>CM075348.1:0-2575833 GCA_037693485.1 Kitagawia praeruptora | reverse complement strand
TTTCAAACTTATCTTTTTTTACTTCTTTTTCGAGTATTATCTTTTCTAACTAAAATCTATTCTTTTCAAAACTTGGCTTTTTTACTTCTTTTTCAAGCTATTACCTTTTCAAATATGGGTTTTATCTATATTTAAGTAATTATATATTTTATCTATTTTAATTGGATGCAAGGGTAATTAGGTAAATTCAATAAGTACCAACCAACCGACCAACCAAACTTTTAATGTTTCGGAATTTATATAATAGTATAGATTTTTATAAATTACTATCACAAACTATCATAATTATTATGGGATTCAATTTTTAATTCAAAAAATCATGAAAAGTTAAATCATAATTCGAGTTCAAACTTTGATGGGTTTACCGACAAAGTCAAATGAGGGCAAAATAAGTAGGATCGAGCAAGTAGATAACTAGTTTTAAAATGATAAGTTTAATTGAAAATTAGACTAATATATTAAATATTATTATAATATCCGATTAATACTCCGATTAATCCTTCCGATTAATCCCCGATTACCCGATTAATCTTAAATCGGTATCTCAACCGATTTATACCGATTACCGATTTTTACAACCATGTCCACATTACATTAACTAATAATAATATTTTATTGATTAGCAGGAATAAAAAAAAAAAAAGAAAAAAGAACAACATCCAAACAAAATTCGAAAAAAAGACACAAAGTGGAGGACGTACAGATGGCTAGATGGTGGTTTTAGGGGACTGAAACTGCATAAGGACTATACCTGCTTGTCCTCGTAAATTAGTACCGGCTCCTCCTTGTACCATTTAGGTTGGTCAAGCATACTTTGATGGTAT
Organism: Kitagawia praeruptora; assembly: GCA_037693485.1. Taxonomy (NCBI): domain Eukaryota; kingdom Viridiplantae; phylum Streptophyta; class Magnoliopsida; order Apiales; family Apiaceae; genus Kitagawia; species Kitagawia praeruptora. The sequence continues at coordinate 2,575,009 of CM075348.1, read as the reverse complement.
AGATGAATAGGGCTACAAACGGATTGACCACCTCCAACAGGAGCCCACTTTAACATTGCAGACACATAAAGCCGTGGATATGGATAAGGGTTAATTTCCACGCTCATAACAAAGTCATTTTCCTCCCCAGATTTAAACTCTAATCTAGGAGGTTCCACCTTGATAGTAACTTTGGGATCTAAAGATTTGTTAAAGTAGATGATTTCATATTCGTAAACTTTTTTATCACCTTCAACAAGATTCACATCCTTGAGTTTACGCTTAAACTTTTTCACGCACTTCCCAGGAGGAGAATAAGAAAAAGAGGCTGCAAAAGTTGGGAGGTTTAGATCGTATATTTCACATCCGCCCTTAACATATTTTACAAAGCGATCATAACTTTCTTCGTAAACTAGGCCTGGATGAAGAGCACACTCGAAGTCAATTTTGCCGGCCCCGTAGGCAAACTCATTGCCTGGAATAGATCTTTCTGCAAAACTCCAAGCTGCATAAAAGCATGTTTTAGAGTTAACAAAAAAAATGACATACATGTGTATATATACATATATGTATGTATGTATGTATGTATCTCACACATTGCAACAACAATCATTCTTGAGTACCTGTGGTTATCAAAGCTGACTTTACAGCTGATGGTCCCCATTTGGGATATTGTGACCATATAGCAATTGCATACGCAGCTACCTTTGGGCAGGCAAATGATGTTCCCGATGCTATAATGTTGTCATTAAATATCTCTGTCACTTTTTCTACTCGTGATTTTTTACATTTTCTAGTGTCATATGTAGTTGTAGGGGGTTCAAATTCCCAGTAGTTGAGTGGGACGCCAGAAGGATGTGCCATTTGAACCGCATATCCTGGAGCAATCACATCTGGCTGCGAACAAATTATAAAATTTATGAGTTACATCAACTATTTAGCAACGAATCAAATTGCACTAAATTAAATAAAAATAGAATTAATGTCCAAATTAAAAAATGAAAAAGAAACTTACAGTTATGTGATCTTTATATAGTTTTGATGGACCTCTCGCTGAGAATTCCGGCACGAAAAGCCCTCTTTCATCTTTTTTATATTTACTTTGCAAAATTCGTACAAAAATATTTTTCCTATGGATAGAGCAATGCAATCGTTAGTTGAACTTACCTATAGTGTTACAATAGTGCAATTAAAGGGATGGGTAAGAGTACATAAATCAAGGAAGAAAAGAAAAAAAATACCCAAGTAATTTTGTATGCAATGTGTGCAGGTGATTAACGTCTTCTTTACTAATTAAAACCATTGACTTCGTAGAAAAATTTGGTGATAGTATTTCATTTCGGAATATTGGCAAAGGAGGCAACAAGTAACATGTTCCAGTTGACTTGTCACTAATCAGAATACGTTCTTGATTCCAGGTTTCATCTTCACGTACCCTGTGTAAAAAAATTATGGCACGTGCAAAGAAAGCATGTAATTAGTGTTTTCCAAAATATTAAAGAAGAAAATTAAATTGATCAAAGAACTATAATCATATAGTACCACAATGTAAGAAATTGAGTTTCGAATACGTTGAAAGAAGTTCCCTGCAAAAAACAATGAAATAAAAAATAAGTAATGTTGGTGATAAAACAAGAGTGATAGTGTTGGGTATAAATTTGAGATCAAATACATTACCTGCAACTTATGTGTTATCATAAAATTTTCATTTCCATATTCAACTGTTTCTAAAACATTGATCGGTGGGATGTAATCCTTGATGGCAATCTCTATATCAGTAACCAGGACATCTCCGCTTGTACAAGCACCAACCGTGCATGACCATGGCCAACCATATATGGCAGATTCTTCAATTGGACCATCATTACCCATAGCTGTAAACGTTAGCACTCCTTTTCCATATGCATCCAACGTCGCCATCCCAACTTTATCATCTTTTGGATGGTTCATGTTGTGAAAATTTTCCACTAGATCTGATATCGACATTGAAATAACTTTGACTTTATCCTTCTTTGCTTGATGGATTGCTTTAGTCATAAGTTCAATCGAGGGTAGACATTTTCCAAGATCATGGGGAAGACGTCTTCCACAACCAAGAGCGTGGGTGTATAATTGTGCACTCGGAAAAATGCCTTTAATTACATCCTTCTTCATGTCAAAGAAGTTCACTTCTTGGCTTGCACCGCTAATAATTGATGCACATGAGAACCCATGTGGATGCAACATTGTATCAGATTCACAGTACTCACAATATGGGGAGTGATAGACTCGATCAATTGCTAAACTGCAATGTGAAATAAGATAGTACAAAAAAATTTAGCACATATAAACCGCAGGATGCTAGAGATTAACACGCATAAAAGATGATGCTGGGAAAAAAATTATAGATGGTGACATAACCTTTCAAAACATTTGATATCAGTATCAGTGAGTTTTCCGCTATATCCAAAATCGATTACAGCCACTTTAGCACCTGACACCTGACAAACATCTACTTTCAAACAAAATTTTAAATCAATTATCAAGAATAAGGTAAGTTAGGTTAAGTGTGCTAAAATCTTTCATGATAAATCTAAATAAAAGGTGTAATGGGATTCCATGAATTAAACCTACTTTAAAACGAAAAACAATTTTCAATAACGTGCTATAACTCAAAAAAATCAACTTTAGTAAATTCCTAGTTTTAAGAGAGCAACAACATTAGAAGTATAGATTTTACCTGCATGATTCACATATTCATGTACATTATCTGCATCTCTTTGTTGCATCATATCTTCCGAACTGGTGAAAGGAACATATAAGAAAGATCACATAATAAGAAGAATATTACATAGCACATAAACAAAGGATTGCACGAGATAAAAGCTAATATGTGAAATTGATATATATTACATATTGATTGATCTCAAGAACTTTGGTAAATATAATTTAACAAAAAACAAATATCAAACTTTGTTAAATATAACATTATATCAATTTAATTTCAAATAGAGAACATGCGGCACATAATCGGATCAGAACAAAAATCACAATCTAAGTTAAGTGATCACCAAACTAAAATAAAAATCAAATAATATACATGCATGTATCATAACAATGTGTATAACATAAGAGGACTATAGATGCTATCAAGAATTTGGTTGCTTGTGTTTCAGTTGCTTGTTGTTTTAGCATGATGCTAGAAATCTAGATAACAATGTGAAGTAGGAAAAGAAGTAACCTTCAACCAGACCTGGACGATGAAACTGTATGAATATTTGTTTTTTATCCTAATCCTGCAATCTAATCCTGCGATAATTATTTAACATGGTCTTAGAAATAAAAAAAAAAACGCAGAAGAAGTGAGATGACGTAGTTAGTAAAAACCTTACTTTCGACAACTGACAAAGACAATTTTATGAATCTTGTTGTTTGATATCTATGTATATATATGCATGTCAGGAAAACATAATCACATTATAAATCGTTGGAAAATTCAAACATTCCAAATAGACGTACGAGTGACTACATACAATTCTAAAAGTAATTTAATTTTGCATGATATCATATTTTATATTGGATTCTTTTATACAACAAATTAAATACTCACAAATTAATTTAATAATAGCAATAAACAAAAAAAGAACCAAGATATAGTACAAAAAGAATGGTTCATTATTTAAATTCGTTTATTCTATCATACATCTCAATTAAATATGCCATCACTATTTTATCTTTTAGTTCATACTAAAATTCTATTTAAAATCAAATACTAATGGGAGATGAAAAGGAAATTGAAGAAATTATATTCCATATCAAATTTATAATTGAGGAAGCAAGCCCAATATTTTCCCTATATATATGGGGCTTTTCTGACAACAATTTAGACACCAACATCAAGTCAAACACCTAGAATTTTATTGTTTCTCTCGTTAAATTTCTTCATGCGAGCTATTCTATTTATGTGATTAATATATAAATTCCTATGTTTCATATTATCTGTTCGTGCAGTTACGTTGCTTCCTGCTTCTTTCTTTCTTGTCCGGTTCGTATTTACTACTTGCAGTATCTAGTTTATTAATATAAATCTCATCTCATCTTTAACAAATTTACTTAGAATTAAGAAAAAAAATTACATCATACACATTATTTATAACCATTAAGATCGTAACCCTCGCCCTCCCTTCGCCTTCTTCTCCAATAGTCAATCTTGGGAAGCTGCAATATCAGTTTCACATATACATCTCTCGTCCTCTATTTGTTAAAGCTAGTGTCATCGGTTTCGAACACCACACGCCAGCTTACATTATGGATGTATCTGTTGTCCAGACCCAGACTAGGGTTTTAACAGCAAGCGAGATTTTACAGAGAATTGGTGGAAAAAGGAAAAAATTGACCATGGAGCTGCCGGTTGCAAAAAGGAAAAGAGTGATCATGGAGCTGCGTGTTAGTCGTAAAAGGAAAAGACTGACTAGGGAGCTGCTGCTTGGTAGAAAAAGGAAAAGACAGACTAAGGAGCTGCTTGGTGGAAAAAGGAAAAGAGACCAGCCTGTTGGTGAAAAAAGAAAGAGACCGAAGAGGGAGCTGCTGGTTTGTGGAAAAAGGAAAAGACTGATGAGGGAGCAGCAGCAGCCCGTTGGTGGAAAAAAAAGAAGATTGACGGCTAGGGAGCTGTCGGACGAAGTAATTATTGATGAGATACTCACAAGACTCCCCATCAAGTCGGTTATACGTTTTAAATCTGTATCTAAATCATGGCTATCACTGATCTCCGATTCACACTTTCGGAACAAACACAACATCCGCAGTCCCATGCAAAACCTTAACGACTATGACTGTTTTGTAGCAAAAAAAGATGTTAATGAAGAGAGCTGTATTACCATTGTTTCCCGATCCAATGAGACTTTTGTACTCCCTAATCATAGTTACTCTTTGATTGGTTCTGTTAATGGCTTAGTTTGTCTACTTCGTCGCCCTAAGAGAGTGTCGTTATGGAACCCCGCAATTCATCAATCTATGGAATTTAATCTTCCGCAAGACATACAAGGCAGTTATAGTTGTCCAACTCTAACTGGAGTTGGTTTTGATCCTGTAAGTAATGATTACAAGGTGGTGGTCTGCTATTCCTTGTTAGACTCATGTGCTGTCTACTCCTCTAATTCCAATTCATGGATTCAGCTATCCGTTCCTGATCATGAGTTACTCATGAAAAAATTTAAGGAATCATTTAAATTTAAGGAATCATTCATTCCAACTACTTATGTAAAAGATTGCCCTTATTGGACATATTCTACACATTCAGCGGAAGAGAAAAAGATTTTTTCATTTTCGGATTATCTGTTTTATGGGACATATCCATCCCGTAGGCACAACTTTCTTAAATCTTTGACCGCGCTCAAGTTCGATGCTACAAGTAACAAGTTCAAGTGGTTGCCCGAGTTTTTCCCTGATGAACAAAGTCGTGACCATGTAAAGACATTTAAGTTTATGAATATGAGAGATCTTCTTACTCTGTTGGAATATGAACTGGAATTTGAACCATCTCCAATTGGTAAGATTAATGTATATTCTTTGGATGAGAAAGAGGGATGTGGTGTTTGGATAAAGATGCATAAGTTTGGCCCATTCCAACAATTTAGACAATTTCAGAACCTGCAACAGGGTTTCAAGTACGGTGATGAAATTGTATTCTTTGATTCTGGTAAGATCTGCTACTATGATCACAAAAGAGAAAAGATCAAGTGTCTTCCCGGTAAAGAAGCTTTTGCCTTGTTTAACTGTTTTACATATACGCCAAATATGGTTTCCCTTCATGGAATGAAGTCCATTTATACCGACAAGCAACCTCGTCCACTTGGTCACCCTATGCGAATGATGAATTCATTGAAGGAGTAAGCATTTGCTTTTCGTCCTGGTTGGGATTTGACTTAACTAAGTTGAGACATTTTATGTGTTCTGAAAAGAATTCTACTCTTTTGTATGATATACGAAGATCCTTTCTTACACTTTAGAAAAATGGTGTTCGTCTGATTGACTTGAGTAAAAAATGTACTGGAAGTAAAGTTTGTGTGCTTAGTTAATTTGTGCAATGGAGTCAAAGGTTCTGGTGTTAGAAGTAAAGGTTTCTCTCTATTGTAATAGTAGTTAATCTAGCACTTTATACTCTCCGTATATTTATTTATTTATTTTTACCATGACATACTTATAGCTGAATTGCTGATACAGGCAGAAGATTGGTTTTCGATTTTCACATTTTATTTTATCTGCAGAGGAATATTTATGAAAATCATATTACTCAATGTCTATTCTCCTTTAACATGCTGTATCCTACCTCTTTTTCTTTCTACATGAACCCCTCATATCTCTCCTGTCTACATAAGTGAACATGTATTTACTATAGGACTGTCTAGTTATATTAGTGTGCATTTTTAAGATGGTTAGTTTGGTAAAGAAATCTTTGATGGGGGACTGCAAAACAACATGTTAAAAGATATTCAAAACTAAAATCTGTTAATAGAAGGCATTGCAAACAACTAACAAATTTGAAGATCAAAGTCTAAAAACTCGCAAGTTTGAAGGTCTTGAGTTTGATTTGCTAACACTAGTCTAATATCAGCGAGTAGCGAGTACTACAGACTTCTCAGCCTGTAAATATATTTACTGAAGGCCTACAAGCATTATTGCCTATTGTTACAAACATCAAATCCAACACATACCTCACCAGATCCACAACTAGTTGTGCATTGAACAACTAAAGGACTAAACCTAAAGGACTAACCGACGAACCCTGGAATGAAAATGGACAAAAATGTGACCTGTACACTATTTGATATTCTTACTGACATCTAGAAAACACACCCCCTAAAAACAGAACAAGCACAATGTCTCTGTATTATATTTACACATCATAGAAAGTTCTTTGCTTATTTTGTACCATTCCAAATTTTATAATCGTCATCAACTACAGGGCTTTCTCTAGTTGACTCAGAAGCATTTATTCCAGATCCTTGTGATTTTTTCAGTTTTGCTACAAGGACCCACATGTTTGCAAGCTCATTCTCAAGATAAGCCTCTTTTTGTTTGGATTCCTCGACTCTCTTTTGAAGCTCAGCCTCTCTTTGATCCTTTTCTGCTAACGCAGCTTCATACGAATGCTCTCTTTCCCGTAATAAAGCCAGTTCTCTCTTGATTTCTGGGTTTCCTACGCCTTGCTCATGTCGTTTGGTATTGACATCCCTTCTGCCATTTCTATTGCCTGCAAAAGTTTTGCGTTGCGTCTGGGAACTCTTTTGTGCTGCCAGCTCTGCAGTTAGTCTCTCATTATGGTTCATCAGCTTCGCAACTTCTTCCGACAGTGCCTTCAGCTCTACTGCTGCGGCAGAGGCTAACCCTTTTGCATATGAACTTTCTTCTGCAAGTTGCTGATTCTCTATTTCTAGCTTCTCTCTTGATACAGTTAGCTCAGTGACTTTCACTGTGAGTTCCCTAATCTCAATCTAATCAAGGTAATAGTACAAAATCAGTCAGAACATTGTATAAATAATAGAATGGCATGCCAATCTTAATGTAAATGCAAAGACACTGCAAGGATAGGAAACATTATGTTCTCTGGTTTAATTTCTTTTATATTATTATTTGACATTTCATCTTTCTAAATACACTCCCACACCTAAAATCTGCTGAGCAGTAACACCAATCAATCTACCATCTTGTCTGAGAAAAAGATAGATCAACTACCTGACACAAAGAGATCCTCTTGCTCTTGTTTAATAGCACAATATCTGAGAGTATATAGAAGGTTCTAATATAGAACATAGTTTTACATTCTAATATAGAGATGACCGTCTCATTTATGACTGGAATTTCACATAATCATTTCCCAGCAAAAATTCACATTCTGGATTGGTAATAAGAGAAAGTAGGGAAAAAAAACTACAAAACACTACATTTTTCATGTAAGAACAGTTGAAACAAGGAGGTAAACTTTAATTTGTAAGCAGAGTGGCAAGTTAGAAGTTTGGTTCAATCTCAAGCTATCGTCCAGCTTGCATAAATGTCAAATAATTAATGGTTAACACATCCGGTCATGAAATTTCACTTAAATATCTTAAATATTTTTTCTAGCTACCATCTATTAGTACATTATAAAATGAAGAAATATGTATGAGATAATACACTCTTACAAAAGTATACCAGGTATAGTGATAGAAAATGTAAACCTGGGCTTTCAGAAACGACCCTTCGTACATATCTTTTGACACTGTAGGCTCATTCTCCAAGTAAAGTTCCATCTTAAAATTTTCTGGTTCACCGTCTCGTTTTGAATTACCAATCATTTGACTGAGATTTTTATACTCTTCTGCCTCAGAGAGCTGTCCTTTCAGTGACAAAACAGTTTGTTGCAATTTTTCACATTCATCAATCTGACAGAAAGTTGACCATATGTCAGTTGGCCATGAATAAGGATCAATAACAAATTCATGAAGAATATTAGAAGGATGTAATACCTTTTGGTTGAGCTGCTCTTGAATTATTCTGTTATCCGCAACTTTAACCTGGAAAAGAATAAAACATTGGTTTCTCAAAAAAAAATACATAACTTATCAACACATGAAGAAATTCAAACAATGCCTTCTGTCCTGAAATATTTATTATTCAACTTCAACTCTTTATAATTTTCATTGCATTGATGCAGTATCTACTGTATATTATTTGTAAAAATTCTGCCCAGAGTAGATATCTGTAAAATAATATCACTAGTAACAAATAGTAGATGAATCCATTTCTATATAACTCAGCTTTGTGACAATGCTTTCACAAAACAAATCCACATGAAACAGAATTATTGATTTAATGACCACAAAACTCTTTCACATGTGCAAAGCTATATGAATGTAATAAGTTTTAATATACACTACCTCCAGTTCAAAGGATTTCTCATTTAAGCGTGCCTCTAGATCAGCTACAGACTGCACCATAAAACAACATTTAGAATAAAAAGCAAGTCAAGAAAATTCACAATATCAACAATGGAACAAAAGAAGTTGCTCATACTTCTGACAGTTCCAACTTATCCAGATTGTCATGAGAAGAAACAACAGAACAAGCAATTTGTTTTTCTAGGAGAGCTATTTGTTCATTTTTCCTCTTGATTTCGCCATTCAACTTTGCCATCTCATCCTTCATAGAATAGAGAGTTTCATAAGATTGAATCCAAACATGATACTAGCAATTAAAAAATGGTCAAAGCAAACTTTTACTTGAATATATTCTCTTTTAGGATATCTAATGGCCTCATCTGATAACCTCTTCAGCACACTTGAATGAAAAGCTACCTCTCCTGACAAGATCTTTTGCTGCTCCCTCAGAAGATCTATTTGGTCCAATGTACGTATGCTAGTCTAGCATCAAAAAAGAGATCACGCTTCAAAACCATATATTCTCATGACTAGACTTTTCTAACTCAAAAGCAGTTTAATGTTCAATTCACCCATGATCCACAAGAACTAGAATATACTAAAATATGTGAATATTTTGGTGCTACTGAGAAGTCCAAATCGTTTTTCATTTAAACTAAAGAATCAAAAATATACTACATAGAAATCCCCTTAGCCATGCTTTTAATCTATCTAAACTAATGGCAGTATTAACAAATCTATGCAAATGCAAAAAAGAAAAGAACTCCATATTAGTAGAAGACAGTTACGGAATGTTATATTGGTTGATATGTGGACGCATTTCTATTGGGAAAAAATTCAAAAAGGTTGGATAATCGCGTACCCACCCACCCACGCCCATGCACCCACACCCTGCAGTTGTCTTCTACTGGGAATAATAAATTCACAAGGTTGGATAATCACGCACCTGCCCACCCCCTAGTCCCACCTACACCCTCCTCCCCCCCCCCCCAACACACACACACACTTGCAAATGTCGATAAGATCCCTTGCTGTAGTACTTCAACATGAAATGAAACATAATTGTCAACCCCGTATACACAAGATTGACACAATTTTACATAATTAATTTTGTTTTGGTCTACAAATTTGGACATAATTTATTTTGCGTTGTGTGTGTGTGCGAACTGCAATTTAAAAAGATGGCATGCGAAGAACCCATACTAATTCATCATCCTCGATTATTAAAACATACTAAAAACAAACACTAAAATTTGGAATTGAAAAGGTAGTAGTCTGACTCTGACATATAACCAACCTCTATAACACTAACAAGTACTTTAAATTGAAATATAACCAACCTCTATTCCCCTTCCCAATACAGACTCTATGTCTTTGTTATTATTAAATCCATTTAATTGGTTAATTAGAAGAAAAGTAAATTACCAAAAAATTAAAAACGAAATAGAAGAAAAGTAGTCTGGTGACAATTTAATTTAAGATTCGCATATAACTGAACTTTTTTGAAGTTCCTACAGCCAAATGTTTAAAGAGAAGTAGAACCGGTACACTGAATCAAATGGTGATGAGAATCAATGTGTTCAAAGCAACTTTGGTATAAACAAAAAATTCAGATTACATACCAGAGGGGTCTCATGTTGCAAAGATTCTTCAGGAGTTTCACTCTCATGCCTAACCTCTGAGAGAAGATCTGCAGATGGAGTATTTTCTGTAGGTATGGCATGTGAAAGCCTGGATTCTACTAGAAGATTACTACTTCCTGCTTTAGGGGTTGACGGTGTGCTCAAAGACTTTGTCCCACTTGATTTATCACTAGTGCTTGTTAAAGTTCTCAAGCCATTATCTCGTTTCTGCAAAACATTACCATCTTGAGAAGTCTTACGAAGTAATACATGTATTACAAACTATGCAACAATATTACCACAGCATCACTTACTATAATTTCTAAAATATTGCTGAATTTCATTATATCATGATTAGGTGGAATAAGAAGTTGCAGGCACTCTAAATTAAAGCCAAACAAAACATAAAACATATACAAACAAGAGATGTGTTGTAATACATATTTGAAAGAAAGTATGAGTATGCTACAAGAAATCACGTACAATGCAGTACATACATGTACAATGCAATACATACACATCCCTTAAAAATTCAAGACATGTATATGCAAGACATATATAAGAGTACATGACACTGTAACACAAATATAGTGAATGTTTATGACACTGACTCTTTTAAAGTGGAACTAGACATGACAAAGCCTTTAAAGAACTCATTCAGAAGACAAAGATAAACTCTTTGCGCAATTATATTAAATTACAAAAGCATAGGGTGGCGGATATTTTGAAAGAGTTTAGAAATGAAGGAAAAAGACAAAGCAGATGAGTTAACTTCAGTAGTGCATTATGGTTCATAATAACCTGGTGAAAGGAGAGAAAGATTCTGCCACGTAAGCCTTTTCAAGCTCCCCAAATTTCAAATAGTAGGATGAAGGGAAGTATTTAAACAAATCATTAATGGATTCCATTAAGTACTAACTGGAACCTACCTGAATTCGGTACTTGTTTCATTTGGCTTGTGCATGTTTAAAAAAGAAAAATATACCAAATAGAATAAGGCAACTTAAAATAAATTATAGGGCAACATCCCCCTAGATGGGTTTGAAGTTCCTCCAAACCAAAAACTGTAAACATGTTGCTTATAGTTAATTGAATACACACCAAGTAACCAATTAGAACAAGCTAAAGAAAATTCTGAGCCATTTCAAAATGTAAAGCAATTTATCATATAAATAAAGAACAGGATGGAATTTGTTCACTAAACCCATTTACATTTCGGTCGATATTCATCACGACACATCAAGGCAAACTTATTACGTAATTTAATCAAGCATGAAATTTACATTTCATGTGCAGCAAGGGGAAATAGTCACAATGACAATATATAAGTATAAATCAAAGTGCAAGGGCTTATTATATGTAACTTGCCCGTGGCTTTAACCAGTTTAACAATCCATTCTTTCGAGTCTTCTTCTCCTCCTTCAGTGTCTCATCTTCAGGTTCAAAGGTTCCATCAACAGAAGTATATGTATCAATCTTTTGGTCATCCAGATTCAAATCCCGCCTTCTTAGTGGAAGATATGCAAGCTGCAGATTGTTTGGTTAAGAAATAAAATAGTCAAGCTGTGCACTTTTATAACTATAACTATAATAATATGAAGAATTCTTTGTTCCGTTCAAAACAAACAACTACCTCTTCTTCTCCAAAGGAATGTCGTCTTCTTGGACCAGGCCGATGAGAGAATCTAGATGCCTGTGAGGTTTTTGTAGAGACCAAAATTAACTTTGTTAATCTCTGTATTCTGCTTAATAAAGCAGCTTTGGCATCTTCCTCTTGCTCCAGCCTCGATTGTAACTTGACTTGATCATCTTCTAACTATATAAATAACAGGAATAAACCGGGTTCTAAGTTCGTAGCAAAACACTTCGTAGATGTACAAAATATGTATATGCAATATCATAAAAAATACTAATAATGCATGCTAGTTGTCTACGAAAGAGACATAAAAAACATTTAAACTTGTATGACTGTCTTTACATGGTTCCAATGATTGTACTCTTGAAGAGAATAAGGAATAGTAACCAACATGTGAATGACTTTAGAAGCAGCAATACAGAATGATGACTCAGCTACAACTACAAGGAAGGCTTAGATGCACTTGGCAAAAACATAGAAGTGATATAGTATGTAGGTCTCCCAGTACTACATTCAGATACATATATCGATACACGTGTCACTTAATAAACTTATGTACAATTTCATTTAGAAATCCAACTAGGGCTCAACTGAAGAATTGGGAAAAGATCTACATCTAAGAAGCAATAATGCAGCAGGACTGTATAGCCTGACATATGAAACTGGGACATTCAATCAGGGGCGGATGCAGCAGGGTCTAGAGAGGGCCACGGACCCCACTTAAATTTTTTTTTCTTTTTTACCTATGCGTGTAACAGTTTAGTAGATACCTAATAGGGGCCATATTGGAACAAAGTTGGGGCCAACACATCCAAAAAATAAACACAAACCAACCTGTATTACAAATGCAAGAGCTGACTGAGCCTGACTCATACACGCAGTACTTTATATCCGAAAAAATTATTTATTTTCCGAATTAAATGAGCCTGACTAATACACGAATTAAATGATTAAAAAAGTGTTCCGAAGGCCCCCAAAATTTTATCAAACCATGTATATTAAATTATGTTTGAAATATTTGAAATGAAATTATACATATAATGAAAAGTAATTTTTGATATTGAAAATTGGTCCTGTTATCATATTTTTTTTAATATCATCGAAAATGTTGAATTCGCTCTATGTACATGAAATTTTTTTTTGGACCCCCCCCCTTCACAATAATACGCAAGAAGACAAAAGGTTGGTCACAGACAATTGTGCATTCATAATTAATTATTCATGTTAGACAGAATAAGTGAGTTCTATAGTCTGTACTTGGTAAAAAATCCGGAGAAATTTGTGAGAGAAAAGTATATTTTAGGACCTGAAAGGGACCAGTAACACCTAAACTCTCTTCACTCGTCAATAGATTTCTAAATAATTATGGGGGTTGTCAGAAGATTGTAATTTGAGAAAGTTCATGTTTCGCCCAACTATTTTAACTTTACAACTTACTTAATACGTATTTTAATAATAGGCAAGATATTAAAGTTGAGTTACATTACTCCCCTCACACAATGCCTTCAAGTCTACAACTTTCCACAAAAAAAGGTCGATAACTAAATTCTTAAACAAACATTGACATCATGCCTGCAACAAGTGTCAAAGTAGAAAAGCTTCCACCATTACAAAAGACACAATATTACAAAGGAGAGTGAGACGGGTGACTAAGGGTACCTTTTGTTTGAGGATTACAATGTCATCTCCTTCTGTGTGCTTCAGCCGAGGAATGGTAACTATACCTCTCTTTAATTCTTCCAGTTCTTCCTTTAGGGTACGAATCTCATGCTGATACTTCTTAATAAGTGATTTTTCATCAATTATCTGCAGGTTTACAAGATTAAAGTTTTACAGAAATGTAAACAAAGGCAATATGCAAGACGCGGATAACCTAAACAAACAAGTATACCTTGTTTTGTGCTGCTTGAATTTCAATATGTTTTGCACGGTGGGCAAATTTCAATGTGTTGTGTGTCTCTTCCGAATTGCTTGAAGAGGGAGTAACAGTGCATATGAGCTGAAAATTACAAAGCATACGTAAAATTTATAACAATTACCAGGCAATAGCAGCAATCATATGCATGCTCTAGTAGCTTTACAGAGCACATCATAAATCAAATACTGATTGATTGTAAAAATTTCAGATATTATAAAACTTACTGATACTCTGCCATGACCAGTTAATGAAGATTGAAGAAGCCTAGTCAACTTTGAGTCTCTGTACGGTACATGTGAAGCCTTCCCATCTCCTAATTTTGAAATTACCTGTAAACAACGTCGTATTAACATTCTACGAACCCAAATACCCACACTCGCACACATACACACAAGCTTATCTCAATGAAAAGGAAAACAATATGTTTAATGCAAACACACTGCCTGCTAAATCACTCATACAACATTTGAAGGGGAAGGAACCTAATCATCCCCTTCATATTTAACAATACAAGTCAAAATCATGGAATACATAATAATTGCTTACACCTTGAGTACTTCAATTAAGTGTACTCGGAATCACCCAAAGTTTTGATAGAAGGATAGAACAATGGGACATTCACTATTTTCAACTGATATCTTTGCATGTAAGTAAGCAACCTGGACTTAAAAACTTGCTAATTCTTTTAGTAAACTAGAAAATAGAAAAAATAATAAAAAAACACCATGGAGTTATGGAGATCTTATTTAGAATAACAATAATAAGAGTACAAAGTTCCGGATTTATACTTTTTTTAAAATTAATTAGTAGCTTACATTTCCTCTTTATGAGTTTTCCTAATCCCGAGGAATTGATGGAAGATAAGAAGATAAACATAGAGTAAACTGTTACACTGATAAAATAACACCAATAGAAGAGGTCTCACAGTTCCAAGAGTCAGAAGGCTTTTATTAATATAAGATCCTTCTTTTCGACGAACACCAGTTGTTTCGGCCTTAGAACTCTCTGAACCTGCCAGATCAATAAGATTCTGCAAAGATACAACGTTATAAGCAAAAAAAACTGAGCAATTGAAAGAATAATAATTATGACCACAGCTGAATACATTGGAATTTCAGTTAAAGCTAAAGCATAACAAGAAGTTGATCAAAGCGAACAACCAGATTTTAATAAAATCCATAACACACTAGTGGAAAGAAAGAAGTTTAAGCGTGGAGTTATCTACGAAACATACCAGCTGTGACAAATTTACAGCTTCACCTTCATGGTGTTCACCACATGGACTACTCTCTATTGTCTGTAAAGAAGGTAAATTAGAAAAGAAAAATTAGAACATCAATACTAAAACAAAAGGTCGAGACAAGAACTTAAAGAAGACAAATGTTAGTAGCTATATCAGGGAAGCAGCCGCCAAGAAAATGACTAACAAGTAGCAAAATAACACTCGAGGGTATAGTGATAGCTTGGTTTTGGTGTCGGTCAGTAACCATATAATTCTATAGTTGCACTTGCACCATATGCAAGATTCCTGCACATGACATTTCTAACTTTCCTTTTGTTTAATTTATTACAAACTTTGTTTTCATTTGAGTTATTTTCAAGTTGTCATGAAACTCAACAAAAAAATGCTAGAGATACTTCAGAGGATTGTTCCAAATATATCTTTCTTTACTCATAATTTATTTTTTATATTATCACAAAATCATATTCATATTGTTAGCAACCTTTGTGAACTTAGCTACACTCAAATCGCATATTATTACTTGACCATTTCATACATGTATATATAGCTTCTACATCTAACACTGGTACAATGTTCACCTGAAACTCAAGCTACCAACACTGTGACCACCAACAATCAGATCGACTGGTTTAGAGAAATGGGAGCAAGTGTAAAGAATGACATTTTTAGTGGAACGTAAAGTGCGAGGTAGAGTAAATTAGACGCACTGCATTTAAGAGTTTAATAGATGCATAGCAGCATAGGTAATATAAACAGAGAAAAACTGATGTTGGTTAATGTCAATATTGGACCTCCAAAAGCTTTTTTCAAAATAGAGGGAAAAAGTATCTTCTATGAAAACATCTTGGGTCTTAGTTCATTAAGTACTTCTTACATGATCCACCGATATACAGGACAATAGAAGTACAAGGTCACCTAAGTCTAGTGGTCAGCAAGATTATCCTTAGACCCACAACCTTCACTGGAAGATACACGTGAGAATGAAATCTCATATCAGCCGTATGGAGGCCAGAGTACGTTGCACTTTTATTTTATGCAAGAACTGGTCACCGAGAAGAAACTGATATAACTAGCAGGCTGGTTTACTATGCAACAACTTCCAACCTCTGTTACCCCGACTCTTCATTTTGCCTCAAGAACCTGTGTCGGACACTCGACCATGCCCAGAGGAGGATTTATTTAAAAAGTGGAACACTCGGACACTTATTTTAGGCCAAAAATGTGTAAAATTCAAAGTATTGCCCAGTCTGACTCTTGTACACATATCTATGTTGGCCACTTTCGGCTGAGTCTGGATGACAAAGCTTCCAACCAGAGACTAATACATATGACATACAGTAAAACCAACTGACAACAATTAATATAGAAGATAAAATAATCAAATTAATGGGTACCAGATAGTAAATAACTATAATTTTTAACAACGGTTGTGTCATGTGAATAAGCAGTCACAATCACCTATTACAAAAAATTGAGTGATTACGTCTTGAAGTGAAAAAAAAAATCCAGATGATTATGCAGAAATTTGAACATCGTGATTAACTTCAAGAAAACTAAAAAGAAGTACATCAATATAGTGATATATAACAGTTTTAGTTGTATAGCATTACTACCAGTGTGAATATTGTATGACTCCTGCTGCTGAGTAAATTAAAATTTGTGGAACCAACATGTCTGTGCTCTGCTATCATAAAGAGAGAAAAAATTAGGCACAAAAATGATACAGGCATTTTGAATGACGGAATCAAGAAGTATACAAGTACAAAATCTAAAGTAGAAACCTACTCATGGTGCATAAGTGCATGTGAGTTGGCATGTAAGAGCAGAAAGTATAGCGCACAGGGATTACCCTGTTTTATAACAGGAACTTCTATATTCAATTCTACTTTCGTTTATTTTATGACTTGTGAGGCTCCAACAAAAAGTAAAATGAACAGAGGATATTAATGTGAAACTGCAAATATACTACAAAGGATGCAACTGAGAACAATATATATAAAATAAGACTTATGCTGATTACCTACGAATATAAACTCTGTCCAATATTGGAGAAGGCAATCTATGCTACACCTTGTTCTAGTCAAGGTGAACTAGTGAAACAATATGGAGTGATTGATCAAAGGTGAATTAATGTAATACGAACTGTAGTTTTCCTCCAACAAATGAAAATTTTGACACATTCAACCAGAGGACTGCGGAGAGCGGTGCCTATTTTCAGTACTCTCACAGACTCAAACACAGGAGGAGAACAGAGTAAAAGAGAGGAGCTCCAATGGCCACTAAGCTATTTAAATAAAACACAGGATCGGATATATACAGTAATACAAGAGTTTTCTTTAGCACAGCACTTCATTTGGAATGAAAAAGCGGCAAGCATAACAAGATATCACAACATTACCTTCTCCTGCAGCAATAAGAGAAAGGGCATGAGCTGGAGATAATACAACTTCCTCCTTTACACCTTCAACAAACGTTCCCTGCAACATTAAGGTGTTGTATTAATTTAACTGTATTCATGGACACTGGATTTTCATTATATCAGTCAAATATTTAAAAATAAACTAAAGATCATACATAAGATTCTAACATTTCGGACTATCTTAATATGCTTTAGTCATGTTTAGCTTTTAAAATTAAATTCTAGAGGATCACCCGACCCACAAATTAGCATTAGTGAGCTGCCCTGATAGTATTTCCATAAGCTCAAGATTACAAGATAATTTAAGATAATCTTGTACAAGATCCTTGCTACAATTAGAAATCCCAGCACTTTCAGTTTCAAACGTATACATAAAGAATAGAGACTTTGGTGTGGGGGGGGGGGGGGAGCAATGCATTGTAACTGAAAATAGCGAATGGTACACAAAAATTTCCAGGATCATGACCCCAAAAAATATATAAATAGCGATTAGTGTTGAGCTATCAGCGCTCGTTAAAACCTTAAGGTGTTAGGAGAAGGCCTTGGTCGGATCATGTACTATATTCAACACTCCCTCTCACTGGTACAATTGGACAAACAGGACAGCAAAAAACGGGCGAACAGACTAATTATATAAACAATAAGAGGGAGGGGGGGAGGCTCAAACCTAAGATCTCCCTCCAACCTGTGCTCATGTTAAGTTACTAGAACTCCTAAAACCTTAAAGGTGTAATGTGAAGGACTTAATGGGATCATATATTATATTCAACAATTAGCAAGCCGGCACACCCTGAAGACTCTCAAATTGTTGGACAGATGAAGAAGCATAAGGATTATCACTACATAAGCTAATCTTCAATTCAGTCCACACACTCTACCAGAAGGACCAGAGTTACTGATGGCAGCCATCACAAAAATGTAGGAAATCAGTATGTGTATTTAAAATAAAGATATATATGGTGTACCTGTGCATCCTCTCTAATTCTTAAATTCTGTCCTGCAGGATTCAGCAAGTCATTAACAACCTGAAATGAACAAAGTGCATGGGATATTAATTATACAAAAGAGCGACCTAGTTAATCATGAACAGGAGTACTAGAGTTCTGAAAAGTTGATGGTTGTCCCTTCATTAATGAAACACTATTTGACTAAGAGAAGATATAGATATGTACAAACAGAAGGACCAATGTCCCCAAAGATACACAAAAAGATAAATATATGATGGAACAGTCTACACAAACTCACAAAGACCAGGGCCTGATAACATACATTTGGAAATTGCCATGCCAAAATAAAGATTTTTTTAGCTTATCAGTACAGTCAAAGGATCTTCTAAAAAAGTAAAGAAAAAACCAGAAACCAAAACTATATTGATGACTTGATCACTTTCCATCAAGGAGATCACTGTCATCTTATCCGTGCTCTTTTGAGAAACTTTCCCATAAACAACTTGCACCATACACAAAATAAGAATGACATCCTTATAGCGGTGGTCTGAAGATAACATATATGGAAAGACATAAAGTTAAAGTTATAGCACGTATCATACACAAAAAAATCAGATAAACTCAATTCTAGATTTTTATTAGATAAGTAATATTTGAGTAAATTACATATATTACAGAACTTTAAAAAAACACATAATGATAGTAACACGTGATAGGAAGAAAAGGTAAGATTTGACAAAGCAAGCTCCTGTTCACTGCCAAAGTGTTTTTCATTTTAGGAAATAAGACTGTCAGCAATACTAAAACTGCAAAGTCAACGGAGTACAAGCACAGACATTATCAAGGATCACTTCCCCGAAAATGAAATACTGACCAGAACCTCACCTCATTATAGATTTCCAGATATGAGACGCGAAGCAGATATTCACGACTTGGTGTCTGCAGCATAACAGACGTTATAATTCATAACTGAATTAAAAACCCTAATTAAGCTTAAAAAAGTGGTTAAATCATATGCAGCACCTCCTGGATAATACTGAAAGTGTCCTTGACCGCCAGTGGTATAACTCCTGGCGACCTCTGATCACCCTGTTTATAAGCACAATTAGCATAAACAAGCTAAAGAAAACTCAGCACCTAAGAGTAGCCACTGTCCTAGTCAAATGTATTTACACATTAAATTATATTTATGAATGTGAATGTATTCATTTATTCAATGATCTACTATCTTGGACTCAGGCTAATGATGATCTATGTACTTTAGATTATATGAATAGGTGTGACCCAAGAAAGACGCTACAAAAATGAAATCTCAAACACTAAATGCTACTTACATGCATAGTGTGCGTCTTCCCACTACTTGTCACACCATATGCAAAGATAGTGCCTGAAAACAAAATTGTAATTTGTAATTATCTCGGGACACTGATAATTAAATAAATCCTAACATAGTAACATATCATATATTTTGTATCAACGACATGGAAGCTTAGGAATTTATACCTACATACATCATAGAAAGCTCTGAGCAAATTGATTAGGCAAATGACATTGAAAGGTATTTTTCTAAAATTCTGTGTAATCTTTCAAAAGGTGGGGCCTACCACATAGATATGCACAATGTTTAAATTTAGACAACTCATGCTCATGTACAAATGGTGCTACTAATATCTTGAAAAATAAGCTATACATTATTTACCATGGATAATGGATATTGTATTTGGGGTAAATCAGCATGTTTTAATGATCTTTGCAGGTTTTGTAAGAGAAATAATATGAAAATTATTCTGACAGTCAACTATATCTAAATTAAAGATGTATAAACACAATTTCATTAATTGCATTGGCAAGTCAACATCTACAAGTCAAGGTACACAAGCTAATTAGTACTTCACAGTAAATTTTTTAGACCACGTGCTACATAATCTCTTATTCACATTCTAAAATTTACAGCATTGAGTTTGTTACTTCTTCATGCCACTCTTCTAATGCAAATAGCACTCTATAATGTGTTGCTAGTGATAAAACAGATTCAGCAGGATATAAGATCCTGTCACTCGTGTTTTTAGCATAATAAGATTACTACAAGTTACCACAGCAGTGACTTGATAATCTCCCTGTATATATTCCGTATATTTTGAAAAGGGCCCTCAAAATGTGCAGGTTGGTTTCATTTCTTATATTTTGCTTCTCTGCTAGTTAACTCTCTGCCTCAGCCAGAGGAATGAGCAATTTTTGTTTTGTACCACAAAAAAAATTTACATCCTTTTTCTCTCTCGCACAAAACCCAGAAAGATCAAGAAAATATCTTACAGAATGAAGCAAATATACATAGTTGCTAAATATAATAACATTTGACAATTACCATTAATGCCTTCCATAGCACCACTAATGACATGTTGAGCAGCAACATCATACACTTGACGAGTGGTAGTAGTTGGACCAAACACCTTGTCTGAGGCAATTGTAAATATTTAAACATGAATCATAATGTGCTAATAAAATTTTAGCAATGCAATATCCGATTTATGATTAACAAGGAAAGCATTGAGAGCAAGTAAGAAGAAAACAGGAAACAGATCAACAAAGGGATTCCAACCTTATAATATTGGTAGTAGTTTAGATATTAAGATATAGTATATTATTCAGTACTAGCTTTTACCACATTTTGCATGGTTGTTTGATGTATATTTACTAATTTGATACAATTCAAAATCTACACATACGTTAATTCTAGGAGTTGATTGTTAATTCTTAAATTGGATGATATAAACATCATATTTTAATATGTTAATGATATGATTCGAACTTTAAACCTTTGGTAGTATGTTAAAATATTAGATTTAAAATTGTTGTTAATGACTATCAACCTTCGGTAGTACCTTGATATCATCCCTCCTACATTTATTATATACTAGCTTATAACCCGAGCAATGCACTGATCTTTTTTTTTTTCTGCTAAGCAAGGCACTGATCTTTTTAAATACTTATAATTATATTAATCCACGAATTTTCTTTCAAATTTTTAATTTTTAATCATTAAAACTCTATTAGTATTTTAATTCTTATAATATGAATATTGAATTTTAATATATCATTGATTGAAATTAAACATTGAATTTTTTAATGATTTTAAAGTCAATAATACGTATTTATCTATATATGAAAATTTAATATGTAACTGGCTGAATTCAAATTCAAATTTTAAATGTTAATTAATATATTCTTATGTATAGTTGATTGAATTTAATTTTTAGTATACTTGGAGCTAATAATATAAATATTATATCTTGATGGATTTGAATCCTAAATCTATTTCAATATACTAGCTTTTGTCATGTGCAATGCAAGGTTTGTTTAAGTATATTTATTAACTTAATACGATCCAAAATATAAACATATTTTAACTTTTAAAGTTGATAATATAAACATTAAAATTTAATGTTATTGACGTTCGAACCTTAAAACTTTGATAGTATTTTGAATAAAGGCCCCCAATATCACAATTTCAAGACAAATGGCCCCAAATATCACAGCTCAAAATCTTGGCCCCAAATATCACTCCAAAACACAATCTAATAGCGTTTCTATTTTTTTTCTTTTTTTTTTTGGAAACGCTAATGTGTTTAGCGTTAAGGGGGTTTGTTTGCTTTTTCCCTGTTTTGTTGTGCTGAAGCGCTCCTTTAGATAGTGTGTTGTCCAGAAAAGCTACTTTAGACCATGTGTTTAGTTCAAACGACACTTTATGTGGCGTTTTTGTACTTTTTTCTCTTTTCTTTTAAATTTTTTTAATTAAAATCGTATTTTTTAATTTTAAAAAGTACAATTTAATTAAATTTAGGGGTTCAACAAATAACTTTTGGGGTGGGTTCAATGTTTCCATTTTGGGTTTTAGAAATATTCGGAACGGCGAATAAATCGTATACGAACTTAGGGTTTGGGGTTTAGGGTTGTAAAGGATTTAAATTAAAAAAATAATTTTAACTAAATTTAGGGGTTCAATAATTAATTTTTGGGGTTCAACATTTTCATTTTGGGGTTTAAAAATGTTCAGAACGAACAGTATATGTTTAGGATAAAAAAGAAAAAAAAAACCATCGAAGGCTTTAAATTTGGCCACAAAGAAATGCCACATAAAATGGCGTTGCATCACAGAACACATAACTTTATCCAGCGTTTCCCCCCCCAAAACACAATACTATCTAGCGTTAATAAGAAAAAAAAATTCCTCCCCTCACAAAACGCTAAACGCATTAGTGTTTTTGAATAAAAAGAAGAAAAAAAAATATAAGACGCTACACGAAGTAGCGTTTTTGTATAAA
This sequence comes from Kitagawia praeruptora, assembly GCA_037693485.1. NCBI lineage: Eukaryota > Viridiplantae > Streptophyta > Magnoliopsida > Apiales > Apiaceae > Kitagawia > Kitagawia praeruptora. The sequence continues at coordinate 2,552,026 of CM075348.1, read as the reverse complement.
AATTGAAAACGCTACACGCAACTGTGTTTTGGAGTGATATTTGGGGCCAAGTTTTTGAGGTGTGATATTTGGGACCATTTCTTTTCAAATTGTGATAGATAGGGCCAACACCCTAGTATTTTAGAGTTATAAATATTAGATTTAAAATTGTTATTAACGAGTATCAAGACCTTGAATTTTAGTACTCTCATTTTATCCTTCTTAGGTTCTCATCTATTTCCTTTTACAAACCAAAAGTACTCTTGTTCGCTCATAATAATATAGTATAGTCTACTAGACTAAGTCTAGTATTTAAGCACACAATTATCTTTCAAAGATCATATCATATCTCATTAGCATGCCATTTATTTCTACAAAGGGGGGAATCCTTGTCTGAGCATAGAAGATGATGGCATCATTCTCGTACAAATTTTAGAAAGCGAGCTAATTTATGAAACAAAAATGTATTTATTAAACACCTTTTTTAGCTCAACTACTATATGAAAATCCATCTTAATAAATAAGTATGACAGCTTGTGTCAATGATTTTGTTATACGTCAACTTTTTTCAATGAATAAAAAACTGCATTACATTATCCAATCTCTAGAAAGACAAACAACTAAGATTGTAAAAGTACGACCCAAACACCAAAATAACCAAAATAAGTAATTACTGTAATTTCCAGATAACAAAGGGATAGCTGAGTAAGCAATTGTGACAAGCACATCATTTATTTAAAATACAAAACTAGAATATTACCTAGACAAAAAAAGTGATATAAACAATAAACTGTACCGTATGCATATGCAATAGATGAATTGTTTTCGCTTCGCACAATAGTTTCGCCATCCGCATACCACGCAATCTCCTCTCCTAACTTGATTCTCTCTGGCTAAATTAAATTAAACACATTAAAACAAATCAAATTAAACCCCGAAACTATCACAAACGACAACAATTACAATTAGCGACAAATTCTAACCACCTGAGAGGCCGAAATCGAACAGTTACAGTCACATTTTCCTTAGATCTCCGAACATCAGCAGGCAATGAGTCAGAGTAATAGTAATGTGGCTTACTTTGCGCAGTGGAAGAAGCAGGAGAGCTCAATCCTTCCACAGAAGTCTCCGGAAACTGTTTCGAAGACGACGTCGTCGAAGAAGAATGCGAATTCGCAGCTCTCGAGCTCAATTTCTTCTGTCTAGACGCCATTGTGGTTCACGACAACCTGAAACACAATCAGAAACACATGAATCAAAACAATTGCAATACAATCACACAAACAATTACAAAATATATGAGGTGGAATTGAAGATTACCTCAGGCAAATACATTAGACATGATTAGAAATAGATAATTTATATTTGGGGAGAAAGTGATATGGATGATGAGTGTGATGGAGAGAAAAGTAGAGAGATTTTCGATTAAGAGCCTGTTTGGCTTCGGCTGCTTTAAGGAGAAAGCAACTTTTAGTCGGTTTTGGTCTGTTTGGGTGATGGGCTTAAAGCCCGGCTTTAAGTTAAAAAACTGCTTCGGAATCAAATATGGCTCGCGATATCTTGGCTATTCCGATGAGTACAGTTGCTTCGGAATCAACTTTCAGCGCCGGTAGAAGAGTTATTGAGCCGCATCGCTCTTGCTTGAAACCTGAAACCGTGGAGATGTTGTTGTGTGGTGCTGACTGGGTACGTGAATTATACGGACTTAAAAAACCAAACAAGGTAACATATTCTACATTTCTACGTGTACTTCTTACATCCATTTATTACTTGATTGATTCAAATTTTAGCAGTTCAGATTTTCTGTTTTAATTTTTTAATTACTTTATGCAGGATGCTGTCATACTAAAAGAAGTTGAGATCGATTTGGATTTTAACGAATTGCTTTGATTATACCAAGTGCAGGGCAGGCATCAACAAGGTTTGTGTTTGTCTATTTTAAAGTTTTTTATTCCTGCTGACACTAAGATCACTGCTGAGTTACAGATCGATTTGGACTCTGCATTTTTTCCTCCTGTTGTTCTCACTAAGATCAATGGAGTGATTTACTTTTATCTGTAAATCGTGAATTACAGATAAAATTTTACACAAAATACTCCCACCTAGGCCTAGAACTTGTATTAATTGTTGATGCATAGTTCTGATACATTTTTAACTGTATTCAATTTCTGTAGATGGTAGTATGCCCCTTCCCAACAACTGCAACAACTGAACTATGCTCATTTGCAACTTTTAATAACCTGGATGACATGTACCTGAACAAAAAACCAAGTTGGAGAAAATAAGAGAAATATACAAATTTGAATAAGCAGAGTGATATTACATCTTTCTAGGGTGGATAAGTCTAGTTCAATTAGTTAATCAAATTAATTGTTGTTCATCAATAAGATGGTTACATAAGAAACTTATGGTATTATACAGATTATACCACCAATGCCAGTTTGTAGGACTGCATGAAGTAAAAATCTGTGGTAGTTATAATTAATGCATTATCGCAGCTGGTACTACATTACTATCTAAGGCCTCCTTCGTTTCACAAACTTTGCAGTTCCCAAGGGTTCATGTTACTCTATTAGATATTATAATTCGTGTCTTGGTTGATCATTATGTAACTTCAAGTTACATACATAGTTAATTTTGGTAAATTGAATGATTTAATAGTTAATAACTGAATTTTGTGTTGTGGATGTAGTATGCTGCTTCATTTCAATATGTAGTATGCTGTTTTTTTTTCTTTAATTCTTTTGTTACATACTTACATTATATTACATGATCTGTTTTTCACTATAATTTTCAGGAATGGAATTTTCATGTTCCTGCAGCAGACCAACACCACTGCCACCACCAGTCAAGGATGGAAATTTAATTTTAGTGCATGTAGTCATGTCATTGTCAGTTTGTTAATAATTTTTGTAATATTGTTCCAGACTGCCAACAATGTAATTTTATTGTGTTTTGTAATCGTTTGAACTTTGAACCAGTGTTAGTCTAGTAGTATGCTTGAAAGCTTGTTATTTGTACATAGGTTATCGAGTCGAGTCGAGTTCGAGCCCATATCAAGTCGAGTCGAGTCGAGTCGAACACTCAAAAAACTCGGCTCAACTCGATAACCTTAACGATCATTTTTTTTGTTCGAGCTCGAGCTCGTTACCTTATCGAGTCGAGTCTAACGAGTAGCTCGGTTCGTTTGTAGCCCTAATCAGGACTCAACACTCCAACGTGTCTTAAAAAAAGCATACAAATTCTGTTACATATCGGCTACAATACTTAGTGTAATATCTTTTTTATTCCTATTATTATAGTATACAATATAAATATTCCTAAAATATAAATATTAGTGAGAATCGAACTTTGATCTACAATAGTACTCTTATATAAATATTATTATCTCTCTTATTCTTGTTATATAGGAATATAATATTTATTAATTTTTTAGTATAGTTTTAAATGCTCTTATATAAATTTAAGTTTATATGTTGTTTATCCTCCTCCGGCGATGGTTTATCCACCGGCCGGAGGCCCTCTTTCTTTCTTGTTTTAAGTTCTAGTTTCTTTGGTTTTCAATAAAATCGAGATCCATTCCTCCCCAATTATTTGGGTTTTATTTCTCCCCAATTATTTGGGTTTATTTCTCCCCAATTGTTTGGGGATATGTTTTGGGTGTGTTTTCTTTGTGCTATCATGAACTTGGAGATCTGGAAAATCCGCATCGAGGCTGAGTTGGTGGTAAAAATCGAAAAAGCTCACCTTTCACAAAGGGAGAGTGTTCATCCTCGAGGAGTTTTAATCTTTACCTACGGCAAATCTATAGCTGGTTACCGCCAAGTAGATAGCTGGGGTGCTCCTTTTGAATATTGGGCTACCAAAGGTTTTTATGTGATAAGGTCAATTGTGATACTACCGTTTTCAGGGATGCTGGTGCATAATGGATTTATTGGGTCGCCATTGTTTTCATTTTCAGGTCTAAGAATTTTTCAGTTCTGTATTGTAAAACGGTCAGAAAACAATTTGTTTTTCATCATGGTCGTACTGCCAGTTGAGGAAAACAATTTGTTTTTCATCCTGGTCGTACTGCCAGTTGAGGGTTTGTCTCAGCTGTGTATTTGTTTAAATTAATGAAATCTTTTATCTTTCTGCCAAAAAAAAAAGTAACTAACAGAGAGTAAAACAAGTTCGTCAAAAAAAAACAGAGAGTAAAACAAGGAATCACCTAAGGCTAATTTCCCCAATCAATTCGACTACTATTTTGTTCTACTACTTTTCCTAAAAATCCTCCATTGACTAAAGATCAAATCAGACAGCTAGATCTCAATTTGTTGTTCAAAATACACATGCATAAAATAAAATAATAAACAAGTTTAGATTAAATAAAAAAATCCAACAGTCTCCTCTAATTCCAATTCATGGATTCAACTAGGCCTGTCAACGGGTCAGGTTCGGATCGGATCGATCTAAATCCATATCCATTTATTTTTATCGGATTCGGATCGGATCATGTCTCGGATATTTTAGAGGTCGATCCATATCCAATCCATTTAGTTTAATAGATAAACGGATCGGATTTCGGATATCCATTGCTCCATTTAATTTTTGAAATAAATAAAAAATTTAATTACGTAGATCATTCACCATTTTAAAAGAAATTTTGAGAAATTACAATCTAAAATTCAGTGTGTAAAGTCAAGTAGCAATCAAAAATTTAAACTACTTTAATAATCTCATTGTTCAAACACAATATTTAATTAAAACTTAAATCATTGTTTCAGGAAAAAGAACTTAAATCACAATTTCAAATCGAAAAAAAAAAATACATGAAGTCAGCAACACATAGCAACACACAGCAAAATGCAGCAAACGTGTAGTTTAGAAGTCCCAGAGTTCCCACACACTTTGAGATGCAAATCAAGGTTACAGCAGAAAGTAAAATAACAAGGCAACATCCACTGACTGATTAGCCAGTGTTGTGCTATTAATGAACAAGGCATGCATGCCTTCTAGACAAGTCACTGAATATCTATGTTCATGATTCAGGCATTCAGGGAACATGAGGAACTTTCGCACCGGTTTCTGCTCTTTCATTTGGATACATTTGCACTGTTAAATCTGAAAAAAAAAGTTAAATCATTAGTAAAGAATCAGTGTTCATCTGCAATAACTTATTAAAATATTAACAATAAGAAATTGCTAAAACTTAAACAATAACTTACTTTTTCTTGACGGAATCCAGTCGGATGTAGTAATCAGCGCTTCCACTGCATCAGGAAGTAAACAAGAACGGCTTTCATCGATCACTCTGCCACCTATGCTAAATGCTGATTCGGAAGCTACTGTTGTCGCTGGTACAGCTAAAACATCTCTTGCAATTTTGCTTAATGTCGGAAACCTAGAAGCATTGACTGCCCACCATTTTAATATATCAAATTTGCCAATTGTTGGATGGGTTTCCTCTTCCAAGTACTGATCAAATTCAGATTTGGGAATGTATCGAGAACTAATCAATCGTTCTCTTTCTTTCCATTTCTTAAAGTCACCTAATTTATTACTTTCTGAATTTGTAGAGTGTGTTGTATGGCAAAGATCATCAATCCCCAGATCATCACCAATTAGGCTATCCGTAGCAGTAACTCTCCCTCCATAATCAATAAAAAGATCAAAAAAAGATGTTCGAATTTTTTGTACACGTGAGTATGAGAGATCTTTGCCATTCCCATAAGTTGCAATTTGATGTCACAAATATCAGGAAAGAACACATTTGCAGTGGGGTATTTGGTTCCACTAAAATGAACCGTAGCATCCTTAAATATTTTCAAACAACAATGCACTAAACGAGCCACTCTCCACTCTTCTTTTGAAGGATTAAACTTATAGTTTTTATCTATGCCCTCTAGACAGTTACATGCTTCTTCATAATTCAAAGCAATATCAAGCATATCATAAGTCGAATCCCACCTAGTTGACACATCCATTGGAATTTGTTTTTTTCCTTGCAAGTTCAGTTGACTAACAACAAGATCAAACTTTTGTTTTCCATAAGGAGACTTATTTAAATACCTTACAGTTCCACGTATATCATCTAAAAGTGGTCTTATTAAATTTAAACCGTCTTGAACAACCAAGTTTAGAATATGTGCACTACAACGCACATGAAAGAAGTCACCAGCACACGGAACTCTATCAGAAAGCCAAGATTTTAAATGCCTAACCATGCTATCATTTGCAGATGCATTGTCAACAACCATAGAAACAAATTTCTTATCCAAGTTCTACTCCATGATTAGTTGCAAGATAAATAGGAATAATGACTCTCCGTCATGTGGCCACACAATCCATTTGTAATTTTAAATTTTTTTTTGTAGCTCCCAGTCATTATCAATATAATGTACAGTCAGACAAGCATATGCATAATTTTGTGAATCGGAGGTCCAAATATCAGTAGTAAGTGTGACTCTACAACCTATATCATTAATCTTTTCATACACCTTTTTTTTCATCTCTTCATGCAACTTGATTATATCAGACCTTACTGTGTTTCGACTAACAAGCCTAAATTCTGGTCGTAGTCCTTTACAAAAATGCTCAAAGAACTCGTGATCAACTATATTAAACGGATAATTATGTTTAATCACCATTCTTGCTAGATCCATTCTACTCCTATCTTGATCAAATTTAAATGCTTCAATTTGTGTAGAACCATCCGATTTTTTCATAGCCATAACTAATTTTTGCCCACGGTCCTTATAAATTTTTGCATTGCATCTCTTAATATGTTGAGCCAGATGACTAGTTCCTGATTTACTTTCCCCAACAAATGATTTTTTACAGTACTTGCATAAAGCTTTAACTTTCCCATTAGCATCTTTATACTCATTGAAATCAATCCATACCTTTGACGTTCTCTTCCTATTTTTCTTTGTATTGGCTGTTGCATCTCCATTTACAGCAGCATCCACGTCCACCAGAATTGGATTTTCAGCACCATCACTTCCGCTAGCCTAAAAAATGAAACAAAAAACACATATTAAATCAGAAAGAATGAGGTGTCGAGCTAATCTTCATCATTAAGAAAATATAAGAAAGAATTACTTAATTAACATACCATGATAAAGATTTAAGAATGAGGTCTCGAGCTAATCAGAGGAAAATAATATGTTAAAACTTTGGAGGCGGAGGAGCCGTGAATGGAAGGAAGTTAAGGAACTGATGGAAGAGGAAGCAAATAATAGATTAGGTATGGGCTTAGGTATGAGTATTGGACTATTGGGTAATGGGCTTAGCGTTTTTAATAAGTTAACTTATTTTATTATAAAATATTTTGAAAATAATAGAATATATATATATATAATATAATATAGTATATATTATATAATATATTATTATATAATTAAACGGATCGGGTCGTGGATAACGGATCGGATCAACCTAAATTCATATCCAATCCATTTATTATTCGGATCGTTCTAATCGGATCGGGTTCCGGATCGGATATTTTTAAAGCAAATCCATATCCATTTAAATCAGTGCGGATCGGATCGGATCGGATATCCGCTCCATTGACAGGCCTAGATTCAACTATCCGTTCTTGATCTTGTACTTTTGGGATGATTGTTACGCGGTTAAAAATACATCGAGTTATATTAGTGTGCATTTTTAAGAAATGGTTAGTTTGGTAAAGAAATCTTTGATGGAGAACTGCAAAAGAACATGTTAAAAATATTTAAAAATAAGATCTTTTAGTAGAAGACATTACAAACAACTAACAAAATAGAACGTTACAATAAAGAATAAGGTAGCAAAGTGTTTGAAGATCAATTGCGTGTATTTAATATTTCAAATAATTAAAATACATGTTGTGTTGAATTATATATATAATGTTTATAAATACAAGTTACTAACAATTTATGAATAAAAAAAATTTTCATCTTCAAAAAAATATTGTTTTGAAACTTATGGATTTTTTCCAAGTTATTAATTTAAAATTTGTGTTGAAGTTCAAAATTTTCTAATTTTGAGTTCAGCTTGATTATAAATATTTAAATCAGTTATAATTATGTAATACATATTACAAAATATCAATTTGTAATATATAGTAATATAATTGTGAATGAAGTTTATTAAAAGAATAGTTGTTTAATAAATGTTTGATCATGATTGATTTTAAATTAATATAGTGAGTTTTTAGTTAATATTTTTGATTTAAAAATTATGTATTATATGAATATGTTAATAAAACCAATATTGAATTTAAATTAGAATTTTAAACTAAACCATGGTTGGTAAGGTAGGGTGAGAATGTTAAATAAGTAAAATTCTTAATGTAATATTAGTTTAAAATCTGTGCCATGCACAGATGTTCTTTAATATAATGGATTTTTTTTAAATTTGAATTAAAATTTTTAATAAGGGTAAATAAGTAGACCAACCGATCGACTAACCAAAACTATGTTTTGGCTACTAGCCTACACTACAAGGAATTTCGATTCAGACAACGGATTTCATCCGTAGTCTGATACTGACCATCCCCGTTGTCTATCGGAGTGTCGTCTGTTACGCGCCTCAGACAACGGGTCGAAATGTTGTGTGTTAGAGCGAGGGACAACGACTTCATCTCTAGACGTCGTTGTCTGATAGCCAGAAACAACAACAGTCGATTTAGAAACCGTTGTTGTTTGGGATGCTACACAATAGTTTAATTTGAATACACACTTGTCTGAAAGGAAATCACACAATAGTTTTAATTGAATGCACACTTGTCTGATAGGAAATCACACAATAGTTTTAATTGAATGCACACTTGTCTGAAATGAAATCACACAATAGTTTTAATTCAATACACACTTGTCTAAAAGGAAATCACACAACATTATTATAGAATACTTCCATTTGTTTAGGATGCTACACAATATTGTTACATATGCAATTATATTCACCCAAAAACTACCAAAACTTACATATTCATTCACCAATATTCATTTACCAAAAACCAACATCATTCAACCATAAACCATTCACCAATACTAGGTGTATTGATTTGTTCTGATAGTAAACATTTTTACGACATGTGATACATTGTACAGAACAGAGCAGGGATATGAAAGTACAACATTCTATTCTATAGCTATCAGAGTTCGGTATTTCCTAAATGTTGTTACATATGATTGGAAGTCAAAGAGTATGGTTTAGTGTGATGGCTCATCCTGGCATATTCTCTCTGGTTCTCCTTTATTCCACAAGTTCTCGAGTTCTCGTTGTTTATTTCCCAGCGTCAGGAGTGTGCCTGCATGAGCGGCACATACCATTAACAGTGATTTGCAATCAGATTCCTATAAGTTCATAGTTCATTCTGTTAGGGGACAATAATATGAAATGTGTACAATCAAATCAATCACAATTGTCATCGAAACATTATATGCAAATGTCATGGCTTAAGGATGAAAAAGTAGGGGCAGAGAACATACAGCTCGCTTAGCTTCTTCTATACTTGAAAATGTGACTCGACCATATCCAGTCTGTTCATATCCAGTCTGCCCATTAAAACAAATCATATCAAATCATTATCCGTTAAAACCAATAACCCAAATGAAACCAGGTTGTACTGATTTTCCAATCTTATATGATTGAATACTATTTAATCAGCTATACATTGTGATGTTTATATATTTCTAATATATAAGAAAGAGTTATATGTAACATCATGTTTTTACAGAAAGATTCATAGCTAAGCGAAGCCCTATTGTACCATATAACTACTATGCAAGCCTGAATTATATGCACATGTACTCTCAATTAGATCTTACACTAATCATAAAGAACTTGTAAGTGCATCGGAAAAACAAGCAAGCAGCAGTTACACAGAAAATCACATCCTTAATTTTCCCAATTCAGGTATAGACATTACAGTAGTATCTCTGGAGATATGTCAAGGTACAACACCAAATCAGGAGCCAACAACCCCATGTCTGGAGCCTGCACAAAGACATCAGTGTTATGTGATACACAATAATAAATGAACCTCAAACTGACTAAATACTAAATATAAGAAGGGTTTTCACCTTGCACCATCCAATATCAAGTCCTTTCGCTGCTGAAAATGCCACCCCTGAATACACATACCGATCAACAATAAGAACTGAAGTTCTCTTGTTTATTCAACAAAACCTTTTGATAGAATAGCATTGGTTAGGGCTTATTAATTCTCTGAGTTAGGGCTTGAATGCTGCTATAGCTCTGAATAAGTGGCAAGTCCTTCAGATCTACAACAAGTATTTGTAATTCAAGTTAGAGCTTATATTTGGATGTTTCAATTGCAGCTGCATTTCCAAAGTCAATAAGGCAACAGAGCTTATGTCTGATTGCGCAAGCAAACATATACCTACGAAAGATATGCAGAGGGAAGGAAGTTAGAGAAGTAGAACAAACAACAAAGAGAATATGATCTAAAATCTTTAATAACTCATTGGGGTTGACATATTTCAACAGTAATGAAACATCAAATTAATTTGCATTAATATCAGAACCAATTATTACGAACAAGTGGGTACTAACTAATGGCTCCTCAAATGACATGGTAATGTAGTACATATCACCTTTAATGAGGCTCTGCCCAGCACGTTGCATTGACTGACGGTTCTATCAAAATAATTCTCTCCAAAGATTGTGGCCAGACTTCTCGCACTGCCCTATAGCATTCGAGATATTGATGGCACACCCTCCACTTCAGTCGGGATATCTAATCCAAAAACATCAGTTTTTTTGTAAGTAGCATCCAGAAGGCTACCAGAATGTATAGCATCAATGATTTTTCTGGTGTATGCCAACTTCATACGTTTCCCCACGCCATAGCTACACATTTAAAACATATTTTAGAAGCAAATTTAGTTAAGGTGCGGTATAATATTCAGTATTTACTCTTCATACCTTCCACCTGACTATCCAGTGTTCACGAGCCATCCTGTTGCTCCATGTTTTTCCATTTTTGTGGCTAGCATTGCAGCATATTTAGTAGGGTGTAACATAATAAACGCTGCACCATTAACTCTTTGACTTGCAATGAGGAGAGAAATCAAAGGAAACAATGGTAAAAATAAATCTGGCAAAAATGGCCACTTAACTCTTTGACTGAAATCACCTGTAACAATCATACATATATACCATCAGAAATCTCCACACTTCAGCAAAGGCAATAAGACTAAAAGGTCATCTTGAAACTAAATTGCCCTTGCAATAATGTCATTAACAGACTACATCTATAAATATTAGAATTATATAAAAATCCAGTAAACTATTTAGAAATCACAAAATTGAGCAGATGGGCACTTCAATAATTGGCCTCCAAATTGAGTCTTCCTTTAGTATCCATTTAGCCCCCAAAATGTCACACACACATAAACACACACAATTTACTCCGATTGTAATTTATACAAAAAGCAAGACCTGCACCCCAAAAAAGAATGTTAGATTTGTACCAAATCAACACACACATATATGAATAATAATAATGATAATAAAAAGAATTACATTTGTCAAGTATTTGTTGTTCATTGTCAAGTGTGAATCCACTCTTCTTGAACTCCGATTTGATTTCTTCTAACCCCCAAATTAGCTCTCAAATTGAAGCCATCGATTGAACTTTGAACCTCAAATCCTCAAATTGAACCTCGATTGAACTTTGAACCATAGAGAGTGAGTGAATGTTTGAGAATGAGGGGTGTTGCTGTTTTGTTAAGTGAAAATTACTGGTGAGAATGAGTGGTAAGGGGAGAGGGAAACAAAAAGAATTGGATTAACCCTAAAATGAACAAGGGGCTGTGATATATTAAGTTAGGCAAAAATTTGGATATCGATAAGATTTGACTTCAATTATCAGCATATGTGAAGGAGGGAAACAAAAAATTAAGTTTGAGGGGAATTTACGTTCACTAAAATTTTCAGGAAAATTTGGTTTGGTCGATGAAATGAAGGAGGTAAAGGAGGAGAGGGAAATGAAAATAATATTTTTTATAAAATAAATTTTTATTTGTGAGATATTGAAAAGGTGAAATAAAAAATGATAATTTTGATCGAACAGTAAGAAAGTTAGTATACACTCATTTTAGTGTTGGAAAAAAATAATTGAAAAATAAAAAAGATTTCAAAAAATAGGTTACGTTCATACAAGTATAATTTTATTTTTTCTAAAAAAAAATTCACATCCATATTTTAAATATTAAAATATCAAACAAGAATAATTTGATATTTTCTAATTTGTTTATCACATCACTATATTCAATATATAATATCATCAGTACAGTTTGATTATCGAAAAAAGATTCTAAAAATATAGAGTACGTTCAATCGGGACGAGACTAGTTAGTCATCTTTATAAAATATTGCCTAAGGGCAAAAAATTTGGTACAAGGCGGGAAATACATTAGGGATAAAGGGGGGAATTTCAAGAAAATTTGGGTTTGTTCAATGAAACAAAGGTGGGAAAATATAAAGGAAAATGAAAATAAAATTTTGTATAAAATAATTTATTTACTGACTTTTTAGAATAATTTTTATTTGTGAAATATTAAATTAACTAGCTTTTTATTAAAATATACATAATTGAATGATATTCTCAAATTTTTAATAAATAAAAAATTAATTTGATTGAAGATCTTAGTAGATCACTACTATATTAACTAGTACTCTTAACTTTTTTTAAAATTAGTTCTTGACGATCCAACTGTCCGGATGTCAAAATATATATGGTATAATGATATTCACAAATTTTCAAAAATAAAAAATTGATTTGGTTGGAGATCTTAATAGATAACTAGTATATTGGTTAATACCCGTAACTAGTGTTTTGTCACGGATTGTTGTTTATATTTTTTAAAAATATTTCTCGACAATCCAACCTTAAGGATGTCAATATACTAGCATTGGAACATCGAAAATAATTTTAAAAAATAGGTTCATCATTCGGGACAAGATTAGTTAAAAGGAAGGTCTACTTTGACCGATTTGACAATTATTAAAACCAAACCAAATAAATCTAGGATTTTTTTTAAAATTTATCACATCAATAAAATCGTTAGATTTTGACATCCGTACGTTTGGAAGGTAGAAAAAAATAATTTTAAAAACTATTTCTTGACGATCCAATCGTCCGGATGTCAAGATATGTATAATATAATGATATTCACAAATTTTCAAAAAATATAAAATTAATTTGGTTGGAGATCTTAGTATATCACTAGTATATTGACCAGTACCCGTAACTCGTGCTTTGTCACTGATTATTGTTTCTATTTTTTAAAACTATTTCTCGACGATCCAACCGTACGGATGTTAAGATATATCTAATATATTGATATTCCCAAATTTTCAAAAAATAAAAAATTAATTTGGTTGGAGATCTTAGTAGATCACTAGTATATTGACCCATACCCGTAACTCGTGCTTTGTCACTGATTATTGTTTCTATTTTTAAAAACTATTTCTCGACGATCCAACCGTACGGATGTTAAGATATATCTAATATATTGATATTCCCAAATTTTCAAAAAATAAAAAATTAATTTGGTTGAAGATCTTAGTAGATCACTAGTATATTGACTAGTAACTCGTGCTTTGTCACTGATTATTGTTTCTATTTTTTAAAACCTATTTATCGACGATCCAACCGTACGGATGTTAATAAACACTCATTTTAGTGTTGGGAAAAAATAATCGAAAAATAAAAAGGTCGAGTTGTACGAGATTTTAACAAAAACGAAAACTGTTTCAGACAAATTATCCGTTGTCTGATAACAAACAACTGTATTTTAACAAATCCGAGCAAAACCAGGTGAGCAAGACATGGATTCCGGCCAACTTTGATTCTAAACCAAACTCAACGTTTAATAACTCAAAACAAAGCTGAGAACATCAACAAACTAACCCCCATAACCACGTATACGAAAAATCATTGGACAATCAAATTTAACTTCGAGTTAATATCCGAAAATTATGAAATTATGAACCAAGCATATTCGAATATACACACACGCATAAACATGTAGTACAGATCATGAGATTCAATTTGATTACTCATATGAAGGATTTGAATTTCAGAATCACCTTCAAAAGGCTGTTTGATCTTCAAGAACTATTTCTTAAAAAGTTGTGCTTAATATCACACAACATTTTTTATAACAAAACCGTTGTCTGATTTTTTCATTGTTTCCCACCAAATCTAATTCAATTTTTTCATTCCCACCAAATTCCATTCAAATTATTTCATTATTTCCCACCAAATTCAATTCAAAATTTTCTGTAGTTCAGATAACGTTTTTTTGAAAATACGTTGTCTGATAAAACCATTCAGACAACACAATTATAAATCGTTGTCTGATCCAACTCATTTGCACAACAGAATTAAAAAAACACTTGTCTATTTAAATCAGACAAACAACGGTAATTAAAACATTGTCTGAAGTCTTTTCAGACAACAGCTTAAAAAACACCATAAAAAAAACACTTGTCTCCTTCAGTTTGTTAGACAACAGAATTAAATTGTCAAAACCCCGTTGTCTGAAGTCTGGATCAGACGATGTTTTTTAAAAAAAAACGCTTGTCTGTTGATTTTGAACAACACTTTTTCCACTTTACGTTGTCTGATAAGTGTTGTCTGATGCTGTTTTTTTTGTAGTGCTATATAACTCGTGCTTGCTTGTAAACTGTTTAGTCATATTTTATTATTAAAATTTTAAGTTGTATATATGTTTTTATTATTAAAATTAATTTTTAATTTTATAAATCTCATGAATATAACTATTATTATTATTATTATTTATTTTAATTGTTACTTTAAAATACATACGTATATATTAAAATATTATGTAAAAGTAGTTTTTTTTAACTCTTATTTAGTACGTAGAAAGTGTGAAATTTATCCAATTATGTAGACCTTTTTTCGATTATTATACAAAATTTTCTATATTGTAAGTGTTTTCTAGATTTTATGTAATTTTTAACTCTTTGGCTTATAACTCGTGTGATGCACTGATGTTTTTTTTAATATTTTTTTTATCATATTACCCATATTTTCAAATATATTTTTTTAATTAGTAGGGAAAAAATAATATAGAACAATTAAATATTTTAACAAATTTTTGATAGTATTTTAAACGATAATGTTTTAATTTTTAACTATAACATGTTGTTGACGAAAAATTTTGGGAGTAGTTTATAAGATAATATAAATGTGTAATAATACTTTATTAAAAATAGATAATCATTTTTTTAATTATAATATGATGTTGACTGGAATTGGGTACGTAGTTTATAAAATTATATACATGTTTAATAAAAATATGTTGTTGGTGAGATTCGAACTTTTGAATCTGTGAGAACATTTTAAATATTATAAGAGGAATATTATTTTAGTATTAGATTCCACTTCTCATTATTGAGTGTACCAAATAAACCGACCAACAATCAAATATACCCACATGATTGGTCAAAAATAAAACATAGGAATGGAATCTATCCTAAAATAATTTATTAGTTTTTAATTGTTTATATCTCCTATTTTCGAACCTCTTTTTCTTTCTGCATGAAGTGAGGTTAGTAGTTGTGTTTCTTTGCCGAGCACGAGTGATTCTTGAACTGTTGAAAATCCTTTTCTTTGTTTCTATCTCCATATGTATGTATTCTTGGGATGGTTGTTACACCGTATGATTGTAGTGTGCATTCGTAATCAAGAAGATGGTTAATTAGTTTGGTAAAGAAATCTTTGATGGGTGATTGCCAAAAAAACATGTTAAAAATATTGAAAATTAAGGTCTTTAAATAAAAGTCTGACAAACAATTGGAGTAATAAAATAGAACATAACAAGCAAGAAAAAGATCAAAGTCTAACTCGTAAGTTTTAGTTACCACTAGTCTAACATCAGCTAGTACTAGTACTATAATGTTTTAGATGTCCAACGTTGCTGCATGCTAGGTATTGCATGAAGTATACTAACCTGAATAATACAGACTTTGTAAATATATTTACTGAAAAAGAGCTACAAGCATTATTATCTATTATTACAAACATCAAATCAACATCATACGAGATGCACAGCTAAGAGCATCTCCAATGCTATTAGGTAAATTGGTTAGCTAAAATAATATATAATAATTAGTTATATTATAGATGATGAAAAAATGATTTTGCTCCAATGCTGTTAGTTAAATTTGTTAGCTATATTTCAAAAACAATATTTTACTATTATAATTATTGGAGGGAGATGATGGAGTTGGATATGAAAAAAGTGTAAAATATTAATATAAAGTTGGAGGGAGATGATGTGGCCATCTATCTATTATATTATTAATATCACAACAGGGGTTTTGGAAGACAATTTAATCCACCTCATCGGCCACGTAGATGTAACGTCAGCTGGTCAGCTATAAAAAAAAATGATAGAATTGAACCCGTGACCTCTAAGTTAGAAGTGAGAGTTTTACCACTATGCTAAATATGAGATTTGAATATAATTTAGAACTCATCATTAATATATCGTGAGACAACCCTCATATATAATATTAAATGATAAAAAATTGTTTCTAGAAAAAATTGTACCCTTGACAACCCTCATATATCTATACTATTATATAAAAACCGAAACATTAAAGGTTTGGTTGGTCGGTTGGTCGGTCAGTACGGTACCTGTTGATTTTACTTATTTACCCTTACTCAATTACAGATAAAATACATCCTACTAACTAATCAATTTCCTTTTTCAGGTTAAACATATTATCTTTTCCATTTTCCAATAACTAAATAATTTCCTTATTTAGGTAAAATACAATATCTTTTATATTTTATCTAACTAAAATTTCTCCTTTATTAATCAATTTCCTTTTTCACGTTAAACATATTACCTTTTCTATTTTTCAATAACTAAATAATTTCCTTTTTTAGGTAAAATACAATATCTTTTACATTTTTTCTAACTAAAATTTCTCCTTTTTTTAAAACACTACGAGCAAATTTGTTTAATAAAATAACATAATTATATTATAATTACTTACTAATCAATTACCTTTTTCAGCCAAAACACTTAACCTTTTCTCTTTTTTCTAACTAAAATCTCTCATTTTCCAATTATAACATGGACTCTTACCTTTTTCAACCAAAACACGTTACCATTTTCTTTTCTCTTCCTAAAACCTCTCTTTTTCCAATTATATCACGGGCGTTTCTATTTAATAAAAATAAAATAATAATAATAATAATATGATAGTAATAATTAACAGATTACCTTATTAGCTAAAACATATCATCTATTCTATTTTTTCTAATTCTGCTAAAACGTATCATATTTTCTATATTTCATAATTAAAATTCCTTTTTTCTAGAAATATCTCGGGCAACATTAATTCTTCACTTCTAAAGACAATACGAGCAATTGAAATTAGTAGAATAGCATGAATTAAATTATAATTAATATAAACAAATCAAATACATTGTTCACCTAAAACATGTCACTTTTTAAATTTTCACATTAACTTTTTTATTTTCTCTAACTAAAATCTCTATTTTTCCAATTAGATCAAGGGCGGTTCTATTTAATAAAATAAAATAACAATATTATAATATTATTAATTAACCAATTAACTTTTTCAGCTAAAACGTATCATCGTTTCTATATTTTCTAACTAAAAGCCATCTTTTTCTAAAAATATCACGAACAACATTAATTCTCCTTTTCTAAAAACATTACGAGCAATTTTATTAAGTAAAATAACATAATTGAATTATAATTACTATAAACTAATCAATTACCTTTTTCATCTAAAACATGTTTCTTTTTTAATTTTTTTCTAACTAAAACCTCTTTTTTTTAAATTAAATCACGGGCATTCTATTTAATAAAATTAGATAATAATTTTATAATTACTTATAATTAACTAATTACCTTTTTCAACTAAAATCTATCATATTTTCAAAATTTTCTAAGTAAAATCCCTCCATTCATAGAAATATCACGGATTACATTTATATAATTATTATCAAATCAACTCATTTAAAAATTTAAGCCTCCAAAATTCATTAAAAGTTTGGTTGGTCGGTTGGTCGGTAACCTGTTGATTTTACTTATTTACCCTTACTCAATTACAGATAAAATACATCCTACTAACTAATCAATTTCCTTTTTCAGGTTAAACATATTATCTTTTCCATTTTCCAATAACTAAATAATTTCCTTTTTTAGGTAAAATACAATATCTTTTATATTTTATCTAACTAAAATTTCTCATTTATTAATCAATTTCCTTTTTCACGTTAAACATATTACCTTTTCTATTTTTCAATAACTAAATAATTTCCTTTTTTAGGTAAAATACAATATCTTTTACATTTTTTCTAACTAAAATTTCACCTTTTTTTAAAACACTACGAGCAAATTTGTTTAATAAAATAACATAATTATATTATAATTACTTACTAATCAATTACCTTTTTCAGCCAAAACACTTAATCTTTTCTCTTTTTTCTAACTAAAATCTTTCTTTTTCCAATTATAACATGAACTCTTACCTTTTTCGACCAAAACACGTTACCTTTTTCTTTTCTCTTACTAAAACCTCTCTTTTTCCAATTATATCACGGGCGTTTCTATTTAATAAAAATAAAATAATAATAATAATAATAATATGATAGTAATAATTAACAGATTACCTTATTAGCTAAAACATATCATCTATTCTATTTTTTCTAATTCTGCTAAAACGTATCATATTTTCTATATTTCATAATTAAAATTCCTTTTTTCTAGAAATATCTCGGACAACATTAATTCTTCACTTCTAAAGACAATACGAGCAATTGAAATTAGTAGAATAGCATGAATTAAATTATAATTAATATAAACAAATCAAATACATTGTTCACCAAAAACATGTCATTTTTTAAATTTTCACATTAACTTTTTTATTTTCTCTAACTAAAATCTCTATTTTTCCAATTAGATCAAGGGCGGTTCTATTTAATAAAATAAAATAACAGTATTATAATATTATTAATTAACCAATTAACTTTTTCAGCTAAAACGTATCATCGTTTCTATATTTTCTAACTAAAAGCCATCTTTTTCTAAAAATATCACGAACAACATTAATTCTCCTTTTCTAAAAACATTACGAGCAATTTTATTAAGTAAAATAACATAATTGAATTATAATTACTATAAACTAATCAATTACCTTTTTCATCTAAAACATGTTTCTTTTTTAATTTTTTTCTAACTAAAACCTCTTTTTTTAAAATTAAATCACGGGCATTCTATTTAATAAAATTAGATAATAATTTTATAATTACTTATAATTAATTAATTACCTTTTTCAACTAAAATCTATCATATTTTCAAAATTTTCTAAGTAAAATCCCTCCATTCATAGAAATATCACGGATTACATTTATATAATTATTATCAAATCAACTCATTTAAAAATTTAAGCCTCCAAAATTCATTAAAAGTTTGGTTGGTCGGTTGGTCGGTAACCTGTTGATTTTACTTATTTACCCTTACTCAATTACAGATAAAATACATCCTACTAACTAATCAATTTCCTTTTTCAGGTTAAACATATTATCTTTTCCATTTTCCAATAACTAAATAATTTCCTTTTTTAGGTAAAATACAATATCTTTTATATTTTATCTAACTAAAATTTCTCATTTATTAATCAATTTCCTTTTTCACGTTAAACATATTACCTTTTCTATTTTTCAATAACTAAATAATTTCCTTTTTTAGGTAAAATACAATATCTTTTACATTTTTTCTAACTAAAATTTCACCTTTTTTTAAAACACTACGAGCAAATTTGTTTAATAAAATAACATAATTATATTATAATTACTTACTAAATAATTACCTTTTTCAGCCAAAACACTTAACCTTTTCTCTTTTTTCTAACTAAAATCTCTCTTTTTCCAATTATAACATGGACTCTTACCTTTTTCGACCAAAACACGTTACCTTTTTCTTTTCTCTTACTAAAACCTCTCTTTTTCCAATTATATCACGGGCGTTTCTATTTAATAAAAATAAAATAAAATAATAATAATATGATAGTAATAATTAACAGATTACCTTATTAGCTAAAACATATCATCTATTCTATTTTTTCTAATTCTGCTAAAACGTATCATATTTTCTATATTTCATAATTAAAATTCCTTTTTTCTAGAAATATCTCGGACAACATTAATTCTTCACTTCTAAAGACAATACGAGCAATTGAAATTAGTAGAATAGCATGAATTAAATTATAATTAATATAAACAAATCAAATACATTGTTCACCTAAAACATGTCACTTTTTAAATTTTCACATTAACTTTTTTATTTTCTCTAACTAAAATCTCTATTTTTCCAATTAGATCAAGGGCGGTTCTATTTAATAAAATAAAATAACAATATTATAATATTATTAATTAACCAATTAACTTTTTCAGCTAAAACGTATCATCGTTTCTATATTTTCTAACTAAAAGCCATCTTTTTCTAAAAATATCACGAACTACATTAATTCTCCTTTTCTAAAAACATTACGAGCAATTTTATTAAGTAAAATAACATAATTGAATTATAATTACTATAAACTAATCAATTACCTTTTTCATCTAAAACATGTTTCTTTTTTAATTTTTTTCTAACTAAAACCTCTTTTTTTAAAATTAAATCACGGGCATTCTATTTAATAAAATTAGATAATAATTTTATAATTACTTATAATTAACTAATTACCTTTTTCAACTAAAATCTATCATATTTTCAAAATTTTCTAAGTAAAATCCCTCCATTCATAGAAATATCACGGATTACATTTATATAATTATTATCAAATCAACTCATTTAAAAATTTAAGCCTCCAAAATTCATTAAAAGTTTGGTTGGTCGGTTGGTCGGTAACCTGTTGATTTTACTTATTTACCCTTACTCAATTACAGATAAAATACATCCTACTAACTAATCAATTTCCTTTTTCAGGTTAAACATATTATCTTTTCCATTTTCCAATAACTAAATAATTTCCTTTTTTAGGTAAAATACAATATATTTTATATTTTATCTAACTAAAATTTCTCATTTATTAATCAATTTTCTTTTTCACGTTAAACATATTACCTTTTCTATTTTTCAATAACTAAATAATTTCCTTTTTAAGTAAAATACAATATCTTTTACATTTTTTCTAACTAAAATTTCACCTTTTTTTAAAAAACTACGAGCAAATTTGTTTAATAAAATAACATAATTATATTATAATTACTTACTAATCAATTACCTTTTTCAGCCAAAACACTTAATCTTTTCTCTTTTTTCTAACTAAAATCTCTCTTTTTCCAATTATAACATGGACTCTTACCTTTTTCAACCAAAACACGTTACCTTTTTCTTTTCTCTTACTAAAACCTCTCTTTTTCCAATTATATCACGGGCGTTTCTATTTAATAAAAATAAAATAATAATAATAATATGATAGTAATAATTAACAAATTACCTTATTAGCTAAAACATATCATCTTTTCTATTTTTTCTAATTCTGCTAAAACGTATCATATTTTCTATATTTCATAATTAAAATTCCTTTTTTCTAGAAATATCTCGGGCAACATTAATTCTTCACTTCTAAAGACAATACGAGCAATTGAAATTAGTAGAATAGCATGAATTAAATTATAATTAATATAAACAAATCAAATACATTGTTCACCTAAAACATGTCACTTTTTAAATTTTCACATTAACTTTTTTATTTTCTCTAACTAAAATCTCTATTTTTCCAATTAGATCATGGGCGGTTCTATTTAATAAAATAAAATAACAATATTATAATATTATTAATTAACCAATTAACTTTTTCAGCTAAAACGTATCATCGTTTCTATATTTTCTAACTAAAAGCCATTTTTTTCTAAAAACATCACGGACAACATTAATTCTCCTTTTCTAAAAACATTACGAGCAATTTTATTTAGTAAAATAACATAATTGAATTATAATTACTATAAACTAATCAATTACCTTTTTCATCTAAAACATGTTTCTTTTTTAATTTTTTTCTAACTAAAACCTCTTTTTTTAAAATTAAATCACGGGCATTCTATTTAATAAAATTAGATAATAATTTTATAATTACTTATAATTAATTAATTACCTTTTTCAACTAAAATCTATCATATTTTCAAAATTTTCTAAGTAAAATCCCTCCATTCATAGAAATATCACGGATTACATTTATATAATTATTATCAAATCAACTCATTTAAAAATTTAAGCCTCCAAAATTCATTAAAAGTTTGGTTGGTCGGTAACCTGTTGATTTTACTTATTTACCCTTACTCAATTACAGATAAAATACATCCTACTAACTAATCAATTTCCTTTTTCAGGTTAAACATATTATCTTTTCCATTTTCCAATAACTAAATAATTTCCTTTTTTAGGTAAAATACAATATCTTTTATATTTTATCTAACTAAAATTTCTCATTTATTAATCAATTTCCTTTTTCACGTTAAACATATTACCTTTTCTATTTTTCAATAACTAAATAATTTCGTTTTTTAGGTAAAATACAATATCTTTTACATTTTTTCTAACTAAAATTTCACCTTTTTTTAAAACACTACGAGCAAATTTGTTTAATAAAATAACATAATTATATTATAATTACTTACTAAGCAATTACCTTTTTCAGCCAAAACACTTAATCTTTTCTCTTTTTTCTAACTAAAATCTCTCTTTTTCCAATTATAACATGGACTCTTACCTTTTTCGACCAAAACACGTTACCTTTTTCTTTTCTCTTACTAAAACCTCTCTTTTTCCAATTATATCACGGGCGTTTCTATTTAATAAAAATAAAATAATAATAATAATAATATGATAGTAATAATTAACAGATTACCTTATTAGCTAAAACATATAATCTATTCTATTTTTTCTAATTCTGCTAAAACGTATCATATTTTCTATATTTCATAATTAAAATTCCTTTTTTCTAGAAATATCTCGGACAACATTAATTCTTCACTTCTAAAGACAATACGAGCAATTGAAATTAGTAGAATAGCATGAATTAAATTATAATTAATATAAACAAATCAAATACATTGTTCACCTAAAACATGTCACTTTTTAAATTTTCACATTAACTTTTTTATTTTCTCTAACTAAAATCTCTATTTTTCCAATTAGATCAAGGGCGGTTCTATTTAATAAAATAAAATAACAATATTATAATATTATTAATTAACCAATTAACTTTTTCAGCTAAAACGTATCATCGTTTCTATATTTTCTAACTAAAAGCCATCTTTTTCTAAAAATATCACGAACAACATTAATTCTCCTTTTCTAAAAACATTACGAGCAATTTTATTAAGTAAAATAACATAATTGAATTATAATTACTATAAACTAATCAATTACCTTTTTCATCTAAAACATGTTTCTTTTTTAATTTTTTTCTAACTAAAACCTCTTTTTTTAAAATTAAATCACGGGCATTCTATTTAATAAAATTAGATAATAATTTTATAATTACTTATAATTAACTAATTACCTTTTTCAACTAAAATCTATCATATTTTCAAAATTTTCTAAGTAAAATCCCTCCATTCATAGAAATATCACGGATTACATTTATATAATTATTATCAAATCAACTCATTTAAAAATTTAAGCCTCCAAAATTCATTAAAAGTTTGGTTGGTCGGTTGGTCGGTAACCTGTTGATTTTACTTATTTACCCTTACTCAATTACAGATAAAATACATCCTACTAACTAATCAATTTCCTTTTTCAGGTTAAACATATTATCTTTTCCATTTTCCAATAACTAAATAATTTCCTTTTTTAGGTAAAATACAATATCTTTTATATTTTATCTAACTAAAATTTCTCATTTATTAATCAATTTTCTTTTTCACGTTAAACATATTACCTTTTCTATTTTTCAATAACTAAATAATTTCCTTTTTAAGTAAAATACAATATCTTTTACATTTTTTCTAACTAAAATTTCACCTTTTTTTAAAAAACTACGAGCAAATTTGTTTAATAAAATAACATAATTATATTATAATTACTTACTAATCAATTACCTTTTTCAGCCAAAACACTTAATCTTTTCTCTTTTTTCTAACTAAAATCTTTCTTTTTCCAATTATAACATGGACTCTTACCTTTTTCAACCAAAACACGTTACCTTTTTCTTTTCTCTTACTAAAACCTCTCTTTTTCCAATTATATCACGGGCGTTTCTATTTAATAAAAATAAAATAATAATAATAATATGATAGTAATAATTAACAAATTACCTTATTAGCTAAAACATATCATCTTTTCTATTTTTTCTAATTCTGCTAAAACGTATCATATTTTCTATATTTCATAATTAAAATTCCTTTTTTCTAGAAATATCTCGGGCAACATTAATTCTTCACTTCTAAAGACAATACGAGCAATTGAAATTAGTAGAATAGCATGAATTAAATTATAATTAATATAAACAAATCAAATACATTGTTCACCTAAAACATGTCACTTTTTAAATTTTCACATTAACTTTTTTATTTTCTCTAACTAAAATCTCTATTTTTCCAATTAGATCATGGGCGGTTCTATTTAATAAAATAAAATAACAATATTATAATATTATTAATTAACCAATTAACTTTTTCAGCTAAAACGTATCATCGTTTCTATATTTTCTAACTAAAAGCCATTTTTTCTAAAAACATCACGGACAACATTAATTCTCCTTTTCTAAAAACATTACGAGCAATTTTATTTAGTAAAATAACATAATTGAATTATAATTACTATAAACTAATCAATTACCTTTTTCATCTAAAACATGTTTCTTTTTTAATTTTTTTCTAACTAAAACCTCTTTTTTTAAAATTAAATCACGGGCATTCTATTTAATAAAATTAGATAATAATTTTATAATTACTTATAATTAATTAATTACCTTTTTCAACTAAAATCTATCATATTTTCAAAATTTTCTAAGTAAAATCCCTCCATTCATAGAAATATCACGGATTACATTTATATAATTATTATCAAATCAACTCATTTAAAAATTTAAGCCTCCAAAATTCATTAAAAGTTTGGTTGGTCGGTTGGTCGGTAACCTGTTGATTTTACTTATTTACCCTTACTCAATTACAGATAAAATACATCCTACTAACTAATCAATTTCCTTTTTCAGGTTAAACATATTATCTTTTCCATTTTCCAATAACTAAATAATTTCCTTTTTTAGGTAAAATACAATATCTTTTATATTTTATCTAACTAAAATTTCTCATTTATTAATCAATTTCCTTTTTCACGTTAAACATATTACCTTTTCTATTTTTCAATAACTAAATAATTTCGTTTTTTAGGTAAAATACAATATCTTTTACATTTTTTCTAACTAAAATTTCACCTTTTTTTAAAACACTACGAGCAAATTTGTTTAATAAAATAACATAATTATATTATAATTACTTACTAATCAATTACCTTTTTCAGCCAAAACACTTAATCTTTTCTCTTTTTTCTAACTAAAATCTCTCTTTTTCCAATTATAACATGGACTCTTACCTTTTTCGACCAAAACACGTTACCTTTTTCTTTTCTCTTACTAAAACCTCTCTTTTTCCAATTATATCACGGGCGTTTCTATTTAATAAAAATAAAATAATAATAATAATAATATGATAGTAATAATTAACAGATTACCTTATTAGCTAAAACATATAATCTATTCTATTTTTTCTAATTCTGCTAAAACGTATCATATTTTCTATATTTCATAATTAAAATTCCTTTTTTCTAGAAATATCTCGGACAACATTAATTCTTCACTTCTAAAGACAATACGAGCAATTGAAATTAGTAGAATAGCATGAATTAAATTATAATTAATATAAACAAATCAAATACATTGTTCACCTAAAACATGTCACTTTTTAAATTTTCACATTAACTTTTTTATTTTCTCTAACTAAAATCTCTATTTTTCCAATTAGATCAAGGGCGGTTCTATTTAATAAAATAAAATAACAATATTATAATATTATTAATTAACCAATTAACTTTTTCAGCTAAAACGTATCATCGTTTCTATATTTTCTAACTAAAAGCCATCTTTTTCTAAAAATATCACGAACAACATTAATTCTCCTTTTCTAAAAACATTACGAGCAATTTTATTAAGTAAAATAACATAATTGAATTATAATTACTATAAACTAATCAATTACCTTTTTCATCTAAAACATGTTTCTTTTTTAATTTTTTTCTAACTAAAACCTCTTTTTTTAAAATTAAATCACGGGCATTCTATTTAATAAAATTAGATAATAATTTTATAATTACTTATAATTAACTAATTACCTTTTTCAACTAAAATTTATCATATTTTCAAAATTTTCTAAGTAAAATCCCTCCATTCATAGAAATATCACGGATTACATTTATATAATTATTATCAAATCAACTCATTTAAAAATTTAAGCCTCCAAAATTCATTAAAAGTTTGGTTGGTCGGTTGGTCGGTAACCTGTTGATTTTACTTAATTATCCTTACTCAATTACAGATAAAATACATCCTACTAACTAATCAATTTCCTTTTTCAGGTTAAACATATTATCTTTTCCATTTTCCAATAACTAAATAATTTCCTTTTTTAGGTAAAATACAATATCTTTTATATTTTATCTAACTAAAATTTCTCATTTATTAATCAATTTTCTTTTTCACGTTAAACATATTACCTTTTCTATTTTTCAATAACTAAATAATTTCCTTTTTAGGTAAAATACAATATCTTTTACATTTTTTCTAACTAAAATTTCACCTTTTTTTAAAACACTACGAGCAAATTTGTTTAATAAAATAACATAATTATATTATAATTACTTACTAATCAATTACCTTTTTCAGCCAAAACACTTAATCTTTTCTCTTTTTTCTAACTAAAATCTCTCTTTTTCCAATTATAACATGGACTCTTACCTTTTTCAACCAAAACACGTTACCTTTTTCTTTTCTCTTACTAAAACCTCTCTTTTTCCAATTATATCACGGGCGTTTCTATTTAATAAAAATAAAATAATAATAATAATATGATAGTAATAATTAACAAATTACCTTATTAGCTAAAACATATCATCTTTTCTATTTTTTCTAATTCTGCTAAAACGTATCATATTTTCTATATTTCATAATTAAAATTCCTTTTTTCTAGAAATATCTCGGGCAACATTAATTCTTCACTTCTAAAGACAATACGAGCAATTGAAATTAGTAGAATAGCATGAATTAAATTATAATTAATATAAACAAATCAAATACATTGTTCACCTAAAACATGTCACTTTTTAAATTTTCACATTAACTTTTTTATTTTCTCTAACTAAAATCTCTATTTTTCCAATTAGATCATGGGCGGTTCTATTTAATAAAATAAAATAACAATATTATAATATTATTAATTAACCAATTAACTTTTTCAGCTAAAACGTATCATCGTTTCTATATTTTCTAACTAAAAGCCATCTTTTTCTAAAAACATCACGGACAACATTAATTCTCCTTTTCTAAAAACATTACGAGCAATTTTATTAAGTAAAATAACATAATTGAATTATAATTACTATAAACTAATCAATTACCTTTTTCATCTAAAACATGTTTCTTTTTTAATTTTTTTCTAACTAAAACCTCTTTTTTTAAAATTAAATCACGGGCATTCTATTTAATAAAATTAGATAATAATTTTATAATTACTTATAATTAACTAATTACCTTTTTCAACTAAAATCTATCATATTTTCAAAATTTTCTAAGTAAAATCCCTCCATTCATAGAAATATCACGGATTACATTTATATAATTATTATCAAATCAACTCATTTAAAAATTTAAGCCTCCAAAATTCATATTTCAAAAAAAATTATTTCAAATTAATAAAAAAATCATATAATATTAAAAGAAATCTGTGCATCGCACGTACAACACCAAATCAGGAGCCAACAACCCCATGTCTGGAGCCTGCACAAAGACATCAGTGTTATGTGATACACAATAATAAATGAACCTCAAACTGACTAAATACTAAATATAAGAAGGGTTTTCACCTTGCACCATCCAATATCAAGTCCTTTCGCTGCTGAAAATGCCACCCCTGAATACACATACCGATCAACAATAAGAACTGAAGTTCTCTTGTTTATTCAACAAAACCTTTTGATAGAATAGCATTGGTTAGGGCTTATTAATTCTCTGAGTTAGGGCTTGAATGCTGCTATAGCTCTGAATAAGTGGCAAGTCCTTCAGATCTACAACAAGTATTTGTAATTCAAGTTAGAGCTTATATTTGGATGTTTCAATTGCAGCTGCATTTCCAAAGTCAATAAGGCAACAGAGCTTATGTCTGATTGCGCAAGCAAACATATACCTACGAAAGATATGCAGAGGGAAGGAAGTTAGAGAAGTAGAACAAACAACAAAGAGAATATGATCTAAAATCTTTAATAACTCATTGGGGTTGACATATTTCAACAGTAATGAAACATCAAATTAATTTGCATTAATATCAGAACCAATTATTACGAACAAGTGGGTACTAACTAATGGCTCCTCAAATGACATGGTAATGCAGTACATATCACCTTTAATGAGGCTCTGCCCAGCACGTTGCATTGACTGACGGTTCTATCAAAATAATTCTCTCCAAAGATTGTGGCCAGACTTCTCGCACTGCCCTATAGCATTCGAGATATTGATGGCACACCCTCCACTTCAGTCGGGATATCTAATCCAAAAACATCAGTTTTTTTGTAAGTAGCATCCAGAAGGCTACCAGAATGTATAGCATCAATGATTTTTCTGGTGTATTCCAACTTCATACGTTTCCCCACGCCATAGCTACACATTTAAAACATATTTTAGAAGCAAATTTAGTTAAGGTGCGGTATAATATTCAGTATTTACTCTTCATACCTTCCACCTGACTATCCAGTGTTCACGAGCCATCCTATTGCTCCATGTTTTTCCATTTTTGTGGCTAGCATTGCAGCATATTTAGTAGGGTGTAACATAATAAACGCTGCACCATTAACTCTTTGACTTGCAATGAGGAGAGAAATCAAAGGAAACAATGGTAAAAATAAATCTGGCAAAAATGGCCACTTAACTCTTTGACTGAAATCACCTGTAACAATCATACATATATACCATCAGAAATCTCCACACTTCAGCAAAGGCAATAAGACTAAAAGGTCATCTTGAAACTAAATTGCCCTTGCAATAATGTCATTAACAGACTACATCTATAAATATTAGAATTATATAAAAATCCAGTAAACTATTTAGAAATCACAAAATTGAGCAGATGGGCACTTCAATAATTGGCCTCCAAATTGAGTCTTCCTTTAGTATCCATTTAGCCCCCAAAATGTCACACACACATAAACACACACAATTTACTCCGATTGTAATTTATACAAAAAGCAAGACCTGCACCCCAAAAAAGAATGTTAGATTTGTACCAAATCAACACACACATATATGAATAATAATAATGATAATAAAAAGAATTACATTTGTCAAGTATTTGTTGTTCATTGTCAAGTGTGAATCCATTCTTCTTGAACTCCGATTTGATTTCTTCTAACCCCCAAATTAGCTCTCAAATTGAAGCCATCGATTGAACTTTGAACCTCAAATCCTCAAATTGAACCTCGATTGAACTTTGAACCATAGAGAGTGAGTGAATGTTTGAGAATGAGGGGTGTTGCTGTTTTGTCAAGTGAAAATTACTAGTGAGAATGAGTGGTAAGGGGAGAGGGAAACAAAAAGAATTGGATTAACCCTAAAATGAACAAGGGGCTGTGATATATTAAGTTAGGCAAAAATTTGGATATCGATAAGATTTGACTTCCATTATCAGCATATGTGAAGGAGGGAAACAAAAAATTAAGTTTGGGGGGAATTTACGTTCACTAAAATTTTCAGGAAAATTTGGTTTGGTCGATGAAATGAAGGAGGTAAAGGAGGAGAGGGAAATGAAAATAATATTTTTTATAAAATAAATTTTTATTTGTGAGATATTAAAAAGGTGAAATAAAAAATGATAATTTTGATCGAACAGTAAGAAAGTTAGTATACACTCATTTTAGTGTTGGAAAAAAATAATTGAAAAATAAAAAAGATTTCAAAAAAATAGGTTACGTTCATACAAGAATAATTTTATTTTTTCTAAAAAAAAATTCACATCCATATTTTAAATATTAAAATATCAAACAAGAATAATTTGATATTTTCTAATTTGTTTTTCACATCACTATATTCAATATATAATATCATCATTACAGTTTGATTATCGAAAAAAGATTCTAAAAATATAGAGTACGTTCAATCGGGACGAGACTAGTTAGTCATCTTTATAAAATATTGCCTAAGGGCCAAAAATTTGGTACAAGGCGGGAAATACATTAGGGATAAAGGGGGGAATTTCAAGAAAATTTGGATTTGTTCAATGAAACAAAGGTGGGAAAATATAAAGGAAAATGAAAATAAAATTTTGTATAAAATAATTTATTTACTGACTTTTTAGAATAATTTTTATTTGTGAAATATTAAATTAACTAGCTTTTTATTAAAATATACATAATTGAATGATATTCTCAAATTTTTAATAAATAAAAAATTAATTTGATTGAAGATCTTAGTAGATCACTACTATATTAACTAGTACTCTTAACTTTTTTTGAAATTAGTTCTTGACGATCCAACTGTCCGGATGTCAAAATATATATGGTATAATGATATTCACAAATTTTCAAAAATAAAAAATTGATTTGGTTGGAGATCTTAATAGATAACTAGTATATTGGTTAATACCCGTAACTAGTGTTTTGTCATGGATTGTTGTTTATATTTTTTAAAAATATTTCTCGACAATCCAACCTTAAGGATGTCAATATACTAGCATTGGAACATCGAAAATAATTTTAAAAAATAGGTTCATCATCGGGACAAGATTAGTTAAAAGGAAGGTCTACTTTGACCGATTTGACAATTATTAAAACCAAACCAAATAAATCTAGGATTTTTTTTTAAAATTTATCTCATCAATAAAATCGTTAGATTTTGACATCCGTACGTTTGGAAGGTAGAAAAAAATAATTTTAAAAACTATTTCTTGACGATCCAATCGTCCGGATGTCAAGATATGTATAATATAATGATATTCACAAATTTTCAAAAAATATAAAATTAATTTGGTTGGAGATCTTAGTATATCACTAATATATTGACCAGTACCCGTAACTCGTGCTTTGTCACTGATAATTGTTTCTATTTTTTAAAACTATTTCTCGACGATCCAACCGTACGGATGTTAAGATATATCTAATATATTGATATTCCCAAATTTTCAAAAAATAAAAAATTAATTTGGTTGGAGATCTTAGTAGATCACTAGTATATTGACACATACCCGTAACTCGTGCTTTGTCACTGATTATTGTTTCTATTTTTAAAAACTATTTCTCGACGATCCAACCGTACGGATGTTAAGATATATCTAATATATTGATATTCCCAAATTTTCAAAAAATAAAAAATTAATTTGGTTGAAGATCTTAGTAGATCACTAGTATATTGACTAGTAACTCGTGCTTTGTCACTGATTATTGTTTCTATTTTTTAAATCCTATTTATCGACGATCCAACCGTACGGATGTTAATAAACACTCATTTTAGTGTTGGGAAAAAATAATCGAAAAATAAAAAGGTCGAGTTGTACGAGATTTTAACAAAAACGAAAACTGTTTCAGACAAATTATCAGTTGTCTGATAACAAACAACTGTATTTTAACAAATCCGAGCAAAACCAGGCGAGCAAGACATGGATTCCGGCCAACTTTGATTCTAAACCAAACTCAACGTTTAATAACTCAAAACAAAGCTGAGAACATCAACAAACTAACCCCCATAACCACGTATACGAAAAATCATTGGACAATCAAATTTAACTTCGAGTTAATATCCGAAAATTATGAAATTATGAACCAAGCATATTCGAATATACACACACACATAAACATGTAGTACAGATCATGAGATTCAATTTGATTACTCATATGAAGGATTTGAATTTCAGAATCACCTTCAAAAGGCTGTTTGATCTTCAAGAACTATTTCTTAAAAAGTTGTGCTTAATATCACACAACATTTTTTATAACAAAACCGTTGTCTGATTTTTTCATTGTTTCCCACCAAATCTAATTCAATTTTTTCATTCCCACCAAATTCCATTCAAATTATTTCATTATTTCCCACCAAATTCAATTCAAAATTTTCTGTAGTTCAGATAACGTTTTTTTGAAAATACGTTGTCCGATAAAACCATTCAGACAACACAATTATAAATCGTTGTCTGATCCAACTCATTTGCACAACAGAATTAAAAAAACACTTGTCTATTTAAATCAGACAAACAACGGTAATTAAAACATTGTCTGAAGTCTTTTCAGACAACAGCTTAAAAAACACCATAAAAAAAACAGTTGTCTGCTTCAGTTTGTTAGACAACAGAATTAAATTGTCAAAACCCCGTTGTCTGAAGTCTGGATCAGACGATGTTTTTTAAAAAAAAAAAACGCTTGTCTGTTGATTTTGAACAACACTTTTTCCACTTTACGTTGTCTGATAAGTGTTGTCTGATGCTGTTTTTTTTTGTAGTGCTATATAACTCGTGCTTGCTTGTAAACTGTTTAGTCATATTTTATTATTAAAATTTTAAGTTGTATATATGTTTTTATTATTAAAATTAATTTTTAATTTTATAAATCTCATGAATATAACTATTATTATTATAATTATTTATTTTAATTGTTACTTTAAAATACATACGTATATATTAAAATATTATGTAAAAGTAGTTTTTTTTAACTCTTATTTAGTACGTAGAAAGCGTGAAATTTATCCAATTATGTAGACCTTTTTTCGATTATTATACAAAATTTTCTATATTGTAAGTGTTTTCTAGATTTTATGTAATTTTTAACTCTTTGGCTTATAACTCGTGTGATGCACTGATGTTTTTTTAAATATTTTTTTATCATATTACCCATATTTTCAAATATATTTTTTTAATTAGTAGGGAAAAAATAATATAGAACAATTAAATATTTTAACAAATTTTTGATAGTATTTTAAACGATAATGTTTTAATTTTTAACTATAACATGTTGTTGACGAAAAATTTTGGGAGTAGTTTATAAGATAATATAAATGTGTAATAATACTTTATTAAAAATAGATAATCATTTTTTTAATTATAATATGATGTTGACTGGAATTGGGTACGTAGTTTATAAAATTATATACATGTTTAATAAAAATATGTTGTTGGTGAGATTCGAACTTTTGAATCTGTGAGAACATTTTAAATATTATAAGAGGAATATTATTTTAGTATTAGATTTCACTTCTCATTATTGAGTGTACCAAATAAACCGACCAACAATCAAATATACCCACATGATTGGTCAAAAATAAAACATAGGAATGGAATCTATCCTAAAATAATTTATTAGTTTTTAATTGTTTATATCTCCTATTTTCGAACCTCTTTTTCTTTCTGCATGAAGTGAGGTTAGTAGTTGTGTTTCTTTGCCGAGCACGAGTGATTCTTGAACTGTTGAAAATCCTTTTCTTTGTTTCTATCTCCATATGTATGTATTCTTGGGATGGTTGTTACACCGTATGATTGTAGTGTGCATTCGTAATCAAGAAGATGGTTAATTAGTTTGGTAAAGAAATCTTTGATGGGTGATTGCCAAAAAAACATGTTAAAAATATTGAAAATTAAGGTCTTTAAATAAAAGTCTGACAAACAATTGGAGTAATAAAATAGAACATAACAAGCAAGAAAAAGATCAAAGTCTAACTCGTAAGTTTTAGTTACCACTAGTCTAACATCAGCTAGTACTAGTACTATAATGTTTTAGATGTCCAACGTTGCTGCATGCTAGGTATTGCATGAAGTATACTAACCTGAATAATACAGACTTTGTAAATATATTTACTGAAAAAGAGCTACAAGCATTATTATCTATTATTACAAACATCAAATCAACATCATACCAGATGCACAGCTAAGAGCATCTCCAATGCTATTAGGTAAATTGGTTAGCTAAAATAATATATAATAATTAGTTATATTATAGATGATGAAAAAATGATTTTGCTCCAATGCTGTTAGTTAAATTTGTTAGCTATATTTCAAAAACAATATTTTACTATTATAATTATTGGAGGGAGATGATGGAGTTGGATATGAAAAAAGTGTAAAATATTAATATAAAGTTGGAGGGAGATGATGTGGCCATCTATCTATTATATTATTAATATCACAACAGGGGTTTTGGAAGACAATTTAATCCACCTCATCGGCCACGTAGATATCACGTCAGCTGGTCAGCTATAAAAAAATGATAGAATTGAACCCGTGACCTCTAAGTTAGAAGTGAGAGTTTTACCACTATGCTAAATATGAGATTTGAATATAATTTAGAACTCATCATTAATATATCGTGAGACAACCCTCATATATAATATTAAATGATAAAAAATTGTTTCTAGAAAAAATTGTACCCTTGACAACCCTCATATATCTATACTATTATATAAAAACCGAAACATTAAAGGTTTGGTTGGTCGGTTGGTCGGTCAGTACGGTACCTGTTGATTTTACTTATTTACCCTTACTCAATTACAGATAAAATACATCCTACTAACTAATCAATTTCCTTTTGAAGGTTAAACATATTATCTTTTCCATTTTCCAATAACTAAATAATTTCCTTTTTTAGGTAAAATACAATATCTTTTATATTTTATCTAACTAAAATTTCTCCTTTATTAATCAATTTCCTTTTTCACGTTAAACATATTACCTTTTCTATTTTTCAATAACTAAATAATTTCCTTTTTTAGGTAAAATACAATATCTTTTACATTTTTTCTAACTAAAATTTCTCCTTTTTTTAAAACACTACGAGCAAATTTGTTTAATAAAATAACATAATTATATTATAATTACTTACTAATCAATTACCTTTTTCAGCCAAAACACTTAACCTTTTCTCTTTTTTCTAACTAAAATCTCTCTTTTTCCAATTATAACATGGACTCTTACCTTTTTCAACCAAAACACGTTACCTTTTTCTTTTCTCTTACTAAAACCTCTCTTTTTCCAATTATATCACGAGCGTTTCTATTTAATAAAAATAAAATAATAATAATAATATGATAGTAATAATTAACAGATTACCTTATTAGCTAAAACATATCATCTTTTCTATTTTTTCTAATTCTGCTAAAACGTATCATATTTTCTATATTTCATAATTAAAATTCCTTTTTTCTAGAAATATCTCGGGCAACATTAATTCTGCACTTCTAAAGACAATACGAGCAATTGAAATTAGTAGAATAGCATGAATTAAATTATAATTAATATAAACAAATCAAATACATTGTTCACCTAAAACATGTCACTTTTTAAATTTTCACAATAACTTTTTTATTTTCTCTAACTAAAATCTCTATTTTTCCAATTAGATCAAGGGCGATTCTATTTAATAAAATAAAATAACAATATTATAATATTATTAATTAACCAATTAACTTTTTCAGCTAAAACGTATCATCGTTTCTATATTTTCTAACTAAAAGCCATCTTTTTCTAAAAATATCACGAACAACATTAATTCTCCTTTTCTAAAAACATTACGAGCAATTTTATTAAGTAAAATAACATAATTGAATTATAATTACTATAAACTAATCAATTACCTTTTTCATCTAAAACATGTTTCTTTTTTAATTTTTTTCTAACTAAAACCTCTTTTTTTAAAATTAAATCACGGGCATTCTATTTAATAAAATTAGATAATAATTTTATAATTACTTATAATTAACTAATTACCTTTTTCAACTAAAATCTATCATATTTTCAAAATTTTCTAAGTAAAATCCCTCCATTCATAGAAATATCACGAATTACATTTATATAATTATTCTCAAATCAACTCATT
The DNA here is from genome assembly GCA_037693485.1 of Kitagawia praeruptora. Lineage (NCBI taxonomy): Eukaryota > Viridiplantae > Streptophyta > Magnoliopsida > Apiales > Apiaceae > Kitagawia > Kitagawia praeruptora. Next base: position 2,515,919 of record CM075348.1, on the reverse strand, counting down.
TAAAAATTTAAGCCTCCAAAATTCATTAAAAGTTTGGTTGGTCGGTTGGTCGGTAACCTGTTGATTTTACTTATTTACCCTTACTCAATTACAGATAAAATACATCCTACTAACTAATCAATTTCCTTTTTCAGGTTGAACATATTATCTTTTCCATTTTCCAATAACTAAATAATTTCCTTTTTTAGGTAAAATACAATATCTTTTATATTTTATCTAACTAAAATTTCTCATTTATTAATCAATTTCCTTTTTCACGTTAAACATATTACCTTTTCTATTTTTCAATAACTAAATAATTTCCTTTTTTAGGTAAAATACAATATCTTTTACATTTTTTCTAACTAAAATTTCACCTTTTTTTAAAACACTACGAGCAAATTTGTTTAATAAAATAACATAATTATATTATAATTACTTACTAATCAATTACCTTTTTCAGCCAAAACATTTAACCTTTTCTCTTTTTTCTAACTAAAATCTCTCTTTTTCCAATTATAACATGGACTCTTACCTTTTTCAACCAAAACACGTTACCTTTTTCTTTTCTCTTACTAAAACCTCTTTTTTTCCAATTATATCACGGGCGTTTCTATTTAATAAAAATAAAATAATAATAATAATATGATAGTAATAATTAACAGATTACCTTATTAGCTAAAATATATCATCTTTTCTATTTTTTCTAATTCTGCTAAAACGTATCATATTTTCTATACTTCATAATTAAAATTCCTTTTTTCTAGAAATATCTCGGGCAACATTAATTCTTCACTTCTAAAGACAATACGAGCAATTGAAATTAGTAGAATAGCATGAATTAAATTATAATTAATATAAACAAATCAAATACATTGTTCACCTAAAACATGTCACTTTTTAAATTTTCACATTAACTTTTTTATTTTCTCTAACTAAAATCTCTATTTTTCCAATTAGATCATGGGCGATTCTATTTAATAAAATAAAATAACAATATTATAATATTATTAATTAACCAATTAACTTTTTCAGCTAAAACGTATCATCGTTTCTATATTTTCTAACTAAAAACCATCTTTTTCTAAAAACATCACGGACAACATTAATTCTCCTTTTCTAAAAACATTACGAGCAATTTTATTAAGTAAAATAACATAATTGAATTATAATTACTATAAACTAATCAATTACCTTTTTCATCTAAAACATGTTTCTTTTTTAATTTTTTTCTAACTGAAACCTCTTTTTTTAAAATTAAATCACGGGCATTCTATTTAATAAAATTAGATAATAATTTTATAATTACTTATAATTAACTAATTACCTTTTTCAACTAAAATCTATCATATTTTCAAAATTTTCTAAGTAAAATCCCTCCATTCATAGAAATATCACGGATTACATTTATATAATTATTATCAAATCAACTCATTTAAAAATTTAAGCTTCCAAAATTCATATTTCAAAAAAAATTATTTCAAATTAATAAAAAAATCATATAATATTAAAAGAAATCCGTGCATCGCACGTGTTTTAAGCTAGTATTATTAAAGAATTCTAACTTAGAAGGGAGATTCGATACCATTAGGCTACACAACAGCTTTTAAAATATTATCAAACAAATTATTAATATATCGCGAGACAACCCCATATATTATATTAATGATAAAAAAAATTGTTCCTAATAAGAATTAAAGCATTGACCTCTAATTTGATAAAAGACACTCAACAAAGATATTTAATAAAAATAAGTAACAAGAAAAAAAAATAGTTAAGAGAGTTTAAAATTTACAAGGATAAAGGAAGAAGAAAAAGCGAACTATATAATATATATACGGATGCTTTAATGATTAAATAATAGTATCATGTAATTGGAATAAATTATACTCCCTTATGTCCCATTTATTTTATCACTTTGAAGTAATGAAAATTATTTATATCATATGGTAATTATAATTATTTTTATAAATTACTATCACAAACTATCATAATTATTATGGGATTCAATTTTTAATTCAAAAAATCATGAAAAGTTAAATCATAATTCGAGTTCAAACTTTGATGGGTTTACCGACAAAGTCAAATGAGGGCAAAATAAGTAGGATCGAGCAAGTAGATAACTAGTTTTAAAATGATAAGTTTAATTGAAAATTAGACTAATATATTAAATATTATTATAATATCCGATTAATACTCCGATTAATCCTTCCGATTAATCCCCGATTACCCGATTAATCTTAAATCGGTATCTCAACCGATTTATACCGATTACCGATTTTTACAACCATGTCCACATTACATTAACTAATAATAATATTTTATTGATTAGCAGGAATAAAAAAAAAAAAGAAAAAAGAACAACATCCAAACAAAATTCGAAAAAAAGACACAAAGTGGAGGACGTACAGATGGCTAGATGGTGGTTTTAGGGGACTGAAACTGCATAAGGACTATACCTGCTTGTCCTCGTAAATTAGTACCGGCTCCTCCTTGTACCATTTAGGTTGGTCAAGCATACTTTGATGGTATAGATGAATAGGGCTACAAACGGATTGACCACCTCCAACAGGAGCCCACTTTAACATTGCAGACACATAAAGCCGTGGATATGGATAAGGGTTAATTTCCACGCTCATAACAAAGTCCTTTTCCTCCCCAGATTTAAACTCTAATCTAGGAGGTTCCACCTTGATAGTAACTTTGGGATCTAAAGTTTTGTTAAAGTAGATGATTTCATATTCGTAAACTTCTTTATCACCTTCAACAAGATTCACATCCTTGAGTTTACGCTTAAACTTTTTCACGCACTTCCCAGGAGAATAAGAAAAAGAGGCTGCAAAAGTTGGGAGGTTTAGATCGTATATTTCACATCCGCCCTCAACATATTCTACAAAGCGATCATAACTTTCTTCGTAAACTAGGCCTGGATGAAGAGCACACTCGAAGTCAATTTTGCCGGCCCCGTAGGCAAACTCATTGCCTGGAATAGATCTTTCTGCAAAACTCCAAGCTGCATAAAAGCATGTTTTAGAGTTAACAAAAAAAATGACATACATGTGTATATATACATGTATGTATGTATGTATGTATGTATCTCACACATTGCAACAACAATCATTCTTGAGTACCTGTGGTTATCAAAGCTGACTTTACAGCTGATGGTCCCCATTTGGGATATTGTGACCATATAGCAATTGCATACGCTGCTACCTTTGGGCAGGCAAATGATGTTCCCGATGCTATAATGTTGTCATTAAATATCTCTGTCACTTTTTCTACTCGTGATTTTTTACATTTTCTAGTGTCATATGTAGTTGTAGGGGGTTCAAATTCCCAATAGTTGAGTGGGACGCCAGAAGGATGTGCCATTTGAACCGCATATCCTGGAGCAACCACATCTGGCTGCGAACAAATTATAAAATTTATGAGTTACATCAACTATTTAGCAACGAATCAAATTGCACTAAATTAAATAAAAATAGAATTAATGTCCAAATTAAAAAATGAAAAAGAAACTTACAGTTATGTGATCTTTATATAGTTTTGATGGACCTCTCGCTGAGAATTCCGGCACGAAAAGCCCTCTTTCATCTTTTTTATATTTACTTTGCAAAATTCGTACAAAAATATTTTTCCTATGGATAGAGCAATGCAATCGTTAGTTGAACTTACCTATAGTGTTACAATAGTGCAATTAAAGGTATCGGTAAGAGTACATAAATCAAGGAAGAAAAGAAAAAAAATACCCAAGTAATTTTGTATGCAATGTGTGCAGGTGATTAACGTCTTCTTTACTAATTAAAACCATTGACTTCGTAGAAAAATTTGGTGATAGTATTTCATTTCGGAATATTGGCAAAGGAGGCAACAAGTAACATGTTCCAGTTGACTTGTCACTAATCAGAATACGTTCTTGATTCCAGGTTTCATCTTCACGTACCCTGTGTAAAAAAATTATGGCACGTGCAAAGAAAGTATGTAATTAGTGTTTTCCAAAATATTAAAGAAGAAAATTAAATTGATCAAAGAACTATAATCATATAGTACCACAATGTAAGAAATTGAGTTTCGAATACGTTGAAAGAAGTTCCCTGCAAAAAACAATGAAATAAAAAATAAGTAATGTTGGTGATAAAACAAGAGTGATAGTGTTGGGTATAAATTTGAGATCAAATACATTACCTGCAACTTATGTGTTATCATAAAATTTTCATTTCCATATTCAACTGTTTCTAAAACATTGATCGGTGGGATGTAATCCTTGATGGCAATCTCTATATCAGTAACCAGGACATCTCCGCTTGTACAAGCACCAACCGTGCATGACCATGGCCAACCATATATGGCAGATTCTTCAATTGGACCATCATTACCCATAGCTGTAAACGTTAGCACTCCTTTTCCATATGCATCCAACGTCGCCATCCCAACTTTATCATCTTTTGGATGGTTCATGTTGTGAAAATTTTCCACTAGATCTGATATCGACATTGAAATAACTTTGACTTTATCCTTCTTTGCTTGATGGATTGCTTTAGTCATAAGTTCAATCGAGGGTAGACATTTTCCAAGATCATGGGGAAGACGTCTTCCACAACCAATAGCGTGGGTGTATAATTGTGCACTCGGAAAAACGCCTTTAATTACATCCTTCTTCATGTCAAAGAAGTTCACTTCTTGGCTTGCACCGCTAATAATTGATGCACATGAGAACCCATGTGGATGCAACATTGTATCAGATTCACAGTACTCACAATCTGGGGAGTGATACACTCGATCAATTGCTAAACTGCAATGTGAAATAAGATAGTATAAAAAAAATTAGCACACATAAACCGCAGGATGCTAGAGATTAACACGCATAAAAGATGATGCTGGGAAAAAAATTATAGATGGTGACATAACCTTTTAAAACATTTGATATCAGTATCAGTGAGTTTTCCGCTATATCCAAAATCGATTACAGCCACTTTAGCACCTGACACCTGACAAACATCTACTTTCAAACAAAATTTTAAATCAATTATCAAGAATAAGGTAAGTTAGGTTAAGTGTGCTAAAATCTTTCATGATAAATCTAAATAAAAGGTGTAATGGGATTCCATGAATTAAACCTACTTTAAAACGAAAAACAATTTTCAATAACGTGCTATAACTCAAAAAAATCAACTTTAGTAAATTCCTAGTTTTAAGAGAGCAACAACATTAGAAGTATAGATTTTACCTGCATGATTCACATATTCATGTACATTATCTGCATCTCTTTGTTGCATCATATCTTCCGAACTGGTGAAAGGAACATATAAGAAAGATCACATAATAAGAAGAATATTACATAGAACATAAACAAAGGATTGCACGAGATAAAAGCTAATATGTAAAATTGATATATATTACATATTGATTGATCTCAAGAACTTTGGTAAATATAATTTAACAAAAAACAAACATCAAACTTAGTTAAATATAACATTATATCAATTTAATTTCAAATAGAGAACATGCGGTACATAATCGGACCAGAACAAAAATCACAATCTAAGTTAAGTGATCACCAAACTAAAATAAAAAATCAAATAATATACATGCATGTATCATAACAATGTGTACGTATAACATAAGAGGACTATAGATGCTATCAAGAATTTGGTTGCTTGTTGTTTCAGTTGCTTGTTGTTTTAGCATGATGCTAGAAATCTAGATAACAATGTGAAGTAGAAAAAGAAGTAACCTTCAACCAGACCTGGACGATGAAACTGTATGAATATTTGTTTTTTATCCTAATCCTGCAATAATTATTTAACATGGTCTTAGAAATTAAAAAAACACAGAAGAAGTGAGATGACGTAGTTAGTAAAAACCTTACTTTCGACAACTGACAAAGACAATTTTATGAATCTTGTTGTTTGATATCTATATATATATGCATGTCAGGAAAACATAATCACATTATAAATCGTTGGAAAATTCAAGCATTCCATATAGACGAGTGACTACATAAAATTCTAAAAGTAATTTAATTTTGCATGATATCATATTTTATATTGGATTCTTTTATACAACAAATTAAATACTAACAAATTAATTTAATAATAGCAATAAACAAAAAAAGAACCAAGATATAGTACTAAAAGAATGGTTCATTATTTAAATTCGTTTATTCTATCATACATCTCAATTAAATATGCCATCACTATTTTATCTTTTAGTTCATACTAAAATTCTATTTAAAATCAAATACTAATGGGAGATGAAAAGGAAATTGAAGAAATTATATTCCATATCAAATTTCTAATTGAGGAAGCAAGCCCAATATTTTCCCTATATATATGGGGCTTTTCTCTTGTATTTGAGACAACAATTTAGACACCAACATCAATTCAAACACCTAGAATTTTATTGTTTTTCTCTCATTAAATTTCTTCATGCGAGCTATTCTATTTATGTGATTAATACATAAATTCCTATGTTTCATATTATCTGTTCGTGCAGTCTAATTTACGTTGCTTCCTGCTTCTTTCTTTCTTGTCCGGTTCGTATTTACTACTTGCAGTATCTAGTTTATTAATATAAACTAGGTAACAAAGCCGCGCTACGCACGGCACTAAAATATTTTTAAAAATTATACACATAACATTATTGTTTGTTAAATTTTATTATTTGAAAGTTAATATGATAAATTAAAAATTATGTGAAATGTAATTAAATTTGAATGTTTAAAAATTAAAAAGAGAAAAGAATTAGGTGAAAAAAACATGTTTCAGTTAAATTCTTGAATATTAATAATAATAATAATTTTGAAGATATTGACGAACCTATTTTGTCGCATAAAAAATGCTTTTGAAATCCAATATTGATAAACATTTGCAAAGTTTGACATTGAATAAGTAAAAATAACATTTGTGAATTTTTTCTATTGTCGATGGCATCATAAAAGACGTGATTGCTTAAGTTGTTATTAAATTATTTGTTAGTAAAATTGATTGTACGATGAAAAGAATTAGAATGTAAATGTGATGAGAGGTGTGATTGATTTCACTTGTCGATATATTTGGTTTTATGACGAAAAAAGCAAAATTCAAATGCATATTGTAAGTCATGCTTCATGTTTTTTTGAAGTGATCCGACACTCGTATCTCTACATTTAATTAATTTTTCAGAGCATTTCATAAGAACTGTTTTGTTTGTAACATTAAAATTAAATTCATGGACACATCAAAGTGATACTCACATATTCTAATATTATTTTATTAAATTTTATAATAAATTTGTACATATAATTGTTTTTAAAGTCGATGCTCGTTTTATAACACCCTTACTTAATGCTCAAAAAGTGAGAATTTGTTTAAAATAGCAAAAAACAACTCCTTAAACACATTTTACTTTTTTCCATACCAAACTACAATGTCAACATAATTCCTATAATAAAAATTTGTAAATATTAAATATAACTAATTAACGATTTTAAACACCTTCTCCCATCTCATAACATATATGTATGATTAATTGATTAGTAATAGTATAAGAATGTGTTAAATTAGAAAATTAATTTTTCCAACACAAAATAATCAAACAACGAATGGGTAATTTTTTTATTGATTTAATTGACGAAAAAAGGGTTCACTTGATTTAAATTAATCGAGTTGGTCACACCCCGTGTATAATTTGTTCAGGTATAAATGTAAATTCTACGATATTACTTTTATTTAAATTGTGGATGTTAATCGAAAAATATATATACTTATGTATCTTATCATGATTCTCACCATCATTGATTACGAATTTAACGAAAAGTTAAAATCGTCTATTAATTATTGCCAAAAAATTTGCAATGATTTTGAATAAGGATTAGAAATGACAATAAAACTTATTTTATTTTATTGTTTTACCTTAAAATAATGGTCTTTTTATATAAATCATTAATATTTTATAACATAATAATAATAATAATAATAATAATAATAATAATGTTCTAATAAAATTGTTAAACTTTTATATTAAATATGAAATAAAGTGTATTTAATATATATTTAATAGGTATAATTAATTATTAATTAAATGCAAAAAAATTATTTTAACAAAAAATAAAAATGTGAAAATTCAAGAAAAATATTTTGAAACTTCTGAGTGCAAGTCTCTCCAGTTTCCTGCTATTAAAATAAATTTTTTTATAAAAGTACTGTTATAGATAAATTAATTTCTATTATTCTTAAAAATTGACTGGTCTCTTATGAATTTTCTATTAAAAATTAATTTAAAAATAATTTTCATGAATTATTAATTGGAAAAATATTTTCATTATATATATCTAAAATTTTGATAATCTTAAAAATATCACAAACATATAAAAATAAAAATTACAATATGAACGTAATATTTACAAACAAAAGTTACGAATATTGAATACAACTTAATAACGTTTTTTAAAACCGACACCACTCTCATAATATACATGTTCAATAATAGTTTAAGAATTTATTTAATTTGAATATTAATTTATTTTGAAACAATATAATGAAACAATGGGCATATAATTTTTTTAATCAATTTAATCTTCCGATAAAATGGTTGAGTTTGTTCAATTTAATTAGTTTGGTCATAACTCATGTGTGTATGCGCATGATTTGTTTACAAATTTCAGATATTAAGTAAAGATCCATGTACTTCCATAATTTAATACGATTCCACAATCATTAATAATAAATATTATTTGATAAGTTGGTTAATAATGTTTTTTTAAAACCGACAGTCCTCTCATAATATACATATTCAATAATAGTATAATAATTTGTTTAATTACAATAAAAAAAAATTCAACACAATATGACGAAACAATGGGTGTATAGCTTTTTTATCAATTTTATCTTCCGATAAATGACTGGATTTGTTAAATTTAATCGATTTGATCCTAACTCATGTATTATTTATTCATGTGCAAAATTGAAAATCTATCTGTACTGTTTGTATACAATTCCAGATATTAAATAAATATCTTGTACTTCCATAATTTATTACGATTTTCACAATTATTGATAATAAAAATTGCTTGAGAAGTTAAGGTCGTGTACCCTATAATCATCTGAAAAGAAATTATAGTGATCTTGAATAGTGAATTAAAAATAACGCAATATAAACAATTGTTATTTGTCATTTTAACTAAAAATAAACATAACTATATATAATTAATATTAAATATTGAAAAAATAACTATAATGTTCAACTAAAATTAGCTAATTTTTAAAAAAAATAAATAGAGTAAATTTAATATATGTTTAATAGGTGTAATTAATGACTAATTAAAATGTCATTAATAGCTATTTAATGAAAAAAAAGAATTTTAATAAAAAAAATCAAAAAAATGAAAATTCAAGAAAAATACCTTGAACTTATCCGTGCTTTGCGCGGTTTTTAAATTTTTATTTTAAAGTATTAAAAATTGATAAATTAATTTCTATTACTCTTAAAAATTGATTGCTCTCTTATGTTCTAAAAAAATTAATTTAAAATAATTTACATGAATTATTAGTTGGAAAAATACTCTCATTATATATCTAAAATTTTGATAATCTTAAAAATATCACAAACATATAGAAATAAAAATTACAATATTAACATAATATTTACGATCAAAAATTATAAATTGAATATAACTTAATAACGTTTTTTAAAGCCGACACCCCTCTTATAATATACATGTTCAGTAATAGTGTAAGAATTGATTTAATTTGAATATTAACTTATTTTGACACAATATAATGAAACAATGGGTGTATAAATTTTTCATCAATTTAATCTTCCGATAAAATTGTTAAATTTGTTCAATTTAATTAGTTTGGTCATAACTCATGTGTAATTTATTCATGTGTAAAAGTAAAAATCATTTCAATTAGCAAAAAAAAAAAAATTGAATCGGTCCGTATTACTTGTTTACAAATTTTAGATATTAAGGGGGTGGTATTATATTAATAATTTTAATAACATTTTTTTAGGTAAATGACTTTTAAGGATTTTAACTACTTTTAGCAACTTTCACGGAGTTATTGAAATTCAGCAGGATTTGTATATAGTTATTAGAAGTCATGTCAAATCTTATGAAAAAGGTCATAACTTTTTTTTTAAGGGATGTAATTATAATTTTTGTTAAAAATCATTAAAAGTCATTCTCATTAAAAATCGTTGACTTTATGAATAACACTAATACTTATAAAGAATTTATAAATGTCTAAATTAAATACCGTCCTAATTTTAAAAGTCTTAATTGAATAACACCATACTTTTAAAAACTTAGAATTGAATATCTCATGACTTTTAAAATCATTAAAAGTCTTTAAAACTCTTAATACAATACCACCCCCTAAGTAAAGATCTGTGTACTTCCATAATTTATTACGACTCTACAATCATTGATGATAAAGATTGCTTGAGAAGTTAAGGTTAATAACGTTTTTAAATCCGACACCCCTCTCATAATATACATATTCAATAATAGTTTAAAATTTGTTTAATTAGAATAAAAATTTATTTCGACACAATATATTGAAACAATGGGTTATCTACCAATAAATGGTTGGGTTTGTAAAATTTAATCGATTTGATCATAACTCATGTATAATTTATTCATGTGAAAAATTAAAAATCTGTTTGTATTGTTTGTATACAATTCCAGATATAAAGTAAATATCTTGTACTTCCATTATTTATTATGACTTTCACAATCATTGATAATAAAAATTGCTTGATAAGTTTAGGTCGTCTATCCTATAATCATCTGAAAAGAAATTATAGTGATCTTGAATAGGGAGTAAAAAATAACGCAACATAAACAATTGTTAGTCGTCATTTTACCTAAAAATAAACTTAACAACATATAATTAATATTTAATATTGAAAAAATAACTATAATGTTCAACTAAAATTAGCTAATTTTTAAACAATTTAAATAGAGTAAATTTAATATATGTTTAATAGGTGTAATTAATGACTAATTAAAATGTCATTAATAGCTATTTAATGAAAAAAAAGAATTTTAATAAAAAAAATCAAAAAAAATGAAAATTCAAGAAAAATACCTTGAACTGTTCTGGTGCATTTCCGATCTCCAGACATTATAATATATATAGATCTCATCTCATCTTTAACAAATTTACTTAAAATTAAGAAAAAAAATTACATCATACACATTATTTATAACCATTAAGATCGTAACCCTCGCCCTCCCTTTGCCTTCTTCTCAAATAGTCAATCTTGGGAAGCTGCAATATCAGTTTCACATATACATCTCTCGTCCTCTATTTGTTAAAGCTAGTGTCATCGGTTTCGAACACCACACGCCAGCTTACATTATGGATGTATCTGTTGTCCAGACCCAGACTAGGGTTTTAACAGCAAGCGAGATTTTACAGAGAATTGGTGGAAAAAGGAAAAAATTGACCATGGAGCTGCCGGTTGCAAAAAGGAAAAGAGTGATCATGGAGCTGCGTGTTAGTCGTAAAAGGAAAAGACTGACTAGGGAGCTGCTGCTTGGTGGAAAAAGGAAAAGACAGACTAAGGAGCTGCTTGGTGGAAAAAGGAAAAGAGACCAGCCTGTTGGTGAAAAAAGAAAGAGACCGAAGAGGGAGCTGCTGGTTTGTGGAAAAAGGAAAAGACTGATGAGGGAGCAGCAGCAGCCCGTTGGTGGAAAAAAAAGAAGATTGACGGCTAGGGAGCTGTCGGACGAAGTAATTATTGATGAGATACTCACAAGACTCCCCATCAAGTCGGTTATACGTTTTAAATCTGTATCTAAATCATGGCTATCACTGATCTCCGATTCACACTTTCTGAACAAACACAACATCCGCAGTCCCATGCAAAACCTTAACGACTATGACTGTTTTGTAGCAAAAAAAGATGTTAATAGAGAGAGCTGTATTACCATTGTTTCCCGATCCAATGAGACTTTTGTACTCCCTAATCATCGTTACTCTTTGATTGGTTCTGTTAATGGCTTAGTTTGTCTACTTCGTCGCCCTAAGAGAGTGTCGTTATGGAACCCCGCAATTCATCAATCTATGGAATTTAATCTTCCGCAAGACATACAAGGCAGTTATAGTTGTCCAACTCTAACTGGAGTTGGTTTTGATCCTGTAAGTAATGATTACAAGGTGGTGGTCTGCTATTCCTTGTTAGACTCATGTGCTGTCTACTCCTCTAATTCCAATTCATGGATTCAGCTATCCGTTCCTGATCATGAGTTACTCATGAAAAAATTTAAGGAATCATTTAAATTTAAGGAATCATTCATTCCAACTACTTATGTAAAAGATTGCCCTTATTGGACATATTCTACACATTCAGCGGAAGAGAAAAAGATTTTTTCATTTTCGGATTATCTGTTTTATGGGACATATCCATCCCGTAGGCACAACTTTCTTAAATCTTTGACCGCGCTCAAGTTCGATGCTACAAGTAACAAGTTCAAGTGGTTGCCCGAGTTTTTCCCTGATGAACAAAGTCGTGACCATGTAAAGACATTTAAGTTTATGAATATGAGAGATCTTCTTACTCTGTTGGAATATGAACTGGAATTTGAACCATCTCCAATTGGTAAGATTAATGTATATTCTTTGGATGAGAAAGAGGGATGTGGTGTTTGGATAAAGATGCATAAGTTTGGCCCATTCCAACAATTTAGACAATTTCAGAACCTGCAACAGGGTTTCAAGTACGGTGATGAAATTGTATTCTTTGATTCTGGTAAGATCTGCTACTATGATCACAAAAGAGAAAAGATCAAGTGTCTTCCCGGTAAAGAAGCTTTTGCCTTGTTTAACTGTTTTACATATACGCCAAATATGGTTTCCCTTCATGGAATGAAGTCCATTTATACCGACAAGCAACCTCGTCCACTTGGTCACCCTATGCGAATGATGAATTCATTGAAGGAGTAAGCATTTGTTTTTCGTCCTGGTTGGGATTTGACTTAACTTAGTTGAGACATTTTATGTGTTCTGAAAAGAATTCTACTCTTTTGTATGATATACGAAGATCCTTTCTTACACTTTAGAAAAATGGTGTTCGTCTGATTGACTTGAGTAAAAAATGTACTGGAAGTAAAGTTTGTGTGCTTAGTTAATTTGTGCAATGGAGTCAAAGGTTCTGGTGTTAGAAGTAAAGGTTTCTCTCTATTGTAATAGTAGTTAATCTAGCACTTTATACTCCCCGTATATTTATTTATTTATTTTTACCATAACATACTTATAGTTGAATTGCTGATACAGGCAGAAGATTGGTTTTCGATTTTCACATTTTATTTTATCTGCAGAGGAATATTTATGAAAATCATATTACTCAATGTCTATTCTCCTTTAACATGCTGTATCCTACCTCTTTTTCTTTCTACATGAACCCCTCATATCTCTCCTGTCTACATAAGTGAACATGTATTTACTATAGGACTGTCTAGTTATATTAGTGTGCATTTTTAAGATGGTTAGTTTGGTAAAGAAATCTTTGATGGGGGACTGCAAAACAACATGTTAAAAGATATTCAAAACTAAAATCTGTTAATAGAAGGCATTGCAAACAACTAACAAATTTGAAGATCAAAGTCTAAAAACTCGCAAGTTTGAAGGTCTTGAGTTTGATTTGCAACCACTAGTCTAATATCAGCGAGTAGCGAGTACTACAGACTTCTCAGCCTGTAAATATATTTACTGAAGGCCTACAAACATTATTGCCTATTGTTACAAACATCAAATCCAACACATACCTCACCAGATCCACAACTAGTTGTGCATTGAAGAACTAAAGGACTAAACCTAAAGGACTAACCGACGAACCCTGGAATGAAAATGGGCAAAAATGTGACCTGTACACTATTTGATATTCTTACTGACATCTAGAAAACACACCCCCTAAAAACAGAACAAGCACAATGTCTCTGTATTATATTTACACATCATAGAAAGTTCTTTGCTTATTTTGTACCATTCCAAATTTTATAATCGTCATCAACTACAGGGCTTTCTCTAGTTGACTCAGAAGCATTTATTCCAGATCCTTGTGATTTTTTCAGTTTTGCTACAAGGACCCACATGTTTGCAAGCTCATTCTCAAGATAAGCCTCTTTTTGTTTGGATTCCTCGACTCTCCTTTGAAGCTCAGCCTCTCTTTGATCCTTTTCTGCTAACGCAGCTTCATACGAATGCTCTCTTTCCCGTAATAAAGCCAGTTCTCTCTTGATTTCTGGGTTTCCTACGCCTTGCTCATGTCGTTTGGTATTGACATCCCTTCTGCCATTTCTATTGCCTGCAAAAGTTTTGCGTTGCGTCTGGGAACTCTTTTGTGCTGCCAGCTCTGCAGTTAGTCTCTCATTATGGTTCATCAGCTTCGCAACTTCTTCCGACAGTGCCTTCAGCTCTACTGCTGCGGCAGAGGCTAACCCTTTTGCATATGAACTTTCTTCTGCAAGTTGCTGATTCTCTATTTCTAGCTTCTCTCTTGATACAGTTAGCTCAGAGACTTTCACTGTGAGTTCCCTAATCTCCATCTAATCAAGGTAATAGTACAAAATCAGTCAGAACATTGTATAAATAATAGAATGGCATGCCAATCTTAATGTAAATGCAAAGACACTGCAAGGATAGGAAACATTATGTTCTCTGGTTTAATTTCTTTTATATTATTATTTGACATTTCATCTATCTAAATACACTCCCACACCTAAAATCTGCTGAGCAGTAACACCAATCAATCTACCATCTTGTCTGAGAAAAAGATAGATCAACTACCTGACACAAAGAGATCCTCTTGCTCTTGTTTAATAGCACAATATCTGAGAGTATATAGAAGGTTCTAATATAGAACATAGTTTTACATTCTAATATAGAGATGACCGTCTCATTTATGACTGGAATTTCACATAATCATTTCCCAGCAAAAATTCACATTCTGGATTGGTAATAAGAGAAAGTAGGGAAAAAAAACTACAAAACACTACATTTTTCATGTAAGAACAGTTGAAACAAGGAGGTAAACTTTAATTTGTAAGCAGAGTGGCAAGTTAGAAGTTTGGTTCAATCTCAAGCTATCGTCCAGCTTGCATAAATGTCAAATAATTAATGGTTAACACATCCGGTCATGAAATTTCACTTAAATATCTTAAATATTTTTTCTAGCTACCATCTATTGGTACATTATAAAATGAAGAAATATGTATGAGATAATACACTCTTACAAAAGTATACCAGGTATAGTGATAGAAAATGTAAACCTGGGCTTTCAGAAACGACCCTCCGTACATATCTTTTGACACTGTAGGCTCATTCTCCAAGGAAAGTTCCATCTTAAAATTTTCTGGTTCACCGTCTCGTTTTGAATTACCAATCATTTGACTGAGATTTTTATACTCTTCTGCCTCAGAGAGCTGTCCTTTCAGTGACAAAACAGTTTGTTGCAATTTAAAACATTCATCAATCTGACAGAAAGTTGACCATATGTCAGTTGGCCATGAATAAGGATCAATAACAAATTCATGAAGAATATTAGAAGGATGTAATACCTTTTGGTTGAGCTGCTCTTGAATTATTCTGTTGTCCGCAACTTTAACCTGGAAAAGAATAAAACATTGGTTTCTCAAAAAAAAATACATAACTTATCAACACATGAAGAAATTCAAACAATGCCTTCTGTCCTGAAATATTTATTATTCAACTTCAACTCTTTATAATTTTCATTGCATTGATGCAGTATCTACTGTATATTATTTGTAAAAATTCTGCCCAGAGTAGATATCTGTAAAATAATATCACTAGTAACAAATAGTAGATGAATCCATTTCTATATAACTCAGCTTTGTGACAATGCTTTCACAAAACAAATCCACATGAAACAGAATTATTGATTTAATGACCACAAAACTCTTTCACATGTGCAAAGCTATATGAATGTAATAAGTTTTAATATACACTACCTCCAGTTCAAAGGAATTCTCATTTAAGCGTGCCTCTAGATCAGCTACAGACTGCACCATAAAACAACATTTAGAATAAAAAGCAAGTCAAGAAAATTCACAATATCAACAATGGAACAAAAGAAGTTGCTCATACTTCTGACAGTTCCAACTTATCCAGATTGTCATGAGAAGAAACAACAGAACAAGCAATTTGTTTTTCTAGGAGAGCTATTTGTTCATTTTTCCTCTTGATTTCGCCATTCAACTTTGCCATCTCATCCTTCATAGAATAGAGAGTTTCATAAGATTGAATCCAAACATGATACTAGCAATTAAAAAATGGTCAAAGCAAACTTTTACTTGAATATATTCTCTTTTAGGATATCTAATGGCCTCATCTGATAACCTCTTCAGCACACTTGAATGAAAAGCTACCTCTCCTGACAAGATCTTTTGCTGCTCCCTCAGAAGATCTATTTGGTCCAATGTACGTATGCTAGTCTAGCATCAAAAAAGAGATCACGCTTCAAAACCATATATTCTCATGACTAGACTTTTCTAACTCAAAAGCAGTTTAATGTTCAATTCACCCATGATCCACAAGAACTAGAATACACTAAAATATGTGAATATTTTGGTGCTACTGAGAAGTCCAAATCGTTTTTCATTTAAACTAAAGAATCAAAAATATACTACTTAGAAATCCCCTTAGCCATGCTTTTAATCTATCTAAACTAATGGCAGTATTAACAAATCTATGCAAATGCAAAAAAGAAAAGAACTCCATATTAGTAGAAGACAGTTACGGAATGTTATATTGGTTGATATGTGGACGCATTTCTATTGGGAAAAAATTCAAAAAGGTTGGATAATCGCGTACCCACCCACCCACGCCCATGCACCCACACCCTGCAGTTGTCTTCTACTGGGAATAATAAATTCACAAGGTTGGATAATCACGCACCTGCCCACCCCCTAGTCCCACCTACACCCTCCTCCCCCCCCCCCCCAACACACACACACACTTGCAAATGTCGATAAGATCCCTTGCTGTAGTACTTCAACATGAAATGAAACATAATTGTCAACCCCGTATACACAAGATTGACACAATTTTACATAATTAATTTTGTTTTGGTCTACAAATTTGGACATAATTTATTTTGCGTTGTGTGTGTGTGTGCGAACTGCAATTTAAAAAGATGGCATGCGAAGAACCCATACTAATTCATCATCCTCGATTATTTAAACATACTAAAAACAAACACTAAAATTTGGAATTGAAAAGGTAGTAGTCTGACATATAACCAACCTCTATAACACTAACAAGTACTTTAAATTGAAATATAACCAACCTCTATTCCCCTTCCCAATACAGACTCTATGTCTTTGTTATTATTAAATCCATTTAATTGGTTAATTAGAAGAAAAGTAAATTAGCAAAAAATTAAAAAAGAAATAGAAGAAAAGTAGTCTGGTGACAATTTAATTTAAGATTCGCATATAACTGAACTTTTTTGAAGTTCCTACAGCCAAATGTTTAAAGAGAAGTAGAACCAGTACACTGAATCAAATGGTGATGAGAATCAATGTGTTCAAAGCAACTTTGGTATAAACAAAAAATTCAGATTACATACCAGAGGGGTCTCATGTTGCAAAGATTCTTCAGGAGTTTCACTCTCATGCCTAACCTCTGAGAGAAGATCTGCAGATGGAGTATTTTCTGTAGGTATGGCATGTGAAAGCCTGGATTCTACTAGAAGATTACTACTTCCTGCTTTAGGGGTTGACGGTGTGCTCAAAGACTTTGTCCCACTTGATTTATCACTAGTGCTTGTTAAAGTTCTCAAGCCATTATCTCGTTTCTGCAAAACATTACCATCTTGAGAAGTCTTACGAAGTAATACATGTATTACAAACTATGCAACAATATTACCACAGCATCACTTACTATAATTTCTAAAATATTGCTGAATTTCATTATATCATGATTAGGTGGAATAAGAAGTTGCAGGCACTCTAAATTAAAGCCAAACAAAACATAAAACATATACAAACAAGAGATGTGTTGTAATACATATTTGAAAGAAAGTATGAGTATGCTACAAGAAATCACGTACAATGCAGTACATACATGTACAATGCAATACATACACATCCCTTAAAAATTCAAGACATGTATATGCAAGACATATATAAGAGTACATGACACTGTAACACAAATATAGTGAATGTTTATGACACTGACTCTTTTAAAGTGGAACTAGACATGACAAAGCCTTTAAAGAACTCATTCAGAAGACAAAGATAAACTCTTTGCGCAATTATATTAAATTACAAAAGCATAGGGTGGCGGATATTTTGAAAGAGTTTAGAAATGAAGGAAAAAGACAAAGCAGATGAGTTAACTTCAGTAGTGCATTATGGTTCATAATAACCTGGTGAAAGGAGAGAAAGATTCTGCCACGTAAGCCTTTTCAAGCTCCCCAAATTTCAAATAATAGGATGAAGGGAAGTATTTAAACAAATCATTAATGGATTCCATTAAGTACCAACTGGAACCTACCTGAATTCGGTACTTGTTTCATTTGGCTTGAGCATGTTTAAAAAAGAAAAATATACCAAATAGAATAAGGCAACTTAAAATAAATTATAGGGCAACATCCCCCTAGATGGGTTTGAAGTTCCTCCAAACCAAAAACTGTAAACATGTTGCTTATAGTTAATTGAATACACACCAAGTAACCAATTAGAACAAGCTAAAGAAAATTCTGAGCCATTTCAAAATGTAAAGCAATTTATCATATAAATAAAGAACAGGATGGAATTTGTTCACTAAACCCATTTACATTTCGGTCGATATTCATCACGACACATCAAGGCAAACTTATTACGTAATTTAATCAAGCATGAAATTTACATTTCATGTGCAGCAAGGGGAAATAGTCACAATGACAATATATAAGTATAAATCAAAGTGCAAGGGCTTATTATATGTAACTTGCCCGTGGCTTTAACCAGTTTAACAATCCATTCTTTCGAGTCTTCTTCTCCTCCTTCAGTGTCTCATCTTCAGGTTCAAAGGTTCCATCAACAGAAGTATATGTATCAATCTTTTGGTCATCCAGATTCAAATCCCGCCTTCTTAGTGGAAGATATGCAAGCTGCAGATTGTTTGGTTAAGAAATAAAATAGTCAAGCTGTGCACTTTTATAACTATAACTATAATAATATGAAGAATTCTTTGTTCCGTTCAAAACAAACAACTACCTCTTCTTCTCCAAAGGAATGTCGTCTTCTTGGACCAGGCCGATGAGAGAATCTAGATGCCTGTGAGGTTTTTGTAGAGACCAAAATTAACTTTGTTAATCTCTGTATTCTGCTTAATAAAGCAGCTTTGGCATCTTCCTCTTGCTCCAGCCTCGATTGTAACTTGACTTGATCATCTTCTAACTATATAAATAACAGGAATAAACCGGGTTCTAAGTTCGTAGCAAAACACTTCGTAGATGTACAAAATATGTATATGCAATATCATAAAAAATACTAATGCATGCTAGTTGTCTACGAAAGAGACATCAAAAACATTTAAACTTGTATGACTGTCTTTACATGGTTCCAATGATTGTACTCTTGAAGAGAATAAGGAATAGTAACCAACATGTGAATGACTTTAGAAGCAGCAATACAGAATGATGACTCAGCTACAACTACAAGGAAGGCTTAGATGCACTTGGCAAAAACATAGAAGTGATATAGTATGTAGGTCTCCCAGTACTACATTCAGATACATATATCGATACACGTGTCACTTAATAAACTTATGTACAATTTCATTTAGAAATCCAACTAGGGCTCAACTGAAGAATTGGGAAAAGATCTACATCTAAGAAGCAATAATGCAGCAGGACTGTATAGCCTGACATATGAAACTGGGACATTCAATCAGGGGCGGATGCAGCAGGGTCTAGAGAGGGCCACGGACCCCACTTAAATTTTTTTTTCTTTTTTACCTATGCGTGTAACAGTTTAGTAGATACCTAATAGGGGCCATATTGGAACAAAGTTGGGGCCAACACATCCAAAAATTAAACACAAACCAACCTGTATTACAAATGCAAGAGCTGACTGAGCCTGACTCATACACGCAGTACTTTATATCCGAAAAAAATATTTATTTTCCGAATTAAATGAGCCTGACTCATACACGAATTAAATGATTAAAAAAGTGTTCCGAAGGCCCCCAAAATTTTATCAAACCATGTATATTAAATTATGTTTGAAATATTTGAAATGAAATTATACATAAAATGAAAAGTAATTTTTGATATTGAAAATTGGTCCTGTTATCAT
The DNA here is from genome assembly GCA_037693485.1 of Kitagawia praeruptora. Classification (NCBI taxonomy): domain Eukaryota; kingdom Viridiplantae; phylum Streptophyta; class Magnoliopsida; order Apiales; family Apiaceae; genus Kitagawia; species Kitagawia praeruptora. The sequence continues at coordinate 2,495,650 of CM075348.1, read as the reverse complement.
TTTTTTTTTTAATATCATCGAAAATGTTGAATTCGCTCTATGTACATGAAATTTTTTTTTTGGACCCCCCCCCCCTTCACAATAATACGCATGAAGACAAAAGGTTGGTCACAGACAATTGTGCATTCATAATTAATTATTCATGTTAGACAGAATAAGTGAGTTCTATAGTCTGTACTTGGTAAAAAAAACCGGAGAAATTTGTGAGAGAAAAGTATATTTTAGGACCTGAAAGGGACCAGTAACACATAAACTCTCTTCACTTGTCAACAGATTTCTAAATAATTATGGGGGTTGTCAGAAGATTGTAATTTGAGAAAGTTCATGTTTCGCCCAACTATTTTAACTTTACAACTTACTTAATACGTATTTTAATAATAAGTTTTCTCTCCATACAGTGTGAGAGTCTTAAGTTTTCTCTCTACTTAGCTTTTCATTCGAGAAGTTAAGGTTGTGAGGGTATTGGCAGCTTTCGATGGCAAGGTATCAAGTTATTGAAGAGCAGATGGCAGGCTTGGGAATAGAAGATGGCGAAAATGAATCGCTCTCTCTCGAGGGTGATGTTGAGGAGGTAGCTAATAAGTACGACTTGTGCTTGGTGGGAAGGTTCTTGACAGAGAAAAACATTAATGTCAATGTCATGAAATCTAAGATGGCAGACGTATGGAAACCGGCCATGGGTATAAACATAAAGGAGATCGAGGCTGGGATTTTTCTTTTCCAGTTTTATCACAAGGAAGATTTACAGTGGGTTCTTAGAGGAGGGCCGTGGTCCTTCGACCATGCAATGCTAATCATTCAAACGATCTCAAATGGAGAGGAGCCACTCAAAGTACCACTATGGCATCTTAACATTTGGGTCCAAATCTACGATCTTCCAAATGCGTTGATGTCCGAGGCAGTTGGTAAACAACTAGGGAACTTCTTTGGGGAATTTTTGGAGTATGATAGCAATAATAACAATAGCATCTGGCGTGAATACATGAGAGTGAGGATAAGATTAGATGCCAGGAAACCTCTTAAGAGAAAAAAGAAAATAACTCGCAAAGCAGGGACCGAAGTCATTGTAACGTGCAAATATGAACGTCTTGGAGAATTTTGCTTCTCGTGTGGCTTCATATCTCATACGGATAGGTTCTGCAGGAGATTCATGGATAAACGGCTTGAGGATGGAAGCAAGGAGTGGGGGAGCTGGTTGAGGGCACCTCCACGTAAGGTGGCGGGCCCAGCTCGCAGCAAATGGTTGAGAGACGAAGGTGACATGGAATGGGGAGTCAATCATGGCAGGCACAATATAACTCCGGAAGATATGGGAGAATCTGATAAAGCCTTGTCGGGAGATATAATTAAAGGGAGCACTAGTAGGAATGATGTAAGTAACTTTACCTCAAAAGATGTTGGGAAGGTATCTAGGAGTCAAACTACACAAAACGCGGGAAATACTAAGCAAGTGGGTTTCAATATTGGGCCCGAAAATGAGGAAATTATTGGGCTTAACATAGAGGAAAGGAAAAAAAGAAGATTTGGGCCTGCTACTAGAAATGTTTTGTTGATAGAGAATGGAGGCTCGTTATCTCAAAAAACCAATAACGACATGAACATGAATGTAGTGACCCAGGTGACAACGACTGAGTCAACTCACAACGAGTTCATGATTACAGATGGTGAACATGGACTGGTTACTTCAGATTCTGTACTTTCTGTCCTTGATTGTACTGAATCTTCTCACAATGTCTTGGCTAAGCTTGCAATGCAGGCTAGCCAGTCAAGATGAATCTGTTAAGTTGGAACTGTCGGGGGTTGGGGAACGCCCGGACAGTTCGTGCGTTAAGTGATCTGGTAAAGACACGCAAACCCGATTTTCTTTTCCTTTCTGAGACTATCTCTGATTCTAGTAAAATTGAAAACCTTCGTGTTAAGCTGGGGTTTTTTCAATGTTTCTCTGTCAATCGTATTGGTCGTAGTGGTGGATTAGCCATCTTCTGGAAGCGTCATGTAAGTTGTGAGATTCTGAATTACTCCCAAAATCATATTGATGTGGTCTTTTTAGATAATAGTATAGCCTCTTGGAGGCTCTCGTGCTTTTACGGTTTTCCGGAAAGGTCTAGACGAAGTAGCTCCTGGGAGTTTATTCGTTTGTTGGCCAGAAATTCTCAGTTACCGTGGTGCATATTTGGCGACTTTAATGATCTTTTGTTTCCCTCGGATAAAATGGGCTCTGTTCCTCACCCTCCTAGTCTGATGGAGGGTTTTCGGAAAGCTGTTGATGACTGCTGTCTTAAGGAGATTGATCTAACAGGAGGAAAATACACGTGGGAGAAAAGTCGAGGCACGCAGAACTGGGTTAGAGAGCGCCTAGATCGTGCATTTGCAACAAGTTCCTGGTGGTCTAAATTTCCGCTTTGTCATCTCTCTGTTCATCATGTGTCGCGCTCAGACCATGATCCTATAAATTTGGATCTTCTCAATGTCATAAGGTCGAAGAAGAACTTCCGTTTCAAGTTTGAAAATACTTGATTAGAAGAACCAACTTTCCGTAAAGAGGTCTCTGATTTCTGGTTATCCCTTCCTTCTACGCATATCATCCCAAAGCTGTTCACAGTCACTTCTTTTATGGCCAGATGGGGTAGAAACTTTTTCCATAAGTTTCGTGATAAGGTAATTAAACAAAAGGAGATTCTGAGGAGCTTAGTAGATCGCACGGATGAGGATGGTCTAAGGGACTACTTTGCTGCAAAACAAAACCTCGATCTTCTATTTCACGAGGAAATCTATTGGAAACAGAGGGCAAAAAACTTCTGGCTTACGGAGGGGGATGCTAATACAAGATTTTTCCATGCAAACGCGTCTGCAAGGAGAAAGACAAATCATATTACCTACTTGTTGGATGGAAACGACGATAGGATTGAGAATCACGAAGCTATGTGTGATATTGTTAAAAAGTATTTCCTGGAGGTTTTCAAAGGAAATCCAAATAACGAGCATGTGCAGCTTACAAATGTCGAAAGGTGTGTGACGGAGGAACAAAACGAGTTCATTACTAATGAAGTTTCTTTCGAGGAATTCTCTCTGGCTATCAAACAGATGCACCCCGACAAAGCCTCGGGGCCTGACGGTCTTAACCCTGCCTTTTTCCAGCAATTTTGGTCAATCCTAGGCAAGCAAGTATTCTCATGTTGCAAAGAATGGCTGAACCTTTCATCTTTTCCAGCAAACCTAAATGACACTAATGTCGTTTTAATCCCAAAGAAAGATAATGCTTGCAGTATGAAAGATTTACGCCCTATTGCTCTTTGTAATGTCCTTTATAAGATCTTGGCTAAAGTATTATCAAACCGCCTAAAGACTATTCTTCCTAGCTTGATTTCAGAGAACCAATCTGCGTTCGTTCCCGGAAGGAACATTTCTGATAATGTCTTGGTAGCCTTCGAGATTATCCATCATATGAATAAAAAGAGGCGCGGGAATGAAGGCGAAGTAGCATTAAAGCTCGACATTAGTAAAGCTTACGACAGAGTTGATTGGGCTTATTTAAGAGCGAGAATGAAAGGTATGGGCTTTAACAGCAAATGGATCGAATGGATTATGATGTGTGTATCGACTGTTTCATATGAGTTTTGTTTTAATGGCTCCACTATAGGACCAATTACACCTTCAAGAGGCTTACGCCAAGGGGACCCCCTTTCTCCATACTTGTTTCTTTTTTGCGTAGAAGGTTTATCGAGTTCATTGAGCAAAGCAGCTTCTGAAAATCATATCCACGGATCCCAAATCAGTCCAAATGCTCCTGCTGTCACTCATCTGCTGTTCGCAGACGATAGCTTTCTTTTCTTTCGAGCAGACACCACTGAGACCACGGTTATAAAGAATTTGATTGTTGAGTATGAAATTCTTTCGGGACAAGCTGTCAATTTTCTCAAATCTGGATGTTTTTTTAGTGCAAACGTAAGTCAGAATAAGAGGGAGGAGTTATCTGGGATTCTTGGGGTTAGTACTGATCTCAGAGAAGGCAAGTACCTGGGTCTTCCATCTCTGATAGGAAGATCCAAGAAGCGTGTGTTTGATTTTGTAAAGGATAAGGTATGGAAAAGGATTCAAAGTTGGGGTGCAAAACCTATATCTCGCGCAGGCAAAGCGATTTTGATCAAAAATGTTGCTCAATCGATTCCATCCTACTGTATGTCTTGTTTTCTGTTGCCTAAATCCTTGTGTGAGGAAATTGAAAAGATGCTTAACAAATTTTGGTGGAATTCAGGGCTAGATGATAGGAAAGGAGTTCACTGGCTCTCATGGGAGGCAATGTCTATGTCAAAAGGCAAGGGGGGTATGGGCTTCCGCAGTCTATACGGTTATAATATAGCTCTCCTGGGAAAAATCTGCTGGAATTTTATTAAAAATCCACATACATTGGTTTCTCGCATCTACAAGGCACGCTATTTCCCTGAGTCACACTTTCTAAAAGCATCCACATCTGCAAACCCTAGTTTCATCTGGGCAGGGCTTTTAAAGGTTAAAGAATCATTGTCAAAAAGCTTCAGATGGATTTTGGGAGATGGCACTAGTATTGCTGCTACTTCGGACCCTTGGCTTCGAGGCAAGCCTGATTACAAAGTGGATCAAACTCGTTCCTACGCTACCGATAATGTCATGGTTTCTGATTTAATTCTGCCTCAATCTAAGAGTTGGGATATTCCCAGAGTTTGTAGGATGTTTGATGAAGAAGATGCTCGATTGATATTAGCTACGCGTATCCCTCAGTTTGAAGTCGAAGACAAAGTTGCATGGAGCAGAACTCCCAATGGTCAATATAGTGCTAAAACCGGGTATCATCACTGGCATGAAAGTAATGTAGGCAATGGGAATGTTACTCAGTCAAATGGCTGGGGTAAGCTTTGGAAAATTTCAATACCTAACAAGGTGAAGGTCTTTCTCTGGCGCTTCTGCAGAAATAATGTTCCAGTTAGAAAAAGGCTAAGCACTAAAGGTGTTAACCTTCCTATCGTATGCCCTATGTGTGAAAGCGATATTGAACATCTGGTGCATGTGTTTTTTGACTGTCCATTTGCTAGACAATGTTGGCATTATACAGGTGGTCTCTACAATATGCAAGCAGTCGAATTCGCCCCTGATTGGCTTATTCAGAAGATTGGTACTGCAAACCATGATGAGATCATCCGTATCGCTAAAGTTTTATGGGGGGTTTGGTTCTTTCGAAACAAAAAGGTCTGGGAAAACAAGACAGCTACGCCTACTATCGCCATGGATTGGTCTGCAAAACTCTTCTCAGACTGGAAATTGGCAAAGAGGAACAGAGCTTCAACACAAGCAAATCCCAAAACCTCAGTTTACATTGCTTCTCAGAGATGGAGGCCCCCGGAAGAGGGGTGTTTAAAGCTCAATGTGGATGCTTCTTTTCAGCAAAATAGACCCAATTTCTCCGTTGGCTTAGTGCTTAGGGATCACATGGGAACCTTTATAACAGGGAAGGTTGTTTGCTTAAATGGGGTCATTTCAGTCTTGGAAGCAGAAGCAACCGCGATTCTGGAAGGCCTAAACTGGATGCTATCGTTGCACCACAGAAACGTAGCTATCGAATCAGATTCCCTCCTATCAGTGCAAGCTATTTGTCGAACAACGGAAAACCTTCTTGAAATTGGTCATGTGTTTAATTCATGTCGCACTACCTTAAGATCACGACCAGGATTTTCTCTATCTTTTGTTAAAAGACAAGCAAATGGATCGGCCCATGCTATGGCTAGAGTTCCTTGTTTGCTACATTGTCAAAACACTTTCTCGACTCCTCCTTCGATGTTGGTGGAGCCTCTTTTGTATGATCTTTCGTTTTAATGAATTCCTCCTTTTATTCAAAAAATAATAATAATAATAATAATAATAATAGGCAAGATATTAAAGTTGAGTTACATTACTCCCCTCACACAATGCCTTCAAGTCTACAACTTTCCACAAAAAAAGGTCGATAACTAAATTCTTAAACAAACATTGACATCATGCCTGCAACAAGTGTCAAAGTAGAAAAGCTTCCACCATTACAAAAGACACAATATTACAAAGGAGAGTGAGACGGGTGACTAAGGGTACCTTTTGTTTGAGGATTACAATGTCATCTCCTTCTGTGTGCTTCAGCCGAGGAATGGTAACTATACCTCTCTTTAATTCTTCCAGTTCTTCCTTTAGGGTACGAATCTCATGCTGATACTTCTTAATAAGTGATTTTTCATCAATTATCTGCAGGTTTACAAGATTAAAGTTTTACAGAAATGTAAACAAAGGCAATATGCAAGACGCGGATAACCTAAACAAACAAGTATACCTTGTTTTGTGCTGCTTGAATTTCAATATGTTTTGCACGGTGGGCAAATTTCAATGTGTTGTGTGTCTCTTCCGAATTGCTTGAAGAGGGAGTAACAGTGCATATGAGCTGAAAATTACAAAGCATACGTAAAATTTATAACAATTACCAGGCAATAGCAGCAATCATATGCATGCTCCAGTAGCTTTACAGAGCACATCATAAATCAAATACTGATTGATTGTAAAAATTTCAGATATTATAAAACTTACTGATACTCTGCCATGACCAGTTAATGAAGATTGAAGAAGCCTAGTCAACTTTGAGTCTCTGTACGGTACATGTGAAGCCTTCCCATCTCCTAATTTTGAAATTACCTGTAAACAACGTCGTATTAACATTCTACGAACCCAAATACCCACACTCGCACACATACACACAAGCTCATCTCAATGAAAAGGAAAACAATATGTTTAATGCAAACACACTGCCTGCTAAATCACTCATACAACATTTGAAGGGGAAGGAACCTAATCATCCCCTTCATATTTAACAATACAAGTCAAAATCATGGAATACATAATAATTGCTTACACCTTGAGTACTTCAATTAAGTGTACTCGGAATCACCCAAAGTTTTGATAGAAGGATAGAACAATGGGACATTCACTATTTTCAACTGATATCTTTGCATGTAAGTAAGCAACCTGGACTTAAAAACTTGCTAATTCTTTTAGTAAACTAGAATATAGAAAAAATAATAAAAAAACACCATGGAGTTTTGGAGATCTTATTTAGGGCCTGTTTGGCTTTCCGTTTTTGTGACAACTTATGGCTTATAAGGCCATAAGCACTTATGGGGGGTGTTTGCCAAAATAAGTTTTAGCTCAACTTATAACTTATAAGCCCATAAGTTGAATGTTAAGAATCCTTAACATTCAACTTATGCTTATAACTTATTTCTCGATATACGTAATATATAATATCTTTCAAATCTTCAAAACCATATATCTCTCGATCCATTCATTAGAAAATTGATATGTATATATCAAATTTCTCTATTCATCGAGATCTATCCATTGATATCCATTGTTATATATAAAAAACAAATATTTTGAAAATTATAAAAAAAAGTTAACTTATAAGTTCTGATTTACCCAAACAGTTTACTGATTATAAGTTCTGATTTACCAAACACTTTACTGACTTATAAGTTATGCTCTACTTATCACTTATATGACATAAGTGCTTATAAGTCATAAGCTACATTTTTTAAGATACCCCAAACACCCACTTAGAATAACAATAATAAGAGTACAAAGTTCCGGATTTATACTTTTTTTAAAATTAATTAGTAGCTTACATTTCCTCTTTATGAGTTTTCCTAATCCCGAGGAATTGATGGAAGATAAGAAGATAAACATAGAGTAAACTGTTACACTGATAAAATAACACCAATAGAAGAGGTCTCACAGTTCCAAGAGTCAGAAGGCTTTTATTAATATAAGATCCTTCTTTTCGACGAACACCAGTTGTTTCGGCCTTAGAACTCTCTGAACCTGCCAGATCAATAAGATTCTGCAAAGATACAACGTTATAAGCAAAAAAAACTGAGCAATTGAAAGAATAATAATTATGACCACAGCTGAATACATTGGAATTTCAGTTAAAGCTAAAGCATAACAAGAAGTTGATCAAAGCGAACAACCAGATTTTAATAAAATCCATAACACACTAGTGGAAAGAAAGAAGTTTAAGCGTGGAGTTATCTACGAAACATACCAGCTGTGACAAATTTACAGCTTCACCTTCATGGTGTTCACCACATGGACTACTCTCTATTGTCTGTAAAGAAGGTAAATTAGAAAAGAAAAATTAGAACATCAATACTAAAACAAAAGGTCGAGACAAGAACTTAAAGAAGACAAATGTTAGTAGCTATATCAGGGAAGCAGCCGCCAAGAAAATGACTAACAAGTAGCAAAATAACACTCGAGGGTATAGTGATAGCTTGGTTTTGGTGTCGGTCAGTAACCATATAATTCTATAGTTGCACTTGCACCATATGCAAGATTCCTGCACATGACATTTCTAACTTTCCTTTCGTTTAATTTATTACAAACTTTGTTTTCATTTGAGTTATTTTCAAGTTGTCATGAAACTCAACAAAAAAATGCTAGAGATACTTCAGAGGATTGTTCCAAATATATCTTTCTTTACTCATAATTTATTTTTTATATTATCACAAAATCATATTCATATTGTTAGCAACCTTTGTGAACTTAGCTACACTCAAATCGCATATTATTACTTGACCATTTCATACATGTATATATAGCTTCTACATCTAACACGGGTACAATGTTCACCTGAAACTCAAGCTACCAACACTGTGCACCACCAACAATCAGATCGACTGGTTTAGAGAAATGGGAGCAAGTGTAAAGAATGACATTTTTAGTGGAACGTAAAGTGCGAGGTAGAGTAAATTAGACGCACTGCATTTAAGAGTTTAATAGATGCATAGCAGCATAGGTAATATAAACAGAGAAAAACTGATGTTGGTTAATGTCAATATTGGACCTCCAAAAGCTTTTTTCAAAATAGAGGGAAAAAGTATCTTCTATGAAAACATCTTGGGTCTTAGTTCATTAAGTACTTCTTACATGATCCACCGATATACAGGACAATAGAAGTACAAGGTCACCTAAGTCTAGTGGTCAGCAAGATTATCCTTAGACCCACAACCTTCACTGGAAGATACACGTGAGAATGAAATCTCATATCAGCCGTATGGAGGCCAGAGTACATTGCACTTTTATTTTATGCAAGAACTGGTCACCGAGAAGAAACTGATATAACTAGCAGGCTGGTTTACTATGCAACAACTTCCAACCTCTGTTACCCCGACTCTTCATTTTGCCTCAAGAACCTGTGTCGGACACTCGAACATGCCCAGAGGAGGATTTATTTAAAAAGTGGAACACTCGGACACTTATTTTAGGCCAAAAATGTGTAAAATTTAAAGTATTGCCCAGTCTGACTCTTGTACACATATCTATGTTGGCCACTTTCAGCTGAGTCTGGATGACAAAGCTTCCAACCAGAGACTAATACATATGACATACAGTAAAACCAACTGACAACAATTAATATAGAAGATAAAATAATCAAATTAATGGGTACCAGATAGTAAATAACTATAATTTTTAACAACGGTTGTGTCATGTGAATAAGCAGTCACAATCACCTATTACAAAAAGTTGAGTGATTACGTCTTGAAGTGAAAAAAAAAATCCAGATGATTATGCAGAAATTTGAACATCGTGATTAACTTCAAGAAAACTAAAAAGAAGTACATCAATATAGTGATATATAACAGTTTTAGTTGTATAGCATTACTACCAGTGTGAATATTGTATGACTCCTGCTGCTGAGTAAATTAAAATTTGTGGAACCAACATGTCTGTGCTCTGCTATCATAAAGAGAGAAAAAATTAGGCACAAAAATGATACAGGCATTTTGAATGACGGAATCAAGAAGTATACAAGTACAAAATCTAAAGTAGAAACCTACTCATGGTGCATAAGTGCATGTGAGTTGGCATGTAAGAGCAGAAAGTATAGCGCACAGGGATTACCCTGTTTTATAACAGGAACTTCTATATTCAATTCTACTTTCGTTTATTTTATGACTTATGAGGCTCCAACAAAAAGTAAAATGAACAGAGGATATTAATGTGAAACTGCAAATATACTACAAAGGATGCAACTGAGAACAATATATATAAAATAAGACTTATGCTGATTACCTACGAATATAAACTCTGTCCAATATTGGAGAAGGCAATCTATGCTACACCTTGTTCTAGTCAAGGTGAACTAGTGAAACAATATGGAGTGATTGATCAAAGGTGAATTAATGTAATACGAACTGTAGTTTTCCTCCAACAAATGAAAATTTTGACACATTCAACCAGAGGACTGCGGAGAGCGGTGCCTATTTTCAGTACTCTCACAGACTCAAACACAGGAGAAGAACAGAGTAAAAGAGAGGAGCTCCAATGGCCACTAAGCTATTTAAATAAAACACAGGATGGGATATATACAGTAATACAAGAGTTTTCTTTAGCACAGCACTTCATTTGGAATGAAAAAGCGGCAAGCATAACAAGATATCACAACATTACCTTCTCCTGCAGCAATAAGAGAAAGGGCATGAGCTGGAGATAATACAACTTCCTCCTTTACACCTTCAACAAACGTTCCCTGCAACATTAAGGTGTTGTATTAATTTAACTGTATTCATGGACACTGGATTTTCATTATATCAGTCAAATATTTAAAAATAAACTAAAGATCATACATAAGTTTCTAACATTTCGGACTATCTTAATATGCTTTAGTCACGTTTAGCTTTTAAAATTAAATTCTAGAGGATCACCCGACCCACAAATTAGCATTAGTGAGCTGCCCTGATAGTATTTCCATAAGCTCAAGATTACAAGATAATTTAAGATAATCTTGTACAAGATCCTTGCTACAATTAGAAATCCCAGCACTTTCAGTTTCAAACGTATACATAAAGAATAGAGACTTTGGTGTGTGGGGGGGGGGGGGGGGGGGCAGCAATGCATTGTAACTGAAAATAGCGAATGGTACACAAAAATTTCCAGGATCATGACCCCAAAAAATATATAAATAGCGATTAGTGTTGAGCTATCAGCGCTCGTTAAAACCTTAAGGTGTTAGGAGAAGGCCTTGGTCGGATCATGTACTATATTCAACACTCCCTCTCACTGGTACAATTGGACAAACAGGACAGCAAAAAACGGGCGAACAGACTAATTATATAAACAATAAGAGGGAGGGGGGAGGCTCAAACCTAAGATCTCCCTCCAAGCTGTGCTCATGTTAAGTTACTAGCACTCCTAAAACCCTAAAGGTGTAATGTGAAGGACTTAATGGGATCATATATTATATTCAACAATTAGCAAGCCGGCACACCCTGAAGACTCTCAAATTGTTGGACAGATGAAGAAGCATAAGGATTATCACTACATAAGCTAATCTTCAATTCAGTCCACACACTCTACCAGAAGGACCAGAGTTACTGATGGCAGCCATCACAAAAATGTAGGAAATCAGTATGTGTATTTAAAATAAAGATATATATGGTGTACCTGTGCATCCTCTCTAATTCTTAAATTCTGTCCTGCAGGATTCAGCAAGTCATTAACAACCTGAAATGAACAAAGTGCATGGGATATTAATTATACAAAAGAGCGACCTAGTTAATCATGAACAGGAGTACTAGAGTTCTGAAAAGTTGATGGTTGTCCCTTCATTAATGAAACACTATTTGACTAAGAGAAGATATAGATATGTACAAACAGAAGGACCAATGTCCCCAAAGATACACAAAAAGATAAATATATGATGGAACAGTCTACACAAACTCACAAAGACCAGGGCCTGATAACATACATTTGGAAATTGCCATGCCAAAATAAAGATTTTTTAGCTTATCAGTACAGTAAAAGGATCTTCTAAAAAAGTAAAGAAAAAACCAGAAACCAAAACTATTTTGATGACTTGATCACTTTCCATCAAGGAGATCACTGTCATCTTATCGGTGCTCTTTTGAGAAACTTTCCCATAAACAACTTGCACCATACACAAAATAAGAATGACATCCTTATAGCGGTGGTCTGAAGATAACATATATGGAAAGACATAAAGTTAAAGTTATAGCACGTATCATACACAAAAAAATCAGATAAACTCAATTCTAGATTTTTATTAGATAAGTAATATTTGAGTAAATTACATATATTACAGAACTTTAAAAAAACACATAATGATAGTAACACATGATAGGAAGAAAAGGTAAGATTTGACAAAGCAAGCTCCTGTTCACTGCCAAAGTGTTTTTCATTTTAGGAAATAAGACTGTCAGCAATACTAAAACTGCAAAGTCAACGGAGTACAAGCACAGACATTATCAAGGATCACTTCCCCGAAAATGAAATACTGACCAGAACCTCACCTCATTATAGATTTCCAGATATGAGACGCGAAGCAGATATTCACGACTTGGTGTCTGCAGCATAACAGACGTTATAATTCATAACTGAATTAAAAACCCTAATTAAGCTTAAAAAAGTGGTTAAATCATATGCAGCACCTCCTGGATAATACTGAAAGTGTCCTTGACCGCCAGTGGTATAATTCCTGGCGACCTCTGATCACCCTGTTTATAAGCACAATTAGCATAAACAAGCTAAAGAAAACTCAGCACCTAAGAGTAGCCACTGTCCTAGTCAAATGTATTTACACATTAAATTATATTTATGAATGTGAATGTATTCAATGATCTACTATCTTGGACTCAGGCTAATGATGATCTATGTACTTTAGATTATATGAATAGGTGTGACCCAAGAAAGACGCTACAAAAATGAAATCTCAAACACTAAATGCTACTTACATGCATAGTGTGCGTCTTCCCACTACTTGTCACACCATATGCAAAGATAGTGCCTGAAAACAAAATTGTAATTATCTCGGGACACTGATAATTAAATAAATCCTAACATAGTAACATATCATATATTTTGTATCAACGACATGGAAGCTTAGGAATTTATACCTACATACATCATAGAAAGCTCTGAGCAAATTGATTAGGCAAATGACATTGAAAGGTATTTTTCTAAAATTCTGTGTAATCTTTCAAAAGGTGGGGCCTACCACATAGATATGCACAATGTTTAAATTTAGACAACTCATGCTCATGTACAAATGGTGCTACTAATATCTTGAAAAATAAGCTATACATTATTTACCATGGATAATGGATATTGTATTTGGGGTAAATCAGCATGTTTTAATGATCTTTGCAGGTTTTGTAAGAGAAATAATATGAAAATTATTCTGACAGTCAACTATATCTAAATTAAAGATGTATAAACACAATTTCATTAATTGCATTGGCAAGTCAACATCTACAAGTCAAGGTACACAAGCTAATTAGTACTTCATAGTAAATTTTTTAGACCACGTGCTACATAATCTCTTATTCACATTCTAAAATTTACAGCATTGAGTTTGTTACTTCTTCATGCCACTCTTCTAATGCAAATAGCACTCTATAATGTGTTGCTAGTGATAAAACAGATTCAGCAGGATATAAGATCCTGTCACTCGTGTTTTTAGCATAATAAGATTACTACAAGTTACCACAGCAGTGACTTGATAATTGCTAAGACTCGACTATTGACATATACAAGAAAGAAAGACAGGAGAGGGCAGAATGGTCTTTTGGCAAATAAAAACATGGACACATGAGTCATAGCACAGATGGAGGGCAGTGGAGTAATTTCACCAAGTGAGTATTAAAGCAGCAACCAACCAAGGAGGAAGGGGATGAATTGATTTATGTTAGGGTTTGGGATTTGGGAGAGTGGCCGCCTCTCGAATAGTGGCTTATCTTTTGTCATTTCATTTTGTAGTTAATCCAGTTAGATCGAGTCAAGTTGTAACAGTGAGAACTATACAGTGGGTACAAGGTGATTATTATTGAAATATATCCAGTTATTTGTGGCTATTATCTGTAGAATTATCAAGTCTCTAGCAAAGTGGTATCAGAGCCTGTGACGATTATGGCGCCGCCAACAGAAGCTGAGAGATTGACGCAGTTGGAAGAGAAGCTAGAGGCTAATCAGAGATCTATGAGAGAAACCATTGCCGTGGAAGTGGCGGCGGCGATTAAAAGCGGCGTAACAGCGATGCAACAAGCGTTAATCAATCGCTTTGCATCCACTCTGGAAGAGGTGACGAGACAACAAGATGATAAGATGGGGGAGGCGATAGCCCGCCTAGAGGGACGAATTAATAGGTCGAGGGAACGTCAAGAAGCGATCATCATGTCGATGAAGGATGACCAACAGCAGTTTCAAGCAGACGTCCGATCTACTCTCACGTCTTTGACGTCTCACAGATCTGGACTGGGGGAGGTTGGGAACAGTATTAATGGGGGAGAAATGGGTTTTGGAGAAGGAAGCTCGAATTGGGGAAAAAAGACAATAGGAGTCGGGTCGGGTGGAGGATCTGGAGCGGGTACCGGGTCGGGTGGTGGACCCGGGTATGGAAACGGGCCGGACTCGGGTCAAAGATCCGGATTTGAAAATGGGTCAGGTGGTGGACCCGGGTACAGAAATGGGCCGGATGCAGGTCAGAGATCCGGAATTGAAAATGGCACGGGTTTTGGAGGATCGGGCCAAGCCAATGAAGTACTGGGGCGAAATTCGTGGCGACATAAAAGATTGGACTTACCCATGTTCGACGGCATCAACCCGGATGGTTGGATTCTCAGAGCGGAGAGGTTTTTTAGTTTTTACGGTTTGACAGAAGGGGAGAAGGTGGAGGCAACGGTGGTTGCGTTAGAAGGCAAAGCGCTATCTTGGTTTCAATGGGAGCATAGACGAAGACCGATTGAGAGGTGGGAGCAAGTAAAAAATTTGTTAAGACGGCAGTTTCGTACTCAGGCAGCGGGTACCCTGCAAGAACAGTGGTTGGCTCACAGGCAAGGGGGGACCGTAACTGATTATCGTTTGAAATTTATAGAGCTCTTGGCACCCTTAGAGAATGTTTCGGAAGAGTTATCGATGGGGCAGTTTTTGAATGGACTTCGGGATGACATACGGGCAGAGGTTAGGCTGTTGGGGCCCTTGACAGTCGATCACGCCATGGAACTGGCACACATGGTTGAAGATAAAATCAAAATGGGTCGAGGTCGAGGGGATACCACCAAGGCAGGGTACAGTCCTATAAGCAAAGCCAACAGTGGTGCAGGTCAGTTTTCTTTCTTTTCCCGTGCAAATAGCACTGTATCGTCCCCAAAATCCTATTCTAGTTACTCCCCATCTGCTAATTCTAGCGGGAGCAGCCCCATACCATTGGCGAAACCTATGGGCGAGATGCGGAGGTTGAGCGAAAAAGAACTTCAGGAGAAGAGGGCAAAGGGTTTGTGTTTTCGATGTGATGGAAAGTGGGGTGTCACAAGTGTCAAAAAAAGGAATTGAGTGTTTTGTTGACCCAAGACGATGGTGGGGGGGATGATGAAGTAGGGACAGAGGAAGATGGGGAAAGTGAGGAGGCAGGGCCGATGGAGAGTGATCACCCAGAGATCTCACTGAACTCTGTCGTTGGGTTAACTAGCCCGAAAACATTTAAACTGAGAGGCGAGGTGAATGGCAGGGAGGTAATAGTGATGGTGGATCCGGGGGCAACCCACAACTTCATATCCACCAGGGCGATGGAGACGTTAGGGGTGGAATGCAACGGGACAAGGACATTTGATGTATCCCTGGGTACTGGGGAAACGGTGAACAGCCAGGGTGAGTGCAAATCGGTGGTGGTGCAAGTGCAAGGAATCACTATTGTGGAGGATTTTTTACCCATCCAACTAGGAAACTCTGATCTCATCCTAGGTCTTAAGTGGCTTGAGAAACTGGGTAACACCACAGCGAATTGGAAGCTTCAAAAGTTGTCATTCAAGATGGGGAAGGACACGGTGACATTGATAGGTGATGCATCCTTAGGACGGTCTGGGATAACATTAAAAGCCATGATACGGTCTTTGAAGAAAGAGGGTCAAGGGTACTTGGTGGAGTTTAACTATTTGGGAGCTACCAGTCATAAGGACAAGGGGGGTTTAGCTACCACCGAGGCGGTTCCTCCATTCTTAGTGCAGACAGTGAATAAGTTTCAGCAGGTTTTTGAGTTGCCTACGGGACTGCCTCCCCCACGGCACCAAGATCACCATATTGTGTTGAAGGAGGGAACAGACCCTGTCAACGTTCGGCCTTATAGATATCCTCAGGCCCAAAAGGATGAGATTGAAAGGCTAGTGCATGACATGTTGAAGGCTGGTATCATTCAGTTGTCCAACAGCCCGTTCTCAAGCCCAGTTCTCTTGGTGAAAAAGAAAGACGGGTCTTGGCGCTTTTGTATAGACTACCGAGCCCTTAATAAAGTCACGGTACCGAACAAATTTCCAATCCCCATTATCGATGAGCTACTAGATGAGCTTCACGGGGCAGGAGTGTTTACTAAGCTCGACCTGAAATCGGGATACCACCAGGTTCGGGTTAGGCCGGAAGATGTGCCAAAGACGGCTTTTAGGACGCACGAGGGTCACTATGAGTTCCTAGTCATGCCGTTTGGGCTCACAAACGCCCCGGCGACTTTCCAAGCCATCATGAATGAAGTTTTTCGACCCTATCTCCGGAAATTCGTGCTAGTCTTTTTGACGACATCTTGATATATAGTGAGAATAGAGAGCAGCATGTGCACCACGTCAACACGGTTTTACAGACCTTAAGACTACACCAGTTGTATGCCAATCGGGGTAAATGTGAGTTTGGCAAAGAGGAAGTGGCTTATTTAGGACACCTGATTTCGAAGAGAGGGGTGGCAGTGGACCCATCGAAGATTCAAGCAATGGTAGAGTGGCCCATTCCCCAAAATATCAAACAGCTACGAGGTTTTTTAGGGCTAACGGGATACTACCGTAAGTTCATAAAGAATTACGCCCAGTTAGCTTGTCCTCTAACAGAGCAGTTAAAGAAGGAGAATTATGGCTGGTCAGAAAAGGCTACGGTGGCTTTCAACCAACTCAAACAGGCCCTAACCACGGCCCCTGTGTTGTGCATGCCAGATTTCAAAGTCCCGTTTGTGTTAGAAACAGATGCCTCGGGGCACGGTTTGGGGGCTGTGCTACTTCAAAGAGAGCATCCAATCGCGTATTTTAGTAAAATATTGGGGCAAAGGGCGCGATTGAAATCTATCTATGAAAAAGAACTTATGGCGATAGCTTTGGCGGTGCAACGTTGGCGTCCCTATTTATTGGGTCACATGTTCATGATCCGCACGGATCAACAAAGTTTGAAATTCCTCATGGAGCAAAGAGAAGTAGGGATGGAGTATCAACGCTGGCTTAGTAAGCTCATGGGATATCAATTTCAGATTGTCTACAAACCAGGCCCAAGTAACAAGGCTGCAGATGCTCTGTCACGAGCCAACGCCGAACTGGGGGTTTTGTGCAGTCTGATTTCTGCTGGAGGAGTACCGTGGCAACAGGTTCAGGAGGCAATACAAAACGATGGGTATTTGCAGGGGTTAAAAAGTGATCTGATGGCAGGTCGAGCACTACCCAAGGGGTTTGAGTTGGCCCAGGGGATCGTCAAGTATAAAGGGAGAGTAGTAATTCCCCCAAAAGCAGATTTTGTTGCAACTTTACTAAAAGAGTACCACGATTCTCCTTTGGGGGGGCACTCGGGTGAATTCAAAACATACCAGAGAATTGCAAGGGAATGGTATTGGGTGGGTATGAGAAAGACAGTCTCCAGGTATGTAAGCGAATGTGCAACGTGTCAAAAGCAGAAGCAATCGTCCCTAAGACCTGCAGGCCTTTTACAGCCTTTACCCATCCCAGAACGCATTTGGGAGGACATCTCTATTGACTTCGTGGAGGGACTACCCAAGTCTCATGGGGTGGACACGATATTAGTGGTGGTGGACCGCTTGTCAAAATATGCCCATTTTATCGGGCTGGCCCATCCCTTCACAGCTCCCACAGTTGCAAAAATCTTCATCAAGGAAATAATAAGACTGCATGGATTTCCCTCTACTATAGTATCTGATCGGGACAAAGTTTTTTTGAGCCTATTTTGGAAAGAACTCTTTCGTGTACACGGAGCTGCGTTGCATCGAAGCACGGCATACCATCCTCAATCGGACGGCCAAACCGAAGTTGTGAATAAAACACTAGAAGGCTACTTGCGCTGTTTTATCCAAGGGAAACCCAAAGACTGGTCCACCTGGCTGCCATGGGCCGAGTACTGGTATAATACGTCCACACATGCAGCCACCAAGTTTTCTCCTTTTGAAGTCGTTTATGGAAGGCCACCCCCAAAAGTGGTCCGTTTTACTGGGGGCAGTACTGCAGTGGCCTCCCTTGAGCAGCAGTTATATGAAAGGGACGCATTGTTAGACGACCTAAAGGGGCACCTTTTGCAAGCTCAGCAGCGTATGAAAGCAAATGAGGATGGTCAGAGGCGGGAATTGGAGTTTAAGGAGGGAGACAATGTATATCTAAGGCTACAGCCGTATCGCCAAGCTTCTCTGGCCACAAGGATCAATGAGAAGTTAGCTCCTCGTTTTTATGGCCCATTTCGAGTCATCAGTCGAGTGGGAAAGGTGGCATACCGATTGCAATTACCACCTACTGCAAAAATCCACAACGTGTTCCACATATCACAATTGAAGAAGGCAGTCGGTACAGAGACAATTTCACCGTCTATTCCCCCACAGTTAACAGCAGACATGGTTATGGAAGTAGAACCAGAGAGCTTACTAGATGTGCGAACGCGGATGCAAGGTTCAACAGCGGTTCAGGAGGTTTTGATTCAGTGGCAGCACCTGCCTAGTTGGGAAGCTACCTGGGAAGATTTTGAAAGCATCAATCTTCGTTTCCCTCATTTCCACCTTGAGGACAAGGTGTCAGTGTGGCACCCGGGTAATGCTAAGACTCGACTATTGACATATACAAGAAAGAAAGACAGGAGAGGGCAGAATGGTCTTTTGGCAAATAAAAACATGGACACAGGAGTCATAGCACAGATGGAGGGCAGTGGAGTAATTTCACCAAGTGAGTATTAAAGCAGCAACCAACCAAGGAGGAAGGGGATGAATTGATTTATGTTAGGGTTTGGGATTTGGGAGAGTGGCCGCCTCTCGAATAGTGGCTTATCTTTTGTCATTTCATTTTGTAGTTAATCCAGTTAGATCGAGTCAAGTTGTAACAGTGAGAACTATACAGTGGGTACAAGGTGATTATTATTGAAATATATCCAGTTATTTGTGGCTATTATCTGTAGAATTATCAAGTCTCTAGCAATAATCTCCCTGTATATATTCCGTATATTTTGAAAAGGGCCCTCAAAATGTGCAGGTTGGTTTCAATTCTTATATTTTGCTTCTCTGCTAGTTAACTCTCTGCCTCAGCCAGAGGAATGAGCAATTTTTGTTTTGTACCACAAAAAAAATTTACATCCTTTTTCTCTCTCGCACAAAACCCAGAAAGATCAAGAAAATATCTTACAGAATGAAGCAAATATACATAGTTGCTAAATATAATAACATTTGACAATTACCATTAATGCCTTCCATAGCACCACTAATGACATGTTGAGCAGCAACATCATACACTTGACGAGTGGTAGTAGTTGGACCAAACACCTTGTCTGAGGCAATTGTAAATATTTAAACATGAATCATAATGTGCTAATAAAATTTTAGCAATGCAATATTCGATTTATGATTAACAAGGAAAGCATTGAGGGCAAGTAAGAAGAAAACAGGAAACAGATCAACAAAGGGATTCCAACCTTATAATATTGGTAGTAGTTTAGATATTAAGATATAGTATATTATTCAGTACTAGCTTTTACCACATTTTGCATGGTGGTTTTATGTATATTTACTAATTTGATACAATTCAAAATCTACACATACGTTAATTCTAGGAGTTGATTTTTAATTCTTAAATTGGATGATATAAACATCATATTTTAATA
Source organism: Kitagawia praeruptora (assembly GCA_037693485.1). NCBI lineage: Eukaryota > Viridiplantae > Streptophyta > Magnoliopsida > Apiales > Apiaceae > Kitagawia > Kitagawia praeruptora. The sequence continues at coordinate 2,475,697 of CM075348.1, read as the reverse complement.
TGTTAATGATATGATTCGAACTTTAAACCTTTGGTAGTATGTTAAAATATTAGATTTAAAATTGTTGTTAATGACTATCAACCTTCGGTAGTACCTTGATATCATCCCTCCTACACTTATTATATACTAGCTTATAACCCGAGCAATGCACTGATCTTTTTTTTTCCTGCTAAGCAAGGCACTGATCTTTTTAAATACTTATAATTATATTAATCCACGAATTTTCTTTCAAATTTTTAATTTTTAATCATTAAAACTCTATTAGTATTTTAATTCTTATAATATGGATATTGAATTTTAATATATCATTGATTGAAATTAAACATTGAATTTTTTAATGATTTTAAAGTCAATAATACGTATTTATCTATATATGAAAATTTAATATGTAACTGGCTGAATTCAAATTCAAATTTTAAATGTTAATTAATATATTCTTATGTATAGTTGATTGAATTTAATTTTTAGTATACTTGGAGCTAATAATATAAATATTATATCTTGATGGACTTGAATCCTAAATCTATTTCAATATACTAGCTTTTGTCATGTGCAATGCAAGGTTTGTTTAAGTATATTTATTAACTTAATACGATCCAAAATATAAACATATTTTAACTTTTAAAGTTGATAATATAAACATTAAAATTTAATGTTATTGACGTTCGAACCTTAAAACTTTGATAGTATTTTGAATAAAGGCCCCCAATATCACAATTTCAAGACAAATGGCCCCAAATATCACAGCTCAAAATCTTGGCCCCAAATATCACAGCGTTTCTATTTTTTTTTCTTTTTTTTTTGGAAACGCTAATGTGTTTAGCGTTAAGGGGGTTTGTTTGCTTTTTCCCTGTTTTGTTGTGCTGAAACGCTACTTTAGATAGTGTGTTGTCCAGAAAAGCTACTTTAGACCATGTGTTTAGTTCAAACGACACTTTATGTGGCGTTTTTGTACTTTTTTCTCTTTTCTTTTAAATTTTTTTTAATTAAAATCGTATTTTTTAATTTTAAAAAGTACAATTTAATTAAATTTAGGGGTTCAACAATTAACTTTTGGGGTGGGTTCAATGTTTCCATTTTGGGTTTTAGAAATATTCGGAACGGCGAATAAATCGTATACGAACTTAGGGTTTAGGGTTTGGGGTTTAGGGTTGTAAAGGATTTAAATTAAAAAAATAATTTTAACTAAATTTAGGGGTTCAATAATTAATTTTTGGGGTTCAACATTTTCATTTTGGGGTTTAAAAATGTTCAGAACGAACAGTATATGTTTAGGATAAAAAAGAAAAAAAAAAACCATCGAAGGCTTTAGATTTGGCCACAAAGAAATGCCACATAAAATGGCGTTGCATCACAGAACACATAACTTTATCCAGCGTTTCCCCCCCAAAACACAATACTATCTAGCGTTAATAAGAAAAAAAAAATTCTCCCCTCACAAAACGCTAAACGCATTAGTGTTTTTGAATAAAAAGAAGAAAAAAAAATATAAGACGCTACACGAAGTAGCGTTTTTGTATAAAAATTGAAAACGCTACACGCAACTGTGTTTTGGAGTGATATTTGGGGCCAAGTTTTTGAGGTGTGATATTTGGGACCATTTCTTTTCAAATTGTGATAGATAGGGCCAACACCCTAGTATTTTAGAGTTATAAATATTAGATTTAAAATTGTTATTAATGAGTATCAAGACCTTGAATTTTAGTACTCTCATTTTATCCTTCTTAGGTTCTTATCTATTTCCTTTTACAAACCAAAAGTACTCTTGTTCGCTCATAATAATATAGTATAGTCTACTAGACTAAGTCTAGTATTTAAGCACACAATTATCTTTCAAAGATCATATCATATCTCATTAGCATGCCATTTATTTCTACAAAGGGGGGAATCCTTGTCTGAGCATAGAAGATGATGGCATCATTCTCGTACAAATTTTAGAAAGCGAGCTAATTTATGAAACAAAAATGTATTTATTAAACACCTTTTTTAGCTCAACTACTATATGAAAATCCATCTTAATAAATAAGTATGACAGCTTGTGTCAATGATTTTGTTATAGGTCAACTTTTTTCAATGAATAAAAAACTGCATTACATTATCCAATCTCTAGAAAGACAAACAACTAAGATTGTAAAAGTACGACCCAAACACCAAAATAACCAAAATAAGTAATTACTGTAATTTCCAGATAACAAAGGGACAGCTGAGTAAGCAATTGTGACAAGCACATCATTTATTTAAAATACAAAACTACAATATTACCTAGACAAAAAAAGTGATATAAACAATAAACCGTACCGTATGCATATGCAATAGATGAATTGTTTTCACTTCGCACAATAGTTTCGCCATCCGCATACCACGCAATCTCCTCTCCTAACTTGATTTCTCTCTGGCTAAATTAAATTAAACACATTAAAACAAATCAAATAAAACCCCGAAACTATCACAAACGACAACAATTACAATTAGCGACAAATTCTAACCACCTGAGAGGCCGAAATCGAACAGTTACAGTCACATTTTCCTTAGATCTCCGAACATCAGCAGGCAATGAGTGAGAGTAATAGTAATGTGGCTTACTTTGCGCAGTGGAAGAAGCAGGAGAGCTCAATCCTTCCACAGAAGTCTCCGGAAACTGTTTCGAAGACGACGTCGTCGAAGAAGAATGCGAATTCGCAGCTCTCGAGCTCAATTTCTTCTGCCTAAACGCCATTGTGGTTCACGACAACCTGAAACACAATCAGAAACACATGAATCAAAACAACTGCAATACAATCACACAAACAATTACAAAATATATGAGAGATTACCTCAGGCAAATACATTAGACATGATTAGAAATACATAGATAATTTATATTTGGGGAGAAAGTACCAGAGTGATGGATAGATATGGATGATGAGTGTGATGGAGAGAAAAGTAGAGAGATTTTCGATTAAGGAAGGAGAATTAATTATATTAATAATTAGGTAAATGGGGTTTTTTTTTTTTTATGCTTGACTTGGAAGGGATACCCTTTTTACTAAGCTAACTTTTCTGAATAAACAAAAAAAAAATTAGCTTTCGCACACTCGACTAATTGCTTCGTAACTACAAATCATATCGAGCCCGTTTGGAAAATCTTATTTTCCAGAAATAAGTTACTTATTCTGTAAAAAAGTTAGGAAATATGTACTTTTTTCTGAAATAAGTAACTTATTTTTGTAAGATAACGAATATTGAACTCCTTATACACATTTTTATCTAAAAAAATGTATGTAATACGAAATTTTTTCCGAAATAAGTAACTTATAAGTTGATATCATATTTTGCCAAACAGGCCCGATTGGTTAGGCCAAAATTTTTTGTTGAAATGTGTTTCGCGTATATTTGTATTTGTAAAATTTTGTGTTATATTTTTTTAAAATAATTCATGTATATATATGTAAATTTTTTTAAAAATAATTTGTGTATATGCATGAGATATTCATATACACACGTACATGTTTGCAGTATAGTCAATAGTGTGGAAACAAAAACAAAAAAAATCGAGTCTCTTTTCATCAATCATCCATTTTTCATTTCAAAATTTTCCTATAACTTTTGTTGATTCTTTTAATTTTATCGATTACATTTCATTCAATTTATACTAGAATATAATTAGATAAGTCCCTCCGTTATCATTAATCAAGGAATGACTTAAGTACAATTTTATAATTAATTTACACAAAGTAGGACGAACTCAATCATTAAATTATATCCTATTATATAATATAATATATAAGAATAAGAGGGATAATAAGAGAGTACTACCATAAATTAAGGGTGGGTTCCATTCCGATAAACAACATATAAACTTAAATTTATATAAGAACCTTTAAAACTATACTAAAAAATTAATAAATATTATATTCCTAAATAACAAGAATAAGAGAGAATTTGTATGCTTTTTTTTTTTTTTTTTGAAACCAAAGGAAAATTTCATTAACTGGTAGAATCAAACAATAGAGTCTCCAACAAGAAATATGGAGGAGAATAGAAATGATTGGAGCAACCTACTAAACAAGAACTATGAGCTAACATATGAGCAGCCTTGTTTGATTGTCTCCCGCAATGAAGAACATCAACATCGCTTCTTCCCTGAAGCCAACTTTTACAATCCTCAATAACATTACCTATCTCCAGATAGTTCAAATCTGAACTCTCAAGAGCATTCACAGTCATTCTCGAATCCGTTTCAACTTGGATATTATGCAAACCAAGAGTATCAATCCAAGAAAGAGCTTCCAAAACACCTCTTGTCTCTGCTTCAAATGCTGAAACCCTACCTGCAAACTTCCTCACCTTGCCCTGGATAAAAGCACCTGTACTATCTCGAATCAACATGCCAATAGAGAAATTCTGGTCATTTAGAGGGACAGCAGCATCCACGTTGATTTTAAACCTCCCTGCAGCTGGACTCTTCCGCTTATGCACTTGATTGGACTTATCAGAGATGCCAATAATTTTAATCTGCACTCGTTTCTTAGCCTGGCTCCATTCAGAGATTCTAGTAGTACCCCAGTTTACTATAGAGATGCAAAAAAAGACCGGAAGGCCGGGCTTTAATCGGGCCCTAAAAATCCCGGGCTTTTTCCTTAAAAAACCGGGCCGGGCTTTTCTGAAAACCGGGCCGGGCCGGGCTTTTGGGAAAATATCAGGCCTCTTTTGAGCCCCCGGGCTGGGCCGGGCCGGGCTTTATCCGGGCCCAGATTTATTTATTTTTTTAATTTTTTTGCTAATTAAATTAAATTTCTATTTAAATGATTAGAAATGATTTAAAAATATTTCTCGAGTATTCAACCGTACGGATGTCAATATATATCTAATTAAATAATATTCCCAAATTTTCAAAAAATAAAAAATTAATTTGGTTGAAGATCTTAATAGAACACTACTATATTGTCTAGTACTCGTAACTAGTGCTTCATCCCAGATTATTGTTTCTATATTTTTAAAAATATTTCTCGACGATCTAACCGTACGGATGTCAAGATATATCTAATTAAATGAAATTCCCAAATTTTCAAAAAATAAAAAATTAATTTGGTTGAAGATCTTAATAGAACACTACTATATTGTCTAGTACTCGTAACTAGTGCTTCATCCCAGATTATTGTTTCTATATATTTAAAAATATTTCTCGACGATCTAACCGTACGGATGTAAAGATATATCTAATTAAATGATATTCCCAAATTTTCAAAAAATAAAAAATTAATTTTGTTGAAGATCTTAATAGAACACTACTATATTGTTTAGTACTCGTAACTAGTGCTTCATCCCATATTATTGTTTCTATATTTTTAAAAATATTTCTCGACGATCTAACCGTACAGATGTCAAGATATATCTAATTAAATGATATTCCCAAATTTTCAAAAAATAAAAAATTAATTTGGTTGAAGATCTTAATAGAACACTACTATATTGTCTAGTACTCGTAACTAGTGCTTCATCCCAGATTATTGTTTCTATATATTTAAAAATATTTCTCGACGATCTAACCGTACGGATGTCAAGATATATCTAATTAAATGATATTCCCAAATTTTCAAAAAATAAAAAATTAATTTGGTTGAAGATCTTAATAGAACACTACTATACTGTCTAGTACTCGTAACTAGTGCTTCATCCCAGATTATTGTTTCTATATATTTAAAAATATTTCTCGACGATCTAACCGTACGGATGTCAAGATATATCTAATTAAATGATATTCCCAAATTTTCAAAAAATAAAAAATTAATTTGGTTGAAGATCTTAATAGAACACTACTATATTGTCTAGTACTCGTAACTAGTGCTTCATCCCAGATTATTGTTTCTATATATTTAAAAATATTTCTCGACGATCTAACCGTACGGATGTCAAGATATATCTAATTAAATGATATTCCCAAATTTTCAAAAAATAAAAAATTAATTTGGTTGAAGATCTTAATAGAACACTACTATATTGTCTAGTACTCGTAACTAGTGCTTCATCCCAGATTATTGTTTCTATATATTTAAAAATATTTCTCGACGATCTAACCGTACGGATGTCAAGATATATATAATTAAATGATATTCCCAAATTTTCAAAAAATAAAAAATTAATTTGGTTGAAGATCTTAATAGAACACTACTATATTTTCTAGTACTCGTAACTAGTGCTTCATCCCAGATTATTGTTTCTATATATTTAAAAATATTTCTCGACGATCTAACCGTACGGATGTCAAGATATATCTAATTAAATGATATTCCCAAATTTTCAAAAAATAAAAAATTAATTTGGTTGAAGATCTTAATAGAACACTACTATATTGTCTAGTACTCGTAACTAGTGCTTCATCCCAGATTATTGTTTCTATATTTTTAAAAATATTTCTCGACGATCTAACCGTACGGATGTCAAGATATATATAATTAAATGATATTCCCAAATTTTCAAAAAATAAAAAATTAATTTGATTGAAGATTATAAGTTACATTAATAAAATAAAAATTTTATCCGGGCTTTATCCGGGCTTCGGGCCGGGTTTTATCCTGGCCGGGCTTTAACCGGGCTTCGGGCCGGGCTTTATCCGGGCTTTTTAAAAGCCCGGGCTTTATCCGGGCTTTTTAAAAGCCCGGACTTTATCCGGACTTTTTAAAAGCCCGGGCTTTTAACCGGGCTTTTCGGGCTTCGGGCCGGGCCGGGATTTGTGAAAAATAGGGAGCCCGTTTTAGGCCTCCGGGCCGGGCCGAACCGGGCCGGGCTTTTTTTGGGCCGGGCTTTTTTTCGGACCGGATCGGGCCGGGCTTCAGGCTTCAGGCTTTTTGAACATCTCTAGTTTACTACCATTTGAGCTGTCACCGTTCTGTTTTCCCAAACCTTTTTGTTCCTAAAGAACCATATACCCCAAAGGATTGCCACTACTTTAACTAAAACCTCACTTGTTTCAGTCGTTAGCATATTGAGCAACCAAGAAGAGGTAGATTGACCCTCAGCCAAAGAACCATTCAGTCTTCCTTCAGACCAGCAGCACTTAGCAAACTGACATTCGTAAAAGAGATGCTCAGAAGTCTCTGTATTTGTATCACAGAAAGGGCAATTTGTTGCTAGATTAACACCTTTACGAGAAAGAGCTTCTCTGACCGGAAGATTGTTGCGACCTAAACGCCATAAGAACACTCTTGCTTTGTGCGGAACCTGCAATTTCCATATTTTACTCCACCCTTGTGACACAGGGACATTCACCTCCATATTGTTTCGATTGCACCAAAAACGATACCCCTCTCTAGTATTATACAAACCATTTTTTGCTTCATGCCAGACCACCCTGTCACACAACAGACGATTAGAGACTGGGGTATTCAAAATTGCTTCTGAATCTGCCTCATTAAAAATTCCTTTAATTAAAGGAACATCCCACATTCTTGTACCAGGGCAGAAAAGAGTATTAACTTTCATATCAGCTATTTCATGATCATAGCCTCTCTCTACCATGAAGTTCTCTTTGTCTCGTAACCACCTGTCTTTATAAACGTCCACCTCAGTTCCATCCCCTATAACCCAACGAAAACCATCTTTTAAAGCTTCCTTTGCCTTCCATATCCCTGTCCAGATAAAACTCGGACTTGCACCTTGACTAGCCTCTAGAAAATGACAATTTGAGTAATATCTTGCCTTATAAAGTCTAGCAACCAAAGTATTTGGTCTTGACATGAAATTCCAGCAGTGCTTACTCAACAGAGCTATATTAAATCCATGGAGATTCTTAAACCCCATACCTCCCTTATCCTTCGGTAAACACAAAGCCTCCCATCTATGCCATTTGATTCCTTTTTTATCTCTCGAGTTAGAGGTCTACCAGAAATTATTAAGCATTCTTTGAATCTCTTCACATAAGGTTTTAGGGATTAGGAAGCAAGACATACAATAGGAGGGGATAGCTTGAGCTACACTCTTAATCATAATAGCTTTACCAGCTTTCGACAAGAGTTTTTCATTCCGCCCTTCAATCCTACTCCAAACTCTATCCTTCAGATAATTAAAAACCGACTTCTTTGATTTACCCACAAACGAAGGCAGGCCTAGGTAATTGCCATCCTCAATACTATTTCGAACATTTAGAATATCCGAGATATCAGTTTTCATAGCAGAACCCACATTAGTGCTAAATAAAATACCAGATTTCTGCAAGTTTATAGCTTGACCAGAGAGAGCTTCGTACCTATGAAGAATATCTTTAATAACAGTCGCCTCCTGAATATTAGCTTTGAAGAAGAGAAAGCTGTCATCGGCAAATAAGATGTGAGTAATTTTAGGAGCCCCATTACACACTGTAATCCCCGAGATACTTCCCACATTTGCTGCAGAATTCAAAGCATGAGAGAGCCCTTCCACACAGAATAAGAATAGGTACGGGGAGAGGGGGTCCCCCTGCCTTAACCCTCTATGAGGAGTGATCGGTCCAATCATATCACTATTAAACGATATATTGTATGAGACCGTAGAGACAAGCATCATAACCCATTCAATCCACTTACTACAAAAACCCATCTTTCGCATCACACTTCTCAAGTAACACCAACTAACTCGATCATAAGCTTTGCTTATATCTAGTTTGAGGGCAACATCACCTTCAAGACCTTTATGTTTTCTCTTCATGTAATGAATGATTTCAAACGCTACAAGGACATTATCATTAATACTCCGCCCAGGACAAAAGCTGATTGGTTTTCACTAATCATACCCAGAAGAATTCTCTTAACTCTATTAGATAAGACCTTTGCCATGATTTTGTATAGGACATTACAAAGCGCTATTGGTCTGAGATCTTTAACCAAAGTGGGATTTTCTTTTTTCGGGATCAGCACTATATTAGTGTTGTTCAAATCAGCTGGAATTCGGCGCCTATCCAACCAATCTTTGCAGCACTTGAAGACTTCAAAACCCATAACATCCCAGAAACGCTGGTAAAACGCCGGATTTAAGCCATCAGGGCCAGGAGATTTATCCGGGTGCATCTCAAAAATAGCTTTCTTAAACTCTACATAATCAAGATTTGCAGTGAGAATCTCATTTTCCAAACAATTTATTAACTGTGGGATTTCTCTGTTATTCATCGGCTCTGTAACAGTATCACCAACAAATATGTCTTCAAAATATTCTTTGACAATAGAGCACATACCTTCATGATCTTCCACTTTAGTTCCTTCGTTATTCATGAGGAAAGAGATTTTATTCCTCATCTTCCTTTGAGAAGCTGCAGCATGGAAATATTTGGAATTTGTATCACCTTCCGTTAGCCAAAATTTCTTAGCCCGTTGTTGCCAATATGCCTCCTCATGCTCCAACAGTTTATCCAGCTCACCTTTCACTACAAAATACTCATGCACAGAAGCCTCGTCCTCACAATTTGCCAGAGCTTGTAACACCTCTTTTTACCCTTTATTTTTTCTCGGAACTTATGAAAGAAGTTACGACCCCATCTAGCCATAAAAGAAGAGACTGATTCCAGGCGAGGAAGAAGGTGCATAACAGGGATAGATTTCCAAAAATTCACCACTTCGTCATGAAATGCCTGCTCCTTCAACCAGGTATTTTCAAACTTGAATCTGAACTTTGCAATTGAAAATTCCGTACTAATCAAATCCAAGAATATAGGGTTATGATCAGAGACAACAGTATGAAGCAGAGAAAGTTTACACGAGGGAAACTTAGACCACCAATCATTACACCCAAACGCACGACCTAGCTTCTCTCTGACCCAAGTAGGTTTACCTTTACTCTTTTCCCAAGTATAAGAGCCACCATTCAAATCAACTTCTGATAAATCACAATCTGAGATGACATTTTTAAAACCATTTAGAAGCCACTGAGGGTGAGGAACTTGTCCTTTTTTATCACTAGCACTCAACAAATCATTAAAATCACCCACAATACACCAAGGCAGAGAAGAAAGAGACTTGAGAGATCGAATAAGAGACCAAGATTCCCTTCTCCGAGAACGGTCAGGGTACCCATAAAAACCAGTTAATCTCCAATCTGCAACGTCTTGTTTCCATATATGAGCATCTATAAAATTCGAAGAATGTCCTACAATTGTACATAGAACATTATGTTTCCACAAAAGAGCTAAACCCCCACTTCTACCAACGCTATCTACTGTAAAATGAAAAGCATAACCAAATTTCCTACACAACTCATTAATACGAACATCTAAAGAAAGAGTCTCAATAAGAAAAACAATATCAGGTTTCTGGGTTCTCAGAATTTCCCCCAAACACCTCACTGCGCGAGGATTTCCCAATCCCCGGCAGTTCCAGCTTAGACAATTCATTGCTGCTGGCTAGTCTGCACTGCAGACTGATCCAAATCATTAAGAGATGAAACTACACAATCAGAGTTAGAAAGAGTAGTTCCCAAGTAGGTGTCGCCATTTGCCATGATTTCTAGACCCATATCAGTAGTCGAAGGCCCAACAAACTCAAGAAACGTATACCCCTCCCACAGATACCCTTACTCAGAATAAGAGAAACTGAAGAGAAAAACAAAACTCTCACTAATGAATAGGAGAGAAAACAATTGATCCAAGATAATCAAATTTTAACTTGTGACCTTATCGAAATTTCTGGAAATCCTAAACCATCACCGCCCCACTCCCCTTTTAAACTTCCCATTCACTACCAAAACACAAACAAAACAAACCTGTAATCAATTTCCTCAAATCACAGCTCAAAACTCATTGAAGCAATTCATCAAACATTTGGTGTGCACACAATGGCAGACGTAAAGAGATAGTCACTCAGACCAATATGTTGAAAGAAGAAAGAGCCCTCCTACACCATTGAAAAAGAAAGAAAATAAAGAAAGACACGTTGGAGTGTTGAGTCCTGATCCAATACAAACTGTAGATACAATAGCAATATCCAAACTAGCCTGCCATCATCAAGGTCTACAAACTCCAATACGTAATTAGTACTTTTCACAATTGTGAGTACAATTTGGTACGGTAAAAATAGATTATTAAAATTAGTATTATAATATAAAATTAATTTTACACTTACCCATAATATGAGATTATGTTTAATGATAAATTATTATTATGTTATAATAAATATAAAAGATAATTTATCTATAATTTTGTTCTCTTAATTATTATCACTGTATCACCAAAATAATATTAATCGTTGAATTTAAAATTTATAAAATAGACGATCAAGATTATATAATATTAAAAAAAATTATAATCTAAAAAGGGTACATAAATAAAAAATGTTATATTAGAATTAAATTTTAAAGTAAAATTATAATCTGAAAATGATATAATTGAAAAAGGTTGTATTAGAATTGAAATTTTTTATTTTTTATTAATATTAAAAAAAAGTTAAAATATACTATTTGTGCTCTATATCGAGATTTAGAAATCAGATTTGGATGATTTTACAACCCACGCGAAACTCATAAAATTATCTTTAATTTAGTGATTATTTAAAAATTATTATCCAAATGGAAACAATCAGAATCTCAAGATAAAATATTATTATGAATTTTTACATTAATTCTATTTAGTGTAGAAAACCTACATTGATAATCCTATTCAATGTAGAAAACCTAATTATATATGATTTAAATAATTGATATTCATTTTTTTACATTTCAATATAAATACACTTTTTAGTTTACATGTTAAAATTTAAAAAAAAATATGCTAGATCCAAAGTTTTTCATATATTTATTTTAAGATCTAACGATTCTTATTTACTTTGTCGTACTGAGAATCAGATTACCGATTACCAAATTTTTTGACAAATTTCCTTTTACACTTATTATTAAAACTGTATTTGATTGTTAGTACAACTATCTTCAAATAATAAGAATGTTGTAATCAAAATGTAATATATACTTATATACTATAATAAACAAAAGGGGTATAATTTGTAGTTTGGTTATCCTCTCATTTTTTGTTATCGCTCATTCATAACCGTTAGATCTTAAACTCAAATAGATTATGACCGTTGGGTACAACAATACTAAAATATATTATATACAGAGGTATAAGTTTCGATTCTCGTCAATAACATATTAATTTATATTTAATACTAAAAATTATTATATACTAAGATGCAAGGTTCGAATTCTCGCAATATACTACACTACAAGTAAATTATAAGAAATTAAAAACTACCCATACTTTGCACGGGCTATAAGCTAGTATGTATAGTTTACGCAAAACTAATGAGCACATACAGATCACTAGAAAAGTTAATCTATCAAAATTTAAAATATTCATTACTTCCATCTTTTGGTGTAAACTAGTGTAGAAGCCTGTGCGAGACACGGGCACTGAAATAGTTTTTCGCTTGAAAATGTATATATATTAAGATAATTTTGTAACTAAAAATACGATAAATGATAAGATTTTGATTTTAACTCATATTTTATAGTTATTTGGTAATATTTTATACAAAATTCATGTACCAAATATTTTATAATATTACTAGATTTCATAAAATTTGGATAGTTATCAATACGATAGTAATCACATGTTTATTATTAATTGCTGGAATATTAATTTAATGTTTAAAATGGTGTGAAATCAGGTTTATCAAAGTGAATATTTGAGTATAATATAAATAATTATATTAGTAAAGTTGTCCATAAATAACATAGAGATATGTAAATTCACGTGATTTTAACGTGAACATATACATATTACAAAATCTCTTAATATTACGTAAAGTCATCTTTGTGGTTTATATATACATACATATTTATACACATTTAAATTCAAATGTTTTATTTTAGTCTAATACTTATTACACAATGTCAAAATTTTGTTTTAAAAAGTAGTTTGAAAAAAAATTATAATATAATTTTGAATTATTTTTTAACACAATTTTAATTTTTAATAAATATTAAAATTTAAGTAAAATATGATTAAATGACCTTAATACTTGTACATCTATATGATATGATATCTGTGACGCCCCCCAAATCCGGGGTCAGAAGATTTGGTCGTCACGCGAAAATCCTCAAAATAAAACATCTGTTTAATAATAATCATTCACTTGTGATTGTCCAACTCTGGAAATGTAACATTTGTGACCCCAAACATACTAAGATCTTTTAAGGTTATAGGACTAGAAACAAGAATCCAAATTCCATTAGATAAAAAAAACATTCCTTCTTTACAACATTCTTTTTGATCAAATCTTAAATCACTAGTGTAACTTCGATAAGAAGTACGTCAGGCTAACTAGACCAATACATAATAATAATAAATATTAGAACTCAATTATATAAAATAGATCTTACTCTAAATCCAGACATCCTAAGCCAAGTCATCTTCGAAATAGCATCACGCTTCTTCTCTTTCTGAACTGTGCAGATAAGTCTCGCCAAACTACCTTACTGAAATGTTAGAATTTACAACAGCAAGTATGAGCGAAAGAAATGCTTAGCAAGCGTATAAAATTTTTGATATAAAACCAGGATAAGTGGGGCATAAAATCAACTGAAATGTAAAACAGTTTATAGAGAAACTGAATCAACAACTGTGATATAATTCAAATCATAACTGAAATCATTTGGCATGTCATAAAAATGAATCATCTGCCAACTCACAATATATAATAGCCATTCGGGCGATATGGATTGGATATATATAACTGAAACACCATTGCCCCCTGATCAGGTTCAAAAGCAATGTGACCACTTTACACAACCACCGAATACCTTTCTATCCGCGTGGGTATAACGAGGATTTCTGGGGTACCCAAAATAGGCAAGTAATGTTAGCCTATAGGAAGATGGAATGATTACCATATCCTCCTTAAATATAGCTGGACCAAATACTCGATGTGGCCTCCTACGCTTTACTATTTTCCAATCCAATAAAGCAATTTCCGAATTCAACAGGAAATGCTTAGTTTTAAATACATGTCGCATCCCTATTATTTACTATGATAATAAGGATATGAAGAGTTTATCTTAAACAATTCCCCACTTCAAGGGTACCAATATCAAGCAACTGTGTTCGCACAAAAATATTTAAGAATCACAAATAGCTCTGAACAATAGCTATTCGTCATGATATGAATCAATGAAACATAAAATAAAAGTGTTTAAAATGATCAAGAAAATACTTGCCTCTGGTCCTTAGCTGTTGCGTAACGCGTCGAAGTAATACAGATATCGTTTTCTTCTATCTCACGTCATCATGTCCTATATTTTAATCATGCTTTGGTTTACGGTTTATCGGTTGCCACAAGTCTGATCTGTCGACATCGAGCCCGCGCGTCTACAATATCTATGTTGGAACAAAATAATTGGAAATATCCCCCTTTGAACATAGACGTTTTCCCGGTGTTAAGACAACTCACAATAAATCCAACAACCATAAACAATCTTGCATCCATCTCCAACCTTCCTCGTAACCCACAAAGAATATTGTATCCATCTCCAACCTCCTTTATTAGACATCTACTTATCTCCGTTGACAAACCTAAATCAATACTTACCCATTAATCCTCGAATTAAACAATTATGCATACAACTTAATCCAACTCAATCTATAGATAATCCTCAAAACATTTATCTTATTCCTCGCAAAAGAAACATGATAATCAATTAATCCTCAAGACACGATTAATCCTCGAAACAATAATTAATCCTCGAAAGATTTATTCTAATCCTCGATAAAGAAATACAAATATACATCTAACACTTAACCCTCGAGACCAATACTTAATCCTCGAATTAAATACATATATACTTGTCACGTAACCAATCAATACATAGCAAATATGACTCACAAATAAAAGAGCACTCAAATTATTCATAGAATATTTACAAATCACTAACAGATGATCAAAGAATAATAACACGCAATTCACAAAATTTTCTGATAGCATATAACACGAAATTTTTCACAAAATCGGTCTAACAACTCAATTCAGGACTCAACCGGACTAAAGAAATATTTTTAAAATAATTTTAAATTACAATTTTGGAATAAAATCCAACTCATGATTTTTAAAAGATTTTTAAAACATTTTCTGAAATTTTCGAGCAATTGAAACTATTTTTAAAGATTTTTAAATAGAAAATTGGTTAATTAAAATTAAATAATCCTAATTAAATTAATTAAAATCAACTAATAATTAATTAATAAAATTTTTTAATAAATGATTACATTTATCAAATAATTAAATTAATTAAATCATTATTTGAAATTAATTAGTATAATTAAAAATATCTAATTCTGAATTAAAAGTAAATAATAAAATAATTTTTAAAGATTAAAAACATAATTCAGAAATAAATTTTGAATTTCCAAATATTTTTAGAAAATGTTTTTCTGAATTTTATAGTTAAATTCAGAATTGTTAAAAGATTTTTTAAAAGTAAATAAAACTAAATAAAAGTAAAATATTTTTTTTAAAAAAAAAACTACGTCTTCTTCACAGAACAAACACCCCAGTTTACTATTCACGCCGCCGTCCACAATTCGGCTAACCTCCAGCGAGCCAAAAACCACACTCTTCCTACAGTTTTTAACTTGTAATACATTCCAAATCAACCCAACAATATAACCATAACAACAAACGCGGAAACCGACCAAGCATTAGTCGATTCCGGCGAAAAATCGAAGCTCTCCGGCGAGCTTCAAGAATTTTTCCGACGACCTTAAATCCTCCACCAAACTACAAGTTCTTTACATCAAAACGAAGCTTATGACTTCAACAATCTATTCAGGGCATCAAGAACAACAAACAATCAATCAAATTCCCAGAAATTAGAAATTTAAGTTCACCCCCACAAAACTCAATTTTCATATATAGTACACGAAAAATTAATTAAAAATCATAATAACATTCCTGGGATCATAAGCAATCTATACATACTAACCACATAAGCAACAAATCATCATACAAGCAATACCAAATTCAAGAATTCGAAAATTAAATAAAAAAATTAAAATTTTCGATCAAGGCATACACACATATCAACACCCACATAAACATGTAATATAGATCATGAGATTCAGTTTGGTTACTCATATGAGACATTTGGATCCTGGAATCACCTTCAAAAGGCTGTTTGATCCTCAAGAACACCAGGAACGAATTTCCAGAAAATTCAGAAAATTGAATCGGAAAATCTGATTTTCTGAATATTTTAATAAATAAAAATAATTCTGTTGCTATTTATATTAATCGGAAATTAATACCCCGAAAATATTTTTAACCCCTAATTAAAATCATTAAGCCTTAAAAATAATTTTTATGGGATAAAAATGTAAAAATTTTATTTTTAAACAAATATAATATAAATGTCAAAATTTCCCAAAAATTATGAATATTACAAAAATTACAACATAATGCATTTTTAGATATCCTACTATTATATAAAAATAATTTATCAAAAACAAGGCCTCGAATACAATACAGGGGATGGGTCCGAAAATTAAAATGCGAAATAACTGTATTCTAAAAATATAAAAATTACAGAAAAATAGAATAAAATAATCTATGTTACACAGAAGTCATATAACACGTATGTGATAATTTTCTTATTTAATAAAAATCATAACGCGTTTAAATGCATTAAAAATAAACTAACACACAATAAAATCAACTAAAAATATATTTTAATGTAATAAATTACACGTAATTTTCCCGGTCGTTACAATATCTGAGATCAACTTTTTTGATTACATTTATAGTAATATGAGTATCTGTTACAACTCTACCATTATATATTTTATTGATCAATTTATTATATTATATAAATATTCATATAACCGTACTTTATTGGCGAGTTATAATCCAATCATTGTTTATAATTATTGTTGAAAATCATATTATTGTTAATAATTATATTTTTATAATTTGTAATATTCATGACTCAAAAATCATATCTTCTTTCATTCAGTATTGAAAATTAGTTATGTTATTTTTTTATGTATATAACATAGACTCATTTTTGGTTATTTACCAAAAATACTATGTTTAAAGTTTCTATTTGCAAATATACTATCTTTTTTAATTAATTGCGATTTTACTATACTAAGTTTCAAAATTGCAAAAATATTATAAATTAGGTCGACCCTTCCCCCCTCCCTCCATGTGCCGACTTCAACACTCAGTTTCAACACCTTTTTTTTTAAGGGTGGGATGTTTTTTTGTTGGTAGACCCAGCAGGGACCAGATTCCACTAAAATCAACCAACTTCAACTTTCGACACTTTTTTTTAAAAAAGGTGAGATGCTATTTGGTGGATTTGGGTTGCAACCACATTCAACCAAATGCAACCCCACATGCAACTTTTTTTTAAAGGTGGGATGCTATTTGGTGGATTTGGGTTGCAACCGAATGCAACCACATTCAACCAAATGCAACCCCACATGCAACTTTTTTTTAAGGTGGGATAATTTTGGTGGATTTGGGTTGCAAGGCCCCGCCAGAGGCCATATTCAACTGAATGCAACCACATTCAACCAAATGCAACCACCTGCAACTTTTTTTTTAAGGTGGGATGATTTTGGTGGATTTGGGTTGCAAGGCCCCGCCAGGGGCCATATCCAACTGAATGCAACCACATTCAACCAAATGCAACCACATGCAACTTTTTTTTAAGGTGGGATGATTTTGATGGATTTGGGTTGCAAGGCCCCGCCGGGGGCCATATTCAACTGAATGCAACCACATTCAACCAAATGCAACCACATGCAACTTTTTTTTTAAGGTGGGATGATTTTGGTGGATTTGGGTTGCAAGACCCCGCCAGGGGCCATATTCAACTGAATGCAACCGAATGCAACCACATTCAACCAAATGCAACCACCTGCAACTTTTTTTTTAAGGTGGGCTAATTTTGGTGGATTTGGGTTGCAAGGCCCCGCCAGGGGCCATATCCAACTGAATGCAACCACATTCAACTAAATGCAACCACATGCAACTTTTTTTTAAGGTGGGATGATTTTGGTGGATTTGGGTTGCAAGGCCCCGCCAGGGGCCATATTCAACTGAATGCAATCACATTCAACCACATGCAACTTTTTTTTTAAAGTGGGATGATTTTGGTGGATTTGGGTTGCAAGGCCCCGCCAGGGGCCATATTCAACTGAATAACTGAATGCAACCACATGCAACTTTTTTTTAAGGTAGGATGATTTTGGTGGATTTGGGTTGCAAGTCACCGCCAGGGGCCATATTCAACTGAATGCAACCACATTCAACCAAATGCAACCACATACAACTTTTTTTTAAGGTGGGATGATTTTGGTGGATTTGGGTTGCAAGGCCCCGCCAGGGGCCATATTCAACTGAATGCAACCACATGCAACTAAATTTCTGATTTCATGTGGTTGCATTCGGTTGAATGTAGTTGTATTCAGTTGAATGTGGTTGCCCCTGCGGGGCCTTACAAACCAAATCCACAAAAAATATCACCCCACCTTAAAAAAAATGTTGAAAGTTGAATGTGGTTGGTTTTAGTTGAATATGGCCCCTTCGGGGCCTAGCAACCCAAAATAGCATCCCACCTTTAAAAAAAAAGGACAAGGGGGAAGGGGTGCCCTAATTTGTAGTATTTTTGCAATTTTGAAACTTAGTGTAGTAAAATTGCAAATAACTTTTCTTAACAAAAGTAAAATTTAATAAAAAGTAAAGTAAAATAAATTTTACTTTTGTATATATATTTATCAAAAAACCTCTTCATTTTTTTAGTTCTCACATTTTTAACATAAATTCATTTATTTTTCGTATTTTATAAAATATTTATGTTTTAACACCAATCATACATTTAAATTGTTGAAAGTCTAAATAGTTGGTCAACCTAAAATCTCTAATATTACGCACATATTTAAAATTTCATATACCTAAAAATTATGTGATTCAATTATTAATTATATCTGATTTAATAAATAAGATTTACATATTTCTTAAAACCAAATTCTATCTTTTATTTTAATAATTTAATATCTACTTCGAGACGAATGTAAATAAATACATTTTTTCTCGAACTCGGTTATGTTTTTGTATAATCTAAAATTTTATCTTAAATTTTTATTTTTAATTTCAATCATTTAAAATGGCAAAAGAGAATCGTAGATTATGCTCAATAGATTAAAATATTTTTCATAATTATATTCTAAAAATAACAAAAACCAATATGTTATTTAGTCAAAATAAAAATAGATAAAATGGGACAAAAGGAAAAGATGTGATTTATCTAATAAGATTTTTAAAGGGGTTAATTGAGTATCCGTTTCCCTCCTTTTCCTGCTAGGATTGGAAATCCTGTATTTTACATATCCATATGATTTAGTCCATAGGTTTCCGAAATAGTGTAAAAAGAAGTGCATTGCTACTTAACTCGGACCTGTTCTAAAAAAGTCGAGGTATTTCGAATTGTTTGTTGACACGGACAGGAAAACCTATGAAATTATCTATTACTATATATTAGGTGAACACAAGGTCAATGTTTGTCATTTTAATGGATGTGAAGTTACAGTTTTACCCCTATTTTTTTAAATATTACAAAAATGTCATCTTTCAATAATTATGTAAAAATTAGTGAAATAATGCTTGTGTAGGGATTCGAACCCCTAACCTTTAACTCTCAAACTCATGTCTTTGCCAATTGTGCTACAATTGATTTTGAGTTTTGTTTAAAAATCCTATATGATAAACCACCTCTCCTCTCTTTTTGTCTCATCCTTTTTCTTTTTTGAGCAAATGAAATATTGGTTCATATTATTTCTAAAATATTGGATAAATAAAACTATAAAAAATATTTTAATCGACTGAGCATATTCTATAATTTTTTTGCCACTTTAAATGATTGATACAGGAAAAAAATAGACAATATATAATGTAATTTAGTTAAAAAGAAAACGATTTATTTACATACGTCTCCATGTAGATGTTAAATTTTTTAAATTAAAAATAAGATTTGGTTTTAAGAAATATGTAAATTTTAGTTATTAAATCATACATGAATAATAATTGCATCACATAACTTTTATGTATATAAAATTTTAAATATGTGAGTCATATTTGAGTATTTTGGTCGACCAACTATTTAGACTTTCAACGAGTTAAATATATGATTGGTCTTAAAATATAAATACTTAAATATATACGAAATATAATTGAAATTATATTAAAAAGATGAAAACTCTAAAAATATGATCTATGTTATATATAAAAAATAAAATAATTAACATTCAAATTAAATTAAAAAAATATAAATTTTTGAATCATAAATATTATAAAAGTACAATAATTATTTAAAATGATCAATTAGATTATAACTCGACTTTAAAGTATGGTGCATAAATGTATTAATCAATATAATATATAATATAATATATGATGGTTGAGTTATAACATATATTTAGATTAATATACGATAAAATTAAAAAATTTGATTTAAGATTTCATATACATGTGGGCCATTAAAGTTATCATATTTTACGTGCATTATTTTTTATCAGTGTTCTAAAAATCGTGACTCGGGTCGACTCGTTGAATCTACCGAGTCACGAGTACTCGGATTAATCGGAGAGTACTCGGAATGAATACTCGGATCAAAAATCGGATGTATTAAAAAAAATTATAAGTTAAAATTATTTATATAAATATATATCATAGAATAAATCACATATTATAGCAAAACTAAAATTAACTGAAATAATGCATATCACTCCTATTCTTGTCTATATATATTTCCATAAATAACAAAAAATTACTAATTCCAATTCATACTCGATGATTTAAACTTGAAAGTAAGATGAGTTCGGACTCAGAAAGGTAAAAATTATCAATTTTGTATACAAATTGGTTATAAATATACTATATAGTGAGATGAATAGGGAATTTTGGAAGTTTTTTAATTAAATAAATAGGTTATTATGTTGATTTAATTTTTATGTTTTTTTTTTCATTTTTATAAATTTTTTAATGTTCAATCCGAGTTGGACTGAATTTGATCCGAGTTGGACCGACTTGATCCGAGTTATGCCGAGTTGACCCGAGGTAGGCTCAAAACCGAGTTATCATCCGAGTAGTGCAAAATCAGCTCGGAAATGAGTCCGAGTACTCGTCCGAGTTATCGGCCGAGTCGGACGATTTTTAGAACACTGTTTTTTATTGAACTTCTACATAGTGTAATAAATATTAGACTAAAACTAAACATTTTAGCTTAAAAGTGTATAAATATATGTGTTTAGAAAAAATGACAGAGATAAGCATATGATGACTTTTAGTCGATATTCAGAGATTTTTTAATATATCTCAAAATATAGTCTTACATATACGATCAATTTTTTACAACAAAATCATTGCGTTTATATTCGCCTCTACTATAAACGGACAATTTTATAACAATAACTATTTATATTATACTTAAATATTCAATTTGATAAAGTTCATTTCACGCAATTGAAAATTAAATTAATAATTTAACTATCATAACTATTTATGTGATTATTATCGTATGAATATTTATCCAAAATTTATGAAATCTAATCAAATTATAAAATATTTGGTTTAAAAAATTGGTATGCAATATTAAAAAATAACTATAAAAATATTCGATCAGATCGAAATCCTATCGTTTATCATATTTTTAATTATAAAATTATTTCCGTATATACAGTTTCGGACGAGAAATTAGTTCACTGCTCGTGCCTAGCACGAACATTTACGCTTATATATTAAATGATAACACAAGGGCAAAATGTAAAAAAAAAAAAATACCTATGAAATTACCATTTCGCCCCTATTTTTTGAAAAATTAAAAAATGTCGTTATGTTATAATTAATGCAAAAATAGATAAATATTAATCGGATATTATAATAATATTTAACATATTAGTCTAATTTACAATTAAATATATCATTTTAAATAAATTCACAGGATTAATCGAATTTCAAAAAACGAATCGGTTGGTTATCTTACAGAAGATTAATCGATTAAATCTGAGATTTTTAGAATGCGAACTTTTTGTGAAGTTAGACTCGCAGATGCAATAAGTAGGGTTGGAGCAAGTCGAACGTGCTTTTTGTGTTTTGTGTTTTAAGAAATTCATTTCTTAAATGCGTGCAACAATCTGGTATTCTCATCCTCCAATATAAATAATTTAGGAGGACAGAAGAAGTAAATTTTTTTGATAAATTTTTTTGCTGAACTTGTGTTTAGTAACAAATTAAAAAAAGTTATTTATTATAAATGTACACATTTATTTATTTATTTATGCAAGATTTTTGCATTAATATGTTTGGATTTTTATTTGGTCGACCTTATCTCACACTAGTCACTTAGCGAGTAAGATATTTTGTGCAAAGTCAAATAATGTACTTTTTAATATTGAACCTTATACATATAAGAGTTCGGAATTGCCCTAAAGTTTAATATATAGTAATAAATTTCTTCAAATATTTTGTTTGAAACCCATGTTGTCAACTTTGGTCCGCCAAATTATATCCCTTACCAATTTAAGCAGTGAGCCCAGGCCCAGCCCTCGTCTTGGCCCGAATGATTTCCTAAATGTTGATCAGAGGCGCATGCATCAATCATCATGCCCCTGTTATGGATCCTATTCATGGCTTCACTCATGGCCTCTTGTCTGTAATGTGCACTAAGCTGTAGTGTCACTCTGTCGCCTTGATCGTCATTTTAAGTGCTTTTTTACTTTAAATACTAAACATTTCCAAAACTGAAAAAATCGTAGAAATGGAGACAGAAATTAGCAATGATAAACAGATCGAACATCGAAAGGAGTGAACTTAAAAGTTGATGCTTGTTTTTCACTATCGCATAATGAAAGGAGTGAACTTATAAGTTGGAGGACAATGGAGGCACAAGTCTAATCGCTTTTCTTATATTCTTTTGTTCTTTTCATTCACTTTCCTATCCTTGCTGCTTTTTTACTTTCTATATCCCACTGCAGACTTACTTGCAAATTGTGATCAGGAATGTGTTCAGCTAACCAGGAGGAACATCAGATTATAAAAACCTCAGAATTGCAGGAAAGTGTTGAGAGGCATTCGAAGATTACCTTAATATCGCAAGCAAAATGTAAAGCCTCAAGTACCATTTTTCTCCCCTGCAAAAATCCTGTGCACATGGCAGTTCTGATCGAGCTGCTAGAAGATATGGCCTTAAAATTTATTTCTAGTAGACAATCAACAAGAGAATGCAAATGCAAGACAACTAAAGATATCGACGACACTTGCCTCCAAATCTAGCTAGATCTTCCATTGAAATCTGTTAGCGACAGCACAAGTAATGATCTCCGTAATGATTTCTGCTGCGTCAATTAAGATTTTATCCTCTAAACTTTCGAAATGTTGCTACTTGTCGATCCTTCATTCACTACTCAAGTATCAGTTCGAGTATGCATGCAGACTTGCACAATGACAGAATCATATTGTGGTTTCTTTTTAACTTTGTTCTGGTTTTTCAGTTAATTAAGTTTGGCTAGATTACTACCCTTCCCAAACAAACAAATTAACAAAAAGTTACTTACAAGAACAAGTAAACTTTTTCACAATGAATGTTCTATGATACATATCAAATGTTCTATGAACACCTCGCTTAGGATTTATGATAAAGGCCCAAGATGAAGCATATCAAATGTTTGTTCGCTAAAATTAAAGGAGTACAAAGTAATAGGACTGTGAGTCAATGACGATCCACCGAATATATAGTACACTTGGTGAAATATGTAATGGTTATATACGGTCAATATGTGTGATTCGTTCCGCCTGACCAGTATAAAAAAAAAGGAAATAGTTGAAGGATTATTTTTATTTTTTAGCATTCAATTTAAACAAAATACCCACAGATCCAAGTACTTTTGGTAATATCATAAATAATTGAAAAGAATGGTATATTTATTATTTATTTTAAAAAAGTTGTAAGAGAAGAAAGAATGGGTTGGAGCAGTCATAGAAAAGCAAGATGATCAAGAAAGAAATCGATGGGGGCTATAAAATTATGTACACGGAAAAAGAAAATGTCAGTGTTTACATTTACTAATTAATCAAGAGAAGGAGAGAGCATTATTTAGATTTGCAGTTCAAAAATTAAATCTGGGAACTATATTAGGACCACATTGTTGCAGGAAGTTGTCTGCAGCAGATTTAAACAGCCAACTACTATTAATACGGACTACTTGCACCTCTCTTTCTCTTTTTTTTTTTTTTTTTTTTTTTAGTGTCAGGACCAATTTTTACGCAACTCGACTAATCCAGAAAACTGTTAGCACACTCGTACTCACATTCCACTTACTTCCGTGTATTCAAGAATTTTAACTTATAATATTAGAATGATAAGCCTCTAAATCACGATGCCAACCAACTGAACACTCGTAATGGTTACACCTCTTTCTCTCCTCTTTCTCTCTGTCTTTAGCAGCATATGTATCGATCTATACACGTACACACAACTAATCACAATTATAGAAGCTGACTACATTCCATCCAACACATTACTTAATTTGTCGTAAAGGACAAAGGCAATTATTAAAAATTAATTAAGTTCAGTCTAAATTCTTGTTTATGACAAGATTTTCTCAAAAACGAACAAGATTAATGCACGACTCAGTTTGTGTGCCCTTGTTTCATAGCAAACTTAGGTAAACATAATCTTGATGGATGGTTTTCTTGATTCTCAATGCACCATGTTGTGTTAAAATGATCTTGCGATTGATTAGGATGCTAACCTAGTGGCAAAAACTCTTTCACTTTGTTTAAAACCTCTCAAATTTTATATAATACCATGTTTAAAACCTTACAAAAATTTTATAACATCGATAGTACTATACAAGCCAAATACAGTTTTTTTTTTTAATTAAGTGAAAAAAAATGCACTCCAATTAATGCAAATTTTGGAAAATACCCATTTTTCTTGTAATGCATGCACAGTGCACATGATTAACCTTCATGAATCCGACCATTCTAGTCCTTCCAGAAAAAGTACAAAAGTCTCTACCTTTCCCCACACATAAAATCATAATTCACTATCTTCTCCTCTCAGACTCATCACTTTTTTCTTCTTTAGCGTTCTTCAGGGTAGTTTACTGCACAACTAACCCTCCTTATCTAGACCACAGTCATTATCTTTTTTTTCTTTCATGGAGAGGAATGAGAAAGAGACTCGTGACTTCATGAGCGTAGAATCTTTCTCTCAGCTACCATTTATCCGCCCCACACTGCTTAAAGAAAAGAGTATCAGGCTCTTCGGCAAAGAATTTGGCGGTGATCCAGATTTGGACTCTGTCGGAACAAACACTGAGAAAGTAGGGAAAGAAGCTGAAAATGGTGAGAGTAGTCGGAAATTTGAGTGTCACTATTGTTTTAGAAATTTCCCGACTTCTCAGGCCTTAGGGGGTCATCAAAACGCTCACAAAAGAGAACGCCAACATGCCAAAAGGGCTGCAATGGGTTATGACATATATCCGCAGTCGCATGTTTATGGCATGAACTATCATCGGTTCGGTTCTGGTTCAGTTAACTCACAAGTCACTACTTACAACCAGTATCCTTGGAACAGTAACAGCTCAGTTTATAACAGGTTTTATGGCGGTTATGGCTCCTATAATCAAGCACAAACACCACCAATTCATGGCAGTCCTATGTCAATGTGGCAAATCCCATCGGTAAACAGTGTTCCTAGACTCAATCATGATCAACATCTAACGACAAATTCATCGCCACTGTATTCAAATGTTGATAGCCTGCAGCCATCAAGAAATGAAAGTTCTAGTTCACAAAATAGGTATGTCTATCAATCAAATAATTTGAAGGACCATGTGAGTTTAGACCTTCATCTGTAAAATTTTGACATTTTCAATTGTTCTCGGATTCAAGTAGATAAGTTTGATCATATCTCTACAACTACGTGCCCAGATGTAAAATGACACGAGTTGATCTAATATGTTTACTGGGATATCAAATTTCAGAAATGGTGCTTAAATAATACATACACGGACAAATGTACTCCAGAATTTTAAAACAAATTTCTGAAGTAGATAAACCTGAAATGTTAGCTCTGCAATTGCATGTAGAAGAACTTGCCAGCGTTGTACTTTAACAGGCAAGTTGCAATTTCAGTTGATATTATGATATCACCTTACACAAAACATGCACAATCAGAATAGCCCCAATAATGTATTATCCATAACCTACAAAATATATATATATATATATATATAGTCGCATCTAGTGCGAAAAGCTCCTGCATCATCAAATTAAAGGTCATATGATCCTGTGAGAACTGTGAAAAGCTTTTTCATCATTAAAAAGATGTACTTTCGGGTGGAACAAAAGGTTTTAACTCCAAGGATAAATATAGAATTTCAGTTCTTTAGAAGAAAATCCCAGGGATCACCCTAAAAGACATGCAAAGTTAAATGGGGTTACCTAGCTATGCATAATCGACATGTTAGTTTATTTCAGATGTAGACTTTATCAGGAGCTTAAGGTGTTGATAAGCCGCTAAGTGATATAGTACGTACGATCTAGATAGATATGAATGGACTAGGAATGAACAAGTCTCTCTAAATTGAGTTCCAAATGCGATATGTTACATTATTGGGAAGATATTCAATAGTTCCATGGCTTCAAATGTCAAAACAAACCATCAGAAAGGGATGTGTCGGTTTATCTACCAGGACTTGAAAGTAACTTATGAAAATGCATATATGGTAGCTGTGTGGCAACAGCATAACCTGATTTACTTTTCTACTTTGTACCATAGAATTATATATGCATGTGGGAAACTCTTACTTCTAAAGAGTATCCATTATGCATGAGGGGCCACCCTCTCTTCTGATAATCTCCATTTGGGCTGATTAATAATTCCAATTTAAATGTCAGAAAATGTCTGTGACCAAATCTTGGTCAAAACGTGTATTTCAGGACACGCAAGCCTGAGCAGCATATGAGTCCACGAAAAAATGATAGTATTAGAAAATTTGAAGAACCACCAAATTACTAAGCAGTGTGCTGGGATGATTTCACTAATTGTAATCAAATATAATCTAGAGGCTCTACCATATATAAATTCAGATAACATATGATATAATCAAATAATTACACAAAAATCTATATAATGCAACAATCAATATGGCCACAACGATTTTTCTTTTCCAAAGATTTTTGGACAGAAAATGGAAGAAAAATACATGAAAAAACAATGGAGTTCATTATTCATTTTCTTCCTTTAGTTTCCCTTCTTTTCCAAAGATTTTTGGACAGAAAATGGAAGAAAAATACATGAAAAAACAATGGAGTTCATTATTCATTTTCTTCCTTTAGTTTCCCACTTGCACAATTACGCTACATCTTCACTCTCGCCTCATTTCATATTATTCATCGTTCCCTACCACCTCTTATATTGTTCAATGTTCATGCGGTACAATCTATATTCATTACATATCAACCAACCACCCAACAAGTGTACTGCCTAACTGATCACATTTGGTGTTCTGATGAGAATATTTCTCCACTTTCACACCTAAGATCGGTTGCAAAGACATTTATTTGTTTTAATAAAAAAGAGAAACTAATAATGTCGTCGTCCCTAAGGTATGTAGTAGGGGTGTACACGGTTCGGGTTGGGCGGGTTACGAGAATTTAATGACCCAAACCAATTAAATTGGGTTTTTAAATTTTCAAACCAACCAATAAAAATAAAATTTGTAATCCAACCCATTTAAGGTGTTTCGGTTCGGGTTGGTTCGGGTTGAAGTGATCGGGTTAATAAATATATAAAACATTTCTTTATTTTTTTTTTTTTATTTTTTTATTTTTTTTTTTGAACAAAAAGAAATCAATCCATTAATCAAAAGCCATACGGCATCTACAAAAACAATCGCAAGAACAGACGCTTAAGGGGATCGCTGTTGAATCCTTTCTAAAGGCAACCAAGCGATTTAAAGATAATTGATATATACATGTTTTTACTTCAATCATCGAACTGTTCTGAACCGACGACCATAGATGCGATTCCATAGTAGCCTTCATCTCTGAATCAAAATCATGAAAAACTTGCCGATCTATAACCTCGACCATGGAAAACTCCCAAATTCAATCCAAACAAAAACCAAACTCTCACAAGGAGAGACAAACACAACCCAAATAAATTGGGAATAACTGAAACCCAAATAAATTGGGAACTTTATTGAAAGGAAAGAAAGCAAGACAAATGAAAAATGAATTGAATTGGGGCTTTCCACCGGTAAAACCCGATGGAAGCCCCCTCAAAAAACTTTAATGGAGGCTAGGGTAGAAGGGAGAGAGGAGAAGAGGCGAGAGAGAGAGAAGAGGAGAAGATGTATTACGGGGAGTATATCTTTATGAAATTTTATTCTAAACATTTCTTTATTTAACAACTAGTACTAAACTACTAATAATAAACCGAAAATGGAAGACAAAATAAATTAAACATAGCAGTACATAGTACATACCCATCTCAAATAAGTCTCAAATATTTAAGTTAATACACACCAAAAGATTGATTAAATACTGAACAGAACATGAACATAGTAAGCATTTACATGGAAGGAAAAACTAAGACATTTATATGGAAGGAATTAAAATAAAGTAAGCAGCATACTATTCCTACTATATTGTTTACAGCATACTCGACAGTGGACACGATGTCAATTGATTCAGTGAGAAGAAGGTTACTGCAATTCTACTTGCATTAAAGTTGATTAATGGAGTAATGGGCTTATGCATTGGGCTACCACTACATGTATAAGTATAATTGTAACTGGAATATATTAACAGTCTAATTATTTTATTTTTTAATTAAACTTTATTATTTTTAATCGGGTTGGGTTGGTTCGGTTAAAAAAAATTGAAACCCATACCCAACCCATTAAAATCGGGTTTACTATTTTTCAATCCAAATACATTTCGGTTTAAAAAAATTCGGTTTGGATCGGGCGAAAAAAGATCGGTTTGGTTCGGATTGGTCGGTTTGGATCGGATTTGTACACCCCTAGTATGTAGAATCCATATCAACCATATCTCATAGATGATTTTATTAAAAAAAATTACCTAAATAATATCACACGGAAGTAAATAGTTAAGAAATTTAATATAATTGAACTTAAAATTAAAAAAAAAATGGATGATTTTATTGTCTGAAATCACCCAGTTTTAACCGAAAATACTACCCCGTGCTTCATCAGGTGTAAGAGCTCATTCCCATAAATCATAATCAACTGTTCTCAATCCTCTTCCTATTCTATGCAACTCTATCAATCCAAAAAAACAAAATCTTCTGCTCTCTTGTA
Source organism: Kitagawia praeruptora (assembly GCA_037693485.1). Taxonomy (NCBI): domain Eukaryota; kingdom Viridiplantae; phylum Streptophyta; class Magnoliopsida; order Apiales; family Apiaceae; genus Kitagawia; species Kitagawia praeruptora. The sequence goes on along the minus strand of CM075348.1, from coordinate 2,446,377 downwards.
GACTTGGATTTAGCTTAGAAAAATCAGATAACAGTGGCTAATTAATTATCCGAACCAACCAACATCAATCGAATGATCATCAACATCAGTTATTCCTATCGAATTAAAACCCAAACCAACTTTGTTATATGGCGCATAAACTTATTGCATACTCTCATCTTTACCGTATCTTAAAGATTTGTGGATGGGACATATATGGTTCTTGCACAATTCCTAGAAAGCAATAAAGAGAAACTACATCTTAATTACATCACCTGCCTATAACAGGTTATTATCAGCATGCTGTATTGAAACACTTTAAATTCTGATCTCCATCACTGAAGTATCCAATGAAACTCAAGAGCGACTGTACATATTTATATGCCAAGAAAACCCAAACAGGCTTTTGTCCCCACCTTTCCTACTCAATTTTGAAGTACCCAGTTCCAAACTATAACATAAAAAACAATGGAAAGAACAAGATTTGATTAAGTACCATATATAATAGAACTTCATCAAAGATTCTGTAGTAGAACATTATACCTGATTACATATATCTTTTTTCATTAGTAAATAAAAAGAACAGAAATTTGTCACTAGACAGCCAATTGCCCAAGCTACCGGTAGAAATAAATAATCAACCACCTAAATTGTATTCATTGGGTCATGCTCGAACTAAACACTGGAATAATTCAAGGTTTCAACTTAGCTTAAGTATATCTAATCCAGAGATGAAGTACTATTAAGAAACACAAAGCTGTGGTTTGAAACTCATGTTATAGCATTCAATTATTAAATGACAGTGTTATGAAGAGTGACTCCTTGAGGTAATTTGAGGCCACCAGTTGAGGTAATTTGAGGCCACCAGTAGGCCATAGACTCTGAAATAAATTATCAATTTTTTTAAAATCATAGATTGGGCAATCTGGTCCAACCTTATGATATACAGAAATTGGGGACAGTTTCTTTAAATAAAAGAGAGAAGTGAACTCACTATCCCTGTTCTTGATTTATGCACCGGATAACCTGTCAGGAACAATAATGTTTCAGGTTTTGAGAATTTTGCATTTTAGGGAACATCGTTTATATATGTAAATTACTAACTACCAATAAAAAAAATCAACTGCTAGATTTTAGACAATCATGTAATGAGGATATGAATGCAACCACCCCCCATAAGTAGCAAGTTTAAAAGTTGGTACACTCTATAAGTGATCTGACACTAGCTTAGTTCATTTACAACTACCCTATCAAATAGGTAGGCAATTTGTTATTAAGGAACTCTTTCTGGATTGTCAGCTGGGTATTCATTACATTAAATTTCTTTCACAAAGTAGCTAGCATAATTAATAATCTAAATATTTTATTTTCTTCAACATAGCAAATACAAACTATGTTTAAGATTATACTTCACATGAATTAAAAAGCCACAAAACGATAATGAGTAATGACATACAAAGCCTGGCTGGCTACATGAATACTACTAAGGTTAAACCTGATATGTCTTACAACTTTTGTCATGTAAACGATTCTGAAGTACCACCTAGCCACCGTGGTCATATAAGATAGTCACACCTTGCTTATAAATCTCTTTCAAACAATTCTTATTCATGTCGTTCCTTTTCCTAATTATAGGAGAATTTCTAGTACATTATAAAAAAAACATAATATACTAATGTGTAAGCACTCAGAACACACTCAAGTAAACTGAATACTATCATGTCATCACTATCAAATGTTAGTTAAGTGGGAAATTTATTTCTAAACAAGAATTTTCTTCTGAAAACTCATTTAAATACTTGTACCTCTAATTGAAAGGACATGGTCGATGATATTCCACATGTTTCAGGACCAGAAATATAGTTTATATATCTTGACCCGATAATTCCAACCAGCCCATGGGCACATAGTACTGATGAACTGGTGAAAGATATCCAATTTGGCTTTAATAGTATAGTATCATATTATATAGAGAAGCATATTTGTAATCAAGTCTTTGCTGTTGGGAATATTCTACAATTAAAATATATGGTAAAAGTTATGTAATAGGAATCTGGCTAATTAACAGGACTAGTATTCTATAATACAAGCAGGGGTTTTACTCCTATAAAAAGAGATGTATCATAAAATTTAAGTATTATGAATTGATGAATATTTCTGTGTTAGTGTTTATTTGTGTTCTTATTTGAGATGGATTCTATCCACTGTCTTAAACCCATTCTTAAATCTTAACCTTGTCCTGCACCAACTTCTTGAACTCTAGAAGTTACACTAGAATGTTGGGTAAACCCTTTTGTGGCAAGGCAACATCCTACTCTAGGTAAGGACATCACAAGAAAGATCACCTGGTTGCATATTGTTAGCTATATTCAACAAATCTAAGTTTAGTATTAAAGGTTATAAGGGAACAATGTCCGCAATCTTTACAAGGAATTCTAATGGCAATGGGATGAGATGCGGTGACTAATTCTTATACCAAAAAACATATGAGATGCATGTATATTTAGTTAACTTCAATTCCTGATTGCTGCAAACCTATCATCTTCATAAAACTTCTGGCAATACAGTTTGTTCCGACATTTATATAATTATAATAAAAAAAGAAGTCCTGTACATGCTTGAGCATACAAGATTCAGACAGACACGTAGACACACACACAAAAAATAAAGTACTTATGCTTGATTACAAGTTGTGAGAAGTAAGAATATAAATCCAATTTGTGCACCTGCAAGTCATTATCTTGTTATCTATTCCTTTTCGGCTGTGAATGGGATGTGTTGGCCTCTTCAATGCGTCTGGTTAACAATGAGATACCATAATGTGATGCACTTGATGCAGCATAATACGACGTCACCGTGAGTTGAGTGAATTTAGGAAGTGCGTAACCTACAATTTCAGGTATGACAAATAAAATTCAGTTCCCTGCTCAAGGTTATATATTTATTAATGTAGAAAATAAACGGATACTATCATATTGAGATTCCGCATATGGACTCATGAGTTGATTCTAGCAACTAAACAAATTTAACTACTGGATTTGACATATTTAACCTAGACTAATGACTCGTCACTTTGTGAACTTTCCTTGCTATCAACCTTTAATTGCAACCTAATGCAACCAAATGAGTAGCATTCCCATGTTTTGTATTTGGGATGGATCTCATTCATAGGCTAAAGCCTCCTTCTTAGTTCGACCAAACTGTAACGCATTCATTTCAGTATTTTAATTTTTGCTTTCATTGTCACAACATTATGATATGACATCCGCACATTATGTTTATCAAATTGTCACAGCCACTTAAAATTAAAAAAATACATGCCTTGTCAATTCTATAGCACCTATATAGTATATACAGGCCAAACTGCAGAAGAAATTTACTGGATCCACTTATATTTTCGTTTTTTTATATTTATATTTATTCATAAAAAAATTATAATTGTTACATTACAAGCTGAAATAAATAATATGCACTGAAAACATCTCTGAAACATATGTTAAGAAGAACATTTCTACCTCCAAAGACAGCACTAGCAGCAGAGAAAATTAAAAGTGGTGGAACCTGTTAAAAAACATCAGAAATGAACTATGGTTAGCATTGAAACTGCAGAAAGGCAACTGTTGTTCATAGAAACGGAAACCATGATAGAGAATTTATCTAGACAACAAAGAGGATTGGTGGATATCAATGTAGGTGTGATACTTACATACCCCTACGATAAAAGGAAGCCACTTCGGTCCCCTGACATGTTTCTGAACAAATGGAATCCCTGAAACATCCATGTCGCACGTTACAGAGGTAAATGACCAAGAAGTTCCTAAAAGGAAGAAGAAACATAAACATGCCTGTGTTGAAACCATGAATTGCACTAAGCATTCCACCCATTCCACAGCCAGCCTGTTCAATTGATTGCATACAATGAAGTAACAGCAGTTAATGGCATATATTGATCGTTGCAAAATTGTGACGACTAGGTTAAAAAGTCGATATCATGTGCAGATCATGTAATATAATTAAAATTTCGATTTTTTTAGAGATGATATTGTGTATAATTTAGCAAATATAACATTTTAAATAAAATGGATTATCGAATCTAGCATTATCTAGCAATTTAGAGATGGAACCAGAAATCTCCCTCCCCTTGTGACAATTATATCTTTCCCCCAAACATATACCTATCAAAAAGTATCAAGAATAGCATCAAATAAGAAAGAGATTGCTTACCCTTCTCTTCTTCTATGTTAAATGGTTTAAAGGATGCCTTGCATTATCCACACACACACACACACTGGGTGGGTGGGTGGGTGGGTGGGAGGGAGGGAGGAAGAGCTATTTCAACGTACAAACTCTGCTCCAGAATTTACAAAATATACAAGCATGAATCTTTAAACATAAAAACTAATTAATTTCACCATATAAGCTAAACAAACAAAAGTTATAATTAACCATTCATAGATATAGGATCCACTAAAATACCAATAGAATTCACTGAAGACAAAACATTGTGAACATATCTAAATTCTTGAATTATTAGCATAATTTATTACTAGTAATATCAAGAAGATTATAAATGAGAATAAATTATGGTGTCATTGAATCATGGATCTCAATCTAGTTAATGAGAATGAAAATGAGATTGCAGATTCAGCAAAAAATAAATAGATGAGATTGCAGTACCGAGTTCTATTAGAATCTCATTTTCATTTCCATTAATTGGGTTAATATAAGAAAATTTTCAAGCTTTGATTTACAGATTCCCCAAAAACTAGTCCGAAGTTGCGGAAAACAATATTATATTAAACAAAATTCAGTTAAAAAAAGGTATGAGTTTATGATTCACCACTTGTAGGGTTTGTAGTGTAGGATAAAGGGCATGAAACTAATACCATACACTAAGCTTGAAATCTTCTCAATTTACCCAAAACTTCTAATTTCTGATACTTTGATTTTTTTTTGGGCAAAACTAAAACAGAATATACATCAAAAAATAGTAAATCCTCAACAACCTATCCAGGTGCTGCTTTACCACAATAATGATACAAATAGTTTAAAAGTACATAAGAGTCCGTGAAAATATAAAATAAGTTTTTCTGGCGTACCACAGCAGTGGCATCATGTAGAACTGAAGTGATAGTCCACTCCTTGTTTTCCTGTTTCAAAAGGTATCAAGTTTCTAGTATGCAATATACTAACAGACCTAGTGATATCATTTATATAAGCATAGGGAGAGGGAGAGAGGGGGAGAGAGAGAGAGAGAGAGAGAGAGAGACGGACTGAGTGAGGATTCAGGAGAGAGAGGCAACGGGGGCATCGGGGATTGCCAAGACCAGGATTGATGGTGGGATCATGCTCTAGATTTCCTCTTTTCAGTTTCTCCTCGTACACTTCTCGAGTTCCCATGGTTTCGATTCTCCAACACCCCCAAAATACAACTTTATTTTGTACTAGTTTCTACTTTCTACTCATAAAAGCCCAATGATAAAAGTGGCCCTCAAGTTTGAAAACTCTGCGTTTATAGACTTACGTTTTAGATTTTAACAAATACCGACGGCATGTTGTTAAATTTTACAAATAATAAACAGAAGTCTTAGCAGAAACTTAGAAAAAAGAAAAGGATAGCTCTAGCCAATGCTGTTGTAGCAGCAACTACTGTACCAAGCATGAACTCACTTCACTTAACTGATAACAGACTTAATAAACCAGAATTTGTATCAAATAATTTTTTATTTTTGACTAATACAAAGTTACCACTCTTCAGATTATAGGCTCTAAAACTTGCGATGAAGAATCTTAACCAGAGAGTTTAATAAGTCTTAATGGAATCACATTAAAATACAAATCAGCAAGGCGTTGGAGCTAAATGATATCCCTCTCTTGGTGGTCATGAGTTTAATAAGTCTTGGTAAAATCATGAGTGGATGAATAGTTAATTTTTAGTGAGACACCTTAAGCAAGAAAACGCATTAAACAGTTTTTCAATTTATTGATCTTAAGATATTTTATTTGTATTGGACGTGATAATTCGTTGAACCTTCAAACTAAAAGTTGAGTTGCGGGATGAAAAGAGGGCATGCATGTATCCAAGATAATGGATACTGATGAGTTGGATTGCGAGATGATAAATTAAATACGAGCATTCAAAAAGTATAAAAAGACATATCTATATTTCTTTAAAACTTTTTTCATATTGTGGTGGTGTCTGGTGTTATAGAATGATAGAACACCATAGAGGACCGATGAAAATCTCTGATGTGACTTGGGATACAATTATTTACTTGATGACTTAACAGTAGATTACAAGCAAATCACCCCAAGACATTGTTGTTTATCATATATTTCATACACATAACTTAATAGTGAAACACATAAACATTGTACTCAACAACAGCATCTCCAGATTTTAAATCAAAAGTGTGAGTTCTGGCCTGAGCATAGCCATGAGCAAACCGGAATACTCCGCTCCCTCCAACAATTGGCATTTCTCTAATGGCTGAAAGCACTGCGTTTCGGCCTAGTACACTAATAGTACTTCCATTGAACTTGCCTTGTGTAAATACATAGTTTACAACCATCAAAAGACCTATTTCATTTCTAGAAGCAGCTGAGTAAATTCCTTGTGCTCTTCCAACTTGTTTCGACCTTGGGTTGGGTCCCACTGTCAACGGATCATCCATCACTGCCACTGAACCAAAGTAAGTTGCTGATGTGTTTGTCACAGAGGCTGAAGCCACTTTGAAGGAAGTGGGATTTTTGCCTGTTATTCTGTCGTGAAAGTAGAAGTGAAGGTGACTCAGTTTCTGTCGTCCTAAATTATATTTAGGATGATTCTTTGGCAATTTTCTTGAAGACTTTCTGGAGTTTACGGTTATTATTAGAAGGGAATATATGAGAATGATGATGAAAGTGGAGAATTTAGCCATATTGATTTTGTGGAAAAGTAGTTAGTTGTAGAAAACTTAGACTTACAGATGGAAAATTTGATGCTGACAGTGTGCTGTGTTCTCTGTATGAGATGGTGAAGAACTGAAGAGGGGTTCATATAAACTTCGAATATGACAGTATTACAGTTAACACCGTTTATGCACGTTTTAAATATTCATTTCGCATCTCTCCCTGTATTTCTCTATATCATTTAGACTAGAATAGGACAAGCACCCAATAAAACTAAGTTATTTATATTGAATACCTAAATTATTATTAGTTTATACATGAAGTGGTAACACAAACATGTTTTGGCATGACCCATACACAATTACGATGATGTTCAGCATAAAAATGTAGAACTCGTGAGAACGATTTATGTTTTCTTTACTTCGAGAAGGTAACCAAGCAAGTATTTACAATTTACAAAGTCATTCCTATCTTCTTGGTGGTGGATATGCTAACTTCTTGGGGTAGGAGAATTTGACTTAAGACCTCTCCCTAAATCCAGAAAATTTTACGTTACAATTTGCTGTAGATTCCATTGAGAAATTAAAATAAAATTGTGTACGTGATATTAATCCGTACACAACATCAGTAAAAGAAGTTCATTCTATTATACACATACAAAACTGTATATAGGTAACAATTGCAACTCTTTAACAATGTGAAAAATAAAGTTGAAGAACTAATCAATGTTATATTTATAACACATTAACACTTGTCAAAAAACGAATAATAATAGTCTTTCAGAAAGAACAGTTGCACAACCTTTTTGTTACCGTCACACGCAGATCAGATTAGTATTGTCACTCGGAATTTTCTTCTCAAACACGAATCCCTGTTCTTCAGGTCATTTATCTCATTTACTTATCTCTGAACTACAATCACTGAGTTGTTTCTGAGCTAAATATATATGTGTTAAACCAACAAGAAGCTCACTAAGCACTGCATCAGCTTTTTCTTTATCTGCAAAGCAAAGTGTTTCTACTTGCAGCAACAATTTTTCTCCACAATCATTTATGTTCTGATGAGCAAATCTTTGCTCAGACATCCATCTGGTCAGAGTGTTATGAGCAAGCGGTGTCAACCAACCGAGTATCTGTGAAACCTTTTCTACTGAAACAGAAAGATTCTCTTCACTTTGGACCAATTTTAGTCTTTCCTTGACTACAAAACTTATATTACTTGGCAGCCATTTCTTCAATTTATGTATCTTAGCTTCAGTAATCTTACTAGGCAACTTCACGAGCGTGTCAATATCAATTATAGCTTTTGCGTAATTTTGTTCTAAAGCATCACCAAGAGTATCAACGGAAGGACATTGCAATCTAGTTTTGAATATAGATAAACAAATTTTGCTTTCCCGAGTGACAGGATGATCAGCAATGCATGGCGCAAAACTTTCAATTGGACTAGTCTTTCTATTCCCTCTGGAAAATGACCATAATCTGGCAAGCATCTTTGTTGGGAAATCCTCAATAGTCTGGCGTCTGACTATTTGCACACTTTTAACATCACCGTAAACATGAACAACCTTAAAGATTGACTCAATTCGAACAAATGTAGTGAACAAACACTTGCATAAAAGAAGAACAATGTCGTCATAAGTAGCATTCCACAAAGCTTTCTTTAAATGACTTACCTTGAGCTGTTTCATCTCCATCTCTGTTTCCAACTGAAAAAGTCGTTGCACGCTATTTCTCCCCTCTAATTTTTTTTCAAGCTTCGTGATTTTCTGCAGTTCCACATACAACTTTTCATTCTCTCTAATAACATTTTCCATTTTCTTGATATTTTCATCCATCTTCTTACACGAAAATGGTAGTATCCAGCTATTCTTCATTTTCACCAGCTGATCTTCAATTTCATGCTCCAAATTGTTTAACCGCACATCACTGCATTTCTTTGCAAGCCTGACAATAATTCTAGCCACTTCGCAGAAAATATAGATAACCTCACCATATATTAAGCCTAACACGCCATTGTTGTCGTCCTTTAAAAGATTTACTATGCCCATTGAATCTATGAAATCTTGAGATATGTCGGCATCATCATTCAAGTATTTCCATAGTTGAATCATCTTAGACATCAAACTTGCTACTTCAAATGAACATATTCCAATAACTTTCTTATCGGAAACTCGATCAATCGTAGAAAACTTTTGTTTCTTGACAGGTTTGCACAAGGCTGTAAACGGTGAAAAATCTGCCACTGGTATTCATATCAAAATTCAATACAAAAATATTAGTCAAATCCTAGTGACGGAATTTACTAGAATTTACGCAGGACTGAAGAAGGCCAGCAACGGAAAAGGAGCAACAAATTGATATGCATAATGTAAATTAGAGGAACAATAAAGACTACGTTATCAAACATGTGTGCATGTATGATCGAAGATGCATGATTAGAAAAACAATACAAATAAACCTAGTTCTTTGTACTGTAATTTAGCCTACTAATTACATACAACTAATTCTTGAGTTTAAGTCGCGAATATCATGTAAGACCAGATAATAACACAACAAAAGTTGAAGTTTCAGCGGAATCTATGTGCAAGAATTTAACTTAACATAACTTTACTCATGCAAACCAAATAATTAGAACAATAAAATTTGAGTAACAAGAGGCAATTCAGTGAAGAAGAAACTCATGAGAGAGAGAGAGAGAGAGGGGGGGAGGGAGAGAGAGAGAGAGAGAGAGCTTACTGAGGAAGAGAGTTTTGTCGGGAATGTTACGGGGAGTAAAAAATCGAAGTATATTTGAATAAATATATACGGCAACGGGGAGTAAAAATTCAAAGTATATTTGAATAAATATATACGGCAAGTTATTAAATATTCCAACTTTATTTCCGTTGTTATACATTATTATGTTCTAAAATAATTCAACATATATTTGGATAGACTCACAAACTAACGGTAGTTGTGCATAGCTTTTATGATATAATAATCTTTCATTAATTTCTTTCCACCAATAAAATAAAATATTGTATAACCATATATAGATATATAATAATAGAAAGCTAAGAATGTGTGCCACACGTACACAAAAATACCATATCAAATTCTAATTTTGTGAGACCACAATTCAATATTACTCAGAAAGTACATTCATATTTTCTTTTCTTTTTTAATTTTTGATTCAAACCTTTTTAATAATATTTTTGCCAGATACCAAAGAATTATAAAATACAAAATAAAATTCGATGGGAATGGACTGTTATGTACATCGAAATAACAATCAAAGCCAAAGCCCAATAAAAAGAAAGCCCAAACCCGACTATAAAACCACAAAAAGATAGGATTAGGGTTTCTAGCTGCCTCTACAAACACACACATAAACATAAACATCCTACTGTGTGAAAAAGATACAAAATGCCGGCTGGACATGGATTGCGATCGCGAACGAGAGATTCATTCTCGCGAGCGTTCAGAAAGAAAGGTACTATTCATCTCTCTACGTATCTGAGAACTTATCATATCGGCGATTATGTCGATATCAAAGTTAATGGCGCTATTCACAAAGGTATGCCTCATAAGTTTTATCACGGCCGTACCGGTCAGGTCTGGAATGTCACTAAACGAGCTATCGGCGTTGAAATCAACAAGCAGGTATATTACATTTCGTTTTCTTTTTTTTTATATTTTTGTGTCTATATGTTGTGGAGTGGATCTGATGTTGCGGTGTTTAATTTTGCGTTATAATATATATTTTTAAGTGGATTATCTTTTTGCGAGGGAGAGAGAGAGAGAAGAAGAGAGAGAGAGAGAGAGAGAGAGAGAGAGAGAGAGAGAGAGAGAGAGAGAGAGAGAGGAAGTGTTTTTGATTCTGATTATGTTATGTTATTTGAAATGTTACAGTTAAATGTGTTTATTGATTGTATCGATTTTGGAGTATTTATCGAAATTGACTGTCACGAGCTTTTTTCAAGTGATTGTAGCATATTTGATTATTTAGGAAAATTAATGTATAAGAAGCTTCTGTATGTAAATTGCTAGAATGATTTATGCAATTATTTGATATGTTTGTGTGTAAATGGTTTAGTGTTTTTTTGAAATTTGATGATTATGTAGTTTGCTCGGTATTTTTGGTTGATAATATCTGTTTAGGAAAGCTGAACTGTATCTGTACAATTCGTTGTTGGAGAAATGGCAGAGTCTTGTTTGTTTATGATGCTCATATATGAGCAAATGTTGTTAGAAAACTCGTTGTATTGGACTTTATTTTGAAAATTCTAGTACTTGTCATGTTTGGCTACATTGTGGAAAATAATTTTTTGTTCATTGTAACAGTAATGAGTGAGTTTACAGCAATTTATACTTTTATTTTAGTATATAGATGTGCTTTATATTGGCTGTCAGACACATATGAGACGACTACAATAATATATTTGGAATATTGAGTAATACATTTCCATCAAGTTGCCGGAAAGTAGTGAAATATTGATTGATTGATTGATCAAAGCTTCATTTGCATTTTTAATTCAGATCGAGTTAATTATGAATTAAATATCTTTTGAAATTTTGGGAGTTAACTTTTCTTGCGTGTTGGATTATATTGTATATACAAAAATTACAATTACTTCCTCCCCTTTACTCCATATTTAGAATCTTTTTGGTACATTCACAATATAGATCGTAAAGTTTGAAGTTCCTTACTTGCCCGTGTAAGTGATCTGGTTTAATATATCAAGACTTTTTGGTTTTTGAAAAACTTCATTGTTTATAACTTTTATTTTGCTTCGGATTTCCTTTCTGGACTGATTGCTTAATAATAAGTTCAAAACTATTTGGTGATAAAAATTTGCAGGTGGGTAATAGGATTATTAGAAAGAGGATCCATGTGCGAATTGAGCATGTCATGCCTTCACGCTGCACAGAAGAAGTGAAACTAAGGAAAAAGAAGAATGATCAGTTGAAGGCTGAGGCCAAGGCCAGAGGTGAAGTCATCAGTACCAAGAGGCAGCCTGAAGGACCAAAACCTGGTTTCATGGTGGAAGGTGCAACATTGGAGACTGTTACTCCTATTCCATATGATGTGGTTAATGATCTTAAAGGAGGGTATTGAGATAACTTGTTCTTTATAGTGGCAACAATTAACCTGCTTAAAATGCATGCTACTAAAAACTGGATTTTTGTTTCTTTAAGCGGAGTAGTTTTGTTTCAGAATGCCATTGAAGGCATGTTAAGACATTTTTGTTGAAGTGACAATGTTTGATCTATGCAACTCATGTTATAGTGGTTTGCTATCTTCTAGCACTTTTAAAATTGTTACCTAGCAAAAAAAAAGAAAAAAAAATTTGGTGATGCTTGTCCACCTTTAAGCAGATCTCCTAGTTTACATCAAAAATTAGATCATCCAGAAATCTGCAGTTTTAGGTGGAGCCTGTATTTCTGTATTTTATATTTATGGTCCATTGCAAAAGTTTGCGGAATCGAGTTTGAAACCAATACAAACTGTGAGAAGAATAAGTTTTGACAGATGAAATAGTTGTTGATGTATAAATTGTGCTTGGCTTATAAAAACAGGGTTGAACGTTTCATGTCAACTACAGATTGGCAAACTGCTAAGCTTAAAGCATCTTATATCGATAGATAAGAATTAAATTTGTTATTGTCATCGACATCGTTACGTATAGAATATTAGACGTTAAAATTTATACCGTCTTAAATTGAAAATAATGCTACCATGATTTCGAGTTGCAGCTTTTATGGACAGAAGTGTCTTGTTGAAGTATAAATCCTAGAGTTAACTGGTTTAGTGTATCAGTTATCAGATCACTCGCATTCAACCTCTATCTTGATCCTTGTAGTTGCATATCATTCTCATTTTGATTTATCTCTATTATAACGCCCTAGAAAATATCGTAATTATTATTATTATTATTTAATTATTTGATATTAAATGTGGAATATATGGTGTGATTTTTTTTAGGATTGAATATATGTGGCATCATGTTTACATGGTTATATGATGATGTATATGTGAAATGTGAGTCCGTGTATTTGTATTTGAATTTTTATGATTTAAAATCTATTTGAATTATACATTATGGATCTTCTTAGAATTTTATAAAATCATCGGAGTTATGATAAATCATGAATTCTTTTGTAACCTTATATTTGTATAATCATTTAGTTTTTAAAATTATTGGGAGAATTATTTTGGGTGTTTAAGCATTTTGAATTTATTTTAAGAATTTTATTGTATTTAAAGGATCAAAACTTGTAAAATTCATATTTAATTCATTTTTGATCCGAAAAATATTTTAAAAACATGTGGGCATTCGTAATTTTACACTCTTTATTTTAAAAATGAAAATTTTAAATTTTCACAATTTTCCCAATTAATTTCGAATTACTGTTTATTGTTTTTTTTTTAAAATGATTTTCGGCATTGTGAGATTAAATTTGTTCCTGCCATTTTAATCAAGAGCCAGTTCATTTCTTTCCCATTTTCCTTCCTTTATTTTGTTCTGTTGTTGTCTCTCGAAACTTCTCGGGAATTCTCTCTAATCTATATCTCTTCAAATCTCTCTAACTCTCGATATCTCTCTCCCATCTTCCCTTTTTTTTTCTTCTTCTTCGTTGAACAACCAGGTATGTTTGTGAAGGTGAGTTCTGACGATTTGTTAGAACACCACCGTGAATCTCTTCCTTCTACAAGCTCTGTTCCTATTCAGTTTTACTAGTAAAACCAATCTTCCCTCTTCCATTCCTCTATTCATCGATGTTATGTGGGTTATATATTGCCGCCGTGTGTGTGTGCGGAATTGATGGGTGTGTGAGTGTTTACCCTACGTGTGTATATTGGCGTGTGTCAAGAATGGTGTGAGTGTTAGTGCTTAATTAGGTGGGTGTTTTCAGTCGAGCTCGTCATGTACTGTGAGAGTTGGGTCAAGGTTGAAGGGTGAGTTGATGATTTGGCAGGCCTGGGTGTGTCCGATTTGCTTTGTGGTTCTTGTTGATTAAGGTGGTTTGTATCTTGGGGGTGTAGTTCGGGATTTACTGTAAGTATGGTGTGCAGATGGGTGTGCGTGTATGAGTCTTTTGATAGAGTATTGTGGGAGAAAAAGAAAGTTAGAAACAGGGGGGGAGTAAGGTATTTGTGGTAAGTGTTAGTGTGCCGAGGAGGGACTCTGTTGTGTTATCGGAGAGTAATGGAGCAGGACAGGGATGTTGTAGTTGTCATGCTAGTTGAGTGTGTGAATGGAGTGTATAGGTTGGACAGGAACGGTGAAGGGGTGATTGTATATAATTGTGGTGTATGTAGTGCTTGAGTATTGAAGGAGTTAAGAAGAGGGAGAGAACAGGGGATGCCGAGAGAGGGAAAGATATGGGGGGTGTTGTATGTGGGTGTGTTTGGTGTCCTCGGGTTGTGATGATCGGAGGAGACAAGGGTTACAAATGGGAGTGGCTGGAAGGTAATGCTTGTGCTCTATGTGGGTGAGTTGTAGATGCAGGGTAAAGAATAGAAAGTGAAAGAGTGTATGTGGCCGAATGTGTGGGTGGGAGTGTGATCTGATGTAGGGGTGTGTAAATGGATATATGTCTGTATGGTGTTAAGTTGAAAAAGGAGTAGAAGGGAGCAGGAGGTGTCTGCAAGAAGGTGGTTGTTGATGGGTTGTTCATTAAGTTCCTTTAAAAGCATATGGTATAGATAACGAAATATGTTACAAAAAGATATTTGGATTCATTTATGTGCTTAACTAGTAACTTTGTGTTATGTGCTAAGTGTGTGTATTGTTAGAGGTTCGTAAAATGCTTATATTGGAATGGTTTATGGTGATTGTAAATTATACGAGTATTTATGTATTAAGTTTATGGATTGTCAGAGATGTGCAAAGGAAGTACATTAGTACTAATGAGTTGGTATGATTATAAATGGCACTGAGTTTACTGTAAGGCAAATGATGTTTTGAATCACGTATTGGATGATTGTATTCCGATTGGTTAAACGATATTATAAAGAAGGTGCTGTTCAATTTTGTTATTAAAATTATTTTATGATTCTTATAGTATTTTGATAATTATTATTTGTGTGCAAGTGTTTTATGTATGATATAAGATATAAGTGTGGGATAATAATGTGTGCTTAAGTGCTTATGTGATTTTATATTATTCATTATTTTGAGAAGGTGATTAATACGTGCTATATGTACTTATATGTATAGCGTAATAGGATGCGCATGGGTAGATTAGAATAAGCAGTAAGGCTTTTAGTTGGTTTTGTACTGAAGTAGTATTTTACCTTTATATAGGTACAAGTAAGAGGCCGGTTGTGAGCCAGTGCACGCGTATATGGAATCTTGAGGAATGGAATAATTATGGAAATTGACGAATGTGCTCGTGGAGCGACTGACAAGTTATAGAAGAAAGACAGATGTAGGACTGAATAAAGGCCAACGAATGGGAAATAGAGACTGATGTACAATGAGTAAAGAATCGAGATATTGGAATTGGAAACTTCAATTATTGAGGCAAGTGTCTTGCTATCTTCACTTATCATTCAAGTGATGCAGTTCAATTTCTTGTTGTATTATATGATGAGGATAAGGTATATTTAGAAAATGTTTATTTCCCCACTCTCAGTTCAACTGTGGAACTTTAACGAACCTCACCAATAACTTTTCTACACAATGTCATTTCTTCATTTTCTTCGCTTGTGTTAAGAAACTTGTTGAATAGAAAAGAATCCAGATTTCAAAATTTTTATAAATACCTGTTAACGAAATTCCCGATTTTAGCATAATTTACCCAAGTGACCTTAACTTGTTTCTTCAAATTATATCGAATATTGTTTCAGTAGTACTTTATCATACAACCCTACCTCTGTAGATACATCATGTTGTGTTGATTTACTTTCCCTGTTAAGATCAAGTCAATTCATTTATGCTGAATCATATTCCTTTGATCGTATTCACTTGATTATACGTATATTGAACCTGAATTAGTACTTCTCATTTGAAAATGGAATTTCCCTTGTCTAATCTGCTGTGGTCATAATTCGATGTATTTGTATCGATATTGTTGATACCCTTTGAGATTGTTCTTTAATTATAACCTCAATTCTTGGGTCGAACTCGTTGACACCTATTTATATTGTTCTTCTTCATTTACACCCCAATTATTTCTATTGAAATTTTTTATACCTGTTGTTACTAATTATTCATTTACACTCATTTATCGTATCGAACTTGTCGATACCTGTTGTTGCTATTGTTTATTCATTTACACCCCACTTGTTATATCGAACTCGTCGATACCCTTTTGGGATTAGTATTCCTTAATTATTACCCAATTGTTGTGTCGAACTTGTCGACACTTGTTGATCTTGAATCCTTCATTGAATTCAGGATTATGAGTTGTTGTTCTGGAACGTGAGTTTTCCAGATTGTTTGATTGACAAAGGTTGTCGATTGTTCCGACACCTAGTGCGTTGGATATAGAATTGGAATGTTTTTAAAATAGATGTCCCTTCGGGGAGACCATATTATGGTCAACGGATGTCCCTTCGGGGAGACCAGTTTAATGGTCAGATGTTAAGGCCAATGTGTGCCGTGGATCCATTAAAGGACATTGCTGTGTGCGTTTGTCCGGGGTTAGTGCGTGACTGATCAGCAGCCTAACCTTGATGTTGTTTTTATAAAAATATATAAAAATCCAATTCTAATCTATAAATTGAGTATCCAGTGGGACATTGATCCTTTTTGCATAACCATGAACTTTCAAGTATTATTGTCGAATGACTATCATTTGATCTTGGGTTTTTTGAGTATCATTCTTGAATTGTGAAAGTATGATTCCTTGAAGTCTCCAATGTTGATTCTAGTTGAACAAGACTATTATCCGTTCTAGTTCCTGTTGCACCTCAGTAATGATGAAGTATTGGCCCTCGTGGCAATTTAAAAGTATCATCATAGATGCTTTCACAGTAAGAGCTGAAATTCTTTTGTTATCAGATTTGTTTCGATATTGAATTGTTATCACCTTATGCACTTGCTGAGCATTGTTGGCTCACTCTTGCTTTTGTTTGTTTTCCTCAGTTAATAGTGGAGTTAAGTGAATCTAGTAGTGGACAGTGAGTATTGATCTCCGGGCAGCGAGAAGAGGCAGTCGAGTTATAGATTTCGCCAGACAGTGGATTGCGAATTGTCAAGGTTGGAGATATAGTTAGATAGTGATTTCACTTATTCACAAATGTATATTTTTATTATTCTGAGATTGAGTTGTAGTAATGTAATTCGATAGTTTGTTTCATACCATAACCTGTAAGAGATCTTGGTTTAAGGGGTTTTTATTATTAATGTTGTTTATTTTCAGAGATGTATAATATTGTTTATTGGTTAGTGGCCCCATATCTGTACCCCGGATTTTGGGATGCTACATCTATTCTTGTAAGTGTAACTTTCATTTCTATTCTCAATTTATTCCTATCAAATTATCCAAACACTCGATAAGATCTATAACGATTTAGTCAGGATAAACCATTCACAATCTTGCCCTTCTTCATTTTTGTGATTAATTTTGCGATTTTATTTAAAACATAGAATATTCAAACTTAAAAAGATTACTACTATTCACTACGGTTGTAGAAAGCAATTGCAAATTGTATGACACAAGCACGAATCAAACAAAAATTTGAACAAACCAAATAAATGAAAACACCGATTTATATTTAAGACATAAAATTTTCTCTGTTAAAATAATTTCATCCAAATGTATGATAAAAATCATACTATAATTCATAATTATGAAGATTATAATCAACAATTATAGATGCACTCGCACAAATAAGCTTGGCCCCCACTTTTAGCAATGCACATTCCATTTCCTTTGTATTTAGCAAGACATGTTTGTCTACAATCCGCGAGAACACAGTTGTTCGGGTCCAACACTTGCATGCATCTCTTCTGCGCATCAACTTGAGGCATGGTCACTGCATTTAGGATAATCAGTAAGCACTGAGAACAAACGTTTGACAATAACAACAGCAATTAGAAAATATGTATGCATTGATAAATTTAAAGGAATGTAATTAGAGTTTTTAGAAAGAATTACATGCTATGGCAATAACAACAGCAATTAGAAAGAAATATTGAAATTTGGCCATGAGAGCAAATTGATTTGACACGAACTTCAAATATACAGTGTTGCCTGTAATTGCTATCTTACACTGAAATAATATGATTGACTCATTGTGATTTGTGATTCATATATATAGGTGAAAATTATCTGTATATATCATTCTTTTTTGCGATTTTACAAGATAATAAAAATAATTAATATCTTGCAAAATATTTTATCTCAATTAAAAGCTACTAACTTAATATAGTAGTACAATCTAAATATAGGATTTTATAAGATTTAATATCCTGCAGAAGATTTTATTTAGTTTTCTTAGATTTTAAATACCTTATGGAGTGTACTAAATTAAAATCTAGAGATAAGCTGATAAATATTACAAAAGCCTACCGATTCGTGTTAATGTACAAAATCATTAAAATACTATGTCAAATATAATTTAAATATTTTGAATTTATTTTAATGAAAAAAAATATTTA
The DNA here is from genome assembly GCA_037693485.1 of Kitagawia praeruptora. Taxonomy (NCBI): domain Eukaryota; kingdom Viridiplantae; phylum Streptophyta; class Magnoliopsida; order Apiales; family Apiaceae; genus Kitagawia; species Kitagawia praeruptora. The sequence continues at coordinate 2,427,911 of CM075348.1, read as the reverse complement.
AATAATTTTCATGAAAAAATAACTACCTAATCCTGGTTATACTTAGTAATTTGGTTGGAAAAAATTATTATGTTAGAGGGAAAAAATTTATTATTAGTCCTATCTAATCACCATCAATTTGAGTATCTTCTCCCTATTCCCCTCTATTTTAGATAATAAAGAAGAATATTTCATAGTTTAAGTGGGTTGTATTCAATTAAGATTTTAAAAGTTTTTTTTGGATTTCTAAAATTTGAAAGCATTCAGGAGTTTGAAAAATCCTTTAAAATCTAATGGTATTCAATGTAGATTATAAAAAGTTTTTTAAAATCTAGGTATATTCAATTTGGATTTTAAAAGATACATTAAAATTTGATGGTATTCAATTTAGATTCTAAAAAATCCAATAAAATCTGATGGTATTCAAAGGTCCATGGATTTTTTGGGATTTCATAAAATTGTGGATTTTGATTGTTTTGTTAATGTATTTTATATCTTTTAAAATTTGATCAAAATCCAAGAAATTTTGAAGAATTTGCCAGAAACTTTATTTTAATAAATAAAATTTTACGAGATTTTACATAAACTCAATTAGACGACGGGTATAATTAAATTAACAATAATTTTTTAAAATTCATAGATTATTGGGCTTTTTTGAAAAATACCCTAACATATAAAACTTTTTGCAAAAATCCTGTTATTTTAAAGTTATATTTGCAAAAAATACTATCTTTTGAAAAAAATTGAAAAAATACGGGATGCAACTGTTTTGAAGATTTAGTAATAATACGATTCAACTACTTGCAATCATATCTGCAACTTTTTGCAACTATATACAACTTTGCGAAAAATGTTGCAAACAAGGTTGCTATTCAACCCAACATACACAAGCAACCAAAATCAATCCCTGGCGGGGCCAGACCAAGGAATCTGGCGAAACTTTTGCATAATCCAGCGACCTTGAACATCATTCCATTCATCTCAATTGTTACACCAAAACTTAAATTAGACGGACTCTAAACTCGAATTTTAACAAGGATTACAGGATTAACATATCAACTCCTTCAAACCATTAAACCTGGTTTCATGGTGGAAGGTGCAACATTGGAGACTGTTACTCCTATTCCATATGATGTGGTTAATGATCTTAAAGGAGGGTTTTGAGATAACTTGTTCTTTATAGTGGCAACAATTAACCTGCTTAAAATGCATGCTACTAAAAATTGGATTTTTGTTTCTGTAAGCGGAGTAGTTTTGTTTCAGAATGCCATTGAAGGCATGTTAATATATTTTTGTTGAAGTGACAATGTTTGATCTATGCAACTCATGTTATAGTGGTTTGCTATCTTCTAGCACTTTTAAAATTGTTACCTACCAAAAAAAAGAAAAAAAAATTTGGTGATGCTTGTCCACCTTTAAGCAGATCTCCTAGTTTACATCAAAAATTAGATCATCCAGAAATCTGCAGTTTTAGGTGGAGCCTGTATTTCTGTATTTTATATTTATGGTCCATTGCAAAAGTTTGCGGAATCGAGTTTGAAACCAATACAAACTGTGAGAAGAATAAGTTTTGACAGATGAAATAGTTGTTGATGTATAAATTGTGCTTGGCTTATAAAAACAGGGCTGAACGTTTCATGTCAACTACAGACTGGCAAACTGCTAAGCTTAAAGCATCTTATATCGATAGATAAGAATTAAATTTGTTATTGTCATCGACATCGGTACGTATAGAATATTAGACGTTAAAATTTATACCGTCTTAAATTGAAAATAATGCTACCATGATTTCGAGTTGCAACTTTTATGGACAGAAATGTCTTGTTGAAGCATAAATCCTAGAGTTAACTGGTTTAGTGTATCAGTTATCACAGATCACCCGCATTCAACCTCTATCTTGATCCTTGTAGTTGCATATCATTCTCATTTTGATTTATCTCTATTCTTGTAAGTGTAACTTTCATTTCTATTCTCAATTTATTCCTATCAAATTATCCAAACACTCGATAAGATCTATAACGATTTAGTCGGGATAAACCATTCACAATCTTGCCCTTCTTCATTTTTGTGATTAATTTTGCGATTTTATTTAAAACATAGAATATTCAAACTTAAAAAGATTACTACTATTCACTACGGTTGTAGAAAGCAATTGCAAATTGTATGACACAAGCACGAATCAAACAAAAATTTGAACAAACCAAATAAATGAAAACACCGATTTATATTTAAGACATAAAATTTTCTCTGTTAAAATAATTTCATCCAAATGTATGATAAAAATCATACTATAATTCATAATTATGAAGATTATAATCAACAATTATAGATGCACTCGCACAAATAAGCTTGGCCCCCACTTTTAGCAATGTACATTCCATTTCCTTTGTATTTAGCAAGACATGTTTGTCTACAATCCGCGAGAACACAGTTGTTCGGGTCCAACACTTGCATGCATCTCTTCTGCGCATCAACTTGAGGCATGGTCACTGCATTTAGGATAATCAGTAAGCACTGAGAACAAACGTTTGACAATAACAACAGCAATTAGAAAATATGTATGCATTGATAAATTTAAAGGAATGTAATTAGAGTTTTTAGAAAGAATTACATGCTATGGCAATAACAACAGCAATTAGAAAGAAATATTGAAATTTGGCCATGAGAGCAAATTGATTTGACACGAACTTCAAATATACAGTGTTGCCTGTAATTGCTATCTTACACTGAAATAATATGATTGACTCATTGTGATTTGTGATTCATATATATAGGTGAAAATTATCTGTATATATCATTCTTTTTTGCGATTTTACAAGATAATAAAAATAATTAATATCTTGCAAAATATTTTATCTCAATTAAAAGCTACTAACTTAATATAGTAGTACAATCTAAATATAGGATTTTATAAGATTTAATATCCTGCAGAAGATTTTATTTAGTTTTCTTAGATTTTAAATACCTTATGGAGTGTACTAAATTAAAATCTAGAGATAAGCTGATAAATATTACAAAAGCCTACCGATTCGTGTTAATGTACAAAATCATTAAAATACTATGTCAAATATAATTTAAATATTTTGAATTTATTTTAATGAAAAAAAATATTTAAATAATTTTCATGAAAAAATAACTACCTAATCCTGGTTATACTTAGTAATTTGGTTGGAAAAAATTATTATGTTAGAGGGAAAAAATTTATTATTAGTCCTATCTAATCACCATCAATTTGAGTATCTTCTCCCTATTCCCCTCTATTTTAGATAATAAAGAAGAATATTTCATAGTTTAAGTGGGTTGTATTCAATTAAGATTTTAAAAGTTTTTTTTGGATTTCTAAAATTTGAAAGCATTCAGGAGTTTGAAAAATCCTTTAAAATCTAATGGTATTCAATGTAGATTATAAAAAGTTTTTTAAAATCTAGGTATATTCAATTTGGATTTTAAAAGATACATTAAAATTTGATGGTATTCAATTTAGATTCTAAAAAATCCAATAAAATCTGATGGTATTCAAAGGTCCATGGATTTTTTGGGATTTCATAAAATTGTGGATTTTGATTGTTTTGTTAATGTATTTTATATCTTTTAAAATTTGATCAAAATCCAAGAAATTTTGAAGAATTTGCCAGAAACTTTATTTTAATAAATAAAATTTTACGAGATTTTACATAAACTCAATTAGACGACGGGTATAATTAAATTAACAATAATTTTTTAAAATTCATAGATTATTGGGCTTTTTTGAAAAATACCCTAACATATAAAACTTTTTGCAAAAATCCTGTTATTTTAAAGTTATATTTGCAAAAAATACTATCTTTTGAAAAAAATTGAAAAAATACGGGATGCAACTGTTTTGAAGATTTAGTAATAATACGATTCAACTACTTGCAATCATATCTGCAACTTTTTGCAACTATATACAACTTTGCGAAAAATGTTGCAAACAAGGTTGCTATTCAACCCAACATACACAAGCAACCAAAATCAATCCCTGGCGGGGCCAGACCAAGGAATCTGGCGAAACTTTTGCATAATCCAGCGACCTTGAACATCATTCCATTCATCTCAATTGTTACACCAAAACTTAAATTAGACGGACTCTAAACTCGAATTTTAACAAGGATTACAGGATTAACATATCAACTCCTTCAAACCATTAAACCTGGTTTCATGGTGGAAGGTGCAACATTGGTGACTGTTACTCCTATTCCATATGATGTGGTTAATGATCTTAAAGGAGGGTTTTGAGATAACTTGTTCTTTATAGTGGCAACAATTAACCTGCTTAAAATGCATGCTACTAAAAATTGGATTTTTGTTTCTGTAAGCGGAGTAGTTTTGTTTCAGAATGCCATTGAAGGCATGTTAATATATTTTTGTTGAAGTGACAATGTTTGATCTATGCAACTCATGTTATAGTGGTTTGCTATCTTCTAGCACTTTTAAAATTGTTACCTACCAAAAAAAAGAAAAAAAAATTTGGTGATGCTTGTCCACCTTTAAGCAGATCTCCTAGTTTACATCAAAAATTAGATCATCCAGAAATCTGCAGTTTTAGGTGGAGCCTGTATTTCTGTATTTTATATTTATGGTCCATTGCAAAAGTTTGCGGAATCGAGTTTGAAACCAATACAAACTGTGAGAAGAATAAGTTTTGACAGATGAAATAGTTGTTGATGTATAAATTGTGCTTGGCTTATAAAAACAGGGCTGAACGTTTCATGTCAACTACAGACTGGCAAACTGCTAAGCTTAAAGCATCTTATATCGATAGATAAGAATTAAATTTGTTATTGTCATCGACATCGGTACGTATAGAATATTAGACGTTAAAATTTATACCGTCTTAAATTGAAAATAATGCTACCATGATTTCGAGTTGCAACTTATATGGACAGAAATGTCTTGTTGAAGCATAAATCCTAGAGTTAACTGGTTTAGTGTATCAGTTATCACAGATCACCCGCATTCAACCTCTATCTTGATCCTTGTAGTTGCATATCATTCTCATTTTGATTTATCTCTATTCTTGTAAGTGTAACTTTCATTTCTATTCTCAATTTATTCCTATCAAATTATCCAAACACTCGATAAGATCTATAACGATTTAGTCGGGATAAACCATTCACAATCTTGCCCTTCTTCATTTTTGTGATTAATTTTGCGATTTTATTTAAAACATAGAATATTCAAACTTAAAAAGATTACTACTATTCACTACGGTTGTAGAAAGCAATTGCAAATTGTATGACACAAGCACGAATCAAACAAAAATTTGAACAAACCAAATAAATGAAAACACCGATTTATATTTAAGACATAAAATTTTCTCTGTTAAAATAATTTCATCCAAATGTATGATAAAAATCATACTATAATTCATAATTATGAAGATTATAATCAACAATTATAGATGCACTCGCACAAATAAGCTTGGCCCCCACTTTTAGCAATGCACATTCCATTTCCTTTGTATTTAGCAAGACATGTTTGTCTACAATCCGCGAGAACACAGTTGTTCGGGTCCAACACTTGCATGCATCTCTTCTGCGCATCAACTTGAGGCATGGTCACTGCATTTAGGATAATCAGTAAGCACTGAGAACAAACGTTTGACAATAACAACAGCAATTAGAAAATATGTATGCATTGATAAATTTAAAGGAATGTAATTAGAGTTTTTAGAAAGAATTACATGCTATGGCAATAACAACAGCAATTAGAAAGAAATATTGAAATTTGGCCATGAGAGCAAATTGATTTGACACGAACTTCAAATATACAGTGTTGCCTGTAATTGCTATCTTACACTGAAATAATATGATTGACTCATTGTGATTTGTGATTCATATATATAGGTGAAAATTATCTGTATATATCATTCTTTTTTGCGATTTTACAAGATAATAAAAATAATTAATATCTTGCAAAATATTTTATCTCAATTAAAAGCTACTAACTTAATATAGTAGTACAATCTAAATATAGGATTTTATAAGATTTAATATCCTGCAGAAGATTTTATTTAGTTTTCTTAGATTTTAAATACCTTATGGAGTGTACTAAATTAAAATCTAGAGATAAGCTGATAAATATTACAAAAGCCTACCGATTCGTGTTAATGTACAAAATCATTAAAATACTATGTCAAATATAATTTAAATATTTTGAATTTATTTTAATGAAAAAAAATATTTAAATAATTTTCATGAAAAAATAACTACCTAATCCTCGTTATACTTAGTAATTTGGTTGGAAAAAATTATTATGTTAGAGGGAAAAAAAATTATTATTAGTCCTATCTAATCACCATCAATTTGAGTATCTTCTCCCTATTCCCCTCTATTTTAGATAATAAAGAAGAATATTTCATAGTTTAAGTGGGTTGTATTCAATTAAGATTTTAAAAGATTTTTTTGGATTTCTAAAATTTGAAAGCATTCAGGAGTTTGAAAAATCCTTTAAAATCTAATGGTATTCAATGTAGATTATAAAAAGTTTTTTAAAATCTAGGTATATTCAATTTGGATTTTAAAAGATACATTAAAATTTGATGGTATTCAATTTAGATTCTAAAAAATCCAATAAAATCTGATAGTATTCAAAGGTCCATGGATTTTTTGGGATTTCATAAAATTGTGGATTTTGATTGTTTTGTTAATGTATTTTATATCTTTTAAAATTTGATCAAAATCCAAGAAATTTTGAAGAATTTGCCAGAAACTTTATTTTAATAAATAAAATTTTACGAGATTTTACATAAACTCAATTAGACGACGGGTATAATTAAATTAACAATAATTTTTTAAAATTCATAGATTATTGGGCTTTTTTGAAAAATACCCTAACATATAAAACTTTTTGCAAAAATCCTGTTATTTTAAAGTTATATTTGCAAAAAATACTATCTTTTGAAAAAAATTGAAAAAATACGGGATGCAACTGTTTTGAAGATTTAGTAATAATACGATTCAACTACTTGCAACCATATCTGCAACTTTTTGCAACTATATACAACTTTGCGAAAAATGTTGCAAACAAGGTTGCTATTCAACCCAACATACACAAGCAACCAAAATCAATCCCTGGCGGGGCCAGACCAAGGAATCTGGCGAAACTTTTGCATAATCCAGCGACCTTGAACATCATTCCATTCATCTCAATTGTTACACCAAAACTTAAATTAGACGGACTCTAAACTCGAATTTTAACAAGGATTACAGGATTAACATATCAACTCCTTCAAACCATTAAACCTGGTTTCATGGTGGAAGGTGCAACATTGGAGACTGTTACTCCTATTCCATATGATGTGGTTAATGATCTTAAAGGAGGGTTTTGAGATAACTTGTTCTTTATAGTGGCAACAATTAACCTGCTTAAAATGCATGCTACTAAAAATTGGATTTTTGTTTCTGTAAGCGGAGTAGTTTTGTTTCAGAATGCCATTGAAGGCATGTTAATATATTTTTGTTGAAGTGACAATGTTTGATCTATGCAACTCATGTTATAGTGGTTTGCTATCTTCTAGCACTTTTAAAATTGTTACCTACCAAAAAAAAAGAAAAAAAAATTTGGTGATGCTTGTCCACCTTTAAGCAGATCTCCTAGTTTACATCAAAAATTAAATCATCCAGAAATCTGCAGTTTTAGGTGGAGCCTGTATTTCTGTATTTTATATTTATGGTCCATTGCAAAAGTTTGCGGAATCGAGTTTGAAACCAATACAAACTGTGAGAAGAATAAGTTTTGACAGATGAAATAGTTGTTGATGTATAAATTGTGCTTGGCTTATAAAAACAGGGCTGAACGTTTCATGTCAACTACAGACTGGCAAACTGCTAAGCTTAAAGCATCTTATATCGATAGATAAGAATTAAATTTGTTATTGTCATCGACATCGTTACGTATAGAATATTAGACGTTAAAATTTATACCGTCTTAAATTGAAAATAATGCTACCATGATTTCGAGTTGCAACTTTTATGGACAGAAATGTCTTGTTGAAGCATAAATCCTAGAGTTAACTGGTTTAGTGTATCAGTTATCACAGATCACCCGCATTCAACCTCTATCTTGATCCTTGTAGTTGCATATCATTCTCATTTTGATTTATCTCTATTCTTGTAAGTGTAACTTTCATTTCTATTCTCAATTTATTCCTATCAAATTATCCAAACACTCGATAAGATCTATAACGATTTAGTCGGGATAAACCATTCACAATCTTGCCCTTCTTCATTTTTGTGATTAATTTTTCGATTTTATTTAAAACATAGAATATTCAAACTTAAAAAGATTACTACTATTCACTACGGTTGTAGAAAGCAATTGCAAATTGTATGACACAAGCACGAATCAAACAAAAATTTGAACAAACCAAATAAATGAAAACACCGATTTATATTTAAGACATAAAATTTTCTCTGTTAAAATAATTTCATCCAAATGTATGATAAAAATCATACTATAATTCATAATTATGAAGATTATAATCAACAATTATAGATGCACTCGCACAAATAAGCTTGGCCCCCACTTTTAGCAATGCACATTCCATTTCCTTTGTATTTAGCAAGACATGTTTGTCTACAATCCGCGAGAACACAGTTGTTCGGGTCCAACACTTGCATGCATCTCTTCTGCGCATCAACTTGAGGCATGGTCACTGCATTTAGGATAATCAGTAAGCACTGAGAACAAACGTTTGACAATAACAACGGCAATTAGAAAATATGTATGCATTGATAAATTTAAAGGAATGTAATTAGAGTTTTTAGAAAGAATTACCTGCTATGGCAATAACAACAGCAATTAGAAAGAAATATTGAAATTTGGCCATGAGAGCAAATTGATTTGACACGAACTTCAAATATACAGTGTTGCCTGTAATTGCTATCTTACACTGAAATAATATGATTGACTCATTGTGATTTGTGATTCATATATATAGGTGAAAATTATCTGTATATATCATTCTTTTTTGCGATTTTACAAGATAATAAAAATAATTAATATCTTGCAAAATATTTTATCTCAATTAAAAGCTACTAACTTAATATAGTAGTACAATCTAAATATAAGATTTTATAAGATTTAATATCCTGCAGAAGATTTTATTTAGTTTTCTTAGATTTTAAATACCTTATGGAGTGTACTAAATTAAAATCTAGAGATAAGCTGATAAATATTACAAAAGCCTACTGATTCGTGTTAATGTACAAAATCATTAAAATACTATGTCAAATATAATTTAAATATTTTGAATTTATTTTAATGAAAAAAAATATTTAAATAATTTTCATGAAAAAATAACTACCTAATCCTGGTTATACTTAGTAATTTGGTTGGAAAAAATTATTATGATAGAGGGAAAAAAATTTATTATTAGTCCTATCTAATCACCATCAATTTGAGTATCTTCTCCCTATTCCCCTCTATTTTAGATAATAAAGAAGAATATTTCATAGTTTAAGTGGGTTGTATTCAATTAAGATTTTAAAAGATTTTTTTGGATTTCTAAAATTTGAAAGCATTCAGGAGTTTGAAAAATCCTTTAAAATCTAATGGTATTCAATGTAGATTATAAAAAGTTTTTTAAAATCTAGGTATATTCAATTTGGATTTTAAAAGATACATTAAAATTTGATGGTATTCAATTTAGATTCTAAAAAATCCAATAAAATCTGATAGTATTCAAAGGTCCATGGATTTTTTGGGATTTCATAAAATTGTGGATTTTGATTGTTTTGTTAATGTATTTTATATCTTTTAAAATTTGATCAAAATCCAAGAAATTTTGAAGAATTTGCCAGAAACTTTATTTTAATAAATAAAATTTTACGAGATTTTACATAAACTCAATTAGACGACGGGTATAATTAAATTAACAATAATTTTTTAAAATTCATAGATTATTGGGCTTTTTTGAAAAATACCCTAACATATAAAACTTTTTGCAAAAATCCTGTTATTTTAAAGTTATATTTGCAAAAAATACTATCTTTTGAAAAAAATTGAAAAAATACGGGATGCAACTGTTTTGAAGATTTAGTAATAATACGATTCAACTACTTGCAACCATATCTGCAACTTTTTGCAACTATATACAACTTTGCGAAAAATGTTGCAAACAAGGTTGCTATTCAACCCAACATACACAAGCAACCAAAATCAATCCCTGGCGGGGCCAGACCAAGGAATCTGGCGAAACTTTTGCATAATCCAGCGACCTTGAACATCATTCCATTCATCTCAATTGTTACACCAAAACTTAAATTAGACGGACTCTAAACTCGAATTTTAACAAGGATTACAGGATTAACATATCAACTCCTTCAAACCATTAAACCTGGTTTCATGGTGGAAGGTGCAACATTGGAGACTGTTACTCCTATTCCATATGATGTGGTTAATGATCTTAAAGGAGGGTTTTGAGATAACTTGTTCTTTATAGTGGCAACAATTAACCTGCTTAAAATGCATGCTACTAAAAATTGGATTTTTGTTTCTGTAAGCGGAGTAGTTTTGTTTCAGAATGCCATTGAAGGCATGTTAATATATTTTTGTTGAAGTGACAATGTTTGATCTATGCAACTCATGTTATAGTGGTTTGCTATCTTCTAGCACTTTTAAAATTGTTACCTACCAAAAAAAAGAAAAAAAAATTTGGTGATGCTTGTCCACCTTTAAGCAGATCTCCTAGTTTACATCAAAAATTAAATCATCCAGAAATCTGCAGTTTTAGGTGGAGCCTGTATTTCTGTATTTTATATTTATGGTCCATTGCAAAAGTTTGCGGAATCGAGTTTGAAACCAATACAAACTGTGAGAAGAATAAGTTTTGACAGATGAAATAGTTGTTGATGTATAAATTGTGCTTGGCTTATAAAAACAGGGCTGAACGTTTCATGTCAACTACAGACTGGCAAACTGCTAAGCTTAAAGCATCTTATATCGATAGATAAGAATTAAATTTGTTATTGTCATCGACATCGTTACGTATAGAATATTAGACGTTAAAATTTATACCGTCTTAAATTGAAAATAATGCTACCATGATTTTGAGTTGCAGCTTTTATGGACAGAAGTGTCTTGTTGAAGTATAAATCCTAGAGTTAACTGGTTTAGTGTATCAGTTATCACAGATCACCCGCATTCAACCTCTATCTTGATCCTTGTAGTTGCATATCATTCTCATTTTGATTTATCTCTATTCTTGTAAGTGTAACTTTCATTTCTATTCTCAATTTATTCCTATCAAATTATCCAAACACTCGATAAGATCTATAACGATTTAGTCGGGATAAACCATTCACAATCTTGCCCTTCTTCATTTTTGTGATTAATTTTGTGATTTTATTTAAAACATAGAATATTCAAACTTAAAAAGATTACTACTATTCACTACGGTTGTAGAAAGCAATTGCAAATTGTATGACACAAGCACGAATCAAACAAAAATTTGAACAAACCAAATAAATGAAAACACCGATTTATATTTAAGACATAAAATTTTCTCTGTTAAAATAATTTCATCCAAATGTATGATAAAAATCATACTATAATTCATAATTATGAAGATTATAATCAACAATTATAGATGCACTCGCACAAATAAGCTTGGCCCCCACTTTTAGCAATGCACATTCCATTTCCTTTGTATTTAGCAAGACATGTTTGTCTACAATCCGCGAGAACACAGTTGTTCGGGTCCAACACTTGCATGCATCTCTTCTGCGCATCAACTTGAGGCATGGTCACTGCATTTAGGATAATCAGTAAGCACTGAGAACAAACGTTTGACAATAACAACGGCAATTAGAAAATATGTATGCATTGATAAATTTAAAGGAATGTAATTAGAGTTTTTAGAAAGAATTACCTGCTATGGCAATAACAACAGCAATTAGAAAGAAATATTGAAATTTGGCCATGAGAGCAAATTGATTTGACACGAACTTCAAATATACAGTGTTGCCTGTAATTGCTATCTTACACTGAAATAATATGATTGACTCATGGTGATTTGTGATTCATATATATAGGTGAAAATTATCTGTATATATCATTCTTTTTTGCGATTTTACAAGATAATAAAAATAATTAATATCTTGCAAAATATTTTATCTCAATTAAAAGCTACTAACTTAATATAGTAGTACAATCTAAATATAAGATTTTATAAGATTTAATATCCTGCAGAAGATTTTATTTAGTTTTCTTAGATTTTAAATACCTTATGGAGTGTACTAAATTAAAATCTAGAGATAAGCTGATAAATATTACAAAAGCCTACCGATTCGTGTTAATGTACAAAATCATTAAAATACTATTTCAAATATAATTTAATATTTTGAATTTATTTTAATGAAAAAAAATATTTAAATAATTTTCATGAAAAAATAACTACCTAATCCTGGTTATACTTAGTAATTTGGTTGGAAAAAATTATTATGTTAGAGGGAAAAAAATTATTATTAGTCCTATCTAATCACCATCAATTTGAGTATCTTCTCCCTATTCCCCTCTATTTTAGATAATAAAGAAGAATATTTCATAGTTTAAGTGGGCTGTATTCAATTAAGATTTTAAAAGATTTTTTTGGATTTCTAAAATTTGAAAGCATTCAGGAGTTTGAAAAATCCTTTAAAATCTAATGGTATTCAATGTAGATTATAAAAAGTTTTTTAAAATCTAGGTATATTCAATTTGGATTTTAAAAGATACATTAAAATTTGATGGTATTCAATTTAGATTCTAAAAAATCCAATAAAATCTGATAGTATTCAAAGGTCCATGGATTTTTTGGGATTTCATAAAATTGTGGATTTTGATTGTTTTGTTAATGTATTTTATATCTTTTAAAATTTGATCAAAATCCAAGAAATTTTGAAGAATTTGCCAGAAACTTTATTTTAATAAATAAAATTTTACGAGATTTTACATAAACTCAATTAGACGACGGGTATAATTAAATTAACAATAATTTTTTAAAATTCATAGATTATTGGGCTTTTTTGAAAAATACCCTAACATATAAAACTTTTTGCAAAAATCCTGTTATTTTAAAGTTATATTTGCAAAAAATACTATCTTTTGAAAAAAATTGAAAAAATACGGGATGCGACTGTTTTGAAGATTTAGTAATAATACGATTCAACTACTTGCAACCATATCTGCAACTTTTTGCAACTATATACAACTTTGCGAAAAATGTTGCAAACAAGGTTGCTATTCAACCCAACATACACAAGCAACCAAAATCAATCCCTGGCGGGGCCAGACCAAGGAATCTGGCGAAACTTTTGCATAATCCAGCGACCTTGAACATCATTCCATTCATCTCAATTGTTACACCAAAACTTAAATTAGACGGACTCTAAACTCGAATTTTAACAAGGATTACAGGATTAACATATCAACTCCTTCAAACCATTAAACCTGGTTTCATGGTGGAAGGTGCAACATTGGAGACTGTTACTCCTATTCCATATGATGTGGTTAATGATCTTAAAGGAGGGTATTGAGATAACTTGTTCTTTATAGTGGCAACAATTAACCTGCTTAAAATGCATGCTACTAAAAATTGGATTTTTGTTTCTGTAAGCGGAGTAGTTTTGTTTCAGAATGCCATTGAAGGCATGTTAATATATTTTTGTTGAAGTGACAATGTTTGATCTATGCAACTCATGTTATAGTGGTTTGCTATCTTCTAGCACTTTTAAAATTGTTACCTAGCAAAAAAAAGAAAAAAAAAATTGGTGATGCTTGTCCACCTTTAAGCAGATCTCCTAGTTTACATCAAAAATTAGATCATCCAGAAATTTGCAGTTTTAGGTGGAGCCTGTATTTCTGTATTTTATATTTATGGTCCATTGCAAAAGTTTGCGGAATCGAGTTTGAAACCAATACAAACTGTGAGAAGAATAAGTTTTGACAGATGAAATAGTTGTTGATGTATAAATTGTGCTTGGCTTATAAAAACAGGGCTGAACATTTCATGTCAACTACAGACTGGCAAACTGCTAAGCTTAAAGCATCTTATATCGATAGATAAGAATTAAATTTGTTATTGTCATCGACATCGTTACGTATAGAATATTAGACGTTAAAATTTATACCGTCTTAAATTGAAAATAATGCTACCATGATTTCGAGTTGCAGCTTTTATGGACAGAAATGTCTTGTTGAAGTATAAATCGTAGAGTTAACTGGTTTAGTGTATCAGTTATCACAGATCACCCGCATTCAACCTCTATCTTGATCCTTGTAGTTGCATATCATTCTCATTTTGATTTATCTCTATTCTTGTAAGTGTAACTTTCATTTCTATTCTCAATTTATTCCTATCAAATTATCCAAACACTCGATAAGATCTATAACGATTTAGTCGGGATAAACCATTCACAATCTTGCCCTTATTCATTTTTGTGATTAATTTTGCGATTTTATTTAAAACATAGAATATTCAAACTTAAAAAGATTACTACTATTCACTACAGTTGTAGAAAGCAATTGCAAATTGTATGACACAAGCACGAATCAAACAAAAATTTGAACAAACCAAATAAATGAAAACACCGATTTATATTTAAGACATAAAATTTTCTCTGTTAAAATAATTTCATCCAAATGTATGATAAAAATCATACTATAATTCATAATTATGAAGATTATAATCAACAATTATAGATGCACTCGCACAAATAAGCTTGGCCCCCACTTTTAGCAATGCACATTCCATTTCCTTTGTATTTAGCAAGACATGTTTGTCTACAATCCGCGAGAACACAGTTGTTCGGGTCCAACACTTGCATGCATCTCTTCTGCGCATCAACTTGAGGCATGGTCACTGCATTTAGGATAATCAGTAAGCACTGAGAACAAACGTTTGACAATAACAACAGCAATTAGAAAATATGTATGCATTGATAAATTTAAAGGAATGTAATTAGAGTTTTTAGAAAGAATTACATGCTATGGCAATAACAACAGCAATTAGAAAGAAATATTGAAATTTGGCCATGAGAGCAAATTGATTTGACACGAACTTCAAATATACAGTGTTGCCTGTAATTGCTATCTTACACTGAAATAATATGATTGACTCATTGTGATTTGTGATTCATATATATAGGTGAAAATTATCTGTATATATCATTCTTTTTTGCGATTTTACAAGATAATAAAAATAATTAATATCTTGCAAAATATTTTATCTCAATTAAAAGCTACTAACTTAATATAGTAGTACAATCTAAATATAGGATTTTATAAGATTTAATATCCTGCAGAAGATTTTATTTAGTTTTCTTAGATTTTAAATACCTTATGGAGTGTACTAAATTAAAATCTAGAGATAAGCTGATAAATATTACAAAAGCCTACCGATTCGTGTTAATGTACAAAATCATTAAAATACTATGTCAAATATAATTTAAATATTTTGAATTTATTTTAATGAAAAAAAATATTTAAATAATTTTCATGAAAAAATAACTACCTAATCCTGGTTATACTTAGTAATTTGGTTGGAAAAAATTATTATGTTAGAGGGAAAAAATTTATTATTAGTCCTATCTAATCACCATCAATTTGAGTATCTTCTCCCTATTCCCCTCTATTTTAGATAATAAAGAAGAATATTTCATAGTTTAAGCGGGCTGTATTCAATTAAGATTTTAAAAGTTTTTTTTGGATTTCTAAAATTTGAAAGCATTCAGGAGTTTGAAAAATCCTTTAAAATCTAATGGTATTCAATGTAGATTATAAAAAGTTTTTTAAAATCTAGGTATATTCAATTTGGATTTTAAAAGATACATTAAAATTTGATGGTATTCAATTTAGATTCTAAAAAATCCAATAAAATCTGATGGTATTCAAAGGTCCATGGATTTTTTGGGATTTCATAAAATTGTGGATTTTGATTGTTTTGTTAATGTATTTTATATCTTTTAAAATTTGATCAAAATCCAAGAAATTTTGAAGAATTTGCCAGAAACTTTATTTTAATAAATAAAATTTTACGAGATTTTACATAAACTCAATTAGACGACGGGTATAATTAAATTAACAATAATTTTTTAAAATTCATAGATTATTGGGCTTTTTTGAAAAATACCCTAACATATAAAACTTTTTGCAAAAATCCTGTTATTTTAAAGTTATATTTGCAAAAAATACTATCTTTTGAAAAAAATTGAAAAAATACGGGATGCAACTGTTTTGAAGATTTAGTAATAATACGATTCAACTACTTGCAACCATATCTGCAACTTTTTGCAACTATATACAACTTTGCGAAAAATGTTGCAAACAAGGTTGCTATTCAACCCAACATACACAAGCAACCAAAATCAATCCCTGGCGGGGCCAGACCAAGGAATCTGGCGAAACTTTTGCATAATCCAGCGACCTTGAACATCATTCCATTCATCTCAATTGTTACACCAAAACTTAAATTAGACGGACTCTAAACTCGAATTTTAACAAGGATTACAGGATTAACATATCAACTCCTTCAAACCATTAAACCTGGTTTCATGGTGGAAGGTTCAACATTGGAGACTGTTACTCCTATTCCATATGATGTGGTTAATGATCTTAAAGGAGGGTATTGAGATAACTTGTTCTTTATAGTGGCAACAATTAACCTGCTTAAAATGCATGCTACTAAAAATTGGATTTTTGTTTCTGTAAGCGGAGTAGTTTTGTTTCAGAATGCCATTGAAGGCATGTTAATATATTTTTGTTGAAGTGACAATGTTTGATCTATGCAACTCATGTTATAGTGGTTTGCTATCTTCTAGCACTTTTAAAATTGTTACCTAGCAAAAAAAAGAAAAAAAAAATTGGTGATGCTTGTCCACCTTTAAGCAGATCTCCTAGTTTACATCAAAAATTAGATCATCCAGAAATCTGCAGTTTTAGGTGGAGCCTGTATTTCTGTATTTTATATTTATGGTCCATTGCAAAAGTTTGCGAAATCGAGTTTGAAACCAATACAAACTGTGAGAAGAATAAGTTTTGACAGATGAAATAGTTGTTGATGTATAAATTGTGCTTGGCTTATAAAAACAGGGCTGAACGTTTCATGTCAACTACAGACTGGCAAACTGCTAAGCTTAAAGCATCTTATATCGATAGATAAGAATTAAATTTGTTATTGTCATCGACATCGTTACGTATAGAATATTAGACGTTAAAATTTATACCGTCTTAAATTGAAAATAATGCTACCATGATTTCGAGTTGCAGCTTTTATGGACAGAAATGTCTTGTTGAAGTATAAATCCTAGAGTTAACTGGTTTAGTGTATCAGTTATCACAGATCACCCGCATTCAACCTCTATCTTGATCCTTGTAGTTGCATATCATTCTCATTTTGATTTATCTCTATTCTTGTAAGTGTAACTTTCATTTCTATTCTCAATTTATTCCTGTCAAATTATCCAAACACTCGATAAGATCTATAACGATTTAGTCGGGATAAACCATTCACAATCTTGCCCTTCTTCATTTTTGTGATTAATTTTGCGATTTTATTTAAAACATAGAATATTCAAACTTAAAAAGATTACTACTATTCACTACGGTTGTAGAAAGCAATTGCAAATTGTATGACACAAGCACGAATCAAACAAAAATTTGAACAAACCAAATAAATGAAAACACCGATTTATATTTAAGACATAAAATTTTCTCTGTTAAAATAATTTCATCCAAATGTATGATAAAAATCATACTATAATTCATAATTATGAAGATTATAATCAACAATTATAGATGCACTCGCACAAATAAGCTTGGCCCCCACTTTTAGCAATGCACATTCCATTTCCTTTGTATTTAGCAAGACATGTTTGTCTACAATCCGCGAGAACACAGTTGTTCGGGTCCAACACTTGCATGCATCTCTTCTGCGCATCAACTTGAGGCATGGTCACTGCATTTAGGATAATCAGTAAGCACTGAGAACAAACGTTTGACAATAACAACAGCAATTAGAAAATATGTATGCATTGATAAATTTAAAGGAATGTAATTAGAGTTTTTAGAAAGAATTACCTGCTATGGCAATAACAACAGCAATTAGAAAGAAATATTGAAATTTGGCCATGAGAGCAAATTGATTTGACACGAACTTCAAATATACAGTGTTGCCTGTAATTGCTATCTTACACTGAAATAATATGATTGACTCATTGTGATTTGTGATTCATATATATAGGTGAAAATTATCTGTATATATCATTCTTTTTTGCGATTTTACAAGATAATAAAAATAATTAATATCTTGCAAAATATTTTATCTCAATTAAAAGCTACTAACTTAATATAGTAGTACAATCTAAATTTAGGATTTTATAAGATTTAATATCCTGCAGAAGATTTTATTTAGTTTTCTTAGATTTTAAATACCTTATGGAGTGTACTAAATTAAAATTTAGAGATAAGCTGATAAATATTACAAAAGCCTACCGATTCGTGTTAATGTACAAAATCATTAAAATACTATGTCAAATATAATTTAAATATTTTGAATTTATTTTAATGAAAAAAAATATTTAAATAATTTTCATGAAAAAATAACTACCTAATCCTGGTTATACTTAGTAATTTGGTTGGAAAAAATTATTATGTTAGAGGGAAAAAAATTATTATTAGTCCTATCTAATCACCATCAATTTGAGTATCTTCTCCCTATTCCCCTCTATTTTAGATAATAAAGAAGAATATTTCATAGTTTAAGTGGGCTGTATTCAATTAAGATTTTAAAAGATTTTTTTGGATTTCTAAAATTTGAAAGCATTCAGGAGTTTGAAAAATCCTTTAAAATCTAATGGTATTCAATGTAGATTATAAAAAGTTTTTTAAAATCTAGGTATATTCAATTTGGATTTTAAAAGATACATTAAAATTTGATGGTATTCAATTTAGATTCTAAAAAATCCAATAAAATCTGATAGTATTCAAAGGTCCATGGATTTTTTGGGATTTCATAAAATTGTGGATTTTGATTGTTTTGTTAATGTATTTTATATCTTTTAAAATTAGATCAAAATCCAAGAAATTTTGAAGAATTTGCCAGAAACTTTATTTTAATAAATAAAATTTTACGAGATTTTACATAAACTCAATTAGACGACGGGTATAATTAAATTAACAATAATTTTTTAAAATTCATAGATTATTGGATTTTTTTGAAAAATACCCTAACATATAAAACTTTTTGCAAAAATCCTGTTATTTTAAAGTTATATTTGCAAAAAATACTATCTTTTGAAAAAAATTGAAAAAATACGGGATGCAACTGTTTTGAAGATTTAGTAATAATACGATTCAACTACTTGCAACCATATCTGCAACTTTTTGCAACTATATACAACTTTACGAAAAATGTTGCAAACAAGGTTGCTATTCAACCCAACATACACAAGCAACCAAAATCAATCCCTGGCGGGGCCAGACCAAGGAATCTGGCGAAACTTTTGCATAATCCAGCGACCTTGAACATCATTCCATTCATCTCAATTGTTACACCAAAACTTAAATTAGACGGACTCTAAACTCGAATTTTAACAAGGATTACAGGATTAACATATCAACTCCTTCAAACCGTTAAACCTGGTTTCATGGTGGAAGGTGCAACATTGGAGACTGTTACTCCTATTCCATATGATGTGGTTAATGATCTTAAAGGAGGGTATTGAGATAACTTGTTCTTTATAGTGGCAACAATTAACCTGCTTAAAATGCATGCTACTAAAAATTGGATTTTTGTTTCTGTAAGCGGAGTAGTTTTGTTTCAGAATGCCATTGAAGGCATGTTAATATATTTTTGTTGAAGTGACAATGTTTGATCTATGCAACTCATGTTATAGTGGTTTGCTATCTTCTAGCACTTTTAAAATTGTTACCTAGCAAAAAAAAGAAAAAAAATTTGGTGATGCTTGTCCACCTTTAAGCAGATCTCCTAGTTTACATAAAAAATTAGATCATCCAGAAATCTGCAGTTTTAGGTGGAGCCTGTATTTCTGTATTTTATATTTATGGTCCATTGCAAAAGTTTGCGGAATCGAGTTTGAAACCAATACAAACTGTGAGAAGAATAAGTTTTGACAGATGAAATAGTTGTTGATGTATAAATTGTGCTTGGCTTATAAAAACAGGGCTGAACGTTTCATGTCAACTACAGACTGGCAAACTGCTAAGCTTAAAGCATCTTATATCGATAGATAAGAATTAAATTTGTTATTGTCATCGACATCGTTACGTATAGAATATTAGACGTTAAAATTTATACCGTCTTAAATTGAAAATAATGCTACCATGATTTCGAGTTGCAGCTTTTATGGACAGAAGTGTCTTGTTGAAGTATAAATCCTAAAGTTAACTGGTTTAGTGTATCAGTTATCACAGATCACCCGCATTCAACCTCTATCTTGATCCTTGTAGTTGCATATCATTCTCATTTTGATTTATCTCTATTCTTGTAAGTGTAACTTTCATTTCTATTCTCAATTTAATCCTATCAAATTATCCAAACACTCGATAAGATCTATAACGATTTAGTCGGGATAAACCATTCACAATCTTGCCCTTCTTCATTTTTGTGATTAATTTTGCGATTTTATTTAAAACATAGAATATTCAAACTTAAAAAGATTACTACTATTCACTACGGTTGTAGAAAGCAATTGCAAATTGTATGACACAAGCACGAATCAAACAAAAATTTGAACAAACCAAATAAATGAAAACACCGATTTATATTTAAGACATAAAATTTTCTCTGTTAAAATAATTTCATCCAAATGTATGATAAAAATCATACTATAATTCATAATTATGAAGATTATAATCAACAATTATAGATGCACTCGCACAAATAAGCTTGGCCCCCACTTTTAGCAATGCACATTCCATTTCCTTTGTATTTAGCAAGACATGTTTGTCTACAATCCGCGAGAACACAGTTGTTCGGGTCCAACACTTGCATGCATCTCTTCTGCGCATCAACTTGAGGCATGGTCACTGCATTTAGGATAATCAGTAAGCACTGAGAACAAACGTTTGACAATAACAACAGCAATTAGAAAATATGTATGCATTGATAAATTTAAAGGAATGTAATTAGAGTTTTTAGAAAGAATTACCTGCTATGGCAATAACAACAGCAATTAGAAAGAAATATTGAAATTTGGCCATGAGAGCAAATTGATTTGACACGAACTTCAAATATACAGTGTTGCCTGTAATTGCTATCTTACACTGAAATAATATGATTGACTCATTGTGATTTGTGATTCATATATATAGGTGAAAATTATCTGTATATATCATTCTTTTTTGCGATTTTACAAGATAATAAAAATAATTAATATCTTGCAAAATATTTTATCTCAATTAAAAGCTACTAACTTAATATAGTAGTACAATCTAAATATAGGATTTTATAAGATTTAATATCCTGCAGAAGATTTTATTTAGTTTTCTTAGATTTTAAATACCTTATGGAGTGTACTAAATTAAAATCTAGAGATAAGTTGATAAATATTACAAAAGCCTACCGATTCGTGTTAATGTACAAAATCATTAAAATACTATGTCAAATATAATTTAAATATTTTGAATTTATTTAAATATTTTGAATTTATTTTAATGAAAAAAAATATTTAAATAATTTTCATGAAAAAATAACTACCTAATCCTCGTTATACTTAGTAATTTGGTTGGAAAAATTATTATGTTAGAGGGAAAAAAATTATTATTAGTCCTATCTAATCACCATCAATTTGAGTATCTTCTCCCTATTCCCCTCTATTTTAGATAATAAAGAAGAATATTTCATAGTTTAAGTGGGCTGTATTCAATTAAGATTTTAAAAGATTTTTTTGGATTTCTAAAATTTGAAAGTATTCAGGAGTTTGAAAAATCCTTTAAAATCTAATGGTATTCAATGCAGATTATAAAAAGTTTTTTAAAATCTAGGTATATTCAATTTGGATTTTAAAAGATACATTAAAATTTGATGGTATTCAATTTAGATTCTAAAAAATCCAATAAAATTTGATAGTATTCAAAGGTCCATGGATTTTTTGGGATTTCATAAAATTGTGGATTTTGATTGTTTTGTTAATGTATTTTATATCTTTTAAAATTAGATCAAAATCCAAGAAATTTTGAAGAATTTGCCAGAAACTTTATTTTAATAAATAAAATTTTACGAGATTTTACATAAACTCAATTAGACGACGGGTATAATTAAATTAACAATAATTTTTTAAAATTCATAGATTATTGGGCTTTTTTGAAAAATACCCTAACATATAAAACTTTTTGCAAAAATCCTGTTATTTTAAAGTTATATTTGCAAAAAAAAAACTATCTTTTGAAAAAAATTGAAAAAATACGGGATGCAACTGTTTTGAAGATTTAGTAATAATACGATTCAACTACTTGCAACCATATCTGCAACTTTTTGCAACTATATACAACTTTGCGAAAAATGTTGCAAACAAGGTTGCTATTCAACCCAACATACACAAGCAACCAAAATCAATCCCTGGCGGGGCCAGACCAAGGAATCTGGCGAAACTTTTGCATAATCCAGCGACCTTGAACATCATTCCATTCATCTCAATTGTTACACCAAAACTTAACTTAGACGGACTCTAAACTCGAATTTTAACAAGGATTACAGGATTAACATATCAACTCCTTCAAATCATTAACATAAACACAATCGAATCATTACCAAACTTGTATACAAACATTTGTTAACCCGAAAATGATTATCAAACTGAGAATCTGAGATTGATGGTGCTCCTGCCGGGCCGATCCGATTTAATGAAGGTGGAGGTGAACATCGACATCGAAGTTGGAGTTGGAGAAGTGATTGATGGCAAAGAAGATAGAGAGTAGGATTGGGGATGTCGGAGATGGAGGTGAAGGTCGGAAGGTCGCCGGAGGAGGTCGGGAGGTCGGGGAGTCAGGTCCGTCAATCGGGATATGAGATTAAGAGAACGAGAGAAGAGAGATACCGTATTTTTGCAATCTTTTTAATTTTTTTAACAACGTAAATTTGCAATGAATTGTAGAGGTTAGTATTTTTGCAAAAACATACTCTAATTTTGGTATACTTGACAAATATCCTAGATTATTATCATTTCATTTAAATAATACACTTCCAAATATATTATTACGAATATGCTTGTTTGGGCACTTTGTTGTTCAAGATTAGGTATGTATCATTGAGAATGTATTAATATTTATGTTTGCATCACTACGAAAAATGTTTATATTTTCGAAAAATAATATTTTCAAATTTTACTAATGGAATGTATATATCCACAAATTACAAGATAATATTCTCGTATTTTATTGGTATTACGACAAGTGTAGAGGATGATAATAAAAAATATAATGAGAACGAAGAACATATGAATGAAAAGTTACATTAGATATATATCTATTTTAAATTATATTAATATTATTTTAATTTGCATATGGGAATGGGATCCTAAAATAAAATAAAATCAATTCAAAATAATCTTTGGGATTGTTTTTAGTCACAAAAATCTTGATAAATCAATCAGTTAAAAATCCAACCGAATTCGTGTAGAATTAAAAAATATGTAAAAAGTCTATTATAAATTTTGAACAATTCGTGAATTTACAAAATTCAATAAAATCCATGAATTATTAACAATCAACATATATATATATATTTATATATAGGGTTGGACTCCATAGCAAACACCTTATATAACAAACAATAAAGAACACCTCATATCTAATAGATCCATTGCCCCTGGCGGGGCCACCCAATACAAAAAGTTCTTATTTTTTTACCCTGTATCCATCCATCATCTCAAAATTTTTTTTTTGAAAAGTTACTGTTCATGATGATGACGTCATCATGAACAGTATTTTTTTTTGCTTGCTTGATAGAGGATAAAAAAACAACTTTTTGTATTGGGTGCCTCTGGCGGGGCCAAAGGATCTAATAGATCTAAGGTGTTGTTTGTTAGATAAGAGTGTTCTGTATGGAAGAAAGGCCTATATATATATATATATAAAGGAGGATACGCGGGAGTTTAGGTGGCGCTCTAAGATCGTCTCAATCTATTTTTCTAATTTTCTAGGATTTTAGAATTTTAAACACTAATAAATATAAAAATATCATTTAACATATTAGAAGTAGAATAGATGTTAGAATTTTTAGAGGAGAAGATTCAAATTTATAGGAAACACATATGATTAGAAGTTCATTTTCTAGAATTTTAGAATTTTAAACACTAATAAATGTAAAAATATCATTTAACATATTAGAAGTAGAATAGATGTTGGAATTTTTAGAGGAGAAGAGTCGAATTTATAGGAAAGACATATGATTAGAAGTTCTATTGGAAGTAGAATAAGTATTTGTAATGTATATTATTAAAAGTTTTATTGGAAGTTGAATAAGAGTTCGAATTTATAGAGAATAAGAGTTCGAATTTATAGAAAAAACATATAAATAAAAGTTCTATTAGAAATAGAAAAATACTCCATCCGTCCCACTCAGTTCTACCCAATTTTTTTTCATTAATTGGCACGCATTTTAAGACTCCTATAAAATATAGTTCCACAACTTATTTTTTAATATACAGAAAAAAAAATAAAAATAAATTATGAATCTATAATTTTAGGAGCCTTAAAATGCGTGTCACACCCCCGTCCCCCAATGGGTAGAACCCACTGGGACGGAGGGAGTATCATTTAACATATTAGAAATAGAATAGGTGTTCGAATTTATAGAGGTGAAGAGTTCAAATTTATAGGGAAGACATATGATTAGAAGTTGTATTGGAAGTAGAATAAGTATTTATAACGCATATGATTAAAAGTTCTATTGGAAGTTGAATAGGAGTTTGAATTTATAGAGAATAAGAGTTCGAATTTATAGAAAAAACACATAAATAAAAGTTCTATTAAAAGTAGAATAGGTGTTTGAATATATTGAGCAGACGTATAATTAAATATTTTATAGAATGTACGATCTTCTTAAATTATACTTTTTTTATAGAAATTAATTATACTTCTCTTAGGAGAATTTATTCATAAATTCAATACTATTGTCATAAAAAAGTCATCGTTTTTTAAAAAGAAAATAATTGATATATTAACATAATAAAATAACATTGTTATTTATGAATTCTAAATAAATACAGGAGCATCTATCAATAATATAAAGAGAAAATAAGATATGTTTTCATTTTCTAAAACTCCATAATTTATAGAAAGTCTAGAATAAGTATAAATTGGAATTCGCTCTATTTTTTAGGTTTTGATTTTAAGGAGTAAGTTGTTGTGTAAGATAAGTATCATCAATATTAATATGTAGTGAAGTTGGAATTTTGATCCCAAATGAGAGCGGCTCGAAACGTGTTTAACGGGAAGACGACTCATTATAAAAAATTGTTTTAGCTATTAAAATATCATATTGGTGTTATAAATTTTATTTTATTTCTAAGATTTGATTTTTATGGATAAAAATTATCATACAAATGATATATGTAAAAGTTAGGTTTTTTGGTTTTAACAAGATAGGGGATCATTAGTAACAACCTTGTTTAACGAGAAAGCGGTTCATTAGAGAAGACCGTATAAAAGATGTTTCAATATATAAGGAATACATATAATAAAATGTTTTATTGGAAGTAGAATACAAGGACGGTGGAGACATCTTATACAATTTTTTATAACTGTATATTTTTTTCTTAGAAATCCTTTATTTTAACTTTTTTATACAAGTTAATTATACTTGCATTAGAAAATATATCCATAAATTTAATATTATTCCCGTAATGAAAATTCTTCGTATTTTATTTTTTTGATATGATAACATAACAGAAAAATATTCTCATGCGGAAGCTGTAAGTTTAAAGAATATAAAAATTGAAATTTACTCTCTTTATATAACGAAGTTAGAATTTCGATTCCAAATAAGAGTGGCTCAAAATGTATTTAACGGGATGACGGTTCACTAGAAAAGATTATATTCGCTATTAGAATTTGTTACTGATGTCATAATTTTTTATTTTATTTTTACGGTTCGATTTTATAGATAAAAATTATTATATAAGTCTTTATAATATATGTTAAAGTTGGGATTTCGGTTTTAACGAGAGAGCGGCTCAATCGAAAGAATCATGTTTAACAAGAAATCGATTAATTAGAGAAGATTATTTAATTATTAAAATTTAATATTAATATCCTTTATTATCATACCTGAGTCTACCACACGTCAGTTAACCTATAAGAATCGAGGAATTATTTTAGGACCAATCAGAGCTAATTCCTAAAATTTAGATCTTTTCTTATTTACAATCTCACCCTAATTACTATTTTATTTGCATTTATAGAACGAAAAATACGTATTTGATTTATTTTTCTATTAATAATTATGTTTTTAATGTTCTCTACGACTGATGCTCAAAATATAATTATATTGAACCGAACTTTCTATAAATATAACATAAAATGTCGTTAAATTACTTGGGGGAAAAATAAAAGGGAATAAGAAAATTGATATGTATTTCAGGTAAATTTTATCATATATCAAATGAATGTATTTTGATATTAATCTTTTTTTTATATATGATTTTTTTTTCAAAATCTTTTAACACACGTCCATACTATTACACATAATTTAAGGAAAGTTACTTGAGATGCATATCGGGTTCGTTACACTCAAAATAAAATAATTTATTATTTTGATACACTATATAATAACTACTAATTTTTATTTTAACTGTTAACTAATAAACAATTTATATAAAATAAAATTCTTACAAACTAAAAAATATAATTATTATATCAATTTAAACATTACAGGAAATCTAAGCCGTTTATTCCCTATTCTCCATCAGACTTAGCCAACTTTGATAAACTAAGTGTATGCATCAATACTTCTCATGGCTAAATCATATTAATTTCGATTAAGTTACTACTTATCTTTTTATTATAGGGTATTCTATACTTGGACAGATTATCTTTTTATTTCGATTGTATCTATGTATTATATGTGTCATGTTTTAATTGTCCAATAAATTCAACAGAAAAACGTTTCTGACAAAAAAAAAAGAAAGAAAAGGATTTAGGTTATCATCATCCCCAGTCCGGATTCTCTCAGAGTTACTTCCCATTAGAATATTCAGTAGCAAACTTCAATAATTCAGCGACTTTGTAAATTGTAGGCATCAGTCCTTATCACATTACACTGATTTGTTTACATTATTAGGTGTGCTTATCGATAAATGTTTTTTTTACAGTGTTGGGTTGTCAATGTTATTAAGTGATTACTTAACAATTTTATTCTAAATACAATAATTATTTAATTTAAAATTTTATACATTAATACATGAATATTATATTTATAATAGATATTTTGATTACTCAAACTTTCAAATTAAAATCATAAGGTACAAATAAAATCAAGAATTAAAAATTATTAACAATATAAAACTATTTACCACATTATTCTTTTTTGAAATCAAACCAAATGCATTCAACTTAGAAGATCAAACGAGAGAGCCTCCAAAAAACACGTAGAAGGAGACGTGAATATAATTTGGGAATTAGCTAAACACGGGGTTCTAGCAATAACATGAGCTACGTGTTAGCATCTTTCCGAATGAAACGAACAGAACTAATGACATACTAAGAAGTTTCTGCTTATAGTCTTCAACCACCTCACCCACTTCCAATAGGTTTATCTTATCTTCCGTGATAGCTTTGACACTGAGTAACGAATCCGACTCCACTAAATCTGAGCACCATTGAGATGTTCCTCCTTAATCCAAGATAAAGATACACATTCAAAATTTAAGTTATGTAAAGTATTAAATAATTCAGTCATAAAAAAAGCTAATCAACCAATTAAAATGTTAGAATGAATTTTAAACTAATCATCTTTTAACATTCTAATTACAAAATTATTTAACTATACAATAATTAATGAAATAAAAAATTTGACCTGGAAATATATTTGAATTATTCAAAATATTAAATATACTCTTAAATAGTATTTTACATTATTTGGTGTATAAATTATCAATCAAAAAATAAAATATATTACATAATCAATGAAAATATTGTTAGTAAATATTTCCATAATAAATTGGTCAACTTAGCACAAATTTTCTTACAAATAACTATTTATTTATTGATAATTAATTGATCAATAAAAGGACATGTGTCATACACAAAAATAATCAAACCTACAAAAATCATTAAAAAAGGGCATACAACATCTACAAAAACTAAAATTGAACAAACACATAGTAAATTATATCACAAATTTCCTTTATCCAATCATTGAACAGATCTTCAATTATGATATATTTCTAGCTTATGTCACTAAATTATACAATCTTTTCGGCGAGATAATCTAACAATTTGTTATAAACGTGATGAATATGTATATCTGATTTGTCATAACGTATTCAAAAAATCGACCAGAATTGTGTAACTATACTATCTAAATCAATGAATTAATATAACAAAATCTAATATATGGGTAGACAAATTCCACGAACAGGATATTAGGCTCTCAATAAAGAGAGATATTTAGTGAAGGCCGAAGTAAAATCAAGGAAATGAAAATAAGACTTATCAATATATTCTTAATGTCTGCTAGTATTGCATTTTGAAAATTACTACTTTTATCCTTCATTTTTTTAATCTTCTTTATTTCTTTGATGCCCTTTTTTGTCATTACACAAGAAAATTACTGCTTTTATCCTTTATTTTTTTAATCTTCTTTATTCTTTTATGTCCTTTTTTGTCATTACACAGCATTTGGAGCGACCCAATTTAGATTGGATCGACCCAAATCTAAATCTATACTATTTTTTATCATTACATAACATTTGGATCGACCCAGTTGGATTAACCCAAATCTAAACCTCTACTATTATCCTTCATTTTTTTATTAATAATATAATTAATAATAATTAGCCGATTGCCTTTTTCAATTAAAAAATGTTTTCTTATAATTGTTATGATATTACCTTTTATAAATACCTAAAATATCATATCTTTCAATCAATAATTTTTTTTCTCTCTAATCAGCATTTGGAGCGATCCAATTGAATCAACCCAAATATAAACCTCTACTATTATTCTTCATTTTTTTATTAATAATATAATTAATGATAATTAGCTGATTACCTTTTTCAATTAAAAGATGTTTACTTATAATTGATGATATTACCTTTTATAAATACCTAAAATATCATATCTTTTTACATCCCATCAAAATTTTAATTGCGTCATATACAGTAGAACCTCGATAAATAAATATTCGATAAATGAATAACCTCATCAAATGAATAATTTTTTCCGGTCCCGACATAATAGAGATAGTGTATTTTTTACCTCGATTAATGAGTAAAATTTTCCGATCCCGAGCGTATTCATTTATCGAGGTTTAACTGTAATTGTTTTGATGGTGTTTTTTCATATTACTGTATTAAATTTTGCAAATGATGTTTTGGACATGGCAGTGAAGGGCTCCTTAAATGGATTCCTTTCAGACATTAAGAGAAGTATACCAGATGCTAGGGGTGGTTCTTTTAATTCGAAGAATCAACAAACATTGGCCTGAAGACATGCAAATGTGATGAGATTGAAGGACGTCGTTGGGCTTAATATATGGGGTGCATCTTTTTGTTTTCTTAAGTTCATGGTGGTATTAATCCATTTAATGTCTGAAAATGGATTAATCCATTTTAATCCAGTCTGTATTAATATGTCGGTTAATTCAGTGGTGTTTTATGGGATCTTGTATTGAACTTATTGCCTTTTGACCTGTTATCATTAATGTTATGGGTTTGGTTTATCAAAAAAAATAATAAAAAATTCTCTCTAATTAAAATACTTATTGATTTTATTTATTTATCCTTACTCAAATAAAATCCATCATACTTACTAATTAATTTCTTTTTTCAGGTTAAACATATTATCTTCTCTATTTTTCAATAAATAAATAATTTCCTTTTTCAGGTAAATTCAATATCTTTTATATTTTATCTAACTAAAATTTCCATCCTACTAACTAATTAATTTCTCTTTTCAGGTTAAACATATTATCTTTTCTATTTTTTAAAAACTAAATAATTTCTTTTTCAGGTAAAATACAATATTTTTTATATTTTATCTAACTAAAATTTCTCCTTTATTAATCAATTTCCTTTTTCAGGTTAAACATATTACCTTTTCTATTTTTCAATAACTAAATAATTTCCTTCTTAGATAAATACAATATCTTTTACATTTTATATAACTATCTCCTTTTTTTAAAAACTACGATCAATTTTGTATAATAAAATAACATAATTACAATATAATTAGTATTAACGAATCAATTACCTTCTTCAGCCAAAATACATTACATTTTCTCTTTTCTCTAACTAAAATCCCTCTTTTTCCAATTGTATCATGGACGGTTACCTTTTTCAAACACGTTACCTTTTTTCCTTTCTCTTACGAAAATCTCTCTTTTTCCAATTATATCACGTGCGATTCTATTTAACAAAAATAAAATAATAATATTATAGTACTAATAATTAACTGATTACCTTTTCAACTAAAACGTATCATCTTTTATATCTTTTCTAATTAAATTCCCTTTTTTCTAGAAATTTCAGGGACAACATTAATTTCTCATTTTCTAAAAAGTATGAGCAATTTTATTTAGTAAAATAACATAATTAAATTGTAATTACTATAAACTAATCAATTACCTTTTTTCACATAAATTATGTAATCTTTTTAATTTTCACGTTACCTTTCTATTTTCAAAACTGAAATCTCTCTTTTTCCGATTATATCACGGACGGTTCTGTTTAATACAATAAAATAATAATATTATAATATTAATAATTAAGCTATTACCTTTTTTATCTAAAACGTATCATCTTCTATTTAATGAAATAAAATAATAATTATATAAATATTAATAATTAGTCGATTACCTTTTTCAAGTAAAACCTATCATTTTTTCTATATTTTCTAACTAAAATCCCTCATTTTCTAGAAATATCACGGATAACATTTATATAATTATTATCAAATCATCTCATATAAAAATTTAAGCCTCCCAAATTTATATTTTAAAAAAATTAACTTAAATTAATGAAAAATTCATATAATAAAATTTCTCCTAATAACTAATCAATTTCTGTTTTCAAGTAAAACATATTAAAACAATCAATTTCCTTCTAAAATACGTTACCTTTTCTATTTTCTTTAGCTAAAATCTCTCTTTTTCCAATTAAATGACGCCCTTACTTAATTATAAATAAACAATTTTCCAATAACTAATCAATTTTCTTTTTCAAGTAAAACATATTAAAATAATCAATTTTCTTTAAGAAAACGTTACCTTTTCTATTTCCTTTAGCTAAAATCTAAATTTTTCCAATTATATGGCGCCGGTCGGTTGGCTGGTTGGTCGGTCGGTACCTTTGTTTTTACTTAATTACCCTTACTTAATTATAAATAAAAATTTTCCTAATAATTAATCAATTTATGTTTTCAAGTAAAACATATTAAAATAATCAATTTCTCTAAATTGTATTTTAAATTTTTACTAATCGAGAAAACTAAATATACAACTCAATTGCATTTTAAATTTTACTAATAGTGGAAATTAAATATCACTAACAAAATATAATAAAAATTCGTATACAACGAATAACATCCGTTAGATTTTTAGTTAAAAATTAGAACTATTATATACTTATATAAAGGAGAAACGAGGGGATCTAAACTTCTACTATTATCCTTCATTTTTTTATTAATAATATAATTAATGATAATTAGCCGATTGCCTTTTTCAATTAAAAGATGTTTACTTATAATTGATATGATATTACCTTTTATAAATACATAAAATATAATATCTTCCAATCAAAAATTTTTTACTCTCTAATCAGCATTTGGAGCGACCCAATTGGATCAACCCAAATCTAAACCTCTACTATTATCCTTCATTTTTTTATTAATAATATAATTAATGATAATTAGCTGATTGCCGTTTTCAATTAAAAGATGTTTACTTATAATTGATGATATTACCTTTTATAAATACCTAAAATATCATATCATCCAATCAATAATTTTTTTCTCTCTAATTAAAACACGTTGACATTTAATTTAAAACATAATATTGCAATAATTAATACATACCCAAAAATATGACATCATATCTTCTAACCACTAACAAAATATAATAAAAATTCGTATACAACGAATAATATCTGTTAGATTTTTAATTAAAAATTAGAACTGTTAGATCTAATGATTAAAAATGTTACATGATTAAATTTATTTACTAATTGCATACCCAAAAATATGACATCATATCTTCTAACCACTAACAAAATATAATAAAATTTCGTATACAACGAATAATATCCGTTAGATTTTTAGTTAAAATTAGAACTGTTAGATCTAATGATTAAATATGTTACGTGATTAAATTTATTTACTAAAATATCAAGGTTCGAATTCCGTCAACGATACTATTATCCTTCATTTTCTATATCTTCTTTATTTCTTTGATGCCCTTTTTTACCATTACACAGCATTTGGAGTGACCCAATTTAGATTGAATCGACTCAAATCTAAACATATACTATTTTTTGTCATTACACAACATATGGAGTAACCCAATTGGATCGACCCAAATCTAAACCTCTACTATTATCCTTTATTCTTTTTATCTTTCTTTATTTCTTTGATTCTCCTTTTTGTCATTACTCAAATCTATCTCTGTCATTTTTCACCTTCAAGTCCAAGCCGCTCAAATCTTCACATTGCTGGATTTTGACGCATGTTTGCACTTTTCAGATTTGAAAGCTGGGTTTTTCACCAAATTAACATCTCAACCCCCTAAATTAGGGTTAAGGTGTGTGTACTAGACCTCCGTACGGGTCATATATGTTTGGTTCCGGTTTTTAGTTTGACCATAAGAGTTAAGTTTTTATTCATTTCATAGTATTAAAAATTAGACAGGATAATATTTGTTTGGTTTTGATTTTGGTTTAAAATTTAAGAATTAAAGTTTTAATGAATTACCCGATGTTATAATAATATACAGGACACCAGGAAGGTACCTTTAAAATATTTGCTTGGCCTTTCAGTTTTCGATTTTACATGTCATAATAACAAAGGTAGTTGGAAAGATTACAAGTTAATAACATTGACACATTACAGACCATGTTATTTGTAAATAATCTTGGGACTCAATTTGATACTTATAGACATTATTTTGTTTTCAAGCAAGTTTTTGTTCTTTATGGATTTGTTCAACTTAAGGTTCATGGGGTAGACATGCTACGTACCAGAAGGTCTTATGGAATAGCATACTTTTTATCGGATGTCTCAGAAGGGACTATGGAATAGCATACTTAGAAGCTCAGACCCACGTCACAAGCCTCACCCTCTAGGTCAGGCAACATTGCTCTTATTTATGCTATAAATATCTTCTTTACTCGCGTTCAATTTCACTCCATATATGATCTCATATTTAGCACTTTCACTTGAGCTCCATATTAAAATATAAAAGCACTAACTTTTCCCTTTTTCAGTTTAGTTGGCTTTTTGAGAGATAATAGGTAGTGGAAAATGTGATTGTTATAATTTGTAATCATACATTATTTGAAGGTAAAAGTGAATAAGTGAGCTTCTTGCGGAGACCTGTGTTTTTGGTAAACAGTATTATCCTTCATTTTTTTAATCTTCTTTATTTCTTTAATGCCCCTTTTTGTCATTACACAGCATTTGGAGCGATCCAATTTAGATTGGAACAAAAAATTTTATTATGATATTGTACTTATTTTCAGTAATGTTGAAGTACTACGATTGCACCTCCATCCTTTCTCTTCTCCTCCAGCTACATAATTTTAAATATTGAAAACAAAATACAATACAAGAAGAAGTTTGCATTTATAAATATAGATTACAAGCAGAGAGAGATGTTTAGTTACAGATAGACTACTTAGCAACAACATAAGTGATAAAATGAAAGATGTTAGTTACATATAGACTACATAGCAGCAACATAAGTGATAAAAAGAAAGATGGTCCACATGATGATCAAGCTAATGAAGTATTGAAGTAATTAACAAGCCTGAATCACATAAGCAACTTCCATTTTATAGGTATTGTTTATCATAACGTGGGTAATGGGTTTATGTATTCCTATTAATTTTATTTTTGGTCACCCCTCTAAGTTGAACACAAAAAAAATTAACAACCCATCAAAATAAGTAGTTTAAAAATATATTCAAATTCAAATTATTATATTTGTTTCAATAAGAACATACTTTTAATATAATAAAGTCAATAAAATAAAAATTCAACAATTTCAGAAAGCGAGAGCCATGGTGAAAGACCTTAATTTGAACATAAACTATAAATCTACTAGAATATTTATCTGATATTTTGGATTGCTTATTTAATTGTATAATTTACTTATTTTTAATAAAAGAATCTATATTAATAATATATATACACTGTATTTTCATACATGAATTTACTAATACAGTTTAATGGTCACGCTCTGGTGAGAATGAGAACAGTGAGACATTTCAAGCTATTTTAAAGGGCCCCGCTAGGGGCATCTTCACAAAAAAAGTCTTATAATTCTACCCACTATCCATTCATAAAAAAAATAACAAAAAAAATTAAAATGAGAACAGTGAGAACACACATATTCGCTACATTTCAAGCTATTTTAAAGGGTCCCGCTAGGGGCATCCTCACACAAAAGTCTTATAATTCTACCCTCTATCCATTCATAAAAAAAATTAACAAAAAAAATTTAAAATTGCTTGAAATGTGGTCTCATTGTTCTCCAATATTTAAATATTATATTAACTATGAGGTCTCATAGTTGGTGTAATATGTTCTTGATATTATATGAGGTTTAATGTTTTGGAGCCATTGGGGGTGAAGGGATTATCATTTCCGCATTTGAATAATGAAGACAATGTATTATTGTCTTCAATTAGAGAACAATATTTGTAAAAATATTTATTACTTTTATTGCATATTTTGATGGATTAAATAAATTTTCAACATTGTTAAAATAGAATTGTATGCTACTTTTTATATAAATTTTAGCATATCATTATTTTATTAAATACTTATATAACTGTATATAATATCTTTTTAAGAATTGATTATTTATATAATTGCATACAATATCTTTTTAAGAAATCAATCAAATTTGTTAAATTTTTGTTATTGTCAATTTAAATTAAATAAGATGTTTTAAGAAATCCATCAAATTTGTTAAATTTTTGGTATTATTATTTTAAATTAAATAAGATGCCGTGTACGAAGTACGGGCAAAATGCTAGTCATTTACAAAGAGTTAGTACAAAATCTAATATTTTGGTAGATAAAATCCATCAACGGGCAACGGGTAACTAGACTCTCAATGATATTTTTATTGAAAAATAAAGAAAAATCAATATAAAAATTTTAAAAATAAACTTAAAAAATTGATATCAGCTCCTAAACTTTAGTTTAGTATCTTTTGGGAAAGGTGGAAAGAGAGGGAGCAGCAGCTAAGGTTTTTGTTAAAAAAATTATTAATAATGATAAATAAAAAGGTTGATACACTTAAAATTATATATTATTTTTAATAAAAGGGTATCTTTTTGAATTTTGTATTCCTGAATTAAAGTAATAGTATCAATTCCCATATCTTAACATAAGAACATATATTGAATTTGCTTGGTTGGTTGACTATTTTTTTTTTATATCAACAAAGCAAAAAAAAAAATGGCTATAAAAACTAAATAACTTGGTAGAAAGATTCTACACAAAGAGAAATATTTTTTAACGAGAAATAAGAAAAAATAAAAAGGAGAGTTTCATTTTGTTTGGGAGACTTTACACATGCATGCTACTCTTAGTTTTTTTTTTTTTTTTTATAATATCTCAATGTTGTTCTAATACATATAATTATATATTTGCATAACTTGGATACATAATAATATTTCATATAATTGTTATATTTTTTCTATTCGAGTATTTCATTTCATTTCGTGTACACGAAAAAATTTATGTAATTTAGTGTCATTTTATGTTTTAATTTGGGGTACACGATTTAATATCATGTCATTTTCATACAAGACCCTAAAGTACATGACATGAATGTACAAAAAGATTTATCAGGTCTACATAAGTGTTTACACTAAATCACGCAAGCGTACGTGGTCACAAGTAATATATAAGGTTAAGTCCAAATTCGTTCCCACAGGGATCAAGTTATGGTTCTATTCAGTAAATATGCCTATGCAACAATGTATGGTTATTATGCACTGCTAAGACAATAACAATTTTGGGTTTATTAAACTAAATTAACTAAGACACAAATTAACAAAACTAAGAATTAACTAACTAACAAGAATTAAAATCTAATTACGTCTGCAAGAGTAAACATGGAATCCTAACTTCATTAAATACTTTGCTTAGATCTGACGCCTTTAATCACTATATGCAATGGCTATGATATCTGATCGGATAACACGAAACAAGTACACGCTACTTCTCAGTATACGTATACCAAACTAAACATACATCCACAAAAGAGATAGAAGATGAATAGACACCAATTATGCTTAGACCCTATATGTCTATAGAATTTGAAAACATAACGGTTGAAGAGCAAGTTATCCATAAAGATCACACAGGGCAATATAAGTATTCTCATCTCATACTACGAATCATATTGATAAACAATTATGAACCTATGCTAGCATGGCAAGTTCTAAATCTCAAGATCCACTTTCACTTCACAAGAGATTAACAAATTAGATGTTCATGACGCATCTATCAATTAAGCATAACCATACGAGGATATCAGATATACATCACACACAGATCTTTAAAGCATCGAGATACTAAAGCTCCATAAATAAATCCGTTAGAATCCCATGACAACGATTAGTTCATAATTGAACCTCTCGTCATCATGGGATCTGATGAAACCATGATAAAAACAAGATATGAAAAAATACAAATAAAACTAAGTAATTGATATGTAATAGTTCTACTCCTAATGATGATCTTAATGATGATAATCTAATTTTACAAGGGTTGGATGTGTTTATATAGGCTCTAGACATCTTGCCCAACAAGAAAATACCAAATCAGAATTATAATAGAAGTACGTTTCCTAAACTGATTCTGATTTAAAGGGAAATTCGTAGTTGACTTTTCTTCAGTTTTTCAGGACCGTTCCAGTAGTAATTGGACATCTGGACCACTTTAGAATGATAGAGAATTCCGTTATCTTCGCGTGGACTGCTTACGGGCCCCAAACGGGCTTCTAGAACTCAAGTTATGGCCAAAACAAAAATACAAAAATCTGGCAGAATTTCTCCGCGCTGACGTTACTGTTCATGGCGCAGGAGCCTCGGATTGGGCGCCTGATGCGCCGATGGTGGCTGCCGGGAGCTGATTTTTGCTGCCGGGAGCTGATTTTGGCTGATTTTCTTCGTTTTAACTCCTTTTGCGCCCATTCTTTTTGCGTTCTCTTCCGTTTTCAATCCTCTATGCTTGGAATCCTCATGGTGAACCACAACAAGACTCCATTCTTCATTATTAAGCTCGAATTTAACTCCAAAAGTGACGGAAACAACGATCTTAAGCAACATTCTTCCAAACCTACACACTTACACAAAACACATCAAAACTACAACAAACTTGAGTCCAAGACAATCAATTTAAGTCGAATTGAAGTGATCCAAGTGGATATAAATCCACTTATCAATAAGCTATTTCTTCTTATATATGTAGGAAAAATATACTCATTGTTAAAAAAAAAAATGAATTTTATGTTATTTAACCCAAAATCTGAATTACAAGGACACATATATAACAATGTGATTATGTGTTTATGGGCCTGTTTGGGAACCCGTTTTACCACTAACTTATGCCTTATAAGGCCATAAGCACTTATGGGGGGTGTTTGCCAAAATAAGTTTTGGCTCAACTTATAACTTATAATCTCATAAGTTGAATGTTAGGAAATCCTAACATTCAACTTATGCTTATAACTTATTTCTCGATATACGCAATATATAATATTCTTCAAATCTTCAAAATCATATATCTCTCGATCCATTCATTAGAAAATTGATATGTATATATCAAATTTCTCTACTCATCGAGATCTATTCATTGACATCCATTGTTAAATATAAAAAACAAATATTTTGAAAATTATAGAAAAAAGTTAACTTATAAGTTCTGATTTACCCAAACAGTTTACTGATTATAAGTTCTGATTTACCAAACACTTTACTGACTTATAAGTTATGCTCTACTTATCACTTATATGACATAAGTGCTTATAAGTCATAAGCTACATTTTTTAAGACACCCCAAACACCCACTATATATTACACACTTGATTTCAATTTTATGGACATTAGCTTATTTTCACAAGTAAGTCAAATTAAAAAAAAATAGGTGATACTCATTTTCATATGTCTTATTTTAAGAATAAAATAAAACTAAAATTTTTTCCATGTTTTACTAGAAAAGAATAAAAATACCAAAATACAAACTTCCAAACTGAATTGAAAATGCACATTTTAATTTGTCTTTACAAATAAGCTAAGGGCAATAACCATAAAATCTAACAATTATATGTTATTCCAAGAGCGCGATATATTGAATTTGTTTAGTAAGTTGATGAATTTTTTTAATAGTTTATAAAATGACATATAATTTGTAAAAATGATATTGAACAACCACATAACAAACTAGATTAGATGAAAGTTTCTATTGTTATAACTACGTTTGTTTCATAGATCTTGCACAGTAGACATCTTTTCTCATATCGCTTAAACATGCAACTTAATGATTTATTGGAGTCGTGAGGATTAAGTTTCCACACATTTTAAATATGTAATCGAAAAATTAACCACGACCATACAAATATTTTCAATAAATTAATATAATAAATATTTTAAGGATTCGATATTTAATAAATATACCAAATTCTCAGAATATGGGTGAAAAATTTACTAACATGATACGTAAAGATTTTTCTAACAAAGAGAGAAATAAAATGAAAGCTAAATTTAGAAAAAAAACAATAAAGAGGGATTTTGAACTTTTCAACGGGGTTGTATTTGTTTTGATGAGTGGTTCATAATATTAATATTAATTCATTTGGTATGAATTCACAGATAAGTAATTTTATATTTACGTTAATTAACATTCCAATAAAATTATATATTTTTCTAAATAAAATTTAAAATAATATATTTATATTAATTTATTAATACAATTTATTGGTCGGTGCGTAGCACGGGTAGAACGCTAGTTATAATATAACGTAAATGTATTAAATTTTTTTAAAAATATTATAATGCCGCCGCAAAGCGCGACTTTATCAACTAGTTCATTAAAATTTTAATTGAATACACCACTCTAAAATTATAAATAAATAAATGAAGCTGAGACGAGGAGACGAGGAGTGGCGTGCGAAGAAAATTAGAAACTAAAAACTGGGTTGATCCATTTCCTCTCTTGTTGTAAAACCCTAAAACGTCCATCCCCCAATTCAATTTCATCTCTCCCCCCCTTTCCTAATTTCAATAAAAAAAATTTCCTATGCCTTTCATCTCATTTTAATCTCATTTCTTAATCTCAACTTAATTGCCTCCAGATCATTCTTTGAATTTCTCTCTCTCTCTCTCTCTCTCTCTCTCTCTCTCTCTCTGATACAAATATATAGAATTGAAAGGGTTTAGGTAGGAGAAGGCAAGGCTGGCGGGTGTAGAGATTAGGTGATGGCGGATCTGCCACGTGTCCGCCAATATATATTACTCAATTTCGGTTTTAACATATCAGTTGTTGTACAATTAGGGTTAGGGTTTGTAAAATTTGGGGATTTTCTAGTTAATGAGTGCAAACTATGTTGACTGTGCTTAGAGTGCACCTTCCGTCTGACATTCCCATTGTAGGTTGTGAGCTTACTCCTTATGTGCTTTTGCGTCGTCCCGATAAGTCTGCTACTACTGATGATGTTAATGAATCTTCGCCTATTGACGGTCATTTCTTGAGATATAAGTGGTTAGTTTTTGTAGTTTACGTAATTTATCGATTCTGATTGGTGTGTAGTATGTTGTGTGAATAAAATTTAATGTGCTTGTGAATTTTTGTATATGTTTGTGTTTGTGGAATTTAATTTGAAGTCATTTTTGTATTTATTGATGTCGAAATTACGATATTTTTAAGCTCTTAAATAATGCTTCTAACAGAAAGGATAAATTTAATGTGATTTAGGATTTTGAAGGTTAGTTAAGGATCCACATTTCTTTTCTCTTACTCTGTATATATCTTCTAAGTTACGTAGAAAATTACAGGTTTTAGGTTGTCTGCAGCTTGTATTCCCCTGGTCTTACCACCTAGAGTAAAGATGGTAGGGTTGTTATAAGGTTTTATTATAATACTGTCATCCTGTTTGTAATTATAGTGCACAATATACGCTGGGAAAAAACCTTTGTTTATGTGATAAAATTGTTGTGTAAGTTGCGTTCCTCGTTAAATACTATCAATCACTAGTAGATCCAGTTGCCTGCCTTATTTAACCTCTCAAACCTGTTTTTAACATTATACTGTTGTAAATGAGAATGTATTTATAATTAACACAACTCTCTAAGGAACAACCTTATTTGATACAAAAGTTTAGGATCTCTCATGGTGGATGTTAAAAATTTAGAAATAATGCGGATTTGGGATTTCTGTAAAGGAAATACTGTAAGCATGCTAGCTCCCTGTATTGAAGAAGACATTTACTTGGCTTTATTGTCATAGTAGAGCTTTTGGAACAATCTGCGATTGCATTAGCCATGAATCGTACTGATGCAGCTTTTGACTGCACACAATTTATTTTTCTATTTTGTTTAATTTATTATATCAAGTCTCCCATTGTTAATCTGCTTAAAATATGGTTCTTCCTGGTTTCTATTGAACTGATTCACTATCTTCTCTAAAAGTTCACCTGTTTCATAGGTTCAATATCCCCTCTTTTGCTCTGTTAAGCCAACTTATGGCTAGAGAGGTGCTTGGGAATCGTCTACCTAAAGATTTCAATATAGACTTGAAGCTGTACAATTCTTGACATAAACATCAAACATGTTACAAGTGGGGAGACTACATTTATAAAAGTAGTTTATATCTATACA
Organism: Kitagawia praeruptora; assembly: GCA_037693485.1. Lineage (NCBI taxonomy): Eukaryota > Viridiplantae > Streptophyta > Magnoliopsida > Apiales > Apiaceae > Kitagawia > Kitagawia praeruptora. The sequence goes on along the minus strand of CM075348.1, from coordinate 2,386,647 downwards.
TTAGGATAATTATTACTGCCTGCTTAATGCAAAACTACATATTACCAACTAATGAAAAACTGATTGCGAGGTAATGAGTATGCTTAGCTGATGTGGACTATTCTTAAAGTCAAAACCAGTTTGTTATATTATTTGTTGGAATTAACTAATTAAGATGATTAATGCTGATATTGAGAACCAAATGAATGCCTGCTAACTTTCCAACCTTTCACCTTATGCTACATTATTAAATTTATCTCATGTTCATGGGTCTGATATGTTCTTGCGTTGGTTTTTCTTTCTAATATCCGTATAATGGACTGAAATAATCTCTGTTACGGCATCATTCATGCACTTAAAGGCCTTACTGCACATGTTGATCATGTCAAAACTGATTTTTATTTCTAGCATTTGCCAATTTGTGCTATATATTCCATTTCAGAATGGATCACCAGTTCCAGTTAATCCAATTTTTGCTTATGTGGAATCTTGGGTGTCATTATCAATATGATTTGGTTAGGGGTAATGCTTGATTATAGCCATCTTCTTTTCAGATATAGTATTGCTATATGGACTTTCAACGTTTCACTTGGATACTTGTTGACATGTATGTAATACATTTGTTCAACTTGATTGACATGAAGAACACGATGAATAGTTACATTGTTTTACTTTGTTTGAATTGGCTCTATGCCTATACGGCTGTTTCCAATGTTTAAGAAAATAAGATGACAACTTCCCCCCCTCTAGTACATTATCTTGGTCACTTGATGTTTAATGTATGGATGATGGATCTGATTTATGGTTATGAGTCCATAGTTTACACTCTTGCTAAATTGGTCTGGTTTGCAGGTATCGCATACAAAGTGACAAGAAAGTTGCTATTTGTAGTGTACATCCATCTGAGCAAGCCACCTTGCAGTGCTTAGGATGCGTGAAGGCCAAAATTCCGGTTGCCAAAAGTTATCATTGCTCGCCCAAGTGTTTCTCAGATGCATGGCAACACCATCGTGTACTGCATGAGCGTGCTGCTAGTGCTGTAAATGATAATGGAAATGAGGAGGAAGAAATATTTGGCCGTGGCCTAGCTAGTTCACAATCTAATTCTAATCTGACCAGTGGTGCAACACCATTATATCCTGCAGCAGTTGCACAAAGGAGTGGTGGTGAAACTTGGTTCGAAGTTGGACGTGCAAAAACTTATACTCCTACTGCTGATGATATCGGCAGTGTCCTTAAATTTGAATGTGTTGTGGTAGACGCTGAAACAAAAGCACCTGTGGGACATGTCAATACGATATTAACTTCTCGTGTCATCCCAGCCCCATCACCTAGTCCACGTCGCTTAATTTCCGTAAGTGGAGTTGATGTGACAGGACATCTTGATCTAGATGGTCGCACACTGTCTGTGGGGAATTTCACTGTGCTGTCTTACAACATCCTATCTGACATCTATGCTACAAATGACATTTACAATTACTGCCCTACTTGGGCTCTTTCTTGGCCTTACCGCAGGCAGAATTTGTTGCGAGAAATTGTTGGATATCGTGCAGATATCGTCTGTCTTCAAGAGGTATATACGAAAAATACTGTGTATCAACCTAGTACGTGAAAAATTGGTTTAGTAATACTAAATTTTATAAAATAATAGTACTTACGATTGAGTTTTCCAGTATATATCTCTGCAAAAACAATTGTTTTTCTTTAGTTTGATGCAAGTGTCTTCTATTTAATGGTAGTATGCTCTTCTACGGGTCAACTTACATCATGATAGATACAGTTGGTCCTACCTTAAAAAATTTGATGTGATTATGTGTTTTTGTTTTTCCATAAAGGTACAAAGCGACCATTTTGAAGAGTTTTTTTCCCCTGAGCTGGACAAACATGGGTATCAAGCTCTCTTTAAAAGAAAAACTGCAGAGGTTTTGTAACTTGCTAGTCTTAAAGATATAATGCTAGTCTCAACAAATTACTTTTAGTTATCCATGGTGTTGCTCTTTTTGCAGGTTTTCACCGGTAATGTCAATACTATTGATGGCTGTGCGACTTTTTTTCGCAGAGATCGGTTTTCGCATGTCAAAAAATATGAGGTGAGAATATATCATTATGTATATATTTCGTGATGTAGTAACTGTTGTTATAATAAAGCTTATGCCTGCATTCAGGTTGAGTTCAATAAAGCTGCACAATCTCTGACCGATGCTGTGGTTCCAACTGCTCAAAGGAAAACTGCTCTAAATCGATTGGTTAAGGTAGGATGGTTTGATGTACTTGTTTCTTCCTTGGTCCTTTGGCTCCTTAAAATCTAGGTAATAATTGGATGCCTATTGAAAATTAAAATCATTTTGTTCCCTTTTTAGGATAATGTTGCACTGATTGTGGTTCTAGAAGCAAAGTTCGGTAATCAGGTTGTCGATAATCCGGGGAAACGCCAGCTTGTATGTGTGGTAAGAACATAAAATAGGCTTTTTGCTCATGCTTTTTTTTTTTTTCCTAATCACACATTGTGTTTTTCAAAATTTATATAAGGTGGTAGTCTTGTACCATCATAGTATCTGTTAAAAATGAGGCTGCTTTTTATCATGTTGGGCAATAAGTATTTATTTCACTTGGCAAATAAAAATATACTTAAGTATTGATAAGTGTTTTCATCAAGCATTCGCGGTTGAGTCTTGGCTTTTCCGGAGTATTAATGCAAGCATGTAGACTGCTTCACTAGTATATATACACCCTTTCTGTTTCATATTAAAATTGACTGTTGTTGATTTGGGAAATTTATATAACTAATACTGACATGATCAATTTTTAAGTTTTAACAGTTAATAAGGGTTCTGTAGTACTTAGAGAAAAGGGGAAATGACAGGTTCTAAATTTATGAAGACTTCATTTATTGTCTGAAAGAGTGGAAGGTAGATATATATGCGGAACAAATAGAGCATTGTCTTATATCGACTATGGTAAGGTCTGGTCTTAATCTGCAGAGCATGCAGAAAAAGTATAACACTCTTTCCTTTCCAATCTGCATCTGTTCCATCTTGTACCTGTGATTGCCTGTACATCCGTCTTTCAATTTTATTAGTTCTCAACTGTGCAATTCTATATCTGTATTTGATGCGTGTAGGTATGAGAAAATTCAAATAATCAAATTCCTGTTTTGTGTATATCATTTTACTTGTTTAATCACAGGCTAACACACATGTGAATATTCACCAAGACTTGAAGGATGTCAAAATTTGGCAGGTTTATCCATACTCCTCATCTTCACTTAAGTACTTTCTCTGTTTCTTTCTTATAAACCTTACATTTGTGTGCATAGGTCCACACTCTTCTGAAAGGACTGGAAAAGATAGCTGCTAGTGCTGACATCCCCATGTTGGTGTGTGGGGATTTTAACTCAGTACCTGGAAGGTGTGTTTTTTTTCTGAAGTTGCTGATTTGTCCAGATTATGTTATGTATAGAAGTTTAAAAAAAATTGAGTGTTTTCATGATACACTGACCTGACATTTGAGCTTCATTGCAGCGCTCCTCATGCACTTCTTGCGTTAGGTAAAGTTGATCCAATGCACCCAGAGTTGGCAATAGATCCTCTGAATATCCTGCGCCCTGCTACCAAGCTGACACACCAGTTGCCATTGGTAACTACATATCTTTGATAATTTGATGCTTTTTCTATCTGTTGATTGCATCTATTATAGGATCTAACTCATGGTGGGATCATCTGAGTGAGGTGGACTGTATCATCAAAAAGCTTCATCATGAGTAAATGTACCGCTTTTTACAGGTTAGTGCATATTCATCATTTGCAAGAGTTGGGGCTGCTCTTGGTTTTGAGCAACATAGGAGGAGAATGGATCAAAATACGAATGAACCTTTATTTACAAACTGCACTAGAGATTTTATCGGCACCCTTGATTACATATTTTACTCAGGTATACTTGTTATTCTTATATGTTATCTTTATTTATTGATTCAGTACTCACATCTACTTATGTTTTGTTGGTTTTTTATTTTAAAATGTACTCCAGTAATATGGTTTTACTTCCCCATTTTTCTACATATCACCAAAATATTTATAATGCATGTGATCTATTAACGATGACCATTTTTTTGTTTCAGCGGACTCTTTAACTGTGGAATCTTTGTTAGAGCTTCTGGATGAGGATAGCTTGAGAAAAGACACAGCACTTCCTTCTCCAGAGTGGTCTTCGGATCACATAGCACTTCTAGCAGAATTCCGGTGCAAGCCTCGAACTAGACGATGATGACAAAGATTAGGCAAGTTTCTATCACTTTTCTAAAACCCTGTGTGATGCTTTAAGATTTTTGCTGTCAGGTTCCCCTTTCCTTTCTGTATAAATCAGATGGGCATAGATTATAACACCCAAAAGTCGAACTTCTTACTTGCATTGTACTCTATAATTATATTACTTTGCGGTCCTCACAATTGTATTATGTTGTTAACAATCGATCTGTCCTGCAGGTCAGATATTCATATGGACCCCCATAAGATTGTACAAGCATAGAGAACCAGTCGATAAAGATAGTCAATGTAAGAATGGTAGATAATGATCTGCTTTGTATTATGCTCTTCCTGTCTGATAGAAAGTGACGAGTTTTCTTCTTCAGTTGCGTTCTCTTTTTACTTCAAATAGGAATATATATCAGCAATACCTATGGTGCAAGTATATTCTCCACACAAGTGAGATCTAGTTTTTCACCACAGAAAGGTCTTTCTTTCTTTAACGTCATTATAATTCTTTTTGTTTTTTCTGGGTCATTGTACAATGTTAATTTTTGCTATTGAACAGCTGAAAGGATAAAAGTGGTAGTGTATCTTGTCTTTAGGTTGCACTGTAATGGGGTTGCAAATTAAAAATGGAGATGGAGTTTTGATATGTTTCAGCCATGTGGCTTTTGTTTTTCGGGAATAATCTTATACCCATCTGTTATTAATATTTGGTAGATGTAATTATAGAGTAAATTGGTGGTTGAACTACTTTTGCACTTCTGTGGCTGGATTTTCATATTTACAAATTGTTTGCAAGACTTTTGCCTTTCAAATGCAATGTCTGGGGACCAAATTGTGTATTAGAAAGTTTGGTGACCAAATTTTGTATTTGAAAATTCAGCCATCAAAGTGCTATGCTATTTTAGCCATTTTTAGGTGTATCTCAGCCACCAATTACCAACAGATGCACTTGGGTTCTAATGCAAAAAAAAAAAAAAAAAAAAGGGAAACCACAAGTTATGCTCTATATAAAAATATAGAGCATAACAAACTAAAATATATTTTCCCAACTTTAAAGATATGTCAATAGTAGCTAGTTAAACTGTAACAAACGAGAGGGGTTTGGAGTCGTTGAGAATGAGCGATAGGGATGGGAACGGGTCGGGTTCGGCTCGGGTTTTGCAAAATCCAAATCCAAATCCAAATATTTTCGGGTTTCGGGTTTCGGATCGTATCGGGTTTCGGATCCAAAACTCAATATCCAAATCCAAATCCGTCGGGTTTCGGATCGGATCGGGTTTTTTTCGGGTATTCACAATTAAAAATAGTGTAAATAAGTTGCTTAACAAAAAAATAAAAAAAATTGTGTAAGTAAGTTAAAAAATACCGCTACATCCATGACAATTTATTTTCTCGATCTTTCCATATCTTATGTCTCAAAGATATGTGTATGTATAATATGTATTTATAATATACATTTATATATATAATATATATATATATATATATATATATAAAATAGTGTATGTATAATATGTATTTATAATATACATTTATATATAATATATAATATATAAAATATAATAAATAAAAGTCGGGTATTTTTCGGGTTTCGGGTTCGGCTCGGGTTTTGATCGGGTTTCGGGTTTCGGACCGGGTTTCGGATCGGGTTTCATGAAATCCATATCCATATCCAAAATTTTTCGGGTTTAAAATTTAAATCCATATCCATATCCAAATCCAAAATATCGGGTTCGGATCGGATAAAAAATCGGATTTCGAATCGGGTATCCGTCGGATCGAATTTTTTTCCCATCCCTAATGAGCGAGGAGAACATGCAATGAGAATGTGGAAGGATAATGAATGAAACAAGAGTGAAAAAAAGTTGGGAAATTCTAAATGGTACGCCTCTAGATTTGGTTTTTCCAAATGGTACGCCAAATAGTTTTGGCTTCTGAATGGTATCCTTGTACTATTGTACCATTCTTTACGGTACCCCTCCCGTCAATCCCCGTTAAACAAACGTTTATTTAATCAACAATTAACTTTAAAAAATAAGGGAAATTCTCAATGGTACGCCTCTAGTTTTGGTTTTTCCAAATGGTATGCCAAATAGTTTTGACTTCTGAGTGATACCCTTATATTTTATTATATATTTGATTCTTATTGCTGAGCTGTTTATTACCCCAATATTAATTACGAAATTAATATTTAATTAGGTTTCGGGCCTATGAATTAATTTGGAGTTAGGTTTGGAGTGAGATTCGGAGGGACTGAGCCTATGATATATAATAGATTTATTAAAATAAAATATAAGGGTACCATTCAGAAGCCAAAACTAATTGGCATACCATTTAGAAAAGCCAAAACTATAGGTGTACCATTGAGAATTTTCTTACTGTTTATGGGGTAATTAAACGTTTGTTTAACGGGGGTTGACGGGAAGGGTATCGTAGAGAATGGTATAATAGTACAAGGGTACCATTCAGAAACCAAAACTATTTGGCGTACCATTTGGAAAAGCCAAAACTATAGGCGTACCATTGAGAATTTCCCAAAAAAGTTTCTCAACCTTAACCTTGTGGCTCATTAGCGGAAAAAAAAAAAGATTAGCACAACAAAAAATGACTTCCAATAATATATTCTGGCGTAGTCCATTCTCTACCAGCATGAATAAATAAACGAAGAGTAACTTCAATGCAACTTGTTCAGATGGTTACTTGTTTAGGTGGCTTGAAATTGCCATTATTATTTTATTATTTTTATTTTTTTTTGACGAAAAAATTGCCATTATTTGGATATAAGAACTAGTGTAAATTTTCACTATACAAAGTGCATTTCACTTGTTAAAACTTTTTAGCTTTCTAGTTTTGTAACTTAATTATGATCTGCTATGCAAATGTTCAAGTCGATTTCCCCTTGAACAGGGTAAAGTACATGAATATTATTTGGTCCCACGGACACAACTGAGGAAAAAACAACTACATTGTAGAGTGAAAGACATAAAATAAACTATTACATTTATGGTATTGGACCATTCTCTTGAACAAAAAACCACTATGTGGAGTTCAAAACATCCTCGTTTTTATACTGTATACAACAAACTTAAGAAGTTGCCACTTTTCTGCTGCAATCTCTACTTTGTCAAAAGATCACAATGTTCGAATTCAGACGTCCTAAGATTTATCAAGAAGTTATAAACAATAACCATTTGACCTCTTCCATCCAAAGACAAGGATTCGTGTCTTCGTTATCAAGATCCTCTCACCAGCTCTCTAATGTTATATATATAAGAATTCAGACAGCAGTTGACGGTGATTCCTACAACTGCTTTTAGATATATTATGCATCACAGAAATATGATAAATCGAGGGCCGAAGAGGAACTACATTTTTTGTGTGTTAGCTGCTGGAAAGGTGGTTTTCCTCATTCAGGAAGTAAAAGCATGCGGCCAAATCTGCATAGAACATCCAAAGGTTCAAAATAAATTAGAAGTATTATCAATTTTTTGGTCAGTGCATTCTTAACAAAATGATTCAATAACAGCGACATGAATTTTTCACTTAGTTCCTGAGAAACTAAAACACCTCACCATGAGCAAGAAATTTTGCAACCTTCTTCCATGAATTTAGCTATGAACTTTGAAGCATATTAGATGCGGAAACAATTGTAGCAGTTCCTCGCGACTCCGTCTCTACATGCAAGATATTTTAAATTTAGGTAAACTGATAACATAGAATTGATATGCTTGCTTAAAAAAAATTACAGACTCTCGAACATCCACATTCCACCAACTCCAGATCCTTTTACATTTAGGCACTTCCAAAAATTGGGATATTTGCAATTGGTAAAACTACTAGGCCAATAGCCACAGAAAATCTAGGCTTAAACACTTTCAAATTGGTTTGGCAGGCATTTGCCCATTGTCTTGAGGATACAAGGTGTAATTACCTTGATGCCGACACAGCCATTCACATCCAGGGTCGTGATTGTTTTTGAGCAGGACGTTGATAGGGCCTCCAGGCACTTATCAGTGACTCCAACAATTCCAAACAAGCTGCAGTATGTCAAGTAACAATTGTAAAGAAGCTATTATGTCAAGCAGCTTGTTACAATTTTTAAGTCTGTAAATATTTTAAAGCATAATAATAATTTACAGAAGTTTAAAGTCGGTAGATCTTTTGAGGCAATAATTTATAAACCAGGATTCACCTGAGAAATTCAAGAGAGGTACATCCTTGTGCAATAGAGATAACCCCCACGTCAGTCAGACGCACACACCTTTAAAATTAACAAACATAACAAACTAATATAATCAAAAGTTCTAATCATAATATACTGAGATGCAGTTTTTTTTTTAATTACCATGTCAAGTTGAGAGACACTAGATTCTTGCATTTAGCCACACAAGAAAGTCCTTCATCAGAGAGATTCTGGCATTCAGACACATGTTCAACATCAAATGGTCTACTAAAGTAAGTGTAAGACGTATAAATTAACCCATTTACAGTTTTCAGATTATACCTGGGCACCACAGAGATCCAAGAATCTGAGATCAACCAAAAGACTAAACTTCTTGTAAGCTACATCTGTAAAGCTGAGAAACATAATTGCAGGTCCCACATATCAGATTTTGAACATGAAAATTACAAGCATGATGATAGAGTCTTTTTGATCTGAGACTAAGAGTTTCAAGACTCCAAGTTGATTAACACAGCAGGTAAGGAGGGGAACTAGAACCACATTCACATTGACCGGGTTTACGGATTAGAATGGGTTAACTGTCAATCCTACTACTACTCCAGTAGTTTGATTCAAGAATCTATTATGCTAGCTTAAAAATCAGATGTCTTTTGTATGAGAAATGGGAAAGGAGTTCACATTCAGAGAAGAGTGCAATGTGTGGGAGCAGACTCATTCACCAATTAATTTAATTATATTCTGTACAATAACTATGGCATCTTTACATAAAGATCCTCCGTCAAGTGTTTAGACTCTTACATGTTACTTAATACTGTTACCGTAGTAAGGTGTTCCAGTAAACTGATTATAGTTTACTTGTATCAACTTTTATAACATGGATTGCAAGGGTTTGTGCGAACTGTAATTTCGTAGCACCACTGGACTGACCAAGGGAAGCAGTTACACTAACTCAAATACACGCAGAGTTTTTTGCAATAGATATAATATGCTTCCATTAGCATGTGGTTAGTGTAGAGTCCTAGATAGCTAATCAGATGGCAAACTCTACAACCTACCAATATAGTGAATTTTCTTGGAAGCTTTATCTGAGGGTAGGAAAAATATTAAATTTTGAGTGCACACTCACGTCAGGCAGGGCCAGGATCCAAAAATATTTGGGACCCTCACTAGTCCGAAAATATTTCATCAGGACATAATAAAAAAAATATTCGACCTCCAAACAATAACTTCCATAATTTATTTACCAAGCGATTATCACCTTTTTCGCACATCATTTAGCCCTATAGATACCTGCATTAGTGACAAACTAGCCCAAAGAAAATACAGTTTGGACCTTTGGCCGGCCTTACTATTTTTATTTAAATACATACTATTGGAGGAAAGAATTGGTTCCAGGGCCTAGTGAATCTTTTTTGGGCCAGTGCTGCCGTGCAACTTGTGTTAGATAGGGCCGAACATCTTTTCCATATAGACCCTTTGCACTTCAATAATTAAACGTGCAGATAGACAATCCAGAATTTACCTTGAATCAGCGTAAAGATTTACAGTCCGCAGAGCACAACATTTGCATAGTATCTGTTGCAAACCCCCGTCTGTTAACTTGACGCACCTAATATGTAACCCATCAAATTACAATAATTAGGTGAGAATTTGAGATAAATCTTCACATGAGAATTAGTTCAACTTTACATAAACATCTTTTCTATGCACAAGCCTAGAATAAATGCGAGGCAAAGTACCCATATGTGTCCCTATACTAAGCAATATCTTTTATCTCTAGAAAAATTATATCCCCCAAGGTATCGAAACTAGTCCTGAAGTTGGGGAATTTAAATAATTGCTGAATTTGATATTGAATATATAAAGTATAATTACAAAGAAGTAAAGATGCAACAACTAGAATGCCTAAGGAAGTTACTAAGCCCTTTGCCTTCTAAATTCCTGTCCAGTCAGGATAATTTAAGTTGATAATGATCAGCTATATATATTTAGTACTTGACCTAAAAATTAGTAATTTGACCAATTGTGCAAATTCCAAATAAACAGAGCAGGCTATGTAGCAGCAATTGGAGCGATGGAACACCAATTTAAAGGGGCCCAAAAAATTTGTAAGCATATTATATCATAAATATATTTGAAACAAAATTTAAGAACTCACTCAAAAAACCCAAACTCATAATAACCCAACATCACATATTATAATTATAATATATTTTCTTGAAATGATGTTTGAATTGTGATTACATTATTATTAAAACTTTTATTTGGACCAAATTTATTTATAAAATAAAACAAACATAATTATTTAAAATAATTACGAGCCTCTTTTTCATATTTTGAACAGGGCATCATAAATATATAAGAAGGCCTTGCAAATAAATATGGATTCTTACCTAGTAAGATTTAGAGACTCCAAAAGCTGATAATTGTTGGCAATCAACTGCAAACTCTGATCAGAAATATTCTGTAACACCCAAGCAGTAAACTCTTTTATCAGTATCAAATTAATACAACATCTGAATAAGTGAAAATAGATACTGTAACACAATCAAAAGAGAATAGGCAAATAGCTTAAGTTAGTTCATACATCATATAGTTGCTATTTTTATGACTAAAAACAGCAAGGTAAAAATACCCTCGAAGATATGTCTTCTCCTTATAAATCCCGTAACCAACCTGGGTTATAAGCACTGTAAGTGTATATATAAAATGATGCATATGACTCTATATGTTGTTATTTATCGATCAAAATAAGAAGTAGATGTTTTCCCATTAGATGTTTTGTAAGACGAAGGCACTTCACATACACTCAACCAAAAAAGAAAGGGATAAAAATCAAACAAGTACAAATTCATTCTATAGTTATGGATATGCCCCCATCAATCTCTTCCTTTTAGTCTCAAGGCCTTAATATGGTGCCAAAGGATAAAACGAAAAGGTCGTTTGCATCAACTATTACTGAGTGCGTTATTGATGTAGGACGAGTTCAAGGGTTGAAAACATGTCATAAAAACCTAGACAGATGAATTTGTAGTTTCAAAAGCCTTATTCCCATTCCATTTGTTTGTGAGGAAAGACCTCACCTCTACGGGTTGACTACTTTCGCCCACGCCTGGTAGGAACTATTCATCAATCAATCAATACATAGAACTTTGATTAGATATGATGATTACAATTGCTATGCTGTTCAATAGCACAAAAAAAGCCTAACCTCTCTAAAGTAGGGATAGCAATAAAAAAAATCTATAGTTGAAGGAACAAAGATCCTTGCATGTAACTGGAATAACTATTCATTTAAAGATCATATTTACCTTACAGCCACTCAAGTTCAAATCAACTATACTCTTGCAATTCTTCACCAAATACGTCATACTGAGATCAGAGACCCTGAAGCATGTACCACAAATAACTAGCTTATAGTCTAACAAGGTCCATTATACAAAAACAAGTGCCGAATAATCACAAAACATACATTACCTCACATTCCAATAGATAGAGAAACTTTTCAATTTAGGACAAGCGGCAGTTATTGCTTCAACTCCCTTATCAGTAATTTTCTGGCAGCCATTTAAATTCAAATGCTCCAAATTTTGTACAGAACTCTTGAACTATAAAATGAAGGAAAAGTAAATTAATCACTACTTAAACTCTATAGCACACAATAAATTTCATTAGTTCGGACTAGGAGTGAAGAAAGTATAGACCATGTGAATGTCTAGTATAAATTCTTTTGCCATAATATAATAACCGAATTATTCTAGGGTAACGCCCACTTTCACATAGTTCATAGATTCCTTATCAGTATAATTGTAAATGCAGCACTTTAAAGGCCAAGCATATTACCTTAATTTTAATGAGCTCCATATGTTTATCTTCAACACCTTGTGCAAATTCAAGGCTTATTTGATTAACATTTTGATATCTAGCCTGTAGCACATACACAGCGAGAAAACATTAAAATAGACAAATAAACATCACAATTTACAACCCATGAGCCATCAAATTTCAATTTATTACTAATCAATATGAAAAAGCTTACTATCACATTTAATGCAAATTTCATTTGAATATAAATGTATCAAAATTTCATTTAATACAACTCGATAATTTCAATCATATGAGACTGTATTTGTACTAGCAGATTAGAGGATAGTTTTAGACAGAAAACTTTAGTTGAATGAAAGGAAAATGTGAGCTTAATAAGGTGCTCAGGAACAGGTAACTTGGGGAATCAACTATCAACTAAGATAATTATTTTTCGACCACGTAGAATTTTGATTAAGAACACACTAGTGCTGCAGAGGATGACTTTGTCTAAGCACCTTCTAAGCTTATGGTGCAAATGAGGTTTATACGAGTCTATGTTCACAAAGTCTGAGTACTTAAATTATTAACAAGCTGGCAACAAAAGTGAGTCCTAGATAAGTGTAATAAAGGCAAACCAGTGAAAGAGCAGCCAGAAGACGATCTCCAGCATTATTGTATTCACGAAGATCAATCACCTGCAATTTCAAATTTATTTCGTTACATGTTACAATCAACTCTCCTCTCTCTCTCTCTTAGACAAATTAGTAACTTATTCAGGTCTCTACTCTCTCTCTCTCTCTCTCTCTCTCTCTCTCTCTCTCTCCCTCTCTCTCTCTCTCATCTCTCTCTCTCTCTCACACACACACACACACTCTCTCTCTCTCTCTCTCTCTCTCTCTCTCTCTCTCTCTCTCTCCACGTGATAAATATGACTATATATTCAATCTCGAAATGAATAAAATTCTCCAATCCCAAAACTCTAAATTAAATTAACATTCCTATGAACGGAGAGAACACTTACAGGCCAGAGTGAGGAATAGGAATTAAGAGAACGGCGAAGTGAAGGAGAGACTCGTAAGAGAGAGATTAGGTCTTTATGTGAAACCAAAAATCATGAACGGAGAGAACACTTACAGGCCAGAGTGAGGAATAGGAATTAAGAGAACGGCGAAGTGAAGGAGAGACTCGTAAGAGAGAGATTAGGTCTTTATGTGAAACCAAAAATCTGGAGCATACAATCTTCATTACTTCTGGTAGTATTGTATCTCTTCTCCATTCCTCTTCTTCCTCCATTTTTGTGCTAATTTCGATGCTCTCCGACGCCATTGTTGTACCAGTCATTGATTGATTATGATTACTTGCTGTGTTATTGAATGAATTTGATAAAAATGAAGTTTCGTTTGGAAGTTGATCAAACCTATCGGCCCAAGCCCAATACGCTCACTTGAGCAATTATATGGGCCTTGAGTTGCGGTTTGGGTTATATTTGACTAAGATTTTCATGAATTATGTATGGATAATTTGTTTTCCCAAAAAAAATAATAAAAAATTAAACAAAAAACAATACATTATGATTCGATAAACAAATAATCATCATCAAATATTTATAAATAAACGTTTATTCATAAATTGTGATCTATTATATTCTTCTTATAAATCCTATTCCAAATTCTTTATTCTTTTCTCTCCATTTAATTATTCGTAAGATTTATTGTATGTCCATTTTTCTAAAATTGTGAACTCTTGTATTCTGTGTGTACTTTTTAGTTCACACTCTTATATTTCTTTTATATTCCTTATTCTTGGAATTGTAGTTGCCTTACTCATTTATTGCAAAAAAATAACAATAATTGTTTTGTTTCGCAATTATATTGCGATATTGTTTTTTTTTTTGACACTGAAAGGAAGCTTCATTAATAATTCAAATCTTTCGACATTACATCCATAAGACCAAAGTGAACATTATCCACCCTCCAATTACGCTCAGCTATGAAACTAGTATGTCTCGCTATATAGTGAGCCACATTGTTTGCAGAACGTTTATCGAACCTCAAAGATACATTGCTATCTTTCAACTCTAAAAGAGTAGACCTACACTCCTCTATAATCCTCCCAAAGTAAGATAGCATGATTGTCTTACTCCGAATAGCCTAGACAGAAACTAAGCAATCTGTTTCCACAAGGACATTGCTCCATCTTTTCCTTTTTATCCAGCTCAGCGCCTCTCGAATTCCTATTGTCTCGGTCTCCTCTGGTTTTATACATCCCTGAGAACATTTGGAAAATGCCTCTACTAACTCACCAACATGATTCCTTGAGACCATAGAATAACTGAAGCATTGTGAAGTATCAAATATAGCAGCATCGGTGTTGATCTTAATCGTTTTAACATCTGGAACGCACCCCATCTTCTTGTGTCATATGACTAAGAGATTATAACGCCTTAGAAATTTCGAATTTCGAATTATTTATTTAATATAAATTATGAATTTTATTATGTGAGTATTGTTGTAAAGGTGAAGCGTATGTGAAAATTTTGCTTATGTGCTTATATGATGATTTGGATAAGTGGTGAAGGTCAGTATATTTTTATTTGTATTTTTGAGGATTTAAGTATATTTAAATAATGTATTTTTGATCCTCTGTAAATTTTATAAAATTATCGGAGGGCTTAAAAATCATGAAATCTTTTGTAAAATTATCTTTTATATATTTATTGAGTTTTTAAAAATTATTGGGAGGATTATTTTGGGTGTTTAAGTATTTTAAAATAATTTTAAGAATTTTATTGTATTTAAAGGATCAAAGTTTTTAAAATTCATATTTAATTTATTTTTGATCCTAAAAATATTTTAAAAATGTGTGTGGGTTCGTAATTTCATACTCTATATTTTAAAAATACAAAATTTAAATTCTTTCCAATTTCTATATTTAATTTGAATTTGTAAAGGCTGTTTATTATTATTATTAAAATGGTTTTCAAAAGTTTTTGAGATTTTAATTCTGCCATTGGCTTCTTTTATACGCAGATTGGTTTCTCCCTCTTTCCAGATGCTTCTCTCGACCTTGTCTCTCTGTCAAATCTCTCCCAGCTCTCTCTCACTCTCTCGAGACTTCTCTCTCTCCCTAACAATCACCGTTGAATCTCTCCTCCCACCCTCTTTCATCGTTCTTCCATATATATGAGTTAAGGTGTGTGCTGTTCAATTTGTATGTATAGATGTGGTGCGTGTATACGTGTTGTGTGTGGGTCGATTTGGAGGGGGGCTCCTGTGTGTTGATTCGAGTAGTCGAGGATGGTGATTGGGTGTTCAATCCGAAGTGTATCGGTGTGATTAACTGTGGGATGTTAAGCGCAAAACTCATCTATTCCGTCTCCCCTGTTCTGTCGTCAGTGCGGTTGTGTGAAGTGGTGGTGTGTGAGTGAGTTCGTGAAGTGTGTGTGTGACGCAGCTGTGAGTGTGGGTACCAAACAGCGTGTGTGCGTGTGTACTGTAACCAAGTGTGTATTGTTGCGTGAACAATGAAGACGAAAGGGGATTCTTTGAATTCTTGATAATATAAGTAATTGATGGGTGTTAATGGTGTATTGTTGCTGGGTTGTGTGTTGTGGTATATGATTGGGATTGGCTAGTCGTGCTCTGTATGGCTTGAAGGGAGGGAGAAAGAAGGCAGAAGAGTGTGTGGTTTGTCTGGATATGTATATAGGTGGTGTAGTGTTTGAGGAGTGGAAGAAATGAAAAGATGGGTTATATGTAGAGATGGTGATGTCTAGGAGTGTACAACGCGTGCTTGTATACTTGTGGTAGGTTTTAAGGCAGCCTGGAAGGGGGGAGACAAGGAGGTCAGAGACAGGGGAGGTATTAGAGGGTGTTGTAGCCTTGTAGGTACAGGGTGTGTGCCATGGTGATGTCTAAGATCGAAGGAGGCCGGAAGGAGGCCGGGAAGAAGTTGAGACAGTTGGGTTGTTTTGCGAAGCAAAGTTCCTTCAGGGGGGTTTATGATCGAAGGTGGAGACTTGAGTAGCAGTGTATGGGTTTCCAAATGGTTATGTGCGGAGCTTGTGACTAGTGCAGGTGGCGATGTCAGTACAGGGGGTGGGGGATGTTCAGGTCTAAGTACGATTGTGTTTGGAGGTCAGATGAATGGGTGTGTAAATGTATGTCCATGTGTAGTGGTTTATTAAAAAGTGAAAAATATACAGATATGTTGTAACGGTGATAAATGTCTGGTGAGTATAGAAGTCCGGTTCAATTCCTATGTTTGTTGTGTAAATTCGATTTGCGACTGGTAATTCGGATATATGTTTAAATGCGAATAGGTTAGTTGATATATGTGGTTTTAATATATGTCGATAGTGTTCCGTTGAGACTGTATGATGGTGCGAAAGATTTAATGAGTTTTAATCCCTGACTCGCTTTAATTCGAGTTATCGATATTGGTTTTAACTGTGTGTGCAGGTGATCATAATTGTTGAATAATGTCTTGTCTTAAGTGGTTGTTTGATTTATTTGAGTCGGTTGTTTTCCGACGGGCTAGTCCATTTTATAAAGGAGGTGCTGTCCGATTTTTTTGTTAGAATTATTTTGTGACTGGTATGGTAACTTGATTAAGATTATTGTAAACCAATATGATGTACATGTTAAAGAGATGTAAGTCTAAATTGATATTACATGCTATGTGCTTACATGATTTTGTGATTATACGTATTATTTTGAGCTATATGTGATAAATTGTAAAGTGTATAGGACGCGTTTGGGTAGAACAGAGTTATAGACGGTTATGATTATAAGCGTACTAAAGTAGTACTTTACCCTGATATAGGTACGAGTAGGAGGTTCGACCTGGAGCAGCGCACGGGTATAAGGAATTTTGAGCAGAAGGACAAGTATCAAAGCCGACGGATGCTTTGACATGGAAGTTAGTGGGTTACGAAGTAGAAGTGGAAGTAGGGCCAAATAAACGGCTAGCAAGTAAAGAAATGTCGTGAAACTGAGTTATGGATCGATGTTAAGGTCGAGAACTCCGTGAATCGAGGCAAGTGTTCTTACTAATCACTTATTGTTCAAGTGATGAAATTCAGTTTATTTACAGTATGTTATGATTTGGCCAAGTATAGATGGCAGATGACACATATACTTCTCTAAATAAGCATGATGCTGTTTATCTCCCCTACCCGTAATTCGAACATCCGATTTGCAAAGAATATTACAAATAACCTTTCTCGCTCAGTATCCTATTCCTGGAATGCCTCTGCTTCTATCTTCGTCGAAATTGTTTAAGAATTCCCTAAATAAAGGAAATCTAAGTTTTAAAACCCTTATACATACCTGTTAACAAAATCCCTGATTTTAACATATTATCACCATTGGACCCTCTTTAGGGGATGTTTTCGTCAAACTGATCTGAAATTTACTATAATGAACTTATTTTGCAAATAATCGTTTTATACAATTTCATTCACTTATGCTGAGTCAAACCTTGCATTGTGTAGATAAATTTTATTAAATGCTTAGTACTTGACCATATCTTTGCTCTGACTTAGAATTTCAATTGTTGAAAATCTTGTTGTGATTTATATCTTTTATTCTCGTTCAAGTGAATTCTCTCTTTAGACAAGTTAATGATGTTATGACCCCAATTACTCATATCTATCGTGTTGATACGTATTCAAATATTATTCTTTATATTCTTCACCCCATTTATTATCGAACTCGTCGGTATTTATTGAAGATCTTGATTATTCGGTTATCACCCTGTTTTGTATCGAACTTGTTGATACCCTTTGAGATTATTCTTTATTTATCACCCCCTTTATCGTGTCGAACTTGTCGACACCTATTGATATTATTATTCCTTATTTATCCCGTTGTTGGTTTGATCTGATTGATACCAGTTGATGTTGATATTCATCAACGATTCTTAATCATGAATTAATTGTTATTCTGGAACGTGAGTTTCCGGTTGGTTGGTTGACGAGGGTTGTCGATTGTTCCGACACCTGGTGCAGTTGATTTAGAATTGGAAATGTTTTTAAGATGTGGACCGAGAAGGTCAGATTGTTTTTAAAATGAGGACCGTGAAGGTCAGAAATAGTTAAGGCCAATGTGTGCCATGGATCCACTTAAGGACATTGCTGTGTGCGTTTGTCCGGGGTTAGTGCTGACTGATCAGCAGCCTAACCTTAATGATTTTTTTTAAATAAATAAAAATTCCAATTCTAACCTATACTTTGAGATTGAGATGTTCAGTTCTTGACTTCTTGAAAGTCTATTTGAATAATATTTTTGATATCGGAATTCTTTTCAGTTCTAGTTTCTGATGCACCTTATGAATGGTGAGTTGTTGGCCCTCGTGGCAATCTAAAAGCTGACGTCACTGATTCTTTCAAATGATGAAAGGGAATTCTTTTGCTTATCAAAATTGTCGTTGTTATTGAAATTGTCATCACTATTTACACTTGTTGGGCATTGTTGGCTCACTCTTGCTTTTGTTTGTTTTCTCCAGCTAATAGTGGAATTAGTAGACCTAATAGTGGACAGTGGGTAGTGATTTCCGGGCAGCGAGAAGAGACGATCGAGTTATGGATCACACCAGATAGTGGATTGAGAATAGTCGAGATTGGAGATAGAGTTAGATAGTGATTTCATTTATTCACAAAATGTATAATATTTTATTATTCTGAGATTGAGTTGTAATATTGTAATTGATAGTTGTTTCATACCATAACCTGTATGCGATCTTGGTTAAGGGGTTTTTTTATTATTAAATGTTGTTTATATTCAGAGATGTATATTATTGTTGTTGGTTAGTGGCCCCATATCTGTACCCCGGATAGTGGGACTGTTACAAGTTGGTATCAGAGCTACAGGTTATGGTCACTGAAACAGATTAGGAGGGTTAGGGTACGAGTATAAGATAGGATTCGGGTAGGACGGTTTAGGGTAAGGATCGCGTTATGATACTTCGGCAAGCGTCGCGACGTTAATCGGTCTTTCGGCATATTGCGCGAGTAGAAGTTCGAATCGTCTAAGGATCGAGCTATTGGCAAAACAGTGAACCTGAAGCAGCCTAAGCTAAGTGGGCAGCTGGAGCTATCAGTCCGGGGGACGTTATCTCGAGATTTTTGCGCAGAATTTAGGTCAATTTATTATATTAGTTTCGATGTAAACGTTTCGGAGATAGTACGAGAAGGTTAAGAATGCGAAGTGAGAAGCGAGTATTAGCAAGGATTGAAGGTTAAGCATAATTTTGCACCCCTAATTATTGATTCGTTCAAAATTATCACCTGAAGAAATTTCCTACCCTTTCTTTGAGTTGTCGTAAATAAATTCCCGGTTGGTATCATTGTTGAGGCATTCGTTGCACAGTGACGGTCCAAAATCGAGAATGAATTGAGATCTTCTTATTGATTCAACTCATTATTGTCAGGCCGGTTTGACAGCTAAGTATAGTAGTGCTTAGTCGACAAGAGTGAGACTAAATAATTAAGAATTTCTTGAATGTTTGCTTGATTAATCATTGAAGCATCTATTGAAAAGTCTTCTATACATCCATTGATGATGAGTCTTCTATATTAGATTTATTCGAATTTAATTCCATTCTTTTGGAAAAAAAAAAAATTTCAGATGGTATTTGATCCAGCTTTGCATGAAGATTTTTGAAACTCTTGAATCCTTTCCATTAGCATGAATACTTGATTTTCTCTATTCCAGCTGAGATGAACAACCCATGCAGATAGGGATTCAGGGACATCTTATCTTTGTGATATAAGTCCAGTGGGACGCCACTGATTATGTTTGTCATGAAAGTACTAAAGACTGGCCATCTTTATGTACTATGGTGGTTAACCTAGTGACAAATGCAACCTGAAGATAGTTCAAAGATCATAATTGATCTCTCGGTTGAATTCCTTTCTAAAGGTTTTGTCAAACAAACTCAGTATATATTCATATTGATACCCCATTCATTTCGTTGACCTCCTTTGTCGGAGATTTGATGATTTCAAAAATTCTAATGATAATGAGATACGAAGTTTAACGCGACGACGTCTTAAGTGATGTAACTACAATGGTGCTGATGAAGAACTGGTTATGTAAGTTCAAGAATTTGGTGGTTAAGACGGATGTGTTATGTCAAATGGAAATAAGTACTGATTCAAGGAATCATGAACAGGAGTTGAGGCTAATAAGAAGTGAATAACGGAAAGGAGCAGTAAATGAGAGCACATTATCGCAGATATAGTAAAAGGGCGAAAAGAAAATAATAATGAAGGTGTTGGTATAAGGCATTCAATGTTAAAGAAGGATTGTTTTAGACCTCTATTGTAAGGTAGAGGTAGTAAATGGAATACCATAAGATGGTAGAATCAAGGAGAGATGATTTGAGTAAAATAGAGTAAGATAGAACGGAAAGGTAGGTAAGAATTATCAAGGGTTAAGACTGAATGAGGGATAAGGTGAATATGTGGAGTAAATAACTTATGCAAGCCAGTGTAGAAAGCCATGATTATCAAGGATGGTGGAAAGTTGACCAAGATGGAATAAAATGTCAATAAGGAGGAAGGCAGAGAAACTAGAAAGTTTCCAGAAGTGATTAAATAAGAAGACATACAGGATTTAGTTAAGAAAAGAATGTGGAATCCCGAAGATGTGGAGTTAGAAGAGAAAAAGGGCACCATGGTTGCCTATAGAAAGAGAATTATCAGAAATTAACGAGATCCCATGGTCAGAGGGTAAGATTTGGGAGTAGAATCCCTAGAGATTTTATTAAAATAAAAGTAAGAAGTTGTGGATGTAACCAGAAAGGCAGTGTGGTGACAAGTAGCAGCGTTAGAAGTTAAAGCTATGTGTTATGAGCTTGGAAAGACGGGGAATTTTGCCAGGAATAGTATCACATCAATCTAAGTGGAATTATGAAGAGAGTAATAAGACTACTGTTGTGATTATCAAGAATCTAGAAATTCAAGGCGATTATAAAGGAAGTTGTCAGGAAGTGGATTGTGAAGACTATATAAAGAGTCAAAAATGATTTGGGAGTGGATTTATTTCCTATTAATGAAAGGGAGATTTCGATCTTAAGAAATGTGGAAAATGATGTTCTGAAGTCGAAAACAGATATAGAAGTCTTAGCAATCAAGTCGATCAAGAAATTGATATATCAAAGGAATGAAGTCGTTTTGTATAAGTAGAAGGTAGCAGAAAGGAGATGATTAAGTCAAATCAGATTTCAGTAAATAAGCTTTAAAACGGCATCCGAACGAAGAAATTAATATGATCGTAGATCACATATAAATGTTTGAAGACTCGTAAAGCGTATGCAATCCAATGGAGAATGACCTTGAAAGGTTCCAAGTATGCAGAATCCTAATGTGAGTGGTGTTAAATGTTGAAGTCGTAGCGGGTGGAGTCAACTTCGAGGACTCGTCAAGTATGTAGAATGGTGATTTGAAAGTTAAATTCAGAGGAAATGGAATAATGTATTGCGAATATATATATATATATATATATATATATATATATATATATATATATATATGATTTAAGAAGAATGGTTATTAGTTCGAAATGGTTGCATGGTAAAACGATGAGACGAAGGATAGATAGAGATTTTCTAATTATTCCCTTCTCGAGTAACACTGCATATGAAAGAGAAGTAAGAAGGATTAAAGATTTCTTAATATTCTTTATCTCAAAATTTTATCTGAGGAAGGTTCATTTCAGGATATGTAAATAAGTGGCGATGCAGGTTAAGTGGAAGATTCATGTTGATAAAAACGGGAGTTATTGGAAATCGTTGAAGAAGTGTTTCGTGATTAGTATCGAGTGAAGTTGTGATGGCAGAAGAATTGGTAATAAATGGGATATTTCAATCTTGTGGTTGTATTAAGCGAAGTCACAATCAAGGTAACAAGTGTGTTAGTCATCCAAAGCTGAAAATGATCGAGGCTATGTTCTTCAAAAGACTTAGCAAACCAGACCATTTTATAAGAATGAGAATCCATTTGTTAGTGAACTATGTTGGAGGTACGTCTAACGACGTATATGTGATTATAGTATTCGATTGCAAGGATGCGACTGTGAATGGACGGTATGATGCTTAAGTTTCCAGATTGGGTACTCGGTAAAATAGGGAACCAAAGGCAAGAAGAAACTTTTGATTATTCCCTTCTTGATCGACATAGTACTTGAAAGCGGAATGGAAGCGATCGGAGAATTTCTGGAGATTCTCTCTCGAAGTTCTAGTTAAAATCGTGTGGTTATGAGTAAAGCGTGGGAATGATATCAAGCGTAGATCGTGGTAAATTTATGCAGAATGCACGGTAGTATTATTGCGAAAGATTGCGTGGCAGTATAGTTTTGACGCAGAGTATGGTTCACTATGCGAATAAGTATATCGATTGTCGAGGAAAGATATTCGTTTCCGTGAGTTAAACGACTAGAGTTAAAAAGACTCGGAAGTCAAAGTATAAAGTATTTCGGAAATTGAGGGCTCATGAAATGAGCCTATAAATTATGAGATGGTATGGTGGAATCCTAGAGGTTGAAAGATACAACCTGGGAAGTGGAAGTAAGATGTTTGACGAGAATTGTTATTTGTGTCCTTGGGGCGATTCTGAGGACTGATAGAGTATATTTATATATATATATTTTAGATGATTTTATTCTCATATTTATTGTGTTTTGCATTGATTTGGATTTTTATTTAATAGATTTTATTGTTTTATTGTAGGAAATAAAGAATTCATGACTTGGAAGGATTTGGAGCAAAAAGAGCTATTTTGGAGATAAAATAGGAGAAAATTCGTATTATTGGGCTATACGGGCTGCCTGCACTGTTTTGGCCATATCTTGAGTTCCAGAAGTCAGAATTTGACGATCTTACTGTCCACGCGAAGCTTGTGGAATTATCTTTAATTCAGAGGTGGTCCAATAAGCAAAATCCAACTGGAAGAGCCCAGAAACAGAGGAGCAAAATTAGTGACGAAATTTACAAGAAAATCCTATTTAATTATGGATATCTTTTTGTAAATTGATTAGGATATTAAAAATACTTTTATTAGGAGATAGATATCAGATTTTATTAAGGGGTTTTATTATAAAAGGAAGAGAAAACGTGATATAGAGATAGACAGATTCATACGTATTTTTTCATAAGTTAGGGTTTTGGTTTTTCTCTCTTCATCTCTTCCTTTGTAAGCACTTGGTTTAATTTGGATCTTCATTGTTCTTCGTTAATACAAAGTTTAAGGTACTCTTTATCTTATCTTATTTATTAGTACATGTTTATTATGGCTTTCTTGATTATTATTGTTAGTTTTAATCCTAGAATGAGTGAGTAGTTTAATTCTAGGGTATTAAGGGGAGCCATGTTTGCACCATGATTTGGGCTTAATTTGATTAGTAGATTGATGGGTAAAGAGTAATTCTGATTGATATGTTCTAATTCTTAATTTGTGTAATTGCGCAATATCACGGATTAATTGATTGCAATAGGAGTAATAGATCGAGAGATTTTACTACTAGAGGCTTACATACAATTAGCAGAATTGAAGGTGAGTGTGGGAACATCATTAGATATTCTGAGAGTGTTAATGCTTGAGAAAGATTAACCATTGCTTTAATTACTTAATCCCATTGAAAAGCTATACTTTTGTGATTTGTTTGGTGTAAACATGGTGAACCTGAATTGCCCTAGATCCCTTAATTAATTGATTTAAAACCTTTGTTAAATTTGTTTTTGTAGTTAATAAAATTCTCAAACAATCGTTGTGACTAGAAACAATTGATAGCAATTGAATTGAAATTGAAACTGTCTCCTTGAGGATTCGACCCGTATTTGCTAATATCTACTACAATAGATACCGTGCGCTTGCGGTTAGACGTATTTTACACATCAAGGACAGAATCCTATTAAGGGGGGAAGGATATAACGCCTTAGAAATTTCGAATTTAGAATTATTTATTTAATATAAATTATGAATTTTATTATGTGAGTATTGTTGTAAAGGTGAAGCGTATGTGAAAATTTTGCTTATGTGCTTATATGATGATTTGGATAAGTGGTGAAGGTCAGTATATTTTTATTTGTATTTTTGAGGATTTAAGTATATTTAAATTATGTATTTTTGATCCTCTGTAAATTTTATAAAATTATCGGAGGGCTTAAAAATCATGAAATCTTTTGTAAAATTATCTTTATATATTTATTGAGTTTTTAAAAATTATTGGGAGGATTATTTTGGGTGTTTAAGTATTTTAAAATAATTTTAAGAATTTTATTGTATTTAAAGGATCAAAGTTTTTAAAATTCATATTTAATTTATTTTTGATCCTAAAAATATTTTAAAAATGTGTGTGGGTTCGTAATTTCATACTCTATATTTTAAAAATACAAAATTTAAATTCTTTCCAATTTCTATATTTAATTTGAATTTGTAAAGGCTGTTTATTATTAAAATGGTTTTCAAAAGTTTTTGAGATTTTAATTCTGCCATTGGCTTCTTTTATACGCAGATTGGTTTCTCCCTCTTTCCAGATGCTTCTCTCGACCTTGTCTCTCTGTCAAATCTCTCCCAGCTCTCTCTCACTCTCTCGAGACTTCTCTCTCTCCCTAACAATCACCGTTGAATCTCTCCTCCCACCCTCTTTCATCGTTCTTCCATATATATGAGTTAAGGTGTGTGCTGTTCAATTTGTATGTATAGATGTGGTGCGTGTATATGTGTTGTGTGTGGGTCGATTTGGAGGGGGGCTCCTGTGTGTTGATTCGAGTAGTCGAGGATGGTGATTGGGTGTTCAATCCGAAGTGTATCAGTGCGATTAACTGTGGGATGTTAAGCGCAAAACTAATCTATTCCGTCTCCCCTGTTCTGTCATCAGTGCGGTTGTGTGAAGTGGTGGTGTGTGAGTGAGTTCGTGAAGTGTGTGTGTGACGTAGCTGTGAGTGTGGGTACCAAACAGCGTATGTACGTGTGTACTGTAACCAAGTGTGTATTGCTGCGTGAACAATGAAGACGAAAGGGGATTCTTTGAATTCTTGATAATATAAGTAATTGATGGGTGTTAATGGTGTATTGTTGCTGGGTTGTGTGTTGTGGTATATGATTGGGATTGGCTAGTCGTGCTCTGTATGGCTTGAAGGGAGGGAGAAAGAAGGCAGGAGAGTGTGCGTTATGTCTGGATATGTATATAGGTGGTGTAGTGTTTGAGGAGTGGAAGAAATGAAAAGATGGGTTATATGTAGAGATGGTGATGTCTAGGAGTGTACAACGCGTGCTTGTATACTTGTGGTAGGTTTTAAGGCAGCCTGGAAGGGGGGAGACAAGGAGGTCAGAGACAGGGGAGGTATTAGAGGGTGTTGTAGCCTTGTAGGTACAGGGTGTGTGCCATGGTGATGTCTAAGATCGAAGGAGGCCGGAAGGAGGCCAGGAAGAAGTTGAGACAGTCGGGTTGTTTTGCGAAGCAAAGTTCCTTCAGGGGGGTTTATGATCGAAGGTGGAGACTTGAGTAGCAGTGTATGGGTTTCCAAATGGTTATGTGCGGAGCTTGTGACTAGTGCAGGTGGCGATGTCAGTACAGGGGGTGGGGGATGTTCAGGTCTAAGTACGATTGTGTTTGGAGGTCAGATGAATGGGTGTGTAAATGTATGTCCATGTGTAGTGGTTTATTAAAAAGTGAAAAATATACAGATATGTTGTAACGGTGATAAATGTCTGGTGAGTATAGAAGTCCGGTTCAATTCCTATGTTTGTTGTGTAAATTCGATTTGCGACTGGTAATTCGGATATATGTTTAAATGCGAATGGGTTAGTTGATATATGTGGTTTTAATATATGTCGATATTGTTCCGTTGAGACTGTATGATGGTGCGAAAGATTTAATGAGTTTTAATCCCTGACTCGCTTTAATTCGAGTTATCGATATTGGTTTTAATTGTGTGTGCAGGTGATCATAATTGTTGAATAATGTCTTGTCTTAAGTGGTTGTTTGATTTATTTGAGTCAGTTGTTTTCCGACGGGCTAGTCCATTTTATAAAGGAGGTGCTGTCCGATTTTTTTGTTAGAATTATTTTGTGACTGGTATGGTAACTTGATTAAGATTATTGTAAACCAATATGATGTACATGTTAAAGAGATGTAAGTCTAAATTGATATTACATGCTATGTGCTTACATGATTTTGTGATTATACGTATTATTTTGAGCTATATGTGATAAATTGTAAAGTGTATAGGACGCGTTTGGGTAGAACAGAGTTATAGACGGTTATGATTATAAGCGTACTAAAGTAGTACTTTACCCTGATATAGGTACGAGTAGGAGGTTCGACCTGGAGCAGCGCACGGGTATAAGGAATTTTGAGCAGAAGGACAAGTATCAAAGCCGACGGATGCTTTGACATGGAAGTTAGTGGGTTACGAAGTAGAAGTGGAAGTAGGGCCAAATAAACGGCTAGCAAGTAAAGAAATGTCGTGAAACTGAGTTATGGATCGATGTTAAGGTCGAGAACTCCGTGAATCGAGGCAAGTGTTCTTACTAATCACTTATTGTTCAAGTGATGAAATTCAGTTTATTTACAGTATGTTATGATTTGGCCAAGTATAGATGGCAGATGACACATATACTTCTCTAAATAAGCATGATGCTGTTTATCTCCCCTACCCGTAATTCGAACATCCGATTTGCAAAGAATATTACAAATAACCTTTCTCGCTCAGTATCCTATTCCTGGAATGCCTCTGCTTCTATCTTCGTCGAAATTGTTTAAGAATTCCCTAAATAAAGGAAATCTAAGTTTTAAAACCCTTATACATACCTGTTAACAAAATCCCTGATTTTAACATATTATCACCATTGGACCCTCTTTAGGGGATGTTTTCGTCAAACTGATCTGAAATTTACTATAATGAACTTATTTTGCAAATAATCGTTTTATACAATTTCATTCACTTATGCTGAGTCAAACCTTGCATTGTGTAGATAAATTTTATTAAATGCTTAGTACTTGACCATATCTTTGCTCTGACTTAGAATTTCAATTGTTGAAAATCTTGTTGTGATTTATATCTTTTATTCTCGTTCAAGTGAATTCTCTCTTTAGACAAGTTAATGATGTTATGACCCCAATTACTCATATCTATCGTGTTGATACGTATTCAAATATTATTCTTTATATTCTTCACCCCATTTATTATCGAACTCGTCGGTATTTATTGAAGATCTTGATTATTCGGTTATCACCCTGTTTTGTATCGAACTTGTTGATACCCTTTGAGATTATTCTTTATTTATCACCCCCTTTATCGTGTCGAACTTGTCGACACCTATTGATATTATTATTCCTTATTTATCCCGTTGTTGGTTTGATCTGATTGATACCAGTTGATGTTGATATTCATCAACGATTCTTAATCATGAATTAATTGTTATTCTGGAACGTGAGTTTCCGGTTGGTTGGTTGACGAGGGTTGTCGATTGTTCCGACACCTGGTGCAGTTGATTTAGAATTGGAAATGTTTTTAAGATGTGGACCGAGAAGGTCAGATTGTTTTTAAAATGAGGACCGTGAAGGTCAGAAATAGTTAAGGCCAATGTGTGCCATGGATCCACTTAAGGACATTGCTGTGTGCGTTTGTCCGGGGTTAGTGCTGACTGATCAGCAGCCTAACCTTAATGATTTTTTTTAAATAAATAAAAATTCCAATTCTAACCTATACTTTGAGATTGAGATGTTCAGTTCTTGACTTCTTGAAAGTCTATTTGAATAATATTTTTGATATCGGAATTCTTTTCAGTTCTAGTTTCTGATGCACCTTATGAATGGTGAGTTGTTGGCCCTCGTGGCAATCTAAAAGCTGACGTCACTGATTCTTTCAAATGATGAAAGGGAATTCTTTTGCTTATCAAAATTGTCGTTGTTATTGAAATTGTCATCACTATTTACACTTGTTGGGCATTGTTGGCTCACTCTTGCTTTTGTTTGTTTTCTCCAGCTAATAGTGGAATTAGTAGACCTAATAGTGGACAGTGGGTAGTGATTTCCGGGCAGCGAGAAGAGACGATCGAGTTATGGATCACACCAGATAGTGGATTGAGAATAGTCGAGATTGGAGATAGAGTTAGATATTGATTTCATTTATTCACAAAATGTATAATATTTTATTATTCTGAGATTGAGTTGTAATATTGTAATTGATAGTTGTTTCATACCATAACCTGTATGCGATCTTGGTTAAGGGGTTTTTTATTATTAAATGTTGTTTATATTCAGAGATGTATATTATTGTTGTTGGTTAGTGGCCCCATATCTGTACCCCGGATAGTGGGACTGTTACAGAGATGGACTGAAAAATTTGTCTTGAGCACTTAACCATTGATTAAGCATGGATTTTACCAACATCACTACATCTGTAACTTCCATGCCTTGGTGATTCCAAACAATTCCATTTCTACATTTCCAGAGAGCCCAACACAACATAGCTATATATTAATTGAATATCCATACCTGTGTATTGTGAAAATGCCGCCTCTGACCAATCAGAGAATAGATTCGTAGTTGTAATAGAGACTATTTTACCTAACTTGAGAAAGCATTCCACTGCGAACAAACATGTAGTTAAAGTATGTCTAGCAGTCTCAGGAGCTACATTACATACTGGACATAGCTCATTCACCATCACCCTTTTTACAAGCAACTGATCCTTCGTTGGTAAGCATCCTGTTGAAGCACTTCATAAGAAGTGTTTTACTTTTGCTGGTATCTTTAGATTCCACAGCCTCCTCCAAAAACCTGAGTTATTACTATAGCCAACTTAATAAACTTATTATGTTCTATTCTGTTTCGTAAAGTGAGTTTGATAATATTTTGTAACCTTTATGTTGGGCTCTTAGACTGATCTGTGTGGGTTAATCACTGACAATGTTCACATGGAGTTCGGAGTAAAGGTGAACTAGGCACTTACTCGTTTCAGTGTTGTGAGTATGCGATCACAACTCTGGGGTATGAGATTATGTTTAGATCATGATCGTTTTTGTTCTGTAGAAATGCTGTGTGCATTTCATGTATTTCTTCTCGTGGATCACCGGTGAAGAAACGTATGGACTGTACTCGCTTTGTGATTCAGACTTAGCGAGTACATGTTATATAAGAGACCCTTGCTGTACCCACCTTACTTGTGAATCAACCTTCTGTTTGTTGAACTTTATTAGTTCCTTTTATACTGTTAGCTCAGTCATTTGTAATTACATATTCTGTTATATTACATTCGTATTGGGCATTTGGCTCACTCGTATTGTTTTCCTTCCACAGGGGTAAACATGATTGAGATGAGTGATGTCAATCAGACTTTAGCTGTAGTTTATATAGTTGTTTAAATAAATTCGAGAACTTATTAGATTTATTTTCAAACTTTACAGTACTTTCATTGTGATGATTAAAACATTGATATTTATCAGGATTATGGATTATTTTCTATTTCCATTTAATACAAATTATAATCTATTTCGATATTCGTCTATTATTAACGGTCCCAAAAGTAGGGTTGTTACAATAATATATATGATAGAAAATATAATAACAAATCATTGCTGATATTTTCCCTTTATTTATATGTTTAAAACTAATATCTAATTCTTCGCATCAATTTTATATGTGAAATCTTAATTACATCCTTATATATAATATACGTAAAATGGATTTTATCCGAAATTTTCGTAGTCTTGATAGTATTGTCCTCATTACGACCAAACAAATAAGAACCATTGGATCTAACATAAAAAAAATTATTTAATATTTTAATTTGTAAATTTAAAAATTTATTAAATTGAAATACTAAAATCATATATAAATTGCTTTTCTACCATAAAATTCTTAATGTAAAAATTTGTAATTATTTTTTTTCTTTAAATTCTGGGTAGTTACATTTAGAGAATCAATACTATTATACCCTTATTATATGTAACAAGCGTAAAGGATATTTTTCCATAATTTTGGTCAATTTACTACTAAAATAATCTCAATCGTCAAATCTAATATTTTTAAAAAATAGACGATCAAGATTATGTCATATTAAAAAAAATTAAAATCTAAAAAGATATAATTAAAAAGGTTGTATTTGAATTAAATTTTAAAAATAAAATTATAATATGAAAAAGAAATAATTAAAAAAGGATACAATTGAATTTTATTTATTTATTTATTAATTAATATTAAAAAAAAGTTCATATTTACTATTTGGGCTCTATCTAGAGATCTAGCAATTAGATTTAGATGATTTTACAGCCTACGTGAAACTCATTAAATTATCTTTAATTTAGTGATGATTTAACAATTATTATTGAAATGCAAAAACACTCAGGATCTCTGTAACGCCCCCAAATCCGAGGTCAGGGATTCAGGTCATCACATCACCATCCAATCATATCACACATGTGTTAACTTTACAGCTCAACAATACATCAACATTACCTCAATCCTTCACACACGCAAGTTAGAGTCTCAGAAACGATAATCAAAGGTAACACTAAATATTACAAATCATCGGTACAATCCAGGATCCTACACTACTATTCACAACCTTTACACAATTGTTGTTCCAATAGTCCACGTAGTTTTACTTACATCGGCTGACAGCCTATCAAACTCACTTTGTGGTATTTATCCGGAACTAGACTATTCCAGGGTAATCTTTTACTTTTCTTCTGCAGGCATGGAGTTAACCGACCCAATTCTCTTCTTCATTTTTTCTAAAAGGTTTTACAAATCAAGAATGAGCTATATAATGCTCAGCAAGTCTTCCGTTTTGAGTAATGATATAATTTGTCTTGAAAAGATTTCCAAATGTATAAGCAAATATCTCATGATATCAAAATATAACTCGACAACATATATGTCCGAGTTCTGAATAAAATATTCATATTCAGTATGGAGTTCTAAATAATACCAAATGAACCATTAAGTTCACAACCGAAGTAAAACATCCTTAATATAGCAAAGTAGTATCCACTAATCTTTTAGGAAGTTTTTCAAAATACGCATTTCAAGATACTGCTACGACAGTTTCTTTTCGTCATACGCAAATCGAACCATTTATGAGATTCCACTAGTTTCTTTACAAGATACTACTACGACAATTTTTAAATTTGTTCGCAATGGAAATTAAGATTTTCAATCCAATGATTGTGCTTCCACTTTTGTACATGAGAGATATAGTGGGTGTTTGGGGTACCTTAAAAAATGTAGCTTATGACTTATAAGCACTTATGTCATATAAGTGATAAGTAGAGCATAACTTATAAGTCAGTAAAGTGTTTGGTAAATCAGAACTTATAATCAGTAAACTGTTTGGGTAAATCAGAACTTATAAGTTAACTTTTTACTATAATTTTCAAAATATTTGTTTTTTATATTTAACAATGGATGTCGAATAGATCTCGATGAGTAGAGAAATTTGAGATATACATATCAATTTTCTAATGAATGGATCGAGAGATATATGATTTTGAAGATTTGAAGGATATTATATATTGCGTATATCGAGAAATAAGTTATAAGCATAAGTTGAATGTTAGGATTTCCTAACATTCAACTTATGGGCTTATAAGTTATAAGTTGAGCCAAAACTTATTTTGGCAAACACCCCCATAAGTGCTTATGGACTTATAAGCTATAAGTCAACGGTAAACAGAGAAAACAAACAGGCCCATAATCACAATGGAAATTAAGGTTTTTAATCCAATGATTGTGCTTCCACTTTCGCCATGAGAGGTATAAGATATTATTTGCCTCTTCAATAATAAAATATTGGGGTCGTAAACGTGCATATTGTGGTTTTGCATCTTTATTAAATATTCGCTTGTTTTGGCTCGTGCTATTCGGTGTATATTTTGGAAGCTGGTTCATGGCGCTTATATAACAATGCCGGAGTTATATCGATTAGGTCTATTCTTGTAAAGCTAATGTGAGAGTGGCATCCTCTTATTTGAAAATTAAAATTATGATATTTGTATCGGTCTAGTTAATCATTATAGGTCATTTCTTTGGAAATTTGTGCAATTTTGCTTCCGTTTGAATGATCGGTTTTGATCATGTTGAGGATAATGGCCAAAAATACCAATTTTTTTTAAATTTTATTACACAAATATTAATTTTAAATTTTTTTGGCCAAAAATATAAGTCTATTATGTATTTTAAAATAGATATTGCTAAAACGCATTTGAGAAATGAATATCATGTAAAAAAAGTGAAAAAAACAACAAAAAAATTAAATATAGAAGACATATAATAAATTGGTATTTTTGGTCGAATAATTGAGAATTAGTATTCCTATCTAAAAGTCTAAAAAAAGGTATTTTTGGTATTTTTTTTCTTGTGTTAACTATTGTCCTTTAAAAGAAATTAATATGGTGTGAAAGATCCAAATACCTTAATTTTTATTGTTATATTTTTTAAATGAGAAGAGGATAAAAATCGTAAATTTGAAGTTGATGTTGGCAAAGAAAAGTTATGAAGCACTTAGACCATTTCCAATCAAATACCAAAAATGCACTTTTACACCATTTTGATGTAAAAATGTCTTCCAACCTAATTCCAAAAATCACACCATTTTAGTGTGATACTAAAAATTACACCAAATTTGGTGCAACACCAAAATTTGGTGTAATTTTAGAGTTTTTCTAAATTTCATTCCTTCCCATTTATTCTATCACAAAAACAAATTCATTTCTTTTGTACCCAAAATATTTTACATTGTTTTGTTGCCTTTTTCTAGCATGTAACTTTGGAATATAATTTATTAACCTATACAATTTGAACTCTTATTTTTGTTTTAATTTAGTTCATTCACGTGACACTTTTAAATTTTTATAAAAAAATTAAAATAACTTATGGAACTATCATTAAAATGTGTCTTAAAATGCGTGCCGAACACTCCTTAAAAATGTAAAGAATTAGAAGAAACGGAAGGAGCATAATTAAGATACATACATGCATGATTTTGAATTCACTTTATAAATAAAAATGAGATAATATGTAATAAAATTAAAAACTTCATTTGAGATAAAAGTCCGAGCATGCATGGGAGAGTACTCTCTACCTCTTGAATTTTTTTAACGCTTTTTGAAAATTACAATTTGACATATTACATATTATTTAATATAATATATTGATGTAAATATTGGAAAAGAGGAAGAATATGCTTTTAAAATAAAAATTATTCTCTTTGATGTCAATTTTGGTATAAAAATGTTGGAGATGATTTAAAATTTGATGAAATTTTTATAGATGTAAAGATTACACCAAATTGATGTAATGAATTGGAGTGCTCTTAGAGCATCTCCAACCCACTCTTCTCCTTACCGATATACACCTTACGTGGACAAATAAAGGGATTTAGACAAAAAAGAAGCACTCCAACCCCCTCCCCTATCCCTTATTATTTTTAGGTGAGAGAAAATTTAATCCCTTATTTGAGGGATCACATTACTCTTCCCTATATCTTCCATGTCATCTCCCGCTTTCATCCCCCACTTCTTTGAGGCCCATTAGGCTAGTTTCAAATTTCAAATTTCAAAATAATAATTAAATATTATTTTTAAAATATATAGGGTATCAATATAGGGGAGACCATTGGGGTAAAACATGTTTCTGGTTCCCTATATTTTTAAAAATCCTTATTTTAGGGAATAGGAAAGGGGATTGGGGTTGGAGATGCTCTTAGTCCTCTTAGTCTCTTAGAGCATCTCCAACGGGGTTAGGTATAATGGTTGGCTAAAATAATATAGAATAATGATTGGCTAAAATTTGCTGAACCTGTAAGGTATTGGGCTCCAACGGGGGTTGGCTATAATGGTTGGCTATATTTTGAAAGTAGTATTTTATTATTATTTTGAATACTTTTTAAATTCAAATTTACTTTAAAATATTAATTCAAGAAGTAATATTAATATTATAATATGTGGATATTGTTACAGCTTACTTACAGGTTTGCATGGGTTGGTTATATTTAGCCATTCAATCAAGGTTGGCTATAAATTTACACAAGGGGGAGGTGTGCGTTGGAGGTGTGCAGCTTGGAAGTGGTTGGCTATATTCTTACTATTCATCTGCCAGGTGGATGTTATTGCTAAGGGTGAAGGAGCGTTGAAGATGCTCTTACAGTCTTAAGTTTCACCTCCGTAACTAGAATTGAACAATATAAAGCTACTTTAATTCAAGAAACAATAAATTTTAGCATACATGCTGCCCCATTTTTAGGATCAGTTACGCTCACTCTCTCACATGTCTCTTTATTATTTCTTTCTTTTATATTATTATTTGTTTTGGTTCTAAAAATCTCTGATTTAGTCGATTAATTCTCTGTAAGGTAATTAGTTAATTCGATTTTTTAAAATCCGATTAATCCTGTAAATTTATTTAAAATGATATGTTTAATTGAAAATTAGACTAATATATTAAATATTATAATAATATCCGATTAATACTCCGATTAATCCTTCCGATTAATCCCCGATTACCCGATTAATCTTTAATCGGTACCTCAACCGATTACCGATTTTTACCACCACGGTTTCAGTTAAAAAGAAGTTTATAACCGTCACAAAGATCTGGACTTTTCATCTACTGTTAATGTTATAACTTAAAATAGTATTTAGCAAAACAAAAATTATATATTTTCTATAAATATAAAATTAAAAATATTCTAGAAACAAAGTGTTTTTAAAAAATATATAATACAATATTTAAGTATGTGTTAAAAGAGATATTTAATTCTTTTTACAGAACGTAATTGTATTTTAAAGAAAATATGTTATGCAAAAATATGGCCCAAAATATTCATATGGGAGCCATGCTGGCCCTTTTTACTGACTGAAAACGCTACACCGTCTATCGTGATATGAGGGGTGTTGCGGAAGACCGTGTTCCGTATCATGGGGTGTTGCGGAACACCGTGTTCCGTATCATGGAGTGTTGCGGAACACCGTGTTCCGTATCATGGAGTGTTGCGGAACACCATGTTCCGTATCATGCACGGATACGGAACACGGTGTTCCGTATTATGCTAACACGAAAGATGGTGTTCCGTATCATGCATAATACGGAACACGGTGTTCCGTATTATGCTAACACGGAAGACGATTCTCCGTATCCCGTCGGTATTTCGGGCCATTTTTTTCAAAATCAGTATTTTGGGCAAAAACTTGTGAAAAATAGGCATTTTGGTAATTCTCTATAAATCTTTTAACAATTTATTTTGACATCCCATTTTAATTTTTGTGTGGGAATAAAATATAAATTCATTTTACTTAATTTTTTGAATAAAATATTTTAAAATTGATTTTTTTTAATAAAAAATCCTTTATATACTGTTGAAACGTAAAAACAAGAAAATTTTAAAGCAAAATAAATTTGTTATCTCATCAAAGAAAGATATAAAATATTAGTAATTTTTTTTTATTTACGTAAATAATCACAAGTATGCAACATAGTTTAGCAAATAAATGGGTTTATAATTTTGGGTTGGGAAAATGGAATATTTGGCTATAAGAGGTAGAACACACGTTCATTTTACGGGGTCATTCATGTTTTCTATGCAAGTGTTTTCTTTGTGAGTGAATCTGAGGAAAATGCATAAGTTAGACATGATCCAGATGGAACAGAAGTTGGCCGAGCAGAACAGTATAAGGGAGCAAGAAAAAAAATAAGAAATGCTATATATCTATCCAAGGAAAAGAGCATTGCCAATGCTGATTTCGATCTTTTAGGTTAACATTCTTTACCTTTCACATAAGTACATATACTATGAGGGAACATTCTTTACCTTTCACACAAGTGTTAGCTAGTAATGTTTACATGTAACTTTTGTTTAGTCGTATGCGTGTGTGTATATATATATATGGACATGGTAGTGGTACATCCCATCTTTGTCTCACATGTGTTAGTTGCATGGGCTAATCAGGCCGATCTTTTAATTTGTCTTAATTGCAAGCAAAATCTCTATTTAACCTGTCATAGGTTTTACCCGTTGTTTCAAGAGCAAATTATTTTGTTTAGCTAAAACACTCGTATACAGAACTTCCTTGTTTGGGTTAGTACGTGTATATATATATGTATTTGAGTTGATTATGATGAAATCTTTCTTGTCTGAGAAGTTGATGGTTTGATGCAGCTGATCGTGTGCAAGGAGGAAGATGAATGAAAAGGTGGATAAAAGCTACTTTGATGTGCGGGGAATATGCTGTAGTTCAGAAATCCCAACAATAGAGAAATTGTTGAAGGCGCTAGAAGGAGTGGTGGAGGTGAGTGTCATCGTCCCCTCCAAAACTGTTATCGTTCTCCACCACTCCCTCCTCATTTCCCAGCTTCAGATCGGTACTCTACTCTCTTTTCTATTTATTTTTTTAGCTTCAGATGTTACACGTACGTTTAATTCTTGCTTTAAATTACTAATTAATTTTATTAACCATGAAAACGACGTAATTGCATGCAGTGAACGCACTGAATAAATCAGGATTGGAAGCAAGCGTGAAAGACAAAAGTGGTGGAGGAGGGGAAACTAATACTAACAAGAATAATAACAAGGATAAAAAGAGATGGCCAAGCCCGTTTGTAATGGGTTCAGGATTGTTGGTATTGTTAACTTTATTACTCCAACACGTATATCATCCTCTCCGTTACCTGGGACTGCCTGCTGTGGCACTTGCTATCTTCCCCATTTTCTTCAAGGCCGTTGCTGCGTTACGCAACTACAACCTCACCAACATCAACATTCTTGTCCTTATCACAGGTACTTAGTTTTTTTGGTATCTGCAGTTGCTGGATCAATTATACAGCTATGAACTATTTTGGTATCTGCAGTTGCTGGATCAATTGTGCTAAAAGATTACTTGGAAGCCGGCACAATAGTTTTCTTATTCACATTTGCTCAATGGCTGGAGTCCAAGGCCAGTCACAGGGCTACTTCTGCTATGTCATCACTGGCAAACATAGTCCCTCAAACTGCAGTTATTGCTGAAACCGGAGAACGAGTGAATGCTCATCAAGTCCAGCTCAACACCATTCTCTCCATTAAGCCCGGTGATGTAATCCCCATTGATGGAGTTGTTGTACAAGGAAACTGTGATGTCGATGAGAAAACTTTAACTGGTGAATCTTTTCCCGTTTCTAAACAAACTGACTCCACTGTTTGGGCCGGCACCATTAATCTAAATGGTAAATATTGTATTACTACATATATTAACTAATTTTGTGTATGCATGTATGTCACAACTAAAAGCTTTAATTTCTATTGCCCATCTTCATCTAAACAACTAATATTTTTAGGTTATTTGAGCGTGAAAACTACTGCTCTAGCTGAAGATTGTGTGGTAGCTAGGATGGCAAACCTTGTTGAAGAGGCTCAAAAGAATAAATCAAAAACCCAAAGAATCATTGACAAATGCACAAAATTTTGCACTCCATGTTAGTTTCTTCGACTACAATTTATTTAGCTGGGAAATCCTATTCTCAGTGGTAGAGTATTTTCTTAAATACATACATCTGTCTAATATTGTTTTTTGGCAGTTATTATAGCTATAGCTCTCTGCTTAGTAATCGTTCCCTCTGCAATAAGAGCTGACGATTTAAGTAAGTGGTATCGCTTGGCATTGGTTGTTTTGGTGAGTGCGTGTCCTTGTGCACTTGTCCTCTCCACCCCAGTTGCTGCCTTCTGCGCGCTTTCAAATGCAGCTAAATCAGGTCTTCTTGTCAAAGGAGCAGAACATCTTGAAACTCTGGCCAAAGTTAAGATCATGGCATTTGATAAAACGGGTACAATTACCATAGGGGATTTTGTTGTTGCAGATTTCAAACCACTTCTGCAGGATGATCATATTACCTTGCACAAGCTACTGTACTGGTAAATATAAATACACCTTCCCGTAGACTTCAAGTTTTCATAAATAGATTAGATGCAACAAACACAAACTACTTTCACTATTCTTCATGAAATGA
Organism: Kitagawia praeruptora; assembly: GCA_037693485.1. NCBI lineage: Eukaryota > Viridiplantae > Streptophyta > Magnoliopsida > Apiales > Apiaceae > Kitagawia > Kitagawia praeruptora. Next base: position 2,348,440 of record CM075348.1, on the reverse strand, counting down.
TACTCAAAGTTATAAATCTTCACCTAATATTCATGCATTTGAACATGTTCAGGGTTGCTAGCATCGAGAGCAAGTCAAGTCATCCAATGGCAGAAGCACTAGTTGAATATGCAAAGTCTTATTCTGTTGAGTCCAAGCCAGATGACGTTGAGGACTTCCAAAACTTTCCAGGTGAAGGGATTTGTGGAAAGATTAAAGGGAAAGACATATATGTTGGAAACAAAAGAATTGCTATTCGAGCTGGATGTGCAACATGTAAGAAAGCTTCACATTGAATATAACTTCGACTTCATAGAGTTCATATTTTTTATTTCAACTCTTCTTTAGCACCCTTTATTCTTGTTTAGTCATAATCCTGGTTAGACATTTGAACATTTCAGTACCAATCATAGGAGATGATGAAATGGAAGGAAAGTCTATTGGATACATATTCTCAGGGTCTTTGCTTGCTGGAATTTTCAGCCTGTCTGATGTTTGTCGAACTGGAGTCAAGGAGGCCATCCAAGAGCTTAAATCAATGGGAATAAAAACAGCTATGCTTACAGGAGATCATCAAGCGGCAGCAAAGCATGCACAAGATCAGGTTATCCTAATACAGCACCTTTTGAAAATTTCAAGTCATCAGCTTACATAAATTACTTTGTTGCAATCTGCAAAATAAATCTTACATGTTAGCTTCCTAGTGTGTAGCATAGTGTTTTCCCATCTTTAGTTTAACAGTACTAATAAAGGATACCATTTTCAGATCGGTGGTGCTCTGGAACTTGTCCATGCGGAACTTCTACCTGAAGACAAGGCAAGAATCATCAAGGATTTCCAGCACGAATCGGCCACTGCAATGATTGGCGATGGCCTAAATGATGCTGCAGCATTAGCCACTGCTGATATTGGTATTTCCATGGGAATTTCTGGTTCAGCACTAGCAATGGAAACCGGGAACATAATTCTCATGTCAAATGATATTAGAAAGATACCGCAAGCTGTTCGACTTGCAAGGAAAACGAAACAAAAAATCCTTGAAAATATATTTCTGTCAATTATCACAAAGACTGCTATAATTGTTCTGGCTATCATGGGGCATCCACTTGTTTGGGCTGCTGTTCTTGCAGATGCAGGGACATGCTTGCTAGTTATCTGTAATAGTATGTTACTCTTAGCACATGAAGACAACCATGGTAAATAAAATATTAAATATACCAGAATCCATAATCTTTCATTTATTTAAAAGTAAAATTATAATTGCTAGTTATTTTTAAGACAACCATGATTTTAATGATTCAAATGACATCCCATCACCGGTAAAGTATTTGAGTATGTAAAGGTAATAAAGTAACTTTGTTTTCTCAACGAAACAATACAAGGTTCATGGTCAAAAGAAGTTGATATAATAGAAAAAACAAGTTGTCAAGTTCGGTTTATGGTCAAAAGATGTCAATCATGTATACAAGTATCCGGTTAGCAACAAAATTATAGGATTGCATTGCCATGAAGCACTTGTCGGCATGTCGCACACAATAATTTTATATAATTGCATTGCCATGAAGCACTAGTACAATATTAATAACTTTGATAATGTAAATTACCTTGTTGACCAAGGTATTCTTATATACGCATTCCACCAGATTGATATTGATATTGGTTCCAAATGACAGTATTCAGATAAGCACTTTTAAGGACAACGGTTGGTCTTTTGTTATTACGGAGTAGTTTTTACTTATAATTCATGGCAACTAGGCTAGTCATCCATTCGATCCTCCAGCTTTTTCCCCCTTTTCCTTTGTGCCGGCCCAATCTTTAGTTTTTTCGCTTTTTTATTCGCCACACCGAAAGTGTGAAACAAGTTTCCTCATTTTTCTTTTACAATTCAAAAACCTGATATTGTTTACAGAGTATATGCTATACATTCATTGACCTAGATTTTTCCAACTAAGGGGCGTTTGTTTGGTTTTCGGGAACGAAATGAAATTCAGTTAGGAAAACAAGTTGATTGATACGAATTGTTTTATTTTGATCGAATCAAAATTTATATTAAAATTATTTTTAATTTATGAAAACTAAATTTTAAAAAAAATAATATACATATTAATCTATGTTCTAATGATTTAAAATAAAAAATTATAATTGAAAATGAAAGAAAATAAGGAAAGGAAAACAAAATATTAAGTGGAGGATTGGATAAAAGGGATATTGGATAGTTTTAAAACTCAAAAGGATTATGATAATTTTTTCAAATCAATTGATTTTCTTTCCTTTTATTTATTACCCCTAATTAAACGCATCCTAATTATGTTCTTATGTTTTTTCTTAATTTCATTCGAAAACTTCAGAAGTTACAAAGAACTAGGTAATAAAGCCGCGCTACGCGCGGCACGAAAATATTTTTAAAAACTATACATATAATATTATTGTTTGTTAAATTTTATTATTTGAAAGTTAATATGATAAATTAAAAATTATGTGAAATGTAATTAAATTTGAATGTTTAAAAATTAAAGAGAAAAGAGTTAGGTGAAAAAAAACATGTTTCTGTTAAATTCTTGAATATTAATAATAATAATAATTTTGAAGATATTGACGAACCTATTTTGTCGCATAAAAAATGCTTTTGAAATCCAATATTGACAAACATTTGCAAAGTTTGACATTGAATAAGTAAAAATAACATTTGTGAATCTTTTCTATTGTCGATGACATCATAAAAGACGTGATTGCTTAATTTGTTATTAAATTATTTGTTAGTAAAATTGATTGTACGATGAAAAGAATTAGAATGTAAATGTGATAAGAGGTGTGATTGATTTCACTTGTCGATATATTTGGTTTTATGACGAAAAAAGCAGAATTCAAATGCATATTGTAAGTCATGCTTCATGTTTTTTTGGAGTGATCCGACACCCGTATCCCTACATTTAATTAATTTTTCAGAGCATTTTATAAGAACTGTTTTGTTTGTAACATTAAAATTAAATTCATGGACACATCAAAGTGATACTCACATATTCTAATATTCTTTAATTAAATTTTATAATAAATTTGTACATATAATTGTTTTTAAAGCCGATGCTCGTTTTATAACACCCTTACTTAATGCTCAAAAAGTGAGAATTTGTTTAAAATAGCAAAAATCAACTCCTTAAACACCTTTTACTTTTTTCCATACCAAACTACGATGTCAACATAATTCCTATAATAAAAATTTGTAAATATTAAATATAACTAATTAACGATTTTAAACACTGTCTCCCATCTCATAACATACATGCATGATTAATTGATTAGTAATAGTATAAGAATGTGTTTAATTAGAATATTAACTTTTTCAACCCAAAATAATCAAACAACGAATGGGTAATTTTTTTTATTGATTTAATTGACGAAAAAAAGGGTCCACTTGATTCAATTTAATCGAGTTGGTCACACTCCGTGTATAATTTGTTCTGGTATAAATGTAAATTCTACGATATTACTTTTATTTAAATTGTGGATGTTAATCGAAAAATATATATACTTATGTATCTTATCATGATTCTCACGATAATTGATTACGAATTAATCAAAAAGTTAAAATCGTCTATTAATTATTGCCAAAAAATTTGCAATGATTTTGAATAAGGATTAGAAATGACGATAAAAATTATTTCATTTTTTTATTTTACCTTAAAATAATGGTATTTTTATATAAATCATTAATATTAAAATAATAATAATAATGTTCTAATAAAATTGTTAAACTTTTATATTAAATAGGAAATAAAGTGTGTTTAATATTTATTTAATAGTTATAATTAATTATTAATTAAATGCAAGAAAATTATTTTAATAAAAAATAAAAATGTGAAAATTCAAGAAAAATATTTTGAAGCTTCTGAGTGCAAGTCTCTCCAATTTCCTGATATTATAATAAATTTTTATATAAAAGTACTGTAATAGATAAATTAATTTCTATTATTCTTAAAAATTGATTGGTCTCTTATGAATTTTCTATTTAAAATTAATATAAAAATAATTTACATGAATTATTAATTGGAAAAATATTTTCATTTTATATATCTAAAATTTTGATAATCTTAAAAACATCACCAACATATAAAAATAAAAATTACAATATGAACGTAATATTTACAATCAAAAGTTACAAATATTGAATAGAACTTAATAACGTTTTTTAAAACCGACACCCCTCTCATAATATATGTGTTCAATAGTAGTTTAAGAATTTATTTAATTTGAATATTAATTTATTTTGACACATTATAATGAAACAATTGGCGTATAATTTTTTTATCAATTTAATCTTCCGATAAAATGGTTGAGTTTGTTCAATTTAATTAGTTTGGTCATAACTCATGTGTGTATGCGCATGATTTGTTTACAAATTTCAGATATTTGAGAAGTTGGTTAATAATGTTTTTTAAAATCGATAGCCCACTCATAATATACATATTCAATAATAGTATAAGAATTTATTTAATTACAATAAAAAATTATTTCAACACAATATAACGAAACAATGGGTGTATAGCTTTTTTTATCAATTTTATCTTCCGATAAATGACTGGTTTTGTTAAATTTAATCGATTTGATCATAACTCATGTATTATTTATTCATGTGCAAAATTGAAAATCTATCTTTACTGTTTGTATACAATTTCATATATTAAATAAATATCTTGTACTTCCATAATTTATTACGATTTTCACAATTATTGATAATAAAAATTCCTTGAGAAGTTAAGGTCGTGTACCGTATAATCATCCGAAAAGAAATTATAGTGATCTTGAATAGGGAATAAAAAATAACGCAATACAAACAATTGTTATTCGTCATTTTAACTAAAAATAAACATAACTATATATAATTAATATTTAATATTGAAAAAATAACTATAATTTTCAACTAAAGTTTGCTAATTTTTAAACAAATTAAATATAGTAAATTTATTATATGTTTAATATGTGTAATTAATGACTAATTAAAATGTCATTAATAGCTATTTAATGCAAGAAAAGAATTTTAATAAAAAAAATAAAAAAAACAAAATTAAAGAAAAATACCTTGAACTGTTCTGGTGCATTTCTGATCTCCAGGCATTATAATATATATAGATATTTGAAAAGTTGGTTAATAATGTTTTTTAAAACCGATAGCCCTTTCATAATATACATATTCAATAATAGTATAAGAATTTGTTTAATTACAATAAAAAATTATTTCAACACAATATAACGAAACAATGGGTGTATAGCTTTTTTATCAATTTTATCTTCCGATAAATGACTGAATTTGTTAAATTTAATCGATTTGATCATAACACATGTATTATTTATTCATGTGCAAAATTGAAAATCTATCTGTTTTTATACAATTCCATATATTAAATAAATATCTTGTACTTCCATAATTTATTACGATTTTCACAATTATTGATAATAAAAATTGCTTGAGAAGTTAAGGTCGTGTACCGTATAATCATCCGAAAAGAAATTACAGTGATCTTGAATAGGGAATAAAAAATAACGCAATACAAACAATTGTTATTCGTCATTTTAACTAAAAATAAACATAACTATATATAATTAATATTTAATATTGAAAAAATAACTATAATGTTCAACTAAAGTTTGCTAATTTTTAAACAAATTAAATATAGTAAATTTAATATATGTTTAATAGGTGTAATTAATGACTAATTAAAATGTCATTAATAGCTATTTAATGCAAGAAAAGAATTTTAATAAAAAAAAAATCAAAAAAGCGAAAATTCAAGAAAAATACCTTGAACTGTTCTGGTGCATTTCTGATCTCCAGACATTATAATATATATAGATATAGATATATAGATAGATATTTGAGAAGTTGGTTAATAATGTTTTTTAAAACCGATAGCCCTCTCATAATATACATATTCAATAATAGTATAAGAATTTGTTTAATTACAATAAAAAATTATTTCAACACAAAATAACGAAACAATGGGTGTATAGCTTTTTTATCAATTTTATCTTCCGATAAATGACTGGATTTGTTAAATTTAATCGATTTGATCATAACTCATGTATTATTTATTCATGTGCAAAATTGAAAATCTATCTGTACTGTTTGTATACAATTCCAGATATTAAATAAATATCTTGTACTTCCATAATTTATTACGATTTTCACAATTATTGATAATAAAAATTGCTTGAGAAGTTAAGGTCGTGTACCGTATAATCATCCGAAAAGAAATTACAGTGATCTTGAATAGGGAATAAAAAATAACGCAATACAAACAGTTATTATTCGTCATTTTAACTAAAAATAAACATAACTATATATAATTAATATTTAATATTGAAAAAATAACTATAATGTTCAACTAAAGTTTGCTAATTTTTAAACAAATTAAATATAGTAAATTTAATATATGTTTAATAGGTGTAATTAATGACTAATTAAAATGTCATTAATAGCTATTTAATGCAAGAAAAGAATTTTAATAAAAAAAATAAAAAAAACGAAAATTCAAGAAAAATACCTTGAACTGTTCTGGTGCATTTCTGATCTCCAGACATTATACTATATATAGATTTGCTTTCTCTGCCGGCTCTCGTTTACAATCGGTATCTGAATTTTACTTCTGAGAACCATTTTGTATGCTTGATAATTTTTTTAAAATAAAGTTCTCAATTTGATAAACATTTCTCTTTATGTTCCATATATAAATGTTAGAAAATGGAAAGTTTGAGCCATATTTATAATATGTTCTTAATGTCATTTGCAGAAACTAACAAGTGGAGGTTGTTCCTTGTAGTAAGGACTTAAACTTTCATGTTTGGATCTAAGACATTTTCTTAGTGGAATCCATAGAGAAATTGAGTTGAAAGAAGGAAATTTGAAATGGGTAATCAGATTGCAGATGAAAATCATGGCCATGATATATATTTCATGATCAGGAAGAGCCATCAAAAGCGATGGGATATTTAGAAATGTTTCATGCCCATGAGAAAGTTTTCATATCCATGAATGTATACTTGGTTGGTCAGAAACGTTTCATGCCCATGAGAAAGTTTTCATGCCCATGATGTGCAACTGATTTTAAATTAGATATTGATTTATTTTTTAACAGGTTTCAAATTTATTTGTTACAACAGTACTGGAAATTTGGATCAGTATTTGGATTAAATCTTGATGGAAATTTGGATCAGTACTTGGAGTAAAATCCAGATGGACTTGGTCAGACATATGGACACCAAATCCTGATGTTACTGATGACCAAATCCTACTGAAAATAAATTCTGATGCAGTTAATGAAATTAAATCAGAATATTTACTTTCCTTTTATGGAGTATCAGTTACGTTGATTTTTGGTATTATATACAATATAGAATATAATAAACGTTAACTAAAGATATACATCCTAAGGATAGAAACCCTATCTGCTTTCTCTTTTCTCTGTTCTCTCTCGACACATACAAATTATATACATAATTCTCAGGCGAACTGAGAGCATCTCCAACGGCATTAGCTAAAAATGATTGGCTAAATTACATAAAATATTGATTATGTAAAATTTGTCGAACCTGTAAGACATTGTGTTCCGATGGTATTGGCTATAATGATTGGCTATATTTTAAAAATGGTATGTAATTAATATTTCAAGTTGTTATTAATGGAATATATAATTTTAATATAGAAATAAGTGATGTGGCAATTCACTACAGGTCTCTAGAGGTTCGACAAATATAGCCAACATCAAGAGATTATCTATAATTATAGATAAGGGTTTTGTCCCATTGGAGTGCAATTTTTTTTACACATTCTCTATAATTATTTTTTATGGTAATTAATTTTGAATTTTGCCTAACTAGTCTCTCCCATTGGAGATGCTCTGAGGTGCTGGTCGCTGTTGATCACTGGAGTAGTTGTGAACCCATTGATCGGTGATGTTTTATCCTAGAAACGATATTGCTGGAACCCAATCACAACGTAAGTGGGGCAATAATCTCTTCAAGAACAGCCAAGTCTTCTCGAAGGGCTTGGTGACTCAACTGTTCTTCTCTCTTATCAGTACTTGCTATAGCTGTTGTGGGAGATAAGTCTTTCTTGTTACTCTTGTTAATTACAGTTACTGATTATACTTTGTTTTGCCTTCGTGATTTGTTTTGTTGTTTTGTTAATTGGTTGTATGCCTGTTCTTGTTTTAATATATATCACTGCCTCATTGTTGTTATAGTGTAATATACCCAACAATAAATTCGTAGCTCTTTTTCATTTATGGATCATCTTCATGCAACGTAGATTGATGCACTCGAAGATGTTTTGGTTGGCCTTCTGAGGAAACAAAAATATAAATTGCTTTGTGCTGATATTATTTGAAAACAAAATAAGCATATGAAAGTCACATCGTACATGCTTCTTGCAAGATTCATCACAAATAGGATAATGCATTAGTAAAGTTTTGGCTGTTTGTTCATATCACCTGAAAGGCTGAAACTTAGTTCATTTATTGTTTTTACAACAAAAACATTACCCTGTGAATAATCATCATCACAAAAGGTAATTCTTGAACAAAGTAGCGGAATAGTGTTTAGTGTTTTTGATATTGAAAGTGTTTATAGTTTTTGTGGTATTACATACGTTTTTTTTGGTGTGTTTATCTATGAGCTAGCTGGGCCTTTATATAGGCTCCAAACTGCACCATCTTACATCATTGCTTACATATGTGATCATTGACTAGCCTCTTTATTTTACTTCTTGCTGCAGCCTACCTTCATTTTCCACACACGGGTTTGAATTTTAACACTTCTAGTGAGTTTGACTTCTAACACTCCCCCTCAAGTTGGGCAGTCGGTGCTCCAATGCCCAACTTGCGTAAAGTCTCATCGAAGGCTTTAGTATTAACTGCCTTTGTCAGGATATCAGCTAATTGATCATTTGATCGAACAAACGGAAGTTTGATTGTCTTATCTTCCAATTTGTCCTTGATGAAATGTCGGTCTATCTCGACGTGCTTCGTTCTGTCATGTTGGACCGGATTTTCTGAGATACTTATAGCTGCCTTATTGTCACAAAATAGCTTACATGTTGTTTTCTGTGGAAAACCAAGTTCATTCATGAGTTTCCGAATCCATAGGATTTCAGTTATTCCTTTTGCAATTCCTCTGAATTCTGCCTCTGCACTTGATAGGGCCACCACCTTTTGTTTTTTACTTCTCCAGGTGACCAAGTTACCACCTACTAGAGTAAAGTACCCAGAAGTGGATTTCCTGCCGTCACGATCTCCTGCCCAGTCTGCATCTGTGTAGGCAATTAGATCCAGATGATCATTTTTGGCGAAGTAAATTCCCGTGCTACTTGTACCCTTTAAGTACCTCAAAATTCTCATTACTGCTGTCATGTATTGTACTTGTGGGAGGTGCATGAACCTGCTCACCACTCCTACAGCATAAGCTATATCTGGTCTTGTGTGAGCTAAGTAAATGAGTTTTCCCACAATCTTCTGATATTGTTCTCTTTTAGCCAGTTTTGCTCCTTCAAGAATTTGAAGACCATGATTAGCAACGATCGGTGTCTCAGCTGGTTTACAGTCTAGCATTCCTGTTTCTACCAGAAGATCAAGGATATACTTTCTCTGGTGAATGAAGATTCCTTGTTTCGACCTCAGAACTTCTATGCCAAGAAAATACTTGAGAGTCCCCAAATCTTTCATCTCAAATTCTTGAAATAGTTTTCCTTTTAAGTCAGTGATCTCTTCCTCATCATTTCCAGTGATAATCATATCATCCACATAAATTATCAAGCAAGTGATTTTATCTCCAACCCTCTTCAAGAATAGGGTGTGATCTGAGTTGCTTTGATTGTACCCAAACTTCTTCATAGCTTTTGTGAATCTTCCGAACCATGCCCTAGGGGACTGTTTTAGCCCATAAAGTGCCTTCCTCAGTCTAAATCCTTCTTTATCTCCAAATTCCTGAGAATACCCTGGTGGTGCCTCCATATATACTTCTTCATCAATACTTCCGTGAAGAAAAGCATTTTTTACATCAAACTGGTATATGGGCCACTCCTTGTTTGCTGCTATTGAGAGCAAGACCCGTATTGTATCAATCTTGGCTACAGGAGAGAAGGTCTCTGAGTAGTCAATTCTATATGTCTGGGTATATCCTTTAGCCACTAGTCGTGCCTTGTACCTCTCAACTGTTCCATTTGCTCGGTATTTGATAGAGAATACCCATCTGCAACCTACCTTTTTTTTTCCCTTTTGGTAGGATGCATTTTTCCCATGTTTTGTTTCTCTGTAGAGCTGAATACTCGTCCTCCATAGCTTGTTTCCACTTTTCATTTCCAAGGGCTTCCTCCACTGTTTTGGGAATGTCAGTGGAGTATACAGAGGCGGTAAAAGCCATGGCTGTGCCGGACAAGTTCTCATTGCTGATTCTCTCTACAGGATATTTAGACCGTTGGGCCTCATACTCTGGATCATACCTTCTCGGTGGAACTCCTCTTGTACTTCTCGGGGGTAACTGATACCTGTTTGGAACACTATCACTAGGAAAAATATTAGTCTCAATAATAGTATCAGTTCCAGAGTTCTCAGAATTAACCTCTGCTGAGGAGAGGTCATCAGAAGGATGCTCATTAGACGAAACTGGAGTGGACATAATAGGAGATACTGATGGAGGAGATACTGATGCTTCAGGAGCAACATCGGTGGTATTACTTACTTGTGTTGTAGGATCTGGATTCATCACTTCTGGATATGTTAACCAGCTAAGGTCATCAAGGTCATCACTCAAACTCTCCCCCTGAGGACTAAGCTGGGTATAGTAGTAAGACTGTTCAAAGAATTCACAGTCTAAAGTAGTGTAGATTTTGTCCTGGATAGGGTCATAACACCGATACCCCTTTTGATTAACCCCATACCCAAGAAAGACACATTTAACAGCCCTGGGTTCTAGTTTGGTGCGCACCCCTTTTTGAAGATGAACATAGACAATGCATCCAAAGACTCGAGGAGGCAAGGAATGTGAAGATGGAATTGAGACGTGTGACCCAAGAGTATTGAGGGGTGTGTTGTAATTGAGGGGTTTTGTGGGAAGGCGGTTTGTGAGATAGGTAGCAGTAGCAATAGCTTCCGGCCAGAAGTGAACAGGGACATGAGATTCGATCATAAGGGCTCGGGTGATTTCAAGAAGGGTTCTATTTTTTCGCTCAGCTACACCATTCTGTTGAGGTGTGTAAGAACATGTGGTTTGGTGGAGGAGGCCATGGTCAATAATGAACTGTTTCATGTTCAAGTTAACGTATTCCCCCCCATTGTCAGACCGTAAAATTTTTGGTTGAGCTTTGAACTGAGTGCAAATCATGTGGTAGAATTTAACAAAGACATCAAACATTTCAGATTTGTGTTTTAAAAAATACACCCAGCTCATGCGAGTACAATCATCCACAAATAAAACAAAATATGAAAAATTATGAAGGGTAAAATCTGGAACTGGTCCCCATACATCAGAATGAATCAAGGCAAATGGTTGAGTACTATGAGTCATACTAGGATAGTATGAGTGCTTATGGCTTTTAGCTAAAACACATGCTTCACAATTCAAATCTATGGCAATGTTCTTTAAAGAGGGAAATAATCGTTTGAGATAACCTATGGAGGGGTGACCTAGCCGACGGTGCCACATCCAGAGTTGATGTTCCGGTGATCCATGAGCAAGCAAAGCGTTACCGTTTTGAGTCACCTCATTCACATAGTATAATCCTCCTCGTTCAGTACCATGCCCAATGATCCGTCCCGTCTGAGCATCCTGCACAACACAACCAGATGATGTCATTAGAACAGTACAGTCAAGTTCCCTAGTTAACTGGCTAACAGATAAAAGCTTGTGAGTAAGACTAGGAATTAAGAGGCAGTTTTGTAAATGGATATTAGAGGTAACATCCACAGTTCCGGCCTGGGTAACGGAAATATATTCTCCGTTTGCACTTTGGATTTGGGTACGATGAGTGTTGTTGGAGGACACAATATCGGAAGAATCATAGGTCATTGTATCGGTGGCCCCACAATAAAAAATCCATGGATTGGATATTTGGTTACATACTAGGCCCAAAGAATTTTGATTTCTGGTGACTTTGCTTTCAGGGACTGTACCTGATGTCTGATCAGTATGTAGCGTTGTTGTGAGGGGTTTGTCGTCGTTACTATCCGGACCACCTACAGCTAGGTTGGCCTTACCGCCGGTCCTGGAAATTATAGCCTTGGAAACGCCCTTCCTCTGCTTCATGTCGTCCCACCATTCTGGATACCCGATGATTTTGAAACAACCCTCCTTGGTGTGTTTCGTACCACCACAATGGCTGCACTTGAGCTAGTTTTATCCTCTCGTTGGAATGACGAGGATTCCGACCGATGTTTTACGAGGAGCCCACTACCAATCTCTGAAGGTTCTCGTCCCAATGATGAGTTGCTGGCCATTATGCCGCGACGGGCAATCTCCCGTCTTATGGACGCGTAGGCTGCGTCAATGGTGGGTAGTGGATCTTGATACAATATATCCCTCTTTTCTTTGTCTAGAGTATCACTTACTCCAGCCAGAAATTGGTACAATCTTTGCCTTTGTATGAAGGAATTAAATAAAGTAATGTCCTCTGCACACTTCATGGGGTTGGGCATTCTCCTGTCTATTTCCTTCCACAGAGTGTTGAGTTTACTGAAATATATTTCTATAGTGTCCCTTCCTTGTCTCATAGTTGCTGCCTTTGAACTTAGATCATAGATCTGGAGTTCGTCTCTCCCACTGCTAAGGAGAGTTTCAATTCCCTTCCATAGTTCCCGGGCAGTCTTGTAATCCAGAAATTGGTTCACAAGATCTCCATCAATATTTTCAATGATCCAAGATAAGACCATCGAGTCCTTTTGAGCCCACTGTTGGTACTCAGGGTCATCTGGTGGAACGGGATTGGTGGTGATATGATTGAGCCGGCCTCGACCACCAATAGCAATATGCATTAATTTACACCATTTGGTGTAATTCGTGAAATTTAGTTTTTCGGCAACACGCACCGTTTGTGATATTCCGGTTTCTGGGAGGTTTGGATTTTTTTGTAGTTTCTGAAATAATTGGAACATTTGTTCCATTTGTTCCATAGAGACTAACTGTGTTGTGGTTTCTGGTTGTTCAGCCATTTGTTCAGCCATTGTCTCCGGCGATAAACAGTTCTTTTTCTCGTATGAACAGTACCGTATGTATGAACAGTACCGTATGTATGAACAGTACCGTATGTTTGAACAGTACCGTATGTATAAACAGTACCGTATGTATGAACAGTACCGTGTGTAAGAACAGTTCCGTATGTATGAACAGTACCGTATGTATGAACAGTACCGTATGTATGAATAGTACCGTATGTATGAACAGTGTCTTTAGTCACTATTCATCATCTTCTTCTTGAAAAAACTTCCGGCAGCTCGTACGGCTTCGTCTGACGTTGGTTTTGAATTCGGAAGATACCTCTGGACTCGTATCAGTGAGGCCAATCTAATGGTATGCTCAAAACTGAGTTTCGACCACCTTCAAAAAACTCAAAAATTTCACCTGCTTGACAGTTTGTTCTTCTTCTGAAATGTGTTTCCCTAGGATAGAACTTGGCTCTGATACCATGAACAAAGTAGCGGAATAGTGTTTAGTGTTTTTGATATTGAAAGTGTTTATAGTTTTTGTGGTATTACATACGTTTTTTTTGGTGTGTTTATCTATGAGCTAGCTGGGCCTTTATATAGGCTCCAAACTGCACCATCTTACATCATTGCTTACATATGTGATCATTGACTAGCCTCTTTATTTTACTTCTTGCTGCAGCCTACCTTCATTTTCCACACACGGGTTTGAATTTTAACACTTCTAGTGAGTTTGACTTCTAACAATTCTCATGTCTTAGTACAACGGATATAGATGATCTAAATCTGCACAATCTTGTTTTAAATCAAATATACATCTTGACTCTTGAGTAACTGCTGGTGCAGAGTAGCTGAAGCTAAATTACTTTTACATAAACTCGTTCAAGAGAAAGCAAAATTGCAGCTGATGTGTGCGAAGCGGGATATATCACTGGTACCTATTTATCTGTACTTAAGGCTTCTGCTTACAGCTAATTATATATTTGTATGATATCCTAAATTTCTTTGATTTTCATAAAAGAGTTCAAGTGATGAGGTCTCGAGTCCAGGAGTGTGAAATGTACGTTGAGGTCCAATCATTTAATGCCTCACCCTCAAAAAACTTTAGAATGATCATAGTTGTTAGTTGTTACCGGCTGGCATTGTCAATTAAGGTGAGAAGCTCACTAATGGATAAATGCTTCATATATTATGTGAAAGAATCTTTATACCTCAGATCTTGTACATTTTTTCAAGCCTTTTGTTATTTTTTAAATGCGTACATGCAAAGACTAAATCTCCTTTCTTAATACATGCAACTGCATGTATATTTGTAGTATAGAATTAATTTTATGTAAATATTTATTTTAGTTATCTTATGAAATGTAAGTAAAACTTTAATTTTGTGCCATTGTCACATAAATCTAAATGATAACCTTTGTCCTTTCAGAGACTTTAACGCTAAATATGAGAATGATAGACTTCAATGCTAACTATGAGAATCTTTTTTATTTTGTTGGTACCTGTGTGAGTCTGTGTTGGGTGTATGGAGCTTAGGAGTATGCTTCAGTTAAAATGTTGTAGTTTTATAATTTTCCATCCATATGTGCTAATGCGGGAGGCTGAAACTCTCCTGCACTAAAGCAAAATTATCCTTCATATTTTCTCTTTTAGTAGATGTGTTCTGCGTCCCATTGTAATTAACTTTCATTTTTTGTGTGCAGTTGACCAACTTTATTTGCTGGCTTCATTTCATTAATTTTAAAAGTGGTAAAAGAGCAATCTTTACTTTCGACTTGTCCTGTTTAAAAAGGTATACAGAACCCTACTTACAAATGTAACTTGTTTCTACTTTTCGCTGTTAAATTAATTATTTACCTTGTGCCTATGATCCTGCAAGATTTTAGTAATTGCTCCATGTTATGGGTCTCTTGTTTTTTAGCATGTTCTTCAAGTGTGTCATTTTCTATGCCCACCACTGTATTCACTGCAAATAATTTTTTTTATTATTATTTGTATTCTTCAATTTCTTGTTTCTGGTTCGGAGTTGATTTGGGAGTCAGGGATGGAGTGTTTCTAGTGACCGACAGATTATGCTAATTGCTACACTGACTCTTTATTGATTTGTATCAGCTCTAATTACCAGTGTTGGACACTGTGACATGGTAGGGACTAGGGACAACCAGTACTATATTTGGGAAAGTTTTTGGAAGATTTTTTTTGGGCCCCTAGCATTTTTCATCTTCATAATACACCCGAGCTCGAACACTTGCACACATTTCTATTTTTAACACTTCCATCGGAGTATGGATACATAGATGATATCTTTATTAATAATAAAGGAACTTTCAGCAAGACTCCAAATTAGTCTCTGCCAAAGAATATAGATTTTGTATTTCAGTGAGTGCAGGACTCCTGAGCCTTGTTTGTAGTATAGACATAAATATCTATGCTGACTATTTTTTTTAACTACTATTGTCTAAAATATATGGCGGGTTTGGAAGAAATTATTTGTTTTGAGGATCAGGGATCGATTGGTCCTTTCTCTAACTTTAAACTATCTTCATGTGTTTGTCAAGGCTGTGCAAATGATGTTGTTACCTCTTGTTTAACAGTCTTTCTGAATAGAAAACATGTTTGGTTTCCTCAGATTGTATAGGATGCTTGGACAGTATCAGATATAATTATACTATTGTACCCTTGGACATTAGGCTGGATGTTTAATAGTATATTACTTATGTTGCATGATCGACAATTGCTATAATATTTGTTCCTCCCTGTTGCACTTGGTGTTTAAATATTCACGCACACTAATCCATGGCATGTAACATTTTTCTTTACATTCAAATAGAGGAGTCTATCCTTCAGAAGTTGTTCCCTTTATAATGGAAGCTCCTGATGACGATAAACAAAAGTTCTGTTCGGAGCAACTTTTCGCTGAAGTTAGAGCCGCTGTTCAGAGTCTTAGAGTTGAATAACTAAGAATTATACGAGCATGTGGGTGCATATCCCGTCACTGAAACATCGAATTGTTAAAGGATTAATCACATATAGCATGAAGAACTAATAAACAGAAACCTACTTAAACAACACATATAGCATGGAGAACCAATAAACAGAAACCTACTTAAACAACACTTAGAGACCATCGGTTGTTGGCCTAGTCTCCATCAAGAATACTAAAAGAAACAAGAAGAATAACAGAAACAAGAATACTAAAAGATGTTAGTGTAGGTGCCCTAGAGGCAATACATTGTTTCTTAAATAAACCTTATGTCATTTGATTATTAAATAAATGTATTTATTATGACTCTAGTTACTGCGATATTTATTAGCATAATAAATGTCCTTAGAATAATGATACACATTATATAGTTTAAGTATATAACTTGAATTTGAGATTATATAATATATCATATTCTTAAAGGTCCCTAATCGAGTAATATTATACAGGACAACAATAATACATAAACAGACTAGTATGTTTTTGACTGATAACCACATCTCATTGGTTATAACTATGGAGATACTAAAGTCAATACATAGGTACATGTAGGGTACATGGTACTGGACAGACCCACCGTGAGATTCTTCATGTTAATTAAGTCATAAGAAAGACTCACAGTGATAATGGTGTAATGATCCTTTGACTTGATATCATTATATTTCTATACGAGGATAATATACTTTGACTACATTAAAAGTTACCTTTGACCGGGTAATGATAAAAGTGGACATCGGGTATATTGTGAATCGTATGAGAAATATGAATGATAGATAAAGGATTTAACCCTCCTATCAGATAGGAGAGATATTACTGGCCTCTTGATTGAGTGAGATTATAAAATGCATGGCCGTGCTCAAATAATGATTTGTCTTAATAGTCTACTCATGTATCAAGTAAACCCGGATTAAATTATGAAGAGGATGACTAAACACATGCCTTGAGTTTAATCTATAATATTTGGTTAAAGGGATTATATTACACGGGAACATTAATCACAAAAGGTTTATCGAATCACGATTTAATTATTATTTAATTGGGTAGCAATGATGTATTACTAGATACCGCTCATTGTTTATAATTTTATTGGAGAATAAAATTATTGCCAAAATAAATAATAATCTACAGGGTCACACACATAGAACATTTAAAAGAAAGAATTAATTTAAATTATGAATTTAAATTAATTAATGATAAGTTGGATTTTATTATTAATTAATTTAGTGGGACTTAATTAAGCTATAATAAAATACAAAGATATATGAGATATGATTTTAATAAATTAAGTTTAACTTAATTATTAATTATTTGAATAATAGAATTAGATTTTATTATTTAAATAAATCATACATGGGCTAGGTTTTGGCTTGGGCTTTTTGCCTTATACTATCATATATATACATGATGATAGTAAAGGAAGGAGATAATTTTTAGTACGACAAAAATTATACTACAGCCGAAAACATCCTAACCCTAAAATCAAGATCTCATATTTTCATTGGAGGCTAGTACCTCCCTTCCATTCAAGAATCGTTCTTAGAGTGTTCGTGTGGATACCGTAGAGGAGGCTTCGAAGAGGAGTGCTCAATATTCGTGGGAGGCTTGCATCTCCATCATTGTTACGATTGTAAAGCTTCAAAAGGTAAACATATTCTTACTACCATGATTATTCAAGCATTAAACATGGATCCCGGGCTTAGAATTCGATTTAATTTTATTGTTTCCGTTGCGTTTTGATGCTCGAATTCCAACAAAAGATAAATCAAGAATCTGCACAAGAACCTAACCACAATAACCATCATTTACCCCATCATCAATCAAGACTCCATCATTTATTAATTAATACCATTAATTCCAGAAACAAGAACACAATAACCAAACTTAATAGTCAATAACCAAACTTAACAGTCAAATACGGAAAAAAATCAATATGTTGCCCCTAGGCAGTTTTGTCCCCAACTTTCCTTTTCTTGGATGGATCCATTCGTTCAGTCGACCCTTCATTCAATTGCAACACACCTGCTAGCTTCGAAGACAGATCCCTTGCATCTTCTAACGCCGCCTCAAGCACCAATATCCTACTTTCCGGATTGCCATCAGTTGGAATTTTGCCCTTCTTGCATTCCTCCAGCTGGGCTCTCAATGCTGTGTTTTCAGCCTTAAGATCTTCATGGACAACCATTGATCCTCCTACTCGAAGCTCCCTATTATCCCAGTCGTACTTCATTGATTCTAGCTTTGATCTCCTAGTATCCAGGTCATCATCAACACCAATTAGTGTATTCATCAGATAAGCACAACTCCCATGATAACGTCCCAACCCCTTGAAGTCTGTCATAGTCATTCCACCTTCCGATGGAATGATATCCCTGTGTGCACATGTGGGATCACATTTACGTCTGTCCTTTTGATGGAGTAAGCATCCCCTAACAAAAAAAACAATCACAATAAAACAGAAACATCCTGTTCAGATAAATATATATGATATATACACATGCTTACCTGTTCAGATAAACAGAGACATCAAGTTCACAATAAACATACACATACATCATTGACTTACAACAAGTGAAACAATAGAAGTATTTACCTTGATTGACTCCCAAAGTACAGACACATACCCAAATCCTACAAGGAACATGTATGATGCATTTCTTTAATGCATGTGTGTGTCTATGCATATGTTACATACGCATCTCTACGTACATCAAGTTATTTATTATACTCCCAACTTCGTTGATTGTTTGAATACGTTCTTATAAATTAGATATATATTTTCCTTACGATTACAATAAATTGTTGAATTATCTCACCAAAAAGGCTATACATTTTAGTGATATAAGCGAGGGATTTACTACAATTTAAGATTTAATCAACAATCGTAATTTGGATGAAGAAAAACCTTGAAATGATCTATTTTAATATGTGTTTGTCCGATCTTGATTATTTTTGTAGATGTTGTATGACTTTTTATTGATGAAATAACCTTTTTGGGATTAATGCTTTCAATTACCTATAAAAATTGTGATTTATAAGAAAATTTAAAATTTTGATTATTTTTGTATAGGTCATATTCTCTTTTATTGATAAATTAATTATTTATCAAAAATAGTGAATTATAAGAATTTTGCGCTGAGTTGACCAATTTGCTATGAAAATTATAAATGCTAGTTATTTTTAAGACAACCATGATTTTAATGATTCAAATGACATCCCATGCACCGGTAAAGTATTTGAGTATGTAAAGGTAATAAAGTAATTTTGTTTTCTCAACAAAACAATACAAGGTTCATAGTCAAAAGAAGTTGATATAATAGAAAAAACAAGTTGGCAAGTTCGGTTTATGGTCAAAAGATGTCGATCATGTATACAAGTATCCGGTTAGCAACAAAATTATAGGATTGCATTACCATCGAGTACTTGTCGGCATGTCGCACACGATAACTTTATGTACCTATGCACATTGCATATTTTGTCTTTCTTGCGGAAAATGTCAGGCTTTCGTACTGCAAACTATTGAATCCACGCACTGATATATATTGAATTTTGTACTTTTTTCTTGTAAATGCTCCTGTTTTTCAATTTGGATTTTACTATGCTTTTCAATAAAAATATCTCTTTATTGAAAGTTTAGTACTTTGTTGGTGGATTTTGTTTACCCATATTAAGTTACGTTCTTTCTCTTTTTGAGAATAGGTTCTTTTATTATGTCATCCAAGATCTTAGATCTAAAGGATTTTATTATATTAGTTCATTAATTTGGATAATATAGAATCGCGGTTATGGTTGATTGTTTGAATACGTTCTGATAAATTAGATATATATTTTCCTTACGATTACAATAAATTGTTGAATTATCTCACCAAAAAGGCTGTATATTTTAGTGATATAAGCAGGGATTTACCACAATTTAAGATTTAATCAACAATCGTAGTTTGGATGAAGAAAAACCTTGAAATAATCTATTTTAATATGTGTTTGTCCGATCTTGATTATTTTTGTAGATGTTGTACAACTTTTATTGATGAAATAACCTTTTTGGGATTAATGCTTTCAATTACCTATAAAAAATTGTGATTTATAAGAAAATTTAAAATTTTGATTATTTTTGTATATGTCATATTCTCTTTTATTGATAAATTAATTATCTATCAACAATAGTGAATTATAAGAATTTTGCGCTGAGTTGACCAATTTGCTATGAATATATCCAGGAACAATATTTTCATTAACTCTGTAGTAAATTTTATGGTTTGATTGATAAATTATATACTAAATAATACTATTTGAGAGTATATTTAGTATTTTGAATAATTCAAACATACTATTAGATTTGTTTGTCCCGTAAATTATTGCATAACTAAAAAACACATATAACTAAAATGTTAAAGATAATTGGTTTAAAATTCATTTAAGTATTATAATTGGTTGAAGCTAGTTTTTTTAATAATCGAGTAATTAAAAGTTTATGTACTAAAATTTTGAACGTTTATTTTGAATAATGTGGTTTATATTTGTTAATATTTTTAATTTTTTTAATTCAATGGTAGTAGATTTATTCAAATTTGATTGCATCTTATGATTGTAGATCGAGAGTTTGTGATATCAAAATATTATATTATATAATATAGATAAAATAAACTCAATATTAAAATAATATATTTGTATTTAAATCAATTGATAAATACACAATTTACAAAATGGCTCTATACCTAAAGAGAGGGGCGCAAAGAATAGATATGCGAGTAAATAATAATATAATTGTGATTGATTTTATATTAAAATTATGACTAATTAATTAATAAATATTTATGAAAATTAGCTTATAATATATAATACAAAAATTTTAATTGACTGCAAATCAAAAGATTAAGTAGTAAACATTTGTCACTTTATAAAATAGGTAATTTATGCATGTACTTAATAAATTAAAATTTTTATTTCATAAAAAAGTTGTTAAATAATCACGATAAGTAAATTAGGATGAGAATGTTATGATTAATTTAATTTAATGGTCAATTTTGATTGGCTCTTATATATATTTATGAAAATTAATCAGTGATATATAATAATGTAATTATGATTAATTGTAAATCAAAAGAGTGGAGAATTAATATTGCGAAAATCGCTTAATATATATTAAAATAATGCCATCACTTTTGTGTGGAATATACCCAAAATACCGATATGGACCGAAGTCTGCCTTTTTTGACCACGAGTTACGTATTCTGGGCATGCTTGGCCTGGGATGCGCATTCCAGGCATGCGTATCTCAGGTCACGCATGCGTGATGACATCATGTGACGTCATTTTTACAATTGCAGCTCCGACTAGACGACCTCAAAATCGCCTTCCCCGTCGCCTCCCTTCGTTCTCCACCCTCCGTCTACCTCCACTAGAGGGCATCAAAACGAAGCCCACAGCTCCCTCTCCATTTTGCCCCGTTGATTTGTTGGTTTTTGGCCCCGCAGGGGCGTGTATGAACAAATCGGAAAAACGAGCTTGGTTTGGGGTTTTTAAATCCGGCGAAACAAATGAAAAACGAATGGTACAGACTTGTAGAGGGGGAGAAGACGATCAATTTAGTATGTAGTATGCAAGTGAAAGATGCCGAAAAGGACTGAAAGAATTGATCAAAGTTTTGTTGAAAAATCATCTCCGGCAACAGTTGGGAAGACCATGAACAGTCTGTTGAATACGCATGTTGAACATGCATATCTACAGCCGCGCATGTTGAACATGCGTATTCAACAAACTGTTCACAGGTGCAGATTTATGATTTACAAAGTCCACGCCAACATCTTATGTGTATACTGTATACGTATCTTGAAGATGCGTATACCGTGGGTGAAAAGGGCAGAACAATCTGTCTGTAGGTATTTCGGGCAAGTGGAATTAATTGGCAGGCATTTTGATTTTTCACCCATATATATTTGTATAATTCTGATTGATTTTAATTTAAAATATTAATTTATTAAATATATTTTTTAATATATGGATATGTTAAATCAAGTAACTACTATATTTAGATTATAATTGTTAACTAACCATGATTAGTATAATAGGATGAAAATGGAAAATTAGGAAAACTTTTAATATAATACGATTGATCTAAAATTTAGGAATGATCTTTGATTAGTCCTAAAATAATTCATAATTTTCTAATTGGCTAACTGCATCTAACTGTAAACTGGTTAAATTCAAGTATTATAATAAAGAATTTGTTCTTTTTTTCAAAAAAAATAAAAATAAAAGAAAATATCATGCATGAAGATTCGATAAATAAATAATTTTTAGATACAATATATTTTTAACCTAAGTCAAATAATAATATTTTCAGGTTTGAACCTTGTCAAAGGGGTGTGTGCGTGTGTATAAATATCAAAATTAATAATAACAACAATAATATGTTGTTCGAGTGCCAAAGATGTTTATTAATTGAGCTTTAATAGTGATCTCTTATGTTCCAGTGCCAAAGATGTTTATTAATTGAGTTTTAATAGTGAATCTCTTATGTTCATAAATATCATTGGAGACGAGTATTTGATGTATGCTGTAGCTCTACTTGTACAGTAAGAGAATCAGTATATAGTTGCAATTCGTTTGGAACATCTATATATGTGCCTACTGTTAGTATATTTTTGATTTTTTAAGGGAACAAAAAATAAAAGAACTCTCAGAATGATCCAACTGCAGTTGTTTCTTCGAGTTATGGCACGCTCAATATATCATATAGAAAAGCTACTGCTCAATGGACAATGCATTTTCTTAAACTAGTATTGTGCAATTACAATATAATGTCGAACACAGTGGTTACATTTTCCGGTAATTTTCTGAGAGATCTCAAGCTATCTTTAACGCTAACATATGATATTGCTACGTATTCACAATGAATGTATCCTGTGGATGCAATAGTACTGTAACTTCGCTAGACTTTGTTTACAAGTGAAGTTCAGATTGGAAATTTTTGGTAAGTTAGACAATTGGTTGATAGTGTAAGTTAGACTTTGTCTATGCATGAGACTCATGGCCTGCTGGTTTCGAGTTGAGAAGTGGTTGCAGAGCCTTGACAACAATTGTCATGTTTGGCCGAAAATCAGCTTCGTATTGAACACAAAGTGCTGCAACTGCTCCCATCTGAAACCAAATGCAAGAAGAAACAATATTTTATAATATATCTTCAGTAAAAAGAAATAAAAAAATAACTTGATAATTCCGAAGAGAAAGAGATATCCTTTTCTTCTAAGAATGGTGAAAAAGTCTTTTGTTTTTCTGTCAAATGCTGAAATGCAATGGATCTTACTGAACTAACTGTAACAATGCTCGAAAAAGGATGAGTAGAAGAACCTTAGCAATTGCCTTTGGTGGGAAATCATTTTCCAGCTTGGGATCTACACATTGCCTTACTTTATCTTCACTTAATCTTGGAGTTGCCTACAGAATGGAATGACATCTTGTTATACCTACGGAAATATGTGTAGAGGAAGATTTTAAAATTTTAGGCTAAAATAACGAAATATTCACCCAAGTAACAAGACTCTGCTGTCCCTTAGGCATTGTGTGATCTACTGGCTTCCTTCCTGTTAAAAGCTCAAGAAGAACCACCCCAAAACTGTAAACATCACTTTTCTGAGTTATTTGCCCTGTCATGGCATACCTGAACCAAATCACAACGACATTGAACGAAAAATCATTACTTTCATGACATATCAACGACTGAAATACTAGTATTACAAGTGCAACAACCCTTGTTTCCAGAACTTATAATTGATCTTACATGGCTATTTTTATTTTGATACTTTACAGGGTACATGTGGAGTCGGACCAGATAATGGACTAGATAGTCGATGAATACAAAAATCATGTTGTTTTAAAGACCAATACTAGACTATGGATTTTCCAAAATTGTATCACTGGATGAAAGAGAGAAAAACAATTCATACTCAGGAGCATGATAGCCGAATGTTCCCAAAACTCTAGTTGAATGCAACCGAGCAGCTGTGTCAGAACTCTGATTCGTTAAACTGAAATCGGCAATCTTGGCAACAAAATCATCAAACAGAAGGACGTTGCTGGATCTGACATCACGATGAACAATTGGAGGCTGAACCTTTTCATGTAGAAACTCAAGGCCTCTTGCTGCACCATAAGCAACTTTAACTCTTTGGCTCCAACTAAGAACAGGACCAGGTTCAGCTCCTTGTACACCCTTTCTCCCTGAACCAGTATAATTACCAACAGTGAACCACTCGTTTGAAATCTATAATATGTACTAAAGTGAAACCTTGACGTACCATGTAATATATCATGTAGGGATCCCATAGTTGCATATTGATATGCCAAAATTCTATTGTTGGACTCTAAGCAATAACCAATCAACTGTGTGAAATGATCATTCTTAAGTCTCGACACCATGGACAGCTGCATGAGGCAATATAATAGTAACGAAAGATAAGTGACCTAACAAGACCAACTACATTTATTATACATAAGAAAAATGGAATATGAAATCACCTGCGCTGTAAAATCAGAGTCTGGATCTTGGGAAGAACTAGTATCAAGCTTCTTAATTGCAGCACTGGTTCCGTTGTTCAACTTTGCATAGAAAACACGTCCATACGAACCTTCTCCGATCAAAGCTTTTGTGCCAAAGTTGCCGGTTACCTTATTCAACTCTTCCAATGGCAAAGCTGGTATTTCAATAGGTAAAACTTTGTTGGCACCTCCTCTTACGACCCCAGTACCTCTTGGTTCTCCTCGATTACTGCCTAAAGAATTTATAGACATCATAATTTGATGGACCAGTAGTTTTTGTGAAAATAATAAGTTCTAAATGCAGACTCATAGACCGTAGTAATGGACCATATCATATGTAGTTGTGACAGTGTCCTATAAGATTCAAACATCTTTCGAATTTTACTTTCTGAAGATTGCAGGCTTGAGCAAGATAAATTTTTTTACATCTGAACACCGATTAAACAGAGAGCAAATGTTACCTCCTGCACCACCTCTTGGAGGTCCTCCTCTAGGAGGCGCGGTGGTATATTGATTAGTAGGTGGACCACCGCTCTCCTCTTCTGCACCTTTACAGCAGAACATGCTTGGAATCAGTACAACGTGACCTCGAATTCTTTATCGAAAAATCATATGCTGTAGTGCTTTGCTTCCTGAATCCTTCTTATGTCTTTCTTCAGCATCAATACAACAACCTGCAGAAGATCATATTAAAAGCCTGCCACATTTTAATTATTTTTTTTCTTTTGAGGCTAAAAAAATCATAAACATCGTAGAACTGAATGTCCCTAATTGCATTTTATATAAGCATCCTTACATTAATACTAAAAATCATTGTAGTTCCACCTGATCGAATAATAAGCTACTAGTTCATTTCAAGAACATTTGCCCAGGTAACGATATCTCGATAAATATTTTGGGATGATCAAGTTAGCTAAGTATCGAAAAATTCATCGACTAGTTTTATACTTACATTCAATGAAACATCAATACATGCAGAGATTCGACATCCAAAAGATGGAGTAAGAACATACCAGATAATCAAATATTAGTTATTAAAATATATATCCCGAATCAAGAACATGAAAATTATAATAAGAAATCGAAAACGGAGAGATAAAAGAATGAGAGGAAGAGGAAGAACAGGAAATTTGTCTTTCTCTCTTCCTGTGCCTGCATTTTGTGTTTTTTGGGGAAATTAAGCTAGGCAATTCTTTCGCGGGAAATTCGGTTGGGACCTTGTTTTAACCACGAATGAAGATGTCGATCATTATTTATTTCCTATCCAACGGTCCATTTTCACTTTTTTCTTATTAGAATTTTATCAAGTAAATTAATATAGAATTTACAAATAGTCAAAAAAAATTTAGGAAATTTATCGAGTTCAAAAACTGTTGTATCTACTACAGTATAATTTTTGAGAACATTCCCAAATTTGACGATACAAAATTTTACCAATAATTTTCGAGAACACTTCCAAAAGATAATAATTTCAAAGTAAAAGTGATAATATTAAATTTTACCAATACTATTGAGTTCAAAAACTGATATATTTACTATAAGGGTTTGAGTTCTTGTACATTTCCGATCTTGATGCATTATAATATATATAGATTTCAAAATTTAATTATTAATGTATAATTTTTGAAAACATTTTCAAAATAATAATAATAGTTTAGAAGTAAAAGTGACAATACAAAATTTTACCAATAATCTTTGAGAACATCCCTAAAATGATAATGATTTCGAAGTAAAAATGGTAAATACTAAATTTCACCAATATTATTGAGTTCGAGTTTTATCTCGTAGTTAATAATATTATCATTTGCAAGACAAACAAATT
Organism: Kitagawia praeruptora; assembly: GCA_037693485.1. NCBI lineage: Eukaryota > Viridiplantae > Streptophyta > Magnoliopsida > Apiales > Apiaceae > Kitagawia > Kitagawia praeruptora. The sequence goes on along the minus strand of CM075348.1, from coordinate 2,321,937 downwards.
TTGTAGTCATCGTTCCCTTTATGATTTTTACATGTATTTTAAATTATATATAAAACATGGTTTATAAATTAATTTTCAAATAAATATCTTCAGAATAAGAATAAGGATTGGTTCAGAAAAAAACATTTAAATTTTATTCAAAAAAATAATTTGTTCATCAACTCTCAAATGTCCGAAAATTCTGGTCCTCATATTGATTTATTTTGTCAGTATGACTTTCAATGTAATTTTTATCATTGTATTTTGTCAATATGACTTTCAACGACAGGTTGCAAGTGTGTGAGAGAGAACAACACTGTCACCTTCATCACTTCATGAGATAAGCAGAAACATGGGCAATTTCATTTGAGAGATGATGTTTTTCTCAACCAAAAACATAAATTTAAATACTCAATGCAACCTACATTTGCTTCCACAGTTACAGTGGTAACCTTTCTCTAGACCATCACAGCTCAATGACAAGAACATGAATTGACTGAATCTGAATGAGAGCTCAGCGGACATGAGCGTTTCAATCTTAGATCTGTGTCACATGCATCGTGTAAGCACAAAGAGCATGACCCTAATAAGGCCTTCAGCCTTTGTCATATGGAGAGACACAAAGGGGCACTCGCAAACTATACAATAAAGACATCTACTACTGCTCTTTCCATATGCGGCCAGTGACCCTTAACTTGAGTTCTTCCCTGTCCCCACCAGAAAAGAAGAGTGCTAGATTTCTGGGAATGATGAGACCATCTAGGCTGTCACGAACTTTCCGGTGACTGTCACGGATACTCCTTGGAACCCCTTGCCATGTTAACTTCCGCCCGTAGCCACCAACTTCCAAAGAATAGCTAAATTTTTTAGCCTCGCTATCTTCGCCCATGAATCTCAGGAAAGAAATGTAAACAGGTGCCATACCTAGCTGGAAAGCTTCAAAATGCAAGCAAAACTGTCTTCCGTAGCAATTGAAGACCTATATTGCATAAAAAAGGTTAAGGTCGGGTATTAAATTCTCCTTATTAATATAAACTATCAACAACTTGTTATCGCCGAAGCAATTAAAAGCTAAAGATTGAACTAAAAGATTGGGTGATTTACACACCAGACAGAAGCACATACATTCAATCACAAGGTAAATAAAAATCTGACTCAATTAAGTCCATGAGTTTAGTCACCCCCAAAATTCTCAAAACAAAGCTTAGATAGGTTTTCCAATTTCTACTAATTTGATGAACTACGTTTTGTTTAGCTCAGATGAGACTAGCAGGCTTGACGAGTTAGACTATCACTACCTGAAGCTGAACTATCAAACAATATACTATTCTGCAATTCGAGTTCAACTATTATTGGTAAACAAATTCATGATATTAGTCAAGTTCAATGTGTTCAGTATAGTTCTGTTCAGAAACTACTCAACGTTTTTAAAGTCCTAATGCACAGTACATATGATTTAGTCAGAGACAACCAGTGGCTTGTAGTCTTGTAGTTCCAGTGATACCCTGGCATCTAGAGGTTGAGGGTCAAGCTGAGTGGAGGCGTAGATTGCAGGAGTATTTGAATTTATGTAATTACATAGACTAGATGCCTTTCATTAAATTTAAAATTAATATAAATTGGCCATGATAATTAGCACATAGACTACAAAATGAAGAAAAAACTAAAGACTTTTAAATTTCTCGATAGATTCTCAATCGAGTCAACATTCCAAACTATTGAATTATTGTATACTTCAACTATAGAATGTGCAACTTGATAGTAGACAGCTTAATATTGCAAAAGGAAATTTATGGATTAATAAACAGAATGTTATACCAATATAGTAATCGTGATTTCCATGTGAATAAAACTTACAGTTAGCATCCAGGTTGCATTTTCAACTTCATGAGGATTTGCTTTGACATAGCGATGATTGAATGTACATCCATCATGCATGTCAACATTATGATCATCTTTGAGATGGCTAACAAGGGTTGGAATGTCACTGGAGATATTGCATTCAGATCCAGCATAAGGACAACTGTACGGACGAAATCGACAGTGTTGTTCATGCTTGAGTTTGCTGTAGTATGGAAAAATATCATCACAACCAAGACTTCGGTATCTGCAGGGGAGTTCCAATGATTCAGCTACTTTCTCCAAAGCCAAGCACCTAATATTTCCAAGCTCAAGGCGGCAAGTTGGACAACAGTTGTGCACTCTTATTTTGCAGTCCGAGCACAGTGTGTGGCCATTTGGGCACTAACAAATTAATGAAAACAAGGGATGTTAAGTTCAAAAATGTGAATTAAATACAATTATTAATGTGTTTAATAAACAGAGTGCATTATCTCCACTTAAAAAAAACGACGAGGATAATGGGGAACAAGATGCAGAGATGTAATTTTATCTTGAGACTGGACACATAAAATCCATGTGAGAAAGAGATAACAGATGACTAAGACATAAATTAATCCTCATAAACGGGCCCTAGGTTTCAACTTTCAACACAACATAAAGGTCATTAATGTGGTTGAAAGCTCGAAATATAAACCCATAGTGGTAGCTATGCTTGGAAAAAATTCAGAAACTCCCAAGTCTAACTATCCTAACAAATATTGGCGCTTGTGAGTATAATTGGTAACACCCTGTACTTTAAACAGATGACTAAGACATAAATTAATCCTCATAAACGGGCCCTAGGTTTCAACTTTCAACACAACATAAAGGTCATTAATGTGGTTGAAAGCTCGAAATATAAACCCATAGTGGTAGCTATGCTTGGAAAAAATTCAGAAACTACCCAAGTCTAACTACCCTAACAAATATTGGCGCTTGTGAGTATAATTGGTAACACCCTGTACTTTTTTGTAATACCATGGTATGTTTATAATACATAATTATATGATTTCATTCAATACAGTCCACTGAATTCTGGAGAGAACGTCTATACAAAAAAAATTACTTCGTGCGTAATATTTGCCTTACTTTTGCAGCGGAAAATAATTATATGCTAATTAATATAACTAACCAACATTATGAATTCCAATAAATGAGTGACAAGAAGAAATTGGGCATAGGAGAAAACAAAAAAAAAAAAAAAGGGAAAAGGAGCATCCATAATTATCTCTGAACAATGATAGTCGTAACTTGGTCAACTGTTAAGATCACATCTAACTATATATGGTGTTCAATCTAACTATATATGATGTTTAGTACCCTTTTGATGGACACTCAGATACTCAGCATTAGAGAATCTGAGAAAGAGAAACTGGACTCTTGTTTAGGGCAGGGAGAGTATACCACTGCAATTTTTTTCCAACTCCTTATGTGACAATACACACACATATATCCATACACATAAATGCATAAATAATAAAGGTTATATGTTTGCATACAGATTCTCATATAATGAGACTGAGCAGATATGCTAATAAAACACAAGTTACATATTTCAAGATAATATAGTTTTATTAATTATATGTCGCAGTATACATAAGGGCAAAGGCCAAGACTCATGGATATCAATGTACCATGACAAAAATTACGAATTTGAGATTACTGGCCAACAATACTCGGCTGGATGCACATTTTGAGGAACGGTATCAATGTTACCGTATATGGCTGGGGTAACCTTGCTCGATATATATAACTTTTAATCAAGTTAACACATAAAATTTGAATATCATCAAAAACTTTAAACTGAGAGAACACATTTCTTGTCAATAATTTCTTTTTGTGATAGGCATTTAGAAAAGGGCTGTCCTATACAAAAGGGATACCCACTTTGTGTATCCCAATCGTTAAAATTGGGCAACTTCTTCAAAAAAGTTTATTTTGTCAGTTTTAGCTAAAAAATCGTTCATTTTTTTCCCATACATGAATCAGTATTCTTCCCCGGTGCAGATTTACTGCTCATAATTTAAGTTTTCGATAAGTATTTCATTAAAAGTCATGATGTTACGTAATCTTGGTCAGCTATCTCTGCATCAGTTTTCGACCTAAAGAATAAAAAATCGCAAGTTTTCCAAAAAGTAGCAGCTCTTGCTCTGTTGGAGCTTGTCGTACCAACTGGCTAGCCCAACCATTATAGACTAGTCCATCCAGATGTGATGATGCATGTTCATTCTTTCAACTTCAAAATATTGATAAACAGATGATTGCTAAGGAAAAGGGCAAGAATACCTCTCATCAGATGGTAATTGATAAAGTAAATTACGCGTAACATGCCAACATGGAAAGAATGAAATTATAGGCATCTCGTCATTTTATGGGATCCTTAGAACCAATCTGACATTGAAAGTTCGATACATCCAGATTATATTAGTTTTTATTAGAGAATAGCCAGAAAATATGTTAGAACATAGGAACTACTTAACAAATAATTAATGATGTCTCAAAGGTAGCTAGTAGCTACTAAGAAAATCTCTACGTTTTTATTCTCTGCGGTACCTAAAATTAATGCATGGATTTCCCTATTTTCTCTCCTGACAACTTAGTGCTCACAAGTATCTAGTGTCCACTCTCCACCTTCAAAAATAAGGTAATTGATGTCCTACAAGTAGAGGAACTTTTTCTTCGTAGTTGCCACAATCGATCGGCTATGGATTAGAAAACCATTTAAATGTGCCACAAATTAAAAACTAGTAAAAGCCAAACTATACACAAAAATGTTGCACTGTAATGTTATTACATATTTTACATCCACAATTCCACATGCAAAGTGAGCACAACGTGTTCAAATTTAAAGTAAATTTCATCTCCAAATACAGGTCAGAAAAATGTAACTAACAGCAAGCCACGTAAGGGTACATAAATATGATGCAAGAAAATAAACAATAATATGCAACACCAACTCAGGAAATTCAGGTTCCAATCCCTACATGTATGAGCATAAAAGTGTCACAGACCTGATATATTGGAGGATACATCAAACTCGTACAGACAGAGCATTCAAGCAGCTCGTGCACACCATTTGTTGAAGGCATTCCATGCTTATCACCTGATCCAATCCCAGTCTTTACGGGAGTATTACTTTTCTCCGCCTTTGCCATTACAACATCATACTTCACATACTTGTTGTGGGAGTCAACAACTTCTTTGCAAACACCACCTGGAGCCATTTATACTTGTTCGAAAATATTGTGGCTCAACGGCTACTATTCAATTCCACCTACGGGCTTTAATTCTGTGTGACTTCTTTTGGCTCTCTACGGTCTGCACACAAATTTTATTAGAGAAACATTATTACCATGTACGTTTATCGTACTTCTCAGCTATCATGCACAATTGTAATGAGAAACAAATAAAAGAAGATAAAATTGAGGGAACCTGCTAATATCAGTACAAGCTAGAATACTATTCTTTTTTTAGCTTTACTATCAAGATTAGCTCTACAAAACCCTTGCTTCTCCTTCTATGAGACTATGACCACTATAGGTAAACTTAATAAACCTGCAGACCACAAGGACTTGAGTACAAAATAGATTCTAGGACCAACAACAATAAAGAACACAAGAAAATTTCCAGTTCTAGCATATGTTAATCATCTACATATCAAAAATCATAATGTAAACAAACCAAAAGAACAATTGGTGTTGGCCATCAATTCCATCTTATTTCCCCATCATCTGAAAATGACGTATAGCATAAAATACACAACTCAATTCGTAACTCAATTATAAAAAGCAAAACTTTCCTAATGTAAAGAACTGACATGTGAGTATGTGACCCTGGGAGAACAAATCACCCCCATATCTGTGCAATCTAACCACCAGATATTTACAGGCAAACAACGATGAAGCAATTAAAACGAAATCGAAAACCACAAGTAACCAATCAGGTGATAAAACAACATGGAAAATATCATGCTTCATTTCACAAATCAAACTATCACTTTTTACTTCTTTTCAACATAAAAGGCCCTTAAATCAAAGAACCCAACTTGCAAAATTACCAAACATAGCAAAATGTCAATAACTTACAACCCAACCTTTCATTTCCAAAAACACAAAATTAACCAATCCAAGTCATGGGCAAACAACATGTCAACATATAAAAGATCCCCTTTTTCACATAATTTCACAAGAATCAAAATCAAAAGAGAAAGTGACTTTTTTTACCAGAACAAGATTCCCGAAAAACAAGAATCAAAAAAGTAAAAAACAGAAAACCAAACAATAAAACAAGGGTAAAATAGAAAAATACCAGATTGAAAAATTCAACAGCATTGTCCTGGTATCTTGTATGATAAATCCAAAGGAAAAGATAAAACATATATTTTATGGGCCCAAAAATGAAGAGAAAACAGCAAAGAGAAAATAGAGGAAAAAACAAAGAGAAGTGTGTGTAGGAGAGGTCCGGCAAAGAAGCGTATTACCCGGAAAAATAGGAACCAAGACAAACAACAATAATAAGTTACCTGGTGTGATGGGCATGCACCAATATTTGTCTTTATCTCCCTCCCTTCTCGCCCGTTGGTTTTTCACTGTACATAGGATCCGGGTCTCCGGCATACATACATGTTTTAACTTTTAAACAACAAATGAAATGGTTAAGGTACCGTTGGATCGATTAGTGGACGGTTCTGATTTAAAAAATCGTATAGCCTACTCATTTGTTCGAGTGAAGTCGTAAAGAAGATTGCGTACATTATACTTACTAGCTTTATACCCGTGCGATGCACGGGTAATTTTATTAAAAAAATTTAGTACAATTTTTATTATAATTTTTTTTCTTAAAAAATTAGTTTTATAACATTTTGAATAATATTTTTACTTTTAATGATAATAATGCCTATGTTATATGATTGGTAAAGTATACATTTGTTTTTTTTCTTGTAAATGGTTTTTCTATAATTTATATTTCAAAGTTTAGGCTAACATATTTTTTAGTATTTCATAATTATTTTTTATTTTATTAGATTACATATGATATACTTGAAATATAGGTATTATATTCGTATAACAATTTATTATTATCTTTTTGATTATGTAATTTAATGGTTATCTTAAATTTTTTAGATATTTTGTTATTGTGTTTTTATAGTTTTTAAAGGCATTTTTTAATTTTTTGGAAATATGTGTGGTATTAAATTATTTTATTTGTTTGAATATTAATTATTTTTTTATGTTAATTTTATATTTTTGCCATGTGTGTGGTGTTTATTACGTATTTTGTTTAGAGTAATATTAGGGGTTTCTATGTTGTATTATATTTAGATATTAATAAAAATTTATTTTATGGGTATTTTGATTGCTTTCTAATTTAAAATATGTTCATTTATTGATTTGTGTTCACTTTTTTAATTTAAATTTTTTCTTTGTAAAGTAAGAATTTGTTTATTTGTTGCTTTGTGCTCACATTTTTTAAATTTTTATTTTAGAAACATATTTATTGTCAAACCTAAAAATAAAATCTTTAATGATTTTTAATAAAATAATTTTTTCTTAAAGCACTTTTATTTGTTAAACGATTTGTTTTTTGTAAATTATATATTAAGTTTTAGCTTAACATATAATTAAATATTTCATATTTTTTAGGGAGTTTTCTTATATTTTATTAGAATATATATAATATACATTAGACATGTGGGAACTTATTGGTTTAACTATTTTTTATATATGTATATGTGATTATGTAATTGTGAATACACATACATTTGTACTTTTTTTAAAGAATGTTTGTATTATCTTTTTTATATTTTTGTGTTGGTATATGTTTGTTTTAAGTGCATTATACTAAAGTTTATTGTTGTTTTTAGTTTTTTACATTTGAATATTTTTTTTTGAATTGACGCTTATTTTGTATATTATATTTTATTGAATTTTGGTGTCATTTATGACATGTTTTTTTTATTACTTTTTTATTATCTTATTTTACTGTATATTTTCTTTAAAACTTCTTTTTTGTTTTGTAATTAAATGTACATTCTTGTTTTTTTAAAAATTATTTTTTGAATTGAAATTCTAATGATATGCTTTGTTTACTTGTTTATTATATATAAAAAATGAATTTTTTAATTATGATTTTTTTGCTAATTTATTCTTGTTTGTTAATATTAGAAACATATTTGTTGTCAAACCTAAAAGGAATCTTTAATGACTTATTAAAACACCTTTATTTGGTAGATGATTTGTTTGATAATTATATTTTAAGGTTTAGCCTATATAATATATTTTAGGCATGTGGTAACTTATTGTAATTTAACATATACATGTGAACACTTTTTTAAATAAAGTTTATACCATCTCTTAATATTTTGTGTTGGTTTATATTTATTTAAGTGCATTATATTAAATTTTCTTGTTGATTTTAATTTTCTAAATTTAGATTTTTTGTTTTGAATTAGTATTTGTTTTGTAAATTATTTTTTTGTTGAATTTTGTGTCATTTCCTATTATAACATGTTTTTTGATTACTTTTTTAATATCTTGTTTTACATATATTTTCTTTAAAAAAAATTTGCTTTGTAATTCAATGTAAATTCTTCTTTTTAAAAAAATATTTTTTAATTGAAATTCTAATGGCATGCTTTGTATACTTGTTTATTTTATATAAAAATGAATTTGTGATTTATTTTTCATTATGTTTTTTGTATTTTATCCTTATTTGTTAATTGTATGTAAGTTTTGTGCTATTACAACTATTTTTCATATAATAGTAATTAATTAAGTTGATGATGATGAATATTTTATTAGTTTTATTTTTTGTTAATTTATTTTAAATTTTATTGTTGATGAAATTTAATATATGATCTTTTGTACTTATTATATTTAGATTCTCTATTAATTATTTTATTTTAGGTTTTTGGATTTTTTTAAATTTATTTACAACTTTAGTACCAAATCTAGAATCTTTGCAAAATAATAAAATGTTAATTTATTGATTTGTGTTTATTTTGTGTTGACTTTTATTAGTATAAATTTTAAAAACATGTTTGTTGTAAAATCTAAAAGTAGAATTTTTTATGACTTTTTTTTAAATTAGGTTTTCTTGATTTTTTTTGGTAAGGTTTTTTGTTAACAATAATTTTCTCAATTATAATTTTTTCTATTTTATCATTTGTTATTTATTTTAGTGCACTCTTTTTTTTATCTTGTTTGTTAAATTAAAAATACCATTAGTTACTTGGTAGAATAGTTTTAGCTTTTTTGGAGTATAGTTTTAACTTTTAAACCGGCCCAACTTCTAATTTATTCTCTAGCCCATTTCTTCTTTTTAATGAAGTTACGTTTCACCCTTGACGACCAGATCACCCTGACGACCAGACCACATGATCCTCCTTACGCCAATTATATATATAATATAATTCAGAAATAAGTTACTTATTTTGGAAAAAAGTTGGGAAATATGTACTTTTTTCTAAAATAATTAAATTATTTTTGTAAGATAACGTATATTAAACTCTCGATACACATTTTTTTCTAAAAATTAATATATAAATACGAAATTTTTTCCGAAATAAGTAACTTATAAATTACTTAGGGTAAAAGAAATCTAAAGATACCTTTAGATAAATTTCCTAAAGTTAATCTAATAAGTCAATGAAGATACAATGAAAATTCATAAAAAAAATATTTTTCATTAACGAAATTTGATTTTACAATGTTGAATACAATCTCATCATCAAATAATGCATGTTAGGAATTTTATTTTTTAAGTTTAAAATGGTCATATTTTTGTTTTTTTAATTCTATTTAAAAAATGTGAAGAACTTACATAAATACACACTTAGTCACTTAACCTTAGGAAATTTATCAAAAGTTAACTTTAGATACCCTTTACGGCTCCCGGTCCCCCGCAAACGTATGACAGGGACGTCTTATGTAACATACGGCTTCTAAGCCATTGGATCAACCATCCAATGGCTTTGCTTTAAAAAAAATCAACATTGTACCGAAACTTTCTGCGGTACGTACCATTTTGTTTTTCTGCACGGGAGACCTGGCCAGTTGTCTATTTCTTTACATTGTTTAATAAACCAAAAACAAACCTGACCTGCTATTCAATTTATAACCACCGGGGCCTATTTTGTTTTATATGGAATGAGCTCCGTAAAAATGCTTTTTAACCCAGCTTATAATCTTTAATTAACAAATAATTAATTTAATTTAGAAATTATAAAAATAAATATCTAATATTATTAGATATTATCACAATTCCAACCCGTCCAGGTGTAATCTACGGTCTCTTGAGGATCTGAAAATATATTCTCAATTCCAACCGAGATTACACCTGGACGGGTTACGAGAAAATAGAATTATCACAATAGAATGGAAAGTGATATATTCTTAAAGCTGGAATCCCGGTTAGAATTAATATATTTTTTGTTAAGTAAAAGGAGTCCGATTCCAGACAGTCAAGAGATCGCAGCTTAGAGCGTAAGTATTTATTTATATTAATAATTATTTTATTTTATTAGAAAATTATATTTATAAATATCTAATAATATTAGATATTTATTTTTATAATTTCTGAATTAAATTAATTATTTGTTAATTAAAGATTATAAGCTGTGCGGATTAAAAAGCATTTCTACGGAGCCCATTCCATATAAAACAAAATAGGCCCCGGTGGTTATAAATTGAATAGCAGGTCAGGTTTGTTTTTGGTTTATTAAACAATGTAAAGAAAAGACAAGTGGTCAGGTCACCCGTGCAGAAAAACAAAATGGTACGTACTGCAGAAACTTTATGCGGTACGGAAGGCGGGGGCAGAAAAGTAATTACTCCGTACCGCAGAAAGTTTATGCGGTACGGTGTTAATTTTTTTTGAAGCACAGCCGTTGGATGGTTGATCCAACGGCTTAGAAGCCGTATATTACATAAGACGTCCCTGACATACGTTTGCCAGGGACCGGGACCCTTACCCAATTACTTATAAGTTATTGGACGGATTTGCCGAAAAGCCCCATCCTCCGACCTCCGTTTTATGATAATCTAAGATTTTGATTTAATGTTTTGAATTTTTTTAAACTATAAAGTATAAATTTAATTAATAAAAATGAGAAAGAGAATGTACAATAAAAACGCTTCATGGTTGAAATGTTTTTTTATATTTATGATAGTAGAGGATCTTTCTTAAAACAGATTTTTCATTTTTTCGGATGAGAGTAAAATTACGTACATCATATTCTCCTTAGATACTGTTTTATGTGGAATATAATGAATACGTTTGTTTGATTGATTGTTAATTGTGGAGTTTTGACGCCTAAATTGAAAATAAAGCTTTTATATAATCGCTTCGCAGAACCAATTTTTAGTAATTGCTAAGTGTGTGTTTGGCAACCCCGAAAAAGCTTAAGTCCGTTTCAACTTATTTCGGACCGTTTGGCTTTACAAGTAGAATGGACTTATTTTGCCAAATAAGTTGATAAGTGATAAGTTAGTAATGACGTATTTTTTTCAACTTATTTCGTATTACTTGATACTTGTACTGTACGCTAATTGAATAGGTTTGAAGGCAATGGAACCATGTCTAATTTAAAAGCTTAAACTCGTATGAGTGTGGTCCGTTTGAGAAATCTTATTTTTCATAAATAAGTTAATTATTTTGGAAAAAATTAGGAAATATGTACTTCGTTCTGAAATAAGTAACTTTTTTCAAGATAACGAATATTGAACATCCCATACACATTTTTCTCTAAAAAAAGTATGTAAATAAGTTACTTCTAAGTTACTCGGCAGATTTGCCAAACAAGCACAATTGATAAATACTAGCATTCTATCCGTGCTACGCATCGATCGATAAAATGTATTACTTACTTAATATATACATATTATTTTAATTATTATTTAGAAAAAAATTATTATAACATAAATTAACTTAAGTGTAAGATTACTTATCCGTTAATTCATATCAATTGTATTAATATTGATATCATCATTCAATCACCAAAACATTTACAACCCCCGCTGAAAGTCAAAAGCCCTCTTTATTGGTTTTTCTTAATTTTAGTTTCCATTTATTTTCTCTCTTTTTTGAGAATATTTCTACTAATTTAATGAAATTTTCCCCATTTTGGATTTTGTTCTTATAGGAATTTGGTATATTTAAATGTTCAGTATCGTAGATCCCTTTAATATTTATATAAATTCATTGAAAATATTTGTATGGGTCGTGATCAATTTTTCGAGTACATATTAAAGCATACTTAATTCTCACGATCGCAATAAATCATTACATCATCTATTTAAAAAAGGTTGCATGTTTCAACGATATGAAAAAGGATCTCTACTACTACTGTGCAAGATCTATGAAACGAACATAATTATGACAAAGCAAACTTTCGTGTAATCTAGTTTGTTATGTATTTGTTCCATATCATTTTATAAATTATGTCTTTTTATTAGTGAATTGATTTATAATAGAAAAATAAATATTATCAATCAACCAAACAAATCCAATATATCGCGCTCTTAAAGTAAGATATGGTTATTAGAGTTTATGGTGATTACACTCAGCTTGTTCGTAATAACAACTTAAATATATATTTTCAGTTTGGGAGTTTATATGTTGGATTATTCTTTTTCTATTAAAACATGGTATATAAAATTTTTCTTTTCTTTTACTCGTAAAATAAGACATTTGAAAATGAGTATCACCTATCTTCTTTCTATTTGACTACGTAATTACATTATTATATATGCATCCTTGTAATTTAATTATCGGGTAAATAACACGAAATTCATTTTCCTTTAACAATGAGTATATTTTTTCAACATATATCATAAGAAACACTTACGTAGACCTAACAAATCATTTGTATTATGTACATTCATGTCATGTACTTTATGATCTTGCATGAAATTGCCCGCAAGGGTTGTCTCAGTTGGTTAAAGAGAGGTCACCTTACCTCTTGGTCACAGGTTCGACTCCCATGGGAGGCGGATTTGTGATTATGCCATCCTGGGGCAGAGCCTGTCGCACTTGTGCGGTTTGCCTTGGATCAAGTGGTTTGCAGGCTATTGCGTGAGCCCATGGGTTTACCCAGAGCGCACCCGAAGGGTAGCGGCTGCGGGTTCCCATGTTAAAAAAAAAAAAAAAAAAATCTTGCATGAAACGACATGAAATTAAATGGTGTACCCGAAATTCGAACACAAAATTACACGAATTTTTTTTTCGTACATGAAAAGAACAAAAATACGCGAATAGAAAAACAGTGACAATTACATGAATATTATTATGTATCCAAGTTATGTAACTGAACAACATTGAGATGCTACAAAATAAAACATGGTGTAAAGTCTCGAACCCTCGTTTTTTTATTTTTTCTTAATTTTGTTCTTCTTAATAAGTATCTCTCTTTGTGTTGATTTTTTATACCAAATTATTAATTTTTTTATCCATATTTTAGGTTTTGTTAATAAGTATCACGTTGGTGGGTTATATTTGCAATGTTTTTAGAAAATGAGAATATAATATTGTCCGTGGTATTTCTATTATAAATTGGATTTTAGTTAGAAAATATATAAAAGATGATATGTTTTAGCTGAAAAAGGTAATCGATTAATTAAAAATATTATAATATTATTAGTTTATTTTATTAAATAGAACCGTCCGTGATATAATTAAAAAAAATTAGTTAGAGAAAATAGAAAGGTAACATGAATGATCTATATGGAAAAAGTAATTGATTAGTTTATATTAATTATAATTTAATTATGGTATTTTACGAAATTAAATTGTTCATAGTTTTTAGAAAATGAGAAATTAACGCTACCCGTTATATTTATAGAAAAAAAGGGAATGTAATTAGAAAAAATAGAAAAGATGATATATTTTAGCTGAAAAGGTAATCGGTTGATTATTAGTATTATAATATTATTATTTTATTTGTATTAAATAGAAACGTCTGTAATATAATTAGAAAAATGGAGGTTTTAGTAAGAAGAAAGAAAAAGGTAACGTGTTTTGCTGAAAAAAGGTAACCGTCCATGATATAGTTGGAAAAATAGAGATTTTAGTTAGAGAAAATGATATAATTGGAAAAAGAGAGATTTTAGTTAGAGAAAAGGGAAAAGGTAACGTGTTTTGACTGAAAAAGGTAATTGATTAGTTAATAATAATTATATGTAATTATGTTATTTTTTAGCTGAAATGGTAATTGGTTAATTATTAGTATTATAAAAATTTTTTATTAAATAAAAACGCCTGTAATATAATTAGAAAAATAGAGGTTTTAGTAAGAAGAAAAAAATAAGGTAATGTGTTTTGCTGAAAAAGGTAACCATCCATAATATAATTGGAAAAAGAGAGATTTTATTTAGAGAAAAGAGAAAAGGTAACGTGTTTTTTGACTGAAAAGGGTAATTGATTAGTTAATAGCAATTATATATAATTAAGTTATTTTTTTAAAACAAAATTGCTCGTAGTGTTTTTAAAAAGGAGAAATTTTAGTTAGATAAAATGTAAAAGATATTCTATTTTAAATTAAAAAGGGAATTATTTAGTTATTGAAAAATAGAAAAGGTTATATGTTTAAACTGAAAAAGGAAATTGATTAATAAATGAGAAATTTTAGTTAGATAAAATATAAAAGATATTGTATTTTACTTGGAAAAGGAAATTATTTAGTTCTTGAAAATAAAAAAGATAATTTGCGTAACCTGAAAAAGGAAATTGATTAGTTAATGATCTGTAATTGAGTAAGAGTAATTAGGTAAATTCAATAGGTACCGTTGAACCAAACTTTTAATGTTTCGGCTTTTATATAATAGTATAGATTAGTGTAATTATGATTAATTCTAAATCAAAATAGGGGTAAATTAGTTAATATTTTGAAAATCAGTTAATGTTATATTTTTTAATAATCCCTATTGATTTTAATTTAAAATAGTAATTTAATATAAATATTTTTGTCATTAAAAAATATGTAATAAATAGGTATGCTAAATCAAGTAACTACTACATTTAAATTAGAATTAACCAATCATGATTAGTATATTATTAGTATAGCAAGATGTTAAATCAAGTAACTGCTATATCTTAATTAGAATTGTTAACCATCCATGGTTATTATAGTAAGATGAGAATGTTAAATAAGGAAATTTTTTAATATACTGGTCTAAATTTTAGAGATGGTCTGTGATTGGTCCTAAAATAATTCATAATTTTTTTCTAATTGACTAACTAATTCTTAACTGCACATAGTAACTTCTACATTCAAATTAGAATTAACCAATCATGATTAGTATAGTAAGATGTTAAATCAAGTAACTGCTATATCTAAATTAGAATTGTTAACCAACCATGATTATTATAGTGAGATGAGAATGTTAAATAAGGAAAACTTTTAATATAATATGATTTGTATAAATTTTAGAGATGGCCTCTGATTGATCTTAAAATAATTCATAATTTTCTGATTGGCTAACTAAGTCTTGACTGTATATGGCTATACTCATGTATTATAATAAAGGAAGTGTAGCGGGGTAAAAATAGTAGGAATTTACAGTAGTAAACTTTTCAACGTAGGATAAGTTTCCATTTTTGAATTTAAAGAGTCAAAGAGTATCACAGTTTCCAGAAATCTTTAATTGTATTTTGCATGGTTGTGAATTTCGGAAATCAGAACAAATCGATTGATTTAAACACGTAATAGCAATTTATCGGTAAATTGGGATTTATCGGAATGATAAATCAGAATAAAAATCGGATATATTTTAATATTTTAATAATATTAATAAATTAGTCTAATTTATAATATAATATATTCTTTAAAAATATTACATAGTGATTGTTAACGGAGGAATTTGGGAAAACAAATTCGGGGAGGGTTGCTGGAATTATGGTGATGATTGAGTGTGGTGATTGGTGTAGGACAATTAGGGTTAGGGTTTATACTTTAGGAATGACTGAGATTGTATGATGTGATTACTGCAATTTAGATTGAATATTGAATTCTCTCTTTTTCGCAAGGGTTTGCATCGTGTCATACAATGTGCCTACGTACCCTATTTATAGGGATCAAGCCAAACGTAGTTCTTGGAGAACAAGCAATCGTAATGGGCTAGGTTACTTTATTTAAGAAACCCATTGGACTAAGATCACCGCCTTTGATACAGACCTAAAAGCCCATCTATTTTCTCGGAGCGTATTGATCAAGTTATTGACCCGGTGTTTTCGGGGTCAACACTTTTCTGAGCTACGGAGATAAGGTAGGGGCGAGATGTCTCTAGAGAGGGCGAGATCTATTACAGAGGGCGAGATCAGGGGCTTATCCACAATCCATAATTCGTGGTTTATTAAATACGAAGTCCTCTTTAAATACCCGAAAAGGGCGAAATCTTTTCTCAAGTCAAATAGATATGTTCCTCCCAAAGAACTGGACCCCTTTCCAATCACTGCAACGGGCGAGTTTGATCCTAAGGGGCGAGATTATTTCTTGGGTGTAACAATCTCTACCATGTGCAATGCTTGATTGATATGTGCACGTAGCTACGTACGAAAGAACCATCCATTATTCATAATCTGGATCGTTTTTCATCATCTAGTTTGATCCTAAGGGGCGAGATTATTTCTTGGGTGTAACAACTACCCCCCAGTTTCTTGCAATATTTATTTATAAAAGAAACTAATTTTATCAAATGTAATTAAAATCCCATAATAATGACGAGCCCCTCAATAGCAATTTTTTTTTTTTTTCAAATAATAATCGTCTGCTGGAGTTATCACGCCTCGATTTTCGTTTCCACCCAATCATAACATGCCACGTGTCTCACATCGATAACTACTATATATACCCCAAACTTCTCTTTATTTTTTACTTTATTTGCAAAGATACTCACGAGGTGCTAGCAGATATTTTCCACAGGGGGCGAGTTTGCAAGTTCTATAGGCGACATCCTATTCTCACCGGGCGAATTTTAACAGCTTTGTGGGCGACTTTCCCTTTCTCCAAGGTATTTTCTCCCTTTCTCTTTAAATAATTTATTTTATTTGCATAGAAATATTCTTATAAGATAGACCCATCGTTAGTCAATTAGTTCTATTACTAGGGCCGTTTAAAGCTCGAAGGGCGAGGACTTGGAATCAATGTCGACCTCTCCCCTTATTTACCTTCATCTTAATTCTATTTTCCATCCTTAACACAGTCCTCGCCCTCTCTTGCAGATGTCAAGCAAGAGTTCCTCTACTATGGATAAATCAATATCGCCCCCCCCCCCCCTTAAACTCGCCTCGTGAAGAGGAAATCACAAAATATTTGGATCCCGCATGGTTGAGAGCTCACAAGAGATCTCTAAACCTCCTCAAAATCCCCGATAATCAAAACGAGATTCTCTCTATATCTGACAGTCTTCAAGTAGGCATTGATGCTGAAGACCTGGCTAGTGTCTATCATGCTCATGATTTGGGCGATATAGGCGAAGAAGATGATTTACATGACCTCTTTGCTGATTTAGATCCCCAAGAACCTGGTCCCTCTAGATTAGGCAAAGGTCACGGCAAGGATTTAGCAAGGTATAAAAAGATGCTTGATGAAGCAAAGGATAAAGACATCACGAACGAAGGCGAGAACTCCGAGGAGGACGAGAACTCTGAACAGGACGAAGAGAATATTGACTACGAAGACGCTGCGATGGAGAATGAAGAAGAAGTGCTATCTGTCTCGCCCGAATGCTATGCAATGGAATTGCCATCTCCTCCAAACAACCCTTACATTCAACCCGTCCGTCCTTGTGATGTAGACTTAGATTTTGAAGATGATGTGAGTGAATCCCTTAGGATGAAACACCGATTCGATCAAGGGCGCATCTCCTGTGCTGGTCTCGCCTCATCGATTTCTTCTGAAGAAATTATGTTTCTGATTGAACATTACAACCTAGAAGGGAAGTGGCTACGACCTCGCTCTTCAATGAGAATGCATATCTTCAACGTTGCTGGATTACCAACACCAAGGATGGTCCTTACCAAAAAATTAGTGGAGCTCGGTTTTGGATCACCTATGCATCCCTTCATTCAACAAATCATCACCTATTTCAATGTCGCCCCTGTACAATTCTCGCCTAACAGTTACAGAGCGGCAATTGGCCTATACATGATGTACAGAAATGAAGGGTATGATGCTCCCACAATGGCTGAGTTGAGTTATTTTCTATCCCTGAGACGATGTGGGAAGGATGTAGGCTTCTACTATCTTGCTTACTGGTCGTCTCATAACAAAAAGGGCTTCATTACTGGAAATCCTAGTAACATGAAGACATGGAAAGACGAGTTCTTCTATTTGTATGATGTTCCCAGGGCTAGAACTCAATTCAACTTAAATCCTTGTAAGTATCCTACTTCATAAAACTTTGAATCTCGCCCTCATAAACCCTTGTACGATATTATTATTTACATTCCTTTTCTTTTAGATAAACCCTCCCAGACTAAGCTACTGGGCGATGCTGCAACAAGGGCCTTGTTCATTTCTAATCTTCCCAGACCAAAGAAAGATCTCGACACATTAGTGACCCCTGTAAACCTTCGCACTCACGGTTTTTATAATGATGGTTATGGCCAAATACCCTATGTCAAATTTAAGAAGGGAACTAAAAGAGTTGTCCGTAAAAAACAAATTGAAAATCTAACCGGTAAAGGTAATCTAGCCCATACTTCCATAATGTCATCTCTTTTTTTTATAATTAGAATTGTCATCATGTTCTCGCCCTAACAATATGTTTTTTGCATTTCCAGGTCAAATGGCGAGATTACCTTTCGGGCGAAATCCCTTTGCTGAGGCAGAGCCAACTCCCTCTATGATAGCCAATCAATCTCGTCCCACAGCTTCCACAATCGCAAATCTTTCTCGCCCACCACCGCCATCTCCAAAAGATATGACTGAAAAGAACGACCGAAACAGAAAAAGGGATCCAACAGATACCTCAAAGGCGATTCAAAATAAGAAACACAAGAATGTTGTGATTGACAACTCGTCTACTGATCTAGTGGTTTCCACTTTTGGATCACTCGCCGCAGAAAATTTTTCTGAAGACGAAGTCAAACTCTTGAATAATCGCAGTGATGAGGATGCTGAACTTAACTTTAAAACTGGGCTCGGGGATGCCTTTTATCATGGGCTGAGAGTTCTCGCCCAAAAGAACTCTGTTATCAAAGATCAAGAAAAATCCCTAAAGAAATACAAAGGCGAAGCTGCTTCCCTTAGCTCTAAACTCATTGAAGCTCAGCAGAAATTCGACAACGAAGCAAAGGCGAGGACAACGGACGTTGGAAGAATTCAATCAGCCTTTGACAAGCTAAAACTTGAATCTGAGAATGCAATCAAGGATTTAAAGGATGAGAACGAGAAGCTCAGGGGCGAGAACAACACACTTTCTGCCGGAATGAGAAAGGGACAGAGCGAGGCCTATAATGCGGGATTTCTCGACTATCTTCGAAATTTCCTTGCAGCTGATCCCAATTACAACTGGGCCACCCATTTTGCTCCTTCCACGCCTGGCTATATGGCAAAGTTCCAAACAGATAATGCCGAGTTGATTGATGCTGCTAAGGAAGATCTCCGCAGGAAGATTGAGTCAGAGCTTAAAGCTACAGCAGATGAGGAAGCGAGGAAGAAAGAAACACCTGAGGGTAACGTAGTCTCGCCCTCTCTTGCTACAGCCAATTGACTACATGAACTTATGATAATTGCAAACACAATAGGAGTGCGGGCCCTCCTATAATGGCCTCGCCCTTTGTAATTTTTCTTCAATCCATCTAACTCATTTCGAACTGATTGGAGTGCGCGTCCTCCATTTAAAGACGTCGCCCTTGTAATAACTTGGTTTATCTTTTTATAATTATGTCCTTTAACTCTTTTTGCATATTCTTCAAGTTTATTCACTGACAATCTCGCCTAGATATAAGATTCTCGCCTTCTCCAAACTGTTGGAAGTTGACTGCATGAACTCTATCTTCTAAACGGCCTCGCCCTAATTAGAAGGTCGTAGGTTAATTATGTCTTCGTGTCCATCTTCTATATCTCGCCCTTTCTTTAACTTAACTCATGAGCTTTAATTAAAATCTAATTGATGAACTTTAATAAATTTCTCACTTCAAAGGTAACAACTACCATGTCTTCTCGAGGGTATCTCCCTCTAAGAGAGTCATTTTCCTCAGAACTTAATAAATTTTATGATACTCTCCTCAAAGGAGATCATTTTTCAGCTCAGAAATACCCTCCTCACAGGAGGTGGATTTTCCGAATCTCGAACCCTGATGAGGCGCCGGAAGTACGGACATCCCCCCCGGAAGTACGGTTTTTGCAAGGATTTGATAATTTGGGATACCCTCCTCACAGGAGGTCGTTCCCCATTCCAGAAATATCCCTCCTCACAGGAGGTGGATTTCCCGAAGTTCGTGCCTTGATGAGGCGCCGGAAGTACGGACATCCCCCCCGGAAGTACGGTTTTTGCAAGGACTTTGGTAATTTGAGATACCCCCCTCGAAGGAGGTCGTTCTCCATTCCAGAAATACCCTCCTCACAGGAGGTGGATTTTCCGAAGTTAATTTTAAAAACTCTCCTCAAAGGAGACCATCGTTTCATATATCTATGAAAATCCTCCTTAAAGGAGGTCATCTATCACAGAATTTAAACGAAAAACAATCAAGAAAAACAAGCATGTTTTATTCATAAATATATAAATCCTGGCTAAGGAAGAGTACATGCACTACCCCCCTAGACTTTCATGAAAATAATAATTAAAGGAAAGTATAACAAAAGTAGAACATACATTACTGATAGTATTTCTTCAAGTGTTCCATGTTCCAAGCTCTCGGAATATGCTTCCCCTCCATATCAGCCAGATAATAAGTTCCTTCCCATAAAACTGCTCTCACTCTATAGGGACCTTCCCAATTAGCGCCAAATACTCCATGATTCTGGATTTTTGTGTTAGGCATCACCCGTCGGAGAACATAATCGCCCACCTTTAAAGGCCTCGCCTTAACTTTTGAATTGTAAAACCTTGCCACTCTTTGCTGGTAAGACGCCAACCTAGCTTGAGAAGTTGTTCTGAATTCCTCTACCAAATCCAAGTAAAGACGATGATTAACCTCATTCACTTCCGGCTGGTAATTATCTCTTCTAAAAGACCCTGCGCCCAACTCCACTGGAACCATGGCCTCACATCCATATGTCAAAGAAAAAGGAGTTTCTCCTGTGGTAGATCTAGGTGTCGTGTTATAACTCCATAAGACATTAGGCAATTCTTCGGGCCAACTCCCCTTACTGTCATCTAACTTTGCCTTGAGCGTGTGCTTGATTATCTTATTCACTGCCTCCGTTTGGCCGTTTGTGTGAGGATGGCTAACGGCAGAAAAACTTTTCTTAATTCCCAAATTATCACACAGCTGCCTCATTTCTTTACTGTCAAATTGCTTCCCATTGTCGGATATCAACTTGTAAGGTATCCCGAAGCGACAAATGATGGACCGATACACAAAGTCCACCAACTTTTTTGCCGTAATTGAAGCTAGAGGCTCTGCCTCCGCCCACTTGGTAAAATAATCAACTGCCACGACAGCATACCTCACCCCTCCTTTCCCCTTAGGGAGTTCTCCTATCAAATCAATCCCCCACATAGCAAAGGGCCAAGGACTCGTCAAAGAAGTGAGAGGGGCTGCAGGACTGTTCACGTAATTGGCATACCTTTGACATTTATCACAGGATCTAGCAAAAACCATCGAATCCTCCCGAAGAGTAGGCCAGAAATATCCTTGACGTAATATCTTTTGCGCAAGAGAACCACCCCCCGAGTGATTTCCACAGATTCCCTCATGAACCTCCCGTAGGACATAATTGCATTCCTCCCCATCTATGCATTTTAATAGTGGCTGATTAA
The DNA here is from genome assembly GCA_037693485.1 of Kitagawia praeruptora. Taxonomy (NCBI): domain Eukaryota; kingdom Viridiplantae; phylum Streptophyta; class Magnoliopsida; order Apiales; family Apiaceae; genus Kitagawia; species Kitagawia praeruptora. The sequence goes on along the minus strand of CM075348.1, from coordinate 2,300,152 downwards.
AACCTCGTCTGTAAAGAGAACCTCCAAAATCCACATAACGAGCTGCTTTATATCTGAGTCTTCTAGCTTCAATTCTATCATCTGGTAGAATTCCTTCCTTCAGATATTTCCAAATTGGGGTCATCCAAGTATCATTCATAGTTACATCAACCTGCATTAATTCAACCTCCGGGACACTAGGTTGCTTCTGGACTTCCAAGGGGATAACCCCTAAAAGAGTGGCCTCCTTTTGAGACCCTAACTTAGCTAGAGCGTCTGCCTCCTCATTACCGTTTCTAGGAAGTTGCTCCAATCTCGCCTCCCGAAACAAACTCATCAACCTCTGGGTACACTTCATGTATAACTCGGTACGGGGTCCCCTAGCTTGAAACCCCCCATTAACCTGATAAACGACCAGCATTGAGTCGCTCATGATGTTTATATTCTCTACCTTCATCTCGAGAGCGAGCTTCAAGCCCGAGATCAAAGCCTCATACTCGGCATCGTTATTTGTTGCATGAAAGGCAAAATGAATCGCACTCCTCAGATGATGTCCCTCTGGACTGATCAAGACAATCCCCGCACCTGCACCTTCATTATTTGATGCACCATCCACATACAAAGTCCACCAGGGCGTCGAAGTGGGTCCTTCCTGTATCAACTCAGGCGGAGGGCTAGGTATCACGGCCAAGGCATCGCCCTCGTGTGCCAGAGGAAATTCCAAAATGAAATCAGCAAGAGCATGTCCCTTTATAGCACTTCTCGGCTTATATTCTACATCAAATTGCCCCAATTCCACAGCCTATTTCAACATTCGCCCGGAAGTCTCCGGTTTATGCAATATCTGCCTCAAAGGATACGCTGTTCGGACCTCTATTCTATGTGCCTGAAAATAAGGTCGCAACTTCCTAGAAGCCAAAATCAGAGCATACACCAACTTCTCCATATTCGAATACCTTGTCTCTGCCTCCAACAACCTCTTGCTAACGTAATAAATAGGATACTGGACGTCATTTTCCTCTCGTACAAGAACCCCACTAACAGAGTATTCCGAAATAGCTAAGTATAAAATGAGAACCTCGCCCTCGAGAGGCTTTGACAGCAGTGGAGGAGACCCCAATCATCAACACCCTATTCCTTGTTGTGTCAGTTGTGACTTTTCCCCCAAATGCAACCTCCGCTCCTGAATTTTTCATTGTAACTTCCATAGTCTCCCCCGAAGTAGGTGGCGCCTCTAACAGAAAGAGCGGGGTACCCTGCCTGACTAATGTCTCATAACTAGCCAAGTCATCATCGCCAGGAAACTCTACTGTATAAACCATATTGGTAACTGGCCTAGGTTCGAATGATTTCAAGGTTTCCTGAGCACCTTCCTCTTTGAAGTCCAGCATCTCCTCTCGTTGTTTACCCTTTGAAGAAGACTTCATCATCTTGTTATAACACTCCCTGGAGTCGTATTGACTTCCCTTCACACACCCGATTCCCACTGGAGTAGGAAACTTCATTGCTAAATGGTATATTGATGTCACCACCCTCATTTCTTTCAAGACCGGTCTTCCAAGCAGTGCATTATAGCATGTAGGTTGATCTACTACCAAAAACTCGAACACCTGAGTAGCTGAATAAGGGTCTTCCCCCAAGGTGAGCGACAACCTCACAGTACCCTTGACTCGTACAGAATCTCCTGTAAAGCCGTAAATGTGTGTTGTTCCATGAGTCATTTCTTTATCAAGAAGCCCCATCTTCTTATAAGTTCCGTAGTAAAGGATATTCACTGAACTACCATTATCAATAAACACCCGATGAACACTCCTTGCTCCGATTCTCACATTTACCACCAATGCATCACTGTGTGGGTGATGAACCCATTTAGCATCTTCCTCTGAAAAAATTATCTGTGTATCCTCCCCCTTAAACAGCTTAGGAGGTCTTTCTGATAAGTGATTTACATTTGTTAGAGGAGGGTCCCTTGCCTCGCGAGCATATCTCTCCATAGCATTTCTTCCATTTCCGCCAACATGAGGCCCGCCAAAAATAGTGTGAATGCTCGCCTCTTTCACGAACGTTGTCTTCTTCTGATTATCCGGCCTATCTTTGTCTTCGGGACCATCCCTCTTAGTATCCTCCCGAGGAGGGACGTCCGCTTTTATTTTCCTAACCCATTCGGTCAACTTCCCATTCCTAATAAGCAACTCAATCTCCTCCCTCAATTGTCGACATTGATGAGTGTCATGGCCATGAGATTCATGATAAGTACAGTATCTCTTTTTATCTCTTTGAGCATTCTTCGAAAGGGGGAGGGGTGTCTTATACAATCCCTCCTTTTTTGTTACCTCAAAAATATGTCCAATAGACGCCACCAGAGGCGTGAAGATACTGTTCTGGGGATGACCCTGATCTTTCAGAGAATATAGGGGTGGTGGAGGATACCGTGGCATTGGGCTAGGTGACCTTGATCGGTCTGACTCCCAAGTATCAACAACATTGACATCAACTCTGCCATTCCTCCTCGCATCACCTTTTGGGCTTGGAGACCTATCCTTGCGTTTGCCCCTACGACTAGTTTCAGGATAATCACTTCTCTTCAAGGCTTCCTCCTCCCTCTTAAAGGGTTCAGCTTGCGCGTAAAGATCTGCAAGAGTCAATGGCTCTTTTCGTTGAAGCTCTTTCCAAAAATCCGAGTTTACTCTCACCCCAGCTATGAGAAAGTTCTTGATGGTCTCATCTGAAGCTCCTCGAACAGTGGGGACCTCAGCATTGAACCGTCTGAAATAGGATTGAAGAGTCTCCCCTTCTCTCTGCTTTATATTGGCTAGAGTCGTGATAGGGGGAGCGTAGACAATAGAAGATTGAAACTAAATTAAAAACATTCTCCGCATTTGATCCCAAGAGGTGATTGAGCCCGGTCCCAACTTTTGAAACCACTGATGAGCATTCCCCCGCAGTGTTGAGGCTAGCAATCTACACTTTGTCAGGTCCTCCACCTGGTAAAGCTCCATCTCCGTATTAAACCTCGCAATATACTCAGCCGGGTCAGAACTTCCCGTGAACCTTAGATCTCCTACCCCCCTGAAAGATGGTGGAAGGGGTGCTTCCCGTACCGCCAAAGAGAAGGGAGACGGGGCCGGCTCAAACATAGCCCCTGCCTGTCCCTCCGACTGTGCCAACAACCTACGCAAAGCATTTAAGTCCAAATCTTCAAACCCAGGAATTCCACGGGGGACCTCCTGGCGTCGCTGTTGATTCATTATCTCTTCGAATCGATACCGATCTCCAACAGTAGAATTCTCCGGACGGGAAAAATTATAACCGCGAGAGGCCATCAGATCTCTCCCCAAGTTAGATTCTATGGGTCCTCTCTGGTTCCCTTCTGCTTGATTGAAGAGATTGGCATAGGACCTTCTTTCCCCATACCCTAAGCTGTAATGGTTCTGGGTTCCCATTTGGGGATTATGGTTCCTGGTTCGAGCCATTGTGAATGCCGCAGGATCAGGGTCTCCCGTAGTTTCATTCTCATGATGAGAACGGCACCTTTCTTGTTCCAAGATCCTCTGACCGCCAGCTCGAACTCCTACTTGGCTTGACTGTCTGGGGTCCTCTCTATCTGGAGGGAGTTCAACATATGGATCACCAAAAGTTAAAGCTCTGGGAGTGACAGCCCGGAACCTTTGATTTCCTCCAATCTCCCCAACAACTCGAACATCCCCTTCGAAAGGAATCTCCCTGTATAGGTTACGCTGGTAATTCATGTCAAATTCTCTCCAAATGCGTCGATCTCCGACTGGTGTTCGATAACTCGCCTCCCAACCATGGTTTGGGCGTCGCCCCTCCTGATTCAGTCGAGTTTCTTCGAGAAACTGCCTTTCCCTTTCCATTGCATCCATTCTTGCCCCCATTCGATTGATCGTATTGCCCATATAAGTGATCTGGTCAAAAAGCTCAGTATTACTCATCAGAACGGGAGGATCTCGACCTATCCGCGGACTCGGTCGTCTATTAGGAATCCTAGGCGTTACCGACCTCCGGTGTGAACCCCCTGAATGATTGGGATTCCCCATCCCAGAGCTCCTTGCGACAAAATTATTCCTTGGCGGCGGCGGAGGCAGATTTTCTCTGGTCCTAACCTCTTCCATACGTCGATTATCCACACGCTCACGGTTTGATTGGGACATCCTTCCTCCTAAGATGTCAAAAAGCCCTCCTTCTAGCGCCACTTGTTAACGGAGGAATTTGGGAAAACAAATTCGGGGAGGGTTGCTGGAATTATGGTGATGATTGAGTGTGGTGATTGGTGTAGGACAATTAGGGTTAGGGTTTATACTTTAGGAATGGCTGAGATTGTATGATGTGATTACTGCAATTTAGATTGAATATTGAATTCTCTCTTTTTCGCAAGGGTTTGCATCGTGTCATACAATGTGCCTACGTACCCTATTTATAGGGATCAAGCCAAACGTAGTTCTTGGAGAACAAGCAATCGTAATGGGCTAGGTTACTTTATTTAAGAAACCCATTGGACTAAGATCACCGCCTTTGATACAGACCTAAAAGCCCATCTGTTTTCTCGGAGCGTATTGATCAAGTTATTGACCCGGTGTTTTCGGGGTCAACACTTTTCTGAGCTACGGAGATAAGGTAGGGGCGAGATGTCTCTAGAGAGGGCAAGATCAATTACAGAGGGCGAGATCAGGGGCTTATCCACAATCCATAATTCGTGGTTTATTAAATACGAAGTCCTCTTTAAATACCCGAAAAGGGCGAAATCTTTTCTCAAGTCAAATAGATGTGTTCCTCCCAAAGAACTGGACCCCTTTTCCAATCACTGCAACGGGCGAGTTTGATCCTAAGGGGCGAGATTATTTCTTGGGTGTAACAATCTCTACCATGTGCAATGCTTGATTGATATGTGCACGTAGCTACGTACGAAAGAACCATCCATTATTCATAATCTGGATCGTTTTTCATCATCTAGTTTGATCCTAAGGGGCGAGATTATTTATTGGGTGTAACAGTGATAAATCGGATTTTAAAAATTAAATCGATTAAATATTTTTTTACGATTTATCGATAATTTTTAAAAAATCGAACGATTTTTAGAAGTGATATTTTGTGACAGACGGGTGAATTCTTGTTTGTCAATGTATGCACCTGTCTCTTTCTTTCATTATTTTATTCCACCACCACTCTTTTATGGAAACCTCTTTTTGAAGTCTTGATGTCAGGAATTTTGCAACAGATAAAAGAAATTCTATTGGGCTGGTCCAGAGTCTTGATGTGAGAATTTTGCAATAGATAAAAGAAATTCTATTGGGCTGGTCCAGATTCCAACTCCAGTCCATTGCTACTGACACCACTTGACTCTTTTGAAATTTGAAGTCTTGATGTGAGGATTTATTAATGTTGTAATTGAATTAAACATTTAAACGTATTCAACTCGATAATTGGGGATTCAATTCGAAATGTAATATAATGGATTGATTTTTTTTTTTGTCAGGAAATGTAATATAATGGATTGATTTTTGATCATATTGATTTGTGCTAACTATCAATATATATATCTATTCTATTATATTAAAGCCGAAACATTAAAAGTTTGGTTGGTTGGTACCTATTGAATTTACCTAATTACCCTTACTCAATTACAGATCTATTAACTAATCAATTTCCTTTTTCAGGTTACGCATATTATCTTTTCTATTTTCAAGAACTAAATAATTTCATTTTCCAAGTAAAATACAATATCTTTTATATTTTATCTAACTAAAATTTCTCATCTAACTAAAATTTCTCATTTATTAATCAATTTCCATTTTAAGTTTAAACATATAACCTTTTCTATTTTTCAAAAACTAAATAATTTCCTTTTTCATTTAAAATAAAATATCTTTTACATTTTATCTAACTAAAATTTCTCCTTTTTAAAAACACTACGAGCAATTTTGTTTTAAAAAAATAACTTAATTATATATAATCGCTATTAACTAATCAATTACCTTTTTCAGTCAAAACACGTTACCTTTTCTATTTTCTCTAACTAAAATCTCTCTTTTTCCAATTATATTATGGATGGTTACCTTTTTCAGCAAAACACATTACCTTTTTTCCTTCTTCTTACTAAAACCTCCATTTTTCTAATTATATTACAGGCGTTTCTATTTAATAAAAAATAAAAATAATATTATAATACTAATAATTAACCAATTACCATTTCAGCTAAAAAATAACATAATTATATATAATTATTATTAACTAATCAATTACCTTTTTCAATCAAAACACGTTACCTTTTCTCTTTTCTCTAACTAAAATCTCTCTTTTTCCAATTATATCATGGACGGTTACCTTTTTTCAGCAAAACACGTTACCTTTTTTCTTTCTTCTTACTAAAACCTCCATTTTTCTAATTATATTACAGGCGTTTCTATTTAATACAAATAAAATAATAATATTATAATACTAATAATTAACCGATTACCTTTTCAGCTAAATTATATCATCTTTTCTATTTTTTCTAATTACATTCCCTTTTTTCTAGAAATATAACGGGTAGCGTTAATTTCTCATTTTCTAAAAACTATGAACAATATTATTTCGTAAAATAACATAATTAAATTATAATTACTATAAACTAATCAATTACTTTTTCCACATAAATCATGCACGTTACCTTTCTATTTTCTCTAACTAATTTTTTTTTTAATTATATCACGAACGGTTCTATTTAATAAAATAAACTTATAAACTTATAATATTTTTAATTAACCGATTACCTTTTTCAGCTAAAACATATCATCTTTTTAATATTTTCTAACTAAAATCGACAATATTATTTTCTCATTTTCTAAAAACATTATGAGCAATTGTATTTAGTAAAATAACGTAATTCAATTATAATTACTATAAATTAATCAATTACCTTTTTCACTTAGAACATATAATTTTTTAATTTTCACTAACTAAATTCTCTATTTTTCTAATCATACCACGGACATTCTATTTAATAAAATGAAGAAATAATTTTATAATTACTAATAATTAATTGATTATTCTTTTTAACTAAAACCTATCATTTTTCCTATATTTTCTAACTAAATCCCTCCTTTTCTAGAAATATCACGAATAACATTTATATAATTGTTATCAAATCATCTCATATAAAAAAGGAAGCCTCCAAAATTCATGTTTTAAAAAAATTAATTTTAATTAATGAAATTTTTTATATAATATAAAAAAAAATCCGTGTATCGCACGGGTTTTAGGCTAGTATATATATAAAGGAGGATACATGGGAGTTTAGGTGGCGCTCTAAAAACGTTTCAATCAATTTTTCTAATTTTATAAAATTTTAGAATTTTAAACACTAATAAATGTAAAAAAAATCATTTAACATATTAGAAGTAGAATAGGTGTTCGAATTTATAGAGGAGAAGAGTTCGGATTTATAGGAAAGACATATGATTAGAAATTCTTTTGGAAGTAAAAAAAGTATTTATAATGCATATGATTAAAAGTTCTATTGGAAGTAGAATAGGAGTTCGAATTTATAGAGAATAAGTGTTCGAATTTATAGAAAAAACATATAAATAAAAGTTCTATTAGAAGTAGAAAATTTTCATTTAATATATTAGAAATAGAATAGGTGTTCGAATTTATAGAGGAGAAGAGTTCGAATTTATAGGGAAGACATATGATTAGAAATTCTATTGGAAGTAGAATAAGTATTAATAACGCATATGATTAAAAGTTCTGTTGGAAGTAGAATAGGAGTTCGAATTTATAGAGAATAAGAGTTCGAATTTCTAGAAAAAACATATAAATAAAAGTTTTATTAAAAGTAGAATAGGTTCATAAATCCAATACTATTGTCATAAAAAAAGTCATCGTGTTAAAAAAAAAAAAAGAATTGATGTGTTAACATAATAAAATAACACTCTCATGCAGGATTCTATATAAATACCGGACTATCTATAATATTTATGAAAAAATAAGATGTGTTTTCATTTCTAAAGCTCCATAAATTTTAGAAAGTCTAGAGAAAGTATAAATTGGAATTCATTATATTTTTTATTTTTTGATTTTAAGGAAAAAAGTTGTTGTGTAAGATAAGTATCATTAATAATATGTAATGAAGTTGAAATTTCAATCCCAAATAAGAGCGGCTCGAAACGTGTTTAACGGGAAGACGGTTCACTATAAAAGATTATATTAGCTATTAAAATATCATATTAATTTTATAAATTTTATTTTATTTTTAGGATTTGATTTTTATGGACAAACATTGTCATACAAGTGATATATGTAAAAGTTAGGGTTTTGATATTAACGAAAGAGCAGATCAATAATAATAACCGTGTTTAACGAGAAAGCGGTTCATTAGAGAAGATCGTAAAAAAGATGTTTGAATATATAAGTAATACATAAAATAAAATATTTTATTAAAAGTAGAATACGAGGACGGTGCATGGTGACGTCTTATACGATTTTTTAAAACTATATATTTTTCCCTAAAAATCCTCCTTTATTTTAATTTTTATACAAGTTAATTATACTGGCATTAGAAAAATATATCCATAAAAATATTATTCCCGTAACGAAAATTCTTCGTTTATTTTTTTGATATTAATTTAACATAACAGAAAGACATTCTCATGCGAAAGCTGTAAATAAAAACAAGAATATCTGTATATACAGAAAATATAAGATGTATTTTCATCTTTTAAAACTCCATAAATATTAGAAAGTTTAAAAAATATAAAATTTGGAATTGACTCTCTTTATATAATGAAGTTAGAATTTCGGTTCCAAATGAGACCGGTTTGAAACGTATTTAACGAAAAGACGGCTCACTAGAAAAGATTATATTAACTATTAGAATTTGATACTACCCTCATAATATTTTTATTTTTATTTTTACGATTCGATTTTATGGATCAAAATTATTATATAAGTCTTTATAATATATGTTAAAGTTGAAATTTTGATTTTAACGAGAGAGCGGCTCAATCGAAAAAATCGTATTTAACAAGAAATCGATTCATTAGAGAAAATTATTTAATTAATAAAATTTAATATTAACATTATAATATAACGTAAATGTATTGAATTTTTTAAAAAATATTATAACGCCGCCGCGAAACACGGCTTTATCAACTAGTTTAATTTATAAAAAAGTGATTTGATTTTGAATAGTTCTAGTTCACTTCGGTCTCGAAAAATCAAATATCAAACTTAAAATTGATTCGATTTATGAATGAATAGAGAGATCAGACACAATTTTACTAAAAGTTTTGAACCAGGCTTACATACTTGATAACAAAAACATGAATTCGATAATTCAAAACTCGACACTATAATTCAAACAATAAAACGTTAATAAAACTTTTGCAAATTGGATTGTTCAACCTTTGGAAATTTCCACTTTCAGCATGTAGATAATTGGCGCATCTCAAATCTAAGTTTATGCAATGGGGTTTATGAAAATTTGATTAACAATGGTTTTTATGTGATAAGATAAATTGTGATACTGCGCTTTCAGGAATGTTGATAAATATGGATTGATTGAGATGTTTTCGATTCCATTTTTAGTTTTTAATTTTTTTTAAATTTTAAAATGGCAGCCCTGAAGAAGCTTCGTGGGAAGTCTGGGAAGATTTGATCAAGAAGTTCCCTAAATTTGATCCTTGGGGACAAGGATGCTCTCAAGAAGGGGGGAATTGTCACAAATGATTGACTTAATTAAGATTTAGGGTTCAAATTGAATTCAAGCAGGAAGCATTGATTTCATACGGTGTCATTTAGTGTAAGTCAATGTTTGACTTGTTTATTTTAATCTCTTGTTACTCTGTTATTGGGTGAGAATGTAGTAACTGTCTACTGGAGGTCATTTAGTTGTTGGACTGCCACGTGTAGGTTGGCTTAGTAGTAACGTTATCCTATATGTACTGCTCTTGAAGATTATGGAGGGTATGAAATGAAATGAACTTTTCTTATGTTTTTAGTTATTTTCCTTAGATAATCTGTAGTTGTAGAACCCTAGCTATAATTTGTGACACACAACCATCCTCTGCACTAAAATCTAGAACCCCACAATGTGAAGCTTTACCAGAGTCAAGGTTTGTGATCTCAAAAGTCATGGGACACGTAATTTTTTTACGGGACATGACAGAATGTATAGCGGAAGAAGACATGATTATTCGGTTTCCATTTTCGAGATGAGTTTTGTTGATGTGGGAGAGGGGAAAAGATTGTAAATGGAAGCTGGTACCGTCATAATATTGATAACCTTCTGCTGTTAAGTCTGTTGGGGTGGGTGACTGAGCCATTGAAAGTTTGGAAAATTATGGTTCAATAATGTAATGTTATGTTATCCGCGGGTCACGAAATCGTTATTTATAGTGCGAATCAGATAATTCAAGTATGCGTAGATTATGTTAATCTGTTCTTAAAATCCAACTAGGATTAAGTGTTAACTTGAATAACTTGTAGAAGGGGGGTTGAATACAAGTTATATAATCGTGTCTGATTTTTACTTGATTATATGAACAAGAATAAACGAATAAATCAAACTCTGTTTGTATTAATAAGATCAAATACAAACTCTACCAAAGGTGTACAATACCTTTAGCAGCTACTGACAATACAAATCTCTCTCTCTCTGTTTTTTTCGAATTCTCGAATACAAACCTTATACAGAGCTACGCACACGAACTCACAACACACTTGTTCGACTTCACGTACACTTTTCACAATGATATAGAGAGAGTATTTATAATGCTACCTATCAACTAATAACAGAAAGATATAATCTATACATGACAATGTTCTGCCTTCTAGTCGATAGTTTCCATCAATAGAAAACTCTTTTCTTCATAATATCTTCTTGCTTGTTCTTCAAACAAAGATCCTGTTTTATAGCACTTGCCAGTTTCTGTAGCATCCATAATGACATCATCAGTAACACAACTGATATCAGGATTTCGTCTTGCATCAGTATCTGATCATCATCAGTATTAGACCGTCATCAGGATTTGCTCTTTGTTCCTGACATGTAGTCTCCGATACACTGTTCATTCCTGACTAAACTGTACAGATAACTGTCTTACACATAAATCCTATATACAGTGCTAAATCCTTTATAAAATCAGGATTACAAGAAGTAAAATGTGTAAATTCTATTCTTAACATCACAACTTATGAATTATTCCTAACAATCTCCCCCTATTTATGCTTTAAAATCTGAAGCATAAATCTAAGTTGTGGATGTCAAAATATATAACAAAACAACCAGAATAGAATTTATAAATGTAGAATTATGAAGTTAAGTACCTTCTTCCCAGATGTAGACGTTCTAGTACTTAGAAGAAAGAATTTTAACTATTAATGCTGCTCTTTCTTTACCACTTCCTAGCTGAGATTCACCAGATTCACCACTGTCACTTCTAGTTCTTCTTTTTACTTCCCTTTGTCTGCTCTTTATCTCCCCCAGCTTTATCTCCCCCAGTCTGGTGGTGTTGTTGTTGTTGTCTTTGAATTATCTTTATCTCCCCCTTTTTTGACATCAGCAACATTAATTCCAAGAGATTCAGAAACAGAACAAATGATATTCATCAGAACTGCTTGATTTTCCATAATTGTGACTTGGTTATCTTCAAGTGATTGAAGTTTTGTTTGAATAGCAATTTGAGAATTCTGAATATCTTTCAAAACATCAGAATGAACTTCAATGTTGGAAGTGCTTCTAGTATCTTCAGTATCAGAATCAGAAAGAACTGTATCTTCAAGTCTTGTAGAAGAAGTTGCTTGAGTTGTATGATATTCAAGTAATAAAACCTGATTAGAAGTATCAACATCTTCATCTTCCTGATCTGTAGCTGAAACATGATCATCATCTCCTTCACCAGTATTCTGTGTACTAACATCTTCAAATCCTGACTCCTCCTTAGAGTGATCAGAGACTGTAGATGTCTCAATTCTAGCTGATATTGGAAGTACATACAAAGGAACACTAGGATCATTAGGAACTTCATCTGGTACATATGTATCAAGAGATTGCTTTATCCTGGCACCTCTTCTGTTAATGATTCCTGCAAGCCTCTCCTTTTGCTTCTGAGCTTTAACTTCTGGCTTTGCATTGTGATGTGCTAGGTCATTCTTCTGATACATTTTGATGAATGAATAAGTACCAGCATCCATACCCAAATTTTCAGACCAAGATTCAGGAAAAACCTGATCCCAGAAATCAAATGATGGTTTCCTAATTTTCTCTCCCTCACTATGGAGTTGATCATCCATACCCTCATTCTCACTTTGACTTACTAAAGTCAACACTCTTTCTACCTCACCTTTTGCCTGGTCAGGAGCCAGCCTCTCAGTTTGTGGATCAATATCCATCTTTTCAAGTGTATCACTCAAATTTGGATAAGTGCTCTCATGACCTACAGAAAAATAGGGGCTAGAAGGAGTTTTTATACCTGAACTCACATGGAGAGAGGGTTCCTCATATGGCAAGGGGCTTGAGGTTTTCTCCAAGGAGTGAGCTGCTATAATCTCTGAACCCTTACAATCATCTTCTTTCCTTTCAGAGACTACAGGCTCCAGTATACCACTTTCAGGTTCTTTACTAGACTCTGATGTCTTCAGTAATACTTCATTAGACACCATAGTTAGTACATCACCGTCTTTAAGTGTTGTTTGCTGAGACTCACCCTCAAGGTGGATAGACTCTGACTGAACAAAATTTATTTGATCTTCAGAAAAATCAACCAAAGTCATTCCTCCCATATCATAGGGTATCTCACTTGCATTCTCAGTCATCACAGAAGTCCTTTCAACATCAGCTATCACAGCTCCTGAGTCATCCAACCTCTGACTAGATGGTTCTTGTGTTGCAGTGACTGTGATCTGATCTTTCCTACTATTCACCACTGGTGCAATAGTATCTTCTGTTGACTGCTTCCCTCTATCTACTTCCTCCAGTTGTTCACCTTGAGTTGAGGCATCTTCAATAATGACATCTTTGTCAAATAAATATGCATGAAGTGATTGAAGTGCAACATGCTTCGAGAGTCCAAATTTCTTGACTAATTGTCTTCTGACAGATACATAGAAATACATCTTCATTAAGTCAAGTCTTTGATGTAGAAGTCCATATTCTCCAGGAAATAAAAGTTTTGGTACTCTTTCAACCAAAAAATCTAGAACAGGCCTTGACAACTTCACTTTGAGAGAAATTAGTCCCATAGCCAGTCTGTATGATAATGTAGTTTCCCATGAAGAATCAATATCCAGATCTCTATGGTCAAATACTGACATAGATGTAGCTTGATGTGTAGAAACCTGCATAATGTTAGTTGGACTAGACTCTGTGTGTGTAGGTGACAATTGAATCTTTCTCCTTGTTCTCCAGGTATAGTGAGCAAAAGATTTATTCTGAGAAGAATCAAGAGGTGTAGACACAGAAGTGATCTTGGGATGAGATCTTTGTTCAATAGACACAGTCTTTTGAGAGACAGTATCTAGTAACTGTTTTCCCTTTTTAAGAACTACAGCCTTTTGAGAGACTGCAGCCTGACTGTGGCTAGGTTTTCCATCTCTTTGTGCTAACAGAGAAAGTTAAATTGCAGCCTTCAATTCTGCTATCTCAGCAAGAGTTAAATCATCATCATCTTCACTAGAATTACTACTACTTGACACAACAAATCTTCTCTTCCTTACAACTGATGTCTTTTGAGAAACACTAGAGGTTGGTTTCTTTGAAACAATAGGCTGTGGATCAAAATTTGGTTCTTGAATTGTTTCAGAGACTATAACGTTTTGGGCTACTTGGGTAGACACAGGTGGGTTCTCCTCCAATTGAGATTCCTGAGCCATTTCACCACAAAAGAAAGAAGAATTGTAGAAAGTAGGAAGATGAGTTTTAAGAATTACCTGAAAATGATGTGGATAATGAATTGCAGGTATTTCATCTAGATTCTTTTCATTGTCCTTCTTTGTAATGTCAGAGAAAATTCTCTTTTGCTGTTCATAAGAAGAAACACAATATTCTCTACCAAATCTAGCTTCAACATCAGGAATAAAATGGTTAATAAACAATTGCATAAATCTATGATAATAAACCATTTTCCTGTTTTGATCTCTTAACCCAAGTTTAATACTCATCTGACTTAAGATAATGTGACCAATGTTAATTACTCTGTTATAAAGCAAACTATAAGCAATATGTGATGTAACAGAAGTAATTTGCTGAAAAGAACTACATTTACCAGTAAAACATTTAGAAATTTGATCAAAGTAAAAAGACCATTCCTTTCTAAGAAAAGTCCTATTCAACTGGCTCATGTTGTCTAGAGGTCCACTATAACCTAATTCAGACAACATAGTTCTTACATTATCATCAGATGGTTCACTTACATAACTATCAGTAACAGGTAAGCAAAGTACTGAATTAACAACAGATTCAGTAATGTCAAATGAATCTTGTCCTAAATGTAGAACAATCTTACCTGATTGACTCTGAGTAGAATCAATTACCTCAGCATTCTCCCAAGCTTGTGTAACAGCTGCTAGATTAATTTGTGGAGATGCTGTCAATGCATAACTTAATGGTCCATACGCCAGAAAGTCCATGATTGGATGAAAATCAGATGACACTCCTTCCTTGTTGGTGATAGCTGCTACATGATTGTTTGTCATAAAATCGAAGTCACCAAACTTGAAGGCTACTGATTTAGGTAATCTTCTCAACAATGCTTCTCAAACCAAAATTCCATTCAAACCCATTCTTTAGATCTTTCACGGTCGATGAACATCCTGTTCTTGATCATCTCTTTGAAAAGATGACTCTTCTCATCGAACTAATCATGGATGGATTGGTTTTCGATAATATCCAGAGGTTTCTTCTAGAACATCCATCTGTTGGATACAATCTTGAGGATGAAGAATTTGGCCGAGAGTCTGAGGTTGATCTTGATGGGGATGCTATATATTTAAGTTAGCTGCTCTCATTCAAGTTGCCTAGACAAGGAATCCAAGAGTAGACGAGGCTGTTCAATCCCCTGATGGATTTCTTGAGATGCTCCTTGTCCTGTACCTCAGAATTCATATTAATAGACAAGTATAGAATTATCAGTAGAAATTAGATAAAAAGATGTTGTATTTCATTTCCATATATGTAATGCTTTCAATTAATGAAAATACAATTACTTGTTATCTACTTGTCTTTTGATTATTGAATGATGCATAAATTATCAGTATGCAAATATCAAAACATGCTGGCATAGACTTAACACATCATAGAATTAGATTACTACACAAAGTAAACGTCAGGATCTGAAACAATTTTCACAATCCTAATACTGACAAAATACTGATGACGTCAGCATCCTGATAACAAATCTAATCCTGATGATTATTAACAAGTCTATCATACTGAAATTTATCAAGGCAAAGTGTTATAGCTAAAGCATTTAAAAATCAAATATAGATCTTGACAAGAATATCAAGTCTATAAGCTAAGAACAACATACCTTGCTACATTTGCAGATGTTAAAGATCTAAAAATTTAACATTCCTAACTCACTTACCAATCTACTGAATGTAGTCTCATCAAGTGGTTTAGTTAGAATATCTGCAAGCTGTTTGTCAGTAGGAACAAAATGAAGTTCCACAGTACCATTCTCAATATGTTCTCTAATAAAATGATACCTGACATCAATGTGCTTAGTCCTTGAATGTTGAACTGGATTTTCTGCAATTTTAATAGCACTAGTATTATCACAAAACATAGGAATATTACTTAGTGTCATACCATAATCCATCAACTGATTTCTTATCCAAAGGAGCTGTGCACAACAACTGCCTGCTGCTATGTACTCAGCTTCTACAGTTGAGGTTGAAACAGATTGTTGCTTCTTGCTTGCCCAAGAAATCAATCTATTTCCCAAGAATTGACATGTACCTGTAGTGCTTTTCCTGTCTATTTTACACCCTGCATAATCAGAGTCTGAATAGCCAATTAGAAAGAAATCAGATTCTCTAGGATACCACAAACCAAGATTTGGAGTTCCTTTGAGATATCTAAAAATTCTCTTCACAACAATTAAATGAGATTCCTTAGGATCACTTTGGAATCTAGCACATAAACAGGTAGAAAACATTATATCTGGCCTACTTGCAGTTAGATATAACAATGAGCCTATCATGCCTCTATAACTAGTATTATCCACACTCTTCCCCTTAGGATCAGAGTCTAGTTTAGTGGCTGTTGCCATGGGTGTTTTTGCAACTGCACAGTCTTGAAAGTCAAACCTTCTTAAAAGATCTTTGATATACTTTGACTGATTAATGAAAATACCAGTCTCAGTCTGTTTGACCTGCAAGCCTAAGAAATAATTTAATTCACCCATCATGCTCATCTGATACTTAGACTGCATAAGCTTGCTAAACTTAGCACACAACTTTTCATTAGTAGAACCAAAAATAATATCATCAACATAAACTTGAACTAAAAGCAATTCACCTTTTATCTTTCTAAAGAATAGAGTTTTGTCAATTGTACCTCTTGTGAAGCCATTTTCAAGAAGAAATTTAGACAAAGTCTCATACCATGCTCTTGGTGCTTGCTTTAGTCCATAGAGTGCCTTGTCAAGTTTGTAGACATGATTTGGAAATTTTGGATC
This sequence comes from Kitagawia praeruptora, assembly GCA_037693485.1. Classification (NCBI taxonomy): domain Eukaryota; kingdom Viridiplantae; phylum Streptophyta; class Magnoliopsida; order Apiales; family Apiaceae; genus Kitagawia; species Kitagawia praeruptora. The sequence continues at coordinate 2,283,497 of CM075348.1, read as the reverse complement.
AACAAATCCAGGTGGCTGTTCCACATATACTTCCTCATCAAGTTTGCCATTTAGAAAAGCACTCTTTACATCCATCTGGTATACCTTGAATTTTGAATGAGCTGCAAATGCAAGAAACATTCTGATTGCTTCCAATCTTGCTACAGGTGCAAAGGTTTCATCATAATCAATGCCTTCTTCCTGAGAATAACCCTTGGCCACCAGTCTTGCTTTGTTTCTTACAATCATACCAGATTCATCTAGCTTGTTTCCGAAAACCCATCTTGCACCAACAATAGATCTATCTTTAGGTCTTGGTACCAGTTTCCAGACTTTGTTTCTCTCAAACTCATTTAACTCCTCCTGCATTGCAATTACCCAATTAGGATCCTGTAAGGCTTCTTCAACCTTCTTAGGTTCATTCTTTGAGAGAAAGCAACTATACAAGCATTCATTTTGAATTGATCTTCTAGTTCGAACACCACTATTTGGATCACCAATTATCAAATCTTCAGTATGATCCTTTGTCCATTTTCTAACAGGTGGTAGATTAACTCTGCTAGTCTCTCCCCCTAAGTTAGTGGTATATCTTGTAGAAGAATTCTCTCTACCTTCAAAAACTCTCCTTTGATCAATAGAATCAGTAGATTCCATATTGCTGCTAGTTACCGATCTTCCTTCAGTAGACTCTGAAAGATCAGTTCCTGATGGAGTAGACTCTGAAAAGTCAATTCCTGATGGAGTAGACTCTGAAAGGCTAGTCTGCTCCTGATGATCACTGTGTTCTCTTTGATTTATTTGCTCCCCCTCAACAGTAGCATTCCTTTGAGAAGCAATAGAAATTCCTTCTGGAGAACCTTCATCATCACTGGAGAGTATCTCAGAATTCTTCAGATTTTCAAATTCCAATTTGTCATGGCTTTCATCAGTTTGCAGAATTCCAAATTTCTTATCATCAAATACAACATGAATTGATTCCATAACAATGTGAGTTCTGAGATTATAAACTTTGAAGGCCTTAGATGCTGAATATCCTAGAAAAATTGCTTCATCTGATTTGGCTTCAAATATTCCAAGTTGTTCTGGATGAACTTTTAGGACATAGCATTTGCATCCAAAGATGTGAAAGTATTTCACATTTGGTTTCTTTCATTTGATCATCTCATAGGGAGTTTTTCCATGACTATTTACCAAGGTACAATTTTGAGTGAAACATGCAGTGTTAATAGCTTCTGCCCAAAAGTAGGTTGGAAGTTTTGCATCTGCAAGCATGGTTCTTGCTGCCTCTATGAGAGTCCTGTTCTTTCTTTCCACTACACCATTCTGTTGAGGTGTACCAGGTGCAGAAAACTGTTGAGTGATTCCTTTGTTTGCACAAAACCCCTCCATCGTAGAATTCTTGAATTCTGTACCATTGTCACTTCTAAGTACTTTGACTTTGTACTCAGAGTTATTATGAATATTCTTGATAAGTTCAATGATTTGCTGAGGAGCTTCATCCTTCTTGTGTAGAAAGAACACCCATGTGAACCTTGTGAAATCATCCACTATAACTAGAGCATATCTTTTCTTGCTGATAGACATAATGTTTACTGGACCAAACAGATCAAGATGTAGCAAGTGAAATGGTTCAGTAATTGAATTTTCAGTCTTGCTCTTGAAAGTGGTTCTCCTTTGCTTTCCAAGCTGACATGCATCACAAAGTCCATCTTGCACAAAATTTGCCTGAGGTAGGCCTCTCACCAAATTGTGCTTAACAAGTTGATTAAGCTTCTTGAAATTAAGATGTGAGAGCTTCTTGTGCCAATTCCAGCTTTCATCACTTGTTGCTTTGCTGTAGAGACATCTAACAATTCCTTTAGATGTATCACTTAAGCTGGCTTCATATATGTTACCATGTCTTTGACCAGTTAGAACAATGTCTCCATTCTGCATATTCAAGATTTTGCATCCTTCTCTGTCAAAGATTGATTTGTAACCTTTATCACCCAGTTGACTTATGCTTAAAAGAGTATGTTTCAAGCCTTCAACCAGTGCTACATTTTCTATGATGACATTCCCCAAAACAATTGAGCCATATCCCAGAGTTTCTCCTTTGTTGCCATCTCCAAAAGATATTACTGGGCCAGCTTTCCTCTCAAACTTTGTAAGCAGGGACTTCTTTCCAGTCATATGTCCAGAGCATCCACTGTCCAAGATAATTGAATGCTTCTTTCCTGTGCCCTGCAAACAAAAAGTAACTAGTTAGAATTTTTTAGGACCCAACTTTGATTGGATCCTTTCTTACTAGATTTTGGAACAACAGGCTTTGAGAATTTTGTTTTTACTTTACCTGTTGTAGAGTCAACTTTAGACTATAATTTCACAAACTGTTTGTGACTAGGAGTTTCAGATTTCAAGGAATAATAGTCATAATACAGTTCATGATATTCTCTACACATATAAATGGAATGAAGTAAACTACCACAATGATAACAAGCTTTTTGTGGTTGGTATTGAATTTTCTGAGTCTTGGGGAATCTGGACTCAGTTTTCCAAGAAGGTTTTTGATTGCAGTCTAGGGCCAAATGATTATGATTTCCACACTTATAGCATTTTTTCCTAGGTGCATCAGGTACATTCTTGTAATTATTCTCTTTGTTAATACCTTCTTTTCCATTCCTATTTCTTTTGATCTTGCTAGACTCTGAAAGACCATCTAATCTCTGTTTCAACTGAGACTTAGACAAAAAACCTATGTTTACATTCTTAGGTTTCTCTAACACTTTCTCATCTGAGTTACTATTGTTAATCCTTTTGTGTACAACAGGGGTACCTTTTGAATCAACAAATTTAACATGATTAGGTTCAGAAACAATTTTCTTACCTTCAGATTTAGATGTGTTAGCTTCTATTTTACTATTATCATTGACAATAGCTACTTTTTCTTCTTGTCTAGCCTTATCAAAACCTAAACCATTAACCTTACCACGAATTCCACTTTCAAAGATTTCTATAGTCTTTTTACTGGAATTGTTAATGGTCTTAATCACATCTCTCTCTTCTTCTAGTTCTTTTCTGACATAGTCATAAGCCTCAAGAATAACACTATAATCATGCTTAGCTTTATCAGAACTTAACTTGTATTCTTCCATTTGAATTAATTCAGATTCAAGAAAATTATTTCTATCAACTAATTTATCATTCTTAACCTTAAGTTCATCTCTTTCACAAGTAAGAATTCTAAAACTAGTCATAAGATTCTTAAACTCGGCATGGATAGATCTAATTTCATCAGAATTTAAGCTATCAAATGAATCAAGAGAGTGAAGTGATACCTTAACAGAGGATGGAGAAGTTTTCTTTGGAGATCCAGGTTTGTCTGAACCATTTGCCATCAATGCAATGTTGTCATAATCCAATTCATCTTCAGAATCACTGGAATCAGCCTAATCCTTCTGTGTGACCATAAGTGCATTACCCTTTCCTGAATTCCTAGGCTTCTTACACTCACTAGCAAAGTGTCCAAGCTCGTTGCAGTTAAAGCACTTGATCTTGGCCTTATCAAGCTTGACAATTGTACTTTTGCCTTTGTCACTCTTCTTCTCCTCCTTCTTTTGAAAAGGTCCTTTGCTAAATCTTTTCCTATTAAATCTACCTTTCTTGAAAGCTTTAGCAAACATAGCAAATAGTTCCTGCATCTCAGATTCAGAATCATTGTTGTCAGAGTCCATATCAGTAGTCTCTGACTCAGAACTTTCTTTGCTTTTCTTCTTCCTTGAATTCTTTACAGCAATCTCTTCATGCTGTTCTTCAGGAAGCTTCTTTACTTCATATTGAGCAGTAAGTGCCATAGTCTTCATCTTTCCTTCACTCCTTCTCTTCTTCTGCTGTTTGTCAAGTTCATAAGCTCTCAATTTTCCATATACTGCCTCTAATGAAATCTCATCCAGATCATTAGCTTCCTTAATCGCAGATATCTTCTCATTGTAGAAATCAGGCAAAGCTTTCATGAACTTTGTATTCATATCCTCCAAGTCATAATATTTACCATGCATGGCCATCTCATTGATGAGTTTTGTAAACCTATCAAAGGTATCAGTAAGTGACTCACCAGACTTGGATTCAAAGTACTCATACTGTTGTATAAGTAATGTCCTCATATTCTTCCTGACAGGCTTAGTTCCTTCACAGTGAACCTTAAGATTGTCCCATATATCCTTAGCAGTTTTACAAGAGAGAACATAATTAGTGAGAACAGAATCAAGACTGTTGAATAATATGTTTCTCACTTTAGCATCTTTAAGAACATTCTCCTTGTCTTTATCTGACCATTCAGATTTTGGCTTCTCTGCTGTATGTTCTGGAACAACCACACCATCAACAGTTGCTTGTCCAACGACTTTTGTTGGAACAAAAGGTCCATCTCTGATTCTGTCAAGATAATCAGGATCTGTTGCTTCCAGATGATGCAACATCTTTACTTCCCATAGAGTATATTCGTTTCTCTTGAGCATAGGAATCTTAGTATTCCCATCCTTGTAACCAGACATGATTGCAGATCTTTATGATTATTCGAAATCAACCTGCTCTGATACCAATTGTTAACTTGAATAACTTGTAGAAGGGGGGGTTGAATACAAGTTATATAATCGTGTATGATTTTTGCTTGATTATATGAACAAGAATAAACGAATAAATCAAACTCTGTTTGTATTAATAAGATCAAATACAAACTCTACCAAAGGTGTACAATACCTTTAGCAGCTACTGACAATACAAATCTCTCTCTCTCTGTTTGTTTCGAATTCTCGAATACAAACCTTATACAGAGCTACGCACACGAACTCACAACACACTTGTTCGACTTCACGTACACTTTTCACAATGATATAGAGAGAGTATTTATAATGCTACCCATCAACTAATAACAGAAAGATATAATCTATACATGACAATGTTCTGCCTTCTAGTCGATAGTTTTCATCAATAGAAAACTCTTTTCTTCATAATATCTTCTTGCTTGTTCTTCAAACAAAGATCCTGTTTTATAGCACTTGCCAGTTTCTGTAGCATCCATAATGACATCATCAGTAACACAACTGATATCAGGATTTCGTCTTGCATCAGTATCTGATCATCATTAGTATTAGACCGTCATCAGGATTTGCTCTTTGTTCCTGACATGTAGTCTCCGATACACTGTTCATTCCTGACTAAACTGTACAGATAACCGTCTTACACATAAATCCTATATACAGTGCTAAATCCTTTATAAAATCAGGATTACAAGAAGTATAATGTGTAAATTCTATTCTTAACATCACAACTTATGAATTATTCCTAACATTAAGACAGGTTGAGAACTTTCTTTCCGATATTGAGTAGAACTAGGAAACCCCCACATCTTTTTTTTTTTTGCCAAAATTTACAGAACTAAGAGTCATCTGATTAATTTTAGAAAAAATATATATTCTAACTAATAGTAAAAACATGTTAATAATATTAAAATAAATCCAGTTTGAATAAAAATTTAAGTTTTTAAATTAGATTGTGCGGCAACACCAAGTTGATTAGTCTATAACCTTTATTAATAAGTGAAACCCTTTTTAATGTATGAAGATTCTGCTGAATCTGGTTTACAAGTCAATTCGTAACTGAACATTACATATTTCTATATCTACATGAAGAAGAAGGTAATGTCTTGTAGAAGAAGAATAGTTGTTATAGAGAGATTACAAAGAAATACAGAAAAGAGATAAATGTTTCTCCTAATACAAAACTAATATATACTAGTCTGAATTTTAACAGAAAACGGTTATGATATGATTAGTGGTGTCTATGATAAGCAGCTCTATGATAAGTAATTATGGATGATAAGCTCTATGATAAGTAACTATGGATGATAAGTAGTAGCTGTTGTGATAACCCATATGTGCAATATTCCCTCCTCGAATTTCATCCCAAAGACCTTTCAGTTTATGAAAATAGATATCAATAGAATCATTTCCTTGTTCTAACTTAAACATTTCACGCTGTGTCTCATAGAATTTATGTCCATAAACTGCAGAAAAACGCTCGTTGAGCTCATTCCAAACAGTAAACACACTGTCCATGTAGTTCATACTATTGTTGATTGATAACTCTGTATTCCGATCCGGTGACTCCCCCATCATCCCACGCCTGGAATGCAGTGTAGCTGGTGGTTGGGACTCTGCAAAACAATGCCGGGAGGTGGGTTTGGACCCGCGACACCTCCGGCGTGAGAATAAGTAATGGCATTGGAGAAGTAAGGATAAGAATGGGAGTAACTAAATATGGAGGGTGTGTGTAAAAGAGAATGTAAAAAGAATGTGTGTAACCCCCAAACCTTCTTTTCTGGGTCTATTTATAGGCCCAGGATTAGGGTTTAGGGGTTGGTACCTCTAATCATGAGCGTCCAATCCTAGGTAGATAGGACACTTGGGGCGCTTGGATGCTCGACACCTGTCCAGGAGAATAATTGTGGGAAAGTGTGTCAGGCACCTTTTTGAGTGAGACATTCTCGTTCTTGGATTATACCAGTTATTGGTAATCATTAGCTGTTATTTCTGGTTGGGACCCTTTGATGGTGACGGGAGCCATGGGATGCCATGTGCTCCATTACCCCGTACTGGGGTTGTTTCGCAGGCCCGGACCGGTTAGCGGTGGCGTTGTCCCGGACTCGGTAATTGTCGTGGGCCCGGATGGCAATTCAGGTTGCTTACATAGAGTATCCTATCACTGATTTCGTCGAAAATAGTGTTTAGTATCCATGTGATAAACATATCATTGACACGCTTCCAATGAACAAAAAACGGTGAAGTTGCAAGGGGAGCAGAAATCGCCATTAACAATAACGAGTTTATTTTTCGTAAAAAATGCAATTTGCATAGAACGTTTCCAAGAAGCATAATTCTCATAACCTAATAGTTCTCAGAGATAAGAATCATTCATGGCTGATCATTGTTATGAAGATAAAGAGGATGAGAGTTGTTGTCAACAGTTTGTGTATAGGTTTGAGAAGAAGTAAAATCCGTCAAATTAGTAGGATTACGATTAAGATCAGTAGGCGATGAAAGATTAGGATTAGACAAATTAGGATTAGATTGTGGATTTGTGTTTGTGTTTCTGGTTGTAGAACGAAGATTAACTTGACTAGACATATTGCTCAAAACAGCATTAACATAAGAAAGCTAAGAAGACATTTAGAGATTACAAAAGAGATCGAGATCGCGAAAGAAATCGCGAAAAATATCGAGAAAGAGATCAAGAAGAGATTGAATAACAGATCAAGTAAACAATCCATAGAAACAATAGCAAAACCACAAAATTAACAAACTTTGAACTATGAAACACAAGAACAGATTGATCAATGAACGAACATAAATTTCGCGAAAAAATGCTCTGATACCATCTTAAGATTCTGCTAAATCTTGTTTACAAGTCAATTCGTAACTTAACATTACATATTTCTATATCTACATGAAGAAGAAGGAAATGTCTTGTAGAAGAAGAATAGTTGTTACAGAGAGATTACAAATAGATACAGAAAATAGATAAATGTTTCTCCTAATACAAAGCTAATATACACAAGTCTGAATTGTAACAGAAAACGGTTATGATATGATTAGTAGTGTCTATGATAAACAGCTCTATGATAAGTAACTATGGATGATAAGTAGTAGCTGTTGTGATAACCCATATGTGCAATATAATGGTACCTAAAATTTGGTTGGTACTATATTTTGATTTCACCCCTAAAATCCTACTTTTTGGTTTACACTATATTTTGGTTTCACCCCTTATTTTCCCTAGAATTCTATGTTATTTTTTAAAAAAATATAATAAAAAAAGAAATACTATTATAATTCTTTTTTTTTTTGTAATTTTTTTAATAGAATCATATTTCTCCTAGAATACTATGTTCCTTTAAAAAGATTTAAAAGTAGAATTCTTATGGTAATTATAATTCTTTTGTTTATAATTTTTTTATTAGGAAAAACCAACGATAAAAAATCACCAACAAATAGAGGGTAAAAGATCAACGAATACAATATACAATATAGGGTTACATGATATAAATTTTTATAAAACACTAACGAATACGTAGCCTGATCGTATAACATTTGATAAAACACTAACGAATCTATAACCTTTATTAATAAATCCATGTTTAATGGTACTTTCTTAACAAATTTGGTTCCACCCTTATTTTGGTTTCATCACAGATTCCTACTTCCTTAAAATTCATATTATTTTCTAAAAAAATTGTTTGAAATTTTGTTATAATTATAATTCTTTTACTATAATCTTACTGAATTGTACAAATAACGTATCTATTAGAACCAGAACCATCTATGTTATGTTTTCTTGATTGTTTAAAATATAATCTTAAATAAATAATAAATAAAATCTATATATATAACATTTATTAATAACCAAACTCCTTAATGTACTACTTTGTACCAAATTTGGTTCGCACCATATTTTGGTTTCACCAAAGACTCTTATTTCCCCTAGAATTCTATGTTATTTTATAAAATAAAATTTAAAAAAAAATCCCATTTCAATTATAATTCTTTATTACAACTTAATCAAAAAAAACTACGAATACATATGTTGATCTACGGTGACATGCTTATCTATAACAAACGAAATAAATTTTTAATGGTACTTCGGTACCAAAATTTGGTTACACCCCTAAATTCCTATTTTTTAAAGGATTCTATAATATTTTTTTTAAATAAAATAATAAATTGTTAATACTACTATAATTGTAATTTTTTATTATAATTCTATTCAGTTGACAAATAATTTATTTATCATAATCATGTACATTTTAACGTATATATCGGAATCATTTAGTTTTTTTTCTCGATTTTATTAAATAAACTTAAATAAATAATATATAAAATGATCTTTATTAATAAGCAAATTCTTTGTAAATAACGTAATTTTTTTATAATAAATTAATGATCAATTTAATTAAATTTTCTCGGACCCTTATCATCTAATATCTTATTAGTAATAAGTGAAATACCGTTTTAATGGTACGTCCTTCTAGATTCGTGTCTTCTAGAATTATTGGATTTCTAATGTAATAACAATTCTTTTATTATAAACTATTGACTTGCATAAATATCGTAGTTTTTTTTTGTACTTTTATTATTTTTTTAAAGTAATTTTAATGATAAATAAAATAATTCTTATAAAAATTAAAAAAAAAGATCAGTTTTAATAAATTATCTCTTTATCATCTAGTATATAAATTCTAGATGCCATAGCAGTAGACTGTACAAGTCCTAAACCAGAAAATGCTGGTAACCCTCCTAAATAGGAGGGTCTGCATTCAGAAAAGTGGCGCAATGCAACCACTACGACAAACCCTCATCCTTTTGTTACCATGAGACGAGTGATATCAAATAGCCTACATTGCTAGGGATCAAGTACAAGTTTTCTAGTGCCATTTTTTGCTAGGCAAATAAATCTATTAACTCAACAAGAAAGCACAGTGGACTAAGGCAAATCCTAGACAGGCAGAAAAGAGAGAACAAATTCCAACTCAACACGAGCAAGCTAGTAGCTACTGTCAGAACAAAGAACACTACTGACTAGTGTTATGTTGCTTTACATTGCATGGCTTAAACAGCATTAATATTGCAGGAGATCATATAACATCTTTGCAAATATGGAATATATTAATATAACTTTTGCAAGTTAGACTTAAAAATTAAGCATACAAAAGCTTCCATTGGACCATCACAATTCACTTTAACAAGGTAACTAGAAAGCGAAACAGCCTCCCGATTGTATAGGGGCATGGTCTGCGTACATTTACCCTCCTCAGACACCACTTTGAGTGGTATTATAACTGAGTAAGCTAAGTTTTTTAAGGTAACTAGAAAGCTATAATATTAATTACATTCCCAGACTAAAGTTTGTCCATCAAGAGTAAAAGCAATACAGAATTAGCAAAAAAGGACTTGACAATTAGGTAGAAACTGCTTAGCTAAACAAATTATGCAGGAACCTGTGTACGTAAAAACAGACAGACAGCTTAGGGCACACATGAAAATCCATATTATGAGCCTGATAATGTGTACTTTCTCCCTGTGAATGGCTGAAACTTCTTCACTTCATTTTTGTGCCCAACGCCATTGATGCCCCCCCGACCAGATACAGCTGATCCGTCATAATTTCGCGAACCTATAACAGCATCTAACTTTGACATCTCATTCATACTATTTGAATCAATTTTCGCAACAACAGAAGTAGTATTTGTTGATATTTTTTCATCCAATTTCCTAGAAACTCCAGTAAAAGGCTTAAACTTTGCAAGGTCTGCCTCTAACTCTTTTAGTTCAGTCGCCCCTTCCTCTGTCTTGTCCCCCCGACCAGATACAGCTGTTCCATCATAATTTCGCGAACCTATAACAACATCTAACTTTATCATCTCATTCAAATAATTGGAATCACTTTTCGCAACAGAAGTAGTATCTGTTAATATTTTTTCATCTAATTTTCGAGAAACTCCGGTAAAAGGCTTAAACTTTGCAAAGTCTGCCTCCACTTCTTTTAGTTCAGTCTTCCCTTCCTCTGTCTTAATTTGTTCAGGTTGCTCTTCATTGTCCCCCTGACCAGATAAAGATGTTCCGTCATTATTTCGCGAACCTATAACAGCATCTAACTTTGTCATCTCATTCAAATAATTTGAATGAATTTTCGCAACAGAAGTAGTATTTGTTGACATATTTTCAACCAATTTCCTAGAAACTCCAGTAAAAGGCTTAAATTTTGCAAAGTCTGCCTCTAATTCTTTTAGTTCAGTCGCCCCTTCCTCTGTCTTAATTTGTTCAGGTGGCTCTTCATAATCCAGAGGCTGCATGACATCTTCAGTTTCCTCTGTTTTTGCTTTCTTCTTAACTGCAGAGCAGTTGCCATCTAAGCCACAAACCACTGTTCTAGCATGCTTTCTTGAACCAACAACCAGCTTCTTGTCATCCTCATCAGCTAGAGGCGTTGTTACTTGCCCATCCACTCGGCTAGAAGCACCGGTAAAAGGCTTAAAAACTGCATCCTTTTCCAACTTTGTCGTGTCTTTAAGTTCTTCAACTTGTTCAACTTTTGGCTTTATTTTCTCAGGCTCCTTATAATCCAGTGGTTTCACAAACTCTACTTCACAATCTGTCTCGAATAAACACACAGCATCATATGGCTTCGCTTTAACAATATCGATATAATAACTCTGATTTTCATGATTCACCATAATGGTATCTCTAGTAGTAACACATACAAAGTCCTTCAAGATTTTCTCCATGACCTCTTTCATATCCGGATGATTCATTATAAATTTAGTACTATGAGGCTGAATTTTCAACGATGTACCTTTCGGAAGGCCATTGTACTCAATGTTGACAACCTGGCCTTGTTCTAATGACAAACTATCCATCATCCAGTTAGGAAGAAACACACAACCCTCCTCTGCACTAAATTCTAGAACTCCGCAATGCGTAAATTTGTTGAGAAAAGGGATTGTGATCTTAAAAGTCATAGGGTAGTGGATCTTTTGCATTGACATGAGTTGATCAAGAGCAGAAGCAGGCATTATGATTTTGTTGCCATGCTCACAATGATTCTTATTTATGTGGGAGAATGGATAACATTTATAGCTGAAGCTTGGTTTTGATTTTGATGAAGTTGCACGTCGAGCTCTTGATCTTGATTTTCTAGCCATGAAGAAAAATCGGAGATGTGGTGTGAATGAATATTTTAGGGTTTGATTATGATTGAAAAGTTTGTGATTTTATAACACAATTTTGGAAGGGAAACCTATTTCGATTAGTATTTTCTTTTGTAATTCATCAAGAGGTGGTCGGAAATAAAAACTACTATTTGGATTTATATTTAGGTATTAATGTGTTAGAATAGATAAAATTATAACTCCGCTGCTTCCTTTTAAAAATGAAATAATTTTCACGTTAATGACGTATAGGGTCTGTACAATGGGAAGTCCCTAATATTTTCACTGGGTAAAATTTTCAATTCCATTTAAATATTTAATTTTCAATTATTTTTATGTAAAGTCGCTAAATATTTTCGCTCGGTAAAATTTTCAATTCCATTTAATTTTCAATTTGAAATATGTATTTTTATGAGTAGTGCTAAATATCCCAAAATGGATCCCAAATTTCCCAATTGCCAAGTGTCTTGTTTTAATTGGTGTTCGGTGTAAATGCAGAGGACCCTCATCATTATTATTAGTATCCAATGAAACATTACCACTCTAACATTTCTCTTTTTATTTTTTCTGTAAAATTTTAACTTTTAAAAACACTTAATACTAACCAACTATATTGACCATCAGTATCTTATATATAATAAGCGTAACAGTGATTTTATCCAAATTTTTGTAGTACTGACCAAAAAAATATGAACTATTGGATCTTAAATTATATAGACTAGCTTATAAGCCGTGCAATGCATGACTCCTTTTCTAATATCTATAATTATATGTTTTTAATTTATATATTATTAATTTACATATTAAAATTGTTGTTAAAAAATTGATGTATATATATATATATATAATTTACACATCCGATTTAATATTTATATACTATCTTGAATTCTTAAAATTTGATTTGAATGATTCTACATCTCATGTGAAATTAACAAAAAGGAGTAATATTTAATTTAGTAATGGTTTAACAATTATTTTCCAATTAAACCTACGCAGAAACAAAAGAGAGAATAAATTGACGATTTTTTACATTGAAAATTCTATTCGATTTATGAATTCTACTTATAATTCGTTTTGATTAACAAAAAATCCTTATTATTAGTAGAAAATTGTTCTACTAACAATCAAATACAATTTTAATAATAAATGTAGGATAGATTATATCCAAAATTTTGATAATTCGTAGTCTGTTCCTCCATAGAACAAAATAAATATGAACTGTTAGATCTTAAAATAAATAGGTGAAAACTGTTTGATCTAACATAATTTAAAAATCAAATAATTTTCAAGTTAAAGATGATTTAGGGTCTGTACAATGGGAAGTCGCTAAATATTTTCACTGGGTAAAATTTTCAATTCCATTTAATTTTCAATTTGAAATATGTATTTTTTTTTATTTCTTCTGTAAAATTTTAATTTTTAAAAACACTTAATACTAACCAACTATATTAACTATCAGTACAAAATATTATATCCTTTATAGTTTATATTGTACTAGCCTAAAACCCGTGCGATGCACGGATTTTTTTTATATTATATAAAAAAATCATTAACTAAAATTATTTTTTTAAAAACATGAATTTTGGAGGCTTACTTTTTTATATGAGATGATTTGATAATAAGTATATAAATGTTATTCGTGATATTTCTAGAAAAGTAGGGATTTAGTTAGAAAATATAGAAAAGATGATAGGTTTTAGTTAAAAAGAATAATCAATTAATTATTAGTAATTATAAAATTATTACTTCATTTTTAAATAGAATGTGAAAAAGGTAATTGATTAGTTTATAGTAATTATAATTGAATTACATTATTTAGTAAATGCAATTGCTCGTAATGTTTTTAGAAAATGAGAAAATAATATTGTCCGTGATATTTCTATTATAAAAGGAATTTTAGTTAGAAAATATAGAAAAGATGATATGTTTTAGCTGAAAAAGGTAATCGGTTAATTAATAATATTATAATATTATTAGTTTATTTTATTAAAAAGAACCGTCTGTGATATAATTGGAAAAAAGAGATTATAGTTAGAGAAAATAGAAAAGTAACGTGCATGATTTATGTGAAAAAATTAATTGATTAGTTTATAGTAATTATAATTTAATTATGTTATTTTACGAAATAAAATTGTTCACAGTTTTTAGAAAATGAGAAAGTAACGCTACCCGTTATATTTTTAGGAAAAAATGGATTGTAATTAGAAAAAATAGAAAAAATGATATATTTTAGTATAAAAGGTAATCGGTTAATTATTAGTAGTATAATATTATTATTTTATTTGTATTAAATAGAAACGCATGTAATATAATTTGAAAAATGGAGGTTTTAGTAAGAAAAAAGAAAAAAGGTAACGTGTTTTACTGAAAAAAGGTAACCGTCATGATATAATTGGAAAATGAGAGATTTTAGTTTGAGAAAAGAGAAAAGGTAATGTGTTTTGACTGAAAAAGGTAATTGATTAGTTAATAATAATTATATATACTTATGTTATTTTTAGCTGAAAAGGTAATTGGTTAATTATTAGTATTATAATATTACTATTTTTATTATTAAATAGAAACGCCTGTAATATAATTAGATAAATGGAGGTTTTAGTAAGAAGAAAGAAAAAAAAAGTAACGTGTTTTGCTGAAAAATGTAACAGTCCATGATATAATTGGAAGAAGAGATATTTAGTTAGAGAAAGAGAAAAGGTAATGTGTTTTGACTGAAAAAGGTATTTGATTAGTTAATAGTAATTATATATAAATGTTATTTTATTAAATAAAATTGCTCGTATTGTTTTTAAAAAAGAGAAATTTTAGGTAGATAAAATATAAAAGATATTCTATTTTAAATAAAAAAGGAAATTATTTAGTTATTGGAAAATAGAAAAGGTTATATGTTTAAACTGAAAAAGGAAATTGATTAATAAAGAGAAATTTTAGATAGATAAATATAAAAGATATTTTATTTTACCTGAAAAAGCAAATTATTTAGTTCTTGAAAATAGAAAAGATAATATGTGTAACATGAAAAAGAAAATTGATTAGTTAGTAGATCTATAATTGAGTAAGGGTAATTATGTAAATTCAATAGGTACCGTTGAACCAAACTTTTAATGTTTCGGAATTTATATAATAGTATAGATATCATTTTAAGGCGCATTTTATCTAAAAATAATCTTACTTAGCATTTAAAAGCTTTAGTGTTAATTTTTAAGTCATCATTTTAAATGAAAAAATTTATTATATTACTAAAATAAAGTTTGCTAAAATTTTGTATAAATAAAATAAAGTAAATTTAATATATATTTAATAATTATAATTAATGACTAATTAAGGTGCTATTTAAGAAAAATAGCAATTACAGGAAAGAACGGCCACTTAGAGCATCTCCAAGAGGTTCTCTATTCAAGCTCTTTACTCAAAAAATGAGGAGAGAATGAAAATGTTGTTCCAAGAGACTTTTAGTGGCTCTTAAAAATACTAAGAACCTCTTCTCTCTCCTCATTTCTAAGAGCTACTAGTAGATCTTAACTTGTATTTTAATAATAAAATATAAATGTTCACCCATTCTTCCACAACTTTTGATTATAGTGGGATTAATTTTTGAATAAATTATAAATAAAGAGCTAATATAAAGAGGAGTTTGACACATAAACCAATGTAATAACTTGCTAAGAATCATTTATTTATATTACTTTGAAGAGTGAATATAAGAATATGTCGGAGATGCTCTTATACGACATCGGTGAGAAATTTATGATATGTGGCCCTAATTTTCAAGTATTGTGCAGTTAGAAGTTTAACAGGCATAGTATGATTTATGCAAACACTCAAGTTTATACTTCCTAGGTGAACATACATGGGTAGGGATGAGCAGAAACCGAACCGAAAATCGAAATCGAACCAAAAATCGTAAAAACCGTACCAAGTAAAATCAAACCAAATAGAAACTGCACGAAATCGAACCAAATAGAAACCGCACCGATACTTTGGTTCCGGTTTTGGTTTCTACCTATTTTAAAACCGAATATAAACCGAACCGAACCGCAATAATATTTATAATATAATTATATATATATTTAAGAGAAAAAGGACCCTGAGATTTATCTCAGGGAACTTTTCCTGAGATAGTTAAAAATATACTATAAATTTAACTGGGTCCACAGGACTAATTAAAAAATTGTGATTTTACAGAAATGTCCATCATATTTACATACAATATTCTATGTATCTCAGGTAACTTCCCTGAGATACATCTCAGGTTCCCCAATCTCTATATTTAAATATATTATAAATAATATAATTATGGAAAATGTTAACCACAGCCCTTAGGGCTATGGTTAAGGTGTTATGTGGCAATTTTTAATTGGCTCAAGGTTGTGACCCACTTGCAAAAAAGTTTGTGCCCCCCTGCATTCACATAAATCATCCAATAAAAATCCACCACTTGGCAAATATTAGTCCTTAAACATAGCCCTAAGGGCTGTGGTTAACAGGACCCTATAATTATTTATGTTTCTTTATAAAAACATAAAGACTGTTACCTATTAATTTACTAATAGTATCTATATTAGTGCAATCCATTAACAAGTCTAGTCCATATATAACAAGTCCAGTCCATTAAGACATTAACTAGTCCAGTTCACATGACTTGATTATATTCTTTATCTATGTCTCTTGTTTTCTGTTAGGCTGTGAAATCGTAGTTGAAGTTTTTTTAATAGTTAAGGATCTCTTACTCCTTGGCCCTACTCTTGATATTTTATTCTCCATTCATTCATTAACTTTTCTTCTTATTCTTCATTTATTCATTAACTTTTCTTCTTATTCTCCATTTATTCATTCATTAACTTTTCTTTTTATTCTAATTCTGTTCTATTGTGATGTTCCAGAATTTTTTAATAATTTGATTTTAAAATCGAAACCGCATCATGTATTTGTCAAGCACCATTAGTGGTCAACATGGCATGCATGTCCTTAAACGAGTTAGCACCATTAGTGGTCAACATGACATGCATGTCCTTAAACGAGTCAGCACCATTAGTGATCAACATGGCATGCATGTCCTTAAACGAGTCATGTAATCATACATTCAGCACACGCATCTTTTGGAGAGAAAACATCTGAATCTTAAGAAAACAATGTTGTGAGGAAATTATTTATACAACATAGAAACAAGGGACGGCAGAAAGAGAGCCTACAAAATTTTGACCTGATACTGACATTTAACTTAGTGCTACGATGTGCGATGATAAAACTGAGAACATATAAACACACTACGTACTGTATCATATCTAATATCTAATCTGATCCTTTATATTAAGATAAATGTCAAAAAAATGCTTCCTCATCTACGAACTGGAAGGTATGGAGCCCTACTACGAGGAAGAAAAGACGGGGATCATTAAAAATTTAACCACATCCATGTCATACAAGAGGCCAACTACATGGTTAAAGGAGATGAACATTAAATAATATGATGTTTTCCAAATACTAACCCTGTACATATCCATCTGTTAAATATAATAAAATGAGAAAATAGAAAAGTAGTCATCTCCCAATTAGCACTTCAACTAAAGTATATTATGTGCAGATAAAGACAGATAACAGTTGCATCTTATAAAACTTGTGAAGAAGATGAATCTTTTCTTCTAACACCAGAACCTTGGACTTCCTATATCATCCTAGATAAACAAACATTGCACAAACTGATCACAAAAACTTTACTTGCAGACTTATCAACTACATTTTTTATTCAAGCGATCAGACAACCAAGTAAGCGTGATACCAGTTAAAGAGAAAGGAAACCGATATAAGCAAAACTACTCGAATTTAACAGACTCATTCTAAGCCTAAAAATCAATAATTCGACAACTAGATTGGATACTTTGTTGCATTCATCTTTCAAACTACATTCCATTCAATAATAAAAATAACAAATCAAACTACAACAAGTTCTCGACAACAAAAACCTAACATCCAATACAAAACACAACCAAATTCAAAACACAATCACATCATCCTCATCAATTTGTCTTCACAACAAGCATCAGAAACAATCCAGCACCAGCAGCGCGACAAGTTTAAATACAGATGCATATGTTAGCTCTTTACAATAACAAGCTTTAGGCTATAGCAAAGCACGACACATTGTTCATTATATGCATAGCAAATCACAACACATTGTTCATTTATACACAGGTTTTAGAAGTGATAATATACTACTGCTATTGTCATGCACATAGACGACCATCTCAAAAATCATCACAAGTTAAATGATAATCAACTAAAAAAAGTTTCCTAGAATATGAGACTTGGGAAGCAAAATATAGTGGATTGGGTCAGTGAGCCCAGTAATTAAGGAGGTTGAAGGAGCCCCATGGTCTAATTAGCCCAAGCATTCATATTCGTAATATACAAGTAATAATTAAACAGTATAACAATCATCATAAGGATGCATGTTAACATATCTAGACAGAACTCTGCTCAGACAGGAAAGATCTAAGAGGTTCATAAATATAGAGAGAAGGTAGTCAGTCAGGTAGGAAACTAATATGGTTCAAAGGAGATATAAAGATTAAGTAATATAATTTTCAAATACTATCCCTGTAAATTTTCCTGTGGATATCAAATGCAATGAGCAAATCGAAAACCATTCTTCTGCCTATTAACACTTCAACTATGGGTATATTATATGCAAAAAATTACAGATATAATCATATTTTACAAAAATCACAAAGAACCATGCACTGCAAGAATACTTGTTTGTTTCTGCAACAATAACAACAAACAGAGTATAAAGGGCTAGATAAACTATTACAGTAGAGATGAACCTTTTCTTCTAACACCAGAACCTTTGACTTGCTACATCATCCTAGACACCATTGCAGAAACCGACCACAAAATTTTACTTATAAACCTATGATACATTTCTGACTCGAGTCAATCAGACAAGCAAGGAATGATACTAATACAAGAGAAAAGAAACCAATAAAAGCAAAACTTTTTCATCCAACTCACTGGCAGTATAGCACATTCCCCTCCATATGAAATACATGCTTAAACACCATTTTTCTAAATTGACCTTAGTCGTGAAGATTCCCCCTTCCTCTCCCTCTGCAAAACATCTATAATTAGCTACCTTAGCTGCACCACGCTCACAAATTTTGCAGTCCCCCGTCAAAGATTTTTTTATCAAATAACCATCTTAAGAATGCACATTAATACATCTAAATAGCACTATCTTTAATGGTGTAACAATCATCCTCAAAATACATCTTAACAGATGTAAACTTATGTGAAGGAATGTTTTCTATTGTTGTCAAAAATAAAAATCTTTCTTTCAAAACGATCTTACTCTTACTCATGTTGATCTGTTATTACTTATGATATTTATCTTAACGAACATATAACTACAAAAGGCAAAAGGGAGAAGTCAGGTATGACATATAAGAGGGAGCTCACATAGCATGGTATGAATGACATGTTTTCAGGCATACCATTTTATAAATTTTCTCCTAGAACACAAGTATCCTTAAATTGCTGCTTTTTAAAATTATATATGCAAGTTCTATATACATGAACAAGGTATTCCTCACAAGTCCTGCAGCTACTCTAAAGAAAGCTATCCGACGCCTGACACTAATAAACCAATTATAAATATATACCTTAATACATTATACTAAGAAATACACGTCAGAGTGTCACAAAGATTTCCTCATCATAATAAAATAATCTTTTCACAAACTTAGAAAGACACATGCATCAAAGTTCTTTTCAAGAACATATCAGTAAAACAATTATCAAAGATTTAGCACTGAGCTCCATTACTTAATGAATCCGCCTTTTAAAAAAGCAAATATCAGAAGTTTTAATCCACGTTGACTTTGTCTTCTAGATATGAAACACTCGATTTTCCATGCCGAGATACCTTACGAATTCCATCTAATCCTGAAAAACGGACAAAACAATGCATTGTCAAAGGTGAACATGTGAAGAGTCCAGGACTTCTCAAACCTCTCAGTATTCCTCAAGAACCTTGGCGCGATATAGCCAAGGATTTTATTACCGAACTACCTAAGTCTTAAGGGGTTTGAAGTTATCTGGGTTGTGGTGGACAGATTTAGCAAGCATGCACATTTTATAGCTCTTACTCATCCCATTTCAGCTAAATGTTTGGCTCAAACCTTCATTGAAGAGATTTATAGACTCCATGGCCTACCAGAGTCTATTGTAACAGAGACAGCATTTTATTAAGTGGGTTTTGGCAAACATTATTCAAATTATCGGGTACCAGGCTGTGCATGAGTTCTGCGTATCACCCATGAGTCCATGACCTGATGGGTGTACAGAAAGGATTAATCGGAGCAGTTTCTTAGGAGCATGACCAGTCAAGCTCCTAAAAACTGGGTTAATTGGCTGACTTCTGCAGAATGGTGGTATAATACCACCCATCACACCACATTGAATACAACACCATTCCAGGTGGTTTATGGTACAAAACCTCGACACTTGGCATGGCAAACAAGGCCTCGTACTAATATTTCTGCTCTTGAAGACATGCTTGAGGGCCGACAGCAGCAGTGGACTGTTCTTAAGGAGCTTTTAGAAGCTGCTCAAATGAGGATGAAAACTTATGCTGACGCAAAGTGGACAGAGGGATATTCAAGTTGGTGAGAAGGTCCATTCGAAGTTGCAGCCCTATAGACAGGTGATGGTGGCATTACGAAAGAATTTGAAGCTGGCTGCCAAGTACTTTCGGTCTTTTGAAATTCTGGAAAGGGTTGGAACCACGTCTTACAAGTTAGATCTGCCAGAGACCACAAGGGTGCATCTAGTCTTCCATGTTTCTCAACTAAAGAAAGCTATAGGACAAGTACAGGTCCAAAAGCAACTTCCACAGTTGACTGAGCAAGGTACCTTTGACATAGGACCTCAGAGAGTACTGGATCATAGATCTGTCCTGAGAGATCAAAGGGTGATAAATCAAATGTTGATACAATGGATGAGGATATTCTTAAGTGCACTTTTCCAGCTTTTGAAACATCTCCATGAGGACATGGAGTGGTTGAAGACTTGAAGGAGGGGCAGATGTTAGGAACAGTAGTGATATGATAGTAATAAGGGTGTTGTAAGGGCATCACAGTCAATTCAGTGTTAGTTGACTAGTAGTTGACTAGTCTTACCATATAAAGACTAAATCAGTTGTATTCTGGATTATGTTGAGTATTATACAGGAAATGGAAGTATTATTTCCACCATCTCTTTCTCTCTCTATTCCCTGCACTCTGTCTCTCTCTAACTGATTTCTCCAAGTTTACTTTCTCTCTCTAAACTGTAAGAACCCGAATTTTCGGTAGAATTAAAACTTTTTATATATTGATGAAAGAATGAACAGTGACTCCGACTACAAGGTATTAACAATGAATGTGAATGGGTATAAATTTAAATGATTTTATGTCATGAAGAATGCAATGGTTTGACAACCTAGATTTAATAATCTATCTCCTAAGAAATAAGTTATGGCACTCCAAAGAGGAAGGAGATATTCTTGTGTCGTCCAAATCAATATCTGTTGTTAGTCCAGTGGTTTCGAAAAAGGGTTAAGGAATGCCCGAAAGAGAACAAGGACATTTTTATAAATATAAGTAATAAAGATGGAATAAAGAATGAATAGTGTTTTTGGTAGAAATAAGAATATTATTAGACGACGCTGTATAGAAGTATTCAGAAAGATGAGGAATAGTATTATAAATATTAAGAAGGTTTTCGGTAAAACCCTAACTAGAAACGAATGAGTTATTCCCTCGAACGATCAACGAATTAAGCAATAAACGGACAAAGAAACGAGCAGAGGGAGCAAGAGTCATGCACAAGCCACTAGAAAATATCTAGTAACCAACATAGTTACAAGAGTAACTAGAATCAAGGGAATCAACTAAGTACTTAGCGATCAAACCATTTGGTTAGCCTTAAACCACCAAAAGATCAACACATGTCTTCCTGATTTCATCACCCCTTGCATCATCACTTTAATAAAGCAACCAAGGATGAGATATTATCTAAAAGGGAAAATCAATTGATAGGTCCCTGAACTATTTCGGTTTTTTAGTTCAGGTCCCTGAACAAAAGATTCCCCATTTCGGGTCCTTTAACTTTTCAAATATTTAGTTCAAGTCCTTTAACTTTTCAAATATTTAGTTCAAGTCCTTCCGGCAAAATCTCCGACAGAATCTCCGGCAACTAAATTCCGGCCAACACAAATTGTAAATAAAATTTTGATTTTCTTATATCAAATCGAAGCTTAAGTTTCCTGGAACTCATTGAAATCAACTAAACCACTAACCAGTTCCTTGATTTTTCCTGAAATCACGCATTTTCGTCACCATTATTTGATTTTTCCGGCCACCATTATTTGATTTTTCCGGCCAGTCAAGGAATTGGTTAGTGATTTGGATGATTTTAATGAGTTCCTGGAAGCTTTAACTTCGATTTGATATAAGAAAATCAAAGTTTTATTTACAATTTGTGTTGGCCGGAATTTAGTTGCCGGAGATTCTGCCGGAAGGACTTGAACTAAATATTTGAAAAGTTAAAGGACCCGAAATGGGGAATCTTTTGTTCAGGGACCTGAACTAAAAAACTGGAATAATTCAGGGACCTATCAATTTATTTTCCCTATCTAAAACCATTCACTTTATGCATTATTGTTCAAGACAACCAAGCAAAAACACAAACTCTCTCCAAGAACATCACATTCGGCTATTCCTTAAATTCAAGGATCAAAATCCTACTTCCAACCATCATTTGATCTTGAAACTTTTTATGTGAGACCTATAATTCATAAAAATGATCTCCTCAAAATCCTAGCTTCAATCTCTTCTTTTTCCATTTTCAAAAAAATCATTAAAGAGGAGGATGAATAGTGTTCTTCAAGAACTAACTTTGATTTTCATGTTTCTTTGGTTGATCTTAGGTTTGTTAAGGCTAGACAAGGACCATACCAAGCTTTGTAAGGCTATATCACACTCTCAAGAAGGTATAATGATCTTGAAACCCTAGGCCTACTTTGAGTTTATGCATGTTCTTGATAGATTTAAGTGTTAAGAGCATGTTAGTGATGTTATAATCATGATTATGTAGTAGATCTAATGGATTTAAGAGATGATGATTATGTTGGTATAATATTGTGTTCTTGAGCTTGTTGAGATGAGAATCATGTGTATAAGTTGTGTTGGTGCCCGGTGTGGCTTGGTTTTTGTGTTACGATTATTAGAACGTTCGATTTATAGCCGTCGTAATGCCCGATTTTCGTTTAATCTTGAAATCCGAACTTGTCAGTAGATGTAACTCACTGCTTAGCTTCGACTTATGCCATGATTAGCTAGATCATATTACAAGCTTCGTTTTGATATAAAGATCGCATGAAACGGACTTACGGTTTAGGAGTTATGATTAAATTCGTAAAAGTGGTTCGAAACCGAGAATGCGAATTCGTAATTGAAATTGAACCGTGTAAAATAAGTATCGCAGTGGCGAATCTTGGTAATTAAATATTAGAGATCATAAGGATGGTGTAAGAGAAGACCTCGTATTAAAAAGATCGTTTTTCGATTTTATAAAAAATATTCGAATCAAGGTTAAGTACGAAAGTACCCCTAAAGAGTATACTTGGTTATAACTACGGTAAACCACTTAGAAAACGATCGATAAATCTCGAGGTATAATCTTTCGACTTTAAAACTTTTACAAATCAAATACTGACTATATGTAAGGGTAATGACATGCTTTATTAACGAACAAGTGTCGGATAATAAAAGCAATGATAAGAGAAAATTAGAGGGGTATAACGAAACAACTTGAAAACGTGTTTCGACTTAAGTTAAGTTCATACTTAACCTTTTGAAAGGTGTTAAGTGATTAATCCCGAATGCCTTGGCTATTTATAGATCATCAGGCTGACCCGGGACACGCTACCACTACCCCTACCCGTACTCGATTTCCAGGCAAGTTTCCAATACCTTGGAACTGTTGTTGTGATAATATATATGATTGTTGTTATACATATGCCATAGCTTGCATGCTTGTTTTCAAAGTATATTGGAATACTTGTTCCCTGAATTAATATTGGCTTATAGACTAGATATGGATTATCAGCTATAAGCAGGATTGTGTTGCTAGGACCCTTAGTGAAGGGCGTATGATATTTACTCTTTAAATATGAGACCGGGAGTCGGTATTTTGTGTTATATAGATAGTCGTGGAAACCCGGAGGGATTCCAGCGACAGAGTAGTATTCATTTTTAGGAATGTTATTATTAAACATTATTTATATTTCCATAAAAGTATCAAATACTTGGAAATTTTTCGAGAAACGTTATTTGAGTATTATTTCAGTCGAGAAATATTAAATGAATATTATTTTTGAATATTCATTAGAGTTGATTATTAATGAATAATTACTTTGATATTCATTGGGATTTTATTCACTAAAAGAATATCACTTTCGGATATTCATTTAAGTTTTATGTATTTGATAAATATTATTTTAAAAGTATTCTTTGGAAGTTCTAATTACTCAAAGGAATATTATTTCGAATATTAAGGTTTTGATTACTAAATGAATATCATTTGGATATTTATTTAGAATATTATTTGTTAAAAGAAAATTATTTGGATATTCATTTAGAACATTATTTGTTTAATGAATATCAATTGAATATTCATTTGGGATTAATTTATTAAATGAATATTATTTTGAATATTCATTTAAGATTTTATGTACTTGATGAATATTATTTTAAAATATTCATTTGGAGTTTTATTTACTTAAGGAATATTGTTTCGAATATTCCTTTAAAGTTTTGATTACGAAAAGAATATTATTTGGCTATTCATTTAGTATATTATTTATTAAATGAATATTATTTTCAAATATTCATTTAAGGTTTGATTTATTTAGTGAATATTATTTTAAATATTTAATTGAGTTTATTTAATTAATGAATATTATATTGAATATTCATTTAAAGAAGAGAGTTATTTAGTAAATAATTCTATGTATTTATTCGAGGATTACTTACGAGCAATATTATGATTTAATCATATTCCTTAATTATTATTGATTTAATAAATATTCTTGGAATATTTATTTAAATTCTTTTAAGTTCTTTTTATAATAATTCATATTATTCAAAGATTATCTTTCATCTTCAGATATGGTGTAAAATAGTTCGAAGTATTTTATGACTATTTTTATCAAGGGGAGGTTCCCAAAACTTTATTTCCATTTAAATCTATCTTATAAGAAGATTTAAATACTCGCTCAACTTCCAAAAATATATAAGGGGACCACACTTGGAGATGTTATTTATTGGACTGCCCGGTCCTATACTTGTTAAAACTATCTTGTCACTCACATCTTGATTCTTTCAAACATCGATATGAATCTTTTTGGTTACTTCCTCAACGCTCGAGGGGTAAGATTGATGGAACAAGTGTCTATCCATTAACAAGCATCAGCTTGGGAAATATTGGTGAAATTTTTCTTTCCAATTAGATACGACTACTTTGTGGAGTCCTATCAACAAGTACTATACTTGGGGAAAGGGGGACGAACTTTATGTTTCAGAGTTATGGATGTTATTCGAACTAGGAGACGCGTAAGTGGCCGAGTGGCGCCGGTCCAGCAATTAATGGCCCAACCGTTGGCCGGGGGGTTCCAGAGGGCGGGCGATCCGTCGGTGCTTCCTTCTACATGTAGAGAACAAATGATGGGGAGCATGACATGCGACTGATCATCGTAAATGTTGTGGCTCCTGGCGCGGCAAGCTCCCGTATTAGTTCATCTTCCAAATTGGGAAATTTTCTGCAACATTATCATTGTTGGCAGGTTTAAAAGTGTTCGAACTGGAATTGCAATATTCTTCCTGCAAGTTCCCCTATTACGAAAATTTGATAATATCTTGCTTATCTTTGACATAGCAGATATTTCTTCGGAACAATTATATTTTAAGTTACCTTGTAACTTCATCTCATACTTTATATTGGTAATACGTTCGTTAATGCATGGCATATGGTTTCAAAGATATTTTGGACTGTTATACATTATCACTATTCAATTATATTTTGGTGGGCTATTGCTCACCCTTGCTTTATTTATTTATATCACAACAACAGCTAGATCAGATGGCCGCGCAAGGCGTACCTAACATAGGCAGGTGTCAGCCGTCAGAGGATTAACCGCTGAGGTCATAGCTACCATTGCTGAGGATGCAGCTTCTGGTAGGCTAGTTGTTAGCATTTGATCATCAAATGTATTTATTATAAGGCACATACCAATGGATGGCAAAGAATATGTAATGGTAAAATTGTAATTCATTGGGTTGTAAGAAACTCAAACTTATGATTAATAATATTGATGGTTACTCTGATTTCATCTCTGGGACTATAACGGGTGTGTTTTATGTTGTTGTTTTGGGTCACAAGGTTGTAATTTAATTATGTTGGTTTTGTGGATGGATATTGAGACCGTAACGACCAGATCCCTGACCCCGGATCTGGGGGTGTTACATACACTCTATCTCTCTTAGCTAATTTCTCTACAAATCTATCAATGTCTAATTGTTCAATCTCCGTTTCTAGTAGTAATTCTCTGTAATATTACTTGTCCTTGGGCCTTAGCACTTATATCTCTTAACTCAGAGAATCACAAAAACATTCAAATATATTAAAATCGGGAACCTCAATTCCTGACAGCATGTTAACATATAGGTATCATATCAAAGTGCACACCATTCTCGCCAAAAACTATCAAGTGACTACCCAATGTCCACGGGGACTCATTTAAGCCATTATAATCACTATATATATCACTATCTTAAATCTTGAAAAAATATTAATGGAAAAGTTAACAAACAGATGATGTGTTTGCTACAATCTTTTTATATTTCTTTTTAATCTTCGGATCTAGTTATTTTTTGTAATCCATGTGGCTCGCACATCATCTGTTGATTAGGATTCCATTAACTTTTCTATTAATTATTTTTCAAGATTTAACAGAGTGATATATATAATGATTATAGTGGCTAAAATGAGTTCCCGTGGAGATCGGTCACTTGATAATTTTTGGCGAGAATGGTGGCCACTTTGATATAAAACCCTTTAACATATCTAGACAGAACTCTGCTCAGACAGGGAAGATCTAAGAGGTTCATAAATAAAGAAAGAGGTAGAGGTGGTCAGTCAGAGAGGAAACTAATATGGTTCAAACGAGGTATAACAATTGACTAATATGATCTTCACATACAAGCCCTGTAAATTTTCCTCTGTGCAGATGAAATAAACTGAGCAAATACCAGTCTTCTGCTCCTCAACACTTCAACTATAGGTATATTATATGCAAAAAATACAGATATAATCATATTTTACAAAAATCACAAAGAACCATGCATAACAAGAATACTTGTTTTTTTTTTTTTGCAAAATAACAAAGGATAGTATAGTGTGCTAGATAAACTATTACAGTAAAGATGAACCTTTTCTTCTAACACCAGAACCTTTGACTTGCTACACCATCTTAAAAGTCATTGCACAAAGCGACCACAAAACTTTACTTAGACCTATGGTACACTTTTGACTCAAGTCAATCGGACAAACAAGGAACAATACTTACAAAAGATAAAGGAAACCGATAGAAGCAAAACTTCTTCATCTAACTCGATCAGTAGCAGTCTTTCACATTCCCGTCCTTATAAAAAGGTTAATTATCAAACATATCACTTATTCCACTCCAATATATCAAGTGGGTCACCGTAAAATTTTTGGTCTCTTTTAAATCACTCAATAAGTGAATGGTTGCACTCCGTTAAGTTATATTGGATTTGTTGTTAAAATAAACATATTCCGTTAAATCGTCTACATGAACTTGACATGGGCGTTAACTTGGAACGAAGTGGCATTTGACGTAGATTGTCTACATAGTAATAGAACATTTTAGTTAAAAGAAAAGAGAAAAAATCAAAGTACTAGGATTTGGATCAACTACAATTGAAACAAGGTATGAAAAATCCTAGAAATTCGATTTATGTAATGTACATAGACAAGTCGAGTCTGACATGGAAAGTCGTATTGCAAAATTAGCCGTTACAAGGTTAGATAAGCTTTTTCCGTATATCATTGTTAAAATATTTAATGAAGTGCAACATTTCATTTATTGAATAATTCAATAGAGACCAAAAATTTCATGGTGACCCGCTTGATATATTGGAGCGAAATAAATGACCTATTTGATAATCAACCCCCATATAAAATAAATGCTTAAACACCATTTTTCTAAAATGACCCTAGTTGTGAAGATTCCCCCTTCCTATCCCTCTGCAAAACATCTAACAATACCTACCTAAGCTGCAAGCTCGCAAATTTTGCAGTCCCCCCATTTAAGATTTCTTTATCAAATAACCATCTTAAAAATGCACATTAATATATCTAGATAACACTATCTTTAACCATCCTAAGCATACATGTTCACAAATTTAAACTTATGTGATGGCGTGTTTGCTATCATGTTGTCGAAAATACAAATCTTTTTTCCAAAACAATCAAACTCCAATACTCATGTCGATCTTTTATTAGCTCTCATGATATATATCTTAACTGAGTATCATACGTATAATAAACATATAACTATAAAAGGGAGAAGTCATGTATGACATATAAGAGGGAGCTCACTGCATGGATGACGAATGTTTCCTGGCATAGCATTTTCTGAATTTTCTCCTAGAATACAGAGTATCCTTAATTGCTGCTTTTAAAAATTATATATGCAAGTTCTATATACATGAACGAGGTATTCCTCATATGTCCTGCAGCTAATCTAAACAAAGCTATCTGATGCCTGACACTTATTAACCAATTATAAATATAAATATATATACCTTAGTACATTATAGCATAATCCGTAAGAGCTAATAATTAATTGTTCTATCCTGGTGCCTCAAATGTCAG
This sequence comes from Kitagawia praeruptora, assembly GCA_037693485.1. Lineage (NCBI taxonomy): Eukaryota > Viridiplantae > Streptophyta > Magnoliopsida > Apiales > Apiaceae > Kitagawia > Kitagawia praeruptora. Next base: position 2,254,783 of record CM075348.1, on the reverse strand, counting down.
AGAATCGCAAAGATTTCCTTAATCATAATAATCTTTTTACAAACTTAGAAAGACACATGCATCAAAGTTTTCTTCAAGACCATATCAGAACAACATTTAGCATGGAGCTCCATTACTTAATGACTCGCCTTCTAAAAAGTAGAGATCAGAAGTTTTAATCTCCATTAACTTTGTCTTCTCTACATGCAGCATCCGACATGAAGCATCCGATCCCCACGCGGAAATACAGAACGAATTCCATCCAATCCTGAAAAACGGACAAAACAATGCATGAGAGCACCATTCATTTTTCCTAACATCCTGACATTTTCTTATTTTTCATGATTCTGGTAGAGATCTAGTTAGCAAAGGAGACAAAGAGAACTCACCTCTGAGCTTGTCAGCATCTTCCTTGTTCAACTCGGCGAAGAAAAGGCTGGCTCTTTCCACGGAGCAGGCAATGAATCGGTTTTCACTGTTCCAAGGTTCACGGATAAATAAACATTAGGAAATACCTCCGTGTACTGCCACAATACAAAGTAGCAGCCATGACATAGAAACATAAAAAGCTTCAAATTATAAGATGACATACCGTCCTACCCCTTTTAGCAGTTCAAGGCAGCGCTTCACTGTACAGTTGCCAGCTTCCACTTTCACTTCATAAAGCTAGGTCAAACATGGTACGCATGATAAATATTAGAACAAACATTATCAATCGCAAGACACAGAATGAAGGAAAATGCCAAATACTTGTAATAACATGTAATAGAATGACCAGCAATGCCCACCCAGTCATTAGACAGCAAGAATGAAGAATGAACATAGATGAACAGATGCAAACATGAACAAGTATATCCACTTTATGGCAAATTGGCAACATATGGTCACTCAAGTCACTAGTACCCCCCCCCCCCCCCCAAAAACCCAAAACCCCAGTTTAATACTGACAACCTGACATAGTGGGAAAAGAATAATACTGGTGGAAGAAAACAGAGCTTAAAAATGTTTAATTTTAGAGATACTAAATCTTAATGTTTAATGTTCAAAATATTTAACTTGTACGTTCTAGAAGAGGGAAAATGTTATGACAAATGATGAGACATGGTTACAAGCTCTATGGCATAAAATGAAGAGCATGGTTACAAACTCTATGGCATAAAGAAAGATGCACTCACCACAGGTCGATAGAACCCGTCAAAATCTGTCCAAAGAAAAAATAAACAAGATGAGCAGACAAAAATCACAGATACCTGGGAATCATCATTACTTTAAAAAAAACAAAAAAGGCACATTGAGAAGGGAGAATATGGAAGGACTTACAATTCCATCCCGATCCTGTTGTCCTGCACAAATTTAAAAGTTGAACATCATTTCGAGGATACAAATAAAAACCATCTCCATGGCCCATGTCAACAAATTTCCTGGGAACTCCTGATAAGTCGACTGCAGATACCTGCTCCTCCTCCTCCTCCTCCTCCTCCTCCTCCTCCTCCTCCGACTCCTCCTCCTCCTCCTCCTTCACCTCCTCCTCCGACTTAACATTAGAAGTAAGTGAATCAGCCAACTCTTTAGGCACTGTAATCATCTTCTCCTTTCAACTACGTAAGTAAATAAATTGATGATTAAACGCAATTGCACAGTGAACAGAACTCTTCGTTCGTTCCAGTCATGAGATTCAATACTGCCCTAACACGTATTGATGAAATACATATAAAACATATCAATAACATCACTCAATACACACAATTTCTGAACAAATTACACAAAATACATATAAAACATATCAATAACATGACTCAATACACACAATTTCTGAACAAATTCGAAGAAACATGGATAGAAGGGATGATTATTTATATATACACAATGCATTACCAAACAACATAGATTCGAAGCTGATTTAAACATATCATGAGCATCGAAAAAGCAGGGAATTATAAACAGAACATAGATTCGAGACTTACCTCTGCAATTCAAGTTGGGGGTTAGGGTTTGCTTTACCTTTGCGATGAGCAATAAGTGAGATTATTATTGTGTTATTTATAAACAAAAACATAGATTCCTACTTTATATCTAATTAGGAAATGTAGCCGCGCGCTTTCCGCTAACGTTTTCACTTTTCACTTTATATTATAATTAGTTACCGTTCTAAAAATCTTCGATTTAATCGATTAATTTCTACGGAGTAATTAATTTTCTGTAAGGTAACTAGTCGATTCAATTTTGGAAATTCGATTAATTTTGTAAATTTATTTAAAATGATATGTATAATTAAAAATCAGATTAATATATTAAATATTAAATATTATTATAATATCCGATTAATACTCCGATTAATCCCCGATTACTCGATTAATCTTATCTTAAATCGGTATCTCAAATGATTTATACAGATTATCGATTTTTATAACCATGTAACTAGTAGATAAAGCCGGCGGCATTATAATTTTCCTACATTTTTTAAACATATTTTTATCTTATAATGTATTATTATAATCTTCCAAACCAAATTTACTCTTTTTAAAGATTTTTAATTTTTTTAGTCTAGATTTTTAACTTTTTAAAAAAAAAAAAAATCACCTATAACAAAAAAATCGAAAACCAAAATCACCCATAGTACTACACCTACTCGCATTCTGCAACGGTGCAACCTACAACACAGAGTCTATTTAGACTTGAACTCAAAGTCTATACCGGAGTCTATTTATACTTGAACTCAAAGTCTATACCGCCACCACCCAAGTTAGATAGAAATCTAATCTAAGACTTAACAAATAAAAAGGATAGTGGTAGTGTCAAACCAAAATAAGAGACCTTACTAAGTGTATGTTTGGAGTATCTTAAAATAAGTAGCTTATTATAAGCATTTATGTCATATAAGTGATGAGTAGAGCAGTCAGTAGAGTGTTTGGTAAATCAGAACTTATAATCAGTAGGCTGTTTGGCTAAATCAGAACTTATAAGTTAACTTTTTTTTATAATTTTCAAAATATTGTTTTTATATATAACAATGGATATCAATGGATAGATCTCGATGAATAGGGGAATTTGATATATACATATCAATTTTCTAATGAATGGATCGAGAGATATATGGTTTTGAAGATTTGAAGGATATTATATATTGCGTATATCGAGAATAAGTTATAAGTTGAAAGTTAAGGATTCTTAACATTCAACTTATGGGTTTATAAGTTATAAATTGAGCTAAAACTTATTTTGGCAAGCACCCCAGCAAAATGAAAGCCCAAACAGGCTCTTAAGATAAGAGACAGTGAGACACATCTTATGTTGATGCCAACATAAATTGAAAACCAAAACAAATTTTCATTCTTTAAAAATAAAAAAATTCAGATCAAAAGTATATTCCTAATAAAATCTTAAAAAACATAATAAATAAAGAATTGTAATTGCAAGAAAAAATAATAGTATAAAAATACAACTCCACAAATATAAAAAAACACTTCCAAAAAATATTTAAAAAAACAAAAAAAAAGAGAAGTGCAAATGCAAGAAAAAAATAATATTATAAAATACAACTCCACAAATATATAAAAAACACTTCTAAAAAATTTTAAAAAAACAGAAAAACAAAAATATCATCAGTAAAAAACACTTTAAAATATTTAAAAAAAACATCTCCAAAAAACACCTTATTCTACTCTATAAACAATACCGTTAATGCAACAAAATCCTACTTAATATCTTAATGTAGAATCAAACTTAATATATCTTAAGAGTAATGCTTGATAACCAAACAAATCTTCCAAAAAAGTTTATCAAAATGACGTGGCAAACACATGGTGGGTTTTATTTGGTTTTAATTGGATGACTAATGTGAATGCAAGGGGGTCCATTTACATTATTATATTATTATATGTGCCCGAGATGTTTTTTGGGATTTTGTTAAGTTCCCTAGCATTTTCCATATCTTAATGTAGTTCTACCACCTTTATCAAAACTCATAAAATCATATATTACTTAGAAATCATATTCCGAACTTAGAACTAATTATATCAAAATCTCATGCAACCAGAAAAACAAATTCATATCAGCATTATCTGTCCTCGAGGTTTAACAAACAAAACAGCTCTTTTTAAACATGGAGTACTCTTTTCTCAACAATCTTAACAATACTCACGATAACTGGAGAATTAGGGCCAGAATTTGCAGAATGTGGGAATCACCCAATCCTCAGAAAATTGGTGAACTGATTTGACATGATCCTGATTGATGAAAAGGTAAGTAGGTTTGACATATATTTTTATGACTAACCATTTTCATAAGTTTTAGATGCTTATCTTTATTTTGTTATAGGAGAATCTCATGCATGCAACAATCCTTAAACATCTGGCTTCCCGTTTCAAACATCTTCTACAAGAAGGGATCAGTCAAAGGTAGTTATAGACCCTTCTCATGTGAAGTCAAGACTCTTTTTTTAGCTACAACTTCTGTAACACTCCCAGATCCGGAGTCAGGATCCGGTCGTTACGATCTAAATTTCCATCCACAAAATCATCATAATTTAAATAATAACCTTGTGACCCAATTAACAACAACAACACTCCCGTTATAGTCCCAGAGATGTAATCAGAGTAACCAAGTTTTATTAATCACAAGATTGAGTTATTACAACCCAAGAAATTACATCAATAATTTTACATACTCTTTGCCATCCATTTTTATATATACCAAATCAATAATACATTTGATATTCAAATGCTAACAACTAGCCTATCAATAGCTTACTCTTCGACAATGGTAGCTAAGATCTCAGCGGTTCATCTTCTGATAAGCTGACACCTGCTCGCACCAAGTGCACCTTGTGCGGCCTTCTGATCTAATTGTTGTTGTGATATAAATAATAAAGCAAGGGTGAGCAATAGCCCACCAACAAGAATATAACTGAACAGTGGTAATATACAACAGTTCACAATATCTTTGAAAACCATATGCCATGCATTAACGAAGATGGTGCCAGTATAAAGTATAAGATAAAGTTACGAGGTAACTCAACATATATATTCCGAAAATATATCTGCTATGCCAAAGATAAGCAAGATATCATCATCGTTATATGGAAGAGGAACTTGCATGAAAATAGTGCAATTCCAATTATGAACACTTTTACCAACTCTGTCAACAGTGATGATGTTGCAGAAAATAAATAGATTATGGATAGTGAACCAATACTGGAGTATGTCGCGCCGGATGACACCGCCTTACGATGATCAGTCGTAGGTTGTGCATCTCAAGATTTGTTTCTCTACATGTAGAAGGAAGAACATATGGACACCACCATACGCCGGATCTCCCCAGCCAACGGTTGGGCATAGACGGGACCGGCGCCACTCGGACCCTATTTCAAGGATGGACTGTCCCACAGCCTCTTACACTAATTTTCAATGATGGACTGTCCCACAGCCTCTTACATAAATACTCCTAGTTCGAGTAAATTCACGATTCTGAAACGTAAAGCTCGTCCCCCTTTCCCCAAGTATAATACTTGTTGATAAGACTCCACAAAGTAGTCGTATCTAGTTGGAAAGGAAAATTCACCAATATTTCCCAAGCTGCTGCTTGTTAATGGATACCAACTTGTTCCAACATTCTTACCCCTCGAATAATGAGTGGATATTCAAGATTCAATGATTAATAGCAACCAAATTGCAAGTGAAAAGAATAGTTTAGCAAGTATATGACCGGGCAGTCAAATAAATAACAGCTCTCAAGTGAGGTTCCCTTATATATTTTTGGAAGTTTGAGCGAGTATTTAAATCTTCTTATAATATAGATTTAAATAAAAGTAGAGTTTTGGGAACCTCCCCTTGATAAACTAGTCATAAAAAGACTCTGAAATATTTTACATAATATCTGAAGGTAAAAGATAATCTTTGTATGATATAAATCATTATAAAGAGAATTTAAAAGAATTTACATAAATATTCCAAGAATATTTATTAAATCAATAATAATTAAAGACTATTTTTAAATCATACTATTACTCGTAAGTAATCTTCGAATGAATATAGAAAATTATTTATTAAATAAATCTCTTCTTAAATGAATATTCAAAATAATATTCATTAAATAAATAAAACTTCCAATGAATATTCAAGATGACATTCGTTAAATAGATAAACTCAAATAAATACTTAAAATAATAATAACTAAGTAAATCAAACCTTAAATGAATATTTGAAAATAATATTCATTAAATAAATAGTATTCTAAATGAATAGCCAAATAATATTCATTCAGTAATCAAAACTTTAAAGAAATATTCAAAATAATATTCCTTAAGTAATTAGAACTTCAAATGAATATTTTGAAATAATATTCATTAAGTAAATAAAACCTTAAATGAATATCCAAATAATATTCATTTAGTAATCAACACTCTCAAGGAATATTTGAAATAATGTTCCTTAAGTAATTAGAATTTCAAATGAATATCTTAAAGTAATATTCATTGAATAGATAAAACCTTAAATGAATATTAGAAAGTAATATTCGTTTAATAAACAATATTCTAAATGAATATTGAAATAATATTCAAGAAACAATCAAACTCTAAATGAATATTTGAAATAATATTCATTTAATATTTCTCGACTGAGATAATACTCAAATAACATTTCTCGAAAGATTTCCAAGTAATTAATACTTTATGGAAATATAATTAATGTTTAATAATAACATTCTTCAAAAGGAACACTAATCTGTCGCTGGAATCCCTCCGGGTTTCCACGACTACATCTATATCTCAAAATACCGACTCCCGGTCTACCTTTAAAGAATGAATATCACATGTCCTTCACTAAGGGTCTTAACCAAAAATCCGACTTATACTGATATATCGTATCTAGTCTATAAGCCAATATCAATTCAGGGAACAAGTATTGCAATATAACTTGAAAGTAGGCATGCATGCTATGGCATATGTATAACAGAATCAATTCATATATATATATTATCACAAGAACAGCCTTCAAGAAGGTTGAAAACTTTCCTAGTAATCCCGTGGGTGTAGTGTACCTCGGTTCAATCCGGTGATCTATAAATAGTCACAATATCCGAGATTAATCACTTTAACACTTCGAAATGCTAAGTATATATATAACTTAGGCTAAAACACGTTTTCAAATTATCTCGTTAGGCAATCCCTAACATAACTCTTATTAATACCGTTATAATCCGACACTCGTCCGTTATCAAGGCACGTCATTGCACTTATACTTAATGCTTAAGCACTAAAGCAATTTAACAAACAAATCACTACGGGGTTTCCCTAGACTCATACGAAGTCCATGTTAATTAAAGAACTCTTAAGTCGTAAGTTTAGTCCAAATCACTCCTCGAATCCATCCTTAATGTCGGATCTTTCGTACATCTCACTTAATCATTTATAGCCTCGTTCTTTGCAGCAATATGTTGTATTGATAATTCTTAACAAGTTTCATGTTTTAGTCGACTCGAGATTCCTCTTTTAATCTAGCCAAAATGGGTGGCCAAAGTAGTACCCCTAGAGTTGACTTTTCTGAGAATTACTATTCCGTGACTCGTACTTCAAAACTTTTAATAAATCACTGGAAATGTATTTAAGTACGATACTGATAAGCGGATTTTACATCCACTTGGAGTGTTCCATATCGGCTTAAATTGATTGACTTGGTCTCAAGTTTGTTGTATTTTTGATGTGTTTTGTGTAGTTGTGCAGGGTTGTAGCTATCGGTTAGTGTTGGTGTTTCTAATCGATATTAGAGTGGAATTAAGCATTGGAATGAAGATTTGACACTTGTGTTATGCTACCAAGGAGTTACATGTGTCATGGTATTGGAGATGTTAGCTAATGCAAAAGAAACGGAGGAGAAAGGAGCAATTTGTGTAAAATTCGGATTTTCTGGTTATGTTGCGCAGTCTTCACTGTTTTAGTCATATCTGGAGTTCTAGAAGTCCGTTTTCAGCGATCTTACTGCCCACGCGAAGCTTGGGAGATTTTCTACAATTTTGGACAGAAATCATGGCACGCTGCAGCCTGGGAAGGGCGCTGCAGCGCGAGAACCCTTCTGGAAATTCTGAAATTTTGTCCTAAAAATCCTGATGTACTGTTTGGGCCATATCTTGAGTTCTACAAGTATGTTTTGGACGATCTTACAGTCCACGCGAAGATAACGGAATTCTAGTTCATTCTAAAGTGGTTAAGATGTCCAAATACAGCTGGAACGGCCTAGAAATACTGAAGAAAAGTCAATTACGAATTTTCCTTCAAAACCGAATCAGTTTAGGAAACGTATTATGTGCCGAACTGCAGAAATTCAACTTTGACAAGGAAATTGCTATAATTCCTACTTCTAATAAGTATGATAATTGGGGCGGCTAGAACATTCCAGAATCAGATCTACACAGGGAATTTGGAATTCTATTCTCATTCAAGAACGGAAATTGCCAATCTTCTATTCCAACTCTAAAAAGGCAATTGTTTGGTGAACAAGACTTCTAGAGCCTATATAAACACATCCTACCATTGTAATTTGGAGAATAACCATTACATATCAATTACTAAGATTTATTTGTATATTTTCATACTTTGTTTTTATCATGGTTTCATCAGATCCCATGATGACAAGAGGTTCGTTTATGAACTAATCGTTGTCATGGGATTCTAACGGATTTATTTATGGAGCTTTAGTATCTTGATGCTTTACAGATCTGTGTGTGATGTATATCTGATATCCTCGTATGGTTGTGTTTCATGTATTTAGATGCGTAGCTAACATCTAATTTGTTAATCTCTTGTGAAGCGAGAGTGGATCTTGAGATTTAGAACTTGACATGCTAGCATAGGATAGGTTGATGTTTTAACATCATGATTTGTGGCGTAAATAGAGATATTATGCTGCCCTATGTGTTCAATGTGTTGCCCTATCTAATTTGTGTGTCTATACTGTAATTGTTGGCCAGGTTTGATTTACGTGTGTATATTTGTTTTAATATATATTAAATATTATTCATCTCCTAAATCTATTCCAACCCCTTTTCTTATTATTTTCTCCACCTAAAATCCTAATTCTAGTCTTTTATTAATTCCAAATTATTCCCAATCCATCTCCTATTTCAATTTTTTTTATTTTTTATTTTTTATTTTTATTTTTTATTTTTTCCAAATCTATATACCCATCTATATATACACTATAGACACACAAATCCTACCCCATTCCAATTATATTTCACTACAATCAAATTTCAAGGCTTCAAGATTCAAGTTTGGGGGATTTTTAATTGCAAGTTTCACCTCTTCGGTTCGTATTTGGGGTATATTACTTCCTTTTATTTGGATATTACGAATTGTGTTCTTGCATTATTAGGGTTGGGTGTTCTTGATTATTTGGGGGTATTTGTGAATTCGAATTTTTTTGTGGATTTTGGTGAATTTTATGAGTTGGGGATTGATTCTTTTGGCTCCTAAGCGTGGGAGAGGTGGTGCTAGTGTTGTGAAATTTTCGTCTCCCACATGATTCATTCGAGGTTGAGGACGAGTAGGTATGTTTTCTGCTATCCCTTGTATTTACTTCCATTCAATGCGGACATTGAATATTTTAAGTTTGGGGGTGGTTTGAGGGATTAGTAGTTGTTGTATTATGTGTTCATGTAGGATTTCATGTTTTGCATATTAGTAGTAGTAAATTATGCATTTATGTTCATGTTATCTACGTTTGTTTCATATAGGACATTCTGTTTTTATTTTCGTATATCATGTGAGTTCATAATAGTTTGCATTTGCACCCATGCTTGATAGGAATTTTGTGTTGTTGATGCTTTTGATTGAGAAGTGATATGCTTTGTTCTTGTGCACACACATACACTAGTAAGTTGAAGCTAGTAGACTTATTGAATATTGTAAGTGATTAGAAGGACATGAATATGTGCAAGATGATTTAGTTTGCATGCTTTGAATACAAGTAGGTGCGTTATAGAGATGTTGCTTGGGATTAAGTATGTTTTTCCACCAAGTGAGTTTTTGAGCCTTATTGCATATTTGCAAATTTATTCGTTTGCTTGAGTGTCCACGGATTGTTTGCATTGCTAGCAGTTGTTTGAGGTCTTTCTTGAAACGCATGACATTATTTGACGATTAAAATGATAAAGGCACTTAGGAATAACCGCATATTTTCCCATATTACCATACCATATTTACATGATCAATTAGTTAACCCGTTGAGCTTAATCCTTTTTTTTTCGGTGACATACCACATGACTTGCCTAGACCTTTTTCTTGTATTGGCCTTACATTAATTTGAACCCACATTGTCAAAAGCTAGTAGAGTGCTTAAGGGAGTAATAAGGTGTGTAAGGAGGGGTTTATTGTTGGTCTTACTTTTGGGGGAAATATTGAAAATTGGGTTTGTTTATTTGATAGTCGGAATGTGTAATAAAATCATGGGATCATTGTTATTGTGTATATTATTGTTTGTGTTATATTTAGCTCTCGAAAAAAGAAAAAAAAAGAAAAAAAAAAGAAAGAGGAAAAAAAAAGAGAAAAAAAAAGAAAAAAAATATATTATGAGAGCATGTTGTGTTTGTTGTGATCCTATTTCAGTCGACTAGTCGAGTGTTTTATTGGAAGAAGAATAAAATTATGTTGGGGAAAATAGGGTGATGTGTATGATTTATTATGGTACTTACTAGCTTTTGACACTTCACCTGTTTTGGCTTATTTGATATACCTTGTCCCTAGCCCCGTTACAACCCAAATAAAGACCTTTTGATTATCGTCACTGATGTATGTTGTGTTAAGAGTTAGATTGATACCAAATGTCAAGCATGTTTATGATTTTGTTGGAATTGAGTGATACACTTACCCTTGTTCTTGAGTGAATATTCTTTTATGAGTGGATTGTGAGTGTTTGCTTATTTTTGCGTATGAGATCCCGAGTTTGTCTCAAAGATGTGCTCTTGTAGGCTTACCATGGTTACTAACTTATTCTTACACTTGACATGGACTTGTGAGAACTTATGCATGTTCATTGAGTAGACTATGTGAATACTTTCACTTTCGACACCAAGACATTGCGTTATTACTTTGATTCTTAAGTTGATATGGCATGAGAGGATTTGAAGGTATGGTAGGATATTAGTACTAGATCATTTGCATTTTCATTTAGTTGCATTCATGCATTGCATTAGGTTATATGAATTTTGTGGGTACATTCACTATAGGCCCTCACGAGACCTTACTCGTCCACTAGGGCTGCCTAGGGGTTTAAAGGGCTTGTTGCATATGCCAAATGCAACCGTGATCACCTACGGAAGTGGTACTAGTTAGGTAGAGTTAATTGTTAATGATTGAGGACAAGCATCAGTTTAAGTTTGGGGGTGTGATAAGCGGATTTTATATCCACTTGGATAGGGATGGGAAAAAAATCCGATCCGACAGATACCCGATTCGAAATCCAATTTTTTATCCGATCCGAACCCGATATTTTGGATTTGGATATGGATTTAAATTTTAAACCCGAAAGATTTTGGATATAGATATGGATTTCATGAAACCCGATCCGAATCCCGATCCGAAACCCGAAACTCGATCAAAACCCGAGCCGAACCCGAAACCCGAAAAATACCCGACTTTTACTTATTATATTTTATATTTTATATATTATATATTTTATATAAATGTATATTATAAATACATATTATACATACACTAATATATATATATATATATATATATATATATATATATATATATATATATATATATATATAGTCCTGTTCTACTAGAAACAAATTAGAATAGAAACCTAGAAACTAAGCCCAGTCCACAAAAACACATTATTCTAGCCCAACTAAAAATACACGCACCACACCAACATAGATTGAATATATAAGACCACTACACCACAATTGCCACCACCCACCACATCACCATCACGGCTGCCACCACACCCCCACCACCGCTGCCACCCACACACTACCATCACCACAGATCGAAGCTCGTCGTTCATTGTTCATTATCGAAGCTTGTCGTCGTCGATGATTATTGTTCATCATTAATCTATTCATCAAAGATCTGTTCATTTAATATATTAAATTATATTAAGAAATCAATAAATCATATTACAGAAATCACTAATTTGTATTGCAGAAATCACTAATTAGTATAGTAGAAATCACTAATCTATACAACTGTAATCACTGATACCGTACCTACCCCAACCCCAACCCCACCCCCACCTTCACTTGCCATCACCACCACCACCTGCCATCGCTGCAATCGACCACCACACCACCTGTCAACGCCACCACCACCTGCCTCGCTACCATCGACCACCACCACCATGATTGTTCAGATACATACACATATACATCGTTACATACACACAAATACACAAATTCAGATCTGGAAGTTTTCATCGGAATGTTCAGAATCGATAGATGAAGATAAGATTACGATCTGAAGTTAAAAATCAATAAATTATATTTGTAGTTGCACAATTAATGATCGGGAAGAAGTAAATCTTCAACCGGAATCGGAAATTGGTGTCGGAATCAGAGCCCCTGTGGGGCCAGTGGTCGGAAAAGAAGATGGCGGTGGTGGTGCATCGGTGGAGGTGGAGGTGGTGGTGCGTCGGTGGTGATGGGGGTGGGGTGGGGGTGGCAGGTCAGGTGGGGGTGGGGGATGTATAGGAGTGGAGATAGTAAATATGGTGTGGAGATAGTTATTGGAGATAATAAAATATGGTGTGGAGATAGTAAAGTAGAGTGTGCAGATAATGGTTTCTAGTTTCTATTTTAAAAGTGGTTTCTATTTGACCACTAGCCTATATATATATATATATATATACATATATATATATTATATAAATGTATATTATAAATACATATTATACATACACATATCTTTGAGACATAAGATATGGAAAGATCGAGAAAATAAATTGTGTGGATGTAGCGGTATTTTTTAACTTACTTACACAATTTTTTTATTTTTTTTGTTAAGCAACTTATTTACACTATTTTTAATTTTGAATACCCGAAAAAAACCCGATCCGATCCGAAGCCCGACGGATTTGGATTTGGATATTGAGTTTTGGATCCGAAACCCGATACGATCCGAAACCCGAAACCCGAAAATATTTGGATTTGGATTTGGATTTTGCAAAACCCGAGCCGAACCCGACCCATTCCCATCCCTACACTTGGAGCGTTCCATATCGGCTTAAATTGATTGACTTGGTCTCAAGTTTGTTGTATTTTTTATGTGTTTTGTGTAGTTGTGTAGGGTTGTAGCTATCGGTTAGTGTTGGTGTTTCTAATCGATATTAGAGTGGAATTAAGCATTGGAATGAAGATTTGACACTTGTGTTATGCTACCAAGGAGTTACATGTGTCATGGTATTGGAGATGTTAGCTAATGCAAAAGAAACGGAGGAGAAAGGAGCAATTTGTGTAAAATTCGGATTTTCTGGTTATGTTGCGCAGTCTTCACTGTTTTAGTCATATCTGGAGTTCTAGAAGTCCGTTTTCAGCGATCTTACTGCCCACGCGAAGCTTGGGAGATTTTCTACAATTTTGGACAGAAATCATGGCACGCTGCAGCCTGGGAAGGGCGCTGCAGCGCGAGAACCCTTCTGGAAATTCTGAAATTTTGTCCTAAAAATCCTGATGTACTGTTTGGGCCATATCTTGAGTTCTACAAGTATGTTTTGGACGATCTTACAGTCCACGCGAAGATAACGGAATTCTAGTTCATTCTAAAGTGGTTAAGATGTCCAAATACAGCTGGAACGGCCTAGAAATACTGAAGAAAAGTCAGTGATAGATATATTTTAGATGATTTTATTCCCATATTTAATTGCATTTTGCACTTATTTGGATATTTATTTAATAAATCTTAATGTTTTATTGTAGAAGGCAAGAATTCCTGAATTTGGAATTAAAAAGCTATTTTGGAGCTAAAAAGGGAAGAAAAAGGAGCCCGATTGCGCATCATCAAGAGACTGTAGATTAAACCTGGGCGAGCAATGAGGAAATAAGAATTGTCACAAAATATGGAAAGTGATATATTCTTAAAGCAGGAATCCCGGTTGGAATTAATATAATTTTTGTTAAGCGAAAGGAGTCCGGTTCCAGTCCCTAAATTGACCGCAGCTTAGGACTTAAGGATTTATTTATATTAATAAATATTTAATTTATTTAGAAAATTATATTTATAAATATCTAATAATATTAGATATTTATTTTTATAATTTCTGGATTAAATTAATTATTTATTAATTAAAGATTATAAGCTGTGCGGATTAAAATAGCATTTCTACGGAACCCATTATATAAAACAACATAGGCTCAGCCGGTTTGTTTTTGAATAAATTAGCAAAATGAAAGCAGGTGGGTTTGTTTGTTAATTAAACAAGGAAATGAAAATGATAAAAGTGGTCCAGATTGCTTTCGGCTAGTTGTTTAATTAATAAAGCAAGTGAATTGAGTATTGAGGATCCACTACTGGCAGTCGCACAAGCTGTTCTCACTCTCTCTGCAGCGCGTGAAAGACACACGCCTGGCTGAACATGAAGAAATGGCACGCGTGTCTTTCCAACAGTCTTCCCGCGACTGTGCTTCAGCTTACAGTGGAAAATCAGTTGGTAGCGCACTGGTGTTGTTTTGCTTTCGGCAGATTTGTTTATTCCCGGGTGTGGTCTGTTTTGTGCTATAAATACTAGAGGTTTTTCATAGTTTGGAGGACACCTCTCGACTGAGTTCCTCTTGTAAATTCAGATTTTCTCTCTAGCTTCCTTTGTAATTTTATTTTTATTTTAAACACTTTAATTTTCTGCAATTTTAGTAAACACTTAAATTTCTGCAAGTTCTATTTTGGTGGGGGAGCTACACACTGCATACAACAACACCACATTCTACCTTCATTCATTCGGCTACCATTTTTGGTTTCTAGGAGCTTGGTTTTCTTCCCTTTTATGTACACCATGGTTTAATTCTTCATTTTATTGCAAATTCGAGGTACTCCTTATTTTTATCTTATTTGTTAATATATGTTTTATATGTCTTGTTTAATTATTTTTGCCAATTCTATTAATAGGATGAGTGAGTAGTTTAATTCTAGGGTATTAAGGGGAGCCATGTTTGCACCATGATTTGGATTTAATTTGATTAGTAGATTGATGGGTAAAGAGAAATTCTGATTGATATGTTATAATTCTTAATTTGTGTAATTGCGCAATATCACGGATTAATTGATTGCAATAGGAGTAATAGATCGAAAGATTTTACTACTAGAGGCTTACATACAATTAGCGGAATTAAAGGTGATTGTGGAAGCATCATTAGATATTCTGAGAGTGTTAATGCTTGAAAAAGATTAACCATTGCTTTAATTACTTAATCCCATTAAAAAGCTTTACCTTTGTGGTTTGTTTGGTGTAAGCATGGTGAACCTAAATTGCCCTAGATCCCATTATTAATTGATTTAAATCATAGTTAAATTTGTTTTAGTAGTTAATAAAATTCTCTAATAATCGTTTGTGACTAGAAGCAATTGATAATAGTTGAATTGAAATTGAAACTGTCTCCTTGAGGAATCGACCCGTATTTGCTAGTATCTACTACAATTGATACCGTGTGCTTGCGGTTAGACATAAGTTTACACATCAAGTTTTTGGCGCCGCTGCCGGGGAGACGCCTAGTTTCTATTATTTTAGTTTGATTGTTTTATATTGTTTCTCTTGTCTCTTTGGAACACTTGTTCCAACTGAGACCGATCTTACTGCTTTTCCTTGTTTAGCTGTTGATGCCCAAGACCAGGTCTCAAACGAAAATAGATCAAGCGAAAGAAGATACAACTCTTCTTAGTCCAGATTTTGGAATTACTTGTCAACAATACATAGATCGACAAAGGAAAGAAAACAGCAAAGGATATCTGAACCAAAGATTAAAATGGCGGACCTTCCTCCCAAATATTTGAAGAACTACTCACAGCCCTCTCCGAGTGGGGTACCTACCGGCCTTGCTATGCCAGCTATTCAAGCAGAGAATTTCGAGATCAAACCTGCTTTGCTCACTATGATCCAACATAATCAGTTTGCTGGTCTTCCCTCTAAAGACCCTACACTTCATTTGCAAAGGTTTCAACAACTCTGTTCTACAATTAAACATAAGGGAGTCACTCCAGACCAGTTGAAAGTCATGTTGTTCGGTTTCTCTCTTCGTGACAAAGCTCAAAAATGGTTGAATGATATTGACTTGACCGAGTGGGATAAAATTGCTCAAGCCTTCTTAACTGAGTTCTTTCCTCCCAACAGAACTGACGATTTGATCGACAAGATGATGGGTTTTAAACAAGATTATGGTGAATCTCTACGGGATGCTTGGGACAGATTCAAGGATTATCAACGTACATGCCCTCACCATGGTCTTGAGAAGTGGTTTCTGATTAAACGCTTCTACAATGGTCTTGATCCTGAAACAAAAGGTACCGTTAATAACGCTGCAGGTGGCGTGTTTTTAGACAAAGGAGTTGATGATGCACATGCTTTTCTTTCAAATTTGGCTGCCAATCACTTCAGTAACCCGAGAGCAGCCAAAAAAGGGGGTAAACTTGAAGTGGATGCTTACTCTTTCTTATCATCTCAACTCGCTGCATTAACTCAAGAGATCCACTCATTGAAGACATCTCAGCCCTCTACTCAACCTATGAGTATCAATGCATTGTCATCCATGGCTCCTATGAATAATTCTGTTTGTGAAGTCTGTGGCATCCAAGGCCACTATGGTAACGATTGCCAATACAATGTTCAAAATTCACAACATTTTCAGATGGAGCAAGCAAATGTTTTCCAACAGAGGCAGCAATACAATCCGTATTCCAACACTTACAATCCTGGTTGGAAAGATCATCCGAACTTCTCATATAGGAACAATAACGCTCAGAATTCAAATGTTCCTAATCAATAGCAGCAATATCAACAGTCATATCAGCCTCCCCCACAGCAGCAGTATAGGCCTCCTCAAGGACCTATGAACCCCCTGGATTCCAGAGGCCTCCTCAAAATTATACTCCTCAAGCGAATCAAGCTGCACAGGCTGATAATCAAGGTGATATGATGAAGATATTGTTACAAATGCAAACAAAGATGAACCAGATGGAGATACATAATAAGATGCTGGAAACTCAGATTGCTCAAATGGCTAGTTCTTCATCTACAAGGCAACAAGGCTCTCTACCAGCACAACCAACTCAGCCAAAGGAAAATGTGAATGCCATTGCTCTTAGGAGTGGTCGTACATATGATGCTCCTCCAATGCCTACTGACGATGTTCCTACTGAGAAAGAAAAAGAGGATTCTGAGGAAGACAAGGTAGAGAAAGTTGTTGAAGATGGAAACGAAGATGAAACTGAGGAAAGCAAGAAAAAGGACAAAGAGAAGACTGCAGTTACTACTCCACCATTTGTGCCAAAGCTCCCATTCCCTAGCAGGATGAACAGAACTAAGGTGGACCAGCAGTTTGGTAAGTTCATGACACTTGTCAAGAATCTTGAGGTAACAGTCCCTTTCACTGATTTAATTTCTCAAGTTCCATCATATGCAAAGTTTCTTAAGGATATTCTCACTAAGAAAAGGTCTTTTGGTGAGGTGGAGACCATAGCTTTTACTGAAGAGTGTAGGGCTGTTTTATAGAATAAGTCTCCACCTAAGCTTAAAGATCCTGGTAGTTTTTCGATCCCGTGTCATTTAGGTGCATTGTTCATTGATAAAGCTTTATGTGATTTAGGCGCTAGCGTCTCAGTCATGCCTCTCTCGGTTTTTCAAAAACTAAATATGGGAGAATTAAAATGTACACAGATGACTTTGCAAATGGCAGACCGTTCGATAAAATATCCCCTTGGAATTTTAGAGGATGTGCCTGTTAGGATTGGAAAATTCTATATTCCTGTAGACTTTGTAGTTCTAGATATGGAAGAGGATAGCCAAATACCTATTATTTTAGGTAGACCATTTCTCTATACTGCAGGTGCTGTAATTGATGTTAAAAGTGGGACTCTCACATTGAGCGTTGGTGATGATAAAATTACTTTTACTCTAACCTCTGCTCTTAAATCCCCTTTGCTTGAGAATACTTGCTGCAGGATTGATGTTATAGATGAAATTGTCCAAGATGAGACGCCTCAGATTCTATTGAAAGATGCATTGGAAGCAGTGCTCATGCTCGAAGCTTCAGAAGGAGAAGGACATGCTGAAGTCGATTCATTGATTCTTGAGTTGGATGGTGCAGCTGATCCGAATTGTGAGGTAACCAACACTGTCACTTCTTGTGGTGAACCTCAGGTAAATAAGTTAGAGCTAAAGTCTTTGCTGTCTAATCTGAAATATGTGTTTCTTGATGAAGAAAAGACTTGTCCTGTGATTGTTAGCTCTAGTCTTGATGATAACCAGATTTTTAAGCTTCTTACTGTTTTGCGTACGCATAGAAAGGCTATTGGGTATAGTATTGATGATCTTACAGGGATTAGCCCAGATTTTTGCATGCATAGAATTCACTTAGATGATGACCATAAGCCTTGCATATAGGGACAACGTCGCTTGAACCCTAACATGCAAGAGGTTGTAAAAAAAGAAGTTTTGAAATTGTTAGATGCGGGCATCATTTACCCGATTTCTGATTCTAAATGGGTAAGCCCAGTTCAGGTAGTCCCTAAGAAAGGAGGAACAACGGTAATTAAGAATGATAAAGATGAATTAATTCCCACTCGAATTGTCACTGGTTGGCGAATGTGCATAGATTACCGTAAGTTAAACACTGCTACTAGAAAAGACCATTATCCTCTAACTTTCATTGATCAGATGTTAGAAAGACTTGCTAAGCATAAGTACTTTTGCTATTTAGACGGATATTCAGGGTTCTTTCAGATCCCTATACATCCTGATGACCAAGAAAAGACTACATTTACTTGCCCATATGGTACTTTTGCATATCGTAGAGTGCCTTTTGGATTGTGCAATGCCCCTGCTACTTTTCAGCGTTGCATGACTGCCATATTTTCTGATTTCATAGAGTCTATCATGGAAGTATTTATGGATGATTTCAGTGTTTATGGGTCTGATTTTGATGTATGTCTGCATAATCTTTCTAAAGTGCTTAAATGTTGTGAAGAGGTGAATTTGGTTTTGAATTGGGAAAAGTGCCACTTCATGGTCAATGAAGGAGTGGTACTTGGTCATTTGATTTCTGAACGTGGCATCCAGGTTGATAAAGCAAAAATTGAGGTGATTGAGAAACTTCCTCCTCCTGTTAATGTCAAGGGAGTGAGGAGTTTCCTTGGTCATGCGGGTTTTTATCGTCGCTTTATAAAAGATTTTTCAAAAATTGCAAAGCCCCTCACTCAATTGTTGCTTAAGGATGCCACCTTTGTGTTTACTGACGCTTGTTTGGAGTCTTTTAACAGGATTAAGGAAGCTTTGATAAGTGCACCAATCATTCAATCTCCAGATTGGAATCTTCCATTTGAAATCATGTGTGATGCAAGTGATTATGCAGTTGGAGCAGTTCTCGGTCAAAGGAAAGACAAGGCATTGCACGCCATCTACTATGCAAGTAAAACCTTGGATGAGGCTCAAGTCAATTATGCTACTACTGAGAAAGAACTTTTAGCTGTGGTCTACACTCTTGACAAATTCCGAGCCTATCTCATTGGCTCCAAGGTCATTGTTCACACTTATCATTCGACACTTAAGTATCTGTTGGCGAAGAAAGAAGCAAAGCCAAGGCTTTTTCGTTGGATTCTGTTACTCCAAGAATTTGACTTGGAAATCAAAGACAAGAAGGGTGCTGAGAATGTAGTTGCGGATCATCTTTCACGGTTGCGTTTCAAATCTGATATTGCGTCAAGTACTCCTATTGACGATTCTTTTCCAGATGATCACTTGTTTTCGGTTGCTACTCAAACTCCATGGTATGCAGATTTTGCAAATTTCTGTGTTAGTGGATTTCACCCTCCAGAATTGACTTATCAACAGCGAAAGCGGTTTTATCACGATGCTAAACAATATTTTTGGGATGACCCTTTCTTGTATCGCAAGTGTGCTGATGGAATCTTTCGTAGATGTGTCCCTGAGTTCGAAGTACATGACATTCTCAAGCATTGTCATTCTCTCGCATGTGGAGGCCACCATGGTCCTTCCAAAATTGCTGCTAAGGTACTGCAATCCGGTTTCTTTTGGCCGTCTCTATTTAAGGATGCGCGTGCTTTCTGTATGGCGTGTGATGCATGTCAAAGGACGGGTAATATTTCTAAACGCCATGAGATGCCTCAAACTGGTATTCTTGAAATCGAGATATTTGATGTATGGGGTGTTGATTTTATTGGACCCTTCCCAAGTTCTTGTGGGATGAGATACATCTTAGTTGCTATCGATTATGTGTCCAAGTGGGTTGAAGCAGTTGGATCAGTAACCAATGATTCCAAGGTGGTTATGAAGCTTTTCAAGAATATTATCTTCCCTCGTTTTGGAGTTCCTAGAACAGTGATAAGTGATGGTGGTTCTCATTTTCGCCACCGACAGTTCGAAACTTTGTTGAAGAAATATGGCGTTACTCACAAGGTCGCTCTTGCATATCACCCTCAAACAAGTGGCCAAGTGGAGGTTTCTAACCGACAAATCAAAAGCATTTTGGAGAAAATGGTTGCAAAGTCAAGGAAAGATTGGTATTTGAAGCTAGATGATGCTTTGTGGGCTTATCGGACGGCATACAAAACACCTATAGGAACCACTCCTTATCGGTTGGTCTATGGTAAAGCATGTCATTTGCCAGTGGAATTGGAACATCGCGCCTTTTGGGCTATAAAAGAACTCAACATGGATTTGAAGGCTACGGGGCAAGCGAGACTTCTTCAACTTAATGAGTTAGATGAGCTTCGTTTTGATGCTTATGACAACTCTCGGCTTTACAAGGAGAGAACGAAGAAGATGCATGATAAGATGATTCAGATGAGAGATTTTCAGGTTGGTGACAAGGTGGTGTTGTTCAATTCCAGACTTCGACTTTTTCCGGGGAAGCTCAAATCAAGATGGTCTGGACCTTTTACTGTCACCGATGTCAAATTTTATGGTGCTATTGAAGTTATGGGAAGAGATGGAACAAAATTTAAGGTCAACGGTCAACGCCTTAAATTATATGTGGATGGTGCATTCGTAGGAAAGATGGAAGTGATTTATCTTGACAACCCCTCCGCGGAGATCTGAACCAGCTGAGTCGAGCCAACGACGTTAAACAACAGCGCTTCTTGGGAGGCAACCCATGGATCATGCTTCTGCAAAGGGGATTTCTTCTTTCCTTCTGTTCTATATATTGTAGATTTCCTTGTTTAGTGTATGAGTCATTGAGGACATTGACTCGCTTAAGTGTGGGGAGGTGTTCTCGGTGTTCTCAACGTAGTGTATATTAAAAAAAAATCCAAAAAATTAAAAAATTTGAAAAATACCAAAAATAATTCTAGCCATGCAATTTGATTAGTTGTTGTATTTTGCTTGATACACCCATGCATGCTTAGAAATCTTGTGTTTATGGATGCTTTTGATTGAGAAGTGATTTGTGCTTTGTTCTTGTGCATACACGTGTACTAGCAAGTTGAAACTAGTAGACTTAATTGAATGTGCTAAGTGATTAGAATGACATGAATATGTGCAAGGTAATTTGGTCTATATGCTTTGAGTACAAGTAGGTGCGTTAGGGAGACTGTTATTTGGGATTGATTATGTTTTGTCACACCAAGTGAGTTTTGAGCCTATATGCATATCTTTTGCATGATTTTTCGTTTGCTTGAGTGTCCACATGTTGTTTGCATTGCTAGCACTTGCTTGAGGTCTTTCTTAAGATGCATGACATTAATTGATGATAACATGATAAAGGCAATTAGGTATAACCTCATATTTCCTATATATCCAAACCATTTATACATGATCCATTAGTTAACCCTTTGAGCCTAATCTTATTCTTTCGGTGACACACCACATTACTTGCCATTATCCTTTTTATTCTATTAGCCTTACATTAATTTTGAACCCAATTGTCAAAGGCTAGTATTGTGCTTAAGGGAGTGATAAGGTGTGCAAAAGGGGGGGTTTTATTGATGATCATAATCTTTGGGGGAATATTTGGGGTTTGGTTCATAGCTTGATAGTCGAAGTTTGAAATCATATCTTTTGGATCATTGTTCTTCCTATTATTTAGCTCTCTTGAAAAAAAACGAAAAAAATAAATAAATACGAGAGCATGCTTATCTTTTGTGATCCTATTTAGATTCGACTAGACAAGGTGTGTATTGGACTATAATAAAAGTTCAAGTGTGGGGAAGTATTTATTGGTTTTAATAAGTGTGGGAGTTGATTGAACTTCAATGTCAGGTACTAGCTTTTGACTTAACCTTCTTTGGCTTTCTTGACATACCTTATCCCTAGCCCCGTTACAACCTTAACAGAGACCTTTTGATTGTCATCGATGATGTATGTTGCGTTAATGGTTAGATTGATACCAAGGACGAAGCATGTTTATGATATTGTTGGAGTTGAGTGATACACTTACCCTTTGTTTTGAGTGAATATTTTTGAGTGAACGGTGAGTTGTTGCTTTTGCATAAGATATCCCAGGTTGTGTCTTAAAGATGTGCTTGTAACACCCCCAGATCCGGGGTCCGGGATCGGGTCGTTACGGTCTTATTTTCCATAATTAATACTTTACTTGAGTCCACAATAAATAAATCACCTGCTGTGACCCCACAATAATAACCACTCACACACACACAGTTATAGTCCCAGAGATGAAATTGAAATAAGTCTTGCATTACTGGCTACGAATAAAAGTTATTACAAGCCAAAAGGATAACATCATAAGTTTAAAAGTTTTGCCGTTGATTAATCATTATTGATACATATAAGTAAACTGGAAATCAAGGCTGCTGAGCTATGCTACCTCAGCAATGGCAGCGATGATATCAACGGGGAGCCCTGCGGGGCGGGTAACCTGCTTGCGCCGAGTGCGCCTGACGCGGGCCATGTGACCTAGCTGTTGTTGTGACATAATAAATAAGCAAGGGTGAGCAACAGCCCACCAACAATATATAACTGTGCAATAATATATAAGACAGTTCAAAGATATGTTTGAAATCATATGCCATGCATTAGAGAAAATATTGCCAGTTTAATATAAAGGATGAAGTTACAAGGTAACTCAATAAATGTATATTTTGTGGAAGCATATGCTATGCCAAAATAAGCAAGATAGCATCATTTTCATAAAAATAGGAACTTGCAGAATGATATTGCAATTCCAGTTTGAAATACTTTTCAACTCTGCCAACTATGATTGTGTTGCAGAAAATTTCCAACATTGAGTGATGAACTAATACGGGAGCATTGCCGCGCCAGATGCCCTGACGTTTACGGGGATCAGCCGTATGTCATGCATCTCATCAGTCGTTCTCTACATGTAGAAGGTAGCTCCGACGGATTTACTTGTTTACCGCCCTCTGGAACTCCTAAGCCAACGGTTGGGCTATTGCTGGACCGGCGCCACTCGGCCACTTACGCGTCTCCTAGTTCATTCCATACCCATAACTTTGAAACATAAAGTTCGTCCCCCTTTCCCCCAAGTATAATACTTGTTGATAAGACTCCACCAGGTAGTCATATCTAAATGGAAAGGAAAATTTACCAATATTTCCCAAGCTACTGCTTGTTAATGGATAATGACTTGTTCCAACATTCTTTCCCCTCGAATAATGAGTGGGTACACGTAATGCCATGAATAATAGCAACCAAGTTGCGAGTGAACGAATAATTTATGACCGGGCAGTCACAAGATAAATAACATTCCTCAAGTAAGGTTCCCTTATAATAGAATCGAAGGGAGAATGAAATCACTGAGAACCTTCCTTGATAATATAATAATATTAATAAGACTCTGTAATAATTTATATAACGTTCGGAGGTCGATGATACTATGTGAATGACACCAAGTATCTTTGAAACGAGTTAGAAGAATTAAATAAATATTCCAAGAATATTTCTTGAGTCACGGGTATTAGAAAGGTGTTGCTCGGAATAATCTTTGAATAACTGTTCAGAATAATATTCATTGGACGAATAATGAATATTCCTATTAATAATAATAGTATTTTATTGATGAAATAATCGCCAAATGGATATTTGAAATAATATTCATTGAATAAATAATGAATATTCAACTTAAGAATGATACTTATTGATGAAGTAATTATCGATTGAATACTTGAGACCATATTCATTGAATAAATAATGAATATTCGACTTAATAATAATTATCGAAGAAATGAATATTGAATGAATATTTATAATCATGTTCAATGATAGAATTGACTTTAACTGAATGTCGAAGATAATATTTATCGAATAACTGAAGTTCGAATCAATGCTAAACTAATATTTATAAAATAAATAGAGATCGAATGAATATTCGAAATAATATTCATTTAAATAAATAAGACTCGAATGAATATTTAAAATAATATTCATTAATTAAATAAACTCGAATGAATATTCAAAATAACATTTATCGAGTAAATAAGAATGAATAACTTAATTGAGAGTTTTCGAAATAATATTCGAATATTTAATCGACTTTAGATGAATATTAATCATATAATATTCCTCGAATAAATAAACATTTGATGAATAATCCGAATAATATTTATCAATTAATCTCAAGGGAATATTCCAATAATATTCGCCAGATAATAAATGGAAAATATTTACTTAGTTATTTTCCTCTGAAAATAATATCAATATATCAAGGAATAACGACTCCCGGTCTATAATCAAAGAATGAGATTCACTACCCTTCGATTAAGGGTCTAAATAATTTCCGGCTTATAACTGATATATAACTATCTAGCTTATAAGCCAACAATAATTCAGGGAACAAGCATTTCAAAATAATTCGAGAATAGGCATGCATGCTATGGCATATGTATACTGAAAACACATACATATATATATATATATTCACAACAACACCCTTTAAAAAGAAAGGTTCGAAAACTTGCCTGGAAATCGAGTACGAGGAGGGGTAGTAGTAGCGTGTCCCGGGTCGGCCTGATGATCTATAATTAGCCAAGGCATTCGGGATTAATCACTTAACACCTTTCAAAAGGTTACGTATAAACTTTACTTAAATCGAAACACGTTTTCAAGTCGTTTCGTTATACCCCTCTAATTCACTCTTACTATTGCTTTTATTACCCGATACTTGTTCGTTACTAAAGCATGACATTACACTTACATATGGTAAGTATTTAAATCGTATAAGTTTTAAAGTCGAAAGATTAGACCTCGATATTTATCGATCGTTTTCTAAGTGGTTTACCGAAGTTATAACCAAGTATACCTCTTAGGGGTACTTCCGTACTTAACCATGATTCGAACATTTTTATAAAATCGGAAAACGATTCTTTTGACATGCGGTCTTCTCCCACACCTTCCTTTTTATCTCTATTATTTAATTATCACGATTCGCCACTGATTAAACCACATTAAAGGGAATCAATTTCAATTACGAACTTTTGATTACGGTTCCGAACCACTTTTACGAATTTAATCATAACTCCTAAACCGTAAGTCCGTTTCATGCGATCTTTATATCAAAACGAAGCTCATAACATAATCTAGCTAATCATGGCAAAAGTCGAAGCTAAACTGTGAGTTATACCTTCTGTTAAATTCGTGTTCTTAATGTTAACGAAATTTCGGCATTACGACGGCTATAAATCGAATATTTCTAAATTCCAAACCTTCCAATAATCAAGGTATCCATCCCAAACAACATATACATGATATATCACCATGAACTGAGGCCAAGCAATGCCTTTCCGTTCATCTAAACTATTTTTAACATTTATCAAATCTAAATCACAATCATGCTAATATCACATCTTATACTAAAACCCATCAAGAGCATGCAAAATCTCAAGGTAAAGTCTAGGGTTTCAAGTTGCTATACCTTCCTTGGAGTATGATCTAGCCTCAATATGCTTGGTATGATCCTTAGAGGTACTTAAGCTTGCTAAATCAACCATGATAAACAAGAAAAAACAAGATTAGTTCATGAAAACACTATTCACCCTCCTCTTAAATCATTTTTTTGAAAATGGAAAAAGAAGAGATTGAAGCTAGGATTTTGAGTTTGGAATTAATGAAAAAGCCGAATGCTTTATTTTGGAGAGGAGATGAGTTCTTCTTGGTTGATTTTTTTGTAATAATGCATAAAGTGAGGTTTGCTTGGATAATATCTTCTTAAAGTGGTGTTAGTGGAGTGTGATGTATAGAATGATGTATTTGTGAGGACAAGTGTTGAAGATTGGATGGTTTAAGGCTTAACCAAGTGGTTTGTTTTCTAAGTACTTAGTTGATTCACTAAGTATTGGTTACTTAAGTAACTATATGGTTTCTAGATATTTATCACTTGCACACATGCATGCATCTTGCCTCCTCTGCTTGATTCCTTGTCCGTTTATTGCTTAATTCGTTGATCGTTCGAGGGAATAACTCATTCATTTCTAGTTAGGGTTTTACCGAAACCTTCTTAATATTTATAATACTATTCCTCATCTTTCTTAATACTTCTCGAATTTAAATTCCTTAATTCCCTTTTTTTAATCCTTAAGTCTTGCAGTGTCCAGGGAATTCTCGGAGAAAATAAAAGTGCTCTTTTTCTGAATCCGACAGCTTTTACATACACTTATTTTCTTCCGGGATTACTAATACGAACTCAGAAATCCGTTCCGAATACCGGGTATAACATTATTATAATAATATTCCAAATTCCACCAAAATCACTATTCATCACTTATTTTTATTTAATTCCTATAATTAGGAAAATGAACCTGGTTCACTCTCGGGTGCTTCTTAACCTTTTTACGGAACCGCTGGACTTATAATAGATATTGATTTGGATGACATAAGAATAATCTTACTTGAAGTAATATACTTATATTCTTAGGAGATAGATCATTCTTATCTATGCCGTCAACCAAAAGTATTCAGCATGACATATAAATAATTGAATTCAAATCCATTCCATTCATTTAATAGATCTTCGTTACATCACAGTCATAACCACTATTCATTCCCATATTATTACATACTAAAAAGTTTTAATTCTAGCAAAAATCTGGGTTCTTACAGTCTCCCCTCCTTAAAAGGATTCCGTCCCGGAATCAGCTTGAAAACAAATGTGGGTACTTTTCCATCATTGCACTTTCTAGCTCCCAGGTTGATTCTTCTATGTTGTGATTCTGCCATAAAACTCTGACAAGCTTGATGACCTTGTTTCGGAGCACTTGATCTTTTCTGTCCATGATTTCCACAGGTTGCTCTACGTAGGTCAAGTCTGGTTGCATGTCCACGTGCTCATATTCCACTATGTGCTTGGCATCTGGGTTATATTTCCTTAGCATTGAGACATGGAACACATTATGCACTTGCTGCAGGTTTGGGGGTAATGCCAGTTCATAAGCTAGCTCCCCAATACGCCTTAAGATCTCAAATGGTCCAATATATCTAGGGCTCAGCTTCCCTTTCTTTCCAAACCTCATTAAACCCTTCCAAGGAGACACCTTCAAGAACACTATGTCTCCCACCTCATATTCTTTTCCTTTCCGAGCTAAGTCGGCATATTTCTTTTGTCGGTCTTGGGCTGCTACCAACCGTCCTCTGATTAGATCCACTGCATCTTTAGTCCGTTGGACCATTTCAGGCCCGAGCATCTTTCGCTCTCCAACTTCATCCCAATATAAGGGAGATCGGCATTTCCTTCCATAAAGGGCCTCGTAGGGCGGCATCCCTATACTTGAATGAAAGCTATTGTTGTAGGAGAACTCAATCAATGGCAAGTGATCATCCCAATTTCCCTTAAAGTCTATAGCACAGACTCTCAACATATCTTCTAGTGTCTGGATGGTCCTTTCACTTTGCCCGTCTGTCTTGGGATGGTAAGCTGTACTCATGTTTAGCCTGGTTCCTACACATTCCTGAAAGCTCCTCCAAAACCTGGAGTTAAATCTGGGATCTCTGTCAGATACTATGGCGACTGGGACTCCATGTCGTGCCACTATTTCTTTGAGGTAGATGTCTACAAGCCTATCAACCGTGTACCTTTCGTTGATCGGTAGGAAGTGAGCTGACTTTGTTAGTCGGTCTATAATCACCCATATGGCATCGTGATTTGCTTTGGTCCTTGGTAAACCTACTACGAAATCCATAGCTATATGTTCCCATTTCCATTCGGGAATCTCCAAGGGGTGTAGAAGTCCACTAGGCCTCTGGTGCTCTGCTTTCACTTTCTGGCAAGTCAAGCATTTGCTTACCCATTCTACCACGTCCTTCTTCATGTTGGGCCACCAGTAGTACTCTTTCAAATCTCTATACATCTTGGTGCTACCGGGGTGCACTGAGTATCCTGAGTTGTGTGCCTCATATAGAATTTCTTCCTTGAGTTCCTGATCATTTGGGACCCATATCCTCCACATATATCTCATGATTCCTCCCTTATCTTTTTCACACTTTATTTCTTCCCCAGTCATTAACTCCTCTGTCGAGTTCTTTTCTGCTTCCATCATTTGTTCTTGGCATAACCTAATCTTTTCCAACAGTAGAGGCTGGATCCGAATTTCCATCAACTTTTCTTGACCTTCTTCAGGTATCTTAATCTCAATTTCCAGCCTCTCAAAGTCTTTTATCAACTCTTCCTCTGTAGTTATCATTTTGAGCTTCTCTTTCCTACTAAGGGCGTCAGCCACCACATTGGCTTTGCCCGGGTGGTAACGAATCTCACAGTCGTAATCTTTGATTAGCTCTAGCCATCTTCTCTGGCGCATGTTAAGCTCTTTCTGCGTAAAAATGTACTTGAGGCTCTTATGGTCAGTGTAAATCTCACACTTCTCTCCATACAAGTAGTGCCTCCAAATTTTTAAGGCAAAAACAATTGATGCTAATTCCAGATCATGGGTGGGGTATCGGATCTCGTAATCCTTCAATTGTCTTGACGCATATGCTATTACCTTGCCGTGCTGCATAAGCACGCATCCCAATCCTTTATGCGAAGCATCACTGTAAATCACGAAATCTCCTTTTCCATCAGGCAACGCCAATACTGGGGCCGTTACCAACCTCTTCTTCAGCTCTTGAAAACTCTTCTCGCATTTTTCAGTCCATTCAAATTTCTCAGTTTTCCGGGTAAGTCGAGTTAACGGGGCTGCAATCTTTGCAAAATCTTGAACAAATCGTCTATAATATCCTGCTAACCCTATGAAACTCCTTACCTCTGTTGGAGTGGTTGGTCGCTCCCAATTTGAAACTGCCTCTATCTTGGAGGGGTCAACTAGCACTCCTTCTTTGTTGATTACGTGCCCTAAAAATTGTACTTCATTTTTCCAGAATTCACACTTTGAGAATTTGGCATATAATTGCTCTTTCCGGAGCGTCTCTAAGGTTATCCTCAAATGTTCAGCGTGTTCTTCCTCTGTCTTTGAGTAGATCAAAATATCATCAATAAAGACTATAACAAACTGGTCCAAATATTCCTTGAACACTCTATTCATTAAATCCATGAAAGCTGCTGGGGCGTTGGTCAACCCGAATGACATCACCAAGAACTCATAATGTCCATACCTCGTACGGAATGCAGTCTTTGGAATATCTTCAGGTTTAATCTTCAGCTGGTGATATCCAGTTCTCAAGTCAATCTTGGAGAAATACACAGCTCCTCTTAGCTGGTCAAACAAATCATCAATTCTGGGCAACGGGTACTTATTCTTTATTGTTAGCTTGTTCAACTCTCGATAGTCGATGCATAACCTCATACTTCCATCCTTTTTCTTGACGAACAATACTGGTGCGCCCCAAGGCGACACACTGGGTCTTATCATACCCTTATCCAACAATTCCTGTAATTGCTTTGCTAGCTCTTTCATTTCCACTGGTGCTAATCGGTATGGGGCCTTTGAAACTGGCGCCGTCCCCGGGGCTAACTCGATAGCAAACTCAATCACTCTATCTGGTGGTAATCCGGGAAGATCATCAGGAAACACATCTTCGAATTCGTTAACCACCGGAATGTCTTGTATCTTGGGCGCCTCTTTCTGGGTGTCGATAACGTAAGCTAAATAAGCTTCGTTTCCTTTTCGTAGCAGTCTCTTGGTCTGTACCATGGTTAGAATGTTCTGGGTCTGTCGTAACCCTTTAAACACTATTTCCTTATTTCCTGGGGTTTTCAACTTAACCTTTTTCCCTTTACAATCTATTTGCGCATTATTACGAGATAACCAGTCCATTCCCAAAATAACATCGAATTCCCCTAGCTTAAAAGGGATCAAGTCAACACAGAAGAATCGCCCTCCTATTTCTATTTTGCAATCGGAGTGAATCTGATTAACTGGAATGACTTCCTGATTAGCTATCTCTACTAGCAAAGACTCCCTTAGTGGTTGAGTTTTAAGTTTCAATTTATGTGCAAAATCTCTAGATATAAAAGACTTAGTTGCCCCAGAATCAAATAAAACATTTGCACTGACTGAATTGAGGGAAAATGTACCTGCTATCACATCCGTGTTCCTCACGGCATCTTGCACTGTCATGTTAAAAGTTCTAGCAGTTGGTGGCTTGTTGGAGGCAGCTCTGCTTGCCCCTGAGGCTGCTGGTTTGTTCATTGGGCAATCCCTCCTCATGTGACCTGGATGACCACACTGAAAACAAGTAGTGCCTTTGCTGGCAGTAGGAGCAATCGCGGTACACTGGTGGGCATAGTGGCCTGCTCGCCCACACTTATAACAGAACGTCTGTTTCTGAGTACACACCCCGGAATGTCTCTTCCCACAAGTGGCACATACTGGTAGTGGAGGTCTGGAATGATGGGAACGGGACACTCCAGCTTGTTGGCCGCCCTGGCTCACAGTTGCACTCCCAGATGGTTTAAACCCAATATTCCTCCCAGGTAGGGAAACTGCTCCTCGGTTGAACCTATTCGGGGGCCTTCCCCCTGCGGAACCTCCGCCCATGCTGGCATGCTTTCTCTTTAATCCCCCCTTCTCTCTCTCTCTTTGTATCTGATCGCTCCCTGCTTCCACAATGGTTGCCTTTTGCACCAAGGTGGCATAATCAGTAATCTCTAAAATGGCCACTCTGTTCTGAATCCACTGCTTCAGCCCTTGCTGAAACCTGTTAGCTTTCTTTTCTTCAGTGTCCACAAACTCTGGTACAAATCTTGATAGCTCAGTAAACTTGGCTTCATAATCAGCCACTGACAAGTTGTTCTGCTTTAGCTCTAGAAACTTAAGCTCCATCTGGGTTTTCATAAACTTTGGGAAATACTTCTCTAAAAACAATTGTTTAAACCTATCCCAGGTTACAATAGCATCGATCTCCATATTCTTCTTAGCTTCCCACCAATAGTTGGCCTCTCCTTTTAGCAAGTAGGTAGCAAAGACAGTCTTTTGGGCTTCCCCAATACTCAGAATCTCGAAAGATTTCTCCATTTCCTTGACCCAGGCCCTTGCCTCTACGGGGTCAGCCGATCCGTGAAACTCTGGGGGTTTGAGGGACTTGAAGGCCCTAAAGGAATTGGCCACAGTGGTGTTGTTTCCTTGGGGTGGTTGGGGATATTGGTTCAAATTCTGCCTGAGCAGATCCATAAATTGTCCCATGGGGTTTCCGCCCTGGTTCTCCCCCTGATGTTCGACTTCAGTTTCCCCTTCTTCTTTTTTTTTTTTTTTTTGTCACCTCTTCAAACTCTACAGTATAGAAAGTTTCATCCCCCACCCCATAATGGGAATCCTCCTGCTCATTATAGTCCTGATCCTGTTCTTCATTATACTCAAAATTTTCCTCATGTTGATTGTGACTTTCTTGGTCAGTAGATTCGTGGGGGTTAGCCCTAGTACCCATTCTTCTTGGTGGCATTTTACTGAAAATTTGGACAATATACATTAGGTTTATTTACCTATTTCAGAGGGTTCTCCTCACAATATCGATGCATAAATGGATTTAGGATCCCACAGTTCTATATATCATGGCAGTTTTAGCCGAAAGCAGTACGGACAGATATAATATAATAAACTAGTGATCGCGTCATAAGAAGACTAAAATGACTGAAAAGGGAAATAAATATATACCAAGTACCAAACGGTACAACATCCGACATACAACAACAGTTTTTAAAAGAAATACAACCATCCGAATAATGACTAGTCAAAAGTGAAATAAGCTGTCTATCTGTCTAGTCTACAACAGGGATCTACAAGCTGAAACTATCCCTACCAAAAATCGGCACTACTATGACCGTACAAGACTAGACAACTAGACCAATACATCACTATCCCTGCAATCAGCCACGACGGCGGGCCAAATCCCGAACCCTCCTCATAGCAATGCGGAAAACCTCCTCTGCATCAGCCCTGGATACCATGCCATGCCCATCACTGGGTAACTATCGCACCCTCACACGGGCCCTCAGCTCTATGCCGGTCACCTGCCTATACAAATCTCTAGCTCTGGCACGCCTACCACCCAGGTGCCTCAACCGGGCCTCTCGCTCTGCGGCTAGCTCTCTGCGGGACTCTACCAGCCTGGCCTCAGCCACGGCTACCTCAGAAGTAAGTCTGCCCACAACATAGTGGTGAAAACATGCTGGGACGTCCCCTGTCGGACCATGGGGTAGAGGGGCTGGATCTGCGGGAAGGGCAGCCTCTGCCTGCTGTGGCTCTGGGGTCAACGCCTCAAACTCATCTGACACTGGGCTCACAGGTAGTGGTGGCGGGGTAGGGGCTCTCTCATCAGAGAGGAGTGGCACAAGAAGTCCGGAACTCCCCACAACATCAGCCACGGGCTCATCAACATCTCCCTCGGCACCCTCATCTACATCCTGGCCTAAAACAGCAGTCATCACCTGCTCTGTGGTCATGTCAGTATCCTCCTCCAAAGTCCTAATCTGAGTCATAACCCAAAAGTCTTCCCCAATCTCTCTACCCTCAGGTACAAGCTGGTCCTCCTCAGGGTCCTCATCATCAACATCCTCAGCAACTAACTCAGCATCCCCTACGGCCTGGACCTCCTCCTCTGACTCAACAACATCAGTATCAGCATCAACCTGGACCTCCTCAGGGTCCTCCTCCTCTGATTCCATGACATCAGTATCAGCATCCACCTGGACCTCAGGGTCCTCCTCCTCTGACTCAACAACATCAGTATCAGCATCTGAATCTACCATCGCCGAGCCCTCGGCGGCCTGGATCGCATCATCGTGCTGTCTCTCATACTCCTCTGGATCCGACATGTCGCTCGCCTACACAATGACGAATTATATTACTATCATGATACTTAAAAGTTCCCATAAGGGTTTTAAGTGAACTTGGCAAGAGTTCTTATTATCTTAGTGAATTTATTATTGTATAGCGTCGCATCATCTCTTGGGATTTATAACTCTCTCTCTGATACCATTTCTGTAACACCCCCAGATCCGGGGTCCGGGATCGGGTCGTTACGGTCTTATTTTCCATAATTAATACTTTACTTGAGTCCACAATAAATAAATCACCTGCTGTGGCCCCACAATAATAACCACTCACACACACACAGTTATAGTCCCAGAGATGAAATTGAAATAAGTCTTGCATTACTGGCTACGAATAAAAGTTATTACAAGCCAAAAGGATAACATCATAAGTTTAAAAGTTTTGCCGTTGATTAATCATTATTGATACATATAAGTAAACTGGAAATCAAGGCTGCTGAGCTATGCTACCTCAGCAATGGCAGCGATGATATCAACGGGGAGCCCTGCGGGGCGGGTAACCTGCTTGCGCCGAGTGCGCCTGACGCGGGCCATGTGACCTAGCTGTTGTTGTGACATAATAAATAAGCAAGGGTGAGCAACAGCCCACCAACAATATATAACTGTGCAATAATATATAAGACAGTTCAAAGATATGTTTGAAATCATATGCCATGCATTAGAGAAAATATTGCCAGTTTAATATAAAGGATGAAGTTACAAGGTAACTCAATAAATGTATATTTTGTGGAAGCATATGCTATGCCAAAATAAGCAAGATAGCATCATTTTCATAAAAATAGGAACTTGCAGAATGATATTGCAATTCCAGTTTGAAATACTTTTCAACTCTGCCAACTATGATTGTGTTGCAGAAAATTTCCAACATTGAGTGATGAACTAATACGGGAGCATTGCCGCGCCAGATGCCCTGACGTTTACGGGGATCAGCCGTATGTCATGCATCTCATCAGTCATTCTCTACATGTAGAAGGTAGCTCCGACGGATTTACTTGTTTACCGCCCTCTGGAACTCCTAAGCCAACGGTTGGGCTATTGCTGGACCGGCGCCACTCGGCCACTTACGCGTCTCCTAGTTCATTCCATACCCATAACTTTGAAACATAAAGTTCGTCCCCCTTTCCCCCAAGTATAATACTTGTTGATAAGACTCCACCAGGTAGTCATATCTAAATGGAAAGGAAAATTTACCAATATTTCCCAAGCTACTGCTTGTTAATGGATAATGACTTGTTCCAACATTCTTTCCCCTCGAATAATGAGTGGGTACACGTAATGCCATGAATAATAGCAACCAAGTTGCGAGTGAACGAATAATTTATGACCGGGCAGTCACAAGATAAATAACATTCCTCAAGTAAGGTTCCCTTATAATAGAATCGAAGGGAGAATGAAATCACTGAGAACCTTCCTTGATAATATAATAATATTAATAAGACTCTGTAATAATTTATATAACGTTCGGAGGTCGATGATACTATGTGAATGACACCAAGTATCTTTGAAACGAGTTAGAAGAATTAAATAAATATTCCAAGAATATTTCTTGAGTCACGGGTATTAGAAAGGTGTTGCTCGGAATAATCTTTGAATAACTGTTCAGAATAATATTCATTGGACGAATAATGAATATTCCTATTAATAATAATAGTATTTTATTGATGAAATAATCGCCAAATGGATATTTGAAATAATATTCATTGAATAAATAATGAATATTCAACTTAAGAATGATACTTATTGATGAAGTAATTATCGATTGAATACTTGAGACCATATTCATTGAATAAATAATGAATATTCGACTTAATAATAATTATCGAAGAAATGAATATTGAATGAATATTTATAATCATGTTCAATGATAGAATTGACTTTAACTGAATGTCGAAGATAATATTTATCGAATAACTGAAGTTCGAATCAATGCTCAACTAATATTTATAAAATAAATAGAGATCGAATGAATATTCGAAATAATATTCATTTAAATAAATAAGACTCGAATGAATATTTAAAATAATATTCATTAATTAAATAAACTCGAATGAATATTCAAAATAACATTTATCGAGTAAATAAGAATGAATAACTTAATTGAGAGTTTTCGAAATAATATTCGAATATTTAATCGACTTTAGATGAATATTAATCATATAATATTCCTCGAATAAATAAACATTTGATGAATAATCCGAATAATATTTATCAATTAATCTCAAGGGAATATTCCAATAATATTCGCCAGATAATAAATGGAAAATATTTACTTAGTTATTTTCCTCTGAAAATAATATCAATATATCAAGGAATAACGACTCCCGGTCTATAATCAAAGAATGAGATTCACTGCCCTTCGATTAAGGGTCTAAATAATTTCCGGCTTATAACTGATATATAACTATCTAGCTTATAAGCCAACAATAATTCAGGGAACAAGCATTTCAAAATAATTCGAGAATAGGCATGCATGCTATGGCATATGTATACTGAAAACACATACATATATATATTCACAACAACAGCCTTTAAAAAGAAAGGTTCGAAAACTTGCCTGGAAATCGAGTACGAGGAGGGGTAGTAGTAGCGTGTCCCGGGTCGGCCTGATGATCTATAATTAGCCAAGGCATTCGGGATTAATCACTTAACACCTTTCAAAAGGTTACGTATAAACTTTACTTAAATCGAAACACGTTTTCAAGTCGTTTCGTTATACCCCTCTAATTCACTCTTACTATTGCTTTTATTACCCGATACTTGTTCGTTACTAAAGCATGACATTACACTTACATATGGTAAGTATTTAAATCGTATAAGTTTTAAAGTCGAAAGATTAGACCTCGATATTTATCGATCGTTTCTAAGTGGTTTACCGAAGTTATAACCAAGTATACCTCTTAGGGGTACTTCCGTACTTAACCATGATTCGAACATTTTTATAAAATCGGAAAACGATTCTTTTGACATGCGGTCTTCTCCCACACCTTCCTTTTTATCTCTATTATTTAATTATCATGATTCGCCACTGATTAAACCACATTAAAGGGAATCAATTTCAATTACGAACTTTTGATTACGGTTCCGAACCACTTTTACGAATTTAATCATAACTCCTAAACCGTAAGTCCGTTTCATGCGATCTTTATATCAAAACGAAGCTCATAACATAATCTAGCTAATCATGGCAAAAGTCGAAGCTAAACTGTGAGTTATACCTTCTGTTAAATTCGTGTTCTTAATGTTAACGAAATTTCGGCATTACGACGGCTATAAATCGAATATTTCTAAATTCCAAACCTTCCAATAATCAAGGTATCCATCCCAAACAACATATACATGATATATCACCATGAACTGAGGCCAAGCAATGCCTTTCCGTTCATCTAAACTATTTTTAACATTTATCAAATCTAAATCACAATCATGCTAATATCACATCTTATACTAAAACCCATCAAGAGCATGCAAAATCTCAAGGTAAAGTCTAGGGTTTCAAGTTGCTATACCTTCCTTGGAGTATGATCTAGCCTCAATATGCTTGGTATGATCCTTAGAGGTACTTAAGCTTGCTAAATCAACCATGATAAACAAGAAAAAACAAGATTAGTTCATGAAAACACTATTCACCCTCCTCTTAAATCATTTTTTTGAAAATGGAAAAAGAAGAGATTGAAGCTAGGATTTTGAGTTTGGAATTAATGAAAAAGCCGAATGCTTTATTTTGGAGAGGAGATGAGTTCTTCTTGGTTGATTGTTTTGTAATAATGCATAAAGTGAGGTTTGCTTGGATAATATCTTCTTAAAGTGGTGTTAGTGGAGTGTGATGTATAGAATGATGTATTTGTGAGGACAAGTGTTGAAGATTGGATGGTTTAAGGCTTAACCAAGTGGTTTGTTTTCTAAGTACTTAGTTGATTCACTAAGTATTGGTTACTTAAGTAACTATATGGTTTCTAGATATTTATCACTTGCACACATGCATGCATCTTGCCTCCTCTGCTTGATTCCTTGTCCGTTTATTGCTTAATTCGTTGATCGTTCGAGGGAATAACTCATTCGTTTCTAGTTAGGGTTTTACCGAAACCTTCTTAATATTTATAATACTATTCCTCATCTTTCTTAATACTTCTCGAATTTAAATTCCTTAATTCCCTTTTTTTAATCCTTAAGTCTTGCAGTGTCCAGGGAATTCTCGGAGAAAATAAAAGTGCTCTTTTTCTGAATCCGACAGCTTTTACATACACTTATTTTCTTCCGGGATTACTAATACGAACTCAGAAATCCGTTCCGAATACCGGGTATAACATTATTATAATAATATTCCAAATTCCACCAAAATCACTATTCATCACTTATTTTTATTTAATTCCTATAATTAGGAAAATGAACCTGGTTCACTCTCGGGTGCTTCTTAACCTTTTTACGGAACCGCTGGACTTATAATAGATATTGATTTGGATGACATAAGAATAATCTTACTTGAAGTAATATACTTATATTCTTAGGAGATAGATCATTCTTATCTATGCCGTCAACCAAAAGTATTCTGCATGACATATAAATAATTGAATTCAAATCCATTCCATTCATTTAATAGATCTTCGTTACATCACAGTCATAACCACTATTCATTCCCATATTATTACATACTAAAAAGTTTTAATTCTAGCAAAAATCCGGGTTCTTACAGTGCTCTTGTGTGCTTAGCATGTTTACCAACTTATTCTTACATTTGACATGAATTTCTATGATCTTATGCATCTTCTTTGAGTACGCTATGTGGATACTTGCACTTTAGACACCAAAGCATTGCATTTTCATTTTGATTCTTAAGCCGATATGGCATGAGAGGACGGGTGTGTGTGGTGTTCTGTTGATGTGTGGTCTTTTGCATGAGCTAGATGAATTTTGTGGGTATATTCACTATAAACCCTCACGAGACAACACTCGTCCTACTAGGGCTGCCTAGGGGTTTAACGGCTTTTTGCATGTGCTCAATGCAATCGTGTCATCTACGAAAGTGATATTAGCTAGGATTTAGTTTTTATTTCGCTTATTAGCCCGAGGACGTGCAAATGCTTAGTGTGGGGATATTTGATAGGATATATTTTTATATATATTTTAGATGATTTTATTCCCATATTTAATTGCATTTTGCACTTATTTGGATATTTATTTAATAAATCTTAATGTTTTATTGTAGAAGGCAAGAATTCCTGAATTTGGAATTAAAAAGCTATTTTGGAGCTAAAAAGGGAAGAAAAAGGAGCCCGATTGCGCATCATCAAGAGACTGTAGATTAAACCTGGGCGAGCAATGAGGAAATAAGAATTGTCACAAAAATATGGAAAGTGATATATTCTTAAAGCAGGAATCCCGGTTGGAATTAATATAATTTTTCTTAAGCGAAAGGAGTCCGGTTCCAGTCCCTAAATTGACCGCAGCTTAGGACTTAAGGATTTATTTATATTAATAAATATTTAATTTATTTAGAAAATTATATTTATAAATATCTAATAATATTAGATATTTATTTTTATAATTTCTGGATTAAATTAATTATTTATTAATTAAAGATTATAAGCTGTGCGAATTAAAATAGCATTTCTACGGAACCCATTATATAAAACAACATAGGCCCAGCCGGTTTGTTTTTGAATAAATTAGCAAAATGAAAGCAGGTGGGTTTGTTTGTTAATTAAACAAGGAAATGAAAATGATAAAAGTGGTCCAGATTGCTTTCGGCTAGTTGTTTAATTAATAAAGCAAGTGAATTGAGTATTGAGGATCCACTACTGGCAGTCGCACAAGCTGTTCTCACTCTCTCTGCAGCGCGTGAAAGACACGCGCCTGGCTGAACATGAAGAAATGGCACGCGTGTCTTTCCAACAGTCTTCCCGCGACTGTGCTTCAGCTTACAGTGGAAAATCAGTTGGTAGCGCACTGGTGTTGTTTTGCTTTCGGCAGATTTGTTTATTCCCGGGTGTGGTCTGTTTTGTGCTATAAATACTAGAGGTTTTTCATAGTTTGGAGGACACCTCTCGACTGAGTTCCTCTTGTAAATTCAGATTTTCTCTCTAGCTTCCTTTGTAATTTTATTTTTATTTTAAACACTTTAATTTTCTGCAATTTTAGTAAACATTTAAATTTCTGCAAGTTCTATTTTGGTGGGGGAGCTACACACTGCATACAACAACACCACATTCTACCTTCATTCATTCGGCTACCATTTTTGGTTTCTAGGAGCTTGGTTTTCTTCCCTTTTATGTACACCATGGTTTAATTCTTCATTTTATTGCAAATTCGAGGTACTCCTTATTTTTATCTTATTTGTTAATATATGTTTTATATGTCTTGTTTAATTATTTTTGCCAATTCTATTAATAGGATGAGTGAGTAGTTTAATTCTAGGGTATTAAGGGGAGCCATGTTTGCACCATGATTTGGATTTAATTTGATTAGTAGATTGATGGGTAAAGTGAAATTCTGATTGATATGTTATAATTCTTAATTTGTGTAATTGCGCAATATCACGGATTAATTGATTGCAATAGGAGTAATAGATCGAAAGATTTTACTACTAGAGGCTTACATACAATTAGCGGAATTAAAGGTGATTGTGGAAGCATCATTAGATATTCTGAGAGTGTTAATGCTTGAAAAAGATTAACCATTGCTTTAATTACTTAATCCCATTAAAAAGCTTTACCTTTGTGGTTTGTTTGGTGTAAGCATGGTGAACCTGAATTGCTCTAGATCCCATTATTAATTGATTTAAATCATAGTTAAATTTGTTTTAGTAGTTAATAAAATTCTCTAATAATCGTTTGTGACTAGAAGCAATTGATAATAGTTGAATTGAAATTGAAACTGTCTCCTTGAGGAATCGACCCGTATTTGCTAGTATCTACTACAATTGATACCGTGCGCTTGCGGTTAGACATAAGTTTACACATCAAGTTTTTGGCGCCGCTGTTTTAGCCATATCTAGAGTTCTAGAAGTCCGTTTTCAGCGATCTTACTGCCCACGCGAAGCTTGGGAGATTTTCTACAATCTTGGATAGAAAGAATGGCGCGCTGCGGCCTGGGAAGGGCGCTGCAGCGCGAGAACCCTTCTGGAAATTCTGAAATTTTGTCCTAAAAATCCTGATGTACTGTTTGGGCCATATCTTGAGTTCTACAAGTCTGTTTTGGACGATCTTAGAGTCCACGTAAAGATAACAGAATTCTCTTTCATTCTAAAGTGGTTAAGATGTCCAAATACAACTGGAACGGCCTAGAAATACTGAAGAAAAGTCAGTTACGAATTTTCCTTCAAAACCGAATCAGTTTAGGAAACGTATTATGTGCCGAACTGCAGAAATTCAACTTTGACAAAGAAATTGCTATAATTCCTACTTCTAATAAGTATGGTAATTGGGGCGGCTAGAACATTCCAGAATCAGATCTACACAGGGAATTTGCAATTCTATTCTCATTCAAGAACGGAAATTGCCAATCTTCTATTCCAACTCTAAAAAGGCAATTGTTTGGTGGACAAGACTTCTAGAGCCTATATAAACACATCCTACCATTGTAATTTGGAGAATAACCATTACATATCAATTACTTAGATTTATTTGTATATTTTCATACTTTGTTTTTATCATGGTTTCATCAGATCCCATGATGACAAGAGGTTCGTTTATGAACTAATCGTTGTCATGGGATTCTAACGGATTTATTTATGGAGCTTTAGTATCTTGATGCTTTACAGATCTGTGTGTGATGTATATCTGATATCCTCGTATGGTTGTGTTTCATGTATTTAGATGCGTAGCTAACATCTAATTTGTTAATCTCTTGTGAAGCGAGAGTGGATCTTGAGATTTAGAACTTGCCATGCTAGAATAGGATAGGTTGATGTTTTAACATCATGATTTGTGGCGTAAATAGAGATATTATGCTGCCCTATGTGTTCAATGTGGATAACTTGCTCTTCAACCGTTATGTTTTCAAATTCTATAGAGATATAGGGTCTAAGCATAATTGGTGTCTATTCATCTTCTATCTCTTTTGTGGATGTATGTTTAGTTTGGTATTCGTATACTGAGAAGTAGCGTATACTTGTTTCGTGTTGTCCGATCAGATATCATAACCATTGCATATAGTGATTAAAGGCGTCAGATCTAAGCAAAGTATTTAATGAAGTTAGGATTCCATGGTTTATCTTGCAGAAGTAATTCGATTTCAATTCTTGTTAGTTAGTTAATTCTTAGTTTGTTAATTTGCTTTTTAGTTAGATTTAGTTAATTGAAACCCAATTTTTTATTTGTCTTAGCAGTGAATTAAAACCATACATTGTTGCATAGGTACAGTACTGAATTAAAAACCAGATCTCTATGGGAACGAACTTGACTTATATCTATATTACTTGTGACCACGTACGCTTGCGTGAATTAGTGTTAACAGAAACCACTTCTAAAATCATCTTTGGTATTTGTAATATTTATCATAAAATTTCCAATTCGAAGCCAAGGGTATAGATAGGTGAAATCTATTTTCGAAGTTCAGTCAACTACGGATCTTTACTATTCACACCTCTTTCACTAAAACGTTCATAACTCGGTAACCGTTAACTCAAATGACGCACCGTTTTCGCGTACATGATCTAGAGAATGTCTAGAAGATAGCTAACTCAAAATTTGACTTAGGTCAGAAGATTAATTTTTCGTATTTTTGCCAAAACAGGGCAGTAGCAATTGGACAAATAGTGCTTCCTCCTAAAATGGCTTCTTCGTATTTAACCTCGATTCGAACATTTTTATAAAATCGAAAAACGATCCGTTTGACATGTGGTTTCCTTTCAAACCTTCATTATG
Source organism: Kitagawia praeruptora (assembly GCA_037693485.1). Classification (NCBI taxonomy): domain Eukaryota; kingdom Viridiplantae; phylum Streptophyta; class Magnoliopsida; order Apiales; family Apiaceae; genus Kitagawia; species Kitagawia praeruptora. The sequence goes on along the minus strand of CM075348.1, from coordinate 2,212,553 downwards.
ACCTCTAATATTTAATTACTAAGATTCGCCACTGACTTAGCAACATTAAAGGGGTTCAATTTTAGTTACGAACTTTCGTTTACGGTTTCGAACCACTTTTACGGATTTGATCATAACTCCTAAACCGTAAGTCCGTTTCATTCTATTCTTTCGCCAAAGCGATCTATGACTCGAGATCTACAAGGGTGTGTCATCTATTCATCACAGTCAGAAAATTATCTCAACTGTTAAGCTCGGTTTTTAAGGGTTATCAAAATTTTGACATTACGACGGCTGTAAATCGAACGTTTCAAAATTGTTACATCAATCACCAAGCCACACCGGGCATACATACATCCTATACACATGATTATCATCTTAAAATGTCCAGGAATATCTCACTTTAACATCACAATCATCAAATGGCTGAATCAACTACAAGATCATGCTAACATGCTTACAATAACATCATAATCATATCTATACTAAATCAACCAAGAACATGTGACAAGGCCGTCGCGTGCCTATCAAATAATAAATCTAACAAATCCTTCTAACTATGTAGTAGGGTAAGTCAGAGTCGATCCCACAGAGACAAACGTATCAATCACTAGTTGTTTCTGATTTAATTCGGCTAAGCAAGTAACACAATAAATATTGAGAGATTATTAAACTAATTTTATACTAAAGGGAATTGTGTTTGTATTAATCAAATATTAAAAACATCCAGAATTAAGTGTCTCCGCTAGCATGAATTGATGCAATTGTGAATTCCCGCCCCAATTAATCGTACGCTGCTCAACAGGAAAGATGCGCCCTATAAATACCAATAACCTCTCTCGAGTATTAATGGCTTCTCTTAAAATACAATCAAGCCTATTCTCATGGTATCATGTAATTTAGAGACATTAATTACAGCACCCTAAATTCCTAACAATCCATTCTACCTATTCTCATGGAGAATTTCATGTTCTTACTGGATAAATCACAACCCTCTAATCCAACTCTCGTTGATAATTAGATATTGGTTCAAACAATACACATAATCACGTCTGATTTGTAATTGCTAATTAAAACAACTCAATAAGCAAGAGCAATTAAACAATCAAATTGGGGGAATTGGGAAATTCACACATCAATCATAACTAGGGTTCTACTTAACCCTAGATTAATTATCTACTCACTCATGATTGAATTAATAAAACAAGAATTAATAATTGAACACATAATTATAAGAATAGAAGAAAAACCTTTAATCTTGATCTTCAAAGAAAATAAATATTCTCCCAAAAATCTCCAGAAGAAAGTGTTTACAAAGTTGTGTCTAATGATATTTTTTTCGATCCTCAAATAATAATCCTAATTCCGTTTATATACCGTGTTACAGGGATAAATATAATTGGCCCCCTCCAATTCGAGGCCAATTCTTTTACAAGTATATTAAGTACCGGCCTCCACAGGTGAGAACATCTCTTTTATTTTTTTATATAAACAAGACGTGCGCACATGCACAGAACAAACTGCTAGTCTACTCTCTTGGCTTGAGTGTGCCACGCACGCGCCAGTTGTATTAGACTAGGCCTGCGCATGAGATGCACACAGAAGGTGGGCGCGTGGGTTTGGAAATCAGCAAGTGACACAGCATGCATGTAACGTGCTTGAATTGAAGTGTTGGACAGAGGGAATTGGCGCTGCATGCGCTTAGAACGTGCGCTACTGCGCCTCACCAACAGAAAACAAACTGCGCCACAGCGCTTGTCTCGCGCTCCTGCGCTGTGAGCCTCCTGGAAATTCACTTATTCTGCTCCAAAAATTGTTTAGCAACGAACCAAAATTTATTCATTTCTTCTCGTAAATTTACCAAATTAATTTCTCGAACTTAAAATCACATAAATCACTGAATAATGCTCGATTTCTTTCAACTTGGCAATAATTTATTTCCTGCAATAAACTCCAATAAAACTCATTAAATCGACATGATTATTCACAAAAGTACCGTAAATACGGGAATAAAATCCTATAAAGTATATATAAAATACACTCTATCAAATATCCCCACACTTAGCACTTTGCGCGTCCTCGTGCAAACTAAAATAATACACTAAACTAACTAATTAGTACCACTTCCGTAGGTGATCACGGTTGCATTTAACATATGCAACAAGTCCTTTGAACCCCTAGGTAGCCCTAGTGGACGAGTGAGGTCTCGTGAGGGCTTATAGCGAATATACCCACAAAATCCATCTAGCTCATGCAAAAGATTAATGCCAACACAACACCACACACACAAGTCCTCTCATGCCACATCAGCTTAAGAATCAAAATAAAAATGCAATGCCTTGGTGTCTAAAGTGCAAATATCCACATAGTCTACTCAAAGATGATGCAATAAGATCATAGAAATTCATGTCAAATGTAAGAATAGGTTGGTAAACATGCTAAGCACACAAGAGCACATCTTTGAGACAAAATCTGGGATCTCCTATGCCAAAAGCAAAAACTCACCCTTCACTCACAAAAATATTCACTCAAAACAAGGGTAAGTGTTTCACTCAACTCCAACAATATCATAAACATGCTTCGTCCTTGTTATCAATCTAACCTTTAACGCAACATACATCATCAATGACAATCAAAAGGTCTTTGTTAAGGTTGTAACGGGGCTAGGGACAAGGTATGTCAAGAAAGCCAAAGAAGGTTAAGTCAAAAGCTAGTACCTGACAATAAAATTCAAACAACTCCCATACTTTCATCCCCACACTTGAACTTTTATTTATAAACAACTTGACTAGTCGAAACAAAGTAGGATCACAAAGAGATAAAAATGCTCTCAAATTTATATATATATTTTTTTCTTTTTCTTTTTTTTTTTTTATTTTTTTTTTATTTTTTTGTTTTTTTAGAGAGCAAAATAATAGCAAGAACAACGATCCCACAAATATGATTTCAAACTTCGACTAACAAGCTATGAACCAAACCCCAAATATTCCCCCAAAGTTATGATCATCAATAAAAACCCCCCTTTTATACACACCTTATCACTCCCTTACGAACAATACTAGCCTTTGACAATTGGGTTCAAATTTAATGCAAGGCCAATATAATAAAAAGGATAATGGCAAGTAACTTGGCGTGTCACCGAAAGAATAAGATTAGGCTCAAAGGGTTAACTAATGGATCATGTATAAATGGTTTGGATATATGGGAAATATGAAGTTATACCTAATTGCCTTTATCATGTTATCATCAATTAATGTCATGCATCTTAAGAAAAACTTCAAGCAAGTGCTAGCAATGCAAACGACAAGTGGACACTCAAGCAAACGAAAAATCATGCAAAAGATATGCATATAGGCTCAAAACTCGCTTGGTGTGACAAAACATAATCAATCCCAAATAACAGTCTCTCTAACGCACCTACTTGTACTCAAAGCATATAGACCAAATTACCTTGCACATATTCATGTCATTCTAATCACTTAGCACATTCAAAAAGTCTACTAGTTTCTACTTGTTAGTGTAAGTGTGTGCACAAGGACATCACATATCACTTCTCAAACAAAAGCATCCATAAACACAAGATTCCTACGCATGCATGGGTGCAATTAGCAAAATACAACAACTAATCAAATTACATGGCTAGAATTATTTTTGGTATTTTTCATTTTTAATTTTTTTTTTTACTACTAATATGCTACTACAACAAAGCACATCCCCACACTTAAATGTGGCAATGTCCTCAATGACACAATACTAAGAATATAAACTAATAACAAGAAGGAAAGAAATACTCCCCTATGCCGAAGCATGAAGTGCACCAGTCCTCCACAGTATACAGAATCCATGGGTTGCCTCCCAAGTAGCGCATTTGTTTAACGTCGTTAGCCCGACACCGACTCATCAATCATTCAGCAGACGGAGAAGACAACAGAATATCCACCTCCTCATTAATTGGTTCACCAGCTCTATAGTGCTTCACTCTTTGCCCATTCACCTTAAATGACTCTCCATGGCTATTCATCAATTCAACTGCACCATAGGGAAAAACCTTGCGTACCTTGAACGGACCCGACCACCTAGAACGAAGTTTTCCGGGAAAAAGTCTTAACCTCGAATTGAACAGAAGAACTAACTCCCCTTCCTTGAATTCTCTTCGTAACAGCCCTTTGTCATGCCACTTCTTTGTTTTCTCCTTGTAAAGCTTAGAACTTTCATAAGCCTCAAAACGAAGCTCATCTAGCTCATTAAGTTGTAGAAGTCTCTTTTCACCCGCTGCTAACACATCAAAATTCAGACCTTTGATAGCCCAAAATGCACGGTGCTCTAACTCAACGGGAAGATGGCATGCTTTTCCATAAACCAATCTATACGGAGTTGTCCCAATAGGTGTCTTGAACGCAGTTCTATAAGCCCAAAGTGCATCATCAAGCTTCATAGACCAATCCTTCCTTGATTTTGCAACTGTCTTCTCCAAGATATTCTTTATTTCACGGTTAGAGATCTCCACCTGACCACTGGTTTGGGGATGATACGAAAGTCCCACCTTATGATAAACTCCATATTTCTTCAACATTGCTTCAAAACGATTCTCGAGAAAATGCTTTCCTCCATCACTAATCAAAATCCTTGGCACTCCAAATCTAGGAAAAATCATCTTCTTAAAGAACTTGCTCACCACACGAGCATCATTAGTGGGAGATGCAATGGCTTCAACCCATTTTGAGACATAATCCACAGCTACCAAGATATACCTGTTCTTAAAAGATGGAGGGAATGGTCCCATGAAATCTACTCCCCAAACATCAAAAAGCTCCACTTCAAGAATGCTATTGAGAGGCATCTCATTGCGTCTTGAAATATTTCCAGTTCTTTGACAACGATCACAAGAATGAACATATTGGTGGACATCTTTAAAAAGAGTTGGCCAATAAAAACCGCACTGAAGAATCTTTGCAGTAGTTTTCGTAGTACTTGCATGACCACCACTTGGCAAATCGTGACAGTGTGAGATTATAGAGGAAATCTCATTATATGGAACACATCTTCTAATGACTCCATCTGCACAAGATCTATAGAGAAAAGGATCATCCCAAAAGTGCTTCCTCACATCATAGAAAAATTTCTTCTTTTGCTGCGACGAGTAACCATGAGGAACAGTTCCACTAGCTAAGAAATTAGCTATGTCAGCATACCAAGGAACCTCTAGACTTGCAAGAGAAAGTAGATGATCATCAGGAAAAGAATCATCAATTGGAGTAGATTTACCATCATCCGCATCAAGAGTAAGGCGTGAAAGATGATCAGCAACCACGTTCTCAGCCCCTTTCTTATCTTTAATCTCTAAGTCAAATTCTTGAAGAAGCAAAATCCAACGAATCAGACGAGGTTTAGCATCCTTCTTACTCATCAAGTATCTCAAAGCTGCATGATCCGTGTGAACAATAACTTTCGAACCAACGAGATAGGATCGAAATTTTTCCATAGAATACACCACTGCTAGCAATTCTTTCTCCGTTGTTGCATAATTAATCTGAGCCCCATCCAAGGTCTTGCTTGTATAGTAAATAGCATGAATCTTCCCATCTTTCCTTTGGCCTAGTACTGCACCAATAGCTTGATCACTAGCATCACACATGATCTCAAATGGTAGACTCCAATCCGGTGGTTGCATAATTGGAGCAGAGACAAGAGCTTTCTTCAATGTTTCAAAAGCCTCAACACAAGCATCAGTGAACACAAAAGGTACCTCCTTACCCAAGAGCTCGGTAAGAGGTCGAGCAATCTTCGAAAAATCTTTTATGAAACGGCGATAGAATCCAGCATGACCAAGAAAACTTCTTATCCCCTTGACTGAAGTAGGGGGTGGTAAGCGCTCAACAACCTCGACCTTGGCTTTATCAACTTCAATGCCTCTCTTCGAAACAACATGACCCAGAACAACTCCCTCTTGTACCATAAAGTGACATTTTTCCCAATTGAGAATGAGATTAACTTCTTGACATCTATGAAGCACCTTCTCCAAGTTATGTAAGCATACATCAAAAGAAGTTCCACCAACTGAGAAGTCATCCATAAAAACCTCCATAATGTCTTCAATGAAATCTGAGAAAATTGCCATCATACATCTCTGAAAAGTGGGAGGAGCACAACATAGACCAAACGGCATTCTGCGGTATGCAAATGTACCATAGGGACATGTGAAAGTCATCTTTTCTTGATCATTCGGATGGATAGGAATCTGAAAGAAGCCTGAATATCCATCTAAGAAGCAGAAGTAAGAATGTTTCGCCAACCTTTCAAGCATTTGATCAATAAAAGGGAGAGGAAAATGATCTTTCCTTGTGGCCTTATTCAATTTCCGATAATCAATGCACATTCGCCACCCTGTCACAGTTCTAGTAGAGATCAACTCACCCTTATCATTCTTCACCACGGTCATTCCTCCTTTCTTTGGAACAACATGCACAGGACTAACCCACTTGCTGTCAGAGATAGGATAGATTATACCTGCATCAAGAAGTTTTAAAACCTCCTTTTTGACCACCTCCATCATATTAGGATTGAGTCTCCGTTGGGGTTCAATAGAAGAAGCTTGCTCATCTTCCAAAATAATCTTATGCATGCAGAATGATGGATTAATGCCCTTAATATCATCAATGGAATACCCAATAACATTTTTATATTTTTTCAAGATCGTGAGCAACTGCTCAATTTGAATGTCATCAAGCTCAGAATTAACAATGATAGGATATGTTTCATTAGGGCCCATAAACACATATTTCAAAGATGCAGGTAATGGTTTCAGTTCTACCTTAGGAGGCGTGGAACTCTCCTTAACTTCCTCATGCTGTAGCACATTAGAATGTTCATGCTTATATGTAGGTGCTGCATCCAAAAGCTTCTCGTAACCCTGACACTCTCCATTTTCTTCATCAGCATTACCCTCAAGAACAGCTTGAAGTGGATCCTCAGATAAAAGAACTTTGGCTTTCATGTCGATCACTTCCTCTAGTGCATCCACCCTATTCACAAACTCATCCATAGAAGGATGTCCCATTGTACTTTGCAGCTTGAATTCCATCTTCTCTTCGCCTACCTCAAAAGAAATCCTTCCATTTTTCATGTCAATGATAGCTCCAGCTGTTGCTAAGAAAGGCCTCCCAAGAATGATAGGAATATTTGCATCTTCTTCCATTTCCATGACAACAAAATCACACGAAATATAAAACTTTCCTACCTTAAGGGGCACATCTTCAAGAATTCCCAATGGAAATTTCACACTTCTGTCTGCCAGTTGTAGAGAGATATGTGTGGGTTTTAGTTCACCCATCTGAAGCTGTTCACAAATTGATAAAGGCATCAAACTGACACTGGCTCCAAGATCACACAAAGCTCTTTTTATTTCGACATCCCCAAGCTGAACAGGAATAGAGTAGCTACCTGGATCCGCTAACTTCTTCGGAAGATCATTTTGCAAGATGGCACTGCACTCTGTCGTTAATGAGATGGTAGAGCTTTCTTCAATTTTTCTCTTCCTTGACAAAATATCTTTCAGGAACTTTGCATAAGATGGCATCTCAGTGATAGCATCCATGAATGGGATATTGATATGTAGCTTCTGCAAAATTTCAAGGAACTTACCATACTTCTTCTCTAGCTTGGCTTGTGCCAACCTTTGTGGAAAAGGAACAGGCGGCACATATGGTTTGAGAGGAACAGTTTCTGATTCTTTCTTTTCTTTTTCCACGACCTCTGAGTCTACCAGTTTCTCAGTTGCAATCTCCTCTTCACCTTCCTTAGCATTCACAACATTTTTGCTCACTTTCAATTCCGGCTCCTTCAATTCTGTACCACTTCTCAAAGTTATAGCATTGATATGGCCCCTTGACGGTTGCTCAGTTTGGCCAGGAAGTTGGCCTGAAGACTTATTAAGTTGGCTCAACTGTTGAGAAATTTGAGTGATCGTGTTTTCCATCATTTTGTTGTGAGCCTTTATCTCATTGATGCTTGAATCGAAGTGCTCATTCTTCTTTGATTGAGTAGAGATAAATCCTTCCATAAGACTTTCCAAGTTGGATTTCTGCGGCTGAGCTTGCTAAAAACCAGGAGGCTGAGAAAAATTATTCTGTGAAGATTGAGCTTGACCTTGATTGTTCCTGTAGGAGAAATTTGGATGATCTCTCCAACCTGGATTGTACGTGTTGGAGTAAGGATTATACCGTGGCCTCTGATTCTGATTGTAAAGAGCATTATCTTGCTCAACTGCCATTCCAGAAGGATTGTATTGACAAGCAAGTTTGGTGTGTCCAACAACACCACATATCTCACATGAAGCAACAGTAGATGGAGAACTTCTGGCATCCAATTGCTCAATCTTTTTGACCATAGCCTGCATAGTAGTATTCAACATGGTTAGAGCATCAACATCATACTTACCACCTTTCTTAGGATGATTTCGATCACTGTATGGATAATTATCATTAGACGCTATCTCGTCTAACAAAGCTTTCGCATCCTCAGTACTCTTCTTCATAATAGAACCACCAGAAGAAGCATCAACAAAGTTTCGGAACTCTTGTGTCAACCCATTATAGAATGTTTGGATCAACAACCAGTCAGGAATTCCATGGTGAGGGCATTGTCTCTGAAGTCGCTTAAATTTTCTCCAAGCATCATGAAGTGACTCGTCATCATCTTGACGGAAATTAGAGATCTCATTCCGGAGCTTAGAGGTCTTCTTCTGACTGAAGAATTTAAGTAGAAAAGCCTTCGCAAGACTATCCCAAGTAGTGAATGTGTTTGGTCCTTCATCTTTCAACCAATCTTTTGCTGTATCTCGAAGAGAGAATGGAAATAAACGCAGCTTTATAGCATCATCACTAACATTGGTCAGCTTTATTGTATCACACTTTTCAAGAAAACTCTCAAGATGATCAACAGGATTTTCAGTGGACAATCCTGCGAAAGAATCATTGGAGATGAATTGGATGAACTGAGGCTTGAGCTCAAAGTGTGTAGCTGTGACTGCTGGTCTGACAATGCTGGAGAGTACGCCTGTAGCATCTGGCATACCATGCTCCCTGAGAGCTTTAGCTGTTGTATCAGTCATAATTTCCTTATCCTTGTTTTTCCTTCGCTTGCCTGCTTGCCTTCTTGCTGTAGCTTCAATTTCAGGATCAATTTCAATTAAGTTTTCAGTACCTGAACTTCGAGTGTGCATGCAACAAGAGAACTAGAAACGATGATCAATTAACAAGGGAATAATAGCCGAAGCAACTCAAATAAAATACTTAGCTAAATCAATTCAAAATTAACTAATCTAACACTGCTTTGTCCCCGGCAGCGGCGCCAAAAATTTGACAAGGCCGTCGCGTGCCTATCAAATAATAAATCTAACAAATCCTTCTAACTATGTAGTAGGGTAAGTCAGAGTCGATCCCACAGAGACAAACGTATCAATCACTAGTTGTTTCTGATTTAATTCGGCTAAGCAAGTAACACAATAAATATTGAGAGATTATTAAACTAATTTTATACTAAAGGGAATTGTGTTTGTATTAATCAAATATTAAAAACATCCAGAATTAAGTGTCCCCGCTAGCATGAATTGATGCAATTGTGAATTCCCGCCCCAATTAATCGTACGCTGCTCAACAGGAAAGATGCACCCTATAAATACCAATAACCTCTCTCGAGTATTAATGGCTTCTCTTAAAATACAATCAAGCCTATTCTCATGGTATCATGTAATTTAGAGACATTAATTATAGCACCCTAAATTCCTAACAATCCATTCTACCTATTCTCATGGAGAAATTCATGTTCTTACTGGATAAATCACAACCCTCTAATCCAACTCTCGTTGATAATTAGATATTGGTTCAAACAATACACATAATCACGTCTGATTTGTAATTGCTAATTAAAACAACTCAATAAGCAAGAGTAATTAAACAATCAAATTGGGGGAATTGGGAAATTCACACATCAATCATAACTAGGGTTCTACTTAACCCTAGATTAATTATCTACTCACTCATGATTGAATTAATAAAACAAGAATTAATAATTGAACACATAATTATAAGAATAGAAGAAAAACCTTTAATCTTGATCTTCAAAGAAAATAAATATTCTCCCAAAAATCTCCAGAAGAAAGTGTTTATAAAGTTGTGTCTAATAATATTTTTTTCGATCCTCAAATAATAATCCTAATTCCGTTTATATACCGTGTTACAGGGATAAATATAATTGGCCCCCTCCAATTCAAGGCCAATTCTTTTACAAGTATATTAAGTACCGGCCTCCACAGGTGAGAACATCTCTTTTATTTTTTTATATAAACAAGACGTGCGCACATGCACAGAACAAACTGCTAGTCCACTCTCTTGGCTTGAGTGTGCCACGCACGCGCCAGTTGTATTATACTAGGCCTGCGCGTGAGATGCACACAGAAGGTGGGCGCGTGGGTTTGGAAATCAGCAAGTGACACAGCATGCATGTAACGTGCTTGAATTGAAGTGTTGGACAGAGGGAATTGGCGCTGCATGCGCTTAGAACGTGCGCTACTGCGCCTCACCAACAGAAAACAAACTGCGCCACAGCACTTGTCTCGCGCTCCTGCACTGTGAGCCTCCTGGAAATTCACTTATTCTGCTCCAAAAATTGTTTAGCAACGAACCAAAATTTATTCATTTCTTCTCGTAAATTTACCAAATTAATTTCTCGAACTTAAAATCACATAAATCACTGAATAATGCTCGATTTCTTTCAACTTGGCAATAATTTATTTCCTGCAATAAACTCCAATAAAACTCATTAAATCGACACGATTATTCGCAAAAGTACCGTAAATACGGGAATAAAATCCTATAAAGTATATATAAAATACACTCTATCAACATGCTTAAAACTCAAAGTAAGATCTAAGGTTCTTAAGATTTATACCTTCCTTGGAGTGTGTAAAGACCTTGCTAAGCCTTGTATAGTCCTTTTATACCCTTAACCAAGCTTAGATCATCCAAGAAATTAAGAAAAGCAAGATTTGTTCTTGAAGTTACTATTCACCCTAGACTTTGATGATTTATTTAAAAATGGAAAACTTGTAGTTTGAAGCTAGGATTTCTAGGAGACCATTTTTATGAAATGTAAGATTCATCATAAAAGTTTGGAGATCAAACAATGGTTGGAAGAGGGTTTTTGATTCTTGAATTAGGCATAAAGCCGAATGGAGCAAGATGAGAGAGTTTGGAGTTTTTGATCTTGGTTGCTTGGTTGATTTGCATTATTGTGATGTATTTTGGAAATATCTTGGCATAAAGTAGCTTTAATAAAGTGCACATGTCATTGCATGCATCATCTAGCCATGTGTTGGTGTTTAAGTGGTTTTCATGCTAAGTATTGGTTGGATTTCTAAGTACTTGGTTTATGCTTCAATTGTCTAGTTACTCTTGTAACTAAATGGTTACTAGATATTTTCTAGTAGCACATGCATGTATCTAGATTCCCCTGCTTGTTTCTTTGTCCGGTTATTGATCCGTTTGATTAATCGTTCCCTGGAATATCTCACGGATTTCTAGTTAGGGTTTTACCGGAAACCTCCGTATTAATTCTATTATAATTTCTATCTTTCATTGCAACCCTCGAATTAATATTCCTCAAATATTAAATAATAAATCCTTAATCTATCAGTGTCTAGGGGAAATCTCGAAGAAAACGAAAGTGTTGTTTTTCAGAATCCGACATCTTTTACATACACTTATTTTCCCCTTGGATCACTAATACGAACTCAGAAATTCATTCCAGGTACTTCTATATAGTGTCGTCTCATAATATTCTTATTTCCATCAAAAACACTATTCATCACTTATTCTCTTTTTAGTCCTGGTACTTAGAAAATATCTTTGTGCTTCCTCGAGCATTCCTTAACTCTTTCATGGAACCTCCGCACTTGTAACTGATATCGATCTGGATGACAGGTGGGTATCTATTTCTCTCTAGGGAATCTTATCTTAACTTTCTAGGAGATAGATTATTCTAATCTAAGTTGTCACCCAATAGCATTCTTCAGGACATATAACCTTGGAATCTATATCCTTTCAATATTAAATCTTTAGAACCAGTGTTATATCGTAGTTGTAACCATTGTTCACTCTTACCTCAATACATAATAAAAAGTTTTAATTCTACCCAAAAATCTGGGTTCTTACAGTCTCCCCTCCTTAAAAGGATTCCGTCCCGGAATCAGGTAGAAGACAATTGGGTACTTGTTGTTTATTTCGCTTTCCAATCCTCTGGTCGATCCTTACACATTCCAATCTTTTCAAAGCACATCGTACTGGTGTTACAATACACCCTTTATCCATTCTACCAATTCTTTGATACTTTCGTACAACACCTTATCCGGTATACGCTCTTGTCCAGTCATATATTATTTACCTTATTGGTATCGGTATTGACTTTGGTATCACCATCGCGCTACGAATTCGGAGATAACCTCGCTCGTAATTACGCGTTTCCTAATCGCTTTAATCTTCGCAATCTCGATGTATATATATTTAGGTGGAAAAATTTATTGAGAGATCACTGTGATCAATGAACATTTGTTATATTGCATAGTTAGTACAGAAGGGGGCAAGCCTTTAGTACTTGACAAGCAATTAAACAATTAATGGCATTCCACTTAGACTTCTATCACACAGACAGAGAGTCACATAGTAGTACCCCCCCCTCTTTAAAGGTTTGTTCTTCTCAATTCAAAACGAATATGAATAAGAGAGAAAAAAAGGAAAGAATTCTAAAGAATTATAGAAAATTTCATGGTTGCAAAAATATCATACTTAGAATTTACCTCTGAACTATAGAGGTTTATCAGAGAAGAAAAATAATCGTAATCGTATCAATTACTACTATATCATAATCTCATGTGTCAACATATCCTCGGTGCTCGGTCCATTATTCTATGGACCTATACTCTGTTTAATCTTAGCAACACTTGCTTATGAAACACCTTTCAACTTCTCCGGTTAAATCATAGGTTTCCTCACTTGGCATTATTAATACTGACATTCCATGCCATGCTACCAGGTCTTTCTTATCCTTAATAATAATACTATCAGGTGGTCATCCCATGAGTTTGCTAGAAAGCCCATTCATAACATTCCTTGCTTCACATTTCATAATTATCTCCCAAATTTTTCTTTATCAATCACATTCTTCTTATTATCTGATTCTTATTTACTTCTATTGTTTAACTCCACCGTCATCTCATTGTTGAGACACTCGTCACCTTTATTCAATACGTGTCACATGATTGGGGTCAAATTTTCCTTTGTTCAACCATTTAGATTTTCACTTTCTCATTCCACGAGTCTCTTTATTACTCAATCAATCTATTCCAAATTTCCTCGATTTCCCCCAACTTGAAGGGGTCAATTTGTATGTCATTTATGCTTCAAGTTCCCACTTTCCGTTTTGGCCAATAACTTTGCCATTTCAATTCCATTTTTCTTGCTTCATTATTGGGTGTTGCGTAAAATATAGATGTGCAAGTGTACACAATTGTTGACGGAGGAATTTGGTAACAACAAATTTCGAGGTACTTCGCCGGAAACAAGATTTACAGCGGTGGTTCTTTGCCGAAAAGAGTGGTGGCGTGTAGTGGCTGTTTGTAATTGGTGGCTGAGATTGATAGGGTTAGTGGCGGCTATTCAGAGCTCTCGACTTCCAACCCTTCAATCGGCCTACGTACCCCGGTATTTATAGGGGATCAAGCCATACGTAGTTCTTGGAGAACAAGAAACCCACATGGGCTTGGATAACGGACCAGCTTCCGGAATGTTCTACTATGAGGCCTAACCACAAAAGGCCCAAGGCTCATCCAAGATCTCAAGACTTCACAGATAAGGAAACTTCCCCCGTCGAGGACTAGTCCTATCCGCTACCAGCTATCTTGATTTCAAGGATGCAGGTATAGCCGTAGTTTACCCCAAGTGCAGAACGCATCCCTGTCCCCCGAATGAGAAGCACCCACCAGATAGCAGGACAGGTGATCCAGAGCTTTTGGGTGCAAAGTGCAGGATTACTCCAAAGTTCCCCAATGAGGGCGCGCCCATTGGCTACAGGAACAGAGCTCCCAAAGCACACACCAAAAAGTCCCCATCTTTCCACCTTAGGGCGCACGGATGCCTCCCTTAGCGTCTAAGAAGGGTCCTTATATCCAGGCAAACCCTTGGAGGCCTTCTGCGACGGACATCCCCCTCCTGAGATACGATAGGAGGGAATTCTTCAACTTCTAGAATTCCAGCTTGGGTGGAATCCCACCTAAGTAGAATTCTAACTCGAACAGTATCTTAAAAGAGATTTCTTCAATGTCTTCTTAGAAAAACCAACTTGAACAGATTTGTCACTATATTCCTTATTTAGGGCACGCCCTCACCATAAGGAAAGCCAGGGCGCGGCCTAATTCCTCCATCTTAAGTCAAAATCCTAATTTATTCTAGAATTCCCCAAAGAAAAACCATATTTGACCCGAATCCATCTTGAAAATACCCGAACCGAATTTTGGCTATAACAACTACCCCCCAATTCCATACAAAATCAGAGATGATGTATGGAATTTCTTCTAATAAGCCCAAAATTTCACAAATCTTCATCAGGGCGCGCCTTGGCAAAGGGCGCGTCCTTAAAATCCCAAACGACTTAAGTGGCTGACAGCTGTATTCCACTACTTTTTCTAAATCCCTATAAATACCCAAACACTTCTCTTTTTACTCTTTTTACTCTCTCTCTCTTCTGAAAACTATCTTCCGGCGACTTCATTTTCCGAGTACCAATCCGGCCAATATTGACGGTTTTCTTCAATTTTCTTCCACCAATCTTGTTCCAGAACTTCTAAGGTACGTTTTGATGCCTTTAATTTGTACTTTCACCATGTATTTTGTCCGATTTTGCGATTTGACTCTTTGTTGCCTTCGTGTTCTTCAATATTACTTGTATATATATATGTATGTATGCATGCTTGATATTTATTTGCTGTTATAACTCTTTCAAAATATGTTTCTGAGAAACTGGTATAGCTGATCACTCTTCAGGGCGCGCCTTTGACACAGGGCGCGCCTTGGCATTTCTCTGATACTACGACGTATTTTTATAAATTTGATTCTTCAGGACACTTCTAGAATACCTTAGAAAATTTCTTAGATGTATCTTTTTACTCTAGGGCGCGCCTTTACCCAAAATACGCCTTAGACATCTAGATCTCAATTTTTGCAAAGAATTCTTCTATTTATTTAATTCTTGGACGCGCCCTAAGTCCCTTTTTTTTATTTAATTTTGCAGCTGGAGGGCGCGTCTCCGCCTTTTCACCCCTTTAGGGAATTCAACGAAAGTTTAGGAATCCATTCTCCATTGCCACCCCCCTTATCTCCTGAACCTTATAGGAGTCCTTTTTCATTTATTTCTCCTGAAGACAAGGCGCGCCTCATTAAAGATCTCAACGAAGGTAGAATGAACTTCTCTGATGGAGACTCCTTTGACGGTATTCCCCTTGAAACTCAAATATCTGAAAGAATTCCAACACCAATCCTTGAAAAAACTCCAAACCCCTTATACACAGATCCTTCTGACTATGATTTCACTCCAAATTCTAATTCTTCTAGTGATACACACTCTTCTGATACTTATTCTTCAGAGGGCGCGCCCTCGGCATCATCCCTCTCACCCATGGCCGATTCCGAACCAACATCTCCACCACCTTCTCCTGTCCCATTTGAACACTGGGAAGTCCTTGAAGAAGAAATTGACATCGACTGGGGAAGGTATAATGATCTACCAGAAAAAGAGAAAAATGTACTCAGAAAGAAACGGGGTAAACTTGCATGTGTAAACATGTCTTCCATGGCTACAAGTGATGAAGTAGGATGGGCCATGCAATATTATGGTCAAGAAGGAATTTGGGCCATCCCACATGCTCATCACCGTCCTCACATCTTCAATTATGGCAGAAACTTCAAAATTCCAAGGATGGTCTTAACCCCAAAGCTGGTGGCTCTTGGTGTGGGCGCGCCCTTACATCCCTACCTTGAACAAATACTCAGATGGTATGACATAGCACCTATTCAACTCTCCCCAAACAGCTACAAACTGGTGTTAGCTTTATTCATCCTTTATCACGACCTTGAGTTAGGAACCCCTTCTATGCCTGAGGTTAGCTATTTATTCAGCCTTCGAACCTATCACCAATAGGGGCAAGAAACCAAGATATGAGGGCGCGCCCTCATATGTCGAAACCTTGATTGGCCCTGCTGCTGCCTCTCTAGTTGAAGAAAAGGAGGTTGATATATGGCAAAACATGAATGCGGATGAAGAATCTCAATCCATGATTCGGGCATCCGCTCAACTTCTTATCCAATCTCTAGGGCGCGCCCAGAGGGTTCACAAAGAAAAAGTTCATCTTAACAGACTTGAAGCCGAGAATAGGAAGTATTCGAAGATGATTGTTGAAAATGATAATAAGTGGAAGAAAGATCTAGATGCCAAAAATGACAGAATTGCTGATTTGAAACATGATCTAGATGAATCCATTGAACATCGCACGCTTCTGAATACCAAAAATGACGAATTGGAGAAAGAGGTGAAGGAACTCCGAGCTCAGCAAGGTTCCTTTGAAATTGAAAAAACCAAGTTAAATGAACAGAGAGAAGCCATTGAGGATGAAAACTTTGAAAAAGGTTTCAACTTCTATCTTATTGGTTTTCTGGCCAACGACCCTGATTATACTTGGGAGAAATTTGGACCTGCTGCTGCTGAAGACATAGCAAAGTTCAAGGTTGACAGGGCCTTAGACATCAAGGCGAAAAGAATAGAGTTAGGATTAGAGGAAGCTTCTGAGGGCGCGCCCTCTACTGACAACGTTCAACCCTCTCCTGCTATTCCTACTCAAAAATCTCCTACAGATGTAGCTCAGGATGCACCTCCTTCACCCTCCAAGGTTATCTCTTCTCCCCCTAAGGACGCGCCTTAGGATTTCAGTCTTTTAAACCTATTTCGTATGTACTTAACTTTTAAGGTGCGGGTCCTTTGTAAAACCCTGCAATTTGTAACTCCTAACTTTTAAATGTCTTTTAAACTTTTGTTATGCTCTATTTATCTTCATGCTTTCATTTGTTAAATGCTTCCAATGAGGGCGCGCCCTAGATGGGAGCGCGACCTTTTCTTCATCATTTCCTTTAAGCTCTTCTCTTTAAAATATAGCACACATTGTTCATTCATGTTGAGGGCGCGCCCTAAGGCACTACCCTTTCAGGGTTTCTTTAACTTGTCAATTACTTCATAACAAATCTTTATACATGCTGAGGGCGCGCCCTAAGAAATGGGCACGACCTCTTATACTTCAATCAAAAAATCTTCAAAATTCTTGCAAAAAATGTCTTGATATTCTTTATTAATCTTCAAATAATCTCAGCAGAACAAGGGAAGGTATACATGTTATACCCCCCGAGCTAAGGAGAATAAACTTCTAAAAAATGTGGAAAAAACATCAAGTCTCAACTAGAACTAAAGAAGGCGTATATGTACTACCCCCTAGACTAGGAGAATATTTATTTATACTAGTCTATAACTTAAATATAAGCCTTCATACAATAGGGGGTCAAAGCCGCACCCTACTGATAATACTTTCTCAAATGCTCTGCATTCCATGCTCTTGGGATTACGTTGCCATCCAAGTCTTCTAGACGATAAGTTCCTCCCCAGATGATAGATTTGATCTTGTAAGGTCCCTCCCAGTTGGGACCAAAAACTCCATGTGCTGCTACTCTTGTATTAGGCATAACTTTCCGCAGAACTAAATCACCCACCTTGAAAAGCTGTATCTTCACCTTCTTGTTATAGTACCTTGCAGCCCTCTGCTGATAAGTTGCCAACCTCAACTGTGAGTTAGTTCTTGTCTCCTCTAGAAAATCAAGATTTAGCCTTTGGTTTACCATATTCGCTTCTTCTTCATAGAAATCTCTTCGAAATGATCCTGCTCCAATTTCCACCGGCACCATTGCCTCACAGCCATAAGACAACATGAAAGGAGATTCCCCAGTTGTAGACCTCGGGGTTGTGTTGTAAGACCATAAGACCATAGGAAGTTCTTCAGGCCAATTCCCTTTGCTTTCTTCTAATTTGGTCTTCAAAGTATGCTTGATTATCTTGTTAATAGCTTCAGTCTGCCCATTACTCTGAGGGTGATATACAGCTACAAATTCTTTCTTGATTCCCAAATCTTCACATAACTTTCGCAACTCTTTGCTATCAAACTGCTTTCCATTATCTGACACAAGCTTGTAAGGAATCCCGAATCTGCACACAATAGAGTTGAACACAAAATCCTTGATTTTCTTCGCTGTGATTGTGGCCAAGGGCATCGCTTCCGCCCATTTGGTGAAATAATCCACTGCAACAACAGCATACTTTACTCCTCCCGTAGATTTAGGGAGTTCTCCAATGAGATCTATTCCCCACATAGCAAACGGCCAAGGACTCATCATAGAGGTCAAGGTGGTCACAGGAATTGTTGAATAATTGGCAAACCTCTGGCATTTATCACATGCCTTGACAAACTCATAGGCATCCTTCTTCATAGTAGGCCAATAATAACCTTGCCTTAACACCTTCATTGCCAACGAACCACCCCCCGAGTGATTGCCACAAATTCCTTCATGTACCTCCCTCAAGATATAATTGCATTCATCTCCATCTATGCACTTCAAAAGCGGTTGATTGAAACCTCTTTTGTATAGAATTCCATCATACTCCACAAACCTAGCAGCATGATATCGAAGACGCCTTGCTTCAATTTTATCGCTTGGGAGAATCCCCCTACGGAGATATTCTAGAATTGGAGTCATCCAGGTGACTGACGGAATATTCTCCACTTCCATAACTTCCACTTCTGGAATACTTGGCACTTCTTGAATTTGTAGAGGAACTGTTCCTAATAACATAGCATCCTTCTGGGATCCTAGCCTAGCCAAAACATCTGCAGAGCAATTCTTATCTCGAGGAATGCATTCCAACCTTACTTCACGAAACTTCTGTATTAATCGTTGTGCACACTTCATGTAGAGCTCTGTTCTTGGACCTCTACACTGAAAACCTCCTTTGATCTGCCTGACCACTAATTCTGAATCACTTAACACAATCAAATTTACTACTTTCATTTCCAAGGCCATTTTCAATCCATTAATCAAAGCTTCATATTCTGCATCATTATTAGTTGCCTCGAATTTGAAGTGAATAGCGCTCATTAGTTGATTTCCTTCAGGTGTCACTAGAATTACACCTGCACCAGCTCCTCCATTGTTTACAGCTCCATCCACGTGCAACCTCCACCAAAGTTGAGGAATTTCCTCAAGAGGGCGCGCCTTCATAAGAGGAATTCCTGGTTCCGCTAACACAATTGACTTTTCCTCGGTCTCTGAATCAAACTCCAAGATGAAATCCGCTAAAGCCTGACCTTTAATTGATGTTCTTGGCGTATATTCTAAATCAAACTGCCCTAATTCGATGGCCCATTTCAACATTCTTCCTGAAGCTTCTGGTTTGTGAAGAATACTTCTCAATGGATAAGCAGTACGAACCTCGATCCTATGAGCTTGAAAGTAAGGACGAAGTTTCCTAGCCGCCAAGATTAAAGCGAAAACCAACTTTTCCATGCCGGTGTATCGAGTTTCTGCATCATGCAAACGCTTGCTCACATAGTAAACCGGGGACTGATGATCAACTTCTTCTCTCACCAACACTGCACTAATGGAGCATTCTGATACTGCCAAATATAATATCAAGGTTTCTCCCTCCACGGGTTTAGCTAAAAGCGGAGGATTCCCCAACTGTTCTTTAATTTTCTGAAAAGCATCTTCACACTCAGGAGTCCATACAAAATCTTTGGATGCTCCTTTGATTGCCTTGAAGAACTCTCTGCATCTATCCGAAGATTTTGACACAAAGCGATTGAGCGCTGCAATTCTCCCAGCCAAACTCTGAACTTGCTTCACACTGGATGGAGATTTCATGTCAAGTAGGGCTTTAATCTTGGCTGGATTCGCCTCAATCCCACGATGATTAACCATGAACCCCAAGAATTTTCCGGATTCCACTCCAAACACACATTTTTGAGGATTCAACTTCATTCTGAACTTCCTCAATACTCCGAACATTTGCTCCAAATACTTTACATGGTCCTCTGCCCTCAAGGATTTTACAAGCATGTCATCCACATACACCTCCATGGTTTTCCCTATCAAATCTTTAAACATCATGTTCACCAACCTCTGATAAGTAGCTCCAGCATTGATCAAACCAAATGGCATTCCAATATAACAGTACAAACCCCTATCTGTGATGAAAGAGGTATGTTCTTGATCAGGTTCATACATGGGAATTTGATTGTAGCCCGAATAAGCATCCATGAAACTTAAAAGAGCGTGGCCAGCGGTAACATCCACCAACTGATCAATCCGAGGGAGAGGAAAACTATCTTTAGGGCAAGCCTTGTTCAGATCCGTGAAATCCACACAAGTCCTCCACTTTCCATTAGGCTTCTTGACAAGAACAGGATTAGCCAGCCAATCGGGGTAATATGACTCTTTGATCAAACCAACATCTAGAAGTCTATCAACTTCCTCCTTCAATGCTATAGCTCTTTCTCCACTTACAGGTCGACGTTTCTGACGGATCCCTTTCTTGGTAGGATCTATGTTCAAATGATGACACATAATCTTTGGATCAATTCCTACCATATCAGCATGACTCCAAGCAAATACATCCAGATTATTCAAAAGAAAATTAGTGAGCATTCCTCTCAACTTGGAATTCAATTGAGATCCAACTTTCAAAAACTTACTTGAATCTTTTTCATCCACCAAAATGGAAATAGTATCCTCTGCAGGAGCAGTCTTTTCCACAGGTTGTGGTGTTCTTGGATCAAGATCAAAATCAAAACTCCGAGGATCCTCGATTGGTGATGCATCCTTGGAGGGCGCGTCCTCTTTAAGAGGGAAGTCTTCCTCAACAAGGGTATGCACCAATCCTTCAAGTAACATTCGTCTTCCTTCAACCTGTTCACCTCTGATATTAACTGAAATTACCTCCTCCGAGTCTTCTTCAATTTCCTCCAGAATTCCATCCTGAAGATCATCCAAAACTGGAAAACTATCCTCAGGGCGCGCCCTAGAACAAGGCATTTCTTCCTCTGGCTCTTGAACAAGATAATGGACTTTTACTTCTTCAAGAGTAATACTCATAACTCCAGAATTATTTTCACTGAGGGCGCACCCTCCATCCTGCTGTCTCCTGAACCCTTTAATTGCCTTATGATAACAATCTCTCGAGTCATGCTGGGATCCTCGAATTGTTCCCACACCATTTGGCGTAGGAAACTTCATTGCAAGATGATAGATGGAGGTCACAACCTTCATTTCTTTCAATAAGGGACGTCCCACCAAAGCATTGTGTGATGATTCCACATTCAAAATCATGAAATCCATCATTTGTGTTACAGAAAGAGTCCCTTCCCCGAGAGTTACTGGTAATTTGATAGCTCCCATGACCTTTACAGATTCGCCCGAAAAACCATAGATCCATCCGTTATCTTGAATCATATCCTTGTCTAGAAGTCCCAGCTTTTGATAAGTACTGTAATACAGAATATTCACCGAACTCCCATTATCAACAAAAACTCGATGTACATTCTTGGACCCAATCTGAATTGCCACCACCAAAGCATCATTATGAGGATGGTGTACCCATCTTGCCTCTTCCTCAGTAAAAGTGATATCAGCAAACTCCCCTTTGAACAATTTAGGTGGCCTCAACTCCAGACTATTCACATTTGTAAGAGGTCGATACCTCGCTTCTCTAGCGTATCTCTCCATAGCATGATTGCTGTCACCTCCCAGGTGGTGTCCACCAAAGATAATGTGAATGCTTCCTTCCTTCACGAACTTCTTCTCCTCAGGCCTATCATCCATATGGGGGGCGCGCCCTCCATCTCTCTTATCAAGATTCTCCTTGTGTTTTTTCACCTCTCTGACAATCCATTCTGTTAGATATCCTTCCTTGATTAAATCCTCAATCTCATCCTTCAATTGACGGCACTCATGAGTATTGTGCCCAGAAGATTCATGGAATTCACAGTACTTCCTTTTATCCTTACTTTGCCAAGAAGAGAGAGGCTCTGGCTTTCTGAAGAATCCTTTATTTTTGTTCACTTCAAAAATATGTTCAATGGAGGCTGCTAAGGGTGTGTAATTACCCGGCCTTTGATCATAAGTGTATGTATCTGGGGGACCCCAGTTTCTGCCAGATTCAGTTAAGTTCACACGATTGGCGCCTGTTGCTATCCGACGAGTTGGACTAGGGGATCTATCCTTCCTCTTTCCGACTTTTACCTTAGAACTGTTTTGGCTATCAGTCTTTCGATTATCTGCCAAAGATTGTTCCACAATCTTGAAAGATTCAGCTTGTGCAAACACATCAGCCAATGTCGATGGATCTCGTCCTTGGAGATGTTTCCAGAAATCGGTTCCCACTGATAATCCAGCAATTAGAAAACTCTTGAGCGTTTCATCAGTTGCTCCTCTCACCAGAGTTGATTCCGAGTTAAACCTCTTGAAGTAAGATTGCAGACTTTCTCCTTCCCTCTGCTTGATATTGGCCAAAGTTGTGACGGGAGGAGCGTATTTTACCGCTGCCTGGAATTTAGTCAAAAACAAATTCCTCATTACCTGCCAAGATGTAATAACTCCTGGGCCAAGTTTCTGAAACCATTGTTGAGCACTCTCCCTGAAAGTCGCTGCCAACAATCGGCACCTAGCCAGCTCTGTCACTTGATAGACATCCATCTCGATATCAAAGCGTCCGAGGAATTCGACAGGATCTGCATTTCCATGAAAGCGCAAATCATTTGTCATGGATCTATACCCAGTAGGAAGCTGTGCCTCTCTTACTTCAGTTGAAAATGGAGAGGAAGTTTGTGCAGTAGCAGATATTCTTCCTCCATCCAAGTGAGCAAGGAGCTTCTTCAGATCATCCACATTGAAAGTTCCAACCCCGGGAACATTCTGAATATTTGGTTGTGCCACAGTTTGAGTACCCCCTGGAGGTGGAGGTGGAGGTGGAGCCGCCGTCTCCACACCTCCTTGATTCCCTGCTTGTGGCTGAACAACATCCTCTTGAGTTTGAGTTTGTGTTTGCTGACCTTCTGGATTTCCATGAGGTTGCGGATTCCCCTGAGAATTTCTCTGATATTGCTCTCCTGAGTGAGGGCGCGTCCTCGATCTAGACTCATCAGAAGCACTTGGAATTTGATGAACACGAAATCTTCTACCTGAGGGCGCGCCCTGATGACGAGGGCGCCCATTTCATTGGTACCAATCCCTTCTTTTATCACCGTTATCACGGTTTCCTCTTGCTCCAGAGTTATGAAAAGTTTGATTAAATCCAAGGGGCCGCGACCTGTCGTGAACAGGGGGCGCGCGCTGTGGATTATTATTACGAGCAAGAGATCGTTCATGTCCAAGGGGCCTCGACCTGTTGTCAGGGGGCGCACGCTGTGAATCATGACTCCGTGCAAGGGCTCGCTCATGTCCAAGGGGCCTCGACCTGTTGTCAGGGGGCGCACACTGTGAATCATGGGGCCGTGATTCCAAGTATTGGCTTTTCTTCTGCTGCTCAAGGAGCACCATCCTTAAATCGTCATCATTAAGCCTTACTCCAAGACGCTCCTTCAAGCTTGCAAAATCTCTTTTCTCCTTAGCCATCTGTTCTTCATCCCGCTGAATCTCACTAGGGGTGCGCCCTGTCCGATGAGGGTGAGGGCGCGCCCTAGCTTCAGGACTCGACAACCTGCGCTCAGAGTTATCTTCACTTGGATGTTCAATAATAGGATCAGAGTATTCTAACCTTCGAGGAGTAATTAGCTGAAATCTCTTCTCCTGCCCTTCGCTATCTTTACGAGAGCTTTCCTCGACTTGGAGGGCTTTCCCTGTTCGATGATGATTTCGTGGGATACTCCGAGATTTTCTCCTTGACCCCTGATTTTCCTCCACGGAACACAATCTTGCCCCGAAATTATTTAGGGCATCACCCATGCGATACAGTTGCTCCATCAATGCCGCGTTACTGATAAGAACGGGTGGCTGGCCACCGCCGGTGGCTGGAGTTCCATGGTGGTGTGGGGGAACAGGGATTTCCTCCGGAACATAAGTTTCGTGATGAGCTTGGTTACCCTCCAAGCTATCTTCAAAATCGTAATAATCCTCTTCATGAGAACCTCCGCGCTGATTGTGAGACATCTTTTCCTCCTAAGATGAAGATCTTGATTGGCTCCCCTCCTTCTAGCGCCAATTTGTTGACGGAGGAATTTTGTAACAACAAATTTCGAGGTACTTCGCCGGAAACAAGATTTACAGCGGTGGTTCTTTGCCGAAAAGAGTGGTGGCGTGTAGTGGCTGTTTGTAATTGGTGGCTGAGATTGATAGGGTTAGTGGCGGCTATTCAGAGCTCTCGACTTCCAACCCTTCAATCGGCCTACGTACCCCGGTATTTATAGGGGATCAAGCCATACGTAGTTCTTGGAGAACAAGAAACCCACATGGGCTTGGATAACGGACCAGCTTCCGGAATGTTCTACTATGAGGCCTAACCACAAAAGGCCCAAGGCTCATCCAAGATCTCAAGACTTCACAGATAAGGAAACTTCCCCCGTCGAGGACTACTCCAATCCGCTACCAGCTATTTCTTGATTTCAAGGATGCAGGTATAGCCGTAGTTTACCCCAAGTGCAGAACGCATCCCTGTCCCCCGAATGAGAAGCACCCACCAGATAGCAGGACAGGTGATCCAGAGCTTTTGGGTGCAAAGTGCAGGATTACTCCAAAGTTCCCCAATGAGGGCGCGCCCATTGGCTACAGGAACAGAGCTCCCAAAGCACACACCAAAAAGTCCCCATCTTTCCACCTTAGGGCGCACGGATGCCTCCCTTAGCGTCTAAGAAGGGTCCTTATATCCAGGCAAACCCCTGGAGGCCTTCTGCGACGGACATCCCCCTCCTGAGATACGACAGGAGGGAATTCTTCAACTTCTAGAATTCCAGCTTGGGTGGAATCTTACCTAAGTAGAATTCTAACTCGAACAGTATCTTAAAAGAGATTTCTTCAATGTCTTCTTAGAAAAACCAACTTGAACAGATTTGTCACTATATTCCTTATTTAGGGCACGCCCTCACCATAAGGAAAGCCAGGGCGCGGCCTAATTCCTCCATCTTAAGTCAAAATCCTAATTTATTCTAGAATTCCCCAAAGAAAAACCATATTTGACCCGAATCCATCTTGAAAATACCCGAACCGAATTTTGGCTACAACAACAATCACAAACAAGTAATACAGTAGTAAATACCAGAAATCGATCCTCAAGGACTGCAAAATTTGTATTAATCGCAAGTTATATCTAACAATTCAGTTATCGAGCACAAAAATTGTTTGATGATTTTTATAACTAATTAATTAAACGAACTAAATTAACCAACTAAATTATACTAGAGAATAGAGTTTAATGTGTTCAAGTATGAGAAAATAAGTCAGGATAATTACTTCCCCCCAACACTTGGAAATCAGTAAAAGAGTTGCAAAGTACTATAGCGATTTCACAGTTTACTAGCTAGAATTCAATGGTCATATGTTTCTCTCGAAATCACTATGGTATAATTCCTATCAAATAAACTAACATATGTCTATGTCAATTTACTCTTCAGAATTTAACTAAGCACCAATTCACATAGCTATGCATGGTCACTATATATGTCTATACCGTAACAGTATTATAATCAAAAGATTTATAAGCATGCACCACTCAAGTTTTATGTCAATTAACTACAACCCTCTCGGTATTATAATTAACTCGGTAACCTACTACAGTTGATCAGACAATAGCAAGTATTAGCATGAAAAACACTTGAATGAGTAAACTATAGAATCGCATACATTACTCTTTAACAAAACACCAATAATCTCATGCTAGGGTTCCATAAAATTCCCAACTCAATAAATTTAGTTCATAATGAAAATCTCAAAATCATACAAGAATTGATAATACATAGACATGATTGTAAAAGTTAGGAGAGAATTCTGAACAAAAAGATGAAGAAAAACAAGCCGAGTGAATGTCTTCAATGGTTGAATCTCCTTCCTCAAGCTTCTTCTTTCTCTCTTGTTTGTGCCTCTCTCTCGTACGACGTGTGTATCCCCCAATTAGGTCTGATGTATCTAATAATATCTCTAATAAAAGTATTTTTAATTATTTAATATAATTACAAGGAGATTTCCCAATCAAAATTGAATTCCAAGAAGAGGAAATTCGTAACTCCCTTTTGGGCTCTGTTACTGGGATGATTCGACTGGATTTTAAATGCAAGACCACTTCTAAATTGAAGCCCTTCTCACAAGCTTTCCGTGGGCTGTTGAATCGCCTAAAACGGACTTCTAGAACTCTAGATATGGCCCAAACAGTGTAGACTGCGCAGCGACCCGTAAAATCCGAATTTTAATTAAATTACTTTCTAACTCTTGCTATTTAAACTCCAAGCCCTCCTTTATTATAACTCCTTCATACCTACAATAAAAAATTAAAATTTATTAAATAAAAATCCAAATCAGTACAAATTAACTTAAATATAGGGACAATATTAAGATTAAATGCACACTTATCACTGGGGCTTCTCGGGAGTCCGCATATCTAACTCCCTTATTGATCCTTAACTTTATATTCATTTCTATCAGTCGCTTGGTTCCCATTTCTACTATAATCACTCTACGAACCATCATAGCCTAATCATTTATTCCAATTATCACGTTGTTCCAAAATTTAAACCATCCGAGATAACCCTGGATGATTTCTCTAACTTAGATTTAGTCATGACATTGCCACAATCATTTTCATCTAATTCCGCAGAAAATCACCACTACATTAATGTGGTCCATGGATAAATCATCATCGTTTATCATTTACGTAGGGCTTTAATAGCTAGACATACGGGTTTCATGATTTGTCAAATCACCACTCTCTTAGGAAGACAAAATAATCACTATTCCTTACCCATAAGGAATACTTCCTAAACTTGATACAGATATCACATGAAGAAGATAGAATTGCAGAAGAGCTCCAAGCATTGCAGCTAGGATAGGTTGAGGATATCATTAATCGTATATCTCTAGTTGAAGATTGGAAGCTCAGCATTTTACTTAATCACTTTCCAAATCTCGTTAATCCTTATTACAGGGATACCTTTCAGCATCACGAATCTTTAACTTCATGTACTCTATCTTGTTTGCGCAGAAATACACTAACATAAACTTGCTTGTCATTCATCATCATGTCATTTAGCTTATCAGTATTTGTACCATCTCTGTTTCTGGTCATCTACTACCAATTCCTTGTTACTTAACCTCCCCCCTCTCTTTCCAAAGGAAAGGCGAGTCTCTTGGGGAATTTGGTCTGGCCTGTCGTAGAGCCTTCTAATGTCGGTAATGTGCTACCGGCAACCTCAGGAATCGAATCTTTACTTAAACTATTCTTATAGTTGATCCTGGCACAATCATCAGACAGAATGTAACTTCCTCTACCACATTATGACCATCAAGGTCCTTTACATTATCATCCTGTTCCCTTGGTATGAGATCTTATAATGCTCCTCTATACTTAAAGTGTCGGCCACCTCATTGGCCTTTCCTGATAATAATAATTTCTTGTAGTCAGCGTTTTCTGGATTTATTCCAACTCAAACTCCTCTGCCTCATTTCCCTCACTGTTGGGTGAACGTGTTCTCCCATAGACTCTGCTGAAGGAGAAAAATATACATAAGTCACTGCTTCCACCTTTCTGGTGTGAACTTTATCACTGTTACTCCTAATCATACCTAGGACATTTCTGTTCTTAGTTCTTTCTTGTTTTTAGGATAATCTTAGCCTTGATTGGTTCAATCCATACTTTCCCATGGCTTCACACATGCCTCCTCTGGCATCATTATTAATCTACATTCCTTGCCAAACTTCCATTTTGAAGTTCAGAATATTACCTTTTTCCTTATAAGGTTTTTTAGGCCATCCTTATCATTCTTCCTATATCTTCTAGGTACACGATATCTCAAAATATCAGTAGTCAATCCTATAACAATCTTGTCTAAGTACTCTTCGAGACTCCTTTCAGCCAATCCTTAAAGGTTATTGTTAGGAATAATTCATAAGTTGTGATGTTAAGAATAGAATTTACACATTATACTTCTTGTAATCCTGATCTTATAAAGGATTTAGCACTGTATATAGGTTTTATGTGTAAAACAGTTATCTGTATAGTTTAGTCAGGAATGAACAGTGTATCGGAGACTACATGTCAGGAACAGAGAGCAAATCCTGATGACGGTCTAATACTGATGGTGATCAGATACTGATGCAGTGTACAGATTCTGATATCAGTCATGCTACTGATGATGTCATTATGGATGCTACAGAAACTGGCAAGTGCTATAAAACAGGATCATTGTTTGAAGAACAAGCAAGAAGATATTATGAAGGAAAGAGTTTTCTATTGAAGGAAACTATCGACTAGAAGGCAGAACATTGTCATGTATAGATTATATCTTTCTGTTATTAGTTGATAGGTAGCATTATAAATATTCTCTCAATATCATTGTAAAGAGTGTGAGGCATAAGACGAAGTTGTGAGTTCGTGTGCGTAGCTCTGTATTAGGTTTGTATTCGAGAGTTCGAAACAAACAGAGAGATATTTGTATTGTCAGCAGCTGCTAAAGGTATTGTACACCTTTGGTAGAGTTTGTATTTGATCTTATTAATACAAACAAGAGTTTGATTCATTCGTTTATTCTTGTTCTTATAATCAAGCAAAAATCAGACACGATTATATAACTTGTATTCAACCCCCCCCTTCTACAAGTTATTCGAGTTAACAATTGGTATCAGAGCAGGTTGATTTCGAGTAATCATAAAGATCTGCAATCATGTCTGGTTACAAGGATGGGAATACTAAAATCCCTATGCTCAAGAGAAACGAATATACTCTATGGGAAGTAAAGATGTTGCATCATCTGGAAGCAACAGATCCTGATTATCTTGACAGAATCAGAGATGGACCTTTTGTTCCAACAAAGGTCGTTGGACAAGCAACAGTTGATGGTGTGGTTGTTCCAGAACATACAGCAGAGAAGCCAAAATCTGAATGGTCAGATAAGGACAAGGAGAATGCTCTCAAAGATGCTAAAGTGAGAAACATATTATTCAACAGTCTTGATTCTGTTCTCACTAACTATGTTCTCTCTTGTAAAACTGCTAAGGATATATGGGACAATCTTAAGGTTCACTGTGAAGGAACTAAGCCTGTCAGGAAGAATATGAGGACATTACTTATACAACAGTATGAGTACTTTGAATCCAAGTCTGGTGAGTCACTTACTGATACCTTTGATAGGTTTACAAAACTCATCAATGAGATGGCCATGCATGGTAAATGTAAGAACCCAGATTTTTGGGTAGAACTAAAACTTTTTATTATGTAATAATATGGGAATGAATAGTGGTTATGACTGCGATGTAACGACTGTCTATTTAATGAATGGAATGGATTTGGATTCAATTATTATACGTCATGCAGAATACCTTTGGTTGACAACATAGATAAGAATGATCTATCTCCTAAGAATATGAGAAGATTACTCCAAGTAAGATTATTCTTGTGTCATCCAAATCAATATCTATTATAAGCCCAGCGGTTCCGTAAAAAGGTTAAGGAACACTGGAGGGTAAACCAGGTTCATTTTCCTAATTATAGGAATTAAATAAAAATAAGTGATGAATAGTGATTTTGGTGGAATTTGGAATATTATTATAATAATGTTATACCCGGTATTCGGAACGGATTTCTGAGTTCGTATTAGTGATCGAGGAGGAAAATAAGTGTATGTAAAAGCTGTCGGATTCAGTAAAAGAGTACTTTTATTTTCTCCGAGATTTCCCTAGACACTGCAAGAATTAAGGATTTATAAAAGGGAATTAAGGAATTTAAATTCGAGAAGTATTAAGAAAGATGAAGAATAGTATTAGAATTATTAAGAAGGTTTTCGGTAAAACCCTAACTAGAAACGAATGAGTTATTCCCTCGAATGATCAATGAATTGAACAATAAACGGGCAAAGAAACAAGCAGGGGATCAAGACACATGCATGTTCTAGTGGATAACATCAAGTAACTAAGTAGTTACCAAGGTAACTAGCAATACTTAGACACCAACCAAACAACTAAGCTTACAACATACACCATTCCATAAAATCACTTCCACTTGGCTAGATGATGCATGCAATGACCTATTAGCTTTAATAAAGCTACTTTATGCTAGATATTTTCTAAGGACATAACAATAATGCAAGATGGGATGAGAGTAAACCAAGCAACCAAGCAAAAATGCTCTCTCTCCCCCATTTCAAGCCATTCGGCTTTTGCTCTTAATTCAAGGATTGAAATCAACCTTCCCACCATTGTTTGATCACCAAACTTTTATCCTAGATCCTATATTTCATAAAAATGATACCCTAAAAATCTTAGCCTCAAAATCCTTTGTTTCCATTTTTAATAAAATCATCAAAGTTAAGGGTGAATAGTAACATCAAGAACAAAATTCTTGGATCTTGAATTTTTGGATGGTCTAAGCTTGGTTAAGGGTGGACATGGACTATACAAGGCTTAGCAAGGTCTTTAACATTCTACAAGGAAGGTATAAACCTCATGAAACCCTAGTTTGACTTTGAGTTTTAATGATGTTCTTGATAGTTTTGAATTAGTATGGTTATGGTGATGATTAAAGCATGATTATGTAGTTAGTTTTGTTGATTAAGAGGTTCAATGATTATGATGGTTAAGTAAGATTTACTTGGACAGATTGAGATGTATATGAAGTGTATAAATTGTGTGGATGCCCGGTGTGGCTTGGTTGGTGTGTTATGATTTTAAAAAGATTCGATTTATAGCCGTCGTAATGCCCGATTTTCGTTTAACCTTAAGTAACCATGCATCACAGTACCTTTAACTCACTGTTAAGCTTCGATTTCTGCCATGATAAGCTAGATTATGTTATAAGCTTCGTTTTGATATAAAGTTCGTATGAAATGGACTTACGGTTTAGGAGTTATGATTAAATTCGTAAAAGTGGTTCGAAATCGTAAACGAAAGTTCGTAATTGAAATTGATTCCCTTAAATGTCGTTTAATCAGTGGCGAATCATGGTAATTAAATATTAGAGGTCATAAGGAAGGCGTGAGAGAAAACCACAAGTAAAATGGATCGTTTTCCGATTTTATAAAAATGTTCGAATCGAGGTTAAATGCGAAGAAACCACTTTTCGGAGGTAACACTATTCACTAGAAGCTCCTGCCCTGTTTTAGTGAAATCTGTAAAAATTAATCTTCTGATCTGTAAGAACCCAGATTTTTGGGTAGAATTAAAACTT
This sequence comes from Kitagawia praeruptora, assembly GCA_037693485.1. Taxonomy (NCBI): domain Eukaryota; kingdom Viridiplantae; phylum Streptophyta; class Magnoliopsida; order Apiales; family Apiaceae; genus Kitagawia; species Kitagawia praeruptora. Next base: position 2,181,020 of record CM075348.1, on the reverse strand, counting down.
TTTATTATGTAATAATATGGGAATGAATAGTGGTTATGACTGCGATGTAACGAATGTCTATTAAATGAATGGAATGGATTTGAATTCAATTATTTATATGTCATGCAGAATACTTTTGGTTGACAGCATAGATAAGAATGATCTATCTCCTAAGGATATAAGTATATTACTTCAAGTAAGATTATTCTTGTGTCATCCAAATCAATATCTATTATAAGTCCAGCGGTTCCGTAAAAAGGTTAAGGAACACTCGAGGGTGAACCAGGTTCATTTTCCTAATTATAGGAATTAAATAAAAATAAGTGATGAATAGTGATTTTGGTGGAATTTGGAATATTATTATAATAATGTTATACCCGGTATTCGGAACGGATTTCTGAGTTCGTATTAGTGATCCAGGAGGAAAATAAGTGTATGTAAAAGCTGTCGGATTCAGAAAAAGAGCACTTTTATTTTCTCCGAGATTTCCCTGGACACTGCAAGACTTAAGGATTTATAAAAGGGAATTAAGGAATTTAAATTCGAGAAGTATTAAGTAAGATGGAGGATGGTATTATAATTATTAAGAAGGTTTTCGGTAAAACCCTAACTAGAAACGAATGAGTTATTCCCTCGAACGATCAACGAATTAAGCAATAAATGGACAAAAGAACAAGCAGAGGGCAAGATGCATGCATGTGCTACTAGAAAATATCTAGCAACCAAGTGGTGACTCAAGTAACTAGTACACTTAGAGATTAAACTAGTACTTAGCAATCAAACCATTAATACTTAGCATTAACACCATCAAAAGATCAACACATGTCCATCCATTTTCATCATCCCTTGCATCATCACTTTATTAAAGCTACTTTAACACAAGATATTATCTATTCTCACCACAATAATTCATTTGGATGAGATTAAAGCAAGAGAAGGCAAGCAAAACTTCATCTCTCTCAAACTGCCCAGCAGGAGCATCAAGGAAAGAAAAATTCATATCTCCATTTCTATCCATCATAAAATCACCAAATTTTAACCAAAGCTTCTCAACTCCATGGGCAAGCTTCGTTCCAAATTTCATGGCAATCTAATGAGCATAGCCTAGTCAAATCGCCTCCCCAAGTTGAAGAAACCAACCTGCCTGTTCTTGGCAGTTTTTGTCCAGCGGGAAAAGATGGCTCAAAACCATAGCTAGGAAGCTTTGTTTTTGGTGATCTATATCTCAAATCAAAGCTTATGCAGAGGCCAAGATGTGGTAAAAATTTGAGAGCCAAACTCTTATTTTTCGATTTGTTATGATTTTTACAAAAGTGATGATGAATAGTAACCCTTAGAAACTAACTTTGTTTTCTTGCTTGATTTGGATGATCCAAGCTATCTTAAAGCTATACAAGGACTATATCAAGCTTATTAAGGCTAGAACACTCTCCAAGGAAGGTATAAATCTTAAGAACCTTAGATCTTACTTTGAGGTTTTTTTGCATGTTCTTGATGATCTTAGTGTAGTTATGATTATAGTGATGTTATAAGCATGATTAGCTAGTGGTTTAAGTTGATCTAAGTATGATGATGATTATGATGTCAAAGTCAGTGGTTCTTGGTCTTCTAAGATGGATAATATGATTAAGAGATGTATGGTATGCCCGGTGTGGCTTGATTTTAGTGTTACGATTAGTAGAACGTTCGATTTATAGCCGTCGTAATGCCCGATTTTCGTTTAATCTTGAAATCTGATCTTAACAGTAGATAAAACTCACTGCATAGCTTCGACTTATGTCATGATTATCTAGATCATGTTACAAGCTTCGTTTTGATATAAAGATCGCATGAAATGGACTTACGGTTTAGGAGTTATGATTAAATTCGTAAAAGTGGTTCGAAATCGTAAATGAAAGTTCGTAATTGAAATTGATTCCCTTAAATGTCGTTTAATTAGTGGCGAATCTTATTAATTAAATATTAGAGGTAAAACGGAAGGTGTGGGAGAAAACCACATGTCGAATGGATCATTTTCCGATTTTATAAAAATGTTTGAATCGAGGTTAAACGCGAACGAACCCCTTAAAGGTATGACTTTGGTTATAACTTAGAAAACGGGCGATAACACTCTAAGTATAATCTTGATTCGTAAACGACCAACCTTAGAACTTATACGACTTAAGTATATACCAAGTATAAGCATGATGACATGTCTTGATAACGAACGAATGTCGGATCGTATCGGTGATAAAAAGAGTTACACAAAAAGAGACGTAACGAGATAACTCGAAAACATGTTTCGATTTAAGTGGAGTTTATACTTAGCCTTTTAATAAGCGTTAAGTGGTTAATCTTAAATATTCTGATTGTTTATAGATTGTCGAGCTGACCCGGGACACATTACCCCTACCCGCACTCGATTCTCAGGCAAGTTTCCAATACTTGGAACTGTTGTTGTGATAATATATATGATGATTGTTTTATACATATGCCATAGAATGCATGCCTACTTTCAAGTTAATATTGAATTACTTGTTCCTTGAATTGATATCGGCTTATAGACTATATATGAAATATCAGTTATAAGCCGGATTGTTTGGTTAAGACCCTTATCGAAGGGCGTATGATATTCATACTTCAAATATAGACCGGGAGTCAATATTTTGTAATATATAAATAGTCGTGGAAACCCGGAGGGATCCCAGCGACAAATTTATTACTTCGAGGATTTTTTTTTTATTCGATTACGAATCTTTCGAGAAACGTTATTTGAGTATTACCTCAGTGAAGGAATATTTAATGAATATTGTTTTAATATTCATTTAGAATGTCATTTATTTAATGAATATTATTTTGATCATTCATTGGAGTTATTTAGTTAATGAATATTATTTTGAATATTCATTAGAGTTATTTGGTTGACGAATATCATTCCCAAATATTCATTTGGCTTACTTATTATTATTTGGAATATTCATTTGATCTTTACTTATTTAATGAATATTACTTTCGAATATTCATTTAAGGTTTGATTTACTTAATGAATATTATTTTAAAATATTCATTGGAAGTTCTATTTACTCAAGGAATATTACTTCGAATATTCCTTTAAAGTTTTGATTACTAAATGAATATTATTCGGATATTCATTTAGAATATTATTTGTTAAATGAATATTATTTTTGGATATTCATTTAGAATATTATTTGTTAAATGAATATTATTTTGGATATTCATTTAGAATATTATTTGTTAAATGAATATTATTTTGGGATATTCATTTAGAATATTAGTTGTTTAATGAATATTATTTGGATATTCATTTGGAATGTTATTTGTTAAATGAATATTATTTTCAAATATTCATTTAAGGTTTGATTTATTCAGTAAATATTATTTTAAATATTTATTTAAGGTTATTTATTCAATGAATATTATTTTAAATATTCATTTAAGAAGAGATGTATTTAATAAATAATTCTATATATTCATTCGAGGATTACTTACGAGCAATATTATGATTTAATAATATTCCGTAATTATTATTGACTTAATAAATATTCTTGGAATATTTAATAAAATTCTTTTGAATTCTTTTTGTAATGATTTATATTATTCAAAGGTTATCCTTCACCTTCAGATATTATGTAAAATATTTCGGAGTCTTTTATGACTATTTTATCAAGGGGAGGTTCCCAAAACTTTATTTTCATTTAAATCTATCTTATAAGAAGATTTAAATACTCGCTCAACTTCCAAAAATTATATAAGGGGACCTCACTTGGAGATGTTATTTATTGGACTGCCCGGTCCTATACTTGCTAAAACTATCTTGTCACTCACATCTTGATTCTTTCAAGCATCGATATGAGTCTTTTGGTTACCTCCTCAACACTCGAGGGGTATGATTGATGTAACAAGTTTATATCCATTAACAAGCATCAGCTTGGAAAATATTGGTGAATTTTCCTTTCCAATTAGATACGACTACTTTGTGGAGTCCTATCAACAAGTGTTACACTTGGGGAAAAGGGGAACGAACTTTACGTTTCAGAGTCATGGATGATATTCGAACTAGGAGACGCGTAAGTGGCCGAGTGGCGCCGTCCAGCAATAGCCCAACCGTTGGCTGAGGAGTTCCAGAGGGCGGTAGATAAGTAAATCCGTCGGAGCTACCTTCTACATGTAGAGAACGACTGATGAGATGCATGATATACGACTGATCATCGTAAACGTCAGGGCATCTGGCGCGGCAATGCTCCCGTATTAGTTCATCTTCTAAAAGTGAGAAATTTCTGCAACACTGTTGGTGTTGGCAAGGTGAAAAAGTGTTGAAACCGGAATTGCAATATTTTTTCCTGCAAGTTCCTTTTTTATGATAATTGAGAATATCTTGCATATCTTTTGCATAGCAGATATTTATTCAAAACAAATATATTTTTTTGAGTTACCTTGTAACTTCATCTCATACCTTATATTGGTACTACATCGTTAATGCATGGCATATGGTTTCAAAGATATTTTGGACTGTTATATATTATCACTGTTCAATTATATTTCTGGTGGGCTATTGCTCACCCTTGCTTTATTTATTTATATCACAACAACAGCTAGATCAGATGGCCGCGCAAGGCGCACACAGTGTAAGCAGGTGTCAACCGTCAGAGGTTTACCGCTAAGGTCTTGGCTACCTTTGTTGAGGATGCAAATACTGGTAGGCTAGTTGTTAGCTATTGAGCCTCAAATGTATTTATATTATGGTATCTATTAATGGATGGCAAAGAATATGTAATTGTACAATTGTAATTCTTTGGGTTGTAAGAACTCAAACTTGTGATTAATAATATTTTTGGTTACTCTGATTTCATCTCTGGGACTATAACGGGTGTGTTTTATGTTGTTGTTTTGGGTCACAAGGTTGTAATTTAAATTATGTTGGTTTTGTGGTTGGATATTGAGACCGTAACGACCAGATCCCTGACCCTGGATCTGGGGGTGTTACATGATCTAAGTCCAATTTTGAGTTAGCTACCTTCTAGATATTCTCTAGATCATGTACGTGAAAACGGTGCGTCATTTGAGTTAACGGTTACCGAGTTATGAACGTTTTAGTGAAAGAGGTGTGAATAGTAAAGATCCGTAGTCGACCGAACTTCAAAAATACATTTCACCTATCTAGACCCGTGGCTTCGAATTGGAAATTTTATGATAAATATTACAAATACCAAAGATGATTTTATAAGTGGTTTCTTAATTAAATACGTTTCCAGTGATTTATTAAAAGTGTTGAAGTACGAGTCACGGAATAGTGATTCTCAGAAAAGTCACCTCTAGGGATACTACTTTGGCCACCCTTTTTGGCTAAGTTAAAAAGGGAATTTCGAGTCGACTAAAACACGAAACTTGTTAAGAATTATCAAGACCACATATTGGTGCAAAGAACGAGGTTATAATTGATTAAGTAAGATATACGAAAAATCCGACATTAAGGATGGGTTCGAGGGTGTTTTGGACTAAACTTACATGACTTAAGTTAAGTTATACTTAACCTTCGAAATGTTAAGTGATTGACCTCGGTTATTGTGACTATTTATAGATCATTGGATTGACACGAGGCACACTACCCCTACAGGATTACCAGGCAAGTTTCCAATACTTGGAACTGTTGTTGTGATAATATATATGATGATTGTTTTATACATATGCCATAGCATGCATGCCTACTTTCAAGTTAATATTGAATTACTTGTTCCCTGAATTGATATCGGCTTATAGACTATATATGAAATATCAGTTATAAGCCGGATTGTTTGGTTAAGACCCTTAGCGAAGGGCGTATGATATTCATACTTCAAATATAGACCGGGAGTCGATATTTTGTAATATATAAATAGTCGTGGAAACCCGGAGGGATCCCAACGACAAATTTATTATTTCGAGGATTTTTATTCGATTACGAATCTTTCGAGGAACGTTGTTTGAGTATTACCTCAGTGAAGGAATATTTAATGAATATTATTTTAATATTCATTTAGAATGTCATTTATTTAATGAATATTATTTTGATCATTCATTGGAGTTATTTAGTTAATGAATATTATTTTGAATATTCATTAGAGTTATTTGGTTGACGAATATCATTCCCAAATATTCATTTGGCTTACTTATTATTATTTGGAATATTCATTTGACCTTTATTTATTTAATGAATATTACTTTCGAATATTCATTTAGGGTTTGATTTACTTAAGGAATATTATTTTAAAATATTCATTGGAAGTTCTATTTACTCAAGGAATATTACTTCGAATATTCCTTTAGAGTTTTGATTACTAAATGAATACTATTCGGATATTCATTTAGAATATTATTTGTTAAATAAATATTATTTTGGATATTCATTTAGAATATTATTTGTTAAATGAATATTATTTTGGATATTCATTTAGAATATTATTTGTTTAATGAATATTATTTGGATATTCATTTGGAATGTTATTTGTTAAATGAATATCATTTTCAAATATTCATTTAAGGTTTGATTTATTCAGTAAATATTATTTTAAATATTTAGTTAAGTTTATTTATTCAATGAATATTATTTTAATTATTCATTTAAGAAGAGATTTGTTTAATAAATAATTCTATATATTCATTCGAGGATTACTTACGAGAAATATTATGATTTAATAATATTCCGTAATTATTATTGACTTAATAAATATTCTTGGAATATTTAATAAAATTCTTTTGAATTCTTTTTGTAATGATTTATATTATTTGTTGCCCAGTAAATAACAATTGTAGAAGGGGGTTGAATACAATTGTATAAGATTTTCGACTAAAAACAAATAACACAAGTATGAATCAATAACAGCTTTATTAACTCTGATATAAAACTGTTACAAAACTCTCTTAAGAAATTCTTATGTTCTTAAGAGCTGCTAGGTTACAATATAACTCGTGTAAGCGATTACAAAATGTAAAACCTAAACCGTGTTTATATAATGTACACAGTTGCACTATCAATTACAAGATATTCTAAATCAATTACATATATCTCTGAATGCATATCTTGTATGATAGCTGCCTTCCTACAAATTAGGAACCGACATATCAATCTTCCTTGATCTCTGGTCTGATGAGAATCTTCATCAAATACTGACCAGCTTCTAATCCTGATAGTCCAATACTGACGGTGCATTCCTGATGACGTCAGCATTAGTATCTGATCAGTAATGCCCAGATCCTGATCATCTCTTGAATCAATATCTAACAATCTCCCCCAATTTGTTCTTTATAAAACAAAGCACAAATTCCTTGATTCAAGATGTCAAAAACTCAAAACAAAATACCTTCTAAAAATCATCAGGAACAGTTTCAGAAATTCTTTGATAGAACAGATTCAGTCTCAAGAATTCAGATAACAATTCTTCTTCCTTGCTTTCAAGAATTTGAATCAGTTTCTTCTTCAGATTTTTGAGCTCTTCATCTTCCTCATTAATCTGATAAATAGCTGCCCTGATGTTCTTAATTGAGTTTCTCGGAAGATTTAAGTCACCTAGCAACACATAAGCAATTTCCTTTCCATCCGGATTTAGAGACAGTTGTTCCATGCCTAGATACACTTCTTTAACAGCCGTACCTTTCTTCATTTCAACCTCTCTATCTCTTAAATTTAAGTACATAGGAATATAATTGCCATCATACCTTGTTCCTCCATCCATGAATCTCTGTCTAATCTTCCAGTAAATCATGACACACCAATTTTGATAAACTTCTCTTTCACGAACATTTATTCTTTTACTTCTGAGAAGATACAGAACATATTTCAGTTCTTTTGCAGATTTACACAACAATTCATGAATAGGAATCTTCTTCACACTTCCATCTTTCATGAAGTACACCAGCTTCTCTATTTTCTTTGCATCAGCATGACAGTCAGCAATAATAGCAACAGCTTCAAGTTTCCAAAGATGATCTACAGTTAACTCATCCCCAATCTTGTCAACTAGAGCATATTGATCAGTTTGTGCAATGAAAATAACCAGTGCATGACTATATCCAATTCCTCCTCTTGTGCCAGGTTCCCATCCTCTCAAGCCAGATTGCATACTCACCCATTTTGGTGGATTTTCAGCAATAAAAGTAGTAGACTCTGTTTTAACAATCAGAAATTCATTGATCAAAGAAGATTCTTTTATCAATCCAGCTGATATGAATACAACTGGTTTCCTATAATCAACCTTATCCACCTCCTTCTTCTTACTCTTCTTCTTCTCATTAGTTGGATAATCCTGCTGATGTTCAGGAACAGATCTATCTCTATCATACCATAACTTCCTGTCTGATCTATGAACATTTCTTAAATAATCTCTGGTTGTTATCTTTTCTGCTTTTGTGGCTTTAGCACTGATTTCACTTTCTCTTTCAAATCTTCTGAAGTTTTCTTGTTCATACTCCAATGTATCTTCAGAAACTTCTACATTGTGAAATTCAACCACAACTTTAAGAATCATAATCTTAAGTTCTTTTAAGATTTCAGAATCAGAAACAACGACTGACTTCTCATTAAAAGCAGTAGATTGAACAGCTGCCTTACTCTTCCTTTTCAAAGGCAATATCTCTTCTACAAATTCTTCAGGAGCATTGAATCTGTTGTCTGGAGTTGATGCAAGAGATAGTGGAGTTTTCTTCTTTTCACTTTCAGAAACATCTTTCAGTTTGATTCCACTAGATCTTGTTTGCCTTGAACTAGTTTGAGCAGATGATCTTCCCCGATTTCTGTATCTTCCTCCTCTGCCTCTTCCTCTTCTTGCAGCAAGAGTTTTATTCTGTTTTGCAAGCTCTTCAAGGATCCTGTTCTGTTCTTCTAAGAACTCATCAGTAGTCATGTCTGGATTTTCTTCAGCAGATAAGACAAGTGCTTTCTCAGCATGATACTGTTGAACTCTTTTGTCTTTATGAAATAATTTAAGAACACGACCATCCCCAGTGTCAAGTTCATGAAACAGATTAGCAGCATCTTCATCCTGTTCCACATAAACATCATCCTCAGGAATGGTTGACAGAGTTTGACTAGGTGTCACTGTCTTCTTTCCAGATTCAGAAACATGAGTTGACTGCTTAGTTTGAGTATTCGTTCTCTTTGTCACTAAAGCAGCATCAGAGGTTTCAACTTTATGATGTGACTTAGCACCACCATCATTTCCAGAATTATCATCCTTTTGTACAACAGGATCAGGTGAACATTTTGTTTTGACTATCTTCTCCCCCTTTTTGACATCAGTATCGTCCTGAATGAAGAACGACAATATAAGCTTGAGGGTGTCATCGATAGTATCAACTTTAGATTCCAAGACAGTCATTCTAGAATCCAATCTCCTGTCAAGAGCTTTAATATCATCTGCAAGAAGGCGTGCTTGAGAAGCAGTAGCAGATATGGAAACAGATGTTTGAATACCCGCTTGAAATTTATCTGTTGCAGCCTTCATAGAATAAATCTCACTCCTCAATCCCTTTGCTAGAAGAGCATTGGTTTTGATCACCTCTTGAAGTAAAAACTGCTGAAGCAAATGTTTTTCACAGACATAAGAAACAGAGGACTACAGTGTCATCTCTGAAAGGATCCAGCCCACAAGAACCTGAACTTCAAAGGAGTTCAGAAGCTATTGCAGATCCAGTCACACAAGAACCACCTACTCAAAGTGTAGGTGCAGACATTTTTGAAGGAATAGTCCCACAAGAACCATCTTCTCAAAGGGAAGGTGCAGACAAGAATATTCCTGCCCCACAAGAACCATCTTCTCAAACTGAAGATGCTGGCACACTCACATCAGCAGGGGAGTTTCCTGACAATGCTCAAGGAGCTTCTGAAATTGAAATTGAACTTGCTAGAAGTCTGGCAGAAAAAGCTGCTCATGATTTGCACATTGCTGAATGTGACAGAGTGATTGCTGACACTGCATTTGAGGGAAGTACACAAGAACCTTTGACTCAAAGTGTTGAAGAAGCTTCAAAACCTCAGACTACACAAGAACCATCAGTAGCAAATACTGATGCAAGTCATGCTATAGTTGCAGTGGTCAATCCTGATGAAAGTACTACTGATTCACTTATTCCATTGCTTATTGAGCCAATTTCAGCACGGCCAATGGATTCGTTAACTACTTCATCAGGTAACATCTCTTTATCTACTTCATTTACTACTGATAGTATGATTACAGATAGACCTGATAACAGGGATACCTCTATTTGTATGACTTCAGACAACTCTTCTCAGCCACCTCTTATTTCTTCACAATTAATGAGCCAGAACCTTTCTTGTGAGATTGAGAGTGAACATTTAGAGAAAAAGAAGAGTGATGAGAGGCAGTCTCCTGAACTGGCAAAAGGAGAGGTAGAAAAGAGTGAGAAGTTATTAACTTCTAGTGAGGTAGAAGTTGCTATTGAAAGCAACTTAGGTAACATTGTGAGAAGTGATGAGATCACTTTAAAAGAAAAGAGAGATTTAGGACATGTTACTAATTTGTCTGCAGGTCATCAGGATTCACCAGCTATATCTACTGGTGTTTTGAAACTGAAAGGAATTATGCTTCCTGATGATGATGTTGAACATAATCTTCCTGAGGCTGGTGGTGGCTCAGATGATGATGATGATGATGATCATACTGATCTTGAAACAAGGCAAATGCAGGCGGCTATAAAAGCAAGTCTCCGATCTAATTATGGGTCTTCAAGTAGATACATGCAGTCAATGACTCAAGAAGAATTCAGAGGGGAGTATAGTTCACTTCTTCCTTCTGATACTCGAGCTGCAAGGGGACATGAATGGGATACAGAATGGAATGAACCCACTGCTGAGATGAATTTTCAAAATGCTCTGTTTCATTCTGGTCATATTGCTACGCGGATGCCGACACCCAGCTGAGCAGCAATAGCATTTACTTCATCAACGGACATCTCAATAATTCTTCTCTTTGGAGATGCAGATGCTGGAGAATCAGAAATCTCAACAGTCTTCACAGGTGAATTATTTGGAGTAGAGATGTCAGGATTAGCAGTAGCGTCAGGAACTGATGATCCATCCTGATTAACAACATCAGGATTGCCTTCCATATCATTAGTAAGATTCAGAAATTCTGTATGATCAACAAATTTGCCTTTTCTGATTAATCTTCTTCTTTTCTTTGGCTTTTCAGAGATAGCCACTTCCCTTGTATCAGCAACATCAATCTCCTTCTTTTTCAACAAGACTGATATAGGCATTGTATCATCATCAGAATCAGAAATAGCTCCTTGAACAACTTTCCTTTTCACTCCTGTTCCTTTATCCAAACCAGATGTTTCAACAACTCTTTGTCCACCCCCTTGTGACTTCATTTGAGAATGAGTTGGAGTGGAGAAATCCTTTGACCCTGATTGCCTCTTAGACACATCAGATCTAGCTGATTTCTTTGATTTTACAACTGATGCCTTTTGTGAGACACCAGAGGTGGTTAACTGTTTAGGTAAGTGTTTAGGTTGTGTGCTTGTGTCAGGAATAGGATGTGTAAGGTCCTGTTCCATAGCACCAGTTGCTGGGCCATATTGAATAGGCATTCTCTTTCTTAAAAGAGACCATACTTCTTCAGGAATGTATGGAGATCCCACAAACTTATTTGCCTTATCAGAATTGATTAGACTCTTTATATTGTTTTCTGAGATTTTACAAATCGGCAAAACTGTATCATTCTCAAAAACAGCATGAGGACATAAGTGGGAAAATATTAATTGAAAGAATCTAAGAAAGCAAACATAACCACATTTATCTGCTTTTCTTTCACTTAATGCCTTCAGTATAAAGGAACCATAATCAAATGAGAGATCATGAATTAGAGAGTACCCAATTTTGGCTGAACCTGTGGGTAAGGCATCAAAGTTTGATACTTTATTCAAGAAACATCTGCTGATTGTGTCAAAGAAGAAATTCCATTCCCTCTTGAGCTTTGTCCTGTAGAGCTCTCCAAACTTCTTTGGTGTTCCATTGTAACCCAAGCTTACAACATACTCAAGAAGTTTTGCATCAGTAACTTTGAACACAGGGTTACCAATTGTTGATGGTAAATGTAGGGCTGCATTGACAATCTCAGGTGTCACATAGTATGTAACATTGTCATATTCAAAGCTCATCTGAGGATTTTCTGATGGATGACTTTTCCCAAAAACACTTGTGTTCCACACCTGCATAACAGACTTAAAAGATATCTTGGCAGGTTGTGTTAGTGCATAATTGATTGGGCTTGAGGCCAAAAAGTCCTGAATAATGTGGAAATCACTCGGCAAGTCCTGATGATCTAGAACTGGTACTTGCACCAGTAATATGAATCGTTTCATATTCTCGTTCCACCCTCCTCTATTTAATCTTAGAGACTTGTCCACTTATTTCTTTAACGCTTCATTCTCTCCTGTTAAGAAAAACCTTTCTCATCAAAAGTTTTAGCAATGTCGAACCTTACCATCATTGAGAAAAACCTCCATCTCTTAGATAAAAGAGATATATTTAGTTATACTCGTGAAGAGTTTGATGCTTTCGACTGGGAAAGACAACTGGAGACTCTCTGGTTGCAGATGGATGCAGGTCTCGAAGAAATCGAGAAGGAAAAACCTGTAAAAGTGATCGACATTGATGCTGCCCTCCAAACAGCATTCGCATGGCTTTCATCTAAGGCATCCTCGTCCAACTCCATCAACCATTGTTAATGAATATGTCACCAAAAATAACCTTATCCCTGTCAACTTCCACCCAAACAAAGTGGCAAAGATGGGATCTGGGATGGCTATTAACAATGGAGTGGATTGGTCTCTTATTTCCTGTTGAATAGATTAGTAGATAGAGAACACAAAAGATGTAATCTTTGAATGCAAACTCTTTCTTATTATCAATGAAAAATCTTGTTTATTCTATTCTATTCAATGTTCTTCCTGATTTAACATGTTATCTGAAAATAAATATGAAGACTAATTAAAGTGATCACATTATCAGGAATTCAATAACATCAAACATAGCTTGAATTGGGAAATTGAGATAAAATGAAGACAATCAGATTCTGACAAAATACTGATTATCGAATCATTGCATCAGGATTCGACGTTGACCACTGTCAGGATTGACTTTCCATCAGTATTTGCAAGTTGTCAGTATCTGATGACCTCTTTTTCTCAGGAACTGCCATAGTTTACCATTCCAAGTTCATTCACCAACTTTGTAAAAGTAGCCTCAGGTAGTGGCTTGGTGAATATATCAGCTAACTGTTGATCAGTAGGAACAAAATGAAGTTCAATTGTTCCTTCCAGTACTTGTTCTCTTATGAAGTGATACCTGATGCTGATGTGCTTTGTAAGAGAATGTTGAACTGGATTTCCTGTCATAGCAATAGCACTTTGGTTATCACAATAAATAGGTATTTTTGAAAATGACAAACCATAGTCCATTAGCTGATTTCTCATCCACATGATCTGAGCACAACAGCTTCCAGCAGCAATGTACTCAGCTTCTGCAGTTGATGTGGAGATAGACTTTTGCTTTTTACTGAACCAAGAAACTAGTCTTCCTCCAAGAAACTGACAACTGCCTGAAGTACTTTTCCTGTCTATTTTGCATCCAGCAAAATCAGCATCTGAATAGCCACACAAACTAAAGTCTGATTCTCTGGCATACCAAAGGCCAAGAGAAGATGTGCCCTTTAGATATCTGAAAATCCTTTTTACTGCAATGAAATGCGGTTCTCTAGGATTTGCTTGAAATCTTGTACATAGACAGGTTGCATACATGATATCAGGTCTGCTAGCAGTTAGATATAAGAGTGAGCCAATCATCCCTCTATAGTTGGTTACATCTACTTCAGTTCCTTGATCAGGATCAAGCTTTGTAGCTGTAGCTATAGGAGTGGAAGCTGTAGAGCTGTCTTGCATGTTAAACCTTTTTAGTAAATTCTTTGTGTATTTTGACTGATTGATAAAAATCCCTTCATCAGTCTGTTTAACTTGAAGACCTAAGAAATAGCTCATTTCACCCATCATGCTCATTTGATATCTCGACTGCATTAGCTTTGAAAACTTCTCACACAGCTTAGTATTAGTTGACCCAAAAATGATATCATCAACATATATTTGAACTAACAGCAAATCCTTACCATGATTCAAGTAAAATAAGGTTTTATCAATTGTACCTCTGTTGAATCCACTTTCCAGTAAGAATTGAGCTAAGGTTTCATACCAGGATCTTGGAGCTTGCTTTAGTCCATAAAGTGCTTTATCCAGTCTATAGACATGATCTGGATGTTTGGGATCAATAAATCCAGGAGGTTGTTCAACATATACCTCCTCTTCCAGTTCTCCATTGAGAAAAGCACTTTTTACGTCCATCTGGAATACTTTGAATTTCTTGTGGGCTGCATATGCCAGAAAAATTCTGATGGCCTCCAGTCTTGCAACAGGAGCAAAAGTCTCATCATAATCTATTCCTTCCTGTTGAGAATACCTGTTAGGTCCAAATGTGTTGTAGAGGGGGGGTGAATACAACTTTTCGATTTTGAGAAGCAATAAATACGATGCAATAAATGAACACGCAGATTCAAGGAATATATTTCTTTATATATAACTTGAAAAGGTTGCTACAACATTCATTACAAAGTATAACAGAAGTTCAGAGAGATGTGAATGATTCTAAGCTCTGTGAATATACTCTCTCTCTTTTTCTTGTGTGTTTTCTCAATATTGCTCACTAACTAAAACATTACACAAGTGCTTCTATTTATACTACATGTAATCTATGACCTGTAGTCTTCAAAGACTAAGATGTACATGGCCCAATGATGTCCACATAAATCTTGTCTTATCTTGAAAGCTTGGAAATCTGCCAATCAGAAGATGCCATGTGTCATGTTGAAGCTGCACTCTAAGTAGAACTTCTACTTGAGAATTTCTACTTAGCCATCTCGAAATTCTAAGTAGAACTTCTACTTGAGAATTTCGACTTAGCCATCTAGAACATTTAGTACTTAGAAAATATTCTGGTCTTCAACTTGAAACTTCAATGCACATCTTGAGCTTGTGATATCTTCATATCTTCTTTGTTCTTCTACAAGCTCTTGAACATGGATCTTTATTACTGACATAAACTTGCTATCAATGTCCTGACACTTGATGCACTGGTCTGGTTCATAAGTGACTAGTCTTGATAGTGTTTCTGCTTCTTGAATAAAATACCATATTCACTTAGTAACTTGGCTTTCCAATATTTGCTTTCCTTCTTGTTCACTTGAAATCAATTGGTCTTGTTGATACTGATAGTTATGATCTTGAATCTCGAATTCTCAAATCACTGAGGCCTGAACAACTTTGACTTGAACTTCTCTCAATGATTTCTTCTTGGCTTGATCATAGTTAACATGTTCAATTGTATCAATTACCTTGTCTTCATTTAGTGTTGATTTCTTGTGACTTCTTGTTCTTGATTGTCTTCTGGTTAAGTATCTTTTCTTTTAATTGAGTTACATTAGTTATAGTGTTACAAGTTAATACACTCTGCCTTTCAATCTCCCCCAATTTGATTGTCTAACAATGACATTCAAATTAATGAAGGATAACTCAACTAAACAAGAGACGAGAAAAGATAATTAACATTACAGTCTTGAAAAAGTATACAATTTACAAGTACATGAAAACAATACAAAGAACTTAAACTAGAAACAGAATTCGAACCTCGAATTAAAGATCATTTGAATGATTCCTATCACCTGGATTATTTCATATCTTTTAGTCAAACTTATATCACCTTATTGGATTCATTCTTAGATGAATTTTCCTCAAGTGAGTTAAAGCAACCGAAAGACATGAAGTTTTTCCAACTTCAAGTTCACACCACTCTGACCTTTAACCCTAATTCCGTTTCCTCTTCCTAGCTTCAGCAGCTTGGTCCTTTTCTTCTTTTTGCCTTCTGCGCTTCTCCTCCTGCTGCTTTTGTTTCTTATATACTTGATTATGAAGTTGCGTCCACCTAGTATTCAACAAACTTACTACTTCCATCTCTAGAGGGTTCCTGGGTTCTGGGTAAGGATGTTTGAAAAGCCTTCTGAGTTTGTCCACCTCCTGAGTAGTTCTGATCTCTGGAATGTCCTCAAATTTCTTCATTATAAGCCGAGGTTTCCTATGAGTTTTATCAGCTTTAAACTGACAGTAGATCATTTTGGGATAGCCTATGACACGGTTAGTATTGTGGACACTAGCCGCATCTCGCTCCAATCGCTTCTTTTCCACTACTACATCAGACAGGTAACTCACGAGTCTCTGCTTTTCTGTCACATACTTAACTTCCACATCTTCCCATTTGAACAGATATAACACTTTCTCCAGAAATGCAGCATCTTGAGTCTGCAGCAGCCATTGTTTACTCATATGCAAGAATGTTTGATTCTGGTCTGCATCTATGAATACTAAGGCATCAGCTGTATTTTCAACAAAAGAGTGTATCCAGTATACACTGTCTCTTCCTGGAACACCAACTGCCTCCCTTATCTCTCCTTGTTCCAGTTCTCCAGTAGGAAGATTCAGAGCTTCATCAACGTTCTTCATTGCTTGAAGAATATTCCAATTCCTCTCTATCAGCTCTGGTTCAATCTTCACATTATCAAGAGGGTTCGGAGCAATGACATCACACTTCCACACCTCATTGCTCTTCTTTAGTATGACACTTTCAATGGTCTTCACTGATTTATCTTTAAGCACAGAAGCGAATCCCTTACCCATCATCTGCCTACAGACGGCCTTAAGAGATTCCACTGAAAGTTCCATTAAGTCCTTTTCCTCCAGGCTCACCCTCTTCAATTTACTGTCAACCACCATCCGGACAACATTTGGATATGCTGAGAATTCTGGACCCTTGTCCTCTGCTAGCCGCATTAACTGATCCCTATACAGAATGCTTAGATTCTCAGAATGAGAGTATTGAATTTTTGTTGCTAGCAAGAACAACTCTGATGCAGATCTTCTCGTCATGAATTGGTCATCCACATACATGAAAGACATCGGGACTCCTTCTGTGAAAGACAAAATAACCTGCCACTCCTTTTGCGTTGAATTGTATCCAACCCTGACTTTAGAAATTAATCTCTTTAAAGCACTCATGTAGTCAGCAGCCATTGGATTCTGCAAATTTAAGTGGTAGAACAGATCATCTGCCTCCTTGTTATGCTCTCCTTTTGTACATGGTCCCATCAAAATCTTTCTTGCGTCATCCCACTTCTTCCCTATCCTTCTATTGTCCAGATCGATTTGAGGATCAGCTAGCCTTGCAAGCTCATAATCGTACTGCTTCGCTTGTAGCTCCGCTTTCTTTTCCTGAAACGCAGCACGATCTTGCATTGCCTTCATTTTAAAGAACTCCGCTTGATCTAAGGCTAACTGTTGAGCTTCAAGGGTTTCTTCATCAACCGTAATTTCTTCAGGCTTTCCGACAGACATCCCAGCACCGCCACCTTGATCTTTCAATGATCTCTTTATAGCATGTTTCAAAGGTGCGTCTTCCATATCAGAATCTGAATCAATTACCTCCTGTACTTTTTCTTGATGACTTAGGTCAATGAATGGTTCATCTTGCTCAACCATTATTGCCTTACCCTTTTTCCTCCTCAGAGCCTCTTCTTCAACAGACGGCTCAACTTCAATTTCTCTGACAAGATCAGCATGTTCTTGAATTTCTTCGATTTGAACACCCTGCTGTCTCGTCTCCTGTATACTCTCCCCCTTAGGTGAGTTATCCTGAACTCCACCCTGTTCTCCAGATCCACCAGCTGTATCAAAATCTTCAAACCCGGAACCATAGGTTCCTGCTCCACTAGCACCACCTGTACCAGCATCGGGGGGAGGTTGTTGCGGCGCGAAACATTCCTGGGGCACAAAACTTCTGATTGCGAACATAACTCTGCTTATCTCCACAGCCAGATTATCCATTGTCAGCTCCATTGCTCCCATCCTGTCATTCAGGGTGTTTCCCATGACACCAGCAGCATGGCCCAAGTCATTTACCTGATTTGTCAAAACAGTAAAAGCTGAAGCTTGAATTGCCATTCGTGCTGCGTAGTCGTCAAGTGCCCTTTGATTATTTCCAACATTCATCCCTAACTGCCCCATTGACTGCCCAAACTGCTTCATTTGATTTTCCATAGAAGACATACGAGATTCAAGATTTTCAGAATTAAGGGACGGTGTTTGGTTTAGGTGACCTCGCTCTAATTCTCGTTCTGTTGGTATTTGGCGCTCGGTTTCGGGCCTTAAAAATGAAGGTCCCTCTCTCCCTAACCTCTCACACACACTCCCTGTCTCACGCTCGTGTATGTCTTCAATAATTGATCCGAAATATGAAGCAGCACCTGCAGAAACTTGATAAGAAATATAATTTGCAGTTATGGGATCAATTGCTGTTTGTTCCTGAGTTGGAATCTCAGGCTGAGAGGCTACAAAGTGTTCTTGTACAACATCAGAACCGATCCTCTTTGTAGCATCAGTACGTACCGGTGAAGGTACGGCTGAAGTTTTTAAAGCTTCATGTCCTTTTGAAGTAACAGCATCTTCAAGAGGTACATAATTATCATCAAAATCAAAATCCCTATGTGCAGATTGTTCAAGGGGTGAACCACTCTCGTGAGGTGGAGTGGTTGCGTGTGACACTCTAGGGTTTGACTGACGTTTAGAAGTAGCAGCATGAGAAGTTTTGGCTTTCTTTCGAATAAGTTGCTGCTCTTCGGGTTCATTCTCATCATCATTTCCTACATCTATATGTGCTGGCTGTTTGGATTCCGGTGACTTGGATGACAAGGAATTAGAAATATAGCTCTCACCCTGGGATAGATTCTGCGGGCTAGCAGTCTCTTGGGTCATGGAATCAGAAACATAGGAAGAGGAATGAGTAGAATGTAGAGAAAGATTACCTGATTCATTACCTTGTTCATCACCGCTTTGCTCATCAGGAATCTCTTCAAATGCCTCAGCATGAGCAGACCGATTCGGAGCATGTGATGAAGCTTGTGAGAAGTCCATCAAGGTGGTAACTCCCTCATCATATGTAAGCCACTGTTGTAAGGTATCAGGAATAGACATCGGTTTTCCATGATGTTTATCCTGATTTTCAACTGTTGAAAGTGACTTAGTGCCCATCCCTGGGGGTGCAGATGTTGGACCTCTGGCAAAACTCTGTCTAACAGCAAGAGCATCCTTCGGTACTAAATGATTAATCAGCATCTGTAAGAACCGAGGAAACCAGCAGACAACATCTGTGGTGTTGAGGTCTCTGCTTGCAGGAGATCCCATCACAGCCACTATTTCAGAGAGAACTATTCGTCCATAATTTATATCCAGCTCTCTTGCTAGGGCAATTCCAAGGTTTTGCATGGGAATGGAAATTTGATGATAATCGCTTTCTCGTGCTCGAAAACATCTTGTGATGGCCTCGAAAAAGTAATTCCATTCCACATGAAGAAATTGTTTCTGGATGTTTCCAGTGATCCGGCCAGTCGGAGGATAACACCCTATTTCTTCAAAGAATCTGAGGCGATCTGCAGCTGTAGGTTCTGGATCATAAGCATCTTTAATGGGGAATCCCAGAACCTTGTTGACAATTTGTTCAGTCACCACATATTCCTGACCCGCTAAGGTAAACCTGAAACCAAAGGGGGTTGATTTGCTCCCAAAAGAAACCGCACTAGTCCATAATTGCTGTAAAGCATCATGCACTAGTGTTGGTTTAGCAGTAAAAGCATTGCTAGCTTTGGAATACAAATTTAGAAATCATATCCAAGACTTAAAGCGCGGGAGTTGATCACCAATTTCCGTAGAAATATTATAAAAATTGTTTTTGGCAAGTGAAAATTGGTGAGCCATTTTAATTAAAAGTTTTTCTTTTAAAAGATGTGAAATTTTAATTTTAATTTCTGAAAAACAATTAATTTTTAATTAACAGTTTTATCCCTTTTAATTTATCAAGAACAACAATAGTCCCTTTTCAGAAAAATTAAACTACGGGATTAAAACAATTAATTTTAGAATAAACCGTTAAATCCCTTTTAATATATCAAGAACAACAAAAGTTCCTTTTTGAGAAATCAAACTACGGGATGCAATTAACAGTTAATGGAAGGCAAATTTCAAATCAATGATTAAATCTCCACTAACAGTGAAATACTTGTGTGAAAACGTGTATGAACAGATTTGTAAACTTGTGTGTATATATACGTGTGTATATATATCTCAAGAGAAATGAATCGTTACACAAACACACAAAAACAGTGATTAATGATGACACACAGAAGATATCAGTAAAAAAATGGGCATCAATTCGTTGTCCGTAAGAGATTTGTCACAAAAATCACGAATCAGTGATTGAGAATATGAAATCGCCTGTATGTATATGTGCGGCTGTAAGACTGAACTAGGTAAAAGTGAAAGAAAAAAATCGAGTTAGAGATGTATATATAGACATTAATGTGAAATGACTAAAATGTCCCTGTTAAAAAGTGTGAAAAACATTAAGTACATACAGGGAACACTCAAGTCGAAATTCTATCTCGAAGTCTATCTCGAAGTCTATCTCGAACTTTCTAAGTCGAACTTCGAGATAGAGTTCGAGATAGCTGTTAACTCGAAAACCTTTACCATTTATCTTGTAAATGACCATGTAAACAACACACACCAACCTTACTAGGGAAACCTATCTCGAAATTCAAGTAGAAATTCGAGATAGACTTCGAGTTAGGAGTTAACTCGAAAACTCCCCTTAACTGATAGCTCTATCTCGAACATCAAGTCGAAATTCGAGTTGAGTTTCGAGATAGAGTCCAACTCGAAGTTGTAAACTAACTCGAAGTATTCTCAGTTCTTTTCAAAAATATTTCCAAAAATGGAAACTTATCTCAACCTTCGAGATAAAGTTCGAGATATAAATTATCTCGAATATTTTGAAGAAAATAAATAGATAGGCATACTGGTAACTCTAAGTCGAACTCTAAGTCGAATTTCGAGTTGAATTTCGAGATAGAGGCTAACTCGAAATTCTTCCCAGACTTAGAATTTTCAAAACTTCACTCTGGAAGCTCAAATCGAAATTCAAGTCGAATTTCTAGATGAGTTTCGAGATAGAAACTAACTCGAAATTTTGAAGATACTTAGATTAATTTGACAATTTTTCTTTGAAAAAACTCAACAATTAATTTTGTCAAATTAATATAAATATCAATTCAAGGATTTTAATATATGACATAATTAAAACATTCCTTGATAATTCTAAGGCCTCTAATTACATGAAAAACACAGGTAAATTCATCAAAAAATCATGCAAAATTTAGAATATTATGAATTTAACTCCCCCTATGTTCATGCAATCTAACAAGCATAAATTCAAATATTTGTGCTATAAAAGACACTTAAAACACACTGAATTCATGCAAAATCACACTATATGCATCCTATAATAATCATTAATTAGGCATTTTAAAGTCTAAACACATAATGATTAAATAGCTTGCATATACCAACATAACCATGGATTTTACAGATAGAAGGCTTTACTAACTTGTGTTAAGCATTCCCAATTCACCAACCAACCTATTGAATGTTACTTCATCAAGAGGTTTGGTGAATATATCTGCAATTTGTTGCATTGTGGGCACGAAATGTAGCTCCACAGTCCCCTCCTCGACATGTTCTCTTATGAAGTGATACCTGATGTCGATGTGCTTGGTTCTTGAGTGATCTACAGGATTGTTGGTTATGGCAATGGCACTTGTGTTGTCACACATAATTGGAATTTTCTTGTGCTCCATGCCATAATCCTTCAATTGGTTCCTCATCCACAGTATTTGAGCTACACAGCTTCCAGCAGCAATGTACTCAGCTTCAGCAGTAGAAGTAGATACTGTATGTTGCTTTTTACTTTGCCAGGACACCAATCTTCTGCCAAGAAATTGACAAGCACCAGATGTGCTTTTCCTATCAATCCTGCAACCTGCATAGTCTGAATCCGTATAGCCAATTAGATTAAATCCTGTATCTCTTGGGTACCAAATTCCTAGATTTGGTGTGCCCTTGAGATACCTAAAAATTCTTTTTACGGCTATGAGATGTGATTCTCTAGGATCCGCTTGGAACCTTGCACATAAACAAGTCGCGAACATTATATCGGGTCTACTTGCAGTTAAATAGAGAAGTGAGCCAATCATACCTCGATAGCTTGTGATGTCAACTGATTTACCTGATTTGTCTTCATCAAGCTTCGTGGCTGTTGCCATGGGAGTCTTGGCTGCTGATGCATCTTCTAGATTATACTTCTTGAGTAAATCTCTGACGTACTTGGATTGACAGATAAAGATACCATCTTTTCTCTGACTGATCTGTAACCCAAGGAAGAAGGACAGCTCTCCCATCATGCTCATCTCGTATTTGTCTTGCATTAGCTTAGCAAATTTCTCGCACAAGCGCTCATTCGATGACCCGAAGATAATATCGTCCACATAGACTTGAACAAGTATTAGATCATTCTTCACATTCTTATAGAACAATGTTTTGTCAATTACTCCCTAGTAAAACCACTTTCAATTAAGAATACGGATAGGGTTTCATACCAACATCTTGGGGATTGCCTGAGGCCATAGACAGATTTGAAGAGAAGATACACAAAATCTACAAGTTCTGGATCAATGAAGCCAGGCGGCTGTTCCAGATACACTTCTTCTTCTAACTCTCCGTTCAGGAAGGCACTTTTCACATCCATCTGGAAAACCTTGAAGTTCTTATGTGCTGCAAATGCCAAAAACATCCTGACTGCCTCAAGTCTTGCAACTGGTGCATAGGTCTCATCATAATCAATTCCTTCTCGTTGAGAATAACCTTTTGCAACCAAACGAGCCTTGTTTCGTGTTACAAGTCCGTTTTCATCCATTTTATTTCTGAATACCCACCTTGCTCCAATTACTGATTTGTTCTTTGGTCGGGGTACCAGCTTCCAAACTTTCTGCCTTTCAAACTGATTGAGTTCCTCTTGCATTGCAATCACCCAATCAGCATCACCAAGAGCTTCTTCTATTTCTTTAGGTTCAAGCTTGGATAAGAACCTAGAATATAAGCAAATATTAGCCAGGTCAGCTCTTGCATGTCTTCTAGTAGACACACCAGCATCTGGATCACCGATAATCAATTCAAACGGATGGTCTCTATTCCATACTCGTTCTCTTGGAAATTGTCTTGATGATTCAGCATGACTTTCTGAATTGTGGTGCTGACTACTTTGATCACTTTCACTAACTCCCCCTGAGTTAGTGCCAGCTCCTACAGAACTAGAGTCAACTCGACTCGAGCCTTGAACAGTAGTCCTTGAGCTGCTATTTACTCCCCCTGAGTTGTTGTCGGTTCGTACTGAAGATGTCTCTCCTGATCTTGTAGAATTAGCTTGTTCACTAGACTCAGGTTCTTCACGTACACTTGGAACATTTAATGGGACAACCAACTCAGGTTCATCTTCAAGTTCTTCTAAGTCCAGATTCTGAAATTTTAAGGACTCAGGTTCACTAGAATCTCTTGAAATTGATGAGAGTTTGGTATCGTCGAATCTGACGTTGTAGCTTTCAGTCACCTTTCGATCATTTACTAAGAACACCCTATAAGCTGCTACCACATCTGTGGAGTAACCAACAAAGATTCCTTCACGAGCTTTTGCTGCAAATTTGCCTAGATTTTCATCATCTATAAGTACATAGCATTTTGCTCCGAAGACATGAAAGTATTTGATTGTTGGTCTTCTTCCGTTCATTAGCTCACATGGTGTCTTTTCTTTATCTTTTATGATCAAGGATCGATTTTGAGTGTAACACACGGTACTCACTGCTTCTGCCCAGAAGTACAGAGGAAGTTTCGAATCACACAACAAAGTTCTTGCTGCTTCAACCAATGTTCTATTCTTCCTTTCAACTACTCCATTTTGTTGTGGAGTTCTCGGGGCTGAGTACTGACGACGTATTCCTTTAGATACACAGAAGTCATTTAGCACTGCGTTTTTAAATTCAGTGCCATTGTCTGATCTAATCGTCTTCACAGTAAGTGTTGAAACATTCTCAATTTGAGTGATGTGATCAATGATTAAGAAAGGTACTTCGTCTTTCGTCATTGCGAACAATACCCATGTATACTTGGAGAAGTCATCCACGATTACCAATGCATATCTTTTCCTAGACAGAGATAGGACATTCACTGGGCCAAACAAATCCATATGAAGAAGTTGCAGAGGCTCAGTGATACTAGAAATTTCTTTGCTTTTATGCGAGGCTCGCTTCGACTTTCCCATTTCACAGGCTTCACAGAGTCCTTTTGGAGCGAATTCCATTTGAGGTAGATCTCTCACCAATTCTCGCCTCGCGAGAGCATTCATCGTTTTGAAGTTTAAGTGAGATAACTTTTTGTGCCATAACCAGCTTTCATCATCCGAAGCTTTGCTGTAGAAACAGGTGACTTCATTCTGATTTGCTGAATCCATGTCTGCAACAAAAAGATCTGCCTTTCGAACTCCTCTCAAAGCCAGTGAACCTTCCTTGATGTGAGTGATTGATACACCTTTCTTGTTGAAGACAATTTCGTAACCTTTGTCACAGAATTGACTGATACTCAACAAATTATGCTTTAATCCCTCAACATAGGAAATATCTTCAATGATGACATTGCCAGTTTTCAGTTTGCCATATCCCTTTGTCACACCTATGCTGTCATCTCCAAAGGTAACATAAGGGCCAGCTTTCATAACCAACTCTGTAAGCAGGGACTTGTCTCCAGTCATATGCCTCGATGCTCCACTGTCTAGCACCCATATAACTTTATTTCTCTTTTGCTTAATGCCCTGCAATAACAGATTGATTAGACTTTCTTCGGAACCCAACTTTGATTGGGCCCGGCTTTTCGATAAGATTTATAATCAACAGATTTAACAACAGGAGATGCACTTTTCTTAACATAACTAGAGCTTTCAACTTCCTCCTTTCCTTTCTCAGACTTGACATATTTATCAGTCCTAGGAGAAGGTTTGTCACTCCTAACTTTAGGAGGACTGACAGTCTTGGCTCTCCCAAACTTCTTTTTGTTGTTTGAACTAGCAGCAGTATTTGAGCATGACTGGCTAGATGCATTCATTAAATTCACAAAAGTTTGCATGACATTAAAAGTGCATGGCATACAATTAGGTTGACCACACTGTGCATGATTCTGATGCAGATTATTCATTGTATGTGTGACAGGCATGGCATGTGCAGCAGGAACATTTATGTAAGCTTTACATGCATAAGAAAGATGTTCAGTAGATTTGCAGTGATAACATGCTTTCTTTATTCGTTCAGCCTTAACCTCTTTTATGCCTTTCTTCCCTTGTTGTTTAACAGCCTTAGCTCCTATTCCTAGTCTAGATTCATCACTAGGAAAATTGATTTTAACTTGTTTGATAGGAGTTATAGGTTGTGCGTTCTGACGATCTTCCATCTCAATCTCATATCTAGCTATCAATTCAGTCTCTTCTTCTTCTATTCTAGGAACAAGGTGTTTGTAGATGGGTTTGACAAAAGGTTTAAAAATGCTAGGAATTTCATTTTTAATGTCACTGGAACTAGAGTCAATAGGTCTCTTCCCATCTTTCTTAGAAAGATTAGAATAATCAAGTCCTACACCTACTCCAGTTATCTTCTTAAATACGTCATTATCTACATACACTTTACTAGCAGCTAGTTTGTAAGCTTCACATTTAGTTTCTAACTCAGCTAGTTTGTTCCTTAAACATGATTCTATTTCTTCCTTAAGGACGAGCTTGTGTTCCAAAGATTTAATAAAATCTCTTAGGGAAGTATCTACAGTGCAAGCAGCCTCTAACTCTTCCACTTTTGCCTCAAGCATTCTGCTTTTGGCGACAAGTGTTTTCTGTTCCTTTTGAGAAGTGTCTAGGCTTTTGCACAACATGTAGATCTCTTCGCTAAGAGCCCCGTTCTGTTCCTTATAATCATCAATAGACATTTCTACTTTAAGGGTTAGAACTGGTACCTCTGGTTCCTCTGATGTCTCAGCCATGAGCGCAAAGTTTGCTACATGAGTAACATCTTCCTCATCTGAATCATCCCAAGCTCTTCCTTCTGTTACTACTAAAGCTCTTTTACCATGTTTTTCTTTCACCAGCGATTCATATTTGCTTTTGAGGGCTTCAAATGTCTCTTTTGGATAAGTCTGTTTAGGCTTTTTGCAGTCCGAGGCAAAGTGTCCAGGTTCTCCACAGTTATAGCATTTGAACTTCATTTTGAAATCCAAAGGAGATTTGTAGCTGGTACTCTTGCCTTTACCTTGGTAGCCTGACGAACTACCACCACCCTTAGCAGCCCGATAATAAGATGAAGAATTTCTCTGTGGTCGGTTGCTCTTTCTGAATCTCATGTTGCTGAACTTCCTTGCCATGTATGCCACGACACTATCGTCCATGTTGTCCAGCTCTTCTTGGGTGAAGTAGTCATCATCACTGTTAGATGCGCACTCGTCATCATTATCAACTTGATGTGGTGCAGGTGATGATTTAGGCTTTGCTGCAACCATTGCCTTCTTAGACTCTTCCTCATCAGCAACTAATCCTGATGCAGTTTCTTTTCCCTTTGAATCATTGTCCCATGCTTGATCTTGAAGAGTTTCCAGCTCATAGGTCTTCAGAATTCCATAATATTCTTCCAGAGAAGTTGTATGCAAATCTCTGGTTTCTCTGATTGCGTAGACTCTATGTTCAATGCTCTTTGGCTGGTTCCTCAAATATCTTGTATTGGTTTCAACCATGGGGAGAGTAACACCTCTCAGATTCAAATCTAATACCAACTGACTGAATCGTAGATAGACATCTGTTATGCTTTCTCCCTTTCGTATTCTAAAGGTGTCATACTCCATCTTGAGTATAAGTGTCTTGTTGCTTCTGACCTCTGCAGATCCTTCCATGACAACTTCTATTTTGTCCCAAATCTTCTTTGCTGTATTCAAACCCTTGACTATGTTGAACATTTCATGATCGAGAGATTCCATCAAGGTTTGTCTTACAGAAGTGTCATAAGCTATTTGCTCCTTGTCAGCATCCGTAAAGTCCGCTGCCTTTTTAGGCTCAGACCGAGCAGGTATAACCTCCTCTCCTTCCGTACGCTCAGGAATAGCTTTCATTGGAACGAATTTACCTTTTTCAAGGACTTCCAGATACTCAGGGTTAATAGTCTCCAAGTAGAGTCTCATTCTGAAAACCCATTCTTCATAGTGATCTCGGTTGAACATTGGGATCTTGAAAGAATTTTTAGGAGCCATTTCAAATCTGGTCACTAAAAGTTTCTAAGTACCCAAGACTAGGCTATGTAGAATATCTATGTAGAACTTCTGCCAAGTCGAAATTTCTCTAAGTAGAAATTTTGCTCAAGTCGAAATTTCTCTAAGTAGAAATTGTCCAAGTCGAAATTCACCAAGTAGAAATTGTCCAAGTCGAAATTCTATGTAGAAAATCTCAAGTCGAAATTCTATGTAGAACTTTTGTCCTTAGAATTAATTTTTCTGCAGATTACTTTAATATTGAATAAACAATATCACCTTTTTGACTTTTGATTACTTTACACACCGAAAGTGACTAACCCACTTGCTAAGCACTGAGTACACTTTCTTTTGCTTTCGGCCAAGGAATAATAATCAAATCAAAAGTACAAAAACACCTTTTTGACTATCTTATTTGTTTGAAAAAGGAGATCAAAAAGTTGTTGGGTTATCTTCTTTGACAAGAACAGATGATGAACACTCAAGAACACCAAATATCAATGAACCCAGATTAATTCACAAAAATTAATTAAAATACAACCAAGCTAAATAATCACACCTGGAGTATTTAAATAATTTTTCTGGATGAGTTTTCACTAGAAACGAATTAAAGCACACTTTTCGAAAAAAAATGAAAAGTAGATCTAGAAAATGAAAACTCACGATTCTTCTACCAAACACATGGATCTATGTTTTGTATGTTAAACATCCGCTCTGATACCAATTGTTAGGTCCAAATGTGTTGTAGAGGGGGGGTGAATACAACTTTTCGATTTTGAGAAGCAATAAATACGATGCAATAAATGAACACGCAGATTCAAGGAATATATTTCTTTATATATAACTTGAAAAGGTTGCTACAACATTCATTACAAAGTATAACAGAAGTTCAGAGAGATGTGAATGATTCTAAGCTCTGTGAATATACTCTCTCTCTTTTTCTTGTGTGTTTTCTCAATATTGCTCACTAACTAAAACATTACACAAGTGCTTCTATTTATACTACATGTAATCTATGACCTGTAGTCTTCAAAGACTAAGATGTACATGGCCCAATGATGTCCACATAAATCTTGTCTTATCTTGAAAGCTTGGAAATCTGCCAATCAGAAGATGCCATGTGTCATGTTGAAGCTGCACTCTAAGTAGAACTTCTACTTGAGAATTTCTACTTAGCCATCTCGAAATTCTAAGTAGAACTTCTACTTGAGAATTTCGACTTAGCCATCTAGAACATTTAGTACTTAGAAAATATTCTGGTCTTCAACTTGAAACTTCAATGCACATCTTGAGCTTGTGATATCTTCATATCTTCTTTGTTCTTCTACAAGCTCTTGAACATGGATCTTTATTACTGACATAAACTTGCTATCAATGTCCTGACACTTGATGCACTGGTCTGGTTCATAAGTGACTAGTCTTGATAGTGTTTCTGCTTCTTGAATAAAATACCATATTCACTTAGTAACTTGGCTTTCCAATATTTGCTTTCCTTCTTGTTCACTTGAAATCAATTGGTCTTGTTGATACTGATAGTTATGATCTTGAATCTCGAATTCTCAAATCACTGAGGCCTGAACAACTTTGACTTGAACTTCTCTCAATGATTTCTTCTTGGCTTGATCATAGTTAACATGTTCAATTGTATCATTTACCTTGTCTTCATTTAGTGTTGATTTCTTATGACTTCTTGTTCTTGATTGTCTTCTGGTTAAGTATCTTTTCTTTTAATTGAGTTACATTAGTTATAGTGTTACAAGTTAATACACTCTGCCTTTCAATACCCCTTTGCTACTAGTCTTGCTTTATTTCTCACAATTGTGCCATCTGAATCAGTCTTATTTCTGAATACCCACTTTGTACCTACAATAGACCTTCCTTTGGGTCTTGGTACAAGTTTCCAGACTTCATTTCTTTCAAACTCATTCAG
Organism: Kitagawia praeruptora; assembly: GCA_037693485.1. Classification (NCBI taxonomy): domain Eukaryota; kingdom Viridiplantae; phylum Streptophyta; class Magnoliopsida; order Apiales; family Apiaceae; genus Kitagawia; species Kitagawia praeruptora. The sequence goes on along the minus strand of CM075348.1, from coordinate 2,151,754 downwards.
TTCTTCTTGCATAGCAGTCACCCAATCAGCATCCTTAAGTGCATCTTCAACTTTCTTGGGCTCCTCCTTTGACAGAAAGTTATTATATAAACATTCATTTTGAGTTGCACTTCTTGTCTTAACAACTGCTTCAGGATTCCCAATGATTAAATCAGGAGTATGACTTTTTGTCCATTTCCTTGCTGATGGTAAGTCATTTCTTGAACTGGATGCTCCCCCTGGATTGGTGTTTTCTTCAAAAGAACTAGAGTTGCTAGAAGCTCCCCCTGAGATAGTGCTATCTTCTTCTGATGTACTATCTTGATTGTCACTTGAGTCTGTTTCCGATGAATCTCTACTTGATGTTTGAGTTGAATCATCACTAGTGATGTCTCGCTCTTGCTCCCCCTCAACATTTGCATTATTTGAGTCATCATCAGTAACAGGTGTTTGATCAGGAATTGATCGATCGTCAGGATCTGACAGAGTATCAGTATCTGCCGTGACTTCATCAGGATTGTTGGTAGCTTCATTTGCAAAAGTCAAACTGTCATGAGAGTCTTCTTGAATTCCTGTTAACTTTCTATCATCAAAAGATACATTAATAGACTCCATGACTGTCTTTGTTCTTAGATTATAGACTTTAAAGGCTCTTGTTGTTGGATAGCCAATAAAGATGGCCTCATCAGCTTTTGTCTCAAATTTTCCTAGCTGTTCTGGATGAGGTCTTAGAACAAAGCACTTGCAGCCAAACACATGTAGATGCTTCAAACTTGGCTTCTTTTCCTTAATCATCTGATAAGGAGTTACACCATGTCTGTTGATTAGTGTAATATTTTGAGTGTAACAAGCTGTGTTGACTGCTTCTGCCCAGAAATATGTAGGTAGTTTAGCTTCTTCCAACATAGTTCTACCAGCTTCAATAAGAGTTCTGTTCTTTCTTTCAACTACTCCATTTTGCTGAGGAGTGCCAGGAGCAGAGAATTGTTGAACTATTCCTTTGTATTTGCAGAACTCTTCCATTGCTGAATTCTTGAATTCAGTCCCATTATCACTTCTCAGAATCTTGACTTTGTATTCCGTACCAGTTTCAATAAGTCTAACATGGTCCAGCAGTATTTCAGCAGTTTCATCTTTTCTGTGAAGAAAATAAACCCAGGTAAATCTAGTATATTCATCAACAATGACTAGAGTATACCTTTTCTTACTGATGGACATTATATTCACTAGTCCAAACAAGTCGAGGTGTAGCATGTGATATGGTTCATCAATTGAGGATTCAGATTTGCTCTTGAATGATGTCCTTCTCTGTTTAGCCTTCTGACAAGCATCACAGAGTCCATCAGGAGTATATAGAGCCTTTGGTAATCCTCTTACCAAGTCTTTCTTAACCAACTCATTTATATTATTGAAGTTGAGATGAGAAAGCTTCTTATGCCAATTCCAACTTTCATCTACAGATGCTTTACTGATGAGGCATGTAGTTGGATTTTCAGTATTAGTGTGAATGTTGGCTTCATAAATGTTACCATGTCTTTGACCTGTTAATGCAATCTTTCCTATAGATTTGCTGATTACTTCAAAATGAGTATCATTAAAGTTGACACGATAACCTCTGTCTGTGATCTGACTAACACTTAACAGATTGTGCTTTAGTCCTTTCACCAGAGCTACTTTTTCAATGATGACATTTCCAATTACAATGCTGCCATATCCCAAAGTTTGTCCAATGTTGCCATCCCCATAAGACACAGTTGGGCCAGCCTTTTCCTCAAATTCTGATAGCAAGGTTTTGTCTCCAGTCATGTGCACAGAACATCCACTATCCATGACTAACACATTTTTCTTTTTACCCTGCAATCAGAATCACAAAGAACTCAGTTAGAATTTTTAAGAACCCACACTTGTTGGGTTCTCTTTTCATGCAATTTAACATCTTTATCAGTAGAAGATTTTCTTGTAAAGACATTTTTATCAGAATTAACACCATCAGAATTAGTCTTTATCTTGACAGATGCATGATTAGAATTCAAGTTCTTTGTTTTTCCAAAATTTGCACTTTTATTGAACTTTGGCAAAGGCTCATAATAATTATAGTACAAATTATGGTATTCTTCACATGTATAGATAGAATGCCATTTACTGCCACAATGGAAACAAGGATTCTGTGGTTTATAGAATACTGATTTATTCCTAATGTCAGACTTAGGAACTACAGTTGGCTTCTTTTTACTCCTCCTGCAATCAATAGCAAGATGATTAGAATTACCACAGTTAAAACATACTTTTCTTGGTGCATTCGGAATATACTTATAATTATTCTCCTTGTTTATTCCAACTTTACCATTCCTGTTCCTTTTGACAGTTGGAACTCTCTTCCTATCTGTTACCTCACAGATTCTGTCCCTCAATTGCTTTTTGGACAAAAGACCTACATTTTTGTTTTTGACAGTTCTAGACTCAGAATGATGTGTAGAAGTAGACCCCTCTTCTGAAGTAGATTTGGGAATTTCTGGATACACATAATTAACTGGCTTTAGTTTGGTTTTGGTACTGTCTGTAACATATCTGTAGGTTTTTGGATTTGTTGAGTTATTAACTATAACTCTTCCAGGGTTAGATGAAACAACCTTTCCTTTGTCCTTTTTCTCATTTTCTGGTTTATACCCTAGACACTCTTTCCAGTTTTTATCAGAAATGATTTCATGAGTTTTTGTACCAGAATGTGTCCAGGTTCTGAGTTTTTCATTAGCATCTTTAAGTTGCCTCTCAAGTTCATTACATTTAAACTCCATTTCAAGTTTCATGTGTTTAGCATTATCACATTCTGCTTGAACTTCATGCAAGAAAATTAACTCAGCTTCTAGATGATCATTTCTCTTAACAACCTCTGCCATTTCAGATTTTATTCTTGTATTTTCAAGAGATTGACTCCTAAAACTAATATGCAGAGATTTTAAGAAAGATCTTAGCTCAGAAACATTATTAGTATCAAAATCAAATAAAACTTCAGATACCTTGGTTTCACCAGCAGAAGTCTCATCAGTTTTAGCCATCAAAGCATAATTCACTTTCTCCTCTTCAGAGTCAGATGATGAGTCCATCCAATCCTTGCTTGAAGAAATGAGAGCTTTGGTTTTGGTCTTCTTGCACTCAGTTGCAAAATGACCCATCCCATCACAGTTATAGCATCTGATTTTTGACTTGTCAAACTTGCTGCTTTTGCCTTCTTTCTTCTTGTACCTGTCTTTGTCGGTATTGAAGATTTTCTTCTGGAATTTCCCTTGCTTCCTAGCCTTTCTGAACTTCATTTTTTTGAAGCCCTTGACTATCATAGCAACCATTTCCATCATATCAGAATCAGTAGAGTCATCATCAGTATCAGGATCAGACTCAGTATCAGTATCTGATGATGAATCATCAGGAATTGACTCTTCCACTCTACTCTTTCGGTTATAAACCTCCTCAGCTTTTCCCTTTGATTTTGATTCAACATTCAAAGCAACAGATTTTGCTTTGACATTTTTCTTGTTCTTCCTCTGTTGAACCTCAAGATCATGAGTTCTTAGCATTCCATAGACTTCATCAAGAGACAGCATCTTCAAATCATATTGATGCCTTATGATTGAAGCTTGAGTATCCCACTCTTCAGTTAAAGCTCTGAGAAACTTGGTATTCGAATCCTCTGGATCATACTCTTTGCCAACCAGTGATAGATTGTTCAGTAAAGTCAAGAATCTATCGTACATATCAGTAAGGCTTTCATCAGATTTAGCATCGAATTGCTCATACTCCTGAATTAACAGAGCCCTTCTGTTTCTTTTGATAGATTCAGTACCTTGACATTGAGTTTCCAAAGTATCCCAAATTTCCTTCGCAGTCTTGCATGCTATTACCCTGTTAGACATGACATTATCAAGACTGTTATGCAAAATATTCTTTACCTTTGCATCTTTGAGTACTTGAACCTTTTCTTCTGTCGTCCATTCATTCTTTGCCTTAATGACATAGTGTTCAGCAACAGTCTCTGTTCTTGCAACTAGTTTTGTTGGAAGAAATGGTCCAACATTGATCCTGTCAAGATAGTCAGGATCAGTTGCTTCTAGATACATCAACATTTTCACTTTCCAGGTTGGATACTCGGTCCTCTTGAGAATTGGAATTTTAATGCTTTCATACTTGCTTGTCGACATCTTAAGATCGTTACTGATTAAAATTAATCAGTTTAGCTCTGATACCAATTGTTGCCCAGTAAATAACAATTGTAGAAGGGGGTTGAATACAATTGTATAAGATTTTCGACTAAAAACAAATAACACAAGTATGAATCAATAACAGCTTTATTAACTCTGATATAAAACTATTACAAAACTCTCTTAAGAAATTCTTATGTTCTTAAGAGCTGCTAGGTTACAATATAACTCGTGTAAGCGATTACAAAATGTAAAACCTAAACTGTGTTTATATAATGTACACAGTTGCACTATCAATTACAAGATATTCTAAATCAATTACATATATCTCTGAATGCATATCTTGTATGATAGCTGCCTTCCTACAAATTAGGAACCGACATATCAATCTTCCTTGATCTCTGGTCTGATGAGAATCTTCATCAAATACTGACCAGCTTCTAATCCTGATAGTCCAATACTGACGGTGCATTCCTGATGACGTCAGCATCAGTATCTGATCAGTAATGCCCAGATCCTGATCATCTCTTGAATCAATATCTAACATTATTCAAAGGTCATCCTTCGCCTTCAGATATTATGTAAAATATTTCGGAGTCTTTTATGACTATTTTATCAAGGGGAGGTTCCCAAAACTTTATTTTCATTTAAATCTATCTTATAAGAAGATTTAAATACTCGCTCAACTTCCAAAAATTATATAAGGGGACCTCACTTGGAGATGTTATTTATTGGACTGCCCGGTCCTATACTTGCTAAAACTATCTTGTCACTCACATCTTGATTCTTTCAAGCATCGATATGAGTCTTTTGGTTACCTCCTCAACGCTCGAGGGGTATGATTGATGTAACAAGTTTATATCCATTAACAAGCATCAGCTTGGGAAATATTGGTGAATTTTCCTTTCCAATTAGATACGACTACTTTGTGGAGTCCTATCAACAAGTGTTACACTTGGGGAAAAGGGGAACGAACTTTACGTTTCAGAGTCATGGATGATATTCGAACTAGGAGACGCGTAAGTGGCCGAGTGGCGCCGGTCCAGCAATAGCCCAACCGTTGGCTGAGGAGTTCCAGAGGGCGGTAGATAAGTAATTCCGTCGGAACTACCTTCTACATGTAGAGAACGACTGATGAGATGCATGACATACGACTGATCATCGTAAACGTCAGGGCATCTGGCGCGGCAATGCTCCCGTATTAGTTCATCTTCTAAAAGTGAGAAATTTCTGCAACACTGTTGGTGTTGGCAAGGTGAAAAAGTGTTGAAACCGGAATTGCAATATTTTTCCTGCAAGTTCCTCTTTTATGATAATTGAGAATGTCTTGCTTATCTTTTGCATAGCAGATATTTATTCAAAACAAATATATTTTTGAGTTACCTTGTAACTTCATCTCATACCTTATATGGGTACTACATCGTTGATGCATGGCATATGGTTTCAAAGATATTTTGAACCGTCATATATTATTGTCGTTCAATTATATTTTCGGTGGGCTATTGCTCACCCTTGCTTTATTTATTTATATCACAACAACAGCTAGATCAGATGGCAGCGCAAGGCGCACACAGCGTAAGCAGGTGTCAACTGTCAGAGGTTTACCGCTAAGGTCTTGGCTACCTTTGTTGAGGATGTAACTACTGGTAGACTAGTTGTTAGCAATTGAGCCTCAAATGTATTTATATTATGGTATCTATTAATGGATGGCAAAGAGTATGTAATTGTACAATTGTAATTCTTTGGGTTGTAAGAACTCAAACTTGTGATTAATAATATTGTTGGTTACTCTGTTTTCATCTCTGGGACTATAACGGGTGTGTTTTATGTTGTTGTTTTGGGTCACAAGGTTGTAATTTAAATTATGTTGGTTTTGTGGTTGGATATTGAGACCGTAACGACCAGATCCCTGACCCTGGATCTGGGGGTGTTACAGAAATGGTATCAGAGAGAGCGTTATATATCCCAGAGATGATGCGACGTTAAAACAATAAATTCATTAAGATAATAAGAACTCTTGCCAAGTTCATAGTCAGACTACATAATGTAGTATTGACATATAAAACCCTTATGGGAACCCTAAAGTATCATGATAGTAACTTAGCTCGTTCTTGTATCGACTAGTAAGGCGACAGACCTTGGGGATTACGAGAAGTAACTCAATGATGCTTGTTTTGATGCTGAAGAACGGATGGTGGATTCGATAGAGTACCCTACTGAGGACCCGGAAGAGGTTCCAGCAGAGGAGGAGAATATTGATAAGTATAAGGAGTTTACACTTAAGGAATGAGGGCTACAGCCAGAGAGACTGTAAGAATCTAGAAATAGTGCTCAGAAAAGTGAGCGTAAAGAGCTGAGATATTATTAAGAGAATTAAAGATGCGTATTGGATTCATAGCGGGACTGCTAGATGAAGTGCCAGCAAGTAAGATGGATTTGAGGAATTACTCAAGATCTTATGTAAGGATAGATAAGAATCCTTGGAGACTTTCAGATTAATGAGAAAGGAATTAGAATGATGCATGATTATCAAAGACATTGATATAGGACGGGGAGTAGAGTCCCTAGGAACAGTTAAGACATAGGTGGCAAGTGCCATATCTCCAGATAAATGGATTAGTGTGAATCTTAATAATGATAATTCGCCGTGAGAAGGCAGATTTCCTAGGTTATAATTTATAAAGTCAATTGAGATTGATGAGGTGGTTTATCCAGTGAGATGTCCATTTTATGAATGGATTAGCTAAGAAAGTAAAGATAGTGGAAAGCAATGGCCTGAATGGATAAAGTTACATAAGGAAGTAGTAAGCGAGACAATGATCTCGGAACCTACAAGACTAAAAGACCAGTGAGTCTATGATAAACTAGTAATGAGGCTATCGTCAAGAAACCAAGTATAAGTTCAGTTCAATTCAGTGAAATGATGAACCAGAAACATTAGTTGCATGTGATTCAGAAGAATATTAAATTCTTTCTTTTCCTTGAATGGATTATGGTAGTTACCTTAAGTTTATTCTGACACTGAATCATAAATGGATTAGGCAAGGCGAGCAGTGGTCGAGATGTAATTGAGAATGCTTCTAGGTGCAACCTGATAAAACAGGTGTAGGACATGTTCTCGAAATAAGAGTTTTGGCAAATGAAGTCCAGCAATAGGACACATGATCAATAAGAGTAGTGTTGGTCGGCCCTACCAAGTTAAAGACAGTTTCAAATGAAGATTGGCCAACCACACTGGCAAAGGTGAGAAATTTTATAAAATTCACAAGGTATTACCAAAGATTTGCTCAGGACTGTACAGAGAGTGTAGTCCCGTAACCCGACTTATTATAAGAATAAAAGTTTGAATGGACAAGATAAACGTGAGAAGATCTTCCTGGAGCTAAAGGTAAAGTTGGTGATGACCAGGGTTGGCATTGCCTAATGGAAGAAGGAAACTTTGGGAGATATTATGATGCAACTCATACAGGTATAGGTCTGCGCTTATGCAGCACGACAGCGTAATTTCGAATACATTTAGACAGCACAGTTCATCGGATTCGGATGGCCTTGGTAGTGCCAATGTTGAGGAACGACTGACCCCGACGGTAGTGTTCCTTCTGAGACTAGTTGTTAAGAAGACTGGTATTTGGTAGTATCGACTAATAGGACGAATATGTATCGGGAAGATGTGGCATGTTACTAGTGGGTGAATAGATTAACTGAAATTTTCCCAAATTCTGGAAAGGAATTCAACGAATTTTGGCAAACCTTGTCTTTCTGATTATCAAAAGACGTCATTGAAGAGAGTGGAAACTAACTTGGTATTCGAATCCTCTGGATCATACTCTTTGCCAACCAGTGATAGATTGTTCAGTAAAGTCAATAATCTATCGTACATATCAGTAAGGCTTTCATCAGATTTAGCATCGAATTGCTCATACTCCTGAATTAACAGAGCCCTTCTGTTTCTTTTGATAGATTCAGTACCTTGACATTGAGTTTCCAAAGTATCCCAAATTTCCTTCGCAGTCTTGCATGCTATTACCCTGTTAGACATGACATTATCAAGACTGTTATGCAAAATATTCTTTACCTTTGCATCTTTGAGTACTTGAACCTTTTCTTCTGTCGTCCATTCATTCTTTGCCTTAATGACATAGTGTTCAGCAACAGTCTCTGTTCTTGCAACTAGTTTTGTTGGAAGAAATGGTCCAACATTGATCCTGTCAAGATAGTCAGGATCAGTTGCTTCTAGATACATCAACATTTTCACTTTCCAGGTTGGATACTCGGTCCTCTTGAGAATTGGAATTTTAATGCTTTCATACTTGCTTGTCGACATCTTAAGATCGTTACTGATTAAAATTAATCAGTTTAGCTCTGATACCAATTGTTGCCCAGTAAATAACAATTGTAGAAGGGGGTTGAATACAATTGTATAAGATTTTCGACTAAAAACAAATAACACAAGTATGAATCAATAACAGCTTTATTAACTCTGATATAAAACTGTTACAAAACTCTCTTAAGAAATTCTTATGTTCTTAAGAGCTGCTAGGTTACAATATAACTCGTGTAAGCGATTACAAAATGTAAAACCTAAACTGTGTTTATATAATGTACACAGTTGCACTATCAATTACAAGATATTCTAAATCAATTACATATATCTCTGAATGCATATCTTGTATGATAGCTGCCTTCCTACAAATTAGGAACCGACATATCAATCTTCCTTGATCTCTGGTCTGATGAGAATCTTCATCAAATACTGACCAGCTTCTAATCCTGATAGTCCAATACTGACGGTGCATTCCTGATGACGTCAGCATCAGTATCTGATCAGTAATGCCCAGATCCTGATCATCTCTTGAATCAATATCTAACATTATTCAAAGGTCATCCTTCGCCTTCAGATATTATGTAAAATATTTCGGAGTCTTTTATGACTATTTTATCAAGGGGAGGTTCCCAAAACTTTATTTTCATTTAAATCTATCTTATAAGAAGATTTAAATACTCGCTCAACTTCCAAAAATTATATAAGGGGACCTCACTTGGAGATGTTATTTATTGGACTGCCCGGTCCTATACTTGCTAAAACTATCTTGTCACTCACATCTTGATTCTTTCAAGCATCGATATGAGTCTTTTGGTTACCTCCTCAACGCTCGAGGGGTATGATTGATGTAACAAGTTTATATCCATTAACAAGCATCAGCTTGGGAAATATTGGTGAATTTTCCTTTCCAATTAGATACGACTACTTTGTGGAGTCCTATCAACAAGTGTTACACTTGGGGAAAAGGGGAACGAACTTTACGTTTCAGAGTCATGGATGATATTCGAACTAGGAGACGCGTAAGTGGCCGAGTGGCGCCGGTCCAGCAATAGCCCAACCGTTGGCTGAGGAGTTCCAGAGGGCGGTAGATAAGTAATTCCGTCGGAACTACCTTCTACATGTAGAGAACGACTGATGAGATGCATGACATACGACTGATCATCGTAAACGTCAGGGCATCTGGCGCGGCAATGCTCCCGTATTAGTTCATCTTCTAAAAGTGAGAAATTTCTGCAACACTGTTGGTGTTGGCAAGGTGAAAAAGTGTTGAAACCGGAATTGCAATATTTTTCCTGCAAGTTCCTCTTTTATGATAATTGAGAATGTCTTGCTTATCTTTTGCATAGCAGATATTTATTCAAAACAAATATATTTTTGAGTTACCTTGTAACTTCATCTCATACCTTATATGGGTACTACATCGTTGATGCATGGCATATGGTTTCAAAGATATTTTGAACCGTCATATATTATTGTCGTTCAATTATATTTTCGGTGGGCTATTGCTCACCCTTGCTTTATTTATTTATATCACAACAACAGCTAGATCAGATGGCAGCGCAAGGCGCACACAGCGTAAGCAGGTGTCAACTGTCAGAGGTTTACCGCTAAGGTCTTGGCTACCTTTGTTGAGGATGTAACTACTGGTAGACTAGTTGTTAGCAATTGAGCCTCAAATGTATTTATATTATGGTATCTATTAATGGATGGCAAAGAGTATGTAATTGTACAATTGTAATTCTTTGGGTTGTAAGAACTCAAACTTGTGATTAATAATATTGTTGGTTACTCTGTTTTCATCTCTGGGACTATAACGGGTGTGTTTTATGTTGTTGTTTTGGGTCACAAGGTTGTAATTTAAATTATGTTGGTTTTGTGGTTGGATATTGAGACCGTAACGACCAGATCCCTGACCCTGGATCTGGGGGTGTTACAGAAATGGTATCAGAGAGAGCGTTATATATCCCAGAGATGATGCGACGTTAAAACAATAAATTCATTAAGATAATAAGAACTCTTGCCAAGTTCATAGTCAGACTACATAATGTAGTATTGACATATAAAACCCTTATGGGAACCCTAAAGTATCATGATAGTAACTTAGCTCGTTCTTGTATCGACTAGTAAGGCGACAGACCTTGGGGATTACGAGAAGTAACTCAATGATGCTTGTTTTGATGCTGAAGAACGGATGGTGGATTCGATAGAGTACCCTACTGAGGACCCGGAAGAGGTTCCAGCAGAGGAGGAGAATATTGATAAGTATAAGGAGTTTACACTTAAGGAATGAGGGCTACAGCCAGAGAGACTGTAAGAATCTAGAAATAGTGCTCAGAAAAGTGAGCGTAAAGAGCTGAGATATTATTAAGAGAATTAAAGATGCGTATTGGATTCATAGCGGGACTGCTAGATGAAGTGCCAGCAAGTAAGATGGATTTGAGGAATTACTCAAGATCTTATGTAAGGATAGATAAGAATCCTTGGAGACTTTCAGATTAATGAGAAAGGAATTAGAATGATGCATGATTATCAAAGACATTGATATAGGACGGGGAGTAGAGTCCCTAGGAACAGTTAAGACATAGGTGGCAAGTGCCATATCTCCAGATAAATGGATTAGTGTGAATCTTAATAATGATAATTCGCCGTGAGAAGGCAGATTTCCTAGGTTATAATTTATAAAGTCAATTGAGATTGATGAGGTGGTTTATCCAGTGAGATGTCCATTTTATGAATGGATTAGCTAAGAAAGTAAAGATAGTGGAAAGCAATGGCCTGAATGGATAAAGTTACATAAGGAAGTAGTAAGCGAGACAATGATCTCGGAACCTACAAGACTAAAAGACCAGTGAGTCTATGATAAACTAGTAATGAGGCTATCGTCAAGAAACCAAGTATAAGTTCAGTTCAATTCAGTGAAATGATGAACCAGAAACATTAGTTGCATGTGATTCAGAAGAATATTAAATTCTTTCTTTTCCTTGAATGGATTATGGTAGTTACCTTAAGTTTATTCTGACACTGAATCATAAATGGATTAGGCAAGGCGAGCAGTGGTCGAGATGTAATTGAGAATGCTTCTAGGTGCAACCTGATAAAACAGGTGTAGGACATGTTCTCGAAATAAGAGTTTTGGTAAATGAAGTCCAGCAATAGGACACATGATCAATAAGAGTAGTGTTGGTCGGCCCTACCAAGTTAAAGACAGTTTCAAATGAAGATTGGCCAACCACACTGGCAAAGGTGAGAAATTTTATAAAATTCACAAGGTATTACCAAAGATTTGCTCAGGACTGTACAGAGAGTGTAGTCCCGTAACCCGACTTATTATAAGAATAAAAGTTTGAATGGACAAGATAAACGTGAGAAGATCTTCCTGGAGCTAAAGGTAAAGTTGGTGATGACCAGGGTTGGCATTGCCTAATGGAAGAAGGAAACTTTGGGAGATATTATGATGCAACTCATACAGGTATAGGTCTGCGCTTATGCAGCACGACAGCGTAATTTCGAATACATTTAGACAGCACAGTTCATCGGATTCGGATGGCCTTGGTAGTGCCAATGTTGAGGAACGACTGACCCCGACGGTAGTGTTCCTTCTGAGACTAGTTGTTAAGAAGACTGGTATTTGGTAGTATCGACTAATAGGACGAATATGTATCGGGAAGATGTGGCATGTTACTAGTGGGTGAATAGATTAACTGAAATTTTCCCAAATTCTGGAAAGGAATTCAACGAATTTTGGCAAACCTTGTCTTTCTGATTATCAAAAGACGTCATTGAAGAGAGTGGAAACTGGAGCGAACCCTGTGGATTGGGTAAAGTAGCCGCTATACAAGTGGGTAGACATACCCCGATCATTACAGTTGAATGTAGGGATAAAATTTTGAAGTTGAATGTAATTAAGAAACAAGCCGGACTAAGAAATTCTGGGATTGACTTAAATGAAAAGGTTGTTATGCCAGAAGTGTTAAGCTTTTGTGGTACGTGGAATTGATAAGAGTAACTAGAAGAATAAAAGAAAAGGAAAGGTGACCGGAGACGGTACCGAGAAGTCAAGTGAGACTTGTATGGAGTGAAGTTTTGAAAAGATCAAAAGGTATCAAGTAGAAGGCACTATGCCAACGATTGCTAGAAAAGTAATGCTATTAACCAACCCCTAAATTCACATATTTTAGTGTGGCCAGTTGGGGCCAAGTCACTAAGGATTGTCAAGTGACTAATCCAGCAATGTAAGGACAAAGCGGGGTGCTTCTAACAAAGTGCCAACCGCAAGAACTTTTGATGAAGAATGAATTGAGATACATGATGATGGATTTTATAAATACCATGGATATGTTGGGAATGAGGATGGTGACCAATAAAGGTTATGAGGATTGTCAGAGATGGTGCAGTATGATGCATAAATGTTATCTGAAACTTGGTGTCCTCAAGAGGAGCATTAGGCATTAAGAGATTCACGTTGAACATGACCAATATCTTCCAGAACATCCTTGCTACCATTACCAAGTTCTGTAAGAAGGACAGATAGACATACGTTGTCTTTTGGAAGGTCATATAGACTAACATTCGTTTGAAAGAAGAGGTTAGCATTAGTCTACCTATAGACTATCAAGATGAGAATGATTAAAAGAGACCTTTATTAAGGATATATGATTGAATTGCCAAGTACAGGATATAAGTATTCCTTGAAACTAGAATTGAGCATAGAATGTCCATATATTAAGACGAACCCTGGGGGATGCACAAGGAATAAGCATCACCCCTAATAATAGGCACTGTGAAATCAGACGATATAAGTTGAATCGACCAAGGTATCAATAACCTATAAGGAATTGTGGAAAGGAGTCTCGAAAAGTATATAGACAGAATCGTTATAGAATCGGTTAATGATGTTTGATATACCCTGTACCCAGAAGATATAGGATGAATGATGAGGATGACCTAAGGAACCCTATAAGGGAAGAGGTAATGTTCTGAACTTCAGGAAGGGAAGTTTGGTAAGGAATGTATGACATAGTAACAATAAGGCCAGAGGAATTAGGTGTGGAACCATGAGAAAGTATGGATTGAACCAATAAGGTTGAGATTATCCTAAAACAAGAAGGGATTCAAGTAAGGAAATATCCTAGGTATGATTGGGAGTACTGGTAGTAAAGTTCACACTAGAAAAGGTGAAAGCAATGACTTTTGGAAAAGACTGATAGATGCTTTCTCTCATTCAGCAGAATTTAAGGGAGAATGCTTCCACCCTGAGTTGGAATAGATCCAGAAAACATTGATCTCAAGAAATTATTATAATCAGGAAAGGCCAACGAGGTGGCCGACACTTTAAATATAGGGGAGTAAGCATAAATGCTCAGACCAAAGAAATAGAATGATAATGTAAGGACCTTGATGGTCATAATGTGGTAGAGGAAGTTACATTCCGTCTAATGATTTTGCTAGGATCAACTATAAGAATAGTTTAAGTAAAGATTCGATTCCTGATGTTGCCAGTAGCACATTACCGACATTAGGAGGCTCTACGACATACCAGACCAAATTCCCCAAGAGACTCGCCTTTTCTTTGGAAAGAGAGAGGGGAGGTTAAGTAACAATGAATTAGTTGTAAATGACCAGAAATAGAGTGGGTACAAATACTGATAAGCCAAATGGCACGATGATGAATGACAAGCAAGTTTATGTTGGTGTATTTCTGTGCAAACCAGATAGAGAATTATGAGGTTGGCAAGCGATTAAGCAAACCGCTAAGCTTTTAGTCTTTTACCGGAGATATATGATTAATAATCTCACCAGCCTATTCCAGCTGCTATGCTGGAAGCTTTCCTGCAATTTTATTTGCTTCATGTAATATCTACGTCAAGTTCAGGAAGCATTCCCTATGGATAGGGAATAGTGATTATGTTGTTTTCCTAGAGGATCCTGAATTGACAATTATGAAACCCGTACGTTTAGTTATTCAATCACTGCGTAAACGATAACGATGGTGATCCTTCTTAGAAATTAGGTGGTGACGACTGTGGAAATGTCGAAGTGAATCTAAGTTAGAGAAATCATCCAGGTTTATTTCGGATGGTGTAATTTCTGGATCGACGGGATATTTGAAATGAAGAATTAGGTTATGATGGTTCATAAAATGATTATAGTAGAAATAAAGACAAGAGACTCATGGAATGAGAAAGTGAAATCTAGATGGTTGAACAAAGGAAAGTTTGACCACAAACGTACCACGTATATTGAATAAAGGTAACACGCGTTCCCCTAATAAGGTGACGGTGGAGTTCAATAACAGAAGTGAATGAGAACTAGATGATGGATGTGATTGATAAAGAAAAGAATGGGAAATAATTATGGAATGTGAAGCAAGAAATGTTATGAATGGATTGATAAATGGGTTTTTCCTAACGAGCACTCGGAATGACAACCTGATAGTGTTAGAATTATGAGTATGAAAGAGCCAGTGTCGGGGCGTGAAATATGAGTAATAATAATGTCAAGCGGGAAATCCAAGATTTAACCTGAGAGGTTGAAGGATTTTCCAAAAAGTAAGTAATGCTAATATCAAACAAGAGTATAGGTCCATAGAATGATGGACAGAGAAACAAGGACATGTGATATGTGAGATTACGATAAAGTAGTATTTGATACGAATACGATTACTTTCTTCCCTAATAAACCTCTATAGTTCAGAGGTAAATTCTGAGTATGATATTTTGACAATCATGAAAATCTTCTTATATAATTCTCTGAAATTCTTTCCTTTTAATATCCCTTATTTATTTTCTTCTAAATTGAGAAGAACAACCCTTTAAGGAGGGGAGGTACTACTACGTGACTCTCTGTCTTTGTGATAGGAGTCTAAGTGGAATGCCATTAATTGTTTAATTGCTTGTCAAGTACTAAAGGCTGGCCCCCTTCTGTACTAGCTATGCAATGTAACAAATGTTCATTGATCACAGTGATCTCTCAATAAATTTTTCCACCTAAATATATATACATCGAGATTGCGAAGATTAAAGCGATTAGGAATTGCAAAATTACGAGTGAGGTTATCTCCGGAATTCGTAGCGCGTTAGTGATACCGAAGTCACTGCACGTACCAATAAGGTTAATAGTGTAAGACCGGACAAGAGCGTATACCGGATAATGTGTATGCGAAAGTATCAAAGAATTGGTAGAACGGATAAAAGGGTGTATTGTAACACCAGTACGATGTGCTTTAGAAAGATTGGAATGTGTAAGGATCGACCAGAGAATTGGAAAGCGAAATAACCAACAAGTACCCAATTGTCTTCTACCTGATTCCGGGACGGAATCCTTTTAAGGAGGGGAGACTGTAAGAACCCAGATTTTTGGGTAGAACTAAAACTTTTTATTATGTAATAATATGGGAATGAATAGTGGTTATGACTGCGATGTAACGACTGTCTATTTAATGAATGGAATGGATTTGGATTCAATTATTATACGTCATGCAGAATACCTTTGGTTGACAACATAGATAAGAATGATCTATCTCCTAAGAATATGAGAAGATTACTCCAAGTAAGATTATTCTTGTGTCATCCAAATCAATATCTATTATAAGCCCAGCGGTTCCGTAAAAAGGTTAAGGAACACTCGAGGGTGAACCAGGTTCATTTTCCTAATTATAGGAATTAAATAAAAATAAGTGATGAATAGTGATTTTGGTGGAATTTGGAATATTATTATAATAATGTTATACCCGGTATTCGGAACGGATTTCTGAGTTCGTATTAGTGATCGAGGAGGAAAATAAGTGTATGTAAAAGCTGTCGGATTCAGTAAAAGAGCACTTTTATTTTCTCCGAGATTTCCCTAGATACTGCAAGAATTAAGGATTTATAAAAGGGAATTAAGGAATTTAAATTCGAGAAGTATTAAGAAAGATGAAGAATAGTATTAGAATTATTAAGAAGGTTTTCGGTAAAACCCTAACTAGAAACGAATGAGTTATTCCCTCGAACGATCAATGAATTGAGCAATAAACGGGCAAAGAAACAAGCAGGGGATCAAGACACATGCATGTTCTAGTGGATAACATCAAGTAACTAAGTAGTTACCAAGGTAACTAGCAATACTTAGACACCAACCAAACAACTAAGCTTACAACATACACCATTCCACAAAATCACTTCCACTTGGCTAGATGATGCATGCAATGACCTATTAGCTTTAATAAAGCTACTTTATGCTAGATATTTTCTAAGGACATAACAATAATGCAAGATGGGATGAGAGTAAACCAAGCAACCAAGCAAAAATGCTCTCTCTCCCCCATTTCAAGCCATTCGGCTTTTGCTCTTAATTCAAGGATTGAAATCAACCTTCCCACCATTGTTTGATCACCAAACTTTTATCCTAGATCCTATATTTCATAAAAATGATACCCTAAAAATCTTAGCCTCAAAATCCTTTGTTTCCATTTTCAATAAAATCATCAAAGTTAAGGGTGAATAGTAACATCAAGAACAAAATTATTGGATCTTGAATTTTTGGATGGTCTAAGCTTGGTTAATGGTGGACATGGACTATACAAGGCTTAGCAAGGTCTTTAACATTCTACAAGGAAGGTATAAACCTCATGAAACCCTAGTTTGACTTTGAGTTTTAATGATGTTCTTGATAGTTTTGAATTAGTATGGTTATGGTGATGATTAAAGCATGATTATGTAGTTAGTTTTGTTGATTAAGAGGTTCAATGATTATGATGGTTAAGTAAGATTTACTTGGACAGATTGAGATGTATATGAAGTGTATAAATTGTGTGGATGCCCGGTGTGGCTTGGTTGGTGTGTTATGATTTTAGAAAGATTCGATTTATAGCCGTCGTAATGCCCGATTTTCGTTTAACCTTAAGTAACCATGCATCACAGTACCTTTAACTCACTGTTAAGCTTCGATTTCTGCCATGATAAGCTAGATTATGTTATAAGCTTCGTTTTGATATAAAGTTCGTATGAAATGGACTTACGGTTTAGGAGTTATGATTAAATTCGTAAAAGTGGTTCGAAATCGTAAACGAAAGTTCGTAATTGAAATTGATTCCCTTAAATGTCGTTTAATCAGTGGCGAATCATGGTAATTAAATATTAGAGGTTATAAGGAAGGCGTGAGAGAAAACCACAAGTAAAATGGATCGTTTTCCGATTTTATAAAAATGTTCGAATCGAGGTTAAATGCGAAGAAACCACTTTTCGGAGGTAACACTATTCACTAGAAGCTCCTGCCCTGTTTTAGTGAAATCTGTAAAAATTAATCTTCTGATCTAAGTCCAATTTTGATTTAGCTACCTTCTAGATATTCTCTAGATCATGTACGCGAAAACGGTACGTCATTTGAGTTAACGGTTACCGAGTTATGAACGTTTTAGTGAAAGAGGTGTGAATAGTAAAGATCCGTAGTCGACCGAACTTCAAAAATACATTTCACCTATCTAGACCCGTGGATTCGAATTGGAAATTTTATGATAAATATTACAAATACCAAAGATGATTTTATAAGTGGTTTCTTAATTAAATACGTTTCCAGTGATTTATTAAAAGTGTTGAAGTGCGAGTCACGGAATAGTGATTCTCAGAAAAGTCACCTCTAGGGATACTACTTTGGCCACCCTTTTTGGCTAAGTTAAAAAGGGAATTTCGAGTCGACTAAAACACGAAACTTGTTAAGAATTATCAAGACCACATATTGGTGCAAAGAACGAGGTTATAATTGATTAAGTAAGATATACGAAAAATCCGACATTAAGGATGGATTCGAGGGTGTTTTGGACTAAACTTACATGACTTAAGTTAAGTTATACTTAACCTTCGAAATGTTAAGTGATTGACCTCGGTTATTGTGACTATTTATAGATCATTGGATTGACACGAGGCACACTACCCCTACAGGATTACCAGGCAAGTTTCCAATACTTGGAACTGTTGTTGTGATAATATATATGATGATTGTTTTATACATATGCCATAGCATGCATGCCTACTTTCAAGTTAATATTGAATTACTTGTTCCCTGAATTGATATCGGCTTATAGACTATATATGAAATATCAGTTATAAGCCGGATTGTTTGGTTAAGACCCTTAGCGAAGGGCGTATGATATTCATACTTCAAATATAGACCGGGAGTCGATATTTTGTAATATATAAATAGTCGTGGAAACCCGGAGGGATTCCAACGACAAATTTATTATTTCGAGGATTTTTATTCGATTACGAATCTTTCGAGGAACGTTGTTTGAGTATTACCTCAGTGAAGGAATATTTAATGAAAATTATTTTAATATTCATTTAGAATGTCATTTATTTAATGAATATTATTTTGATCATTCATTGGAGTTATTTAGTTAATGAATATTATTTTGAATATTCATTAGAGTTATTTGGTTGACGAATATCATTCCCAAATATTCATTTGGCTTACTTATTATTATTTGGAATATTCATTTGACCTTTATTTATTTAATGAATATTACTTTCGAATATTCATTTAGGGTTTGATTTACTTAAGGAATATTATTTTAAAATATTCATTGGAAGTTCTATTTACTCAAGGAATATTACTTCGAATATTCCTTTAGAGTTTTGATTACTAAATGAATACTATTCGGATATTCATTTAGAATATTATTTGTTAAATAAATATTATTTTGGATATTCATTTAGAATATTATTTGTTAAATGAATATTATTTTTGATATTCATTTAGAATATTATTTGTTTAATGAATATTATTTGGATATTCATTTGGAATGTTATTTGTTAAATGAATATCATTTTCAAATATTCATTTAAGGTTTGATTTATTCAGTAAATATTATTTTAAATATTTAGTTAAGTTTATTTATTCAATGAATATTATTTTAATTATTCATTTAAGAAGAGATTTGTTTAATAAATAATTCTATATATTCATTCGAGGATTACTTACGAGAAATATTATGATTTAATAATATTCCGTAATTATTATTGACTTAATAAATATTCTTGGAATATTTAATAAAATTCTTTTGAATTCTTTTTGTAATGATTTATATTATTCAAAGGTCATCCTTCGCCTTCAGATATTATGTAAAATATTTCGGAGTCTTTTATGACTATTTTATCAAGGGGAGGTTCCCAAAACTTTATTTTCATTTAAATCTATCTTATAAGAAGATTTAAATACTCGCTCAACTTCCAAAAATTATATAAGGGGACCTCACTTGGAGATGTTATTTATTGGACTGCCCGGTCCTATACTTGCTAAAACTATCTTGTCACTCACATCTTGATTCTTTCAAGCATCGATATGAGTCTTTTGGTTACCTCCTCAACGCTCGAGGGGTATGATTGATGTAACAAGTTTATATCCATTAACAAGCATCAGCTTGGGAAATATTGGTGAATTTTCCTTTCCAATTAGATACGACTACTTTGTGGAGTCCTATCAACAAGTGTTACACTTGGGGAAAAGGGGAACGAACTTTACGTTTCAGAGTAATGGATGATATTCGAACTAGGAGACGCGTAAGTGGCCGAGTGGCGCCGGTCCAGCAATAGCCCAACCGTTGGCTGAGGAGTTCCAGAGGGTGGTAGTTAAGTAATTCCGTCGGAGCTACCTTCTACATGTAGAGAACGACTGATGAGATGCATGACATACGACTGATCATCGTAAACGTCAGGGCATCTGGCGCGGCAATGCTCCCGTATTAGTTCATCTTCTAAAAGTGAGAAATTTCTGCAACACTGTTGGTGTTGGCAAGGTGAAAAAGTGTTGAAACCGGAATTGCAATATTTTTCCTGCAAGTTCCTCTTTTATGATAATTGAGAATGTCTTGCTTATCTTTTGCATAGCAGATATTTATTCAAAACAAATATATTTTTGAGTTACCTTGTAACTTCATCTCATACCTTATATGGGTACTACATCGTTGATGCATGGCATATGGTTTCAAAGATATTTTGAACCGTCATATATTATTGTCGTTCAATTATATTTTCGGTGGGCTATTGCTCACCCTTGCTTTATTTATTTATATCACAACAACAGCTAGATCAGATGGCAGCGCAAGGCGCACACAGCGTAAGCAGGTGTCAACTGTCAGAGGTTTACCGCTAAGGTCTTGGCTACCTTTGTTGAGGATGCAACTACTGGTAGACTAGTTGTTAGCAATTGAGCCTCAAATGTATTTATATTATGGTATCTATTAATGGATGGCAAAGAGTATGTAATTGTACAATTGTAATTCTTTGGGTTGTAAGAACTCAAACTTGTGATTAATAATATTGTTGGTTACTCTGATTTCATCTCTGGGACTATAACGGGTGTGTTTTATGTTGTTGTTTTGGGTCACAAGGTTGTAATTTAAATTATGTTGGTTTTGTGGTTGGATATTGAGACCGTAACGACCAGATCCCTGACCCTGGATCTGGGGGTGTTACAGTAAATATTACGACTTGGAGGACATGAATACAAAGTTCATGAAAGCTTTGCCTGATTTCTACAATGAGAAGATATCTGCGATCGAGGAAGCTAATGATCTGGATGAGATTTCATTAGAGGCAGTATATGGAAAATTGAAAGCTTATGAACTTGACAAGCAGCAGAAGAAGAGCAGGAGTGAAGGAAAGATGAAGACTATTGCACTTACTGCTCAATCTGAAGTTAAGAAGCTTCCTGAAGAACAGCATGAAGAGATTGCTATAAAGAATTCGAGGAAGAAGAAAAGCAAAGAAAGTTCTGAGTCAGAGACTACTGATATGGACTCTGACAACAATGATTCTGAATCTGAGATGCAAGAACTCTTTGCTATGTTTGCTAAAGCTTTCAAGAAAGGAAGATTCAACAGAAGAAGATTTAGCAAAGGACCTTTTCAAAAGAAGGATGAGAAGAAGAGTGACAAAAGCAAAAGTACAATTGTCAAGCTTGATAAGGCCAAGATCAAGTGCTTTAACTGTAGCGAGCTTGGACACTTTGCTAGTGAGTGTAAGAAGCCTAGGAATTCAGGAAAGGGTAATGCACTTATGGTCACACAGAAGGATTGGGCTGACTCCAGTGACTCTGAAGATGAATTGGATTATGAAAACATTGCATTGATGGCCAATAGTTCAGACAAACCTGGATCTCCAAAGAAAACTTCTCCATCTTCTGTTAAGGTATCACTTCACTCTCTTGATTCATTTGATAGCTTAAATTCTGATGAAATTAGATCTATCCATGCTGAGTTTAAGAATCTTATGACTAATTTTAGAATTCTTACTTGTGAAAGAGATGAAATTAAGGTTAAGAATGATAAATTAGTTGATAGAAATAATTTTCTTGAATCTGAATTAATTCAAATGGAAGAATACAAGTTGAGTTCTGATAAAGCTAAGCATGATTATAGTGTAATTCTTGAGGCTTATGACTATGTCAGAAAAGAACTAGAAGAAGAGAGAGATGTGATTAAGACCATTAACAGTTCCAGTAAGAAGACAATAGAAATCTTTGAGAGTGGAATTCGTGGTAAGGTTAATGGTTTAGGTTTTGATAAGGCTAGACAAGAAGAAAAAGTAGCTATTGTCAATGATGATAGTAAAATAGAAGCTAACACATCTAAATCTGAAGGTAAGAAAATTGTTTCTAAACCTAATCATGTTAAATTTGTTGATTCAAAAGGTACCCCTGTTGTACACAAGAGAATTAACAATAGTTATTCAGATGAGAAAGTGTTAGAGAAACCTAAGAATGTAAACATAGGGTTTCTGTCTAAGTCTCAGTTGAAACAGAGATTAGATGGTCTTTCAGAGTCTAGCAAGATCAAGAGAAATAGGAATGGAAAAGAAGGTATTAACAAAGAGAATAATTACAAGAATGTACCTGATGCACCTAGGAAAAAATGCTATAAGTGTGGAAATCATAATCATTTGGCCCTAGACTGCAATCAAAAACCTTCTTGGAAAACTGAGTCCAGATTCCCCAAGACTCAGAAAATTCAATACCAACCACAAAAAGCTTGTTATCATTGTGGTAGTTTACTTCATTCCATTTACATGTGTAGAGAATATCATGAACTGTATTATGACTATTATTCTTTGAAATCTGAAACTCCTAGTCACAAACAGTTTGTGAAATCAGAGTCTAAAGTTGACTCTGCAATAGATAAAATAAATGCAAAATCTTCAAAGTCTGTTGTCTCTAAATCTAGTAAGAAAGGATCCAATCAAAGTTGGGTCCTAAAAAATTCTAACTAGTTACTTTTTGTTTGCAGGGCATAGAAAAGAAGCATTCAATTATCTTGGACAGTGGATGCTCTGGACATATGACTGAAAAGAAGTCCCTGCTTACAAAGTTTGAGAGGAAAGCTGGCCCAGTAATATCTTTTGGAGATGGCAACAAAGGAGAAACACTGGGATATGGCTCAATTATTTTGGGGAATGTCATCATAGAAAATGTAGCACTAGTTGAAGGCTTGAAACATACTCTTTTAAGTATAAGTCAACTGGGTGATAAAGGTTACAAATCAATCTTTGACAGAGAAGGATGCAAAGTCTTGAATATGCAGAATGGAGACATTGTTCTAACTGGTCAAAGGCATGGTAACATATATGAAGCCAGCTTAAGTGATACATCTAAAGGAATTGTTAGATGTCTCTACAGCAAAGCAACAAATGATGAAAGCTGGAATTGGCACAAGAAGCTCTCACATCTTAATTTCAAGAAGCTTAATCAACTTGTTAAACACAATTTGGTGAGAGGCCTACCTCAGGCGAATTTTGTGCAAGATGGACTTTGTGATGCATGTCAGTTTGGAAAGCAAAGAAGAACCACTTTCAAGAGCAAGACTGAAAATTCGATTACTGAACCATTTCACATGCTACATCTTGATCTGTTTGGTCCAGTAAACATTATGTCTATCAGCAAGAAAAGATATGCTCTAGTTATGGTGGATGATTTCACAAGGTTCACATGGGTGTTCTTTCTACACAAGAAGGATGAAGCTCCTCAGCAAATCATTGAACTCATCAAGAATATTCATAATAACTCTGAGTACAAAGTCAAAGTACTCAGAAGTGACAATGGTACAGAATTCAAGAATTCTACAATGGAGGGGTTTTGTGCAGACAATGGAATCACTCAACAGTTTTCTGCACCTGGTACACCTCAACAAAATGGTGTAGTGGAAAGAAAGAACAGGACTCTCATAGAGGCAGCAAGAACCATGCTTGCAGATGCAAAACTTCCAACCTACTTTTGGGCAGAAGCTATTAACACTGCATGTTTCACTCAGAACTGTATCTTGGTAAATAGTCATGGAAAAACTCCCTATGAGATGATCAAAGGAAAGAAACCAAGTGTGAAATATTTTCACATCTTTGGATGCAAATGCTATGTCCTAAAAGTTCATCCAGAACAACTTGGAAAATTTGAAGCCAAATCGGATGAAGCAATTTTTCTAGGATATTCAGCATCGAAGGCCTTCAAAGTTTATAATCTCAGAACTCACATTGTTATGGAATCAATTCATGTTGCATTTGATGATAAGAAATTTGGAATTTTGCAAACTGATGAAAGCCATGACAAATTGGAATTTGAAAATCTGAAGAATTCTGAGATACTCTAAAGTGATGATGAAGGTTCTCCAGAAGAAATTTCTATTGCTTCTCAAAGGAATGCTACTGTTGAGGGGGAGCAAACAAATCAGAGAGAACACAGTGATCATCAGGAGCAGACTAGTCTTTCAGAGTCTATTCCATCAGGAATTGATGTTTCAGAGTCTACTCCATCAGGAACTGATCTGTCAGAGTCTTCTGAGGAAAGATCAGTAACTAGCAGCAGTATGGAATCTACTGATTCTATTGATCAAAGGAGAGATTTTGAAGGTAGAGAGAATTCTTCTACAAGAGATACCACTAACTTAGGGGGAGAGACTAGCAGAGTTGATTTACCACCTGTTAGAAAATGGACAAAGGATCATACTGAAGATTTGATAATTGGTGATCCAAATAGTGGTGTTCGAACTAGAAGATCAATTCAAAATGAATGCTTGTATAGTTGCTTTCTCTCAAAGAATGAACCTAAGAAGGTTGAAGAAGCCTTACAGGATCCTGATTGGGTAATTGCAATGCAGGAGGAGTTAAATGAGTTTGAGAGAAACAAAGTTTGGAAACTGGTACCAAGACCTAAAGATAGATCTATTGTTGGTGCAAGATGGGTTTTCAGAAACAAGCTAGATGAATCTGGTATGATTGTAAGAAACAAAGCAAGACTGGTGGCCAAAGGTTATTCTCAGGAAGAAGGCATTGATTATGATGAGACCTTTGCACCTGTAGCAAGATTGGAAGCAATCAGAATGTTTCTTGCATTTGCAGCTCATTCAAAATTCAAGGTATACCAGATGGATGTAAAGAGTGCTTTTTTAAATGGCAAACTTGATGAAGAAGTGTATGTAGAACAGCCACCTGGATTTGTTGATCCAAAGTTTCCAAATCATGTCTACAAACTTGACAAGGCACTCTATGGACTAAAGCAGGCACCAAGAGCATGGTATGAGACTTTGTCTAAATTTCTTCTTGAAAATGGCTTCACAAGAGGTACAATTGACAAAACTCTATTCTTTAGAAAGATAAAAGGTGAATTGCTTTTAGTTCAAGTTTATGTTGATGATATTATTTTTGGTTCTACTAATGAAAAGTTGTGTGCTAAGTTTAGCAAGCTTATGCAGTCTAAGTATCAGATGAGCATGATGGGTGAACTAAATTATTTCTTAGGCTTGCAGGTCAAACAGACTGAGACTGGTATTTTCATTAATCAGTCAAAGTATATCAAAGATCTTTTAAGAAGGTTTGACTTTCAAGACTGTGCAGTTGCAAAAACACCCATGGCAACAGCCACTAAACTAGACTCTGATCCTAAGGGGAAGAGTGTAGATAATACTAGTTATAGAGGCATGATAGGCTCATTGTTATATCTAACTGCAAGTAGGCCAGATATAATGTTTTCTACCTGTTTATGTGCTAGATTCCAAAGTAATCCTAAGGAATCTCATTTAATTGCTGTGAAGAGAATCTTTAGATATCTCAAAGGAACTCCAAATCTTGGTTTGTGGTATCCTAGAGAATCTGATTTCTTTCTAATTGGCTATTCAGACTCTGATTATGCAGGGTGTAAGATAGACAGGAAAAGCACTACAGGTACATGTCAATTTTTGGGAGATAGATTGATTTCTTGGGCAAGCAAGAAGCAACAATCTGTTTCAACCTCAACTGCAGAAGCTGAGTACATAGCAGCAGGCAGTTGTTGTGCACAGCTCCTTTGGATAAGAAATCAGTTGCTGGATTATGGTATGACACTTAGTAATATTCCTATGTTTTGTGATAATACTAGTGCTATTAAAATTGCAGAAAATCCAGTTCAACATTCAAGGACTAAGCACATTGATGTCAGGTATCATTTTATTAGAGAACATATTGAGAATGGTACTGTGAAACTTCATTTTGTTCCTACTGACAAACAGCTTGCAGATATTCTAACTAAACCACTTGATGAGACTACATTCAGTAGACTAGTAAGTGAGTTAGGAATGTTAAATTTTTAGATCTTTAACATCTGCAAAAGTAGCAAGGTATGTTGTTCTTAGCTTATAGACTTGATATTCCTATCAGGATCTATATTTGATTGATAAATGCTTTAGCTATAACACATTGCCTTGATAAATTTCAGTATGATAGACTTGTTAATAATCATCAAGATTAGATTTGTTATCAGGATGCTGACGTCATCAGTATTGTGTCAGTATCAGGATTATGAAAATTGTTTCAGATCCTGACGTTTACTTTGTGTAGTAATCTGATTCTGTGATGTGTTAAGTCTATGCTAGCAAGTTTTGATATTTGCATACTGATAATTTATACATCATTCAGAAATCAAAAGACAAGCAGATAACAAGAAATTGTATTTTCATTAATAGAAGTCATTACATGGAAATAAAATACAACATCTTTTTGTCTAAATCTCTATTCTATACTTGTCTTTGATATGAACTCTGAGGAACAGGACAAGGAGCATCTCAAGAAATCCATTAGGGGATGAAAGTCTTGTTTGCTCTTGGATTCCTTGTCTGGGCGACTTGAATGAGAGCAGCTAACTTAAATGAATAGCATCTCCATCAAGATCAACCTCAGACTCTCGGCCAAATTCTTCATCCTCAAGTTTTGAGGAGGTTAGGGGAAGATTGTATCCAACAGATGGATGTTCTAGAAGAAACCTCTGGATATTGTCGAAAACCAATCCATTCATGATTAGTTCGATGAGAAGAGTCGTTTGTTCAAAGAGATCAAGAACAGGATGTTCATCGACCAAGAAAAATCTGAAAAATGGGTTTGAAGGGATTTTTGGTTTGAGAAGCATTGTTGAGAAGAAAAGAAATTGAAAGGTTATGGAGAATGGCACAAGGCGTTTGGTTCTTTTAAAGGAAGACGTGAGAAGCTGAGCAGTCACTTGGAAGTCTTAATGAAGTCAAATGCTAATTATTGCATGAGACTGTATTTCTTGTTTCAAGAAATATTGAAAATATCTAACCAATTGATTTTCTGTTCAGATTAATTGTTTATTTTCTTTTTCAGATAAAAGAAAAATGCCACGTGGAAACTCCATATTAAGTCGCTGATTATATTGGTCAGGATTTCATGTGTGACCATCAGGATTTGAAAATCATTGCTTGTGATTATTTTGATGAGAGGTCATCAGGAAAAGGAAGCTGATCAGTATTGCTTATTGATACCCTGATTTATTTCATGAAAATCAATTTTGGATTTTATTTTCCAAAAATCGTGGGTAACCGCATTTTTCAGGGACTGACACCTGTCAATTTACGTGTCAACGTGGGATAGTGGTCTGAAAGATTTGTGAAATATATTTGTTTTGAAACTCTAATCGTGTAATTGCTTTCTCTAATTTTACATTCTCTAAAGCAAAAATCACTCTTGAGTTTTCAAAATCACTAATCCATTTCAAGAATTTTTCAAGTTTCTTTTCAGATCAAAAATGGCAGCTCAGAGAAGATTACCTAAATCAGTAGCCTTCAAGTTTGGTGACTTTGATTTTATGACAAACAATCATGTTGCAGCTATCACCAACAAGGAAGGAGTGTCATCTGATTTTCATTCAATCATGGACTTTCTGGCGTATGGACCATTAAGTTATGCATTGACAGCATTTCCACAGATTAATCAAGTAGCTGTTTCACAAGCTTGGGAGAATGCTGAGGTAATTGATTCTACTCAGAGTCAATCAGGTAAGATTGTTCTACATTTAGGACAAGATTCATTTGACATTACTGAATCTGTTGTTAGTTCAGTACTTTGCTTACCTGTTACTGATAGTTATGAGAATGTACCATCTGATGATAATATAAGAACTATGTTGTCTGAATTAGGTTATAGTGGACCTCTAGATAACATGAGCCAGTTGAATAGGTCTTTTCTTAGAAAGTAATGGTCTTTTTACTTTGATCAAATTGCTAAATGTTTTACTGGCAAATGTAGTTCTTTTCAACAAATTACTTCTGTTACATCACATATTGCTTATAGTTTGCTTTATGACAGAGTAATTAACATTGGTCATATTATCTTAAGTCAGATGAGTATTAAACTTGGGTCAAGAGATCAAAACAGGAAAATGGTTTATTATCATAGATTTATGCAATTGTTTATTAACCATTTTATTCCTGATGTTGAAGCTAGATTTGGTAGGGAATACTGTGTTTCTTCTTATGAACAGCAAAAGAGAATTTTCTCTGATATTACAAAGAAGGACAATGAAAAGAATCTAGATGAAATACCTGCATTTCATTATCCATATCATTTTCAGGTAATTCTTAAAACTCATCTTCCTACTCTCTACAATTCTTCTTTCTTTTGTGGTGAAATGGCTCAGGAATCTCAATTGGAGGAGAACCCACCTGTGTCTACCCAAGTAGCCCAAAACATCATAGTCTCTGAAACAATTCAAGAACCAAATTTTGATCCACAGCCTATTGTTTCAAAGAAACCAACCTCTGGTGTTTCTCAAAAGACATCAGTTGTAAGGAAGAGAAGATTTGTTGTGTCAAGTAGTAGTAGTAATTCTAGTGAAGATGATGATGATTTAACTCTTGCAGAGAGAGCAGAATTGAAGGCTGCAATTCAACTTTCAGTGTTAGTACAAAGAGATGAAAAACCTAGTCACAGCCAGGCTGCAGTCTCACAAAAGGCTGTAGTTCTTAAAAAGGGAAAACAGTTAATGGATACTGTCTCTCAAAAGAATGTGTCTATTGAACAAAGATCTCATCCCAAGATCACTTCTGTGTCTACACCTCTTGAGTCTTCTCAGGATAAATCTTTTGCTCACTATATCAGGAGAACAAGGAGAAAGATTCAATTGTCACCTACACACACAGAGTCTAGTCCAACTAATATCATGCAGGTTTCTACAAATCAAGCTACATCTATGTCAGTATTTGACAAGAGAGATCTGGATATTGATTCTTCATGGGAAACTACATTATCATACAGACTGGCTATGGGACTAATTTCTCTCAAAGTGAAGTTGTCAAGGCCTGTTCTAGATTTTTTGGTTGAAAAAGTACCAAAACTTTTATTTCCAGATGAATATGGACTTCTACATCAAAGACTTGACTTAATGAAGATGTATTTCTATGTATCTGTCAGAAGACAATTAGTCAAGAAATTTGGACTCTCGAAGCATGTTGCACTTCAATCACTTCATGCATATCTATTTGACAAGGATGTAATTATTGAAGATGCTTCAGCTCAAGGTGAACAACTGGAGGAAGTAGATAGAGGGAAGCAGTCAACAGAAGATACTATTGCACCAGTGGTGAGTAGTAGGAAAGATCAGATCACAGTCACTGCAACACAAGAACCATCTAGTCAGAGGAAGGATGACTCAGGAGCTGTGATAGCTGATGTTGAAAGGTCTTCTGTGATGACTGAGAATGCAAGTGAGATACCCTATGATATGGGAGGAATGACTTTGGTTGATTTTTCTGAAGATCAAACAAATTTTGTTCAGTCAGAGTCTATCCACCTTAAGGGTGTGTCTCAGCAAACAACACTTAAAGACGGTGATGTACTAACTATGATGTCTAATGAAGTATTACTGAAGACATCAGAGTCTAGTAAAGAACCTGAAAGTGGTATCCTGGAGCCTGTAGTTTCTGAAAGGAAAGAAGATGATTGTATGGGTTCAGAGACTATAGCAGCTCACTCCTTGGAGAAAACCTCAAGCCACATGCCATATGAGGAACCCTCTCTCCATGTGAGTTCAGGTATAAAAACTCCTTCTAAACTCTATTTTTCTGTAGGTCATGAGAGCACTTATCCAAATTCGAGTGATACACTTGAAAAGATGGATATTGATCCACAATTTGAGCGGCTGGCTCCTGACCAGGCAAAAGGTGAGGTAGAAAGAGTGTTGACTTTAGTAAGTCAAAGTGAGAATGAGGGTATGGATGATCAAATCCATAGTGAGGGAGAGAAAATTAGGAAACCATCATTTGATTTCTGGGATCAGGTTTTTCCTGAATCTTGGTCTGAAAATTTGGGTATGGATGCTGGTACTTATTCATTCATCAAAATGTATCAGAAGAATGACCTAGCACATCACAATGCAAAGCCAGAAGTTAAAGCTCAGAAGCAAAAGGAGAGGCTTGCAGGAATCATTAACAGAAGAGGTGCCAGGATAAAGCAATCTCTTGATACATATGTACCAGATGAAGATCCTAATGATCCTAGTGTTCCTTTGTATGTACTTCCAATATCAGCTCGAATTGAGACATCAACAGTCTCTGATCACTCTAAGGAGGAGTCAGGATTTGAAGATGTTCGTACACAGAATACTGGTGAAGGAGATGATGATCATGTTTCAGTTCCAGAACAGAAAGATGAAGACGTTGATACTTCTAATCAGTTTTTATTACTTGAATATCATACAACTCAAGCAACTTCTTCTACAAGACTTGAAGATAAAGTTCTTTCTGATTCTGATACTGGAGATTCTAGAAGCACTTCCAATATTGAAGTTCATTCTGATGTTTTGAAAGATATTCAGAATTCTCAAATTTCTATTCAAACAAGACTTCAATCACTTGAAATAACCAAGTCACAATTATGGAAAATCAAGCAGTTCTTATGAATCTCATTTGTTCTGTTTCTGAATCTCTTGGAATTAATGTTGCTGATGTCAAAAAGGGGGAGATAAAGACAATTCAAAGACAACAACAACACCAGACTGATGAGAAAGCTGGGGGAGATAAAGATCAGAAAAAGGGAAGTAAAAAGAAGAACCAGAAGTGACAGTGGTGAATCTCAGCTAGGAAGTGGTAAGGAAGAGCAGCATTAATAGTTAAAATTCTTTCTTCTAAGTACTGGATAAATGTCTACATCTGAGAAGGAGGTACTTAACTTCATAATTCTACATTCATAAATTCTATTCTGGTTGTATTGTTATATGTTTTGACATCCACAACTTAGATTTATGCTTCAGATTGTAAAGCATAAATAGGGGGAGATTGTTAGGAATAATTCATAAGTTGTGATGTTAAGAATAGAATTTACACATTATACTTCTTGTAATCCTGATCTTATAAAGGATTTAGCACTGTATATAGGTTTTATGTGTAAAACAGTTATCTGTATAGTTTAGTCAGGAATGAACAGTGTATCGGAGACTACATGTCAGGAACAGAGAGCAAATCCTGATGACGGTCTAATACTGATGGTGATAAGATACTGATGCAGTGTACAGATCCTGATATCAGTCATGCTACTGATGATGTCATTATGGATGCTACAGAAACTGGCAAGTGCTATAAAACAGGATCATTGTTTGAAGAACAAGCAAGAAGATATTATGAAGGAAAGAGTTTTCTATTGAAGGAAACTATCGACTAGAAGGCAGAACATTGTCATGTATAGATTATATCTTTCTGTTATTAGTTGATAGGTAGCATTATAAATATTCTCTCAATATCATTGTAAAGAGTGTGAGGCATAAGACGAAGTTGTGAGTTCGTGTGCGTAGCTCTGTATTAGGTTTGTATTCGAGAGTTCGAAACAAACAGAGAGATATTTGTATTGTCAGCAGCTGCTAAAGGTATTGTACACCTTTGGTAGAGTTTGTATTTGATCTTATTAATTCAAACAAGAGTTTGATTCATTCGTTTATTCTTGTTCTTATAATCAAGCAAAAATCAGACACGATTATATAACTTGTATTCAACCCCCCCTTCTACAAGTTATTCGAGTTAACAGTTATTGGTACCTTGGTCTGTTAAGTAACCAACTCATCTAAAACCTTAAGGTGTTGGGGAAGGCCCTTTCAAGGATCTTATACTCATATATATTTAACATTCCCCCTCACTCGCAATCCCACTATGGGGTAAGAGTGGTCACTAGAAGCCCGTATTTGGAGCAATACCTTAGTGCCAAATTAAATTGAGAATATTGGGGGTGGTGGGGTTCGAACTTGAGACCTCCACAAACATCATAGCTCTGATACCATGTTAAGTAACCAACTCATCTAAAACCTTAAGGTGTTGGGGAAGGCCTTTTCAAGGATCTTAAACGGTTTCTAACATGGTATCAGAGATCACGCACGCAGAGGTCCCAGGTTCGACTCTCTGTGACCCTCAATATTCTCAATATTTAATATGGACACGAAGGCAAGTTATGCTCCAAAGATGGGCGCCCGTGATCCACTCTCGACCCAAAAATGGGCTTTCGAGTGAGGGGGAGTGTTAGAATATAATATAAGATCCATATAAGGCCTCCCTCTAACACCTTAAGGTTTTAGATGAGTTGGTTACTTAACATGGTCGACTCAACTGGTATCCTCCAAATTCCCAATGTCTCTATTAAGGGTAATGCTATCCTTTGTGCATCCCCAGGGTTCATCTTAATCTATGGATATTCAATCCTCAATTCTGTTCTCAACTCTATTTCCAATGAATGCTTACATCCTGGAATTGGCAATCAAATCATCTATCCTTAATAAGGGTCTCTTTTCAATCATTCTCATCTTGATAACCTATAGGTATCTTAATGCTAACCTCTTCTTTCAAACGAATGTCAGTCTATAGGACCTTCCAAAAGACAACATATGTCTATCTATCTTTCGTACAGAACTTAGTAATGGTAGCAAGGATGTTCTGGAAGATATTGGTCGTGTTCAACGTGAATCTCTTATTATCTATTGCTCTTCTTGAGGACAATAAGTTTCAGATAACATTTATGCGTCATACTGCACCATCTTTGACAATCTTTATAACCTTTATTGGTCACCATCCTTAATCCTAATACATCCATGGTATTTATAAAATCCATCATCATGTGCCTCAATTCATTTTTCATCAAAAGTTCTCACGGTTGACGCTTGGTTAGAAGCAACTCCGCTTTGTCCTTTCATTTCTAGTTTAGTCACTTGATAATCCTTTGTGACTTGGCCTCCACTGGCCATAATAAAATATGTGAGTTTAGGGGTTGGGTAATAGCATTACTTTTCTAGCAATTGCCGGTCATAGTGCCTAACCTTGTATGAGATGCATCATAAAATATTACAAAATTCTCCTTCTTAATTTAGGCGACGCCAGCGCTGGGTCGTCACCAATTTCATCTTTAGCTCCAGGAAGATTTTCTCCCATTTTTCTGCCTATTCGACTTCTTAGTCCTTTGTTCATGTGGTTGACTTTTCCCAATTGAGACTACCTTTATATCGGCAGGGTCCACCAACACTACTCACTGTTGATCGCATATCCTAATAACGGAACTTCATTGCCAGAATTCATACTCAGAGAACTTGGCAGACACTTGCTCCTTTAGGTCCCATTTTTAAAATATTTTCCATTATCTCTTAACCGCTGATCGTATTGCTCGATCCATTTATGGTTCCGCGTCGGAGTAACTAATGTAACTACTATAGTCCGTTCAAGGAAAAGAAAGAATTTATTCTTCCTCTGAATCACATGCATCCAATGTTTCTGGTTCATCATTCCACTGAGTTAAAATAACCTTATACTTAGTATTTGACAATTGCCTCGTTACGAGTTTATCATTGACTTACGGGTCTTTTCCTCTGGTAGGTTCCGAGATCATTGTCTCGCTTACTACTTCCTTATGTAACTTTATCCATTCAGGCCATCACTTTCAACTATCTATACTTTCTAAGCTGATCCCTTCATAAAATGGACACCTCACTGGATAAACCACCTCATCAATCTCAATTTGGTTTTATAAATTATAACATATGAAATCTGCCTTCTCATGGCGAATTACTGTTGACAATATCCAAACTTAACCTATTTATCAAATGATATGACACTTCTTGCCTCTATCTCAATTGTTCCTGGGACTCTACTTCCCAACATATCGATGTCTTTGATAATCATGCATCATTCTTACTCTTTTCCCTTCAATCTAGAAGTCTCTAAGGATTCTTATCTAACTTCATATAAGATCTCAAGTAATTCCTCAAATCCATCTTACTTGCTGGTACTTCATCCGGCAGTCCAGCTATGAATCCAATATGCCTCTTTAATGCTCTTAATAATATATCAGTTCTTTACACTCACTTCTCTGAGCACTATATCTTAACTCTTACAGTTTCTCTGGCTGCAGCCCTCATATCCTTAAGGTAAACTTCCATGTCTCTAACATGATTCTCCCCCTCTGCTGGAACCTCTTCCGGGTCCTCAGTAGGGTACTCTATCGAATCTACCATCCGATCATCAACATATAATCAAACATCATCGTGCTGCTGCTCGTACGCCTCAAGGTCGGTCGCTTTACTAGTCGACACAAGAACGAGCTAAATTACTATCATTATACTTAATAGTTCCCATAAGGGTTTTATATGTCAGTACTACATTAAGTAGTCCGACTATGAACTTGGAAAGAGTTCTTATTATCTTAATGAATTTATTATTTTAATGTCGCATCATCTCTGGGGTTTATAACGTACTCTCTGATACCATTTCTGTAACACCCCCAGATCCGGGGTCAAGATCCGGTCGTTATGATCTAAATTTCCATCCACAAAATAATCATAATTTAAATTATAACTTTGTGACCCAATTAACAACAACAACACTCCCGTTATAGTCCAAGAGATGTAATCAGAGTAACCAAGTTTTATTAATCACAAGATTGAGTTATTACAACCCAAGAAATTACATCAAT
Organism: Kitagawia praeruptora; assembly: GCA_037693485.1. Classification (NCBI taxonomy): domain Eukaryota; kingdom Viridiplantae; phylum Streptophyta; class Magnoliopsida; order Apiales; family Apiaceae; genus Kitagawia; species Kitagawia praeruptora. The sequence continues at coordinate 2,117,036 of CM075348.1, read as the reverse complement.
AATTTTACATACTCTTTGCCATCCATTTTTATATATACCAAATCAATAATACATTTGATATTCAAATGCTAACAACTAGCCTACCAATAGCTTACTCTTCGACAATGGTAGCTAAGATCTCAGCGGTTCATCCTCTGACAGCTGACAGCTGACACCTGCTCGCACCAAGTGCACCTTGTGCGGCCTTCTGATCTAACTGTTGTTGTGATATAAATAATAAAGCAAGGGTGAGCAATAGCCCACCAACAAGAATTTAACTGAACAGTGGTAATATACAACAGTTCACAATATCTTTGAAAACCATATGCCATGCATTAACGAAGATGGTGCCAGTATAAAGTATAAGATGAAGTTACGAGGTAACTCAACATATATATTCCGAAAATATATCTGCTATGCCAAAGATAAGCAAGATATCATCATCATTATATGGAAGAGGAACTTACAGGAAAATAGTGCAATTCCAATTATGAACACTTTTACCAACTTTGTCAACAGTGATGATGTTGCAGAAAATAAATAGATTATAGATAGTGAACCAATACTGGAGTATGTCGCGCCGGATGACACCGCCTTACGATGATCAGTCGTAGGTTGTGCATCTCAAGATTTGTTTCTCTACATGTAGAAGGAAGAACATATGGACACCACCATACGCTGGATCTCCCCAGCCAACGGCTGGGCATAGACGGGGCCGGCGCCACTCGGACCCTATTTCAAGGATGGACTGTCCCACAGCCTCTTACACCGATTTTCAATGATGGACTGTCCCACAGCCTTTAACATAAATACTCCTAGTTCGAGTAAATCCATGATTCTGAAACGTAAAGCTCGTCCCCCTTTCCCCAAGTATAATACTTGTTGATAACACTCCACAAAGTAGTCGTATCTAGTTGGAAAGGAAAATTCACCAATATTTCCCAAGCTGCTGCTTGTTAATGGATACCAACTTGTTCCAACATTCTTACCCCTCGAATAATGAGTGGATATACAAGATTCAATGATTAATAATAACCAAGTTGCAAGTGAAAAGAATAGTTTAGCAAGTATAACGCCTTAGAAAATTTTAGTAGTAATAATTATTTATTTAATGTTAAATGTGAATTATGTGGCATATAAAAATTTTGAGGAAGTGAAGTATGTGTGGTATCATGTTTGTGGGCTTAGTTGATGATTTATATGTGTTGCGTAAGCCCGGGTAATGATAATTATATTTTTAGGGATTTATTTCTATTTAATTGTGTTGTATTTACCTTCTCTGAATTTTTGTAAACATTATCGGGATTAGTGTAAATCCTGAAATCTTTGGCAATATTAACCTTATGAGTTTATTTGATCTTTAAAAGTATTTGATGGATTTTTTTGGCTTTTAAGGATTTTAAAGTGATTTTATGAATTATTTTCCATTTTATGGATTTAATCTTGTAAAATTCATATTTAATTCGTTTTTGACCCGTATAATATTTAAAAAATATGGGGAGATAGATAATTTTATTTTCTACATTCTAAAAATAATATTGAGATTTTTTTTTCTATATTATATTATTTGGCAAAAATTTCAGTTGGGATTAAATTGTGTTTACTTAGTAAATAATTATAAAACTTCCTAAACTACTTTACTTTTACCCCAACTTTCCCTTAAATCCCGAAAATGCAGTTCATTTCTAATTGAGCTCGGTACTTACAGAAATCTCTCGAATACACTCGGTTTCTCTCAAACAAGCTCTTGAAATCTCTCTCGGTTTCTCACAATCTCTCCTCTCCCACCGTGAGTTTTCTCTCTACATATATATATACGTTGTCTTCTCTTCGCAGTTCCTTTCCACCTCGGTACGGATTCTGTTGTTCATGTCTGCTGCAATTAAATCGCATTTTCTCTCCCCTGTTCTTGCCACTGTGTTGCTGGGTGTATGGTTCTCTGTTTTGTTTGTCTGCAGCCGCTTGTGTCAACTGTGTGTGTGTTGAGTTAGTGAAATCAGGTGTGTGTGTGTGCATTTGTAATGTACGAGTGGGTGTGTGTGGGTATTGTACAAGAGTGTGTTGTGTGCATGTGTTAGTAGGGTGTGTGTTTACAGTGATAGAGAGTGACAGTGTGTGTATGTGACTCGTGTGTGTGTGTATTGTGGGAGTGTGTGTGTGACTTCCGCGACTGTGTGGGTGTGGTGAAGCTGGTGGATACAAGCGTATGGAAAAATCTAAGCAAATCCCCGCACCTGTCACTTGTGTTGGTACTGTATGTGTTACTGGTCGTGTGTGTGGCTGCTTGTAGTGTAATTGAGTACACTGGTGACTATGTTGATTCGGTTCCTGGCTTGGGTGATGGTTACAGTGATTTACTTGAGTTTTTCTGTGATGTTGGATGCTTAAAGTCGAATCATTGTTTGATTCATTTACTGAAATTTTGTTTGAATTCCTGTGAAATCACTTGTTATTTATGTGTAATTTTGTGTAGAGTTTCAGGTTGGAAACCCAATTTATGGTACCACTGTGACTTTGCCCCATCGACGGTGATGTTTAAAAATAAATTGAGTCGATGGAATTTGGCGATGATGAATTCTCTGAGCCAAATATTTAATTATAATATTTATGTAGTACATTGTACTCTAATATCAATTTCGTATTGGTTATCTTGAATTGTAATGGAGCGGATAAAAATGATTCGAATGATGGTAATGTGATAAGAGAAGATAATCGGGATTGATATTGGTTGATTGAGTCGGTTGTATTCCGACGGGCAGTCACCCGTGCAAAGGGGATGCCGTCAAAATTTTTCTAAAAATCTTAATTTATTTCTTGAAAATGTGTATGCATAATATTACTACTTGCATAAGTTATGAGTCGGGCTTCATATTTTAAAATTTATGGATTATGTGTTAATGTGCCAATATGATTAAATACTTTTACCCGTGGCTTATATAATGATATTATATAATTAAATAAATATAAATTAGGAGACTATTCGCAGGGGTAGATTAAGTGGAATGTTTATTTTGATTAGCGAATATTAAGCAGAATTCTAAAATAGTGCTATATTGTGTGTAGATTCCGTGGATAAAGGGAAAGCTAAAGCTGAGGACGTAAAGACTCTTCGGATTCTGTGATTTTCTGTTTAAGGCAAGTAAATTACTTCACTTGTCTTTCAAATGAGTTATGATTATTATAACCTGATTCAGATGCTTATTCAAATTATTCTTTCCATAATTGTTCCGTTAATTTCCCGTAATTTCGAATACTTAATTGCTATACCCCAAATCAATTATACTGAGTTTGTTGATTCTTTTAGTGGATTGATTTCCATCCATACCCCTTGCATCTATATATTGAACTTGTCGATAACTAGATCAGAAATTACCCTACCTTAATTCAGTTTACGAGATTTGAGATGTTGACCTGGAACGAAAGTGCCCAGGGTGTTTGGCAGATAAGGTGGTCGATTGTTCCGACACCTGATGTCTAGTTATAGGATTGGACTGTTAGTTTTTAAAATGTGGACCGTAAGGGTCGGACCAGATTCGTGGTCAGAAATTATTAAGGCCAATGTTTGCCGTGGATCCATTAAGGACATTGCTGTGTGCGTTTGTCCGGGGTTAGTGCGTGACTGATCAGCAGCCTAACCTTATGATTGTTTTATTTATAAAATGCATGATAGTCCAATCCTCTTCTATATTATGACCCAGACAAAAAGACGTATCATTCAGTTAAGCTTATATATTGTTGATTGTTAATTTTTGACAGACTTGCAAACATTCAGTTTGTTTATGCTTTAAATTATATATATACTTGCTGAGCATTTTAGCTCACTTGCTTGCTAATTCTGTTTCCTCAGCTAAGCACGAAGATGTCTAGAAGGAGTGGACCGTCTGGTTGGGGTAGGCATAGAGGCAGCCAGAGAGTCGAGGTGGTGGGCTGGGTAGTGAGCTTATCACCCTACTTCATGTCATTTCTGTATTAGTAGACAGATTATTTATCATATGAAGTTGTATATTATTTTATTCAGTATCGGGTTGTAATAGCTAATTAGTAGTCGTTTCATACTGTGACCTGTGAGCGATCTTGGATAGTTGATAGTTGTATTATCTTTTGGTTTAAGCATTATTATGCATGCAAGCAGGGATGTTGAACTTGGTAATATTTTGGATATAATACAGGTGGTTAGCTCATTTTTCAAATACTACATGTCAAAATTTTCTAAAATCTCCCTATATTAATATTTAATTTATTATAAAAAGTTCATATTTTAATAATGGAAAGTGAGGGTGTTACAAGTTGGTATCAGAGCTACAGGTCACAGTCACTGAAACAATTAGGTGGGAAGATCGGGGTAGAGTTATATGAAAGGTTAGGATCGTTTCGTGAGAGGTAGGGTGCCTAACTATAAGATATATATATATTCTACAGGCACCTGTTTCTGGTTCCGATTCAGACCCGGACGAGGATCCGGAAGGAGAGGCTTCCGTACCGCAGTAGGTTTCCCCAGGGGCTATGCCGCCATACGTAGGATCGCAGGGCTCGGTGAATGGGCCAGCATACCAGTACACCCCTCAGCCTGTTCCATACCATGCGTATTGTAACGCCCCGACTTCCCAATACTGAAAATATACTTTTTATAATAAAATAGACTTTGATACAGGGGAATTTTAGAAAAATTCGGCATGAAGTATACGTAAATCGGACTATCCACCTGTATTTCAACTCAAACCAAATTCCAATTTCACAAATATTATTGAAACTTAATACACCAACGATTCCTCACCGAGGATCGATTCCAGGTTATGGTATGAAACAAGAATCTACACTATATAAATTATTACAACTTCTATATCTGATCCAAATACAAACCTCTATATCGCTTAATCAATAGCGCAATCCAAATAATATATGCCCGAGCTGGCTCTGTAACTAACCTTTGAAAAATACACCATTGCTCTCATTTGAATTATAACGCGCAGGTATCCAACTCCTTAACCCTAACTGAAAGGGAAGGTAAAACAAAGCAAGAGTGAGCCAAAGAACGCTCAGCAAGTTAATAATATAGTGAAACAACGATATTACGATAATTCATTGATGAACAATATCAATGAATACTTTATCTCAAAAGATCAATCAATTCAACTTCAATCACAGAGTAAAACTTTTCCATTTTCTTCAACTATAATGCCTCAGATAAAATTTTGAGAAAAAGAATATCAAGAATTCCCCAATCATTCTTACTCCCCTTTCACGTACAATGTTACTCGAGAAGGGAATAACTGAGAAACTTCTATCCATCCTTAATCCCAATGTTTTACCGAGTTCCCAATTTTAATCAAGATAGAAAACAACTAATTCTTATATCCACAATTTCGAAACTAATGACCATTTTCCTTGAAACATATATATATATATATATATATATATATATATATATATATATATATATATATATATATATATATTCTATCAAAACATTCCTTTCTTTAAAACCATTTCATCTTTGAAACATACTTTCCATAAAATCTTTTAAAAACATTTAAGTTGATTGGAGCTTTTCCTTAACATCGGACAATACGGGTGATCAGCCACGTAAAGTCCCCCTTCCTTTGAAATTGGGTTCCCAATTAGGCAACACATTGGCCTTTCAAATGCTGGACTGGGCACTCCCCCAGCCTCTTACGCTAAAAATGCTGGACTGGGCACTCCCCCAGCCTCTTACGCTTCTCCAATCTATAAAACCTTTAAAAACAATTTAAAACATTTTTCAATCCTTAAACTCACTGGCAAAAGACCAGCCCAGTATAAGGAAATATTAAAATCATCTTTAATTAATCCATTTTAATGAGCAGTAATAAAAGATTAAGAATCAGGGAAGCAATCGATATAAGGAATCATGAACAACAAATCAATAAAATTTAAGATTCAGGGAAGCAGGTGATATAAGGGTTCATAAACGACAAAGCAATAAGATTAAACTAAGCATGTTATGATACAGCAAAGCAGAATCAAATATCAACAGGGGAAACTTTAATAATTTAAGGAACAAATCAATTGTCAAGATTTTATAAATTCACAGCAATTTATAAGGAATCATGGAATCGGGGAAATCTGAATTCAAGAGAAGATTTAAGAAATTCTCAACTACACAAAGTCTCACTCTTGTCGGCTAAGAACCCATAGGTTTTAGCTGCCAGAACCGGCCTGACAATGATGAGTTTGAATAATTAAGAAGATCTCAATTCATTCTCGATTTTAACCATCACTGAGCAACACATGCTTCAACAACAGTATAAATCTCGAATTAATTTACAACAATTCGAAGAAAAACGTTCTTTGAGGAAAATTAATAAAGACGATGAATATTGATATAAAATAATTTTAAAAGAAATTAACACCTGAACGATAGGTGCTGAAAATAAACAATGACAAAATAATTTGAGAATAAATGTCTGTAAATTAATAGAAGAAGAATGTTGCTGGAATAAAAATGAAAGGAATATGCACTAACAAAATGATTTGAAAGGAACATCGCATAATTAACAGAACAGGTTCACATTATTCAGAATAAATATGAAGAATATAATTGATTGCAAGAAAGAATTTCGAAAGAACAAATAAATAACACAAAAGGTTTCACATCACTTGAACAATAAGTGAGGGATAGTAACTTGCCTCAATACACGCAGTTCCAATTCTAACATATCAACTCATTATTCACTTTGCATCAATCTCTACTTCTTTACACGTTGAGCTCTGCTCGATCCTACATCCATCTTTCCTCTATACTTTGTCAGTCACTCTGCTCTTATACTCGACAACTCCGGTAAACATCTCGTTTTTCAAAATTCCATCCATTCGTACACTGGCCCTTATCGGCTTCCTACTGGTACCTATATACAAGTAAGGTACTACTTCAGTTATACTTTAACCGTCTAACTCTATTCTACCCAAACGCATCCTATAATACTTACAACATAACACGTATAGCACATATCGATCACATTCACACAGTAGTATAGTACAATTAGATAAATCACATGAACACGTAGCACGTATTATCAACCTTTACTTATAACTTATAATACACATATAACATTGATATACAAGAAATTCTTATTTAAATATTATAAGAATTATAAAATGATTCTGCCGAACATCGGACAATACCCCATCTATAACATAGACTAATTCGTTGGGATACAACCGACTCGATAGCACTTAAGCACTCATTCGCGTCAATAGAATTTACAGTCATTCCAAATTCAGGGTAATGTACCTTGTTGTACACCTCTAACTATTTCAACATATAATCAAATAAGATTCCATACACGTAACACGTTTTAAAAAAATGTGCATACTCAAGATAGACTACCATTTACCATCTCTCTTCATTAAAAAAAAAAACTAGCATAGTAAAACATTTAACATGTTCAGCAATCGACATATATTAATATTTATGTTCAACTCACAACATCCCTATTAATTCTATTATACTAGCATGCTTTTTAACAGACTAACATACAATTTGACTAACTATAACAATATTGGCGATTAACAGCCATAGAACCACAAGACTCGGCTGAAAAATTTAAGAAGACAATGACCACTTCCAAGACTCCGGCCAAGAATTGAAACTCAATGAAATTTAACCATTACAATCTGCAGTAACTAAATTTAACACACAGCACACTTTCAGTATCGACATACTTCCTAAAATGCATAATCATCAACATTATAATACCAAGAATAAGCTAACGAAACTTTCAGACAAACCAATTCTTTTACACAACAATCATCACCATAGTTACCTCAAGTAAATCAAAACTACAGCTTTAATAAAACCTTAAACCAACATTTGATTAACAAACTCACGACAACACCCATTACACGAACATACACTTCTCCATATGCACCAGAACAACACACATACGCGCACCAACGGTTTCCCACCAGAACTCGCAATACCCCACTATATTAGACCCCCAATTCTGAGCAATTGAATATACATACACACGCAGCAATCATACCAGTCCGAAAACCCACAACAGTGGTACAACTTGACATCGACTTACCCACAGAAAAGAAGACGATTCGTACTAGAAGAAAACGAATTTGCACACACCCACTTCATACACACACCCGCAACTGTAACTCCCACACCCACTGACAGTATAAATAGCCACCCGCAACACCTACAATTGACACTTCACCTCCCTGCATCCCCATTTCCGCTCCCACAGCTCACACACACCAAATCACACTTGCGCCCAGTTGTACACACACGCACGCACCCATATACTTTGTTTTCTTCACCCTTTTTCCTCCTCCTTTAATCTCTACTTCCAACACCTACAAACAAACCCACACCTCCTGCAACACAAATACACACGCGCACGCTGTTGAACTACACAACCACTTACATCGACCAATCGGAACCAACCTAAGCAGCCCTCAAATCAACCCACATACATATGCTGGCAAAACACACACACACCGGCAGAATACATACACTATACGAACACAACAAGACACAGAGGGAAGGGAAGGTGGGTTTTACAGTAAAACCGAACAGACCCCAAGCTTGAAGAAGGAAGAGAGTCCACAGTATTGCTCCAACAATTCGCCTGCACTCACCCACCCACGCCATCGCACACACGAATACGCGCATATACGGATTGCAGGAGAGGGGAGATTAACAGGGGAGAAAAACAGAGTTTGTGCCCGAGAGATTGAAGAGATGAGAGAGAGAGATTGGAAGAGGAATTAGAAAGAGGGAGAGAGCTCGAGAACTCTCTGGAGAAACCGAGAGATTGATTTATTTTCTTGGGGAAACAGCTGTTTGGGAATAAAAAGAATAAGTAGTGTACTATTAATTCAAATTTCTGAAAACAATCTAAATCCTCTTTGAAAAAAAAATAAATAAATTAAATATATAATAATTGAGAAAAATCTCAAACTAAATTTTAAAATATAGAAAATGAAATTATCTATCTTCCCATATTTTTAAAATATTTTTAGAATAAAAAATGATTTAAATATGAATTTTACAAGTTTTAATCCTTTAAATAATATAAAACTCTTAAAATCATTTTAAAATATTTTAGCACCCAAAATAATTCTCCCAATAATTTTAAAAATTAATAATTATACAAAGATAATATTACAAAAGATTTCATGATTTTTAATATCTCCAATGATTTTATAAAATTTTCAGAAAATCGATAATGCATATTTAAATAGATTTTAATCACAAAAATTTCAAATAAAATTTCACTGACCCACATCTCACATATACATCATCATACAAGCACGTAAACATGATGTCACACATATTTAATCTAAAAAAATAATTTCACACCATATATTCCACATTTAATATTAAATAATAATATTCATAATTATGAAATTTCTAAGGCGTTATATCCTTCCCCCCTTAACAGGATTCTGTCCTCAGAATCAAACTTAAGAAAACGTAATGACGGTACTACTCAACCATTTCTCCTTCAATTTCCAAGTCATTTCTTCCACACTAGCATTCCTTTATTTCTTGATTTGTAGACTTGTCCGTTGCGGTAACTACCTTGGTAAAATCTTTAACAACCTTCGATCATTCCTAGTTGGTCCTTCAAAGTTTTCGAACTCTTCTGACGTCTTAGGCTTTTCCCGATTCATTACTGCTTCGTCGTCACGGCATTCACTTCGATCCTCTCGTCATATCCTGAAAATTATAGTTCTTCCAATCGCAAAGCTCGTACTTAGAAATCGTATATATGCTCTTCTCATGTCCTTGTCATCTGCTCCTTAGCCAAAATCAGTCTCTCCGTATTATCAAATCTTGTACGTGTGTTGTCAATTCACTGCGTAATCTAACTTGATATTCAATCTCTTCTTTAACCCTAAATTCTCAAACATGATCATCAAATTCTGAATCGACAAACATCTCCATCTTTTCTACTTTCAATCACTGGTCACTTTAGGAAACATAAGGATTTATAACAAAAAGAAGCATTGAAATAGATAGGTGTTAACTTGTATGAATATGAACTGAGTTTTGTTTGATAAGAATTTTGTAAAAGAATTTAACCGAGAGATCAATATGATCATTGAACTATTATCAGGTTGCATTTGTCACTTAGGTCAACCGCCATAGCACAAGAAGGGGGCCAGCCTTCTGTACTTTCATGACAAACACAATCAGTAGCGTCCCACCAGACTTATATCACATAGATAAGATGTCCCTGAATCCCCTATATACATAGGGTTGTTCATCCCAATCAGAATAAATAAGGTTAAGTTTTTAAAGAGAAACAAAAAGAATTCAAAAGTTTCAAAAAAAATTTTTTATAGCTATACAATGTTGAATAATGAATAACAATTATTCGAGGAAACTAGAAAGAATTCAAGGGTCTCAATAATTTATATGCATCATGTTAAGTCAAGTGATCCCCTGAAAAATAGAGGTATCTTTGAAAAATAGAAATGTGTTTAAATGAATTTGAAAAATTTGTCATCAATTGAAATATAGTTGATTATCAAAGGTGATGGGGTATTATCAAGATAAGAAGAAACAGAAGGAATGGTTGAATCTCCTTAATAAATTAAATGAAATCAACGGCTAGTAGTGAATAACCACGCTCTTATTCCAACACATGCTAGTAACCACATTTCACATCTTGTTTACCGTCCTTTCGCATTTTCTATGTCGTTCACGGGGAAACTAAAATCGCAAAAGAAATTCTAGAACATACACGAAGGTTTACACGTAGCATCCTCCAAGCCAGTAACTCCGGTCGTCTATTTAACGTAGGCGGCGCCGAATCAACTACCTCGTCCAAAGTCGTACCTTCGAAAGAATCGAATTCTAGCTCGCGCGATATGTCGAAATACTAACTAACATCGCAACCGTTGTCCTAATAACCTAAGGCGAATCTTATCCTAAATTGTTCTATCTAACGTCCCACTTAAATACGTATACTTTATCATCCTAACTTGTTTCAGTGACCATAACCTGTCGCTCTGATACCAACCTGTAACGCCCCGACTTCCCAATACTGAAAATATACTTTTTATAATAAAATAGACTTTGATACAGGGGAATTTTAGAAAAATTCGGCATGAAGTATACGTAAATCGGACTATCCACCTGTATTTCAACTCAAACCAAATTCCAATTTCACAAATATTATTGAAACTTAATACACCAACGATTCCTCACCGAGGATCGATTCCAGGTTATGGTATGAAACAAGAATCTACACTATATAAATTATTACAACTTCTATATCTGATCCAAATACAAACCTCTATATCGCTTAATCAATAGCGCAATCCAAATAATATATGCCCGAGCTGGCTCTGTAACTAACCTTTGAAAAATACACCATTGCTCTCATTTGAATTATAACGCGCAGGTATCCAACTCCTTAACCCTAACTGAAAGGGAAGGTAAAACAAAGCAAGAGTGAGCCAAAGAACGCTCAGCAAGTTAATAATATAGTGAAACAACGATATTACGATAATTCATTGATGAACAATATCAATGAATACTTTATCTCAAAAGATCAATCAATTCAACTTCAATCACAGAGTAAAACTTTTCCATTTTCTTCAACTATAATGCCTCAGATAAAATTTTGAGAAAAAGAATATCAAGAATTCCCCAATCATTCTTACTCCCCTTTCACGTACAATGTTACTCGAGAAGGGAATAACTGAGAAACTTCTATCCATCCTTAATCCCAATGTTTTACCGAGTTCCCAATTTTAATCAAGATAGAAAACAACTAATTCTTATATCCACAATTTCGAAACTAATGACCATTTTCCTTGAAACATATATATATATATATATATATATATATATATATATTCTATCAAAACATTCCTTTCTTTAAAACCATTTCATCTTTGAAACATACTTTCCATAAAATCTTTTAAAAACATTTAAGTTGATTGGAGCTTTTCCTTAACATCGGACAATACGGGTGATCAGCCACGTAAAGTCCCCCTTCCTTTGAAATTGGGTTCCCAATTAGGCAACACATTGGCCTTTCAAATGCTGGACTGGGCACTCCCCCAGCCTCTTACGCTAAAAATGCTGGACTGGGCACTCCCCCAGCCTCTTACGCTTCTCCAATCTATAAAACCTTTAAAAACATTTTAAAACATTTTTCAATCCTTAAACTCACTGGCAAAAGACCAGCCCAGTATAAGGAAATATTAAAATCATCTTTAATTAATCCATTTTAATGAGCAGTAATAAAAGATTAAGAATCAGGGAAGCAATCGATAAAAGGAATCATGAACAACAAATCAATAAAATTTAAGATTCAGGGAAGCAGGTGATATAAGGGTTCATAAACGACAAAGCAATAAGATTAAACTAAGCATGTTATGATACAGCAAAGCAGAATCAAATATCAACAGGGGAAACTTTAATAATTTAAGGAACAAATCAATTGTCAAGATTTTATAAATTCACAGCAATTTATAAGGAATCATGGAATCGGGGAAATCTGAATTCAAGAGAAGATTTAAGAAATTCTCAACTACACAAAGTCTCACTCTTGTCGGCTAAGAACCCATAGGTTTTAGCTGCCAGAACCGGCCTGACAATGATGAGTTTGAATAATTAAGAAGATCTCAATTCATTCTCGATTTTAACCATCACTGAGCAACACATGCTTCAACAACAGTATAAATCTCGAATTAATTTACAACAATTCGAAGAAAAACGTTCTTTGAGGAAAATTAATAAAGACGATGAATATTGATATAAAATAATTTTAAAAGAAATTAACACCTGAACGATAGGTGCTGAAAATAAACAATGACAAAATAATTTGAGAATAATTGTCTGTAAATTAATAGAAGAAGAATGTTGCTGGAATAAAAATGAAAGGAATATGCACTAACAAAATGATTTGAAAGGAACATCGCATAATTAACAGAACAGGTTCACATTATTCAGAATAAATATGAAGAATATAATTGATTGCAAGAAAGAATTTCGAAAGAACAAATAAATAACACAAAAGGTTTCACATCACTTGAACAATAAGTGAGGGATAGTAACTTGCCTCAATACATGCAGTTCCAATTCTAACATATCAACTCATTATTCACTTTGCATCAATCTCTACTTCTTTACACGTTGAGCTCTGCTCGATCCTACATCCATCTTTCCTCTATACTTTGTCAGTCACTCTGCTCTTATACTCGACAACTCCGGTAAACATCTCGTTTTTCAAAATTCCATCCATTCGTACACTGGCCCTTATCGGCTTCCTACTGGTACCTATATACAAGTAAGGTACTACTTCAGTTATACTTTAACCGTCTAACTCTATTCTACCCAAACGCATCCTATAATACTTACAACATAACACGTATAGCACATATCGATCACATTCACACAGTAGTATAGTACAATTAGATAAATCACATGAACACGTAGCACGTATTATCAACCTTTACTTATAACTTATAATACACATATAACATTGATATACAAGAAATTCTTATTTAAATATTATAAGAATTATAAAATGATTCTGCCGAACATCGGACAATACCCCATCTATAACATAGACTAATTCGTTGGGATACAACCGACTCGATAGCACTTAAGCACTCATTCGCGTCAATAGAATTTACAGTCATTCCAAATTCAGGGTAATGTACCTTGTTGTACACCTCTAACTATTTCAACATATAATCAAATAAGATTCCATACACGTAACACGTTTTAAAAAAATGTGCATACTCAAGATAGACTACCATTTACCATCTCTCTTCATTAAAAAAAAAAACTAGCATAGTAAAACATTTAACATGTTCAGCAATCGACATATATTAATATTTATGTTCAACTCACAACATCCCTATTAATTCTATTATACTAGCATGCTTTTTAACAGACTAACATACAATTTGACTAACTATAACAATATTGGCGATTAACAGCCATAGAACCACAAGACTCGGCTGAAAAATTTAAGAAGATAATGACCACTTCCAAGACTCCGGCCAAGAATTGAAACTCAATGAAATTTAACCATTACAATCTGCAGTAACTAAATTTAACACACAGCACACTTTCAGTATCGACATACTTCCTAAAATGCATAATCATCAACATTATAATACCAAGAATAAGCTAACGAAACTTTCAGACAAACCAATTCTTTTACACAACAATCATCACCATAGTTACCTCAAGTAAATCAAAACTACAGCTTTAATAAAACCTTAAACCAACATTTGATTAACAAACTCACGACAACACCCATTACACGAACATACACTTCTCCATATGCACCAGAACAACACACATACGCGCACCAACTGTTTCCCACCAGAACTCACAATACCCCACTATATTAGACCCCCAATTCTGAGCAATTGAATATACATACACACGCAGCAATCATACCAGTCCGAAAACCCACAACAGTGGTACAACTTGACATCGACTTACCCACAGAAAAGAAGACGATTCGTACTAGAAGAAAACGAATTTGCACACATCCACTTCATAGACACACCCGCAACTGTAACTCCCACACCCACTGACAGTATAAATAGCCACCCGCAACACCTACAATTGACACTTCACCTCCCTGCATCCCCATTTCCGCTCCCACAGCTCACACACACCAAATCACACTTGCGCCCAGTTGTACACACACGCACGCACCCATATACTTTGTTTTCTTCACCCTTTTTCCTCCTCCTTTAATCTCTTCTTCCAACACCTACAAACAAACCCACACCTCCTGCAACACAAATACACACGTGCACGCTGTTGAACTACACAACCACTTACATCGACCAATCGGAACCAACCTAAGCAGCCCTCAAATCGACCCACATACATATGCTGGCAAAACACACACACACCGGCAGAATACATACACTATACGAACACAACAAGACACAGAGGGAAGGGAAGGTGGGTTTTACAGTAAAACCGAACAGACCCCAAGCTTGAAGAAGGAAGAGAGTCCACAGTATTGCTCCAACAATTCGCCTGCACTCACCCACCCACGCCATCGCACACACGAATACGCGCATATACGGATTGCAGGAGAGGGGAGATTAACAGGGGAGAAAAACAGAGTTTGTGCCCGAGAGATTGAAGAGATGAGAGAGAGAGATTGGAAGAGGAATTAGAAAGAGGGAGAGAGCTCGAGAACTCTCTGGAGAAACCGAGAGATTGATTTATTTTCTTGGGGAAACAGCTGTTTGGGAATAAAAAGAATAAGTAGTGTACTATTAATTCAAATTTCTGAAAACAATCTAAATCCTCTTTGAAAAAAAAATAAATAAATTAAATATATAATAATTGAGAAAAATCTCAAACTAAATTTTAAAATATAGAAAATGAAATTATCTATCTTCCCATATTTTTAAAATATTTTTAGAATAAAAAATGATTTAAATATGAATTTTACAAGTTTTAATCCTTTAAATAATATAAAACTCTTAAAATCATTTTAAAATATTTTAGCACCCAAAATAATTCTCCCAATAATTTTAAAAATTAATAATTATACAAAGATAATATTACAAAAGATTTCATGATTTTTAATATCTCCAATGATTTTATAAAATTTTCAGAAAATCGATAATGCATATTTAAATAGATTTTAATCACAAAAATTTCAAATAAAATTTCACTGACCCACATCTCACATATACATCATCATACAAGCACGTAAACATGATGTCACACATATTTAATCTAAAAAAATAATTTCACACCATATATTCCACATTTAATATTAAATAATAATATTCATAATTATGAAATTTCTAAGGCGTTATACGTATGAGCGAGTGGCCAGAGAGAGAGACTATCTCTTAGGGCAGGTGACAGAGTTGAGAGCTATGAGGTCTGGAGAGGCGGATTTGGCTAGAGAACGAGATAGGGCGGTAGCTGAGTTGGAGGATGTTCGGAGGCGTGTACGAGAGCTTAGGCATGTTATCACTAGGCGAGGACGGACTAGGTTCCGAGATGAGCCGGCATTCGTGACACATCAGGTGACACTAGGCCTGGTGAGGGCGGAGTTGGAGAGCATTCTTGGGTCGGCTTGGCGGGGAGAGTCTGATGATGATGACGACCAGTGATGGCCAGGGTAGTATGATGATGTATGTAGTACATAGATGCATAGTATGGTAGCAGCAGGGATTGCAGTGCAACCAATTTTGTTGTAGATATTTGTTGCATTGTGACTAGATGCTAGCAGTTTCCTCTTTTAGTATTATGTTGCACCTTTATCGAAGCATTGTTCTTACGCTTGTACCAGATATATATGATGATCTTTTTATGCAAAACTACGTTAAATTCCTTTCCCATTGTTATTTACTGTTACGCGTCATATTTACCTTTCAGCATTGAATTTATTTTCAACACTGCTTCTTTTTCTAGTATTGCATTTACTTTCGGTACCGCATTTAATTTCAGCATTACAATTATTGCTCCTTTAACGTATTTACCAGATATTCATCAAAATTTGGTATAACTTGATTTTTGCATCTTGTTATATTCGGTAGACCAATTGTTGACTTGAGCAATGGATGGAAACCTTGATTTACATTTCAAAAATATATTTCCTGTTTGCTCAAATTGGATTCTTTTAATTAATTGATTCCTGAATTTGAACCTAATGATTGTCCATTGATTTCAGAAGTATGCCTCCCAGAAGAAACCGTCGAACTAATGCCCGAAACCCTAATGAAGATGAACAGGCTAACCCACCTCCTGTAGACCCTGCTTTGGCTCAATTATTACAGACTCTTGTTCAGCAAACTGCTACTCTAGCACAGCAACAGCAACAATTACAACAGCAGCTGATGGCTCAACAACAGCAACAACAGCAACAACAGCAGCAGCAGCAACAACCACCTGTTCCTCCGGTGGTCACTTTTAAGTCCTTCCAGGCAGTTAAACCTCCCAAATTTAAAGGAACAGCGGATCCAGTAGAGGCGAGATCTTGGCTGAAAGAGATGGAAAAGGCTATTGAACTGGTGGGGGTCCCAGCAAATAAACAGACCGAGTATGTAAGTTATTTCCTGAAAAATGAAGCCACTTATTGGTGGGAGTCGGTAAAGATGCTAGAAGCTACAGAAGTGATTCCTTGGGAAAGGTTTACAGAGTTGTTCTTAGAAAAGTATTTTCCAGACTATATGAAAGATCAGATGGAGATGAAGTTCTTAGAGTTGAAACAGGGAAGTATGTCAGTGACAGAGTATGAAACAAAGTTTACTGAACTAGCTAGGTTTGCTCCGGCTTATGTGGACACGGAGATGAAGAAGGCAAAGAGGTTTCAACAAGGATTGAAACCATGGATTCGTAGTAAGCTAGCAGTTTTGGAATTAGATACTTATGCAGCTGTGGTGCAGAAGGCCATGATAGCAGAGGGAGAAAGTGAATTGTACTTTAAGGAAAAAGAGGGAAAGAAAAGAAAAGCTGGGTCAATAGAAGGACGACAAGTGCAAGGCAGCTCTCAGAGTGTGCCCAACAAAAAGCCAGGGTTTCAGTCAGGAAAGAATGGGAACTCTAAGAAGCCGGGATCGGGGAATGGAGGGCAAGGGAATAGACTCCAAGATTCAAGTCAGCAAAAACTGGTTAGGCCACCCTTGGCAGAGTGCAAGACTTGTGGAAAGAGGCATCCAGGAGTGTGTGCAAAGTTGGAGGTGACGTGCTACAAGTGTAATCAGAAAGGTCACTATGCTCGAGAGTGCAAGGCAGGAATTATATGTCACCGTTGTGGGAAGCCAGGTCATGTAATGAGGGATTGTAAAACACCTGTGGTGAAACCTCCGGTTCTAGCTAACCCAATGTTTCAAGCGATTGAGGCACCCCCAACAGCAAATGTTAGACCAGTGGCGAGGACCTTCAATATGACTCTGAATGAAGCTATTAAGAACTCTGATGTGGTAGCAGGTACGCTCCCTGTAAATTCGGTTCAAGCTAAAGTATTAACTGATTTCGGGGCTACGAAATCCTTTATATCTGAAGAATTTGTTCAAAGGTTAAATTGTGAGGTATGCATGTTACATGAGGCTATAGTTATAGAAATAGCTAATTCAGAACGAATCCCGGTTACTCAAGTATGTCCTCGTTGTAAGATCGATATCTCAGGGCATTGCTTTTACGCTAATTTGATACCCTTCCAGCTAGGTGAATTTGATGTCATTCTAGGAATGGATTGGTTAACAGAGAATAATGCACAAATTGACTGTAAAAACAAAAAGGTGATACTTAATCCCTCCAATAATATAGAAGTTACCTTTAGGGGTCAGAGGCAGACTAGGAGATTTTTAACGATCCTGCAAACTAAGAGGCTGTTGAGACAAGGATGCGAGGGCTATATGGCTTATGTCATGGATACCAAGCAAGAGGTACCTAAGATAGAGGAAATACCAGTGGTGAATGAGTTTCTCGATGTTTTTCCAGATGAACTTCCCGGGTTGCCTCCGGATAGAGAAATAGAATTTACCATCGAATTAGCCCCAGGGACCGAACCCGTGTCGAAAGCTCCATACCGTATGGCACCGGTGGAGATGAAAGAATTGGCAGTTCAGTTGCAAGATCTTTTGGAGAAAGGTATTATTAGGCCTAGTGTTTCGCCGTGGGGAGCTCCGGTATTATTTGTAAAGAAGAATGATGGAAGTATGAGATTGTGTGTCGATTATCGGGAACTAAATAAGTTGACCATTAAGAATAAGTACCCTTTGCCAAGAATTGACGATTTATTCGATCAGCTGAAAAGAGCAACTTGTTTCTCGAAAATTGATTTGCGATCAGGATATTTCCAATTAAAGATTAGACCAGAAGACATTCCAAAAACAGCGTTTCGGACTAGGTATGGACACTACGAGTTCTTAGTGATGGCCTTTGGGCTAACTAATGCACCAACAACGTTCATGGACCTAATGAATAGAGTCTTTAAGAAATATCTGGATAAGTTTGTGATTGTATTTATAGATGATATTTTGATATACTCAAAGACTGAAGAAGAGCATGCAGGGCATTTGAGGATTGCTCTAGAAACATTAAGAAAAGAGAAATTATATGCAAAATTTTCTAAGTGTGAGTTTTGGTTGAAAGAAGTGCAGTTTTTAGGGCATGTGATCAGTAGTGAGGGGATTAAAGTGGACCCCGCTAAGATTGAGGCTGTGATGAGTTGGGAGAGACCTAAGACACCTACTGAAATCCGAAGTTTCTTGGGGTTGGCAGGATACTATCGAAGATTTGTTCAGGACTTTGCAAAGATAGCCACCCCACTCACAAAGTTGACTAGGAAAAATGAAAAATTCGTGTGGAATGAGAGATGTGAAGAAAGTTTCCAGGAATTGAAGAAGAGATTGGTGACTGCACCTGTATTGACACTTCCCGACGAAAAAGGAAATTTTGTGATCTACAGTGATGCATCTCACAAGGGTTTAGGATGTGTATTAATGCAGCACGGTAAGGTAATTGCTTACGCTTCGAGACAATTGAAACCTCACGAGCAGAAATATCCCACTCACGATTTGGAATTGGCTGCGATTATTTTCGCTTTGAAGATCTGGAGACACTATTTGTACGGGGAAAAGTGTGAAATTTACACGGACCATAAGAGCTTAAGGTACATTTTCACCCAAAAAGAGTTAAACATGAGACAAAGAAGATGGTTAGAATTGCTCAAGGATTATGATTGTACCATTAACTATCACCCCGGGAAAGCGAACGTGGTGGCAGATGCTCTAAGTAGAAAGGAGAAAATCAATGTGTTAACCATGCCTGAGGAGTTATATAGAGAATTTGAGAAATTAGAGATAGAGGTATGTCTGTTTGCAAGTATTACAGATAAGGTCTACACTATGACATTTCAGCCGGAGTGGCTAGAAAAGATTCGCAAATGCCAGGAAGAGGTTATGAGTGGAGATGTCAATAAGTTAACAGGTGAGGAAATATGCACCCAAGTAGATGACAATGGAATACTGAGATTTTCTTCACGTATTTGGATACCCAATGTGACAGAGTTAAAGAATGAG
This sequence comes from Kitagawia praeruptora, assembly GCA_037693485.1. NCBI lineage: Eukaryota > Viridiplantae > Streptophyta > Magnoliopsida > Apiales > Apiaceae > Kitagawia > Kitagawia praeruptora. The sequence continues at coordinate 2,097,017 of CM075348.1, read as the reverse complement.
ATTCTACAGGAAGCCCACAGTTCGAAATATTCGATCCATCCTGGAAGTACGAAGATGTATCGAGACTTGAAAAGAAACTTCTGGTGGCCGGATATGAAGAGAGATATTGCCGAATGGGTAAGTAAGTGTTTAACCTGTCAGAAAGTAAAGGCTGAACATCAGAGACCAAGTGGGATGCTACAACCATTAGAGATTCCCGAGTGGAAATGGGAACATATTGCGATGGATTTTGTGGTAGGATTGCCAAGGACGAGAGCTAATCATGATGCCATCTGGGTAATTGTTGATCGATTAACGAAATCTGCACACTTCCTTCCGATAAATGAGAGATTTTCATTAGACAAATTGGTCCATCGATACATAAAAGAGATTGTGGTACGACATGGAGTTCCAGTGTCAATAGTCTCAGATCGAGATCCAAGATTTAATTCGAGATTCTGGAGAAGTTTTCAAGAATGTTTAGGTACTGAATTAAAAATGAGTACTGCTTACCATCCTCAGACTGACGGTCAGAGCGAGAGAACAATTCAAACAATTGAAGACATGCTCCGGGTTTGTGCACTTGATTTCGAAGGAAGTTGGGATGAACATCTACCATTAGTGGAATTTTCATATAACAACAGTTTTCATGCCAGCATTGGAATGCCACCATACGAAGCACTATATGGGCAAAAATGTCGATCTCCAGTATACTGGGAAGAAGTTGGTGAGCGCAAAGTACTTGGACCCGAATTAGTACAGCAAACCAAGGAAGTGGTTCAACTTATTCAAAAGCGCTTAGTGGCGGCTCAGGATCGACAGAAGAAGTACGCTGATTTGGCCAGAAAGAATATGGATTTCGAAGAAGGGGAACAAGTTTTGTTGAAAGTATCTCCGTGGAAGGGGTTAGTAAGATTTGGTAAGAAAGGGAAATTAAGTCCAAGATTTATCGGACCTTTTGAGGTTTTGAAGAAGGTTGGAAAAGTTGCCTACGAGTTAGCCTTACCGCCCCACATGCAACATATTCATAACGTGTTTCATGTATCAATGCTTAAGAAGTACCATCTGGACTCTAAACATGTCATTGAATATGAGCCGATAGAGATTCAGCCAGATTTATCCTATGTGGAACAACCTATTAAGATATTAGATCGTAAAGAGAAAGTCCTACGAACTAAGACAATTCCTATAGTAAAAGTTTTGTGGAGAAACCCCAAAGTGGAAGAATCAACTTGGGAGCTTGAAAGCGACATGCTCCAGAATTATCCTCATTTATTCACTTAGGTGAGATTCTGGGGACAGAATCCGTTTAAGGGGGGAAGGTTATAACGCCTTAGAAAATTTTAGTAGTAATAATTATTTATTTAATGTTAAATGTGAATTATGTGGCATATAAAAATTTTGAGGAAGTGAAGTATGTGTGGTATCATGTTTGTGGGCTTAGTTGATGATTTATATGTGTTGCGTAAGCCCGGGTAATGATAATTATATTTTTGGGGATTTATTTCTATTTAATTGTGTTGTATTTACCTTCTCTGAATTTTTGTAAACATTATCGGGATTAGTGTAAATCCTGAAATCTTTGGCAATATTAACCTTATGAGTTTATTTGATCTTTAAAAATATTTGATGGATTTTTTTGGCTTTTAAGGATTTTAAAATGATTTTATGAATTATTTTCCATTTTATGGATTTAATCTTGTAAAATTCATATTTAATTCGTTTTTGACCCGTATAATATTTAAAAAATATGGGAAGATAGATAATTTTATTTTCTACATTCTAAAAATAATATTGAGATTTTTTTTTCTATATTATATTATTTGCCAAAAATTTCAGTTGGGATTAAATTGTGTTTACTTAGTAAATAATTATAAAACTTCCTAAACTACTTTACTTTTACCCCAACTTTCCCTTAAATCCCTAAAATGCAGTTCATTTCTAATTGAGCTCGGTACTTACAGAAATCTCTCGAATACACTCGGTCTCTCTCAAACAAGCTCTTGAAATCTCTCTCGGTTTCGCACAATCTCTCCTCTCCCACCGTGAGTTTTCTCTCTCTCTCTCTCTCTCTCTCTCTATATATATATATATATATATATATATATATATATATATATATATATATATATATATATATATATACGTTGTCTTCTCTTTCGCAGTTCCTTTGCACCTCGGTACGGATTCTGTTGTTCATGTCTGCTGCAATTAAATCGCATTTTCTCTCCCCTGTTCTTGCCACTGTGAGTTGGTATCTTATGTTCAATAATTATTGCTTGGATATTTTTTGAGCATATAATACATAATGGCTGAGATCATTAACACAACAAAAGAGGATATTGCTACAAGTAGCGGTAAATCTGGGTTTCATAGTACTCCATTTGTGAGTCCTAAATTCAATGGAAAAAATTTTCTGGAATGGTCCAAAGCTTGTACAATGGCACTAAAGTCTCATAAAATGATGAAATACATCAATGGGAAAGCTAAACAACCTTTGGGAGAAGATCCTACTTTCGATGATTGGGCATCTGAAAATGTCATGGTGTGTTCATGGTTATCTAACTCTATGAAGGTAGATATTCGAAAAAGCTATATCTTCATTGATACCGCTGAAGACGTGTGGAATTCTCTCACTCGGACTTATTCCTTCTCCGGGAATGTATGTAATAGACCAGTATATTTCTATAATATTTTAATATTAATGACGTGAGCAATCGATCTATTTTGTTAAATTATATATTAAGAGGTTGTATCTTGATTAGAGATATAATATTGCTTGTGAGAAGTGATGACTTATAATTGTGATTATGTGAATTATTTGTGGTGTCTATATGAATAATTGTTTTTATAGATTTTTAGTTAATTTTTTTTTAAGCATTTTGTTGAACTGTTTTATTTTTATAAAATCATTAGAGTATCTAAAAATCATGAAATCTTTTTTATGGCGTGTCATTTACATGTAGAGACTTTTTAAATGTATAAGTTAATTTTTTTAGGCTCCAATGATTTATTATGACTTTTTAAAATATGATTTTAATTAAGAGGGTTTAATTTGTAAAATCTCTAGTTAAATATTTATAAGTCATAAAAATATGATCTTTATATATATGTGTCTCTAATTTTATATTCTTGATTATATAAATGGGAATTTACTTATTTTTGGGTGATAAAGATTTTTTTTTTAAAAAGATTTTATATATCAATTTTCATCTTTAAAAACCTATTCTTGTAAAATTCATATCTTATTGTTTATAAACCCTGAAAATATTTTTAAAATATGCTTGTGATCATTATTGGGTAAATTTTATTTTAAGATATAAAAATTTCAGAATCTTTATCAAAACCCATTTAATTTATATTATTTACTTCTTTTCAAATTATTGATTAAAGAATTGTTTTATAGATAGTGGGTTAGTAGATTATTAAAACTAGCATGAGAACCCGTGCGAGGCACGGGGTAGGCTCTAGTACGGGTTTTATAGCTTTTAGTCGGTGAAGTGTGAATTGTTATAGTGTTTATGATAGGCCATATATAATGTAAAAGGCATCGAAGATGGATGTATTTTGGAGCTGCAAATTGAGCATTCCTCATGTTGAATATGGTTGTCCTTGAAGACAAGTTGAGGTTGTGCCTCTGCCAAATGGTCGTGGAACATTTTTAGACAAATGGGCATTGAAGGTTTCGCCTTAAACCTGATGGCCTAGTATATGTTTACGTGTTAGCCTTGTAGTATAAGTTTTAAAATGGCGGTTGTTAAGCATTGTAGGCCGCAGAGTAGTAGAAGAATCTAGTGTTTGTTTGTAACAAATCTAGCTGCTTTACATAGAAGAATGGCAACTACCGGTCTGACTGATGTAATAAGTCAGTTGTACAAGGCTACCAAGAGAAAATAATCAGAACACAACATAGTCTGTAATCTACAAGATTTAGTAGTGCCTTGACAACAATTGGACTCCTCACGTAATGCTCGCCATCTGACCATGTCAACTGCCCGAAAACATAACCTCTAGCCGGTCCAAGTACTTCATCTCTAGCCCAGATGGCAAGCCTTAGATAAGCTTTGTCCCTGCAAAGACAAAGTTAGTTGTTTGGAATGCATCTTTGAAGAAAATCTATGCCGGGTTAATTAAATGTCGAACATGTATAACTTCTGTTCTATGAAATACAGACATGTTCTGTTTTAACTACAATACCTATATCCACAAAAGTAGAAACGCTGTAATGAGTGAAACAGATGTTACAAGTTCAAAAACTAACTTTGAATTGTATGTTGTTGCCAAGAGTAACCTATGTAGGAAATTCACGATCTATATTGCTGGCTGTATTTTGTAGTTTTTGCAAGAAATATAAAGAATTTCTCCCAACACCACTTTCTGATCCAACAACTTGATCCAAATAGTATGCAACATAAAGGACCACCAACCACTCTACGAACATAATTATTAAGATTTCCTTCATCATTCAAATCTTTCCATTGCATGCCATCTATCCCCAAGGAAAATTCATTGATTGCATATTGTGAGAACTCATATAAACCACGATATAAAGAAAAGCCATGATATATCTCCATAACTATAATCCATCCTCCTATGAATTATTAAAAAGTCAATGTTAAAGAAATGATAGTCAACAAAGAGCAGTACAATATAAGAGAAAGTAGAAAAAATATTTTCAAAAGGATAAAAGAGCAAGTCTGTTCTTTAAACGTCCACAAATGCTTAAAGATCAAATCGCTAATGACCCTATATTACACACATACGATGTTATTAACTTCTATCTTAAACGTTTTAACTACACTACCATGAAAAACTTATAATCTAGGAGTAGGACAGTCAGATTTTGACATAGTGTAAAGAGAAATGTTACTAATCTATGAAAAGAGAAATGTTATTAAGCTATGTTCAGAATTATGTACTACTCACTCAGGAATGATTCATCTTCTACAAAGGACTGGAAAAGAAAGGCTCCCAAGAGTCCAGTCCCAACGACCATAATGTAGCCTATATAACCGTGATGACCAAAATTCAAAGAATTATTTTATAAAGGATAATTTAAGTTTAATTGTCTACTCAAGACAGAGGATAATATCAGTTGCATAAAATTTCACCTGTAGCAGTCTTCAAATTAGAAAATATTGCAGCTTTTAAAAAGGCCAATGAAATTTGCAAGTTCACGTAGAGTAGATAAAACACAAAACCCCAACCACTTTTAAAACTACAAAAGGAAAGTTTATTGTTTATGTTTCTAAAAACACAATCCTGAAAAAAACCTAAAACAATACCAAACACCACCTAAGCCTCTAAAAAACATGTTTATTAATGCTTTAGTTCAAATAATGCATCATTAAACTTAAGCTCACATACAGGAAATAGTTGCAGAATGACCCATGTAAAAATGAGGGGTCCGAGAAGAGAATCAAAATCCAATCTAAGTTCAGTTTCGGGCTTGGGCATTTATTTGACAAAATCAAATAGCATATTTGCTGCTGGCCCCAACAAAAACGGAGGTATGCACTTCACACCTGCAAATAAACATAGTTTAAGTTCTCATTGTTTGTAATTAGTGCTGTAAACATTTGCATAACTAATCATATTCATGTTGGAAAGAATAAAATCTTTTTATTAACATCCAACAACAAATGTTGAATTCTATGTGTAAGAAAAGGACTTGTGTGTGCCTAAAAGGTACAAAGAATGTAAACCGTAAAATAAAGCGAGGTAGTTGGGGAACTTTTTTGTTTATACATGATGTCTTAATAGATAAGATGTACTAAGTAGGATCCAATAAAATTTGGGCATAAAACTTTAATCAGGTACTATATAGGCAAAATCAACCTTTAATTAGGTACTATATAGTCACATATCATAACATGAAACAAATATTTGATGCCTACTGAAGGTTGCGAAGTCAAGACACAAATTCTGAGGGATATGTACATACCAAATTCACTGAGGCAGGAACCCTCTTTAGTGCAATCGGACGATGGCCAATGTCATTCTTTATGGTGGAGTTATTCTATATACTCACATTAAAATTGCTCTCATCTGAGTTCAACAGATCAAACCCTAAGACGAAAATAATACAAAGGTCAGGGGTTTACATAAGACAACATGATGATGTACATATGCGTGGCAGAATCCGAACCAGCTATTATTTCACTAATTTTCCTCCCTGAATTTTTTTTCCCTGGAACCGTTGTATAGCTCTTCATTAATATCAGATGAACTATTGTGCCAAAATTGCAAACCTTGAACGCAGCGTGCCTCTTAACAAAATAATGAGAGGGTTTAGAAATTTTGCAGATATAACCGCATATGGTGAGAACTTATCCATGTTAAGAATGGTTGGTGCATCTGTGTGTTTGTGCGGGGGGGGGGGGGGGGAGTTGGGAGTAATTTAAATACTCCTTCATAACGTATGTATATAGACATTAATATAATTTATATGGAGCAACAAACCCAAAGAGGAAATGAAATTCGAATTCCATTTCCAAAAACTATTAGCATTGTAAAATCCTAAAGGAAACAAGAATAGACAAGTTTTCAAAGGAAAAAAAAGAAGAAAATATTTGAAAGTACTATTGGTTTGCCCAAAAAAAGAAAAGAAAAAGGAAAGGACTATAATAACTATATGAGGATGGAGATGCAAGCGGCGAAGGGGACGAAGAAGAAGATGAATTGGAAGAAGTAGTTTGCCTATTTATACGGCTTCTCAGTTTTTTCTTTTCTCCATTGCCAACTCCCTTGTCTTCCATTTTTCCATGTCCAACTTTCGTTGTATTTAAGCTCACTGGTACTATGCAGTTGCAATCTGAGGTTTTTTAGTATTAGCTATTAAACTAAAAATTAATGTAACATTTTCGACTATTTTTTTTATTGTGTCAAACATCATATTATGATGCACTATGACTTTGTTTCGGGAGAGTATAATACCAGGGGGAGTATAATACCAGGTGCAACAACGTTCTATTGTGGTGATAAATTATTACTCTACGATATATATTGTGCAGGGTACAACCACTCTTTTTGTAGTGTCTATACTTTTACTGGAGTGCTATAAATTACTGCAAGAGTATAATATACCGCCTAGACTCATATATAAGTTACTCCTACAAATTTGAAGGAAAATGAAATAGTACAGGGTGAATTGGAATCATGGAATGGCAAGAAAGTATTAGAAAAATTATTAAAGATAGCAAATAAAGTAAAGAAAGAATCAGGCAACAGGAGAGTTCATAAAGAGTAATACCGATTCTAGCCAGTCGATTAACCCAACTCGGAATGGAATTCCCAGTGAGTCGAATACAAGCATCATTGCAGAAATGGTTATAGTTTTTAGTAATGAGATTGTATGCATTTCCTTTGTATACTTTAGCAAGCTCTTCCATTACTTTCCTCACTTCTTTGCTACTCTTCCCGGTCCATCCGTGATCCGATCAATATAGATTTTCTGAATGTAAATCCGTCGCATTGCTTTGGCTCCCCTTCGAAAATTCCAGTTGATGGATTACTCATGAGCTCCGAATGCATACTCAATTACATGAACTTGTTGGATAAAAAAAATGTCAATTATGTATCGACTTTTATATATTTTAGCCAACATGGTGCACATTCATTGCATATCACATCTAGATTTAAATTCAAATTCATGCACAATAAAAAAGAGAAATGAAGGCAGAGAATTAACAAGAAAAAAGGCATACACAAACACTAATCAAAACTGAGCTTTTCATTGTACATGTATAAATAAATGGTTTGAATTACCTTGAACACGAGAATGATAGACACCAAGACCGAGCCAATAATCAAAGCCATTATAAGAGGTGAGATCATAGACATTGAGGTAAACCGGCATGGATCCACCCCTCTCCCTTATTGAATTTTTACGACACAACATTCTTGAATTCAAACTAAATTTATTTTCTGGAATGAGTATCTCATGGATCCATGCCCTAGCCTGAAGAGGGCAAAGAAAAAACATTGAGAAGCAAGTTTATTTATGTTTATCCATATTACAGTAGGTTTGTACTAATTAAATGGCCTGCACCAACTGACCATATTACCTCCGTAGGATCACTCAACATTCCAACAATACAAGCATCTATGGCATCCTGGTTCTCTACCCTTGAAGCCATATCCCCCCGTAAAGAAGAACAGTGTCCTTGTCCATATCCTTTGCAAATACCTGAAGAAAACAAGTTAGTTAATCAATTAGTATATTTGAAGAAGTTACTTCTATTGTTTTGTAGCTTATCAATCATTTCACAGTTAATATCCCCCTGAATACAGTTTAACATTCTGCTATTCGTTCGTGCAATACATATGTACATAAACAGCTAGTAAAAGATTGAATGTACCTCAACAAGGCTCTTGTCTACTGTAAGCTTGTTGGGGGTAAGAGTCGCAGTCTTGTCACTGCAAAGAACATCAATCCCGACCATTTCTTCGATAGTCGTCATCCTCTTGGTGAGGGCGCCTTGTTCTGACAACTTATGTGATCCAATAGCCATTGTTACTGAACACAGTGGGCATGGCAATTGGAATGCCTCCAATGAGAAGAACCAACAGATTATCAATTCCATCCCTGTATTTGCAATGTTGAATAGGATACATAATAATTCTCTCTGCTATGATTCCAATCGCAATGAAGACAATGCAAAAGTTACTGATCGCTGTTAGCACCTGATGAATGTAAGAAAATATCAATTTTACTACTTATAATAAGCAATAACAACATAGAAAAGAACAAATTTCAAAAAGAATTTGTGCCTGTCAACGTTTTTTTCATCAAAATTACATTTATAACTTATTATTGTTTTTTACAATAAAACTTATTATTGTTGAATAATGCAATTTTAGAGATTTATCATCATGATTAGCAATAGCATGTACCATTTGGAAGTGGCCCACGTTGTTAGTACCGTCAATAAGGTGAGCAGCCTTCCCAAAGAATGTATGGACTCCAGTGGCAATTACAACAGCCTCAATCTCGCCTTGCTTGCAAGTTGAAGCTGAAAAGACTTCATCGCCAGGATTTTTAGTTACAGACATGCTTTCTCCCGTGAGTGATCAATTCTAAGAGGATTACCATCCAGGAGGTGAGCATCAGCTGGCACTATGTATCCCAACTTAATGCTCATTACATCGCCAAGAACAAGTATTGTTGCATCCTGCTCACTCCACTTAGTATCTCTCAAGACCTAAAACAATCAAAATAAAACACACCGGTGGAATCAGTGTCTTCTTAAATTTGGTTTCACTAACATATGTAGTTTATCTGAATATCCATTATGTTACGTATATGAAAGTAGTATCTGAAACCATCATAATGCATATTTTCAATGTAGATATAGTATAAAAAAACACAAACAACACAACTTTCTGTGCACACAGCCCCTTATAAGAGACTAATTTAAAAATTCTAATTGAATTTTGATATGTAATTTTAATGCAGAAAAATAAGATATATAGAATACCATAAGATTGATCGCGAGGGAGACGGAGTTGCTGCTGTTGATTGTTTGAGGCCATCGAAAACTCCAACGGTAGAGACTGATTCCAGGTAGGGAGGGTGTTTCAGGGAGGGAGAGAGGGTGTTAATTTAGGGTTTCAAAAACAAATCAAAGAAAACAGCTTCACAGGTATAAAGCACATTGGGAGTCGCTCGGACTTCACTGGCATAGAGTAAATTGGTCTCGTTCGGACGAAAAGGACGACAAAACAAAAAAATGGTAGCTACACAGGCATATCGAGCAGACTGGGAGGCGGTTGAGCATAAGGGATGGGGTAAATTGGACATTTCATGTACATTAAAAAATCTCATAATTTTTTTCTTCTGTTGGAGTATTATATATATATAATAGATAGAAGATTTCCTTGGGTCATAAAACCCCTTTCCCCATTCTTTTTCTTCCCTGGTCGATCCATTTTCCTCCCCTCTCTTCTCTCTCTACGTGAGTCTCTCTCTCCCTTAATTTTTCCATTCAATCTTTTAATCAAGCTTTCTTGTGATTCTTGTTATTTTCTTGTAGATTGATTGTTAAGAATAAGTGGGTGAGTGCTTGATTGATAGTTGTGAGTATATATGTGTGTGTTTGTGCATGTGTATATGTATGTACAAATTATAGAGCTCTTAAAACTTACATTCAAGTATGATAAAAGGTTTATTTGATGTTAATTAGTGATGGATTAACATTTAAATTGAGTTTGAAGGTATTGTATGTTAATTTCTTGTTAAGGGTTTTGAGTTGTAACTTTGTAAATCATGAGCTTGATATGGGTTAGTAATAGGATGATGTTGTTGATGATTTTTGTGAAAGGAATTGAGTTGTATGTCAATTTTGGGATAGTTTTATAAAAATTCAGATTTGTTAAAGTATATGTATAAGAGTATTTGAAGGTGTGTGGTTAGTTTTTAATGGGGGAAATCATGTTATATGTATGTGTGTTCTTGGGGATATTTTGTAAATTAAATTGTGATAAAATTGATTATTGTGTATATGTAGAGTATGTGTGTGTTTGGACAAGGTGTTTGTTTGATTGATAAGTAGCCTAGTTAAAGATCTTGATTAGTAAATAAGTGTTGATTAGTAAATAAGTGATGTGTATGCCAAGTACTTGTTATATTGATGTTAGTACTTGTAAGTATCAAGAGTTAGTGTACTAAAGATTTTATGTAAGTCTATTGTGTTAGTGTCATATGATAAGAAAGTGTTTACTTGGTTTAGTAATGACGTTAATTGTTGCTCTTGACTTGTGTAGTAGCATTAGTATTACGCATTTAAATTTTGGATTGCTTAGATGTCCAGGTCTGTGATCTTGTAAAATTTATATAAAATCGAAAAATGATCGGATGGGGTTGATTTTTGAATCTGTAGAAAGGTATTTCAGTTGTCTACAAGTTTCATGTTCTGTGTTTTCTGAAATTCCACTCAGAAGTAGCAGTTTTCTGCACTTTAAAATTCGACCAGAATGATTTGGTCATTGAGAGTCTTGTTTTCAAAAATTCATAGTAAATTGAGCATACCTTCAAATTTTCTGGGCAATATCTTTCTGGAAAGCTCTTTTCACAATCTATGTTTTTCATTTACATTCCACGGTCAAGTTCTGTAATCTTAGTTGGTTAAATTTCAAAATACTAGAGTGCACAAGTTCTGTTTCTGTTCTAACAGTTCACATTTTTATTATTTCTGAATTCATTACTTATCCGTTTTTAATGAGGCCTATCATTTTGGAAAGGTCTCGGAATTGTCTTCAAATGTTGTGTTCTGTGTTTTTTAATTAGGGTCATCTTGATATAGTAAAATGAGTTTCTTTCAGAACTGGTCATAGCAGATTTTTAAGTATAATAGTCATTTTGGGTGTATTGTGAATTGTGGTCATAAGTATGATGGTAAGTAATGTTAAATAACTATAGTAGTAAGTTGAATGCTTGATTATGTCATTAGTATGTTAAGTGGTTGTTGTTGTGTCGGTTGTATTCCGACTGGGAATGTAGTATAAGCGGGGAAGTGCTGCCGAAATTTCTAAAAATCCCTTGACCTTTTCAAAACATTATCGGCACGCTCTACTGCTAGTTATTATATACCAATCGGAATAATTTAGATGCTAATTGATATAGGTACTAGTCTACTAAGTTCATTAAATTATAAAAATATATAATATAGTAATTTCCTGCTATGTGTTATATGTATATGTGTATGCTTATATAGATGATCTATTATACATTAATATATAGAGTCTAATATTATATACATATATATATATATATATATATATATATATATATATATATATTTGATTATAGGTCCGAGCATTAGCAGGAAAGGTAAAGAGCCGGTAGTGAAGCCAGTGAGAAAGCCCGAGGGTCTTAGTAAAGCAGCTCGATAAGGCAAGTGTTAACCTCTTTCTCTTGTTTAAACCTTGCAGATTAAACCTTATTGATTATTGAGATTGCTCTTGTGATACCTTTGTAATGATAATACCTTTGTTATACCCTGAACCCAATCACAGTTAATATTTTGTTGAAACTTTGATCGACCATTTCAAATTGATATAATACCTTTGTTCAATCCCTTGAATACATCTGACCAAGTTATTCAGATTTATACTTATCGATTGTGGAATAGTACAATTTCTTTTTATAACTTAAATTTCCTTATACTAGGCTGATCTTTTGTCAGTAAGTACGAGGATGGTTTTAAATACTCTGATATTGGAAATGTTGATTTACGATCAACTTGCACTACGCCATATATGGGCTATCGTTACATCTTTTTCATGGATGTTGCTGGAATATGTTACCTTAGCATGTTACTTTGAACCTAATATAACATTTTGTTTTTTGTGTTACCTTAGCCACAAACGTGATGTTACCTTAGCTTTAAAGTGTTGGATGTTAGCAACATACATGATATGTTACCTTAGATCATTAATAAAATCAATTTTCAATTTTTTAACTAAAAATTATTTTTTTTAAAAAAATTACGTTTACCTTTAAATTATTTGATTTTTATAAAAATGAGAGCTTACCTTTAAATTATTAAAAGAAAAATATATCAAACTTTTAAGATTTAATAATAAATTTAGGATAGTATATGAATTTATGAATTAGAAAATAATATTAATATACGAATAATATGAATCTTCCCCAACTTTAATACGAATATTGATATTTTATTTAATATAATTATGAATTTTAAATTTTTTAAAATTTATAAACGAATATAAAAAATACAAATCATGAAATGTAAAAATATAAATTTCTAAAATTATAAATCTTAAAATTTGAATAAATAAATTTCTAAATTCATAAAATACATAAAAATAATTAATAAATTTTCTATTAAATAATTAATAAATGTATCGAATGAAAAAAGACACACAATAACAATTGCAAGCACTGTACTAGTTGGAAGAGCGGCAACCTTTCCACCCAAATTTTCGCCAATTCCCTCTCCTCTTACCTTAATCTCTCACTATCAGACTAAAAATTTCAATCTTAACACTTACAAAACTCTCTCACCCTCTCTTTCTCTAAGCTCTCCCTCTCTCTCTCTCGCCCTTTCTCTCTCCTAAAACTCTCTCCCTCAATTCCTCTATAATTTTCTTCATACGTATTTGGGTTCAATTTAAGGCTTCTCAATTGATTGGGGCTTCAATTTGAGGTATAAACTTCTTTCAAATTAGGGCGTTTTCAAATTAAGGGTTCTTCATTTGGAGTTTATCAATTCAATTTCTTCTTCACTAATTAGGCTTAAATTTCAACTAATTGATCTCTCTTTTTAATTTCAGGGATTCTTCGGTTGGGGATTCAGATTTGGGGCTTTGGTTTAGTAGATTTCGGGCTTGTTTAGTGATTCAGATGGAGTGGGATAGGGTTAGTGGATGGGAGTATTAGTGTGGCACATCAACTGTATACGTTGGTGAGTGGGAAGTGTTTGAGTATTGTTTCGAGAGTTATTGAGGTGGATGGGAAGGGAGGGAGGGTTGTTGTGTTGATTGATGTTTATTTGCCTATTCACATAGGTAATTCTTTTTTAGTTGATTCATTAGTTCTCATTGCTAAAAACGTAGTGCATTTTCCCCACCTACCTGTTCTACTCAAGCTGTCAAGCATATGCAGACTGATTTAATATTTTTTTGATAAAATTGTTGCAGACCCAATGACTCTACTGTCCTCGTCAGCCTTGCAATTGACCCAATGACTCTACTGTCCTTGTTAGCAGTATCCATGACTAGTTTTCTTTTTAGTTTAGTACAGCTTATTGGATATACTTTTAATTTTAGGTAAGTTATTGTTATTTTGTGCTGTACTTGTTTATATACAATTGTGTGTGTAATCATTATGTGTGCGTGGTTACTTTGTGTGAGTGTATGAATTATGATTGTCACCAAGTTAGATTGTTAAATTTGGGTGTTCTGTTTCATGTCTAATAATATATCTGAGTTTTCGGCTTTTGGCATGTGTTACTGTTTTTGTATGTTGTAGTTTTGTTACAAAAATTGAAAGTTATGGTTAAATGATTAATTTTCGGATATTATGAGGGAATAGGGATGCTTCAAAATTTTCCTCCAGTGCTTTTACGCATATTCGCTTTCAGCTTAAAGAGTTTTTCAAAGTGTTTCTTATTCCCTTCTCTTTGCAGGCCTCGACTGATCAAGCTAACATTTTTGGTTCTATGTTGCAGTTACTGGGAAGACACGCGATGGCGTTTACTACCAAGCAGATGTCTTTGCAGGCCATATCAACTGTATTGTCATATAACTTCACTTTTGTATCAAAATGAAATGCAGAGTAATTAGTATGTTACCAATTCTCTTTCTCAAGAATGTGTATTGATTTATATATTTTTGACATTTATGATATTAACGGTAACTTAATGCAAAATTTTATGTTACAGCCTACTAATAAAGTTCTGCATGATAATGTTTGTCATAAATTAAGATGTTAACATTTGTTTCATTTAGAAATGACATCAGTGATTATTCTTGAATCCACTTGTTAGCATTTGATTATAACTGAAAATATTAGTAATTATAGATGACCTTCAGGAAAAGGGCTTGGATAATCAGCGAGTATAACATGCTTAGGAGTAAAGCCCTTGTAAAGATTAGGGTGATTGTTTATATGGTTACATCTCTGTTAATTTACTGTTGAAAGTTGATACAGCGGTTAAGACTACCGATTTTACGATTAAGTATGCTGCTTCCCTTATAGCTTGTTTTTATATCATAATTTGATGTTTTTTGCAGCATGTGCTGGAGAATGGGAAGCCACATGAACGTTCTACTATAAATCAGGAGTTGGCTGGAAAGATAGTTCAAATGAGTCAGCAGAAGTTAGCCTCTAATGTTGCTAAAAAGTGTTTGACTTTTGACGATCCTAGTGAACGCCGACTCCTGGTGACTGAGATGCTTGGTACAACTGATGAGAATGAGCCTCTTCAGGTCTGTTAATGCTAAAATTATCTTTTGAGTATATGATTTAAGCATTGCTGACAATCTAATGTATTTTCAATCATTATATTTATATATTAGACATGTTCTTTAGTTTTCTAGGATATGTAGTTTTAGAAAACTTCAAATGTTTAAAATTCAATTTACGATGCAAAATCGAAATACTGTTTTGAGGTGTACTTTCACAGCACTTAAAAAAATGAAGACTCTCACTAATCGCAAGCAGCTGTCGACATTAAAATATATTCTTTTTTCACTAGTCAGTATCTTACTTTGTGCTGTTAGGTAATTGGGTTCAATCTTGTTAGGTTTTATATTTTTCATGTTTAAGGTTATTTGTTAGGGTTTAAATGTTGTTGATGTTTGTCTTTGAATTTTTGTTTGTGTTTGCAATCTATACAGAGAGATATAGAGAGACATATATGAGGAATATGTTTACCTTATTGTTATGATATTATAATTGTATCCTTGATTTTGAGTATTTTTTCAGATTCTAACCTTCACTATATGTTAAGGCCTTTGAGGATGGCAGGGAGGCCACCGGTTCGGCCTTTCAATAATCTGTCTTAGTCAGAGAACTTGTTATACATGCTACATTCTTCTTATACAAGACTGTGTTAACATCTTTCTAATACTTTCTAGTCTACATGCTTCTGTTGTTCATTTAATTCATAGTTTTTAGTTCACATATTTGGCTTTTAATTGAATTAATGAAAGTAGCCAGCAACCTTTACTTCATTTAATTTTTGACATGTGTCTGCACATCTATGGCGTAGTGTCCAAATGTTCAACTTAGAAAGGTGTCCGAGTATCAGACTAGGAATTTTTTTTTTATTATATAGAAATTCTGCATACCCTAACAAGAAATGTTGGTATTTAACACCGGCACTGGAGGTGAAATAAAGAAGGTGGGTTACATAACTTATATACAGTAAATAATAATAAAAAATTCATTGCATATTATATATACATATAATGTTTCCTTGCCTTATTCCTTGTATAGGAGTGGTTCAACATAGATGCTCATTAGCAACTTTTGTGGTGCCAAAGTGCAGGCATTCGCACGTTTGAGTGCAGTTTATGGTGGAACCTACATGCTCAACAAGCCAGAGTGCAAGGTAAAATCAAAAAACGTATTTGATTTAAATAATATTATGTTTTAATAGTATACCTTGTACTGTTGAATTCCACTTTATATGTCATTTCTGATAATATTGTGTCGCATAAAGATATGTGAAACATCATCTGAAGCTATTCTATGATGACTTTTCCATCCCTGGTATATCCATCAAAGTCTTAAAAATCCAACGTTTTCTAGTTTGGTTTAATTGCCAAATGTGTTTCCTCTTATAGAAAATCTCAGTACTTCACACCTCTTATAGAAAATCTCGTCTTAATTAACATAAGTTAAATTGTTCACTTGTATACAGCTTTATGCATTCAACTACTTAGTTTTATACTTCGTGTTGCATCATTACCTCAAAGGCATAGGTTAAAGCTGGTAGTCGGCCATCTACATTGAAGTTAATATTCTGAGTACTGCATATCAATTAGTTAAATCTAACCATGTGATTACTGTATGATCTTTGTTGTACAAACTACAAACCATATTAGAGCATACTGAATGTAATTTATGTACAATGTTTACAGGTAGAATTTGATAACGGAAAGTCAGTTGGAGTGACTTTTGAAGGAAAAACTGCTAAATGCAAGAAAGGAGTTGTTTGTGATCCATCTTATTTACTTGACAAGGTAACCTCAGAAAGTTTAATAAATATTATCCGTCAAGTCTGAGCAACTTCGGCATAAAATTAGGAAATTGGTTAAACTATGAAGAAACCATTGATACCTATTTAAGTACATTCACAATTTAAAGAGCTGATCAGATAGATGTTTTGGAACAGGTGAAAAAAGTTGGAAAGGTTGCTCGTGCTATTTGTATAATGAATCATCTGATCCCAGACACCAATGATTCTCACTCTGCACAGATCATTCTGCCACAAAAGCAACTTGGTTGTAGGTCTTTTGCTATTGAATATGATGTAACTGGTGGATTAGGATGTTTGTGAGATTTAGTATGTTGATTGTGTAATGTAATTTGTAGTGGCTGGTGACCTGTTTTGGATTATGTAATATACTGTTGGATTTGGAAATGAACAGCAGGTTTAATTTGGGATGCATAATATTTGTGCGTAGTTTTGTTAATTTTTTTTCTGGAAAAGATGTTACCTTAGCTAATGGAAATGTTGTTATATAAAAACTAATGTAACAAAAAAAAATGTTGCATTAGGTCAAACACAGTGGGCCCCACAGTGGGCCACTATTTTTAAAAAAATTGAGGCCTCTAAGGTAACATATATATTAAGTTGCCACAGCCCTCACTTTTGTTACTATAGCAAGCTATGGTAACATAAAATTGCATGTTACCTTAGGGATAAAAAATGTTACCTTAGACACCTAAGGCAACATGCTGAGAGCTATCACCAGAAAAATGTTACCTTAGCTATTTTATGGGCCTAAGGTAACATATTATGTACCTGCTGTAACATTTTTTTTATGTTACCGTAGGCTGTTTATGGTGTAGTGTTGATTTTTAAAAAAAATGACTGAGTGGGATAAAAATGAAAATGTTTTAGCCCGTGACGCCGGTCTGTTATTTTATGGCTTTATGCCATGGCCAATGTCAATAAGTGCCACTAGGATCCTACAATAAAGGAGGAGTCACATGTACGGGTGTGATATCCGGAGCTATTCGCGGGCTGATCACCCGGCTAGCTCTGTAATATCCGTAAATTTTTCGAATAAATTTTTCGAACCTACTCGATATTTTTATTTAAAATTATTTTAGAAACGATGCACTAGTATATTTATTTAGTACGTTTTGTAAAATTTTTAAAATTTATATATTCGTATTATATTTAAATATGAGGGTTTATTAAAAATTTGAGAAAAATAGTATTTTTTTTAAATTTAGAATCGTATTTTAAGAAACGAAATTAGAATTTCGTTTTAATTAATTAGACGGGGAGAAACGATATCTTTTCATCAATTATTTCATTAAATATAAAATAATCATTATTTTAATTTTTTAATTTTCTGCATTAATTTTTGTCTCCCATTTTATTTATTTAAATTGTCCACTAAATATTAATGGAGCACTAAAAATTTCCACACTAAATTGTCCCCCACTTTTAATTACTTTTGATTTTATAAAACAAAACATCCTCTTTTTCTTTTCCCTGCAAGACCCATATATTGTCTATTTTTATCACAAAACTCGGACATACATACATACATACGAACAAAACAGATCAACCCAGCTCCTATCTCTCTTTAAAACCAAAAGCAAACACACAACCAGAGCAAAATCGACAGATAGTTTAAATTCTTTAATTTTCGTTTTTGTTATATACTTGGATTAACTGTGTTGATTTTTGTGGGTTGCGGATTGGAGTGTTGGGTGTTGTTGGGTTTGATGTTGTTGGAAAACGAGAGAGGGGGAGGTCGAGTGTAGGAGAGGGGGAGGAAGAGAGGCGGAGACGGTGAGATTGAGAGGCGGAGACGGAAAGCGAGGGGTTGTATAGTAGTGTAGTTGGGGTTGATTAGGAGTTAAGGGGAGGCTGATGTTGTGTTGTTGTCGGAGAAGGGAGTGGCGGAGAAAAGATTGGGGTGGAGCAAAGAGGGGATACGAGAGAAGAGAGGGCGTCGGGGAGAGATTGAATAGGGGAAGGAGAGGTTGTAATTGTTTTATGGGTGTTGCCGTTGGTTGTTATCGGAGTAACGAGAGAGAACGATGGTGAGGTAGAGAGGAAGAAAGATTGAGTTCGAAAGAATGGTGGGATGACAGAGAGATGCGAGGAGGAAAGAGACAGAGAGAGTGAGGCGGAGACAGAAGAAAGAAAAGACGGGGAGGGAGAGAGATGAACGAGAGAGAGGCTGGACGGAGGGAGAGACAGATGACGGGGAGAGGGAGGCAGGAGAGATTGTGGACGGGAGAGAGACAGAGAGATTGTGAGAGAGACGCGAGAGAGAGGAACGAGAGAGAGACGCGAGAGAGAGAAGCAGAGAGATGGTGGAGGTCGAGAGAGAGAGGTACGGGAGAGGGAGAGAGTTACGGGGAAGGCAGTGGTGGTGGCGGCAAGTGGGGCCACGTGTCGCTGTCGTGATGTATTTTTACGTTTTTCTGGAATTAAAACGTATAATAAAATAATAATATAATAATAACGTAATGATAAAATGAATGGTTGATGTGTTAATCAGGGTTTTAATATTTGGTTTATTATTTAAAATAGTTGGTAATAAATAATTTACTAAAAATGGTATAATTGATTTATTTAATTATTTAGTAATAATTATGGATTTAATGTGAATAAAAAATTGATCCTTGAATATGTTTGTTAAGAGATTAATATTAATTAAAATAGGGAATTTTAGAGAATTGCTAGAGAATTGCTGTAATTTGTAAGAATTAATTTAAATTAGAAGTACAATTTGATTAATTAGTTGTTAACAATCATTTAGAAATATTCTGTGAATATTTTGGGGATAATTAGAGATATATTGATTCGTTAATAAAAGAGGGAATAATTGTGAATAGATAGAATTAAATACGGTATTATTTTAGAAAGCTGATATTTAATATTTGAGGATTTATTTATTTAATTCGAGGATTAATTGTGACTTGAGGATTTATTTATTAATTCGAGGATTAATTGTTGTCTTGAGAATTTATTTATTTAATTTGAGGGTTAATTATTGTCTCGAGGATTTATTTATTTATTTATGTTTATTTATCGTGGAGTAAGATAAATATTGAGGATTAGTTATTGATTGAGTTTTTATAGGATGTCGGTGGTATTATTTTAGAAGGTTGATATTGAGTATTTTCGGATTATTTTAATTAATCGGATCGAATCAGATTATTTTAGACTAAAATCGGATTTATTATTAAATTATTATTTGTGAGATTTAAAAATGGAAAAGGTTTCGTATAAAAATGATGAGTTTTGGAATTACTCGAGGAACCATTTTGGGGTAGGACTTAGGAGGAGTTAGGAGACTCGTTTGGAAAAGCTTAAAGAGCGAAAGTTGTAGACGTGCATAAGTATTATATAATGGTGAATAGAAGTTGAACGAAAGGTGATTCGAAGTTGAGTTAAATAATAGTTGAACTAGGCCCGAGAAGGTGAAATGCCGGAGAACCAGAGACGCGGAGCAGGTTGGAATATCATACCGCAGAACCAGGCAAGTTTATTTATGTATACTCTATCGTTCAGAGTATCTGTATTTTTAAATATATGAAATGTGTTGAATAGATTTAAATCCATAATTGCAAGTTTACTAATTCGTACTCCTTCATACTACAAAATATTTATATTTAAGAGTGGATTATATATATATAAATTGCTTTGTGAACTATTGGTTTTTAAAGCAAAAGTGACCGGAGTAACGCACCGGCCCAATTAAGGGTGATGGGCCGAGAAAGACGGCTCACCCTTCTGAGAAGTATTTAGGGTGGTTCGAGACGTCGACCATCCTTTCTATCGATAGAATTGAGTAGTGACAATGGATTGATCATCCATTACTTGAGTAGGCGTTATGAGCAGAAATCCAATCTTTGACAACCTAACGGTTAACCGATGCCTTTGTGGTCCTGTTAACTAGAGGGTTGATCTGAGCAGTTGGTAAATTTTATTTATTCAAATCAATTGAACAGTTCTGAGGAGTATTTTTGAGTTATATGAGGAGTATTTTGAGAAGTTATTGAGATGTATTTATTCTTTCATATGAGTAGTATTTTGAGAAGTTATTGAGATATATTTATTATTTCATATGAGCAGTAATTTTGAGAAGTTATTGAGATATATTTATATGAGCAGTATTTTGAGGAGTTATTGAGATATATTTATACTTTCATATGAGTAGTATTTTGAGATTTATAAAAAAATTCTGAGTTGCTCTCTTTTCAAAAGTAGATATATTATAGAGTGATACAAAACATATTTTTGTCGAGTTTTTGATATCTATATATACTTGCTGGGCATTCTTTGGCTCATACTTGCTATTTAAATATTATAAAACAGAGGCGAACAGTGCCGGCTCTAGTATGGCGAACCGTGATTAAGGAAAAAAAAAATCAATTGATTCAGCGTGTTAATTTTATAGCTTCTGAGGAGGGTGCAGTCTGGGAAGGTATTTGTATAATGTTTATTATCTAGCACTTTGGAGTTGTAATAGTATTTCAGATATTCTGGGAAGTGAATTTGAGATGTATTATATTTTGGAACTATTGAGTGCTTGTTCTAAGACTATAACCCGTGGAGTAAAAGATAGTGTGTATTATGAATATTATGGTAGATTATATTGTGAGCAGGTGATCGAATATTCCGCAAGAGATGTGACGACCTAGATTCCTGTAGGGGATTTGGGGGCGTTACAGTAATGGTATCAGAGAAGTAGGTTATAAATCTTAGAACGAGTGTAGGAGGAGTTATGACTATATAAGAGAGAGTTTAGAAGCCAAGGAACCAAGAGGTATATTTATAGTAGGATTTCAAGGAGTTGTGGGGTGGAGGCATGATGGCCATTAGCAGTAGTAGAATCAATTAGGACGAGAGAACGTGTATCCATGATTTATTTATTGGGTGAAATTTGAGTATATACAGTTATGTATCCATAAATATGCAAATATATACAACTGCAGGTATATATGTGTATATATATGAATATGTACAGATATGTACTGTTTATTTTCATAAATAAATATTTTGTGGGTATGCAATTTTATTAGACTAAAACATTTTGGGATAGGTGGAATCGAGAGAGGCTGTGACTATTAAAGAATTGCAGAAGGGATGAATAGAGTGGATTTTATAGATGGAGTCAAAACAAGAAGAGTATGATGGTATTATGTATGGATTTGGAGGATGAAGGAGCTCGAATATTTCAGCAGGGATTGAAACAATAGATTGGAAATAATGATGCAAGGTTTAGAGTGAATTGATTTAGAAGGATAAAGATGAGAAGAAAGAGGTATATTTAATGATTAGTAAGAGAAAAGAGTATGAGGAATTTTAAGGACTAGTTAAGATTTACTATTGAGGATAAGGTGTATTTAGAGTATAAAGTCAGGATCAGAATAAACGAAGGAAGTGAGTATAAATGACGAGTCAGTATGAAAATAGAGGTATGTTAATCTGAAATGGGATAGACAGTTAGCATGAGAGTTTATAATCGAAATGGGAGAGCATAAAATAGGGATGAAGGGGTATTGGAAAGTAGAATACGAGATAAGCAACTTTAGCTATTGCCTACGTTGATTCCGAGGACGGAATCCTTTTAAGGAGGGAAGACTGTAATATCCGTAAATTTTTCGAATAAATTTTTCGAACCTACTCGATATTTTTATTTAAAATTATTTTAGAAACGATGCACTAGTATATTTATTTAGTACGTTTTGTAAAATTTTTAAAATTTATATATTCGTATTATATTTAAATATGAGGGTTTATTAAAAATTTGAGAAAAATAGTATTTTTTTTAAATTTAGAATCGTATTTTAAGAAACGAAATTAGAATTTCGTTTTAATTAATTAGACGGGGAGAAACGATATCTTTTCATCAATTATTTCATTAAATATAAAATAATCATTATTTTATTTTTTTAATTTTCTGCATTAATTTTTGTCTCCCATTTTATTTATTTAAATTGTCCACTAAATATTAATGGAGCACTAAAAATTTCCACACTAAATTGTCCCCCACTTTTAATTACTTTTGATTTTATAAAACAAAACAGCCTCTTTTTCTTTTCCCTGCAAGACCCATATATTGTCTATTTTTATCACAAAACTCGGACATACATACATACATACGAACAAAACAGATCAACCCAGCTCCTATCTCTCTTTAAAACCAAAAGCAAACACACAACCAGAGCAAAATCGACAGATAGTTTAAATTCCTTAATTTTTGTTTTTGTTATATACTTGGATTAACTGTGTTGATTTTTGTGGGTTGCGGATTGGAGTGTTGGGTGTTGTTGGGTTTGATGTTGTTGGAAAACGAGAGAGGGGGAGGTCGAGTGTAGGAGAGGGGGAGGAAGAGAGGCGGAGACGGTGAGATTGAGAGGCGGAGACGGAAAGCGAGGGGTTGTATAGTAGTGTAGTTGGGGTTGATTAGGAGTTAAGGGGAGGCTGATGTTGTGTTGTTGTCGGAGAAGGGAGTGGCGGAGAAAAGATTGGGGTGGAGCAGAGAGGGGATACGAGAGAAGAGAGGGCGTCGGGGAGAGATTGAATAGGGGAAGGAGAGGTTGTAATTGTTTTATGGGTGTTGCCGTTGGTTGTTATCGGAGTAACGAGAGAGAACGATGGTGAGGTAGAGAGGAAGAAAGATTGAGTTCGAAAGAATGGTGGGATGACAGAGAGATGCGAGGAGGAAAGAGACAGAGAGAGTGAGGCGGAGACAGAAGAAAGAAAAGACGGGGAGGGAGAGAGATGAACGAGAGAGAGGCTGGACGGAGGGAGAGACAGATGACGGGGAGAGGGAGGCAAGAGAGATTGTGGACGGGAGAGAGACAGAGAGATTGTGAGAGAGGGAGAGAGAGAGAGACGCGAGAGAGAGGAACGAGAGAGAGACGCGAGAGAGAGAAGCAGAGAGATGGTGGAGGTCGAGAGAGAGAGGTACGGGAGAGGGAGAGAGTTACGGGGAAGGCAGTGGTGGTGGCGGCAAGTGGGGCCACGTGTCGCTGTCGTGATGTATTGTTACGTTTTTCTGGAATTAAAACGTATAATAAAATAATAATATAATAATAACGTAATGATAAAATGAATGGTTGATGTGTTAATCAGGGTTTTAATATTTGGTTTATTATTTAAAATAGTTGGTAATAAATAATTTACTAAAAATGGTATAATTGATTTATTTAATTATTTAGTAATAATTATGGATTTAATGTGAATAAAAAATTGATCCTTGAATATGTTTGTTGAGAGATTAATATTAATTAAAATAGGGAATTTTAGAGAATTGCTAGAGAATTGCTGGTAATTTGTAAGAATTAATTTAAATTAGAAGTACAATTTGATTAATTAGTTGTTAACAATCATTTAGAAATATTCTGTGAATATTTTGGGGATAATTAGAGATATATTGATTCGTTAATAAAAGAGGGAATAATTGTGAATAGATAGAATTAAATACGGTATTATTTTAGAAAGCTGATATTTAATATTTGAGGATTTATTTATTTAATTCGAGGATTAATTGTGACTTGAGGATTTATTTATTAATTCGAGGATTAATTGTTGTCTTGAGGATTTATTTATTTAATTTGAGGGTTAATTATTGTCTCGAGGATTTATTTATTTATTTATGTTTATTTATCGTGGAGTAAGATAAATATTGAGGATTAGTTATTGATTGAGTTTTTATAGGATGTCGGTGGTATTATTTTAGAAGGTTGATATTGAGTATTTTCGGATTATTTTAATTAATCGGATCGAATCAGATTATTTTAGACTAAAATCGGATTTATTATTAAATTATTATTTGTGAGATTTAAAAATGGAAAAGGTTTCGTATAAAAATGATGAGTTTTGGAATTACTCGAGGAACCATTTTGGGGTAGGACTTAGGAGGAGTTAGGAGACTCGTTTGGAAAAGCTTAAAGAGCGAAAGTTGTAGACGTGCATAAGTATTATATAATGGTGAATAGAAGTTGATCGAAAGGTGATTCGAAGTTGAGTTAAATAATAGTTGAACTAGGCCCGAGAAGGTGAAATGCCGGAGAACCAGAGACGTGGAGCAGGTTGGAATATCATACCGCAGAACCAGGCAAGTTTATTTATGTATACTCTATCGTTCAGAGTATCTGTATTTTTAAATATATGAAATGTGTTGAATAGATTTAAATCCATAATTGCAAGTTTACTAATTCGTACTCCATCGTTCGGAGTATTTATTTTAAAATATGCTGATTAAATTTTCGATATACAAAATCAAATATTCTTTCTTGTGGTTTATATCAAAATCTATTATTATTCGAGGTGTTGATATTATTATTCGAGATGTTGATATTATTATTTGAGGTGTTGAAATTATTATACGAGGTGTTGAAATCTATTTCATGAGTTGGTACATTTATTGAGATACTTCAGTCGTATTTGTAGAAGAGATGATAAAGATATATTTAATAATATTTTCATACTACAAAATATTTATATTTAAGAGTGGATTATATATATATAAATTGCTTTGTGAACTATTGCTTTTGAAAGCAAAAGTGACCGGAGTAACGCACCGGCCCAATTAAGGGTGATGGGCCGAGAAAGACGGCTCACCCTTCTGAGAAGTATTTAGGGTGGTTCGAGACGTCGACCATCCTTTCTATCGATAGAATTGAGTAGTGACAATGGATTGATCATCCATTACTTGAGTAGGCGTTATGAGCAGAAATCCAATCTTTGACAACCTAACGGTTAACCGATGCCTTTGTGGTTCTGTTAACTAGAGGGTTGATCTGAGCAGTTGGTAAATTTTATTTATTCAAATCAATTGAACAGTTCTGAGGAGTATTTTTGAGTTATATGAGGAGTATTTTGAGAAGTTATTGAGATGTATTTATTCTTTCATATGAGTAGTATTTTGAGAAGTTATTGAGATATATTTATTATTTCATATGAGCAGTAATTTTGAGAAGTTATTGAGATATATTTATATGAGCAGTATTTTGAGGAGTTATTGAGATATATTTATACTTTCATATGAGTAGTATTTTGAGATTTATAAAAAAATTCTGAGTTGCTCTCTTTTCAAAAGTAGATATATTATAGAGTGATACAAAACATATTTTTGTCGAGTTTTTGATATCTATATATACTTGCTGGGCATTCTTTGGCTCATACTTGCTATTTAAATATTATAAAACAGAGGCGAACAGTGCCGGCTCTAGTATGGCGAACCGTGATTAAGAAAAAAAAAATCAATTGATTCAGCGTGTTAATTTTATAGCTTCTGAGGAGGGTGCAGTCTGGGAAGGTATTTGTATAATGTTTATTATCTAGCACTTTGGAGTTGTAATAGTATTTCAGATATTCTGGGAAGTGAATTTGAGATGTATTATATTTTGGAACTATTGAGTGCTTGTTCTAAGACTATAACCCGTGGAGTAAAAGATAGTGTGTATTATGAATATTATGGTAGATTATATTGTGAGCAGGTGATCGAATATTCCGTAAGAGATGTGACGACCTAGATTCCTGTAGGGGATTTGGGGGCGTTACAAGCTCGTAGCGTTCAAGTTGAAATCCCAGGTTTTCATAATGTTTTTAAATTGATGTTTAAAGTCGTAAACTCTTATCTTGGTATCTCATTTCTTATGATTCAGTTCTTCAGAACTTAAACCAGATTTGGATATTTCTTATTCATCAGAACTTTGTTGAATACCCTTGCTACGTTTCATAATTATAACATTATTATTAGTTGAGCCTGATAAAGTTTATTGCTGATTTATTTACACATGCTGAGCATTTGGCTCATTACCTTGCTATCTAACCTTTTTCAGCTAGACTAGAAGATGGTGCGAACCTAGCAAACTTGTAAGCAACTGGAGGGTCAGGTTGAGCATATCACGAGCAGTTTGTCAGGTTGAGCATATCACTAGCAGTTTGTGAGGCAGGTAGGATGTCAGTAGCAGGGCTAGTCACCATAGTTTAGTTTTGATGTAATCTTTTGGAGTTGTAATCAAGGTTTGTAATGATAATAGATGTTGTTTTCATACTCGAACCTGTTGGCATCCTAGGTTGGTGGGTGTTTTGGTTGTAAACTTTTATTAAGTTAATTATGTTTATCCGTGGTATTATGTTAATGATGTAGTTATTATTATGGTAAATTTGGGGGTGTTACAAGTTGGTATCAGAGCCACAGGTTTGAGTCACTGAAACAATATAAGATTAGGTTAATAAGATTAGAGTAAATTAATAAGATAGTTATAATAAATGAATAGATACTTAGGATAGGTTGAGTTGTTAGGATTTGCCATAACCCTTAATCTCGTAACTCAAAATAGGTAGTTTATAGGTTTTATTTTAGGATCACTAAATTGAGGTATGGTTCGGGACGTATTGTATGCCAGCTAGTGATCGATGAGCTTTAGAGGATAGTGAATCAGCTTCAGACGTGATTAGTGTTGGTATTTGCTATAGGGACTTGGTCTAATGGACAGCTGTGCTATCTTTTATTATCGTTTTATCATTTTATCGCTATGTAGGATTTTATTTTATCAGATTGTAGACCTATGGTTGTGGGATTTTGTATCGGATTATATTTATCGTGTGGTAGTGTTGCCATTGTTCTACGAGTAGTTGTTCTAATATTTGCATCTTTATATATTACGTAATGTATACCTACTGTCCATTACATATACCTTGTGATCCATCATTTAAACTGTTGATACCATGACTGTTGTTCACCTTATACATATCTATATCATCAATGTTGTAAACCTATTTTTTTATCTCTTATAGCTATTATCAAACTATGCCACCCAGAAGGAGAGGCGGAAGAACCGCCAGAACTCCGGCTCATTCCGCTACAAATTCGAACCAACATAACCAAGATAACCATGACAATCCAGGAAATCATGATGCTGTAGACCTGAGTCAACTTGTTCAACTTTTACAACAACAGACTGCTACCCTTGCCCAACAACAACAAATTATTCAACAACAACAACAACAACAATTGCAGCAGCAGCAACCTAACCAGTCTGTAGTAACTTTCAAAGCTTTTCAAGCGGTTAAACCTCCCGAATTCCAAGGTTCGACAGATCCAGTAGAAGCCCAGAAGTGGTTAAAAGAGATTGAGAAAGCGTTTGAGTTGATCCAGGTTAGTGAGGAACAAAAGACGAAGTTTGCTGGTTATCTTTTGAAAGGTGAAGCCAATTATTGGTGGGAATCAACTAAGGCTTTGGTAGTAGATGTAGTGATACCTTGGGATCGATTTAAAAATGTGTTTCTAGACAAGTATTTTCCTAGGTATATGAAGGCTCAGATGGAATTGAAGTTTTTCGAGTTAAAGCAGAACAACATGAGTGTGGCAGAATATGAGAAGAAGTTTACAAAGTTGGCAAGATTTGTGCCAGAATATGTGGATTCAGAAGAGAAGAAAGCAAGGAGATTTCAGCAAGGTCTGAAATCATGGATTAGAGGAAGAATAGCTATGTTGGAACTGAATACTTATGCTGAGGTGATTCAGAAGGCGATTATAGTGGAAGGAGAAAGTGAGCAAGGTCAGAAGGAAAGATTTGACAGAAAAAGGAAGTTTGGACAAAAAGATGAAGGATCAAGTCAGAATGAAGCAACAAGTATGTAAGAACCCAGATTTTTGGGTAGAATTAAAACTTTTTATTATGTATTGATGTAAGAATGAACAGTGGTTACAACTACAATGTAATACTGGCTTTAAAGAATGAATAGTGAAAGGATATATACTCCAAGGTTATATGGCCTGAAGGATGCTATTGGATGATAACTTAGATTAGAATAATCTATCTCCTAGAAAGTTAAGATAAGATTCCCTAGAGAGAAATAGATACCCTCATGTCATCCAAATCAATATCTATTATAAGCCCAGCGGTTCCGTAAAAAGGTTAAGGAACACTTGAAGGTGAACCAGGTTCATTTTCCTAATTATAGGAATTAAATAAAAATAAGTGATGAATAGTGATTTTGGTGGAATTTGGAATATTATTATAATAATGTTATACCCGGTATTCGGAACGGATTTCTGAGTTCGTATTAGTGATCCAGGAGGAAAATAAGTGTATGTAAAAGCTGTCGGATTCAGAAAAAGAGCACTTTTATTTTCTCCGAGATTTCCCTGGACACTGCAAGACTTAAGGATTTATAAAAGGGAATTAAGGAATTTAAATTCGAGAAGTATTAAGAAAGATGAAGAATAGTATTAGAATTATTAAGAAGGTTTTCGGTAAAACCCTAACTAGAAACGAATGAGTTATTCCCTCGAACGATCAACGAATTAAGCAATAAACGGACAAAGAAACAAGCAGAGGGAGCAAGAGTCTTGGGCAAGCTACTAGAAAATATCTAGTAACCAACATAGTTATAAGAAGAACTAGAAACACTTGAAGCAACCAAGTACTTAGCAAATCCAACCAAGATGCAAGATATTTCACTTGCATGCAACTTGTCCACTTGATCAAATACATCACCCAATGCATCACACCTTTAATAAAGCAACTCCAAGATGAGATATTATCTAAAACCATTCACTTTATACATTATTGTTCAAGACAACCAAGCAAAAACACAAACTCTCTCCAAGAACAATACCATTCGGCTATTTCCTTAATTCAAGGATCAAAATCCTACTTCCAACCATCATTTGATCTTGAAACTTTTTATGTGAGTCCTATAATTCATAAAAATGATCTCCTCAAAATCCTAGCTTCAATCTCTTCTTTTTCCATTTTCAAAAAAATCATTAAAGAGGAGGATGAATAGTGTTCTTCAAGAACTAACTTTGATTTTCATGTTTCTTTGGTTGATCTTAGGTTTGTTAAAGCTAGACAAGGAAAATACCAAGCTTTGTAAGGCCATATCACACCCTCAAGAAGGTATAATGATCTTGAAACCCTAGATCTTACTTTGAGACTATGCATGTTCTTGATGATTTAGTGTAGTTAGGGTGTTAGCATGACTATAAGCAAGATTAGTTAGTGATTTGAGTTGATCTATGTAATTTGATGGGTATGTTGTTAAGGTCAGTGGATGTTGGACTTGTAAGATGGATAATATGATTATGAGTTGTATTGGTGCCCGGTGTGGCTTGGCTTTAGTATTACGATTAGTAGAACGTTCGATTTATAGCCGTCGTAATGCCCGATTTTCGTTTAATCTTGAAATCCGAACTTAACAGTAGATAAAACTCACTGCATAGCTTCGACTTATGCCATGATTAGCTAGATCATGTTACAAGCTTCGTTTTGATATAAAGTTCGTATGAAATGGACTTACGGTTTAGGAGTTATGATTAAATTCGTAAAAGTGGTTCGAAACCGTAAACAAAAGTTCGTAACTGAAATTGGATCCCTTTAATACCACGAAATCAGTGGCGAATCTTGATAATTAAATATTAGAGGTAAAAAGGAAGGTGTGGGAGAAAACCACATGTCGAATGGATCGTTTTTCGATTTTATAAAAATGTTCGAATCGAGATTAAACGCGAACGAACCCTTAAAAGTATGACTTTGATTATAACTTAGAAAACGGGCGATAACACTCGAGGTATAATCTTGATTCGTAAACGACCGACCTTAGGACTTATACGACTTAAGTATATACCAAGTATAAGCATGATGACATGTCTTGATAACGAACGAATGTCGGATCGTATCGGTGATAAAAAGGGTTACACTAAAAGAGACGTAACGAGATAACTCGAAAACATGTTTCGATTTAAGTGGAGTTTATACTTAGCCTTTTAATAAGCGTTAAGTGGTTAATCTTAAATATTCTGATTGTTTATAGATTGTCGAGCTAACCCGGGACACATTACCCCTACCCGCACTCGATTCTCAGGCAAGTTTCCAATACTTGGAACTGTTGTTGTGATAATATATACATGATGATTGTTGTATACATATGCCATAGCATGCATGTCTACTTTCAAGTTATATTGCAATACTTGTTCCCTGAATTGATATTGGCTTATAGACTAGATACGATATATCAGTATAAGCTGGATTTTTGGTTAAGAACCTTAGTGAAGGGCATGTGATATTCATTCTTTAAATGTAGACCGGGAGTCGGTATTTTGAGATATAGATGTAGTCTTGGAAACCCGGAGGGATTCCAACGACAGATTAGTATTCCTTTTGAGGAATGTTATTATTAAACATTAATTATATTTCCATAAAGTATTATTTACTTGGAAATCTTTCGAGAAATGTTATTTGAGTATTATCTCAGCCGAGAAATATTAAATGAATATTATTTCGAATATTCATTTAGAGTTTGATTATTTCATGAATATTATTTCAAGATTCATTTAGAATATTGTTTATTAAATGAATATTACTTTCGAATATTCATTTAAGGTTTTATCTATTCAATGAATATTACTTTAAGATATTTCTTTGAAATTCTAATTACTTAAGGAACATTATTTCAAATATTCCTTGAGAGTATTGATTACTAAATGAATATTAATTGGATATTCATTTAGAATAGTATTTATTAAATGAATATTATTTGGATATTCATTTAAGGTTTTATTTACTTAATGAATATTATTTTAAAATATTCAGTTGAAGTTCTAATTACTTATGGAATATTGTTTTGAATATTTCTTTAAAGTTTTGATTACTAAATGAATATTAATTGGATATTCATTTAGAATACTATTTATTTAATGAATATTATTTTCAAATATTCATTTAAGGTTTGATTTACTTAATAATCATTACTTTAAATATTTATTTGAGTTTATCTATTTATCGAATATCATCTTGAATATTCATTGGAAGTTTTATTTATTTAATGAATATTATTTTGAATATTCATTTAAAAAGAGATTTATTAATAAATAATTTTATATATATTCATTCGAGGATTACTTACGAGTAATATTATGGTTTAAAATTAGTCCTTACTTATTATTGATTTAATAAATATTCTTGGAATATTTATGTAAATTCTTTTAAATTCTCTTTATAATGATTTATATCATACAAAGATTATCTTTTACCTTCAGATATGGTGTAAAATATTTTGGAATATCTTATGACGATTTATATCAAGGGGAGGTTCCTAAACTTTAATTTCATTTAAATCTATCTTAAAGAAGATTTAAATACTCGCTCAACTTCCAAACGTATATAAGGGGACCTCACTTGAGCGATGTTATTTATTGGACTGCCCGGTCCTATACTTGCTAAAACTATCTTGTCGCTCACATCTTGATTCTTTCAAGCATCGATATGAGTCTTTTGGTTACCTCCTCAACGCTCGAGGGGTATGATTGATGTAACAAGTTTATATCCATTAACAAGCATCAGCTTGGGAAATATTGGTGAATTTTCCTTTCCAATTAGATACGACTACTTTGTGGAGTCCTATCAACAAGTGTTACACTTGGGGAAAAAGGGGAACGAACTTTACGTTTCAGAGTCATGGATGATATTCGAACTAGGAGACGCGTAAGTGGCCGAGTGGCGCCGGTCCAGCAATAGCTCAACCGTTGGCTGAGGAGTTCCAGAGGGCGGTAGATAAGTAAATCCGTCGGAGCTACCTTCTACATGTAGAGAACGACTGATGAGATGCATGACATACGACTGATCATCGTAAACGTCAGGGCATCTGGCGCGACAATGCTCCCGTATTAGTTCATCTTCTAAAAGTAAGAAATTTCTGCAACACTGTTGGTGTTGGCAAGGTGAAAAAGTGTTGAAACCGGAATTGCAATATTTTTCCTGCAAGTTCCTCTTTTATGATAATTGAGAATATCTTGCTTATCTTGTGCATAGCAGATATTTATTCAAAACAAATATATTTTTGAGTTACCTTGTAACTTCATCTCATACCTTATATTGGTACTACATCGTTAATGCATGGCATATGGTTTCAAAGATATTTTGGACTGTTATATGTTATCACTGTTCAATTATATTTCTGGTGGGCTATTGCTCACCCTTGCTTTATTTATTTATATCACAACAACAGCTAGATCAGATGGCAGCGCAAGGCGCACACAGCGTAAGCAGGTGTCGACCGTCAGAGGTTTACCGCTAAGGTCTTGGCTACCTTTGTTGAGGATGCAACTACTGGTAGGCTAGTTGTTAGCAATTGAGCCTCAAATGTATTTATATTATGGTATCTATTAATGGATGGCAAAGAGTATGTAATTGTACAATTGTAATTCTTTGGGTTATAAGAACTCAAACTTCTGATTAATAATATTGTTGGTTACTCTAATTTCATCTCTGGGACTATAACGGGTGTGTTTTATGTTGTTGTTTTGGGTCACAAGGTTGTAATTTAAATTATGTTGGTTTTATGGATGGATATTGAGACCGTAACGACCAGATCCCTGACCCTGGATCTGGGGGTGTTACAGAAATGGTATCAGAGAGAGCGTTATATATCCCAGAGATGATGCGACGTTAAAACAATAAATTCATTAAGATAATAAGAACTCTTGCCAAGTTCATAGTCGGACTACTTAATGTAGTACTGACGTATAAAACCCTTATGGGAACTATTAAGTATCATGATAGTAACTTAGCTCGTTCTTGTACCGACTAGTAAGGCGACAGACCTTGAGGCATACGAGCAGCAGCACGATGATGCCTGATTATAGGCTGATGATCGGATGGTGGATGCGATAGAGTACCCTACTGAGGACCCGGAAGAGGTTCCAGCAGAGGAAGGGAATATTGATAAGTATAAGAAGTTCACCTTGAGGAGATGAGGGCTGCAGCCAGAGAGACTGCAAGAATCTAGATATAGTGCTCAGAGAAATGAGCTTAAAGAATTTAGATATTATTAAGAGAATTAAAGAGGCATATTGGATTCATAGCCGGACTACCGGATGAAGTGCCAGCAAGTAAGATGGATTTGAGGAATTACTCAAGATCTTATGTAAGGATAGATAAGAATCCTTGGAGACTTTCAGATTAATGAGAAAGGAATTAGAATGATGCATGATTATCAAAGACATTGATATAGGACGGGGAGCAGAGTCCTTAGGAACAGTTAAGACATAAGTGGCAAGTGCCATATCTTCAGATAAATGGATAGTGTGAATCTTATTAATGATAATTCGCCGTGAGAAGGCAGATTTCTTAGGTTATAATTTATAAAGTCAATTGAGATTGATGAGGTGGTTTATCCAGGGAGATGTCCATTTTATGAATGGATTAGCTAAGAAAGTAAAGATAGTGGAAAGCAAGGGCCTGAACGGATAAAGTATATAAGGAAATAGTAAACGAGACAATGATCTCAGAACCTACAAGAGGAGAAGACCAGTGAGCCTGTGATAAATTAGTAATAAGGCTATCATCATGAACCAATTATAAGTTCAGTTCAATTCAGTGAAATGATGAACCAGAAACATTAGATGCATGTGATTCAGAAGAATATTAAATTCTTTCTTTTCCTTGAATGGATTATGGTAGTTACCTTAAGCTTATTCTGACACTGAATCATAAATGGATTAGGCAAGGCGAGCAGTGGTTGAGATGTAATTGAGAATGCTTTTAGATGCAACCTGAAAGAACAGGTGTAGGACATGTTCTCGAAATAAGAGTTTTGGCAAAATGAAGTCCAGCAATAGGACACATGATCAATAAGAGTAGTGTTGGTCGGCCCTACCAAGTTAAAGACAGTTTCAAATGAAGATTGGCCAACCACACTGGCAAAGGTGAGAAATTTCATAAAATTCACAAGGTATTACCAAAGATTTGCTCAGGACTTTACAGATAGTGTAGTCCCGTAACCCGACTTATTATAAGAATAAAAGTTTGAATGGACAAGATAAACGTGAGAAGATCTTCCTGGAGCTAAAGGTAAAGTTGGTGATGACCAGGGTTGGCGTTGCCTAATGGAAGAAGGAAACTTTGGGAAATATTATGATGCAACTCATACAGGTATAGGTCTGCGCTTATGCAGCACGACAGCGTAATTTCGAATACATTTAGACAGCGCAGTTCATCGGATTCGGATGGCCTTGGTAGTGCCAATGTTGAGGAACGACTAACCCCGACAGTAGTGTTCCTTCTGAGACTAGTTGTTAAGAAGACTGGTATTTGGTAGCATCGACTAATAGGACGAATATGTATCGGGAAGATGTGGCATGTTACTAGTGGGTGAATAGATTAACTGAAATTTCCCCAAATTCTGGAAAGGAATTCAACGAATTTTGGCAAACCTTGTCTTTCTGATTATCAAAAGACGTCATTGAAGAGAGTGGAAACTGGAGCGAACCCTGTGGATTGGGTAAAGTAGTCGCTATACAGGTGGGTAGACATACCCCGATTATTACAGTTGAATGTAGGGATAAAATTATGAAGTTGAATGTAATTAAGAAACAAGCCGGACTGAGAAATTCTGGGATTGATTTAAATGAAAAGGTTGTTATGCCAGAAGTGTTAAGCTTTTGTGGTACGTGGAATTGATAAGAGTAACTAGAAGAATAAAAGAAAAGGAAAGGTGACCGGAGATGGCACCGAGAAGTCGATTGAGACTTATATTGAGTGAAGTTTTGAAAAGATCAAAAGGTATCAAAGTAGTAGGCACTATGCCAGCAAGTGCTAGAAAAGTAATGCTATTAGCCGACCCCTAAACTCACATATTTTAGCATGGTCAGTTGGGGCCAAGTCACTAAAGATTATCGAGTGACTGAACCAGCAAGGTAAGGACAAAGCGGGGTGCTTCTAACCAAGTGCCAACCGCGAGGACTTTTGATATAAAATGAATTGAGATACATGATAATGGATTTTATAAATACCATGGATGTGTTAGGAATGAGGATGGTGACCAGTAAAGGTTATGAGGATTGTCAGAGATGGTGCAGTATGATGCAAAAATGTTATCTGAAACTTAGTGTCCTCAAGAGGAGCATTAGGCATTAAGAGATTCACGTTGAACACGACCAATATCTTCCAGAACATCCTTGCTACCATTACCAAGTTCTGTAAGAAAGAGCAGATAGACATGTGTTGTCTTTTGGAAGGTCATATAGACTAACATTCGTTTGAAAGAAGAGGTTAGCATTAGTCTACCTATAGACTATCAAGATGAGAATGATTAAAAGAGACCTTTATTAAGGATATATGATTGAATTGCCAAGTACAGGATATAAGTATTCCCTGAAACTAGAATTGAGCATAGAATGTCCATATATTAAGACGAACCCTGGGGGATGCACAAAGAATAGCATCACCCCTAATAATAGGCACTGTGAAATCAGACGATATAAGTTGTATCGACCAAGGTATCAATAACCTATAAGGAATTGTGGAAAGGAGTCTCGAAAAGTACATAGACAGAATCGTTATAGAATTGGTTAATGATGTTTGATATACCCTGTACCCAGAAGATATAGGATGAATGATGAGGATGACATAAGGAACCCTATAAGGGAAGTTTGGTAAGGAACGTATGACATAGTAACAATACGGCCAGAGGAATTAGGTGTGAAACCATGAGAAAGTATGGATTGAACCAATAAGGTTGAGATTATCCTAAAACAAGAAGGGATTTAAGTAAGGAAATATCCTAGGTATGATTGGGAGTATTGGTAGTAAAGTTCCCACAGAAAGGTGGAAGTAATGACTTTTAGAAAAAGACTGGAATATGTTTTCTCTCATCTAGCAGAGTTCAAGGGAGGATGCTCCTATCCTGAGTTGGAATAGATCCAGAGAATATTGATTTCAAGAAAATGTTATGTTCAGGAAAGGCCAATGAGGTGGCCGACACTTTAAATATAAGGGAGTAAGTATGTATGCTCATACTAAAGAGATAGAATGATAGTGTAAAGGACCTTGATGGTCATAATGTGGTGGAGGAAGTTACATTCCATCTAATGATTTTGCTAGGATCAACTATAAGAATAGTTTAAGTAAAGATTCGATTCCTGATGTTGCCAGTAGCACATTACCGACATTAGGAGGCTCTACGACAGACCAGACCAAATTCCCCAAGAGACTCGCCTTTTCTTTGGAAAGAGAGAGGGGAGGTTAAGTAACAATGAATGGGTAGTAAATGACCAGAAATAGAGAGGGTACAAATACTGATAAGCCAAATGGCACGATGATGAATGACAAGCAAGTTTATGTTGGTGTATTTCTGTGCAAATAAGATAGAGAATTATGAGGTTGGTAAGCGATTAAGCAAACCGCCAAGCTTTTAGTCTTCTACCGGAGATATATGATTAATAATCTCACCAGCCTGTTCCAGCTGCGATGCTGGAAGCTTTCCTGCAATTTTATCTGCTTCATGTAATATCTACGTCAAGTTCAGGAAGCATTCCCTATGGATAGGGAATAGTGATTATTTTGTTTTCCTAGAGGATCTTGAATTGACAATTATGATGCTTAGTTGTTAAAGCACTAAGTAAACGATAAGCGATGGTGATCCTTCTGAGAAATTAGGTGGTAACGACTGTGGAAATGTCGAAGTGAATCTACGTTAGAGAAATCATCCAGGTTTATTTCGGATGGTGTAATTTCTGGATCGACGGGATATTTGAAATGAAGAATTAGGTTATGATGGTTCATAAAATGATTATAGTAGAAATAAAGACAAGAGACTGATAGAGATGGAAATAGAATTGGGAATTAATAAGAGAGTCAGATAGGCAGACTCATGAGAAGCTCCAGTAATGAAGCGAGAAGAGTATGGAATTGGCAAGGTAAGGGTATTGGCCAAAACGGAAAGTTGGAATTAGGAGCATGAATGACATACAAATTGACTCCTTTTAAGATTGGAAAATCCGAGGAAATATGGAATAGTTTGATTGAGTAATAAAAGAGACTCATGGAATGAGAAAGTGAAATCTAGATGGTTGAACAAAGGAAAGTTTGACCACAAACGTGCCACGTATATTGAATAAAGGTAACACGCGTTCCCCTAATAAGGTGACGGTGGAGTTCAATAACAGAAGTGAATGAGAACTAGATGATAAGATGGATGTGATTGATAAAGAAAAGAATGGGAAATAATAATTGAAAGTGAAGCAAGAAATGTTATGAATGGATTGATGAATGGGTGTTTCCTAACGAGCACTCGGAATGACAACCTGATAGTGTTAGAATTATGAGTATGAAAGAGCCAGTGTCGGGGCGTGAAATGTGAGTAATAATAATGTCAAGCGGGAAATCCAAGATTTAACCTGAGAGGTTGAAGGATTTTCCAAAAAGTAAGTGGTGCTAATATTAAGCAAGAGTATAGGTCCATAGAATGATGGACAGAATAGCAGGGACATGTGATATGTGAGATTACGAAAAAGTGGAATTTGATACGAATATGATTATTTCTCTTCTCTAATAAACCTCTATAGTTCAGAGGTAAATTCTAAGTATGATATTTTGACAATCATGAAAACTTTCATATATGATTCTTTGAAATTCGTTCTTTTCTTCTCCCTTATTTATCTTCTTCTAAATTGAGAAGAACAACCCTTTAAGGAGGGGAGGTAATACTACGTGACTCTCTGTCTGTGTGATAGGAGTCTAAGTGGAATGCCATTAATTGTTTAATTGCTTGTCAAGTACTAAAGGCTGGCCCCCTTCTGTACTAGTTATGCAATGTAACAAATGTTCATTGATCACAGTGATCTCTCGATATGAAAGGCAGAGTGTATTAACTTGTAACACTATAACTAATGTAACTCAATTAAAAGAAAAGATACTTAACCAGAAGACAATCAAGAACAAGAAGTCACAAGAAATCAACGCTAAATGAAGACAAGGTAATTGATACAATTGAACATGTTAACTATGATCAAGCCAAGAAGAAATCATTGAGAGAAGTTCAAGTCAAAGTTGTTCAGGCCTCAGTGATTTGAGAATTCGAGAATCAAGATCATAACTATCAGTATCAACAAGACCAATTGATTTCAAGTGAACAAGAAGGAAAGCAAATATTGGAAAGCCAAGTTACTAAGTGAATATGGTAATTTATTCAAGAAGCAGAAACACTATCAAGACTAGTCACTTATGAACCAGACCAGTGCATCAAGTGTCAGGACATTGATAGCAAGTTTATGTCAGTAATAAAGATCCATGTTCAAGAGCTTGCTGAAGAACAAAGAAGATATGAAGATATCACAAGCTCAAGATGTGCATTGAAGTTTCAAGTTGAAGACCAGAATATTTTCTAAGTACTAAATGTTCTGGATGGCCAAGTAGAATATTTCTAAGTAGAAGTTCGACTTAGAAATTTCGAGATGGCTAAGTAGAAATTCTCAAGTAGAAGTTCTACTTAGAGTGCAGCTTCAACATGACACATGGCATCTTCTGATTGGCAGATTTCCAAGCTTTCAAGATAAGTCAAGATTTATGTGGACATCATTGGGCCACGTACATCTTAGTCTTTGAAGACTACAGGACATAGATTACATGTAGTATAAATAGAAGCACTTGTGTAATGTTTTTAGTTAGTGAGCAATATTGAGAAAAACACAAGAGAAAGAGAGAGAGTATATTCACAGAGCTTAGAATCATTCACTTCTCTCTGAACTTCTGTTATACTTTGTAATGAATGTTGTAGCAACCTTTTCAAGTTATATATAAAGAAATATATTCCTTGAATCTGTGTGTTCATTTATTGCATCGTATTTATTGCTTCTCATAATCGAAAAGTTGTATTCACCCCCCCTCTACAACACATTTGGACCTAACAATTGGTATCAGAGAGGATGTTTAACATACAAAACATAGATCCTTGTGTTTGGTAGAAGAATCGTGAGTTTTCATTTTCTAGATCTACTTTTCATTTTTTCGAAAAGTGTGCTTTAATTCGTTTCCAGTGAAAACTCATCCGGGAAAAATTATTTAAATACTCCAGGTGTGATTATTTGGCTTGGGTGTATTTTAATTAATTTTTGTGAATTAATCTGGGTTCATTGATATTTGGTGTTCTTGAGTGTTCATCATCTGTTCTTGTCAAAGAAGATAACCCAACAACTTTTTGATCTCCTTTTTCAAACAAATAAGATAGTCAAAAAGGTGTTTTTGTACTTTTGATTTGATTATTATTCCTTGGCCGAAAGCAAAAGAAAGTGTACTCAGTGCTTAGCAAGTGGGTTAGTCACTTTCGGTGTGTAAAGTAATCAAAAGTCAAAAAAGTGATATTGTTTATTCAATATTAAAGTAATCTGCAGAAAAATTTATTCTAAGGACAAAAGTTCTACATAGAATTTCGACTTGAGATTTTCTACATAAAATTTCGACTTGGACAATTTCTACTTGGTGAATTTCGACTTGGACAATTTCTACTTAGAGAAATTTCGACTTGAGCAAAATTTCTACTTAGAGAAATTTCGACTTGGCAGAAGTTCTACATAGATATTCTACATAGCCTAGTCTTGGGTACTTAGAAACTTTTGGTGACCAGATTTGAGATGGCTCCTAAAAATTCTTTCAAGATCCCAATGTTCAACCGAGATCACTATGAAGAATGGGTTTTCAGAATGAGACTCTACTTAGAGACTATTAACCCTGAGTATCTGGAAGTCCTTGAAAAGGGTAAATTTGTTCCAATGAAAGCTATTCCTGAGCGTACGGAAGGAGAGGAGGTTATACCTGCTCGGTCTGAGCCTAAAAAGGCAGTGGACTTTACGGATGCTGACAAGGAGCAAATAGCTTATGATACTTCTGTAAGACAAACCTTGATGGAATCCCTTGATCATGAAATGTTCAACATAGTCAAAGGTTTGAATACAGCAAAGAAGATTTGGGACAAGATAGAAGTTGTCATGAAAGGATCTGCAGAGGACAGAAGCAACAAGACACTTATACTCAAGATGGAGTATGACACCTTTAGAATACGAAAAGGAGAAAGCATAACAGATGTCTATCTACGATTCAGTCAGTTGGTATTAGATTTGAATCTGAGAGGTGTTACTCTCCCCATGGTTGAAACCAATACAAGATATTTGAGGAACCAGCCAAAGAGCATTGAACATAGAGTCTACGCAATCAGAGAAACCAGAGATTTGCATACAACTTCTCTGGAAGAATATTATGGAATTCTGAAGACCTATGAGCTGGAAACTCTTCAAGATCAAGCATGGGACAATGATTCAAAGGGAAAAGAAACTGCATCAGGATTAGTTGCTGATGAGGAAGAGTCTAAGAAGGCAATGGTTGCAGCAAAGCCTAAATCATCACCTGCACCTCATCAAGTTGATAATGATGACGAGTGTGCATCTAACAGTGATGATGACTACTTCACCCAAGAAGAGCTGGACAACATGGACGATAGTGTCGTGGCATACATGGCAAGGAAGTTCAGCAACATGAGATTCAGAAAGAGCAACCGACCACAGAGAAATTCTTCATCTTATTATCGGGCTGCTAAGGGTGGTTGTAGTTCGTCAGGCTACCAAGGTAAAGGCAAGAGTACCAGCTACAAATCTCCTTTGGATTTCAAAATGAAGTTCAAATGCTATAATTGTGGAGAACCTGGACACTTTGCCTCGGACTGCAAAAAGCCTAAACAGACTTATCCAAAAGAGACATTTGAAGCCCTCAAAAGCAAATATGAATCGCTGGTGAAAGAAAAACATGGTAAAAGAGCTTTAGTAGTAACAGAAGGAAGAGCTTGGGATGATTCAGATGAGGAAGATGTTACTCATGTAGCAAACTTTGCGCTCATGGCTGAGACATCAGAGGAACCAGAGGTACCAGTTCTATCCCTTAAAGTAGAAATGTCTATTGATGATTATAAGGAACAGAACGGGGCTCTTAGCGAAGAGATCTACATGTTGTGCAAAAGCCTAGACACTTCTCAAAAGGAACAGAAAACACTTGTCGCCAAAAGCAGAATGCTTGAGGCAAAAGTGGAAGAGTTAGAGGCTGCTTGCACTGTAGATACTTCCCTAAGAGATTTTATTAAATCTTTGGAACACAAGCTCGTCCTTAAGGAAGAAATAGAATCATGTTTAAGGAATAAACTAGCTGAGTTAGAAACTAAATGTGAAGCTTACAAACTAGCTGCTAGTAAAGTGTATGTAGATAATGACGTATTTAAGAAGATAACTGGAGTAGGTGTAGGACTTGATTATTCTAACCTTTCTAAGAAAGAAGGGAAGAGACCTATCGACACTACTTCCAGTGACCTTAAAAATGATATTCCTAGCATTTTTAAACCTTCTGTCAAACCCATCTACAAACACCTTGTTCCTAGAATAGAAGAAGAAGAGACTGAATTGATAGCTAGATATGAGATTGAGATGGAAGATCGTCAGAAAGCACAACCTATAACTCCTATTAAACAAGTTAAAATCAATTTCCCTAGTGATGAATCTAGACTAGGAATAGGAGCTAAGGCTGTTAAACAAGGGAAGAAAGGCATAAAAGAGGTTAAGGCTGAACGAATAAAGAAAGCATGTTATCACTGCAAATCTACTGAACATCTTTCTTATGCATGTAAAGCTAACATAAATGTTCCTGCTGCACATGCCATGCCTGTCACACATACAATGAATAATCTGCATCAGAATCATGCACAGTGTGGTCAACCTAATTGTATGCCATGCACTTTTAATGTCATGCAAACTTTTGTGAATTTAATGAATGCATCTAGCCAGTCATGCTTAAATACTGCTGCTAGTTCAAACATCAAGAAAAAGCATGTGAGAGCCAAGACTGTCAGTCCTCCTAAAGTTAGGAGTGACAAACCTTCTCCTAGGACTGACAAATATGTCAAGTCTGAGAAAGGAAAGGAGGAAGTCGAAAGCTCTAGTAATGTTAAGAAAAGTGCATCTCCTGTTGTTAAATCTGTTGATTCTAAATCTTATCGAAAAGCCGGGCCCAATCAAAGTTGGGTTCCGAAGAAAGTCTAATCAATCTGTCATTGCAGGGCATTAAGCAAAAGAGAAATAAAGTTATATGGGTGCTAGATAGTGGAGCATCGAGGCATATGACTGGAAACAAGTCCCTGCTTACAGAGTTGGTTATGAAAGCTGGCCCTTATGTTACCTTTGGAGATGACAGCATAGGTGTGACAAAGGGATATGGCAAACTGAAAACTGGCAATGTCATCATTGAAGATATTTCCTATGTTGAGGGATTAAAGCATAATTTGTTGAGTATCAGCCAATTCTGTGACAAAGGTTACGAACTTGTCTTCAACAAGAAAGGTGTATCAATCACTCACATCAAGGAAGGTTCACTGGCTTTAAGAGGAGTTCGAAAGGCAGATCTTTTTGTTGCAGACATGGATTCAGCAAATCAGAATGAAGTCACCTGTTTCTACAGCAAAGCTTCGGATGATGAAAGCTGGTTATGGCACAAAAAGTTATCTCACTTAAACTTCAAAACGATGAATGCTCTCGCGAGGCGAGAATTGGTGAGAGATCTACCTCAAATGGAATTCGCTCCGAAAGGACTCTGTGAAGCCTGTGAAATGGGAAAGTCGAAGCGAGCCTCGCATAAAAGCAAAGAAATTTCAAGTATCACTGAGCCTCTGCAACTTCTTCATATGGATTTGTTTGGCCCAGTGAATGTCCTATCTTTGTCTAGGAAAAGATATGCATTGGTAATCGTGGATGACTTCTCCAAGTATACATGGGTATTGTTCGCAATGACGAAAGACGAAGTACCTTTCTTAATCATTGATCACATCACTCAAATTGAGAATGTTTCAACACTTACTGTGAAGACGATTAGATCAGACAATGGCACTGAATTCAAAAACGCAGTGTTAAATGACTTCTGTGTATCTAAAGGAATACGTCGTCAATACTCAGCCCCGAGAACTCCACAACAAAATGGAGTAGTTGAAAGGAAGAATAGAACATTGGTTGAAGCAGCAAGAACTTTGTTGTATGATTCGAAACTTCCTCTGTATTTCTGGGCAGAAGCAGTGAGTACCGTGTGTTACACTCAAAATCGATCCTTGATCATAAAAGATAAAGAAAAGACACCATGTGAGTTAATGAACGGAAGAAGACCAACAATCAAATACTTTCATGTCTTCGGAGCAAAATGCTATGTACTTATAGATGATGAAAATCTAGGCAAGTTTGCAGCAAAAGCTCGTGAAGGAATCTTTGTTGGTTACTCCACAGATGTGGTAGCAGCTTATAGAGTGTTCTTAGTAAATGATCGAAAAGTGACTGAAAGCTACAACGTTAGATTCGACGATACCAAACTCTCATCAATTTCAAGAGATTCTAGTGTTAACTCGAATAACTTGTAGAAGGGGGGGGGTTGAATACAAGTTATATAATCCTGTCTGATTTTTGCTTGATTATAAAAACAAGAATAAACGAATGAATCAAACTCTTGTTTGTATTAATAAGATCAAATACAAACTCTACCAAAGGTGTACAATACCTTTAGCAGCTGCTGACAATACAAATATCTCTCTGTTTGTTTCGAACTTCTCGAATACAAACCTTATACAGAGCTACGCACACGAACTCACAATTTCGTCTCACGCCTCACACTCTTTACAATGATATTGAGAGAGTATTTATAATGCTACCTATCAACTAATAACAGAAAGATATAATCTATACATGACAATGTTCTGCCTTCTAGTCGATAGTTTCCTTCAATAGAAAACTCTTTCCTTCATAATATCTTCTTGCTTGTTCTTCAAACAACGATCCTGTTTTATAGCACTTGCCAGTTTCTGTAGCATCCATAATGACATCATCAGTAACACGACTGATATCAGGATCTGCACACTGCATCAGTATCTGATCAA
This sequence comes from Kitagawia praeruptora, assembly GCA_037693485.1. NCBI lineage: Eukaryota > Viridiplantae > Streptophyta > Magnoliopsida > Apiales > Apiaceae > Kitagawia > Kitagawia praeruptora. Next base: position 2,052,618 of record CM075348.1, on the reverse strand, counting down.
CCATCAGTATTGGACACGTCATCAGGATTTGCTCTCTGTTCCTGACATGTAGTCTCCGATACACTGTTCATTCCTGATTAAACTATACAGATAACTGTTTTACACATAAAACCTATATACAGTGCTAAATCCTTTATAAGATCAGGATTACAAGAAGTATAATGTGTAAATTCTATTCTTAACATCACAACTTATGAATTATTCCTAACAATCTCCCCCTATTTATGCTTTACAATCTGAAGCATAAATCTAAGTTGTGGATGTCAAAACATATAACAATACAACCAGAATAGAATTTATGAATGTAGAATTATGAAGTTAAGTACCTCCTTCACAGATGTAGACGTTTATCTAGTACTTAGAAGAAAGAATTTTAACTATTAATGCTGCTCTTCCTTTACCACTTCCTAGCTGAGATTCACCACTGTCACTCCTGGTTCTTCTTTTTACTACCATTTGTCTGATCTTTATCTCCCCCAGCTTTAGATTTATCTTTATCTCCTTCAGTCTGGTAGTGTTGTTGTTGTCTTTGAATTGTCTTTATCTCCCCCTTTTTGACATCAGCAACATTAATTCCAAGAGATTCAGAAACAGAACAAATGAGATTCATAAGAACTGCTTGATTTTCCATAATTGTGACTTGGTTATCTTCAAGTGATTGAAGTCTTGTTTGAATAGCAATTTGAGAATTCTGAATATCTTTCAAAACATCAGAATGAACTTCAATGTTGGAAGTGCTTCTAGTATCTTCAGTATCAGAATCAGAAAGAACTTTATCTTCAAGTCTTGTAGAAGAAGTTGCTTGAGTTGTATGATATTCAAGTAATAAAACCTGATTAGAAGTATCAACGTCTTCATCTTTCTGTTCTGGAACTGAAACATGATCATCATCTCCTTCACCAGTATTCTGTGTACTAACATCTTCAAATCCTGACTCCTCCTTAGAGTGATCAGAGACTGTTGATGTCTCAATTCTAGCTGATATTGGAAGTACATACAAAGGAACACTAGGATCATTAGGATCTTCATCTGGTACATATGTATCAAGAGATTGCTTTATCCTGGCACCTCTTCTGTTAATGATTTCTGCAAGCCTCTCCTTTTGCTTCTGAGCTTTAACTTCTGGCTTTGCATTGTGATGTGCTAGGTCATTCTTCTGATACATTTTGATGAATGAATAAGTACCAGCATCCATACCCAAATTTTCAGACCAAGATTCAGGAAAAACCTGATCCCAGAAATCAAATGATGGTTTCCTAATTTTCTCTCACTCACTATGGAGTTGATCATCCATACCCTCATTCTCACTTTGACTTTCTAAAGTCAACACTCTTTCTACCTCACCTTTTGCCTGGTCAGGAGCCAGCCGCTCAAATTGTGGATCTAAGTCCATCTTTTCAACTGTATCACTCAAATTTAGATAAGTGCTCTCATGACCTACAGAAAAATAGAGTTTAGAAGGAGTTTTTATACCTGAACTCACATGGAGAGAGGGTTCCTCATATGGCATGTGGCTTGAGGTTTTCTCCAAGGAGTGAGCTGCTATAGTCTCTGAGCCCATACAATCATCTTCTTTCCTTTCAGAAACTACAGGCTCCAGTATACCACTTTCAGGTTGTTTACTAGACTCTGATGTCTTCAGTAATACTTCATTAGACACCATAGTTAGTATATCACCGTCTTTAAGTGTTGTTTGCTGAGACACACCCTCAAGGTGGATAGACTCTGACTGAACAAAATTTGTTTGATCTTCAGAAAAATCAACCAAAGTCATTCCTCCCATATCAAAGGGTATCTCACTTGCATTCTCAGTCATCACATAAGACCTTTCAACATCAGCTATCACAGCTCCTGAGTCATCCTTCCTCTGACTAGATGGTTCTTGTGTTACAGTGACTGTGATCTGATCTTTCCTACTATTCACCACTGGTGCAATAGTATCTTCTGTTGACTGCTTCCCTCTATCTACTTCCTCCAGTTGTTCACCTTGAGCTGAAGCATCTTCAATAATTACATCCTTGTCAAATAAATATGCATGAAGTGATTGAAGTGCAACATGCTTCGAGAGTCCAAATTTCTTGACTAATTGTCTTCTGACAGATACATAGAAATACATCTTCATTAAGTCAAGTCTTTGATGTAGAAGTCCATATTCATCTGGAAATAAAAGTTTTGGTACTTTTTCAACCAAAAAGTCTAGAACAGGCCTTGACAACTTCACTTTGAGAGAAATTAGTCCCATAGCCAGTCTGTATGATAATGTAGTTTCCCATGAAGAATCAATATCCAGATCTCTCTTGTCAAATACTGACATAGATGTAGCTTGATTTGTAGAAACCTGCATGATATTAGTTGGACTAGACTCTGTGTATGTAGGTGACAATTGAATCTTTCTCCTTGTTCTCCTGATATAGTGAGCAAAAGATTTATCCTGAGAAGACTCAAGAGGTGTAGACACAGAAGTGATCTTGGGATGAGATCTTTGTTCAATAGACACAGTCTTTTGAGAGACAGTATCCAGTAACTGTTTTCCCTTTTTAAGAACTACAGCCTTTTGAGAGACTGCAGCCTGGCTGTGACTAGGTTTTTCATCTCTTTGTGCTAACAAAGAAAGTTGAATTGCAGCCTTCAATTCTGCTCTCTCTGCAAGAGTTAAATCATCATCATCTTCACTAGAATTACTACTACTACTTGACACAACAAATCTTCTCTTCCTTACAACTGATGTCTTTTGAGAAACACCAGAGGTTGGTTTCTTTGAAACAATAGGCTGTGGATCAAAATTTGGTTCTTGAATTGTTTCAGAGACTATGATGTTTTGGGCTACTTGGGTAGACACAGGTGGGTTCTCCTCCAATTGAGATTCCTGAGCCATTTCACCACAAAAGAAAGAAGAATTGTAGATAGTAGGAAGATGAGTGTTAAGAATTACCTGAAAATGATGTGGATAATGAATTGCAGGTATTTCATCTAGATTCTTTTCATTGTCCTTCTTTGTAATGTCAGAGAAAATTCTCTTTTGTTGTACATAAGAAGAAACACAATGTTCTCTACCAAATCTAGCTTCAACATCAGGAATAAAATGGTTAATAAACAATTGTATAAATCTATGATAATAAACCATTTTCCTGCTTTGATCTCTTAACCCAAGTTTAATACACATCTGACTTAAGATAATGTGACCAATGTTAACTACTCTGTCATAAAGCAAACTGTAAGCAATATGTGAAGTAACAGAAGTAATTTGATCAAAAGAACTACATTTACCAGTAAAGCATTTAGCTAATTGATCAAAGAAGAAAGACCACTCTTTCCTAAGATAAGATCTTCTTAACTGGCTCATGTTATCTAAAGGTCCATTATAACCTAATGCAGACAACATAGTTCTAACATCATCATCAGATGGTACTTTCTCATAAATCAAACTAACAGGTAAGTGAAGTACTGAATTAACAACATATTCAGTAATATTAAATGAGTCTTGTCCTAAATGTAGAACAATCTTACCTGATTGACTCTGAGTAGAATCAATTACCTCAGCATTCTCCCAAGCTTGTGTAACAGCTGCTTGATTAATTTGTGGAGATGCTGTCAATGCATAACTTAATGGTCCATATTCCAGAAAGTTCATGATTGGATGAAAATTAGATGACACTCCTTCCTTGTTGGTGATAGCTGCTACATGATTGTTCGTCATAAAATCAAAGTCACAAAACTTGAAGGCTACTGACTTAGGTAATCTTTTCTGAGCTACCATTTTTAATCTGAAAAGAAACTTGAAAAATTCTTGAAATGGATTAGTGATTTTGAAAACTCAAGAGTGATTTTTGCTTTAGAGAATGTAAGATTAGAGAAAGCAATTGCACGATTAGAGTTTTAAAACAAATATATTTCACAAATCTTTCAGACCACTATCCCACGTTGACACGTAGATTGACAGGTGTCAGTCCCTGAAAAATGCGGTTACCCACGATTTTTGGAAAATAAAATCCAAAATTGATTTTCATGAAATAAATCAGGGTATAAATAAGCAATACTGATCAGCTTCCTTTTCATGATGACCTCTTATCAAAATAATCACAAAATGCAATGTGATTTAAAAATATGATTTTCAAATCCTGATGGTCACACATGAAATCCTGACCAATATTATCAGAGACTTAATATGGAGTTTTTCACGTGGCATTTTTCTTTTATCTGAAAAAGAAAATAAACAATTAATCTGAACAGAAAATCAATTGGTTAGATATTTTCAATATTTCTTGAAACAAGAAATACAGTCTCATGCAATAATTAGCATTTGACTTTATTAAGACTTCCAAGTGACTGCTCAACTTCTCACGTCTTTCTTTAAAAGAACCAAACGCCTTATGCCATTCTCCATAACCTTTCAATTTCTTTTCTTCTCAACAATGCTTCTCAACCCAAAAATCCCTTCAAACCCATTTTCCAGATTTTTTATCGATGAATATCCTGTTCTTGATCATCTCTTTGAACAACCGACTCTTCTCATCGAACTAATCATGAATGGATTGGTTTTCGATAATATCCAGAGGTTTCTCCTAGAACATCCATCTGTTGGATACAATCTTCCCCTAACCTCCTCAAAACTTGAGGATGAAGAATTTGGCCGAGAGTCTGAGGTTGATCTTGATGAGGATGCTATACATTTAAGTTAGCTGCTCTCATTCAAGTCGCCCAGACAAGGAATCCAAGAGCAAACGAGGCTTTCATCCCCTGATGGATTTCTTGAGATGCTCCTTGTCCTGTACCTCAGAGTTCATATCAATAGACAAGTATAGAATAGAAATTTAGACAAAAAGATGTTGTATTTCATTTCCATGTAATGATTTTTATTAATGAAAATACAATTTCTTGTTATCTGCTTGTCTTTTGATTTCTGAATGATGTATAAATTATCAGTATGCAAATATCAAAACTTGCTAGCATAGACTTAACACATCACAGAATCAGATTACTACACAAAGTAAACGTCAGGATCTGAAACAATTTTCATAATCCTGATACTGACACAATACTGATGACGTCAGCATCCTGATAACAAATCTAATCCTGATGATTATTAACAAGTCTATCATACTGAAATTTATCAAGGCAATGTGTTATAGCTAAAACATTTAACAATCAAATATAGATCCTGACAAGAATATCAAGTCTATAAGCTAAGAACAACATACCTTGCTACTTTTGCAGATGTTAAAGATCTAAAAATTTAACATTCCTAACTCACTTACTAGTCTACTGAATGTAGTCTCATCAAGTGGTTTAGTTAGAATATCTGCAAGCTGTTTGTCAGTAGGAACAAAATGAAGTTCCACAGTACCATTCTCAATATGTTCTCTAATAAAATGATACCTGACATCAATGTGCTTAGTCCTTGAATGTTGAACTGGATTTTCTGCAATTTTAATAGCACTAGTATTATCACAAAACATAGGAATATTACTAAGTGTCATACCATAATCCATCAACTGATTTCTTATCCAAAGGAGCTGTGCACAACAACTGCCTACTGCTATGTACTCAGCTTCTGCAGTTGAGGTTGAAACAGATTGTTGCTTCTTGCTTGCCCAAGAAATCAATCTATTTCCCAAGAATTGACATGTACCTGTAGTGCTTTTCCTGTCTATCTTACACCCTGCATAATCAGAGTCTGAATAGCCAATTAGAAAGAAATCAGATTCTCTAGGGTACCACAAACCAAGATTTGGAGTTCCTTTGAGATATCAAAAAATTCCCTTCACAGCAATTAAATGAGATTCCTTAGGATCACCTTGGAATCTAGCACATAAACAGGTAGAAAACATTATATCTGGCCTACTTGCAGTTAGATATAACAAAGAGCCTATCATGCCTCTATAACTAGTATTATCCACACTCTTCCCCTTAGGATCAGAGTCTAGTTTAGTGGCTGTTGCCATGGGTGTTTTTGCAACTGCACAGTCTTGAAAGTCAAACCTTCTTAAAAGATCTTTGATATACTTTGACTGATTAATGAAAATACCAGTCTCAGTCTGTTTGACCTGCAAGCCTAAGAAATAATTTAGTTCACCCATCATGCTCATCTGATACTTAGACTGCATAAGCTTGCTAAACTTAGCACATAACTTCTCATTAGTAGAACCAAAAATAATATCATCAACATAAACTTGAACTAAAAGCAATTCACCTTTTATCTTTCTAAAGAATAGAGTTTTGTCAATTGTACCTCTTGTGAAGCCATTTTCAAGAAGAAATTTAGACAAAGTCTCATACCATGCTCTTGGTGCCTGCTTTAGTCCATAGAGTGCCTTGTCAAGTTTGTAGACATGATTTGGAAACTTTGGATCAACAAATCCAGGTGGCTGTTCTACATATACTTCTTCATCAAGTTTGCCATTTAGAAAAGCACTCTTAACATCCATCTGGTATACCTTGAATTTTGAATGAGCTGCAAATGCAAGAAACATTCTGATTGCTTCCAATCTTGCTACAGGTGCAAAGGTCTCATCATAATCAATGCCTTCTTCCTGAGAATATCCCTTGGCCACCAGTCTTGCTTTGTTTCTTACAATCATACCAGATTCATCTAGCTTGTTTCTGAAAACCCATCTTGCACCAACAATAGATCTACCTTTAGGTCTTGGTACCAGTTTCCAAACTTTGTTTCTCTCAAACTCATTTAACTCCTCCTGCATTGCAATTACCCAATCAGGATCCTGTAAGGCTTCTTCAACCTTCTTAGGTTCATTCTTTGAGAGAAAGCAACTATACAAGCATTCATTTTGAATTGATCTTCTAGTTCGAACACCACTATTTGGATCACCAATTATCAAATCTTCAGTATGATCCTTTGTCCATTTTTTAACAGGTGGTAGATTAACTCTGCTAGTCTCTCCCCCTAAGTTAGTGGTATCTTTTGTAGAAGAATTCTCTCTACCTTCAAAAACTCTCCTTTGATCAATAGAATCAGTAGATTCCATATTGCTGCTAGTTACTGATCTTTCCTCAGTAGACTCTGAAAGGTCAGTTCCTGATGGAGTAGACTCTGAAACGTCAATTCCTGATGGAATAGACTCTGAAAGACTAGTCTGCTCCTGATGATCACTATGTTCTCTCTGATTGATTTGCTCCCCCTCAACAGTAGCATTCCTTTGAGAAGCAATAAAAATTCCTTCTGGAGAACCTTCATCATCACTTGAGAGTATCTCAGAAATCTTCATATTTTCAAATTCCAATTTGTCATGGCTTTCATCAGTTTGCAAAATTCCAAATTTCTTATCATCAAATGCAACATGAATTGATTCCATAACAATGTGAGTTCTGAGATTATAAACTTTGAAGGCCTTAGATGCTGAATATCCTAGAAAAATCGCTTCATCCGATTTGGCTTCAAATTTTCCAAGTTGTTCTGGATGAACTTTTAGGACATAGCATTTACATCCAAAGATGTGAAAATATTTCACACTTGGTTTCTTTCCTTTGATCATCTCATAGGGAGTCTTTCCATGACTATTTACCAAGGTACAGTTCTGAGTGAAACATGCAGTGTTAATAGCTTCTGCCCAAAAGTAGGTTGGAAGTTTTGCATCTGCAAGCATGGTTCTTGCTGCCTCTATGAGAGTCCTGTTCTTTCTTTCCACTACACCATTTGGTTGAGGTGTACCAGGTGCAGAAAACTGTTGAGTAATTCCATTGTCTGCACAAAACCCCTCCATTGTAGAATTCTTGAATTCTGTACCATTGTCACTCCTAAGTACTTTGACTTTGTACTCAGAGTTATTATGAATATTCTTGATGAGTTCAATGATTTGCTGAGGAGCTTCATCCTTCTTGTGTAGAAAGAACACCCATGTAAACCTTGTGAAATCATCCACCATAACTAGAGCATATCTTTTCTTGCTGATAGACATAATGTTTACTGGACCAAACAGATCAAGATGTAGCATGTGAAATGGTTCAGTAATTGAATTTTCAGTCTTGCTCTTGAAAGTGGTTCTTCTTTGCTTTCCAAACTGACATGCATCACAAAGTCCATCTTGCACAAAATTCGCCTGAGGTAGGCCTCTCACCAAATTGTATTTAACAAGTTGATTAAGCTTCTTGAAATTAAGATGTGAGAGCTTCTTGTGCCAATTCCAGCTTTCATCATTTGTTGCTTTGCTGTAGAGACATCTAACAATTCCTTTAGATGTATCACTTAAGCTGGCTTCATATATGTTACCATGCCTTTGACCAGTTAGAACAATGTCTCCATTCTGCATATTCAAGACTTTGCATCCTTCTCTGTCAAAGATTGATTTGTAACCTTTATCACCCAGTTGACTTATGCTTAAAAGAGTATGTTTCAAGCCTTCAACCAGTGCTACATTTTCTATGATGACATTCCCCAAAATAATTGAGCCATATCCCAGAGTTTCTCCTTTGTTGCCATCTCCAAAAGATATTACTGGGCCAGCTTTCCTCTCAAACTTTGTAAGCAGGGACTTCTTTCCAGTCATGTGTCCAGAGCATCCACTGTCCAAGATAATTGAATGCTTCTTTCCTGTGCCCTGCAAACAAAAAGTAACTAGTTAGAATTTTTTAGGACCCAACTTTGATTGGATCCTTTCTTACTAGATTTAGAGACAACAGATTTTGAAGATTTTGCCTTTATTTTACCTGTTGCAGAGTCAACTTTAGACTCTGATCTCACAAACTGTTTGTGACTAGGAGTTTCAGATTTCAAAGAATAATAGTCATAATACAGTTCATGATATTCTCTACACATGTAAATGGAATGAAGTAAACTACCACAATGATAACAAGCTTTTTGTGGTTGGTATTGAATTTTCTGAGTCTTGGGGAATCTGGACTCAGTTTTCCAAGAAGGTTTTTGATTGCAGTCTAGGGCCAAATGATTATGATTTCCACACTTATAGCATTTTTTCCTAGGTGCATCAGGTACATTCTTGTAACTATTCTCTTTGTTAATACCTTCTTTTCCATTCCTATTTCTCTTGATCTTGCTAGACTCTGAAAGACCATCTAATCTCTGTTTCAACTGAGACTTAGACAGAAACCCTATGTTTACATTCTTAGGTTTCTCTAACACTTTCTCATCTGAATAACTATTGTTAATTCTCTTGTGTACAACAGGGGTACCTTTTGAATCAACAAATTTAACATGATTAGGTTCAGAAACAATTTTCTTACCTTCAGATTTAGATGTGTTAGCTTCTACCTTACTATCATTATTGACAATAGCTACTTTTTCTTCTTGTCTAGCCTTATCAAAACCTAAACCATTAACCTTACCACGAATTCCACTCTCAAAGATTTCTATTGTCTTCTTACTGGAATTGTTAATGGTCTTAATCACATCTCTCTCTTCTTCTAGTTCTTTTCTGACATAGTCATAAGCCTCAAGAATTACACTATAATCATGCTTAGCTTTATCAGAACTCAACTTGTATTCTTCCATTTGAATTAATTCAGATTCAAGAAAATTATTTCTATCAACTAATTTATCATTCTTAACCTTAAGTTCATCTCTTTCACAAGTAAGAATTCTAAAATTAGTCATAAGATTCTTAAACTCAGCATGGATAGATCTAATTTCATCAGAATTTAAGCTATCAAATGAATCAAGAGAGTGAAGTGATACCTTATCAGAGGATGGAGAAGTTTTCTTTGGAGATCCAGGTTTGTCTGAACTATTGGCCATCAATGCAATGTTTTCATAATCCAATTCATCTTCAGAGTCACTGGAATCAGCCCAATCCTTCTGTGTGACCATAAGTGCATTACCCTTTCCTGAATTCCTAGGCTTCTTACACTCACTAGCAAAGTGTCCAAGCTCGCTGCAGTTAAAGCACTTGATCTTGGCCTTATCAAGCTTGACAATTGTACTTTTGCTCTTGTCACTCTTCTTCTCCTCCTTCTTTTGAAAAGGTCCTTTGCTAAATCTTCTCCTGTTGAATCTGCCTTTCTTGAAGGCTTTAGCAAACATAGCAAAGAGTTCTTGCATCTCAGATTCAGAATCATTGTTGTCAGAGTCCATATCAGTAGTCTCTGACTCAGAACTTTCTTTGCTTTTCTTCTTCCTCGAATTCTTTACAGCAATCTCTTCATGCTGTTCTTCAGGAAGCTTCTTTACTTCAGATTGAGCAGTAAGTGCAATAGTCTTCATCTTTCCTTCACTCCTGCTCTTCTTCTGCTGCTTGTCAAGTTCATAAGCTCTCAATTTTCCATAGACTGCCTCTAATGAAATCTCATCCAGATCATTAGCTTCCTCAATCGCAGATATCTTCTCATTGTAGAAATCAGGCAAAGCTTTCATGAACTTTGTATTCATATCCTCCAAGTCATAATATTTACCATGAATGGCCATCTCATTGATGAGTTTTGTAAACCTATCAAAGGTATCAGTTAGTGACTCACCAGACTTGGATTCAAAGTACTCATACTGTTGTATAAGTAATGTCCTCATATTCTTCCTGACAGGCTTAGTTCCTTCACAGTGAACCTTAAGATTGTCCCATATATCCTTAGCAGTTTTACAAGAGAGAACATAATTAGTGAGAACAGAATCAAGACTATTGAATAATATGTTTCTCACTTTAGCATCTTTAAGAACACTCCCCTTGTCCTTATCTGACCATTCAGATTTTGGCTTCTCTGCTGTATGTTCTGGAACAACCTTACCATCAACAGTTGCTTGTCCAACGACCTTTGTTGGAACAAAAGGTCCATCTCTGATTCTGTCAAGATAATCAGGATCTGTTGCTTCCAGATGATGCAACATCTTTACTTCCCATAGAGTATATTCGTTTCTCTTGAGCATAGGAATCTTAGTATTCCCATCCTTGTAACCAGACATGATTGCAGATCTTTATGATTATTCGAAATCAACCTGCTCTGATACCAATTGTTAACTCGAATAACTTGTAGAAGGGGGGGGTTGAATACAAGTTATATAATCCTGTCTGATTTTTGCTTGATTATAAAAACAAGAATAAACGAATGAATCAAACTCTTGTTTGTATTAATAAGATCAAATACAAACTCTACCAAAGGTGTACAATACCTTTAGCAGCTGCTGACAATACAAATATCTCTCTGTTTGTTTCGAACTTCTCGAATACAAACCTTATACAGAGCTACGCACACGAACTCACAATTTCGTCTCACGCCTCACACTCTTTACAATGATATTGAGAGAGTATTTATAATGCTACCTATCAACTAATAACAGAAAGATATAATCTATACATGACAATGTTCTGCCTTCTAGTCGATAGTTTCCTTCAATAGAAAACTCTTTCCTTCATAATATCTTCTTGCTTGTTCTTCAAACAACGATCCTGTTTTATAGCACTTGCCAGTTTCTGTAGCATCCATAATGACATCATCAGTAACACGACTGATATCAGGATCTGCACACTGCATCAGTATCTGATCAACCATCAGTATTGGACACGTCATCAGGATTTGCTCTCTGTTCCTGACATGTAGTCTCCGATACACTGTTCATTCCTGATTAAACTATACAGATAACTGTTTTACACATAAAACCTATATACAGTGCTAAATCCTTTATAAGATCAGGATTACAAGAAGTATAATGTGTAAATTCTATTCTTAACATCACAACTTATGAATTATTCCTAACATCTAGTGAAACCGAGTCCCTAAAATTTCAGAATCTGGACTTAGAAGAACTTGAAGATGAACCTGAGTTGGTTGTCCCATTAAATGTTCCAAGTGTACGTGAAGAACCTGAGTCTAGTGAACAAGCTAATTCTACAAGATCAGGAGAGACTTCTTCAGTACGAACCGGCAACAACTCAGGGGGAGTAAATAGCAGCTCAAGGACTACTGTTCAAGGCTCGAGTCGAGTTGACTCTAGTTCTGTAGGAGCTGGCACTAACTCAGGGGGAGTTAGTGAAAGTGATCAAAGTAGTCAGCACCACAACTCAGAAAGTCATGCTGAATCATCAAGACAATTTCCAAGAGAACGAGTATGGAATAGAGACCATCCGTTTGAATTAATTATTGGTGATCCAGATGCTGGTGTGTCTACTAGAAGAAATGCAAGAGCTGACCTGGCTAATATTTGCTTATATTCTGGGTTCTTATCCAAGCTTGAACCTAAAGAAATAGAAGAAGCTCTTGGTGATGCTGATTGGGTGATTGCAATGCAAGAGGAACTCAATCAGTTTGAAAGGCAGAAAGTTTGGAAGCTGGTACCCCGACCAAAGAACAAATCAGTAATTGGAGCAAGGTGGGTATTCAGAAATAAAATGGATGAAAACGGACTTGTAACACGAAACAAGGCTCGTTTGGTTGCAAAAGGTTATTCTCAGCGAGAAGGAATTGATTATGATGAGACCTATGCACCAGTTGCAAGACTTGAGGCAGTCAGGATGTTTTTGGCATTTGCAGCACATAAGAACTTTAAGGTTTTCCAGATGGATGTGAAAAGTGCCTTCCTGAACGGAGAGTTAGAAGAAGAAGTGTATCTGGAACAGCCGCCTGGCTTCATTGATCCAGAACTTGTAGATTTTGTGTATCTTCTCTTCAAATCTGTCTATGGCCTCAGGCAATCCCCAAGATGTTGGTATGAAACCCTATCCGTATTCTTAATTGAAAGTGGTTTTACTAGGGGAGTAATTGACAAAACATTGTTCTATAAGAATGTGAAGAATGATTTAATACTTGTTCAAGTCTATGTGGACGATATTATCTTCGGGTCATCGAATGAGCGCTTGTGCGAGAAATTTGCTAAGCTAATGCAAGACAAATACGAGATGAGCATGATGGGAGAGCTGTCTTTCTTCCTTGGATTACAGATCAGTCAGAGAAAAGATGGTATCTTTATCTGTCAATCCAAGTACGTCAGAGATTTACTCAAGAAGTATAATCTAGAAGATGCATCAGCAGCCAAGACTCCCATGGCAACAGCCACGAAGCTTGATGAAGACAAATCAGGTAAATCAGTTGACATCACAAGCTATCGAGGTATGATTGGCTCACTTCTCTATTTAACTGCAAGTAGACCGGATATAATGTTCGCGACTTGTTTATGTGCAAGGTTCCAAGCGGATCCTAGAGAATCACATCTCATAGCCGTCAAAAGAATTTTTAGGTATCTCAAGGGCACACCAAATCTAGGAATTTGGTACCCAAGAGATACAGGTTTTAATCTAATTGGCTATACGGATTCAGACTATGCAGGTTGCAGGATTGATAGGAAAAGCACATCTGGTGCTTGTCAATTTCTTGGCAGAAGATTGGTGTCCTGGCAAAGTAAAAAGCAACATACAGTATCTACTTCTACTGCTGAAGCTGAGTACATTGCTGCTGGAAGCTGTGTAGCTCAAATACTGTGGATGAGGAACCAATTGAAGGATTATGGCATGGAGCACAAGAAAATTCCAATTATGTGTGACAACACAAGTGCCATTGCCATAACCAACAATCCTGTAGATCACTCAAGAACCAAGCACATCGACATCAGGTATCACTTCATAAGAGAACATGTCGAGGAGGGGACTGTGGAGCTACATTTCGTGCCCACAATGCAACAAATTACAGATATATTCACCAAACCTCTTGATGAAGTAACATTCAATAGGTTGGTTGGTGAATTGGGAATGCTTAACACAAGTTAGTAAAGCCTTCTATCTGTAAAATCCATGGTTATGTGTATATATGCAAGCTATTTAATCATTATGTGTTTAGACTTTAAAATGCCTAATTAATGATTATTATAGGGTGCATATAGTGTGATTTTGCATGAATTCAGTGTGTTTTAAGTGTCTTTTATAGCACAAATCTTTGAATTTATGCTTGTTAGATTACATGAACATAGGGGGAGTTAAATTCATAATATTCTAAATTTTGCATGATTTTTAGATGAATTTACCTGTGTTTTTCATGTAATTAGAGGCCTTAGAATTATCAAGGAATGTTTTAATTATGTCATATATTAAAATCCTTGAATTGATATTTATATTAATTTGACAAAATTAATTGTTGAGTTTTTCAAAGAAAAATTGTCAAATTATTTTAAGTATCTTCAAAATTTCGAGTTAATCATTATCTCGAAACTCATCTTGAAATTCTAGTTGAATTTCGATTTGAGCTTCCAGAGTGAAGTTTTGAAAATTCTAAGTCTGGGAAGAATTTCGAGTTAGTGTCTATCTCGAACTTCATCTCGAAATTCGACTTAGAGTTCGAGTTCGAGTTACCAGTGTGCCTAGTTATCTTCAAAATATTCGAGATACAGCCTATCTCGAACTCTATCTCGAAATTGAGATGAGATTTCCAATTTTGGGGATATTTTTAAATGAATTGAGAATAACTTCGAGTTAACCTCTATCTCGAAGTTCAAATCGAAGTTCGACTTAGAGTTTGGGAGAATTCTCAGTTGGTTTTAAGGGGATTTTTCGAGTTAACTCCTAACTCGAAGTCTATCTCGAATTTCTACTTAAATTTCGAGATAGGTTTCCCTAGTAATGTTAGTGGTTTGTGCTGTTTACATGGTCAAATAAATGGTTCAAGTTTTTCGAATTAACAGCTATCTCGAACTCTATCTCGAAGTTCGACTTAAAAAGTTCGAGATAGACTTCGAGATAGACTTCGAGATAGACTTCGAGATAGAATTTCGACTTGAGTTCTCCCTGTGTGTACTTAGAGTTTTCATATTTTTTTTCAGGGATACTTTAGTCATTTCACATTAATGTCTATATATACATATCTAACTCGATCTTTTCTTTCACTTTTACCTAATAGAGTTTTACAGCCGCCCCATATACATACAGGTGATTTCATAGTTTCAAATCATTGTTCGTGATTTTTGTGACTAATCTCATACGGACAACGAATTAATGCCCATTTTTAGACTGCTATAACTTGTGTATTACCATTAATCTCTGTTCTTGTGTGCTTGTGTCACTGTTCATCTTTCTTGAGATATATACACACGTATATATACACACAATTTCACAGATCTGTTCAAAAACGATTTTACACACACACACTTCACTGTTAAAGCAGATTTAATCACTGGTTCAAAATTTGCCTTCCATTAACTGTTACTTGAATCCCGTAGTTTAATTTCTCAAAAAGGGACTTTTGTGTTCTTGATAAATTAAAAGGGATATAACGGTTAATTCTTTAATTAATTGTTTTTCGAAAATTAAAATTAAAATTCACATCTTTTTAAAGAAAAACTTTTAATTAAAATGGCTCACCAATTTTCACTTGCCAAAAACAATTTTTATAATATTTCTACGGAAATTGGTGATCAACTCCCGCGCTTTAAGTCTTGGATACGATTTCTCAATTTGTATTCCAAAGCTAGCGATGCTTTTACTGCTAAACCTACACTAATACATGATGCTTTACAGCAATTATGGACTAGTGCGGTTTCTTTTGGGAGCAAATCAACCCCCTTTGGTTTCAGGTTTACCTTAGCGGGTCAGGAATATCAGGTGACTGAACAAATTGTCAACAAGGTTCTTGGATTCCCCATTAAAGATGCTTATGATCCAGAACCTACAGCTACAGAACGCCTCAGATTCTTTGAAGAAATAGGGTGTTATCCTCCGACTGGCCGGATCACTGGAAACATCCAAAAACAATTTCTTCATGTGGAATGGAATTACTTTTTCGAGGCCATCACAAGATGTTTTCGGGCACGGGAAAGCGATTATCATCAAATTTCCATTCCCATGCAAAACCTTGGAATTGCCCTAGCAAGAGAGCTAGATATAAATTATGGACGAATAGTTCTCTCTGAAATAGTGGCTGTGATGGGATCTTCTGCAAGCAGAGACCTTAACACCACAGATGTTGTCTGCTGGTTTCCTCGGTTCCTACAGATGCTGATCAATGGTTTAGTACCGAAGGATGCTCTTG
Organism: Kitagawia praeruptora; assembly: GCA_037693485.1. Lineage (NCBI taxonomy): Eukaryota > Viridiplantae > Streptophyta > Magnoliopsida > Apiales > Apiaceae > Kitagawia > Kitagawia praeruptora. The sequence goes on along the minus strand of CM075348.1, from coordinate 2,036,712 downwards.
CAGTTAGACGGAGTTTTGCCAGAGGTCCAACATCTGCACCGCTAGGGATGGGCACTAAGTCACTTTCAACAGTTGAAAATCAGGATAAACATCATGGAAAACCAATGTCTATTCCTGATACCTTACAAAAGTGGCTTACATATGATGAGGGAGTTACCACTTTGATGGAATTATCGCAAGCTTCATCACATGCTCAGAATCGGTCTGCTCATGCTGAGGCATTTGAAGAGATTCCTGATGAGCAAAGCGGTGATGAACAAGGTAATGAATCAGGTAATCTCTCTCTACATTCTACTCATTCCTCTTCCTATGTTTCTGATTTCCAGACCCAAGAGACTGCTAGCCCGCAGAATCTATCCCAGGGTGAGAGCTATATTTCTAATTCTCTGTCACCTAAGTCACCGGAATCCAAACAGCCAGCACATATAGATGTAGGAAATGATGAGGAGAGTGACCCCGAAGAGCAGCCTCTTACTCGAAAGAAAGCCAAAATTTCTCATGCTGCTACTTCTAAACCTCAGTCAAACCCTAGAGTATCACACGCAACCACTCCACCTCACGAGAGTGGTTCACCCCTTGAACAATCTGCACATAGGGATTTTGATTTTGATGATGAGTATGTACCTCTTGAAGATGCTGTTACTTCAAAAGGACATGAAGCTTTAAAAACTTCAGCCGTACCTTCACCGGTACGTACTGATGCTACAAAGAGGATCGGTTCTGATGTTGTACAAGAACACTTTGTAGCCTCTCAGCCTGAGATTCCAACTCAGGAACAAACAGCATTTGATCCCATAACTGCAAATTATATTCCTTATTCAGTTTCTGCAGGTACTGCTTCATATTTTGGATCATTTATTGAAGATATACACGAGCGTGAGACAGGGAGTGTGTGTGAGAGGTTAGGGAGAGAGGGACCTTCATTTTTAAGGCCCGAAACCGAGCGCCAAATACCAACAGAACGAGTATTAGAGCGAGGTCACCTAAACCAAACACCGTCCCTTAATTCTGAAAATCTTGAATCTCGTATGTCTTCTATGGAAAATCAAATGAAGCAGTTTGGGCAGTCAATGGGGCAGTTAGGGATGAACGTTGGAAATAATCAAAGGGCTCTTGACGACTACGCAGCACGAATGGCAAGTCAAGCTACAGCTTTTACTGTTTTGACAAATCAGGTAAATGACTTGGGCCATGCTGCTGGTGTCTTGGGAAACACCCTGAATGACAGGATGGGAGCAATGGAACTTACAATGGATAATCTGGCTGTGGAAATCAGCAGAGTTATGTTCGCAATCAGAAGTTTTGTGCCCCAGGAGTGTTTCGCGCCGCAACAACCTCCCCCCGATGCTGGTACAGGTGGTGCTAGTGGAGCAGGACCCTATGGTTCTGGTTTTGAAGATTCTTACGCAGCTGGTGGATCTGGAGACCAGGGTGGAGTTCAGGATAACTCACCTAAGGGGGAGAGTATAAAGGAGACGAGACAGCAGGGAGTTCAAATCGAAGAAATTCCAGAACAAGCTGATCTTGTAAAAGAAATGGAATTTGAGCCGTCCATTGATGAAGAGGCTCTGAGAAGGAAAAAGGGTAAGGCCATAGCGATTGAGCAAGATGAGCCATTCGTTGACCTGAGTCATCAAGAAAAAGTACAGATGGTACTTGACTCAGATTCCGATATGGAAGACGCACCTTTGAAACATGCTATAAAGAGATCATTGAAAGATCAAGGTGGAGGTGCTGGGATGTCTGTCAGAAGGCCTGAAGAAATTACTGTTGATGAGGAAACCCTGAAGTCTCAACAGTTAGCCTTAGATCAAGCTGAGTTCTTTAAAATGAAGGCAATGCAAGATCGTGCTGTGTTTCAGGAAAAGAAAGCGGAGCTACAAGGGAAGCAGTACGATTATGAGCTTGCAAGGCTAGCTGATCCTCAAATTGATCTGGACAATAGAAGGATAGGGCAGAAATGGGATGAAGCAAGGAAGATAATGATGGGACCCTGTGCGAAAGGAGTTCATAACAAGGAGGCAGATGATCTGTTCTACAACCTAAATTTGCAGAATCCAATGGCTGCTGACTACATAAGTGCTTTGAAGAGATTAATTTCTAAAGTCAGGGTTGGATACAATGCAACGAAAAAGGAGTGGCAGGTTATTTTGTCTTTGACAGAAAGTGTCCCAATGTCTTTCATGTATGTGGATGATCAATTCATGACGAGAAGATCTGCATCAGAGTTGTTCTTGCTAGCAACAAAAATTCAATACTCTCATTCTGAGAATCTAAGCATTCTGTATAGGGATCAGTTAATGCAGCTAGCAGAGGACAAGGGTCCAGAATTCTCAGCATATCCAAATGTTGTCCGGATGGTGGTTGACAGTAAATTGAAGAGGGTGAGCTTGGAGGAAAAGGACTTAATGGAACTTTCAGTGGAATCTCTTAAGGCCGTCTGTAGACAAATGATGGGTAAGGGATTCGCTTCTGAGCTTAAAGATAAATCAGTAAAGATCATTGAAAGTGTCATACTCAAGAAGAGCAATGAGGTGTGGAAGTGTGATGTCATTGCTCCAAACCCTCTTGATAATGTGAAGATTGAACCAGAGCTGATAGAGAGGAATTGGAATATTCTTCAAGCAATGAAGAACGTTGATGAAGCTCTGAATCTTCCTACTGGAGAACTGGAACAAGGAGAGATAAGGGAGGCAGTTGGTGTTCCAGGAAGAGACAGTGTATACTGGATACACTCTTTTGTTGATAATACAGCTGATGCCTTAGTATTCATAGATGCAGACCAGAATCAAACATTCTTGCATATGAGTAGACAATGGCTGCTGCAGACTTAAGATGCTGCATTTCTGGAGAAAGTGTTATATGTGTTCAAATGGGAAGATGTGGAAGTTAAGTATGTGACAGAAAAGCAGAGACTCGTGAGTTACCTGTCTGATGTAGTAGTGGAAAAGAAGCGATTGGAGCGAGATGCGGCTAGTGTCCACAATACTAACCGTGTCATAGGCTATCCCAAGATGATCTATTGTCAGTTTAAAGCTGATAAAACTCATAGGAAACCTCGGCTTATAATGAAGAAATTTGAGGAAATTCCAGAGATCAGGACTACTCAGGAGGTGGACAAACTCAGAAGGCTTTTCAAACATCCTTACCCAGAACCCAGGAACCCTCTAGAGATGGAAGCAGTAAGTTTGTTGAATACTAGGTGGACGCAACTTCATAATCCAGTATATAAGAAACAAAAGCAGCAGGAGGAGAAGCGCAGAAGGCAGAAAGAAGAAAAAGGTCAAGCTGCTGAAGCTAGGAAAAGGAAACGGAATTAGGGTTAAAGGTCAGAGTGGTGTGAACTTGAAGTTGGAAAAACTTCATGTCTTTCGGTTGCTTCAACTCACTTGAGGAAAATTCACCTTAGAGTGAATCCAATAAGGTGATATAAGTTTGACTAAAAGATATGAAATAATCCAGGTGATAGGAATCATTCAAATGATCTTTAATTCGAGGTTCGAATTCTGTTTCTAGTTTAAGTTCTTTGTATTGTTTTCAAGTACTTTTCAATTGTATATTTTTCAAGAATGTAATGTTAATTATCTTTTCTCGTCTCATTGTTTAGTTGAGTTATCCTTCATTAATTTGAATGTCATTGTTAGACAATCAAATTGGGGGAGATTGAAAGGCAGAGTGTATTAACTTGTAACACTATAACTAATGTAACTCAATTAAAAGAAAAGATACTTAACCAGAAGACAATCAAGAACAAGAAGTCACAAGAAATCAACGCTAAATGAAGACAAGGTAATTGATACAATTGAACATGTTAACTATGATCAAGCCAAGAAGAAATCATTGAGAGAAGTTCAAGTCAAAGTTGTTCAGGCCTCAGTGATTTGAGAATTCGAGAATCAAGATCATAACTATCAGTATCAACAAGACCAATTGATTTCAAGTGAACAAGAAGGAAAGCAAATATTGGAAAGCCAAGTTACTAAGTGAATATGGTAATTTATTCAAGAAGCAGAAACACTATCAAGACTAGTCACTTATGAACCAGACCAGTGCATCAAGTGTCAGGACATTGATAGCAAGTTTATGTCAGTAATAAAGATCCATGTTCAAGAGCTTGCTGAAGAACAAAGAAGATATGAAGATATCACAAGCTCAAGATGTGCATTGAAGTTTCAAGTTGAAGACCAGAATATTTTCTAAGTACTAAATGTTCTGGATGGCCAAGTAGAATATTTCTAAGTAGAAGTTCGACTTAGAAATTTCGAGATGGCTAAGTAGAAATTCTCAAGTAGAAGTTCTACTTAGAGTGCAGCTTCAACATGACACATGGCATCTTCTGATTGGCAGATTTCCAAGCTTTCAAGATAAGTCAAGATTTATGTGGACATCATTGGGCCACGTACATCTTAGTCTTTGAAGACTACAGGACATAGATTACATGTAGTATAAATAGAAGCACTTGTGTAATGTTTTTAGTTAGTGAGCAATATTGAGAAAAACACAAGAGAAAGAGAGAGAGTATATTCACAGAGCTTAGAATCATTCACTTCTCTCTGAACTTCTGTTATACTTTGTAATGAATGTTGTAGCAACCTTTTCAAGTTATATATAAAGAAATATATTCCTTGAATCTGTGTGTTCATTTATTGCATCGTATTTATTGCTTCTCATAATCGAAAAGTTGTATTCACCCCCCCTCTACAACACATTTGGACCTAACACGATAAATTTTTCCACCTAAATATATATACGTCGAGATTGCGAAGATTAAAGCGATAAGGAATTGCAAAAAATTACGAGTGAGGTTATCTCCGGAATTCGTAGCACCTTAGTGATACCGAAGTCACTGCACGTACCAATAAGGTTAATAGTATAATACCGGACAAGAGCGTATACCAGATAATGTGTTGTGCGAAAGTATCAAAGAATTGGTAGAACGGATAAAGGGTGTATTGCAACACCAGTACGATGTGCTTTGAAAAGATTGGAATGTGTAAGGATCGACCAGAGAATTGGGAAGCGGAATAACCAACAAGTACCCAATTGTCTTCCACCTGATTCCGGGACGGAATCCTTTTAAGGAGGGGAGACTGTAAGAACCCAGATTTTTGGGTAGAATTAAAACTTTTTATTATGTATTGATGTAAGAATGAACAGTGGTTACAACTACAATGTAATACTGGCTTTAAAGAATGAATAGTGAAAGGATATATACTCCAAGGTTATATGGCCTGAAGGATGCTATTGGATGATAACTTAGATTAGAATAATCTATCTCCTAGAAAGTTAAGATAAGATTCCCTAGAGAGAAATAGATACCCTCATGTCATCCAAATCAATATCTATTATAAGCCCAGCGGTTCCGTAAAAAGGTTAAGGAACACTTGAAGGTGAACCAGGTTCATTTTCCTAATTATAGGAATTAAATAAAAATAAGTGATGAATAGTGATTTTGGTGGAATTTGGAATATTATTATAATAATGTTATACCCGGTATTCGGAACGGATTTCTGAGTTCGTATTAGTGATCCAGGAGGAAAATAAGTGTATGTAAAAGCTGTCGGATTCAGAAAAAGAGCACTTTTATTTTCTCCGAGATTTCCCTGGACACTGCAAGACTTAAGGATTTATAAAAGGGAATTAAGGAATTTAAATTCGAGAAGTATTAAGAAAGATGAAGAATAGTATTAGAATTATTAAGAAGGTTTTCGGTAAAACCCTAACTAGAAACGAATGAGTTATTCCCTCGAACGATCAACGAATTAAGCAATAAACGGACAAAGAAACAAGCAGAGGGAGCAAGAGTCTTGGGCAAGCTACTAGAAAATATCTAGTAACCAACATAGTTATAAGAAGAACTAGAAACACTTGAAGCAACCAAGTACTTAGCAAATCCAACCAAGATGCAAGATATTTCACTTGCATGCAACTTGTCCACTTGATCAAATACATCACCCAATGCATCACACCTTTAATAAAGCAACTCCAAGATGAGATATTATCTAAAACCATTCACTTTATGCATTATTGTTCAAGACAACCAAGCAAAAACACAAACTCTCTCCAAGAACAATACCATTCGGCTATTTCCTTAATTCAAGGATCAAAATCCTACTTCCAACCATCATTTGATCTTGAAACTTTTTATGTGAGTCCTATAATTCATAAAAATGATCTCCTCAAAATACTAGCTTCAATATCTTCTTTTTCCATTTTCAAAAAAATCATTAAAGAGGAGGATGAATAGTGTTCTTCAAGAACTAACTTTGATTTTCATGTTTCTTTGGTTGATCTTAGGTTTGTTAAAGCTAGACAAGGACCATACCAAGCTTTGTAAGGCCATATCACACCCTCAAGAAGGTATAATGATCTTGAAACCCTAGATCTTACTTTGAGACTATGCATGTTCTTGATGATTTAGTGTAGTTAGGGTGTTAGCATGACTATAAGCATGATTAGTTAGTGATTTGAGTTGATCTATGTAATTTGATGGGTATGTTGTTAAGGTCAGTGGATGTTGGACTTGTAAGATGGATAATATGATTATGAGTTGTATTGGTGCCCGGTGTGGCTTGGCTTTAGTATTACGATTAGTAGAACGTTCGATTTATAGCCGTCGTAATGCCCGATTTTCGTTTAATCTTGAAATCCGAACTTAACAGTAGATAAAACTCACTGCATAGCTTCGACTTATGCCATGATTAGCTAGATCATGTTACAAGCTTCGTTTTGATATAAAGTTCGTATGAAATGGACTTACGGTTTAGGAGTTATGATTAAATTCGTAAAAGTGGTTCGAAACCGTAAATGAAAGTTCGTAACTGAAATTGGATCCCTTTAATACCACAAAATCAGTGGCGAATCTTGATAATTAAACATTAGAGGTAAAAAGGAAGGTGTGGGAGAAAACCACATGTCGAATGGATCGTTTTTCGATTTTATAAAAATGTTCGAATCGAGATTAAACGCGAACGAACCCTTAAAAGTATGACTTTGATTATAACTTAGAAAACGGGCGATAACACTCGAGGTATAATCTTGATTCATAAACGACCGACCTTAGGACTTATACGACTTAAGTATATACCAAGTATAAGCATGATGACATGTCTTGATAACGAACGAATGTCGGATCGTATCGGTGATAAAAAGGGTTACACTAAAAGAGACGTAACGAGATAACTCGAAAACATGTTTCGATTTAAGTGGAGTTTATACTTAGCCTTTTAATAAGCGTTAAGTGGTTAATCTTAAATATTCTGATTGTTTATAGATTGTCGAGCTGACCCGGGACACATTACCCCTACCCGCACTCGATTCTCAGGCAAGTTTCCAATACTTGGAACTGTTGTTGTGATAATATATACATGATGATTGTTGTATACATATGCCATAGCATGCATGTCTACTTTCAAGTTATATTGCAATACTTGTTCCCTGAATTGATATTGGCTTATAGACTAGATACGATATATCAGTATAAGCTGGATTTTTGGTTAAGAACCTTAGTGAAGGGCATGTGATATTCATTCTTTAAATGTAGACCGGGAGTCGGTATTTTGAGATATAGATGTAGTCTTGGAAACCCGGAGGGATTCCAACGACAGATTAGTATTCCTTTTGAGGAATGTTATTATTAAACATTAATTATATTTCCATAAAGTATTATTTACTTGGAAATCTTTCGAGAAATGTTATTTGAGTATTATCTCAGCCGAGAAATATTAAATGAATATTATTTCGAATATTCATTTAGAGTTTGATTATTTCATGAATATTATTTCAAGATTCATTTAGAATATTGTTTATTAAATGAATATTACTTTCGAATATTCATTTAAGGTTTTATCTATTCAATGAATATTACTTTAAGATATTTCTTTGAAATTCTAATTACTTAAGGAACATTATTTCAAATATTCCTTGAGAGTATTGATTACTAAATGAATATTAATTGGATATTCATTTAGAATAGTATTTATTAAATGAATATTATTTGGATATTCATTTAAGGTTTTATTTACTTAATGAATATTATTTTAAAATATTCAGTTGAAGTTCTAATTACTTATGGAATATTGTTTTGAATATTTCTTTAAAGTTTTGATTACTAAATGAATATTAATTGGATATTCATTTAGAATACTATTTATTTAATGAATATTATTTTCAAATATTCATTTAAGGTTTGATTTACTTAATAATCATTACTTTAAATATTTATTTGAGTTTATCTATTTATCGAATATCATCTTGAATATTCATTGGAAGTTTTATTTATTTAATGAATATTATTTTGAATATTCATTTAAAAAGAGATTTATTAATAAATAATTTTATATATATTCATTCGAGGATTACTTACGAGTAATATTATGGTTTAAAATTAGTCCTTACTTATTATTGATTTAATAAATATTCTTGGAATATTTATGTAAATTCTTTTAAATTCTCTTTATAATGATTTATATCATACAAAGATTATCTTTTACCTTCAGATATGGTGTAAAATATTTCGGAATATCTTATGACGATTTATATCAAGGGGAGGTTCCTAAACTTTAATTTCATTTAAATCTATCTTAAAGAAGATTTAAATACTCGCTCAACTTCCAAACGTATATAAGGGGACCTCACTTGAGCGATGTTATTTATTGGACTGCCCGGTCCTATACTTGCTAAAACTATCTTGTCGCTCACATCTTGATTCTTTCAAGCATCGATATGAGTCTTTTGGTTACCTCCTCAACGCTCGAGGGGTATGATTGATGTAACAAGTTTATATCCATTAACAAGCATCAGCTTGGGAAATATTGGTGAATTTTCCTTTCCAATTAGATACGACTACTTTGTGGAGTCCTATCAACAAGTGTTACACTTGGGGAAAAAGGGGAACGAACTTTACGTTTCAGAGTCATGGATGATATTCGAACTAGGAGACGCGTAAGTGGCCGAGTGGCGCCGGTCCAGCAATAGCTCAACCGTTGGCTGAGGAGTTCCAGAGGGCGGTAGATAAGTAAATCCGTCGGAGCTACCTTCTACATGTAGAGAACGACTGATGAGATGCATGACATACGACTGATCATCGTAAACGTCAGGGCATCTGGCGCGACAATGCTCCCGTATTAGTTCATCTTCTAAAAGTAAGAAATTTCTGCAACACTGTTGGTGTTGGCAAGGTGAAAAAGTGTTGAAACCGGAATTGCAATATTTTTCCTGCAAGTTCCTCTTTTATGATAATTGAGAATATCTTGCTTATCTTGTGCATAGCAGATATTTATTCAAAACAAATATATTTTTGAGTTACCTTGTAACTTCATCTCATACCTTATATTGGTACTACATCGTTAATGCATGGCATATGGTTTCAAAGATATTTTGGACTGTTATATGTTATCACTGTTCAATTATATTTCTGGTGGGCTATTGCTCACCCTTTCTTTATTTATTTATATCACAACAACAGCTAGATCAGATGGCAGCGCAAGGCGCACACAGCGTAAGCAGGTGTCGACCGTCAGAGGTTTACCGCTAAGGTCTTGGCTACCTTTGTTGAGGATGCAACTACTGGTAGGCTAGTTGTTAGCAATTGAGCCTCAAATGTATTTATATTATGGTATCTATTAATGGATGGCAAAGAGTATGTAATTGTACAATTGTAATTCTTTGGGTTATAAGAACTCAAACTTGTGATTAATAATATTGTTGGTTACTCTAATTTCATCTCTGGGACTATAACGGGTGTGTTTTATGTTGTTGTTTTGGGTCACAAGGTTGTAATTTAAATTATGTTGGTTTTATGGATGGATATTGAGACCGTAACGACCAGATCCCTGACCCTGGATCTGGGGGTGTTACAAAGTAAGTTTGTAAAGAAGCCAGGATTTCAGTCAACTAGTGGAGTGGGAAGTTTTCAAAAGAATCACAATAACAATAGGAATCAAGGGAACAGGATGCAGAGTCAAGGAAATCAAGGGCAACAATAGAGGACCCAACAGGTGACTATTCCAGAGTGTAAGATTTGTTTGAAGAAACATACGGGAGTGTGTACGAAAGCCGGTGTTGTTTGTTATAAGTGTAATGCTAGAGGACATTATTCCAGAGAATGTCCAAATACGAGTCAAATTCAGAGGCCAAATGTGACATGTTTCAAGTGTGGAAAAGTAGGGCATATTTCTAAGGAATAGAGAGTTCCGGTGAAGAATAACAACTTGATGAGGTTAGCAGCAGCTCCAGTACCATATATGATCCAGCCAGCTCCTTCGATGATGAGTTATGAATCTGTAGCTCAATTTCCAGAACAAAGACTCTTAGGATATCAGACTCCGAATTTCTCAGATCAGGTCAATACTTTGAACATGAACATGCGAGAGGCAATACAGAATCCCGAGGTGGTAGCAGGTACGCTTCTTGTAAATTCTACTCCAGCGAAAGTATTGATTGATACCGGTGCAACTAGGTCATTTATGTCTAGAGATTTTGTAGAGAGGTTGGGATGTGAAATAGTAAGATTAGAGGGAATGTTAAATATAGTATTAGCTAATCAGGAACAGGTGCACGTTAATCAAGTTTGTCCAAATTGTGAAGTTAGTATAGGAGGTTATCTTTTCCCTGTCACATTGATACCTTTTCAATTAGGAGAATTTGACATTATACTTGGAATGGATTGGTTAATTGAGCATAACGCGCAGATTGATTGTAAAAATAAGAAAGTGATTTTGAAGACGTTAAAAGGTAAGAAGGTGATTTTCAAAGGTCAGAATCAGAATAAGTTATTTCTTACGATGATGCAAGCTAGAAGGTTAATGAGACACGGGTGCGAAGCTTATCTTGCGTGTGTGGTAGATAAGAGTAAGGAAGAACCTAAGTTAGAGGATATTCCTGTTGTCAACGAGTTTTCAGATGTGTTTCCTGACGAGTTACCAGGTTTACCTCCAGATCGACAAATTGAGTTCTCGATTGAGTTAGCTCCTGGTACAGAACCAGTGTCGAAAGCCCCGTATCGTATGGCCCCAGCGGAAATGAAAGAGTTATCGTTGCAGTTACAAGATTTGTTGGTTAAGGGAGTTATAAGGCCGAGTATGTCGCCGTGGGGAGCTCCAGTTCTGTTCGTGAAGAAGAAAGATGGAAGCATGAGATTGTGCATCGATTATCGCGAGTTGAATAAGTTAACTATCAAGAACAAATATCCGTTACCAAGGATCGATGACTTGTTTGATCAGTTAAAAGGAGCAACAAATTTCTCGAAGATTGATTTACGCTCGGGATACCATCAACTGAAGATTAAACCGGAAGATGTGCCGAAAATAGCATTCAGGACGAGATACAGACATTATGAGTTTTTAGTGATGGCTTTTGGATTAACAAATGCACCCGCAGCTTTCATGGATTTAATGAATCGAGTGTTTAAGAAGTATTTAGATAAGTTTGTGATAGTCTTCATCGATGACATATTGATTTATTCTAAGACGGAAGCAGAGCATGCAGAACATTTGAGATTAGCTTTAGAAATTTTGAGGAAAGAGAAGTTATATGCAAAATTTTCCAAGTGTGAGTTTTGGCTTAAGGAAGTGCAGTTTCTAGGACACATAATTAGTAGTGAAGGTATTAAAGTGGATCCAGCCAAGATTGAAGCGGTAACAAAGTGGGAAAGACCAAGGACACCAACAGAAGTCAGAAGTTTCTTAGGATTAGCTGGGTACTATCGAATATTTGTGAAGGATTTTTCTAAGATTTCTGTGCCATTAACGAAGTTGACTCGAAAGAATGAGAAGTTTGAATGGAATGAAAAGTGCGAAAATAGTTTTCAGGAACTTAAGCAAAGATTGGTAACTGCCCCTGTGTTAGTTTTACCGGACGATAATGGAAATTTTGTAATATATAGCGATGCGTCACTCAAAGGACTTGGGTGTGTTTTAATGCAGCAGGATAAGGTAATCGCATACGCTTCCAGACAGCTCAAGCCACATGAACAAAGGTACCCTACACATGATTTGGAACTAGCAGCTATAGTGTTCGCATTGAAATTATGGAGACATTATCTTTACGGAGAGAAGTGTGAAATCTATACCGATCACAAAAGCTTGAAGTATATTTTCACGCAGAAAGAGTTGAACATGAGACAGAGAAGATGGTTAGAGCTAATAAAAGATTGTGATTGTACTATCAACTATCACCCAGGAAAAGCGAACGTGGTTGCAGATGCGCTAAGTCGAAAAGAAAGATTGAATGTGTTGACGGAGACTAAGGAATTACTGAAGGAATTTGAGAAATTGGAGATAGAAGTTTGTCAGTCAGGTGCTGTGAATGATATGAACTATAAGATGACGTTTCTGCCAGAATTACTCGAGAAGATTAAGAGATGTCAAGATGAAGTGATGGATCAAAGGATGAATGAGTTAACAGGAGAAGAGATTTGTACTCAAAAGGATGATCAAGGAATTTTGAGGTTTGGCTCTAGGATTTGGATTCCAGATGTACATGAATTGAAGACAGAGATTTTACACAAATTGCATAATTCTAAACATTCTATTCACCCTGGAAGTACCAAAATGTATCATGACTTGAAAAGGAATTTTTGGTGGCCAGATATGAAAAGAGAGATTGCAGATTGGGTTAACAAATGTTACACGTGTCAAAGAGTGAAAGCAGAGCATCAAAGACCTGGTGGTATGTTGCAGCCGTTAGAAATTCCAGAATGGAAATGGGAGCACATTGCTATGGATTTTGTCGTAGGATTGCCAAGAACGAAGTTGAATCATGACGCTATTTGGGTTATTATCGATCGATTAACGAAGACTGCACATTTGTTGCCTATTAACGAAAGGTATTCTTTAGACAAGATGGTTCATATGTATTTGCAAGAAATTGTAAGTAAACATGGAGTTCCAGTGTCGATTGTGTCAGATAGAGATCCCCGTTTCAATTCAAGATTTTGGAGACATTTTCAGGATTGTTTAGGGACTCAATTGCGAATGAGCACGGCTTATCATCCTCAGACGGACGGGCAAAGTGAACGAACAATTCAAACCATAGAAGATATGTTGCGAGCGTGTACTTTGGATTTTAAAGGAAGTTGGGACGAGCATTTGTCTTTGGTGGAATTTTCTTATAATAACAGCTATCACGCAAGCATAGGGATGCCGCCATTTGAAGCTTTATATGGACGAAAATGTAGATCTCCAATCTGTTGGGAAGAAGTCGGAGAGCGAAAAGTTATTGGTCCAGAATTGATTCAGCAAACCGAAGAAGTTGTAAAGTTGATACGAAAGAGATTAGAAACTGCTCAGGATCGACAACGTAAATATGCGGATCTTGCCAGAAGACCGGTAGAATTTGAGGAAGGTGAAAATGTATTACTCAAGATATCTCCGTGGAAAAGATTGTCAAGATTTGGTAAGAAAGGAAAGCTTAGTCCGAGGTATATAGGACCTTTCGAAGTTTTGAGACGGATAGGAAAAGTCGGTTATGAATTGGCGTTACCTCCGAATCTGCAGCACGTGCACAATGTTTTTCACGTATCATTGCTGAAGAGATTTGTTCCTATTTCGAATTGTGTTATAGAATATGAACCAGTGGAAATTCAGCCAGATTTGTCTTTCGAAGAGCATCCTGTTAGGATAGCAGATAGAAAAGAGAAAGTTCTTAGGAACAAGACAGTGGTTATTGTAAAAGTATTATGGAGGAATCCTAAGGTTGAGGAATTTACCTGGGAGTTAGAAGATGAGATGAAAGAGAGATATCCTCAGTTATTCCATTTAACTTGATTCTGGGGACAGAATCCTTTTAAGGAGGGTAGATTGTAATAGACCAGTATATTTCTATAATATTTTAATATTAATGACGTGAGCAATCGATCTATTTTGTTAAATTATATATTAAGAGGTTGTATCGTGATTAGAGATATAATATTGCTTGTGAGAAGTGATGACTTATAATTGTGATTATGTGAATTATTTGTGGTGTCTATATGAATAATTGTTTTTATAGATTTTTAGTTAATTTTTTTTAAAGCATTTTGTTGAACTGTTTTATTTTTATAAAATCATTAGAGTATCTAAAAATCATGAAATCTTTTTTATGACGTGTCATTTACATGTAGAGACTTTTTAAATGTATAAGTTAATTTTTTTAGGCTCCAATGATTTATTATGACTTTTTAAAATATGATTTTAATTTAGAGGGTTTAATTCTTAAAATCTCTAGTTAAATATTTATAAGTCATAAAAATATGATCTTTATATATATGTGTCTCTAATTTTATATACTTGATTATATAAATGGGAATTTATTTATTTTTGGGTGATAAAGTTTTTTTTTTAAAAAAAGATTTTATATATCAATTTTCATCTTTAAAAACCTATTCTTGTAAAATTCATATCTTATTGTTTATAAACCCTAAAAATATTTTTAAAATATGCTTGTGATCATTATTGGGTAAATTTTATTTTAAGATTTAAAAATTTCAGAATCTTTATCAAAACCCATTTAATTTATATTATTTACTTCTTTTCAAATTATTGATTAAAGAATTGTTTTATAGATAGTAGGTTAGTAGATTATTAAAATTTCCTTGGGTCATAAAACCCCTTTCCCCATTCTTTTTCAACCCTGGTCGATCCATTTTCCTCCCCCTCTCTTCTCTCTCTACGTGAGTCTCTCTCTCCCTTATTTTCTCCATTCAATCTTTTAATCAAGCTTTCTTGTGATTCTTGTTATTTTCTTGTAGATTGATTGTTAAGTATAAGTGGGTGAGTGCTTGATTGATAGTTGTGAGTATATATGTGTGTGTTTGTGCGTGTGTATATGTATGTACAAATTATAGAGCTCTTAAAACTTACATTCAAGTATGATAAAAGGTTTATTTGATGTTAATTAGTGATGGATTAACATTTAAATTGAGTTTGAAGGTATTGTATGTTAATTTTTTGTTAAGGGTTTTGAGTTGTAACTTTGTAAATCATGAGTTTGATATGGGTTAGTAATAGGATGATGTTGTTGATGATTTTTGTGAAAGAAATTGAGTTGTATGTCAATTTTGGGATAGTTTTATAAAAATTCAGATTTGTTAAAGTATATGTATAAGAGTATTTGAAGGTGTGTGGTTAGTTTTTAATGGGGGAAATCATGTTATATGTATGTGTGTTCTTGGGGATATTTTGTAAATTAAATTGTGATAAAATTGATTATTGTGTATATGTAGAGTATGTGTGTGTTTGGGCAAGGTGTTTGTTTGATTGATAAGTAGCCTAGTTAAAGATCTTGATTAGTAAATAAGTGATGTGTATGCCAAGTACTTGTTATATTGATGTTAGTACTTGTAAGTATCAAGAGTTAGTGTACTAAAGATTTTATGTAAGTCTATTGTGTTAGTGTCATATGATAAGAAAGTGTTTACTTGGTTTAGTAATGATGTTAATTGTTGCTCTTGACTTGTGTAGTAGCATTAGTATTACGCATTTAAATTTTGGATTGCTTAGATGTCCAGGTCTGTGATCTTGTAAAATTTATATAAAATCGAAAAATGATCGGATGGGGTTGATTTTTGAATCTGTAGAAGGTATTTCAGTTGTCTACAAGTTTCATGTTCTGTGTTTTATGAAATTCCACACAGAAGTAGCAGTTTTCTGCACTTTAAAATTCGACCAGAATGATTTGGTCATTGAGAGTCTTGTTTTCAAAAATTCATAGTACATTGAGCATACCTTCAAATTTTCTGGGCAATATCTTTCTGGAAAGCTCTTTTCACAACCTATGTTTTTCATTTACATTCCACGGTCAAGTTCTGTAATCTTAGTTGGTTAAATTTCAAAATACTAGAGTGCACAGGTTCTGTTTCTGTTCTAACAGTTCACATTTTTATTATTTCTGAATTCATTACTTATCCGTTTCTAATGAGGCCTATCATTTTGGAAAGGTCTCGGAATTATCTTCAAATGTTGTGTTCTGTGTTTTTTAATTTAGGGTCATCTTGATATAGTAAAATAAGTTTCTTTCAGAACTGGTCATCGCAGATTTTTAAGTATAATAGTCATTTTGGGTGTATTGTGAATTGTGGTCATAAGTATGATGGTAAGTAATGTTAAATAACTATAGTAGTAAGTTGAATGCTTGATTATGTCATTAGTATGTTAAGTGGTTGTTGTTGTGTCGGTTGTATTCCGACTGGGAATGTAGTATAAGCGGGGAAGTGCTGCTGAAATTTCTAAAAATCCCTTAACCTTTTCAAAACATTATCGGCACGCTCTACTGCTAGTTATTATATACCAATCGGAATACTTTAGATGCTAATTGATATAGGTACTAGTCTACTAAGTTCATTAAATTATAATAATATTATAATAAATATATAATATAGTAATTTCGTGCTATGTGTTATATGTATATGTGTATGCTTATATAGATGATCTATTATACATTAATATATAGAGTCTAATATTATATACATACATATATATATATATATATATATATATATATATATATATATTTGATTATAGGTCCGAGCATTAGCAGGAAAGGTAAAGAGCCGGTAGTGAAGCTAGTGAGAAAGTCCGAGGGTCTTAGTAAAGCAGCTCGATAAGGCAAGTGTTAACCTCTTTCTCTTGTTTAAACCTTGCAGATTAAACCTTATTGATTATTGAGATTGCTCTTGTGATACCTTTGTAATGATAATACCTTTGTTATACCCTGAACCCAATCACAATTAATATTTTGTTGAAACTTTGATCGACCATTTCAAATTGATATAATACCTTTGTTCAATCCCTTGAATGCATGTGACCAAGTTATTCAGATTTATACTTATCGATTGTGGAATAGTACAATTTATTTTTATAACTTAAATTTCCTTATACTAGGCTGATCTTTTGTCAGTAAGTAAGAGGATGGTTTTAAATACTATGATATTGGAAATGTTGATTTACGATCAACTTGATTTTTAAAAAAAAATGACTGAGTGGGATAAAAATGAAAATGTTTTAGACCGTGACGCCGGTCTGTTATTTTATGGCTTTATGACATGGCCAATGTCAATAAGTGCAACTAGGATCCTACAATAAAGGAGGAGTCACATGTACGGGTGTGATATCCGGAGCTATTCGCGGGCTGATCACCCGGCTAGCTCGTAGCGTTCAAGTTGAAATCCCAGGTTTTCATAATGTTTTTAAATTGATGTTTAAAGTTGTAAACTCTTATCTTGGTTTCTCATTTCTTATGATTCAGTTCTTCAGAACTTAAACCAGATTTGGATATTTCTTATTCATCAGAACTTTGTTGAATACCCTTGCTACGTTTCATAATTATAACATTATTATTAGTTGAGCCTGATAAAGTTTATTGCTGATTTATTTGCACATGCTGAGCATTTGGCTCATTACCTTGCTATCTAACCTTTTTCAGCTAGACTAGAAGATGGTGCGAACCTAGCAAACTTGTAAGCAACTGGAGGGTCAGGTTGAGCATATCACGAGCAGTTTGTCAGGTTGAGCATATCACGAGCAGTTTGTGAGGCAGGTAGGATGTCAGTAGCAGGGATAGTCACCATAGTTTAGTTTTGATGTAATCTTTTGGAGTTGTAATCAAGGTTTGTAATGATAATAGATGTTTTCATACTCGAACCTGTTGGCATCCTAGGTTGGTGGGTGTTTTGGTTGTAAACTTTTATTAAGTTAATTATGTTTATCCATGGTATTATGTTAATGATGTAGTTATTATTATGGTAAATTTGGGGGTGTTACAAGTTGGTATCAGAGCCACAGGTTTGAGTCACTGAAACAATATAAGATTAGGTTAATAAGATTAGAGTAAATTAATAAGATAGTTATAATAAATGAATAGATACTTAGGATAGGTTGAGTTGTTAGGATTTGCCATAACCCTTAATCTCGTAACTCAAAATAGGTAGTTTATAGGTTTTATTTTAGGATCACTAAATTGAGGTATGGTTCGGGACGTATTGTATGCCATCTAGTGATCGATGAGCTTTAGAGGATAGTGAATCAGCTTCAGACGTGATTAGTGTTGGTATTTGCTATAGGGACTTGGTCTAATGGACAGCTGTGCTATCTTTTATTATCGTTTTATCATTTTATCGCTATGTAGGATTTTATTTTATCAGATTGTAGACTTATGGTTGTGGGATTTTGTATCGGATTATATTTATCGTGTGGTAGTGTTGCCATTGTTCTACGAGTAGTTCTAATATTTGCATCTTTATATATTACGTAATGTATACCTACTGTCCATTACATATACCTTGTGATCCACCATTTAAACTGTTGATACCATGACTGTTGTTCACCTTATACATATCTATATCATCAATGTTGTAAACCTATTTTTTTATCTCTTATAGCTATTATCAAACTATGCCACCCAGAAGGAGAGGCGGAAGAACCGCCAGAACTCCGGCTCATTCCGCTACAAATTCGAACCAACATAACCAAGATAACCATGACAATCCAGGAAATCATGATGCTGTAGACCTGAGTCAACTTGTTCAACTTTTACAACAACAGACTGCTACTCTTGCCCAACAACAACAAATTATTCAACAACAACAACAACAATTGCAGCAGCAGCAACCTAACCAGTCTGTAGTAACTTTCAAAGCTTTTCAAGCGGTTAAACCTCCCGAATTCCAAGGTTCGACAGATCCAGTAGAAGCCCAGAAGTGGTTAAAAGAGATTGAGAAAGCGTTTGAGTTGATCCAGGTTAGTGAGGAACAAAAGACGAAGTTTGCTGGTTATCTTTTGAAAGGTGAAGCCAATTATTGGTGGGAATCAACTAAGGCTTTGGAAGTAGATGTAGTGATACCTTGGGATCGATTTAAAAATGTGTTTCTAGACAAGTATTTTCCTAGGTATATGAAGGCTCAGATGGAATTGAAGTTTTTCGAGTTAAAGCAGAACAACATGAGTGTGGCAGAATATGAGAAGAAGTTTACAGAGTTGGCAAGATTTGTGCCAGAATATGTGGATTCAGAAGAGAAGAAAGCAAGGAGATTTCAGCAAGGTCTGAAATCATGGATTAGAGGAAGAATAGCTATGTTGGAACTGAATACTTATGCTGAGGTGATTCAGAAGGCGATTATAGTGGAAGGAGAAAGTGAGCAAGGTCAGAAGGAAAGATTTGACAGAAAAAGGAAGTTTGGACAAAAAATATGAAGGATCAAGTCAGAATGAAGCAACAAGTATATCTTGTCACCTTACTTCCGATAAATATCCAACATCTTGGATCATTAATTCAGGAGCATCAGCACACATGACTGGAGATTCTAGTATTCTGGAATCATATCATGACAAAACAGGCAATATAAGTGTTGCTAATGGAGATCAAGCACCTATTCATGGACAGGGCACCTCTCTTTGTCTTTCATCATCATTACCATTATCAGATGTTTTGCATGTTCCTTCTTTATCTGCAAATTTACTATCTGTTCACAGTATTACTGACAACCTCAATTGTTCGGTAACCTTTTTTTCTTCGCACTGTGTATTTCAGGATCTGGCGACAGGCAAGGTCCTTGGCAGTGGTAAAGAGGTCGATGGTCTCTATGTTATGGAAGGGAATTCTGTTTCTCCTTCAAATTATCAGGTGTCATCTAATTCTGTTTGTGAATCCTTGTATCAATGGCATAGACGGTTAGGTCATCCATCCTTTGGTGTTTTAACACACTTATTTCCTGCTTTAGTAAAACACTGTAATAAGGAAGATTTTTTTTGTGAACCATGTGAATTGGCTAAACATAAAAGATCAACTTATCCATCCAAAAAAAAAAAAGTTCTACCTTGTTTTCTATTATTCATACTGATGTTTGGGGTCCATTTAGAAATCCTACACACGATGGGTATAGGTGGTTTGTTGTCTTTGTTGATTGTTATTCTCGACTTACTTGGGTTTACCTTCTTAAACAAAAAAGTGAAGTTTTCGGGTGTTTTAAATATTTTCATCACATGCTACATACACAGTTTAATGCCTCTGTTAAAATCCTTCGAAGTGATAATGGTACTGAATATGGAGGTCCATTTACATCTTATTTGGACACGTGGTATTATTCATCAAACTACGTGTGTTAAAACTTCTCAACAAAATGGGGTAGCCGAAAGGAAAATTGGTCACTTAACACAGGTTGCACGGTCTCTTATGCTAACCATGTATGTTCCTAAATATCTTTGGGGAGAGGCAGTCATGACTGCGGCATATCTTATCAACCGTCTTCCTACCAATGTTCTAAACTTCAAAACACCGTTGTCATGTGTTCCTGCACCCTCTTCTCATCCACTTCCTCTTCGGGTATTTGGGAGTGTATGTTTTGCTCATAATCATGCACCCTCTCGAGATAAGCTTGATTCTCGGGCCCTTAGATGTGTTTTCATTGGATATTCCCCCACTCAGAAAGGGTATAAATGTTATCATCCTCCCTCACGTTGGGTATTTGTCAGTTACGATGTTACTTTCTGGGAGTCCATTTCTTATTTCTCTCCTGGCTCCTCCTCTTTGCTTCAGGGGGAGATAAACAGACACAGTCTTGATAATGAAACAAATGAGTCAGATCACAGTGAGTCACAGTCACTTCCGTTCATAAATATACCTATTCCAAACATTACCTCAAAATTGTTGCCTACGAATAATGAGTCTAATGAATTAAATAGGTTTGACAAGCCAGATTTGATTACATATTCCAGACGGAAAAGCAATGATATCACCACTTTACCGCATCCAGAGACCTCTGACCTCGAGACAGATCCTGCAAATCCTATATTTGAGCCAGAAAACGGTAATACTCCTGATCCCTCTCTAGATCTTCCTATTGCCATAAGAAAGGATGTACGTTCTTGTACTAACCATCCAATCTCAAATTTTGTATCTTATAATGCATTATCTCCTTCTTCATTTGCTTTTGTATCATCCTTGTCGAGTGTTTCTGTTCCTCATACTTGGCAGGATGCTTTATGTGATCCTAAATGGAAGGATGCTATGATAGAGGAAATGAATGCATTGAAACATAATAACACTTGGGAGTTAACTCATCTTCCTGCTGAAAGGAAACTAGTAGGATGAAGATGGGTGTTCACTGTGAAACAAAAGCCTAATGGATTGGTTGATAGGTACAAAGCAAGACTTGTGGCAAAAGGGTATACTCCGACTTATGGGATTGATTATCAGGAAACTTTTGCTCCAGTGGTAAAGATGGCCTTTATTCGAATCTTGATATCATGTGCAGCGAATCTCGGATGTGAAAAATGCATTCTTACATGGAGACCTAAAAGAAGAGGTCTACATGGATATCCCATCAGGTTTTTCTACAGCTGCAACCGTTGGGAAAGTATGTAAATTAAAGAAGACTATTTATGGTTTGAAGCAGTCTCCGAGAGATTGGTTTGGCAAATTCCAGACAGCAATGGTCAAATTTGACTATAAACAGAGCGATTCGGATCACACAATGTTTGTGAAGAGAAGGGGGAAAAATCACAGTCTTGATTGTCTATGTTGATGATATTGTGATCACTAGCAACGATACATTTGAGATTGTAGATGTAAAACAGAAACTGGCCTCTGAGTTTGAGATGAAAGATTTGGGAAAACTACGGTATTTCCTTGGTATTGAAGTCTCCAGAAGTTCAGGTGGCATCTTCCTTTCTCAACGGAAGTATACACTTGACCTTTTGAAAGAAACTGGTATGTTGGGATGTAGACCTGTAGACTCTCCTATAGAAGCGAATCATAAACTTTGTGGAGAAACAGGTGATATTGTCGATAAATCCCAATATCAAAGATTGGTCTGTAGGCTGATTTATCTTTCACATACACGACCAGATATAGCATATGCGGTAGGAATTGTAAGCAGATATATGCATGACCCTCGTCAACCTCATTTGGATGCAGTTTATATGATATTAAGGTATCTTAAGGCTGCTCCCGGAAAGGGAGTGATGTTTACTAAAAACAGTCACCTCGAGATTGAGGGCTATACAGATTCAGATTGGGCTGGTTGTCTAGATGACAGACGTTCTACTTCAGGATATTTTACGTTTGTTGGAGGTAACTTAGTTACTTGGCGAAGCAAGAAACAACCTGTTGTTGCTTTATCTAGTGCTGAGGCAGAGTACAGAGCAATGGCTAAAGGAGTGTGCGAACTGTTATGGATAAGGCTTCTTATTCAAGAATTAGGCCTTTCATCCGGAAATCCTATCAAGCTGTATTGTGACAACAAGGCCGCTATTAACATTGCTCACAACCCAGTTCAACATGATCGGACTAAACATATCGAGATTGATCGGCATTTTATCGAAGAAAAAAAATTAATAGTGATGTTATTAACATTCACTTTGTACGATCAGAAAACCAATTAGCCGATGTCTTAACTAAGGGTTTAGCTGGGAAAATGTTACATCCTCTTCTAAGCAAGTTGGGCATGAGTGTATTGGCTAATACTACATAGTACCTTGCCAGTGAAGCACTCCACACGACTAAGCATATAGGCCTAACAGATTGTGCCACGTAGGATAACTAACTACACTACAGGCTGGTCATTCTCTGTATATATATAGATAGAAACAGATAGAGTTAGTTAGATTAACAGAAATGATTGATAGTTAGTCTTGTAGAATGGTGTGTAGTTCATCTTCTCTGTACAAACACTCTTGTTAACTCTTGTTTACAATTCATATCAATGGAGCATTCTTGTTTCATTTAGATAAAGATTACATGGTATCAGAGCCTACAAAGCTCATTTTGATGGCGATCTGATCGTTAGCTGTTTCCGATCATCTTTCATCGTTTCCGTTTTGTTTTTTGCAGCGTTACGATCACACTTTACAGGTGTTTTCTGTCTTCTCTTCTTGAAATCGATACGTGTATAGTTTGATTGATTAAACTGTTTGATTCATCACGATTGAGTGATTTGTCTCTTTTCTGAGTAACTTTGTGGTTAAAATCTTGTTAAACTCTTGATATTTCATCCTTGATTCATGAAGATGAATGTGTTTGTTCGATCTTATTGATTTTCAGATCGATCTTGCTGATTTTCTGAGTAATCTTGTTGATTTTCTGAATAATCTTGTTGATCATTTGATCGATTGATCATCTCTATTCTATCGATTCTCGTTTTGTTATCGATCTCAGCGATTTATGTGATTTTCTCGATTTTCTGTGATTTCTGTTTTGATCTACGAACACTGAAATCTCTCATGGCTTCCTCTTCAACTAATCAATCAACAAATCAAGATCCTTCATCTGTGTATTACATTCATCCTTCTGATTCTTCAACTAATCAGCTTGTTTCTGTTAAATTCAATGGAGAAGGTTTTAATAACTGGAAACGTAGCATGATGCTAGTTCTATCAGCAAAGAACAAGTTAGGGTTTGTAAATGGTACTATAATTGTTCCTGAATCTACCTCTGTAGATTATAAGGCATGGCAACGTTGCAATGATTTAGTCACTTCTTGGATTTTGTTCAACCTGGATGTGAATATTGCCAGGAGTGTGTTGTTTTTGAAGACTGCTAGAGAGATATGGAAAGATTTGGAAGAAAGATTTGGATATGCTTCTATGACACAGCTATCCTCTTTGGAACAACAATTGGCTGAAATTCATCAAGGACAGATTAGTGTTTCAGAGTTTTACACTAAACTCAAAACAATTTGGGACAGTTTGGATGATGCTAATCCTTTACCAACTTGTACTTGTGTGAAATGTACTTGTGACTTGACAGGCAAAATTCAGAAAATGCAGCAAGAACAGAGGGTTCTCCAGTTTTTAATGAAGTTAAATGATAATTTCTCTGCTGTAAGAGGAAGCATATTGATGATGACACCAATGTTGAATGTGACACAAGCTTATCGATTGATAGCTCAAGAAGAAAATCATAAGGAATTCTCTCAACAGACTAGTAATAATGATGTTGTTGCTTTTGTTGCAGACAGAAGGAGGTTTAATAGTAACTATTCTGGTTCTAACACTCACTATGGATCTAAGTTTCAACAGCAGAACTCAATCTTGAGTAACTCTCAAAATCAGAAATCTCAGGCCAGCAACAGTTTTGTTAAGAAACCAGGAAATTCCTATTATTGCACTCATTGCAATATGAATGGTCATAGTATTGACAGATGTTTTCGACTTCATGGATTTCCACCTGGTTTCAAGAGTAATAGAGACAGGAAAATTGCAGCTTTTTCTTCTACATCTGACCCAGTTGATGAGCATAATGATGATGCACCTGTTTCTACATCTAATATCTCAGTTGAACAATATAATCATTTGATTGAATTGCTTGGTAAACAACAGTGATAAAGACCAAGATAGTCATACTGGCCATGCACTACTTGCAGGTAAAGTGTGCCTAATGTCCTCTTGTACAAAGGACTGGTTTTTAGACAGTGGAGCAACCGATCACATTAGTCCTTATGCAGATGATTTTTCTACTCTTAATCCAGTTACTGAAGCCAATAATCACATTACAATACCAGATGGGAGCCAAATTAAAGTTACACATATTGGAACAGTGATTTTAAATGATAAAATCACTCTTTCAAATGTTCTTCTTGTTCCAGCATTTCATTATAGATTGTTATCAGTTCATAAACTTTGTAAAGATATGAACTCTAATATAACTTTCTCTGCTAATCAATGTTATCTCCAGGACCTCTCTCAGAAGCAACCGGCAATGCTTCTTGGTGAACTTCACACTGGACTTTATACTGTCAAACCTCAAAATGCTATTTCAGATGTTCAATTCTTTAAGTCCTCAGCTGGTTTTCTTAGTATTTCTGAAGATTGTAAACTTTGGCATCTTCGATTAAGTCATGTTCCTTTTACTCAGTTGAAGCTACTCAAGTCTTCTTGTCAGCTCAAAGATGGTGAAATCAAAATTCAAGACTCATTTTGCCAGATATGTCCAAAAGCAAAACAGACTAGAAACTCATTTCCTGTTAGTAGCATTAAGACTACTTCTATCTTTGAATTGTTACATGTGGATGTTTGGGGACCTTACAAGGTCAAGAATCATAATCATTGTACTCAATTTGTTACCATTGTAGATGATTACAGTCGTTACACTTGGGTACATTTGATAAGATACAAATCTGAAGTTGCTTCTGTCATTTCTTCGTTTATTCTATATGCTGAAAAACAGTTCTCTAAATCAGTTTTGAGCATACGATCTGATAATGCTAAAGAATTCACAGAAGGGTCACTCAAATTATTTCTTCAGTCCAAGGGTATTATTCATCAAACAAGTTGTAGCTATACTCCTCAGCAAAACGGAGTTGTGGAAAGGAAACATCGTCACCTACTTGAGACTGCTCGAGCACTTCAGTTTCAATCAAATTTGCCTGCACATTTCTGGGGTGAGACTATTTTGTGTGCTACTTTCCTGATAAATCGTATGCCTCTCAAAAGTATTAACTATTTCACTCCATACTATAAGCTTTATAATTCCGCACCTCCTTTGGATACTCTTCGTGTCTTTGGATGCTTATGTTATGTGTCAACCATTAAGCCTCATCGCAGTAAATTTTCACCACGAGCTACACCTTGCATTTTCATAGGCTACCCAGCTAATCAAAAGGCTTACAAAGTTTTGGATTTACAGTCTAATGAAATATTCATTTCTCGAGATGTTATCTTTTATGAACATAATTTTCCATACCACATTATATCCCATCACTTCAAATCCAAACAAGATTTTCTTTCATCTACTTTTCTCCCTAATGTTACAACTTTTTCTTCCCCCTCACAATTTGATGATGATATTACACAGCCTTCACATATCAATAATTCTCTACCTGATACTGATTCTCAAACTCATACTGATACAAATATCAGTTCATCTCCTTCCACTACTTCATCATCTTCTACTGTTGATTCTACTAATAACAGTAATTCTGAGTCATCATCTGTTTCTGCTATACCTCTTCGACAGTCTACCAGAATTAAGACAGTTCCATCATATCTTAATTCTTATCACTGTCATCTTGCTTCACTACATAAACCTCCACATTGGTGCAATTTGGTTAGTTATGACAACATGCCAGATTCTCACAAAGCTTTTCTTGTTCATCATAATTCTCTTGTCGAGCCTACATGCTACAGAGAAGCTGCTTCTCAACCTTTATGGGTTGAAGCCATGAATAAAGAAATTAAAGCACTCAATGATAATCACACTTGGGACTTAGTTGACTTGCCTCCTGGAAAGAAATCTATAGAATGTAAGTGGGTATACAAAACCAAGTTGAATGCAGATGGTACCCTTGAACGTTGCAAGGCACGTTTAGTTGCAAAGGGGTTCACTCAGCAACATGGAATTGATTACGATGAGACGTTTTCACCAGTTATAAAAATGAGTTCTGTTCGTTGTTTAATAGCACTTGCAGCAAGTCGAAAGTGGCCGTTATTCCAGTTAGATGTAAACAACGCATTTCTTCACGGTGATCTTAGTGAAGAGGTTTACATGAAGGTTCCTCTTGGTGTTTCTCATCAACCTAATCAAGTATGTCGTCTTCGTAAATCCTTATATGGACTCAAACAAGCTTCTCGTAAGTGGTTTGAGAAATTAGCAAGCGAGTTGGTTTCACTTGGTTATACTCAGTCTAAAAACGACTATAGTATGTTCATTAAAAGATGTTCTACTACTATCACCATTGTTGCTGTTTATGTCGACGATATAATAGTCACTGGTGACAATTCTCTGGAAATTGAAGACCTTAAAACCCATTTACATCATGCTTTCAGTATCAAAGATCTGAGAATTCTTCACTATTTCCTTGGCATAGAAGTTGGCTATGTTAAAGAAGGTATTTTGCTCAGTCAACGAAAATTCACAAATGACATAGTCAAAGCCTGTGATTTTGATCTTTCTAAACCAGCTGTGACTCCATTGCCTCTACATTTAAAATTGTCAGCTGACACAGGAGATGTTTATCCTCATCCAGATCATTATCGATCTCTTGTAGGTAAACTTAACTATCTAACCAATACACGTCCTGACTTATCTTATGCTGTCCAAACCTTAAGCCAGTACATGGACCAAGACAACCTCATTTTGATGCTTTATGTCATACACTTCGATATGTTGCTCACACTATTGGTCAAGGTATCTTATTAAAGGCCTCAGATTCTCTCACAATTCAAGCATTCTCTAACTCTGATTGGGCTTCTTGTGTTGATACTAGACGATCCATTACTGGTTATATAATGTTATTTGGTCAATCTCCTGTCTCCTGGAAATCAAAGAAACAATCTACTGTTTCTCGTTCGTCTGCAGAGGCTGAGTATCGTGCTATGGCCTCTGCAGCATCTGAGGTAACTTGGTTGGTTCGTTTATTAGAAGAAATGGGTGTCACGAACCTCAAACCAATCACTCTTCACTGTGATAACCAGTCTGCATTACACATTGCCAGAAATCCTGTCTTCCATGAGAGAACTAAGCACATTGAGCTTGATTGCCACTTCACACGAGATAAAGTACTTGAAGGACTGTTACAGCTTTCTTACTTACCTACTCAACATCAACTAGCTGACATTCTCACGAAGATTCTTCCTTCTCCACAGTTTAAAGATTTGCTGTCCAAGCTGGGAATGTCTCCGAAATTTGATTCTGTTTCCTCACCATCTCCCAGCTTGAGGGGGGGTATTGGCTAATACTACACAGTACCTTGCCAGTGAAGCACTCCACACGACTAAGCATATAGGCCTAACAGATTGTGCCACGTAGGATAACTAACTACACTACAGGCTGGTCATTCTCTGTATATATATAGATAGAAACAGATAGAGTTAGTTAGATTAACAGAAATGATTGATAGTTAGTCTTGTAGAATGGTGTGTAGTTCATCTTCTCTGTACAAACACTCTTGTTAACTCTTGTTTACAATTCATATCAATGGAGCATTCTTGTTTCATTTAGATAAAGATTACAGAGTGTTATATATGCATCAACTTGAGGGAGAGTGTTAAATTATTACTCACCAACCACACTACTACATTCATCATTATGTCCCACACTACTACATTCATCATTATGTCTACACTTTCATCATTATGTTGTATTAGTTAGTTCTATATGAGTCCTCCTGTTGTAACCAAATCTGATAATCAATATACATTTCTTTCTTGCAATTCTTCTTCTACTACTACTGTTAAGACATATGTTGTGTATATAACTTTCTTCCCTGTTCTTGTCTTGATAGATATGTCCAGTTGTCCACAGTACAGCCTTTAGTTTTTGCATGCTTACAAGTTACATTAAACAGACATTATAAACTACTTTTTATTTGATTTCAACAGGCAGAGGAGATGGCCCAGACATTCAGGGAAAGGATTGCTCAAGCAGAAGCCATGGCTCGTGCTGACGTGCTGAGATTGCAGCCTGAGGTATGCAAATGCTTTATTTAGTTGAATTTTGCTCCTAGTCTTAGGTGTACTCCAAGACTAATCCTTTTAAATATAATCAATTTTTATACTTTTGCAGAGTAGATTACTCTTAGGTCCTCTGGTGTCAGAATCACCTGCAAAGGGTCTAGATTTAAGTGATATACCTGCAGTTGATGACTAGTACGAACAGAACAGAACTTCTGTAACGTTCATTAATACTACTCCCTCCGTCTCATAATATGTTTCCTGTTTGAAAAAACACGTTTGCCAACGCACACTTTTGATCGTTAATATCTTGAATTTTGTATTAGTACTAAATATAAAAACTTAACTGTATTAAAGTACTCATAAATACGAATCCAACAAGATCACTCATGACTATATTTTATCTTATAAATTATGCGTAAATTAGTAGTCAATCGTTTAAAATGAACAGTATCAAAAGTCAAAACTGGAAATATAATAAGGCACGGAGGGAGTATAGTGTGCACATAAAATCTTGTAATTATTTAGCCTAATGCTGATCAATACTTTGCTACTCTCAACCATAGTAATTATTTATGAGCCATATTTAAGGTGCATAAATTTCTGCATTTCAAAATTTCAAATTCAAAGAGTACAAAGTGCCTGCTCAGTATCTGTACACAGCCATACACTATACATAGAAGATATATCCGCAAAATTTAGGATATAAAAATTCATGAAGATGTGGAAATGTCTGAAGAAGCAAAGAATTTATTGATAAAAATTGGTGTTGATGCCTCCCTACGATATGCCATCCACCTCTGATGCATTGGCTTGCCAGAAGCGAAAGGGTAAGATTGTGGAAATGGAGGATGAAAATTAGTAGTGTTTACAATCTATTACGGATGTAAGGAGATTAACCACAACATTTACCAATTTCTCCCTACAACAGTTAGAAAGGCTAGTAAGGAACTAATGGCTCCAGTTCACCTTCAAGTTCGTAGATAAGGAAAAGTTATAGATTTTTTATGTCAATAGATAGTCGAAGGTAACAAGAAGATGCACGTTCAGAAGGAAAAGTTATGCTTGTGGAACTATGCTTGTGTGTATAACAAGAACTATCCATCGTGGCATTTGAAAGAGGGAGGGAAATGCGGGCAAGGATATGTTAAGAAAGTGTTACAGGTATTTTTGTGTAACGGATTAGATTCGGATATGATAGAGCAGGGCAATGTGTTATATATTCTTGATTTTATCTTTAATACATCTAAGCTAAATCTTGGTATTAGGTTGGAATTTTGCAGGTCTATATGGTCGCTCTCTTTCTAACATTCCTTGTTTCTATGTTTTTTTAATTTTTTTTCCCGGGACACTTCATATGCACCTTAAATATGGCTCATATTTAAGGTTGCATATGGCTTCGTATGAATTTTCAGTTTTTTTTAATTTTTTTATGTTTCTATACGCCTGTAACACTTCAAACTGCACAGTATTTATTAGACCTGACAATTCGTTCGTTTCGTATACTTTCGTGTCGTGTACTTTCGTGTTTCGTATACGTAATGTCAAATCCAAAATCGATCCGTTAAGGATTCGTTTCGTGTTCGTGTATCTTTATTTCGTGTACATTTCGTGTCGTGTTTCGTGTAATTTTTGAATAAAAATAAAATATTTAAATATTAATTTTTTACTAGTCGAGTCTTAAGTCAATATGTCATAAGGAATGAAAAGTGTTTAAATCTTGTGAAACTAAAATTTGAAACTATTTTGTATTTATCTTATGTAAAAATTATGTATAAAATATCATTTTAAAATATGTATTCATATAATTTTAATAAAATTATTTAAATATTTTTTTATTTCGTGTATTTTTGTTTCGTGTCGTGTACCCAAGGGTAAACCCAAAACTGATACTAAATTCATCCGTGTAATTTCGTGTTCGTGTACTTTATGTTCGTGTACCGTAAAGGTTAACTCAAACCCGTAATTTTCGTGTCGTGTACGAAATTGCCGGCTCTAATATTTTTGTGGACATTCTTGGGATGATTGTTACACCGTTAAAGATAGTCCTATCTAGATACATTAATGTGCATTCTTAAGATGGGGCGAGCTTGCAGCTAATAGCTACCCTCAAGCTCTTGAACATTGCAAGTCTCATAAATCATAAGCTACTTATTTAAAAGTAGACAAAGAATAAAAAGCATGTGCTAAATTTGATATGTGTAGCCATGGTTATAAAAATCGGTAATCGGTATAAATCGGTTGAGATACCGATTTAAGATTAATCAGGTAATCGGGGATTAATCGGAAGGATTAATCGGAGTAGTAATTGGATATTATAATAATATTTAATATATTAATCTAATTTACAGTTAAACATATCATTTTAAATAAATTTATAGGATTAATCGGATTTCAAAAATCGAATCGGTTAGCTACCTTACAGAGGATTAATCGGGGATTAATCGATTAAATCGGGGATTTTTAGAACCATGTGTGTAACCGTGTAGGACCAGTTTGTTATTATCACAATAAACGTAAAACACGAGCTTGATTTGATGCATGTAAGAAATGTTTGCTAGATTTGATATATGATATTTCTTATCAATAATACTGAAGCCCAACTTCAATTATCATTTTTACATATAGCAGTTCAACTCATCTCATATGGTAAAAGATCAGACCTCAGAAAAATTCTATCTTAGCAAGAACTTATCCTCGTACCATATTTTCTCGTCGAGCATACTCTCGTGATATAGATGGATTGGGCTACAAACACATTGACCACCTGTGTTTGGAACCCACTTTAATATCGCCGAGACATACAGCCGTGGACCAGGATGAGGAGTGATTTTCACACTCAAGACAAAACCATGTTCTTCTCCGGGTTTAAACTCCAAAGAGTTAGGTTCCACCTCGATCTCAACCTTAGGATCTAAGGATTTGTTGAAGTAGTCGATTTCAGATCTGTAAACTACCTTTTTACCTTCAACAATATTCACGTCCTTAAGTTTGCGAGAAAATTTCTTCTCGCACATCCCAAGAGAATAAGAAAATGAAGCTGCGAACGTAGGGAGGTTGAGATCGAATATTGGACGTTTTTCATAAACGTACTCTTTGAAGTGATGGTAACTTTCTTCATAAACCAAGCCTGGATTGAGGGCACTTTTCAAGTCTATTGAACCAGCCCCGTAACTGAATTCATTTCCAGGGATACGTCTTGATGAGAAACTCGAAGCTACATATAGAAGCATGTTTTAGAGTTAATAAATGAATGATGTGTGTGTATATGCATCTCATGACACATCCCAATAGCAATCATTTTTCTGTGTACCTGTGGTTATTAGAGCAGATTTCACAGCTGATGGACTGAAATAGGGATATCTAGACCAAACAACAAGAGCACACGCTGCCACGTAAGGGCAAGCATATGATGTCCCGGAACCTACAGTGTTGTCGCTGTACAACTCTTTCACAAAATCTGCAAGGTTGTCATTGTACGACTTTCTTTTGCGCTTTTTAGTATTTTTTTTTTTCTTGACGAAACGCTTTTTAGTAGTTAATTCTTCTTCAAGTTGTTCAAGTTCGCTGTGGTTGACTGGGATTCCAGAAGGGTGGGACATCCGAATAGCAAAAGCTGGAGCAACCACGTCTGGCTGTAAATATATTACAGAATTAATGAGTTAGTCCGATTACATGGCAATGAATCACCAAGTCAAATGAATAAAAATTAATACCCAAATAAGGACAGAAAAGAAAAACTCACAGTTATGTTGTTTTTGTAGAATCTTGAGGGACCTCTCGGTGAGAAGTAAGTTACAGTATCCCCTCTTTCATCTTTTATGTATTTGCTTTTTAAAATTCGTACAAAAATCGTATTCCTGCAATACAATAGTAGAATTTAGCTATTATGCTAAAACAGGTCTATTAATCATTAAAAGAGAACGTAAATTAAGGGGAAAAAATACCCAAGTTTATTGTGCCATTTATGCAGTTGCTTAACTTCATCTTCACTAATTAAAGCCACTGAAGCACTGGAAATACATGTTGATAGTACATGCTGGCGCAAATTTGTGTCAGGAGAGAGTAAGCAACAGACATCAGGTTTCACATGAGTACGTAAGAGAATACGTTCTTGATTCCAATGTTCGTATTTATTTACCCTGCACACAAAATTTATAGGGCACATGGAAAGAAATATTAGTCACTACTTTCCAAATTATTAAATAAGAAAATTAAATTGATAAGAAAATGATGACATGGTACCCCAATTTAAGAAACGGGGTTTGGATCATATTTAGAGACATTCCCTGCAAAAAAATAAAATTAATGAAATAAAAGAATAAAACAAAAAAATGATGTTTGTTTTCCGTATATTTTACACCAAATACTCGCTCCATCCCATTTTACAAGTTCATTTTCTAACAAACACATATATTAAGTTAAAGGTTGGTTAGATAATATTTTTCAACTAATACCATTAGTTAATTGGAAAATGAGAATAGCGAGTTTGAAAAAAATCAAATTTTAGATATAATAAATGTAAGGATAGTTTTGGAAAATTACCTTAAATTTGTATTGAAAAAATAAAAAGGAACATATAAAATGGAAAAAATTCAATTTACAAAATGGACATATATTTTGAAGTAGTCAAAAGGGACATATATTTTGAAGTAGTTAAAATGGGAAAAATTCAATTTACAAAAGTACCTGTAACCTAGCTATTATCATAAAAATTTCCTTTTCACATTCCACTGTCTCCAAAACTTCGATTGACGGGACATGTTCCCTTATGGCAATTTCTATCTCAGTCAATAGGAGTTGTCCGTTTGTATGGCCACCAACTGTTATTCCCCATGGATAACCGCATAATACTGATCCTTCAATTGGGCCAAAATTGCCACCAACTGTACATAGTAATGATCCTCTTCTGTATGCATCCAACGTGTGTAAGGCAAACTCATCCTCTGTTGGATGGTAACTTTTAAAAAAACTAGTAATACCCTTC
Organism: Kitagawia praeruptora; assembly: GCA_037693485.1. NCBI lineage: Eukaryota > Viridiplantae > Streptophyta > Magnoliopsida > Apiales > Apiaceae > Kitagawia > Kitagawia praeruptora. The sequence goes on along the minus strand of CM075348.1, from coordinate 2,003,364 downwards.
CCTATCGACATGGAAATGACTTTAACTCCGTCCCTTACTGCTCGATCTACTGCCTTGATTGATAAACCATGATCATCACAATAAGCGCAGCCCACAGAATAGGTATACAGCTTTGCGCCAACACATACACCTTGAACGACATCCTTAAACATGTCAAAAAAGTTAACATGTCTACGCACGCCACAAATTATTGATGCACAGCAGAACCCGTGTGGATTTATTATTGCATCATTTTTTGAGGGACATTCAGGGGAGTGGAAGCCTCGATAAATTGGTGAACTGCATTTATAGAATTAAGATGGTATAAAGATATTGAAATACACATGAGTGGGAGATGCCGGGGAATAACACACGATGCAGAGAAAATTTTGTATAACCTTTCGAAACACTTGATGTCAGCATCATTCAGTTTTCCATTATAGCCCAAATCAATGACGCCAATTTTAGCACCATTCACCTGATAAACATCTGAGCACAATTAAATCAAACTATTAGTTATGGTGAGTTAGGCGGCCAAGTGAATCAGAACTTTTCATAATAAAGAAATATTAATATAAATGTAATGGGATTTCATGAAATATTATTACTTTAAAAAAAGAATAAAAAAAACAATTTTCAATAGCATGGCATATTGGTGAAGTCCAGGATTTATGATGAAGGAACAACAGTGGAAGTCGGGTGTTCATGGGTCTGGTTAATCCTGTTAGTTAGAGCAATATTTTTTACAATCCCAACTCAATTTAATGAATTTAATTTTTTTTTAACCCAAATTGTAAAAATTAAATTACAATCCAACCCTGCCCCATTGGACATCGATGGATTGAATAATTTTATAAAATTAATTTTAAGACTATATCATATATATCCGCTCATTTAGAAAATTTAAATAAAATAAAATATGTAGGACCTACAATTTTAATGCTAATATTTAGTTTTAATTAACAATATTGTTTTAATAATATAAATGATTTCATAAGTCAAAAGTATACATACGAAATATTTTACCTGCAAAATTCACATATTCACGTGCAACATTCACATATTCACGTACATCTTCATGTTCATCATTACCTGCATCTCCTCCTTGTCTAATATCGTCCGAATTGCTATAAAGGAATAAAGAAGATAGATTAGCAAAAAAAAAAAAGAGAATATTCTAATCAATTGGAAAAAAATTTGGTTTAGAAAAATTATATTTAGATGTCATTTAATTTAAGTACGATTACTTTTTTCATAATCATAAAACTGTAAAATCGAATGATTTAATAAAAATAATTTTACGAATGCAATCAAAACTTAAAATTTTAAAATAACTTCCTATAAGTTTCATTTCTCTTTAAAAAAAAAAGGATACGTTTCATTTTGGAGATGTAAAAATGAAAGTCAAAATGTATCCTAGTTTATTGAAAATATATGTACAGTATATATATACGTAGGTCATTTATAAGGAATATTACAAAGAATACTAAAAAATATATATAGTCTTACATAAAATTATATTTAGATTCTAATTTTTAGATCAATTTTTATTTATAAATAAATATAGAATTTAACAAAAATTAGGTTAAAATATACAATTATTAAACATAATTTTTTGTTACTAAAATATATATAGGATTTTATACTAGATTTTATAATAACATCTATTAAAATATATAAATTTCTCAAAAATAAAAAAAATTAAAAAATTAAACACACTTCATTAAGCCGACATCCTCCCACTACTTAGTTTAAATTTTAGAATTTTTATGAGTTATTTAATTGGTAAAAATAAATTCATTCTTAATTTGTTTTTTAAAAAATGGTATGGAAAAATTATATTAGATTTTATTTATTTTAAGTAAGACAACTTTTTTCAGAATTATAAAAATATTAATATCGAATAATTTAATAAAAATAATACTATGAATGCAATCAAAATTTAAATCTTTAAAATTACTTCCTTGTAAATTTCATTTATCTTTTAAAAAAAAGCATAAGTTTCATTTTGGAGACATAATCTACCTTAGCACTATACTATAAAGTATAATTAATATAACATATGATGAGTTTTTCTAACACAAATGTAACCGATTGAATATATATTTTTTTGTTAACAGAAAAGTCGAAATGTAATATGTGGGTCATTACTTTATAAGGAATACCATGATGAATAATTAAAAAAAATTATATTATCTAATATAAAATTGTATTAAAATTCTAATTTTCACATCAATTTTATTTTTATAAATAAGTTTAGAATCTAACACAAAATTAGGTTCAAATATAACATGATTATACATAATTTATTTTTATTAATATATATATATATATATAAGAGTCTATATATACTGGATTCTATAATGACTTTTAAGAAATGTTTGAATTTAAATTTAGATGAGATTCCACATTAAATTTGATATATTAAACTTAATTAATCAATTTTATAAAAAAAGGATAGTATTATGATAATATTTTTTCAAAGTGTAACTCTGTATATGTATAGTGTATTAAATACTTGACAAAACATAAATTTTTACTTTAATTTTTCTTCATCTATTAAAATATTATTTTAGGAGTACATCACGTTGATGATGTTGCTATCTTTATTTTTACGTTTTAAATAAAATTAATTGAGGCTGCAATTATGAGAGAAAAAACACATTTACAAATAAAGATATTTTTACAAATTAAATTATTTATAAAGTTTGAAATTAAATTAAATTAAACTAAATTGAAACAATTTCAGATGAAATATATATATATATTCGTAATCAAATTATATATAAGGTCCAAGATCAAATAAATAAATTCCAATCGATTCTAAAATGATCGATCCATTTTTTGAACATGTAATAAATTAAATAAAATAACTTGAAAATCAAAAAGAAAGAAGAAGAGAATTGAACGAAACACGTCGGCTATTTACTATAATAAAACGTCGGCTATTTACTATAAATAAAAAAAATTAAATACAATAATTAAAAAAAATTCAATAAGCTGCCACGTATAGATAGATTATATAAACAAAAATTACGTTGATGAAGCAAAGGAGCCTGAGTTGCTTGGGGGTAATGATCTGTCCATAGGGCCTTCGGTACCATCATTTGTAGAATAGCTCCTCACTACGCGATGATGCTCTTGTAGTATGCACATCAGAGCTTCCTGAATCTCTGTCATTGGGGGTCGGAACTCCTTCTGAGGCTGGTTCAATTATTTCCATTCAGATGACAGAAACATGAAAAGCTAATCGCTATATACCACATACGTAAGATGCATACTACAATACGTTATCAGGTGATTACTTTTATATCCATTAAGAAGTGAAAATAGACCAACTTCAGTTTTCTACTTTTATCCAAGAATCTATGTTGTTTTATCACTAGAGCTCTTCAAATATAATTCTATATGCTGTTGGAGTGGTTGATGGTTTGGTACTGGTTAAAACAGGTACTAAATTTTTTAGACAGAACAATAGGGTGAAACTTGTCCGAGAACCCATATTATACTTTCCAGAGATGGTGATTGCATTAGAATTTAGATGTAGAGATACCTGAATGCAAAGCGAGATGATATCAGCAAAACGAGACAAAGCCTTAGATGGAATCGTCCTTTTAATGGCTGGATCAACCATCTGTTCCAAAGATTCATTGTCATGCAGCTGGGACGATGCCCAACTCACTAATGATTGCTCTCCTCTTGGTTTTGAACTGTTTAAGAAAAGCAGCATTACAAGGAAACATGACAGAAAGGAAGGACAAGGATTCTAAAAAGTAGGACGCATCTGAACCTGTCTAAGGGCCTCCTTCCAGTTAGAAGCTCTAAGAGCAGCACCCCAAAAGCGTATACATCGCCCTTCATGTTACAAATCCCAGACTGGATGTGTTCTGGTGCAATGTAACCAGTATCACCAATAGCCATTTCGGAAGCCTGAATGCAATAGCGTCAGATTTTGTTTATTAGTTTGAAACTTCTTGTTAGCAATAAATTGTGTTTCTATGTTTTCACTGCCTTATCATGCTGTCACTTGACTAGAGCTTTTGAGAGCATGGAAAATAAACTTACGCTGGTGTGCTTAAAGTTTTTTGTTATCTTTCTCCAAAATTAGAATGTTTATGAAATAATTTCTCTCAAAATACCACATGTACGTATTTAAAGGCAAAAAAGATTGTACTAAAAAAATTTACCTTAGTTTTGATCTTGTTGCTTGTAAGAGGCTTTAGAACAGCTAGCCCAGTATCGCAGATATGGGGCATAAGATCCTCATCAAGTAATATGTTAGCTGCCTTTAAGTTGCTGTGAGCAACAGGAGGCATGCATGTCGTATGCAAATAGCTGGAAACATCATATATAGATAAAAAAATAATCAAGAACTGAAACAGGAAGGTTATCTGCATTCAAAGTAGAAATATCATGATCACATGAGGATGCACGAATCCTAATTTTTCTAATTGCAGGAATTTCAAATGCATAACCTTCTTCAAAACATCAATTTGCATATTCAAACATTCCAGTTACCTTCATCGAGATAAAGATTACTTACTTCAAAGCGCGAGCTACCCCAAGAGCAACTCGGAGGCGAAGGCCCCAAGACAGAGGCATGTAGGACTCACAATGCAAAGCATCATCCAAAGACAAGTTTCTAACATGCTCGTACACAAGGATATGCTGTCCATGCTCTACGCAATAGCCAACTAGTTTTACAATGTTGGGATGCCTCAAACGGGCTACATTCCATATCACATCAAGAAATTTTTCTTCTTCATGCAGGGCCAGTGCTACTGTATTGACATTCTTCACAGCAAAAATCTTGCAGAAGATAGAAATATAATCAACTACTGTAAATTGTTTGAACGTATAAGTTTTAGTACGATAGAAGGTTTAGTTTGAAGTACTTGTCCACCGGGGAACTCTGCTTTGTAAACAGAACCCAAAGATCCTTCTCCAAGAAGGTTCGGTTCGCTAAAGGAGTCCGTTGCTGCTTGAAGCTCTGCCACACTGTAGATCTTTGTACCTATTGGGATTCTGCTCTTCCTGGAGAAACTTCTTCGAGATATTCTCATAGTTCTGGTTCGAAGAGGTGGGATCAATCTGAGGAGAACTAATAGCTGATACTTCTGAGCCATCCTCGGGACCAGTGGAAGAGAACTCTGAAACCAGCACAAAGAATTTGTCGGATTAGTAATATGCTGTTGTAGCCCTTTGGAATAAGAAAGACAAGAAGAAAAATATTTAATGTCACCTCTGGCTGTACCGACTGGAAGAGACTGCCATGAGCTATGACTGCCCTCCAAGCGTCTCAGCCTTCTTCCCCTTTCTCGAATACGGGCCACTGCAAAGAAAGCTGCACAGGCTGCCAGAAGTGTAAACCCACCAACTATAGAAGCAATTCCACCAGGACCAAGTCCTTTCTTTTTGTGCTTGTGTGCATGATGAGATGGATAGCTCTCAACAGCACTCGACTCAGTAGACGGTGGACTAGTGATGTTGGGTGTGGTATCCAACGGGAAAAACCAGGGTGGATAATTTTCTTCTCTGTGGAATTTATTTCCCCCAATCCTAATTTTTTGATAAAAACACATAAATCAATGATAAGTGTACCTGTAAAAGAAAAAAAATTAAACTAGGGATCCTGCTTCTTACCATAGGTTCTCAATAGATTGAAACGTCTCTGGAATGACACCGCTAAAGTGGTTATCTTGGATATCCCTGGTGACAAATATGGTGAGTTCACAGAACAGACATATGAAACACATTCAAATCATAGGTATAAGAAGATTTCACAGAAAAAGCGTACAGATCAGAGAATGGGAGGTTAGACAGAATGATAACTGATCCAGTAAATCCATTGCTTTCTAAGAACCTGCAGACCAGTCAAAGTAAATTAGAAGGCCTCTAAATGCTGCAAAATACTGCTAATACATATGAATTGATCAAGCTGAGGACTCACAATCTGGTCAGATTTTTCAAAGATCCAAATGAACTGGGTAGATCTCCGGTAAAATTATTGTATGACAAATCCCTGAGACAACAGATTGATTTATTTTTTTTAAAATCAGCGACTATATGTTCTGAGTGAGTACAGGTCACTATTTTAAGAGATCCGGTAGAGAAGACAGAATTATAAACATTTTGTTTTCACTTTCCATTACAGTTTACACTAATAATTAATTCTTACTTACCCAAGTACAAAATCATTGTATCTATGTAGCTTTTTCCTCTTTCATTTTTTATTTATTTAAAGTTTATCCACATAGATTCAGTGTTTACATTAAAAAGATCTTTGATTGTTATATATACCTAAGCACACATTTCATAATTAACATGAAGCATCGATGAATAAAACTATAGATATTCGTCTTTCTGGCATATTAAAATAAGAAATTCCAGTAGTAGATAACAAGGCCTGGAAATATTACCAATTTTTGAAAATGCAGTACAAGTACTTGGGATAGATATTTAAATGAAAATCATTTATCAGCGCAAGTCCTATACAGCTGGGAATACTTCTTCGGCAACTGAGCCACCACTAAATTACCATGCAGACTATATGTTGCATATCTATACCAGTATATTGACTGTACTTTTTAAATACAAATAATAGGAGGAAGAAGAAATCCTACATTTCTTTGAGATTTATGAGTCCTGTGAAAACGTCTCCAATTGGTCCAGATAGTGAGTTGTGGCTTAGGTTCCTGTCGAGAAATGTAAACTTGAGTTTATCATATTCTATCCGAATGAGCAAATTTAAGCCATAAATGGACAATGTACTCACAGATGCCGAAGATGTTTCATGTTTGTCAAGGAGTATGGCATGTTCTGGCTGAAATTGTTGTCAGCCAAGTTTCTGAAATGAAGTAAAGGGAGAGGAAAAATATAAATACAGAAACTATGTAGATGCATAACATGATCATTAAGGAGATGCCTTACAAGTGTGTGACATTAGCTGGTAAGTTGTACGGAATTTCACCCTGAATGTGGTTTGAGCTAATATCCCTGATAGAAATGTCAAATGAACCAAAAAATTGTCTTCTATATCAGCGCTTCAAATTAATATAAATTATGTTTTTCAGAATAACTTACAACTGCTTCAAGTTATGAAGATTGGACAGCTGGAACCCTAGGTTACCACCAAGCTGAAGCCCCGGAATTATACTGCAAGTCAATGATGATAAGTAAATTCTTTATGCTTTAATCAAGTTATTAGAGCAGAACATAAATGAGGATGGCTGTCTTTACAGGTGAATAACTGATGAGCCGTTGCAGGTAACTCCTGTCCATGACTCTGCACATGGATCCCCACCATCAGTCTTCCATCCCTTGAGCTGTGATGGAATATTCAGGGTTCTGTACAGGTCTTGAAGAGCTTTGGCTACATCAGTTAAGCCAGAAAACCAGTAAGTCAGACTGAATTTTTTTAATCTTTTAGTGTAGTACTTCTAAACCCAAAATTGCAGAGTGCAACCAGTGAACTTCTTATCTATGTTACACCTTATAACTACCATGTCAAATATCATTAATGTAGCATGCAAAATGATCGTCGCAATTGTTTAACGTCAAATTTGCACAACCAGTACTAGATCTAGATCATGAATTTTGCAGTAATTTTAGGTCAACTTTTTATACTTTCTTTAAAAACGATCAGAGATCAGACACATTAATACAGATATTCATATCTACTAATAACAAAAAAGATGCAGCAGGATTTAAACTGGCACATTCTAAGTTCCCAATACTCATCCCTTTGCCATTAGATCCTTAATCAAGAACCATCCTAATTATTGAATAAGAGCTATGGTACAATTAGCAGAATATTCATTTTTCACTCAACATCTCTATTGACCAGTTCATATGTCTCTTCACTGCTCAAGTCAATTAAGAACTCTGCTCCTAATATTACCGTCACCAAACATACAACGACAACAATTAGCGTAACCTCCAAACCACAACGTCTACTTGCACCAAACTTCGTAATCATGATTAAATTAACCAAAACAGAATAACATATAAAATCACAGAGAAACACATTGTAATACGTAAACAATATCTGAAAAACGTACCATCGAGAGGATCAGTTTGAGCCGAAGCATGAAAACCTAGAGCGAACAAGACGATAACAGTAAAGTACAACAAACGCTTGATAGACATTCTTCACAAACACCGGATGGATCAAGTGCTTATACGATATCAATCAATCCTGATAGGAAATTAGACAAAGTGAAAATAGAGAAAAGAATCAATTGAATGCGCAAGAAAACGGAAATATATAAAGAATGAGGAGAATATATAATTAAACTGTAACAACTACAACTAGAAGAAGTAGAGGGATTGTAAAAGTAGAGAACAAGAAAAGCATCAAATACAGAGGAGGCATCACAGCGTAAATCAGAAAAACTTATTAACTATAGATACATGATTACAAGTCCACAAGTTAAAGGCGGTGATTATGTATATGAAATGCATATAAACAAGAATACTTACATACATGAATACGCAGAATGTAGTGATGAAGAAACATCAGAAGGTGCGAGAACTAGCCAGGGTTTATGTGAGAGAGAGAGGGAGAGAGAGAGAGAGAGAGAGAGAGAGAGAGAGAGAGAGAGGTGGCGCGTAAAAGAGAGAGGACAGGGGAGTGTGAAGGTGTTACGTCGGCGAAAACGGTTATGAAAAAGAACGCATTCAGAAATGTAGGTGGACGTACATTTTAAAACATTTTGAAAAGGGGATCACAAGAATGAATGTAGACCGACATTCTTATTGCCAGAAATGAATGTTGATCGACATTCTTATTCATAATTGCTAAATGCCATAAAATTTTGCTTCATATATGGAAATTACGGTTTTGACCTTATTTGTCTTTTGTGCGAATGAGCGTATAGTTTTGACCTTTCTTTTGTGCAATAAATGTACTTAACACCTTCATCAACATCAAAGTTCCTGGTGATTATTTCATTCACGACGTTTTATAGTGAAAATAAAAATGATTATTTATAATTTGAATTGTTTATTTTTAAAATATATATTCTTTATATTTAAATAGAATATTATTTCCCATTTTTAAAATTTGTATCATACTCCCTCCATTCCTTTTTATTAGTCATTTTAGAATTTTTTGTAAAAACCAAGAAAGTGTAATTAATATACTTTTATGTTATTAATGATGTTACAAAATTATTTAAATCGGCCTTATGATTCAATGTATCAAGAAATAAAATGAAAATACATGTATAAATATATGGGTAATCAGTGAAATAATAGTCATTAAATATGTTTTGAAAATGCAAAGAAAATAAAAAGGAATTTTAAGAAAAACCAATAACCACTAACAAAAAGGAACGGAGCGAGTATTAAACTACATAAGTACGTTTATTTCCTAATATCTAAAAGTAAGATACTCAAGTCTAATATAATATATAATATTAAATTCTGAAACCCAAAAAAATATGAAAAATATAAAAAAAATTGAGGTTAAATTAAAGAATGATGTTAAAATCTCAAAGCATACAAATAAAAACTTGCCATATGAAAATACCAATAACAACTAAAATTAATAAATTATTATTATAATAAATTAATATTATAATAACTTGCCATATAAATTAATATTATAATAACATATTTCCAACATTCACAAAAAAAAATTTGTTTTAACTAGTCAGTCAATAAATTAACCAAATTTTAACTATCAATTAAAATTAATTAATTAAAAGAGATATGATATAAGAAAATTGAATTTTTTGTTGGATAGGTAATAAATCAAACTCATTAATAAGTTTACCCAAAATCTTATGCCATCAGGTACTAATAATTTTCACACAAAAAATATTTAACTATAATAACCGATAATTGTGTAATAAAATGTGTAACATAAGCAAAATTATATATGTAAAAAATTTAATTAAAAAATTTTATTTCATATTTTGACTTATATATTTAATTACGTAATTATGTTGAACTTTATTTATATTTATGTTTTTGAATGTTATTTTGTATTACATTGAAATGTGTATAAGTTAAAAATTAATCTAAAGCTAAAAAATAATCTAAAATTTTAATAATAAATTATATCTATTAAATATTTGGCATTTTGATTTTTATTCACACACTCTAATTGTTTTGATTGTGCTGTTAAAATAATTATTTAATTATTTTTTTCTTACTAAAAAATATATAAATTATGCTAATATTCATAAAAGAATAATTATAAAAATAAAAAATTTAATCGTCAAACACTTCAAACTACATGAACAAAATTAAACGACAAATAAAAAAGTAAAAAGAATACTAAATTAATTTGAAAATATAACAACTTTCAATTTAAAAACAAAAAACTACTTTGACGAACATATTGAGATATGTAAGATTTGAACATATTATGGCATTACATTAATCCAGTACAATCAACTTCAATTCACAAGACGCTGAGTATTTAATATACTAGGTTATATGAGTAATTGCATTTAATATATACAAGGTTATATAAGTAATTGCAAATTACTGTATTAAACAATTTTTTACTACATTTAGCACCACCCTTCTTATTCAATAACAAAAGCATTAGTAAAAACGCATGATGATATCTTAGATAAGAAATGTGTGAATACTGTCTTGTCTATATGACATGGTGAGAATGTTTCTCTAGCGTTGTTCTATTTCAGTTGTTTTTTTCAGTAAGATCTCTGTTTTGTGTGTCGATCTTCTTGATACTAGTTATCCTTTTTCTTTTTATTCGCTATCTTTGAATATGGAAGAACAAAGAACTATGATGCAAGAAATGGAGGATGAGTTCTCCATGATTAGCATTGAAGATGAAGACACTACAAGAAATATGGGCTATTGCAAGCCCAATATATATTTGTGTTACAAAAAATGTTACAATAAACATAAAATTTGGTAGTCTATTGCAATATTTTAAAAAATGTGGCAATACATACGAAAAGTGTTGCAAACAAAAAGATCATTTTGAAATTTTAGAACAATTGCAACACTTTAGCCAAGCGTTACAATAACGATACACTTTGTCCAAAATTGCAGGCGGGAACTTGATTTTTTGGCTGGGCGGGATAAAAAATGAGGCCAAAATATTTCTTTCACAATTAAAACAAAAAGACCCCAAAAACACATCTCACCACTGTCTCTCTCCACCGTTGTCTCTCTCATCTCTGTCTCTCTCGACCCACCACTCTCTCTACCGCTCACCTCTCTCCAGTTCACCTCTCTCTCACGCCTCTTTCTCACTCCTCTCACCCTAAAATCAATTAAAACATAATCCCAAACCTAATTTAGAGGTTCAATCGAATTAGGGCTTCAACTTGCAAAATCCCAAAACAATCAAATTAGGGCTTCGATTTAGGCTTCGCTTAGAGGTAATTTTCGACTATATTCGATTTGTATATACGCGTGTCTGTATATTTATGTATATGTTTTTTTTTATTAAATTAGTAGAAATTTAATAGTGTTAGATTTGTGGGCTTTTTGTATTGAATTAGCAGGAATTTACTTTAATTTTTTTGGGAATTTTGTGTTAATTTTGTGAAGGTTTTGTTTTAATTAGTAGAAATTTTGTGCTAATTTTGTCCTACTTTTGTGTTAATTAGTTGTCTAATTATACTCTAAATGAGGTATGCTAGATCTCGTATACATGTGTGCTATGCTCCCCAAGAATTTGGCCAGTTGGAATAAAAACGTTTACAATTTTGTTATTGAAGCCGTAATCATATTCCACCTACATAATCTAGAGTTATGCGTGTATGACTTGTAAAATAGCTTGTCACTGGTTTGTTCTTATCAATTTGTTTTAGTAAAACTTTAGTTTCTGATTGCTATGCAACTCCTTGGATCACGGGCGTACGTTCTGATATCCTGCTAAGCTTTTTCTATAAGAAAATTAAATTAAAAGAAATGTGTATTTAATTTTTCTGTTCTTACTCATAATCAGTCCGCTTTTACAGGGTGGCTTAATGTATGGGGAGAACGCTGAAGATCTGGGAGAGATTGACACTAGATGGTGTTTGGTGGGGCGTTTTCTTACGGATTCCTCGATTGATTTTCAAGCTATGCAACATAAAATGGCATCTCTGTGGAAACCGGGTTGAGGTATGTATGTGAAGCAACTGGATGTCAATCGTTTAATTTTTCAGTTCTACCATGAACTTGATATTAAGAGGGTCGTGGAAGGTAGTCCTTGGACATTTGGCAGATTTCAGTTGATTTTTGAACGTCTGAAGGAGGGGGATAATCCCAGAACCATCCTGATAAACAAGCTGGATATATGGGTGCAGTTGCATGGTATGAATTCAAGCTTCATGTCCCAACGAGTAGTCACGGACATTGGCAATTACATTGGTTCGTATGTTGAGGGAGACGCCAACAATTTTGTAGGGGTTTGGAGAGAATTCCTTCGGGTTAGAGTGTCGATTGCTCAAGATGTACCACTTAAATGCAGGATGAAGCTGAAAAAGAGTGATAGTAACTGGTGCTGGGTTAATTTTAAGTACGAAGGGATGCCAACCTTCTGTTTCATTTGTGGAATGATAGGTCATGCTGAAAGATTTTGTGAAAGATTGTTTGATACACCTCTAGATAAAATTGAGAAACCATATGGAGCGTGGATGCGTGCAGAACCTCGTAGAAGGATGCATACAATGGGAGCTAAATGGTTACGTCCGGGAGGGATATCTCCGGTAGCTGTGTCAAAGGAAGAAGACAGAGGTGGTAGCAGCAAGTCTGTTACCGAAATTGTAGCTCACAAATCTCAATCTAACGTGAAATCAAGGGTCTCAGCAGAAAATGTGATACAGGATCGAAGGATAATCATTGGAGGAAATAAAGGAACTATATCTGCAAAAAATCAAGAATTTCCAACTGTCCCAATGAGCGGGAATTATTTTGAAAATCAGGATGTGGATAATAATGAGGTGTTAACCGTAAAGTTAAAGAGACAGAGAGTGGGCCAAGATATTGGGCCTAGTGAGCTAATAACATAGAAGGAGGATGCAATGATAACTTCAGAAGGTGATGACAGAAGCCCAAAAAACTATTTGCTGGTGGGTACTGCGTTGCAGGCCCGCCATTCCCAATGAGTTCGTTAAGTTGGAATTGTCAGGGCTTGGGTTCACCTGGAAAGATTCAGTTCCTTAAAGACGTAATTCGTCAAGAGAACCCTAGTTGTGTTTTTTTGTGTGAAACTTTAAGCAAACATAAGAAAATGGAGGAGGTTCGAATAAAGTTGGGTTTTGAAGGCATGATAGTTGTTGATGCTAGAGGGAGAAGTGGTGGATTGGCAATGTTATGGAGAGATGCTGAAAAGGCAAGTCTGATTAGTCTCTCACAGAATCACATTGATATGGAGATAAGAAAAGTGATCGAGGTACGTGGAGATTAACAGGTTTATATGGTGAGCTAGATCGTTCACAACGAAGAAAAACATGGGATTTACTAGGCAACTTATCTAGAGACTCCAACTTACCGTGGTGTGTAATTGGAGACATGAACAACATTGTAACTCAATCTGAGAAGAAAGGAGGTGCTCTGTATACGGGGTGGCTAATTGAGGGTTTTAATGAGGTGCTAACTGACACAGGTCTTCAGGACATTGATCTTTGTGGTCATCAGTACACGTGGGAGAAAGGAATAAATACGGGAAATTGGATTGAAATAAGGTTAGATCGCGCTCTGGCAAGCTCTCTTTGGTTTAATCTGTTCCCTGTGGCAAAGCTTTATAATCTAGTTGGTTCGCCATCAGATCATAGTCCCCTTTTGCTTGAGCCGAATCAAAGAAGTATGCCGTGCAGGAAGAAGAGATTTCGTTTCGAAAACGCCTGGCTAACAGAGCCACTATGTTTCCAAATTGTCAAGGATAGTTGGGAGGATGATTCTTGTGTTAATATATTGCAGCGAATTGCTCATTGTAGCAAAAATCTAGAAACTTGGAGGAAAGAAATCACAGGCTGTTTTAACAAAAGAATCAAGGATTGTAAGGATCGTATGAAGTTATACAGAGACAAGAGAGATGCTGAGTCATTGGAGATACACAAATCTGCGAAGCAGCAGTTGTTCTTAATTTTAGATCAAAAGGAAATATTTTGGCGCCAAAGATCCAAGCAACTGTGGCTTGAATCAGGAGATAGAAACACCAAGTATTTTCACAAATCTTGTAGTACTAGAAGGAGAACAAATCATATTGTCAAATTGAGGGATGAGCAGGGTAATTGGAAAGAATGGAGTACTGGCCTAGCTGATCATATTACGGAGTACTACCAGAGTTTATTCACTTCCTCGCAGACAGAAATAACGGAGGTGATCGACTGTGTCCCAACATCAATTTCGGAGAGTCAAAACAGTAAATTGTTGATGCCTGTAACGGAAAAAGAGGTTAGATGTGCTTTGTTTGAGATGCATCCGGACAAAGCCCCGGGTCCTGATGGTATGTCCCCTGCCTTTTTTCAAAAGCATTGGTCTATTGTGGGTAAAAACATTGTGGAGATAACAAGGTCGTTTTTTGAAACGGGTGAACTATTGCATGGCTTGAATGATACAAACACAGTCTTGATTCCAAAGAATAAAAACCCAACCACAGTTGCAGAACTACGACCAATCGTACTGTGTAACGTTTTGATGAAGGTTATCACGAAAGTCATTGCAAATAGGTTGAAGGAAGTGTTGAATACAGTGGTTTCGGATACTCAAAGTGCGTTTATCCCAGGATGCCTTATCTCTGATAACATCATGATTTCTTTTGAAGTCATGCATTACTTGAAGCGAAAAAGATATGGTAAGGAAGGTTTTATGGCACTAAAGCTTGACATGAGTAAAGCATACGATCGTATTGAATGGGTGTTTTTGGAGGCAATTCTGAAGAAGATGGGTTTTAGTGAAACATGGGTGCAATTAGTTCTTAAATGTGTGACTTCAGTTTCTTACAATATTGTACATGGGGAGTTTGATATGGGTCCGATTGTTCCTAGCAGGGGAATTCGCCAAGGAGATCCCTTATCTCCATATTTATTCATTATCTGTGAAGAAGGATTGTCTGCTCTGATTCGTAAATATGAAAGCAATAAGTGGATTCATGGCATCAAAATTTGTCGTAAAGCCCCTGTAATATCTCATATGCTGTTCACGGATGACAGCTATTTTTACTGTAAGGTAGATACAAACGAAGCAAGGAGAGTAATGGATTTGTTAGCTGTGTATGAGCATGCCTCAGGTCAGAAAATTAACACTCAGAAGTCTTCAGTTTTTTTTAGTTCGAATGTGATTCAGTATAACAAAGAGGAGATTTGCCGAGTTCTGCAAATGGGGGAAGCTGATGCTTATAGTAAATACCTTGGTTTTCCTAATTTACTGGGGAGAAATAAAACTGTGCTTCTTGGCTATTTGAAGGAGAGAGTTAAATCGAAGATTAGTACTTGGGATGGTAAATGTGTGTCGGGTTCAGGGAGAGAAACTTTGATAAAGTCAGTGGTTCAGGCCTTACCAACGTACGCAATGAATGTATTTTTGTTGCCTTTGGAGATCTCAAAAGATATCGAAAGAAGCTTGTCAAAATTCTGGTGGAGTACAAACCAAGACTCGAAAATTACATGGATGTGCTGGGAGCGTCTAACCGTTCATAAAGATGCTGGTGGATTGGGTTTCAGAAACTTTAGGGACTTTAATCTAGCCATGCTTGGAAAATAATGCTGAAGACTATTGACAAATCCAGACAGCTTGGTGTCGAGGTTGTATAAAGCACGTTATTATGGAGACTCTGACTTTTTCAACTCAAAACTAGGGGGAAGTTGTAACACCCCCAGATCCAGGGTCAGGGATCTGGTCGTTACGGACTCAATATCCAACCACAAAACCAACATAATTTAAATTACAACCTTGTGACCCAAAACAACAACATAAAACACACCCGTTATAGTCCCAGAGATGAAATCAGAGTAACCAACAATATTATTAATCAAAAGTTTGAGTTCTTACAACCCAAAGAATTACAATTGTACAATTATATACTCTTTGCCATCCATTAATAGATACCATAATGTAAATACATTTGAGGCTCAATTGCTAACAACTAGCCTACCAGTAGTTGCATCCTCAACAATGGTAGCCAAGACTTAGCGGTAAACCTCTGACGGTTGACACCTGCTTACGCTGTGTGCGCCTTGCGCGGCCATCTGATCTAGCTGTTGTTGTAATATAAATAAATAAAGCAAGGGTGAGCGATAGCCCACCGAAAATATAATTGAACGACAATAATATATGACAGTTCAAAATATCTTTGAAACCATATGCCATGCATTAACGATGTAGTACCAATATAAGGTATGAGATGAAGTTACAAGGTAACTCAAAAATATATTTGTTTTGAATAAATATCTGCTATGCAAAAGATAAGCAAGATATTCTCAATTATCATAAAAGAGGAACTTGCAGGAAAAATATTGCAATTCCGGTTTCAACACTTTTTCACCTTGCCAACACCAACAGCGTTGCAGAAATTTCTCACTTTTAGAAGATGAACTAATACGGGAGCATTGCCGCGCCAGATGCCCTGACGTTTACGATGATCAGTCGTATGTCATGCATCTCATCAGTCGTTCTCTACATGTAGAAGGTAGCTCCGACGGAATTACTTATCTACCGCCCTCTGGAACTCCTCAGCCAACGGTGGGGCTATTGCTGGACCGGCGCCACTCGGCCACTTACGCGTCTCCTAGTTCGAATATCATCCATGACTCTGAAACGTAAAGTTCGTTCCCCTTTTCCCCAAGTGTAACACTTGTTGATAGGACTCCACAAAGTAGTCGTATCTAATTGGAAAGAAAAATTTACCAATATTTCCCAAGCTGATGCTTGTTAATGGATATAAACTTGTTACATCAATCATACCCCTCGAGCGTTGAGGAGGTAACCAAAAGACTCATATCGATGCTTGAAAGAATCAAGATGCGAGTGACAAGATAGTTTTAGCAAGTATAGGACCGGGCAGTCCAATAAATAACATCGCTCAAGTGAGGTCCCCTTATATACGTTTGGAAGTTGAGCGAGTATTTAAATCTTCTTTAAGATAGATTTAAATGAAATTAAAGTTTAGGAACCTCCCCTTGATATAAATCGTCATAAGATATTCCGAAATATTTTACACCATATCTGAAGGTAAAAGATAATCTTTGTATGATATAAATCATTATAAAGAGAATTTAAAAGAATTTACATAAATATTCCAAGAATATTTATTAAATCAATAATAAGTAAGGACTAATTTTAAACCATAATATTACTCGTAAGTAATCCTCGAATGAATATATAAAATTATTTATTAATAAATCTCTTTTTAAATGAATATTCAAAATAATATTCATTAAATAAATAAAACTTCCAATGAATATTCAAGATGATATTCGATAAATAGATAAACTCAAATAAATATTTAAAGTAATGATTATTAAGTAAATCAAACCTTAAATGAATATTTGAAAATAATATTCATTAAATAAATAGTATTCTAAATGAATATCCAATTAATATTCATTTAGTAATCAAAACTTTAAAGAAATATTCAAAACAATATTCCATAAGTAATTAGAACTTCAACTGAATATTTTAAAATAATATTCATTAAGTAAATAAAACCTTAAATGAATATCCAAATAATATTCATTTAATAAATACTATTCTAAATGAATATCCAATTAATATTCATTTAGTAATCAATACTCTCAAGGAATATTTGAAATATTGTTCCTTAAGTAATTAGAATTTCAAAGAAATATCTTAAAGTAATATTCATTGAATAGATAAAACCTTAAATGAATATTCGAAAGTAATATTCATTTAATAAACAATATTCTAAATGAATCTTGAAATAATATTCATGAAATAATCAAACTCTAAATGAATATTCGAAATAATATTCATTTAATATTTCTCGACTGAGATAATACTCAAATAACATTTCTCGAAAGATTTCCAAGTAAATAATACTTTATGGAAATATAATTAATGTTTAATAATAACATTCCTCAAAAGGAATACTAATCTGTCGTTGGAATCCCTCCGGGTTTCCAAGACTACATCTATATCTCAAAATACCGACTCCCGGTCTACATTTAAAGAATGAATATCACATACCCTTCACTAAGGGTCTTAACCAAAAATCCGGCTTATACTGATATATCGTATCTAGTCTATAAGCCAATATCAATTCAGGGAACAAGTATTGCAATATAACTTGAAAGTAGACATGCATGCTATGGCATATGTATACAACAATCATCATATATATATTATCACAACAACAGTTCCAAGTATTGGAAACTTGCCTGAGAATCGAGTGCGGGTAGGGGTAATGTGTCCCGGGTCAGCTCGACAATCTATAAACAATCAGAATATTTAAGATTAACCACTTAACGCTTATTAAAAGGCTAAGTATAAACTCCACTTAAATCGAAACATGTTTTCGAGTTATCTCGTTACGTCTCTTTTAGTGTAACTCTTTTTATCACCGATACGATCCGACATTCGTTCGTTATCAAGACATGTCATTATACTTATACTTGGTATATACTTAAGTCGTATAAGTTCTAAGGTTGGTCGTTTACGAATCAAGATTATACCTCGAGTGTTATCGCCCGTTTTCTAAGTTATAACCAAAGTCATACCTTTAAGGGGTTCGTTCGCGTTTAACCTCGATTCAAACATTTTTATAAAATCGGAAAACGATCCATTCGACATGTGGTTTTCTCCCACACCTTCCTTTTTACCTCTAATATTTTATTATTAAGATTCTCCACTGATTTCGCAATATTAAAGGGATCCAATTTCGGTTACGAACTTTTGATTACGGTTCCGAACCACTTTTACGAATTTAATCATAACTCCTAAACCGTAAGTCCGTTTCATGCGATCTTTATATCAAAACGAAGCTTGTAACATGATCTAGCTAATCATGGCATAAGTCGAAGCTATGCAGTGAGTTTTATCTACTGTCAAGTTCGAATTTCAAGGTTAAACGGAAATCGGGCATTACGACGGCTATAAATCGAACGTTCTACTAATCGTAACACTAAAACCAAGCCACAACGGGCATACCATACATCTCTTAATCATATTATCCATCTTACAAGACCAAGAACCACTGACTTTGACATCATAATCATCATCATACTTAGATCAACTTAAACCACTAACTAATCATGCTTATAACATCACTATAATCATAACTACACTAAGATCATCAAGAACATGCAAAAAAACTCAAAGTAAGATCTAAGGTTCTTAAGATTTATACCATCCTTGGAGTGTGTAAAGGCCTTGCTAAGCCTTGTATAGTCCATAACCATCCATAACCGAGCTTAGATCATCCAAGAAATCAAGAAAAAACCAAGATTTGTTCTTGAAGTTACTATTCACCCTAGACTTTGATGATTTTATTGAAAATGGAAACAATGGATTTTGAGGCTAAGATTTCTAGGGTATAACTTTTATGAAATATAGGATCTAGGATAAAAGTTTGGTGATCAAACAATGGTGGGAAGGATGATTTCTTCCTTTGAATTAAAGAAGAAGCCGAATGGGCTTGTTCTTGGTGGTGGTGGTGTTTTTTTGATCTTTCTCTCCCTTTTGCTCTTTTGACTTGTTGGTGAAATGATTTTGTGATATTTGTGGGGTGTTATGGCTGCTAATACACTCTAATTACAAGTGTCAAGACTTGATGGTGTGTTAGAAAAGAGTGGTGACATGAAGCCTTGTTGTTTCATTCTAAATCACACACCTCATTCTTGCTTTTTCTTTTCTTTTCTCATTTCTTTTCCACCAATCTAATATTAGTAAACCCTAGATGATCATGTGGTGTTTCTCATCTCATTATATATTTAATCCGTAATTCGTTTCACGTTCGCTTTATCGCTTAATCTCGTTATAAAGTTCTAGCGATTTCTAAAACGCTTATCATTCTAACTCGAGGATTTTCATTCTAATTTCTCAAATCATAATTAAATAAAATCCTTAATTCCTTGACATAATAAATCTCTTATCTACTAGCACATGGTTGCCCCTTGGCCCTCTGCTTGATTCTGTTGTCCGGTTATTGCTCAATTCGTTGATCGTTCGAGGGAATAACTCATTCGTTTCTAACTAGGGTTTTACCGAAAACCTTCTTAATATTCCTAATACTATTCTTCATCATTCTTAATACTTCTCGAATTTAAATTCCTTAAATCCCTTAATTAAATCCTTAAGTTTGGCAGTGTCCAGGGAATTCTCGGAGAAAATGAAAGTGCTCTGTTTCTGAATCCGACAGCTTTTACATACACTTATTTTCCTCCTGGATCACTAATACGAACTCAGAAATCCATTCCGAATACCGGGTATAACATTATTATAATAATATTCCAAATTCCACCAAAATCACTATTCATCACTTATTTTTATTTAATTCCTTTAATTAGGAAAATGAACCTGGTTCACCCTCGAGTGTTCCTTAACCTTTTTACGGAACCGCTGGGCTAATAATAGATATTGATTTGGATGACATGAGGGTATCTATTTCTCCCTAGGGAATCTTATCTTAACTTTCTAGGAGATAGATTATTCTAATCTAAGTTATCACCCAATAGCATCCTTCAGGCCATATAACCTTGGAATATATATCCTTCCATTATTCATCCCTTAAGGCCAGTATTACATTGTAGTTGTAACCACTGTTCACTCTTACATCAATACATAATAAAAAGTTTTAATTCTACCCAAAAATCTGGGTTCTTACAGTCTCCCCTCCTTAAAAGGATTCCGTCCCGGAATCAGGTAGAAGACAATTGGGTATTTGTTGGTTATTTCACTTTCCAATTCTCTGGTCGATCCTTACACATTCCAATCTTTCTAAAGCATCTCATACTGGTGTTATAATACACCCTTATCCGTTCTACCAATTCTTTGATACTTTCGCACAACACATCATCCGGTATATGCTCTTGTCCGTTCTTATACTATTAACCTTATTGGTACGTGCAGTGACTTCGGTATCACTAACGCGCTACGAAGTCCGGAGATAACCTCACTCGTAATTTTGCAATTCCTCATCGCTTTAATCTTCGCAATCTCGATGTATATATATTTAGGTGGAAAATTTTATCGAGAGATCACTGTGATCAATGAACATTTGTTATATTGCATAGTTAGTACAAAAGGGGGCCAGCCTTTAGTACTTGACAAGCAATTAAACAATTAATGGCATTCCACTTAGACTCCTATCACACAGACAGAGAGTCACGTAGTATTACCTCCCCTCCTTAAAGGGTTGTTCTTCTCAATTTAGAAGAAGATAAATAAGGGAGAAGAAAAGAACGAATTTCAAAGAATCATATATGAAAGTTTTCATGATTGTCAAAATATCATACTTAGAATTTACCTCTGAACTATAGAGGTTTATTAGAGAAGAGAAATAATCATACTCGTATCAAATTCCACTTTTTCGTAATCTCACATATCACATGTCCCTGCTATTCTGTCCATCATTCTATGGACCTATACACTTGCTTGATATTAGCACCACTTACTTTTTTTTTTTTTTTTTGGAAAATCCTTCAACCTCTCAGGTTAAATCTTGGATTTCCCGCTTGACATTATTATTACTCACATTTCATGCCCCGACACTGGCTCTTTCATACTCATAATTCTAACACTATCAGGTTATCATTCCGAGAGCTCGTTAAGAAAACCCATTCCTCACTCCATTCATAACATTCCTTGCTTCACATTCTATAATTATTTCCCATTCTTTTCTTTATCAATCACATCCATCTTATCATCTAGTTCTCATTCACTTCTGTTATTGAACTCCACCGTCACCTTATTAGGGGAACGCGTGTTACCTTTATTCAATATACGTGGCACGTTTGGGGCCAAATTTTCCTTTGTTCAATCATCTAGATTTCACTTTTTCATTTCATGAGTCTCTTTATTACTCAGTCAATCTATTTCATATTTTCTCGAATTTTCCAAACTTACTAAGGAGTCAATTGTATGTCATTTATGCTCCTAATCCCAACTTTCTGTTTTAGCCAATACCCTTGCCCTGCTAATTCCATACTTTTCTCGCTTCATTACTGGGGCTTCTCATGAGCCCGCCTATCTGACTCTCTTGTCTTTATTTCTACTATAATCATCTTATGAACCATCGTAACCTAATTCTTCATTTCAAATATCCCGTCATTCCAGAAATTACACCATCCGAAATAAACCTGGATGATTTCTTTAACTTAGATTCAATTCGACATTTCCACAGTCGTTACCACCTAATTCCTCAGAAGGATCACCATCGTTTATCGTTTACTTAGTGCTTTAACAACTAAGCATCATAATTGTCAATTCAAGATCCTCTAGAAAAACAAAATAATCACTATTCCCTATCCATAGGGAATGCTTCCTGAACTTGACGTAGATATTACATGAAGCAGATAAAGTTGTAGGAAAGCTTCCAGCATCGCAGCTGGAACAGGCTGGTGAGATTATTAATCATATAGCTCCGGTAGAAGACTAAAAGCTTAGCGGTTTGCTTAATCGCTTGCCAATCTCATAATTCTCTATCTTGTTTGCACAAAAATACACCAACATAAACTTGCTTGTCATTCATCATCGTGCCATTTGGCTTATCAGTATTTGTACCATCTCTGTTTCTGGTCATCTACTACCAATTCCTTGTTACTTAACTTTCCCCCACTCATTCCAAAGGAAAGGCGAGTGTCTTGGGGAATTTGGTCTGGCCTGTCGTAGAGCCTCATAAGGTTGATGATGTGCTACTGGCAACATCAGGAATCGAATCTTTACTTAAACTATTCCTATAGTTGATCCTGACATAATCATTAGACGGGATGTAACTTCCTCTACCACATTATGACCATCAAGGTCCTTACATTATCATTCTTTTTTCTTTGGTATGAGCATTTATACTTACTCCCTTATACTTAAAGTGTCGGCCACCTCATTGGCCTTTCCTGAATATAATATTTTCTTGGAATCAATATTTTCTGGATCTATTCCAACTCAGGGTGGAAGCATTCTCCCTTAAATTCTGCTGAATGAGAGAAAGCATCTATCAGTCTTTCCCAAAAGTCATTGCTCCCACCTTTCTAGTGCGATCTTGACTACAGGTACTCCAAATCATACCTAGGAAATTTCCTTACTTAACTCCCTTCTTGTTTTTAGGATAATCTCAACCTTATTGGTTCAATCCATACCTTCTCATGGTCTCTTACATGCCTCATCCGACCTCATTATTATTATATCATACATTCTCTACCAAACTTCCCTTTTGAAACTCAGAGTATTACATCTTCCCTTATAAGGTTTCTTAGGTCATCCTCATCATTCCTCCTGTATCTTCCGGTTACAGGGTATATCAAACATCATTAGTCAATTTTATAACAATTCTGTCTATGTTCTTTTTGAGATTCCTTTCCACAAATTCTTACAGGTTATTGATACCTTGGTCGATTCAACTTATATCGTCTGATTTCACAGTGCCTATTGTTAGGGGTGATGCTATCCTTTGTGCATCCCCCAGGGTTCGTCTTAATATATGGACATTCTATGCTCAATTCTAGTTTCAAGGAATACTTATATCCTGTACTTGGCAATTCAATCATATATCCTTAATAAGGGTCTCTTTTAATCATTCTCATCTTGATAGTCTATAGGTAGACTAATGCTAACCTCTTCTTTCAAACGAATGTCAGTCTATATGACCTTCCAAAAGACAACACATGTCTATCTGCTCTTTCTTACAGAACTTGGTAATGGTAGCAATGATGTTCTGGAAGATATTGGTCGTGTTCAACGTGAATCTCTTAATGCCTAATGCTCTTTTTGAGGACACTAAGCTTCAGATAACATTTATGCATCATAGTGCACTAACTTTGGTAATTTTCGTAACTTTTCAGTGGTCACTACCCTCAATCCTGATACGTCCATGGTATATATAAAATCCATCATCCTGTATCTCAATTCAATTTATATCAAAAGCCCTCGCAGTTGGCACTTGATTAGAAGCACCCCGCTTTGTCCTTACGTTGCTGGTTTAGTCACTTGATAATCCTTAGTGACTTGGCCCCCATCTGGCCATGCTAAATATGTGAGCTTAGGGGTCGGCTAATAGCATTACTTTTCTAGCAATTGCTGGCATAGTGCCTTCTACTTTGATACCTTTTGATCTTTTCAAAATTTTACTCCATATAAGTCTCACTTGACTTCTCGGTACCGTCTCCGGTCACCTTTCCTTTATTTTTATCATTTCAACTTCTCTTATCAATTTCACGTACCACGTAAGCTTAACACTTCTAGCATAACAACCTTTTCATTTCAGTCAATCCCGGAATTTCTCAGTCCGGCTTGTTTCTTAATTACATTTCCCTTTTTCCTTCAAATCTCAACTTCATAATTTTATCCCTATAATCAGTCATAATAATCGGGGTCTGTCTACCAGCCTGCATAGCGGCTATCCTACCCAATCCATAGGGTTCGCTCCAGTTTCCATTCTCTTCGGTGACGTATTCAGATAATCAGAAAGACAAGGTTTGCCAGAATTCGTCGAATTCCTTTCCAGGATTAGGGAAATTTCAGTTAATCTATTCACCCACTAGTAACATGCCACATCTTCCCGGTACAATTTTGTCCTATTAGTCGATACTACCAAATACCAGTCTTCTTAACAACTAGTCTCAGAAGGAACGCTACCGTCGGGGTTAGTCGTTCCTCAACATTGGCACTACCAAGGCCATCCGAATCCGATGAACTGCGCTGTCTAAATGTATTCGAAATTACGCTGTCGTGCTGCATAAGCGCAGACCTATACCTGTATGAGTTGCATCATAATATCTCCCAAAGTTTCCTTCTTCCATTAGGCAACGCCAACCCTGGTCATCACCAACTTTACCTTTAGCTCCAGGAAGATCTTCTCACGTTTATCTTGTCCATTCAAACTTTTATTCTTATAATAAGTCGGGTTACGGGACTACACTTTCTGTAAAGTCCTGAGTAAATCTTTGGTAATACCTTGTGAATTTTATGAAATTTCTCACCTTTGCCAGTGTGGTTGGCCAATCTCTATTTGAAACTGTCTTTAACTTGGTAGGGCCGACCAACACTACTCTTATTGATCATGTGTCCTATTGCTGGACTTCATTTTGCCAAACTCTTATTTTGAGAACATGTCCTACGCCTGTTCTTTCAGGTTGCATCTAAAAGCATTCTCAATTACATCTCGACCACTGCTCGCCTTGCCTAATCCATTTATGATTCAGTGTCAGAATAAACTTAAGGTAACTACCATAATCCATTCAAGGAAAAGAAAGAATTTAATATTCTTCTGAATCACATGCAACTAATGTTTCTGGTTCATCATTTCACTGAATTGAACTGAACTTATACTTGGTTTCTTGGCGATAGCCTCATTACTAGTTTATCATAGACTCACTGGTCTTCTCCTCTTGTAGGTTCTGAGATCATTGTCTCGCTTACTATTTCCTTATATACTTTATCCGTTCCAGCCATCACTTCCCAATGTCTTTTCTTTCTAAGTTGATCCATTTATCTGAAGATATGGCACTTGCCACCTATGTCTTAACTGTTCCTAGGGACTCTGCTCCCCGTCCTATATCAATGTCTTTGATAATCATGCATCATTCTAATCCCTTTCTCATTAATCTGAAAGCCTCCAAGGATTCTTATCTATCCTTACATAAGATCTTGAGTAATTCCTCAAATCCATCTTACTTGCTGGCACTTTATCCGGCAGTCCAGCTATAGATCCAATATACCTCTTTAATTCTCTTCATAATATATCAGTTCTTTACGCTCACTTCTCTGAGCACTATATCTAGATTCTTACAGTCTCTCTGGCTGCAGCCCTCATCTCCTCAAGGTAGACTTCCCTGTCTCTAACAGGATTCTTCCCCTCTGCTGGAACCTCTTCCGGGTCCTCAGTAGGGTACTCTATCGCATCCACCATCCGATCGTCAGCATATAATCAGGCATCATCGTGCTGCTACTCGTATGCCTCAAGTTCTGTCGCCTTACTAGTCGGTACGAGAACGAGCTTAAGTTACTATCATGATACTTTAGGGTTCCCATAAGGGTTTTATATGTCAATACTACATTATGTAGTCTGACTATGAACTTGGCAAGAGTTCTTATTATCTTAATGAATTTATTGTTTTAACGTCGCATCATCTCTGGGATATATAACGCTCTCTCTGATACCATTTCTGTAACACCCCCAGATCCAGGGTCAGGGATCTGGTCGTTACGGACTCAATATCCAACCACAAAACCAACATAATTTAAATTACAACCTTGTGACCCAAAACAACAACATAAAACACACCCGTTATAGTCCCAGAGATGAAATCAGAGTAACCAACAATATTATTAATCACAAGTTTGAGTTCTTACAACCCAAAGAATTACAATTGTACAATTACATACTCTTTGCCATCCATTAATAGATACCATAATGTAAATACATTTGAGGCTCAATTGCTAACAACTAGCCTACCAGTAGTTGCATCCTCAACAATGGTAGCCAAGACTTAGCGGTAAACCTCTGACGGTTGACACCTGCTTACGCTGTGTGCGCCTTGCGCGGCCATCTGATCTAGCTGTTGTTGTAATATAAATAAATAAAGCAAGGGTGAGCGATAGCCCACCGAAAATATAATTGAACGACAATAATATATGACAGTTCAAAATATCTTTGAAACCATATGCCATGCATTAACGATGTAGTACCAATATAAGGTATGAGATGAAGTTACAAGGTAACTCAAAAATATATTTGTTTTGAATAAATATCTGCTATGCAAAAGATAAGCAAGATATTCTCAATTATCATAAAAGAGGAACTTGCAGGAAAAATATTGCAATTCCGGTTTCAACACTTTTTCACCTTGCCAACACCAACAGTGTTGCAGAAATTTCTCACTTTTAGAAGATGAACTAATACGGGAGCATTGCCGCGCCAGATGCCCTGACGTTTACGATGATTAGTCGTATGTCATGCATCTCATCAGTCGTTCTCTACATGTAGAAGGTAGCTCCGACGGAATTACTTATCTACCGCCCTCTGGAACTCCTCAGCCAACGGTGGGGCTATTGCTGGACCGGCGCCACTCGGCCACTTACGCGTCTCCTAGTTCGAATATCATCCATGACTCTGAAACGTAAAGTTCGTTCCCCTTTTCCCCAAGTGTAACACTTGTTGATAGGACTCCACAAAGTAGTCGTATCTAATTGGAAAGAAAAATTTACCAATATTTCCCAAGCTGATGCTTGTTAATGGATATAAACTTGTTACATCAATCATACCCCTCGAGCGTTGAGGAGGTAACCAAAAGACTCATATCGATGCTTGAAAGAATCAAGATGCGAGTGACAAGATAGTTTTAGCAAGTATAGGACCGGGCAGTCCAATAAATAACATCGCTCAAGTGAGGTCCCCTTATATACGTTTGGAAGTTGAGCGAGTATTTAAATCTTCTTTAAGATAGATTTAAATGAAATTAAAGTTTAGGAACCTCCCCTTGATATAAATCGTCATAAGATATTCCGAAATATTTTACACCATATCTGAAGGTAAAAGATAATCTTTGTATGATATAAATCATTATAAAGAGAATTTAAAAGAATTTACATAAATATTCCAAGAATATTTATTAAATCAATAATAAGTAAGGACTAATTTTAAACCATAATATTACTCGTAAGTAATCCTCGAATGAATATATAAAATTATTTATTAATAAATCTCTTTTTAAATGAATATTCAAAATAATATTCATTAAATAAATAAAACTTCCAATGAATATTCAAGATGATATTCGATAAATAGATAAACTCAAATAAATATTTAAAGTAATGATTATTAAGTAAATCAAACCTTAAATGAATATTTGAAAATAATATTCATTAAATAAATAGTATTCTAAATGAATATCCAATTAATATTCATTTAGTAATCAAAACTTTAAAGAAATATTCAAAACAATATTCCATAAGTAATTAGAACTTCAACTGAATATTTTAAAATAATATTCATTAAGTAAATAAAACCTTAAATGAATATCCAAATAATATTCATTTAATAAATACTATTCTAAATGAATATCCAATTAATATTCATTTAGTAATCAATACTCTCAAGGAATATTTGAAATATTGTTCCTTAAGTAATTAGAATTTCAAAGAAATATCTTAAAGTAATATTCATTGAATAGATAAAACCTTAAATGAATATTCGAAAGTAATATTCATTTAATAAACAATATTCTAAATGAATCTTGAAATAATATTCATGAAATAATCAAACTCTAAATGAATATTCGAAATAATATTCATTTAATATTTCTCGACTGAGATAATACTCAAATAACATTTCTCGAAAGATTTCCAAGTAAATAATACTTTATGGAAATATAATTAATGTTTAATAATAACATTCCTCAAAAGGAATACTAATCTGTCGTTGGAATCCCTCCGGGTTTCCAAGACTACATCTATATCTCAAAATACCGACTCCCGGTCTACATTTAAAGAATGAATATCACATACCCTTCACTAAGGGTCTTAACCAAAAATCCGGCTTATACTGATATATCGTATCTAGTCTATAAGCCAATATCAATTCAGGGAACAAGTATTGCAATATAACTTGAAAGTAGACATGCATGCTATGACATATGTATACAACAATCATCATATATATATTATCACAACAACAGTTCCAAGTATTGGAAACTTGCCTGAGAATCGAGTGCGGGTAGGGGTAATGTGTCCCGGGTCAGCTCGACAATCTATAAACAATCAGAATATTTAAGATTAACCACTTAACGCTTATTAAAAGGCTAAGTATAAACTCCACTTAAATCGAAACATGTTTTCGAGTTATCTCGTTACGTCTCTTTTAGTGTAACTCTTTTTATCACCGATACGATCCGACATTCGTTCGTTATCAAGACATGTCATTATACTTATACTTGGTATATACTTAAGTCGTATAAGTTCTAAGGTTGGTCGTTTACGAATCAAGATTATACCTCGAGTGTTATCGCCCGTTTTCTAAGTTATAACCAAAGTCATACCTTTAAGGGGTTCGTTCGCGTTTAACCTCGATTCAAACATTTTTATAAAATCGGAAAACGATCCATTCGACATGTGGTTTTCTCCCACACCTTCCTTTTTACCTCTAATATTTTATTATTAAGATTCTCCACTGATTTCGCAATATTAAAGGGATCCAATTTCGGTTACGAACTTTTGATTACGGTTCCGAACCACTTTTACGAATTTAATCATAACTCCTAAACCGTAAGTCCGTTTCATGCGATCTTTATATCAAAACGAAGCTTGTAACATGATCTAGCTAATCATGGCATAAGTCGAAGCTATGCAGTGAGTTTTATCTACTGTCAAGTTCGAATTTCAAGGTTAAACGGAAATCGGGCATTACGACGGCTATAAATCGAACGTTCTACTAATCGTAACACTAAAACCAAGCCACAACGGGCATACCATACATCTCTTAATCATATTATCCATCTTACAAGACCAAGAACCACTGACTTTGACATCATAATCATCATCATACTTAGATCAACTTAAACCACTAACTAATCATGCTTATAACATCACTATAATCATAACTACACTAAGATCATCAAGAACATGCAAAAAAACTCAAAGTAAGATCTAAGGTTCTTAAGATTTATACCATCCTTGGAGTGTGTAAAGGCCTTGATAAGCCTTGTATAGTCCATAACCATCCATAACCGAGCTTAGATCATCCAAGAAATCAAGAAAAAACCAAGATTTGTTCTTGAAGTTACTATTCACCCTAGACTTTGATGATTTTATTGAAAATGGAAACAATGGATTTTGAGGCTAAGATTTCTAGGGTATAACTTTTATGAAATATAGGATCTAGGATAAAAGTTTGGTGATCAAACAATGGTGGGAAGGATGATTTCTTCCTTTGAATTAAAGAAGAAGCCGAATGGGCTTGTTCTTGGTGGTGGTGGTGTTTTTTTGATCTTTCTCTCCCTTTTTCTCTTTTGACTTGTTGGTGAAATGATTTTGTGATATTTGTGGGGTGTTATGGCTGCTAATACACTCTAATTACAAGTGTCAAGACTTGATGGTGTGTTAGAAAAGAGTGGTGACATGAAGCCTTGTTGTTTCATTCTAAATCACACACCTCATTCTTGCTTTTTCTTTTCTTTTCTCATTTCTTTTCCACCAATCTAATATTAGTAAACCCTAGATGATCATGTGGTGTTTCTCATCTCATTATATATTTAATCCGTAATTCGTTTCACGTTCGCTTTATCGCTTAATCTCGTTATAAAGTTCTAGCGATTTCTAAAACGCTTATCATTCTAACTCGAGGATTTTCATTCTAATTTCTCAAATCATAATTAAATAAAATCCTTAATTCCTTGACATAATAAATCTCTTATCTACTAGCACACGGTTGCCCCTTGGCCCTCTGCTTGATTCTGTTGTCTGGTTATTGCTCAATTCGTTGATCGTTCGAGGGAATAACTCATTCATTTCTAACTAGGGTTTTACCGAAAACCTTCTTAATATTCCTAATACTATTCTTCATCATTCTTAATACTTATCGAATTTAAATTCCTTAAATCCCTTAATTAAATCCTTAAGTTTGGCAGTGTCCAGGGAATTCTCGGAGAAAATGAAAGTGCTCTGTTTCTGAATCCGACAGCTTTTACATACACTTATTTTCCTCCTGGATCACTAATACGAACTCAGAAATCCATTCCGAATACCGGGTATAACATTATTATAATAATATTCCAAATTCCACCAAAATCACTATTCATCACTTATTTTTATTTAATTCCTTTAATTAGGAAAATGAACCTGGTTCACCCTCGAGTGTTCCTTAACCTTTTTACGGAACCGCTGGGCTTATAATAGATATTGATTTGGATGACATGAGGGTATCTATTTCTCCCTAGGGAATCTTATATTAACTTTCTAGGAGATAGATTATTCTAATCTAAGTTATCACCCAATAGCATCCTTCAGGCCATATAACCTTGGAATATATATCCTTCCATTATTCATCCCTTAAGGCCAGTATTACATTGTAGTTGTAACCACTGTTCACTCTTACATCAATACATAATAAAAAGTTTTAATTCTACCCAAAAATCTGGGTTCTTACAGAAGTCCCAGTTTTATATGGAGGAGCATCTTGGAGGCAAGAGAGGTGGTTTTGAAAGGGGTGTGGTGGAGAGTAGGGTTAGGCAAGGAGATAAGCATAGTAGGGCAGCCTTGGCTTCAGTGTGATAAGAATCCATGTATAACTACGATGTCACCAACTATTGAAAATAACAGTGTGGCTGCTCTTATGTGCATTGACAGGAAGGCATGGGATGTGGAGGTGATTCAAGATATTTTCAACGAACGAAACCAACAATGTATACTGGGTGTTCAACTTGAAGAAGGCAATGAGTCTGATAGTTTATACTGGAAGTTTGAAAACTCAGGGGATTATTCAGTTAAGAGCGCTTATAAAATGTTGCAAGTGCAAAAGGGGGTTTGGGGGGATCATTTTTCGGATAGCATTTGGAAGCTTCTGTGGAGAATTCAAGCCCCCCGAAGGTATTAAATCTAGTATGGCGTGCTTTAGCTAATTGTTTTCCTACATTAAAACTCTTACAACAAAAACATGTTCCAATATCGACTTTGTGCCCAGTCTGTGGAAGTGAGGTTGAGTCTCGTTTCCATGCTCTGGTGGGGTGTCAGTTTGCTAGACAGTGTTGGAGGGTGATTAATATTCACATTCAGGTTGATCATGAACAAGATTTCTCAGAATGGCTGGAGGGGGAGTTAAGGAGGTGTGTTGGCAAAGAACGGGCTCTGATAGTTACGATCTGCTGGGCGATTTGGAGAGCTCGGAATGAGAAGGTGTGGAATAATAAGGGTTCAATGGTCAATAATGTGGTTGCAACAACAAATGAATTTCTTACACAATGGACAGCTGCCCAAGGAAGGTCTACAAGGGCTCGTCTCCAACCCATGGCGGATGGTGATGGAGCTGATATTTGGGTGAAACCTCAACTGAATACAATTAAGATTACAGTTGATGCAGCTACTTTTGATGACCAGAATGCTTATGGGGTTGGTTTAATTGCGAGGGACTACACAGGAGACTTGCTCGAAGCAAAAACGAAGCTGTTTCAAGGTAATGCTAGGCCAGATTTTGCAGAAGCAATGGCGATTAAAGAGGCTCTCAGTTGGTCCATGCGATGGGAGGTGTTATGCCTGAATTTGGCATAAGTCCTAAACAGGCCAAGTGGGCTAAAATATTGGTATATCACGCATAATGGGCCTAAGAATGAGGAATGGGTCATTAAAGTCCGTCATCACAGGGAAGTCCATCACATCATTTTACAGCAGGGTCGCCAGCGAGCCCTAGTAGCGGGGTCGCAGTTCACGAGGTCTAGCGAGGCCTAGAGGTCCAGCGTGGCCTAGCATGCTACGAAGGCTTATGGTCAGGCCCAGCGAGGTCGCATAAGTAGGTTATCTCCATGCATTGAGGATTGCCTCGCATGGCCAGACCCAGCGAGGTCGCATGCGAGGCCATCTAGTTAGTTTCGCCAGTAAAGATAATTATGGCATTATACAAGCTGCAGGTTCCCCTTCATGGGTCATGAACAGAATAAATGGGTAGAAAAACAACCCAAGGAGATGATTAGTGGATTTGGGCCAAGCCGAGCCCATAGAAACCCTAGCCCATCTAGGTAACTTCTTCTCTAAGAGAACTACGTATGGGTTGATCCCTATAAATAGGGTACGTAGGCATCTTGTAAAGCATGAGAAACAGTTCACCACTTAATTTCAATAGACAAGATCAGCCACCTTTAAACACAAAAACCCTAATCCCAATTTCTCTTCTTATAGTAAAATATCCGTATTTTGCTCCGTAAATCCAGCAACCTCCATAAATATTGTTATACAATATTCTCCCTATAACATTTGGCGCTAGAAGGAGGGGCTCTAGTCGTTGATTTGGGAGAACAATGACTAAATCAAATAAGAAGAGAAACGGAGATCGAGAGACCCCGGGGTCGCATAAGAAGGATATAAACGACCCCCGGAGGAATAATATACCAGAGAGCGAGGCGCGTATAGATGGGATCGAGGAAGAATCTGAGAAGGAGCAAACCCCCCCTGTTGTCCAACAGACAGCCTTGCCTGGCGAAGTCATGTCATTCTTGAAAGGCCTCGGTGATCAAATGATCGAAGTAAGGGCCTCGGTGGCCAAGATGGAGAAGCGACACAATTCAAGAGGTTTAAAGAGGAATACCAGGACAGGGGATCGAATTCACCAAGCAGAAAGTAGCAAGGGTCCCACCAAGAGGCTAATTGATGACTTTAATGATGTGGTGACAGATCGAACGAACCCCGATTGGGTAGATGAGGTAGCTACGATAGATAAGGAGGGATCGAAAGCGAAGCCCGCCTCGTCAGAAGGACGGTCCGTTAGTGTCTTTGACCGAGTTAGAAAGAAACTCAGCGAGCACGATCTTCGTCTCAAGTTAGTAAAGCTCAAATCTAACAAAGATGGAGGACCCAAAGACAAGAGTAAGGGCTCTCATCAACCCGTATCTCCTCGAAAAGATCATGAGCGGTCATATCGTCGCAATGACAGACCCCCCTCTCCTCGCAGAGAGCGTGAGCGGTCCCATCATCGCGAGGACAGACCCCCTTTCAATCGAGAGCGTGAGCGATCCCAGCATCGCGATGAAGACCCTAAAAACAAGGATCGCAGGAATGACCAGGAAGAGTCTAGTGCCCCAAAAAAGACTCAATCTCATCATGCAAGCACTGGAGGAAAAAAGGATGGTGACAAAGAGGCGAGAATTGGGGATTACAAGTTAGAAGATTTGAAAAAGGCACTGGATGCGATGAATAACGAGAAAGGGATTTTCAGCAATATGGGTTCCTCCTCGCCCTTCAGTCATGAAATTTGCACTGCCCCACTGCCTATAGTGTTTCGAGGTCATCACTCTGACATGACCTATAACGGGGAGACTGATCCAACTGAGTTCGTTATTCGATTCAATAATGAGATGGATGTGTACCAAGTATCATTACTAGCGAGGTGTAGGCTGTTCGCAGCTTCGCTAAGGGGGATTGCTCAATAATGGTTTTCGAAGCTAGGGTCCCTAGTTGTCATAGACTCTTGGGAACAACTCATGGATATCTTCATCAAACAGTTCCAATCTTCAATGCTTTATGCACCTCCTGTGTCCACATTAGCAAACATAAAACAGAAGGAAGGAGAGACTCTACATGATTATTTCAAAAGGTTCAATGCTGAAGTACCTCGTGTATGTGGCGCAAATGATGTGGCCGTTAAAAATTTTCTTATCGCAGGAGTAAGAGAGGGAACTAAATTTTGGGAGAAGCTACAGGAGCAAACCCCTGGTACACTTTCAGAGTTGCATCGGGTTGCTGAGCCCTTTAAGCGTGTGGAAAAGTCATTGGCAGATCTCAAGAAGAATACCGGGACTAGTAGCAATGGAAGTAAAGGCAAAGGGGTAAAAAGAAGGGATTCTAGAAGCCCCAGGCGAAGACAGGATCGTAGCCCGAGCCCGAAAAGAAGGGATCGCGATTCCTCAAGACGATCCCCACCTCGTGCTCGTCCTGCTAGAGATGAAGACAAATTCGTTCCCTTAGTGGCTTCAGTTGATCATATCTATGCTGTCAACGCTAATAAAGGAATGTTCACGAAACCTCGTGCTATGGGTCCACAAGGAACATGGAACACTACAAAGTATTGTGATTTTCATGAGCAGAAGGGGCATGATACAGCGGATTATTGGCAACTTAAAGAACAAATTGATCGTTTGATTCGAGAAGGGAAGTTAACAGAATGGGCGGTCCGCGAAGTGAAAAAGCATCAAGAGAGCTCGGGAAAATCAGGAATAGGATATCACGCTGTGCCTCATGAGGGCCAAAACATAGAGCCTCGCAAGGAGAGAGAAGAGCGAGGCAATAGCATCCATGTGATCATTGGTGGGCCACATATTGGAGGAGAGAGCAACAAAGCAAGAGAAAGATATGCTCGCGAGGCCAGGGAGCGACCCCTCACCAATGTGCATCATTTGCAGGAACGACCCCCAAAGCTTTTCAAGGGGGAAGATACGAATATAATGTTCACTGAAGAGGATGCGAAGTGGGTACATCATCCTCACTCTGATGCTCTAGTGGTTCGAGTTCGCATTGGTTCCCAGAATATCTACAGAGTGTTGGTGGACAATGGAAGTGCCGTGAATGTCTTGATGTATGATGTCTACAAGAAAATGGGATACGTAGACAAAGATCTAATTCCTACAGTAGGCCACCTTTATGGATTCACTGGAGCATCTGTTAGTGTAAAAGGACTTATCAAGCTTCCCATCACCTTGGGGGACGAGCCCTGCATCACTATGCATGTCGCTGATTTCATGGTCGTGGATCAACCATCTGCTTACAATGCTATTGTGGGGCGACCCATCTTGAAAGAAATGAGGGTGGTGACTTCTATCTATCACCTCTCGATGAAGTTCCCTACCCCGCAAGGCATGGGATGTGTTAGAGGAATTCAACATGAGTCTCGAGAATGCTATAATCAGGCCCTTAAGTCAGCAGAAAAGGGAAGAAACTTTATGGAAAGCGACGAGGATGAGAGGGCTCGCAAGTCGGCATCACGACCCTCAGTTGGTTGCAACATAATTTCTATTGAAGAGTTGCCTGATGATTATTTTGACAACTTGGGCATACAGGTAGAACCAGTACCAGGGGCAATTATGATGGAGGCCTCGCAACCTGTGTTGGTTCTACAAGAAGGAATTGTTGAAGAAGCTAGCGATGAAGAGGAAAGTCCAGAGCAGGCCGCTGTGCGGGCCCGAAAGGGGAAATGGGTTCGCAAGGAAACATCAACATTGGTAGACCTGCCTAATGGTATCACACGAGAAACAACAATTGTGAATGAGTATGGACATGTTGGAGCGACCCCTGACCCGGGGGCGGGAGTCATGAGGCAAGTCGAAGCAGAATCTAGTCGGGCTCGAGATGTTGAAATTGACCTGGACCCTCGCATTCCTGAGCATGTGGAACGAGCCGGGGCCACAGAGGATACCATATCTGTTCTTGTTGATCCCAAGGATTCTACGAAGGTATTGAAGATCGGATCGCAGTTGAATCCCGATCTTAGGGTAAGGCTCGTGGAGTTTCTTAAAACTAATTTGGATGTATTTGCATGGTCTCATGAAGATATGGTAGGGATAGATCCCAATGTGATGTGTCATAGACTTAATCTTGATCCAAGCAAGAAGGGAGTGAGGCAGAAAAGAAGACCAATAAGTGGAGAGCGGGCCGAGGCTCTAAAAGAAGAAGTTGACAGGCTACTCGAGGTCGGGCTCGTTAGGGAATCATTTTACCCTGACTGGCTCGCAAACCCTGTCCTAGTCAAGAAGCCAAATGGGAAGTGGCGAACATGTGTGGATTTTACTGATTTAAACAAGCATTGCCCGAAGGATAGTTTCCCTCTTCCAAGAATTGATCAGTTGGTAGATGCAACAGCGGGCCACGCACTCTTAAGCTTCATGGATGCCTATTCTGGGTACAACCAAATACCAATGTATGGGCCCGATCAGGAGCACACCTCGTTTATCACAGACAGAGGTCTCTACTGTTATATTGGGATGCCATTTGGCCTCCTCAATGCAGGGGCTACTTATCAGAGGCTCGTTAACATGATGTTTGAGAAGCAGATTGGAAAGACGATGAAGGTCTATGTAGATGACATGCTTGTGAAGTCCAAGGAGGCTGAGGATCATATAACCCACCTCGCAGAAATGTTCGATATATTGAGGAAATTCTGAATGAAGCTCAACCCCCAGAAGTGTGTTTTCGGGGTCGAATCTGGAAAGTTTTTGGGTTTTATTGTTAACCACAGAGGCATTGAAGCTAATCCAGCTAAAATAAAGGCATTGATGGAAATGAGGTCACCAAGAAGTGTCAAGGAAGTACAAAGTTTAACTGAAAGGATCGCAGCATTGAATCGATTTGTTTCTAAATCATCAGATAAGTGCCATGAATTCTTTAAAGCGATCAAGAAGGTGGGAAGGAGTTTTGAATGGACCCCTGAGTGCGAGGAAGCTTTTCAGAGGATAAAAGAGCATCTGGGCTCGCCTCCATTACTCTCTAAGCCCAATGAAGGTGAAGTTCTTATTGTTTACTTGGCAGTTTCAGAATATGCCATCAGTGCTGTCCTCGTTCGCGAGGAGGAAAAGCTTCAGCTCCCCGTGTATTATGTCAGTAAAAGACTGTTAGATGCCGAGACTCGCTACACCAACATGGAGAAGCTCGCTTATGCTGTGGTTTTGGCTTCGCGAAAGCTGAGGCCATATTTTCAGGCTCATAGTATCCAAGTCCGCACTGCGTACCCACTCAGGCAAGTAATGCATAAACCCGAGGCCTCGGGCAGACTTTTAAAGTGGACCATAGAGCTGAGTCAGTTTGACATTGAGTACAAGCCACGAGGTGCAATAAAGGGGCAAGCTTTAGTAGATTTCACATTGGAGTTTCCTTCCCAATCTGAGGAAGATGCCTGGGCTCTCATAGCGATCCCAGAAGTGGTTGACCCCAAACTCAAAGATGAAAATTCAGCCTCGTGGTGGGAATTATATGTTGATGGGGCATCTAACAAAGAAGGGGCCGGAGCAGGGATCGAGCTTGTTACGCCTGAAGGTCGTAAGTTGAGTAGTGCTATTCACTTCGCCTTCGAGGCTTCTAATAACGCAGCAGAATACGAGGCTCTAATAATTGGCCTCAAGCTCGCAATAGAAATGAAAGTAGAGAATCTCAATGCATATAGCGATTCTATGTTGGTTACTGGTCATGTTGGATGTGGATGGCAAGCCAGGGGACCCCAGATTAAGTTATATTTAAGGTGTGTGCAAAGGCTTATGAAGTCATTCAAGCAAGTAAAGGTGGAGTTTATCATGAGGGCAAAAAATCAGGGAGCAGATGCCCTCGCAAAAATGGGTTCGCGACGCGAGGCTACTTTACTTGGGATTATCCCCTTGGAAATTCAAAGTAAACCTAGTGTACCAGAAGAATTTGTTATGGAAATGGTGAGCCAGGAGTCAACATGGATGGCCCCTATATGGGAGTATGTAAAGAATGGGATGCTACCTCAGGATAAAAAAGAAGCGAGGAGGGTCAAATATCAGGCAGCTCGCTATGTTATTTATGACGAGGTCTTGTATCGAAGAGGGTTCAACACTCCACTTTTGAGGTGTGTAGATGGAGAAGAATGCAACTATATTTTGAGAGAGGTCCATGAAGGAATATGTGGCAATCACTCGGGGGGTAGTTCCCTAGCTCAAAAAATTTTACGACAAGGATATTTCTGGCCCACTTTGAAAAGGGATGCTTTTGAGTTCGCTAGGCGATGTGACAAGTGCCAAAGATATGCAAATTTTAGTAATGTTCCAGTTGCTCACCTCACCTCGTTGATGAGCCCTTGGCCCTTTGCTATGTGGGGAATAGATCTTATTGGTGAACTCCCTAAAGCTAAGGGAGGAGTAAAATATGCAGTCGTGGCTGTGGACTATTTCACTAAGTGGGCCGAGGCCGAGCCTCTTGCTACCATCACAGCTAAAAAATTGAAGAACTTCGTGTACAGAGCAATTGTTTGTCGCTATGGGATTCCATATCAGCTCATTTCAGATAATGGGAAGCAATTTGATAGCAAGGAGATGAAAGAATTTTGTGAGAATTTGGGAATCAAGAAAAGTTTCTCTGCTGTGAGTCACCCTCAGACAAATGGACAAACCGAGGCCATCAACAAGATAATCAAGCATACCCTAAAAGCCAAGTTGGAGGAGAGTAAGGGTAATTGGCCCGAAGAGCTACCAAAGGTCTTGTGGTCATACAACACGACCCCAAGGTCTACCACAGGCGAGACTCCATTTTCTTTGACATATGGGTGCGAGGCCATGGTGCCCGTGGAAGTAGGGTCAGGCTCGTTTAGAAGGGAACATTACGACCCCAAGTCAAACGAGGTCAATCACAGGCTCTACTTAGACATGATTCAAGAGTCAAGAGAAGAGGCTCAGTTAAGGCTCGCGGCTTATCAAAGGCGAGCCGCAAGGTATTATAATGGAAAGGTTCGCGTGCCACATCTTCGCGTGGGGGACTTGGTGCTTAGGAGAGTGATGCCTAACACTAAGGTCTCGTCCCATGGGGTCTTTGGAGCCAATTGGGAAGGGCCCTATAAAGTTTATGGTGTCATCAATGAAGGGACTTATTATCTAACTGACATGGATGATAAGGTCATGCCACGAGCCTGGAATGCAGAACATTTGAGAAAATACTACCAGTAGAAGCTTCGCTCCTGGTGGTCTCCATCTACTACTACTTAGCATGAATAAATTCATACAAAGTTCTCGGGGGGTAGTGATCATATAGACACCTCCTCGTTGTGATATAATGAAAGTTGGGCTTTGTCCCTAGTATTTATATTTATGAAGTTTGTTCTCCAAAAACGTTGTACAATTTTATTCTTTTGTTAGTGTTAAAAATTTTCAGGACTAGGCCAGCACAGCATATGCGAGGCCGAACAACCCTCAGGTCAATGAGTTCGCGAGCGTGCACGTATTGCGACCTGAGGGGATGTCTTCAAAGTTCAGTTAAAAAGTATCTCCTCAAAGAAGTTCAAAGTAAAAAAAAGAAGTCAAGGTGCGACCTCAATCTCTGGATCGTGTCTGCGACCTCGCAAGGAAGGCATCGCAAGTCTTGATTCCAAGGAGATAGGGTCCACCTTGAAGATTAAGCAAAATTAAAAGAAAAAGCTACAAATTCTACAAGGGAAGCTTCGCAGATGCGAGACCAATCTACTTGCTAATATTTCAGAAACATAAAAGGTAAGCTATCTATAAAGCAAAAGCAAATACAAGACATGAAGAAATGAAGATAGTTATATAAACACAACAGTTTTTAGGTCGCTACGCGAGCCCAACATACTCCAAAGTTATCAGAAGGTTATCAACAAAATATTACAACTTGCGAGACATTCAAGGGGTGTCCGCATCCCCAGTTCAAAATGTTGGAATAAAACAGATTACGTCGCAGCCTCATTGGGTTTCTCTTGGTTAGCAACATTGGCCTTGGCAGCCTCGCTGGCGATCCTAGCATCCTTTGCATCTTCTTCATCAATCTCCTTGCGGAGGTCGGCTGCATACTCAGCATTGCCAGGACCAAGCTGCGACCAATCGAAGTCAGGGACTTTCCTTAGAAAGCCCTTCATGAAATCAGCTTGGGCAGCTTCCTCAATCTCCTCACGATTGGCTTCAGCAGCAACGAGCTCTTTCTTCAGATTGGACAGCTCCTCATCGTGCTTTATTTTCAGCTCCTCCTCATGTTGCTCCGCCTCAGTTAGGGACTTATGAAGGGCTGCTTTTTCATCATTAACTTTTTTGAGTTCGGATCGGAGGGATGCTGTTTCAGTTTGTAGCACTCGCTTGTAATTTTCTGCCATCAGCTTCTTCTCCTCCTCAGCTTTAGCCTTCAAGGACTTTAACTCCTTTTCTAACCTATCATTGGCGAAGACAGCTTGTTTGAGCTCGCGAAGATGCGAGGCTTGACGGATGAAACCCTCAGCCAGACATTTGGAGACCGCTTCAGAGTTCTCTATTAGCTCGGCTCCTACCCACTCAGTACATTCTGCTTCAGTAGCATGAGTATACCCATGCTTTGCATATAAATGATGCACTGGCGTCGTGTCCGCAGGTTTTGTGACTTGGGGCAGGGGACCGCTTTTGTGTTTTTTAGAGATGTGCTCTTCAGGATTGGCCTTGGCCTGTGAAGGTTGAGGAGCGACCCTGGCAGTTGCTGATGGAGGAGGGAGATCGCTTTTCTTCTTTGGAGGGGTGGCCGTTGAAGGCTCGGTAGGGATCTCTTTGTTCTTTGTACAAAAAGGAGGCCTGCGACTACCTTTGCCTGACATGTCTACAAAAAGGAGAAAGGAAAAGCAGTTAGACATGATTATTGTGAAAAGTAAAAAATGCGAAGACAGTAAAAGACAAATACTATGAAGAAGTTATTGAACTACAGTATAAAGTATTCTTACTCTCTTCCACTGCCACTTTAGAGGACGAGGCCTCCTCTCGCATTTTTCTCTTTAGCGAGGCCTTCCTCGCACTTGAAGGCCCCACCTCAGAAGGAAGAGCGATCACCTCCTTTAGGAATTTGCATTCAATCAGGTTTTCTAAGGAAAGGAGGGTTCGAACATTCCTGTCTTCGCGAGGCATCTTCAACACATCATCAGCTCGTGTTTTCTCTTTGCCCTTCAGGACGGTTCGTACTTGGCCTACTGGAAGATAGTTAAATGAAGTCTTTATTCTGGGCACCTCGTGAACGTAAAGATAAGGCCCCTTCCACGAGCCCGCGTTACTTGGAGCGCTGTGGTAAAGGTTTTTCTTATTAAATTCTGGCCAGACCGAGAAGTAGACATAGCCGAAGTCAGATGGCCCGCATCTCTTCAATTGCAAAAAATAGCCCATGGTCCTTGCATCAAGGGGGGGATATCTCAACTTGTGATAGATAATGTAGAGGGCTATCATCGCTCTATATCCATTGGGATTGATTTGGATGGGAGCGAGGTGGTAGGTCTCGCACACGTCTCTGATGAATGGATTAAGAGGCGAAGAGACGCCGATTTTCATCATAGCAGACGACAACACCATACGAGGCACTCTTCCTCCGTTTTCTGCATAATTGAAGCGGTAGCATCGCATTGAAGCCTTGTGCAGAATAATTTTGCCTTCAGGTCTGTATGTGTCGACCGCCTTTTTCAAGGACTCAGCATTAAGAATTGTGGACAAGTCCCTGCATCCCAAGATGCGAGGTTGACCAGGCTTCACTTTCGAGCCCTCTTCAATGTCCTCGGGACGAGGTCCACCAACGTAAATAACACCCTCTAGCTCTGGTTGAGGGGTCGGTATGTAAGGTCATGAGGAAGCTTCAGGAACGTAGTGGTAATCTTCAAAGTTGACTACTCTAGCCACTTCATCGAGGCTGCCATCGTCAGAGGAGGGTTCCTCATAATCGGAGTCATCGGAGTTCGCCTCGTTGTCACCTCCACCCTCGATCTCGTAGTAAGCATGGCCAAGAGAGTCTATTGATGAAGTGCTGGTCAATACTATGGGACTTATGTTGAGGAGATTCTTGTTGAGAGGAGAAAGGAGTTTGGGGACGTTAGCAAAGAACTCCTCTCCTTTCTTTAACAGTTTGTCGACCTCGCCTTGAACTGAGGAGGGGGGAACGGTTATAGATGATGGGTTTATCGAGCTCGAAGGGAAATCAATAGAATGGCTCTGCGAGGTGGAAGGTCGTCGTGTTCTCCATGTTGTTAGAGGGGTCTCTCGGGTAAATTCCTCCTGGGACCATTGAGGATCCATGTATAGTTTGAAGGAGTTGGTGCTTGCACTTGTGGCCTTAGCAATGTTCGCGGCCGCTTGTTCACTAATGGAAATGTGAGGGAGAGGTGAATGAGTCCTTGAGCTATCGCTAGACATCTGAAAAGATGGTGGAATATTAGTGTGTGCACTTACAGAATATCAAAGAAGATAAAAAAAGAAAAAATGTTTAAAAAAGAAGGCTCTAGTTCTTACTTCATACATGAAGAATAGGGGGTCACGTAACTACTTTATTTTGATCGTATGCCTACTTACTAAAGGATTCGTGTTCTCAGGCTTATAGCGAGGTAGGGCTCGCAGTGTGAAATTAAATGTGTGGGGTCGCAATTAGTAGGGCTCGCATCGCATGTAATTTTCAGCAAATATTTACAAAATTACGAGCTACACATGCATTCAAATGAAGAACAAGAGAGAGAAACTTACTTTTTGATAAAGAAAGGTTGAAGATCTTGAGAAAGATTGGCCTCGTTCTTGATTGATAGCGAGCTGGGTCTCTGTTTGATCCGGGAGCAAATTGGCAGCACTTCGGTATGTTGTTAATAAGGAAAGTGACAAATGATTTGAAATTTGAGGTTTATATAGTAGTGAGGAGAGAGACGGACACGCTACACGTGTCATCATCTCAGCAAGTGTGACCAGATCTAGAGACGCGCCAGCTGTTAGCAACTATTCAAATTCATTGGGCCTGCGATGAGAGCCCGTAAAGGAGTAATTAATAATGGGCCTTGGCCTCGCATTCAATTTTCTAGAAGACATTCTTTGAGTCCACATCGCATTTCTAATGGCAATATGGACTCTGGGGGTAGTTGTTATGCCTGAATTTGGCATAAGTCCTAAACAGGCCAAGTGGGCTAAAATATTGGTATATCACGCATAATGGGCCTAAGAATGAGGAATGGGTCATTAAAGTCCGCCATCACAGGGAAGTCCATCACATCATTTTACAGCAGGGTCGCCAGCGAGCCCTAGTAGCGGGGTCGTAGTTCACGAGGTCTAGCGAGGCTTAGAGGTCCAGCGTGGCCTAGCATGTTACTACGAAGGATTATGATCAGGCCCAGCGAGGTCGCATAAGTAGGTTATCTCCATGCATTGAGGATCGCCTCGCATGGCCAGACCCAACGAGGTCTTATGCGAGGCCATCTAGTTAGTTTCGCCAGTAAAGATAATTATAGCATTATACAAGCTGCAGGTTCCCCTTCATGGGTCATGAACAGAATAAATGGGTAGAAAAATGTTCGCACTTATTCACGCAAGAGAACGTGGTCAACAAGTAATATAGAGTAAATGGGATTCGTTCCCACAGAGACTCAATTTGTTCGTTATGTTTACTTATGCACCAGCTTATGATTTACACTCACTGCTAAGACAATCACAATATTGGTTTGATTTAACTAATGATTAATTATCAACTAAGCCAATTACGAGGAAATAACTTAACTTTAACTTTATAATAAACAAACATGGGATTTCAATTTCATTTACTACTTCATCTAGAATCTTATGCCCTTTAGCCTAGCATGTGACCGAGTTGATTACTGATTAGATGCACTAAACTGATACACACCAACTTTCGTTGTGCATATACCATCCTACTGATCATCCACAAATGATAGAAGTCAAGTAGTCACCAAATATGTGTAGTCCCTATATGTCTATAGCAATTGAACACATACCGGTTGAAAATCAAGCACCCATTAAACCACATAGTCGATGCAAGACGGTTAGAATTACATCACAAATTAATACATGTTCTTCACATGCAAAAACCTATGCTAGCATGAATTGTTCTAAACCCTAGATCCACTTTCGCATTCACTAGGATTAAACAAACAATTACAAGTGTTCGCGACGCACTTATAACGAATAAGCATAAACATACTAGGCAATCAATACATTCAATCACACACCAAGGCATAATTAACACTCAATAACTAG
Source organism: Kitagawia praeruptora (assembly GCA_037693485.1). Taxonomy (NCBI): domain Eukaryota; kingdom Viridiplantae; phylum Streptophyta; class Magnoliopsida; order Apiales; family Apiaceae; genus Kitagawia; species Kitagawia praeruptora. The sequence goes on along the minus strand of CM075348.1, from coordinate 1,958,908 downwards.
AATCCATAGCAAAATCCATTAAAACCCCATGATAACGAATTAGCCCATAATTGACCTAATTGTCATCATGGGTTCTTTGGAAAACATAATTCTAAAATCAACAAGTAAAAATATAGAAGAAGAAATAAGGATTAGAATTAAATCCCCACAATAGAAGAATACAAAGGTTTCAAGAATAATCCTTGCTTGTCACTAGCTTGGAGGAATTCCTTATCTCCTTTTCTCTCTTCTCAAAAACTAGGTTATATTACGTAACGTACGTTATGATTACAAGGGTTGGATGTTGATATAGGCTTTTCCTCCCTCTTGCCCAATAAGAAAAAATACCTAAAATACAACTAGAAATCGATTTTTGTGTCAAAAACCACTTAAAATACAATTTCAGATCGAATAAGGGCAAAACTGGAAAATCAGCACGACCCCGAGTAATCTGCTCAAGAACTGGCGCAGACTGCCCGGGCATAATCTGCTCCCTGGCGCAGACTGCTCAAGCACGGCGCAGTCTGCCCAGGCTCCTTCTGGTCACGTTTTTTTCTCCTTCATTTTTTAGCTTTTTCTCCTTCGTTTTTGCTCCGTTTGCTCCCGTTCTTTTTGCGTTCTCTTCCGTTTTCAATCCTCTATGCTTGGAATCCTCATGGTGAACCATAACAAGACTCCATTCTATATTATTAAGCCCGAATCCAACTCCAAAAGTAACGGAAACAACGATCTTAATCAACCTTATTCCAACCCTGCACAATTAAACAAACACATCAAAACTACCACAATCTTGAGGTCAAAGCAATCAATTTAAGCCGAATTAGAATGTTCCAAGTGGATATAAAATCCACTTATCACACCCCCAAACTTAAACTGATGCTTGTCCTCAAGCATATACAATTACAACTAACTAACTAATTAGTACCACTTCCGTAGGTGATCACGGTTGCATTTGGCATATGCAACAAGCCCTTTAAACCCCTAGGCAGCCCTAGTGGACGAGTAAGGTCTCATCAGGGCCTATAGTGAATGTACCCACAAAATCCAATGCAATGCAATGCATGAATGCAACTACTATGAAAATGCAAGATCCCCTTCAAACTCACCAAAACCAACTAACAAGCAAATATCTCAATGAACGTAACAAATCCACGCAGAGCTCGACTAAGTCCCCGTATACTAACAATACATGAACAGAAACGTGCGTGTGTGCAATGCTCATCAGAAATACCCCCAGAACTAGGTCAAAAATCATACATGCTTTCCGTCAAGACAATCACAGGTTTATAATCAGAATAGACTGTAGACACTCCATAACCTAGGAACACCTCCACCCTCATCCAAGGTAGACAGAAACTCATGCTTTATTACTATACTACGACACTACATATACAATACGCATGCTTATTTAACCGTGCAATGAATGAGACCCCAAAAGGCTTATACAATAATACCCATGTAGCGAGTGTTGGGTCAGTGGATCCCAGACTATAAAGCCTTAGGTCACTAGGACTAAGTCCCCTCAGACTTAATTACTCGAGTATTAAAGAGCTCACTCTGGTTAATTTTGCATTAACAAACAATACTTGACTCTTTTTTTTATTTTTTTTTTTCTTTTTTTTTTATATTTTTTTTCTTTTTTTTTCGCAATCTGGAATGAGCCTTTCTCATTTCCAACCCTAGACTACTCATATAAATATGAGCTGGCTACTAGCCATTTGACGCCTAGCCTTTATTGACAAATATTAACAACTAGCATGAAAATTCCTGGTTTCCCCCAAACTTAGACTTTAATGTTCCTACGCTATAAAGGGAATAACGAAAATTCTAAATATAAACAAGTGATTAAATCTCAAAACATCCCACAGGCATGACCCTAACCTAGCCCAATAGCACCCCAATGAGACTGTGTAATAAATTTTGTTCCCGTAACATGCAAGTCAATTTCATAGAAACTATAAATCAGCCCTCTACTCATCATCATCACACCCAAATCAACATCCACCTATCAATCAGAATCAGCTCATCCTAAGGGATCATGAAATATGCATGCCATGAAAATGCAACTAAATGAAAAACTCACATGGTATACGAAAATAAAACAAAATGTCCTATATGAACAAACGTAGATAATATGAACATAACAATCATGCATGAACTATCACTACTATGCAACATGATATCCTATATGCAAAATACAACAAAACATACAACTACTATCCCCCAAATCATCACCCCCAAACTTAAACTGATGCTTGTCCTCAAGCATATACAATTACAACTAACTAACTAATTAGTACCACTTCCGTAGGTGATCACGGTTGCATTTGGCATATGCAACAAGCCCTTTAAACCCCTAGGCAGCCCTAGTGGACGAGTAAGGTCTCGTGAGGGCCTATAGTGAATGTACCCACAAAATCCAATGCAATGCAATGCATGAATGCAACTACTATGAAAATGCAAGATCCCCTTCAAACTCACCAAAACCAACTAACAAGCAAATATCTCAATGAACGTAACAAATCCAAGCAGAGCTCGACTAAGTCCCCGTATACTAACAATACATGAACAGAAACGTGCGTGTGTGCAATGCTCATCAGAAATACCCCCAGAACTAGGTCAAAAATCATACATGCTTTCTGTCAAGACAATCACAGGTTTATAATCAGAATAGACTGTAGACACTCCATAACCTAGGAACACCTCCACCCTCATCCAAGGTAGACAGAAACTCATGCTTTATTACTATACTACGACACTACATATACAATACGCATGCTTATTTAACCGTGCAATGAATGAGACCCCAAAAGGCTTATACAATAATACCCATGTAGCGAGTGTTGGGTCAGTGGATCCCAGACTATAAAGCCTTAGGTCACTAGGACTAAGTCCCCTCAGACTTAATTACTCGAGTATTAAAGAGCTCACTCTGGTTAATTTTGCATTAACAAACAATACTTGACTCTTTTTTTTTTTTTTTTTTTATATTTTTTTTCTTTTTTTTTCGCAATCTGGAATGAGCCTTTCTCATTTCCAACCCTAGACTACTCATATAAATATGAGCTGGCTACTAGCCATTTGACGCCTAGCCTTTATTGACAAATATTAACAACTAGCATGAAAATTCCTGGTTTCCCCCAAACTTAGACTTTAATGTTCCTACGCTATAAAGGGAATAACGAAAATTCTAAATATAAACAAGTGATTAAATCTCAAAACATCCCACAGGCATGACCCTAACCTAGCCCAACAGCACCCCAATGAGACTGTGTAATAAATTTTGTTCCCGTAACATGCAAGTCAATTTCATAGAAACTATAAATCAGCCCTCTACTCATCATCATCACACCCAAATCAACATCCACCTATCAATCAGAATCTGCTCGTCCTAAGGGATCATGAAATATGCATGCCATGAAAATGCAACTAAATGAAAAACTCACATGGTATACGAAAATAAAACAAAATGTCCTATATGAACAAACGTAGATAATATGAACATAACAATCATGCATGAACTATCACTACTATGCAACATGATATCCTATATGCAAAATACAACAAAACATACAACTACTATCCCCCAAATCATCACCCCCAAACTTAAACTGATGCTTGTCCTCAAGCATATACAATTACAACTAACTAACTAATTAGTACCACTTCCGTAGGTGATCACGGTTGCATTTGGCATATGCAACAAGCCCTTTAAACCCCTAGGCAGCCCTAGTGGACGAGTAAGGTCTCGTGAGGGCCTATAGTGAATGTACCCACAAAATCCAATGCAATGCAATGCATGAATGCAACTACTATGAAAATGCAAGATCCCCTTCAAACTCACCAAAACCAACTAACAAGCAAATATCTCAATGAACGTAACAAATCCAAGCAGAGCTCGACTAAGTCCCCGTATACTAACAATACATGAACAGAAACGTGCGTGTGTGCAATGCTCATCAGAAATACCCCCAGAACTAGGTCAAAAATCATACATGCTTTCTGTCAAGACAATCACAGGTTTATAATCAGAATAGACTGTAGACACTCCATAACCTAGGAACACCTCCACCCTCATCCAAGGTAGACAGAAACTCATGCTTTATTACTATACTACGACACTACATATACAATACGCATGCTTATTTAACCGTGCAATGAATGAGACCCCAAAAGGCTTATACAATAATACCCATGTAGCGAGTGTTGGGTCAGTGGATCCCAGACTATAAAGCCTTAGGTCACTAGGACTAAGTCCCCTCAGACTTAATTACTCGAGTATTAAAGAGCTCACTCTGGTTAATTTTGCATTAACAAACAATACTTGACTCTTTTTTTTCTTTTTTTTCTTTTTTTTTTCGCAATCTGGAATGAGCCTTTCTCATTTCCAACCCTAGACTACTCATATAAATATGAGCTGGCTACTAGCCATTTGACGCCTAGCCTTTATTGACAAATATTAACAACTAGCATGAAAATTCCTGGTTTCCCCCAAACTTAGACTTTAATGTTCCTACGCTATAAAGGGAATAACGAAAATTATAAATATTAACAAGTGATTAAATCTCAAAACATCCCACAGGCATGACCCTAACCTAGCCCAACAGCACCCCAATGAGACTGTGTAATAAATTTTGTTCCCGTAACATGCAAGTCAATTTCATAGAAACTATAAATCAGCCCTCTACTCATCATCATCATACCCAAATCAACATCCACCTATCAATCAGAATCAGCTCGTCCTAAGGGATCATGAAATATGCATGCCATGAAAATGCAACTAAATGAAAAACTCACATGGTATACGAAAATAAAACAAAATGTCCTATATGAACAAACGTAGATAATATGAACATAACAATCATGCATGAACTATCACTACTATGCAACATGATATCCTATATGCAAAATACAACAAAACATACAACTACTATCCCCCAAATCACCCCCAAACTTAACATATTCAATGCCCTCATTGAATGGAAGTAAATACAAGGGATAGTAGAAACATACCTACTCACCCTCGCTGTCGTCACCCTCATCATCCTCGTCCGAAGAATCAGTTGGAGGATACGGAATCCGGGATCCAAAAATAGGCCACTGAACCGGAGTACTCGGTGACTAAAATTTAGCCTCCAAAGCTACGCCCAAGTCTTCTGAATATTGGTGACTGCTAACATGCATAGCATCCAACCGCCTATTCATTCGCCGCAAATAAGACTCAAGAGTGGACATATTCCCCGTACTCTGCTGTGAACCGGCTCTAGCAACTCCCGATCCCTCGGCTACATGACCACCCGCACCACTAACACCACCTTCGCCCTCCTTCATTCGCCCAATAGACGAATCAGCAATAGGAGCCATAGGCTTTTGCACCGGCTCATCCACACGCGGCGGCACTTTTGCAACATCACACAATCCCGTAATAATGGAAGAATAGGGAATACTAGCTGTCGAATTACCCTTCAAAAATCGAAGAATAGTTTGATTAATCAAGTAACCCAAATCGACATACTCACCTTTTAAAATCCCCCACAAAAGGATAGCCCTGTCAACAGTAACTTCCGTCACATGAGACGACGGAAGGATACTAGTACATATGAATAAGAACCATGCACGGGCAAACTTAGTCAATGATGCAGCCGGAAAATTTCTCTTTTCGTTAGTACCCGCCTTACACCTCCATACCGCCCCTGGGACACACAACTCACCGATGACAACATCAAGATCAACATCTCCCACCGTCTTTCGTCCCCAATCCTCAACACCCCTAGATTTAGGTAGCTGACCAATCAAATTCCGAATTGCTCGAGGAGAATAATCAACCTGTTGTCCCCTAACAATCGTGGAGTTATTCTGCTCTACTGAAGCATTAGCGTAAAACTCCCGAACAACATTCAATGGCACATCATTAGCCAATTCGCAAAATACCTTCCAACCCCTTGCATTCACCATAGCCACCATCTCCTCGTTATCACGAGGCACAAACCTCCTCTCCCGTATAACTCCCTTACGAACTAATCGACCGTACTCCGACTCGGCCTCCGAATTCACAAATTTCACTACTCCTTCTTCCACAATAGCATCCTCATCCACCGATGGATGGCTACTACTACTACTACCTACCAATCTTTGTCTTTTGGGAGCCATAACAACAAGAATAACAATCCACACACCACAAATTCGAATTTCACAAAAAACCCCCAATTCAAGAACACAACCAAACCCTAATTGGCAAGAACACAATTCGTAGCAATTACAAAGATGAGATTAGAACAATACCATACGAATTGAAGAGGTGTCCTTGCAAGAATAAGCCTCCAATAATTCGAATATACCCTCCCCTTGAGCTTGGAATTGATGTATGGATATAGCTTGTGAATGAGAAGTGTATATATAGAAAAGTGTATGGATGAATTGTTAATGGATGATGATGTATAAATATAGAGAGATGTATATATAAGGTGAGATGGAATTGGGTTAGGAGAGGAATTAGATATAGAATTGGAGTAGGAGGTGTTAGGGTTTTTGATTTGTGATTTAGAAGTGTAGTAGGATATGGTATAAAAGATGAAATATGATTTGGGGGAAATTTTTTTTTTTTTTTTTATAACAGGACTCGACTTGGCAGAGGTTACGGGTGCTGACTGCGCGAGTCTGGCGCAGTGTGCGCGATAAGATTCTGGAACAGGCGCGCAGTGTGCGCGAGAAATGGCGCAGTTTGCGCGGAGGGTTGCTGGAAACGCACGCAGAGTGCGCGAAACTGGCGCAAGGTGCGCTATCCTGTTCTGCGCAATACGGCGCAGAGTGCTCCAATTCAGCGCAGGGTGCGCGGAAAGCTACTGATCTATATTTATTTATTTATTTATTTATTTATTTATTTTTTTTAGAAGAAGAATCTTGTATACAACAATGTTTGGGTTGCCTCCCAAGAAGCGCTTCTTTTACGTCAGTAGCTTGACGTGACTTCCATGATTTATTCAATAATTGCAAGAACCGCGGTTTCAGCCCCACGATTCGATACCTCACCAAAGTACGGTTTCAATCTCTGACCATTGACTTTGAACGACTGATCAGGTGATTTCTCAAAAATCTCAACCGCTCCATGCGGAAACACGGTTTTTACAACAAAGGGCCCTGACCATCTCGATTTTAGCTTTCCTGGAAATAGACGAAGGCGAGAATTAAATAATAACACGGGTTGTCCAGGAACAAATACCTTGTTAACTAAACGCCGATCATGCCATCTCTTCACTTTTTCTTTGTAGAGTTTATTGTTCTCATATGCTTGCAAGCGAAACTCGTCCATCTCATGGAGTTGCACCATTCTCTTCTCACCCGCGGCTGTAAGATCGAAATTTAGCTTTTTCAAAGCCCAATAGGCCTTGTGCTCCAATTCCGCCGGTAAATGACAAGCTTTCCCGAAGACAAGCTGATACGGTGACATTCCCAAAGGTGTTTTATATGCCGTTCGATAAGCCCAGGCGACTTCATCGAGTTTCAGAGACCAATCCTTTCTTGAAGGACTCACCACCTTTTCTAGAATACGCTTGATTTCCCTATTAGACACTTCAGCTTGGCCATTGGTCTGAGGATGATATGCTGTAGCTACCCGATGATTGATATTGTATCTCGCATAAGATTAGTGAACTTGCGATTGCAAAAATGAGTGCCCTCATCACTAATAATGACTCGAGGAGTACCAAATCTGGTAAAGATGTTCTTCTGAAGGAAATTAAGCACGACTTGGGCATCATTTGTCGGAAGTGCTTTGACCTCAACCCATTTGGAGACGTAATCAACTGCTAGCAAGATATATTGATTGTTGCATGAAGAGATAAAGGGTCCCATGAAGTCAATTCCCCAAACATCGAAAATTTCCACTTCCAACATTACATTAAGGGGCATCTCATCCCTCCTCGATATGTTACCAACACGCTGACAACGATCACACCTTAAAACGTACTGATGAGCATCCTTAAAAAGAGAAGGCCAATAGAACCCTGCTTGAAGAATACGAGTAGCAGTCTTTTCACCTCCATAGTGGCCCCCATATGTCGTAGCGTGATAATCCCTCAGAATAGCCTCTGTTTCACTATACGGCACACATCTTCTAAGAATCTGATCAGCTCCCTGTTTAAACAAATATGGTTCGTCCCAACGATACCATTTAACTTCATGCAAGAACTTCTTCCTTTGTGCATAAGAAAATTCGGATGGAATAACTTGACTAACCAGAAAGTTCACAATGTCTGCGTACCAAGGCTCCTCTTCTTGCACCCTAAACAATTGCTCATCCGGGAAGAATTCATTAATGATGGTACCGTCTCGAGAGAATTTACCAGAGTCCTCCAAACGAGAAAGATGGTCAGCTACTTGATTCTCTGTCCCCTTCCTGTCCTTAATCTCCACATCAAATTCTTGTAACAGAAGTACCCAACGAATTAAACGAGGTTTGGAGTCCTTTTTAGAGAGCAGATATCTAATAGCCGCGTGATCCGTGTACACCATTACCTTTGTACCTAGCAAGTAAGAACGAAATTTTTCAAAACCATAGACTATGGCCAACAGCTCCTTTTCAGTGGTAGTGTAGTTCAATTGAGCATCATTAAGAGTCTTGCTTGCATAATAGATCACATGAAACACTTTGTCTTTCTTTTGACCGAGAACAGCCCCCACTGCATAATCGCTAGCATCGCACATCATAGCGAAAGGTTCACTCCAATCGGGAGCAATGATCACTGGTGCTGAAACCAATTTCTTTTTCAGAGTTTCGAAAGCGGTCAAACATTCTTCATCAAATTTAAAAGGAACATCCTTTTCCAAGAGCTTACACAACGGTTTGGAGATTTTTGAGAAGTCTTTGATAAAACGCCTGTAGAAACCTGCATGACCAAGGAAACTACGAATCCCTCTCACTGAAATAGGTGGTGGGAGATGTTCAATTGTCTCTATTTTTGCCCTGTCCACCTCTAGACCTCTCCGTGACACCTTGTGCCCAAGAATAGTTCCCTCTTGAACCATGAAGTGGCATTTCTCCCAGTTAAGCACCAGATTAGTCTCCACACATCTTTTCAGAACCGCACCCAGATTATTCAAACATTCATCGAAAGAGAGACCGATTACAGAAAAGTCATCCATGAAAACTTCTACGGTCTTGCCAATCATGTCTGAAAAGATAGCCATCATACACCTCTGAAAAGTAGCAGGTGCACCACACAAACCAAAAGAAACTCGCCGAAAAGCAAATGTACCAAATGGACATGTGAAAGTCGTCTTCTCCTGATCTTCAGGAGCAATACAGATTTGATTATACCCCGAATATCCATCCAACAGGCAATAGTACTCCTGACCTGCAAGTCTGTCCTGCATCTGATCAATAAAGGGCAAAGGAAAATGATCCTTCCTAGTGGCCTTGTTCAATTTCCGGTAGTCCATACAGATTCTCCAACCAGTGACTGTGCGAGTAGAGATAAGTTCATTCTTCTCATTGGTGATTACCGTCATGCCACCTTTCTTCGGCACACATTGAACTGGGCTTACCCATGAACTATCAGAAATGGGATAGATGATCCCTGCATCCAACCATTTGATGATTTCTTTCTTCACAACTTCTTTCATGATTGGATTTAGACGTCTCTGATTTTCCACTGTTGGTTTACTCCCTTCTTCTAAAGGAATTTTATGTTGACAGTAAGCTGGACTAATTCCCTTGATGTCTGCTATGGTCCATCCAATAGCTGATTTGAATTCTCTAAGAACTCTCAAGAGCTTGTCTTCCTCAGAATCTGACAAGTTAGCAGCAATAATCACAGGTAAAGTAGATGATTCACCAAGAGAAGCATACCTTAAGTGATCAGGTAATGGTTTGAGTTCTAGAGTTGGAGCTTCTTCAATGGATGGTTTCAACCGCTGATGTGACCCCTTCAATTCAGAAAGACCTAAAGATTCCACTGGTCTCTCGAATTTCCTTTACCATGGAGTAGCATCAAGAAGTAGCAGTTGCTCATCAATCTCATCTTCTTCCAATAAAGAATCACTAATCAGTGCTTTTTCCAATGTGTCATTCAAGAGCAGATGCTCAATTTTTGATTGCACTGCTGACTCCACCAAATCTATCTTCAAACATTGCTCTTCTTCAGTTGGAAACTTCATAGCCTTGAAAACATTGAAGGTGACATTTTGATCATGCACCCTCATCGTAAGTTCCCCTTTTTGCACGTCAATCAAGGTTTGCCCCGTGGCCAAGAATGGTCTCCCAAGGATGATAGGGATTTTCTTGTCTTCTTCAAAATCAAGTATGACGAAATCCGCTGGAAAGATGAGTTTGTCCACTTTTACCAGAACATCTTCTACAATTCCTCGAGGGTAGGTAACTGAGCGATCAGCTAACTGAAGTGACATGTTGGTAGGCTTAGGCTCCGGAAGACCAAGTTGCAAGAAAACCGAATAGGGCATGAGGTTAATGCTTGCCCCTAAATCACACAAACACTTGTCAAAAGACAAATTTCCAATGATGCACGGTATGGTAAAACTCCCCGGATCCTTCAGCTTAGGTGGCAACTTTTGTTGCAAGACAGCACTGCACTCCTCCGTCAAAGCGACGGTCTCTAACTCCTCGAGCTTCAATTTCCTCGAAAGTATGCCCTTCATGAACTTGGCATAACTTGGCATTTGTTCAAGTGCTTCAGCAAATGGTAGATTTATGTGCAACTTTTTGAACACTTCCAAGAACTTTGCAAATTGCTTATCAAACTTCTGCTTCTGAAGCCTTTTAGGGAATGGCGGAGGCGGATAAACTTCTTTGCTAGCTTCCGTAATTTTTGAACCTGTTTTCCCATCTGACTTCTCCTTTTCTTCCTCACCTGATGCCTTCTGAATGACCGGGAGGGCTGAATTAGAAGACCGGCTAGACCCCTCAGACGCGCCCGCGTCCACATCATTGTTCACAGCATTTTCAAGTTCTTCGTTAAACTGCTTTCTGGCTCCCAGATCGTCTGTAACCTTTCCAGAACGTAACGTAACAGCATGAATCTGTTCCTTGACCTCCTTTTTACCCGGATTAGCTTCTGTGTCACTAGGTAATTGCCCTTGAGGTCTGTTCAAAAGAGCATTGGCCAGTTGGCCCATTTGATTTTCAAGAGTTTTCAGAGATGCTGCTTGACTCTTGTACATCATTCGCAATTCTTCCATTTCTGACTTCTCATTAGATTGCACATGACTTCCTGGTTGCTGTTGATGAAATCCGGGTGGATTGTATGGTGGCCTTTGGGCATAGGGTTGTTGATAACCCGAATTGTTGAACTGCCTTGAACTGTACTGCTGACCCTGAGATGGTTGTTGCACAGCATTCTGATTGTTGCTCCAACTGAAGTTAGGATGATTCCTATTGTTGGGATGATATGTATTGGGAGCAGGTTGTGAAGGCCTCTGATAATTGCTGACAAACTGTGCCGACTCACTAGAAATTGCACATTGATTAGTGTCATGAGCCCCCGCACACAATTCACAGACCATGGCGACTTGTTGAACCCCCACCTTAGCCAATGAGTCCACTTTCATGGTTAGAGCCTGTAGCTGAGCTGCTATAGCTGTTGTGGCATCCATTTCAAGTACACCTGCAACCTTACCTTGTGGAATACGCTGTGTTGGATTCTGATACTCGTTTGCAGCCATCATTTCAATCAAGTCATAGGCCTCTTCATAGCTTTTGGCCCACAGAGCTCCTCCAGATGCTGCATCAAGCATTGCTCGAGAATGACTTAACCCATTGTAGAAGCTATTGATGACCATCCAATTCGGCATCCCATGATGGGGACATTTCCGGAGCATCTCCTTGTACCTTTCCCAAGCTTCACACAGTGATTCACCAGAATGCTGACTAAATTGTGTAAGAGCATTCCTCATGGCAGCAGTCTTTGCCATAGGAAAGAATTTAGTCAACAAACTTTTGTGCCAGATCTTCCCATGTAGTGATGGAACCTGCTGGAAGTGAATGCAACCAGCTTTTTGCTTTGTCTCTCAAAGAGAAGGGAAACAACCTTAGCTTGATAGCGTCCTCAGAAACTCCGTTGGTTTTGAAGGTGTCACAGATCTCAATGAAGTCCCTGATATGCATGTTGGGATCCTCAACAGGTGAACCCCCAAACTGGACTGAGTTCTGGACCATTTGGATCGTGCCCGGCTTGATCTCAAAATTATTTGCAGCAATAGCCGGCCGCACAATACTCGATTGAATATCATTAATCTTGGGCTGAGAATAATCCTTCAGCGCCTTGTTATCTGCCATTTCTCCAGTAACTTCCAACTCTTCTTCACTGTCCTCCACTAATTCCTCTTCGTGCTTCTCTTCTTCCAGATTTTCTTTACGAGCTTGAGATCGAGTAAGCATACACGCTCAAGATAGTACCTGAGAAACCCAAAAGTAAATGAGTGAGAAAAACGTCTGAGTCAGTGAATTTAATCCAAATTGATGACAAGATCATAAACTAAACAAACAATGAACCGAGTCCCCGGCAGCGGCGCCAAAAACTTGTTCGCACTTATTCACGCAAGAGAACGTGGTCAACAAGTAATATAGAGTAAATGGGATTCGTTCCCACAGAGACTCAATTTGTTCGTTATGTTTACTTATGCACCAGCTTATGATTTACACTCACTGCTAAGACAATCACAATATTGGTTTGATTTAACTAATGATTAATTATCAACTAAGCCAATTACGAGGAAATAACTTAACTTTAACTTTATAATAAACAAACATGGGATTTCAATTTCATTTACTACTTCATCTAGAATCTTATGCCCTTTAGCCTAGCATGTGACCGAGTTGATTACTGATTAGATGCACTAAACTGATACACACCAACTTTCGTTGTGCATATACCATCCTACTGATCATCCACAAATGATAGAAGTCAAGTAGTCACCAAATATGTGTAGTCCCTATATGTCTATAGCAATTGAACACATACCGGTTGAAAATCAAGCACCCATTAAACCACATAGTCGATGCAAGACGGTTAGAATTACATCACAAATTAATACATGTTCTTCACATGCAAAAACCTATGCTAGCATGAATTGTTCTAAACCCTAGATCCACTTTCGCATTCACTAGGATTAAACAAACAATTACAAGTGTTCGCGACGCACTTATAACGAATAAGCATAAACATACTAGGCAATCAATACATTCAATCACACACCAAGGCATAATTAACACTCAATAACTAGAATCCATAGCAAAATCCATTAAAACCCCATGATAACGAATTAGCCCATAATTGACCTAATTGTCATCATGGGTTCTTTGGAAAACATAATTCTAAAATCAACAAGTAAAAATATAGAAGAAGAAATAAGGATTAGAATTAAATCCCCACAATAGAAGAATACAAAGGTTTCAAGAATAATCCTTGCTTGTCACTAGCTTGGAGGAATTCCTTATCTCCTTTTCTCTCTTCTCAAAAACTAGGTTATATTACGTAACGTACGTTATGATTACAAGGGTTGGATGTTGATATAGGCTTTTCCTCCCTCTTGCCCAATAAGAAAAAATACCTAAAATACAACTAGAAATCGATTTTTGTGTCAAAAACCACTTAAAATACAATTTCAGATCGAATAAGGGCAAAACTGGAAAATCAGCACGACCCCGAGCAATCTGCTCAAGAACTGGCGCAGACTGCCCGGGCATAATCTGCTCCCTGGCGCAGACTGCTCAAGCACGGCGCAGTCTGCCCAGGCTCCTTCTGGTCACGTTTTTTTCTCCTTCGTTTTTTAGCTTTTTCTCCTTCGTTTTTGCTCCGTTTGCTCCCGTTCTTTTTGCGTTCTCTTCCGTTTTCAATCCTCTATGCTTGGAATCCTCATGGTGAACCATAACAAGACTCCATTCTATATTATTAAGCCCGAATCCAACTCCAAAAGTAACGAAAACAACGATCTTAATCAACCTTATTCCAACCCTGCACAATTAAACAAACACATCAAAACTACCACAATCTTGAGGTCAAAGCAATCAATTTAAGCCGAATTAGAATGTTCCAAGTGGATATAAAATCCACTTATCAAAAAACAACCCAAGCGAGGTCGCATAAGTAGGTTATCTCCATGCATTGAGGATCGCCTCGCATGGCCAGACCCAACGAGGTCTTATGCGAGGCCATCTAGTTAGTTTCGCCAGTAAAGATAATTATAGCATTATACAAGCTGCAGGTTCCCCTTCATGGGTCATGAACAGAATAAATGGGTAGAAAAACAACCCAAGGAGATGACTAGTGGATTTGGGCCAAGCCGAGCCCATAGAAACCCTAGCCCATCTAGGTAACTTCTTCTCTAAGAGAACTACGTATGGCTTGATCCCTATAAATAGGGTACGTAGGCATCTTGTAAAGCATGAGAAACAGTTCACCACTGAATTTCAAAAAACAAGATCAGCCACCTTTAAACACAAAAACCCTAATCCAAATCTCTCTTCTTATAGTAAAATATCCGTATTTTGCTCCGTAAATCCAGCAACCTCCATAAATATTGTAATACAATATTCTCCATATAACAGGAGGAGTCGAAAGTGGTGATAGAATCGGACTGCTTGGTTGTTATACAGGCAATTCGAAGTAAAGCTCTCATGAGGTCAAGGTTTGGTGGAATTGTTATGGAATGTCGTAAGCATTTTAATCAGTCAAAGAATTTGGAGTTGTATTTTATTAAACGGTCTGCCAATATGGCTGCTCATACGCTTGCTAGGGCTTCTCATATTTATTCTAATCGTAGTTTTAATAGGGGGTCTGTCCCTATTGAGGTGAAACAATGTATTGAAGCTGAGATGAGTTATTAATAGTATTCTCATTTTTCGTCAAAAAAAAAAATAACAAAAGCATTAATCATATTTGATATTTATTTTAACCTATAAGAATTTTTCTTATCATTTTTAAAGAAGGAGAAATTTTAGTTAGATAAAAATATAAAAGATAATGTGTTTAATCTGAAAAAGAAATTGATTGATTATTAAAAATATAGAAAAGATAACATGTTTTATCTTAAAAAAGAAATTAATTAGTTATTGATAACTGTAATAGTATATAGATAAGAGCAAGTCCAAGAGCTTCCCTATATTGCTTGTTAAGTTAAGATTTAAGAATTTTAGTACAAAACACTACTCCAACAATGTGTTAATGTGTTAGTGTTCCCTAAAACACTAAGTACCTCTAGCCACTCCCTACGTTTTGGGGAACCACTAGCCATCTCTAACTTAATTTCTATCAATAAAAAATTTATTTCCCTCCAATTTTCAATATTTGTGATCCATATCTCATTCTCTAATTGATTTCAAATTTATCATTATATTAATAATAAGGAGTGAATATAGGGAATGTTGTTGGAAATAATGTACAAAACAAGGTTCCTTAATCACCATGAACCATTATTTTATTATATTTTTAAGAATCAATAAAGGAGCTATTGGACTTGCTCTAAAGAAGTTAAAATGATGATGATGATGATGATGATGATGATGATGATGATGATGATAATTAAGTAAGGATAGTTAGGTAAGAAAGGGGATTGACCAATCAACCAAATTTTTAATGTTTCGACTTTAGTAATACTAAATTATAATCAATGCAATGCACGCCACTTTTTTAGTATTTATAATTATATAAATTAAATAAAAAACACAATTAAAAATTATATCTATTTGATTTCACATGATCAATTTACTATTTTATTTTATCTTAAATTTTGAAATCAGATTTAGACGATTTTACAGACCAAGCGGAACTTAATAAATAATCTTTAACTTAGTTATGGTTCAACAATTATAATCCAATTGAAAAATAGAAACAATACTATGGGACAGAGCACTAGTTAAAAGTACTAGTCAATATGAAAACCTACTTATATTTGTTTTAAATTAATAAAATATTTTTTAATATTATAATATAATTATAACATTTTTTTAATACTAGATCCAACCACTTTCAAAAAAAAATACTAGATCCAACCGTTCCCTATGTATGTTAAGATCTAACTGTTGGGTTTCGGGGCATCAAACGCAGCGAAAAACATAAATAATATAGTAAAAATTGAAACCCCACGCAGGATCCATGCAAAATAAGACATTCGTAGTTATGAATGTTTACCTTAAAACGAATCTTTAACAGTTGAGAAAGGATGGCTAATGGAGGACCAAGCTTGCACAATCACTATCCCGCTAATCGCGATCTACGGTATCCACACGAATGCTCGAACTCGAAGAATCATATGTGTACTAGCACAAAATCGATTTACTTCTCTCCCTATCTCTCAAGCTCTCAAGTGACTAGAATTTTCTAATAAAACTTATAACCTAAAAATTAGCCAATGTGAGTTTATATAGGGAGAGAAAAATCAGAATTATAACTCTAATCAAATTAAGAGTTATTATTAATTCAAAATTTCTCTATATTATCTAATTAAGTCTCACTTAATTGGTTAATAACTGAATTTAAGAATTAATAATACTAAATTCGAATTTCATTATTTATACAATTAATTAATTCATACTTATTTAATGTTATTAATAATTCAAATTAATTTTAATTTAATCTAAATCCGAATTTAAATTAAATAATCCTTCAAGCATTCTTTGTGTGTGAACCTATAGGTGATTATTACGTTGACACCGATTTTTAAAATCTAATTAAAATCGTAAGCAATGAGCGACATCGTCACATCTAGTAATACATCATTGCTACCCAAGTAATAATAATAATTGGTGATTCAATTAAATCTTCTGTGACTAACGTTTCAGTGTAATATAATCATTTTAACCACGATAGTATAGATTAAACTCGAGGCAGGATATGTGTCATCCTTGATGTGGTGAAAATATGACAATTAAAATCGTAAGCGCACGATCATCGTTTTAATATTTAAGATTCGTTCCACAGGGACTAACATTTTCACAAACTTAATTTTTAATTTAATCGAATTAGAACAAGTTTGATTTTGGAAAATTCGAGTTTTACAAATTAATTCCTAAAAGAAAGTTTAAACTATTTTTCTTTTTTTAAAAGAAAATTTAATTATTATTCTATTTCTAAACTAATTAAAAATAAAAAGAACAAAAATTAAATTATTCTAAAAATTCTAGATTCGAATTAATATTGAATTTTACTTTAAAACATTAAATTTTTTTTTATTTAAAAATTATTTACATAAAATTTTAAATAAAACTCGACATCATGTATTCGTAAATTCAATTAACCAACAATTCAAAATCAAAGGGCCAACAACTTTGTAACTAAGCAGAATTGACAACCAACAATTAGCGAACTCAACCAATGACAGGAAAATTAGTTCTCAGCACAAACAACGAGCAGCAAAAACAAGAAACACCGACTACAACTTAGACAAAACCAACACTAAAACGAAAACTCAGAAACTCGGCACAACTCAACCCAGTTGACACAGCTTTAAACAATAACTCAGTAGCAAAAACGGAACAAAACAAGCACCTCGACTCAACAAAACAGAACTCAGCACATCAACTATCAACATCACCCAAGCAACAAACGAATTTAAAGAAACAGAGTTTAAAAATAGAACTCAAACAGATACTAGGTGATAATTTAGCACACAAAAAAACAAAACACGCAGCAACGAACTGGAATCAAAACTCGGCTAACACTACAACAGTGACTCGACTAAATCGCAGCAGCAAATCAATAGTCATTACAGAACCAGAACTCAACACAACGAAACAAAACAACTGATTCAAATAAAACTCAATACAAAATCAGCAATTGAGTAACACTAAAACTCAAAAAACGCAGAACTAGGCAATCCAAACTAGCAGCAAACAATACGCCAACTCAGCAAAATACAACCTTTTTCGACTTACAGCACAAAACCACGCAGAAAACAACTTACTACTCAACCTACAGCAACAAACCGAAAACAATTCCTTGCTAACTCACGGCAATCTCAACAAAGAAACAACAACAAATACCTCAGAATTAGAAACAGCACACTTGGTACAATACGCAGATTCAGCAAACAAAATAACACTTATTACTAACACTACTCGAAAGCAATGAAATAACTCGAAACCAGTGAACTCAGTAAGGACTTAGAACTCATGACAACTCGCAAAAACACACCGAAACAATCTAACTTAATCTTAAAATTCGAACAAAGCAGAACTGAAATCGAAAGGGGGTTTTGGCGAAAAACAAAAGAAGCAACTGGGTTTGTAATTGTATGTATGAACCGAATAAATGACAGGACAAAGGGAAATGTGGGTTATAAATTCGAAATAAAGAAAAGGAGAAGAGAGGATTGTGTTTGGTGTGTTTGAATCGAAAAAAAGAGGCAAGGGAGAGTGTGGTTCGTGCTTAGGCGGAAGAACAGGGTAAGGGGGTCTAATAATTCTAATGACAAGAAGAAGAAAGGGGCGTGTTTGAAGTTTTGTGAGGAGAAGGAGACGGGGGTTGAGTGTTGAAATTGACGAAGATGAAGAAGAACAAGGGGGTGGAAATACACAGCTGGGTTCGTGATTGGTTCGAAGAAGAAGGAAGGAGGAGGTGCGATTGAGGGAAACAATAGATTGGCAACGAAAATAAAGAGAGAAAGGAGGATGGAAGGAACCGGGGATTGGTTTGTATCGCGAGGATGAAGAAGAAGAAACAAAGAGGAGGCTGGGCTTTTGGGCTTGTCATTTAAAGAACCAGACATGGTTATAAAAATCGGTAATCGGTATAAATCGGTTGAGGTACCGATTTAAGATTAATCGGGTAATCGGGGATTAATCGGAAAGATTAATCGGAGTATTAATCAGATATTATAATAATATTTAATATATTAGTCTAATTTACAATTAAACATATAATTTTAAATAAATTTATAGGATTAATCGGATTTCAAAAATCAAATCGGTTAGCTACCTTACAAAGGATTAATCGGGGATTAATCGGTTAAATCGGGGATTTTTAGAACTATGGAACCAGATAATAAACCTGCAGTATGTAAATAAAACAGGGGAGGGAAAAAAATAAGTATTTTAACAATTTAGAACAGGAAAAATATGAACTGAAAATTAAAAATCTATATAATCTTAATTCCTGAACACAAAGAATTTGGAAAAAGACTTTTTCTATCCTTTCCATTTTTATATTTACACTACTCCCATGCCCTTTTTGGTCAATCTACTTGAAAGGCGGATCGCTCCATTTACAAACGGGTAAGATCCAAATCCAACATTCACTCACAAAATCAATACAAAATATATTGACCCGGATTAAAATGGGTAATACCCACATTACGTTTAAACTAAGTACGATCTAATTCTAAAACTATAATCATCCTTCCATCTTTTTAGCCTTGACACGTTCTATTCTGTTTCTCAATCAGTTTTTCAAATTCAAAAATAATTGATGTAATCTCCATACACAATCTTCAATAATCTACCCATCACCGGATCATGGACAAAGCAGGTATGTTAAAATCAAAACCGTTATTGATATTGTTTTGTTGTTCACGTTGTTAGCCGTGATTTACTGTCTACCAGGTCGTAAGCGTGTACCTTTGGGGCCTGTTTCTCCTTCTTCAACACAAAAGGGTATGATGTTTATATGTTCACGATATTATGATGTTAACGACGTTGGGACATATTGCTTTTGTTTTTCTTAATTTTGTTATACGTAGGACAAAGAAGACGGCCTTCAACAACCTCCTTCAATGGCAGTAATGTTCAAGATGGTTCTAATAATGAAAATAAGGATCCCAATACTCAGAGTTCCTGTAATCGACAAAGTGGTATTTTCTCATTGCAGTTTTTAATGTTCTTATATTTGCAATGACTGCCATATGTGGATTGAAATTTATTTTATTGTTTTCCAATCTACCAAACAGGATCACGACCTTTTGCTCATCGGAACAAGTTCTCTAACAATCCAACTCCGGCGAAAAACTTTTCAAATGCTGTCAATATGTCTGGTAAGATATGTCGTGCAATTCATATATGTGTACATGTCTTTCAAATATGTCTGGTAAGATATGTCGTGCAATTCATATATGTGTACATGTCTTTCAAATATGTCTGGTAAGATATATTGTGCAATTCATAATATATTTGTTATTAATGTTTCTTTGGAAATTCCAATGTAGGCGGTAATAGTCAGGGTTATCTTACGCCATCAGAAAGAAGATTACAAAATGTCAATTTGTCTGGTAAGATATTCTGTTAATGTTATAGATAAATAGCAAATTGTTACATTATGTTTTTAAACATGACTATCTTCGCATATATTGATCCATCCAGCAATGTTCTGCCAACCAATAGGATGTCGACAGATATAGGTTTTAACAAAAATTTAGTTGTTAGTGTTCTCATTTTACTCTAAGAATGTTTTATTTTTTGTAATTAAAATTATGTCTATATAGGTTTTTACTCAAAGAATGTATTTTCTACTCAGAAATCAGGTCAGTTGTACTTTTACTTTATCAAGTATACTAATTTAGATTCATATTCTTACTTTTGTTATGGCATGATCTTACCTTTCTTCTAACAAACAAATGCATAATTTTATGTGTATTAAATTTTGTATAGGGAATTCCACTGTTAGCGGTAATAATGACGGTATTGTTACGCCATCACAAAGGAGGCAGCCTAATGTCAATTTGTCTGGTATTCACTTTCGGTAATCTTTTTGCTTATTGCGATACTGTTAATATGAGTATTTTAAAAGTGTTGTGGTATACAGGTTTAAGTCATCAAACTCCGTTTTCTCGATTTATTAATTTTAAACAAACGAGCAGCAGCAATATAAATCCTTTCCAGTTACCAACATCGAGGATTTCTCCAGTGAAGAATACTAAAGGAAATGTGCCAACAAGACATGTTTTAGGAATGACAAATTCTGGTAAATGTAGTTTTTCATAAATATTGGTAACTGATCAACATTATCAACTGCTTAAGATCATCAAATCTATATAACAATATATTGATCTTTTTTATGCAGGAAGTGTTATTAAGGATACCAGGAAGGTCAATTTGTTGGATCGTTATTCAAATAATCAGAAAGATTATTCGACATCATCAATTAACAGAACAAACTCCATTAGAGAGAATAGTACAAGTTCGGACATTACTGTTCTTACACCAGATTTAGAACAACTTGGTGTTCGTAGGCCAGGTTATGTATTATTTTGAAATAGATCTATGATTCTATATGTTTTATGTTATAAACACTATATGTAAAGTTATTATTTAATTATTTGATATCTATCTAATATTTAAAAATTTGTTGTACAGCTTGGTTCCCATCACAATCTTCTTCCGGAGTTAAGAACTTGATGAATTCCTTTGATGCTGTTGGGAATGAAACACAAAAACAAAATCCAAAATCTTTAAGTAAATGCTTTAAAGAACACTAATGCAACATTATCATTTATCTCAAATCTTATTCTGCATATTTTACATTTGTAGGTGATGCATCTACTTCCTCCCATTTGAAAACTGGCCGAAATAATCAACCAAAAAGGAAAGATGTTTCTACCAACAGTCAGCAATTGAGGGATGAAATCCTTTCTGGTATTTAACACTATTGTATAACATCCTTTATTTGAACATAACCAGCTATTTGTATATATAATATTACTTTTCAACAGATGAATTTGTTGAGGAAAAGGATGAGATGCATATAGGTATGTTCATTATTCACAATGTTCATTATTTAGTTAGAAGACATTTTTAAAAAACAAACTATATACGTCTTATATTGTTTATGCGTCTTTTAATATGTGCAGATGATATTGATGATGTTGAGTTAAATGCTGAAGAGCAAGGTACTTTCAACATTTGTTTGTTTGTTTTATTACAATCACGGTTGATTACTATTTATGTTCAAAATTTAAATTTAATATATTCATTTATTATCATTGTCAGATGGTCGTGGACAATATGTCATGGATGATGAAAATGATTCTAAAAACAACAAACCAGGTTTAACATTTATGATAGATTCATATATTATTGTTCTTCCTCATTTATTGATTAGTTCTTGAATTATGATAGATTTTTGGGAAGGGTATATGGATCTTGGTCCGCCAACAAAAGTTTGTCGAAAATGTAAATCAGTGATGTGGAATGAGGAGCGCAATAATAAAGGAGCGAAAAATAGTGAGCCCACATTCTCATTATGTTGTAGGGATGGTCAGGTAGCTATTGAACCAGAGAAACAACCTCCTCCTTATTTGGCTGCGCTATTGTCAGGTGGAGAGAAGACAACACATTTTCTTAATAACATAAGGACGTACAATTCCATGTTCCAGTTTACTTCTATTGGTGGCAAAATAGATAAGAAAATAAACAATGGAAAAGGTCCTTATTGCTTTAAATTAAATGGTCAAAACTATCATCTTATTGGTACCCTCAAGCCAAAGGAAGGAGAATCTCCAAAATTCTGCCAATTATACATATATGATACGGAGAACGAGCTCCAAAATCGTATAAATGCAGTTAATGGTAGTGACCAACTTGATCCAGAAATTATTCAAAGTCTGTTAGAAATGCTTGATGAACACAACAAATGTGCAAGAGGTTTTCGTTTTGCAAGGGATCGTTTAAAACTTGATGTATCAGATGAATTTGATCTACAATTACTCCACTCCAGATCCGCATCAGGAAGGACCAATCATGTCATAGAATCCAATGATGTTGCAGCATTAATTGTTGGTGATGCAGATGATTGCTCTCCTTTTAGAGATATTGTGGTTCAAACCAAACAAATGTATCTTAAACGAGTATTTGAGACCTGTTCTCAATTCATGTCACTCCAGTATCCTTTGCTTTTCCCATATGGTGATGAAGGTTTTCATCCAGAAATTCCTTTAAATGGAAAAGCACGGAAAGTTGCAACACAAGTTTCTGCTGATGAATGTCCGGATGAAAGTAAGGCCAGAACAAATGTTTCCATGAGAGAGTATTATGCCTACAAATTAATGATACGTCCCAATGAAGGTAGTTTCAGGAATTCTATGTCCAAATTTTAAAATAACTATCAACAGATAACAACTTTTTTTTTTTTGTATTGTTCTGTTTTTATATGTTTCTCAGGTATGACACTTCATCTTGGTGGAAGGCTTTGGCAACAGTTTGTTGTAGATGCTTTTGCTGCTGTTGAACAATACAGGCTTGATTGGATAAAGACGCATCAGCATGTCATACGTTCAGATTTATATAGATCAATTCGTGATCGCATACACAAGGGTGATACAGATTCATCCAATGTTGGTCAAAATGTCATTTTGCCTGCTACTTTTACAGGCTCACAGAGATATATGAATCAGTATTTCAAAGATTCACTTGCTATATGTCGTACAATTGGGCACCCATCTCTTTTTTTGACAATGAATTGCAATACGCAGTGGCCAGAGATTCATGAAATGTTAAAGCACAAACCAGGAGTTGATGTTAGTAATTCTCCAGATGTTATTGCAAGAGTATTCAAGTTGAAGCTGGACCAACTTATTGATTTAATAAAGAAAAAGAATTATTTTGGAAGATGCATTGGGAGTAAGATATATATTTAATTGTTACAGATTTTGAAATTCATTAGAATCCATATCAGTTTTTACTAATTATTACTTTCCGTATTTTAAAACAGTTATGCACGTCATTGAGTTCCAGAAGCGCGGCCTTCCGCATACACACATGCTCATTTGGCTTCATCCGAATGATAGACCTAAGCGCATAGATCAAATTGATGATCTAATATCAGCTGAGATACCGGATGAAAAGGTTGATCCCATTGGTTATCATATTGTAAAGAATTTCATGATACATGGACCATGTGGTAAAGACAATATGCAATCTTCATGTATGGTAAAGGCAAAATGTATTCGACATTTTCCAAAGAGGTATGCGTAATATCTACACTTATTTTACCAAATTTGTGTGTATAATATCCACTGTTTTCATTTTCATGCATCATTTTTTTATATTTAACATATTTCCTCATAAAATTTCTTTTTTATTGTATATTGTCAAAAATGAAGGTTCAATCCAACCACCTTTTTTGACGATTGTGGTTTCCCACAATATCGAAGGCGTAAGCAAAGAAACATTGTCAAAAGGAAAGGTGTGGAATTGGACAATCAGTATGTAGTTCCGTACAACAGAGACTTACTGATACGCTTCCACTGTCACATAAATTTGGAAGTTTGTGTAATAACCCTAACTTCAGTAATGCTACAGTGGTCACATGAATAGTAAATTTCGAGGATTTAGAGAAATGGTATATAGGTACTCTATAAAGGAAATGGAAAATGAATAAATAGAAACCATATTAGTGTTGTACAATGTAAATAAGTGACTCAAAATGACGTTAGATTTCAGAAATTCCTGAAACATGGATTTTGAGGATTTTGATTTCGAATAAGCTTCTAGTGGACATTAAGGAGCATGGAAACATTATAAGAATTATATATTGAGGAATTAGTGAATTTAGATTTAACCAAGGGATTATTAAGTTAAGAGAATACCAATGGAATTTGGATTGTTAAATGATTTCAAAACCACTGAGATAATGAGGTACATTCGAAACGAACCACAATTAGACGGATATGGAGATTAAGCAACCAAGATTAACGATATAACAAGGATACATACCACATTATTATCTACCAATGTGATTGGCATTTTGCTTAGGAAAACAAGAAAAGAGATTAGAAAATCCAAGTGGTGTCATTAGCCATTAATTTGTTTTTAAGGGTAAATTAGTAACTTTGCAAGCTTTAACCACAAAATATCTTTCCAAAGCTTCCACAAGACACTAGACTTAACAAGATTAAGCCAAGATAACATCAAAATCAAACACAAAACTCTCTCCCCCATCCATTACATCCATTCGGCCAAAAGCAAGAAAAACAAGAAAAATAAAATTCAAAACCCTAGCAAAAATCAACAAGAAATCAAGAGAAAAATCATGGAGCTTCTTGGGGGATAGATTAAGACTAGCACAAAGTTTCAAGGCCAACCAACATCATCTAGCAAGGTAATAAATTCATTGAAGTTGATGGTGAATAGTGAATGAATAGTAATTTTCAAGTGTTAACTTTGTTTTAATGGTTTCTTTAGTTGATTCAAGTTAATCTAAGGTTCCTGACAAAAAAAAAAAAAAAAAAGTTAATCTAAGGTTGTTTAAGGAGTGCCCAAGGTTTATCAAGGATTTTTAAGGGTTATCAAAGCTTCAAGAAGGTATAATCATGCTTGCTCTTTTATGTTTATGATGGATATAGTTGTGTTTAGTGATTAAGTGGTATAAATGTTATGATTATGATGTTATAAGTGTTTGTAAGTGATTAAAGTTGATTTTGGAAGGAGTATGTGCTTGTAACCATGGTTGATAAGATGACCACATGGTGTAGGTGATGGTGTATAAGGTGGATGATTGATTTGGAGGAGTTTGATTTTGGAAAGTATGAAATTACAGCAGTTATAATGTCCGATTTTCGTTAGAACGAAAACTGCCCTGTTTTGTGACCCCTGTATTCATACGGTATCTCACTGCCTAGGTTACCAATTGACCATAAAATGATAGAGCTTAGTTCATAGATCGTTTTGATATAAGGTGCGTTAAAATCTGATGAACGGTTTAGGAGAAAAGTCAGTTTTAGTGAAAGACGTTCGATAACCGAGAAAACGTAATTGTATCAACTTTGAGGTTAAAGTTACCATAGTTAGACAGTCTTATAAGCCACGAAATTTTGGGATAGTGTAGTAGGGTGGTCAGAGGACCCTTGACAGTTGACCTTACATTAAAATTCGAAATCCATATTTTCTGAGAATTTTTACAGTTAAGTGTGGTCGTTAAGGAAAATGGTGAAAACCCCTGAAACTTCGATTGAGCTTATAAATGGTTAAGTTCTTGAACCTTTGGGATAATAATAATACGTTAAACATATGTTGAAGTGTAAAGGGTTTTGTTATACAAGAGGGTAGTGAGTAAGAGATGTGGTATTCTAATGACGGTCCTTTTGTGTTTATAGAAATTCCGGAGGAGGGACCAGTCATACTATCAGGATACAGAAACCAAGGCAAGATTCTTCTATCCCTACTTTAAAAATTATTTATCTTCGGAATAATAATGATATTATGGAATATATTTATGTATATGTGATGCTTTTGTTGCTATATTGCAAAGAATATATTCTTGATTGTGGGAAGTTAAAGAGAGATGGATATGTTTTCTGAAATATGAATATAGAGATGATTACAAATGGAGCGAATATGCTCTAGGGTAAAAGAGATATGAAAGAGAATGGTATCGTTGTTATCTAGGGTTATATGGTTTATAATGCTATATTATAAACATTCTTTTTAGTGTATGTTATATACATATATTTTATAGAAGTAATGTGTGAGAATGGAAATGAGATGAGTGAATGACATATGGAAATGAAAGCGAGAAAATGGAAATGTGAAATGGTGTTGACAAATTGAATAATGATCTTATAAAAAGGGGGATAGCAATAAAAAGCGTAAGAGGCTGTGTGCTGCACAGTCCAGCAATCAATCAATAAAAAGCGTAAGAGGCTGTGTGCTGCACAGTCCAGCAATCAATATTTTAATTCGGCCCAAGAGTTGCCGAAGGAGGATGTAGTGGTGGACCTTCCTCCAGGGGGATGTAGTGGTGGACCTTCCTCCTTCTACCGGTAGTAAAAAGGGACGGGTACGGAGGACGACTGATCATCGTGCCTCACGTATTCGGCAACAGTGAAAACCCCTACAATATGTGAATAAAGAATAAATGATAAAGTCAGATTGGTATACTGGAAAGGGAAAATGATATGAAAGATGGAATTATTGTTATAGATGAAGAGAAACTGATTTTATATTCATTTATAAAAATTGTTACATAAGAAGGAAATGAGAAGATGATAGTAAAAGATTTAAGTAAATATTCATATTATCCTGAAATCTTACACTGAAAGATTATATTGATTGTTATATTATTTAAGAAGAGAAACTGATACTGTATTATTCTAGATTTCTTTCTTATAAAAGTAAGTGGATGATGTATTATTAAATAAGAGTTTTATTCTTCCTTAAAGTTTATAATTTGGTTACTGCTTACATATGTAAATACATGTATACTTGGTTACATTTTAAATTCTAGTTTACAATATTATCTTGCTGAGCTATTATAGCTCACTCTTGCTACTTATCTATATACAGCTAGGTACGCCGATACTCCGTACTACACCCCGCAAGAGGGTACGGGAAAGACGAACTTGTGAGAGAGTGTTGGCAACGCTTTCCGAGGTAGCTATCGGACGGTTGGGTATTGATAGATTGTGTACATTAAGCGTGTAAGTTGGTGTAATAACTTTTGATTGTTGGAATGCTTCATGTCGAAGTATTATTCAGCAATGTGTTTAAGTATGATTCTGGGTATGTAATAACTGTTTAACTCTAAACTTTTATCATGGTGAATGTTGTTCTCTGAGCATATGACTGGTGTGTGTGTGTGTATTACTGTGGGGTCAATTGCTTAAGTATTAATTATAAAAAAAAAACACCCAAGAGATATTGATTTGTTATTAAGGTTTTCCGTGTGACGACCAAATCCCTGACCCCGGATTTGGGGGCGTTACAGTTTGCAATAGTAGCAGGTCCTTAAAATATTTATTCAAATATTGCTTGAAGGGACATGATACTGCCACAATGATCTTGAAGAAGAAAGGGATTAATGCTAATGGTTCTTCCAGTACTGTACAGAATAAGGATAATAATGAGATTAAACAGTATCTGGATGGTCGGTATGTATGTGCTGTTGAAGCGGCATGGAGGCTTTTCGGTTTTGATATTCACTACAGGTTTCCTGCGGTGGACAGGTTACCAGTACATTGCCCCGGTGAAAAAAATGTCACTTTCAACACAAAAGATGATCTGCAAAATATTGCTGCTAAGGCAAGTTCCAAAAACAGCAAATTAGAAGGTTGGTTTTTAGCTAATAAAACACTTCATGGTGCAAAGGACGTGACTTATATGGAATTCCCGCAGCATTTTACGTGGAAAGCTGATCAAGGAAAGTGGAAGCAAAGAGAGAAAGGAAATGTAGTAGGGAGAATAATTGATATCCACACTTCTGGCGGAGAAACGTTTTTCTTACGAATGCTTTTGATGCAGACGAAAGGTGCTACTTGCTATGAAGATCTACGTACGATTAATGGTAAAGTTTATAATACTTTCAAAGAAGCATGTGACGCACTTGGTCTTCTGAAAGATGATAGACAATGGCATGTGGCTTTAGAGGAGAATGCAATTAGTGCAATGCCACGGCAATTAAGAGAATTGTTTGTCCACATTTTGACAAACAATACTGTTGCTGATCCTTTTAGATTATGGACAGAACATTGGAAGATCATGTCTGAAGATATTCTTTACAATAGACGGATACTTACCAACAATCACACTCTGCAACTAAGTGATTCTGAAATACAAAATTGGTGCTTAGCAGGTACATATTTTTAAAAATATTCTCTTTATATTAATATGTTTTATCAAATTTGTCCCAAACAATCTTTGGGATTCTAACTACCAGTTTTTTTTAAAAAAATCAATTAATATATTCAATATTTTGCAGAGATTGAGAAACTACTTAACGATGTTGGAAAAAGTTTGAAAGATTACAGCACTTTGCCGTTTCCTGATGGAGAATATTTTAGAAATAATGAAAATAATCTTATCCTTGAGGAAACTGGATATGATAAAGAGGATATGCAAAGACAACATACACAACTTTTTACAAATCTAAATAAAGATCAACTGGAAGCATACAATGCAATCCTTGACAGTGTTGATAATGGTAAAGGTGGTTTGTTTTTTGTTTATGGTAGCGGTGGTTGTGGAAAAACCTTCTTATGGAAAACACTTTGTTGTCGCCTTCGAAGTCAAGGAAAAATTGTTTTGCCAGTAGCTTCATCCGGAATTGCTGCAACGTTAATTCCTGGAGGTAGAACTGCTCACTCTAGATTTCACATCCCTTTGAAACTTGACCATATCTCTATTGCTGGTATTAAACACGGCACCGACATTGCCGAGTTAATGCAACAGACCAGTTTAATTATTTGGGATGAAGCTCCTATGCAGCATCGGCATGCGTTTGAAAGTGTTGACCGTTGTCTTAGAGACATTATGTCTGCAGTAGATTCATCAAGGTCCAGTCGACCTTTTGGTGGTATCACTGTTGTATTTGGGGGAGATTTTCGTAAAATTTTGCCAGTAATTACAAAAGGATCAAGAGCTCAAATTGTTTCAGCTTCTTTGAATCAGTCGAAATTATGGCATCAATGCCAAGTTTTCTTATTAAAACAAAACATGCTCTTATGTGGAGGAAAATCACCTGAGGATTTGAAAGCCATATCTGAGTTTAGCAAATGGGTTCTTGATGTTGGTGATGGTGAAATCCCTACAGTAGAAGATGTTGATTCTAACTCTAATCCTCAAGTCCGTATTCCTGACAAATTCTTGATCAAATCTTCCTCAGGAGCAATCAAGAACATTGTTGACATTGTCTATCCTGATTTTAGCAATAATATGTCTTCTGCTAATTATCTGAGTCAAAGATCCATACTTGCTCCGACAAACGCTGTTGTTGGTGATATCAATGATTATATTCTTGATCTTATACCAGGAGATTCACATACGTATTACAGTCAGGACTCACTTGCTGAAGATGTTTCTTCGGGAAATGACTTTCATTCCGCATTTCCAGTGGAGTATATTAATTCAATAAACATGCCATGTCTTCCAAAACATGATCTCAAAATTAAAGTCGGGTGTGTGGTGATGCTGATGAGGAATCTAAATCAGATAATGGGATTATGTAATGGAACCCGTATGATTGTGAAGAAATGTCTGAAAAATAGCATTATATGTCAAATTCTTTGCGGATCTCAAGTAGGTTCTATTCACATCATTCCAAGAATTGAGATGATGCCCACAGATACAAAATGGCCATTTGACTTTAAAAGAGTGCAATTTCCAGTGCAGTTGTGCTTTGCAATGACGATCAATAAAAGCCAGGGTCAATCCTTGGACACTGTTGGACTCTATCTTCCCAGGCCTGTATTCACGCACGGTCAGCTCTATGTTGCTGTCTCAAGAGTAACATCTTCCTCCGGTCTACATATTCTGATCCTTGGTGATGATGGGCGACCAACAAATGTTACAGCCAATGTTGTTTATGAAGAGATCTTTTACAATTTGCCAAGTGCATCTAAAACATAAATTAGTTTACAATAAAATGTATGATATATTTGTTGATCTTATATATAGAAGTAATTACTATTCCATCTCTGAATTGTCAATTAGTTGAGGCAATCTCTCCATTTATCTATATAACATAATAACAGTTTTACCGTATGTCCTTTATCAACAGACTTATCTTGATATCAGTCCTAATCTTAAAGATTAGTTATAAAAAATAGGAATCCTTTTATTATGTTTGTTAATCTCAAAACAGTATAATTAGACCTAATATATAGCAATCTGTTGCAAATTAGTTTATTGTTATTGATGTTGAAGTCTTCCACAAATTTTGCAAACAGTATAAAAAGATTCCAAAAATAATTATGTAATCAGCATTAAAAATTATTTTATGGTTATTGTTACATGTTGAAGTGTTCCATAAATCTTGCAAAGTCATTATAGCAATATTAAATTTGTTATTCTAATTATGTAATCAGAATTAATTAAATTTTAATTAAACCAAATGGAAAATATTGAGGAGTCTATAATAGATACTATATAATATAAACAAAGCCATCAAATTAAGATCAAAATAATATTTTTCTACTCTCTGTTTGTATTGCTGGCGAATGGCTCTTTCGGAATTAGGTTATTGCATTGTGTACCTCTCACTTTTTTCCTTCTGCATAACTGATTATTCATACACATTATTTGTAAAGATTGAGTTCCACTTTAAAGTTACCATTGATTATAAAGTTTTGTACACATCTTTAACAATGTGTTTACAGGTTTAAACTTCCATCATCATTTATCCACAATCGATGAGACAAGATTAGATTGGATTTTAAGGGTTCGTGTCACAAGGATGTGGGATACAGTTTCTAACGCAGGTGTTGTAGTTAGACACAACATCATCATTTTAGACTGTGAGGTAAAATTGATCATTTATCGTTTTTGGATTCTTTAACGAAGGTTTTTCTTTATTATTTTAATGTTTTATTTATCACTACAATTTTACTTTGTACAGAATACACATTTACATGCCACTGTTAGTCCTCAACTTTGGAATTATTTCCAAAACATTTTGAACGAAGGAGGTTTATATGAGATTATGAACATACGTGTTATGCCAGCAACCGGTTATTACAGGCCTGTTCATTCCACCAAGTGCATTAGTTTTATTCGTTTAACAACTATCACACCTATTCTTGACGACGACATTAGCATTCCAATGCACAAGTTTGAGATAGTACCTCTGCCAATTCTCAGTGAAACACCTTTCATTTATGATAATATGGATGAACCTATCTATTCCACAGGTAATATTGTCCTCATTGTTGATTTTTTTTAACTTTTTCCTTAAATATGATTAATATTACAACTTTGTAGATCTTATTGGAGCAATGCAAGACTTGCAACCAGTGCAAACATACCAAACAAGTGATGGACCAATACAAGTTGTAAAATTCTTATTAACAGATGGAAGGTTGTACATTTGAATTGATGGTCTAAATATGTTTTAAATATATTGTTCAAAAATCAACTGATTCATTTATAATAGTATATAAGGTTTCCGTTTTGATTCTGTTTGTTTTTGGAACAGAGCATTGTACAATGTCTCTTTTTTTGGTCCTTTGGATGAAAATACTGAACCACTGTATGCTGCTAATCTTGAGATGCCTACTATTCTTATTCTTGCCAATACAAAGATTTCAATGCACAATGGTACTAATCTCTCTACTTTTTAATAATTATCTTAAATATATCAAATAACCTCTTTCAACAGAATGGCAATATGTAGTATGTTGTATAATATGAAATTTATGTCTTTTTTTTTGCGCAGGCAAAATCTGGATTACGAATTTACCATCTTCTAGAATTTTTGTTAATCTTGAGAATGAGGATGTTTTCATGATGAGGCAGAGGTTGATGAACCAAGATTAACAGCTTCCTTGATTTGGTCCTTGAAAGTTGATCCAGCATTGTTTTGAGTATCATTACACATTTCCGGTTCTTGACATAATATCTTATCTTTTCGGGATGTTCTTCCTAAAAAATATGTAATATCATATGAATTTTCTATTTTTCGCATTTGATAATGTAGCTATTAAATTTTCAATATTTTTTTAAGCTCATATGTCCATTAATAAAAAACTCATTTTGAGTTTTTCCATTATCATAATTTTTTATTTTTTTAATTTTAACAATGTATTTAAATATTTGAATTAATTTAAGATAGTCTAACAAAAATGTTTGTTACATATGAGTTTCTACTCCTTAACAAGACGTACAAAAAATAATACGTATAATTTAATAAAGTGTGGGACAATTGAAGTGTATACAATAAATTAACAAATGTATTCGTTAAAAAAAAATTAGATATTATATTCTTAAATTTTGGTACAACTTGCAAGTAATTTGCTTTATATAATCAATTAAGTTTTATGTATTAAGGAATAATCCACATATTTTCAAAAAAAAAAGGAATAATCCACATTTTTAATTTATTTTTTGGGTGATGAGCGATTGTCATATAATAGCAAATTTTTTATTCTTGAGCGATTAACAAAAATCTCCTATAAAATTAATATAGATTGTGACATCCCAAAATCCGGGGTACAGATATGGGGCCACTAACCTTAAACAACAATATACATTTCTGAATATAAACAACATTTAATAATAAAAACCCCTTAACCAAGATCGCATACAGGCTATGGTATGAAACAAACTATCAAATTATAAATTTACAACCATTCTCAGATTAAAACTGTTATACAATTTCTGTGAATTAACAAGATCACTATCTAACTAGATATACCACCTCAACAAATCCCAATTCACTGTCCAACAAAATCTATGCCTCGGACGTCTCCTCTCGCTGCCGATAGAGCAATACCAACTGACCACTAGTTCTTCTGATCATCTCTAACAACTGGAGAAATAAACAGAAGCAAGAGTGAGCCAACAAGGCTCAGCAAGTGTAAATAGTGATGACAATTTCAATAACGACGACAATTTTGATAAACAAAAGAGTTTCATCTCATTCTATGAAAGAATCAGTGATATCAACTTTTAAATTTCCACGAGGGCCCGCAATTCACCATTAATAAGGTGCAACAGAAACTAGAACTGATAAGAGTTTCGATATCAATATTATAAAAACGGACTTCCAAAGAGTCAAGAAACAACATCTCAATATCAGAGTATAGACTAGAATTGGAATTTTTTTTTTTATATATAAAAAAACATCATCAAGGTTAGGCTGCTGATCAGTCACGCACTAACCCCGGACAAACGCACACAGCAATGTCCTTTAATGGATCCACGACACACATTGGCCTTAACTTCTGACCACGAATCTGGTCTCCCCGAAGGGACATCCGTTGACCATAATATGGTCTCCCCGAAGGGACATCTATTTTAAAAACATTCCAATTCTATATCCAACGCACTAGGTGTCGGAACAATCGACAACCTCTGTCAATCAAACAATCTGGAAAACGTCGTCACGCTTATCTTCGCATCTCTTCATCATTAGGAAAACATCGAATTTCTGACAAAGGAGATCAACAAAATGAATGGCATCAAGTATGGATATACACTGAGTTTATTTGATAAAGCTTTTATAAAAGAGTTCAACCGAGAGATCAATATGATCTTTGAACTATTTTCAGGTTGCATTTGTCACTAGGTTAACCTCCATAGTACATAAAGATGGCCAGTCTTTAGTACTTTCATGACAAACACAATCAGTGGCGTCCCACCGGACTTCTATCACAAAGATAAAATGTCCCTGAATCCCCTATCTGTATAGGTTGTTCATCTCAGCTGGAACAGAGAAAATCAAGTATTCATGATAATGAAAAGGATTCAAGAGTTTCAAAAATCTTTCTGTAAAGATGGATCAGGTATCATCTGGAAATATAATTATTTCTAAAAGAATGGAATTGAATTCGAATAAATTTGATGTACGAAACTCATCATCAATTGATGTATAGAAGACTTTTCAATAGATGCATCAACTAGTGATTAAGCAAACTTTTAAGAAATTCCTAATTATTCAGTCTCACTCTTGTCGACTAAGCACTACTATACTTAGCTGCCAAAACCGGCCTGACAATAATGAGTTGAATGATTAAGAAGATCTCAATTCATTCTCGATTTTGGACCGTCACTGCGCAACGAATGCCTCAGCCACGATACCAACCGAGAATTAATTTACGACGATTCAAAGAAAGAATAGGAAATTTCTTCAGATAATGACTTTGAACGAATCAATAATTAGGGTGCACGGCTATGCTTAACTTCCAATTCTTGCCAATAATCCCTTCTCACTTCGCATTCTTAACCTTCTCCTACCATTTCCAAAACGTTCACATCGAAACTAATCTCGTAGGATGTCCTAAATTCTACGCGAAAATCTCGAGATAACATCCCCCGGACTGATAGCTCCAGCTGCTCACCAGCTTATGTCGCTTCAGGTTCGCTGCTTTGCTAATAGCTCAATCCTTAAACGATTCGAACTTCTACTCGCGCGATATGCCGAAGGACCGATTAACGTCGCGACGCTTGCCTAAGTATCCTAACGCGATCCTTACCCTAAACCGTTCTACCCAACTCCTATCTCATACTCGTACCCTAACCCTCCTAATCTGTTTCAGTGACCATAACCTGTAGCTCTGATACCAACGGTGACATCCCAAAATCCGGGGTACAGATATGGGGCCACTAACCTTAAACAACAATATACATTTCTGAATATAAACAACATTTAATAATAAAAACCCCTTAACCAAGATCGCATACAGGCTATGGTATGAAACAAACTATCATATTATAAATTTACAACCATTCTCAGATTAAAACTGTTATACAATTTCTGTGAATTAACAAGATCACTATCTAACTAGATATACCACCTCAACAAATCCCAATTCACTGTCCAACAAAATCTATGCCTCGGACGTCTCCTCTCGCTGCCTATAGAGCAATACCAACTGACCACTAGTTCTTCTGATCATCTCTAACAACTGGAGAAATAAACAGAAGCAAGAGTGAGCTAACAAGGCTCAGCAAGTGTAAATAGTGATGACAATTTCAATAACGACGACAATTTTGATAAACAAAAGAGTTTCATCTCATTCTATGAAAGAATCAGTGATATCAACTTTTAAATTTCCACGAGGGCCCGCAATTCACCATTAATAAGGTGCAACAGAAACTAGAACTGATAAGAGTTTCGATATCAATATTATAAAAACGGACTTCCAAAGAGTCAAGAAACAACATCTCAATATCAGAGTATAGACTAGAATTGGAATTTTTTTTTTTTTATATAAAAAACATCATCAAGGTTAGGCTGCTGATCAGTCACGCACTAACCCCGGACAAACGCACACAGCAATGTCCTTTAATGGATCCACGGCACACATTGGCCTTAACTTCTGACCACGAATCTGGTCTCCCCGAAGGGACATCCGTTGACCATAATATGGTCTCCCCGAAGGGACATCTATTTTAAAAACATTCCAATTCTATATCCAACGCACTAGGTGTCGAAACAATCGACAACCTCTGTCAATCAAACAATCTGGAAAACTCACGTTCCAGAATAACGACTCATAATCGAAGAGTCAATGAAAGATTCAAGATCATCAAGTGTCGACAAGTTCGACACAACAAGTGGGCAATAATTAAAGAATAACAACTCAAAGGGTATCGACAAGTTCGCTACAACACAGGGAATAAACGAACCAAGATTCTCAACTGATATCAACAAGTTTGATACGAATAAATAGATTTATAACATCAGCAACTTATCTAAAGAAAATTTCATTTGAGCCAGAATAAGGGTATGAATTGCAATAAGATTTTCAACAATTGAAATTCTAGACTAAAGTAAGGATATGGTCAAATATCGGGCCTTTACTAAAACTTAAACACAATGAAGAGTTTGAGCTTCCATAAGCGGATGAAATAACTTAGAACAAATATTTGCAAAACAATTTCAATATGAAAATGTTCAGATCAATTAGAAAGAGAACAGTTTTCTAAATGGGATCCGTTGGTGAAATATGCTAAGATCAGAAATTATGCAAAAAGGTTTTTATAAGAATTTAAAATCTTGGATTCCCTCTGATTAGAACGTTTATTAGACATTTTTGAGGAAAATAAAAGAAATGGCACTCCGCTGAGGAATCCAATAACATACCATGTTTAAAAAATATCTTTGAGGAAAAAGGGTATTTATAAGATCATTCGAAGATTTGCACTTGAGCTAAAGGTGGAAACATAAATATTTGCACGTCGTTTGAAGAAGGATGTCACTTTGTAAACATAATTTGACCGACACAATTGATATATAACTAGAACAGAATTGCATCACTTGAACAATAAGTGAGGAGCGAGAACACTTGCCTCAATACACGAAGCTTCCACTTCCAATATCTCGATCTATCACTCACTTTACCACCGTTTCTACTTCTTTGCACGTTGACCTCTTACTCGGCTCTACTTCCATCTTTCGATTATCACTGGTCAGCCTCTATACGACCACACTCGACCACCCCGACAATTATTTCCTTCCGCGGGATTTCAGCGACACGCACGGCTTTTGGCTGACCTCCTACTTGTACCTATATAAAAGTAAAGTACTACTTCAGTACCAAACCAACCAAAACCTTATTGATATCTCTATTCTACCCATACGCGTCCTATAACGCTTTACAATATAATACATATATCACATAATGATCATATTGATTTAAATAATCTTTGCCGATTTGTTATAAGAATTATCAGAACACAAACGACACAACAAAACAATACTTATCACATTTGGATATAATTACAACCAATATAATCTGATTAGTACATCCACTACATTTATCTGGTCTCCACCTTACAATCCACATACTAATACCCAACATAAACTTGAATTCCCACATTCAATTTATAACTAACAAATTTAAAGTTTCTAAATCCCTTCATCATATACAGTTCGAGTAAAATCAAATATTTGCATATCAATAAAAATTCCACACACTATCAATTTATCGAACTAAAATTGATTTACGAATTAGGGACCTTAGATCTTCAACTGACTATACCGTAATACACAATCGGCAGTAATGCTAATATACCACATAATTGGTGCCCCAACAATGACCACTGAGCACAACCAGAGATTTCCACCACAATCAGG
The DNA here is from genome assembly GCA_037693485.1 of Kitagawia praeruptora. Classification (NCBI taxonomy): domain Eukaryota; kingdom Viridiplantae; phylum Streptophyta; class Magnoliopsida; order Apiales; family Apiaceae; genus Kitagawia; species Kitagawia praeruptora. The sequence goes on along the minus strand of CM075348.1, from coordinate 1,921,484 downwards.
CAGCTCACGCATAACGCACAAGGCAGTGTTCAATCACACCACTGCCATTCCATCCTTCCTTCGAGCAACACACCCCCACCCCTACGACCTTAAAACAATCGGTCACCCTCTCTACTTCAATTTTCCATACCCTGAACCAGCTGTACGAACGCGGCACACCCAGGACAACACATCGACACATAAATAGGAACACCATAAACTCACACTCTCTTGGACACATATAGCTCGCACAACCTCTCGAAGCTTGCTCCCCTGCTCTCCTAGATCACCACTGCCCAGAGCCCAAACACACACCTACGATATACACCTGTACTTGAACATGCTTACACACACTCACATAAAATCCCCTTCTTCCCTTTGTCCCTCAATTCTCTTCTCTCTTTCTCTGTCCCACTCTCGACCTTACCTTACCCACGTCTGCCTCCTTCATCCTTCAATTTCACACCATACACATACATCACAGCCTACACCTCCCCTTTAATTAACTAAACACACGCACTCTATTTATACAAACACACAGATTACAAACACACACGCACATACATACAGAGACACACACACAGTCTATTCACCCGAACACTGCTCGACCACATCCAGCAACACCCAATAGAAGAACACACAGCGCAGGGCATTACAGGGGAGGGAGATGGAATTAATTAGTATCAACAAGAGTCAAACACGACCTCTTGATCACAGCTTAACAACGAACCTCCAAACTTTGAAATCACACAAAGCTCGAGTTAAAGACTGTGGGTATGTAGAGAATCAATTGTTGGTTGCCTTCGTTAATAGAAGCCTAAAAATCGAGGTTTTAACTTATTAGAAAGAGGAAGAAACGAAGGATAGGGAGAGGGATTTGAGAGCACCAAACACAGCCACACACCAAATTCCATAAACTTCCACCTTCTGGCACACAATCGCAGCAACATTTCAAGAAAGGGACAAACAGAGGAGAGATATAGTGATTAATTCATAGCAGTAGAGGGGAGAAATAATAGCGTGTATAGAGGGAGAGAGATGAGAGAGAGTTTTGAGAGAGATAGAGAAGCATCGAGAAAACCCGAGAGATTGTACGGTGGAGTGTTGATTTTGGGATTAAAAGATGAGAGCCCAATTTCTAATTTCACTTCACACATCTAAATCTAAAAAATCAATTTGAAATCTGTTTCAACATCTTTTTAAATCGTTTTTAAATAGAGGAATCTACAGAAAATTTAACTTTATTTATTTATTTATTTTTTTCAAAAAGTAGAGTACAAAATTAGGAACACCCACATATTTTTAGAATAATTTTAGGATCAAAAATGAATTAAATGTGAATTTTACAAGTTTCGATCCTTAAAATGCAATAAAACTCTTGAAATCATTTTAAAACACCGAAACATCCAATTTAATTCACCCAACCCTTTTTAAAAACTAAATAATATTATAAAGATAATATTACAAAAGATTTCATGATTTTTAAGCCCTCCGATAATTTTATAAAATTTATAGAGGATAAAAAAATACATGATTTAAATATACTTAAATCCTCAAAATTACAAATAAAAATATAATGACCTTCACGACCCATACTAATCATCATATAATCACACAAACATAACTTCACACATATTCCACTTTCCAACAATACTCACATAATAATATTCATAATTTATATAAAATAAATTATTATAAATTCGAAATTTTCTAGGGCGTTATATAGATCCCCTAAATTAATATTTGGTTCTTGAGCGAGGGTTTTTTTTTAAAAGATTGAGCGATGGTTCTTGAGCGATAGTCATATATGTAATATCATATGACTTTCTTATTTTTTCACATTTGATAACGTATTTCTTGACCATTAAAATTTCAATAATTTTTTTAAAAAAAAATGTTTGTAACATATGAGTTTATAGTCCTTAACAAATTGTACATAAAATAATACAGATAATTTTAAAAAATGTGGGATAATTGAAGTTTATACAATAAATTAATTAATGCATTTGTTTCTAAAAAAATAGCAAAGTTATATATTATATTCATAATTTTTGGTATGATTGCAAGTTATTTGCTTTATATAATCAATTAAGTTTTATGTATTCATTATTCTATTTATTCCATTATGGTAAGAGTTGTTAAATCGACTTTGTTGTGTTACATAATCTAAATAAAATTTTAAAATTTTAATTATATTACATCCTTATGTTTCATATTTTACATTTAAAGAAAAATTTGTCCATTTTGAAGATAAAGATATTTTTAATTTTAGTAAAAAGTGTATAGTTGAAGTTTATACAATTAATTATGTAATTTACATATAATTTAATATTGTTTTGATTGTGGTACAATAATTTTATCATAGGAAACAGTGCACTCTATCTAAAACCTTTACACTTTGTCCAAGATCCAGATAATCAAGTCATGATTTTGTTTACCTTTTCAAGTAATGTATCTGTAGACATTATTTAATAATATACACTATACATTAGGACATGATTCATTAAGAGAAGAGCATTAGAAAACCAACCGTCTATGGCCAAGTAAAATAAAAAAAAAAGAAGAAAACCAACAGTCACATTACTTTGCATGCGAGCTGTGCAGGGAAAGATAAATACACACATTGGCTCCATCTTCTCCCATTCTCCAAGTTTTAGCTTCTAGACATTTGATCTTTCATTTTTCACTTTTCTATCAAACAATTTCTACCATCACACTTCCCAATCTTTAACAAAATGTTTCAGCAACTTCGTTCGGATATTCTTAGTTTGATCTTTTCATTCATCATTGTTGATGTTGGAGACTTCACAAGGTTTGTAAATGTGCTAATGGCCTGGTTCACTAAGCTGACTACTCCGAGAATCAAAGAAGTTCTCGAGAGGCTTGACTGGGATTCATTATACAAGTTCCATAATAATCCGATGGAGGTTACAAGGGATCAGTTTCATGGTTTCATTGAGTTTGGTGTTAAATATAAGGTCGACCAAGCAATGTATTATCATGCTGTTCGTAGTCTTTTTCTGAATCAGGATGTTAATCATCATCTTAATGTATTATCATCTTTGTCAGGTAATCATTTTCCATCATCCTTTTGCTTTATTTTTTTTAAAGCAATAAATAAAACTTTTCACAGAGATGAAACTGTTGAAGAGATGTTTCAAATGCTTAATCAGACTCATATGAGGTCTAGGTTAGTTGAAGTTATCAATTCTCTGGAAGAAATGTATACTTTCTTATTTGAGAAAGATTATCTGTTGCCGATTTACAAGTTTTGTCCTAATTCAAGAAGCAAGCAACCTATCTACCAGCTTGAAGGTCAACCTTTTGGAGAGGAGTTATGGTACTCACTATGTGATAGGACCGTTCCAGAGGTTTATTCATGTGGCAATCGTTTGACAATGGCACATATGTGGAATACTGATTGTGCTCATTGCAAAGTGCAGATTCTCCTCTTCAAGGTTCTGCTGTCTGCCGTTATTAATTAAGATTTATGTTTCTTTTGTTTTTCTGTAATTGTTGTCTTAATGCACTTTTGAACTTAACTTTTCTGAAGGCATATTTGTTATACATGATTGAACTGATTTGTAAATATAAGTATTTTGTTGATTTTAATGTTTGATTTGTTTCATTTTATAATTTTCTGAATTTAATTGATGTATCATATGATATTTTTGCTATATTATGTGTTTCATAACGTAACACATATTAGAGCATTCTACACATATCAGAACAGTCTACAAATATCAGATATGTGCAAGCATTTTTGAATGTAGTTGTATCAAATGTTTCTTCATATGTAGTTTCTTAGTATAATGGACATATCATAATGGTCATTGTAACAAACATAAGAAAAAACAGAGAACCAGATTGCAATAGAGTACACAAGTTGTTACTAAAACATAAACAACACAAATACCAAACATACATGTTCTTAATAGATAGATAGATGACAACTAACACATTGGTCTTTAGTAGATAGTAAATTTGCAGAACTATAGCAATGCATAATGAAAATTTTAGATGTTTAAGGTCACTATATATTACGCGTGAAATCCATAAGTTGACCACTCATTGTTGCTCTCTGTTCCTCAACCTCAGCAATTTTGGTTAACCAATCATTTAGTTTTTGTGTCCACTGTGCTTCAAATGTCTCGAATCCTTTTAACATCTCTTCCAATAGTTCCCTAAATTGCTTCACATGGCCAACAAGAGATACCTGGGTATCATCTATAAATCTTCGTTCTCTTCCACAATAAGCATTGTCAATCTGAACTTCTGGCTTTGAAGATTGACCAACTGATCCATCTTGGTTTCCTGTCAACACATCTGTAATGTTCCTACATTTGAAATATCATATGCATATTGTTATATATGAAAACAACCAATGTAGTTTAATAAAAAAACAAATATATGTACATGTATTTTTCCTCAATTCCAAGTGTTCGCGCGAAAAGTTATGTCTGCCTATCCTCCATGCTCTTGAAAAACAGATTGAAATCTTCATTTGCTGAACGAATGTCTTCGTTTAAATCTGCAGAAGTAATATTGACGTTATTCAGGTCATTCACCAACAATGACTTGATGTTTGTGTACCTTCTCCTCTTTGCGGATCTTGAACTCATTTTGTTTTAATAGTAATTAATAGTAAGTAATAACCAAGCCTTATGAAAGAATGTTGTGCATCTCCTTTTGATTTATAGGCATTTTGGTAACCGGTAAAGAACTGGTTAGTTTTTTAACTTCTTTTTAACTTCCACATTTAAAGTTAACTGCTTACAGTTTTTTTTATAACACGTAATGGTAATTTGGTAACTGCTTCTCCATGACCACTAAATTATTTATTATTTATTTGAATTAATAGTAAGTAATAACCAAGCCTTATGAAAGAATGTTGTGCATCTCCTTTTGATTTATAGGCATTTTGGTAACTTGTAAAGAACTGGTTAGTTTTTTAACTTCTTTTTAACTTCCACATTTAAAGTTAACTGCTTACAGTTTTTTTATAACACGTAATGGTAATTTGGTAACTGCTTCTCCATGACCACTAAGTTATTTATTATTTAATTGAAATTTGAAATTATTATTTTTTTATGGTTATAAAATTTTCAAATTATGTAAATATTGTTTACAAAATGAAAAAACTGTAAAATATTTTATAAATGACATAATAAAATATTTCCAATTTTATCTTTTATAATACTTAATTCATTAAGATAATATTATTATGTTTTTAAGAATATATTATTTTAAAATAAAATACATTTTGTAAACAAAATCAGAGATTTTTAAAATATGACATAGAATAGATATACAAAAATAATCAAAATTTAAAAATATATAAAATTCTTTAATTTCCAATTTTATCTTTTATAATACTAATGAGTAAATCACATTCACATTGTATATACTTTATCATTATTTTGTAATTTTGTAATAGAACATATGAAATTTAATAGTATGTTATTTGTTTATATATATAATTTTATTTGGTGTAAAAATGTTTTTTTTATAAACACGAAAATTAGCTTAAATTGTTTTAAACAAAGTTAGATAAACATGAAAATGTGACGGATGGAGTATATCATTATCCTAATGTTAAGCAATTTATATAAATCAAAAAAATGTGTTTTGATATGTTCCATAATATAATCCGCCCGGCTATCAAGTCATGATATGCTAAACTAAGAAATTATGAAACAAATCAAATCACACAAGATCATTTATAAATTTCAATCAATCAAAAGTCAACCATATTAGTATTATAGCTCTTATTTATATGTACACGATAAAAAAAATTTTAACACCTTAACTAAAAGTTATAAAGGTCGATAAAGTCATGGACAAACCCGATCGAACAAATTGTTCCAAATTGTCATCTTCATATTGTGAATTTTTATCATACATTTTCTGTTGTTTTCTGATTGTGTAGTGAATGTCTTCACAATTCTAAACTTATAATTTGGTTATTTTACTTGCATTCCTTGAATAACTAATGTCATCAAAATGCCATTGTTGTGCAAATGCTTAAAGATGTCAAAATGAAATGTGCTGATAACTAGAGGCAACTTGCTGACAAAATATGTTTAATTTATGGTTATATACACTCCAGAATAAGTTAAAAGCAAAAACTACTTTACATTAAACATAACTAATCAAACCACAATAGAACATTTCATTGTTTTAGAAAGAACATAATAATTCTAAGAGTAGCAAAGTAATACAAAATACATTTTAAAGTTACTCAAAGTGCAATGAAAACCAAATATAATCCTGGTCAAATATACTCCACAATAAGCTGAAAACAAAAAATAATTTTAGTTATATTTCATGGTAGTTGGACATCAAAAGCAATTCCATTAGCATCTTCAACAAAGGCGAAGACTAAATTCTGATTTAGTCGTAGTTTATTGTCTTTTGCAAATAGGTTCCAACCAGCAGAAAATCTTGGAATTCCATGGTTGTATACTATTCCAACTGACCAGGATCCATTAGGAGTCCTCAGCAACACCCTTTCACCAGCTATCCATTGTCTACCATGTGGAATTATAGTCTTAGGAATATGCTACAAAACAGTAAAACAAGTTATTAATATAGCAATCATTCATTACGAATGTGTATTATAACATATCATAGTTAAAGTCTGAGTATGGAACATACCATCCATGTGATGATTTGTTTACATTTGACCATGTTAGACAGACATTGAAAGTTATATTTGCATTATTCATCTGGTGCTCATCAAGATCATCCTCTTCCCCATCCATTTCTTCAATCTCCATTTCTATATAAATTTCAATGTAATCAGATTTTGCATAGATTTCTCACTTTAGATTTGTAAAGGCATAATAAGGACAAGAGGAAATGACTAAATTTTAGAATTAGTTTACCTTCCTCATCCTCTTCTGGTTCTATAACTAAATTCTCTCTTCTCACCTATCAAGATAACAAATAAATTATTTTGCTGTTAAATTATCTCCAATGTTTAATTATAATCTATTAATTATAAAAACTCCTCCACAACCTGAAAAAAAAATACCTGCTGTGAGCTTTCAGCATTATCCGATTTGCGTACAATTTGTGTTTGACATCCACTAGGTTCCCCAAAATCTGTACATAACATTCAAAAAGTTTTGCATTTTAGTCATTGTGATAACACAGTTTGTTTAACTTAACAAATTTGCATTAGGGAATATTTACCTGTTTTTGGATGGAAGTTTACATCCCAAACCCAATTGAAGATTGCATTATTTGATCTTTCAAACTTCCTATTTGCGTAATCTATTTCCATCCCATCCTCTTGATATATCCTTGCATAAATCACCTTACTTCTATTCATTGAGAATATGATAGTATCTTTTGCCCTCAAAGAGAAACTATCGATCATTGTTTTCAAATTTGTCACATATCCTTCTATGTCATTGTAGGAGATGTACCAACTTTCCCCATTAACTTCTATTTTTCTGGTGTTAATCAACTTCTGTTTGTAGACTTCCTTAATTAGTCTTGGAACAACCTGATTTTCATGAGATTTTACATTGTAATGACATATATATTACATAAATTAAGACATGTATTGCAAAGCAAAATCCAACTACATAGAAGGAAAAAAAAGACCAAGTATAGTATATACCAGAATTCCTGCATCGATGAATTCTTCCGAAACAACTTTGAAAAAACCTTTTTTCCATTCTTTACAAATTGTTAACAAATTTAAGAAGATAAATTTCAATTTATAATTATAATGAGCAGGTAGATTTAATACTAAAATTGAAATTTCTTCATACCTTTGTTTTCTTCAAATCCTTCCTTAGTGGCTTCAAAAATGCATGCATTTACTCTATTCATCTCAGATTCTGGCAATCTATACAGCACTAAGGTATTTCCTTCTTTCATATTATTTATATATGAAAAGTCATACCATCCTTTTCCAAGCATACATTTTCCATCTTCCATGTGAACATCAATTACCCATAAGTTCTCAGCATAATTTACAAACAACTTCTCACCATCTCTCCAGTCTTTGTACAGTTCTTCCAAATCTGGATTCAGAATCTGCATTAGTTCAAGAAAATGGTATCAAGAAATGCTCAACATTACTCAGGAAAAAATTTCCATGTTTGACAAAGTAGTCCAACATTACTCAAAAAATGCTCACCAGTTTCTTTTTTTTATCAATATCAGTTTTCCTAATGTTGATATTGAAATAAACAACACAATTCTTACAGCCATTGAATGACCATAGTGCTTGAGATTTGTCGTATTCCATTGAAAACCGGTCAATAACATACTCATCCTTAATCCAAATCGACATGTCTTCATTTTTAAAATATTCTTCTATATTAGTGGTTGGATACTTGGCCTCAATTGCTGTATCCCTGAAAATGCTAACTACAAACAAGTTTTGACCGTAGTAATCAAACTGGACAAGATTGTATATCTTAATTTCATAGAATCGCATAAAACTCTTCAATCCATAAATTCTCTTTTTCCCGTCATCAAATATAGCTTTCCATTCTAATTTTTTGCACCTTAGAATGACATTCGAAGATAGTTGACATCCAAATGCTGTGCAAAATGATTTTGGAATCCTCTGCATCATATTTTAAAATACAATTGTTATACTTAAATTGTAAATTTTAATCATTACTCATGTTAAAGTACAACAATACTAAAAATGTCATACTTACTAGGGATCCAAAACATTCATTGTCCGTGTTAGCAGATAGAAAACTTCCCAAAATTTGTCTATCTCCTGTTCATTCATAACATATTGAACAGTATATAAAATCTGAGAATGTTGCTTAACAAAACTTGCAGTTTCATGTTGACAGAAAGTATCGTTATGTAAAATTGAAACAAGTTTAGGTATACCAGTGTAGTAACATTGATCTTTTATCCCAAACGTCAGAGTTCTGCTCTGTTATACAAAAATAAGTAATTAATCCAATATTCTCAAATACTGACACAATCATTACCAATTTAGTCATGAAGATTGTTAAGAAAAACCCAAACTTATAAAACCTCATCTATGAACCAATTTATAAGATTATAACCCAGTAATTCACAGTACAAAAAGAACTTAATTAACTTCTGCAAAAGTGTAATCGAATGACAAATACTACATATCAAGCATAACAAGAATGATCTTAACATATATAATCATACAATTAAACATTTATGCTTAGAACTATAATGAGATATGTTTCTATACCTCCATAGTTGTAGATCAGTATAAATAATTCGTTTATTCAATGGGATTCCGAATCTCAGTAAGCAAAACCCCAATTCGCTCTCCCAATTCGCTCTCCTTTGCATGCAAGTTTTTGAACTCAAACAGGAGTCGTATGTCGTGTGTTTGTGTCCATCTATGTAACTGTATTTACAACTTTTTATTTAACACTAGCAATATAGCATTTATTACAATTTTAATTTTTTTCTCTTTTTTCTAAGTTTTTGTCTATATATAGTACTCCGTCCGTCCAAAATCAGTTTAAATTAATATTTTTACAAAATTTTTCATTGTTTAATTTGAAAGTATTCGGAGAATAATTAATAAATTTATTAAGTCTTATAAAATAATTTAAATTATTCAATTATATATTATATTATTCTTTAATTGTAAAATTAAAAAAAAAATACAACATTCACTCCATCCCAAGTATTTACACAAAACAAATTGATTAATATAAACTTATATCGAGATAGTTGTTGTCAAAACATTGATTAATATAAACTTATATTGAGATAGCTGTTGTCAATACAAACTTTAATTAGATTTTTGTTTGCGGTTTTGTGGTGGTTGTGTCTGGTATAATGTGAATAGTCGTAAATATAGTACTCCGTCCGTCCAAAATCAGTTTACATTAATATTTTTACAAAATTTTTCATTGTTTAATTGGAAAATATTTGAAGAATAATTAATAAATTTATGAAGTCTAATAAAATAATTTAAATTATTCAATTATATATATTATATTATTCTTAAAGTATAAATTCATAAAGAAAAAATACAACATTCGCTTCATCCCAAGTATTTACAAAAATTAAATTGATTAACATAAACTTATATTGAGATAGCTGTTGTCAATACAAACTTTAATTGGGTTTTTGTTTGCGGTTTTGTGGTGATTGTGTCTGAGATATTGTGAATAGTCGTAAATATATTACTCTGTCCGTCCAAAATCAGTTTACATTAATATTTTTACAATATTTTTCATTGTTTAATTGGAAAGTATTCGGAGAATAATTAATAATTTTATGAAGTCTCATAAAATAATTTAAATTATTCAATTATATATATTATATTATTCTTAAAGTATAAATTCAAAAATAAAATAGTATAACATTCGCTTAATCCCAAGTATTTACACAAAACAAATTGATTAATATAAACCTATATCGAGATAGTTTTGGTCAATAAAAATTTTGAATTTGATTTTTTTTATTAAAGTTTTGTGGTGGTTGTGTCTTAGATATTGTGAATAGTCGTAAATATTGTGTCTAGGATATTTTGTCTAAGACATTGGGATATTACCAAATCAATTTCATTTTAATTTTTTTTATTAAAATTGTTTAAATGAATTATTTTTTTTAATATATTACATACATAATATTTGTTCTAATTTTGGTGAAGTTAACTTATAAAATTTAAACACGACACAAGATTTCGTAATTGTGAATTATGAGTTATAAAAAAATGTCTATACAACTTTAGGAGTACAAACTATCAATCAAATCCCAAACAATGTCTAATATCTATTCATATTTTGTTTTATAAAAATAAAAATTACGAAAAATATAAATTTAATGTACGTTGTAATCAATTGCCTCACCCACAATGTATGATGTGTAACCTTAATCAATCAAATCCCAAAATAAATATCATAATATATATTCTTTGATTTTGGTACATTTGTTGATAAATTAAAAATTCCATCATCTATCTTTAATAACAAACAAATCCTAACTACTCAATCATCTATTTTTAATATCAATCATATCCCTGAATAATAGTGCGTATCTTCTTAACTGGTATATAGTGAAAACAAACCACTGCAAAATACAATTAGAGATTAACTCAGAAGCCTCCATAAGTTAAGCAAAGGTATGCTTCAATCCTTGTATCTTCTATGTTTCACTTTCTTTTCTTAATAAAATTATAAACAAAATTCTTGAATAACATCATAATCTGATAATATATCGAAGTTTTACATAGTGTTGCAGACATGAACATGCACGATCATCTTAACACACTAGATCAATCTAAGATAGGGTGGGTACTGAAGGTTCGTGTTACAAGAATGTGGGATACTGTTATGCTAAACTCACGCAAGCGCACATAGTCACAAGTAATACAATTAAAGTTCGTTCCACAGAGATCTTGGTTAAGTTTTACTCAGAAAATATGTCTATGCAATAATGTATGGTTTTAATTCACTGCTAAGAAAATAACAAATAGGGTTTGATTAACTAATTTAAACTAAGATGCAAATTATAAAACTAAGAATTAAACAATTAACTAGAATTAAAATTGGATTACTTATATGAGAATAAACATGGAATCCTAGTTTCATCATCTACTTCACTTAGAGTTGCAGCCTTTAATTAAAACATGCGATGGTTTTGATATTTGATCGAACAACACGAAAAGAGTAAAAGTTACCTCTCGGTATACTAGTACCAATCTAAGCATACATCCACAAAATAGATAGAAGATGAATAGGCACCTATTATGTTTAGACCCTATATCTCTATAGAATTTGAAAACATAAAGGTTGAAGCACAAGTTATTCACTTAGATCACATAGGGTAGCATAATATCTCTATTCATGCCACAAATCATGATGCTTAACATCAACCTATCCTATGCTAGCATGGCAAGTTCTAAATCTCAAGATCCACTCTCGTTTAGCAAGAGATTAACAAATTAGATGTTCGCGACGCACCTAAATTCAATAAGCACAACCATACAAGGATATCAATAATTCACCACACATAAATCTCTAAGGCATGCAAACTACTAAGCTACATAGATAAATCCACTAGGACCCCACGATAACGATTAGTTCATAATCGAACCTTTCGTCACCATGGGATTTGATGAAAGCATGGTAGTAAACAAGATAAAGAAGATGAATAAATCAATAATAAAATAAGGTTTAGCGAACAAATCCGGAAAAGTAATGAGCATCCACAAGATACGCCTAACAAAGGAATACAAGAAAACTATGTCTAGATCTTCTTGTCGTCACGTTCCTCGCCTTGGCTTCTCTCCCTTCTTGCTCTGAACGAATTATGTGTGTAGGATGTGTAGATGATTATTTTTCTGTGCCCCAAGGTGTGTATTTATAGCCCCCAAGTGCCTCCTTGACCAAGCAATTACCGTATTTGAAATAGGATAGAATTCCGGTAATTTTCCATCTTTAATTGAAATAGAATTGCAATTCCCATGTTTAAAACTGATTCTAGAACCTTCAAACCGTCCCAAGTGATTGCCATATGAATTAGGAGAAGAAAACGGTAATTTCCTAATTAAAAACTGATTCCAGGAAAGTTTCTGCCGGTCTCCGCGCGGCCGCGCGCGCCCTAGGCCAATTCCACCGCGCCCGCGCTCAAGGTTTCTTCAGCATTCTGCCCGCGCGCCCGCGCCCAGTACAAGCTTCTCTCCGCGCGCCCGCGCCCAAGATTACTGAACAGACTGAAATTCTTTTGCCATTCTGATTTCACCTCCACTTTTGAATGCAACTCTAAGCACTTATTCTTCTGAGCTTACAAACACATATAACACTGAAATTTCCACACTTGCACCTAGAATTAAATCCTGCACAATTTCTCACAAAACACATTAAAACACACCAATACTTGAGATACAAAACACCAATTTAAGCCGAAATAGAATGATCCAAGTGGATATAAATCCACTTATCACACCCCCAAACTTAAACCGATGCTTGTCCTCAAGCATAAACAAACAAAAATATATACAACTAGCTAGTACCACTTCCGTAGGTGATCACGGTTGCATTTAGCATATGCAACAAGCCCTTTAAACCCCTAGGCAGCCCTAGTGGACGAGTAAGGTCTCGTGAGGGCCTATAGCGAATGTACCCACAAAATCCATTTAACCTAATGCAATGCAATGCATGAATGCAACTACTATGAAAAATGCAAGATCCCCTTCAAACTCACCAAAACCAACTAACAAGCAAATATCTCAACGAATGCAACAAATCCAAGCAGAGCTCGACTAAGTCCCCGTATACTAACAGTACATGAACAGAAACGTGCGTGTGTGCAATGCTCATCAGAAATACCCCCAGAACTAGGTCAAAAATCATACATGCTTTCCGTCAAGACAATCACAGGTTTATAACTAGAATAGACTGTAGACACTCCATAACCTAGGAACACCTCCACCCTTATCCAAGGTAGACAGAAACTCATGCTTTATTACTATGCTACGACACTACATATACAATACGCATGCTTATTTAACCGTGCAATGAATGAGACCCCAAAAGGCTTATACAATAATACCCATGTAGCGAGTGTTAGGTCAGTGGATCCCAGACTAAAAAGCCTTAGGTCACTAGGACTAAGTCCCCTCAGACTTAATTACTCGAGTATTAAAGAGCTCACTCTGGTTAATTTTGCATTAACAAACAAAACTTGACTCTTTTTTTTTTTTTTTTTTCTGATTTTTCTCTTTTTTTTTTTTTTTCACGCAATCTGGAATGAGCCTTTCTCATTTCCAACCCTAGACTACTCATATAAATATGAGCTGGCTACTAGCCAATTGATGCCTAGCCTTTATTGACAAATATTAACAACTAGCATGAAATTCCTGCTTTCCCCCAAACTTAGATTTTAATGTTCCTACGCTATAAAGGGAATAACGAAAATTCTAAGAATAAACAAGTGATTAAATCTCAAAACATCCAACATGCATGACTCCAACCTAACCCAAAAGCACCCCAATGAGACTGTGTAATAATTTTGTTCCCGAACATGCAAGTCAATTACCTAGGAACTATAAATCAGCCCTCTACTCATTATCATCACACTCAAATCAACATCTACCTATCAATCAGAATCAGCTCATTTTAAGGGATCATGAAAAATGCATGCCATGCAAATGCAACTAACATGAAAACTCACATGGTATACGAAAATAAAACAAAATGTCCTATATGAAACAAACATAGATAATACGAACATAAAATGCATGACTTACAACTAATATGCAAAACATGATATCCTAACATGAACACAATGAAACATATACAACATATACAATACTTTTCCCCCAAACTTAAAATATTCAATGACCCCATTGAATGGAAGTAAGTACGAAGGAAAAGTCGAAACAAACCTACGCCGCAGCGTCATCACCCTCCTTGGGTGGAGAATCTGGAGGTGGATAAATAGTGTCCGATCCAAAGACTGGCCACTCAACATGGGATCCACTAGCTCCAAAGGCAGAACTGAAAGCCTGAGTCAACCTCGCTGAAAACCGGCTATGGCTCTCATACAATGCATCCATCCGCCTCATCATCCGTCTATCATGCGAAGCACTCGAGATAGCAACAGGAGCAACTGGAGGAGCGCCAGCAATCGCATAGCCCAGACCCCTAGGATGAGGAATGCCGCCAGGCCATTCCCCCAACTTCGACACATCGATAGGTCCAGCTGGCATCTGAATCGGCTCCTCAGACGACCATGTCACCCCAGCATTCGCACACATCCTCGTAACAATAGAACCATAAGGAACTGCCCCAGTAGACACCCTCAAGAAGCGCAGCATACTCTGATTCACCAAATAGCCAACATCTATATAATGTCCATTCAGAATAGCCCACAACAAGATAGCCCTCTCAACTGTCACCTCATGTGTATGCGTAGTAGGCAACAGATTAGCACAAATAAAAGAATTCCAAGCCCTAGCATATCTGTTCATCGAGGCAGATGCAAATGTAGCCTTCTCAGCTGACCCAACCTTCAATTTCCATGTCGTACCTGGCACACACAGACGTGCCACCACCTCATCTAAATCAACCTCGGACCTGGCCTTAAAATTCCAGTCCTCCGCCCCAACAGGTCTATCCGGCAACCCAAGTAACAACCGAATAGCACGAGCAGTATAATCTATAGTAAACCCTCGGACAAGTGAATAACCATCCCTGTTTTCCTTAGCATTAGCATAGAATTCCCGGACTATACTCAACGGGACAGCGGATGCAAGCTCACACAGATTCTGCCAACCCCTTTCCTCAATCATAGCCACAATCTCTCCATCACCAGCAAGAGGCAACCAAATCCTATCCTTCGCCACGGACCGAGTCATCAACTTTACATACTCAGCCCTAGCCTCCTCAGAACGAAATTTTTCCATACCCTCATCGCCCGAACTCGAGTCAGAACTGGACAATGACCGACCACGGGAACTGCTACCAACAACCCGAGCTCTCTTGGGTGCCATAGTAATCAATAACAACAGTAAAATCACACCCTAACTGCCAAAAAATTCGACCAAATTCCTTTCCAAAAATTTCACACCAAAAACCCAAAATTGCAAGAACTACAATTCGAAATATCAAAAATCAAGAGTAGAGATTACCCAAATCGAATAGTAGAGGTAGAACTTGCCAAATCAGTCCCCCAATCTCGAAAAATCGAAGCCCCTTTGAAGTCCAATTTAGGGTTTGAAATTGATATGAATTGGGTATGTGTATGTAGATATGTAAGTATGTGTGATATGAGATGTGTAATGAAGAGATGATATGGAATAGATAGGTTATATAACTGATGGAGGAGAGAATTTTGGGGTGAAAAATCGAATTAAAAGAGAAGAATTAGGGTTGGACACTTAACTGAAATAGCCCGAAAAACTGCTCTCTGTCTTCCAGTGTTTCGCGCGGCCGCGCCCAGGCTAGGGTATTCTCCGCGCGCCCGCGCCCAGGGTTTCCAGAAAAAATTTTTTTTTCCCTTTTTTTTTTTTTTTCAAACGACAAAAATTCCTACCTACTGACTTCTACAAAAAATGCCTAACACCATGGGTTGCCTCCCAAGAAGCGCTTGTTTTACGTCTTTAGCTTGACGTACTTCCAAAATCTCACAATTCTGACAAAACGGAGGCAACCTTCTCACGGTTCACCGTGCCTCCATAATAAGGCTTCAGTCGATGTCCATTTACTTTAAAAGCATCATTGATAGACCCTCTAAATATCTCCACCGCTCCATGTGGAAATACCTCCTTAACTGTAAACGGACCAGACCACTTTGACTTGAGCTTTCCCGGAAAAAGTTTAAGGCGAGAGTTGTACAGCAAAACCTGTTGACCCTGCACGAATTCCTTGTGCACCAACTTTCTATCAATCCACCTTTTAACCTTCTCCTTGTACATTTTTGCATTCTCATAAGCCTGCTCACGAAATTCCTCAAGCTCATTCAACTGAAGTAGACGCTTTTCACCCGCAGCTGAGATATCCAGATTAAGCTTCTTCAATGCCCAAAAAGCCTTGTGCTCCAACTCAGCCGGTAAATGACAAGCCTTACCAAACACCAACTGATAAGGTGACATCCCAAGAGGTGTCTTGTACGCAGTTCTATAAGCCCAAACAGCTTCGTCTAACTTCAATGACCAATCCTTACGAGATGGATTCACCACTTTTTCAAGGATCCTTTTGATTTCACGATTTGAGACCTCCGCTTGACCATTAGTTTGGGGATGATAAGCAGTGGCAACACGATGCGTCACATTATACTTTGCCATCATAACAGTAAACTGACGATTACAGAAGTGTGTCCCCTCATCACTGATTATAGCTCTTGGAGTCCCAAAATGTGTAAAAATCTGCTTGTGAAGAAAATTCAGCACCACCTTAGCATCATTGGTTGGTAAGGCTTTCACCTCTACCCATTTAGATACATAATCCACAGCTAGCAAGATGTACTGATTATTGCAAGATGAAACAAACGGACCCATGAAATCAATCCCCCACACATCAAAGATCTCAACTTCGAGAATAGTATTCAAAGGCATCTCATTCCTCCTAGAGATATTACCAACTCGTTGACATCGATCACAACTCATCACAAAACGATGAGAATCCTTAAACAGAGTCGGCCAATAGAATCCCGCCTGAAGTACTTTCTGAGCTGTTTTATTACCACCATAATGACCTCCATATGTGGTAGAATGATAATCACGCAAAATACTCTCAGTCTCACTATAGGGAATGCACCTCCTCAAAATCTGATCTATACCAAATTTGAACAGGAATGGCTCGTCCCAACGGTACCACTTCACATCATGTAAGAACTTCTTCCTTTGAGCATAAGAGAATTCTGGAGGGATGACATTACTAACAAGATAGTTCACATAATCTGCAAACCATGGCTCTTCACCTTGCACCCCAAAAAGTTGCTCATCCGGAAAAGATTCATTAATAAGAGACTTAGCATGTGAATCTTTACCTTGGTCCTCCAAACGAGAAAGATGATCAGCTACTTGATTTTCCGTGCCCTTCCTATCCTTGATCTCCACATCAAATTCTTGCAAGAGAAGCACCCAACGAATCAACCTAGGCTTAGAATCCTTCTTTGACATGAGATATCGAATAGCAGCATGATCCGTGTACACAATCACCTTAGTACCAAGCAAATAAGATCTGAATTTCTCAAAAGCATAGACAACTGCTAGCAACTCCTTTTCTGTAGTGGTGTAGTTAAGCTGAGCCTCATTGAGGGTTTTACTAGCATAGTAAACCACATGAAAAACCTTGTCCTTCCTTTGCCCAAGCACAGCCCCAACAGCATAGTCACTAGCATCACACATCAGCTCAAACGGCTCCTCCCAATTGGGTGCAGTAATGATAGGAGTAGTAGTTAACTTCTTTTTCAACAGCTCAAAAGCCGCCAAACATTCAGCATCAAACTTGAAAGGAACATCCTTCTCTAACAAATTGCACAAAGGTTTAGAGATTTTCGAGAAGTCTTGAATGAATCGCCTATAGAATCCTGCATGACCAAGAAAACTGCGAATTCCTTAAACAGAAATAGGTGGAGGAAGATTCTCGATTGTCTCCACCTTGGCTCTATCCACTTCAAGTCCCTTGCTAGATACCTTGTGCCCAAGAATAATTCCTTCTTGTACCATAAAGTGACACTTCTCCCAATTAAGCACCAAATTGGTCTCCACACACCTCTTCAAAACCAAACCAAGATTATGCAAGCACTCATCATAAGATGTACCAAAAACTGAGAAGTCATCCATAAACACTTCCACATTCGAGCCAATCATGTCTGAGAAAATAGCCATCATGCACCTTTGAAAAGTGGCAGGAGCACCACAAAGTCCAAACGAAACTCGACGAAAAGCAAAAGTGCCAAAAGGACATGTGAATGTGGTCTTCTCTTGATCTTCCGGAGCAATGCAAATCTGATTATAGCCAGAGTAACCATCAAGCAAACAATAATACTCGTGACCAGCCAACCTGTCTAGCATCTGATCAATAAAAGGCAGAGGAAAGTGATCTTTTCTTGTGGCTTTGTTGAGCTTCCGATAATCCATGCAAACTCTCCACCCCGTGACTGTTCGAGTAGGGATGAGCTCATTCTTCTCGTTAGCAACAACTGTCATGCCTCCTTTCTTTGGCACACATTGGACCGGACTCACCCAAGAACTATCTGAGATAGGATAGATAATGCCAGCATCTAACCACTTTAGAATTTCCTTCTTCACCACCTCCTTCATAATCGGATTGAGTCTTCTTTGATGTTCAACAGTAGTCTTAGCTCCTTCTTCCAGCAGAATTTTATGCATGCAATACGAAGGGCTGATTCCCTTGATATCTGCTATAGTCCAACCAATTGCTGTCTTGAATTTCCTCAAAACACGCAAGAGCTTTTCTTCCTCGACATCTGACAGGTTAGAAGAAATAATAACAGGTAGCGTAGAGGTATCACCAAGAAAAGCATACCTCAAGTGACTAGGCAAAGGTTTGAGTTCAAGAGTAGGAGCCTCCTCAATAGATGGTTTAAGACGGATTTGTGACTTTTCCAGCTCCTTTAACCCAAGAGACTCGAATGGCATGTCAAATTTCCTCTTCCACGAATTTGCATTCAACATCTGAATTTGCATTACTTCATCCTCATCTTTCACCTCAGAGTTCCCACTCAATGCTTTTTCCAAAGAATCTGTTAGCAACAAATGATCAAGATCCTTGGCTACCATGGAATCAACCAAATCAACATTGAAACATTCTTCTTCATCAGACGGAAGCTTCATAGCATTGAACACATTAAAGGTGACATTCTGATTTTGTACCCTCATGGTGAGCTCTCCTTTCTGCACATCGATCAAGGTACTACCCGTAGCTAAGAATGGCCTTCCCAAGATTATGGGAATCTTCTTATCTTCCTCGAAATCCAATATAACAAAATCAGCAGGGAAGATGAGCTTATCAACTTTCACCAAGACATCCTCAACTATGCCTCTTGGATAGGTAATTGAACGATCAGCCAACTGAAGCGAGATGTTAGTTGGCTTTGGATCCGGTAGACCCAATTGCAAGAATACTGACAAGGGCATGAGATTGATGCTAGCTCCCAAGTCACACAAGCACTTCTCAAAGAATAGATTACCAATTGTGCATGGAATAGTAAAGCTACCCGGATCCTTTAGCTTTGGAGGCAATTTCTGTTGCAGAACCGCACTACACTCTTCCGTTAAGGCAACGGTCTCTAATGCATCGAGCTTCAACTTACGCGAGAGAATACCCTTCATGAACTTGGCATAGCTCGGCATCTCCTCAAGTGCTTCTGCAAAAGGAATGTTGATGTGCAACTTCTTGAACACTTCTAAGAACCTAGCAAATTTGTTATCCAAATTCTGCTTCTGGAGCCTTCTAGGATATGGAGGAGGAGGATAGATCTGATTGTTCTTAGTAGACAACTCCGGAGAAGCCTTATCAACAGATTCCTTGCTCTTCTCTTTTTCACCTTCCAGCTGATCAGCTACCAAGTCAGATTTTTCAATTTCGGGCAATGCAGAATTTTCGACTTGCTGATTCTACACTTCTTCATCCTCATTAGTGGCTGATTTAGGACCTGATGTGACCCTTCCTGATCTCAAAGTTACGGCCTTCACCTGCTCCTTGAAGTCCCTCCTACCTGGATTTGCTTCCGTGTCACTAGGAAGAGTTCCTTGTGGCCTACTACCCAAGGCACTTGCAATCTGCCCTATCTGAGTTTCCAAGAGCTTCTGACCAGCTTGTAGGTTCTTCAATGCTATCCACATCTCATCAGATTTATCATTAGATGATTGCCCCACCTGAGTCTGAGGTTGTTGCTGTTGAAATCCTGGGGGTTGATATGGTGCCCTATAAGATTGCTGATAACCTTGATTAAACGGCTTCGCTTGCTGATAAGATTGTTGATTATTCTGATTGTTGCTCCAGCTGAAGTTAGGATGATTCCTATTATTAGGATGATAAGTGGCTGGAACTGGTGCAGCAGGTCTCTGGAAATTACTCACGAACTGTGCTGATTCAGAAGAGATAGCACATTGACTCGTCTCATGTGCGCCCGCACATAACTCACAAACACTAGCCACCTGCTGAACTCCATAATTAGCAAGAGAATCCACCTTCATAGCAAGAGCCTTCAACTGAGCCGTAATCATGGAAGCTGTATCTACTTCCAAAACTCCTGCTACTTTGCCTTGAGAAAGTCTCTGGGTTGGATTCTGATATTCATTAGCAGCCATCATCTCAATAAGTTCATAAGCTTCATCATAGCTCTTTGCCCACAGAGCTCCACCTGATGCTGCATCTAGCAAAGGTCTAGATTGTGCTCCCAACCCATTGTAGAATCCATTGATAACCATCCAATCAGGCATGCCATGATGAGGACACTTCCTTAGCATCTCCTTGTAGCGTTCCCAAGCCTCACACAAGGACTCGCCAGATTGTTGCTGGAATTGAGTCAACTGGTTCCTTATTGCTACAGTTTTCGCCATAGGAAAGAATTTTGTAAGGAACTTCTGAGCAAGATCTTCCCATGTAGTAATGGAACCAGGTGGTAGAGAGTGTAGCCAGCTCTTAGCCTTATCCCTCAGGGAGAATGGGAAAAGCCTCAACCTGATAGCCTCATCCGTCACACCATTACACTTGAAAGTGTCGCAGATTTCAATAAAGTCCCGAACGTGCATGTTTGGATCCTCTGTAGTAGCTCCCCCAAGCTGGACTGAATTCTGCACCATCTGAATTGTGCCCGGCCTGATCTCAAAGTTGTTCGCTGCAATAGCTGGCCTAACAATGCTTGACTGAATGTCATTGAGTTTCGGCTGAGAATAGTCCTTCAAAGCCTTAGCTGCTGCTGCATCTGCCATTGCTACTGTAGTTTCAGTCTCCTCTTCCTTATTCTCTATATTCTCAACAAGATCGTCTTCTGCCAGTTTTAGTAATCGAGCTTGCGAACGTGTTTGCATACAAACTCAAGTACCTGAAACAAACAAACTAAGTAAGAATCCGAGTCAGTGAACGCTAACGACCACTATTGACAAACACATAAACTGAAATAAAAACACCGATGATCCCCGGCAGCGGCGCCAAAAACTTGTTATGCTAAACTCACGCAAGCGCACGTAGTCACAAGTAATACAATTAAAGTTCGTTCCACAGAGATCTTGGTTAAGTTTTACTCAGAAAATATGTCTATGCAATAATGTATGGTTTTAATTCACTGCTAAGAAAATAACAAATAGGGTTTGATTAACTAATTTAAACTAAGATGCAAATTATAAAACTAAGAATTAAACAATTAACTAGAATTAAAATCGGATTACTTATATGAGAATAAACATGGAATCCTAGTTTCATCATCTACTTCACTTAGAGTTGCAGCCTTTAATTAAAACATGCGATGGTTTTGATATCTGATCGAACAACACGAAAAGAGTAAAAGTTACCTCTCGGTATACTAGTACCAATCTAAGCATACATCCACAAAATAGATAGAAGATGAATAGGCACCTATTATGTTTAGACCCTATATCTCTATAGAATTTGAAAACATAAAGGTTGAAGCACAAGTTATTCACTTAGATCACATAGGGTAGCATAATATCTCTATTCATGCCACAAATCATGATGCTTAACATCAACCTATCCTATGCTAGCATGGCAAGTTCTAAATCTCAAGATCCACTCTCGTTTAGCAAGAGATTAACAAATTAGATGTTCGCGACGCACCTAAATTCAATAAGCACAACCATACAAGGATATCAATAATTCACCACACATAAATCTCTAAGGCATGCAAACTACTAAGCTACATAGATAAATCCACTAGGACCCCACGATAACGATTAGTTCATAATCGAACCTTTCGTCACCATGGGATTTGATGAAAGCATGGTAGTAAACAAGATAAAGAAGATGAATAAATCAATAATAAAATAAGGTTTAGCGAACAAATCCGGAAAAGTAATGAGCATCCACAAGATACGCCTAACAAAGGAATACAAGAAAACTATGTCTAGATCTTCTTGTCATCACGTTCCTCACCTTGGCTTCTCTCCCTTCTTGCTCTGAACGAATTATGTGTGTAGGATGTGTAGATGATTATTTTTCTGTGCCCCAAGGTGTGTATTTATAGCCCCCAAGTGCCTCCTTGACCAAGCAATTACCGTATTTGAAATAGGATAGAATTCCGGTAATTTTCCATCTTTAATTGAAATAGAATTGCAATTCCCATGTTTAAAACTGATTCTAGAACCTTCAAACCGTCCCAAGTGATTGCCATATGAATTAGGAGAAGAAAACGGTAATTTCCTAATTAAAAACTGATTCCAGGAAAGTTTCTGCCGGTCTCCGCGCGGCCGCGCGCGCCCTAGGCCAATTCCACCGCGCCCGCGCTCAAGGTTTCTTCAGCATTCTGCCCGCGCGCCCGCGCCCAGTACAAGCTTCTCTCCGCGCGCCCGCGCCCAAGATTACTGAACAGACTGAAATTCTTTTGCCATTCTGATTTCACCTCCACTTTTGAATGCAACTCTAAGCACTTATTCTTCTGAGCTTACAAACACATATAACACTGAAATTTCCACACTTGCACCTAGAATTAAATCCTGCACAATTTCTCACAAAACACATTAAAACACACCAATACTTGAGATACAAAACACCAATTTAAGCCGAAATAGAATGATCCAAGTGGATATAAATCCACTTATCAGATACCGTAAGTAATGCAGGTGCTGTAATCCGACACAATATGATTCTTTTGGATTGTCTGGTAACAATCTTTCTTTCTTATATTCTTCCGTTTCTTTATTAATCTAATCTATATATTTACATATTTAAATACATGTTAAAGAGTTTTTGATTTATAAGCAGAACACACATATGCATGCAATGGTCACTCCTGATCTTTGGATTAATTATAATAATGCTATCTTGGAAGGAGGCTTACACCAGATTACCAATGTCCGAGTTCGTCAAGCATTTGGTTTTTATAGGCCTGTTAGCACCTCTAAGTGCATTACTTTTGTTCCTTCTACTATCATCACTCCTTATATTCCGGATAATCATTTCATTCCTAACCACAAATTTGAGTTTAAGCCTCTTGGAGAATTGTTTGATATTGTTGATTTATATCAACCTTATGAGAAACCTATCTATTCTACATGTTAGTGTATTATCACATCATAGTGTATTCATAAGAACAATGGTTACCATCACTTATATTTGATATTTCTCTCTTAGATGTCATAGGAGTTATGGAAAATCTGGAACCACTGCGGACAATTCAAACACATTATGGTGAAAGACAAGTTGTGCAATTCAGAATTACGGATGGAAGGTAAAGAAAATTTAGATAATTCAAGTTCTGTCATCTCTTTTTGGTATCATGCACTTAATTTCACATATCTTTTACTAGGATCTCACACAAAGTTTCCTTCTGGGGACCGCTAAATGCAAATACTGAACCTTTATACGAAAATCATGTGGAGAGACCATTGATTGTAATCTTGGCAAGTATCGGGCTTTCAGCTCATAAAGGTAGTCATATCAGCTACATTCTCATTTGCTTTGTAGTATATAAACGGTTTTTGTGATTGGCTCTCATATTTTTGTTTAAAACAGGAAAAGTTCAAATTTTCAGCTTGCCTTCATCAAGAATATTTATTAACATTGAGAATGAGGATGTTTTCATGATGAGGAATAGGTACATGAACAACACCCTGCTACATTACACATAATGTTTTATAGGATAGGTGTTAGTATTCCTTATATTAATACTGCTTTTTATTTTTATAGGTTGGAGCAAGAAGGACAGTAGACTCTGTTGAATGATCCGTGAAACATGAACAAACCTATCACCACGTATTATGATGTTGAGATATGAACGTGATGCACTACAATAAATTTGTTTTTACCAGCCATTTTGGATTCATCAAGTTGTTCGAATAAGATTGTAATAAATGTGTTCTATCATCTCAACATACTTTTGTTTTTAGTATTTTGATAAAGTATTTACGTTATGTTTGATTTTATTTAAGCAATACATAAAATTAAACATTGGTCTTGCACATTATATTCCTACCTAAACTGTTGATAATTGTTCATGTATTTTGAAATTGCATTTTACCGAGTCCATCAGTTTCGCCAGGATTACGGAATTATAGATCTCCAATGTCTAAATGGTTTGCATTATTGTTTGCTCTTTAACACGACCAAACAATCTCTGGAAAACAAACACCTTGATAGTACGAGTACTTGCACAAATTACATTGTTAAAAACAGAGCAAACTGTTTTCATTTTTAGAGCAGATGCAAGATTCCAGTTTGCAGCTTCATATAATTCTTACTGTGCTACCGTTGATGAATGATCCTTGACTAATTTCGATCAGTGAACCAGCACCAACCATCACATTATCTATTTCAATCTGAATAAACTTTAGATTTCCGTAAAAAGATGTTTCATTTTGCTACGATTGCTGAATGTTTTATACTTAGGAGAACACACCTCACAGTTACTTTGCTATGGGGGTAAGATCACATATATGCTTTAAACTATAAAAAAGAATATGACACATGGGAGAGAGCTTTGGTATTTAGACTATGAAACCTAACAAAATGAAATGTAAACATGAATTAGTATTTTGAAATGAATAATAAATTTTTAACGTTCCAACCAAACTATTTCCAATCACATTTTAATTGATTTTGTAGGATTTTGTAGGATTTTTCATTATACAAATCAGAATAATATCCAGAATTAGTTGATTAGTTAATGGTGATTAGTGATAATTTATCCTCTCAATATTTTTGTTCATCATTTCCTTGATCTTTGCTTAAGTGATAATTATTGATATTTTTGATTGACATGCTTAACTAATAATTATTGATATTATTGATTGATGATTGATATTAGTTAAATTGTTTACAAATTGGTTAATAGTGATTAGGGATAATTGATGCTCTCAATATTTATGTTAATCATTTCCTTGATCTTTGCTTAATTGATAATCTTTAACTTGCACAATTACAAACGTAAAATCATCCATATTCGTGCTATAAAATGAGACCAGAACATTCTTAGTTGCTTAACCACGTCCAAGGCATTAGTATTTGTCATTAACCCTATACAAACAAATTTGTGAGAACACAATGTAAGCCAAGTTAACATTTCTCAATTTCTTTTCCATATTTTCATATGTGTTTGTTCATTTGAATAACTTATACTTTGTGTATAATTCTGGTACGAAAACTTGCATTGTTTTCTAATACTCCATTTCACTCTTCTTTTTACAGAATCACTATGTTTCATCAACTTGCTGCGCTTGATACCAGCCGTACTACATGGAAAATTAAGGCACGTGTAACCAGGATGTGGCCATCAATTTCTAATCAAACAGCTGAGGGAAAAGAAAGTCTTAAAGGATATAATCTTATTCTGTTGGATGAAGAGGTAAGTTTATATGTCTAGAACTTCTTACATTTACGCTTATGTTTTAAAATTCTTATCAGTCTTTACTTTATACCTTTAACATTATTGTTTTTTATATAATCTTATGTTTTGTTTTTTTAGAATTGTCATGTACAAGCTTTCATATATGCTGATAATTGGAAGCAACATGCTGACAAAATAGATGAGGGAGGTTTGTATGTTATTTCCAACTTCTATACTAAACAGGCTTTGGGATCCATGAAACCAGTTTCGTCTAAGATCCTAATAAACTTCTCTCCAACCACCTCCGTTGAGAAAGTACTGCATGATGATTTCATGATTCCACAACACAAGTTTGAATTTTTAGATTTGGGTGATCTATTCAATGTTGCAAGTGCTTATGTGAATCCCGACTATCCTGAATATTCAACAGGTCATGCACAAACTAAAGCATTAACTATAGTTATTTCTTATATGCTGTTTGCTATCAAAGGATTTATACTGTTTGTTGTTTTCGTATAATAGATCTCATTGGAGTTGTGGAGGACTATGAACATGTTAACGACATCAAGACTGTCTATGGACAAAAGAAGATTGTTAAGTTCAGAATCACTGATGGAAGGTAAAAATCGAGTTTTTATTATTCTTGCTTATATTCTTCTTTTGTAATTTGCTTATGTTGATGCATTCAATATTTCCAAATAACTTTGCATTTTAGCAATTTAATTCTAATATCTGAAATACCAATACACCTTTATGTAATTACAAACTACAGGAATAGCCATAAAGTTACTGTTTGGGGTGATCTTGCTGTGAAAACTGAAGCTTCTCATAAAAATGCTATTGAACGTCCAATCATTGCGATTGTCACAAGTACAAAGCTCAAGATTTATAAGAGTAAGGCTGTTGTTTTAACTAACATAAGAAGCCTGTGGTTTAACTTAGATTATAAGTTGCATTTAACAATTGTATGGATTTTACTAATTTCTAATTTATTGGTTGTATTCGCAATTTAAGATTCAGTGCAAATAAGTACACTACCATCTTCAAAGGTGTACCTAAATTTGGACAGTGACTATGTAATTGCAATGCGCCAGCGGTAAATATTTTACATTTCATGCTTGATACATAATTACTGCATACAATACTTCCTATACTTGATTTATGAATAGAAGTCGACATTTATATTGTTGCAGACTAGAAGAAGAAGGGTATACAGTCAGCCAGCAGCCAGATTTTGTAACTCCATCAGAAATTGATGGAAGTCCAATTATAGAAACATTGACATTGAAACAACTTGCTGAAAAGCAAGGCACAGAGTTTATCAAGGTTCTAAATTAGTTTAAACACTTTGTACAATCAGAGTTTTTAGCTTAAACAAAAATCTTTATATATGTAGATGTATGTTAATCGAGATATAATGATACTTTGTAATCTGCAGAGACATTTTTTCTGCATTGTAAAGATTCAAAATGTTGAAGAAACAGATTGGTGGTATAACAGTTGCAGTGACTGTGAATCAGAAGTAAGGAAACAAGATGGAATGTTTAAGTGTTCCAACTGCACTGATAAGACTATTCCAGTTCCTGAAAAAAGGTAAATAACATCAACTGATAATATGCATAAGATATCATCTAATTTTTTACACTATCTGTTCCAAACATTTGTTGAATTTGATGAATATTTGTCAAACAGATATAGGATTGTTATCCTTGCCGACGATGAAACTGAGGCTTATAATTTCATTCTAATGGATCGTGCTGGCAGAAGGATGTTTGGTATGTCTGCAACCAAAATGATGTTACAAGTGGAGAAGGCATTGATTCTATTAATAGTGTTTTATTACAATAACTACATCATTTTTTCTACTTTGAATTCACATGATCTACACCTTGATCAACATGTCAGAAATAAACAAAATTACTACACTTTGATACATTCACATCATCCTAAACATTATATTGAACTATCAGGCAAAAGATGTGTTTCCACAAAAGGTTAAAGATATCAAAGGAAAAGAACTTAAGTTGAAGATCAAAATTACTGATGAAAATATGAAATCAAACAGTAATCTCTACTACGCTGTTGATGCATATGACATTTGCAAACCTTCTTCTTCAAATTCTGATGCAACAGTGGCTACATTCCCAACTTCAACATCTGGAGAAGTGAGTTTTAAACCCATGAAATAATTCTTATGTTCAACATTTACTACTACTTCTATCTATGTACAATAACAATTCTAATGCTCTACCAATTCATTATTTACAGAACAATTTCGTAGCTTTGTCGGATTTTACTCCAGAATCTGCCAAATCAACGAACAAGAAAATTAAGATGGTATTTACTTTTTAAGATTATGATCTATGATCTATGTGAAGTATTAAATTGTTCATAAGTTAAACTTTCATCCACTTATTCCTACAATTTTTATTTCGTTTTTTGCTTATAAACAGGAGAAGTAATTCATCTTGGTATTTGGAACTATCTTGGAGTATTACTGTTTGAATACATGGACATCACAGTTGTTGGAATTGTTGCTTCCAGTCTAGGATTAATTCCATGTTTAATAAGAAATTTGCCCTTGCATGGGTTTTGCTATTCTCATTTCATCTCAATGTTTTGGATTATGGTTTTTGCATATTTGGTTTTAACATGTTAATTTGCATTGGTTTTGCTATTGACATTATATTTGAATCTTTTGGTTTTAAGATGTTTTTAAACTTCATAATGGTTTATGGTTTTAAGATGTTAATTTAAACTTTTCTAGCAATAAGCGTAACACTTGGTTTATGTTAATTTATTATTGTTAAAAAGTAGTATTATTTGTTTATTCGATGCACTCAAAGGACTTTGTTGAAAAACACTTCATTCGTAACATGTAAGTTATACAAAATAAAAAACGAATAATATATTTTACTAAATTTAAAGCCGGTGCGTAGCACGGGCAATATTGCTAGTGTTTATAAGCATTACAAAGAAAATTTACAACTACAATTTAGGAGTGTCCTAATACTAATTCTAAACTAAGGTGGTGTTAACAAGTGAAGAATGAGGCTATTTATAGAAAATATTTTGGGATTTTGGTTGGTGTGGATTAATTCCCATCATTCATTTTGTTTGGTGTGTGGTTTAATCCTAGCCATCCAT
The DNA here is from genome assembly GCA_037693485.1 of Kitagawia praeruptora. Taxonomy (NCBI): domain Eukaryota; kingdom Viridiplantae; phylum Streptophyta; class Magnoliopsida; order Apiales; family Apiaceae; genus Kitagawia; species Kitagawia praeruptora. Next base: position 1,892,402 of record CM075348.1, on the reverse strand, counting down.
TTTGGTGGGCTACAAAAATGCACCTCCCTCCCTTGCTTTTCCTTTTCTTCTTGTTTTGGTCCTTCTTTTTCTTCTTTTGTCATTTATTTCTTTATTTTGCCATTCTTCATTTTTTCTCAAATTTCCTGAAATGCAACAAAATAATTTATTAAAATACGAATTCAAACAATAAATAGGCAGTAAAAATATGCAAAAATATGCACTTATCAATCCTCTTCATAATTTAATCTTTATTTTCTTGATCAATGGGTAGACTATTAAAACAAATCAACATTTGACCATGGTCATGGTCATGCACTTCATAGTCTCACTCAATCAAGAGGCCAATAATACGTCTCCTCATAATAGGAGGGTTAAATCCTATATCTATCATTCATATTTCTCATGTGACTCATAATATACCCGATGTCCACTTTTGTCATCGCCCGATCAAAGGTAACTTTTAATGTTATCAAAATATCTGAATCATCGTATATAAATATGATGATCCCAAGTCTAAGGATCATTACACCATTATCATTATGAGTATTTTTTATGACACTATTAACATGTAGAATCTCACTATGGGTCAATCCGGTGTCATGCACTTTTACATGCACTCATGTTCTTGACTTTAGTATCACTATACATATGACCAATGAGATGTGATCATCAGTCAACAAACATACTAATCTTTATGCATTATAATTGTCCCAAATTAACATTGCTCGATTAGGGATATTTAGAATATAAACGCTATTCATATAATCTCATTTTTAAGTTACGTACTTAAAGATATTGAATACGTGTTATATATTCGAAGAACATTTATTAATATAACATTTATATCGCAGTAAATAAAGACATAATAAATTAATGTAGAATACTCGATAGAACATAATCATTAAATAACAAAATAGTCTTTTCCTATAACATAATCATATTGTCTCTAAGGAACGGAAATCATATAACTTTTTATGTTTTTTTTATTTTGTTTTCTCTTATTTGTCTCAACTTCTGTTAGGTTGGTCCTCCTCAATATTGTACCAGAACTATGTACGAAGCTGCCACACCCGAAATGCTAAGAGGCTTCTACTGGGATGACGAGTTCCGGATCAAGTGGGATGACATGATTCTTCATGCCGAAACTGTTAAAGAATGCCCTACAACGGGAACAATGATTGTGCACTGGATACGGAAATTAAGTCGAGTGTTGTTTTTCTGTCCATTGATGTTTTAGCATAGTTTTGCATGCAATTCGTATTTATATTTTTTGTTATGATTGTGCAGTTTCCCTTTTTCTGTAGTGATAAAGAATACATCATTGGACGTCGGATATGGGAATTAGGAAGATCATACTACTGCGTGACTAAGGTATTTCCAACAGTTGTACCTTCAGTGTCACAATTTAAAAAATAGTAGAATTCAGGTTTGTTGTGTTCAAGAGAGAGAGAGATCATCGTTATTGGCATGATACACTAAATCCCCTGTGTACACACACAATTTGCATTTCCTAAAAGTAACTCCTAAAGCTAACTAATCTCAATAATAACTAGTAGAATGTTGGTAACTTTTTCTGAAAATTGCTTGTACCTTGAAATGGCAATAGGTAATGTTATTTATCGGTATGTTTAAAAAGTAATGACCACTACTCTAATAATAATTGTTTATTCCATCCAGACCAAGACTTTTGTCAGACTTGTAAACTGTTTTTAACTTTAGAATTTTCTTGCACATCATTACTTACTCGTACTTCTATTTGTTCTGTACTAGGGAGTGCCATTCTCTTCTATTGCCAGTCGACAAAAACCAAGACGTGTTGACCTATAACAATGTCAATTCTTCAGGTGTAGCTACAATCGTTGGAGGTTATTCACAAAATCCAGGCCATGTAGATGGGCCTGCAAGAAATGCATCATTCTTAGATGAATTTGAGTTAAATTTTATTCCTAGAAGTTGTGTTTTAATAATCTCTGATCATGGCAACAAGTTCATCTGCCAGATTAACTTGAAGGCGAAAAATTGTTTACAAGATTCACCATCTGGTAAGTTTTTTTTTAATAGAAAAAAACAGGCTCTAATATGTAATTGCTTTTATATACAAATATGGTTATAAGTTGCAACTTTCTTCGGGTATAGATTAAGTTAACTTTTATATTTTATAGAAAAATGCAGAAAATGCATTTATATTTACATATAAAAATATGTTTTCCTACCATATTTCTTTTTTTTTTCAAAATATAAATGCATTTTCTGCATTTTTCTGCATTTTTTGTTTTTATTGCTGTGTACTTTTGTGTTTTTTTTGTTCTAGTGGTAGTGCAATTTTCTGCATTTTGCTCTATTTAAAATTTAAATGCATAAAAACTACCCTGTTTTTATCTGCTTTCTACCCTGCCTTCTGCATTAAAAGTGCTCTGCTTTCTGGATTATTGGTAAACTGGATTATTGGTCTGTTTACAAGTCTATTTTTTATTGTTTGATTCACATGATAATGGAGTAAATAATCCTAATGGTAACATCACCAAATGAATAATTTTAATTTTTTGCGGTACCAACGTAATAGGGACAATGTATACTTAACTTCGATAAATGAATAATGTAATGGGTCCCAAAGATATATATTTATTAATCGAGATTTAACTGTATGTTAAATAATGTTTACACATACCTTTATACATAGGGATCTTGTTTTTGACCAGTAGTTAAGTTAACATGGTGGTTTACCACAATTTTGTTCTTCAAATTTAAGTGCCTGTGTATAAATATATGGCTATGATGGATTACAGGTAAAATGTCTAAGTAACCCATCAGTCCTTGTAAACTGTTTTTGTTATGAGATAGTGTCGCCCAAATTCAGTCGTTGTAAACTGTTTTTATTAGGAGATAGTGTCGCCCAAATATGTAAATTGACAGGATCTATGTTTTAGTTAGTGCTGCTTATGTTGTGCAACTCAATATATGTGGTTTTTATAAATATTGTTAAGTTATAAGCTTGTTTCCCTGCTATTATGTTTGTAACACCCACACTTAACTATATTAATCTGGTTTGACCCTCACGGTCCATTTTAAAAAAAATCTGATCTTCACGGTCCATTTTTTTTAAAACATTTCCAATTCTAAATCATCCACACTAGGTGTCGGAACAATCGACAACCTTAATTCGCCAAACACCCTGGAAACTCACGTTCCAGGTCAACAACTTACTTGAGATCTTTCTGGAAATGCATGACATTACTTGATGATGAGATGATAAAGGCACTTAGGTTTAACCTCGTGTTTCCCATATTTCCACACCTTTTATACATGATCTATTAGTTAACCCGTTGAGCTTAATCCTATTCTTTCGGTGACATACCACATTACTTGCCATTATCCTTTTTATTCTATTGGCCTTACATTGAATTTGAACCTAAATTGTCAAAGGCTAGTATCGTGCTTAAGGGAGTAATAAGGTGTTCATAAAAGAGGGTTATTGATGATCATACTTTTGGGGAATATTAATTTTGGGTTGATGCTTGCTAGTCAAAATTCATAAAAATATCTATGGATCATTGTGCTTATTCCTTAGCTCTCAAAAAGAAAAAAAATAGAAAAAAAAAATAGAAAAAAAAAAAAAGAGAAAAAAATGAATAAATTTGAGAGCATTTTTATGTTTGTATGATCCTTCTTCATTCGACTAGTCAAGTTATTTATGTAAGGGTTATTGAAAAGTTCAAGTGTGGGGAAGTATTTGTTTTAATAGAAAGGGAATTGGATAACGATTATTGTTGGGTACTAGCTTTTGACATTAACCTGTTTTAGCTTTACTTGACATACCTTGTCCCTAGCCCCCGCTACAACCCGAATAAAGACCTTTTGATTGTCATCAGTGATGTATGTTGTGTTGAGAGTGAGATTGATTGCGAGTGTCAAGTTGTGTTTATGATTTTGTTGGAATTGAGTGATACACTTAACCTTGTTCTTGAGTGAATATTCGTTTTTGAGTGAAAGGTGAGTTATTACTTGTTTTGGCATAGGAGATCCCGGGTTTAGACTTAAAGATGTATTTCTTGTGGGCTTAGCATGATTACCAACGATTTTTACACTTGACATGAATTTTTATGACCTTCTGCATGTTAGTTGAGTAGACCACGTGAATACTTGCACTTTCGACACCAAGACATCGTATGTTTACTTTGATTCTTAAGTTGATGTGGCATGAGAGGACTTGTGTGTGTGGTGTTGTGTTAGCGTTGATCTTTTACATGGTTAGATGAATTTTGTGGGTACATTCACTATAAACCCTCACGAGACAACACTCGTCCTACTAGGGCTGCCTAGGGGTTTAACGGCTTGTTGCATACGCTCAATGAAATCGTGTCATCTACGAAAGTGATGTTTGTTAGGACTTAGTTTTTATTTCACTTATTTGCCCGAGGACGTGCAAATGCTAAGTGTGGGGATGTTTGATAGAGTATATTTTTATATATATTTTAGATGATTTTATTCTCATATTTATTGTGTTTTGCATTGATTTGGATTTTTATTTAATATATTTTATTGTTTTATTGTAGGAAATAAAGATTTCATAACTTGGAAGGATTTGGAGCAAAAAGAGCTATTTTGGAGATAAAATAGGAGAAAATTCGTAATATTGGGCTACACGGGCTGTTCTACACTGTTTTGGCCATATCTTGAGTTCCAGAAGTCAGAATTTGACGAAATTACTGTCCACGCGAAGCTTATGGAATTATCTTTAATTCAGAGGTGGTCCAGTAAGCAAAATCCAACTGGAAGAGCCCAGAAACAGAGGAGAAAAAGAAGTGACGAATTTTAATTAAGGAATCCTATTCAGTTATGGAATCCTACTTGTAATTGATTTAGAGTATTAAAATACTTTTATTGGGCAAGACTTTTAGAGCCTATATAAACACATCTAGGGTATTATTTTGGGGAGATACATACGTGCTCCTACTCTTAGGAGCTAGGGTTTTGGAGAGGAGACCATGAATTTCATTCTTGTGACAGGATTGATGATTGCAGGTTTTCTTATCTGAATTTCTTCTCAATTCTTATTAGTTTAATTATGTTTTCTTGTTTTACTAGTTGTTTTACTTGTTTAATTATTAGTGAGTAGTTATTTCTAGGGCTTAAAGGGAAGCCATGTTTGCACTAATATTGGTATGATTTTCATAGTGGTTTGATTGGTTATGGTTAATTCTGATTGATATGTTTTAATCATTAATTTGTGTAATCGGCCGATATCATGGATTAATTATATGCAAATAGGGGTATGGATTGAGAGATTTACTTACTAGAGGCACACATACGATTAGCAGAATTGAATTTGAGTGCGAAAGCATCGTTGGATTTCTGAGAGCGTTAATTCTTGGAAGAGATTAACTTGACTCTAATTACCTAATTGATTGAATTACTAAAAGTGGTTAATTGTGTTGAATGTTTCGAGAGTGTTAATGCTTGAAAGAGATTAACATACTCTAGTTATAGGATCACATTGATTGCTTTAGCTTAAGAGCCAATTGTGTAAGCATGGTGGACCTGATTGCCCTAGGCTTTAAATAATTTGTTTATCATCTGTTTAATTAGTGTTAATTTAGTTTAATTAGTTAATTAATAATTCTTCAATAATCGTTTGACCCTTGAAACAATTAGCGATAACTGAAAAGGAATTAGTAGAACCTGTCTCCTTGTGGATTCGACCCGCTTGCCATCTGTACTAGCAATAGACACCGTGCGCTTGCGGTTAGGTATAATTTAACATATCAAGTTTTTGGCGCAAATATTGAACTCCCTTGACATAAGGTGGAGGTTCAACACCACGAAAATATTGAACTCCCTTGACATAAGGTGGAGGTTCTGGTGGTGGCTTTTCTTCACTCCTCACTTTCACTGGAGCCATTCGGACATCTTGGCTTATCACATCATTGGCTAATAAGACACTTCCATCTTCTCCCTCTTCTCGAGCTTGAAACGTAGGAGCCACTTTGTATGGATCCTCAACCAGAATTTGAGAAATATCATCTTGGACAATATTTGTTATCACATCAACCTTGAAATAAGTGTTCTTGAGCAAAGAAGCCTTGTAAGTAGAGGCTAGATCGAGAGCAAATTTATCAATACATGGTAGCTTAGGCAAAGGTTGTGGAAGAGAAACAACAACCATCTCTGTATTGCTTTCCTTTGTAGCCTCATCATCAGTCACATTGTTCTCAGTAGCAGCAACATCATTGATCTCGTCATCGGTGGCATGCTCCTTCTCTTTATCAATGGCCTCATCATCAACATACATGGAGAAACTATCATATTCCTGATCGCTTGTGAGATTGATAGCAATCAGGTCCTTTTCGGATCGGATAGATGATGATGGTAAATAGTCGAGCTGCCCTGTAGTAGAAGAGTTAGCCAACTGTGCAATTTGAGATTCAATCGCCAAACTTTGAGTCTTTAAGTCTTTGATCTTCTCAGCTTGTTCTTCAGAACTCTTTAGCAATTTATTCAAGATATCCCACATCTCATTTGTCTGATCAGCTTGCACATCTACACTGGATTGAGAAACATGTAGATCTTCTTGTAGAGGAGGATATTGATATTCTTGTTGTGGCGGTTGCTCATATGACTGATAATATTGTTGCTCAAACTGTTGCTGATTATGATATGAAAAATTTTGAGCACCATTGTCCTGGTAGTAGAAATCTGGTTGATTCACGCATTCTTGATCAAAAGTGTTTGAATACTGATTGTACCCATATCCTTCTTCAAAAGAATTCATTTGTCCCAACTGAGCACTCTGAGAATTATAGACATTGTAAGAGCATTCCAAACCATAATGACCCTGGACACCACAAATTGGACAGAAGTTGTAAGTTTTAGGGGCCACTTGTGACATCTCATTGATACTCATTGGACGCATAGTGGGCTCTGTAGGGTTGAATGAGGCAATTTCTTGAGTGCGTGCCTCCAACATGGAAGAGAGTAGTGCAAAAGTATCAACTTCACCCATTGCAAACCTGTAGACACTCAACAAAGCCAAGAAAACGTAAAATCTGCCTCAATTGGAACAAAAGTTCCAACGAGACAATGGAAACAATCTAAACAACTAAATTAAAATCAATAGAAACTCGCTGTCTCCCCGGCAGCGGCGCCAAAAACTTGATATGTCAAATTATACCTAACCGCAAGCGCACGGTGTCTATTGCTAGTACAGATGGCAAGCGGGTCGAATCCACAAGGACACAGGTTCTACTAATTCCTTTTTAGTTATCGCTAATTGTTTCAAGGGTCAAACGATTATTGAAGAATTATTAATTAACTAATTAAACTAACTAAATTAACACTAATTAAACAGATGATAAACAAATTATTTAAAGCCTAGGGCAATCAGGTCCACCATGCTTACACAATTGGCTCTTAAGCTAAAGCAATCAATGTGATCCTATAACTAGAGTATGTTAATCTCTTTCAAGCATTAACACTCTCGAAACATTCAACACAATTAACCACTTTTAGTAATTCAATCAATCAGGTAATTAGAGTCAAGTTAATCTCTTCCAAGAATTAACGCTCTCAGAAATCCAACGATGCTTTCGCACTCAAATTCAATTCTGCTAATCGTATGTGTGCCTCTAGTAAGTAAATCTCTCAATCCATACCCCTATTTGCATATAATTAATCCATGATATCGGCCGATTACACAAATTAATGATTAAAACATATCAATCAGAATTAACCATAACCAATCAAACCACTATGAAAATCATACCAATATTAGTGCAAACATGGCTTCCCTTTAAGCCCTAGAAATAACTACTCACTAATAATTAAACAAGTAAAACAACTAGTAAAACAAGAAAACATAATTAAACTAATAAGAATTGAGAAGAAATTCAGATAAGAAAACCTGCAATCATCAATCCTGTCACAAGAATGAAATTCATGGTCTCCTCTCCAAAACCCTAGCTCCTAAGAGTAGGAGCACGTATGTATCCCTCCATAAAATAATACCCTAGATGTGTTTATATAGGCTCTAAAAGTCTTGCCCAATAAAAGTATTTTAATACTCTAAATCAATTACAAGTAGGATTCCATAACTGAATAGGATTCCTTAATTAAAATTCGTCACTTCTTTTTCTCCTCTGTTTCTGGGCTCTTCCAGTTGGATTTTGCTTACTGGACCACCTCTGAATTAAAGATAATTCCATAAGCTTCGCGTGGACAGTAATTTCGTCAAATTCTGACTTCTGGAACTCAAGATATGGCCAAAACAGTGTAGAACAGCCCGTGTAGCCCAATATTACGAATTTTCTCCTATTTTATCTCCAAAATAGCTCTTTTTGCTCCAAATCCTTCCAAGTTATGAAATCTTTATTTCCTACAATAAAACAATAAAATATATTAAATAAAAATCCAAATCAATGCAAAACACAATAAATATGAGAATAAAATCATCTAAAATATATATAAAAATATACTCTATCACAACCCAAATTAGGAGTTAATGAGAAACGACATCATTGTCTAGTATCGACAAGTTCGATCCAACACAGGGGATAACCAGATAATCAAAAACTTAAGTAAATACCGACAAGTTCGGTATTAAGTGGGGCGGAGAGTATAAAGAATACAATCCAAATAAATACCAACAGGAAAAATATGAATGACCGAAATTATTGACATTAACTTATCAAGAGAGAGATTTCACTTGAGCACATAACAGATATACATTGCAATAAGATTTCAACAATGAAATTCTAGACTAAAGCAACGATATGGTCAAGTACCGTCATTTAATAAAACTCATACATACTGAAGAATTTGAGCTTCCATAAGCGGAGAAAATAGATTAGGACAATAATTGTAAAAAAAAAAACAGTTTCAATAGGGAAAGGTTTAGATCAGCTCAGGGAACATTGTCCGAGTGGAAGTCCATTGGTGAAAATATACTAGATTAAGCATTGTGCCAGCGGGTTTTCATAAAAGTTAAAAAAAATTAGATGTCCTTGTTTAGAAAATTTCTTAAGAATATTTGACAAAAATAGAAAGAATGGCATTCCGTTGACAGAATGTAAAAAGGTTATTTACATGATTCTTGGTAAAACCGACATATGAATTATGGGTGGGGGAGGTAATCAACATTACACTTATCTGAAAAGTATATAAGTCATCTATACTTGGCCAAATCATCACATACTATAAATAACTAAATTGTATCACTTGAACAATAAGTGAGTAGCAAAAACACTTGCCTCGATTTACGGAGTTCATGATCCTACCATGGATCCAATTAAGGACAGTGCTGTGAGAGCTTGTCCGGGGTTAGTGCTGACTGATCAGCAGCCTAACCTTAATGATTTTTTTTAAAATAAATAAAAATTTCAATTCTAATCTATACTCTGAGATTGAGATGTTTAATTCTTGACTCCTTGAAAGTCTGTTTTAATAATACCTTGACATCAGAATTCTTGTCAGTTCTATTTCTTGATGCACCTTATAAATGGTGAATTGTTGGCTCTTGTGGCAATCTAAAAATTGATCTCACTAATTCTTCCTAATAATGAGCTGAAACTCCTTTTGTTTATCAGAGTTTTCAACATTTATTTTAAAATTGCTATCACTATTGCATTTGCTGAGCATTGTTGGCTCACTCTTGCCCTTGTTTATTTCTCCAGTTATTAGAGATAATTAGAGATCCTAGTGGTCAGTTGGTATTGCTCTCCAGGCAGTGAGAGGAGACATTCAAGTCATGGATTTTTTTTTCGAATAGTGGATTGGGAATTGTCCAGGTTGGACATGTAGTTAGGCAGTGATTTTGGTTATTCATAAAATTGCATAAAAAAATTTTTATTCTGAAGTTGGGTTGTAATAATATAATTTGGTAGTTTGTTTCATACCATAACCTGTATGCGATCTTGGTTAAGGGGTTTTATCATTATCTGTTGTATATATCCAGGATTATTTGTGATTAGTAGCCCCAGATCTGTACCCCGGATTTTTGGCTGTTACAATGTTGTACTGAAAATCAGATGTATATTTTTGACTATATACATTAATTGTAGGAACACAATGAGAGATTGATATGTAAACTTTTTATTGAAAATGTAGAGGAGCAATTGCCTATTGTCTATACTCCAACTGTTGAAGAGGCATGTTAGAAATATGGGAGCATCTTAGGGCACCCTCAGGGTCTCTTTATCAGTTTGAAGGAGAAATATTTGCATTCCCCTACCCTATAATGTTCAGTAGCTTGTGGTTGTAAATTTCATGATCTTGTTAGAAATAATTACTGATCATATTTTTGCAGAGGCAAAATTCTCGATGTGCTAAAAATTTGGCTTGAGAAGAAACATCCAGTCATTGTTACTAACAGGGAGTGAATATTAGGACTTGGTATTTTAGACTTGGTGAAGTGGTCGATGAAGGAATAAGATCCATGAATCTTCTGTACTTTCTATTGAGTGATTTGGTTTGTAATGGGATTACTATATGTACAAATTGGATATTGCAAAATTTTTATTATTAGTGTTGCAATTGCTATAGTTACTAATGTTGCAATATTAAATTTTGTGTTACTAATAAGTAGACTTACTGTAACATTAGAATAACAAAGTGTTACATTAGTCTTATTTTTGTATTTCTTAAAAGAAGATTGTTGTGTTGCATTAGATAATTACGTAGTGTTGCAATAGAGAGTGGGTCCCACAAAATGCCAGGTGGAAGTGTGCCCCACAAAATGACACGTGGTAGTGGGCCCATAAAATGCCATGTGGCAATGGGGGGCATGTGTCAGGATGCCACGTGTCAGGTTGTTACTTGTTAGGATGCCACGTGTCACGGGCCCGAGATGCCACATGTAACGTAATGTTTCTAGCTCAGCTAAGGTAACAGTTCGCTAGTGTTGCATTTGTTTGATTTTGTGTTACTCTATGGACCTGGTGCAACGCTTTCCCTTGTGTTACAATTGAGAAGCTGAGCGTTATATTTGAGGTTAAAGGTAACATTAGCGGATGCGATGGTAAAAGTGCGTTACCTTAGGTCTAATGTAACAGAAAACGTGTCTTATGTGTGACACCCCCCAAATCCGGGGTCAGGAGATTTGGTCGTCACGCTAAAATCCTCAAAATAAAACATCTTTTTAATAATAATCATTCACTTGTGGTTGTCCAACACTGGAAATATAACATCTGTGACCGCAAACATACCAAGATCTTTTAAGGTTATAGGGCTAGAAACAAGAATCCAAATTCCATTAGATAAAAAGTATTCATTCTTTACAACATTCTCTTTGATCAAATCTTAAACCACTGGTGTAGCTTTGATAAGAAGTATGCTAGGCTAACTAGACCATTACATAATAATAATAAATATTAGAACTCAATTATATAAAATAGATCTTACTCTAAATCCAGACATCATGAGCCAAGTCATATTCGCAATAGCATCACGCTTCTTCTCTTTCTGAACTATGCGGATACGTCTCGCCAAACTACCTTACTGAAATGTTAGAATTTACAACAGCAAGTATGAGCGAAAGAAATGCTCAGCAAGTGTATAAAAATTTTGATATAAAACCAGGATAAGTGGGGCATAAAAATCAACTGAAATGTAAAACAGTTTATAGAGAGACTGAATCAACAACTGTGATATAATTCAAACCATAACTGAAATCATTTGGCATGTCATAAAAATGAATCATCTGCCAATTCACAATATATAATAGCCATTCTGGCGATATGGATTGAATATATATAACTGAAACACAGAACACCATTGCCCCCTGATCAGGTTCATAACCAATGGGACCCTTTATAATCACCGGTACGTTACGATACCCGTGTTATAATTCGGATTTCTTGAGGGTACCAAAATAGGCAAGTAATGTTAGCCTATAGGAAGATGGAATGGTTACCATATCCTCCTTAAATATAGCTGGACCAACTACTCAACGTGGCCTCCTACGCTTTACCATTTTCCAATCCAATAGAGCAATTTCCGAATTCAACAGGAAATGCTTAGTTTTAAATATAGTTCACATCCTTATTATTTACTACGATAATAAGGATATGATGAGCATATCTGAAACAATTCCCCCACATCAAGGATACCAATATCAAGCAACTGTGTTCGCACAAAAATATTTAAGAACCACAAATAGCTCTGAACAATAACTATTTGTCATGATATGAATAAATGAAACAGAAAATAAAAAGTGTTTAGGATGATCAAGAAAATACTTGCCTCTGGTCCTTAGCTATTATGTAACGCCGAAGTAATACAACTATCTTTTTCTTCTATCTCATGCCATCATGTCCTCTGCTTTAATCATGCTTCGGTTTACGCTTTAGCGGTTGCCACGAGTCTGATCCTCCGACATCGAGCCCGCGCGTCTACTTCTATAGTCAAACATAAGCTGGTACATCAGTCTTCAGATATCAAGTTCTACTTTTATAAACACTTACAAACTCCATTTGAACATATTAACCCTGCTTACCAATATCTCTGTCGGAAGAAAATAATTGGAAATGTCCCCTTTGAACATAGACATTTTCCCGGTGTTAAAACACCTCACAAGAAATCCAACAATTCCACAAACAATACCTTCATCTCCAATATTTTTCACTACAATCCACAAACAATATTGCATCCATCTCCAACCTCCTTCGTCTCATACCAACTTAACTCCGCTGACATTTCTAAGTCAATATTCACCAATTAATCCTCGAAATAAGTCATCATTAATGCTCAAGACAATAATTAACCCTAGAGATAAATCATTTGATGTGCTAAAAATTAAGATTTAAATCGCAAGCGCACGATCATCGTTTTAATATTTAAGATTCGATCCACAGAGACTATATATTTTTCGCAATCCTTAATTCCTAATTTAGGCGAACTAGAACAAAGATTTGGTGAAGAGTTGATTTACACTACCTAACAGTTTAAACCAATTAATTTTAATTTATAACCTAAATTATGAAAAGAAGGGTAAAATACAAAAATAAATAAATAAATAAATAAATAAATATGCTTCGACGCCTGAATGATATGTAAGTATAAAAGCCACAATTAAAAACTACGGAGTATATTTTAACAAACTGATGCATGCGGTAGACAGCAGGAGTAAAATGAATCAGAAGACAAAAAGAATGAAGCAAAAGAATCTACGGAGTATTAGAAAAGAAAAGAAAACAATGCAGGCAATGATTGAATGATGTGAAAAGAAAACAATGCAGGCAATGATTGAATGATGTGTCGACAAAATGATAGTACTAGTAAACAAGACGCATGGTCCAGAAATGTAAATGGGCCTGAAAATATCATGGGCTTAAAATCTACTCCCTCTACTTCCTTCGTCCCACTTATTTTGTCCATCAATCAAAATCCACGTTTTTACCAATTTACTATATTTTTTGTTTAGTTTCCATAACTAAGCTTAAATATTACTATATTTACAAATTTTTAACATATTTAGAGTTTTATTTACCTTTATTAAGGAAAGTGGACAAATATTGTGGGACAACAAAAATTGGAAATGTGACCAAAATAAATGGGACAGAGGGAGTATTTGGCTAGAAGGAGAAAAGCAAGTCTTAGAAATTTAAATAACCAGAAATCAATCCGTAGAGCATAGATTAACAAACAATTTAATTAACATTAATTAACACAATTAAGTACTACACTAATATTAATGATAGGATTAATTATACAACTAATGATTAACAATGAGAAAATGATGATTAAATATTAACTACATAATTATGCAAGTAACAACTAAATAATGGATAGCTTGGTTATTAATCATGACTTGAACATATGATATAGCTGGACAAATGAAAAAAAACAAGGAAAGTGGATCTAAAAGTTGATATGATAGAAAAGTTGGAAAAAAAAGTAATGAGTGCTTTTTTTAACCCTTTGTTTCTTTTTTTTAAACTAACAACAAGAAAATAAAAATTGTTACTTTCAACCCCAAGTGTTTAGCATTTCGCTACTTTGTTCACTAATTGGATTTACGAAAATAACGAAAACAAAGTAACATAAACAAAAGAGCAAGACAAGAAAAATTAAGAGGGGATAAAAATTTGCATTAATAAAATGAAAGTGTTTACAAGATGGAGACTACAAAATTTAGGGTAACTAAATTACAGCTACAATGTGATGAAGAGAGAAAAACAAGAATAGATCGGCCAACAAAAAGAAAGGACAACAAAAGTGACGTTTTAGCAAAAGGTGCTGGTTCTCCCCTTTAATCTCTGCTGTGTCTGTTCTATTTATAGGACTTAATAACTAGCTTGATTATATATGAAAACAGAATGCAAGTCTGCAAAATCATGCTGCACTTTTCAAGATTCCCTACCTGCAACTTTTGAAAAGTAAGGCGGCTGGTAAATATAAAGTCAGAAAAAGGTTTTGGGGTTTGGCCGTAAAAAAAACTTTGAATATATAAGTAATACATATAATAAAATGTTTTATTTGAAATAAAATACAAGTACGGGGGAGACATCTTATATAACTTTTTAAAACTAAATTTTTTTTCTTAGAAATCCTTTATTTTTATTTTTTATACAGCTCAGTTATTCTTGCATTAGAAAAATATATCCACAAATTTAATATTATTCCCGTAACGAAAAATCTTCGTATTTTTTTAATATGTTAACATAACAGAAAGACATTACCATGCAGAAGCTGTAAGTTTAAAGAATATAAAAATTGGAATTTACTCTCTTTATATAATAAAGTTAGAATTTCGATTCCAAATAAGAGCGACTCAAAACGTATTTAACGGAATGACGGCTCACTAGAAAAGATTATATTAGCTATTAGAATTTGATACTGATGACATAATTTTTTTTTATTTTTACGATTCGATTTTATGGATAAAAATCATTATATAAGTCTTTATAATATATGTTAGAGTTATGATTTCGGTTTTAACGAAATCAGATACTGATACTGAGTCTGATCCTGATACTGATGATGACTCTACTGATTCTGATATGATGGAAATGGTTGCTATGATAGTCAAGGGCTTCAAAAAGATGAAGTTCAGAAAGGCTAGGAAGCAAGGGAAATTTCAGAAGAAAACCTTCAATGCTGACAAAGACAGGTACAAGAAGAAAGAAGATAAAAGCAGCAAATTTGATAAGTCAAAAATCAGATGCTATAACTGTGATGGAATGGGTCATTTTGCAACTGAGTGCAAGAAGACCAAAACCAAAGCTCTCATTTCTTCAAGCAAGGATTGGATGGACTCATCATCTGACTCTGAAGAAGAAAAAGTGAATTATGCTTTGATGGCTAAAACTGATGAGACTTCTGCTGGTGAAAATAAGGTATCTGAAGTTTTGTTTATTTTGATACTAATAATGTCTCTGAGCTAAGATCTTTTTTAAAATCTCTGCATATTAGTTTTAGGAGTCAATCTCTTGAAAATACTAGAATAAAATCTGAAATGGTAGAGGTTGTTAAGAGAAATGATCATCTAGAAGCAGAGTTAATTTTCTTGCAGGAAGTTCAAGCAGAATGTGATAATGCTAAACACATGAAACTTGAAACAGAGTTTAAATGTAATGAACTTGAAATGCAACTTAAAGAGGTAAATGAAAAACTCAGAACCTGGACACATTCTGGAACAAAAACTCATGAAATTATTACTGATAAAAACTGGAAAGAGTGTCTAGGTTATAAGCCAGAGAATGAGAAAAAGGACAAAGAAAAGGTTGTTTCATCTAATCCAGGAAGAGTTGTAGTTGATGACTAAACAAATCCAAAAACCTACAGATATGTTACAGACAGTACTAAAACCAAATTAAAACCTGTTAATTATGTGTATCCAGAAATTCCCAAATCTACTTCAGAAAAGGGATCTACTTCTACACATCATTCTGAGTCTAGAACTGTCAAAAACAAAAATGTAGGTCTTTTGTCCAAGAAACAATTAAGGGATAGAATCTGTGATGTAACAGATAGGAAGAGAGTTCCAACTATCAAAAGGAACAGGAATGGTAAAGTTGGAATAAACAAGGAGAATAATTATAAGTATATTCCCAATGCACCAAGAAAAATATGCTTTAACTGTGGTAACTCTAATCATCTTGCTATTGATTGCAGGAGGAGTAAAAAGAAGCCAACTGTAGTTCCTAAGTCTGACATTAGGAATAAATCAGTATTTTATAAACCACAGAATCCTTGTTTCCATTGTGGCAGTAAATGGCATTCTATTTATACATGTGAAGAATACCATAATTTGTACTATAATTATTATGAGCCTTTGCCTAAGTTCAATAAAAGTGCAAATTTTGGAAAAACAAAGAACTTGAATACTAATCATGCATCTGTTAAGAAAAAGATTAATTCTGATGGACTTAATCCTGATGAAGGTGTCTTTACAAGAAAAACTTCTGCTGCTAAAAATGTTAAGTTGCATGAAAAGAGAACCCAACAAGTGTGGGTTCTTAAAAATTCTAACTAAGTTCTTTGTGATTCTGATTGCAGGGTAAAAAGAAAAATGTGTTAGTCATGGATAGTGGATGCTCTGTGCACATGACTGGAGACAAAACCTTGCTATCAGAATTTGAGGAGAAGGCTGGCCCAACTGTGTCTTATGGAGATGGCAACATTGGACAAACTTTGGGATATGGCAGTATTGGAATTGGAAATGTCATCATTGAAAAGGTAGCTCTGGTGAAAGGACTCAAGCACAATCTGTTAAGTGTTAGTCAAATCACAGACAGAGGTTATCGTGTCAATTTCAATGATACTCATTTTGAAGTTATCAGCAAATCTTCAGGAAAGGTTGCATTAACTTGTCAAAGACATGGTAACATTTATGAATCCAACATTCACACCAATACTGAAAATCCAACTACATGCCTCATCAGTAAAGCTTCTGTAGATGAAAGTTGGAATTGGCATAAGAAGCTTTCTCATCTCAACTTCAACAATATAAATGAGTTGGTTAAGAAAGACTTGGTAAGAGGATTACCAAAGGCTCTATATACTCCTGATGGACTCTGTGATGCTTGTCAGAAGGCTAAACAGAGAAGGACATCATTCAAGAGTAAATCTGAATCCTCAATTGATGAACCATATCACATGCTTCACCTTGACTTGTTTGGACCAGTGAATATTATGTCCATCAGTAAGAAAAGGTATACTCTAGTCATTGTTGATGAATATACTAGATTTACCTGGGTTTATTTTCTGCACAGAAAAGATGAAACTGCTGAAATACTGCTGGACCATGTAAGACTTATTGAAACTGGCACAAAATACAAAGTCAAGATTCTGAGAAGTGATAATGGGACTGAATTCAAGAATTCAGCAATGGAAGAGTTCTGCAAATACAAAGGAATAGTTCAACAATTCTCTGCTCCTGGCACACCTCAGCAAAATGGAGTAGTTGAAAGAAAGAACAGGACTCTAATTGAAGCTGGCAGAACTATGTTGGAGGAAGCTAAACTACCTACATATTTTTGGGCAGAAGCAGTCAACACAGCATGCTACACTCAGAACATCATTCTAATCAACAGACATGGTATAACTCCTTATCAGATGATTAAGGAAAAGAAGCCAAGTTTGAAGCATTTACATTTGTTTGGCTGCAAGTGCTTTGTTCTAAGACCTCATCCTGAACAGCTAGGAAAATTTGAGACAAAAGCTGATGAGGCCATCTTTATTGGCTATCCAACAACAAGAGCCTTTAAAGTCTACAATCTAAGAACAAAGACAGTCATGGAGTCTATTAATGTATCTTTTGATGATAGAAAGATAACAGGGATTATAGAAGACTCTCATGATAGTTTGATTTTTTCAAATGAAGCTACCAAGAATTCTGATGAAGTCATGTCAGATACTGATACTCTGTCAGATCCTGACGATCGATCAATTCCTGATCGAACACCTGTTACTGATGATGACTCAAATAATGCAAATGTTGAGGGGGAGCAAGAGCAAGACATCACCAGTACTGATACAACTCAAACATCAAGTAGAGACTCATCAGAAACAGATTCAACTGACAATCCTGACAGTATATCAGGGAGAGAGAGCACTATCTCAGGGGAAGCTTCTAGCAATTCTAGTTCTTTTGAAGATAACACCAATCCAGGGGGAACATCCAGTTCAAGAAATGACTTACCATCAGCAAGGAAATGGACTAAAAGTCATACTCCTGATTTAATCATTGGGAATCCTGAAGCAGGTGTTAAGACAAGAAGTGCAACTCAGAATGAATGCTTATATAATAACTTTCTGTCAAAGGAGGAGCCTAAGAAAGTTGAAGATGCACTTAAGGATGCTGATTGGGTGACAGCTATGCAAGAATAACTGAATGAGTTTGAAAGAAATGAAGTCTGGAAACTTGTACCAAGGCCCAAGGGTAGGTCTATTGTAGGTACAAAGTGGGTATTCAGAAACAAGACTGATTCAGATGGCACAATTGTGAGGAACAAAGCAAGACTAGTAGCAAAGGGGTATTCTCAACAGGAAGGAATAGATTATGATGAGACTTTTGCTCCTGTTGCAAGACTAGAGGCCATCAGAAGTTTTCTTGCATATGCAGCCCACAAGAAGTTCAAAGTATTCCAGATGGATGTAAAAAGTGCATTCCTCAATGGAGAATTGGAAGAGGAGGTATATGTTGAGCAACCTCCTGGCTTCATTGATCTCAAATATCCAGATCATGTCTATAGATTGGATAAAACACTTTATGGACTAAAGCAAGCTCCAAGAGCCTGGTATGAAACCCTAGCTCAATTCTTACTGGAAAGTGGATTCAATAGATGTACAATTGATAAAACCTTGTTTTATTTGAATCATGGTAAAGATTTGCTGTTAGTTCAAATATATGTTGATGATATCATTTTTGGGTCAACTAACACTAAGCTGTGTGAAAAGTTTTCAAAGCTAATGCAGTCTAGATATCAAATGAGCATGATGGGAGAAATGAGATATTTCTTAGGTCTGCAAGTTAAACAGATTGATGATGGGATTTTTATCAATCAGTCAAAGTATACAAAGAATTTACTAAAAAGGTTTAACATGCAAGACAGCTCTACAGCTTCAACTCCTATAGCTACAGCTACAAAGCTTGATCCTGATCAAGGAACTGAGGTAGATGTAACCAACTACAGAGGAATGATTGGCTCACTCTTATATCTAACTGCTAGCAGACCAGATATCATGTATGCAACCTGTCTATGTGCAAGATTTCAAGCAAATCCCAAGGAACCACATCTCATTGTTGTGAAAAGGATTTTCAGATATCTTAAGGGCGCTTCTTCTCTTGGCCTTTGGTACGCTAGAGAATCAGACTTCAGTTTATGTGGTTATTCAGATGCTGATTTTGCAGGATGCAAAATAGACAGGAAAAGTACTTCAGGCAGTTGTCAGTTTCTTGGAGGAAGACTAGTTTCTTGGTTTAGTAAAAAGCAAAAGTCTATCTCCACATTAACTGCAGAAGCTGAGTACATTGCTGCTGGAAGCTGTTGTGCTCAGATCATGTGGATGAGAAATCAGCTAATGGACTATGGTTTGTCATTTTCAAAAATACCTATTTATTGTGATAACCAAAGTGCTATTGCTATGACAGGAAATCCAGTTCAACATTCTCTTGCAAAGCACATCAGTATCAGGTATCACTTCATAAGAGAACAAGTACTGGAAGGGACAATTGAACTTCATTTTATTCCTACTGATCAACAGTTAGCTGATATATTCACCAAGCCACTACCTGAGACTACTTTTACAAAGTTGGTGAATGAACTTGAAATGGTAAACTATGACAGTACTTGAGAGAAAGAAGTCATCAGATACTGACAACTTGCAAATACTGATGGAAAGTCAATCCTGACAGTGGTCAACGTCGAATCCTGATGCGACGATTCGATCATCAGTATTATGTTCAGAATCTAACTATCTTCGTTTTATCTTAATTTCCTGATTCAAGCTATGATTAATGTTATTGAACTCCTGATAATGTGATCACTTTAATTAGTCTTCATATTTATTTCTCAGATAACATGATAAATCAGGAAAACATTGAATAGAATAGAGAAACTGAATTTTTCATTGATAATAAGAAAGAGATTACATTCAAAGATTACATCTTTTTTCTCTATCTACTAATCTATTCAACAGGAAATAAAAGACCAATCCACTCCATTGTTAGTAGCCATCCCAGATCCCATCTTTGCCACTTTGTTTGGGTAGAAGTTGACAGGGATAAGGTTATTTTTAGTGACATATTCATTAACAATGGTTGATGGAGTTGGATGAGGATGCCTTAGATGAAAGCCATGCTAATGTTGCTTGAAGGGCAGCATCGATGTCGATCACTTTTGCAGGTTTTTCCTTCTCGATTTCTTCGAGACCTGCATCCATCTATAACCAGAGAGTCTCAAGTTGTCTTTCCCAGTCGAAAGCATCAAACTCTTCACGAGTATAGCTAAATATGTCTCTTTTCTCTAAGAGATGGAGATTCTTCTCTTTGATTGTAAGGTTCGACATTGTTGTAAAATTTTGCTGTGAAGGGTTTTTTCTTATTTTTCTTTCAGGAGAGAATGAAGGGTTAAGGAAGTAAGTGGACAAGTCTCTAAGATTAAATAGAGAAGGGTGGAACAAGAATATGAAACGATTCATATTTCTGGTGTAAGTACCAGGTATTATTTGATTGTGATGTTTTAAATTTCTTTATTTAAAACAAAATTACCATGTTTTATTTTAATCACAATCTTATTTCTCGAATAATACAACCGCGTGTGTTTCACTCGATCATTACATATAGTTACAGATGTAAGTTGTGACGCGTGCAATCATCACCACTCTCTCACATAATTTGGTCCATTACTCCAGTATAAACGAATGGTTTACTGACACCTGTTTTTGAGAAATCATGAGTATTGTCCAAATATCAATTTAGTTCTCTAATTGATTTATTATTATCAAAACCATCAGTAAAACATCGTCTCTTTATCTTTGCACTCTCAAACCCTAATTTCAAAATTAGTGAAATTCTTGTGTCTGAAATTCCAATGGAGAATTTATCTTTCATGAACAGCAAAGTGGTAATCAATGGAGTTACTTTTAACACAAATAACTTCACTGCAGTTCTAGATCATCAGGACTTGCCCAATGATTTCCACATTATTCAGGACTTTTTGGCCTCAAGCCCAATCAATTATGCTCTAACCCAACCTGCCAAGATATCTTTTAAGTCTGTAATGCAGGTTTGGAACACAAGTGTTTTTGGGAAAGGACTTCCATCAGAAAAGCCTCAAATGAGCTTTGAGTATAATAATGTTACATACTATGTGACTTCTGAGATTGTCACTGAAGCCATACACTTACCATCAATGATTGGTAAGCCAGTATTCAAAGTTCCTGATTCAAGACTCCTTGAGTATGTTGTGAGTTTGGTTTACAATAGAACGCCAAAGAAGTTTGGAGAGCTTTACAGGACAAAGCTTTAGAAGGAATGGAATTTCTTCTTCGACACTATCAGCAGATGTTTCTTGAATAAAGTGTCAAATTTTGATGCTTTACCCACAGGTTCAGCCAAAATTGGGTATTCTCTAATTCATGATCTCTCATTTGATTATGGGTCTTTTATACTAAAGGCATCAAGTGAAAGAAAAGCAGATAAATGTGGTTATGTTTGCTTTCTTAGATTTTTCCAATTAATATTCTCTCACTTATGTCCTCATGCTATTTTTGAGAATGATACAATTTTGCCTATATGTAAAATCTAAGAAAACAATATAAAGAGTCTAATCAATTCTGATAAGGCAAATAAATTTGATGGAACTCCATACATTCTTGATGAAGTATGGTCTATTTTAAGAGAGAGAATGCCTATTCAATATGGCCCAGCAACTGGTGCTATGGGACAGGACCTTACACATCCTATTCCTGACACAAGCACACAACCTAAACACTCATCTAAACAGTCAACCACCTCTGGTGTCTCACAAAAGGCATCAGTTGTAAAATCAAAGAAATTAGCTAGATCTGATGTGTCTGAGAGGCAATCAGGATCAAAGGATTTCTCCACTCCAACTCACTCCAAAATGAAGTTACAAGGGGTTGAACAAGGGGCATTGGGTGTATCTGGTCTGAATAAAGAAACAGGAGTGAAGAGGAAAATTGGTCAAAGAGCTGTTTCTGATTCTGATTCTGATGATGACACAATGCCTATATCAGTCTTGATGAAGAAAAAGGAGATTGATGTTGTTGATATTAGAGAAGTGGCTGTCTCTGAAAAGCCGAAGAAAAGAAGAAGATTAATTAGCAAAGGCAAATTTGTTGTTCACACAGAATTACTGAATCTTACTGATGCTATAGAAAGCAATCCTGATGTATCTATGAATCAGGATGGATCATCAGTTCCTGACGCTAATCCTGACATCTCTACACCTGATAATTCACCTATGAAGACTGTTGAGATCTCTGATTCTCCAACATCTGCATCTCCAAAGAGAAGAATTATTGAGGTGTCTGTTGATCAAGTAAATGCTATTGCTGCTCAGTTGGGTTTCAAACCTTCACCACTTGAAAAGAAAACTGCTGAAGCAAACGTTTTTCATAGACAGAAGAAACAGAGGACTACTATGTCATCTCTGAGAGGATCTAGCCCACAAGAACCTTAACTTCAAAGGAGTTCAGAAGCTATTGCAGATCCAGTCACACAAGAACCACCTACTCAAAGTGTAGGTGCAGACATTTCTGAAGGAATAGTCACACAAGAACCACTTTTTCAAAGGGAAGGTGAAGACAAGAATATTCCTACCCCACAAGAACCATCTTCTCAAAGTGAAGATGCTGGCAAAATCACATCAGCAGGGGAGTTTCCTGACAATGCTCAAGGGGCTTCTGAAATTGAAATTGAACTAGCTAGAAGTCTGGCAGATAAAGCTGCTCATGATTTGCACATTGCTGAATGTGATGAAGTGATTGCTGACACTGCATTTGAGGGAAGCACACAAGAACCTTTGACTCAAAGTGTTGAAGAAGCTTCAAAACCTCAGACTACACAAGAACCATCAGTAGCTAATACTGATGCAAGTCATGCTATAGTTGCAGTGGTCGATCCTGATGTAAGTACTACTGATCCACTTATTCCATTTCTTATTGAGCCAATTTCTGCAAGGCCAATGGATTCTTTAACTACTTCGTCAGGTAACATCTCTATCTCTACTTCCTTTACTACTGATAGTATGATTACAGATAGACCTGATAAAAGGGATACCTCTATTTGTATGACTTCAGACCACTCTTCTCAGCCACCTCTTATTTCTTCACATTTAATGAGTCAGAGCCTTTCTTGTGAGATTGAAGGTGAACATTTAGAGAAAAAGAAGAGTGATGAGAGGCAGTCTCCTGAACTGGCAAAAGGAGGGGTAGAACAGAGTGAGAAGTTGTTAACTTCTAGTGAGGTAGAAGTTGCTATTGAAAGTAACTTAGGTAACATTGTGAGAAGTGATGAGATCACTTTAAAAGAAATGAGAGATTTAGGAAATGTTACTAATCTATCTGCAGGACATCAGGATTCACCAGCTGCATCTACTGGTGATTTGAGAATGAAAGGTGTTATGCATCCTGATGATAATGTTGATGATAAACTTCCTGAGGCTGGTGGTAGCTCTGATGATGATGATGATGATCATGCTAATGCTGATCCTGAGACAATTCAAATGCAGACAGCAATAAAAGCAAGTCTCTTTTCTACTTATGGGTCTTCGAGTAGGTACATGCAGTCTGTTACTCAAGAAGAATTCAGAGGGGAGTACAGTTCTATTCTTCCTCCTGATACTCGAGCTGCAAGGGGATATGAATGAGATACTGAATGGAATCAGCCGAATGCTGAGATGAATTTTCAAAATGCTCTTTTTCATTCTGGTCATATTGCCACGAGGATGCCTACTCCTGAACTCAAGTGAAAGGCAGAGTGTGTAAACTTGTAACACTATAACTAATGTAACTCAATTAAAGGAAAAGATACTTAACCAGAAGACAATCAAGAACAAGAAGTCACAAGGAATCAACACTAAATGAAGACAAGGTAATTGATACAATTGAACATGTTAACTATGATCAAGCCAAGAAGAAATCATTGAGAGAAGTTCAAGTCAAAGTTGTTCATGCCTCAGTGATTTGAGAAATCGAGAATCAAGATCATAACTATCAGTATCAACAAGACCAATTGATTTCAAGTGAACAAGAAGGAAAGCAAACTTTGGAAAGCCACGTTACTAAGTGAATATGGTAATTTATTCGAGAAGCAGAAACACTATCAAGACTAGTCACTTATGAACCAGACCAGTGCATCAAGTGTTAGGACATTGATAGCAAGTTTATGTCAGTAATAAAGATCCATGTTCAAGAGCTTGCTGAATAATAAAGAAGACATGAAGATATCACAAGTTCAAGATGTGCATTGAAGTTTCAAGTTGAAGATCAGAATATTTTCTAAGTACTAAATATTCTAGATGACCAAGTAGAATATTTCTAAGTAGAAGTTCTACTTAGAAATTCGAGATGGCTAAGTAGAAATTCTCAAGTAGAAGTTCTACTTAGAGTGCAGCTTCAACATGACACATGGCATCTTCTGATTGGCAGATTTCCAAGCTTTCAAGATAAGGCAAGATTTATGTGGACATCATTGGGCCACATATATCTTAGTCTTTGAAGACTACAGGACATAGATTACATGTAGTATAAATAGAAGTACTTGTGTAATGTTTTATTTTAGAGAGCAATAGTTGAGAAAAACACAAGAAAAAGAGAGAGTGCATTCACAGAGCTTAGTATCATTCAATACTCTCTGAACTTCTGTTATACTTTGTAATGAATGTTGTAGCAACCATTTCAAGTTATATATATAAGAAATACATTCCTTGAATCTGCGTGTTCATTTATTGCATCGTATTTATTGCTTCTCATATTCGAAAAGTTGTATTCACCCCCCATCTACAACACATTTGGACCTAACAATTGGTATCAGAGCTGATGTTTAACATACAAAACATAGATCCTTGTGTTTGGTAGAAGAATCGTGAGTTTTCATTTTCTAGATCTACTTTTCATTTTCTCGAAAAGTGTGCTTTAAATCGTAGGTAGTGAAAACTCATCCGAAAAATTATTTAAATACTCCAGGTGTGATTATTTAGCTTGGGTGTATTTTACTTTATTTTTGTGAATTAATCTGGGTTCATTGATATTTGGTGTTCTTGAGTGTTCATCATCTGTTCTTATCAAAGAAGATAACCCAACAACTTTTTGATCTCCTTTTCAAACAGATAAATAGTAAAAGAATAAAAAGGTGTTTTTGGACTTTTGATTTGCATTATTCACGGCCGAAAGTGTAACAAGACATACTCAGTACCTAGCACGTGAGTTAGGTGGGTTAGGTGAGTAAAGCGTCAAAGTCAAAAAGGTGTTAAAAAGATAATAATGTTTATTCAATATTAAAGTAATCTGCAGAAAATTTATTCTAAGGACAAAAGTTCTACATAGAATTTCTACTTGAGATTTTCTACATAGAATTTCGACTTGGACAATTTCTACTTGGTGAAGTTCGACTTGAGCAAAATTTCTACTTAGAGAAATTTCGACTTAGGCAGAAGTTCTACATATATATTCTACATAGCCTAGTCTTGGGTACTTAGAAACTTTTTAGTGACCAGAATTGAAATGGCTCCTAAAAATACATTCAAGATCCCAATGTTCAACCGAGATCACTATGAAGAATGGGTTTTCAGAATGAGACTCTACTTGGAGACAGTTAACCCTGAATATCTGGAAGTCCTTGATAAGGGTAAATTTGTTCCAATGGTGGCCATTCCTGCACGTACGGAAGGAGGCGAGGTTATACCAGCTCGGTCCGAGCCTAAAAAGGCAGCGGATTTTTCAGAGGCCGACAAGGAGCAAATAGCTTATGATACTTCCGTACGACAAACCTTGATGGAATCCCTTGATCATGAAATGTTCAACATAGTCAAAGGTCTGACTACAGCAAAGAAGATTTAGGACAAGATAGAAGTTGTCATGGAAGGATCTGCAGAGGTTTGAAGGAACAAGACATTTATACTCAAGATGGAGTATGACACCTTCAGAATAAGAAAAGGAGAAGGCATAACAGACGTCTATCTAAGATTCAGTCAGTTGGTATTGGATTTGAATCTGAGAGGTGTAACTCTCCCCATGGTTGAGACCAATACGAGATATCTGAGGAACCAGCCAAAGAGCATTGAACATAGGGTCTACGCAGTAAGAGAAACCAGAGATTTGCATACAACTTCTCTGGAAGAATATTATGGAATTCTTAAGACCTATGAGCTGGAGACACTTCAAGATCAAGCATGGGACAATGATTCAAAAGGAAAAGAAACTGCATCAGGATTAGTTGCTTATGAGGAAGAGTCTAAGAAGGCAATGGTTGCAGCAAAGCCTAAATCATCACTTGCACCACATCAAGTTGATAATGATGATGAGTGCACATCTAACAGTGATGATGACTACTTCACCCAAGAAGAGCTGGACAACATGGACGATAGTGTCGTGGCATACATGGCAAGGAAGTTCAGCAACATGAGATTCAGAAAGAGCAACCGACCACAGAGAAATTCTTCATCTTACTATCGGGCTGCTAGGGGTGGTGGTAGTTCGTCAGGCTACCAAGGTAAAGGCAAGAACACCAACTACAAATCTCCTTTGGATTTCAAAATGAAGTTCAAATGCTATAACTGTGGAGAAGCTGGACACTTTGCTACGGACTGCAAAAAGCCTAAACAGACTTATCCAAAAGAGACATATGAAGCCCTCAAAAGCAAGTATGAATCGCTGGTGAAGGAAAGACATGGAAAAAGAGCTTTATTAGTAACAGAAGGAAGAGCTTGGGATGATTCAGATGAGGAAGATGTTACTCATGTAGCAAACTTTGCCCTCATGGCTGAGACATCAGAGGAACCAGAGGTACCAGTTCTAACCCTTAAAGTAGAAATGTCCATTGATGATTATAAGGAACAGAACGGGGCTCTTAGCGAAGAGATCTATATGTTATGCAAAAGCCTAGACACTTCTCAAAAGGAACAGAAAACACTTGTCGCCAAAAGCAGAATGCTTGAGGCAAAAGTGGAAGAGTTAGAAGCTGCTTGCACTGTAGATGCTTCCCTAAGAGATTTTATTAAATCTTTGGAACACAAGCTCGTCCTTAAGGAAGAAGTAGAAGCATGTCTTAGGGATAAACTAGCTGAGTTAGAAACTAAATGCGAAGCTTACAAACTAGCTGCTAGTAAAGTGTATGTAGATAATGACATATTTAAGAAGATAACTGGAGTAGGTGTAGGACTTGACTATTCTAACCTTTCTAAGAAAGAAGGGAAGAGACCTATCGACACTAGTTCCAGTGACCTTAAAAATGAAATTCCTAGCATTTTTAAATCTTCTGTCAAACCCATTTACAAACACCTTGTTCCTAGAATAGAAGAAGAAGAGACTGAATTAATAGCTAGATATGAGATTGAGATGGAAGATCGCCAGAAAGCACAACCCATAACTCCTATCAAACAAGTTAAAATCAATTTCCCTAGAGATGAATCTAGACCAGGAATAGGAGCTAAGGCTGTTAAACAACAAGGGAAGAAAGGCATAAAAGAGGTTAAGGCTGAACGGATAAAGAAAGCATGTTATCACTGCAAATCTACTGAACATCTTTCTTATGCATGTAAAGCTATCATAAATGTTCCTGCTGCACATGCCATGCCTACCACACATACAATGAATAATCTGCATCAGAATCATGCACAGTGTGGTCAACCTAATTGTATGCCATGCACTTTTAACATCATGCAAACTTTTGTGAATTTAATGAATGCATCTAGCCAGTCATGCTCAAATACTGTTGCTAGTTCAAATATCAAGAAAAAGCATGTGAGAGCCAAGACTGTCAGTCCTCCTAAAGTTAGGAGTGACAAACCTTCTCCTAGGACTGACAAACATGTCAAGTCTGAGAAAGGAAAGGAGAAAGTCAAAAGCTCTAGTAATGTTAAGAAAAGTGCATCTCCTGTTGTTAAATCTGTTGATTCTCGATCTTATCGAAAAGCCGGGCCCAATCAAAGTTGGGTTCCGAAGAATGTCTAACCAATCTGTCATTGCAGGGCGTTAAGCAGAATAGAAATAAAGTTATATGGGTGCTAGATAGTGGAGCATCGAGGCATATGACTGGAAACAAGTCCCTGCTTACAGAGTTGGTTATGAAAGCTGGCCCTTATGTTACCTTTGGAGATGACAGCATAGGTGTAACAAAGGGATATGGCAAACTGAAAACTGGCAATGTCATCATTGAAGATATTTCCTATGTTGAGGGATTAAAGCACAATTTGTTGAGTATCAGTCAATTCTGTGACAAAGGTTACGAAATTGTCTTCAACAAGAAAGGTGTATCAATCACTCACATCAAGGAAGGCTCACTGGCTTTGAGAGGAGTTCGAAAGGCAGATCTTTTTGTTGCAGACATGGATTCAGCAAATCAGAATGAGGTCACCTGTTTCTACAGCAAAGCTTCGGATGATGAAAGCTGGTTATGGCACAAAAAGCTATCTCACTTAAACTTCAAAACGATGAATGCTCTCGCGAGGCGAGAATTGGTGAGAGATCTACCTCAAATGGAGTTCGCTCCGAAAGGACTCTGTGAAGCTTGTGAAATGGGAAAGTCGAAACGAGCATCGCATAAAAGCAAAGAAATTTCTAGTATTACTGAGCCTCTGCAACTTCTTCATATGGATTTGTTCGGCCCAGTGAATGTCCTATCTTTGTCTAGGAAAAGATATGCATTGGTAATCGTGGATGACTTCTCCAAGTATACATGGGTATTGTTCGCAATGATGAAAGACGAAGTACCTTTCCTAATCATTGATCACATCACTCAAATTGAGAATGTTTCAATACTTACTGTGAAGACGATTAGATCAGACAATGGCACTGAATTCAAAAACGCAGTGCTAAATGACTTCTGTGTATCTAAAGGATTACGTCGTCAGTATTCAGCCCCGAGAACTCCACAACAAAATGGAGTAGTTGAAAGGAAGAATAGAACATTGGTTGAAGCAGCAAGAACTTTGTTGTATGATTCGAAACTTCCTCTGTACTTCTGGGCAGAAGCAGTGAGTACCGTGTGTTACACTCAAAATCGATCCTTGATCATAAAAGATAAAGAAAAGACACCATGTGAGCTAATGAACGGCAGAAGACCAACAATCAAATACTTTCATGTCTTTGGAGCAAAATGCTATGTACTTATAGATGATGAAAATCTAGGCAAGTTTGCAGCAAAAGCTCGTGAAGGAATCTTTGTTGGTTACTCCACAGATGTGGTGGCAGCTTATAGGGTGTTCTTAGTGAATGATCGAAAAGTGACTGAAAGCTACAACGTCAGATTCGACGATACCAAACTCCCATCAATTTCAAGAGATTCTAGTGAACCTGAGTCCTTAAAATTTCAGAATCTGGACATAGAAGAACTTGAAGATGAACCTGAGTTGGTTGTCCCATTAAATGTTCCCAAGTGTACGTGAAGAACCTGAGTCTAGTGAACAAGCTAATTCTACAAGATCAGGAGAGACTTCTTCAGTACGAACCGGCAACAACTCAGGGGGAGTAAATAGCAGCTCAAGGACTACTGTTCAAGGCTCGAGTCGAGTTGACTCTAGTTCTGTAGGAGCTGGCACTAACTCAGGGGGAGTTAGTGAAAATAATCAAAGTAGTCAGCACCACAACTCAGAAAGTCAAGCTGAATCATCAAGACAATTTCCAAGAGAACGGGTATGGAATAGAGACCATAGGTTTGAATTAATTATTGGTGATCCAGATGCTGGTGTGTCTACTAGAAGAACCGCAAGAACTGACCTGGCTAATATTTGCTTATATTCTAGGTTCTTATCCAAGCTTGAACCTAAAGAAATAGAAGAAGCTCTTGGTGATGCTGATTGGGTGATTGCAATGCAAGAGGAACTCAATCAGTTTGAAAGGCAGAAAGTTTGGAAACTGGTACCCCGACCAAAGAACAAATCAGTAATTGGAGCTAGGTGGGTATTCAGAAATAAAATGGATGAAAATGGACTTGTAACTCGAAACAAGGCTCGTTTGGTTGCAAAAGGTTATTCTCAGCGAGAAGGAATTGATTATGATGAGACCTATGCACCGGTTGCAAGACTTGAGGCAGTCAGGATGTTCTTGGCATTTGCAGCACATAAGAACTTCAAGGTTTTTCAGATGGATGTGAAAAGTGCCTTCTTGAACGGAGAGTTAGAAGAAGAGGTGTATCTGGAACAGCCGCCTGGCTTCATTGATCCAGAACTTGTAGATTTTGTGTATCTTCTCTTCAAATCTGTCTATGGCCTCAGGCAATCCCCAAGATGTTGGTATGAAACCCTATCCGTATTCTTAATTGAAAGTGGTTTTACTAGAGGAGTAATTGACAAAACATTGTTCTATAAAAATGTGAAGAATGATTTAATACTTGTTCAAGTCTATGTGGACGATATTATATTCGGGTCATCTAATGAGCGCTTGTGCGAGAAATTTGCTAAGCTAATGCAAGAGAAATATGAGATGAGCATGATGGGAGAGCTGTCTTTCTTCCTTGGATTACAGATCAGTCAGAGAAAAGATGGTATCTTTATCTGTCAATCCAAGTACATCAGA
Organism: Kitagawia praeruptora; assembly: GCA_037693485.1. Classification (NCBI taxonomy): domain Eukaryota; kingdom Viridiplantae; phylum Streptophyta; class Magnoliopsida; order Apiales; family Apiaceae; genus Kitagawia; species Kitagawia praeruptora. Next base: position 1,861,727 of record CM075348.1, on the reverse strand, counting down.
GATTTACTCAAAAAGTATAATCTAGAAGATGCATCAGCAGCTAAGACTCCCATGGAAACAGCCACGAAGCTTGATGAAGACAAATCAGGTAAACCAGTTGACATCACAAGCTATCGAGGTATGATTGGCTCACTTCTCTATTTAACTGCAAGTAGACCCGATATAATGTTCGCGACTTGTTTATGTGCAAGATTCCAAGCGGATCCTAGAGAATCACATCTCATAGCCGTCAAAAGAATTTTTAGGTATCTCAAGGGCACACCAAATCTAGGGATTTGGTACCCAAGAGATACAGGTTTTAATCTAATTGGCTATACGGATTCAGACTATGCAGGTTGCAGGATTGATAGGAAAAGTACATCTGGTGCTTGTCAATTTCTTGGCAGAAGATTGGTGTCCTGGCAAAGTAAAAAGCAACATACAGTATCTACTTCTACTGCTGAAGCTGAGTACATTGCTGCTGGAAGCTGTGTAGCTCAAATACTGTGGATGAGGAACCAATTGAAGGATTATGGCATGGAGCACAAGAAAATTCCAATTATGTGTGACAACACAAGTGCCATTGCCATAACCAACAATCCTGTAGATCACTCAAGAACCAAGCACATCGACATCAGGTATCACTTCATAAGAGAACATGTTGAGGAGGGGACTATGGAGCTACATTTTGTGCCCACAATGCAACAAATTGCAGATATATTCACCAAACCTCTTGATGAAGTAACATTCAATAGATTGGTTGGTGAATTGGAAATGCTTAACACAAGTTAGTAAAGCCTTCTATCTGTAAAATCCATGTTTATGTTGTATATGCAAGCTACTTAATCATTATGTGCTTAGACTTTAAAATGCCTAATTAATGATTGTTATAGGGTGCATATAGTGTCATTTTACATGAATTCATTGTGTTTTAAGTGTCTTTTATAGCACAAATCTTTGAATTTATGCTTATTAGATTGCATGATCATAGGGGGAGTTAAATTCATAATATTCTAAATTTTGCATGATTTTTAGATGAATTTACCTGTGTTTTTCATGTAATTAGAGGCCTTAGAATTATCAAGGAATGTTTTAATTATGTCATATATTAAAATCCTTGAATTGATATTTATATTAATTTGGCAATATTAAGTGTTGAGTTTTTCAAGAAGAATTGTCAAATTATTCTAAGTATCTTCAAAATTTCGAGTTAGTCTCTATCTCGAAACTCATCTCGAAATTCTACTTGGATTTCGATTTGAGCTTCCAGAGTGAAGTTTTGAAAATTCTAAGTCTGGGAAGAATTTCGAGTTAGTCTTTATCTCGAAATTCATCTCGAAATTCGACTTAAGATTCGAATTCGAGTTACCAGTGTGCCTATTTCTTTATTCAAAATATTCCAGATAATGTCTATCTTACTGGGATATTTTTTGAGAAGCTCAAGTTTGAGAGAATAACTTCGAGTTAGTTAATAACTTCGAGTTAGTCTCTATCTCGAAACTCAACTCGAATTTCGACTTGATGTTCGAGATAGAGTTCTCAGTTGGTTAAGGGGATTTTTCGAGTTAACTTCTAACTCGAAACTTATCTCTAATTTCAGCTTGAAATTTTGAGATAGGTTTCCCTGGTGGTTATGCTGCTTAAATAGTTAAGTGTTTGTTTGAGTTAACCTATCTCGAAATTCATCTCGAAGTTCTACTTGATAAATTTCGAGATAGACTTCGACTTAATAAGTTCGAGATAGAGTTCGACTTAAGTGTTCCCTGTATGTACTTAATGTTTTTCACTCTTTTTAACAGGGGCATTTCTGTCATTTCACATTCATGCCTATATATACATCTCTAACTCGATGCTTTCATTCACTTTTACCTAATTCATTTTTACAGCAGCCTCCACATACAAATAGGCGATTTCAAAGTTACAACCACTGATTCGTGATTTTTGTGATTAAACTCATACAGATCTCGAATTAATGCCCGATTTTTGACTGCCATTATCTGAGTGATTATTAATATCTGAGTTTGTGTGTTTGTGTATCTGTTCATCTTCCTCGATATATATACACACGTATATACACACACCACTTCACAGACATATACACACGATTTCACTGGTGTATACACACATAACTTCACTGATTTCACTGATATATTGCAGATTCCGTTAATTGGTTGTTGTTATTCGCCTCTCACTGATTGTTGTCTATAACCCGTAGTTTAATTTTTCAAGAGTGACTTTTGGTCTTTTAGTTAAATTAAAAGGGCTATAACTGATAATTCTTTAATTAATTGTTTTTCGAAAATTAAAATTAAATTTCACATTTTTTTAAAGGAAAAACATTTAATTAAAATGGCTCACCATTTTTCACTTGCTAAAAACAATTTTTATAATATTTCTACGGAAATTGGTGATCAACTCCCGCGCTTTAAGTTTTGGATACGATTTCTCAATTTGTACTCCAAAGCTAGCCATGCTTTTACTGCTAAACCTACACTAGTACATGATGCTTTACAGCAATTATGGACTAGTGCGGTTACTTTTGGGAGCAAAACAACCCCCTATGGTTTCAGGTTTACCTTAGCGGGTCAGGAATATGAGGTGACTGAAGAAATTGTCAACAGGGTTCTGGAATTCCCGATAAAAGATACTTATGATCCAGAACCTACAGCTGCAGAACGCCTCAGCTTCTTTGAAGAAATAGGATGTTATACTCCGACTGGCCGGATCACTGGAAACATCCAAAAACAATTCTTTCATGTGGAATGGAATTACTTTTTCGAGGCTATCACAAAATGTTTTCGGGCACGCGAAAAAGATTTTCATCAAATTCCAATTCCCATGCAAACCTTTGGAATTGCCCTAGCAAGAGAACTGGATATAAATTATGGACGCATAGTTCTCTCTGAGATAGTGGCTGTAATGGGATCTCCTGCAAGCAGAGACCTCAACACAACAGATGTTGTCTGCTAGTTTCCTCGGTTCCTACAGATGCTGGTTAATGATTTAATACCGAAGGATGCTCTTGCTGTTAGACAGGGATTTGCCAGAAGCCCAACATCTGCACCACTAGGGATGGGCACTAAGTCACTTTCAACAATTGCTAATCAGGATAAACATCACGGAAAACCGATGTCAATTCCTGATAACATAAAAACGTGGCTTACATATGATGAAGGAGTTACCACTTTGGCGGAATCATCGTAAGTTTCATCATATGCTCAGAATCCGTCTACTCATGCTGAGGCATTTGAAGGGATTCCTGATGAGCAGAGCGATGACGATCAAGGTAATGAATCAGGTAATCTCTCTTTGCATAATACTCATTCCTCTTCCTATGTATCTGATTCCGGAACCCAAGAGACTGCTAGCCTGCAGGATCTATCCCAGGGTGAGAGCTATATTTCTGAGTCTGTCATACATTCTTATTCTCGTTCACCCCTGTCATCGGAAACCAGAAAGCCAGCACATGTAAATGTAGGATATGATGAGGAGAGTGACCCCGAAGAGCAGCCTCTTACTCGAAAGAAAGCCAAATTTTCTCATGCTGCTACTTCTAAACCTCAGTCAAACCCTAGTGTGTCACACGCAACCACTCCACCTCACGAGAGTGGTTCTCCCCTTGAAAAATCTGCACATAGGGATTTTGGTGAGGATTATGTACCTCTTGAAGATACTGTTGCTTCAAAAGGACATGAAGCTTTAAGAGCTTCAGCCGTACCTTCACCGGTACGTACTGATGCTGCAAAGAGGATCGGTTCTGATGTTGTACAAGAACACTTTGTAGCCTCTCAGCCTGAGATTCCAACTCGGGAACCAACAGAAATTGATCCCATAACTGCCAATTATATTGCTTATCCAGTTTCTGCAGGTACTGCTTCACACTTTGGATCAATCATTGAAGACATACACGAGCGTGAGACAGGGAGTGTGTGTGAGAGGTTAGGGAGAGAGGGACCTTCATTTTTAAGGCCTGAAACCGAGCGCCAAATACTAACAGAACGAGTATTAGAGCGAGGTCACCTAAACCAAACACCGTCCCTTAACATTGAAAATCTTGATACACGTATGACTTCTATGGAAAATCAGATGAAGCAGTTCGGGCAGACGATGGGGCAGTTAGGGATTAACATTGGAAACAATCAAAGGACTCTTAATGACTACGCAGCACGAATGGCAAGTCAAGCTACAGCGTTTGATGCTTTGACAAACAAGGTCAATGACTTGGGCCATGCTGGTGGTGTCTTGGGAAACACTCTGAATGAGAGGATGGGAGCAATGGAGACTACAATGGATACAATGGCTGTGGAGATCAGTAGAGTGATGTTCGCAATCAGAAGTTTTGTGCCCCCGGAGTGTTTCGAGCCGCAACAACCTCCCCCCGATGCTGGTGCAGGTGGTGCTAGTGGAGCGGGAGCCTATGGTTCTGGTTTTGGAGGTTCTTATGCAGCTGGTGGATCTGAAGACCAAGGTGGAGTTCAGGATAACTCACCTAAGGGAGAGAGTGGAAAGGAGACGAGACAGCAGGCAGTTCATATCGAAGAAATTGAAGAATATACTGATCTTGTCAAGGAAATAGAATTTGAGCCATCTGTTGATGAAGAGGCTCTGAGGAAGAGAAAGGGTAAGGCAAAAATGGTTGAGCAAGATGAACCATTCGTTGACCTGAGTCATCAGGAAACAGTACAGAAGGTACATGACTCAGATTCTGATATGGAAGACATACCTTTGGAACATGCTATAAAGAGATCTTTGAAGGATCAAGGTGGAGGTGCTGGGATGTCTTTCGGAATGCCTGAAGAAGTTACTGTTGATGAGGAAACCCTTAAGTCTCAACAGTTAGCCTTGGAACAAGCTGAGTTCTTTAAAATGAAGATGATGCAAGAACGTGCTGTGTTTCTAAAAAAGAAAGTGGAGCTACAAGGGAAGCAGTACGATCATGAGCTTGCAAGGCTAGCTGATCCTCAAGTTGATCTGGACAAGAAAAGGATAGGGCAGAAGTGGGATGAAGCAAGGAAGATATTTATGGGACCCTGTGCAAAAGGAGTTCATAACAAGGAGGCAGATGATCTATTCTACAACCTGAATTTGCAGAATCCAATGGCTGCGGACTACATAAGTGCATTGAAGAGATTAATTTCTGAAGTCAGGGTTGGATACAATGCAACGCTTAAGGAGTGGCAGGTTATATTGTCTTTGGTAGAAGGAGTCCCAATGTCTTTTCTATATGTGGATGACCAATTCATGACGAGAAGATCTGCGTCAGAGTTGTTCTTGCTAGCAACAAAAATTCAATACTCTCAATCTGAGAAGCTAAGCATTCTATATAGGGATCAGTTAATGCAACTAGCAGAGGACAAGGGTCCAGAATTCTCAGCATATCCTAATGTTGTCCGGATGGTAGTTGACAGGAAAATGAAGAGGGTTAGCATGGAGGAAAAGGATTTAATGGAACTTTCAGTGGAATCTCTTAAAGCCGTCTGTAGACAAATGATGAGTAAGGGGTTCGCTTCTGAGCTTAAAGAAAAATCAGTGAAGATCATTGAAAGAGTCATATTCAAGAAGAGCAATGAGGTGTGGAAGTGTGATATCATTGCTCCAAACCCTCTCGATAACGTGAAGATTGAGCCGGAGCTGATAGAGAAGAAATGGAATATTCTTCAAGCTATGAAGAATGTAGATGAAGCTCTGACTCTTCCTTCTGGAGCACTGGAACAAGGAGAGATAAGGGAGTCAGTTGGCATTCCAGGAAGAGATAGTGTATAATGGATACACGCTTTTGTTAATGATACAGCTGATGCTTTAGTATTCATAGATGCAGACCAAAATCAAACACTCTTGCATATGAGTAGAAAATGGCTGCTGCAGACTCAAGATGCTGCATTTCTGGAGAAAGTATTATATGTGTTCAAATGGGGCGAAGTGGAAGATAAGTATGTGGAAGAAAAGCAGAGACTCATGAGTTACCTATCTGAAGTAGTAGTGGAAAAGAAGCGAATGGAGAAAGATGCGGCTAATGTCCACAATACTAACCGTGTCAAAGGCTATCCCAAAATGATCTATTGTCAGTTTAAAGCTGATAAAGCTCATTGGAAACCTAAGCTTATAATGAAGAACTTTGAGGACATTCCAAAGATCAGGACTACTCAGGAGGTGGACAAACTCAGAAGGCTTTTCAAACATCCTCACCGAGAGCCCAAGAATCCTCTAGAAATGGAAGCTGTAAGTCTGTTGAATGCTAGATGGAAGCAGCTTCACGATCCAGTGTACAAGAAAGAACAGCAGCAGAAGGAGAAGCGCAGAAGGCAGAAAGAAGAGAAAGACCAAGCTGCTGAAGCTAGGAAGAGGAAAAGGAATTAGGGTTAAAGGTTAGAGTGGTGTGAACTTGAAGTTGGAAAAACTTCATGTCTTTCGGTTGCTTTAACTCACTTGAGGAAAATTCACCTTAGAGTGAATCCAATAAGGTGATATAAGTTTGATTAAAAGATATTAAATAATCCAGGTGATAGGAATCATTCAAATGATCTTTAATTCGAGGTTCGAATTCTGATTCTAGTTTAAGTTCTTTGTATTGTTTTCAAGTACTTTTCAATTGTATATTATTCAAGAATGTAATGTTAATTATCTTTTCTCGTCTCATTGTTTAGTTGAGTTATCCTTCATTAATTTGAATGTCATTGTTAGACAATCAAATAGGGGGAGATTGAAAGGCAGAGTGTGTAAACTTGTAACACTATAACTAATGTAACTCAATTAAAGGAAAAGATACTTAACCAGAAGACAATCAAGAACAAGAAGTCACAAGGAATCAACACTAAATGAAGACAATGTAATTGATACAATTGAACATGTTAACTATGATCAAGCCAAGAAGAAATCATTGAGAGAAGTTCAAGTCAAAGTTGTTCATGCCTCAGTGATTTGAGAAATCGAGAATCAAGATCATAACTATCAGTATCAACAAGACCAATTGATTTCAAGTGAACAAGAAGGAAAGCAAACTTTGGAAAGCCACGTTACTAAGTGAATATGGTAATTTATTCGAGAAGCAGAAACACTATCAAGACTAGTCACTTATGAACCAGACCAGTGCATCAAGTGTCAGGACATTGATAGCAAGTTTATGTCAGTAATAAAGATCCATGTTCAAGAGCTTGCTGAATAATAAAGAAGACATGAAGATATCACAAGTTCAAGATGTGCATTGAAGTTTCAAGTTGAAGATCAGAATATTTTCTAAGTACTAAATATTCTAGATGACCAAGTAGAATATTTCTAAGTAGAAGTTCTACTTAGAAATTCGAGATGGCTAATTAGAAATTCTCAAGTAGAAGTTCTACTTAGAGTGCAGCTTCAACATGACACATGGCATCTTCTGATTGGCAGATTTCCAAGCTTTCAAGATAAGGCAAGATTTATGTGGACATCATTGGGCCACGTATATCTTAGTCTTTGAAGACTACAGGACATAGATTACATGTAGTATAAATAGAAGTACTTGTGTAATGTTTTATTTTAGAGAGCAATAGTTGAGAAAAACACAAGAAAAAGAGAGAGTGCATTCACAGAGCTTAGTATCATTCAATACTCTCTGAACTTCTGTTATACTTTGTAATGAATGTTGTAGCAACCATTTCAAGTTATTTATATAAGAAATATATTCCTTGAATCTGCGTGTTCATTTATTGCATCGTATTTATTGCTTCTCATATTCGAAAAGTTGTATTCACCCCCCCTCTACAACACATTTGGACCTAACATCAAGGCTCTTCTCAAGACTAATGCTCTTCTAGCAAAGGGATTGAAGAATGAGATTGACTCTATGAAGGCTGTTACTGATAAATTTCAAGCGGGTATTCAAACATCTGTTTCTATATCTGCTACTGCTTCTCAAGCACGTCTTCTTGCTGATGATATTAAAGCACTTGACAAGAAAATGGATTCCAGAATGACTGTCTTGGAATCAAAAGTTGATAATATTGATGAAACCCTCAAGCTTATTTTGTCTTTCTTCATTGAGGAAGATGTTGATGTCAAAAAGGGGGAGAATATAGTCAAAACAAAATGCTCACCTAATCCAGTTGTACAAAAGGATGATGATAATTCTGGAAATGATGGTGGTGCTAAGTCACATAAAGTTGAAACCTCTGATGCTGCTTTAGTAACAAAGAGATCTAATACTCAAACTAGGCATTCAACTCATGTTTCTAGATCTGGTAAGAAGACAGTGACAACAATGGTGCAATCTCAGAATCCAAAAGAAGAACAGTTCGTGACACCTGGTCAAACTCTGTCAACCATTCCTGAGGATGATGTGTATGTGGAACAGGATGAAGATGCTGCTAATCTGTTTCATGAACTTGACACTGGGGATGGTCGTGTTCTTAAACTGTTTCATAAAGACAAAAGAGTTCAACAATATCATGCTGAGAAAGCACTTATCTTATCTACTGGAGAAAATCCAAACATGACTACTGATGAGTTCTTAGAAGAACAGAACATGATTCTTGGAGAGATTGCAAAACAAAATGAAGCTCCTGCTGCAAGAAGAGGAAGAGGCAGAGGAGGAAGATACAGAAGTAGAGGAAGATTATCTGCTCAAACAAGTACAAGGCAAACAAGATCTAGTGGAATCAAATTAAAAGATGTTTCTGAAAATGAAAAGAAGAAAACTCCACTATCTCTTGCACTAACTCCAGAAAACAGATTCAATGCTCCTGAAGAAATTAAAGAGGAGATATTGCCTTTAAAAAGAAAGAGTAAGGTTGCTGTTCAATCTACTGCATCTAATGAGAAGTCAGTCTTTGGTTCAATTCCTGATGTTGTCTCTGATTCTGAAGAAGCTGAAAATTTAAAAGAACTTAAGATTATTATTCTTAAGGTTGTGGTTGAATTTCACAATATGGAAGTTATTGAAGATACACTGAATTATGAACAAGAGAACTTCAGAAGATTTGAAAGAGAAAGTAAAATCAGAGCTAAAGCCAGAGATTACTTGAGAAATGTTCATAGATCAGACAGGAATTTATGGTATGATAAAGATAAATCTGTTCCTGAACATCAACAGTATTATCCAACAGATGAGAAGAAGAAGAGTAAGAAAAAGGAGAAGAATGAGTGTGATTATAGGAAACCGATTGTTTTCAAATCAGCAGGACTGATAACAGAGTCTTCTTTGATTAATGAATCTTTATCGATTGTTAAATCAAAGTCTACTACATTTATTGCTGAAAATCCACCAAAATGGGTAAGTATGCAATCTGGTTTGAAAGGATTGGAACCTGGCACAAGAGGAGGAATTGGGTATAGTCATGCACAGATTATTTTCATTGTACAAACTGATCAACATGCTCTAGTTGACAAGATTGGTGATGAGTTAACTGCTGATCATCTCTGGAAACTTGAAGCTGTTGCTATCATTGCTGATTGTCATGCTGGTGCAAAGAAAATAGAAAAGATGTTGTACTTCATGAAAGATAGAAGTGTAAAGAAGATTCCTATTCATGAGTTGTTGTGCAAAACTGCAAAAGAGCTGAAATATGTTCTGTATCTTCTCAGAAGTAAAAGAATCAATGTCAAAGAAAGAGAAGTTTACTACAATTGGTTTGTTATGATTTACAGAACAATCAGACAGAGATTTATGGATGGAGGAACGAGGTATGATGGCAATTATATTCCTATGTACTTAAATTTAAGAGACATAGAGGTTGAAATGAAGAAAGGTACTGCTGTTAGAGAAGTGTATCTAGGCATGGAACAACTGTCTCTAAATCCAGATGGGAAGGAAATTGCTTATGTGTTGCTAGGTGATTTAGATCTTCCAAGAAGCTCAATTCAGAATCTCAGGACAGCTATCTATCAGATTAATGAGGAAGATGAAGAACTCAAAAATCTGAAGAAGAAAATGGTTCAAATTCTTGAAAGCAAGGAAGAAGAATTGATATCTGATTTCTTGAAGATGAATCTGTTTTATCAAAGAATTTCTGAAACTGTTCCTGATGATTTTTAGAAGGTATTTTGTTTTGAGTTTTTGACATCTTTGAATCAAGGAATTTGTGCTTTGTTTATAAAGAACAAATTGGGGGAGATTGTTAGATATTGATTCAAGTGATGATCAGGATCTGGGCATTACTGATCAGATACTGATGCTGACGTCATCAGTAATACAACGTCAGTATTGGACTATTATCAGGATTAGAAGCTGGTCAGTATTTCGTGAAGATTCTCATCAGACCAGAGATCAAGGAAGATTGATATGTCGGTTCCTAGATTATAGGAATGCAGCTATCATACAAGATATGCATTCAGAGATATATGTAATTGATTTAGAATATCTTGTAATTGATAGTGTAATTGTGTACTCTATATAAACAAAGTTTAGGTTTTACATTAGAGTAATCGCTTACATGATTTATCTTGTAACCTAGCAGCTCTTAAGAACATAAGGATTTCTTAAGAGAGTTTTGTAACAGTTTTATATCAGAATTAATAAAGCTGTTATTGATTCATACTTGTGTTATTTGTTTAAGTCGAAAATCTTATACAATTGTATTCAACCCCCCTTCTACAATTGTTATTTACTGGGCAACATAACATATTAGAGGTATAATATGTGTTTGAATTTATAGAGGAGAAGAGTTCGAATTTATAGTTAAGACATATGTTTAGAAGCTCTATTGCAAGTAGAATAAGTATTTATAATGCATATGATTAAAAGTTCTGTTGGAATTAGTGGAATAGGAGTTCGAATTTATAGAGAATAAGAGTTCGAATTTATAGAAAATTCATATAAATAAAAGTTCTATTAGAAGTAGAAAAATATCATTTAACATATTAGAAGTAGAATAGATGTTTGAATTTATAGAGTAGAAAAATTCGAATTTATAGGGAAGACATATGATTAGAAGTTCTATTGGAAGTAGAATAAATACTTATATCGCATATGATTAAAAATTCTATTGGAAGTAGGACAGGAGTTCGAATTTATAGGGAATAAGAGTTTGAATTTATAGAAAAAAACATATAAATAAAAGTTATATTAGAAGTAGAATAGGTGTTTTTAATATATTAGAAGTAGAATAGGTGTTCGAATTTATAGAGAAGAGTTCGAATTTATAGGGAAGACACATGATTAGAAGTTTTATTGGAAGTAGAATAAGTATTTATAACGCATATGATTAAAAGTTCTATTGGAAGTAGAATAGGAGTTCGAATTATAGAGAATAAGAGTTCGAATTTATAGAAAAAACATATAAATAAAAGTTCTATTAGAAGTATAATAGGTGTTTGAATATATAGAGCAAACATATAATTAAATATTTTATCGTAAGTATGATCTTCTAAAATTATACTTTTTTATATAAGTTAATTATACTTTTATTAGAAAAATTTATTCATAAATCCAATAGTATTGTCATAAAAAATCATCGTTTTTTAAAAAGAAAATAATTGATGTATTAACTTAATAAAAAAACATCTCTTTCTATATATAATAGAGCAACATGGAGATAATTTGAGTCAATAAACCCCCTGTGAAATTACAGTTATACCCTTACAAATTATAAAATTACATGAAATGCCACTCTTTAATTTAAATGAAAAAATATAAGTTGTTTTGGTGAATCGAACCTAGAACCTCCAATACACAAGTTATCCTACCAACCACTGTGCTACACTGACTCTTTTGTTTTAAGTTAAAAAACATTTTACATAAACCCGACCTCTACATTATCTTATTTTTACTATTATTTTAATTGGAAAAAATGAGTTGTTTTGGTGAATCGAACTTATAACCTCCTCTACAAAAGTAATCCTACTGACCACTGTGCTACATTGACTTTTTTGTTTTAAGTTAAAAAACTTTTTACATAAACCTAACCTCTCCATTATCTTATTTTTACTATTATTTTAATTTTTGAGTAAAAATAATTGTGATTCACATTATTTTAAAAATAATATATTTTAGGTTTCACAATATGGTACACATCCATCCATTATTTCTATGTATAATAAGATAACAAGGGGATTTTTAGAGGCATGTTGAGCCAATAAATCATCTATAATATTACAGCTATACCCTTACAAGTTATAAAATTACGTGAAATGTCACTCTCTTATTTAAATGAAAAAAATGAGTAAATTTTATTTTTATGGTGAATCGAACTAAGAACCTCCTCTACACAATTTATCCTACTAACCATTGTGTTGCATGGGCTTTATTATTTTTAGTTAATAAGCCTTTTAAACAAACTCGACCTCTCCATTATCTTACTTTTACTATTACTTTAATTTTTACTCGTATTATTTTAAAAATGTCATATTTTAGGTTTCACAATATGGTACACAATCTATCTATCTCTTACTATATATTAAACCACAACACAAGTGCAAAAAGTGTCATTTTAATGGTTGTGAACTTACGATAATATCCCTCTATGTTTAAACATTACAAAAGTACCATCCTTTTAATATTTATGCAAACAATATATGAAATTATGTTAGTGTTGGGAATCAACCCTCTCGTAATTTCGGAGTATAATTCTATGCGACTTATATCTTGATGAGATATTTAAAGAAATAAATATTAAGAAGCGTTCTAATTTTATCTAGAAACTATTGTATGACGAGTATTATTCACATCGATGATATGTCTTTTTATCATTATTCTAAAAGAAATTGTGTTATAAGTTATAACCTATATAATATATGTATATGCTGCAAAACATCTTCTTTTTAGTGCTCATATGATCTATACATAAATAAAATAATACATAAATTAAAATACTGATATTATAATATGTATGAACATAAAAGTAGAGCTGGAAATTCGTTTCGTGTCGTGTACTTCGTGTCGTGTACTTTCGTGTTTCGTGTACCAAGAGACCAAAACGAAAATGAAACGAAATAAATTCGTGTACTCAAATTCTAAAACGAACACGAAACGAAATATTTCGTGTAAACACGAAACGAAACGAAAAGTACGCGAAATATTTTCGTTTACACGAAAATGAAACGAAAAACGTGTACTTTCGTGTACTTTCCATGTACTTTTCGTGTACTTTTCGTGTATTTTCTATTTATTTTGTAAAAATGTTAAATATCTAATATTTATTTATAATATATATTTATATAATATAAAATATTTATTTAAATATTTATTTATTTCGTGTATTTTCGTTTCGTGTCGTGTACCCAGGGGTAAACCCAAAACCGACACTAAATTCATCCGTGTAATTTCGTGTTCGTGTATCGCAAAGGTCAACCCAAACCCGTAATTTTCGTGTCGTGTTTTCGTGTCGTGTACGAAATCGCCGGCTCTACATAAAAGGTGCAATTATATTCAAAAATATCCTTAAATCGTAAAACTATACAGAAATTATAGCAATTGCTAGAGGATGACCCGTGCCTCGCACGGGTTATTATGCTAGTTGTCATGTAGGAATTCTAAATAAATATATGAATATCTATAATATAAAAAGAAAATAAGATGTGTTTTCATTTTCTAAAATTCCATAATTTTTAGATAGTCTAGAATAAGTATAAATTGGAATTCGCTCTATTTTTTAGGTTTTGATTTTAAGGAGTAAGTTGTTATGTAAGATAAAACCAAACCAAACATACCTAGTATATCCTGCACAGGGCAGGGTCTGGGGGGTGAGATGTACGCAGACCATGTACCTGCTTTTAATGGTAGGGAGGCTGTTTCCGTGAAGACCCCCGGCTAAGTGCACAAAAAGCTAAAATTGTGTGATAACCACAAGGGCTGTCTATGTATCGAAAGAGGTTCATCGTCATACCTGAGCCCATGACTTGGAACACATGGGGCTTACCTACCAGGAGATTGACTACTCCGCTATGCAAGACACTCAGATTTAAGATGCCACTGAGCCAAGCTCTCTGCAACTGCATAACCAGACAACAGAAGACAATAGAAAACGAAAAAAGAGAACAATAAAACCGAATTTCTAAGATAAAGCTAACCGAGACAACCCAACTCTTAGGCTCTGAACAACAGAGCCGCTCCCTAAAAGAGAATCCATCACTCTGATCTGGCGCCTAAAAGATAAGTATCATCAATAATATATAATGAAGTGGGAATTTCGATCCCAAATGAGAGCGGTTCGAAACGTGTTTAACGGGAAGACGACTCACTATAAAAGATTGTATTAACTATTAAAATCTCATATTGGTGTTATAAATTTTATTTTACTTTTAGGATTTTATTTTATGGATAAACATTAGCATACAAGTGATATACGTAAAACTTATGTTTTTTATTTTAACGAGAGAGCGGATCAACAGTAACAATCGTGTTTAACGAGAAAACGGTTCATTAGAGAAGGCCGTAAAAAAAAGTTTGAATATATAAGGAATGCATAAATAAAATGTTTTATTTGAAATGGAATACGGGTACAGGGGAGACATCTTATATAACTTTTTAAAACTATATTTTTTTTCTTAGAAATCCTTTATTTTAATTTTTTATACAACTTAGTTATTCTTGCATTAGAAAAATATATACACAAACCCGTAACGAAAAATCTTCGTTTTTTTTTTTAATATGTTAACATAACAGAAAGACATTCCCATGCAGAAGCTGTAAGCTTAAAGAATATAAAAATTGGGATTTACTCTCTTTATATAATAAAGTTAGAATTTCGATTCCAAATAAGAGCGACTCGAAACGTATTTAACGGGATGACGGCTCCCTAGAAAAGATTATATTAGCTATTAGAATTTGATACTGATGACATAATTTTTTTTATTTTTACGGTTCGATTTTAAGGATAAAAATCATTATATAAGTCTTTATAATATATGTTAGAGTTAGGATTTCAATTTTAACGAAAGAGCGGCTCAATCGAAAGAATCATGTTTAACAAGAAATCGATTCATTAGAGAAGATTATTTAGTTATTAAAATTAATATAACGTAAATTTATTGAATTTTTTTAAAAATATTGTAACGCCGCCGCGAAGCGCGACTTTATAAACTAGTATATATATAAAGGAGGATACACGGGAGCTTAGGTGGCGCTCTAAGATCATGTCAATCTATTTTTCTAAATTTCTAGAATTTTAAAATTTTAGACACTAATAAATGTAAAAATATCATTTAACATATTAGAGGTAAAATAAATGTTCAAATTTATAGAGGAGAAGAGTTTGAATTTTTAGGTAAGACATATGATTATAAGTTCTATTGCAAGTAGCATAAGTATTTATAATACATATGATTAAAAGTTCTATTGGAAGTAGAATATGAGTTCAAATTTATAGAGAATAATAATTCTAATTTATAGAAAAAACATATAAATAAAAGTTCAATTAGAAGTAAAAAAAAATTATTTAACATATTAGAAGTAGAATAGCTGTTCGAATTTATACAGGAGAAGAGTTCGAATTTATAGGAAAGACATATGATTAGAAGTTCTATTGGAAGTAGAATAAGTTTTTATAACGCATATGATTAAAAGTTCTATTGGAATTAGAATAGGAGTTCGAATTTATAGAGAATAAGAGTTCGAATTTATAGAAAAAACATATAAATAAAAGTTTTATTAGAAGTAGAATAGGTGTTTGAATATATAGAGTAGACATATAATTAAATATTTTATCGAAAGTACGATCTTCTTACATTATATTTTTTTAACATAAAATAAAATTTATTACATAGAAATCCGTGCATAGCACGGGTTATAAGCTAGTATATGTTAAAGTTGGGATTTCAATTTTAACGAGAGAGTGCCTCAATCGAAAAAATCATATTTAACAAGAAATCGGTTCATTAGAAAAGATTATTTAAGTACTAAAATTTAATATTGATAATATAATATAACGTAAATATATATTAAATTTTTAAAAAAAATTATGACGACATCGCGAATCGCGACTTTATCGACTAGTTCACGGTAACTACAAAGCTATAATTTTAATTTGATTCCCAAGCTTAAGTTTGTCTATTAAGAGTAGCCTACATAATTAGCAAAAAAAAAAAGGACATAACAACTAGCTAGAAACTTGAAACTTCTTAGCTAAAACAAATTATGCAGGAACTCGGGTACGTAAAAACAGACAGACAGCTTGGGGCACACATGAAAATCCATATTATGAACCTGATGGCTGATAGTGTATAGTTTCTCCCTGTAGGCTGTAATTCTTCACTTCATTCTTGAGAGTGAGACCTACTACGAGGAAGAAAAGACGGGGATCATTAATAATTTAACTACATTCATGTCATACAATGGATTTCATACAATGCTCTCATCGAGAATACTTATTCAGACCAACTTCTTCATCTCACTCAGTCTCGCACATATTCCCATCCATGTAAAAAATATGCTTGAAATCAGGGGCGTAGCCAGTGTATGGCGAGCGGGGTCATCTGACACCACTGAAATTTTAAAAAACAAAATTTTTATGTATATATTTTTTTAGAAAAAATATTTATAGTAGTAAATTTGAATTTTGACCCCACTGAAAAAAATAATTATTGTAACTAGTTTCATTTTTGACCCCACTAACTTTTAATTTTGATAGTGAAACCCTGTAATTGCCGCTCCAAGATGTATAACCGATGCATATTTGTATGTATTAAATTAGGAAAAATCTACACATTGATAATTTTCGGTAAAAAAAATTTCCCTGCGGGGCCGTCGAAAAAGATGACCAGTCGTCGGAGATGACGACCGGAGATTTTGACCCCAGTGAATCAAAATCCTGGCTACGCCCATGCTTGAAATACCATAAATCTAAAGTGGGCGAAGATTCCCCTCCGCAAAACATTTGTCAAGCTACCTTGGCTGCATGCTCGCGAACTTTGCAGTCCCCCATCAAAAATTTCTTTACCAAACTAACCATCTTCTTAAAAATGCACATTAATATAACTAGACAGTCCAATTGTTAACGGTGTACAAATCATCCTAAGAATAATATGATGATTTCCAAATACCAACCTAACCCTGTACATATCCATCTGTTAAATAGAATAAAATGAGAAAATAGAAAAGTAGTCATCTCCCAATCAGCACTTCAACAAAAAGTATATTATGCTCAGATAAAGACAGATAACACTCTTGTATCTTACAAAACTTGTGAAGAAGGTGATTCTTTTCTCCTAACACCAGAACCTTGGACTTCCTATATCATCCTGGATAAACATTACACAAACTGATCACAAAAACTTTACTTGCAGACTTATCAACTAAATTTTTTATTCAAGCGATCAGACAACCAAGTAAGAGTGATACCAATTAAAGAGAAAGGAAACCGATAAAAGAAAAACTACTCGAATTTAACAAGCTCATTCTAAGCCTTAAATCAATAATTCGACAACTACATTGGATACTTTGTTGCATTCATATTTCAAAACTACAATCCATTCAATAAAAATTACAAATCAAACTACAACAAGTTCTCGACAACAAAAACCTAACATCCAATACAAATAACAACAAAACACAACCAAATTCAAAACACAATCACATCATCCTCATCAATTTGTCTTCAAAACAAGCATCGGAAACAATCCAGCACCAGCAGCACGACGAGTTTAAATACAGATGCATATGTTAGCTCTTTATAATAACAAGCTTTAGGCTAAAGCAAAGCACGACACATTGTTCATTATATGCATAGCAAATCACAACACATTGTTCATTGATACACAGGTTTTAGTAGTGATAATATATTATTGCTATCTATTGTCATGCACATAAATGACCATCTCAAAAATCATCACAAGTTAAATGATAATCAACTAAAATAAAGTTTCCTAGAAGC
Organism: Kitagawia praeruptora; assembly: GCA_037693485.1. NCBI lineage: Eukaryota > Viridiplantae > Streptophyta > Magnoliopsida > Apiales > Apiaceae > Kitagawia > Kitagawia praeruptora. The sequence continues at coordinate 1,843,971 of CM075348.1, read as the reverse complement.
TGAGACTTGGGAAGCAAAATATAGTGGATCAGGTCAGTGAGCCCAGTAATTAAGGAGGTTTAAGGAGCCCCATGGTCTAATTAGCCCAAGCATTCATATTCGTAATTTACAAGTCATAATTAAACCGTATAACAATCATCATCAGGATGCATGTTAACATATCTAGACAGAAATCTGCTCAGACAGGAAAGATCTAAGACGTTCATAACTAAAGAGAGAAGGTAGTCAATCAGGTAGGAAACTAATATGGTTCAAAGGAAATATAAAGATTCAGTAATATGATTTTCAAATACTATCCCTGTAAATTTTCCTGTGTACATAAAATGCAATGAGCAAACTGAAAACCTACATACATTCATGAAAATGTACGTTTGTACTTTTCTTCCAAGAATGCCTAACTTGTCTTTAAGTCTTCATCTCTGTATGCTTTAGTCGCTCCAACCTCTTCTTCACTAAACTATAAGCTTCAAATTCGAGTGGAGTAGAAGGTTTTTCCAATTCCTTCAAGATTGTTTCAAGTACCGAAACTCTTCCAATCTTTTTAATCTCTTTGAACTCGAAGGTAATCTTTCTCTTGGATTTTCCTAGCACATGAATCCGTTTTGGCTTGGCCTCAACCCTATGAGAAAACTTCTGAGTTTCTTCATTTATCCTTGCCTCAAGAGTTAAAGCAACTTCATTCAACAAAGCCTTGTCTTGCCGATTTGTTGATAGCTGCAAAGATTTCAGAATTTTCTCTATGACCTTGGATGGGTAGTCTCTGAGATCATTAGTATTAATAATCTTCTCAGCCTTATCTCTGCCACTAAAGTACCTCACCCAGTCATTGTTATGTGTAGTCAATACTAGAGGTTTTGAATCTTCAGCTAAATCAAAGTTTCTCTCTTCTACTGTGAACTGGAAATCAGGTTTCTGTGCTCTCTGCATTATGTAACTGTAAAGCCAGCTTCTCTCCTTGCTCATGCCCAAATCCTTTAATTGAGCAACTTTAGCTGGATCAGCTCTTCTAATCTTCAAAAGGTTTCTTCTGAGTGTGGTTGCAATGTTGAGTCGACAAGCATATATCCTTTCAGCTGCTTTCCACTTCTCCTCGGTTCTGAATTTCCGACTCCTTAAGAGACCTTCAATGTAATACAACCTTTTTAATGGATAAAGACATAGTCTTTCTACATCCAAGTTCAAAGATTGTAGCAAATTATCCTTATAGTACTTGATCTGATAAGGATTTTGATGAACTTCTATATCACAAGTATCCATGAGATCATCAAGACAGTCAACTAGTAGTTCATTTTCAGGAATAGCTAGAGATCCCTTCTTCACCTTCAACTTCAACACATATAATTCAGTGAGGGATCTTTCTTTCAGAAACTCGGTAGAGATAGTGTAAGCTCTTTTACCAGTTAATGAAACTTGAATCTCCCAACCTTCAGTTTTGAAGTATATGGCCAGATCTGATATAGTGTCGAGCAGAGCATTGAAGTATTTGTTCCCTGAACTCTCATTTGAATAAATATCTGCAAATAATCGTTTGATTCCAATATCATCATTGACATCCAATCCTAGCTCAGTTTTCTGCAATTTCTGCATAGATTTAGCATATCTCTGATCATTTCTACTTGTACGCGGTTCGCTGAAAAGTTTTTTGGCTTCCAAAAGCTGTTCTTTCTTCAAATTGGCATCACGTTTCATTTTGTCTTCATATTCCTTCCAATCTTGTGCTTCTGCATTAACTGGATCATATCTATCAATTATCTCCTCAGAGGTGAATGTGTAAGCAGCTTCATTGACATTTTCATCCAGATAGTTATCATCATCAATTATCTCTCCTTCTTCAAGTCCCATATGCTCTCGTAGATTTTTCAATTCCAATTCCCTCGTCTGAGAAGATGATATATCTGCTTTGCCTTCATCAACTTCTCCTTTTCCTTTGTCAGCAACAGCTACTCCTTCTGCTTCTTTTTCATGTCCAGCCTTCTCCCCCTTTGTTGAGGATCCCTCTACCATGTGCCTAGCAAGGGAAATACCAGCAGAGGACAACATCGATCTAAGTTCATCCATTGTCTCATCAACTGTCTTCATGCTAATACTGAAGTCTTGTATCATGTCACGTTGAGCATGCTTCACCTGTGGCATAGAATTCTGCATAGCTTCTAACTCCGTGTTTAGATAACGAACTCGACTGATTAGAAATTGCAGTGCAAATACAGGAATAGTAACCATTTCATTTGGTAAGCTTGGTGTCTCACTGATACATTCAGCTGGTGTTTCACTCATCATTGATGAGTCAATCAATGTTTGGGTTTGGGTAAGGGTGACACTCACTGTTGGTGTTTCACATAAACTCTCAAAGCTCCTAACATCACGAGTCATGGCAGAGGTTGATTGAAGATGAGTTGTACCTGCAAGAAGATCCTTGTTCAAAACAAGTTGCCTTCCATCTTCAGTGGATGGAAAATCCTGTAAGGGAGCCAAAAATGTTCCTTCTGGGTGGGTAGACGAGGGTCCTGTAGATGGCAAGGAACCCAAGTTTCCCTCAGATGCCTGTAAAGTCATTTCCTTATCAAACTCGTTAGGTAAATCTGAATCATCGTTAACAAGTTTCCAATCTACACATATGTCAGATCCATCACCCGAAGGATCCAGAGGTGTGAAGTCTGGGAAGGTAGGCAATGATCCATTTAATATTGCATTGGGATTAAAGTCTCCTCCTAAAGCCTGTGAAAGCATTTGATGCATATGAGAACCATCAACTGTTATATCTAACTGTGAAATAGTGGAACTTACAGTTTTTACCGTCAACATATCCCTCGTGTGTGCATCCTCACTTGGTGCATTGGAAATATTTGTATCAAGTGGAAGTGACTCTAAATCAGAGGCCCTAGCTGATGGGGGGATTTCAATAGAAACATCATGTTGGGAGGATGGTTCTCGCAATAGTGTATCTACCTGTGTTGGCTCCATATCCTGTTGAGAGAATACAGATGGGTTTACAGTAGCCTCAATTTCAATCCTCCTCCATTTTGTGGGAGACAGAGCTGTAGGGTTGACCAGTCCATCCTTATGTGGTGCTGCTAAGGCACTATCTCCCTCATTCTCAACAAAACACCGTTTATGGGGAAAGATATGTGGCAAAGGGTCTGTGTGAAAAAAGTTCATAGTCAGTTCCAAAGGCCATTGAGGGCTCCACACTAGGTGGGTGGAACTCATTATTAGATGCAAGCATATGATCTTGAAAAGAACTGGATTTTGTAGAGTCAAAATCAAAGTCCATACCTGGGGAGTTACCTTCCATATCAAATTCAGTGTCTATTTGCACAGAATTGTAGATCGAAGTTTGTATAGGACTGTTGGGTGTAGTGTGCACTGGACTGTTGTGTGCACTGACTTCTACCTCAAGTACTTCAGTAATAACTGGACTTGCATCTTCCATTTCACCTTGAGCGTCTGGAACAAGTGTTTCCTCAGCTACAGGAACATTTGCAGGATCATTCTGAGGAATAGCTACAGGTTCATCCTGAGGAACAACTCCTCCCATGCGTGCAAGACATGACCTGAAATGGTCAGTAAGATATGCAGGTGTATTATTCAGGTAAGTTTTTCCCTTATGACCAACTCGAGTAAACACAGCACTTGTGAGTTTAAACGAGTGACTAGTGAAACTGTTGGCATAAGTCTTTACTTCCCCTGATTTCAATACATCATTCAATACAAGCTGTAGGAAACGAGGATAGAAACATTCAACATCCTTAGTTTGAAGGTTTCTGTTCTTTAACTGTCCCATGACTTGTAAAATTTGTTCAATTAATAACTGACCGAAATTTAAACTTATGTTATTTGCCACAGCATATCCGATTTTTTGGCTAAAGCGAGGTATGCCATGGATCCCTCCCTTCTTAGGGGCAAAAATACGATTGATCATATGAAAGAAGATATTCCACTCTTTCGGCAACCGATGCTTATACATGTTTCCTAACGCCTCCGGAGTAAATTCTTCTTCCGAGTCCAGAACATATGTAATTCTACTAAAAAAATCAAAAAGGTCCAAAGTTGTTGGTTCAGCAACAAGATTTTCTTGGGGAAATTGAAGAATACGATTCATATCTTGTGCGGACACTATAACAGTGCGGTTTCCAATTTGGAAAGAGAATCCAACACTACCATTGACTGTAGTTGCAGTAGCTGTTGTATAACAATCACGTAACATGTCGTGATTTAAAATAACATCAGTGTTAACAGCATACTTAACAAGAGAATACTCGGTCAAAAAACAAGCCCAATCTCTTTGTGGAGTACTAGATAGGCGTCTTAGGTTAAAGGCCGCTACAGCATTCGTGTTAGCAATTTTAAAAGTTCCAGCCATTTGAAAAGCAGAAGATTTGTGTGTATCCGTACGTGCTGCCGGGAGCGTGTAAACTGTAAATAAAACGGGTCGGGTTAAAAGTTAGGGTCCGAAAATGAAAAAACAAACAAATCAACACAGCAAACAGTGAGAACAAACAAGATTCAAAAATAGCACAAAGCCTATCAAGAATGTCATATATCAAGTTCCAAGGCAGCTCACCGATTCTATGTGCATTCTTTTCTTGAATTTACTTGATGGCAATGCAGTTACACATATAGTAACTTATATCCTCCAATTACAGTATAACAGATGGGGAACAATGATAATATGATGCGGTTAGCTGTATCTTAGATCGCAAATACATTATATCACATACCATTTTAAAAAACATAAAAAACAACATTTCAATTTGATTGTATCCCAAAACAAAGCCTAACAAATTTACACGTACATATGGTTCCAAAACAAAATTAAACGTCTACTTAATTATGTGACCTATTTTTTTTTTTAGGATTTTGCACTATAGGGTTGGTATGCACACAATCAAATTAGCCTTTTCATACATTAGGACAACATAGAAATTAACCTCTGACATAAATATACACTCTAAAGCTTAATCAAGGTTTAGTTACAACAAAATAAATTATATTATAGCCTAACAGGTATGTATAAAGAAAATTTACCACTCTAATTGCTTTCAATTTGGGGCTTTTTTTCTACCGAGCCATCTAGCATTTCGTAAGAAGAGAAGCCAGCAAGCAAAGCAAGCTTTACATAAAGACACACAGAGAGACACAAGCAAGCGATCGGGCTTTTTTTCGTAGAATTACAAACTAATAAATAAAAATTACGTATACCGGTAGTCAAAATTAGAATAACAAATAATAATATTGGTGTGATGTTCCCCAGATATTAGTCTGATCATTAATAACTCGCATGTTGAGCTCGCGTAATTGTTTGAGTGCATAATCGGTAATTAATTATGGGGGTTTACCAGTTCACAACGTCCGAAAGAGTTTCCTTTCCTGAATGGTTCTTAAATACTATATTATAATTTATAAATAATACTCCCTCCTCCGTTTCATAATAGTAAAAAGTAAAAACACAGCAGCAGAATGCTATGCACCAGCGGGAGAGCTAAAGTACCAAGATCAAAACAAGCACTGGGCTATCAGTGAAAAATTAAACCGTGTTGCAGAGCATAAAAGCAGTGTTCGAGACGATTGCCATGCAAAAAAAGTGAAAAGTTCTTTTCCTAACTTTTGTCGGCCAAATAGTATGTGTGCTGATATCTAAAGCAGTGCAAAGGTCGACAAAGTAAAAAGAAAAATAAACAGGGCTATACCTACAAATTTTCAGCTCAAATTACAAGACAGAATTTAGAGAAAGAAGCAGCTACAGGAAGGAAGCTAACAAACACAAAAAATGGGATCAACTATGAAAACGCAGCTAAGCCATCATTCCATACTCCCTTTATAATTAATACCTCATAATAATATTTGATGTGCAATTAGTTAGGTTTATCTTGACTGTAGCTTATGCAGTCTGATAATATGAATGCCTTGTACATTTTTGTTACATGCCGAGCTAGATTGGAAATTCTTTAACATATCTTTGCAATCTTTGTTATGCACAATGTAACTAGTGTTAGAGATTCAAAATGGAGGCCTTTAGTCCAACCGGTCATCTCCCTCATCGGTGAAACCTGGCATGTGACCTTACATCATGGTACAAAAGAAAATAGATTGATCAGGTTATTAATGCTATTGTTTTTTATCTATCTCCGAGTTTTGTTTTTTAATCCATATCTATTTAAACATTTTTTACAGATTGTAAGTGTTAATAGACCACTTGTAATATCTCTTTGGAGGCCCATGAAGGCGCATTTGTAAACCTTATTAATAGACCCCATTCTCACACTTATAGAAGGGGAAAAGGAACACTGGGGGAGAAAAGATTAGATAATCACAAATATTGGAGAGAAAATAGCTATTCCATCATTTGGCTCTAGAAGGAGGGGCTGAACCTCCGACCTAAAATCTTAATCAACTCCGATCTATGGCTCCGATCTCACACATAAATCGGAGGCACAATCAGAACTCAACACCTCCGATATTACAGCTTCCTACAACTACTATGTCAAACAAACTCTCTCCTCCCCCCTCTCACTTTCTCGCCATCACTTCGCTCCATTCCAATCACCGCCGCTTTTCACCGTTCTCTGACGATGCACTCCTTCTCCGACACCACGAAACGATGTCGTACTTCTTCTCCTTACGCTACGATGATATAATTTGATCATTCAAAGACAGATCTAATTGGGTGAATCGTCCTCGTAAGTCAATGAGTACATCTACGATTGGTGAGCCAATTAAGTGCAAGTTTTTGGTTTAGGGAATGCCAATTGTTCATCATCATATCATTAAGGTTCATGAACGGCAAGATGGTGGAGAAGAGAATGTAGAAACAATAGGAGATAACAATGAAAAAGGTGAACCATGTCATTAAGTTGTGTCCGTTGAAGAGTCTACAGCTTCAAGAACTCGAAGGAAATCTCTAATCATGCTGAAAAAGTATACAATGTAACTCGAATTTTCCAAAATCTCCGGATACCCGAGAAAGTATGTATATCCTGGAAAGAGGCAATGAAGCAAGCTACAAGTTTCCTAGCCCGAGTTGTGAATCTCAAAGAGCCATATAACAGCTATATTCTCCAATTTTACAAGCTTGATAAACTTTTGAGGTCAGGCACTCGACAAGAAATGAGCTCCAAAATCAACAAGATGAGGTGTAAACTACAAGTCGCCAAAAAAAGGCCAGTTGCCCAAGTGTAAAGCAAAGTCGCCAATTCTGAAAACAAAGGCAAATCGCCATAACAGAGGCCAAGACCCCAAAATTTAATACAAAAAAGCAAGTTGCTGAACTCAACAAATCTACAAGGCAAATTGCCACAATATGAGGCCAAGTCGCCAAAATAAAGAAAAAACGAGCTGCAAACTATCGCCACCAAGTATGAGCTAGAATCTTCAAAAAAAAAAAAGTTGTAATCTCTAAAGAGCCTTTAATGTAAGGTCGATTCTCCATTTAAAGCTACAAACTATCGCCAAGTATGAGCTATAAATCATCAAAAATCAGGCTGTAATCTCGAAAGGACCTTTGTTTAAGGTTGATTCTCCATTTAAAGCTACAAATTGCCGCCAACAGGTATTCCTTGTTCTCTAAATACACCAACTTTTAGCAAAGAGAAATGCTGGAAAAAGGTAATTACTTCGGAAGTTGGTCAGAGAAGAGTTAGGGTTAACAAATGATGATATGCTTGTGATGTCATTAAGCAGTATAAATCCCGGAAAGGTCCATTTTTTGCTTCTTAAATCAGCATGGTACATGATTAAAACAAAAACAGCAACAAAAACAAGCTCTATACCTCGCCAAATATAATCTCAAAAGCTTGAAAAACGGTTGTTCTCCAATTTCACTAAACGTAAAAAACAAGTCGTAAATCTCCGGGACCTTCGTGTGAGGTCTGTTACCCGATTTAAGCCAATGCAAGCTCAACACACTTTAATTTAAGAAGCCATGTTTCAAACAACGGTTAAACTCGACAAAAGCAAAGGTTCGAACGAGCTCCAACACCAAAGAAATTTCTACACAAAGCGACATGGGAGATCGAAACGAACGAACTCCAAGCTCGCTGAATTCAAGCTCGAAATTTCACAAATTAAGGCTCAAAAAGACCGCCAAATCCGAATTTCAAGCTCGACAAATACAAATTCAAGAATAGTCGAAAGGAAATTCAGAAACAATGAGCTAAAAAGCTATAATAAAAGTTGCAAAGCATCAAGTAAGACGCCATAACAATATTCACCGCTGTCTTCCTTTCCAGTTTGATGTTATGGCTGGTAGTATTCATTAATAATTTTTTAAAAACTATGCAGATTAGTTGTTTGATGAAATGCTCCAAACAAAAAAGTTAGAAAAGCTCAGTGAGATCGTACCTGTGTGGGGATGAATTCAACTATGTTCACTGAACCTGACTTTAGTTCGACCTGTGTAGATGGTCCAGAAAACAGATGCAGAGAGCGAGTAAAACAATGTAGATATACAAGAAAAACGAGAACTCAACCTCTAATTTGTTTCGCAAAGATGATGCAGTATTGGGTGTTTCTTTTGTTTTTTTCCACTAATGTCGAGACAGAAATGTCGATACAGAAATCAAAAACGTCGAGACAGAAATGTCGATACTGAAATCAAAAACGTCGTTTTTGATTGTCAATAAAATGTCGATAAATTTTGTAAGATTTTAAAATTTTCATCTACAGTACATTTTAAGATTTTCACATTTTTAAAATAATAGTATTTACAAATTATTGAATTTAATAAAATGAAAATGGTAAAGTATCTTAATTTACTAATTATTATATTATTAACTTCAACCTTTTGACAAAATTTTGACCGAGATTTTGTTTGATTTTCTAGACAAATAAACTTAGATCTAATACTAGAAAATAAAAATATTTGACTGTCAGTTAATTATATTTAAATATGAAAAAAATAAATTTAATAATCTAAATCAAATATAAATAGGTTTTCTAAATTTAATAGTGTAACTTTTTTTCTATTTTTTAATAGTTTCGGTTGGATAATATTTGTTAAGTCATCTCTAAATTAAAAATTATTTCATTCCATGAAAGTTTTGGAATGAAAGTGGTTTAATTTACATTCATTTTCACTTGCTTTCGTCTTGTTTAAAACTTGGGAGCACAAATATGACGGAAAGTAAAACTATTTTACTTATATTACACTTAGTAGCTTTATATACTTTATAAATATGATTTATAAATTTTTATGTTAATTATTTATTTTTTGAATTTTTGTTGGAAGAATTGCAAAATAATGTTTACAAACTCCATTAGATTGATGACACTTGTTTTAGGATTTTTTCCAAAAATAATCATGTTGCAATTTTTTTAAAAAAAATATCGTGTTTACTACTTGAAACACAACTGTTTTCAACTTGCTTTACAACCTAATATAAAAATTTAAAAACATAGGTATTTTTGATAATTTCCTATATTTTATTAACATTAATTTGTATCATTTTATATGTTATTATATTTTTCTTACCCGAAATTCATGTTTTTCTAATTTTCAAATTATTAAATGTTAATATTTTCTTCACTCAATAACTTTATTATAGTCTATATAACTAATTTTGATTTTTCTCCGAAAAATTCCAAAATAATACCTATAAATCATAATTTTCATTTTCGAAATAAGGTGTACAATTTAACAATATTTTTAAATTTACTTTTTATTATTTAAAATATAATTATTTTTACTATTTCTTAAATTACACATATGCCTTTAACTATCAAATCACATAACCCATACACCTATTAACATTAATTTTTTATTTTAGTTATTAATATATTTTTTTACCTAAAATTTCATGTTTTTCTAATTTTAAAATTATACACTTTAGTTATTATATTTTTTTTTTCACTCCAAAATTTTATTATACTCTATATAATTATTTTTGATTTTCTCTAAAAAATTTCAAAAAAAATACCTATATGCCCTATTTATAATTATTGAAATAAGGGTACAATTTAATAATATTTTTAATTTTTACTTAATATTATTTAAAAATACAATTATTATTAATACTTATTAAATAACACATCCGATCAAATCACATCAAACTGTCTTACACCAATTATATAATGTTTAGAAACCCCATTAATAATTTTTGAAATAAGGTGTACTATTTAATAATATTATAAATTTCTATTTAACCTTATTTAAGAATATAAGAAATAGTATTTTTAAAATGACACATAACCGAACCACTTGAAATTCTTTACAATAATTATATAATTTTTGAAATAAGGTGTACCTTTCAATAATATTATAAATTTATAATTTACTTTATTTAAGAATATTAAATATAGTATCCACATGATCTCCTTTACACCAATTATATTTACTAGCTTTATACCCGTACAAAGCACGAATTGTTTTATCAATATTTTATTAATAGTTTTATTAGAAATATTTTTTTCAAAAGGTTGGGTTGTTTTATCAATATTTTGTTAGTAGTTTTATTAGAAGTATTTTTTTTTCAAAAGTTTTTCTTTTTATTATTTTAAATTGTATTTTCACTTTTAATAAAAGTAACATATATATATATATATATATATATATATATTATAATTACATATATACTAAAATAATAACATAGATACGTTAATTTATTAAAGTAATTAATTAATTTGTTAATTTGTGCTACTACACCTCTTTGTCCTATAATAATAATAATAATAATAATTAATTGAGTTGATGATGAATATTTTATTAGTTTTATTTTTTTAATTTACTTTAAATTTTATTGTTGATGAAATTTAATTTTTTGTAACTTTTAAATTTTGGATTTTCAGATTATTTTTTAATTATTTACAACTTTAGCACCGAATCTAGAATATTCATTGCAAAAGTAAAAAGTTTTATGACTTTTTTTAAAAATTAGGTTTTCTTGAAACTCTTTTTGTGGTAAGGTTTTTGTAAATTATATTTTAAACTTTGGTCTAAATTATCTTTATATATATGTTAATTTATTAAAGTAATTAATTATTTTAAATTGTATTTTCACTTTTAATAAAAGTAACATATATATATATTATAATTACATATATACTAAAATAATAACATAGATACGTTAATTTATTAAAGTAATTAATTAATTTGTTAATTTGTGCTACTACACCTCTTTGTCCTATAATAATAATAATAATAATTAATTGAGTTGATGATGAATATTTTATTAGTTTTATTTTTTTAATTTACTTTAAATTTTATTGTTGATGAAATTTAATTTTTTGTAACTTTTAAATTTTGGATTTTCAGATTATTTTTTAATTATTTACAACTTTAGCACCGAATCTAGAATATTCATTGCAAAAGTAAAAAGTTTTATGACTTTTTTTAAAAATTAGGTTTTCTTGAAACTCTTTTTGTGGTAAGGTTTTTGTAAATTATATTTTAAACTTTGGTCTAAATTATCTTTGTATTAATTTTAGTTAACAATAATTTTCTCAACTTCAATTTTTTCTATTTTATAATGTGTTATTTATTTGGGATAAGTTCAAAACTACCCACGTTAACTATTGGGCATTTAAAAATATACAACCAACTTTCTAAAATTCTGTCGGTACCATCCATACTTTTCTTAATTTTAAAAATACGTTTTGCAACCTTTGCAACCTCATTTGCAACTTCAGGGCGGCCAGCCGTGTGAGTTGCAAATGAGATTGCAACTGAAAATTGAAAGTTACAAATGAAAACCGGAAGTTGCAAATGAGGTTGCAAAAGTTGCAACTGAAAACTGGAAGTTGCAAATGAGCTTGCAAAAGTTGCAACTGAAAATTAAAAATGAGGTTTCAAAAGTTGCAACTGTAAACTGGAACTTGCATAGCAACCTTATTTATAACCGAAAACTGAAAACTGGAAGTTGCAACTTACAGTTTCAGTTGTCATTTTCGACCAGTTTTTTGAAATATATATATATATATAGGGTCTTGCTCCAATGAGAACCCTCACTTATGGTGAGATATTAGATCTAATCCTAGCCATACATTTTTTATATCTAAATTAAATCCTAACCCCATAATTAATATTTAAAATTTTATTTTTTATTATTCATTTAATTCAACATCATCTTTCACAATCATTTCTTCCATACTCCAGTCACCTTTTCCGATCACCATCTCCGGCGACAAATTCCGGCCAACCCAGAAAATCACCGCACTACCGCCACCACCTTCGATCACCACCAACAAAAATCACCACCTATAAACAAAAATCACCACCACGAATCGCCACCTCCGGCCACCGCACTGCCACCACCACCAACAAAAATCACCACCAAATAACGAAAATCACTACAACCAAAGCATTACAAATCACTCCATCTCCGCTACCACCACTAAAAATCATCACCAAAAACCGAAAATCACCACAAAATCCGCAACAGCCACAAAAAACACCACAAACTCAGAAACAATCATCACAAAATCACCACAAAATTAGACACAATTATCTCCGATCATAATCCACATGCCACCACACACATATACACACGAAATCGTATTAGACAATTTTATAGTACACACGAAAATCTTTATTTCGATGATGGTTTAATAATTATTATTTAACTGTATTTTCCTAAAAGTGAAGACAAATGAAAGTTACATTTTTTTTTACATTAAGAATCCTATTAAATTTAAAAAATCTATTTCTGTTTTGTTTAAATTATTAAAACTATGCAATTTATCCGTGCTTCGCGCGGTTTATAAATTTTTTATTTTAATGTACTGAAAACAGATAAATTAATTTCTATTATTTTTAAAAATTGATTGGTCTCTTATAAATTTCCTAAAAAATTGATATAAACACAATTTACATGAATTATTAGTGGGAAAAATACTCTCATAATATATCTAAAGTATGGATAATCTTAAAAATATCACAAACATAAAAAAATAAAAATTACGATACGAACATAATCTTTACAATCAAAAGTTACAAATATTGAAAATAACTTAATAACTTTTTTTAAAGCAGACGCCCCCTCATAATATACATGTTCAATAATAGTGTAAGACTTTATTTAGTTAGAATATTAATTTATTTTGACACAATTTAATGAAACAACGGGTTTATAAAGTTCTTATCGATTTAATCTTCCGATAAAATTATTGGGTTTGTTCAATTTAATTAGTTTGGTCAAAACTCATGTGTAATTTATTCATGTGCAAAAGTAAAAAATCTGTCTGTATTATTTTTATACAAATTTCAGATATTAAGTAAAGAACTGTGTACTTCCATAATTTATTACAACTTCCACAATCATTGATAATAAAGATTGCTTGAGAAGTTAAGGTTAATTATGTTTTTCAAAGCCGACACGCCGACACCTCTCTCATAATGTACATATTCAATAATAGTGTAAGAATTTATTTAATTAAAATATTAATTTTTTTGGCACAATATGGTGAAATAATGGGGTATAGCTTTTTTATAAGTTTTATCTTTCGATAAAATGGTTGGGTTTGTTAACTTTAATCGATTGATCATAAGACATGTGTAATTTATTCATGTGCAAAATTAAAAATTTGTCTATATTGTTTGCATACAAATTCCAGATATTAAGTAAAGATCTTGTAATTCCATAATTTATTACGACTTTCACAATCATTGATAATAAAAATTGCTCGAGAAGTTCTGACCACAGTCATCTGAAAAGAAATTACAGTGATCTTGAATAGGGAATAAAAAAACGCAATATAAACAATTTTTAGTCATCATTTTACCTAAAAATAAACTTAACTATATATAATTAATATTTAATATTGAAATAATAACTATAATATTCAAATAAAATTTGCTAATCTTTAAACAAATTAAATAGAATAAATTTAATATATGTTTAATAGGTGTAATTAATGATTAATTAAAATATCATTAATATCTATTTAATGCAAGAAAATAATTTTAATAAAAAAAATCAAAAAAACGAAAATTCAAAAAAAATTCCTTAAACTCTTCTCGTGTATTTCCGATCTCCATGCATTATAATATATATAGAAGATACATTTTTATTGTTTGAATATAAAGAACCTACTAACAAATGAAAATTTGTTTTAGTATATCCAACGATTATGCTCTATTGATTTAAAATTTAACGATCTTTATAAATTTGTTTGTCAATGACAAAAGTGTTGGATATAATTCCTTTTGCATTTATTATATATAAGGATATTATATTAAGTTGTGGATCGAGTTTTGGACTTTTGACTAAATAATATACCTATTAAAACACATTATATTAATAATATTAAAAAAATAAGCAAATTAGAGTTAAAATAAAAAAATTATATTTATTAAACTTTATACGCTCACTTTGGGGCTCTATTCTAAATTCTGAAAATTAGATTTGAAGAATTTTATAGTGGATGCAAAATTTATAAAATGATCTTTATTTCTATGATGTTTTAATAATTAGTATCCAGCTGAAAGTTTCAGAAAATAAAGAAAAAGAAAGTTACGATTTACATTAGTAACTCTATTCATTTACTTATGTTTGATTTATAGAAGAAAGTTCCATGGAGTACCCTTTATTTGGAGTATTGGAGTACTCCATCCCAACCGTTAATTTTATCTCCATCCAATGGCTGTTTTTTTTTTGTTGTTTTGTTTTTAATTAAAATCACAAGGGTATTTTTGTATATTTACATATAACAGATAAATCAGTTTTTGTTTTACGTTTGGGTCGAGTTTATCGAGGCTGGTGGTTACGTTTTTGAAGGCTAGCAGTTATGATCTTTCATGGATATCTCGAGGAATCACAGGCTTTTGTAAATACGTAGAAGATTGAAATTAAAAGTTTCTTGTTATTGCTTGCCTTTTGACAAAGTTATTCTAAAGAAAAACAAGTGTATTCTGCACTGTAATGGGTTTTGAGGAAGGGGGTTCAGGTAATTCTGCATTTTATATTGATGAAATAATTTGTTCTGCATTTATGTTCTGTAGATTCTTTTTGGCTATTCTTTGTATTTCACATGATTGAATGGTCGTAAATGTAATTTGTTTTATATTTCCATGTATCTTTTGTTCTGCAGTCAGGCACATGAAATTAATGTGGTTTGTAGAAATATTAAATTGATTGTTCTTGTCCGTATAGTTTTAGAAGTTGTTGTAGTCTATACTTTTCGCATTGAGAGGCTGCAAGTAAAGTGTTTAAAGTGAACTCCCAGGTGTTCATTTTCCATCAAATTTAAAACTGGATAAACTCAAATTTTTGTAAAATCAATATTTTTGTTGAGTTTGACCTAGTGAGAAAAATTGTTATTCACTAACAACAAATAGCAAATGTTATCCTTGAGCTACTATTTACGAAGATAATATTTTTATTTTAAAAGTAAGATAACAAATAGTGCTCACGGATTCATGTTTACGAAGGGGGTTATGGTTGTCCTGCAGAAGCAAATTATTATGTTTACGGATTCGCATTTTTTAGATAGAAACTTATTAATTATTCATTGTTGTCCTGCAGAAGCAAATTGTTCTTTCCGTGTATTTCGTAGTAGTGATTGCAGTAATAAGTTTAGTGCAATATTGCTAGTCATTTTTGTTTTGCAGTCGATATATAATTTTTTTGTTACTCATTTGTAGGGTCACAATGTAACCCACATATTGAATCATCTGATTCAGATGTGTCCATTTTTGACTCGGGTTTTGATATATCTGATAATGAGAGTTCAGAATCAGATGAGGTTGAGGTTGATTTTTGTAATGACGTTGAAGTTGAGCCTGTTGTTTTTGTTGCTCCCGATGGTAGGAAGTTATGGTCTTCTGTATGTGATGATAGTGTTAAACCTCATACTAATCAGTGTTTTCCGTCGTTGGATGATGCGTTCAAGTTTTATTTTAGATATGGTAAAGTTTGTGGTTTTGATGTTCGTCAATCAACAAAAAAATCTGGTGTTGGTGGTGATTTGTTGGCAAAATATGTTATGTGTAATCGTGGTGGCTCTCCCAATTATAAAAGTACTAAGCTAGTAGATGAAACCGTTGTTGATGGAACGCAAGGTCGTAGGAGGACGACATCTCGTAGATGTCATTGCAAAGCACGAATTTATTTGAAATTTATTGGTGGTAGAGGTTATGTTGTTATGAGCTTCATTGAGGAACATAATCATCCGCTTGCAACTGGGGACGATAGAAAGTTTTTAAAATGTAATAGGAATGTAACCCCTGCGCAACAGGATTTTATTATGGACTGTGCAAGAGTGAAGATTGGTGCAACCAGATCTCATGCTTTAGCTAAGGAGATGCACGGTTCGTATGATGATGTTGGGGCAACAGTTGCTGATTTTAAAAATTTTTCTAGGGACATTAAAGTTCGTATAGGAGATCATGATGCCGACATGATCCTGTCAAAATTCAAGCTGAAGAAGGAATCATCTAATAATGCTTTTTTCTATGACTACAAGGTAGATAAAAAAGGACGTTTGACAGGTCTTTTTTGGACGGATGCTGTTGGTCGTGCTAACTTTGATGTGTTTGGTGATATTGTATCGTTTGACCCTACATTCCGCACCAATAGGTAATTTTGTTCAGATTGCTTTATTGATTAAAATAAAAGTAGTTTTGCCTTTTTTTTTATAAGTGTTATGCAGTTTTTTTTGTTACAAAATAATTTTGTATTGTGGTTATAAACTTTGTTGGTGTTAACAGTTTTTGTTATTTATAAATTTTACATTTTTATGTTAGGTACAACATGGTGTTTGTTCCTTTCACCGGAGTTGATAATCATTGGAAGAATGTTACATTTGCTGCCGGTCTTCTTGCGAAGGAGAATTATAAAAATTTTAAATGGCTTTTGCTTGCATTTAAGAAAGCAATGGGTCATGCTCCACCTTGTGTCATTACAGACCAGTGTCCTGCAATTAAAAAGGCCGTATCTAAATGGTGGCCTAAATCGAAACATCGTTTGTGCATGTGGCATATTATGAATAAGTTGCCGTCTAAGGTATGTATTTACGTTTCATTTTTTTTCCTTTTTTTTAGAAGTATAAAGTTTCGATGTTTATACCATATTTTAGGTTGGTCCTGCTCTTTCATCGAACAAGCAATTTGTGCAAAAATTGAAGTCTGCGGTATATTCAGATCATTTGTCACCTCAACAGTTTGAACAACGTTGGAATGCTGTTATCTCAGAATATGAGCTTGAGTCGAATACTTGGCTGACTGAAATGTATAATATGCGTGACCAATGGATTCCAGCATATTTTTCTGACATTGAAATGGCTGGCTTATTGAGAACTACCTCACGGTCTGAGAGTTCTAATTCCTTTTTCCAACACTTTCATGAGAGACGTGACACATCAGTAGAGTTTTATTCAAGTTTTGAGAGTGCTATGGACAAACAACGTCTGCGACATTCTGAGGATGATGCAAAATCTGATCAAATCCCCATAAATGGGTCGATAATGAGTATAGAGAAAGATGCATCCAGGTTGTATACTTTACAACTTTACTATCTTGTTAGAGAGGAAATTAAAGCAGCGTGTTGTGATGTTACTTTGGATCATATGTCAAGGGATGATGAGTCACGTTTTTTCAAGTTTAAGGACTATATGCTGGATGAAGAAATTTTTGAGGTGAATGATTTTATGTTCAGCACAATTGCATCAAAATTAGTTTGTTTCTTTTTATTTTTTGATTTGTATTTTATATGTCTGATACTCAGTAACTTGTATGTGATTATTGAGTTGCATAATTTTTTTTCCTTGCAGTTTGTTGGGATTTTACTTTTTTTACAAGTAGGTGATCATGTAATTATGCATCACAGCTGATGTTTTTTTTTTGTGTCAGAATTGTTTACCATGTCCTGCACTTTTCAAATTTTTACTTTATCAGTTTCACAGAATTTATATTTCTCAGTTGATTAGTATTCTGGTATACAATGTTGTTCTCTTGTTTGCATTTTCATATGAAATGTCTGGAATCTGTGTAATTAGTCTGTTTCATATTTGTGTTCCGTTCTATAATTTCAAGTGATGTTTGCCATATTTTTATTTATTAAGTGCATTTTTTTTTGTTTTCATTTATCGTTTATAATCTCAAATGTCAGATTTGTTCTTTTTAACTAATGATCACCATAGTTCTCAGTTGCTATTTGTTTATTTTTTCACTTTTGTGTTGATTATAAAATTGTTTTTAAATTTTTCAGGTTTCGGTTAGATTGGATGACTTCCATGTTGATTGCAGTTGCAAATTATATTTTCGAAGAGGATATCTTTGTAGGCATGCCTTTGCTGCGTTGATTCAGTGTCGTGTAAAAGAGATTCCACGAGAGTTTGTTAAGCCTCGCTGGACCAAAAATATATTGAAGCAGCAAGCTATCATTTCTGCGTATGAGGGTAGTGATAGTCGTGGTAACACAAGTGGAAGCAAGTCGAAGAGGTCTAGAGCTTGGTTCGAGTTTAATAATTGTATGAACAATGCTGGGAATGATGATGTACAATTGGATTCAGTTATAAGTGGATTGCAGTCAATAAATGCTTCAATTACTAAGGGTTCTCAGCCAAATGTTGAGGGTACCAGTCACAGAGCAGATAGGTTCATTGTCCCAATGCTTGAATCAGAAGTTTCTGTTCAGAACCCAAACATAAGCAGGAACAAGGGTTGTGGTAGCCGTATAAAGAGTAGTAAGGAGATATCTATTGAATCAGGGAATGGAAGGAAATGTGGTCGTTGTGGAAGGTCAGGCCATAATACGAGAACCTGTAAGGGCAATTCAAACGCAACCTGTAAGGGCGATTCAAACGCAACTGGGAAATCATAATTTTTCTTTAAGAAACTGTCATTTCATGTATAAAATTATTATGACACTTGTTTTGCTTTATAATTTTAAGAATGTTCTTTACATTTTCTAATCACCATATATATTAATTTGGGCTTACATTAGAGGAATAGTTTTCTAACTTTATTCTGATTATAATATTTTTTTGTACTGCATGGTTTTAATTTTTTAATGTTATGTGTGTGGACATGTTGCACAATGGCTGAGTCAATAACCATTGCATAATATTCAGGGTGTAAATTAACATGAGGTTCTTCTTGTCAAAAAATGGGTTGATTTTTGAACTACTGTCCTCTAGTTACTTCTGTTATATCAAGGGATATGATACTTGTAGTACAATGTTTGAGTCTTTGGATTTATGATAGTTTCCTCACTGTGTCATTGTTACAAATTTGGTTAAAAACTATTTTAGCAATTTTATCAAGATAATTGTTTGGCTTAGGATAGTTTTGTCAGTGGTGTGCAATGGTAGGGAGTGAGAGATTCAGTTGTGCTTCCCTTTTTAGGGGAATTACTAGTGCTTCACTCTTTTCCCCTCTTGTACAAAAATTAAAAATAGATATAAAACATGAAATATAAAAATCTTGGTCAAAGTAGCATTTCAGTGCTTGCAATATGGAGGTGATAATATGGTGTGCTTAGGTTGTTTAGATACTAGATTATTATGCAGTCGACCATATAAAATATGCTGTAAATAGTTTTTGTTATAGCAATGCTATAAGTTAATGGTTTACAATGTTAAAGATGAAAATCAGAGCAAGTTGAATAAATATTGGAAATAAACATCAACATCATCCATACTATTGTTTCATAAAAAAAAACATCATCCATACTAGGGCATACAGTATTTATAAATCTTAGTAGCCATGATGCAAATGGTAATAAGGAAACTGAGTTGCTACATTATATTAATCCAAAGCAATTGAAAACACGGTTTTGCTGCTTTATGCCAGATGTGATGCAGATTCTAGAATTGATTTTCGGTTGACATTGCGGGACCATGTCAGGATCTTGTGCGAGTAAATAACCCTTAGCTTGTTCAGCAATGAAATTTGGTTTTCCTGTCAAAGTAGATTACATGTTTGTTATTTACTGTTTTATCCAATCATATATTGCACTTTAATTTTAAGCAATGATATATGTGCTTACTTTCTCAGTGCGCAATCCAACTTTCCATGCAAGTAAGCTCCCCATGTATGTCTCCAAATGTCGCATTGCAAATATCCCGCAGTCCACCATATTACTCTCTGTTTGCCATCCCGTTCGAATCAGTCTTGGTCTCAGCTTCAGCAATTCTGGGTATGTTGGTATATTGTATATTGAGATCCACTGACAGAACAACGCATGCTGCGCATTATACAATAGACAAGTCATGTACATATCAAATCGTATCTGGTCTAAGATTTTATGTTTATACTACAATGAAAAACAATTCTTACCAATCGATCTGGTAGATCACCATATGTCTCCTCTATACTGGCAATGGGCACTCTGTTGTCAAGGATATCCCAACGTGGTTTTTTTGTATTGTAACATATGATAAAATGATGTAATGATTGGTACACCGGGAAGAAGAACTGCGTACGAAACAAATTTTTGTATTATGTATTAAAGTTCCACATGTTACAAATTGAATGGTCATGAAAAAAAATTATTTATTACATTTTATACTTAGAGGAGATGTAAATACCAAGTCATAATCTTTGACATCGTAATGTCTTTTTTGCAGATCTGCCACAGTTGCCAATACAACATCCATGTTGTCACAGAAGGTTGCATCCCGATGCATTGCTGCATGTGTGTCCCCATCAGGTACCTTCATACCAAGCGGGCCAAGCTGCATATAATATTTTTTAATAAATGTCCATTTGACTACCCGTTATTTGTTCGTAGTTTTCACTTTATATTTAAAAAAAATAAGAGTCTTACTGTAGTTTCAGTAGTCATAAATAGTCTTAATGGAGATGCATCAGAACGGAGGTTCTCATCTTCATTCAGCAAGTAGGTCCACGTGTCGATCACTGTGGTTTCAACCATTTTGCTGTAGAACATGGATTGGAAGTGGGCTTTTGTACATTTTTTGTCATTCCACTCAAATATATTGTCCCTGCGACGAAGAATGATGAACATGATCCACATATATATCAGTTAAATAATAAAAATTGGCTACATGCATTACTTAATTCAAATATTTTATTACATGGACCAAACCAGTACATATATTTGGGAGAGCAACTTACTTTTTGTTTTGTTTATTCAGAAAAAGCCAATTCCAAACATTTTTTTCCTCCGTTGTCAGTGTATGGCCAATTACGTCCACTGGTCTATCAACATATGGAGACCTGCATATCTCCGTTGACCGTATGTCCCTGCGTGGTCGCGTCATTAGGGTTTTTTCGTGCATGGATTGTGGTCCGTGAAGCAACTCATGATCTGACATGGATATTTTATCCATAAAAACTGATGAACCTAATGCCCCTGTCATTTCTGATTTTGCAATTCCTTCTATTTCTTTTTCAAGGTTCTTTGGACTAAATTGTGAAATTCCCAGGGAGTAGTTGGGAATGAAATTTACATCATCATCCATCGGTGTTTTGTTACTTGGTGTTTCCATCGCTATACCAAGTGGTAGGTTCTTTGATATTGGACTTGCAGCTGCAAACATATGGATGTATTTTCCATACTTTTTTTTAAGTTCTGCAATCCTTGGATTATGGTGGTATAGGGCATAAGTAACTTCGAACTCAGTCAAGCACCTTTCATATATGTCTACAAAATCCTTTAGATTTTTTTCAAATCTTTCAACATAAGCCTGTAATGATAGTTTTTATTGCAGAGTTAATTTATTGCCACACTACAATAAAGTTTTAGTAAATATTTTTTAAAATTTGCAAACATACCTCCTCCTCAAAGTGCTTGTCAATTTCCTCGTCCATTCTTGTCTGTGTATTCTGCTGCATTATCTCACTAGTGTTTGTAATCTACGTTCATATTTTACATGGTGTCATATTCATGATTTAAATTCATGTCAGACTTGGATAGTAAATATTTGAGGATAGTTGTACCTGCTCTCCAGCAATTGGGAGTGTGTTTCTCCTTGTCTTTGAATTCATTTGTGTATTGATCTGCAGTCATATCTATGGGTGATTCAACATTTGTTTCTAAATCTTTCTTCTCACCGAACAACATTCTCTGTCAAGGTGATAACACAACATTCTCTGTAAATAATTAATTTCATAAAGAATTTTCAAGGAAAATTTTGTATTGAATGAATTTTCAACAATGAATTTTTTTACCCAATATTCTTCAGCTGTCATCCAAGTCCTTTTCTTAGGCAATAAGGAAGTGGTTGCATTATCCACTTTTTGCATTCCATAGTGTTCCTATTAAAAAATTATTTTAGTATGTTTGGAAAGTGCAGATCTCAAAATAATAATTATGCCGTATAAATATTGGTTTTTTCTTACTGTGTTTGTCTCCTTGATTGTAGTGCCATCAATTCCCTGGTCGAAGTAATCTATCTCCATTTCTTCAGTACCCTATCGCAAAGGATTCAAATTCTTGTATATGAGTTCCGCAGTCTAAATTATTTTTATCAGCACCTAATTAGAGTAAGATACGTGCACTTGTAAAACATAATCAGAAAATCTGGACACACACCTATAATATATAATAATGCAGGTTGTAGTTTACTACAATTAAAAATAATAATGCACACACGAACCAACAGAAAAGTGGGAGGGATATGCAGAGTTATAGCAATACTTAACTCATTGTATCATTGTGTATATTCATAACAATTACCAGTTTGAGAAGATTTGGTTGTTCCCGGTCGAACAAAATTAAGTTGTTGTCCAATATAGAAATAATAAAGTGCTTTGCCCCCGATTATATTAAAGGAATTTTTTTTACCTCTTCAACTTCATTTCCATGTCTGTCCTCTATGTCTTCCAAGTCACTCATTGTTATTTTTGCATTTTCCTGATGATGTTCCAGATGGGGATCCTGCAAAATGTTTAAATTATCACTTTGTTCACTTTTTTTGTAGGATATTTAATTTTCCATGTTTAAAATTTGTCAATCAAGGAATACCATCTGTACTACTAATTGAATGACATTTATAATATATGTTTAGCATTTATGTTCCATGTCATTTGCCATTACGTAGAAGCATAATACATTAGATAAAAATAGTAAACTGGTTTTTTCCCATTATATTAAAGTATATGTTCTTGCCTCTTCAGCTTCATGTCCACGCATCTCCTCTTTATCCATGGAGGCACTCCTAGATAGTTCTGCATTTTCATCATGATGTACCAAATTTGGGTCCTGCAACAAGTATAAACGATCAATTTGTTCATTAATTTTTTAAATATTTATTTTCTTAAATTAAATGTCATTTAATATTTTTTTCTAAACCAGCTATGTTGCATTTTATTTGCCAAAATAAAGCAGTCATAATTCACTAGATAGGAAAATTAAAGTGCTTTTTTCACCATTATATTAATGTATTATTTTTTACCTCTTGAACTTCAAGTACATGTCCATCCTCTATTTCCACCAAGGCACTCATAGTTAGCTCTTTATTTTCCTCACAATGTACCATCTTGGGGTCCTGCAACATGTAAAAAATGATCACTTTATACATTTCTTATTGGAATATTTAATTACATATTTGGTTTTATATTTTTCAATCAAGAAATACTTTGGGCTTATCTGTCAACTCCACTAGGTGACCCTCTCCAAAGCATTTTTTATCTAGGTCATGTTTTTGGCGTTGCTTCAGCATCATGTCTGACCAGCCACGGTATGCCGGATGCGTTTGTATGACGTAGACAGTGCCTGGATTTCTTACTGTACATGCGTACAGATACTGCATAACATTAGCAGTAGAGTTAGTATTGCATTCAAAATAATTTGATTTTAAAAAGCAACTATGGTTTTTATTTTTTAACAACAATATAGGTATAGATTATATAACTTACTATCAAAAGTGGAAGTGATCCTGCAAAGTTTCTTTTTGGATCTGCCTCCCAATAACCATGTGTTTCCTTCAACTTGTCAATCACTAATTTGCACCAGTTGTAGTCGTCACACTTATCAATATTACCACTGAAGCTCAATATATCTCGCTTGAGGAAACTGTTTTGATTTGATTCTACAAAGAAATTGTAGAACAAAACTAGAAAATTCCACTTAAAAATCTCATCAGCTTGGGGTGATTGCAGTATCTTGTTCCGCACCTTAATCGGTGTTATCTTCGAGCTTGCCTCTTCTGTGAACTGTTGTGCCCAAATCCCTAATGATGACTTTTTTGCATTAAACATAATAGTCTCCTTACCCATTGGCAGACCATAAATTTGGTTAACAGTCCTCTCATTGATCTTTATGCTACGAGCTTTCACATTTAAACTGCATGTTGTGCTATTGAATGCCTTAACCACATTGTACCCAAGCTTGTGTGTGTAACTCTCCATCCGAAAGTTGACTAATTCTCCAAACCCTGTTGTTTTTACCCATTCCAACTGTGATGCGGATAAGTTTGTAATGACATCCGTCATAATTGATGGTGAAAATTTTTTCTGGATGTATTGGTCATATGTCCTTGGGACTTTCTTTGACAACTTAACCTTGCTTGTTCGTTTCGTATTGTCCTTTGCTACAAGTTTCTTTTTCACTCTCACTGAGGCATTACTTTTTGTTTTTTCCCCAAGCACATCTGTATCCTGCAATAGAGTTTTGTTGCACTTAGTACAGGATTTTGTTTTTTTTCCCTTTTTTTTCACATTAATAACAATGTACATACCTCTTTCTGTTGTATTCTGTTGCATGTCTGCGTTATCAGTCTTTTGTCAAAATTTCGCATATGATTACTTCGGGTACGCCCTGCAGATTGAGTATCAACCTAGAAGAGAATTAATTTTTTAGTGTGTTACCTTAAAAGAGTATTATGCCACCAATACAACCTCATACTACACTATTAAGACCTTATATGTTTTACCTTTATAATTGAACTACGTTCCCCATCTTGCTTTGGAGCTCCCACACATTCAAGTGAATGTACTTGTTGTTTTGTACGTCCTCCAAATTTAAGTGAAAGATGTGATTTGCGCTTTGTTGAACTCCTCCCAACAACGGTTGAGTTACTTTTTTCAACTAAATATTCAGCGGGAGTCACGAAATCTTCATCATCATCGCTGGAATTATTTTTATTCCCAACATTAGAAAGATCAGTCAATTTCTCCTGTTTTTTTGCTTGCTTTTTTGGATTGCGGTCTATGTCATGTTTAGTTATCCCAAGCTGCATGGTGTACATGAAATAAAGTAATATCATTCTATATTCAAATGTCAAATTTAAAATAATGTTTGAATCTGTAAAATCATGATACCAGCGCGTATTTTATTACCTGATAGTCATCATCAATTGTATTGCACTTTGTTTTTTTGCTTCGTCCCCATTCATTTCTTATATCTAGTTCGTCCATATCACTTTCAGTAGTTGTTCTGTACCTAGCTTCACTCTGTTCCGCATGCTTAGTTTTTCCAGTGCTTGTTAGTGCGGTATTGCCATCCCCAAAGGCATTGTTTTCCATTGTTGACCCTGAGTCCAAGTTTATATAGATTGGTGGTTTTTTTGGCCAATTGTGTACCCAAAGACTTTCAATAAGTCTATTGCTTCGTCTTCTTCCTGAAAATTACAACTTATGTTAGCTGTAGATGTTTTATTCAATAAAAAACGTTTTCCTTGTTTATCATTAGCTTAAAACTGCAACTACATATCATTTTGTAATAAATATAGTACACGCATTCTCACAATACAAATGGTGGTTTTCCAGGATGTAGTAGTAATACAATGTGTCTCAAACACAATAAATATGAACATTTGTAGGGGTTTTTTTTTACGTTATTGTAAGGTGTTAGCACATATGTTTAAACATGAGTAGTGCATCATTCATTGTAGTTTATGTCAGTTGAATAAACTTGTTATTCACTTTGCAAAATGGAAATATCTCATTCATCCACATGTGCACAGAACAGAGTTTTATTACACACTAAAAGCAGTCTTTTTGTCAATTTTTTTTATAATGTAAAAATCACAAGCAACAACATATAAACATATGTTACTCAATGTTATTATGTTTTGCAAAGGCAGTAATCAGCTAATTGTGATAGTTTATGAAATTTTGGCTAAAGGTATATAGTACTACACTGCCTAGACACAACAATCAACCAATGTAATTTTGTTTTAATTGTTCCAAGCTGGGAAATTTTAAAGCAATTTTCCAAATACAGACAATATTGCCAACATTCAATCTACTTAAATTGTTCAATTGCAGAACTTTAAACTTCTATTGATAAACTAAAATTGTATCTTTTAACTTCTCATCACTTCATCTCTACCCATACTATTTTTTTTCCCCCAATCCACAATCTGAATGCATAAATAAATTATATGCAACCTACTTGTTCAATTTCATACATCCTAAAAAATTAATAAAAATTGCACATTTATACTATTCTCATCTATAAAAAAAAATTACATGCAATACACAGGAAGACATTTCATAAAAACAAACTTCTGCGTTTTCAAACAATCTAAGTTTTGCAGAACTTTTTGTTTTGTCATTAACCTTTGTAGGATTTGATAAAGCAATTTCAACATCTTTTGATAACCATAATCAAAATATTATGTCAATTAAAAATTTAAAAATGTTTCTGAGAAACTAGTTTCATACCTTCGCTCATAGTTCTTCAGTTAACTGAGGTATCGATTGGTTGATTCTCTTTGATGTGTAATTCGATCTATGAAGTTCCGCTTCTCCACTATTCTAGGTGGTTGGATATGCTTGAAATTATAACTGCCGTTGTGATAGAAGTGTACTGCGCTTTTACTGCAACTTCTACCCGTATTTTACATTAATTTTAAATAACGTATATGATGTGTTTGTCTTTGCAGTACTTTGCCCCTGATTCTCCAGTTAATTACGTAATTGCCATTAAAAATGAAAAGATCCTGACCACTGGATCTGTTATGATCTAACGGTGGTTATATAGTACTCTAGGTACTCCAAATTATTAGTACTCTATAGAGCCCAACTCTTGATTTATATTATCAAAGTATACTTTTTATTATTTGAACATAGATCAGTTGGATTAAATTAGATCCAACTGTTCTCATTTATTTATTTTTTATCATACTAGCTTATAACGTGCCACGCACGGTTTCTTTTTTTTAATATATAATTATATTAGTTTTTTTTATTTTATATGTTATTAATTTACATATCAAAATCTTGTTAGAAAATTGATATATAAGATTTAACACATTCGACTTAATATTTGTACTCTATCTTGATTTTTTTTTTAACTCGATATTGAATTCTTAAAATTTGATTTGGATAGTGATGTTTTAACAATTATATATTTTCCAATTAAACCAACATAGAAACAAAAGAGAGAAAAAATTGACGATTTTTTACGTTGAAAATTATATTCGATTTATAAATTCTACTTATAATTCGTTTTGATTAATAAAGTACCCTAGTTATTATTTGAAAATTGTTCTACTAACAACCAAATACAATTTTAATTATAAGTACAGGAGAGATTTTGTCTAAAATTTTGATAATCGGTAGTCTGGTCCTCCGTTTGACAAAATAAGTAAGAATCGTTAGAACTTAAAATAAATAGATGAAAATAGTTGGATCTAGCATAATTTTTTTTATTTTTAATATGTTATGAACTAAAAAGTGTGTTTATATTGAAATAAAAAAAGGTATATTTCAATAATTTAAATCATAAATAATTAGGTTGTTGAATGATATTGTCAATGTAGGTATTCTACAATGAATAGGATTAATGCAGATGTAATAATCGTAAAATTCTCATAATAATTCAAGTCTCTTTTCAATAAATTTTCGTAAGAATTAAATTTTGTTTTAATTATTAAGTAGAGGTGCTTGCAAATATTTATTTTGTGCACTACTAGACTTTAACGATTATTTAGCACCGCGCTACACTTCTATTAGTTCGTGTGTAATTATTATCATTGTGACCATTATAGTAATTGTAATTATTATTACTTTTATTGCTACTAAATTTTATTTAATTCGGATTTTTACGAGTTAATTAGCAAATATTAGTATTTCTTTTAAATTATTAATGAGGAGCATATTATTTTACTACTTGAGTTGAAATTTAGCCCAAAAGATGAGAGTTTCGAAGGAGGGAGAGACGAGAGTTTCGAAGGAGAGAGAGAGAGAGAGCAGAGAGAGAGGCGGAGATGGAGGGGGAAGCCGCTGGCACCGCCATGGCGTCCGGTCGGCGACCCGAGGAGGAAGAAGACGATGGGGGGTGTGTGTATATTTTATTCTTTTATTTTGTTGAATTATTTATAATATTATGCAATTAATTGTTAATTGATAATTTTGAGATTTAATTGTGATTTGGATTCATAATAAAATGGGTTTTTAAAAGAAAAGTGAATTTAGAGTTTATTTTAAAAAGGGTATCATCAACTTGCTTTAATGCTGATTAAAAATGATGGTTTTGTAATGTTAGGAAGAAAAGAAGGGGATTGGACCATTAATTGACTTAGAGAATTTTTAACAAATTGAGAATTCTAGTTTATTAATAAAGGTTTTTCAAGAGTTAAATTTAATTTAGAAATGTAATAAAGATGAGCACTTGCACCATTCTATTTGAGGAATAAAATAAGGATTTTTTTTATTAGAGACTTAATTAAAATTTGAGAATTTAGATAATTAAAGAGGATTTTATAAGTGCCTTCTTATTTTGAGATATGAATTGCGAGAACCAATTTAATTTAGAAGTACGATTTAAATAATAAATCGTTAGCGACAATTTAGAAAATAAATTAGAGACCTTTTTGAAAATCTCTGTTACGAATAAACAGAGTGAGACTTTCACGAATAATTTGTTTTGCATAATGTATAAAACCAGAGATATTAAAATTTAATAGGAAAAAACGAATAGAGCCTCCATTTAATTCATTCTACCTTGCGAATAAAGGCATTAATGAGATTTTAAACTTACGAGAATATTCCTAATTATATGTTCGAGAATTATTTATTTATCAAGAACATGACTACCGAATTATTTTGACATTTCGTGAGTAAATTCTTACCCGAGTACTAAAATCATTATGATAAATTATTATAGAGATTCTTTCTGTGAATTGAGATTTTCTCTCGTGGCTAACGCTTTTAATTATTCGGTACTTGTAGCATCGAGATAGTGGCAAGTTCATTCCTACCCTAACTCTGGGAAACTTTGTATTTCTGTCATATTATTTATTCCATATTTATTTTCGAGCTATCAATTATGAGAATTATCTGTTACCTTTTACGATGCAATAATTTCTTTTGAGTATTATTTCTCGTTAAATATTCGATACTGTTAATTTAGTTACTTGCGAATTATACTCCTTATAAGCGTAGAAACAAATTCGTTACTATCGGGTCGATCTCATTAATTCCAGACGACTATTATTTTTGATTCAGGGAAACTAATCTCATTCGTTCGAGATGGTTAAATTCATTCTTTCCGGTTGAATTTATTGTACAAATTCAACAATATTTATTGATTATCTTTTAGTTGGTTCATTGTCCGAATCAACCAATAGGAGTATACTATTTAAATCGTTAGAGTTTTACTCTTTGATCAAGTGAAAAATACTCTATTTAACGTTCATCAATTTTGAGTATTATAATTATTCGAGTAGTGCTACTTGTTCAGTACGACTCATTATGTTTCATTTTAAGACTATTCTCATTATTTCGAGATAGTTGCCTTTCTTATCAAGGGTTGGTACTTTGTTCGTGTCAATCAATTAAATATGTTTATTGAGAGTTACATCAGTCCATTGTTCGGATTGGTGGTATATTGAGTAAAACTGGTAGTCCGCCAGATCAATTAAATATTTTCCTGTGAAGTTTATCTCAAAATATCAGTTCATTAAATGTTCGGGAATTCTGTATTCTACTGGTCAATTTTGGGAAAGAGGCCCATTATAGAGAAAGAGAGACTCGTGAACCGTTTTAAGGACACGAGAATATTTAGACACTATGATGCCAGGGTTGATATAATCACCTACTATGATGCTAGCATTCATACTATATATTATATTCGTTGATATTGTATTGTAGCCGTGATCGGGCGAAGTGCGGTGTTATTGGAGGATGGTATTCCCGGTCGGATAGTTGATCGCCCCGCCGAGATACCGAAAGGATGGAAGACCAGTTATTCTTTTATCATGAGTCATCAGAGTTTCACAAAAAGAGTCATTTCGAGTATTCTATTTTCGAGACGAGTCTTGAGTCAATTATCAGATTTCTGATATCTTAACTGTTTCTTAAATTTCGAGTATTTCTTTCGAAATATATATATTACTATATTTATGTACCGAGCAAGGAGAGAATTTGCTGAGCACCATAGTTGCTCACTCTTGCTTTACAACATTTGTTCAGCTGTCAAGAAAGAAATATGTGAGACGTCCAGCCAAGGATCCAGAGGAAAGGGAAAAGCTCCAGGCTATGCTGACAAGGACCAGAATGACCAACTGGAACCTTTTATCTTTTCTACCTTTATAGACTTTTGTAAGATATTATCCGGAGATGTAATAATCGAATTGTAATAAGTGTGAGACCGATCTTGGACCTGTGGAGTGGGACTGTTCCGCTCTGTTGTAATAAAGATTTTATTAATATTGAGCTAACGTGTGTTGCAGGATGCTGAGACCTGATGTGACGACCCGGGTCCCCGGACAGGGCGGATTTGGGGGGCGTCACAGCAAAAATAATAACTACTCCCTCCGTCCCACCATATTCTATACAGTTGTTTTCACTGCTTGCCACGCATTTTAAGGTTACTGTAAAGTATAGTTCCATAA
This sequence comes from Kitagawia praeruptora, assembly GCA_037693485.1. NCBI lineage: Eukaryota > Viridiplantae > Streptophyta > Magnoliopsida > Apiales > Apiaceae > Kitagawia > Kitagawia praeruptora. The sequence continues at coordinate 1,813,293 of CM075348.1, read as the reverse complement.
CTTATTTTTAAAATTTTATTTTTTTGTATAAAAATTTAACATACCTATTTTTATACAAAAAAAAATAAAATTTAAAAAATAAGTTATAGAAATATCCTTAAAATGCACCTTAAAATGCGTGCCACACCCCCGTCCCCCAATGTATAGTTTCTGCTGGGACACAGGGAGTATATTTTTTCTTGATATTCTGAGTGTTTCCATTTGAATCGTAACTAAATTAAATATAATTTAATGAGCTTCACATGGATTGTAAATCATCCAAATCTGATTTCTAGATTTCAAGATAGAGTCTAAATAATAAATAAGAATTTTTTAAATACTTATAAAAAATAAATAAAATTTAATTCTAATGCACCCTTTTTTAATTATATCTTTTTCAGATTAAAATTTTCTTTTTAAAATTCAATTCTAATACAACCTTTTTTAATTATATCATTTTTAGATTATAATTTCTCTTTTAAAATTCACTTTTGATGCAATATTTTTTAATTATATCCTTTTTTAGATTATAATTTTCTCTTTTAATATAACTAGCTTAAAACCCGTGCGATGCACGGATTTCTTTTAATATTATATGATTTTTTTATTAATTTGAAATATATTTTTTAAAATATGAATTTTGGAGACTTAAAATTTTAAATGAGATGATTTGATAATAATTATATAAATGTTATTCGTGATATTTCTAGGAAAAAGAGAGATTTTAGTTAGAAAATATTGATAAGATGATAAATTTTAGTTGAGAAAGGTAATCGGTTAATTATAAGTACTTATAAAATTATTATTTAATTTTATTAAATAGAATGTCGTGATTTAATTGGAAAAATAGATGTCTTAGTTAGAAAAAATAAAAAAGGAAACATGTTTTAGGTGAAAAAGGTAATTAGTTTATGGTAATTATAATTCAATTATGTAATTTTACTAAACAAAATTGCTCGTAATGTTTTAAGAAAAGGAAAAATTAATGTTGCCCACTTGCCCGTGATATTTTTAGAAAAAAAGGATTTTTAGTTTGAAAATATAGAAAAGATGATACATTTTAGCTAAAAAACTTAATCGGTTAATTATTATTTTTTTTTTTGCTAAGTTAATCGGTTAATTATTAATATTATAATATTATTTTTTATTTTACTAAATAGAACCGCCCGTGATATAATTGAAGAAAGACAGATTTTAGGTAGAGAAAATAGAAAAGGTAATGTGAAAATTAAAAAGATGACATGTTTTAGCTGAAAAAGGTAATTGATTATGTTATAGTAATTATAATTTAGTTTATGTTATTTTACTAAATTAAATTGCTCATAGTGTCTTTAGATAGTGAGAAATTAGTGTTGCCCGTGATATTTTTAGGAAAAAAAAATTTAATTATGAAATATGAAAAAGATGATATGTTTTAGCTGAAAAAGGTAATCGGTAATTATTAGTATTATAGTATTATTATTTATTTTATTAAATAGAAACACCCGTAATATAATTGGAAAAGGAAATATTTTAGTTACAGAATAGAGAAAATGTAACATATTTTGGTTGAAAAAGGTAATTGATTAGTTAATATTAATTATAATATGATTATGTTATTTAATTAAACAAAATTGCTCGTAGTGTTTATAAGAAAGGAGAAATTTTAGTTAGATACAATATAAAAGATATTGTGATTTACCTGAAAATGAAAATTAATTAGTTAGTGAAAAATAGAAAATGTAATTTGTTTAATCTAAAAAAGGAAATTAATTAGTTAATATCATGGATTTTATTTGTAATTAAGTAAGGTTAAATAAGTAAAATCATCAGGTACCGTATCGACCAACCAAACTTTTAATGTTTCGGCTTTTATATAATAGTAGCTTATAACCCGTGCGATGCACAGATTTTTTTTGATATGAAACAAATTTTATTTTATGTTATAAATATATTTTTATATAATCATTATTTATAATATTTTAATTTTAATTTTAATATTAATAATTTAATATAAATTTAATTAATGATATGCATGGTTTAAAACTTATATTATAAAATTTTAAAATAAATATGTCTTTGATAGGATTCGAACCTTGAATATAATATATTTAATCATTAGATCTAACGATTTTGATTTTTTACTAAAAAATCTAATGGTTATTATTCGTAGTATACAGATTTTTATTATATTTTGTTAGTGATTAGAAGATATGTGGTGAAATTTTTTGGTATATATTAATTATTGCTAGATATGATATGATTGGAAGATATGATATGATTGATGTTTTTAGGTGTTTATAAAAGGTAATATCTTCAACTAAAAGTAAATGTGAAAAACATGATCGTTTAATAATCGTTATTATATTATGTTATTATTTATTTTAGGTGTTTTAATAGTATAGATATTGTATATATTTTTCTTTATAATAAAGGTTAAATAAGTAAATTCACGATATACTAAGAAACATATACCAAAAAATAAGTTTCAAAATTTTTAATGTTTCGGCTAATGTTTTCTTATTATAAACAGCGTATACATGTTTTTAATATATTTATTAATAATTGAAAAATATGATATTATATTAATCTATACATATACACAACATCTTTGTATGCACCAATCTATGCATATATGTAATCAAAACCAAAAAAACCCTCTCGAAGTCAGACTTTTAATATATTAATTATTATAAGATTAGTTTTAAATTAAAAGGGTAACATGTTTTAATTTGAAAGAAAATATTAATGATTGGAAGATATGATACGATTGATGTTTTTAGGAGTTAATAAAAGATAATATCTTCAATTAAAAGTAAATGCGAAAAAAGGCAATTGACTACTTACCATTAATTTATATTATGTTATTATTTATTTTAGAAGTTTTAATAGTATAGATATCATATATATTTTTTTTTATAATAAAGGATAAATAAGTAAATTCACTTAGTACCAAAAAACATGTACCAAAACTTTCAATGTTTCGGAATTTATATAATAGTATAGATATAATCTTGATTGTCTATTTTTAAAAATATTATATTCTATGCACCTTTTTTAATTATATCCTTTTCAGATTATAATTTTCTTTTTAAAATTCAATTCTAATACAACCTTTTTTAATTATTTCATTTTTAGGTTATAATTTCCATTTTAAAATTCACTTTTGATGCAACATTTTCTAATTATATTCTTTTTAGAATAAATTTTTTTCTTTTAATATGATATAATCTTGACTGTCTATTTTTAAAAATATTAGATTCGACAGTTGAGATTATTTTGGTAGTACAATGACCAAAATTATGGATAAAATCCCTCTTATGCTTATTATATATAAGGATATAATGCTCCTTATTATTTTGACGATATATGACCAAATTCTGGATAAAATCTTTCCAAATAATGGTTGGTGAAATTTGAATTGTAAATCTTTTTTGATATTTAGAACTAACAATATTAATATTTATTTATGAAACATTGTTAATAAAATTCGAATTTTATACCTCTGAAAAAGTAATTTACATATTTTAGAATATCTATGTTCTTATAACCATTTTTTTATGATACTTTAGGCCTGTTTGGCTTGACTTTTTTTAAGTCCTTATAAACTTATTTTCGGGTAAAAATTTCATATTTTGATAATTTTTTATATAAATATTTAATTTATGTTTGAGATTCTATAATTTGCAAAAAAAAGTTAACTTTTTTCTGGAAAAAGTTAGAAATCTCCAATTTTGTCTTAAAATAAGTTGACTTATTCTGAAAAAAAAGTTCCCCCAAACATTCCCTTTGTAATGTCCCATCCGTATTTTTACAATTCAACACTTCCCAAAATAATACAATTTTTTGAATCTAAAATTTCAAATGTGTTATGTATATAATATATAATATAGTGAGAGTAAGATAGCAAGAGGGAAAGTTAGATAGAAGAGAGAAGGGAGATCATTCTATTATTTCTCATATCAAAACAATGTACATGTGAGGCTATATATAGCCTATCAAATTATAAGTTACAATGCTATTGAAAGGTCAAGAGTTGGAGGAGTTACAAGGATAATGTAAAGCTAAGGGTTGGAGTTATAATGGTAGTTGTAAAGCTAAGAGTCATACAATAATATATAACACTCCCCCTTGGATGACTCGCATAAACATCATGCCTCGTTAAAACCTTACTAGGAAAAACCCCGTGGGAAAAACCCTAGTGAAGGAAAAAGAGTACATGTGTTTGTACATAATGTAATGTAAAAGAAGTATCATGTCTCCCCCTCATTTCAATATATCTCAATCTTACACATTCCACTCTTATTTACCAATTTCTCAAAAGATGATGTAGGAAGTGCTTTTGTGAACAAATCTGCTGGATTTTCTGATGACAGAATTTGACAGACATCAATTTCTCCCCTTTGCTGAAGCTCATGAGTGAAGAAAAAACTTTGGATCAATGTGCTTCGTCCTATCATCTTTAATATCAGATCTCCAATCTTAACCATATACATAGATGACCATCATCATGGGTTGCCAGAATCACGATACAGTCATAAGAAGTGTCTGCATTTGTTAATTTCATAGCATACAAAATAATAATATCTCCACCATATTTTAGTACATATTCAATATGAGATCAAAATTATGAGAATTAGAGTAAACATTTTGCTCCCGCAAAATCAGTTTAAACCCTTAGGTTAGTGGAGATCAAAATTTTCTTCATGTACCTTTAAGATTCTCATACCTTCAAACTGGATATACTGTAAAGTCTTCTAGTAAATTTATTAATTATATCGGGACATATACAATTAACAAGATAAATTAGTATCTTACTGCATTATGTGGTACTTCAGGACCAATAATTTTCTTCACAATATTGACTAGTCTTCCTTCACGGAAGAAGTTATGTTTCTCCCACAAAATGTTTATTGCTTCAGAAAAATTCCAAAGTAATAGGTAAACTTCATAGCTTACCAAACAAATAAATAATCTCAATGTATTTTATTTATAAGGTGAAACTCATTCGAATGTAAATTAGAAACACATTCTAATTTCCATCCACTCTGGCCAGAGATTTTTATGAGTTATCACCTATAATCTTATAATACATAAAACATCTCATTCCGGAATAATTTAATGTTGGACTTCTGGTCCATATTAGTTCTCGAGAATTTAATTCACTGCTTCCAGCAGTTTATATCCTTCCAGGATTATGTCAAGTGGGTCTGTAAAACGTTCACATACTCAATCTTATATTGCTAGACTTTACCCATCATATAATTATATCCACCACAAGATAAAATCTCTTCGTAATCAATACAAGATCATTGTACAACTACATGAGCTTATCTTTCGTAAATAATTTCTTTCCTTTCCACACATGTATCTGCTCACATCCCACTGACATGACACATTTAGGTGTGAAAACTGCAGTTCTAAAAATATTTCTCTACTTTTAAGAGATAAAATTTCTTATAGAGTGTCACATTCACAACTTCAGGTGTGCGGACTTCAGGTTCAATTTTTTTTTTTCTCTTTGCAAGAGATTATTTTTTTCTTATATCTTTAGCCAATCTTTTCTAAATTCAAAAGAGATTATTTTCTGATCCTCGTTATTATCCATAACCTCAAGTATTAAATTTCATATTGTCGACGTCGATTTGATTAATGGTTCCATATTATTCTAGACATGACACAATTTATTGAGATCTCACAATTTTTCAGGTACCTTCATCATTTTTTTTCATGTCTAAAATCTCTTCTGGAGATCATTCAAAAGTTATCCATTTTTCGATTTAGCCATCATCAATCACTGCTCCGTTTTACTTTTAAGGATATACATAGTTTTGTTATGGAACCCGTTGGTCTATCACGCTTCAGGCGTTCTTTAGACACATTAGCTTCTTGAGGTTGTCCTTATGGGACATATTTATTTGGAGCATGTGTAGCTGGTATATGTAATATAGCAATTCTTTCAGGTCAGCATATGTATGTCTGGCAACAATTAAAAAATGTAAATAAATGAACTTTTGGTTCGTATTCTTTACTATGAGGATCAAGATGAGGCAATGATAACTAATATATTACCAGCTATTTAGCTTCTCCCCCTGATTTTGGGAAAACAAACACATTAGACCAAGTCATAAACATATACACATAGATGGTACCAAACTAATAACCACTCATGTATAATGTATACCCAATTTAACCATCAATTTCAGTGTTGTGGTGGAACAATCTGAGCTGATCAAAAAACTGTTCATGACGGGGAGAAATTATGATAATTAGATAGCTAGATGTGAATCAAAATGAGCCACAATATATTCGATAATTTTCAATGGACGATAAATTTCATTGAGAACTTGAGTAGTAGACTCACCAAATGTATATTCTAGTTTTGATTAATCTGACTCACAAACTTCAGGTTGTGAGTATATAACAACTAGACATTTAACCATATAGTTCATAATCAATTTGCCTTATTAACATATATTTTGAGAAGAATCTTCCAGTTCTTCGATAAACGTGAATCTTCTAGTTCTTCGATAAACGTCCATATAAAATTTCAATTAATATTCACATCTTTTATAAAATTGGCATGGTTTAGTCATACCAACTATAAAGTTAGCAGTAGACTTCTGATTTACTTTAATACATATCTCAACGGTTTTTCTGTGTAATATGAAATATCATAACCGCAATTTCGATTCTCTTTCACTTGGGAGAGTATAATAACATCAATAATATTAGATTTTTTTTTCACTCAATACCATGATAATAATATGCCTGCTCGATGTAACGAGACATCCAATATATACAATAATCCCCCTTTGGACGGCTCATGTTTTGTTGTATAGTATTGACACAAGTTATCTTTATTCTTTAGAGGATGTCCATTCAATAATTCTTCGCATTATTGTTGAACCCGGATGGCCTAATCGATCATGCCACATAAGAAAATTTCCCGGGTCAGATATTTTTTTTTTGGCTCATTAACATGTGTGTCTTCACTGGATTAATAAAGGTATAATATAATCCAGATTTATACGATGGGAGTTTTTCATTATTTGCTTCCTCCAAGAGATTATAGACGTGATACATAGATATTCATCGTCATTTTCATTTGTTGTCTCAATATGCTAGCCATTGTAGCGTATATCTTTGAAACTCAAAAGGTTTCTTTTTGATCGGGTAGAGAACATGTCATTTTCAATAAATAAATGTGTACCATTAGGTAACACTATACTTGCTCTTCTGGAGCCTTCAATAATATCTAATGCAACCGATATTGTATTTACATTAGCTTTAGCTAATATGATATGTGAAAAATATTCTTTATTTTTCAAAATTGTATGTGTCGTTGCACTATCTACGAGACAAAATGATCCCTCATCTTTCATAGCACATAATGAGAGATTACTAGCCATATTTCTAAAAATTAGAAAAATAATAGAATGCATAAAGTAAAGCCAATCATTTTAGAGTTCAGATAGAAAATTTAAATTTTTAATAAACAAAGCAAAGCTTTATCATATGGCTTAACTATTGTCACCACCAGATTTGACCATCTCTTCATCCTCGTTCATGACATTGCTGTTATAGGAGCATGTTATTTGTATAGACCAGATTTTTCCATTATATCTTTATCGGTGATTCCCTCGCCACATAATTTCAATTGAGATGTAATTTTAAACATGGCTAAGTTATACTGGCTCAAAATTTTATAATCTTGCAATCGCAAGTGTAGCCAATCATAACGAGCTTTTGGGAGTATCACCGTTTTTTTATCATATCTTTCTTTGAGATCCTTCCAAAGAATTGATGGATCTTTAATAGTTAAATATTCGGTTTTTAGGCCTTTATCAAGGTGATGGCGAAAAAATATCATAGCCTTTGCCTTATCTTGTTCGAAGGTTTTATTTTCCTCTTTTATGGTGTCATCAAGGCCCATAACGCAAAGATGGATTTCGGCATCAAGAATCCATGTCAAATAATTATTGCCGGTGATATCAAGTGCATTGAACTCAAGTTTCGTAAGATTTGACATTGAAGTACTAATACAAAATAATATACAAATGGAATCCAATGAATATAAAATTTATAACATTTAGCATAATATAGGCTCTGAATATATTACTCATTGTATGGTAAAGCAATATGGTACTCTCTTATATGCAAATTTTAAATATAATACTTAGTCAACAAAGATGAATACAGAGAAGCTGATAATTCTAGAAAATGAAAGACCACACATCACATAAATTGATAAATTTTAGCAGAAACTAAAAATAGTGAAACTTGCTTAAAAAATGATATGTACCAGGTATCCATTTGTTATTAGTAAAGACCATGATACGTGTGATTTTCCTTTTCCTTCTTTTTATTTAGAAAAATGTTAAAGAAACAAAAAAAAAATTTACCAAAAACTTTTTCAAATGCCACATGTTTGATTTTAATTGGTTGGGAAAATAATAATGAGATGGGCCCCCATGTATTCACATAAATCACCCAATTAAAACATTACATGTGCTGTGCCGCATCATTTTGGTGAAAAATTTAGGAGACTTTTTTGGTCCCCTAGCATTGCTCTTTTATTTATTACTTGTCAAATTTGGTACACAAAAGAATTTAAGACCAGTGTCACAAAACAACAATAAGAGGTTCATCAAACATAGATTATACTCCATATTTTATCATGCAGAAGTTTGAATGTCCAAGTAGTGTCCAACAATTAAATAAAACAGAACATGCATAAATGAAGGATTTAGCCCAAGAACACAAGAAATACAAAGTATCAAATTATAATTTATTCCTAAAAAAATATCAATAGATTTTTTTTAATGGGGTGCAAACATTAAGATATTTTACAAAAAAGGAAAACACATCCAAACTAAATTATATATTACTTATAAGATGCAAGTACAATATTAAGATAATATTTAACATGCAAAATACTTGCAGATTTATATGTACAAATATGAAACAAATATTTTATGTTCACTAATCAAATTAAGTGATCAACAAAACCACATAAATTTGTATGATATCTAGTTCACAAACATTTCTTACAAGTTTAAATAAATGGATCAAGTAAGCTACAAGTTTTTCATGGAGAGGCAATTAAATAATATGGACAAAGATCATATAAACAATTCGGGGGTAGATTGCACATACAACACATACACATATAATAATCATATAAATTACTGTCCGTGACACATACCTAGAAGGCTAGAACTAGAAAGAATTTGATCCACTGTACTTTAACTGCCGTGCCGTGAATGATACTTCCTTCTCAATCTTTTATAACCCTCAGTTCTTGCTTCTAACTCCTTTGTATTGTGACGTAACAATCGTGCTGATAACGTGTTATGTATATAATATATAATATAGTGAGAGTAAGAGAGCAAGAGGGAAAGTTAGATAGAAGAGAGAAGGGAGATCATTCTATTATTTCTCATATCAAAACAATGTACATGTAAGGCTATATATAGCCTATCAAATTATAAGTTACAATGCTATTGAAAGGTCAAGAGTTGGAGGAGTTACAAGGATAATGTAAAGCTAAGGGTTGGAGTTATAATGGTAGTTGTAAAGCTAAGAGTCATACAATAATATATAACAAAATGGACCCTCTAATTTTTATTAATTCCCGCCATCTTTCTAATCTATTACTCAAATATTAATGAATCTTGCAATTAAATTTATCCACTTTTCTTACACTTTGTCATCATATTATCCTTATTTCTTAATCTATGTTCTCAATCCAAACTAATGTTAATAATTGGATGAGACGGAGAAGGAAGTATATAAAAGATATACATAAAAAATAATAGTATAGATAACAATGCAACATAAATATCTTTTAAAATTTTAATATTTCATAGAATCAAATCATCGCTTTAATATATATATATATATTTGTTCGAAAATCCTTTTATTTTTATTACATTTAAAATTTAAACAAATAATTGGTAAAATTTTAAATTCAACATTTATTTCATATTTTAATTATACAAACCGAAATTTAACAAATTATTGGTACAATTTTAAATTCAACATTTATTTTATATTTTAATTATACAAAACCGAACTAGTTTAATAGATACAATCTATCTTTCTATTACTATATATTATAGGAGAACACAAGGGTAAAATTTGCCATTTTAATGGCTGTTAAATGACTATTATGCCCTTCTATTTTTTATAATTACGTATATATCGCTATTTAGAAAGTTTTGCTAAAAAAAAGTTTATTTTTCTGTCTTCATTGGGTATCGAACCAGCTACCTCGTGATACATAGTTTATTGTTATGACCACTTGATCTACTTAGATTTCAATCTTCCTTTTAAAAATCTTAATACACAAACCATCACCTATTTTGTCATATATTTACTTTTCATGTTATAAATGCATTATATACAAGTTTCTTTGTCACACCATCACATGTGAGTTATTTATTAATAATTTTTTAAATATAAGAAATGAAGTTCATAAAGTTGAATTCCAAATTTTTGTTAGCACAAATTAAAAAAAAACAAAATAATATATATGTTAAATATTTAAATAAAATATGTAATTGAGTTATAATTAATTGCGATATTAATACTCTATAAGATAATGACGAATTTATGTCATTGTTGGATATCGGAACCAGTAATCTCATGATATATAATCACATTTATAGATCAAGAGTATGAGTAAAAGTGGATATTCACGAGAGGTCGTGGGTACCCGCAAAAATTTTTGATTGCGAGAAAAAGAAAATAATATCGTAAGGTCGTAATATGTAATTATATAAAATATAATAATCAATTAATTATAATCTATACAATTAAATAGATGGGTTTGAAAAAAATATATTTAAGAATAAGAAATTAGATTGGAGTAGTAAATTTGTGTAAAAAATTAAAAGATTTGTAAAATAGAACTTTTTACAATAAATGCATTAAATTGTGATAAACGAATATAATTTAGTTATAAATTAAAATTAAAATTAAAATATATAATAATCATAGATATAAGTTCATAATATACATGTAATTTATTAATTATCTTTTAAATATTACATTTATTTTTATATACTCAATAAGGAATTTATATCGGTCAATAAATATTTTTATCAAAATGTATAAATGAGTTTAAAACTAAATTTTTTAAAAATAAATTAAAATAAATAATATAACTAATAGAAAATTTAATTTAACGATTTATTAACAAGCCCGTGCCTTTCTGGGAAAGATTTATCGCACCTTTTAATTTTTTTAAATTTGATCTTAACCTTTCTGATTTAGATGTTGCAAAATTTGAATGGGAGTGGACTGATGTGTGGTTTCTACTTTGGAAAGAAAATAGGCACGCATGGTTTCTTCGGAATGTAACATCTATTATCTATTATATATATAATACCACAACATGTCACATTTTATTCCTCGCAAAGTTACTATTTTAGCCCTTCATTTTAATCCATTTTCAAAAAAATTGTTGTTGCTGAGAATCGAACCTAGGTTTTTCCATTCATATACACACCACCTTACCACTAGGCTAACCAAGCACATGTGTTATGTAAATCATAAAGGAAGGAAGGGACAGAGGGAGTTTGGTTGCAGGCTGGGTGTGAGTCCCTCTACAGTTGTATTTTTAAGATAGATACCCATCCAATAGCAGTTATGGTGTTTAATCTATTGCCTCCTCCATTTGCATGGCAACGTTCTTCAATATCATTGGATATTGCAAAAGTCTCTCTGCACAGCCGTATTTTTCCCTCTTCAGTTTTATGGTAGTGTGGGAAGATGAACTGCTGCTGGAAGCTGATGACGAGCTCTTTGAAATTTTCTAAATATGTCTCCAGGATCTTTCTGAGTCTGGATTTTCCATTATGTAGTTTTATGTTTTGCTTGTTTACCTTTGTTTTTGTCTCCGGGCCTTGAACTAGTTTACTCTAAGTTCTGGTCTGTGTGTTTGTGTTACTCCTACTACAACTGGAGCTTTGTTTTTTAATCAATTTGCTTTTCAAAAAAAAAAATCATAAATATGCTATGTATCTTGGGTGATAAATGAAGAATATTTGGTTTTGATTTCTAAGATAATTTTTTTTGTCAATTTCTAAGATATTTTATATGTTATAGTTTAGTATAAATTAGTGATATATGATATGTAGTGAACTTAGATATATACCACAACATGTCACATTTTGTTCATTGCAAAGTTACTATTTTGTCCCTTTATATATTTAATATACATCATTTAATAATTTTATATTCAATATGATTATGTAATATCTACTTTAATATTACGTAATTAATTAGAACAAACTAATAATAGTCATTAACTTTTAATAATTTATATTGGTGCATATATTTAGATTAAAATTATTGGGTAAATTATTATATAATTACGCCAATATATGAATAATACTTGTATAGAAATACTCATAAAATTCGAGAATCAGAACTAAACGATTGGGTTCACGATTAGGAATTAAGCCGGGGAATAACAAGAATAATAAAAGAATAATAATCATATGTATTTTAGTAATAATAGTATTTAATGTATTAGTCTAATTTGTAATAAAATATATTATTTAAAAGCTCATAGCGAGTAATCAGATTTAAATTCTCAGTTCTGAATAAAGTGAATTTAAATTCACAACTGAAAATATTGAATTAGATGACCATCTTAATAGATATTATAAATCTTAGATAATTGTAACAACCCGAAATTTTATGGATTATTATTATTATTATTTAAATATTTTACTGGTTTTTACATAGAGGAGGAATATGATAGTGGATATTTTGGAGAAGGAAAATTTTATATTTGATATCGTGTTTAAATGCTTATATGATGATTTATATGCGCTGTGTAAATTTTATTTGCATTTTGATGATTAAAATATATTTTAATCATGCAATATTGAGCTTGTGAGATTTTTGAAAAATTATTGGTGTTGATAAAAATCATTAAATCTTTTGTGTTATCATATTTATGATATTATTTAATTTTTAAAATTGTTTGGAGAATTATTTTGGGTGTTTAAGTATTTTAAAATGATTTTAAGAGTTATGTTGTATCTAAAGGATCAAATCTTGTAAAATTCATATTTAATTCATTTTTTTATCCTAGAAATATTTTAAAAATATGGGGAGATAGATAATTTTATTTTCTATATTTTAAAAAATGAAATTGAGATTTTTTTCAAATATTACCTAGTTATTTTCCATTTTATTAGGTATTTTTTTAAATCATTTTTAATTAGAAATGGAGTTGTGAAATCCCTAAATCAGCTAAGTTGGGGCTGCTCTGTTTCCAGTTGGTTTTTTTACCGAGTTCTCTAGAACTCTCTTCCAAATTCGGGACCAATCTACCTCTAACCTCTAAAACTCACTCTCAAATATCTCTCCTCTTATATCTCTCCCTTCCTGGGATAATTTCTCTTTTTCTCGAGCTCCCCCTTTCTCTCTTTTTCATCTAAACCGAGTGTGTGTACTGTATGTATGTGTTGCTGCGAGTATGGTGTACAAAGATGGGTGTGTGTATATAACAACTGAGTGGCGTATGTGTGTGTATTCAACTGCGTCTGTGTGTTGATATGGTGTTTGGGGGTTGGTAAATTAATGTGGATTGTACGAATAAGACTTGTATGTATGTTTTGGAGCTGCGGGTGTGGGTTCAGTGTTGTGAGTATCTATGTTTTGAGTGTAAGCAAGGAAGGAACCGCAAGGAGTGTGTGGGCCTGTGGCTGTGCGTGTGTATGGGTGGCCTGGTTTGTGTTGTTGTCTGTGATTATAGGCAGGGTGCGTGTTTATGGTGCAGGGCAGGTGTGTGCCCGTGAGAGTAGCAAAATGGTGGTGTGCATGTGATCATGTTCGTTTGGGTCTTGGGTGTATGTTCTCGTAAGTTTTCAGTATAATCGAGTTGTTCGGAATCATAGAGTTAATCGATAGTTGAGTTATAATCGTGGGTGAGTGATTTCGATTTTTGTAGTGTGTAAGTTAAGTTTTGATTCGAATCTTTCCGTACGGTCGAGGTTGTATAATTAGTTAATTGTGTTGATTTTAATTTATTGTAGTAGATTGGTTTTATCTTAAGTAGGATGATGTATAATTGTGGTAAGGAGTCATAATGATTTGATTCTGGAAGTTTTGGGTTTTGGTCGGAACTTTTGGTTGTCGGATTTTAGTAGTTTCCGATAACAAATTGTAAGTCTTGGAATTCGTTGGTTTTAACTGGTATTGTGGTTTTTATGAGTTTTCGTTTTGGTCGAAGTTTAGAACTTATTTTTATAGTCATGGTCTGTGTTATGTGATCTAGAGGTAGAAAGAAACGAGTATGTATGTATATAGGTATGTTGTGTTCAAGTGTGCAGGCTGATGGGTGTGTTTTGTGTACGTATTGGGTGTATTTGAATGCAGAGCAGAAGTGAGTGTGGTCATATTTGTGTTGTGGGAGTGTTAACAAGTATAAAAGTGAGAGTGTAAATATGCAAGTGGGTGTGTGCCGTATGTGCCTGGTGTGTGGTTGTATGCTTGAGCATGTACCTTTTGTGGTGAAATGCCGAGACACAGGGGAGGAAAAGAATTTAAGAAGAGGAAGAAAAGAAATGAAAGAATAAGAAAAGAAAATAGAAGAATTGTAAAAATTGTTAGAGTTAATTTGGTGAATTATGAGAATATTAGTTATATATTAGTGGTTTAATTTTGGGTTTTGGCAAATGGTCGGAGTTGAGGTGGTTTTTAAAAAAAAAATGAAATTGTTTACTATTATTGGTAAGTTGTATTTAGCTTTAGTATGTTGGTGGAAGTTAATAAAAAAATTTGTGGACGTCGGAGTTAATTAGTTGTTTTTAAAAATATTTAAGGTGCGTCTAATTGGTTATATGGTTTATATCATAAGATGTCATTAGGGATAAACGAAGTTTCGTTGGGTTATAGATTTGGATTGTCAAATTTCCTTTATTTCTGCGGGGAATTGAGTGGTGAATATTGACTTAGGTTTGTCGGTGGAGATAAGTCGATATCAAATGAAGAAGGATGAAGATGGGTGGAGTATTGGTTGCGGAGGTTAGATTCATTGTGATGTGTTTAACACGGGGAAACGTCTATGTTCAGAGGGGACATTTCAATTGTTTTCTTCCAACGGCGAAATTGTATGTTTGACTATAGAAGTTGACGCGCGGGCCTGATATCGGCAAATCAGACTCGTGGCAATCGCAAGAGCGTCTTACCAACGGATGATTGAAATAAAAGACTGTGATGCCGTAAGATAGAAGAAAGCAGTATTACTGCGACGTTACGTGATAGCTAAGGACCAGAGGCAAGTGTTACTATCCCTCACTTATTGTTCAAGTGAGTTATTTCTTTAATTTGTTACTGATATTGATGAGTAAATATATCTGTACCTGACTTATTGTTGAAAATTTGATTAAAATATTCTTTTAAATATCGATGATTTGTTGATGAATTACTTATTAAAATTGACTATTTCTACAATGATATTGTGAATCAATGATACTTCCTAGTTGAAAGTAAAACCAAACCAACTGTTTAGCTAGTCGGGATCCCACTAGTAAAACATTGAATCTATCATGTCTGGATACTCAGTTCATATATATATATATATATATATATTTTTAATACTTATCTCGTGATTTGAGCTTCTGACAAAAGGTATCTGTTTTACTAGCAATGATTTGTTAAAATTCCTTTTTTACTATACGCTTGCTGAGCATTTCTTCCGCTCATACTTGTTGTTTTTAAATTCTAACTTTTCAGTAAGACAGTTTGGCGAGACTTATCTGCGTAATTCAGAAAGAGAAAAGACAGGACGCTATTTCGAAGATGACTTGACTCAGGAGGACTGGATCTAAAGTAAGATATATTTTATATAGTTGGACTTTAATAATTATGATTATGTATTAGATTAGCCGGCCTATTATACTTCATGTCGAAGTTATACTAGTGCTTTAAGATTTGATCAAAGAGATTGTTGTAAAGAAAAAAGCTTTTACTTAATGGAATTTGGATTCTTGTTTCTAGCACTATAACCTAAAAGATCTTGGATAGTTGGGGTCACATGTTATATTCTCAATGTTGAACAATTACAAGGAATATTGTGTTATAAAACAGGTGATTATTTTGAGGATTTTCGTGTAACGACCAAATCTCCTGATCCCGGATTTGGGGGCGTTACAGAATGGTATCAGAGAAAGGTTATAGTAAACTAGAAACGAGAGTGTGTAGGAGTGTGTATAGCTAAGTAAGGAACGTCAGAGCTCATATAGAGTTCGAGTTGGACTATTGGATATAGTACCAATTAGTAAGTTAAGATTTGAGTGCTCACGTGAGATGGATGCGCTAGACTCGATAAAACACCTTACGACTGTAAATGTTTAATATGGAATTTCAGTGGGTGAGTCTTAAGTGGGTTGAGCAAGCACAAAGACTGAGGCAAGTTCATTCCATCCCTTATCTCCTAAAGAATTTATGAGATTTCTGTGAACATTATTGTTCTCAAGGATTTTATTGTTGTGATGAAACTTTTTGGTGATATTGTTGGGTACTTAAATATTTGCTTCAAATATTGGATTGATTATATCTACAGAAGAATTAAATTGATTATAAATCCATTTTGCGAGGAAGATGACATTAAAAAAATATTAGTCGGTCTCATTGATCGGGACGACTCCTAATATTATTCAATTAAAGCTTGTCTTATTGCTTCGAGATAGCTAAATATTTATTTCTACCAGTTGAATTTATCTCTCAAATTCAACTACTTTTCTTGACATCGGGTAATGGTTCATAGTTCGAACCATTTATTAAAATGGTATCAATTTTATTTGATTTTATTTTAACTCTTGATAATCAAGTTATACTTCTTGAAGCGTCTACTTTGTTAAAATTGTTGAAGATTATTCGGTTGCTAACCATTGGCAGTTTCGCTCGTTTTGAATACCTTAAATTGTATTTTTTTGATAAATATAGTTATGCTCATTAGTTCGAGATAACTACCTCCTTTGTCGAAGCGGGTGATACATTATTCGTATCATCGAATAAACTTTATTCTAATCTTTAAGGTTAGTCCATTGTTCGGATTAGCAGTGGAGTTTGAGAAAGCACTGACTGTGTGTCGTGCTTGGCATTGAATTGCGGAATTTTGGCAGCTATATTGATTTCAATAAGTTTTTACTCGGGAAATTCTGGTGTGAACTGGTCAACATGGGTAATAACCCATGGTTTCGGCGAGGTATTTTTATCCGAAAATGCGGATAATTATTTTGGCACTAATGTTACCAGGGTTGAAAATGATAACCCATTTTATGCTAGCAAAGAGAAAATTTCGGTGGTACCACATCATAGCCCTGATCAGGCTGGGTGGGGTATCACAGGAGGACGGTACCTTGAGACATGGTACTTGATCGCACCATGGGGGTACCGAGTGGTGGAAGACCAGTAATCTTTTCTTAAATTTTGAGCTGCCAAATAAGTTGTTGATTTTCTTGAAATCCTTGAAATTGTTGAGAAGTTCGTTTATGATGTTCTTGTGGTTGAGATGATTTGAATTCCTTGAGTTGTCAGATATTTTGATAGAATTTTTATATTCTCACAAATTTTGAGAAGTTGCCTATATGGCTTTCACGATTGAATATCATATGAGTTTCCTATTTGTTCAATCATTATCTTTTATCACCACGTGTCATAAAATATTCTTGTATAATATTTGGGATAGTGAACTTGCCGAACATTTTATGTGCTCACCCTTGGTAATTATTATAATGTTCTAACGGTCCAAGGTGAGAATAATGAGTCTTTCGAATAGAAAGAAAAGGGCAAGTGAGATCTTTTAAACTGCGAGGCGAAGCAAGAAGAATGTTGCATTGGTTTTGGTTATGATTGTATATATAATAAAGCTTTACGTGAACGGAGGCGTGATGACCAAGAAAGTTTCCAGGAATTAAAGAAGAGTTTAGATCGGATGACGAGCTAGCGAAGGAGACGATAAAGAAGGCATACATGGGAAAAAAAAATCCGGTACTAAAGGCTACAAAAGGCTTTTACCCAAATAGCTACAACATTGATCAAGTTTATCAAGATGAACAAAAAGTTGGAATGAAAAGATAGACATTAGGTAGAACAATTTAGGATAAGGTTCGCCTTAGGTTATTACGGCGAGTGTTGCGACGTTATTTGGTATCCCGACATATCGCGTGAGCAGGAGTTCGAAGCATCCGAAGATTCGGTTTCGGACGAGGCAGTTAATTTAGGGCCGCATGAGCTAATTGGGCAACCGGAGCTACCAATTTGGAAGATGCTGCATGTAGACCTCCATGTATCTTCTGGAATTCCTTTTTGCGACTTTAGTTTCCTAACGAACATTATAGAGAGTACGAAAGGATTATAGAAAAGATGTGAATTACGATTATTGGCATGTGTTGGGAGTAGGAGCGTGGTTATTCACTACTAGCCGTCGATCTTATTCAATTCATCGTCTAAGGTGATTTAACCTTCATTTTTGTTCTTCCTTGTTTTGTTGGTACCATATCTCATTTGACAATCAATTATACTTCAATTGATGAGGAGCTTGATATATTCGATTTGCTTAATCACATTCCTATTCTTTCAAAGATATGTACCTCTATTATTCAGGGGTTACTTGGTCCAACATTGTACAAATAAATTTTTGATACCTTTGAACTCTTTCTATATTTTTCCAGAATATTTAATCTTCTTTATTTAAACTGGGATGATCAACCCTATGTATGTAGGGTATTTTGGGACATACTATATATGTGATAGAAGTCTGGTGGGATGCCACTGATTGTGTTTGTCATGAAAGTACTAAAGGCTGGCTACCTTTTTGTACTATGGCGGTTGACTTAAGTGACCAATGCAACCTGATAATAGTTCGATGATCATATTGATTTCTCGGTTAAATTCTTTTACAAAAAAAAAATAATTCCTACCAAACAAAGCTCAGCCTATATTCAAACATGTTAGCACCAATGTATTTGTCAATTCATTTTGTTATAAATCCCTATGATTCCTAAAGTTATCAGTGATTGAAAGCAATAAATATAGAAATGATGACATTCTAAGTGGTTCAAGATATATTCACGTTGACAAAGAATTTGTTGATCAAGTTTAAGAAATTGATGTTAAAAATAGAGATTGCTAATCAAATCGGATTATGCATTAGATCGACAACACATGTACAAGATTCGATATTTTGGAGAACTGGGTATGGATAAGGAGCAGGTAAGAAGGACATGAGATTACTAATTAAGTTAAAGTCGAAAATAGAGTGATAATGGATATAATTTGCATGTGATAGTTATCGGTGAGGAAAGATTGTCGATGGACAGCTTGCTTCTAAGAATTTCATCAGGAATTGGAGCTGTGAATTAGGAGTAAAGTGATTGTGTTGGTATTAACAACTTACGGGAATGAGTTGACTGGAAGGGAATTGACTAGCCAAAGGAGATAAGTGTGGACGCGTATTATATTTCTTGTTTCAAAGGAGAGAATGTCTAATCTCAATGAAGAGCATGAACATATATTGGTACAACCAGAATGGTATTGTATTGACAACCGGTAGAAATTCCAGATAAGAAAGAACGAGTATCAAAGATTAGGGAATTGCATTGCTGCGAATGTTGTTAGAATTGAAAAGTTGATAAAAGGAACCCTAGGGATTTCTCTTAGTAGATTCCGAGGACGGAATCCTTTTAAGAGGGGTAAACTGTAACAACCCGAAATTTTATGGATTATTATTATTATTATTTAAATATTTTATTGGTTTTTACATAGAGGAGGAATATGATAGTGGATATTTTGGAGAAGGAAAATTTTATATGTGATATCGTGTTTAAATGCTTATATGATGATTTATATGCGCTGTGTAAATTTTATTTGCATTTTGATGATTAAAATATATTTTAATCATGCAATATTGAGCTTGTGAGATTTTTGAAAAATTATTGGTGTTGATAAAAATCATTAAATCTTTTGTGTTATCATATTTATGATATTATTTAATTTTTAAAATTGTTTGGAGAATTATTTTGGGTGTTTAAGTATTTTAAAATGATTTTAAGAGTTATGTTGTATCTAAAGGATCAAATCTTGTAAAATTCATATTTAATTCATTTTTTTATCCTAGAAATATTTTAAAAATATGGGGAGATAGATAATTTTATTTTCTATATTTTAAAAAATGAAATTGAGATTTTTTTCAAATATTACCTAGTTATTTTCCATTTTATTAGGTATTTTTTTAAATCATTTTTAATTAGAAATGGAGTTGTGAAATCCCTAAATCAGCTAAGTTTTTCCCAATTTAGTTGGGGCTGCTCTGTTTCAGTTGGTTTTTTTACCGAGTTCTCTAGAACTCTCTTCCAAATTCGGGACCAATCTACCTCTAACCTCTAAAACTCACTCTCAAATATCTCTCCTCTTATATCTCTCCCTTCCTGGGATAATTTCTCTTTTTCTCGAGCTCCCCCTTTCTCTCTTTTTCATCTAAACCGAGTGTGTGTACTGTATGTATGTGTTGCTGCGAGTATGGTGTACAAAGATGGGTGTGTGTATATAACAACTGAGTGGCGTATGTGTGTGTATTCAACTGCGTCTGTGTGTTGATATGGTGTTTGGGGGTTGGTAAATTAATGTGGATTGTACGAATAAGACTTGTATGTATGTTTTGGAGCTGCGGGTGTGGGTTCAGTGTTGTGAGTATCTATGTTTTGAGTGTAAGCAAGGAAGGAACCGCAAGGAGTGTGTGGGCCTGTGGCTGTGCGTGTGTATGGGTGGCCTGGTTTGTGTTGTTGTCTGTGATTATAGGCAGGGTGCGTGTTTATGGTGCAGGGCAGGTGTGTGCCCGTGAGAGTAGCAAAATGGTGGTGTGCGTGTGATCATGTTCGTTTGGGTCTTGGGTGTATGTTCTCGTAAGTTTTCAGTATAATCGAGTTGTTCGGAATCATAGAGTTAATCGATAGTTGAGTTATAATCGTGGGTGAGTGATTTCGATTTTTGTAGTGTGTAAGTTAAGTTTCGATTCGAATCTTTCCGTACGGTCGAGGTTGTATAATTAGTTAATTGTGTTGATTTTAATTTATTGTAGTAGATTGGTTTTATCTTAAGTAGGATGATGTATAATTGTGGTAAGGAGTCATAATGATTTGATTCTGGAAGTTTTGGGTTTTGGTCGGAACTTTTGGTTGTCGGATTTTAGTAGTTTCCGATAACAAATTGTAAGTCTTGGAATTCGTTGGTTTTAACTGGTATTGTGGTTTTTATGAGTTTTCATTTTGGTCGAAGTTTAGAACTTATTTTTATAGTCATGGTCTGTGTTATGTGATCTAGAGGTAGAAAGAAACGAGTATGTATGTATATAGGTATGTTGTGTTCAAGTGTGCAGGCTGATGGGTGTGTTTTGTGTATGTATTGGGTGTATTTGAATGCAGAGCAGAAGTGAGTGTGGTCATATTTGTGTTGTGGGAGTGTTAACAAGTATAAAAGTGAGAGTGTAAATATGCAAGTGGGTGTGTGCCGTATGTGCCTGGTGTGTGGTTGTATGCTTGAGCATGTACCTTTTGTGGTGAAATGCCGAGACACAGGGGAGGAAAAGAATTTAAGAAGAGGAAGAAAAGAAATGAAAGAATAAGAAAAGAAAATAGAAGAATTGTAAAAATTGTTAGAGTTAATTTGGTGAATTATGAGAATATTAGTTATATATTAGTGGTTTAATTTTGGGTTTTGGCAAATGGTCGGAGTTGAGGTGGTTTTTTAAAAAAAAATGAAATTGTTTACTATTATTGGTAAGTTGTATTTAGCTTTAGTATGTTGGTGGAAGTTAATAAAAAAATTTGTGGACGTCAGAGTTAATTAGTTGTTTTTAAAAATATTTAAGGTGCGTCTAATTGGTTATATGGTTTATATCATAAGATGTCATTAGGGATAAACGAAGTTTCGTTGGGTTATAGATTTGGATTGTCAAATTACCTTTATTTCTGCGGGGAAATGAGTGGTGAATATTGACTTAGGTTTGTCGGTGAAGATAAGTCGATATCAAATGAAGAAGGATGAAGATGGGTGGAGTATTGGTTGCGGAGGTTAGATTCATTGTGATGTGTTTAACACGGGGAAACGTCTATGTTCAGAGGGGACATTTCAATTGTTTTCTTCCAACGGCGAAATTGTATGTTTGACTATAGAAGTTGACGCGCGGGCCTGATATCGGCAAATCAGACTCGTGGCAATCGCAAGAGCGTCTTACCAACGGATGATTGAAATAAAAGACTGTGATGCCGTAAGATAGAAGAAAGCAGTATTACTGCGACGTTACGTGATAGCTAAGGACCAGAGGCAAGTGTTACTATCCCTCACTTATTGTTCAAGTGAGTTATTTCTTTAATTTGTTACTGATATTGATGAGTAAATATATCCGTACCTGACTTATTGTTGAAAATTTGATTAAAATATTCTTTTAAATATCGATGATTTGTTGATGAATTACTGATTAAAATTGACTATTTCTACAATGATATTGTGAATCAATGATACTTCCTAGTTGAAAGTAAAACCAAACCAACTGTTTAGCTAGTCGGGATCCCACTAGTAAAACATTGAATCTATCATGTCTGGATACTCAGTTCATATATATATATATTTTTTTAATACTTATCTCGTGATTTGAGCTTCTGACAAAAGGTATCTGTTTTACTAGCAATGATTTGTTAAAATTCCTATTTTACTATACGCTTGCTGAGCATTTCTTCCGCTCATACTTGTTGTTTTTAAATTCTAACTTTTCAGTAAGATAGTTTGGCGAGACTTATCTGCGTAATTCAGAAAGTGAAAAGACAGGACGCTATTTCGAAGATGACTTGACTCAGGAGGACTGGATCTAAAGTAAGATATATTTTATATAGTTGGACTTTAATAATTATGATTATGTATTAGATTAGCCGGCCTAGTATACTTCATGTCGAAGTTATACTAGTGCTTTAAGATTTGATTAAAGAGATTGTTGTAAAGAAAAAAGCTTTTACTTAATGGAATTTGGATTCTTGTTTCTAGCACTATAACCTAAAAGATCTTGGATAGTTGGGGTCACATGTTATATTCTCAATGTTGAACAATTACAAGGAATATTGTGTTATAAAACAGGTGATTATTTTGAGGATTTTCGTGTAACGACCAAATCTCCTGATCCCGGATTTGGGGGCGTTACAATAATTCATGTTGAAAATGAAGTTCCCCAGAAGAGAGTTTGCTAAACTATATTTAGGCAACACCGCTACAAATTGAAAGGTGTTCACGGCTACAAAGTCGAACTACTAAAACCCAAAATATCGCAATATTCTACATTTTATTTAATATCATTTCACATTTATGCCTTCCAATTTCCTATGATTTAACTCTAAAATCCCCCTAAAATCAAATGCTATGAAAACGTTAGTTATAGACATTGTCCAGAATTGAAACTGTTACATCAAGTTCTAAGTATAATGAATTTAAATTTATAACTAAAATCATTGAACTATATAACTAATTGATTGGATATTAGAAATTTTAGACACAACCTGTTACAAAGTGAGAGCACTTGAAAAGAGAGTAAGTTAATCTATATTTAGGCAACATTGCAACAAATTGAAGAATATTCATGATCACAACTATTAAAAATCAAAATCTCACAATAAAACTTAAATATCCCCGTGCCTTGCACGGGTAACGAAGCTAGTTATGTTATAATAGTATAAAAACATTAAATAATATGTAATTATTGAAAATCGATCCTATAATCTTTAGTAGCACTCACCTAATATCCCTCTTATTTTTATTATATAATAGGATAGAATATGATATAATAAGAATATAATAGAATATAATAGAAAATTTAATTTATAAAATATATGTTGTTGTTAGGAATCGAACCTTGACCTATAATACTTATTTATTATCCCTCCTACTCTGATTATATAATATATATGATATAATGTTAATTACAATAGGACATAATTAATATTAGTTTATTATATTGTTGGTAAGAGTCGAAACCTTGACCTATGGTATTTTTACTCTTATTATATATAAGGATATAATTTCCTCCCCTATTTAAAAATTGGGAGCAAGGTGTTTACAGGGAGTGTGGAGTTAGGTCGGTCGATCGAAGATTCGACCCGATCCGTAGCTAAATTAACGGGTATGGATTTTATCAAAAAAAAATCCGATCTGTTAATGATTCGATCCGTTAATGATCTGATTCGATAAGATAAGATTCCGATTCGATAACGAATGAATTTAGTATAATCCGATTCGATAACGATCCGAATATATTATATTTATTATATATTTTGTTTATTAATGTAATATATATTAAACATATATAATATTTTATATAAAATAATATTATTTTGAAATTCAAATTTGGAGTTGTCAACGATATGCCATAACTTTAATTTTTATTTCATAAAAAAACTATTTTTTATTTGAAAAAAGTAAAAAAAATTATGTATTTTAATTTATTAAACGGATCGTACCTCCAATCCGATAATCCGAACGTAACGAATTTGGATCGACCTAAAAAATATCTGATTCCTATTCCAATTTGAACCCAAAAAATATTAACAAATTTAGATATTGATTTAAGATGATTTGATCCGAATCCGACTCATTGACAGGCATATGTGGAGTGTGATTAATTTGTTATCGGGTTTTTCGGGTTGTGCCCTGTGGACTTTGGTAAATTTCTTTACCAAACTAACCATCTTCTTAAAAATGCATATTAATATAAGGTGAACGGTCACTGACAAACATTTGCTATATTATTGTTTCGTAACATATGGTGTCCCAGCCGTTGGATCGTTGATCCAACGATTGAGGTTTAAAAAGAAAATTACACCGTACCGCAGAAACTTTCCGCGGTACGGGGTAATTACAAAAATGCCCTTGTTTTCACATCAAAAATCTACTGCTCACCATACCGTAGAAATTTTCTGCGGTACGCGAACAGTAAGGGCATTTTTGTAATTTCTCCGTACCGCGGAAAGTTTTTGCGGTACGGTGTAACTTTTTTTTTAAAATCAGGATCGTTGGATCAACGATCCAACGGTCCGGAAGTCATATGTTGTGAAACAGTTCCCTAGCAAATGTTTGCTAGGGTGACCCCTTAATATAACTAGACAGTCCAGTTGTTAACGGCGTAAAAATCATCCCAATAATTCATGTTCACATACTGTGACTCTGTGAGAGGTTCATGCAAAAAGAAAGAGTAGGAAACTACATGGTTAAAGGAGATAAACATTGAATAATATGATGATTTTTTAAATCCTAGCCTTGTACATATTCATCTGTTTAAATAGAATAAAATGAGAAAACCGAAAAGTAGTCATCTCCCAATCAGCACTTCAACTAAAAGTATATTACGTGCAGATAAAGATAGATAACACTTGTATCTTACAAACTTGTGAAGAAGATGAACCTTTTCTTTTAACACCAAAACCTTGGACTTCCTATATCATCCTAGATATACATTGCACAAACTGATCACAAAAACTTTACTTGCAGGATTATCAACTACATTTTGGATTCAAGCCATCGCACAACCAAGAGTGATACTAATTAAAGAGAAAGGAAATCGATAAAAGCAAAACTACTCGAATTTAACAAGAAGCTCATGTTAGACAATCTGTGAAAATAGTACAAAACAATAGCAATCGTGTGTGTGAATAACAGAACAAATAAAACAAATAAGGAGGAGACAGGAACAGAAAAACCCGAGTCCAGTGCGTGACTGTCTCCTTAAAGCGTATTTGCCCTCACCGTATGTGCGAACGAAACGCCTCCCAGGATAAAACGGATTGCTTAACAATCGTATGTGCGAGCGAAATGCCTCCCAGGATAAAACGGATTGCAGTGAGGCTACAGACGAGCGTCACTCTCAGCGAGCTTGAGACAAGCAAGAACTATCACCAGAGGAAGAGAAGAGGCTGTATATGAGAGAAGGATGTGTGTTTTCGAGTGAATAATCCTAGAGCTCTAGATGAGTATTTATAGGATTGGAAAACTTGTGCGCTACACAATTGCCCTAATTAATTAGCTGTGCTAATCAAAAAGTCGGTGGCAATTTTCCTTTATTAATTAACCGCGTTAATTAGTTAAGGTAAGGCGGTGGCAAACAATTCGTTACAAAAAAACATAATTGATTTACCTCAATTAATTCCAAAATCGAATTATCTAATCCAATAATTAATTCCAAAATTGAATTAACTTAACCATAAATTAATTCCGAAATCGAATTAAACTAAGTCATATTTTAAGCCCAAGCCCTGTGGAAATAATAATTAGCAAAACTAGTCCGGTTCGGATCGGCCCAATTTTCTGCTGCATTCGTGTCCGCAGGTCGCACACGCGGAAAGCCCGAAGGCTTGCGAAGCCACGAATTCTCCCTCGAAATCCCATGATCTGCACCCCCCTGCGCGCACGTAGGAGATGGAGCAACACTTAACCAACACAAGTGAACACTACTCATGTGTTTTACTATATAAAGTAAAGGAAACTCCTTTTCCATTTCAATGTGGGACTTCAAGTTCCATTCTAAACTTTCCACTTCTAAGGGGCAACTTTGGATAATCATAACTCATCCATCCCTTAATCGTTTTGAGTGTTTAAATATGCATTGGAAAGCTCTCACGGAGGAGAACACTCTCCAAGCACGACTTGTTGCAAACACGCACACAAGGCACACTCAAATCGGAGCTCAAAATGACTCGACAATGTGGGTCTAAAACCCACATTTTCTAACAATCCCCCACATGGATGAGATTGATAACGTTGTAGCACACACCAGACAAATAGACACGGAATTTGATGTGGTGATAATTCTTCGATCAGATATAGCATACGATAGGTAGAGGTTTGCTCCTTGAACCTTCGCATCCATTTGATCTATATCCCTATTTAGAAAAGCTGTCTTCACATCCATTTGATGTACAGTCAACTTTCGCATTACAACGATAGCAAACATCATCCTTATAGATGTTATTCTCGATACTGGAGAGTATGTATCAAAGTAATCAAGGCCATGTTGTTGCTTGTATCCTTTGATTACAAGTCTGGCCTTGTACTTATCGATGGTGCCATCAGGTTTCAATTTCTTTTTGAAAACCCACTTGCTACCGAGTGTTTTACTACCGGCTGGTAAGTCCACTAACTCCCAAGTATGATTCTGTAAGATAGAATCTACTTCACTTTTGATGGCCTCTTTCCACATAGGTCCATCAGGTGATGTTACCGCTTCCCTATAGGTTTTCGGATCACCTTCTTCGAGCAAATAAGTCAGAAACTCTGACCCATAGGATTTCTCCTTCCTTTGTCTTTTGCTCCTTCTCACTACCCCCACATTTCCGTCTTCACTTTCATCATTCTCATTGTCATCTTCTAAAGATTCATGAGGTCGTTTAGACGTCGTAGGGCGTTCGATTCCAGGATTACAAGGAAATACATTCTCAAAGAATGACGCATTCCTTGACTCCATAATCGTATTCTTTTGAATGTCAGAAATCTTCGATTCATGAACAAGAAACCGATATGCAGTACTATGAAGTGGATATCCGATGAAAATACAATCCACAGTCTTTGGACCAATCTTCACCGTCTTAGGTGTAGGAATTAGTACCTTTGCAAGGCACCCCCACACTTTCAGATTTTGATAACTTGGTTTCTTTTTCTTCCACAATTCATAAGGACTTTCATCCTTATTCTTGCGTATCATCATATTTAAAATATGTGTCTCACTTAAAATAGCTTCCCCCCACATCGACTGCGGAAGTCCAGAGCTTAATAGCATCGCATTCATCATCTCCTTGAGAGTGCGATTCTTCCTCTCAGCCACTCCATTAGACTGAGGGGAATATGGTGCATTGACCTCATGGATTATACCATGTTGTGAACAGAATTCCCCAAAAGGTTCAACATATTCACCTCCACGATCACTCCGTATCGTTTTGATTTTCTCATTTTGTTGTGTCTCAACTTCTTCCTTATAGATTTTAAATTTATCTATAGCTTTGTCTTTGCTTTTAAGCAAATGTACATAGCAGTATTTTGTACAATCATCTATGAATGTAATAAAATACTTGTTTCCTCCTCTAGTTGGAGCGAATTTCAAATCACATATATCACTATGTATTAGGTCTAGCACCTTGGTGTTTCTTTGCACGTGTTTAAACGATTCTCTTGTTAATTTTGCCTCAACACAAGTTTCACAATTATGTTTTGAATCAATATTCAATTTTGGTATGTAATCTTTTGCATTTAAACGTCGTAAAGTATCAAAATTAACATGTCCTAATCTAGCATGCCATAAATTAGGAGACTCAAGCAAGTAAGCAGAAGAATTCTTTATTTCATTATTGTCCTTAACGGACATCACATTGAGCTTAAAAAGCCCATCGGTTACATAGCCCTTGCCTACAAACATACCATAACTGTATCTGACTCTATTACAATACGAAAGCCATGCTTATTCAATAATGAACCGGACACAAGGTTCTTGCGAATATCAGGCACATAAAGTACATTCTTCAAAGTCAGATCCTTTCCAGAAGTCATCTTCAGAATCACCGTGCCTTCCCCTTCAATGGTTGAAGTTGCTGAATTCCCCATGTAGAGCTTCTCACCAGCATCAGAAGCTTTGAGGCTAGAGAAAATTGCCTTGTCCGAACAAACATGCCTTGTAGCTCCCGTATCAATCCACCATTCCCTTGGATTAGAGCCAACCAGGTTCACCTCAGAGACCGTAGCACAGAGGTCTATGTCACCCATCTCCTTAGAGATATCATCGACCATGTTTGCTTCTTTCTTCTTGTTGGGCTTCTTAGGTTTCTTACACTCAGAAGACCTATGACCCACTTTGTCACAATTAAAGCACTTCCCTTGAAATTTCGTCTTCGAAATTCCTCCCTTGGGTGCCAGCTTTGCCCCTTTACCAGAATTGTTCTTCTTGGGCTTATGTTCCACCATGTTTGCCTTTTCAGTGGCAACATTCATCTTCTTCTCAGATCCCCTGTTGTCTTCTTCAATACGAAGTCTAACAATCAGATCCTCCATAGTCATCTCCTTTCGCTTATGCTTAAGGTAGTTCTTGAAATCTTTCCATCAAGGTGGCAGCTTCTCAATCACAGCAGCAACTTGGAAAGACTCACTTATGATCATCCCTTCAGCATGAATATCATGGATGATCACTTGCAGTTCTTGCACCTGACTGACCACAGTCTTTGAATCCGCCATCTTGTAATCAAGAAAGCGGCCAACAATCCACTTCTTAGCCCCAGCATCCTCGGTTTTGTACTTATGGTCAAGTGACTCCCATAAGGCCTTAGATGTTGACTTTGTACAATACACGTTATATAACGAGTCTGCCAAACCATTCAGCACGTAATTCTGACAGATATAATCGGCGTGCTTCCAAGCATCAACAGCAAAAACTGTTTGCGTGTTACTCTCAGCAGTGAGCAACGGTGGATCCTCCCTGAGGTAGCGATCCATATTCAACGTGGTCAGATAAAATAGCATCTTTTGCTGCCAGCGTTTGAAGTTCGTTCCATTGAACTTCTCAGGTTTCTCAGCATGTACAGCAGGCAATGTAGGAACCGTAGGCACAACAGGTGCAATATGTGTGCTAGGCACGATAGGTATGACAGGCGTCTATACTACCGATGTTTGCACACCAATAGGCACCGCATGTCCGTTCGTAGGAACGAAACCTGACGGAGTCGATCCAATCGGAACATTAATCTGTCCCACAGGCACATGTCCCAGAGGCACATGTCCAACCGGCGTTGCACCCACATCAGATGTTGCAATCTGTGCGATAGGGTTTAACGGAGGCTGGTGATCCCCATCAGATGTTATAATCTGTACGTTGGGATCAACCACCATGTTTGTGTTGTTCATGTTTTGGTTCTCCATTGATTCTATCACTCAAACAAACAAGTAAATCCGTAAGTACAGATCACAGATGTAAATAAATACGCTTTAAGATTGTTAGACAATCTGTGAAAATAGTACAAAATAATAGTAATCGTGTGTGTGAATAACAGAACAAATAAAACAAATAAGGAGGAGACAGGAACAGAAAAACTCGAGTCCAGTGCGTGACTGTCTCCTTAAAGAGTATTTGCCCTCACCGTATGTGCGAACGAAACGCCTCCCAGGATAAAACGAATTGCTTAACAATCGTATGTGCGAGCGAAACGCCTCCCAGGATAAAACGGATTGCAGTGAGGCTACAGACGAGCGTCACTCTCAGCAAGCTTGAGACAAGCAAGAACTATCACCAGAGGAAGAGAAGAGGCTGTATATGAGAGAAGGATGTGTGTTTTCGAGTGAATAATCCTAGAGCTCTAGATGAGTATTTATAGGATTGGAAAACTTGTGCGCTACACAATTGCCCTAATTAATTAGCTGTGCTAATCAAAAAGTCGGTGGCAATTTTCCTTTATTAATTAACCGCGTTAATTAATTAAGGTAAGGCGGTGGCAAACAATTCGTTACAAAAAACAGAATTGATTTACCTCAATTAATTCCAAAATCGAATTATCTTATCCAGTAATTAATTCCAAAATTGAATTAACTTAACCAGAAATTAATTCCGAAATCGAATTAAACTAAGTCATATTTTAAGCCCAAGCCCTGTGGAAATAATAATTAGCAAAACTAGTCCGGTTCGGATCGGCCCAATTTTCTGCTGCATTCGTGTCCGTAGGTCGCACACGCGGAAAGCCCGAAGGCTTGCGAAGCCACGAATTCTCCCTCGAAATCCTATGATTTGCACCCCCCCCTGCGCGCACGTAGGAGATGGAGCAACACTTAACCAACACAAGTGAACACTACTCATGTGTTGTACTATATAAAGTAAAGGAAACTCCTTTTCCATTTCAATGTGGGACTTCAAGTTCCATTCTAAACTTTCCACTTCTAAGGGGCAACTTTGGATAATCATAACTCATCCATCCCTTAATCGTTTTGAGTGTTTAAATATGCATTGGAAAGCTCTCACGGAGGAGAACACTCTCCAAGCACGACTTGTTGCAAACACGCACACAAGGCACACTCAAATCGGAGCTCAAAATGACTCGACAATGTGGGTCTAAAACCCACATTTTCTAACAATCCCCCACATGGATGAGATTGATAACGTTGTAGCACACACCAGACAAATAGACACGGAATTTGATGTGGTGATAATTCTTCGATCAGATATAGCATACGATAGGTAGAGGTTTGCTCCTTGAACCTTCGCTTGAGTAAGCATACCGACCTTACTGGTAGACAGTGGAGGTTTGCTCTTTGAACTGTTCGACCGTTTGTGTAAGCGATGATATACTTATCACTATATCCTTTCTGACTCGTTCAGCTCTCATGATTATGTCCATTTTGGCCATGGAACATCGTCCTGGTTCTGCAGGAGTTTCTAAAGAATTGTGCCTTGCAATTCTCCTTTGAAGCGGCCCCACTTCTCTCCCACATAGGTGATCTTTATACTTAAAGAGTAACCCGCGTTTACTCAACTGAATTCCATGCGTTCAAACCTTGAACTCCATGTATTCACCGAAAGATCATTAAAAGCTTAATAGCTTACCCTCGTACCTTACGGGTCTCACTATTTCTTATCATAGGAACAGGCCAGGGGTTATCCCCACAGTGATTTGGTCATCATGATTTAGTTGGCCTATTGAACCAAGTTCTTGGGACCTCTAGTCAGCAATGGTTGGGTGTCCACCATGATGCCGTTAAGCAATAGGCTTAAGGCCCATCCCTCTCGATGATTTGTCAACCAATTCTCTTGATAACCCTTTGGTTAGCGGATCCGCGATATTATCCTTTGACGGTATAAAGTCAATAGTGATAATTCCGGTTGACATTAACTATCTAATGGAACTATGTCGTCGTCGTATGTGACGGGACTTTCCATTATACATTGTGCTCTGTGCTCTGCCAATAGCAGACTGACATAGTTCCATTAGACAGTTAATGTCAACCGAAATTATCACGATTGACTTTATACCGTCAAAGGATAATATCGCGGATCCACTAACCAAAGGGTTATCAAGAGAATTGGTTGACAAATCATCGAGAGGGATGGGCCTTAAGCCTATTGCTTAACGGCGTCATGGTGGACACCCAACCATTGCTGACTGGAGGTCCCAAGAACTTGGTTCAATGGGCCAACTAAATCATGATGACCAAATCACTGTGGGGGTAACCCCTGGCCTATTCCTATGATGAGAAACAGTGAGACCCGTAAGGTACGAGGGTAAGCTATTAAGCTTTTAATGATCTTTCGGTGATTACATGGAGTTCAAGGTTTGAACGCATGGAAATCAGTTGAGTAAACGCGGGTTACTCTCTAAGATAAAGATCACCTATGTGGGAGAGAAGTGGGGCCGCTTCAAAGGAGAATTGCGAGGCACAATTCTTTAGAAACTCCTGCAGAACCAGGACGATGTTCCATGGCCAAAATGGACATAATCATGAGAGCTGAACGAGTCAGAAAGGATATAGTGATAAGTATATCATCGCTTACACAAACGGTCGAACAGTTCAAAGAGCAAACCTCCACTGTCTACCAGTAAGGTCGGTATGCTTACTCAAGCGAAGGTTCAAGGAGCAAACCTCTACCTATCGTATGCTATATCTGATCGAAGAATTATCACCACATCAAATTCCGTGTCTATTTGTCTAGTGTGTGCTACAACGTTATCAATCTCATCCATGTGGGGGATTGTTAGAAAATGTGGGTTTTAGACCCACATTGTCGAGTCATTTTGAGCTCCGATTTGAGTGTGCCTTGTGTGCGTGTTTGCAACAAGTCGTGCTTGGAGAGTGTTCTCCTCCGTGAGAGCTTTCCAATGCATATTTAAACACTCAAAACGACTAAGGGATGAATGAGTTATGATTATCAAAGTTGCCCCCTTAGAAGTGGAAAGTTTAGAATGAAACTTGAAGTCCCACATTGAAATGGAAAAGGAGTTTCCTTTACTTTATATAGTACAACACATGAGTAGTGTTCACTTGTGTTGGTTAAGTGTTGCTCCATCTCCTACGTGCGCGCAGGGGGGGTGCAAATCATGGGATTTCGAGGGAGAATTCGTGGCTTCGCAAGCCTTCGGGCTTTCCGCGTGTGCGACCTGCGGACACGAATGCAGCAGAAAATTGGGCCGATCCGAATCGGACTAGTTTTGCTAATTATTATTTCCACAGGGCTTGGGCTTAAAATATGACTTAGTTTAATTCGATTTCGGAATTAATTTCTGGTTAAGTTAATTCAATTTTGGAATTAATTACTGGATAAGAAAATTCGATTTTGGAATTAATTGAGGTAAATCAATTTTGTTTTTTGTAACGAATTGTTTGCCACCACCTTACCTTAATTAATTAACGCGGTTAATTAATAAAGGAAAATTGCCACCGACTTTTTGATTAGCATAGCTAATTAATTAGGGCAATTGTGTAGCGCACAAGTTTTCCAATCCTATAAATACTCATCTAGAGCTCTAGGATTATTCATTCGAAAACACATCTCCTCTTCTCATACACAGCCTCCTCTTCCTTCGGTGATATTCTTGCTCGGTTTCAAGCTCGCTGAGAGTAACGCTTTTATAGCTTTACTGCAATCCGTTTTATCCTGGGAGGCGTTTCGCTCGCACATACGGTGAGGGCAAATACGCTTTAAGGAGACAGTCACGCACTGGACTCGGGTTTTTCTGTTCCCGTCTCCTCCTTATTTGTTTTATTTGTTCTGTTATTCACACACACGATTGCTATTATTTTGTACTATTTTCACAGATTGTCTAACACATAAAATGCAATGAGCAAATCGAAAACCATTCTTCTGCCTATCAACACTTCAACTATGGGTATATTATATGCAAAAAAATACATACATAATCATATCAATATATTCTAAATAAGTGCTAGCATTAGAATTTTAAAATTACATAAACTATCCTTCCACATTTTTCTCATCCTTTATATTTTTGTAGCCTTTTTGGTCATTTCACATAAAAATTACTTAATTTGCCCTTCCACTTTTTACTACTCCAATATATTTTTACAGGCTTTTTGGTCATTTAACATCAAAATTACTTAATCTACCCTTCCACTTTTTACTATTCCAATATATCTTTACAGGTTTTTTGGTCATTTAACATTCAACTGGATCATCCAAATCAAAATGGGTGCTATGTTTAAACTAAAACGTATAATCACAATCATTAGCCCATGATTTTAGGCTTAACACGTTCAATTCTGTTAACCTGCAATCAGTTTCTCAAATTCAAAATTACGTGAGATCATCTCTTTCTCTACACACAATCACCAATCCTTTACCCATTTGTTCAAGATTCAATCTTCAAATCGGTTTTCATCACTAATTTCAAATTTAAACCTACGCATTATCATCTTCACAAACTTCCATCGTCACTTTTCCCATTGCCGGATCATGGAGAAATCAGGTTTGTAAGTTTGTAACATATATCACAATCGGAAGGGTTGAATTTGAATTTTAAATCACCAATTAATTAATTTTTATCGCATATCAGAGATTCTTCATATTTGGTGATTGTTTGTTAGTGACAATCCCAGTTTTTTATGTTTTTTTCCCAGTGAGATTTGTGAATGAAAAATCAAGGGTCCGGATGTCCATGTATATTTAATACATTTTGATTTCTTTGATGTCCAGGTATATTTAAAACAGGGAGATGTTTCAATATTACTAGAAGGACTTTACTTCTCTTCGTCGGCTATTGGTGACCATTACAATGTTATCTTTACTTCTCTTCGTCGGCTATCCTCGAAGAATATTGTGATCCCAATCCAGGTATTATACTTGAGTGATTCATCATTTTCGATGACTAAAACATTGGCATCTTCTATCTGTAGTATATATTGAATATGTTTGTGCTTGATTGAGTGATTTTGTTTTTACTTCTGAATTAGATCATGTTGATCACATCTCAAGACGAAATATAAAATGTGCAAACAGTGAATTTGGTGAGTCTATGCCTACTCTAATGGGTAATTATTCTTTAATTTTTATATATGTAGTTGTTTCAAATTCAAGCTTTCCAAGTGTTTGATTAAAGGTCTGATAGAGTTTTTTACTATTTTTTCAGGTTTATGTTCTTTATTATGGTAATGTTAAATGTATAGTGGCATTTTAATTTTATATATGGTGATTTTCTTTTATCAAATTTGCAGGTGTTATAATTGGTGTCACATAATTCTCCACAATGTTTACATACAAAATGGTGTTCCATTAAGATTTATCGTAATTTAAGATCATACTCTAGATATAGAGATTGCGATGTTTACATACAAAATGGTGTTCCTCTTTAGGTACTCACTGTTTTCGTTCTTTCACTCCTGATGATAGTACGAAGCTATGAAGGACTATCTGATTGCAGCAACTACAAAGGACTTAAGTATGATGATTAGTTTTAGACCCACCGAAAACAAAGACCTGGAATCTTCAGGTGAAACTGTTGTGCTAAAATCAACCAGACAAGGCTTTCAATACAAGGTATGTTCGACAACTTATCCTCCATCTGATTCCCACCATTCTACCTTTTACTAAGTTAACGCACAAATCCTTTCATCCTTTATCATTTGTTTTAAACAAAAGCATGTAGGCACTGCTCGCAGATAATACGAAGTAAGACAATGCAGAGTGCTTTTAATTTATTAATATGTCTCTTGATCTATCTTGACCTTTACATTATCAGCTCAAATCTTGACTCCAACCCTGCTGCTGTTGTTATCTACTACATCTGCACTCATTAATGTGTCATGTTTAAAAGACAATGGAATATTGCTAAAATGGCACGGTCTTATTCTGTTGATATGGTAGCTTACTGAGTTTGTTATTTTACAGGCATTTTTTCTTGATCTGGATAGAAAACCTCTGAAGAAGATGGAATACTATTATGAGTTGGACTAGAAAATAGTTTGCACCTATTTTCAGATCTAAAATAAAGCATCATCCAGGTATAGCTGCAAAAATGATTAGACTCAAACCCTAATATGGACGATATGGTAGGTTACTCTTGAAGGCTTTTTATGACATCTCCACTGCGTTCTTTTAAACAAATATACGTTATGTATGTGCATAGTTCTCACGTTTTCATCAAAGAAAACCTATGTAAATGATGCACAATTATCCCTTATCCTTATCCCTAATTATTTTTAGGCTGATCGAATATTTTATTTTGATTTCTTAACCTTATCCCTAATTATTTCAATTTTATTCTTACTATCCATCATATAGTAATTTGCTCTGGTAAATGATACACAATTATCTCTTCTAAAAACCTACAATTGTTGGACAGTTTTTACAATCCAAAAATGCCGGGATGCATTCTTTTATAAATAACTTAGTAAAAGGTAGAATGGTGGGAATCTGATGGAGGATTAGTGACTTTTGAAAAGTAGACACACAGTCAAGTTCTGCAGGACACTGTTCCTCGCCTCAGCAGGTTAAGTTCTTAGATTATTGTTTTTTACATAGGTTTACAAGATAAATTAACTGGTATGTGTATGATTTTACTTGGATTGACAAAACTAACTACTAGAAACTATTTGAACATTGTGTTGGACATAATACCTATTGTTCTGTTCTCATGTTAGTAAGGATGTTCTCTGTTGCCAATTGCCATGTTGAGGATGTTCTCTTTGTGTTCGCCTGAATCATTTACACATCTATATGTTAACTTTAGGCTTAGAAATAAAGAAATGAAATCATTAATCGGTCGAATGATGCAAGTCTCACCAAATTAGTCAAATTAAGTGGCAAAATATATTATATCTGGTGCTTTCATAAAGTTTGGCTAAGATATGTTGGTTTTTGTCTTTGTTGGTTGTTGGTCTCTGTAGCATTTTGGGAAAGCATTTTGTTGTACAGTTTTTGGTTACACTTTAAACCTTACCAATATTTGTACGATGGAGGTGATATTATAAATAAAGCAGGCCAATAAAAGACGGAAGGGAAACAAACATAATTTAAATTATCAAAGTTTGAGCAAAAAGATACAAAAAGTTATAGAAAGGTCTGAATGTATATGATCTGGTGTTTGTAGGTAATCTGACTACATATGAATCATGGATGCTTAACGAAATTGCTAAAAAGATTTCCAATTTCATATGATATCTTTGAAATTATGTTTTTTATGTGTTAATAAATCCTCATCTTTTTACATATGTATATTGTCGAAACTGCCGTTCACTAGGATAAGAAGGCTGAAAGGCAAGTAAATTATGGATTTTGTAATTTAGTAGTTACCCATGTACGTAGTTGACTACTGTGCACTACATTGATTAATAGTTGCCCGTTTATAATTGGTTAAAATGTATATACTTTGGTTTATAATTTGTTCTTTTATGTTTGTTTTTGATGAATATGATCTATAACATTGACTTTGTGCTCAAGTATTATTAAAATTTTTGAGAAATATGTATATGTAACTTAAACTCCAAATAGTGTTCTAGAAAGGTGCTGCAGCTAACAACACTTTTCTCTTTGCAGGTGATCCACCACCGGATGATATCAACAAAATTGTTCGCTTTAATATTTGGAATCCCAACAATTTTCTTTATCTATATATCGAAGCTTAGGTATGTGCTTGGTAGTTGGTTTTATATGCAGCATATTATCTACAGTAGAAGCCTAATAGTAGCTTGGGATGCAGTGATTTTCGATAATGGGTTTAATGCCTCAAGAGTAGTAATCTCCCAAGTCCTTTTTTCTTTTTGAAACCAGTTCTCCTAAGTCCAATGTAATCATCTTGGTTCCTTATGTAGTTCATGTCTCACTTCCAGTTGATTTGAGAGCTTTAAATATATATTATGGTACACAGGGACAATAAAGAAACATGGCCTGCTTGATAAAGAAATCCAGATATTGGAAAAAGAATATATTCTCCTAGGTTGGGCTTGGTTTAAATCATTTAAAAATTTAATTAATTACAATTTTAAAAATTTAACATTATTTACAATTTTATTTTTTGATAAAATAAATTCCAATTTTTACATTGTTTTATTCATATTGATAATTTTAATGTTATTATTGTAAATGACTTTATTCAATATTGTATTTAAGTTTTTTTCTAACTATTATATTTTCATATTTTTTATTCAGCAACCACAATTATAGTAAAATATATTGAAATCATAACTAAAACCTTATATTAGGTGCATAATTTAATCACCTTTCCATGATATGATAAATGCTTTCTCAGGTTTAAATTTATTGAATATTTGTGGTTAAATTTTTTTTAATGTAAAATAACATTTAACATACAAATATAAATTTAAATTTTCAAAATTTAAATTTGGAATTAAAATTATTTCTCTTTATTTTTGATCATTTTTCTTAAAATTTTCAAAACACAAAGCGTCCTGGGCAGGCAATGAGAAATTTGTAACTCGAATTTTTGTTATATATTTTTTTATATTATGCTATATATAAATTATAATTATAAATTTATGGAAATTCAATTTATATTTTCAAATACTTTTCTTTGTTTTTTGGTCGATTTCTTCTATTGTATAATTTCAATGTACGACGACAACAACGAGTAACCTTTAATTCCAACTTTCATATAGATAGATTTTTAAATTATGTTATACATCCGTGCGATGCACGGCTTTCTTAAAATTAAATATTTTTTTATTTATATTTTAATAATTGTTTATCTCATATATATTACTTAATATAATATTGGAATAATATATATTATTAATCATTTATTTATATGATACATGGTTCGAATTATGACTATATTGTCATAATAATATAAATATAAATGTAAGTATCGTATATACTTACATTCAATTTTTTGTTGATATTATCATAGTTAAATTATGATTCTACAATAATATATAATGTAATATTTGTTTAAAATAGAATTTAATATTAATTTGTAATTGTGTGAAATTTTTATTGTTTTAGTTTGTTTTCACTTTGCTGATTTATAATTTGTTTTAAATTTATTAATAAATATGTGATATTAAAACTATTTAAAATGATTTTGAAAATATTTGATTTCCAAAGTAATTGAAAGAGTCTAAAAAGTCGGGTGTAGCTGAAGAATTTTAACTCAAATATAACCAAAAGTGTATGTAATTGAATATTAATTGGAGTGTAATTAAAAGAATTTGTTATTAAGTTAAATATGTGGTTTATGTTTTTAAAATAAAATTTTAAATGTATTATATTAAATTTTTCTTTTTTGTAAGGTGTTAGCAAACTTTTAGGAAAGGTTCTAATCGGAATATAATTGAAGACGTTTATAATCCTATAAAAATGTAGTTTTTTATTTTTAATAAATTATACATAACATAACTGAATTTGGAATTTTTAACACATTTTTTTAATTCTTTTAAAAAAATTGTACCTTTTTGGTATTTTTTTTTTTGCTAATTTGTTACCATAGAGGAGGCTATCTATGGTCAATCTAAGGCAGATCGAAAATAGAAAGAAACAAGACCAACCCATCAAAAAACTAGCCAACTACTGAGACAATCTTTCCATTAAATTCTGATTATGGCTCTAGCGCCTAAGAAGGTTTTATTGAAGTGGATGAATTTCCATCTCACGAAAGCGGGCTATAAAAAGGTTGTCACGAATTTCTCTTATTCTTAAAGGTAGTCTATGCAGCTGGGTAGCTAAATTTCAGCGGTAGAGATTTACATGTTTCTCAAAATTTGCAGTTAGCAACAAAGGACAAATTTAAATACTATTATATTTTAGTTCAATTTAATATCTATTTTATGCAGGATGGAAAAGCTTATGCTTACCTGCTTAATGTTCTTGCACCAGAGCACAGCAGTCCATCCACCTTAGATGTCAAGGATCATGCCAAAAGAGCTAATTTGGTACTTGAACATCCAGAAAAAATGGATTGCAATAGATACTTAACCCCGGAGGATATCGTTGATGGTTCACCCAACTTAAATCTTGCATTTGTTGCTCAGATATTCCATCAGAGGTGCGTCCTTTAATTTTCTTGGTATTTTTAAGATACCAACACTTCTAAAACCTTAAGATACTAGGGGGACTTCAATGGATTAAATCTTCTCAACTTAAATCTTGCATTTGTTGCTAAGATATTCCATCAGAGGTGTGTCGAACAGCCTTCAGCAGTTAAGAATTGTGAGTTTGTATTTTCGTATTTATAACTGGTGCTAGCTAGCCTAGATTTTATTCTCCTGCACATATAATTATTAATGATTTTATCTGACTACCATATGACCTAATATAAATTTTATTTATTCTATATGAAGATGCCTTTTTTACCTGCCTCTGTTGGTTTGTTGCATTATATTCATGTATAGGCAGTACATGCTCTTTGTTTCTCGATACTATATTTTTTTCCATCATCCCTCAATTATGTCATTTTTATGATATCTATATTCTGCGATATATTGGGAAATAACAATTTTTGTTTTCAATGTTACAGTATCATACTCATATATGTTAGCAAAGAGGCACAACCCAACAAGTTGTTTAAAAGCATACGTCTATCCATATGTGAGCATCCTGTTCTTTTAGGTTTGTATTTTGATTTCATCTGGTACTATTAATTTTTTTTTGTTCACTGATGTCTTTTGCATGCTTTTGTTGCTTATAATTTAAAAATCTAACTTTAAAACAAATTGCCCAGTCTGTGGTTGCATCACTAAACATTTAAGTTTGTATTTTTATTGATATATTACAGGAAGATCTGCACCTCGCCGTGCACCTACCCAGCATGGATACTGTTATTTGGAATTAATTATTTTGTCTGATATGCTGCTTTGCTATGTTTTCTCATTCCTAATGCTTATACTGTTTTATTTGTTAATGTTTTCGTTTTCCTGTTATATAGATATGGCTTCTGGCACAGAAAGTGCAGTGCGCACGTAATTGCGGGATTTTACTTAATTTGTGCCTCACATTTATGAGTTGGGTTTGTTGAAAAACCAGCAGTAGTCTAATTGTTGTAGTAGTTGTAGTCTAATTGCAAGATTCTGTGACATGTTTTAGGTCTAATTAGTAAATTAAACCTGAAAGGGAATATGCATCGACACAATATATGACCGTATTCTTTTTGTATCAAATTCTGTAAGCAATATGGATTGATGAAAAAACACTGTTTTTTTAAATTGCAGTACTGTACTACTGTTAATAGCACAACATGGAAGATGTAAACACTGTTGAAGCCAAAAAGCTATATCTTTTCGATAATGCTTCAAAAGTTCAAGTAGAGGAGAAACCTTCAATGGAGGATCCAAAGCAATCAGATTTGGTTAAAGAAAATCCCATGCCCTCACAACCATAAGAGGTGTAATTTTACAGAAGTTCAACTTTACATACCATCAGAACTATACATGGTGGGCATACTAAGGTTTCTTGGTAACCATCCTTGACTTTTAAGATTCTTATTACTATAAAACTTTCTGTAAGTCCTGTCAAATTAATTCCAATGGATAGCAGAACATTTTTTTTTTGTTGGAATAATTTGCAAATTGCCTCATCATTTGACATAACCAAACAACAAATTAAGACATGCATTATATTATAGTCATCCTATTTGTTCTCAGTTTTACCAATCCTGTGATGTGATTATATAAATTTCTACAGGAATAAAGAAAAAGTATGGAGGTTTATTACCAAAGAAAATAGCATGGAGGTTTGTTTTCCCTGTCTACCATTTGACGTAATGCAATGGAAATGGAAGGAATGTGAACACTCTGCAGCGAAAATATCATGGAAGGAATGTGAACACAGAGAAAACAGCATTGCCATCCCACATTTCATGGTAGCCAGACATATAGAAAATGTTAAAGTGCATAATAGAATCTGTTTTATCTTATTTTCGTTAAATACTTCAATTGAACTAAATTTGCTCCATTTATTTAAAGTCCAATTCCATTTTTAGCCTATGTGTATAGATTTGTTATTTTTGATAAAATAAATATTAAAATGAGAAAATGGTTTTACAATGATTTTCAAATATTTGTCTACTATATTAAAAATAAACAATTTATTATTGACAAATTTAATGAGATGGGATTGACTATAATGATTTTTTAAAATTTAAAAATACTAATTATTATTATTTGAAGTATATGTTATTAATAAAAATATATATTCAAATATAAATATTCAAATTAGCAAAATATATTTTATGAGTAAGTACACTAATTTAAAAAATACAATACTATGTGCTATAAGGATTTTGTCAGTGTGGAAAAAACTTTTAAACTAATAGCTTAACTCATGTAATCCACGACTCTTTTTGAATAGTTAC
Organism: Kitagawia praeruptora; assembly: GCA_037693485.1. Taxonomy (NCBI): domain Eukaryota; kingdom Viridiplantae; phylum Streptophyta; class Magnoliopsida; order Apiales; family Apiaceae; genus Kitagawia; species Kitagawia praeruptora. The sequence goes on along the minus strand of CM075348.1, from coordinate 1,770,997 downwards.
AATTATATACATTATATTATCAAACAAAATTTGATATCATCCTAATCGTTTAATTTTAAAAATATAAGATATAACGATTTATAATATAAAAGTTATAAATTTTTGCCTTACTATGAGGAGAAATTTGTAATTTATTTCTTTGTTTCATTTCAATTTTAATTAATGTCCTATCAAAATATTTCAATTTTTTAAAATTATAACAAGAAGATAAATTAGTATATGTGTTTTTTTCGTTAATATAAACGCGCTGAGGTGTCGCCGTGAGGCGACGCCGAGCAACATTTACCAATGTATAATTTAACAGTTCTGTTTTTTAAAACTAATTTTATTACGTACGATATTACGTATGTGATATTTATTATCCTAATTTTAATAAAAGTTTGGGTACATTTATACAAATTTAATTATTTTTATTAGCAAAATGTATTATATAAATAAGTATATTCAATTAAATAAAATAACTTTTTTAAATTACAAAGAGTGATGATTTAAATATTTTGTAATTGTATGTAATGTAATAGTTTAGAAATTTTGTCTCTACGGTGTGAAAAAAACCTTTTAAACTAATAGCTTATAAACCATGAAATTCACGACTGTTTTTAATACTTATAATTATATAAATTATATTATAAAACAAAATATGATATAATTTTGATCGTCTAAATTTTCAAATATTAACGATTCATAATATAAAAGTTATAAGTTTTTGCCTTATTGTGAGGAGAATTTATTTAATACTTCATATGTCCTGCCTATTTGTTAATATTTCAAAATAGGGTGTGGCACGTATTTAAAGGTGAATTTTAAGGATAGTTGCATAATTAATTTTTGAAATTTTCATTTTTTGTATAAAAATAGAACAATCCTATTTTTATACAAAAAAGAAAATTTTAAAATAAGTTATAGAACTATCCTTAAAATTCACCTTAAAATGTGTGCCCGAAAGTGACAAAAAAGTGTTTAGAATTGGATGGGGACAGAGGGAATATGTTTGTTTGTGTTATTTAAATTTTAATTGATGTGCAATTAAAATATTACAAATTTTTAAAATTATAACATGAAAAAGAAATCAAGTATATGTGTTTTTTTTCACTAATATAAACGCGTTGAGCAACTTTTACCAATATATAATTTAACAATCATGGTTTTTAATATATAATTTAATATTACGTATGTGATATTTATTATTCTAATTTTAATCAAAGTTGTTTACATTTATACAAATTTAATTAATTATATTAACAAATGTATTATATAAATAAGTATATTCATATATATGGATTGCGCTTCCAGAAGATTATATTATCAAAAAACTGCCGATTCCCCAACACAATCTTATACTGTGTCCTACACCTGCAACTGTGATTCAAACTTTAACTTTGAAGAAATTTATCGGAAAAACAAGCACTGATTTCCTTTAGGAATTAGAAGGTTCATTTGTACTTGCACGTTACAGAGCATGTTAACACTATTATGCATTACTAAAATATTACTGGTGGAGTTTTTATTATTTGCTGATATAGATTTGTTTTAATGTTCAAATATAATTGTCACTCAACATTTAATCATACCATTATTTTTACATGTTTTCTAGCAAATTTTTTTATTCAAAGTTAAAATGAATAAAGTAGAAGAAGCTGATTGTTGGTGGTACAACGGTTGTCACAAAAACAAATGCAATGAGGAGGTTTCTAAATTGGAAGGCAAGTACATGTGCTTCAAATGCATCAGAAACTTTCCACTTCCACAAAAGAGGTAGTATTTCTAATTATTATGTAAATTATCATGTACCATAATGTGGCATTTTTTTTAAATGTTTGTTTTTTTAAATGCATTTATATATGATTATCAGGTATCGGATTGTTGTATGCTTTCAACTTTGTACTATTGGATCGTGCAGCAAAAAGACTGATTGGGAAAACAGCAACAAAATTGATTGCTGAGGGAATTAATGTAAGCAATATTTTTAGGTTTTAAATATCTTAGATGGTTATATATGATTTACAACTAATTTGCATTATAACTTTCATATACATTTGTAGGATAACACAAACAAAACATATCCTGCTCAAATCAAGGAAATCTTCGGCAAAGAAGTAACTCTACAAATTGAACTGAATGATGACAACATTCTACTCAATAGTAATGTTTATCATGCTACTGATGCATATGAAGCTGGTAATGCTAATCCATCAAAGTCGGAGACAATAGTATCTGGTTTTGATTCTTCTACTTTCGACAATGTGAGTTTGGAATTCATTGGTTTAATCTATATACATATTGACAAATTCATTTCAAATTCAAGATGCTTATTTGTAACCTGTCAGTTGATTAGTTATTATATGTTCTATGTAGGCTAAGATCATTGAGGTTCAAAATTCTGTGAATACGCCAGGTTCTGCCACATCATGCACAAAGAAAATTAAAATGGTTACATATATTTTTCATTATCATTATTATACTAATTGCTTCAGCAAAACATATCTTTATTCTGATAAATCATTTTATATTTGCAGGAAAATTTAAGAGAAAGTTAGCTATAAGAAGCAGTGCAGTTATGGAGTCAGTGAGGAAGAATCTGGCCAGAAATTCATTCTGAGCATTTGTTTATCATTCTGTTAATGAATAATTTGTTGTTAGCTTACAACAGACGTTGCGTTTGATTTACTTCTGAATTTATATTTTATTTTCAAGGCTTTCTTAATGTTTTTTTCCTGGTTTTAAAGCATGTTGAATGTTTTTTAAACCTATGAAAAATTGATTTATATTCAACACTTAATCGTCCCTCTATGTTTTTGTTCTCACTTTTAAAATGTAGTCGTTAAATGACTATATGTACTATACGTCTGAGACATGAATCGCTTAGTTGTCATTCATGGCTATTGTCAATGTTTGTGTCAATTGCAATGAGCTTATCAAATTTAAAAAATGAACAGATATAAAAGAATTCTCGTGTGCGAAGCACGGGCAATATTACTAGTTTTTACAAAAATCACAAAGAACCATGCACTACAAGAATACTTGTTTGTTTTAGCAACAATAACAACAGAGTATAAAGGGCTAGCAAACTATTATAGTAGAGATGAACTTTTTCTTCTAACACCAGAACCAAACTTACTATATCATCCTTGTTAGAATAAGAAATATTCTAGATAATATTGTAAACATATTCTGTGTTATTCTGTCAAGTATCTAGACGCCATTGCAAAAACCGACCACAAAAACTTTACTTATAGACCTATGATACATTTCTGACTCAAGTCAATCGGACAAGGAACAATACTTATACAAGAGAAAAGAAACCAATAAAAGCAAAACTTTTTCATCCAACTCAGTACTCACTGGCACTGGCAGTATAGCACATTCCCCTCTCCATATGAAATATATGCTTAAACACCATGTTTCTAAATTGACCTTAGTCGTGAAGATTCCCCCTTCCTCTCCCTCTGCAAAACATCTATCATTAGCTACCTTAGCTGCAAGCTCACAAATTTTGCAATCCCCCATCAAAGATTTTTTTATCAAATAACCATCTTAAGAATGCACATTAATATATATAAATAGCAATATCTTTAACGGTATAACAATCATCCTCAAAATACATCTTAACAGATGTAGTGCATGTTTGGCACTTCGGTTATCCAGCTTATTTGGGCTGAAGCCCATTTGGCCTTATTTCAAAGTGTTTGGGCAAATCGTAAAATGACCTTATATTTGACAAAAAAGCCCGTATGAGAAAAGTACAGGAATGGGTACTTTTTTCGTTTAACTTATCTCTTCTCTCTTTCTATTTGTTTCCCGATCCCAAACTCGTCAATGTTGAGCGTATCAATTTCTATTTCATTTTCATTTTTAAAACTCAAAATATTCATTTATTAAGAAAATCCTTTATGATTTAAATTAAAAATATTTATTTTTTTTAAAGAAAAAATTGACAACTTATCAATACATATTAGTTCTAATCAATACATATCATTTATTAAATAACTATTATTATTACTAATAATTTTATTAATTAATATTACAAAGTTAAATTATATCCATAATAAATTATTATACTCTATTCTATTTAATCATATAATTTTAAAAATATTTAAAAGTAACTCATGTTTTGCACGGACTATAAGCTAGTAAATCATAATTGTTAAACAGCTCATTTAACTTATAAGTTAAACACCCAAACACGAAAATATAAGTTATAAGTTATAATTACTTATTTCATATAAGTTACTTACTACATTTAAGTGTTAAGTAACTTATTTTAAGATATCTCAAACGGGCCCGTAAACTTATGTGAAGGCATGTTTTCTATTGTTGTCAAAAATAAAAATCTTTCTTTCAAAACAATCTTACTCCTACTCATGTTGATCTTTTATTAGCTCTCTGATATTTATCTTAAAGAACATATAACTACAAAAGGGAAGTCAGGTATGACATATAAAAGGGAGCGCTCACATGGCATGGTATGACATGTTTTCAGGCATACCATTTTATAAATTTTCTCCTAGAACACAGAGTATCCTTAAATTGCTACTTTTTAAAATTATATATGAAAGTTCTATATACATGAATGAGGTATTCCTCACAAGTCCTTCAGGTACTCTAAACAAAGCTATCCGACGCCTGACACTAATAAACCAATTATAAATATATACCTTAGTACATTATACTAAGAAAGACACATGTCAGAGTGTCACAAAGATTTCCTTATCAAAGACACATGCATCAATGTTCTTTTCAACATATCAGTAAAACAATTATCAAAGATTTAGCACTGAGCTCCATTACTTAATGGTAATGAATCCGCCTTTTAAATAGCAAATATCATAAGTTCTAATCCGCGTTGACTTTCTCTTCTAGATATGAAACACTCGATTCCCACGCCGAGATACCTTACGAATTCCATCCAATCCTGAAAAACGGACAAAACAATGCATTGTCATTTGTCAAAGGTGAACATGTGAAGAGTCCATGGATTTTATTACCGAGTACCTAAGTCTAAGGGGCTTGAAGTTATCTGGGTTGTGGTGGACAGATTTAGCAAGCATGCACATTTTATAGCTCTTACTCATCCCATTTCAGCTAAATGTTTGGCTCAAACCTTCATTGAAGAGATTTATAGACTCCATGGCCTACCAGAGTCTATTGTAACAGAGGCAGCATTTTATTAAGTGGGTTTTGGAAAACATTATTCAAATTATCGGGTACCAGGCTGTGCATGAGTTCTGCGTATCACCCATGACGATGGGTGTACATAAAGGATTAATCGGACCAGTTTCTTAGGAGCATGACCAGTCAAGCTCCTAAAAACTTGGTTAATTGGCTGACTTCTGGTCATGCTCCTAAAAACTGGGTTAATTGGCTGACTTCTGCAGAATGGCGGTATAATACCACCCATCACACCACATTGAATACAACACCATTCCAGGTGGTTTATGGTACAAAACCTCGACACTTGGCATGGCAAACAAGGCCTCGTACTAATATTTCTGCTCTTGAAGACATGCTGGAGGGTCGACAGCAGCAGTGGACTGTTCTTAAGGAGCTTTTAGAAGCTGCTCAAATGAGGATGAAAACTTATGCTGACGCAAAGTGGACAGAGGGATATTCAAGTTGGTGAGAAGGTCCATTCGAAGTTGCAGCCCTATAGACAGGTGATGGTGGCATTATGAAAGAATTTGAAGCTGGCTGCCAAGTACTTTGGGCCTTTTGAAATTCTGGAAAGGGTTGGAACCACGTCTTATAAGTTAGATCTGCTAGAGACCACAAGGGTGCATCCAGTCTTCCATGTTTCTCAACTAAAGAAAGCTATAGGACAAGTACAGGTCCAAAAGCAACTTCCACAGTTGACTGAGCAAGGTACCTTTGACATAGGACCTCAGAGAGTACTGGATCATAGATCTGTCCTGAGAGATCAAAGGGTGATAAATCAAGTGTTGATACAATGGATGAGGATATTCTCAAGTGCACTTTTCCAGCTTTTGAAACATCTCCATGAGGACATGGAGTGGTTGAAGACTTGAAGGAGGGGCAGATGTTAGGAACAGTAGTGATATGATAGTAATAAGGGTGTTGTAACTTGTAAGGGCATCACAATCAATTCAGTGTTAGTTGACTAGTAGTTGACTAGTCTTACCATATAAAGACTAAATCAGTTGTATTCTGGATTATGTTGAGTATTATACAGGAAATGGAAGTATTATTTCCACCATCTCTTTCTCTCTCTATTCCCTGCACTCTATCTCTCTCTAACTGATTTCTCCAAGTTTACTGTTGGAGCTCGATTTATGCCTCGTCTACACCCGAATCTGGTATGCCAAGAACACGTTTCAGAAGCTCCTGCAAGGAGAAGAATGCGAGAGAATGGCCCCCCGATTCACCTCCGGTGTCAGAATCAGTAAAAAGATAATGGGAACGTAAACGTAAAGCGTATGTAAACCAGTCTATTTTGTAGTGTGTATGATTGTGTTTTTATCACCTGATAATTGTTGTCTATTTATACTGCTTTCAGGGGTAATCCCATTGGTGGCCTCTTGATTCTCAATTATGGAGGGAGCGTTACAACGGTCGACAGTTACGTTTCACTATCTTCGTCTGGATTAATAGGGTTTGGGCCTAACGGCTAGAAGCCCATTTACATATTATACTGGGCCCTCTAACATGTCCCCGGGCTTCGGTCGGTATGTCTATAGAGGCCGAAGTCCATTTAGACCGAATGTTCGAGCGTTCGGTGCTCTCTTCCTGAGGGCACGTCTTTTGAGGTGACAATTGTCTTTTATAAAAACCGTTCTCCACGTGTCATCATCTAGGACGAGGGTTTTGAACCGTCTATTCATCTCATCCGTTCATTACTGTTATGTATATTTAAATTCTAGTATCCTCTATGCCATTTCATTTTCTGGAAACCCGTTTTCTCAGTGCGCATTTACGGAGTAATCAACGAGTCCATCCATCTTTGAAGAATTTCCAGTTCCATACCTCTTTTCAACAAGTAAGTACTTTTCTGTTTATGTCCTCTAATGTGCTTGAATATCTTTAGATAATACCCTTGGTTTTTCTGAGATGTGATATCCCTTTAGAGTATCTTCTTTCACTTTCTTTGGTCCTGTGTACACTTAAGAACCTCTTTCGCCAAACCCCTTTTTTCTTTCCGTCGTCGTTGGTCAATTGGTACTCGGGGATTTTTCTTCGGCCATAGTTAGTTATTCTTGCTTTTATCTTTCTGTCCCCGAGTATTGGACTAACGACTCATCTTTCTTTTTCAAATTCCAATGGAAAATCTTGAATCAGGTCCTTCGGGTCATGCTGTGGGCCATTCTCCTATTTTACTTTTTGGAGATGGTACCGAATACCTTGCCGCTAATCAGTCTTCGGTCTTGAAACAAGATGACTTAGATACCTTTACGACTAAATACGATTTTCCCGAGGGTTATCGTTGCTTTTTACCTGATCCTACGGATCGTATATACGACACCCATGGCATATCGGTGAATGACGATCCTGAAGAGATTGCCGTTGGCCTGTCGGAAACCGCTTTTATTTGTGGGCTTCGATTTCCCTTGTTGCCCCTTATAAAAGTTCTTTTGAGGGATATGGGTATAGCGATCGGCCAACTAGATTCGAATAGCTTTATACACATGAATGTTTTCCAGCATCGATGCTTGGAGCACGATGTCCCCACTTTGTCGGTCCTCTTTTGGCATCATTATGATTTTCGTAAAAATGCCAAATCTCCGGGTTTTTATAACATTACCCGAAGAGTGGGTCGTTCCGATTGGGCAGCTACCAACTCAAGTAACAAAAAGACGCATAACCATTGGTGTTATGTTACTGGTCCTGGTCTACATAGGTTTTCGGAATGGAGGGAGGTCGAGACGGCCGAGAGGGTTAAACTGAATACTCTTTCAGACGAAGAGAAACGTTTATACCGAAAGCTAAACACTCCCTTAGCACCTGAAAATAAACTTTCATTGTCCGTTACCAGAGATGGGTCTTGGCTAAAGGATATGATGGGTATTTCTATCATCACTTTATTTTTCCCTTGCATATATTTTTCTTTGATATCTGATTCTCCCTTTATTGTTTTCCTTTCAGTGTCTGCAGCGGCTGATATGAGGAGAAGAGCGGCCGAACGGAAGGCCTTGTTGGCTGGTGGATCTGGGAGCCCTTCTCAAACTAGTGTCGCTCCGGTACCTTCGGAGGTGGAGACTTCTCTGGTAATTCAGGAAGTTACACCCATGCAAGCCGAAAGGGTAGAAGTCCCTTTCGCTAGCGTTGTCGAGACGATCCCTCAGGAAACTCTTGCTGTGGGTGGAAATAAGTCTGAAAAGAAGAGGAAAACCGATGATTCGGTTCCTGTCCTGAAGACTTATCGTCCCTCTTGGGGTGTAGTGGATACCGATTCCTTTGGTGCTCCAGCTCCGAAGCCTGTCAAGGAGCTAAGCCAGGATTTGTGTAGTTCTTTCATCCTCCCAGCTGATCATCCTGTTTACGATACAGTCCCTACTGTGGAAGCTTGCGAAAACATGTTGGGGCATCTTAGTTTGGTAAGGTTTTTTCCAATCATCCCTTTCTGTCCCCATTTGTTATCCCCTTTTTTTTTTGCAATAACTCCTGTGATATGTTTCCAGGCCGTTCCTTGGGCTGCAGCTGTGACCGCCAAGGTCAAAGATCAAGCCGTTATTATTCGGAGTTTTAAGGCAGAGATCAATCTTCTAAAGGATAAAGTTGACCCTTTGGAAAACCAGGTAAAGAAGGCCGAAAATCTTCTGGCAGAATCACAACATAGAGAAAGCCTTCTTATACAAGAGAAGAATGACCTGCTCCTTCAGAATGACGTCTTGATCGGGGAAAAGCAGAAGCTGACTGATGAGCAGAAGACCGATCGCCTGGAATTGCGCCGCTTGAAGAAAGAACTGAAGAAAGCCAAGAAGATCATATCCCGATCCGAGGATAGGGGCTTCGCTGTAGGATGTGATGATGTTGTTCTTGCTGCCCACAAAGCTGGTTTTGACTACAGCAGATCTTTTTCAATCCTGAAGACGATCCAGTCCTTCGGAAGGGTGCTCCTGATGAGCTGTTGGTGGTTTCCTCCGATCCTGATTCAGAGTGATAGTATTTATTTCTTTGTAATAGGTTTATTGTTTTTCGAACTTGTGCCTTCGAGTAATGACTGTACTTTGTAGTACTTTTTGTCAATTGATTGCGATTTTCTTCAAGTTAAATTCTCCTTGCATTGCTGTTTCCGAATAACTCTTCATATAGCATTGAGTCTTTCGATATATTTTTTTTTCTTCAAGTAGTAAACAATACCTGATATGAACCGTAATAATTCCTTTCCAAAGTAATTTTTCGGAAGTTCGAGTAATTCGAATCTTCCTTTACTTGGAGGAATCTTTTTTCATTTAAAAAGAAAATGTTTTGTGCTTCGGATTTTTTGTGCTTCGGGTAGTCTCTTCGGACGTGACCCTGTCTTGCCCCCAAGTCGCTGTTTTGGCCGAAGGTCTTTTCTTTCGGTTTTGGGCGAATCCTGCCTCCCGAAGACCTTGGGGCAAACTGCGACTTAAAAACTTTGGTGTTGAAGAATACCTGGAAAAATTCTCCTTTCTTTTTTCTTTTTTTTTGAACGTCGAGACTCTTAGTATTTCCCCCCCCCATTTAATGGTAGTTTGACCGCTTTTTCCTTAGGCACGTGTCCCAATCTGGTGTAGGGGTCATTCAAACGCCATTTCATCAGAGCCGTTGAATTCCTTTATAAATAGTGACTAGATTTGTCTGTGAATAACTTCATCTTCAATCACGTCTGAGATTTTTTTTTCTTTAGTGATCCATTTTCTCCTTTTTAAACTTCTCTATCTTTCAACATAGATAACCATGTCGAGTCGAGCAGAGATGAAAAGAAGGGTAGCGGAACGACGGGCTCAGAAAAAACGTACGCCTGATAGTGGTTCTTCTAGTCTTCCTCTTTCCCAATTGGGGGGTGACATTTCAAGCATCTCTGAGAAGAAAGGTCGCATGGAGTCTAACCCTTACCGACCTTCGTGGTCTATTATAGAGTCATATTCTTATGGAGCGTCTGCTTCGGCTGCTTCCAAGAGCTTGGCCAAGGATTTGTGCTCCTCATTTATTCTTCCTAAGGATCGATCGCTTTATGATTCTGCTGATCTGGCAGAAGCCGCTGCTAATCTCATGGGGCATCTGAGTTTGGTAAAGAATTTAGACTTCCTCCTTTCCCCCCCCCCTTTTTTTAGTCTTTGATTTCTGATCTTCTTCTTTTATAGGCTACTCCGTGGGCTGCTTCAATAACTGATAAGGTGAAGGACCAGAATCTTCTACTGTATAATCAAGGGAAGCAGATCAGCAAAACGATTCCCTTCTTGGAGAAACAAGTAGAGAAGTTGCAGTCAGAGCTTGCTTCTGTTCGGTCGCAGAATGCCGATCTTGTCAAAGAGAACGATGCCTTGTAGCAACAAAGTGACAAGATGATGGCTGATACAGAAGACTTGCTCGACTGGATGGAGCATCGAAAAGCTGAGCTTGCGCAGATGATGGATTCCGACCCAGAGGGTGTGGTCCCTTAATTTGTATTTTATTTCTGCCTTTGGGCCAACTTTGTAATTTTATAACAAGTCAATAAAACTATGGCCTTTGGGCAATTTTCTTTCTCGATCGTTTGTCGTTAAGATACTTTTTGTTTCCTATGCATATGCAGTCTTCGGATTTGTAAGTAGCTTGTATTTTGCTTGAGCAATATTTATATATTTTGGCCATCTAGGCTACACAATTCCTACGCTCGAAGTAATTTTCGGAAATTCAAATAATTCGACTCTTTCCTTACTTGGAGGAATTTTGAAAATTTCTTTTTTTTTTGTGCTTCGGGTAGTCTCTTCGGACGTGACCCTGTCTTGCCCCCAAGTCGCTGTTTTGGCCGAAGGTCTTTTCTTTCGGTTTTGGGCGAATCCTGCCTCCCGAAGACCTTGGGGCGAACTGCGACTTGTATTCGGGTTTTTAATAGTTCCCAGCCAAGTAGTATTTCAGCCATTCAGGTTTATCGATGAAAATATAAATCAATTGGGCGAAATACTCAAGCCTCTATTAACAACCGATTCAACTTTACATAGTAATCATATAATTTGAATATTTCTGCGAAAAAGCTTACTGATAAAACTTTCGTAATCTGGAGGCATGCCATGTGTTTTTAATCGGAACCCCGTTCAGCTCGGCGAGTTTGTACGTTCCTGGTCGAACGACTTGAATAACAACATAAGGCCCCTCCCAATTCGGTTAATTCCCGAAGAACTAGATTTCCTACTTCAAAAGATCTTTTCCTTATGCCTGAATCATAGTACTGAGCAGCTTGCTGCTGATACTTGACATTTTTTAGATATGCCTTTTCCCTAGCTTCTTCCAACAGGTCAACATTAGCTCGAAGACCCCATTCATTTGTTTCGGCGTTGAATACTTCGCTTCGATAGGACTCCAGGCCTACTTCTACTGGGACCATTGCATCGGTTCCATATGTCAGCTTAAAAGGAGTTTCTCCCGTTGAAGATCTTGCCGTAGTTCGATAGGCCCATAGCACATAAGGCAATTGTTCGGCCCATAGCCCTTTGGCCTCTCCGAGCCTCTTTTTTATCCCATCAAAGATAATTTTGTTAGCGGCTTCCACCGCTCCATTTCCTTGTGGGTGACCGACAGAGCTGAACTTCTGCTGAATTCCAAAGAAAGCCAGAAACTCCTTGAATTTCTTGTCGATGAATTGTGTTCCATTGTCAGATACACATATTTTAGGAATTCCGAATCTGAGTATTATTTGCTCCAACATGAATTTCTTGGCTGCCTCTTCGGTAATTGAAGATAAGGGGCGTGCTTCTATCCACTTTGTCATGTAGTCAATTGCTACAATGCAATATTTGGCTTGCTTGGTGCTGGTAGGAAGTATCCCGACAATGTCCACAGCCCACATGGCGAAGGGAATCGGATTTAAGACCGAAGTCATTTATTCGGGGGGTTGCTTCGGGACGTTGCTGAAGAGTTGACACTGTTTTCACTTCTTAGAATAATCAAGTGCATCAGACCGAAGTGTCGGCCAAAAGAATCCCTACCTTAGAATTTTGAAAGCCAAAGAGCGACCAGCCAAATGCTCTCCACAAATCCCTTCGTGAACTGCTTCTAGAGCTGTTTTTTTTTTTCTTCGGGATTCAGGCATCTCAATAATGGTTCAGTGGCTGATCTTCGATACATTCTTCCTGCAATCATTGTATACCTGACGGCCCTGTGTTTGACTTTTTGTGCTTCGGCCTTCTCTAATAGTAATGTCCCCCTTTCCAGAAATAACCGTATGGGAGTCATCCAATCTATCCCTTGGTGAATCTCGAAACAGACCTTTTTATCAATGGAGGGTCTTTTGGCCTCGGTCAAGTAGACCGATCCTGTGAGATTTTGGGTGTCGGCCGAAGCCAATCTAGATAGCGCATCGGCTCGGCTGTTGTTTTCCCTGGCGACAGTGGTCAGCTCAAAAGATTCGAACAGTAGGGATTTTGTTTTTACCTGGGTGGCGTAAGCTTTTGTTCGGGTGTCCCTTTGCTCGTATTCTCCCGAAAAATGTTTGACCACCAGCATCGAATCACTGAATGCTCGAAGATGTCTGACTTCTAGGTTCTTTGCTAGATTCATTCCGGCGATAAGAGCTTCGTACTCAGCCTCATTGTTTGTTAAAGGGAAAGTGAAACGGATGGCTTGGCATATTTCAAAACCGTCAGGGCTTGTGAGGATTAGGCCAGCTCCGCATTTTCCGCCAGCCACCGATCCATCAACAAATAACTTCCAATTTCCTGGAGTCTGGATCAATTTTTCTTCAACCTGCAATTCTTCGGAGCCCGAGAACGAGCATTCTACGATGAAATCTGCCAGGGTTTGTGCTTTTATGGCTGTTCTCGGTACGTATTCTAGATCAAATTCCCCCAGCTCGATAGCCCAAGCGACCACTCTGCTTGAAGCTTCATGTCTCTGAAGTATTTTTTTCAAAGGCTGATCGGTGATAACCTGGATCGTCCTCCCCTGGAAATAATGTCTTAGTTTTCTGGAAGCCATTACTAATCCATAAGCAAATTTTTCGGCATTCGGATATCTGGTTTCCGCCTCTTTGAGCATATGGCTGATGTAAAAAACTGGATATTGATTTCCATCGTGGTGCTTTACCAAGACAGCTCCTAATGTCCAGTCGTTCGCAGCTAAGTAAAGCTGTAGAGTTTCTTGCGGGCTGGGTCGCATTAGTAATGGGGCTCTTGTTAAATACTACTTGATGTCTTCGAAAGCTTTTTCGTACTTTGGACCCCAGGAAAATGTCTTCGTTCCTTTCAAGACCTCAAAAAAGGGTAAAGTTTTGTCGGCCGATCGAGAGATGAATCTCCGAAGAGCAGCCAGTTTTCCTGTCAATTTTTGAATGTCTCGGATTGTCTTCGGAGTTTCCATGTCAATGACTGCTTTTATCTTTTCTGGATTGTACTCAATGCCTCGTGCACTTACCATATAGTCAAGAAATTTTCCGCTGAATACCCCGAAGGTGAATTTGTTTGGATTAATCCGCATGTTGTTTTTCCTTAGAGTCTCAAAACATTCTTTCAAGTCTTCCGCATGATTCTGAAACAGAGATTTTACTATCATATCGTCCACATAACACTCCATGTTTCTCCCGATATGATTCTTGAAGACGGTGTTAATCATTTTTTGGAAAGTGGCTCCTGCGTTTTTTAATCCGAAAGGCATGACAATGAAGGCATATGTCCCTTTTGGGGTGATGAAAGCTGTTTTCGGGATGTCTTCGGACCTCATTGCAATTTGATGGTAACCCGAAAAGGCATCTAGGAAGCTTAGAATCTCGTACCCTGATGTGGCATCGATGAGCTGATCAATATTGGGGAGTGGATAGTGATCCTTGGGGCAGGCAAGATTAAGGTCGGTATAATCTACACACATTCTCCATTTGCCGTTCGCCTTTTTGACCACCACCACATTAGCTAACCATTCTGGATATTTGATTTCTTCGATAAACTCTGCCTCTAAGAGCTTCTCCACCTCTGACTGGATTACCTTTTGTCTTTCCATGGCGAAGTTCCTCTTCTTTTGTTTGACTGGTTTAGCTCCATCTTTGACATTCAAGCTATGCTGGGCAATGTTTGGATCGAGTCCAGGCATGTCTTCAGGACCCCAGGCAAATACGTCATGATATTCTCTGATTACAGCAATTACTTTCTCCTTCAGTTCCGCGTCCATATTCTTTCTGATTCGAATCATTTTCCCCGAAGTACCTACATACAGCTCGACCTCTTCGGTTTCCACAGCTGGTTCGGCTATCGAATTTGAGAGATCGGCCCCAAATCTCTCTAACTCGATACTCATGGTGTGGTGGCTACCAGCTTGATCATTAACGCGTCGTTTCTTTTTACCTTCGGGTTCGGTTTCTCCTTCGGATTTGTCCAGATCCTCTAACATGATAATTCTTGCAGCTTTTTGATCTCCTTTCATTTCACCGATGCCAAAATCGGTAGGGAATTTCAACTTCAAGTGTGGTATTGAGGCTACAGCTTGAAATTCTGTCAAGGTCGGACGTCCCAGAATGCCATTATATGGGCTGTCTACTCGAACAACATAGAACTTCACTTGTTTCTCCACCGTACAAGGTGGTTTGCCTAACATCAGGGACAATGTGATTGTCCCTTCAATCGGGACTGGTGAATTTCAAAAACCGTAGAGCGGAGGTTCATTGCATGATTCGAGTTGTTCTCCTCCCAAATTCATCTTTTCATAAGTCCGATGATACAAAATGTTGACCGAACTACCACTATCAATTAGGACCTTTTATACTTTATTTTGCCCAATGATCGGATTTATTACCAGGGGATCTTCATGTGGCCAGATAACATCCTCGTAGTCTTCCTCAGTGAACATTATGACCAGTGGCTGTTTGACCTGTGGAGTGTGCTGATACAAATTATAGACCTGGCGGGCATACCTCTTTTTGGCTGTTTTGCTGCATCGGTCTAGTATTGTGCCTCCCATGATGGTCTTCACCTCCCCTCTATATCTTGGGGCTTCGTCTCTATCTCTTGGCCTTGGATTGTCATCGTCTTCATGCCGGCTTCTGGTGTCTTTCTGACCATGATCGCTTCTTTTAGGTTCTAACCGATCTCTTAAGTCTTTAACGAACTGATTTAAATCGCCGGTTTTCACCATTCTTTCTATCAACCTCTTCAAATGGAAACATTCATCGGTGTTATGACCTTTGTCTTGGTGATAATCACAGTATTTGTTTCCATTTTTCTTATGATCGGGCACCCTCATCTTCGCGGGCCTTCGGAAGTCTGGTCTCCCTTTGATTTCGTTTAGTATTTTGGAAATGGGAGCATTTAGAGGCGTAAACACCATCGGCTCTCTTTCTTTCTTCGGATCATTTCTCCTCTCGTTCCTGTCATTATCCTGCTTATCCTCTCGTCGGGACTCGTCTTTCTTTCGGTCATTTTTTCCTGTGTTGCCCCTTTTCTTGTCGTCCTTGGTAGATTCTTTGTAGCCATCAATAGACTCCAGTTTCCTTCGGATTTTCTCTCCTCGAATATAAATATCGTTGAGTGACTTTGGGGGCACATCATATAAGGACGATCGAAGCTTCCTGCCTTTAACCGAATCGAGGCCTGCTGTTAGGAATCCTGCCGCCTTGACCTTGTCTAGATTAGTGACCATACCAGCCTCTTCTTTAAATCGGGCCAAGTAGTCTCCCAATTCTTCATCAGGTCTTTGACGACAATGAATGAGAGATTCGGTATCCTTTTCTCTTCGGCATAGATGGGAATAGTGCCTCAAAAACTTGCTCTTCAGGCGATCGTAGGAAGGTATCGATCTAGGCCTCATCGATCGGTACCACATGGAAGCTGAGCCCTTTAAATACGTTTTAAACATTTTACAGAGCATAATATCGTCATGACCCATACCTGTCATCAAACTTTCGTATTTCTCGCAGTGATCCTCTGGGTCCCCCTACCATTAAATTCGGGTCATCTTTGGGAATTGGCGCCCAGGAGGTGGCCTGTACTGTTCAATCTCTTCAGTTACAATAGGCTCTCGACGCATCCTCTTCTGATCTCCAAACATATATTCCACTGGGAACCTGTATCTCCTTCTTCTGAATTTGAAGGGGGTAAGGAGTGTAATTCCGATTCCGAGGAATCATCCGGGTTTATTCGTGATCTCTTTTCTCTCCTGCCCTCGGAGACTGTCTTTCGGGGCTCATCTTCAGGAATTTCCTCCTCAGCCCGGAGGGATTCTCGTGCCAGCCTTTCCTCTAATTCAATCTCCTCACGTCGGAGCTTGATAGCCTGCAGCCTTAGCTCATCCGCCTTCTTTTGTAGAGCCTTTCTCTGAGCCTGCTGGGACCCCTCTGCTTCAGAAGCTTTTCCTTTTTCATTCAGTTGCCTTAGTTCTTCGGGGTTTGTTTCTGTTGTGCGGTTGAGATCTTCAGGATCTTCAGGTGACATGGTTTACGAAAAAAGCTTATACGTTCCCACAGACGGCGCCAAATGTTGGAGCTCGATTTATGCCTCGTCTACGCCCGAATCTGGTATGCCAAGAACACGTTTCAGAAGCTCCTGCAAGGAGAAGAATGCGAGGGAATGGCCCCCCGATTCACCTCCGGTATGAGAATCAGTAAAAAGATAATGTTAACGTAAATGTAAAGCGTATGTAAACCAATCTATTTTGTAGTGTGTATGATTGTGTTTTTATCACCTGATAATTGTTGTCTATTTATACTGCTTTCAGGGGTAATCCCATTGGTGGCCTCTTGATTCTCAATTATGGAGGGAGCGTTACAACGGTCGACAGTTACGTTTCACTGTCTTCGTCTGGATTAATAGGGTTTGGGCCTAACGGCTAGAAGCCCATTTACATATTATACTGGGCCCTCTAACATTTACTTTCTCTCTCTAAACTCTATCTCTCTTAGCTAATTTCTCTACAAATCTATCAATGTCTACTTGTTCAATCTCTGTTTCTAGTAGTAATTCTCTGTAATATTACTTGTCCTTAGGCCTTAGCACTTCTATCTCTTAACTCAGAGAATCACAAAAACATTCAAATATATTAAAATCGGGAACCTCAATTCCTGACAGCATGTTAACATATGGGTATCATATCAAAGTGCACACCATTCTCGCCAAAAACTATCAAGTGACTACCCAATGTCCACGGGTACTCATTTAAGCCGTTATAATCACTATATATATCACTCTCTTAAATCTTGAAAAAATATTAATGGAAAAGTTGACAAACAGATGATGTGTTTGCTATAATCTTTTTATATTTCTTTTTAATCTTCGGATCTAGTTATTTTTTATAATCCATGTGGCTCGCACATCATCTGTTGATTACGATTCCATTAACTTTTTTAATAATTATTTTTCAAGATTTAACAGAGTGATATATATAATGATTATAGTGGCTAAAATGAGTTCCCGTGGAGATCGGTCACTTGATAATTTTTGGCGAGAATGGTGGCCACTTTGATATAAAACCCTTTAACATATCTAGATAGAACTCTGCTCAGACAGGGAAGATCTAAGAGGTTCATAAATAAAGAAAGAGGCAGAGGTAGTCAGTCAGAGAGGAAACTAATATGGTTCAAAGGAGATATAACCATTGACTAATATGATCTTCACATACAAGCCCTGTAAATTTTCCTCTGTGCAGATGAAATAAACTGAGCAAATCGAAAACCAGTCTCTGCTCCTCAACACTTCAACTATAGGTATATTATATGCAAAAAATACAGATATAATCATATTTTACAAAAATCACAAAGAACCATGCATAATAAGAATACTTGTTTTTTTTTTTTTGCAAAATAACAAAGGATAGTATAGTGTGCTAGATAAACTATTACAGTAAAGATGAACCTTTTCTTCTAACACCAGAACCTTTGACTTGCTACACCATCTTAAAAGTCATTGCACAAAGCGACCACAAAAACTTTACTTAGACCTATGGTACACTTTTGACTCAAGTCAATCGGACAAACAAGGAACAATACTTACAAAAGAGAAAGGAAACCGATAGAAGCAAAACTTCTTCATCTAACTCGATCAGTAGCAGTCTTTCACATTCCCATCCTTATAAAAAGGTTAATTATCAAACATATCACTTATTCCACTTTAATATATCAAGTGGGTCACCGTAAAATTTTTGGTCTCTTTTAAATCACTCAATAGGTGAATGGTTGCACTCCGTTAAGTTATATTGGATTTGTTGTTAAAATAAACATATTCCGTTAAATCGTCTACATGAACTTGACATGGGCGTTAACTTGGAACGAAGTGGCATTTGACGTAGATTGTCTACATAGTAATAGAACATTTTAGTTAAAAGAAAAGAGAAAAAATCAAAATACTAGGATTTGGATCAACTACAATTGAAACAAGGTATGAAAAATCCTAGAAATTCGATTTATGTAATGTACATAGACAAGGCGAGTCTGACATGGAAAGTCGTATTGCAAAATTAGCCGTTACAAGGTTAGATAAGCTTTTTCCGTATATCATTGTTAAAATATTGAATGAAGTGCAACATTTCATTTATTGAATAATTCAATAGAGACCAAAAATTTCATGGTGACCCGCTTGATATATTGGAGCGAAATAAATGACCTGTTTCATAATCAACCCCCATATAAAATAAATGCTTAAACACCATTTTTCTAAAATGACCGTAGTTGTGAAGATTCCCCCTTCCTATCCCTCTGCAAAACATCTAACAATACCTACCTAAGCTGCAAGCTCGCAAATTTTGCAGTCCGCCCATTTAAGATTTCTTTATCAAATAACCATCTTAAAAATGAACATTAATATATCTAGATAACACTATCTTTAACGGTGTAACAATCATCCTAAGCATACATGTTCACAAATTTAAACTTATGTGATGGCGTGTTTGCTATCATGTTGTCGAAAATACAAATCTTTTTTCCAAAACAATCAAACTCCAATACTCATGTGGATCTTTTATTAGCTCTCATGATATATATCTTAACTGAGTATCATACGTATAATAAACATATAACTATAAAAGGGAGAAGTCATGTATGACATATAAGAGGGAGCTCACTGCATGGATGACGAATGTTTCCTGGCATAGCATTTTCTGAATTTTCTCCTAGAATACAGAGTATCCTTAATTGCTGCTTTTAAAAATAATATATGCAAGTTCTATATACATGAACAAGGTATTCCTCAAATGTCCTGCAGCTAATCTAAACAAAGCTATCTGATGCCTGACACTTATTAACCAATTATAAATATAAATATATTATATCCTATATATAATTGGCGTAAGGGAGTTTAGGTGGTCTGGTCATTAAATATAAAGATAAATTCATTAAAAATTAGAAATGGGCTAAAAAATAAGTTGATCCAAATATTGGATTAAAAGCTAAAACTATCACCCCTTAACAAAAAAACTAAAACTATACTATCAAAGATATTTTTAAGTTAACAAACAATATAAAAAAAGGATGCATTAAAATAAATAACATATGATAAAACTGAAAAAATTAAAGTTAAAAAAAATTGTTGTTTACTAAACTTAATACAAAAATAATTTATACAAAAGTTTATAATATAATTAAAAAAAGCCTTACCACAAAAAATAGTTCAATGAAACCTATCTTTTTAAAGTTATAAAAAAATTTAACTTTTAGATTTTACAACAAACAATGTTTTTAAAATTTATACTAACAAAACTCAACACAAATCAATAAATTAGCATTTTATTATTTTGCAAAGATTCTAGATTCGATACTAAAATTTTAAATAAATTAAAAACAATCCGAAAATCCAAAATAAAATCATTAATAGAGAATCTAAATAATATAAGTACAAAAATTCCTATATTAATTTTATAATTTAAAAGTGACAAAAATATTAAATTTCATCAAAACTAAAATTTAAAGTAAATTAATAAAAAATAAAACTAATAAAATATTCATCATCAACTTAATTAATTGTTATTATTATAGGAAAAAGAGTTGTAATAGCACAAAACTTACAAACAATTAACAAAAGAGGATAAAATAGTAAAAAATCATAATGAAAAATAAATCACAAATTCATTCTTTATATAAAATAGAAAAGTATACAAAGCATACCATCAAAATTTCAAGTAAATATGAAATATTAAAATATATTATATTTAAGTTTGACAACAAATATGTTTCTAATATTAACAAACAAGGATTAATTAGCAAAAAATTATAATTAAAAATAAGTCGCAAATTCATTCTTTATATATAATAAACAAGTAAACAAAGCATATCATCACAACTTCAATTTAAAAAATAATTTTTTAAAAAACAAGAATGTACCTTTAATTACAAAACAAAAAAGAGGTTTTTAAAAAAATATATGGAAAAATAAGATAATAAAAAGGTAATCAAAAATCCTTTGACACCAAAATTCAACAAAATAAAATCTACAAAAAAACGTCAATTAAAAAAAAAGATCTAAATGTAGAAAACTAAAATTAACAATAAAATTTAATATAATACACTTAAAATAAATATATATTAACACAAAAACATAAAAATATATTACAAACTTTATTTAAAAAAGTACAATTGCATGTATGTTCACAATCACATAATCACATATATGTGTATAAATAATAGTTAAACCAATAAATTCTTACATTTATAAAGTATATTTTATGTATTCTAATAAAATAGAAAAAACTTCCCAAAAAATATGAAATATTAAAATATATATATATATATATTTATGTTAGGCTAAAACTTAAAATATAATTTACAAAAAAAGAATCCTTTACCAAATAAAAGTGCTTTAAGAAAAAAATATTTTGATAAAAAATATTAAACTTTCTATTTTTAGGTTTGATAATAAATATGTTTCTAAAATTTAAATTAAAAAATTATGTGGACATCAACAAATAAACAAATTCAAAATTTGCAAAGATAAAATTTTAATTAAAAAAAGTTAGCATAAATCAATAAATAAACATATTTTAAATTAGAAAACAATCTAAACACCCACAAAATAAATTTATATTAATATCTAAATATAGTACAACATAAAAATCCCAGATTTATCTAAACAAAAACACATAATAAACACCACACATGTGAAAAATATAAAATTAATATGAAAAAATAATCAATATTCAAACAAATAAAAAAAACTTAATACTACACATATTTCCAAAAAAGTTTAAAAAAATGCCTTTTAAAAACTATAAAAACAATATAACAAAATATCTAAAAATTTTAAGATAACCGTTAAATTACATAATCAAAAAGATAAAAAAATAATAATAAATTATTACATGAATATAGTACATATATGTTTCAAGTATATCATATATAATCTTATAAAATCAAAAAATCAAAAATAATTATGAAATACTAAAAAATATGTTTGCCTAAACTTTGAAATGTAAATTATAGAAAAACCATTTACAAGAAAAAATAAATAAATGTATACTTACAAACCATATAACATATGTATTATTATTTTAAAAAGTAAAAATAAATTATTTAAAATGCTATAAAACTAATTTTTTAAGGAATTTTTTAATCAAAATTGAACTATATAAAATAGTAATAAAGTTACCCGTGCATTGCACGGGTATAAAGCGTATAAAGCTAGTATACCTTAGTACATTATAGCATAATCCGTAAGAGCTAATAATTAATTGTTCTATCCTGGTGCCTCAAATGTCAGAGTGTCGCAAAGATTTCCTTAATCATAATAATCTTTTTACAAACTTAGAAAGACACATGCGTCAAAGTTTTCTTCAAGACCATATCAGAACAACATTTAGCATGGAGCTCCATTACTTAATGACTCGCCTTCTAAAAAGTAGACATCAGAAGTTTTAATCTCCATTAACTTTGTCTTCTCTACATGCAGCATCCGACATGAAGCATCCGATCCCCACGCGGAAATACAGAACGAATTCCATCCAATCCTGAAAAACGGACAAAACAATGCATGAGAGCACCATTCATTTTTCCTAACATCCTGACATTTTCTTATTTTTCATGATTCTGGTAGAGATCTAGTTAGCAAAGGAGACAAAGAGAACTCACCTCTGAGCTTGTCAGCATCTTCCTTGTTCAACTCGGCGAAGAAAAGGCTGGCTCTTTCCACGGAGCAGGCAATGAATCGGTTTTCACTGTTACAAGGTTCACGGATAAATAAACATTAGGAAATACCTCCGTGTACTGCCAATACAAAGTAGCAGCCATGACATAGAAACATAAAAAGCTTCAAATTATAAGATGACATACCGTCCTACCCCTTTTAGCAGTTCAAGGCAGCGCTTCACTGTACAGTTGCCAGCTTCCACTTTCACTTCATAAAGCTAGGTCAAACATGGTACGCATGATAAATATTAGAACAAACATTATCAATCGCAAGACACAGAATGAAGGAAAATGCCAAATACTTGTAATAACATGTAATAGAATGACCAGCAATGCCCACCCAGTCCTTAGACAGCAAGAATGAAGAATGAACATAGATGAACAGATGCAAACATGAACAAGTATATCCACTTTATGGCAAATTGGCAACATATGGTCACTCAGGTCACTAGTACCCCCCCCCCCCCCCCCCCAAAACCAAAACCCCAGTTTAATAGTGACAACCTGACATAGTGGGAAAAGAATAATACTGGTGGAAGAAAACAGAGCTTAAAAATGTTTAATTTTAGAGATACTAAATCTTAGTGTTTAAAATATTTAACTTGTATGTTCTAGAAGAGGGAAAATGTTATGACAAATGATGAGACATGGTTACAAGCTCTATGGCATAAAATGAAGAGCATGGTTACAAACTCTATGGCATAAAGAAAGATGCACTCACCACAGGTCGATAGAACCCGTCAAAATCTGTCCAAAGAAAAAATAAACACGATAAGCAGACAAAAATCACAGATACCTGGGAATCATCATTACTTTAAAAAAAACCAAAAAGGCACATTGAGAAGGGAGAATATGGAAGGACTTACAATTCCATCCCGATCCTGTTGTCCTGCACAAATTTAAAAGTTGAACATCATTTCGAGGATACAAATAAAAACCATCTCCATGGCCCATGTCAACAAATTTCCTGGGAACTCCTGATAAGTCGACTGCATATACCTGCTCCTCCTCCTCCTCCTCCTCCTCCTCCTCCTCCTCCTCCTCCTCCTCCTCCTCCTCCGACTTAACATTAGAAGTAAGTGAATCAGCCAACTCTTTCGGCACTGTAATCATCTTCTCCTTTCAACTACATAAGTAAATAAATTGATGATTAAACGCAATTGCACAATCAACAGAACTCTTCGTTCGTTCCAGTCATGAGATTCAATACTGCCCTAACACGTATTGATAACATATCAATAACATGACTCAATACACACAATTTCTGAACAAATTCGAAGAAACATACACAGAAGGGATGATTATTTATATATGATACAACTTGTAAACTTCATCACTGAGCTTTAATGTCTTACATTTACAGAGTAATCAAGAGAGAAAAGAAGAATGCAAAAGAATGAGTAAGGAGAAAAGAGACAGAGAGAAAGAGAGAGAGAGAGAGAGAGAGAGAGAGAGGAAAAGAGAGAAACTGTATTTACATTATGAGAGTTTGTTACATTCTCAAGTCTGTAGACTTAGTTTATATACAACCAAATCACAGCTGTAAAACCGTTACAAAGTTTGTTATAAAAAGTCAACAGTAGTCAACTTGCTAAGTCAATCTTTATATTGACCAATATCCCCCCTCAAGTTAGATGTGAAAACACCTAACTTGGACATTAACCAGGACAGCTGAGATGAAGAAAGAGGCTTAGTAAACAAGTCAGCAGGCTGATCTGAGGAAGCAAGATGATGTGTAGAAATAAGACCCGTTTTAAGCTTTTGGCGAACCAAGTGACAGTCTATTTCGATGTGCTTTGTACGCTCATGAAAAACAGGATTGGAGGCAATGTACAAAGCAGAACGATTATCACAATACAATGGCACTGGAGTGATGTTTTGCACCTGCAACTCAGTAAGCAACGAGACCAACCATGTAATTTCACAGCAGGTATCAGCAAGACTTCTATATTCTGCCTCAGCAGATGAACGTGACACTGTAGACTGTTTCTTGCACTTCCAGGAAATTAAAGTGCCACCAAACGTTAAGCAATACCCAGTCAAAGACTGTCGAGTAGTCTTACACCCTCCCCAATCAGCATCACAGAAAGCCACTAACACAGGACTGGAGTGATTAGCATACATCAGACCTTGAGAGACAGTACCACTAAGATATCGAACTAACTTAAGACCAGCATGCCAATGAATTGAACGAGGAGTATTCATAAACTGTGCAAGAACATGAACAGAATAGGACAAGTCAGGTCTTGTTATCGTAAGGTAAATCAGTTTACCTACCAATCTACGATAAGCAGTAACATCACTCAACAGTGGACTGTCTGACTCCTGTAATAGCTCATGATGTTGATCCATTGGAACAACAGCTGTTTTGCCTTGAAGATAGTCAAAATCTTTAAGAAGATCAAGAACATACTTTTGCTGATTGATAGCAATACCAGCTGGACTTCGAAACACTTGAATACCTAAGAAGTAATCAAGAGCACCTAGCACCTTAATTTTAAAATGGGTGCTTAAGAAGTCAGTAACTTGAGTCATAACAGAAGAATCATTTCCTGTCATGACCATATCATCAACATAAATCAGCAAATAAACCACCACAGTATCCTTTGTAAACACAAACAGACTTGGATCACCATGAGTCTGGATAAAACCAAAGGACAACAGAGATGAGGACAAAGCAATAAACCATTGCCTTGGAGCCTGTTTGAGACCGTACAAAGACTTCAACAGATGACAAACAAGCTTGAGATTAGGATATTTTTTCAACAAGTGTGGGGGAATAGAATAGCCTGGTGGACAAGACATATAAACCTCCTCATCCAAAGATCCATGCAAGAATGCATTTGTCACATCTAGTTGAATTAAATCCCAATTATACATTGCTGCTAGTGCCATCAACAATCGAAAGGAAGTCATTTTTGCAACCGGTGCAAAAGTCTCAAAATAATCCATATTCGGAGTTTAAGTGAACCCCTTAGCAACTAATCGTGCTTTGTAACGATCAATAGTACCATCAGCATGATACTTGATTCTGAAAATCCAACGACAACTAACTGTCTTTTTATTAGGAGGCAAAGGAACAACTTCCCAGGTCTGAGTAGCTTCCAAGGCTGCTAACTCAACATTCATAGCCTCACACCACTCAGAGACACACACAGCCTCTTTAAAAGTTTGTGGTTCAACAACCTTAACAGGTTGTATTGTAACAGACTCAACAGGTTTGATATCAGTTGTAGAAAACTGATTAATCAAATGATTTGGAAGACCTGTATAGTCCAACAGTTTTGATGGTATGTTACGTTGTCTTTGAGGTCTAACATTGACAACAGACACAGGAACAGATGAATCAGATGAAAGAGACAAACTAGATGATGTAGATGTTGAAGATGGGGTTGTTATAGGAGATGGAGTAGATAAATCTGTAGAAGTAGATGAATGTGCATCAGTCTCAATGGACATACTTCCAAAAGGATCGTCATCAACAT
Source organism: Kitagawia praeruptora (assembly GCA_037693485.1). NCBI lineage: Eukaryota > Viridiplantae > Streptophyta > Magnoliopsida > Apiales > Apiaceae > Kitagawia > Kitagawia praeruptora. Next base: position 1,745,311 of record CM075348.1, on the reverse strand, counting down.
AAGAAGTAGATGGAGGAAAAAGAGTTTGAGGAACTGATGATTGAATATCACGAAATGGAAACACATTTTCCACAAATTGAACATCACGAGAAACAATGACTTGCTTTGTTTCTAAATTCAACACCTTATACCCCTTCTTGGAAAAAGGGTAACCTAAGAAAACACCTTTGATAGCACGAGCACCAAATTTATCAGTATCTTGAGGAACCACTGTTGCATAACAAAGGGAACCAAAAATTCTTAAATGCTCATATGTAGGTAGAGTTTCAAACAAAACTTCATAAGGACATTTGCCATGAAGAACAGGTGTAGGAGTTCGATTTATCAAATACACAGCTGTCAATAAGCAATCACCCCAAAACATGATAGGCAAAGCAGCATGAAATCGTAAAGCACGAGCACAATTCAGTATGTGACGATGCTTACGCTCAACAAGACCATTTTGCTGTGGTGTATACACACAGCTTGATTGATGCATAATTCCTTTAGCAGCTAGAAACTGAGCTAAATTCCTGTTCATAAACTCTGTTCCATTATCAGTACGCAGCACTTTCACTGTAGTTTTAAACTGATTTTCAATCAACAGAACAAACTCTTGTAAAATAGTAGAAACAGTAGACTTATCAGATAGTAAGTAAACCCAAGTAGCTCTTGACTTGTCATCCACTATTGTTAAGAACATATTACATTTTCCATGTGTAGGAAATCGATACGGCCCCCACAAATCAGCATGAATTAGATCAAACAATTTTTCACTAGTATGAACACTAGTAGGAAAAGACAACCTAGACTGTTTTGCTAGATGACAACTATCACAGACATCTAAACAAGTGCCAGTAGGAGTAATTTGCAGTGATTTTAAAACACTCAAAGGTACATGCCCCAGTCGAGCATGCCACTTGTCAATTGTAACTGTTTGAGCAACAAAAGAATCTACTGAAGAACTGGAAGCTGCAGAAAAAACAACAGGTTGCTCAGGTTGCTCTGCCACATTAGCAAACAAATAGAGACCATTGTCCTCTTTACCAATCTCGAGAGCCTTCGTCCAAGAAGGGTCCTGAAGATAACATTTATCAGAATAAAAACTAACTCGATACTGAGTATCTTTTGTTAGTTTTGATATAGAAAGAAGATTATATGTGAACGATGGAACACACAAAACACTCTTGAGAGTTACATATGCATTGAGAGTCAAGTTTCCAACATATAAAACATCTGCAGTAGCACCATTAGGTAACTGAAGAGTAGCAGAACATGATTGTATATCAGTTAAAAGATGCACAAAGGGGGTAATATGATCAGTAGCACCTGTATCAATAATCCACATTGTTGAAGTTTGAGAATTATCAACACTGACCACATTATTAACTGCTGGATGAATACCTGACAAGTGAACAGTATTAATAGAATGATTTCCAGGCCATTGTCCAGTTGCCACAGATGATACTTGACCACTTTGTTGCATTGTCTTATCTGCAGGCTTATCAACCAAAGATTTCTGTAGCAGTTGAATTAGTTGCTGACATTGATTATCAGATAGAGTAAGACCATCACTAGACTGAACTCCAATCCCAACAGTAGAACTTGCAGACAAGTCAGATACTTGAGCCATATTAGCCATAACAGAAGACTTGGATTGTAACACTTTGGGTTTAGGTTTGGGCTTCCCAAACAATCGGTGCCAAGTAGGATAACCATGGATACAATAGCACTTATCTCTAAGATGTCCAGACATATGACAAAAATCACACACAACATTTGCTTCAGCTTTCTTAGAAACAACCTTAGATCTTGTGCCTTGATAAGAAGTCTTAACTGCCATTGCCATATTCTCAGAGTTTAATCCAATTGAACCATAAGAAGTTCTTTGACCTTCTTCTTGTAACAACATAGCATAACATTGGCTCAAAGAAGGCAGTGGTTTCATCATTAGAATCTGACCTCTAATAACAGTAAAATTATCACTTAGCCCCATTAAAAACTGAATCAACTGCAGATTCTGCTCAGAGGTATCTAGCTTCAAGTTCACAGAACAAGTACATGAACTACAAGTACACCTTGGTTTTGACATCAAACAGTCAAGTTCATCACTTACTGTTCTAAACTTCGTGAAATAAGCAGAAACAGACATTGATCCTTGTGTGAGTTCAGTCATTTCACGCCTCAAATGAAACAGTTTTGGTACATTATTTTGTGCATAACGCACCTCCAAATCTTGCCAAATCTCACAAGCAGATTGAATGTACACAATACTATTGCGAATTTCAGAGGATACAGAATTCAACATCCATGATGTAATCATATTATTGCATCTAATCCAATGCATTAGCAACGGTGAATCTGAAGCAGGCTTGAGATAAGACCCATCAACAAAGCCTAATTTCAACTTAGAAGATAAAGCAAGTTCCATAGAACGGCTCCACTGATTATAATTGTTCTCAGTTAACACAACAGTTGTGATAATCATACCAGGATTATCAGAAGGATGAAGATAGTACGGATGATTACTATCAACAGTATGAGATAAAACTGATGATCCTAGAGTAGACGTTGAAGATGAAGCTATCGTAGACATATTACTAAGTAGATTAACACCGATTAACCAAGAAACTGAGTAAAATTGAAGAACAAATGATCTAAAGAGATAACACCTATTGTAGAATCAATCAATCAATTCACATCTTCTCAACAAGAACACAGTAACGATTCATTCATGAATACTGAAAGATGAAACAAGAACGATTTACCAGATGTTCAAGAGATTACAATCGTTGATTTGATGACGATTAGATGAACTTTGCGGAATAAACTTGAGCACAAGGCTCTGATACCATGATACAACTTGTAAACTTCATCACTGAGCTTTAATGTCTTACATTTACAGAGTAATCAAGAGAGAAAAGAAGAATGCAAAAGAATGAGTAAGGAGAAAAGAGACAGAGAGAAAGAGAGAGAGAGAGAGAGAGAGAGAGAGAGAGAGGGGAAAAGAGAGAAACTGTATTTACATTATGAGAGTTTGTTACATTCTCAAGTCTGTAGACTTAGTTTATATACAACCAAATCACAGCTGTAAAACCGTTACAAAGTTTGTTATAAAAAGTCAACAGTAGTCAACTTGCTAAGTCAATCTTTATATTGACCAATAATATATACACAATGCATTACCACACAACATAGATTCGAAGTTGATTTAAACATCGAAAAAGCAGGGAATTATAAACAGAACGTAGATTCGAGACTTACCTCTGCAATTCAATTTGGGGGTTAGGGTTTGCGATGAGCAATCAAGGGAGATTATTATTGTATTGTGTTATTTATAAACAAAACATACAGTCCTACTTTATATCTAACAGGAAATGTGGCCGTGCGCTTTCCGCGCCAAAACAAAATTTCCATGTCTCAAAGTTAAAAAATTATTATTTATTTCATATAATAAATTAAAGGGTAATTAAAGAGTAATGCTAAACAAGGGCTATGGTTAAGTATTAATGTAAGTGGATAAATGCATTTAAAATGTCAAATTTGCACTTAATACATTTATTATTTATAATTGATATCCTGCAAAATTTATAATATAAACGTTTTTACTTTTCAGTTTATATTATAATTTAAAAATCACTAGCTTGTGGCTCGTGGCCAAGCACGTGTTACTTTTAAATATTTTAAAATTATATGATTAAATAAAATAGAATATAATAATTTATTAATGATATAATTTAACTTTGTAATATTAATTAATAAAATTATTAGTAATAATAATATTTATTTAATAAATGGTATGTATTGTTTAGAACTAATAATATAAAATCTTTATGTAAATTTGTTGTTGACGGGATTCGAAACTTGAATATTTAAAGATGAATTTAATTATAGAATATATCTTATTATTAGATCAAATGGTTATCATCTATTTACCAAATATCCAATGGTTACTATTCTTTTAAATGGTCGAACAAAACAACCAAATTATACAATTGTTTGCTTTGTTTGCTTAGAATCTCCAATGAAATAAAACCCTTACCTAAAATTTGAAATAACTTACCAAAATTGAAATTTATACATAACATGTTAAAAAATCATCATTCCAATGGGGCATTCCCCTTGTCTAAAATTTTAGTCAATCCTTTATATTTTTTCAATATTGGCCATATTTGTTGAAGCTCTAGAGATCTGTAGCAAATGCCTTGTCATTTCCCGCCCGTTTTCTTTCCATACTTTGGCCAAAAAAATTATTAATAATAATAATCACACCTTTTTTGAAATATAACCAACCATTATAGCCTATCCTTATTGGAGCCAAACATTCTACAGGTTCAGTAAATTTTAGCCAACTATTATTTTTTTTGAAATTTAATTAATCGACTTAGTCAATACCATTGGAGATGCTCTTAGTATGATATTAATCCGATGTGTAATATCAAAACTTTTGTGTAATAATATGATTATTATGTTATTTATGGGATAATGATAAATGCACACCCCTGGTTGCACATCCTATTTCTTTATATTTTCTTATACTAGCTTATACCCTGTGCAAAGCACATGTTACTTTTAAATACTTTTAAAATTATACGATTATTAAATAGAATATAGTATAATAATTTATTATGGATATATTTTAACTTTGTAATATTAATTAATAAAATTATTAGTAATAACAATAGTTACTTAATAAATGATATGTATTGATTAGAACTAACACTATAAAATCTTAATGTAAATTTGTTGTTGACGGGATTCGAATCTTAGATCTTTAGAAGAGGGATTTAAATATACAATATTCCTTGTTATTATATCTAACGGCTATTATCTATTTAAATATCTAACGGTTACTATTTTTTTAGATGGTTGAACCAAGTTGAACCAAACAACCAAATTATATCTATTTTTGCTTATTATATAACTACAACTAAATTTTTTTTATATATATAAGATTTTGCACTTTGAATTTAATATCTATGCTCTATCTTGAATTCTTATAATTTGATTTGTATGATTTTACAACCCACATAAAATTAGTAAAATAATCTTTAATTTAGTAATGGTTTAACTTATTTTTCAAATAAAACTACGTAGAAACAAAAGAGATTAAAAATTGACGATTTTTTACTTTGAAAATTCTATTCGATTTATGAAATCAACTTATATTTCGTTTTTATTATCAAAATAACCTTTAATTATTTGAATATTCGTGCTAACTACCAAATACAGTTTTAATAATAAGTGTAAGAGTGATTTTATTCAAAACTTTTGTAGTCGGGAATCTGGTATTCAGTACGACAAAATAAATAAGAACCGTTAGATCATAAAATAAATAGATGAACAACGTTGGATCTAGCATAAAATATTTTATATTTTAACATGTAAACTAAAGAGTGTATTTATATTGAAATATAAAAAAGTGTATGCCAATGATTCAAATCTTATATAATTTGGTTTTCTATATTGAATAGAATTATCAATGTAGGTCTTCTACACTGAATGGGATTAATGTAAAAATTTGTAATTATATTTTCTCTTGAGATTCTGAGTGTTTCCATATCGATAATAATTGTTAAATCATCATTAAATTAAAAATAATTTTACAAGCTTCGCATTGGATGTAAAATCATCCAAATCTGATTTTAGATCACAAGATAGAGCCCAAATAGTAAGTGTGAATTTTTTTAATATTAATAAAAATTAAATAAAATTCACTTGTATCATTTTTTTAATTATAACATTTTCATGTTATATTTTTCTTTAATAATTCAATTCTAATACAACTTTTTTTAATAATATCCATTTTAGATTAATTTTTTTTAATATATAATCTTGAAAATACAGTTTTAATAATAATTGTAAGAGTGATTTTGTCCAAAAAATTTTTAGTCGGTAATATGGTCTTCATACGATAAATTAAATAAGAACCATTAGATCATAAAATAAATAGATGAAAAATGTTGGATCTGACATAATAAATTTTTTATATTTTCACATTTAAACTAAAAAGTGTATTAATATTGAAATACGAAAAAGTTTATGTCAATAATTTAAATCATATATTATTTGGTTTTCTACATTGAATAGGATTATCAATTTTGATCTTCTACATTGAATAAAATTAATGTAAAAATTTGTGATTATATTTTCTCTTAAGATTCCGAGTATTTTTATTTCGATAATAATTATTAAATCATCACTAAACTAAAAATATTTTATGAGTATTGTATTGGCTGTAAAATCACCCAGATCTGATTTATAGATATGTAGTCATAGAGCTGAAATAGTAAATATGAATTTTTTTAATATTTAAAAAATAGATAAAATTCAATTATATCCCTTATTAATTATATCATTTTCATATTATTTTGATTGTACAATAACCAACTTCTTATGCTTATCTATACTATACTATTATAAGCGAAATATGGTATATTTGGTTTTGTACTCTTTTTTTGGTCACTCTTTTTTGGTACACTTTTTTTTGTCACTCTTTTGAGTTGGTTAAATCTCTATTATTAATAAAATTCAAAAAAAAAAACACACACACACACACGGCAAAGCCCACGAGAGTCCTTTCTACAGCAAACAAGTCGTCACGACGTCAAGTAGTTTGTCATTTTTGTAATCGGCATTAAAATTAATTTTGTCACAAAAAAAATTAAAAAATAATTAATTATTAGAAAAGATCGTTTCGAAATTTTGTCAAAAACCAATAATCATATTTTATTATCTTTTATAATTTATATTATTACTAATTAATTAGCAAATATTAAAATTATAAACAATCAAATAAAAATATTAAGATATAAATATTTAAAATGTTAAAAAAAACTACTTTTATATAATATTTTTATATATCTATACTATAATATTATAAGCGAAATAGGGTATATTTGGTTTGGTACTCTTTTTTAGTAATAATTAAAATACGTAATTAGAATAACATTTATTTTCATGAAATTTAAAAAATTCAAAAAAAAATTTAATAATAAAAACATATATACAATTTAAAATTTTAATGAAATATAATTAAACAGTTTATAAGCAACCGTGCATCGCACGGGTTATAGGCTAGTTAGAAGGCTGGCTTCTCCGTTCTCATATCTCGCATTGCATTTTTATTGTCCTCGGTTTGCGCCGTTGTCTTTTGCGTGTGGTGTTTTATGCAGGGAGCCCGTCCGGAGCCATTCCCTCGAGCGGGTGGAGCGGAGCGCATCAGGAACTGAGTATCCAAATTCCAAGCAGGCAGGTAGGTCCCATGTGGAGCATGCCGTGGGCTCAGGTATTGCTGTAAACTTTTTCGTACTATTTCGATTCCTGTGTATATATCACCCACAATATTTGTCGTGCACGTAGCCGGGGATCTCCACGGAAACAGCCTCCCTACCGTAAAAAGCCGGGGCATGGTCTGCGTACAACTTACCCTCCCCAGACCCTGCTCTGAGCGGGATATACTGGGTATGTTTGGTTTGGTTTGGTTTGGTTTACATTACTGGTCTTTATGCAACCACTGCATTAGTGCATTGTGTCAAGACCGACCTTCGCATTCTAATTAGTTGGTCATGATTTCACAATTATTTTGTTATATTAATTAAATATATCTTAAAATTAACTATAACATACTAAATAGTCGATAGGATTCAATCTTTTATACTTTAAATTATTTTTTAATTTTTAGGAATCATTTTTTATACTTTAAATTATTCCTTTAGCTTTTATTATGTAATATATATATAAGATATAAGATAGGATACGTATGATAGAATTGTTTTATTTTATGTTGTTAGCGAAAATCGATCCCTTGACTTATGGTATCCCTCTTATATTATATAATAGGATATAATGACGAGAAAAACCTTGATCAACTAATAATTATTGTTTAACACTTTTTTATCGAATATTAATACATGTTTTTAATTATATGTTTTTAGCTATGAATAGTGCATGATCTATATGCCTAAATTTAAGATTTATTTAAAAAAAAATAATTCTCTATTAGCTATTGAAGTACAAACATTATTATAGTTCATATTAATTCTTTTTTATTTCACTACTAATTTAATTTGTGTCATCTAATGATAACGTATAATCCTAATAAAAATTATAGAAATAATAAAAATAATCAATTTTGTCCGAAGAAATTTTATCCATAATTTAAATAAATTATTATTATTAGTTTAATTATATATTTTCATCTTAACTACATTATTATAATATACTAATATACATTAGAACTCCTATAAAATGATACAGCTAGATTCCACAAAATTTATCACTTTAAAGAAATTATCACATAATTAAAGAGATTTCAACTTTTTCAACTTTAAAATAATCAAAATATTATACAAATTAATATACATGGTGTATATGTTTTTTTTTGAATTCGAGAATATACACCAAAAGTATGTACATTAACACTTTTACTTCTAAAAATTAGTTGTAAATTCAATAACATTATTATTTATATGGACATTTTTCATAATACGAAGATCAGCGATCAATTTAAAACAATAAAGAAACTTTTCCATAAATATTTTTCATACTCATAAAATGGATAAAAATATGTATTTTATCAATAAAATCATTTTATGCGAAAGTCGAAAGTTGGAACTAATATTTTACACTATAATTTTCTTAAAAAATATTAAATATTACAATATAATCATATATAGATCATTAAATTCTAAATACTGATATCAAAGTTATTAAATTTTGATACTGGTTTCGATTTAAGACCACATTTTTTTTTATCAATTTATCGAGGTTATTACTTCTGTTCTGCCTTGAAATTTATTGATTTATGCATGAGTTGAGATCAAACATTATTTTTAACTCTAAAAATTTTGAACTGGCTTACTTTTTTTTTTTTTTTTTTTGATAACAAGAACATGCACTCGATAATTCAAAACTCTACACAAAAGTTCAAATAATAAAACGTTAAAATAACTTTTGCAGAACTTACACCAATTAATTAGCATACAAAAGCTTCCATCGGACATCACAATTCACGCTAACATGTAAGTGTTAGATATGGGTCCCACTCCCACCCATATACTTTCCAAACCCACTACTTCCGCTTTACTCACCTTCCTACCAATCTATTACTATATATAATAGGACAACACAAGGGCAAAATTTACCATTTTAATGGGTGTGAAATTACAATTTTATCCTTATTTTTTAAAAAATTACAAAAATGCCATCCTTTAATAATTATGTAAAAACTAATGAAATTATGCTTGTGTTGAGATTCGAACCACTAACCTATTCACTCTTAAACTCATGCATTAACCAATTGTGCTATGATTGATTTTGAGCTTTGTTTAAAAATCCTATAACATAAACCACATGCCATCCTTTAATAATTATGTAAAAACTAAAAAAAATTATGCTTTTGTTGGGATTCGAACCACTAACCTATTCAATCTCAAACTCATGCTTTAACCAATTGTGCTACGAATAATTTTGAGCTTTGTTTAAAAATCATATAACATAAACCACCTCTCTTCTCTTTTTATCTCATCCTTTTTTTAGTAAATGAAATGTTGTTCATATTAATTCTAAAATATTGGATAGATAAAATTATAAAAAATATTTTAATCGACTGAGAATACTCTATAATTCTCTTTTATCATTTTAAATAATTGATATATAAAAAAACTAGATTATACATAATGTAACCGAGTCCAAAAAGAAAAAAGATTTATTTACATACGTTCCATCATACATAATTAATATTTGCATCACATAACTTTTACGTATATAAAATTTTAAATATGTGACTCATATTAGAGAGTTTTGGTCGACCAACTATTCTTTCAACGATTTAAATATATGATTGGTCTAAATACATAAATATTTAAATATATACAAAAAATAATTGAAATTATGTTGTAAAAAAAAGGTGAAAACTCTAAAAAGATGATCTATGTTATATATAAAAAATAATATAATTAACATTCACATTAAATTTAAAAAGATATAAATTTTTGAATCATAAATATTACAAAAATACAATAATTATTTAAAATGATCAATTAGATTATAACTCGACTATAAAGTTGGTACATACGTATGAATTTTAGATAATATAATACATAATGGTTGAGTTATAACATATATTTAGATTTTAGATTTCATATGCACGGGTCATTAAGGTTGTCATATTTTTTATCGATTGAAATATTTAAAAAAAATAAAATTGATCTAAAAAAACAATTCAAAATTATAATATAAAAAATAATTGAATTTACCCAATTTTTTATTGAACTTCTATATAGTGTAATAAATATTAGACTAAAACTAAACATTTAAGTTTAAAAATGTATAAATTTATATGTTTAGAAAAAATGATTGAGACAAGCAAAAGGTAAGGATGACTTTTATTAAATATTAAGAGATTTGTAATATGTCTCAAAATCTATTCTTACATTATTTATCCAAATTTTATGAAATTTAATCAAATTATAAAATATTTGGTTCAAAAAATTGGTATGCAATATTACAAAATAACTATAAAAATATTTGATAGATCGAAATCTTAACTTTTATCATATTTTTAATTACAAAAGAGAAATTAGTTGAGTGCCCGTGCCTTGCATTAAACTTCAACACAATGGCAAAGATTACCATTTTAATGGTTGTGAAATTACTATTTTATTCCTATATTTTTAAAAATTACAAAAATGTCATCCTTTAATAATTATGTAAAAATAGTGAAATTAAATTAGTGTTGGGAATTGAAGCACTGGCCTTCTTCCATCAAACTTATGACATATGACATAACCAACTATGCTACGCTTAGTTTTGAGTTTTGTTTAAAAATCCTATAAGATAAACCACATTTTCTCTTCGTGTCACATCCTTTTCTATTTTTTATTTTTGAGTAAATGAAATGTTGGTTTATATTATTTCTAGAAAACAGGATGATATAAACTTATAAAAAAAATATTCTAATCGATTGAGCATACTTGACAATTCTCTTTTGTCATTCTAAATGATTGATGTAAAAAATAAAATTTTAGATTATATATAAATGTAACCGAGTAAAAAAAAAGGGGATTTATTTACATTCAATTCCATGTCGATATTAAATTATTTAAAAAAAGATTTCGTTTTAAGAAATATGTAAATTTTAGTTATCAAATCGTACATAATAAATAATTGCATCAAATAACTTTTAGATACATAAAATTTTAAACATCTGAGTTATATTAGACGATTTTTGTCGACCAACTATTTAGGCTTTCAACGATTTAAATGTATGATTGGTCTAAAAACATAAGAATTTAAACATATAAGAAAAATAATTGAAATTTTGTTAAAAAGATGAGAACTCTAAAAATATGATAACTCGACTATAAAGTATAAAATATGATACATATGAATTTTATATAATATAGTAAATTGATCAATATAATATATAATGGTTAAATTATAACATATACTTAGATTATTATACAATGAAATCAAGAAATTAATTTTAGATTTCATATAGATGCACGGGTCATTAAAATCGTCTAATCATATTTTACATCGATTAAAAAATTGGAAAAATTTAAAGTTAAGTTTAAAAAAATTATTTGAAATTATAATATAAAACATGTTTCAATTCACCCAATTTTTAATTCAACTTCGGAATTGTATAATAAACATTAGACTAAAACTAAATATTTGAGTTTATAATGTATAAATATATATGTTACAAAAAATTGATTGAGACAACCACAATGATGACTTTTACTCAATATTAAGAAATTTTATAATATGTCTTAAGGTATAGTCTTACATATACGATCAATTATTTACAACAAAATCAAATGAGTTAATAGACGCCTATATTATACACGGACAATTTTACTAAAATCATTATTTATGTTATAACCAAATGTTCAATTTAAAAAAGTTCATTTCACGTCATTGAAAACTAAATTAATAATTTAACAATTATAAGTATTCATGCGAATATTATCGTATTGATATTTATCCAAAATCTAAGAAATCTAATGAAATTTTAAAATATATGGTTCAATAAATTGGTATGCAATATTTACCATGTAATTATAAACATATGAGATAAAATCGAAATTTTAGATTTTATCATATTTTTAATTACAAAATTATCTCAATATATGTATACATTTTCAGACGAGAATTTATTTTAGTGCCCGTGCCTTGCACGGGCTTTTACGCTAGTTTTCTCTTATACATCTACCCCAATTTTTCTCATTAATTACCCTAACATGTCACTAGCTCATTCTATGAATACCCACACATTCCTTCATTACCATACACACCAAAATCTCTTCTTCCTCTCATATTTCTTAGTATATATAGCTGCTAGATAGTACGTCTAGTAGGAAATTTACCTTATGGTAGTTTCAGACAGGTCAAAATAGGGGGCCCTCGTGCTACTCTATTCTTTCGTTTCGGGTGAGTTAGTGTGAGAGTTTTGGTTGGGCTGTAGCCATCTGGGTCTATAGCATTAGGAGTTCGTCCAGCCATTGCAACCGCAACAAGGGGAGTCCTCCAAGTTATCCGGTCAAGTACCAAAGGGATAGTTCTGTCCAGATTATCCGGTCCAATACCGAAGGAGTAGTGAATCACTGTATTTCTATTCAGTTGTGCCTCAAATGTTACTTCGTAAACTTGAGAGAGAATATTGTAACCATTGTTATCATTATAGTGGAAACATTCGGAGCTGGTCCCGTGGTTTTTACCTCTTTACTTTAAGGGGGTTTTCCACGTATAAATCTTGGTGTTCATCTGTCTTTATTATTGACTATTATAATCTCCGTATTAAATTTACGCAAAGACAGGAAACGGGAATTCCTAACAAGTGGTATCAGAGCTGGGGCCCACGTTGTTGGTGTCTAGGAAAGTGATTTGTGCGCAGTGGTTACTTGATAACGCGCCGTACTAATACGTAAGGCTCCCCAAACACATCCACTTTCCTGGCCAACTTGTGTGGTTCTAAGTGAGATTCCCATAGTCTTTGGTAAATTAAAATGGATGATTCTTCCAGTGTAATGGTAAGCCTAACAGCTTCAAATTATTCGATGTGGAAAAGCAGAATAAAGGATTTGCTTTATAGTAAGGACTTGTTTGATCCGGTGGAGCTTAAAGGAGTCAAACCTGCAGCAAAGTCTGATGCTGACTGGAAGAAGATGAACATGAAAACTATCAGTCTTATTCGTCGATGGATTGATAATTCGGAGTATCATCATGTCTCTGAAGAAGAAGACGTTTATACGCTTTGGACGACATTATAGTCTACGTTCCAAGATAAAAGTTCACAAAATGTAACTTTTCTAGTTCGTCAGCTGGTGAACATGAGGTACCAGGATGGGAACAATATGTCAGAGCATATGAGCGAATTTCAAGGATTGTTAAATCAATTATCAAATATGAAGATGGAGTTTGAACAGAAATTCCAAGCAATATTTCTTCTCAACACTTTACCATCCAGCTGGGATACGCTAGTGGTGACAATAACTAATGTTGTACCAACTGAGCAACTAACTTTGCGATCAATTAAGCAGAGTATTCATAGTGAATCTATGAGAAGAAAGGTACAAGGAGTCAGCCAAGATTCCCAGGCTCTTGTTACTGAGAACAGGGGTAGAAGCAACTACATGGAGACAAACCGAGGGCGTAGTAAAAGCAGGAATTTTAGGAATTCCGGTGGCAAATCAAATGCCAATGTTGAATGCTACTATTGTAAGAAGAAGGGTCATTACAAAAAGGATTGTAGGGCCTGGCTCAAGCAACAAAACAATGGCCAGCAAGGGAAACATGCCGAGAAAAGTACAACAGCTGCTATGACAGAAGATGTTGTGATCCTTTCTTTTGGGGAAGAAGAATGCTTACATGTTGATGATCAGAAGGTCGAATGGGTGATAGATACTGGAGCAACGTATCATGCAACACCCACTTAGGAATTCTTTACGACGTACAAGTCAGGGGACTTTGGTACTGTAAGAATGGGTAACTCGGATCAATCAAAGATCGCAGGCATTGGTGACATCTGTATTGAGACAAACACGGGTTGTTCAATGACTTTGAAAAATGTCAGGCATGTTCCAGACTTACGGCTCAACTTGATCTCCGGCATGGCGCTAGACAAGCAGGGGTACGTAAATACCTTCAGTGGTGGAAGGTGGAAGCTTACTACGGGTTCGTTGGTGGTTGTAAGAGGTTCCACTTGTGGCTCTTTGTACAAGACACAAGTGACATGCAATGTGTTCAAATGAGTTGAATACAGTTGAAGATGAAGCTTCAACAAGTTTGTGACACAAGAGACTTGGTCACATGAGCGAGAAAGGGCTGCAGATTCTAGCAAAGAAATCCCTCATTCCATTTGCTAAAGTAACTGCATTACAGCCGTGCGAATATTGTTTATTCGGGAAACAACATAGAGTATCTTTTAGCAGTCCATTGAAGAAAAAGTCGGAGCTGTTAGAAAGAGTTTATTCTGATGTATTTGGTCCGTTTGAGGTGGAGTCCTTAAGCGGAAATAGGTACTTTGTTACTTTCATTGATGAAGCATCTCGAAAGGTGTGGGTTGAGATACTCAAATCCAAAGATCAAGTGTTTGAGTACTTCCAGAAGTTTCATGCCATGGTTGAAAGATCAACAGGGAAACAACTGAAGTGCCTTCGTAGTGGCAACGGGGGGGGAGTACACTTCAAAAGAGTTTAAAGACTATCTTGCAAAGCATGGTATCCGGCATGAAAGAACAGTTCCTGGCACCCCACAACAGAATGGTGTTGCAGAAAGAATGAACCGCACAATTGCTGAACGAGTCAGATGCATGTTGAAAATGTCTAAATTACCAAAGTCATTTTGGGGAGAAGCTGTAAGAACAGCTTGCTACTTGATCAATCGATCTCCATCTGCACCTCTGAATTTTGAGATTCCAGAGAAGATCTGGTTAGAAAAGGATGTTTCCTATTCCTACTTGCGGGTGTTTGGATGCAAGGCTTTTGCACATATCCCAAAGGAGCATAGAACAAAGCTTGAAGATAAAGCAACTCCGTGTATTCTCGTTGGCTACGGGGATCCAGAGTTCGGGTATCGGTTGTGGAATCCTGAATCGAAGAAGATATTCAGGAGCAGAGATGTGGTTTTCCATGAGTCTCAAAATTATGAGAATTTTGGGAGCACTCAACAACCAAGGCAAGCTAGAAATCCAAATACATTAGAAGATGATGGAGATGATATGGCAGATGATGAGGCTGCTGAGCAGGGGGAGCTACCGCCTCAGCCTGAAGCTGAAGAAACTCAACCACGTCGTTCTACGAGAGAACGGAGACCATCAGGAAGATATCTTTCATCCGAGTATATCATAATTGCTGATGAGGGGGAGCCCGAGACCTTTGAGGAAGTCAAGACTCAAAAAGAAAGCAGTTGCTGGTTGAAAGCAATGCAAGAAGAGATGGATTCTTTAAACAAGAATGAAACTTATGAGTTGACTACACTTCCGAGAGGACGGAAGGCTTTGAGGAACAAATGGGTCTTCAAAGTAAAAAAGGGATGATGAAAAGCTTGTAAAGTATAAAGCACGCTTGGTGGTTAAAGGCTTTGCACAGAAGGAAGGCATTGATTTTGATGAAATATTTTCTCCGGTTGTAAAGATGACATCAATCCGAACAGTTCTCGGATTATCGGCTAGCATGGATCTTGAGCTTGAGCAGTTAGATGTGAAAACTGCATTCCTTCATGGAGATTTGAAGGAAGAGATCTACATGCATCAGCCAGAAGGATTTGAAGTGAAAGGGAAGGAGCACATGGTTTGTAAACTCAAGAAGAGTTTATACGGGCTTAAGAAAGCGCCAAGACAGTGGTACAAAAAGTTTGATTCATTCATGAGGAATCATAAGTTCAAGAGAACTGCATCCGATCACTGTGTTTATGTGCAAAGGTTTCCTAATGGTAACTTCATTATCCTGCTGCTTTATGTTGATGATATGTTAGTGGTCGGCCAAGATGCTAACATGATCCGCAAGCTGAAAGAAGATTTGTCCAAGTTCTTTGATATGAAAGACTTGGGTCCAGCAAAACAAATCCTAGGGATGAAGATTGTTCGTGACAGAACAACCAGGGAGTTGTGGTTGTCACAGAAGGGATACATTGAACGGGTACTAAAGAGGTTCAATATGAGTGATGCTAAACCAGTTAGCATACCATTGGCAGGGCATTTCAAGCTGGACAAGAAAATGTGTCCGTCAACAGATAAAGAAAAGAAGGAGATGGAGAAAGTTCCTTACTCATCAGTGGTAGGGAGTCTTATGTATGCATTGGTTTGTACAAGGCCAGATATTGCTCAAGCAGTTGGAGTTGTGAGTAGATATTTGTCAAATCCGGGAAAGAAGCACTGGGAAGCGGTTAAGTGGATTCTCAGATATTTAAAGGGTACTTCCGGGTTGTGCTTGAAGTATGGAACTGGTGAACCAATCTTGGAAGGTTTTACAGATGCTGATATGGCAGGACATCCAGATGAGATGAAATCCACGTCAGGAATACTTTTTACTTTTGCGGGGGGAGCTGTATCATGGCAGTCTAAGTTGCAGAAGTGTGTTGCTTTGTCGACAACCGAGTCAGAGTATATTGCATCTTGTGAAGCAGGCAAGGAGCTGGTTTGGTTAAAGCGATTTCTCCAAGAATTGGGTCTGAAACAGGACAAGTTTGAGCTGTATTGTGATAGCCAAAGTGCTATTGACTTAAGTAAGAATGCTACTTGTCACAGTCGTACCAAGCACATTAATGTACGCTATCATTGGCTAAGGGATCAAATTGAAAATGGGGTAATGCAAATTGAGAAGATACACACTGATGAAAATCCAGCCGATATGATGACGAAGGTCGTTCCACGAGAAAAATTGGAGCTGTGCAAACGGGGTGTGGGTATGAAGTGTCGTGAGTTCGGAAAGAGGGGAGATTGTTAGATATGGGTCCCACCCATATACTTTCCAAACCCACTACTTCCACTTTACTCACCTTCCTACCAATTTCCTCTTATACATCTACCCCTATTTTTCTCATTAATTACCCTAACATGCCACTAGCTCATTCTATAAATACCCACACATTCCTTCATTACCATACACACCAAAATCTCTTCTTCCTATCATATTTCTTAGTATATATAGCTGCTAGATAGTCCGTCTAGTAGGAAATTTACCTTGTGGTAGTTTCAGGCAGGTCAGAATAGGGGGCCCTCGTGCTACTCTATTCTTTCGTTTCGGGTGAGTTATTGTGAAAGTTTTGGTTGGGCTGTAGCCATCTGGGTCTATAGCATTAGGAGTTCGTCCAGCCATTGCAGCCGCAACAAGGGGAGTCCTCCAGGTTATCCGGTCAAGTACCGAAGGGATAGTTCTATCCAGGTTATCCGGTCCAATACCGAAGGAGTTGTGAATCACTGTATTTCTATTCAGTTGTGACTCAAGTGTTACGTCGTAAACTTGAGAGAGAATATTGTAACCATTGTTATCATTATAGTGGAAACATTCGGAGCTAGTCCCGTGGTTTTTACCTCTTTACTTTAAGGGGGTTTTCTACGTATAAATCTTGGTGTTCATCTGTCTTTATTATTGACTGTTATAATCTCCGTATTTAATTTACGCAAAGACAGGAAACGGGAATTCCTAACAATAAGGTAAACTACAAAGCTATAATTTTAATTTGATTCCCAGGCTTAAGTTTGTCTATTAAGAGTAAAGCCTACATAATTAGCAAAAAAAGGACATTACAATTTGGTAGAAACTTGAAACTTCTTAGCTTAAAACAAATTATGCAGGAACTTGTGTACGTAAAAACAGACAGACAGCTTGGGGCACACATGAAAATCCATATTATGAGCCTGATAGTGTATACTTTCTCCCTGTGAATGGCTGAAACTTCTTCACTTCATTCTTGTGCCCAACGCCATTGATGTCCCCCTGATCAGATGCAGCTGATCCGTCATAATTTTGCGAACCTATAACAGCATCTAACCTTGACATCTCATTCAAACTATTTGAATCAATTTTCACAACAACAGAAGTAGTATTTGTTGATATTTTTTCATCCAATTTCCTAGAAACTCCAGTAAAAGGCTTAAACTTTGCAAGGTCTGCCTCTAATTCTTTTAGTTCAGTCGCCCCTTCCTCTGTCTTAATCTGTTTAGGTGGCTCTTCATAATCCAGAGGCTGCATGACATCTAAATCACAATCAGTGTCAAACAGAGATACAACATCCTCAGGATCAGTTGCTACAACATCAATGTAGTATCGTTGATCTTCGTGATTTACTATAATAGTATCTCCAGCAGTAACACATACAAAATCTTTGAGAATCTCTTCTAGCATAACTTGGGGATCCGAAAGATTTTTAACGAAGTCAGTACTATGAGGCTGAATCTTCATATACGTAGCTTTTGCGAGATTGCCTGTTTTCTCAACCTTAACAAACTGGCCATCTTTTAAATCCAAAGTATGCATCATCCAGTCTGGAATATAAACACGACCATCCTCAGCACTAAACTCTAGAACCCCACAATGTGAAGCTTTACCAGAGTCAAGGTTCGTGATCTCAAAAGTCATGGGGCACCTAATTTTTCTTGGGGTCATGACAGCATGTATAGCCGAAGAAGGCATGATTATTCGGTTTCCGTTTTCGACGTGAGATTTGTTGATGTGGGAGAGGGGAAAAGATTGTAAATAGAAGCTGGGGTCTTGATCATATTGATAATCATCGCCTGCTGGGGTGGGTGACTGAGCCATAATATTGGAAAATTATGGTTCTGTAATGTGTTGTTATTTTCGGGTCACAAAATCTTTATTTATAGTGGGAATTAGATAATTAAAGTAGGTGTAGGTTATGTTAATGTGTTCTTAGAATCCAACAAGGAAAAACACAGGTTGAAAACTTTCTTCGACATTGGTTAGAACTAGGAAACCCCTGTGTACAGAACTCAAGTTCGATTTGATTAAATTTTGTTTAAAAAAATTATTTCCTACTCATAAAAAAAACATGTTAATGATATTAAATCAAATCGAATTAAACTCCAACAAAAAGGTGAGCTTGAAAAACATTGCTACTCAAATTAAACATCTACTTGCTTGTCGGATTGATCACGTAGCACATGACTAGCTCCCTTACACTGACACAAATGGAGTAATGGTGCTGCAAATAACGCTTATGATCTCTGAAATTTGACTGGAAATTGTGTGAAGGGACAAAGTTAATAGATTTTATGTAAAACCCCGAATTTTTTGTTTTATTTTATTATTAGATATTTGATATTAAAGTATTTTTTCAAGATAAATTATTTTAGTTAGAAAATTTTAGAAAAAACTTTCCGTACAAGTCATTTTTGTTATACATAAGATTAGCAGCTTTATACCTGTGCGATGCGGGTTACTTTATAAATATTATTAACGATTTTTTATGTTAAATTTTTTATTTTTCTAATTTTTTTGAAATACTTACAAAACAATGTTGTTTATTTGTTGATTTGTGCTTACATTTTTTTTAATTTAAAGTTTAGAAACATATTTGTTGTCAAACCTAAAGATGGAATCTTTAAAGTTTTTTATTTAAATAAATTTTTCTTAAAGCACATTTATTTGGTAAACGATTTTTTTGTAAATTATATTTTAAGGTTTAACCTAACAAATATTTTAATATTTCATGGAGTTTTCTTTAATTTTATTAGAATATATATATAATATACATTAGACATGCGGAAACTTATTGTTTAACTATTCTTTATATACTAGCTTTATACCCGTGCGATGCACGGATAACTTTATTAATAATTTTTAATACAATTTTCATTATAATTTTATATATGTTGTATTAAATTGTTTTATTTGTTTGAATATTAATAATTTTTTCACGTTAATTCTATATTTTTGCCATGTGTGGTGTTTATTACGTGTGTTTTGTTTAGAGTAATATTAGGGGTTTACATGTTGTATTATATTTAGATATTAATATAAATTTATTTTGTGGGTATTTAGATTGCTTTCTAATTTAAAATATTTTCATTTATTGATTTGTGTTCACTTTTTTAATTAAAATTTTTTCTTTGTAAACTAAGAATTTGTTTTTAATTTTTATTTTAGAAACATATTTATTGTCAAACCTAAAAATAGAATCTTTAATGATTTTTATTAAAATAATTTTTTCTTAAAGCACTTTTATTTGGTAAACGATTTGTTTTTTGTAAATTATATTTTAAGTTTTAGCTTAACATATATTTAAATATTTCATATTTTTTGGGGAGTTTTCTTCTATTTTATTAGAATTAATACCTTATATATAATAAGCATAAAGGAGATCTTATCCAAATTTTTGGTCGTCATACTACCAAAAGCATATGATCCGTTGGATTATTGGATTAAAAGTCATCCGTTGGATTATAAATTATATCCTTATATATTTATTTATAATTTTCACTTTGTTAATTTACTATAATACCCTTTCTTCATCGATTTGATCGATTTTTTTTCTTCATCATTAGAACTAAAATTAATTTAAAAATATCTTTATAAGAGGGATCTTATCCAAATTTTTGGTCTGGTGGCTGTACTACCAAAATTATATAATCCGTTGGATTGAAACTAAACGATCAAGATTAGATCACATAAAAAAGAAATTATAATCTAAAAAGTATATAATTAGAAAAGGTTGTATTAGAAGTGAATTTTAAAAAGAAATTATAATCTAAAAAGGATATAATTAAAAAAGGTTGTATTATAATTGAATTTTAAAAAGAAAATTATATTCTAAAAAGAATATAATTAAAAAAAAGTTGTATTAGAATTGAATTTTATTTTTTATTTATTAGTATTAAAAAATTTCATATTTACTATTTGGCCTCTATCTTGAGATCTAGAAATTAGATTTGAATGATTTTACAATCCATGCGAACCTCATAAAATTATCTTTAATTTAGTACTGCTTTAATAATTATTATTCAAATGGAAACACTCAGAATATCAAGAGAAAATATAATTACGAATTTTTACATTAATCCTAATCTATGTAGAAGTTCTACATTGATAATGCTATCAATTGTAGAAAACCTAATTGTATATGATTTAAATCACTGACATATACATTTTCGTATTTCAATATAAATATACTTTTTATTTTATAACATATTAAAATATAAAATATTTTTTATGCTAAATCCAACAAATTTTCATCTATTTATTTTAAGATCTTTGTCGTACAGAGGAATAGACGATTATCAAAATTTTGGACAAAATCTATCTTATATAAATATACGGAGTACTTTTTAGTTTATAACATATTAAAATATAAAACATTTTTTATGCTAGATCCAACGATTTTCATCTATTTATTTTAAGATCTTTGTCATACGAAGGAATAGACTACCGATTATCAAAATTTCGGACAAAATCTCTCTTACACTTATTATTAAAATTGTATTTGGTTGTGAGTAGAACTATCTTTAAATAATTATAAGGATATTTTGATAATCAAAACGAATTATAAGTAGAATTCATAAATCAAAAAGAATTTTTAACTTAAAAAATCGTCAATTTCTTCTCTTTTTTGTTTCTGTGTAGATTTAATTATAATAAAACATCATTAATTTAAAGATTATTTTGTTAATTTCATGTGGGCTGTAAACGTCCAAATCAAATTTTAAAATTCAAGATAGAGTACAAATATTAAATCGAACATGTAAAATTTTATATATATCAATTTTTAAACACCAATTTGAACGCCATGCGAGAACTTATTGGTTTAACTATTCTTTATATGTATATGTGATTATGTAATTGTGAATACACATACATATGTACTTTTTTTAAGAAAGTTTGTATTATCTTTTTATATTTTTGTGTTGGTATATATTTGTTTTAAGTGCATTATATTAAAATTTATTGTTATTTTTAGTTTTTTACATTTAGATCCTTTTTTTTGAATTGACGTTTATTTTGTATATTATATTTTATTGAATTTTGGTGTCATTTATGACATGTTTTTTTATTACTTTTTTATTATCTTATTTTACCAAATATTTTTTTTAAAACTTCTTTTTTGTTTTGTAATTAAATGTACACTCTTGTTTTTTTTTAATTATTTTTTGAATTGAAATTCTAATGATATGCTTTGATTATTTGTTTATTATATATAAAGAATGAATATGAGACTTATTTTTAATTATGATTTTTTGCTAATTTATCCTTGTTTGTTAATATTAGAAACATATTTGTTGTCAAACATAAAAAAGAATCTTTAATGATTTTTATTAAAATAATGTTTTTATTTAAACACCTTTATTTGGTAAATGATTTGTTTGAAAATTATATTTTAAGGTTTAGCCTAACATATATTTTAATACTTCCCTTTTTTTTACCGTTTTCTCTTCTATTTATTAGAATATATATAATATATTTTAGGCATGAGGTAACTTATTGTAATTTAACATATGAACACTTTTTTAAAGGGCATGCTTTGTATACTTGTTTATTTTATATAAAGAATGAATTTGTGATTTATTTTTCATTATGTTTTTTTGTATTTTATCCTTCTTTGTTAATTGTATGTAAGTTTTGTGCTATTACAACTATTTTTCCTATAATAGTAATTAATTCAGTTGATGGTGATGAATATTTTATTAATTTTATTCTTTGTTAATTTATTTTAAATTTTATTGTTGATGAAATTTAATATAGGATTTTTTGTACTTATTATATTTAGATTCTCTATTAATTATTTTATTTTAGATTTTCGGATTTTTTTTTATTTACAACTTTAGTACCTAATCTAGAATCTTTGCAAAATAATAAAATGTTAGTTTATTGATTTGTGTTTATTTTGTGTTGACTTTTATTAGTATAAATTTTAAAAACATGTTTGTTGTATAATCTAAGAGTAAAATATTTTATGACTTTTTTTTAAAATTAGGTTTTCTTGATTTTTTTTGGTAAGGTTTTTGTTAAATTATATTTTAAACTTTAGTCTAAATTATTTTTGTATTAATTTTAGTTAACAATAATTTTCTTAACTATAATTTTTTCTCTTTTATCATTTGTTATTTATTTTAGTGCACTCTTTTTTTGATCTTGTTTGTTAAATTAAAAATACCATTAGTTACTTGGTAGCATAGTTTTGGCTTTTTCGGAGCATAGTTTAACTTTTAAACCAATAATCTGGCCCAACTTCTAATTTATTCTCTAGCCCATTTCTTCTTTTTAATGAAGTTATTTTTCAACCCCCACCTGATCCTCCTTACGTTTTAACTTTTAAACCAATATTCTGGCCCAACTTCTAATTTATTCTCTAGCCCATTTCTTCTTTTTAATGAAGTTACTTTTCAACCCTGACGACCAGACCACCTGATCCTCCTTACGCCAATTATATATAGAATTTATTCTCTAGCCCATTTCTTCTTTTTAATGAAGTTACTTTTCAACCCCTGACGACCAGACCACCTGATCCTCCTTACGCCAATTATATATAGGATAAATATAATATAATGTATAAGTGAGTATGTAATTGTAAACACACATACATTTGTATTTCTTTAAAAAAAATTGTACTATCTTTTATATTTTTGTGTTGGTATATATTTGTTCTTTTATATTTTTGTGTTGGTATATATTTGTTTTAAGTGCATCATATTAAAATTTATTGTTGATTTTAGCTTTTTACGTTTAGATCTTTTTTTTGAATTGGTGTTTGTTTTATAGATTATATTTTGTTGAATTTTAGTGTCATTTCCATGACATGTTTTTTGATTACTTTTTGATTATCTTATTTTACAATATATTTTCTTAAAGATTTTTTTTGTTTTGTTATTAAATATACATTCTTGTTTTTTTTGCTATTTCATCCTTGTTTGTTAATATTAGAAACATATTTGTTGTCAAACCTAAAAATAAATTTTTTAATGATTTTTATTAAAATAATATTTTTCTTAACCACTTTTATTTGGTAAATGATTTTTTGAAAATTATATTTTAAGATTTAGCCTAACATAAATTTAATGTTTCACATTTTTTGGCATGTTTTTTTATTTATTACAATATATATAATATATTTTAGGCATATGAGAACTTATTGTAATTTAATATGCACGTGAACACAAATACATTTATACTATTTTTTCAAAGAAAATTTGTACTAACTTTTAAATTTTATGTTGTTTTATATTTATTTTAAGTGCATTATATTAAATTTTATTTTTGATTTTAATTTTCTAAATTAATTTTTTTTTGAATTAGCTTTTGTTTTATAGATTATATTTTGTTGAATTTTGGTGTATTTTCCAATTATAATATATTTTTTGATTACTTTTTTAATATCTTGTTTTACCAATATATTCTTAATTTTTTTTTTTGTAATTAAATGTAAATTCTTGTTTTTTAAAAAGTTATTTTTTGAATTGAAATTCCGATGGTATGCTTTGTATACTTGTTTAATATATAAAGAATAAATTTGTGATTTATTTTTCATTAGGGTTTTTTGCTATTTTATCCTTATTTGTTGATTGTGTGTAAGTTTGCTATTACAACTCTTTGTTCTATAATAATAATTAATTATGTTGATGATGAATATTTTAATAGTTTCATTTTTTATTAATTTACTTTAATTTTATTATTGATGAAATTTAATTTTTTTGTAACTTTTATATTTTGGATTTTCGAATTGTTTTTAATTTATTTACAACTTTAGTACCGAATCTAGAATATTTGTAAAATAACGAAATGTTAATTTATTGATTTGTGTTGCCTTTTTCTAGTATAAAATTTTAAAACATGTTTTTTGTAAAATCTGAAAGTAATATTTGTTATGACTTTTTTAAAAATTAGGTTTTCTTGATTTTTTTTGTGGTAAGGTTTTTTTTTAATTATATTTTAAAATTTAGTCTAAATTGTCTTTGTATTAATTTTAGTTAACAACAATTTTCTGAACTTTAATTTTTTCTGTTTTATCATGTGTAGTTTATTTTAGGGCATTCTTCTTTTGTATATTTGTTAAATTAAAAATACCATTACGTAGCATAATTTTAGCTTTTAAACCAATACTCTAGCCCAATTTGTTTTGTGGTCCATTTCTAATTTCTATTGAAATTACTTTTTAACCCATAACGATCAGACCACCTAAACCTTCTTACGCCAATTATATATGATATAATATAATGGGAAAGAAATGTAAGAATGTTTTAATTTATGTATTACTTGGGAAAGATCTAGAAATTTAAGAGGCAAGTTATAGAATTACCTAATTTATTTAGGGTTGTAGGGCATCTCCAACAGCATTTTAGCTCATTCTTTAAATTTAATATAAAAAATTAGATTCTAATAATTTAAACATAGATTCTAATAATTTTCTTCTGAATATGTTGTGCTGCAAGTCGTACTGAATAAATATTTATTATTATTTTTATAATATGATGAGATACATTCATGATTACAAAGACCCTTAATTGCAAGCTAGCAGTGCACTAATGTTTTGACTGATCAAACATGTTCTATGTGTGTGTCAACAGTGCCCATAAAATGTATAATTTGTTTAATGATTAAAATATGTCAAATTTGAAAAAGACCAAGTATCAGCCTGTAATTTTACACTTTACGTGGACTAGTCGCGGTGAGTATCATATTAGGCTTTAAGGCCTATTTATCTTGCTAATGTCATATGCCTGGTTTAATTTGAAGTGTTGTATAATGTAAATTTTTAGTTGCTAATTTTTCGATTTAAAGTCTCTGTTTGATCTCTATATATATGATTTAACAAGGGTGTTTGTTTGTGATGCATGATTGAAATTTGTTTAGAGAATAAGATATTTAATTTGTTCGGTTATTTAAATTCTAATTAGTTGTTAATTATAATGTTATTTAGGATTTATTCGTGTAATATTTCAGGATTTTAGTGTTGACTTTTAGTTAAGTATTTTTGACTTACTTTTTATTTTTAAAAAAGATATTTGCATTGTGATTTTCAGATTTTCGTGTAAGATATAAGAATTATGTTTCGAGCTTTATAAGGTATATATAAGTATTTGATCTTCGAATCCCTCAATCTCTACATTTCGAACTCATTCGTAATTTACGTTATAGTTCCGGAACTAGTCTTGGATACCCTTATATCCAATAGTAAACGCACAAGTGTGCAACTTTAGATACCTATTAAGGACGCGTATTTATTAAATTTTAGATTTCGCAAAGTGTGGCGTATAAGAATAAGAATAAGATGTCGGTTACTGCCAAAGTGTGACCATAGAGCAAGATTGTGGTATTTTCGATTTTTGTTTTGTTTCTATTTTCTGCTTCTGTTTCTGTTTTAAATTCTGTATTTTTGAAAATATAAACTTTGGGTTGGATTTATTTTTTTGCAAACTTTTATTTGATTTTTGAAAGATGTTTTTTTAAAACGTCCATTGATTTTTAAGAGCATCTGTTAGTCAATTTGTATTTGCTGAGTTATGTATGTGTAGCTCACCCTTTTTTGTAAAGAATTCGTGTGATTTGATTATTACAATAAGACAAATCGTTTTATATCGAAATAAATTTGATTATCTGTTTGACAATTTTTGATTGATTGGATTTATGGAGCTGCGTCTTTTTTTTTTATGATTTTGAATTATTAAGTTTGATCACTGCTTTGACTCCGTGGAAATTTTGGTTTATTTGAATAAAGAATTCCATTTATTTAAGTTTTGTTTTTAGAATTAATAGTCCGAAAAGTCGGGCGATTACAATTTAAATGCAGATTAGTTATTTTTGACTTCTAATAGACTGATAAAATTATAAAGATTATTAAGATTATAACTATCATGTGAACTGTGTTGCACAATGTTAATCGTGTTTATGAGGAAAGTTCATGGATTTTATAGTTTTCTGGAGAAAAAGAACAGCCACAATGCCTAGGTAGCAGAGCAAAATATGTACTCCTATCATTTTATGAATTTTTTATAAGAGCTGATTGAGTTACCTCTGATATGCTAATAAGAAGATTGCAGGCAATGATAATTAGTGTCAACTATAGAATATTACATTGTCCTGTTACCAAATTATTAGAAGTAATCTTGACTCTAGAACTAGACTTCCTGGGAGTTGGAAGGTAATGAAGATCGAATTAATCCTGGATTGGAGTCTTGATGAGAATTTGGAGAAAGATAAAAGCAATTCTATTGGACTGGTCCAGCTGCAAAAGACACAAGTTCTCAACAGATCATCTTTTTACTACTTAACATACATAAAATCCTGGATTTTGAGATATAGTTGTTGGATTCGATGAAATCTAATCCATTATTTGTGTCCATCGGCATCGAGTATGTTTTCATAATATTTGCATGTAGCAGCAGTAAACTAATAAAAGGAGATTGAAGAGTAAAATATATTTGACACGGTAGTTGAAAATTGAGAACGAAGGTTTTCTCATAAATTTCAACAATGGTTGCAGTAACTGATAAAAAAACTATGCATTGGAATTGAAATATGTAAAAGCATACAAAAAAGGTAAATCGGATCCAGGTTAATAGCAAAACTATATATGATTGATTAGCAAGATAGTAAGGTGTATTTCTTGCCGGTAAAAGGCTGAAACATTTTTTCTTCATTGTTATCTTTTGTCTTGTTTTTGGCATTTTCAGTTTCCTCTGTTTTTGCTTTCTTCTTAACTGCAGAGCAGTTGCCATCTAAGCCACAAACGACCATTCTAGCACGTTTTCTTGAATCAACAACCCGATTCGTGTCATCCTCATTAGCCACCACAGGAGGCACTGATACTTGCCCATCCAAACGCCTAGAAACACCGGTAAAAGGCTTAAAAACTGCATCCTTTTCCAAGTTTGTCGTGTCTTTAAGTTCTTCAACTTGTTCAACCTTTGCCTTTATTTTCTCAGGTTCCTTATAATCCAGTGGTTTCTCAAACTCTAGCTCACAGTCGGTCTCGTACAAAGACACAGCAGCTTTCTTTGGCCTCGCTTCAACAATATCAATATTATAACTCTGATTTTCATGATTCACCGTAATAGTATCTCCAACGGTAACACATGTAAAGTCTTTCAGGATTTTTTCCATGACCTCTTTCGGATCCAAAAGATTCATTATAAATTTAGTATTATGGGGCTGAATCTTCAACGACTTAGCTTTCGAAAGTTCAGTATACTCTATATTGACAATCTGGCCTTGTTGCAATAACAAACTATCCATCATCCACTTAGGAAGATACACATTACCCTCTTCTCCGCTAAACTCCAGAACCCCACAATGGGTAAATTTTTCGAGAAAGGGGTTTATGATCTTAAAAGTCATCGGATATTTGATTTTTTCCATAGACATGAGTTTATTAAGAGCAGAAGCCGGCATTATGATTTTGTTACCATCTTCACAGTAATACTTTTTTATGTGGGAGAATGGATGACATTCATAGCTGAAGCTTGGTTTTGATTTTGATGAAGTTCGTCGAGCTCTTGATCTTGATGTTCTGGCCATTGAGAGAAATTAGAGATGTATCGTCTGTGATTATATTAGGGTTTGATTATGATTTTATAACATAGTTTTCGAAGAAAACCTATTTCGATTAGCATATTTTCCTTTGTAATTGACCGACACGTAATCAGTAAATAAAAACTATTTGGATTTTATATAAGGTATTGCCGTGTTAATATAGAAGAGTTCTTAAAATCCAACAAGGAATAAAAGACAGGTTGAGAACTTTCTTCCCGCTATTGAGTAGAACTAGGAAATCCCCACCTTTTTGCCAATATTTACATCTGATTATTTTTTTTAACAAAAGTAATTCTAACTAATAGTAAAAATAAATTCAGTTTGAATAAAAAAGAGGTTTTTTCATAAATACCCGAGTTTAATTTTTTTTTTGCAAAAATACTTTTTCTAAAAAAAATAAACATTTTTATGAAAATATCAACTTTTATAAAATATTTGCAAAAACCAAATAAACCAAATCCAATTGTTTGCAACCAAATATGCAATTTCAACTAAAATCAACTAAAATCTATGCATATGGTTGCAAAACATATTTTTGCAAATATTTTATAAAAATTGGTATTTTCGTTAAAAAAATAATTTAAAAAGCATTTTTACAAATATTTTGAGAATATGATAAAATCGTAAAAAAAATTAGAAAAAATAGTATTTTTGGTAAATACTAAAAAAATTGAGTTTTTTTTTTAATTTAGATTGTAGACACCACCATTAGTACACAAAATTCCAGCTGCCAGAGCAGTAGACTGTACGAAACCAGAAAACGCTAGTAACCCTGTTTTAGGAGGGTCTGCATCAATGCTATATCAAAGCCAGGTGCAGGCAGAAAGGCGAATTTCGCCAATTCGTCGTCTTTGCCAGATTGACCACTTATCAGGTCCTCTTTGGCCACACTAGATCTTATTAACAAACCAAATATATCATTTCCAAACATCTACGTGCTTGTCACCTCTTGTTACCCTCATCAAACAGGCTACATTGCTAGGAATTAACTACAAGTTTTCTAGAGCTATTTTTTTGCTAAGCAAGTAAAATTTATTAACTCAACAAGAAAACAGAACCGACTAGTGCAATCCTAGGCAGGCAGAAAAGAGAGGAACATATTCCAACTCAACACAAGGAAGCTAGTACCTACTACCAACTGCCAGAACAAAGAACACTACGGACTAGTGTTATGTTGATCGTGGCTAAACAGAATTAACCAGATGTTATTGTAGGAGATAATATAATATCTTGTAAATATGGAATATATAGTTTTTCCGGAGAAAAAGAACACCGCCACAATGCCTTTCTTATTAGAGCCGTAGAATTACCTCTGAAATGATAACAAGGAAATTGCAGGCAATGATAGTTAGTGTCAACTATATGTTCGCCACAATATTACATTGTCCTTCTACCAAATTATATATAGTAATCTTGACTCTAGAAATAGACTTCCTGGGAGTTGGAAGGTAAGAAAGATCGAATTAATCCAAGATAAGAAGCCAGCCGTAGCTGCTGTACATATATATTAATATTTTCTTTTGAAATATACATTGATTACATTTCTTTGATGGAGATGTTGAGATAAGAAAAGGGGATCATACATACTTTTTTATCATTTCTCTGACTTCTTCAAGAACAAGCCATGCTTTGTGCCCTCCAATAACTTCCTCTTTCATCTCTCCATCCTTCCATATCTGCATATTAGACCTATAAGTTAATTCATATTTCAACATCTAATTTCTTTTAGAGGTATCAGCTGTCGTCAAACTCACCTGAATTGTGGGCATTTTCTGAGGAAAAGATTGACAAAAATTTAAGTCAGCACAGAAATTTAAAAAGGACCTCATTGCTGCAAAGTGTAAGCAAAACAAATTTTAGGTAGTAAAGTAATAAGGGAATACTTACTGAAACGTTGCCACGCTTCACTAGAGCTTGAGGGACATTGTTGACATCCACAAAATAAAATTTAAGTCTGTCCCAACAAAAAAAAAAACATATCATACTGATACATTGACAAAGACATGTCCCTCTGAAAGTTATGTGTGCGAAGATTAGCACTGATCCCCATCGTGTATTAGATGACACTATGACAGGTTTATAATGGTATGTTTGATGTTCTAAGTAGCATAAACTTCCTATCATCGTTTTATTTCAGTTAAGATCAAAATATCAGGTGCTTGGCAATGTGCATCTACTTTATCCTCACTGTAATAATAAGAGCAATGTTCTTGACTAATACAAATGTACAAATAAACAATCAAAGGAAACATTCACACAAAATTTTCGAGACATATGCTTATACATGCAAGGAGATAGAGTGATTAACTTACTTAGTATCGAACTCTGCAGCCAATTTTTCAAGTTTAGGCTTTATATAAATGCATTTTCTGCACCAAGTAGCCATCCTATGTAGGAACAAAAATGAACACCATATCAATCACTATATCACCAAATCCAAAAACATCAGCCCAATGAATTCTTCACCAGCAGCCAAATATATACTATAAATAACACAAACTTATAGATATAGATAATAGATGGGCTCAGGTCCCTAACAAATAAATCAGGACCTGATATACTGCAACATACCTGATATTGGTACAGTGAGATTGAGAAAGTTCTTACCAATCTATGACAATGGGTTGACAATGATCAGTAGCCTTGGCTAGAATTTGGTCCAAATGATCAGAATCAGTAATGGGCTCCATTTTTACAGACTCGGGTCTCGATAAGTCTGGCAAAAAAGAACTAGCTCTACAATCTCTCTTTAAAATTTTCTTGCACTCACTATGCTTTCTTTGATCAAACCCAAGCCCAAAAGACTTTGATGTACTCAAGAAACTCCCAGCACTCCAAAGCTGTTGTTGGCTTTGGTCTTTAGCACTGTAAGTATCTCTGTATAGAATGTGAGAGTTTGGTGCTAGTATTGACATTTCCTAGCTTCTTTCTTCTTCAAGAACTGACCAAAAAGGAGATAGATATTTCAAAAAGGAGATAGATATTTTGTGGAAATGAATTTTATGAATGAATATAATAATCAGATAATAGAATAAAGAATTAATTATGTAAATTTTGTATTGTATGAATTATTTCTTGGTTTGCTCAGTTTGGAAAGTGAAGAGATAGGGAGGGAGCTTATCCAGAAGCTGAGTTGGAAATTTTATTTTTTACAAAATAAATTTTAATTTTTGTCACAGAATGAGTATTTTTAAGTTCAAGTTCTTGATCTTCAACATGAGACAGCCCAATAAAAACAGAATAAAAAACCATACAAATGTCCAAAAGACAAGTGGGCTAACGGTTCGATGAGGTCCACTGGATCATAATGTGAATGTCCATGCCAAGATCCAAACGGCTAGCAACCTTGCAGAACAATCAACAATTTTTTGTCCAACAGATCTTTAGACCAAAAAGGAATCATCAACCGTAGTCACACAAAATTTTGTGGGTCTACATTTTTTGAAGTACACTAAATTTTTTATAAATTAATATTATTGTGATCGATAAATTTTACTCCCTCCGTCCCTTTTGATTATTAACATTTCACTTTTTCAAAACTTTCTGGCACGCATTTTAAGGTGCATTTTAAGGATAGTTAAATAACTTTTTTTTTAAATTTTCTTTTTCTGTATAAAAATTTAGTGTTTAAATTTTTATACAGAAAAAGAAAATTTTTAAAAAAAGTTATTTAACTATCCTTAAAATGCACCTTAAAATGCGTGCCAGAAAGTTTTGAAAAAGTGAAATGTTAAGAATCAAAAGGGACGGAGGGAGTATTAATTTATAAAGATTAATAATTAATTAATGTTAAATTTAAATTTTCGTTTTCATATTAAGATCGAAATTCATATTGAAAATATTAATTTATCGTAATATCGAGTATTAATTTAATAAGATTTTAATGTAATCTTCTCTCTTTTTTCTTCCTTTATGAATTTCATCATTTAGTAAAATTTACAGAAGTTGAGTTTCCATGTCGGTGGAAGAAGCTTGTTGGCTTGCATGGCTGGAAGAATTAAATGGAAATTATGAAAGCACCCCACCACCCAACCCCCCACCATATTGAAATGTACGACATCACCATGTTGGTCTCATACTGGGGGTGTTTGTCTACGAACAAAAATGGACTTATCTGAGGATAAGTCCGTTTCAACTTATTTCGGACCGTTTGTGTGCACAAGTAGAATGGACTTATTTTGCTAAATAAGTTGATAAGTGATAAGTTAGTAATGACGTACTTTTTTCCAACTTATTTCGTATTACTTGATTTTTTAACTTGTTTAATATTTTATATTTTTACATTTATATTTATAAATGTCATATGCATGTACTGGGATTATTATATTAAATAATTAATATTTTTAAATTTAATTTAATAAATAATTTACCAACTTATAAGTTAAACACCCAAACAGGAAAATATAAGTTGTAAGTCACTTATTACTTACTTCATATAAGTTACTTACTTCATATAAGTGTTAAGTAACTTATTTTAAGATTTCCCAAACGGCCCCACTATTGCTCCTGGATGGCGTGTTGGCAAACCCTTGCTTAATTGAATCATAAAAATAATGTTGTAATTGCAAAATGCATCCTCAAACTATCACTCAAAAACAATGTTGTATCACTACTTATTGAAAAACAAGTTACTACCCATAACTTTAAATCTTAATTTCAAATAGCACCCCTTCCCTTCATTATCCAGGTTACCCTTAAAAAATCAAGGGGTAAAATAGGAATTACAACAACTATCTTTCCAGATTTATTTTTTCATCGAAAGTTGATTTGAAAATTAATATACATATGTATAAATTAATTTTTTATAAATGTTTTTGAAAATTAATAAGTTTATAGCAAAAGAGGAATTCTTGTTCTCTTTTTATTGGGCCTTTTCTATTGACTTATATTAATTTGAAAATTAATATACATATGTATAAATTAATTAGAGATTTTTGTGATTAAAAAATGACGAATGTTTAAGATATGTAAAATTTATTTAATTATTTT
This sequence comes from Kitagawia praeruptora, assembly GCA_037693485.1. Classification (NCBI taxonomy): domain Eukaryota; kingdom Viridiplantae; phylum Streptophyta; class Magnoliopsida; order Apiales; family Apiaceae; genus Kitagawia; species Kitagawia praeruptora. The sequence goes on along the minus strand of CM075348.1, from coordinate 1,711,856 downwards.
TTTTTACAGAGTTTTGGTTTTGTTTTGTGAGTTCTCCTTTTTCCCAATATAAAACTAATTGCAATCCTCAATTTTTTTCCCCCAGAATTTCAGGGTTATTATAATTATTATGATTTCATTTTTAGGTTTTATATAGAAGTTCTCTAATAAGTATTAATTTGACTAGAATATTGATGTAATTTCATTTTAATTAAATAGATTATCACTAATGCTTTTTCGTAGAGCTGTAAACGAACCGGACTATTCGGTAAGCTCGTCCGGTTCGGTTCGAGTTCGAGTTCGGTAAGCTTGTCCGATAAGTTTACCGAACTCGAGTTCGGACAAGAAAAAGTGTTCGATTAGCTTACCGAACATTGTTCGGTTCGTTAGGATTTCGTCCGAGTTCGTTAAGTGTTCGTCCGAGTTTGTCCGAGTTCGGTTCAAGTTCGGTTCGTTCGATAAAAACAATAATATTTACAATTTTTTTAATTTTTTTTAATTTTCAAATTATTATTATATATATAATTACCGAACTGTTCGTGTTCGGTTCGTGTTCGGTTCGGTATGTTCGTGAACAGTTTGTGTTCGGTTCGGTTCATTACCGAACTCGAGTTCGGATAAGAAAAAGTGTCCGATAAGCTTACCGAACATTGTTCGGTTCGTTAAGAATTTGTCCGAGTTCGTTAAAAGTTCGTCCGAGAGTTCGGTTCGTTTACAGCTCTACTTTTTTGCTATAAAAGGGTTTAAAAAAATTCAAACTTGACCAATATATTCTTAGTACGTCAGTCTAGCAAGAGAGTTTCCGGATAGTGATATGTTAAGAATATTCAGAGTACCATGTTAAGAGAAACAAGAACATTCCTATTTTGCCCCTTGATTTTTTAACAATAACCTGGATAATGAAGGGAAGGGGTGCTACTTGAAATTGGATTTTAAAGTTATGGGTAGTAACTTGCTTTTTTATAAGTAGTGATACAATATTGTTTTTGAACGATAATTTAAGGGGTGCATTTTGCAATTAACTCAAATAAATATAATACTTGAGATTATAGAAACTAATGTAACAAAGGGAAGACAGTATAGAGCAAAGTTCACAAAAATAAGTCATGTAAAAGTTAAAGAGTATGTGCGGTAGTAGCTAGTTCCTGGTCAAGAGCAACTCTAACAAATTACTTATATCGATTTCTATACTTAAACATAAAGAAGTTAAGCAAAAAATTTACTTTAACAGTTTCTTAGAGCATCTTCAAGGATATTATGTAAAATGGTTAGCAATAATCATTAGCTATAATGATAATGTAAATTTTTTGCTAAGGGTGAACATGTGTGCTCCAAGGGAATTATCTATAATTATGGTCATGTAAAATTATACATAAAAGCTTTATTGATTCAACAAATATAGCTCACCAAATATCATTATCTATATTTTTTTGCTAAGAGCAACTCCAACCCAAAGAATACTTACTTATATTTGTCTTAGGTGCAATTTATTTAGGGGTTCAATCTTAAAAATGATGCTCCAATGGGACTGCCTATCCCTTATAAATTTTAGGGGAGAAAAAATCAAACCCCATATTTAGGGGAGAGAAATTCAAACCTCTATAATGACACATAATCATTCTTTCCTTATAATATAATATATATCTATACCAACACCCTCATCCCTTTTCTATATTACCTAAAATATTGATTAAATATTATTTTTTAAGTTATAGGTAATGAATATAGGTAACACCATTGGAGCAAAAGAACTTTTTGATTACCTATATTTTAAGTAATCATTATATTATTGTATTTTAGGAGATGAAAATAGGGATTGTCATTGGAGATGCTCTAAGGGATTAATGGTTGTAGTGCTCAAATTTTTACATATTATCTAAATAGTGCCACTAGATGCAAACTAGATGTCATGTAGATAATCTAGCTAAGGGTTTTAACCCTTGGAGATGCTCTTAGTATCTCTTTAAAAAGATAGGACATCACACTCACTACTTATCTATAAGGAGTCCTTATCCTTTTCTTATACTCCCTCCGTCCATTTCATTTCTTTACACTTTCTATTTTGGGCCGTCCATTCCATTTCTTTACATTACTAAAAATAGTAACTTTTAACAATAAAATACATTATTACATCCACTACCTCACTCCACCTTTTCAACCCTTTACACTATTACACCCACTACTTCACTTATTTTAACAATAAAATTACTATTACACCCACTACTACATTTATTTTAACAATATTACATCCACTATCTTGGTCTCCGTGCAAAAAGCAAATGTAAAGAAACCAAATAAACGGAGGGAGTATCATTTTTATGAATAAAATAATCATTTCACTCCCTTTTTTTCTTTTAACATCAAAAAAAGTAGGTGGAAATTAAGTTTAATATTATAATAATAATAAGGAGCACATATAAAGAGTATTGTTAAAGTTAATTTATCTTATAATATCCTAAATTACTATGCTAATAATATTTTATAGTAATAATTATAAAGAACAAACGTGGAGGCTCTTGTAGTTGCAATTTGATTTTTCATACACGTGGATGCATCTAATATTTTTCTTAATATTACTCCCTCCGTCCCTTTTGGTTGTTAACATTTCACTTTTTCTGTACTTTCTGACACGTATTTTAAGGTGCATTTTAAGGATAGTTAAATAACTTTTTTTAAAAATTTTCTTTTTCTGTATAAAAATTTAAACAGTTTTGAAAAAGTGAAATGTTAACAATCAAAAGGGACGGAGGGAGTATAAAAGAAAAGTATGGTTGAGTTGCTGGCTGCCAGTACTGTTAGTCGGTACAAACAATTAATTTTGACCACCTTTAAAAAAAAATTATACTCCCTCCATCTCATAATAAGTTTTCTCTTTTCCTTGAACACGTTTACCAACGCACACTTTTAATCGTTAATATCTTCAATTTCGTATTAATATTAAATATAAAAACTTCATTGTATTAAAATACTCATAAATACGAATCCAATAAGATCACTCATGACTATATTTTATTTTACAAATTATACGTAAATTAATAGTCAACTACTTATAATGAACAGTGTCCAAAGTCAATATAGGAAAGATAAAAAGAAAAAGAGGGAGTAATTAAAAAAATTCATCTTTATGTTAAATGCAAAACAAACAATCCGTTAGAAAGCAAAACATCTCCATGCTGACAAGCCTCTTGTTCTTGTCAAGCCTACTAGTATTAGTGAAACTGCCATCTTTTAAGTTTTGTAAATACATACATCTGTTCTCTCTTTTGTAGAAAAAGCCTTGAAGAGTTATTAACACTACTGGAGCCTGGTGAGATCTGCAGAAGCTAGCTATATTCAAATGGGAGATGCTGCAAAGCAATATTCACCTAGAACAGAGCTCAAATCTCTGTTATCTCTTCCAAGAACCAAAAAATCTGTTTTTTTAACTTATGTTTTCATTTTTTCTTTCATTCTTTTCACTCTTTTCTTGGCCTTTAATCCCAACCCTGCAAATTCTTATTCTTCTTCTTCTATTTGGTTCAAGAACATCTTTAATGGCATCACAACTACACATCAAAATGTAAGTAATTTTTCTGCAAGTACTTCAGCTATTTCTTCACAAATACATGTCCATAATTCTACTAAATCTATAAACACCACTACTCTTGAACAAGAACCAGTAATTGTGAAAACCCAGAATCTGACCATTGAGTTTGATGGTAAAGTTGGAAACTTTACTCAAAATCTTACTGTGAGTGAGCCTTTAAAAGTTAAAAATGAGACTCAAAATGAAGTGTTGCTTCACAAAGTTGGAATCTTAAATATGACCACAATTGAGGCTTCACAATCTCAGGAAGTGGTGAAAAATCAGACCCAGAACAAAGAGTTGGTTGATAAAGCTGTAATCTTGAAGCCAAACCAGAAGGAGCTAAATAAAAATGTGAGTTTAGCACAGGAACTTACTGGGAATGGAGATAAGAGAATTGCAGAACAAGGGGTAGTCACCAATTTAACTTCTTCTTTTTCAAAGAAAGAAACAAAGGAGCTTCTTTCCAAGAAATCGAAAACTGATAATATGATGGAGGAGCTGATGAATTGTGATCTTTTTGATGGAGAGTGGGTGAAAGATGATTCATATCCATTGTATAAACCTGGTTCTTGTTCACTGATTGATGAACAATTCAATTGTTTTCGTAATGGTAGGCCTGATCAAGAATTTCAGCAGTACAAATGGAAGCCAAAGAATTGCACTTTACCAAGGTTTGTGATCGAAACATTGTGATTTTATCATGGTTTTTTAGCTTGAAATTACAATATGTTGCATTCTTATTTAACGTAAATGTATTGGATTACACTAAAGCCTGTAGTGGATTTTCTTGAAATCAAATTTTATAAAAAAATCAATGCTGTAACTAATCATATATTTGCCATGGGGACTATGTTAAAGTTGAATATTCTGATCAGTTTCACTAATAAAACATGTATCGATTACCTGTTTTTTGTTTGATGAAGTTAAATTTCATCCTAATGAATTATCATATGTGTTCGTAGGTTAGATGGAAGACATATGTTGGAATTGTTGAGAGGAAAAAGATTGGTTTTTGTAGGCGATTCACTTAACAGAAATATGTGGGAGTCTTTGATATGTATCCTGAAAAACTTCGTTAAAGATCAAAGCAAAGTATATGAAGCATCTGGCAAGAGCCAATTTCGGTCCGATCCTTATTTTTCCTTTATATTCAAGGTCAGTTCTTTGGTAGATTGACCTTTTCTTGATAATTACATTTATTACTACGAACAACTATCATCAGGTACCATGATTTACAATAATGTAGCTAACTTAAGCTCGTGACTATGAGCTTTAGTGGAGTTTCTTAATCTTTCTTATATGTTTTTACCAGGATTATGACTTCACTGTGGAATTCTTTGTATCTCCATTCTTAGTTCAAGAATGGCAATTGCGAGAAAAAGATGGAACAACGCATGAAACCCTTCGGATTGACAGAATGTGGATACCAGCTGTCAAATATAAAACTTCAGACATTCTTATCTTTAACACAGGACACTGGTGGACACATCCAAAAACATCCCAAGGGTAAACCTAGACCTAATCTTATATGAAGATGTGGTATTATTATCTCAAGCACTGCATATTATTGGTTTAGATTTTGAGCTTGACTTGTGAAATTTAAATAAGGATTTGTATGTCACAGGAAAGACTACTACCAAGAAGGAACACGTGTTCATCGTGAACTAAATGTTATGGAGGCGTTTCGAAAAGCCTTAACCACATGGTCGAGATGGGTGGATGCTAATGTAAATCCGAATAAAACTTTGGTTTTCTTCAGAGGCTACTCTGCCTCTCATTTCAGGTAAGGGCTTTTAGATTATATATAATGTCGTAGGATTGAGAACACGAAAATCATTAGAAACAAGCATTCCCTCAAACTCTCTGTTTTACATGTGTTCAACATTAAGTTCAAGATATAATACCACATGTGCAATGTAATGGCATTGTTTTTATACACTTAAATAACTAAGATCCATTGTCTTGTTGCTGCAGCGGGGGGCAATGGAATTCGGGAGGACAATGTGATAATGAATCAGAGCCGATAAAGAATGACCAATATCTCACGCAGTATCCACCAATGATGAAAACTCTTGAGCAAGTACTGCAAAAAATGAAAACTCCAGTTTCGTACTTGAATATTACAAGATTGACAGATTATAGAAAAGATGGTCATCCATCAGTGTACAGGAAGCAACATTTGTCGTCAAAGGAGAAAAAATTAAGTTTGGGAATCCAGGACTGCAGCCACTGGTGCCTCCCGGGCGTACCAGATTTATGGAATGAGCTTTTATATGCAGAATTGTTAGTGAAACAATACCAGAAGCAACAGCAAAAAACACAATAGGTGAACAAATTATAGGCTTAACAAGTGTGTTGAGTTTAGTGCAATATGAATTCGGTACATTATACTATAATCATTTTCTTCCTTCTATAGAGATCATAGTCCATAGACACAAACAGGCATCCTGAAAAAGGTCAAATGAAGGGTGCATCCCCCCCCCCCCTCCCCCCCCCTATTACAGAAAAGTGAGAACATATGAAATGTCCCATAATTTAGTGAAAGTTGTTTTTTGTTTGAAGAGTAGTGTAAATGAATCCTCAACCATGTACTATATAAGTGATGAAATTAGAACAGTTATTGAAATTACTCTGCTCTCATGTGATAACTGCAGCATGCTACTTTTGCCTGATCATTTTGCTCCTTTTATTTCTTCCTGTGAGTTCTGACCTGTATGTACTGTACTAGAAATGCATCTAACCTGGCATTTTCTTTAAATAATAATCAGTGGATGTTAGTCAGTTCTGTCCATTGTATAAACTGTAAAGATATGAGTGGTCGTTTGGATCTTATAATTCCAACAAGATTAATGATAATAAGAATGAGATTTCAATACGAAAATGTATCATAAAATCTAATTTTCATTTCCGTTAAGCGGGTTGAAATTCGAGTGATCTAAATGACACCTCTGTTTCCAGTAAACTTTGTATGGTATTGGAGAACTTAAATCATGGATGACTTTGTGACACTCGTTAGTGTATAGTCGCATAGATGCTGCAAGATGCAACATTGGAATGGCAACACATGAAATCTTGGAGTAAGTTGGAAGCTACAGAATCTCTATAATTTGACCATCTTCCTTTTCACTTTTCCTTAATTTAAACTACTATGTTTTAAATAAGTTGTGACTTTTTAGGTGTGATAGGCCAATGTTATGGATCATAATTTCTAATTTAACACACACTTTTTATTGTGGAGTCATTTTCTAACAACAGCATGCCGAAAGTTGTATTACATACAGTAGTATTCATGATGCTCCCCCAATTTCATCATTTTAGTAATTTTCTTATCATTTCAATAGATATTTGTTATGTGTATATAATTTTGCAACCTTTTTGTTTTTAAATATAGGTCTTTTCTCAAAAGTCAGCATTTAGGAATTAATAATTACCTGCATTTTATCATTTTTGTGGGATTTATTTTAACACATGAGAGCCTCGTTTTATTAATGAAAAGATAACCAATAATATGTTGACAATTCAGTATCCGGAAACAATTTTGGAAATACTTTTGGGAACTTTAACATTTCTCTTTTGTTAGGTATGCCAAGTTGCAAAAATAATGGAACCCTTTGAGGTGTATATGCAATAAATAGGATTACCTGGAACAACATTAATGCGGACTGTACATGTACATGTTATCAACAACAGCAATTCCATTTCTTGAGGCTTGAGACTCGAGTGGGCTATTGGAGTAAACGAGAACTCATGTCCATCCCTTTAATAGCCCCTGGCTCGGTTGCTTTGAATTTCAGACATTTAATCTGAAGCCTTCTAGTAACACACACAGCTCAAGTCTTAGCATTTGGATGAACGTTGAGAATGAGAATGCAGATTATGCAAATCGGGGTTAATCAGAGGACAAAGGCTGCGTTTGGGCTTCACAATTCAGAAAAGTCCTTTAGGAAAAGTGATGCGACCAAACGGGCTTAATGTTAATTCTCAACGACCGGACCAAATCGTCCATGGTAAAGACCGAAGGATCAACTGTCCACAAATAACTTGCATGAACTTGTATAGTAATCTGCAATGTCATCTTACTTTTCTGGTAGTAGCAGTACAAATTACTAACGGAAAAAGAATCGAAAATGTGAAATACTGTATACGAATATTTGTCTTTGTCGTTAGACTAGGACCTCAATGCATTTCTCGTAATCTATACTCTATATTAATGTGCAAAACCATGTTTTAATGGTACATAATAGTACCAAAGTACCAAAAGTACCAAATTTAGTTATCACTTAACTCGGGTTCGATCCCTTCCAACTACATATTTATTATTTAATTTAATTTCACCACATGTTCGATTTCTTATAAAGGATTCGATTAAGGGGTTTGACGATTATCACTTAACTCGGGGTTCGATTCTTTGCAACTACATAATTATACAAAATTTATTATTTAATTTAATTTCTTTAATTTCATCACGTGTTCGATTTCCTACAAGGGATTCAATTCATGACATAATCATAAAGATTTATTTACTTTAATTTTTTTAACTTTATCTCAGATTCAATTCTTTATAATTACATAATTATATAGTGTATTAATATTAATTTTTTAATCTCGACTCGTGTTCAATCTATGCCCGTGTTTCGCACGGGTTATCAGCTAGTATATGTTACTCCCTCCGTCTCTAAATACTTTTCCCATTTGAGTTGGACACGTTTGCCAATGCACACTTTTAATCATTAATATCTTCAATTTCGTATTAGTATTAAATATAAAAATTTCATTGTATTAAAGTACCCATAAATACGAATCCAACAAGATCACTCATGACTATATTTGGATTTATAGATTAAACGTAAATTAATAATTTGTCTCTTGTTATGAATAGGACCGACATTCTAAACGAGAAGATCATTTAGAGACGGAGGGAGTATAATCGAATATGTGAAATATTTTATACGAAATATTTGTCTTTGTCGCTATAGACTAGGACCTCCATTCCTACAACCAGCAAAGATAACAAGACAAAATAGGTGGTAAGATGTAGAAGTAAATGTAAGTATAAAGAGATCAGTTATCAGAGTAACATCCAGAAGGACATGCATGATGTTGTTTAATGTTCTAACTCAAAACCTTCCCTACATAATTAATCTGCCAAACTATATATCACTCTGCTAATAAATTTTCTTCTCTAATCCCTAAGCAGAACCAACTCAACTACCACTAATAGACATAATCAAAGACATAAAACAACCATGAATGATCGATTGATCGAAATAACCAAATATTTACACGTGTATCAATGATTCATCCACTAATAAATCTCTCACGAAGAAGCTTGGAGGGCATGGCCTTGATCTTGCAAAAATGGATGTAGTCTAGGTTTAGTAGCAGGTCCGGACACGGTGGTGGTGGCGACGGAGTTGGTGGTGGTGGTAGTAGTGGAAGCCACGCGCTCACAAGAGGGGCACATAGTGAGAGTGGTGGCTGGGAGTTGCATGTAAAAAGGCTTGGAAGATTTAAGAGCTCTTAACTCTTGAAGCTCTTTTTGTAACCTCCTATTCTCTTGTGTCAGTGTTTCACAACAGCTCTTTAAATACTCACAATCCACCTCTGTTTGCTTCAGTTTTGTTCTGCACTCCCCATTAAATCTTCAGTTAATATTTGTCGATCACCAAATTTATATTTCACTATGCAGATAAATTAGGGAATCGATCGATATCTCACAAGAAACACAAAATCTAGTATTGTATGAAATAGTACCTTGCTCTTCTGTTTTGGAACCAGACTTCAACTTGGCGCGGGCGAAGATTCAGTTGTTTTGCTAGAGCTTGCTTTTGCTTCTGCATTTATCACAAACCAAATTAGTACTATATATCATCAGGAGAGCAACCTAGGTTGAAATCCCACTTGATTTTTTAAATCAATAAAAAAAAATTATTTCGATCCCGATAAAATGCGAAAAATTACAAATTTACTAGAATTATGACGATATTTTAGTCCGGACTACTTCAAAATTCTGGTTCCGTCATTGATTAGTATACTATACATGCATGCATGTTGATACTTATTATTAAATACAACCAAAATGTATGGACTCACTGGATTGAGGGTATGATGTTCCTTGAAGCTTTCTTCCAGAAAAGCAGATTGATCTTTAGTAAGCCTGAGTTTCTTCCTAGCTAAAATTCCATTATCTTCTTCTTCATCACTTGCTCCTCTAGAATTTGAATCTCTTTCCATTTCAACATGACTATGCTCTCTCTTATTGTTATTATTTCTACTTTTGTACATTCCAAACTCCATACGAAATGATGACATCATTGAGCTGTCCGGAGATGACGAGTCCGTCCCACCTCTCTCTACCTCCTCCTCCACAGCATGCTTCCGGGTCAGACCCGACCCGTTTCCCCGTTCTGTTGTGACTACATATTCAAACCAAGGACAGGAATTAAAATAATTAGTATAACCATGAGAGAGGGAGGGAGAGACATAGAGAGAGAGAGAGATTAGAGAGAGATGGGAGGGAGGGAGAGAGAGAGGGAGAGGGAGAGAGAGAGAGAGAGAGAGAGAGAGAGAGAGAGAGAGAGAGAGAGAGAGAGAGGAGCTTACAGTGTTGGTTATGGGACAACCATGGAAAAGGAAGTTGATGAGAAGGTTTATGAGGAGGAGAAAAAGGGAAGAGGTGAAGCTGAACTGATGGATCTGAATAAGAATCTCTTGTGTGATGATCATCAGTAATAGTAGTTAATCTGTCAACTCTTTTGCTGGTGAATTCTTGACTAACAGATGGAGCTAACCCCATGCAAAACCCTACACCATGATCTTTCTTAACTACCATTTCATTTGTTTTTCCAAATAATTTGAATGACTTGTGTGTTTCTCCTAAGCTTAAACCCAACTCCATCTCAATATATATTTGTGTATAAAGAGAGTATTTTGTTATGGTTTTTTGGGAGCTGAGGAGTTGTTGAAGTGAAGAAGGGGGGATTTAAAGGGAGGAAGAAATAACAAAGTTTAGTTGTCTTGGATACAATGATCATGTGTGTGTAGGTGGGTGTATATGTACAACTTTGTTGAGCACAAAGTCTATGTAAATTTAGGTTGATTAGCAATTATGAAGTCTGGTTGGGGGTAGTAAAGATTGACCGACAACCTCAGGTTGACAATAGCACGTGAATCCATATTAATGTCCCCATGCCTCATTTTGTGACTTGCCGCTACCTCATAAAATACTACTACTTTCGTTGTATAAAATACGGTTTTATAATTTTTTTACGCATTCTAATGTATTAGTATTTGAAAATTTTGTCAAAAAAAGATAGGTATTTAAAAATTATATATATTTTTTAAATTTTTTGTTTTATAAAAAATGTATAAATATCTTACTTAAATACATTAAAATACGTATAAAAATGGATTAAATAATATGGAATGGAGAGAGTACTAGTCTACGAATATACTCCTATAGTACTAGCAGTTAATTTTCTGCCCTACATAGTATAACTGCGTGCCAGAAAAGAGTGTATTGTCTAGTACTACTACTACTAGGATCTATGGATTGTCAATCAATCGCAGATTTATCAGTAGCACTAGTATTTTCCTAGTGCCATAGGGGTCAGAATGAAATCTATTTTGGATTTTGAGGATCATGTTCATTCATTCTACACAGTCACCAATTTTTGGTTTAGCCACACTTTTTTATGTTCTTGGTAATTAATTCCTGATACATGATAAAAGTCAAACTGATACAGACTTACAGTACGTTTTTTTTATTTGGAATAAGAAAATTACTCCATTTAAATTGATTCAATGATAATTTGCTGGTTTGTTTGAGAAATACTCCTAGAAGACTGTCTGATAAAGAAATTAGAGCATTCACATCTCATCCCCTATCCCCAAATATTTAGAGAAATATTTAGCTTTTATGCAAAAAATGGCTTCCATCCCATTCCCCATTTTAGGGATTAATTTTGGGGACAAGTTTTGAATCCCCATATTTGGGGATTACTATTTTGAACCCCAAATCATCTCTCTCCTCTTTTAAATATATTTAATTGTAGTGGGTGAGTTTTGATAGTTTAAATTTTAGTGAAAGAGAGAGAAAGAAGTAATATAAAAAGGAATGTAGGGATATGGGGATGGAAAATGGGGAATGGGATGTAGAACATTTTTGATAATTTTGGGGATTTATTATTTTTATTTGAGGATTTACTATTTTTAGTAAGTTTTTGGGGTTGGGGTTGGGGTTGGGGATGGGGATGGGGAATGGGATGTGAATGCTCTTAGAAACTATTATCGGGAGAGCATGATGGGATAGCCAACTTGATAAGACTTAATATATGTTGATCTCGGATTTATGGGTTCGATTCTTGTTAATCCAAAATTTATCTAAAAATATATTATACTCGTAAATTTATACAGTAATTTTTTATTTTTTTTTTGACGAAATGCCTAATTTCATTAAAAATAACATAATACAGTCTGAACAAATCTCCAACTGCTATTACAACCAGATTGAGAAACAAATAACAAACTAATTAAACAGAATTAGCTAATTTGTTTTCTGATCGTTTAACACATAGAAGTTAAAACTTCTTGAAATTAAAAACGAAGTTGAAGACATCCAGAGCAATCCAAATTGCACCAACATCCCGGAAAAGCAGTAGTATCACAAATGACCATATCACATAAATGTTAGCCCAGTGTTCAACAACCCCAAGCATAGGAGTTACACCCCAATTATCTACATGCCGGATACCAGCTATAGACATGCCGAAAATGGATTTTTCACCCCAGCTATTTACATGCCGGATACCAGCTATAAACATGCCGAAAGTGAAAACCGATAACGAATGAACAATCTTTAATTGTGAAAGGTGAGCTCTTGCAATAATCACCACCAATCCAGTTTCAATGTGGATCAACAAAATCATTTTCAACAAAACACCGCTCACAATTAAGAAGCGAAAACCAAAATTCTCGCATAGTGAGAGTAAATTTCAAAATCAAAGAGCGATTGAGTGGGAAAGCCGCCCAGATCAGACCCATGATTCACCAACTAAACCAAATTTACTTGTGTAGCTAATACGTTCAAACAACTACTGCCCTTTTTAAATCAAAAATACCAGCTGCTGCTGCTGCTGCTGCTGTTATCATAACAATAAGATAGACGTAGACCCAAGGCATCAAAAGTTCAGCACCAGATTTGACCAGATCACAATATACCATTACGAGTACACATTATATGTTCGTGCTTGGAGAAGTGCGCGCACACTCAGCATGCACACACACGCAAGACCAGGTGTTCTGTTTTAAGCGGACAGCCAGACCCCATTTTACTCCTGCCTTTTATCCCTTTTATCATACATAAACACAGCTTAACACTTCTTTCAATATTATGCGTACTCCCGGTTACTTATTATGAAAGGGTTTTTCTAATATGTTTTCAAGTACATACAATAAAAAATAAGTTGTCAAATTTTGAGTTACCTATTTTATGTATGCATAAAAAATTCAACTAATAAAAAAAAATCACCTAATAAAAGTATCAAGAAAGTAAGCGACTAATATTGGAATCAGAATTAAAGAGAATTAGGGGGAAAATATATATCTATATTATTATTATATTATAATAAGCAAAAGGGGTATAATTTGTAGTTGGTTACCTTTTTCTGGTTATCCCCATTTTTGGTTATCCCCCATTTATCACCGTTAGATCAGCAACTCAAATAGATCATGACCGTTAGATATAACAATACTAAAAGTTGTTATATGCAGAGGTTCAAGATTCGATTCCCGCCAATAACATATTAATTTATATTTAATACTAAAAATTATTATATATAAAGATGTAAGGTTCAAATCAATAACATATTTAAACTAATATTTATAATATTATATTATATTATAAATAAATTATAAAAAATTAAAAGTAACCCGTACTTTGCACGGGCTATAAGCTAGTAGTGTTAAATAACCAACTCATCTAAAATTTTAAGGAATACTCAACTGTATCAGTTCAACTATATCTTTATATTATATTCTAACATTCTTCGCTCACTTGAAAGCCCATTTTTGGGTCGAGAATGGATCACGGACTCCCATCTTTCAGGCATTATTTGTCTTTCGTATTCATAATAATTATGAGAATATTAGGAGATCACATAGAGTCGAACTTTAGACCTCTGCGTTTGATAACATATTAAGAAACCCGTCATTATAAAATTTTAAGGTTTAGAGAAAGATCCAACGGTCCAACTGTATGTTTATATTGTGGGTGTTTGGCTCTCCTTAGAACTCACTTAAATGAACTAATAAGCTCGTTTGCACTTATGCTGACTGTTTGGCAATTTTCTTGAACGCTCTTATCTACTGCTTATTATGGATAAGTAGACAGTATCCAAGGATGTACATTTTGCTTTGCAGCACAACTTATTACTGTGGAGAGTCTTCTCTCATCATAATAATTGTAAATATGTTAGTCCATGTTACTAATCATGTTACTAATATTTATATTTTTATCATTGTGTTGAATAATTTTATGTGTCAAAAAAAATTATATATATAACATTATCAATATATAATATATATATATATATATATATATATCATACAAAATATAAATACAAACAATTTTATTTAAAGTCATAGTTGTTTTTATTTTAAAATTTAATTTTATAATTTTTGAGTTAACATTTAAAATTTAGGTAATTCAAAAATTAATGCAACTTAAATAAAGTCATTTTTATAATATTTCAAAAATAATATTTGAACTTATAAATTATAATTACCAAACACTTTAAAGTAAATTTATTCAAATAATTTACTTATCACACCCAAACAATTTTACTTATCACACCCAAACAGGCCCATTATATTCTAACACATAGCTATTACTAATATTTAGGAATCGTTGGCTTCAATTTTTCTTCTAGTTTTGATCTGAAAATCAAGATTTTAGAAAACACATTTTATTTGAATAAAAAACCTTAAGTTTTTGAAGTTGAATCATGACTTTAGTTTAAATGCAAATTTTGATTTGGAGTAGGTTAGAAATGTATTTGTGCAAACCGTATGCAGAAAGCATCAATTAATTATAGGTGGAAGACAATAAGTAAACAATAAAATAGCAGATACTCCAAAGGAATGAAGGTGTTCCCGTGCGCATGGAGGTGGCATCTTAATTATGAAGAACGATTCAGGGATCGTACCAATAAATAAATAATTTAATGTAAAACTGAGTAGGGATCGATGATCGATAATTAAGGGTGAGTGAGGTTTGTCATGCTTTTGGGATCACTGCAATTATTCAACTCATGCAGGCCTTCAATCATCATAACTTTGAGCCTTCAATTATAGGCTTCAATTATATGCATGCCATGTATTCTCCCATAATGTAAGAAAATAACTGAAGTAAGGGAAAAAAAACCATTACTATTACGACTAATGAACACAAGATTAAAGTTTTAAATTTTCGTCGATCAAATTATTACGACTTCGAAATTAGATCCGGGGTAGTATTCATTGTTATCTTGATTTGTTCTCCTAATTATCAAGTTGGACTTGTGACATGATTACTCCTTGTTAACTGAGTAATTAATTAATCTAAGAGCATTTTGATCAAGAGCTTCTTCATTTTGACTTTTATTTTATAATTTGAGTAGGGAGAAGAAAACATCATGTTCAAGAGATTATTATCATTTCTAAATTCATTAAAAATGTAATCTTGTTTCTTAACTTCTATTCATTCCTAATTTAATATTTTATATTAAATTTATAAAATATATTCTTTCTCTCCCATTTTTCTTTTGTTTTTTTTATGAATTCAACTTATTTTTTTAGTAATTTAATTAAATAAAGAATGAATATAAAAAATATTATTAAAAATGAATGTATATTAAGTTACGAAAAACCAATAATTTTTATTATATTAAGAGTAAATTAAGAAAATCCTCAAAATACTATAAAGTATATATCACACAGTAACATGGTTGTAAAAATCGGTAATCGGTATAAATCGGTTGAGGTACCGATTTAGGATTAATCGGGTTATCGGGGATTAATCGGAAGGATTAATCGGGGTATTAATCGGATATTATAATGATATTTAATATATTAGTCTAATTTACAATAAAACATATTATTTTAAATAAATTCATAGGATTAATTGGATTTCAAAAATCGAATCGGTTAGCTACTTTACAAAGGATTAATCGGGGATTAATCGGCTAAATCGGGGATTTTTAGAACCATGCACAGTAATGATAAAATACTTCAAATTATATCATGATGAAAACATCAAACCTACCGTCCAAGGAGTAGAATGTAACCCTAATATATCAGAATGACAAACAATTATTGTGTAGTTTAACAAATTAAATGCAATATACTATAATTAAAGTAAGAAGTTTGAAGCATACGATGTCATGAATAAAAGAGCAGAATTCACGTGACCAATGCGTGCGAGTAAAACTATGATGACATATGATTAGTTATCATTTATCAATACAAAAATATGCGATAAAGTAAAAAAGATTGCTACCAGTATCTAGTGGAATGCTATACGAGTGTGTTTAATTAGTTAAAACTATGGTAAATTACATATAATTTATCATATAATTTTTACATATAATTTTTAATATTTTAGTATTAAATTACATATAATTTTTAATATTTTTACACGTAACTTTTTAGTTATCGTGCCTAATCTTATAATTTGCAAAATATTTGTAAATTATTTTTCTAAATTTTCATAACTGCAAGTCTGAAACTTACATAAATATTCGATTTTCGCAAAAAAAAAAATTTATTCGAGCCCATCATTAAATTTTTAGTAACAAGTGTAGCACTATGTATCCAAAAGACAACTTCCGAAAAAGAAAACAAATTATGAAAGTAAGGCGCCAAATAATAACAAGAAATAATGATGGTTTGAAAAGAGCAGCCTAGCGATGGAAGGATATTCTATTAGCCCAAAGAAACATAATGATCATATATTTGTCCTAGAAATTTATTTTTTTTTCTTAATAAAACCAATAAGAAGAAGGATCAAATAATTTAACAAATTACAGAAAACTCGTGCTTACTTTAATGAGTAACATATTTTTTGTATATTAAAAAATATTTAATCAAATAATTTGATATGTCCTGGAGAGGAAGTAAAATGGCGTTGAATTAATTAGCTAAAACGAATACTCCTCTGTACCATCCATTTCTTTACAATTTCTTTTTTGGGCCGTCCCACCATTTCTTTACATTACCCAAAATAGTAAGTTTTAACACTATTACACCCACTACTTCACTTATTTTAACAATACTTTACACTATTTCACCCACTACTTAACTTATTTTAACAATAAAATCACTATTACACCCACTACTTCACTTATTTTAACAATAAAATCACTATTACACCCACTACTTCATTTATTTTAACAATATTACACTCACTTTACACCCACTATCCTTGACCTCCATGCCCAGCCGCCATGTAAAGAACTGGCTGGGACGGAGGGAGTAATAATTAGAAAATGGATTGGAATTTTCATGACTTAAATCCTACGCTTAATAATATAGTTTGTAGTTATATATGATCCACTTATGATAACTCCTATCATCACATGCCTCTCACTTTCTTAACCCTTTGATGTCGTTCAATGGAGGGACAAAACTTCCCATTTATATTGCAGATTTTCATCATTTATAATTATCATTCAATTGACAATTATTATGCTCAATGTAGTTTCATCATCACCCATTGTAATGTTATCTTAAATTGAGAAATGTTAGAGTTTTTCAAAGCATTCTTAAAATTGTTTCCGAATACTTGAATTATCATCATATAATTAGTTTTTTTTAGTTAATGAGATATACCATTCGTGTGTTAATATAATATAAATCTTATAAATAAAATCATATCACATGATATTTGGAAACATTTATGTAGCACTATTCTTAAATAATAAATTAATATATACTAGCTTGTTATTTTGTAAGACATTATTATTTATTTGAGACAATTAATTAGTTGAACATGAAATGCGAAAACGGAAAATGATTGAGGTGGGATGGAGTTGACAGGTAGCCAGCACAAGCAATGATCAGCCTCCGTCAATGTCGTGCCTGTTATTGTTGTAATCACTGCAATTTTGACATTTCCTCAGGCATGTGTGTTTTACACACATGATATGTTGTGTGTCACGGAACCTTGATTTCGAAAGAACTATTTAAAATGGTTTTTTTTTTTTTTTTTGAATATATTTAAAATGGTTTTTGATTATTTTTTATAAATCGAGTATCAGTTTTAACAAATTTCAGGACTTTCTCATTACGCTCGCGTTTCAATTTTTTTTTAGAAAAACGATTGCTATCTTTTTATCTATAAAATTAATTTTTTATGTATTTGCAATACAGTAAGTAGCAAAATCAACTTATTTTTTGACCTAAAAATTGCTTCAGATACAAGTCTTTTTGTAGTAAATTTGTAATTTATCATCATTATGCTTATCAACACCCAGGTACTACCATTCATCTCCGGACAATAAGCAGGGCAATATCAATACCAATACAATTTGCAAACTAATTACAAGTTTCTTGAATTGCTTAACCATCATATCTTCTCCTGATGGCTAAAAAACCTACAGAATACACTTTGCTTTTTCATCATGCAAGCTCTCCCTTTTACCTGATAATTTCGGTCTGGAAGACACATTTCCTAAAGAATTTCAAGTTTAAGACTTTAATCACATACGCCTATTACATGGGTTTATTAAACTTCATTTTAACGCTTTGGAGGTCAAGTGCTCTTTTATTGAACACATCCGCACCCTGTTTGCTTTCGACAAGTTTTGAATCCACAATCTCCGGTAAATAGGGTGAGGACAGGGATACACACAAAGATAAACAGATAAAAACCAAATATTAAAAATACCTCCAGGCTCCCTCCGATGAGCTCAGAGAAGAAGTCCAAATTACAAAATGAGGAAACTTTCTCATTTTGCAATTTGGACTTCTTCTCTATCGTCTGACATATTGTTTTATTACGAGTCTAGTTAAGAAGCTCATTAAAGAAAAGCAGAAGCTCGGGCCTTGTAAACAATACAAATTCAGCTTATTTCATTATCTGCCTGCTTGATGACCGACTCAAAGCATGGGGGGGGGGGGGGGGGGGGGTTACCAAAACTCTAATCTGGCTCAAACATTTAACCTTTGTTTGAAATGTAACAACTTTTAATTAATTAGCAAAGCTTATTATCAAATATCAAAATTTTGCTGCATGTAAATAATAATGATGATCAACTCCTAATTAGCAAAAAAGAGATATTGCTCACTCGTGGTGTATACAGACACCACAAGGCACAAGCCCAAAAAAAAAGGTTAAGTTGTAGCTTTGTCTTGGCAAACTAACGATGGAGCAAACTAAAAACTACAATTGAGAATAATAATGAGTTCTTCATTATCTGAGAACTTCAATAGTTACCAAACAGATTTTTAATTTCAGCAGGACCATAGGACTGATTACTAAAGTTCTTTTCACTCTCCACAGTTCACTTGACTACACAAATCTTACAGGTCTCTCCTTATCAAGACTGCATATGACCATCAAGGGTGTAGGCTTGAATCGCAGACGGGCTGGTGCCAGGCCTGCCAAAACATTTTAGAAACATTTATAAAAATCCAAAAAAAAAAAAACAATTTCTTCAAACATAATGAAGTTTGGGATAATATCAAGTAGTACCTGTTGATACGAGATATAAGTCCGATCCCTTATGGGTATCGGTCCATATTAAATAAGCCCAATTGGGAATATAATAAACGGAAAATATTATAACTAGGTGACTTGCTCCTAAAGAATAGGAGTATGGGCCTAAAAGAACTACGTGGGCTTGATTCCTTATAAAAGGATACGTAGGCACCTTGAGAAAGGGGACCCGAAATTCTATTCTCGAATTAACTCTCTCAAGCGCAGCCCCAAAACATATAAACCCTAATTCTCCCCAAAATTGTGATGGATATCAAATTCCTAATTTTGTAGCTCTATACGAATACCCGATTATAAATCTTATTTTGAAGCTTGGTCCGTGACGAAAATTGGCTTCAACATTTGGCGCCGTCTGTGGGAATCGTGTAGAGATTTTGGAATCGAGTAGTTATTTTGACAAATATACTCTAAACTATTCCATGGCTGAAAGAATTATCGATGTTGTGGAAAAACTAAATCTCATGACCACTTGACAGATAAGTTTATATTAGCTTTTTCTGTATATACATCCATATATGCCTGCATGAATAGCATAGCTTCTTTCAGTATTTTTTACAACATGATTAATTATTATTAAAATTGTATACACGTACATGAATTCCATAAACATGTGCAGCAGTTGTTGTTACTTTTGGTTCTATAAATTTTTTTAAATTATTATCACAAATTGTTTTGGACATAATCTTGAGTGGGTGGCATAAACCTAAATCATCAGCAAAGATTTGTTTATAGGTTTTTACCGGTTGGTGATTTCATAAAATTAGCAGTTTTCCAGCTTGTTTAATTATCATTATTATGCTTTCCTTGATTTTATATATATGTCTATGGACCATATGGTATCAATTATTTGACAAGAATTGATTATTGGAGGATGCAATATACACAAATTTGAGAACGTGGTGCTGCCGTTTAAAAAAGAAACGAAATCTTGGTACTGAATAATGCATTTATCAGGAAAACAGATCGATTAATCAAGGTTACAGAACAAGTTGGGTGTACCTGCATATTGCTTTCGGAGTTGGACGAGAAAATACCTGTTAACGAAAGAGAAGAAAAGGAAGAGGATTATACATCTGGTCTTTCCAAAATTTAAATGCCATCCATCAGAATCAACTACCGGGATCTTTTTATTATCATACGTACGGAGAGAGCAAAGCAAGAAAATAACAAAAGAATTGATACTCTAAAACTATGAAGAAAAGGAAGTGTACAAGAATTCTATTGTCATGTCTTATAAATGCTTGACTTGGCTTCCTGCAAGGGAAGAAAACTAAAAGAGGCGCATAGTTCCTGGATGGAGCAGCAGTAGACCAGGTAAGACATGGTGTAAAAAAAAATGAAGTAAACATCCCTCAGTTCAGGGTAATGAGATGAGCATGGATTATATGAGCTGATGTCCCAACATTACTACATTAGAAGAGTGCAGTACCACACAACGACAAAAGCTTGCTGGACTATGTTCATGTAAGTAAAAAAAAAATGCAACAGCAGGTGATAGCACAGAGACTAGAGGCAGGAGCAATACGAAACAGGAAAAAACTCTCGGCAGAAGACAACTTCTGGAAAACCTGTACAAGTTGTGTGGTTATATATTGCTAGAAACTTAATGGCTAATGCACATCGAAAGCATAAGAAAGCTCATGTAAGCGATTGTGTATATGTACAAGTCAAAATAAAAGAAGCTGCAGGAGTTTAATTCAAAAGGAAAAATTACTGCCCTTGATTATAGAGAATCGGGAATTCAGTATGATAGCTTGATGAAGGCTTATTCGTGGGAACCATCCGTATTTCTAACAACCAAGCGGCAATGAAAACATGTGGTGCTCACAACAGCATCTGCATACTGGACCAATCCGAGCTTCAAGAAAAAAAACAAAAGAAGACAAGGAGCTGCAACGAGGAATTTTACATAAATGAAAACCATGGAGGTTCAGAGCAGAGATGGCGAGTTGAATATAAACCAGAAGCGCTGGTATTGCACCATGACAGCTTGGTGTAAATTCAACAAAATATCATCACAAATCAAATTGAGTTCACTGGGTCGAATTTGTAACCAGCTGCGTAAATTGGTTAATGAACTCTCTATTTAATGGAGTGGCATGTTCAGCGATACAACACACACCAACTCTTTCATCAAGCTGATTATTTTCGCCAGGAGAAGTTACAGCATAATCAAGGTAGCAGTTTACGATTTGCAACAACAAAGAATTCAAATAGAAGCTCACACCATAGGACAAGGGAAGGAAGAAATTCATATAGCACTGCAGTTAAAAACACTGTAATGTGGTGAGAGAGTGGTTAATTAACAGTGAAGAAATTAAATAAACAAGGTGCTGTCATCTACCAGTAGCTTTTGTCGACAATATCCCATGTGTGCTTAAACCAAAAGCAGCACAGAGGTTGACAAAGTAAAAGGAAACCAAGCGGAATACATAAAACAGAATGTGCAGTGCACCCACATTCAAGTACAAAATAAAGAATGCAGCAGAAAAACAATCTCCGAAGAAGAAATATTGAAAATAATAATTCAGGAAACACAAATCGCTCCGAATGTGCAATTCAATGCAGTGAGGCTTGTCACAAAAATTCAAGATAAGTGCTATTTTTCACGCTTTGTATTTTACGTCATGCATAAAAGATACTATATCATAAAATATTTTTTGCTAACATATCTTGAGAAAAAATACACCATGTCTTCTGAGCTGAAATTCTTCGATTGATAGCCAAAATATATTATATTTCTTGTAAGGCTACCATTGGAGAAAATGGAACAGCAACTCCGATCACTCGGGGACAAAAAAAAAATATATATATATAAAAAATATATAAAAAAAAAATAAATAAATAAAGTTGATCAGTTGTAACCCTAAGTACCTTAACTTCCTGATCAGTTGATAAGGTATTCGGGGGACCAATTTGATCAAAATCGATCCAACCTAGACCAGTGATATCTTCTTACGAACCGTATGAACAAATCACTACGGGGCCAGGATAATGCCAATATATATGAACCGAAAAACCGCTTTTTGAGCTATGATGGTACATAAAAAGTCGGGTACTGGCAACCGGAAGATGAGTGATTGGTAAGCAAAGTCTTTGGACAATTTTTTTAGCTTACGGACGACCTCTCATCCGTGCGCGAGCAGAGTTAATATTTCACATTTATATTTAACATTTTTGTGGCTCGGAAGCACAGGCTTTGAACTTACTCATGCCATAAGGCGGTATGACTAGTAGAAAGCTCTCGCTAACAATGTTAGCCCAAACTTGGTGCATGGGATTGACGAATCCAACTTCATCCAAGTTAACCTTAAGTTGATACAAATGACTCTTGTTATCAATGATTTATAAGGGAGAAACATGCTATGGATGGTAAAAAAATGTGACAAGATTAGAAATATTATCTAATAAACATATGCATGAATAGTCAAAATTTGAAAATTTCGAAAATGCACTTGTCGAAAAAAATACTCCAATTAAGTATTCATCGAAGGAAACCTCCAATAAATACTGGGGACATGTTGATACGAGATATAAGTCCGATCCCTTATGGGTATCGGTCCATATTAAATAAGCCCAATTGGGAATATAATAAACGGAAAATATTATAACTAGGTGACTTGCTCCTAAAGAATAGGAGTATGGGCCTAAAAGAACTACGTGGGCTTGATTCCTTATAAAAGGATACGTAGGCACCTTGAGAAAGGGGACCCGAAATTCTATTCTCGAATTAACTCTCTCAAGCGCAGCCCCAAAACATATAAACCCTAATTCTCCCCAAAATTGTGATGGATATCAAATTCCTAATTTTGTAGCTCTATACGAATACCCGATTATAAATCTTATTTTGAAGCTTGGTCCGTGACGAAAATTGGCTTCAACAGTACCTAAAAACCCCTCTTTGGATATATTATTAAGTAAACAAACACCGCCAAGTTTTATTTATTTTTCTTAATTTTTATCAACTGAGGGGGTGGGCAGGGGTCTATACATGCAACTTGCAGTATTTAGCATCCATATTCTCTCTCAGGGGAGGGAATAAGATAGAAGAAACTTATGAAGTCTTCACAATGGCATTCCTCAGAGAAGTACCAGGGTAAAGAAGAATACATAAAAAAGAAAGAGTAAACTTCAAAGTGGTGGCCAGATTTTACACTCATTTTCAAAAAAGTGGCCAGACTTTCAATTTTGCAAAATGGTGGCCAGATTTGCCTTTTTACTTTCAAAAAGATGGCTGCAGGCGATTTTCAGCTTTTTGGCAGGGGTAAAATGGGAAAAAAATGCTAGAGATCCGAAAAATTGTCCAAAAAAAATCTCAAATTAATATGTGTCAACATATGAGTGGTTATATTCGTAATAATAATAATGCCCCCCATGTATGCACATCAATTCACCAAAAAAACCCACAAATATGAGTTGTCAAGATTTAATTAGTCAATTTATGTGCATGCATGGGGTTACATTATTATTATTATTACGAATATAACCAATCATATGGTGACACATATTAATTTGGGGATTTTTTGGTTAATTTTTGGGGTTTTTAGAAATTTTTTTTAGTAAAATAACATATTTTCCCATTTTACCCCTGTCAAATAAGCTGTAAATCATCTCCAGCCACTTTTTTGAAAGGAAAAATACAAGTCTGGCCATCATTTTGCAAAATTGAAAGTCTGACCACTTTTTTGAAAATGAGTGTAAAATCAGGTCACTTTTTTGCCATTAACTCAAAAAGAAAACATAAGCTATTTCCTAACATGTAACCAAATACCTTGAGACAAAGTAGGTATCTTTCCCGACAATGCAAACCCATATATATATACTACAACAACATTAACTTGGCTAGCTGATGAAACACCAGTTAAGTTGTGCCTCAAGGTAAAGTCAAAATGGAGACAAGCACTTCCTTCCACTGTCTCCTAACTTAGTAACTACAAATGTGCTATAATCACTCCATTTTAATAAAACCTTCAAGAAGCAGACCATGATTAACAGAGTTTGCTGACATATAATGTCTTTTAATCAAAATTGTTGACCCTAAAAAAAAAAAAGAAGTTTCCTTCACATACATTTGATGCAGAACAACGATTTTAAAAGCCCATTAGTTTAGATTATTTTAGAATTAGTTAATCGCGTATATAAAGATTTAATAAAACAGGGAAGTTATCTTTTAGATTTCTATAATATATAGTATAGGAATAGGACATACTGTATTCTATAGGATTACTATAAAAATGGATTGATTATTGTAATGAAAACAGATTCCCACCACCATAATTCTTACCCCATACCTCATCAACATCGACTAAACAAAAGAAGATAGATGACCAAGAAAAGAAATCAGGCACATTATGGAAAACAGATATAATGAACTAAAAGAATACCTTTTATTGATAATACCATAGTGAAACTTAGGTCTCCCAATCTTTAAGTCTTCAATGTACTGCAGCAATAGGATAATTACATGGCTAAATGAGTAAAAAGAGTAATATAACAGCTATATGTTGTTGAAATGAATAAGATTATGTGGAGAGCAAATACTACTATTAATAAATAAAGTCTATACCAAATTCAAGGTAACCAACATTGATGAAAATGCCAAAGAATCAAATGGTATATCATCAAGTGCATAAAGTCGGCACTCTGATGATTCTGGACCAGGCGAAAAGTGTGGAGTCTTTAATTTCGCCAAGAAAATTATATATGTCTGCTCAGAAAGAGGAAAATATTAATACATAAACATCTTTAAACAGGGGCCATTAATCAATTTGAAGTTTGTTTCACCTCACTTGGCCTATACGAGGGATGTCCAAGTGAGCAAATAGCGAAAGAACTTGGACTTCTGCAGCAGCCTCTTCAAAGGTTTCCCTGATTGCCCCTTCTGTAGCAGACTCTCCCATCTCCATGTAACCAGATGGAAGCGTCCTATCATATTAAAAAAAATATAACTGAAATCACTTCTATATTTTGATTTATATACTTATTTCATCTTTAGGAATTGATCGATTGTGCAAAGGGAAAGGGAACAAAAGGAGGTGGACATTGTTTTCTGTTTTTTTACTACATAAACAATTTAAAGCATAACAACCCGTGCGTCGGTTCTAGGACTTTCGTCAAACAATTTTTGGGTTGCGGTGATCCTGTGTTTGGTGGGTGGTAGTGGTTTGTGGTTGACCATGTTTTGGGGTGTATGTTTGTATAAACATTACTGGACAGGATGATAGTGTGCAAATTTGGCCTTGGTAGGGGGTTTTATTTTATTGGTTGACACAAGTGACAAAATGTTTCGGACAACGTAGTGTGTTCGGGAGCAAATTATGCGGTACCTGAATGTCCAAGGCCCCCGATTTTTCTTGCATTTTCTGCAATAGTATTGGTTGTGCTCAACACGCATGTTTTCGGAGCAAATTATGCAGGAATCCCATGGCCAACTTTCCATTGGTTGCGCAGCTTTGATAGTTGCATTATGTAGGGATACCTGGTTGGGGGTATTCTTTCAGCATATCGAATTGTGGGTCAATTATTTAGGTGCTCATAACATTTGGTAGGTCCGTGGTTGAAAATATAAAGAACCTTACCTTACCTTTTGTTGGGGGCATATATATTTTTGGGTATTTACCAAAAATACTAAGTTTTTAATTCATTATTGCAAAAATACCATCTTTCTAATTAAATTGCATTTATACCATCTTTTTAAAAACAAAAAAAATTTATTGCAAAAATACGTTACTACTGTAGTGTACTACTGTGTCTCTCATCACACCCATTACTCATCAAACCCATCTCCAGCTCCTTTCTTTCTCCAGCTACTCTATCTATCACTTTCTCCCTTCCTCCTCTATCTATCTCGTTCAAATCTCCATTACAGCTCTCTCTCGTCTAGCTCTGTTTTGCTTATCATCTTTCAAGCTGTTTCATCAAGCATCTTCGATTTTGTAAGTCATTTTTTGTTAGTTTTTTAAAAAAATTATAAACCCTAGATCTTCATTGTGCGTTTCTATGTACGTATATTTTAGGCGTAGTTATGTGATGTTCTGTTTTATGTGTCTTTTTGTGCTTACTGTAAGTACATTGCATGTGTATTTATATGAAATTATTATGTCTGGGCTTAGCTATTTGTTCTGTGAATTCATTTTTGCAGGAAAATATGGTGCACACAAGGTTTTCTTCTCCCTCTACTGATTATTCCGTTGCTTCAGCATCTCATTCGAGGTCGAAATCTAAAAAAATGAAAGTCCAAATTACAAAGGGCAAACAAAAATCAAAGCAGAAGACATTGGCTTTTGGTGATTGTTTTGGTCCTCCTCCTCAGGTTGATTTTCCCCCTTTTGTGTGATTTCCTGCTTAATATTCCAATTTAGACTATTTTTTGCTAAGATTATCTATAAAAGAGTTGTATAATTCATACTTTGTTTACTTTTAATGCTTAATGAACTTTGCATTTTAGTTGTATAGGTTGTTAGTTTTTGTTATTGGTATATTCTGAACTTAACTGAGCCTTCCTATTTTACGTTGTCCATAGATTGAGTTGTTAGAGTTATGAGTGTTGTGAACTTTAGATCAACTTTTAATTTATGGTTTAGAGTTGGAGCTGCTGGTTGATTGCAGTAGTGTAGTTGAGACATTGTACTGGTGTTGTCATTTTGTTATTGAACTGATATATGCTTTAGTAATTATATATAGTATGATGTAGTTGTTGAAGCAACTGTGTTTTTTAGTTAGGTATCATTGCAAGTAAAACAGAGCATGTTTTTTTATGTTTGGATCAGTCCCTTATGAGGATTTGTATTATGTTTGTACATTTTACAGGGTTCGACATATGAGATAGCAAAAGAGAAACACAAGGGTGCCAAGATATGTACCATTAATAAATTCGAGCCGATCACAGAGTTGAGGACCTTGCTTTCTGAAGAGCAGCTTGCCGACTTTAGGAAATCATGCTTTGGTCATTTCTTGGATCTGCCAAACTTCAAGATTCAACACCAGCTTATCCATAATCTCCTTATTCGTCAACTGAAGCAACCAAATATAAATGAAATTTGGATTGGTGTTGCTGGTGTCAAGCTCAAGTTTGGTATAGAGGAATTTGCTGTTATAACTGGACTTCTATGTGCGGGCAATGCTAACAAAATGCAGTGTTCAAATCCACAAAACAGTTTCATTAACACGTATTATAAGGGTTGTAAATCAATCTGCAGAAGCTCTGTGAAGACTACTTTTCTCTCTAAAGAATGGAAGAATGATGTTGATGCTTTAAAGATGGCGAAACTTTATTTCTTGCATAACTTTCTTCTTACATCCAACACGGATGCTCATATCCCTATAGGTGATCTTGACTTGTTGGATAGTAATAAGTTTGATAAGTTTCCTTGGGGTAAGGAGGTTTTCAGAGTTACTTTGGATTCATTAAAAAGTGGTGCAAAGACAAGCTCAGTAGATAATTACTATAGGCTTTGTGGTTTCCCATATGCTTTCCAAGTGTGGTTTTATGAGTGCTGCCCTTATCTAAATGGGAGGTACTGTTCCCGGAATGGGGATTCTATTCCGCGCATTCTGAACTGGACCACTGAGCATTGTGGAAGTTTCAAAGAATTCTATACAACCCTGGCTATTGATTCCAAAGAGGTATGTATTTGTATTTTATATTTGGTTTATTGTTATACATTTTCCACTGCCATTTTATGTTATTTTTTAAAAAAAATTTGTAGTTGCAAGTTAGAGATATGACTGCAACTGCCAAGGACATTGAGGTCTTGCACTTGGCTGAATTGGGTATGAAAATTAGTGATGGTAAGCGAATCAGCAATGATGCTTCAGTAACTGTGAGTGATGATGATTTTGAGGAACCTGCTCCACGAATTAAAAAGGCTGTTTCTACAAGTGTTAAGCCTGTTTCCATTTCGTTAAATCCTGCATTCAAAAAACTACAAAGCCAAATGAAGAAAGTGGAAGCAAACCAGTCAAAACTAGTTTCCGAGGTTGAAGCATTAAAATGCATTGTCCAAGAACAACGTTCTTACTTTGATTTAGAGTTGACAAAGCTACGCGATTTAATATTGAATAAGGTATAATAGTTTAATTTAGTTTGTACCTTAAACTTAACTTAATCTGGTGCAATTATCATTTCATCCTACGTTGTTTATTTTCCCTCTTAATTGCCTTGAGATGAACACTCATGTTTTTCTTATTTGTTTGCAGTTTGGTGGTGGTCATGATGCTCATGCTACACCATTCTTTGATCAGCATAATGATGGTTACGTCCCCGACAGAAATCCTTCCAATGAGGTGATTGAATTATATTACTGTATTATGTAGAAGGGCCCCGCAGGGGCAAAAATATATATAATGTTATGCCTGATTATTTACCCTCTTAATTGTCTTGAGATGAACACTCATGCTTTTTCTAATTTGTTTGCAGGTTGGCGGTGGTCATGATGCTCATAATACACCATTCTTTGATGAGAA
Source organism: Kitagawia praeruptora (assembly GCA_037693485.1). Taxonomy (NCBI): domain Eukaryota; kingdom Viridiplantae; phylum Streptophyta; class Magnoliopsida; order Apiales; family Apiaceae; genus Kitagawia; species Kitagawia praeruptora. The sequence continues at coordinate 1,683,090 of CM075348.1, read as the reverse complement.
TAATGATGGTTACGTCCCTGCCAGAAAGCCTTGCAATGCGGTAAGGGATTTATATTACTATATTATGTAGAAGGGCCCCGCAGGGGCACAAATATTTATATTGATTCTTTGTGCACTGCTATGTCTTAAATATATTATATGTTGCATTGATTGTTGGATTGTTTTTTTTTTTTGGTTGCTAGCAGTTGCATATAAGTAACTGTCTTTAATTATTTATGCAAATTAGATCTCAAATGTAGAAGATTTATTGGCACCTACTGGACAAGGTAAAACGGGTTGTACAGATGAAATCCATGAAGATGCCGATGGTGGATTCATTCTGGCTGATGAATATTCTCCAACAACAATGAGTAAATTGGAATATGTTTGTAAAGATGTTGAGGATAGTTTTAATAAAAGGACGGCTGTAGGGGTATTTTTTGTATCATTCTTCTTTCCCCCCCCCCCCAAAAAAAACTTATCTACCATTCTATATTGTAATATATATCGTATGGAACCCAATTTTTACAGGTTGAAGAGGCTGTGCGAGTTGTTGAAGATACAACAACTACAAATGTGCATGTTATTGGTAAGGAGAAAGCGGCTGGGTCCGAGAATGGTCAAATTAATTTGGTTTCAGACGTTGTAGAAGAATTTGACCAACATTCAGATAATGTTCAAAAAGTTGCGGAAGCAATGAATGAAGTTGAACCCATTGCAGAAAGTGGTGAAGATTTTGTGATACAGGTTGCTCGTGAAGTTGGCAAGATTTATGGTGATAATGATACAGTTGATGATGTGGATAAAGTGTTTGCAAAAGCAATGGTTGATTTGAAAGGTGCTCCAGGAGGTGATACAAGTAGCTTGGTGGAAGTCACTCCAGCTGTACCAAAGAGAGTAATTAAACTCCCTTTTTATTTACAATCTCCATTCTTGCAACACTATGGTTCAAGCTCTAAATCAAATTTGGAGGGTTCAGAAGTCAAAAGCTTGCAAAATATCTATGCATTGGACGACAATATTGGACAGTTGCCTGATATGGAAGTAATGGCTGATTACTACAATTGGCTTGAAAAAGGGGTCGTAATGAGGAAGAACAAGTGAGCATTACTATCTTGTTTATTTCATTTGATAATTTATTTAGCTATTTTTTTGATATATTCTTTGCCCTTTTTAGGAAACAATTTTACACAAAAAAAGAAAACACCATAAATCCTCCATTAAAGTTGGCATCATATTCAATAAGTGAAAAAACATGGTTTCACAGCTTGGAGTATGGAAGCACCCCTCTGTTGGAGTCGGTAAGTATAATTGTCGTGTTTATTCTTTTATTTTCTTTTTCCCTTTTTCTGGTTTAATTAGTTAATTTTGTTTTGCACCTTACTGTTAATTGATTGCATTATCAAAAGTCGATTTGTTTACATATTTAGTTTGTAAAATGTTTAATATAAATTTCCTATTTTAATTTAATTTTGCAGCACATAGATGTGTTTTTTTATTATCTGAGGAAGATGTCGAAACACAACGCAGCTTGTTCTATCAGTTTTACTACCACTGACTGCACATTCCAAAGTAACCTTGTGATTATGGTTGGTGAGATTACTGAAGTTGACTATATTCAAACTGAATTGAGGGCAAAACAAAGCATTCTAGATGTTATAAAGGGAAATGCCCTTGCTTTTAGCACTCCTTGGTGGATGGTTGATTATGTTCTGTTGCCAGTATGCTTGACTGAGAAAAATCACTGGCTTCTGGGGATTCTGGATTTCAATGAAAGGCAAATTGTTGTATGTAATACACTATCTGGTGCAGGCAATTACCAGCTGATTAAGGATGCCTTTCTTCCGTTTTCGAATCTTCTCCCGTTCTATTTGCAGCTCACTGATTTTTACTCGAGGGCTGACATCAATTTCTTGTCTACAGCTTATACAGAAAAGTCAAAAGATTCTCCACTTACAACTGTTTTGAAAAACAAATATCCTCGTGGAACATCTATGTAAGTGTTTATGTAAGATGTAATATAGTTTAATTAGTTTATAGTGCACGCTTATTCATGTTTTTCATTTCACTTTTTTTGCAGTGACAGTGCAATATATATGATGTCATTTGCTCAGTATTTTGTCATGAAAAAGGATGTTCCCAGAGAAACATTTGATGTTTCTGATCATAGGTCAAGCATTTCTTTTTCATTGTATTCGTACGCAATGGCAAAGAATATATATGGATATGTTAGTGAGCCTGAGTATCTTGATGATGGTGAAGAACATGGATACAACGTAGACAGGCTTTCACCAAAAAGGACAAGGGGTGCAAAGGTCCAGCCAAAGAAAAGAAAGGCAGCAGAGCATCCTCCAAACTTCCAAAAGGGAAAGAAGAAAATTGTCTAAGGAGAATGTTGGAATGAACTTTTGTTGATATTCAAATTATTATTCTCTAGAAGTTGGTTAAACTTTGTTTAAATATTATGATATGATAGTAGTAATGTTTGTGGAGGTCAAAGTAATGTAAAATGACAACTTTTAGTTTCACTTCTTGTTGATGTATCGAATACAGTTATCAATCATAAACATATTACTACTTACATTGTTCAAGTCTTTTATTTTATTCATATTTAATTGTAACTTTGTTCCAACTAAGAGAAACCTACTCTGTTTAGAAAGTAGGGTAATCATATTAAAGTTTATCTCTTATAATACCCTAGCTCTAGTAATAGTTAAAAAGTAGTTGTATGTAGTTAAAATTAGTTGCATAGTTGGTATAACATGGTTAAATGTTTATTGGTAATGGTTAAAAGTGGTTGCATGTGATTAAAAGTAGTTGCATAGTTGGGTTTCATGGCCCCGCCAGGGGCAATATGCAACTGAATGCAACTACATTCAACCACATTCAACTACATTCAACCACATTCAACTGAATGCAACCACATTCAATTTTTTAAGATTTTGGTAGATTTGGGTTGCAAGGCCCCGCCAGGGGCAATATTCAACCAAATGCAACCACATTCAATTTTTTTTTTTTAAGGCGGGATGCTATTTGGGTTTCATGGCCCCGCCAGGGGCAATATGCAACTGAATGCAACCACATTCAACTACATTCAACCATATTCAACTGAATGCAACCACATTCAATTTTTTAAGATTTTGGTAGATTTGGGTTGCAAGGCCCCGCCAGGGGCAATATTCAACCAAATGCAACCACATTCAACTTTTTTTAAAGGTGGGTGATTTTGGTGGATTTGGGTTGCAAGGCCCCGCCAGGGGCAATATTCAACCAAATGCAACCACATTCAACTTTTTTTAAAGGTGGGTGATTTTGGTGGATTTGGGTTGCAAGGCCCCGCCAGGGGCAATATTCAACCAAATGCAACCACATTCAACTTTTTTTAAAGGTGGGTGATTTTGGTGGATTTGGGTTGCAAGGCCCCGCCAGGGGCAATATTCAACCAAATGCAACCACATTCAACTTTTTTTAAAGGTGGGTGATTTTGGTGGATTTGGGTTGCAAGGCCCCGCCAGGGGCAATATTCAACCAAATGCAACCACATTAAAATTTAGTTGAATATGCCCCTGCGGGGCCTTGGAACCCAAAAGCAGTCCACCTTAATTTTGGTGGTTTTGGGTTGCAAGGCCCAGCAGGAGCATATTCAACTGAATTCAATTACTGATTTCAAGTTTCATTTTTCAGTTGTCATTTTCGACCTCTTTTTTGAACTATAATATATATATATATTGCAAATGTGGTTGAATATGGTTGCAGCTAGTTGCATGTAAATTCAAATTCAACTAAAAAACACATATGTAAAATATGGTTTCAAATTCATTCAACCAAAATCAAAATAAAATCACTATGCAGGCAGTTGTAATCAACTAACAATATTGGTTATTCAAGTACACAACATACTGTAAACATAGCCAACTAATTACTATTCACTGGATTTCGACAAGTCCTCCGATTATGACCAATTTGGTTGCATTTTCCACATTTGGTTGGCTTATATGTTTTCGCCTTTATAATTCTCTCCCACTGAGCTTTGCATCTATTTCTTTTCGGTCTACCAACTCGAACTCTCCCTTTTGGAGGGTACACTATAACAGATTTAACATTTTCCGGTATTTCCCAATCCTCTTTGTCCCCAACAGGATAGACATATTCCTTATATGCTGCAACCATCGTCTCCTTCCGGTAATAAGTTGAACAATAGTCATATGGATTAAGGTTTGACTTCTGAAGAACAGCAATGGCATGGGCACAAGGAATTTGATCCATATCAAACCTGCAAACTAATAACCTTATAAATAAACATTGTTAAACAAAATAAAGTTTGTTCATATGGAGTTGTATATGGGAAAGAATGCAACAAACCTTTTACATGAGCAGGTTCTTTTACTGAGGTCCACAATGTTCTTTCTGTCACCATTTAGTACTTCAAATATAATGTGATTTGTTGGGTTCACCTATTAAATAATTTTCAACTTAGTGATAAAAGTGTAGACAAATGTATATTAGAGTTGTAGTTGAAAGTTTGAAGACTTACACTAAAGTTCACTGACAGCATGTAGTTTTTCTTCATAACATCTTCATACTTTGTAGTTAATGTTGTTGTGGTTGCAACTGCTTCATTCCTGTTTCTCCAGCTCCATTGTTGAATCAATGATCTCAAACTTTCTACCATTGTACATATTGGCAATTCTCTGATTGATATGATTACAGAATTCAAAGATTCTGCAACATTGGATGTCATGTTAGAATATCTGTTGAATGGTGAATGAACCTTGGCCCATTTATCATAGCCAACCTGCTGTAAATAATCAAACACCCTCGGATCAACTTTCTTCAGTTCGTTCATGTGATACTCAAACTTTTTCAATGTGTAAGCATTTGCAGCTGCCAAGAATTCAACCTTTATCTGCTTCAAATGCTTCTTGAAGTTATTTTTAATATTGGCCAGTAGATGAAAAACACAGAATACATGTGCTACTTGAGGATAAACAACAGCAACTGCTTTGATGATGCTTTCGTGTCGATCCGAAACTATAATCATGTGCTCCCTTTGACCATAAGCTTTTTTAAACTTCTCAAAAAACCACTTCCATGACATGTCATTCTCAGAATCAACTACCCCAAATGCTAATGGGAATATTCTTCCTCCTGCATCTTGAGTTGCTGCAACCAACAAGGTGCCTCCATATGCTGATTTCAGAAATGTGCCATCAACCACCACAACAGGTATGCAGTAATCCCATCCTTTGATTGAAAAATTCAATGCAACAAAAAGGTATAGAAAACGATTTTCATGAGTCAACTGAAGTTCAACTATTGATCCAGCATTTCTTGTGTACATAATGTACAGATAAGCATATAACTCGTAATATGAACTGGTTGCATTTCCTCTTACAATTTCCTTTGCTTTTTCTTTCGATCTCCAAGCTTTGTTGTATTTGATTTCTACATTGTGATCATGCTTCATATCCCTTATAACATCTGCCACAGTGTATCTGGTTTTTATATTTGTAAACTTGTGCTTTATAACGTCTGCAATAACACTCGTGGTTGCTTGACGTTGATTCTTAAACCTCATCTCAAGGGCACAGGTATGATTATTTTTGAAAGTCCTAATGATAAAATGAGTTGTGTTCCCTTTCCTAGATGCACGCAACTTCCACTCGCAGTTCTCGTCAATGCATACCACATAGTACTCATTTGGGCAGGACTTCTTCACCTTGTACTGAAAGTTGTTGTTTATTGCATAAAAACTTATGACCATCTTCAAGGTTTCTTTATCCTTATATATTTGAGACACTGACAATTCCTTATGGTATTTGTTGCTAATAATAGCTTCTTTACTGAATTCAAGTATTTCTTCCTGAGAACTTGCATCGGGTGTTAACTCCATAAGTTGTCGAGATATTTCCCCTGCATAATCAACATAATCTGCCAAGTAGTCTTCTTCAACTTCATTACTGTACGGAACAATCATACTTGGTGATATTCCTTGCTCAGTGTGAGACTCAACACGTACATTATCAACTGTTATTTCACTTCGGTTTGAAGAACATGATAGTTGCTCATTTCTGTTTTCAAAAGTTACACACAAAGGATATGTGCTGAAATCCGCTTCCCTTTTCTTCAACTCTATATAAAACAGAACATGATGATCATCCAGAATGTTGAAAGGGGGATATCCATCTTTTGCTTGATATTCTATCTTTAGTTTACTAGAATCTGGTTGAAGCTTCAATTCATTGCAAATCATTCCAAACAAGGTAGCATAGCTACAATTTGGTGGAATAAGCAAACCAAAAATCTTAAAATCTTGGTAACTTCTATTACCATCCCAATAGCCACTGTGTTGAACTATAGTCGGAAGATTACACATCCCTACATAAATCAAATTGCAACTATATTTAACTCTAATGTGAACAGAGGTAATAGATTATTTTGAATTTGCAAAGCTAGTCTATAAATCTGGTAATCTAGCAATCCAAAATCAAATAAATTAAACTTCAAACAAAACACAACTATAAGATCAATTCAATAAACATAAGCTACTACTCTAATTTCATACAAAAATGCACAAAACAGGTCACGCAACTGATTGGATTTAAAGTTAATAGAGCATCAGCTGTATGAACTCTTTTTGTTCTATTTGTACAATATGGCTTTCATATCTAGAATGAAAATATTGAACTGCCCTAATTACATTGTTAATTGAAATCACTCCCAACTGATCAAGATATTGCATTACACGAAACCTAAATCTAGATTTAAAACCCTCAGCCGATGGTTTCAAAGATGTCCAGATTGTGAAATTTATCCAGCATTTATGGATTTTTAGGGATCTTCGGAGGTTTTTGTTAAAACGGATCTGGATTTCAATAATATCCAGATTCATGTTAAATGGTCTTTGTAGATGCTTTACTACCACAAAATACAAAGGGTTTGGAATATCCCAAATGAATACTCCACTATTGCACTGAAAGGGAGTCAATTCTTCACCGGTTCTTTCGTCCATTGTCTCAAATAGCCCTGCAATGTGTAATGAGTTTTATATACCGATTCACTAATGATACTCAACACGTGTGTCACCGATATCACAATGGTACTGTCTGTGCAGGGGACTCTTCTATATAATATCACCTTATTTGTAACTAAAAGCAACTAGATGATGATAATATTGGGTTTTTTTGAAGATGAGGAACAAATCTACAACTATTTTAACAACCTAATCAACCAAGTTTCTACTAAAAACCTAAGCAAAAACACAACAATGTGATCAATTCGATTGATGAAAGCTAATACAGTAGTTTCATAAGAAATTCAAAAAATCTGGCCGCATAGAAACTCCAAGTAACTCATGTTCAACCAATCCAAAATCAACTAAATTAAACTCTTAGTAAAACACACCAATGTCATGAATTCGAATGAGAAAAGGTACTATCCTACTTGCTTAAAAATTTAGAAATCTGGCCGAATATCAACTCAAAGCAACTAATGTTTCACAACCCAAAATCAACTAAATTAAACTGCAAACAAAACACATATATGTGATGAATTCGATTAAGAAAAGCTATTGTATTATTTCATACGATACTGATATTAAATCATAACTAACAAATCCAATCGCAAACATGTCTATGTAGATCGAGAATCAAACAGAAATCAAAGTCGTTAATTGCAACAATTGTATGAACAGCATATATCAATTATATGTTATGGTGTGTATCATACCGTGTTAATGATGCGTTCGATCGAGGTGATTTGATTCCGAGCTTGAAAGAGAAGAACAGTGAAAGAGGGAAGCAACTGTTTTCAACTAAATTTCAAACAACCATTTAAGAACGTATTTTTGCAATTAATGTAATAGGGTACCGTAATATTGCAAATAGTAAAAAACAGTAAAAGTAAAAATGCAATTTTTTACTTTTTCCTATTTATTTATGAAAAAAGCCCTATATTTTTTTAAGTAAAAAATGTTATCCTTTAATATAATGCATAATCTTGCAGTACCTCATACATTCTGATAAAATATCATAGGGTATCTACTAATAACTGACAAATATAATATAAATTCGTCTATAATAAATAATGATTGTTAGGTTTTTAGTAAAAGAATATAAATTGTTTGATGTGATGATTATGTATATTATATGATTAAATTCATTTGCTAAAAATTCAAAATTCGAATGTCACCAACAACAAATTTAATTTTAAATTCTATAATAAAAGTTCTACACCTAGCATGTCCCTAATTAAATTGAAATTAAACTGTTTTGATTGAAATTAAAAGAAAACCTAATTCATCGAAACTAATAATTACATACAGATATAAGTATGACATAAAATTTAATGTATTACGTACTACAAAAAATATGTCAATTTAATAGGTGAGATTGTGTTTTTCGGGTGCCAGGCTGACAACCGTAGTCCTCAAAATTTGTGTTAGTGTGAGATCGTGATGTTAATCCAAGGTTTTTATTTTTGGGCTGTTTTAGTTTTACACGGTATAGTTTCTGTTTCTTTGAGCAAGGATCGTAACAAAATATTTTAAAAATCATTTCAGAGCCTCAATATGCCAAGGTAGGTGCAGGTTGCGTTGTGGGGCAGTGGCATTTAGATTGCATAGTAAATCAAATATGGTACTTATTCCTATCAGATTCGAAGGAAACGATACCCTTAGTAAACCCAGGGTTTCATTATCCCGGAAAATATATGCTGTACTGACCAGCAGGAAAGTACAAGGTGTCGGATGAAACCATAATACTTGGTAGTAATAAGCAAATAGGCCAAAAGTTTGGGATTACACGCGGAAGAGTAACCTTTTTAGAAGCAGGTTTAATAAAACTTGTTTCCTGTCTAGCAAATTTGAAAAGTAAATAGTAGGCGTGGGTTGCTCATGAATCAGCCGCTTTCAAGCTATTTTAGGCTTCTTGGCTGCATTTCCAGTTGGTTCAGTTTCCCCGCCTGCCGTAGCACTGTGCTCTTCCACAGCAGACTCTAGTGGCGGTTCCTCCGACACCCTAGTGACTGTAAATTCCTCACATCCGTGTGTCATGTTGTACCGTGTCACCTTCAGCTGGAAAATGAATTTCCTTCCGATGATGTTGTTCACAGGGGGTGGGATAGGCGAGGTTGGCACTTCCTGCAAATCAAAGGTGATGTAATGTTAGTTAGGGTTGTACTGTGCCTGGGGGTGGTAAATGCACGTAGCTATTAGAACATAGTATTTAAGGGCAATAATGCAGGGTTGTGATTTTCCTGCTTCCAAAGTTTGTAACCAATATATATGTAGTCCAAGGAGCAGTTTTTAAATTAGAAGTGTCAATAAGGGGGAAGTGTCAGTAGAGCCATTTTGGTTCGGGATGTTGTGATATAAATGGAAATGAAAAAGGTGCTAATCTACCCTGTTGCATCCATGCGCGGAAAGCTCTTTTGGGTACAGGTTGTGAGAACCAACTCCTATTGACCAACATTTCAAGGGTTGCAATACTAAGCCACAAAATTACGTATTTGGTAAAGACAAAGAATTACGTATGTAGTTGAGGGGAACGTTGTGAAAACGTGGGTTTCTAAACTGGCTTACCTCAGGCATTTCAGCCAAAATTTTACGGAGCGGAATGCCGACAATTTGCTCCGCCTCTTTGTTGAACAAAGTAAATGTGGTAGTTGCAGTTTTGTCCTCGACCTGGTCCACCAATCTGAACCTGTACAATTATTTACTGGAGGTTAGAAGGTCATGTGCTGGTGGTGTGTCGTGTGCGATGCTCTATGTGAAGTTAAGGTTAGGTCCCGCAGTAAACATGTAGATTTTTTCAAGGGGGTAAAGTGAAATGTTAAATTGAGCATAGTGCATGTGGATTACCGTTGTTCCGCGCTTCCTGGCTCTTGAGCACAGCTTGTGCAGTAGTATAATCCATTCACTGCACGGATTGATTTGGCGCATTTTGGGCAACAGCTATAGAACCAACCATTTCCAGTTAGGACACCCACTATTTTTGCCCGGCAGATAAAGCGAACAACCTGCAATCAGATTATAATTGTAGTCTCATTTCTTTACACGGCAAATTAGTATATAGTAGTGGCACATGTATGTTTAATGCAGTCATTTGAATATGATGCAGACTTACATCCTGCCCGGGTGCTAATTTTGCCTCCAGGATGGAGGCGATAGGCAGTTCAGACACAGCGTTGCCGTCGGTTGCGACAAAGTCCTCCTCCTTGGGAGGGAGTAGCTCCAGGCCTGCCGCACCTGCCTTGGACCAGTACTCCCGCATTGCTTCGATAGGGGCGTAATCAACGTTCACATAACATCTTGTGCTATCAGTGCTTGAAAGAGAAGCTGTCCCTGCATAAGCTCAAATCCAGTTTATCGGGTGGTTAGGTGCACGAGTTATATTGGGGATTGGGATAAAAATTTAAGCTATCAGTGCATAACATCTTGTGCTATCAGTGCCTTGGAGAGGCCTAAAGCCACATAAAAATTTGAGGCTCTTTTGTAAAAATAATTATTTTTTTTGTTTTTCTAATATAAATATTATTAATTTTTATGTCAAATTAAAATTTTATTTTATTTATGTGTAATTCCTAATTTTATTTTTCTAATATATTTTAATAATTTAGTCTTTTTCTGTTTATAGAATAGCAATTACAATAATTTTAGTGATGTTAATCAATAATATCTTAATATTTTAAAAATATAATTTGTAGGCCTAATAAAATTTGGAGGCCTTAAAAAAATGGTTTTTTGGCATAATGGAAGAGACGCCCCTGGCTATGTTGTAGCTGCCCGTCAAGAGAAGTAAAGACATTACCAGAGAATTTCTTCGCAAGAAGGCCAGTGATGACGACACAAAGCGGGAGGTCTTTTGCTTTGGACAATAGCTGCATGAATTCTTCTGCCCTATCCTCCCACAGGGTGACGACCATCCTATCATTCCTGTGGAACAACATGTCAATCTTCAATGGGATACATCAACCCAAAGGCCTTAATTTGTTTGTAGTGCAATGAGCACTTGTCTTTTGCTTGACACGCCCTGTTTGCTAATGTTATATTCTCGGTTTTCATGACATGTGTACTAATATATACTAATTGCTATAACCTTGGTGGAGTATCTGGGATATGTCCATTGAAGTTTCTCACCTCATGTCATGCAGTACGATGTCCCTTTTTTGTGCCCCATTCGCTCTTGTTTCCCGACGTCCATAGCTGCTGAGCTTACCCACAACATCTGTTTGGAAATAAGAGGTTATTTTTTGTTAAAAATTTCATTTGTATGGACTAATGCTGGGGTTGTGAGGATAATCATAATATCTGTGCATTTATAAGAGCGCATGACTATGGCTACTCTGAACACCAATGTAAAAGAAATACGGAAATAGTGATTGTGGGAAATAGAATTAAATTAGGCGGGGGGAAAGGCTACCAAAGAGCGTATGGAGAAAACACAATATGAAGCAAGTCATGGCCTTACGTTGGCTTGATGTGCATGCTGAGTGCGGGATTGACAATGGGCCTTGTTCCAGTTTGGATTTGTTGAGAGAGCCCCTAGGCCTCCCCCTCTCCCTCTTGAAGGGGCCTGACCTGGTTTAAAATGAGAATGTTTCACATCGTTACTGGCAACACATATAAAAGACACATTAAAAAAAAGAAGCTCACGTAGATGGGACAACGCTGTGTGAAGCCATGACAATGGCTACTGTGAGGACCAATGTTAAAACACTAGTAATTACTGAATGCAGGAAATAGAATTAATATAGGAGGGAAAAATCCCAAAAAGTGTATGTGGAAAACAAAGGCATAACCAGAACATAAATGGTATGGCAGCATATAATGGCGTCATGGTAACTCACCTTTGGGCTGCTGGGCATTTACCCTCTGTCTTGACAATCTCCGTTGCTCCAAAACTTCAGCAGTCAAGACGATTGGAGGCCGCCCACGCTTTCTTCCAGGTCCATTACCAACCACACCTGCCATTGACACAAACAAAGATGAGTAAATTAAGACGAACTTAGACCTCTTACAGCAGAAGACGCTAAAAAGGGAGCAATAAGGGATGCACGGAAAGCCTTCACACGGACCCCAGATGCAAATGGCATGGAGCCAAATCAGGGGTTGTAGAATGTGACGTATATCTGCACACACCCTCCCTAATGCTTGAGCCTCTAAAAAGTTGATGAGTAATAAGTCTTTGTTTTGTTTTGCAGCGGACATTGAATCATGTCAAAACAGTGACAAAATGAGTTTTAGGAAATCTGTTGATGTCAAGGGTGCAAGGGAGGCTTATCGAACATGCATACAACTCGCCAATTAAAAGCCATACAAAAAATAAACCTGGAACCAATTAATTGCGATAAAGGGTCCAATGTTCTATTCACCTAATTTAAGGCACACATACATTAAAATCCACAAAACAGCAAGTATAGTGAGTCAGGGTACGGAACAAAAACAATGTGTAATCCAAGCTGCTTTACACAAGTACAGTGCAGTGTCTACACCTAAACTACCTGTAAGAGGGAGAAGAATACACACCTCGCCTAACAAAATACTTGGAACATTATTTAATACTCCCTCCGTCCCAATTTAGTTGTCCCTTTTCTAAAATACACACATATTAAGAAAAAGTTAGTTATATAAAATTTTCCAACCAATACCCTTAATTAATACATTGAAAAAAGAGAATATTGTTAAGTTTGGAAAAAAGTCAAATTTAGATACAATAAATGTAGGGATAGTTTTGGAAAATTACTCTTAAATTTGTATTGAAAGTAGAAAAGGGACATGTAAAATGGGACAAATTCATTTTAGAAAAGGGACATGTATTTTGGGACGGAGGGAGTATCATAATAAACTTTATATTAATCGGGATTGGAGTAACTTACACACAGAGTTTTCACATAGACATATGATCCACAAGGTTTTAAACTCATCACAATATTGGCTGAATTGGCACTTCTCAAAATTCAAACCCTCAATTTCTAATAAATAATCTGAACAAATAAATACCGTGGAATAAAGCGTTTCATGTGTTAACCTTATTTAAACCCAAAAAAAAACATTATAACTCAATTGAACAGTAAGGAAAAATTAAGTGCACCGAAACACACTTGGCACTTCCAAAAATTAAATATCATGTTTATATGTAGCCATTATAAATTCCCCAGCTTTAGTCATCAGTTATCTCTTATCTACACAACTTCTAACAATTCACCTAACACACAGCAGGGCCAGTTTAGTTCCCACTTTTTGGATCGTGAGATACCCGTGTGGATGACACTTACCCCAAATCACTGCACCCCCGATTGTTACAACATTAGCATCCATTTACTTTCAAATCATAATGATGTACATAGCTCGATTAGACCCATTTACACCACATACATGTTCTACTTAACCAAGGGCTGACATGTCATCAATCTGCACAGTGCCCGGTACTCTCAACAGATGGAACCACAAAACAGAGGCAATCAGTCCCTAAAAATTAGCTTTGCCATTTGAAAGGTGGCCTTTCTTTTATTTTACCTTCAAAAAAGAGAAGACGAGGGGTGCTATCATTTTTATAGTTTATTTAATAGTTTGTAACTGGTGTATGCATACATGCATGTTTCTACAGGGAAGCCCGGGTAATACTACCACGGTACCACCGTTACTTGATGGATATGTGATTTCCGGGTGTTTATCGTAAGCATAGTATTCAAACTCAAGTATGGTTAGTTTATTTTACAAAATTGAGGGGCCAGTCATCTTTATGCAAGGCCACAGGACTACAAAATAGGTTGATTATTTATATCTTATTTTCCATACGAATTAATTATGCCACTTCATTATTATCCTTTAATTGTTTTTATTATTTTATTGTCAGTTCTAGAAAATCTGTAGGAAAATAATGATGATCACAACATTTTAAATGTAACATTGTAGCCTTTATTTATTCACCACAGCAGCTGAAAAGTATTCCTTATTTTTTTAGTTGGGGAATTACCTTTTCAGTAGTTAGGGTACTCTCTAATGTCTTGGTTCAGAAAACCCAACATAAGTACGTAGCGGAGGCTGAGGTTGGCACAACACAAGTGAAAGCCTTGTTACTAAAACAAAATGAGGAAACCTAACACAGCGTCACAGCTAAACAAAAAAAAACCATCCACTGAACAAGACCAAGCTCAAACAATGCAGGAAACACACGGAACTCTTTAAACAAAAAATATAAAAGTAATTACCCTTTTGCCCCTTTCTAATACTTAACAGGAAAGGGGGAACTTACTTGCTGGACGCTGGGCGTTTACCCGCTGCCTCGCCAACCACTTCTGCTCCAAAACTTCCTCGTCGACGACGGTTGGAGGGCGACCACCCCGGCGTGCAGGGCCCGGACCATCCGCACCTGGCATCCATGGAAACAAAAATTAAGGGCTTAATACGTACCTAACCATTTCAAGCAGGTTGAAGGTCAAATATGTACACAACAACCTATATACCAAACAGCGGGATGAATGGCTAGAACCAATAGATACAATCAGAAATTAGAGGTGGGCAAACAGTTACAAAGAATGTGAATTAGCACTTAAGTGGTTGTCTACATCCAAATGTGGGTATGATATTAAGTCAAATGAACATGAACAAAGTGCAATCTCACATTAAAAAGGGCATAGTGAACAACTCAGCATAAACAGCCTAAACCAAATGTTCCAGAATGTCTAGTTAATTTGTAAGACATCGAATCGTAAGCATCCAGACTACAAACAAAGGAGGCATAAATGTAAATGAATGTAACACATTGTTCAAGTTACTACAAGAGTACATCTCATGGTTTATATGTTTCATTTGTACCAGGTTGTGACCTGTCTGGCGACAAAAAGGTTAGGCTAGCGGTTGGCAGACAACCGTTGGGAGTTAAGAGGCGCTACGGTAAACCTTGTAGCGTTATTATGTAGAAATGCATGATAAAGTAGGACTGATTTATGCCCTTGGCCATATTTCTTACCTGGAACATTATTTTGACAATATTCCTTATTTTGTGTAAATATGGCACGGATTAGACAAATAGTTTATACATAAACAGGGGTTTCGGATCATGTCCAACAGAGGTGGTTTATTGACGCAAGCCGCTAGGTGCTATCCAGTCTGTTTGTAAATTTGAGACATTAATTTTGGATGAGACTATTAGTATGAACTAATTTGAAATAAAGGTTTTGATGCCCTATTCCCCTAAAATTTTGTATATGGCCATTACTATGAGCTACATTGAGAAAAAGGCTCCAATGTGCTATTCACTTCATTTAAGGCACACAGACATTAAAATCCACAAAACAGCAAGTATAGTGAGTCAGGGTACTTGACAAAAAAAATGTGGAAGCTAGGCTGATTTACACAAGTACAGTGCAGTGTTTACACCCAAACTACCTGTAAGAGGGAAAATAACGCACACCACGCCTAACAAAATACTTGGAACAATAATTAAAATCTGACCAATCTTTAAAAATAGCAGAAATGGAGTCCCTTACACACACAGTTTTTACACAGACATATGATCCACAAGGTTTTAAACTCTCACAATATTGACTGAATTGCCACTTCTCAGAATGCGAACACTGAATTTTGAACAAACATTCTGAACAAATAAATACTTTGGAATAAAGTGTTTCATGTGTTGTTAACCTTATTTAAACCACAAAAAAAACATCACAACGCAATTGAACAGTAAGGAAAAATTAAGTGCACCGAAACACACTTGCCTCTTCCAATAATTAATATCTTGTTAATATGTAGCCATTATAAATTCCCCAGATAGAACCACAAAACAGAGGCTATGAATCCCTACAAATTCGAACGGCACTTACCTGGAACATTCAGGGGATCAGGTTGACCAGCCATACCCCAGAGTCCGAGAAGAACACGACTGCCCCGCGAGTATAATTCAGCAAGACAGGGGGACCCTAAGACGCCAATTGAGTGCAAAGATCGCGTAGAAGAAACCCGTGACACAGCCTGAATTTGTCTCCTCACCGGCTAAACAAAAAGGGTTAAAAAAAGGGCTACAGCGTGTTTGAACGAGTTTAGCATAAGGAAAAGGTTAAAACTGTCTTTTTATGAGATTAAAAAGTCTCACTATTATTTTCAACGTGTTGGTGTATTATATATAGAGAAGATATGCATACCAACAACCATGAGATGGTTGAATGTTTCTCTTGCAAAGTAAAACTTTGTTCTCGTGTTCAATAAGGCAACCTACCACCTGCAGTTACCAATCACAAAAAAAACAAGGTCACTAGGCAAAAGACAAATATTTAGTTTCAATTAATCATTTTAACAGGTACCATTAACCATAAAAGAAATCTGCTCAAAAATGAGCTTCACCATTTTTGGGTTCTCGTACGCAATCTTTCCACAAAGTGTGCAAATAGCTCTTGTCTTCTCCTCTCCATCAGGTAAACCCCCACACCACTGACAAAAGTTAACCTTCCGAGTGTTTCCCTGTCAAACAAGTCATAATGCAACTTGTTCATATTAAAGTACGACCTTGGAATAATGCTATATTTTGTCTAAATGCTACTTAGTAGCTAAAAAAACTTGTCAAACTATAACACCTAAATGGTGAAATCGACTTGCAAACCTATCCACTCACTTAAACCGTGGCAAAAAAGCAATCTTTTAATTTGCCACCAACCCAATTTTCACTATAGAACCATCAACCAAGCACCATCCACATAGATTATCATCAGCGGCAATTAGGAACTAACATCATAAAATGCATACCAAGCCAATAATATTATTTCTTGTGCTCGTTATTAGTCGAATAAAACGGATTAAAACATACAAAAGTTCCTCTACTCTGTTGCAATCTCTATCCAAGAAGTTTGTATCATAATTAAAAAAAAACATCCTTTTATAGCAATAAGTTAAATAATCCAGCAACAATTAAGTGAAATTATATAATTAAGACACAAATGGAAAATAAAAATAAAGGATAGAGGGGAAGAGACTTACAGTGGAATGAAAGGCAACAGATGTGGAAGAAGAAGAAGAAGAGGCATCTGGGTTTGACTCGGAGCGAGTGACGAAAGCGCGGAAAGGTCTGAATCGACGAGGTGGAAGTAGCAAAGACGACGTCGTAATTGACCTTGATTTAGTAGCAGAAGAAGAGATAGAGATGAAATTATAAATATTACTACTAGTACATTTTAATAATCGGGGGAAAATAAAAGTAGAAGATGACGAGGAAGATGATGATGATGATGATGATCATGTGTAATGCTTTCTGCATTTTTACTTGGATTGTTCAAACTAGACTTGTTTCATATCCTCAATGTTGAAATGCTTTTCTTGTTTTTGCAATTAAACGCTGCTGCGATCAAATAAATAGGAAAATAAATAGATGAAGAGAAAATATTCGTTGAATTTACCATAAAAAAATATTTTATATTTTAATATTTAAATTAAAAAGTGTATTTATATTGAAATATGAAAAAAATATCTCAATGATTTGAATCATATATAATTAGGTTATTCTACATTTAATGATTAATGTAGGTTTTCTACGTTAATCAGATTAATGTAAAAATTTGTAATTATACTTTCTCTTGATATTCAGAGTGTTTACATGTCGATAATAATTATTAAATAATCACTAAATTAAAGATAGAGTCCAAATAATTAATATGAATTTTTTTTTAATATTAAAAAAATTGATTCTATTAACAACTTTTTTATCCTTTTTTTATTATAATTTTTTAAATTCAATTATAATACAACCTTTTTTAATTATAATTATTTTAATATGATATAATCTTGATCGTCTATTTTTAATAATATTAAATTCAACAATTGACATTATTTTAGCGATACATGAACCAAAATTATATTATAGAGTAAACTTCAAAGTGGTGGCCAGATTTTACACTCATTTTAAAAAATGTGGCCAGATTTTCAATTTTACAAAATGGTGGGCAGACTTGCCTTTTTCCTTTCAAAAAGGTGGCTACATGCGGTTTTTAGCTTTTTGACAGGGGTAAAATGGGAAAAAAATCCTAGAGATCCCAAAATTGTCCAAAAAAATCCCAAATTAATATGTATCACCATATGATTGGTTATATTCGTAATAATAATGGTGCCCCTATGTATACACATCAATTCACCAAAAAATCCACAAATATGAGTTGTCAAGATTTAATTAGTCAATTTATGTACATGCATGGAGGGGGCATTATTATTATTATTATGAATATAACCAATCATATGGTGACACATATTAATTTGGGGATTTTTTGGATAATTTTTGGGGTTTTTAGCATTATTTTTTAGTAAAATAACATATTTTCTCATTTTACCCTTGCCAAATAAGCTGAAAATTATCTCCAGCCACTTTTTTGAAAGAAAAAATGCAAATCTTGCCACCATATTGCAAAATTGAAAATCTGGTCATTTTTTTAAAAATGAGTGTACAATATGGCCACTTTTTTGCAATTAACTCTATATTATATATAAATATTATATATAAGGATATAATTAACGAATAGAGATAATTTTGTTATTATAATAGTCACCTTTATTATTAATTAGATATTAACTATATAAATGATTTTTTTTGCTAAGCGATATAAACGATTATTATATTGGCCCTGTTTGGCAATTAGCTGATAGCTGTTAGCTGATAGCGGATTGAATTAGCTGTTTTGACTAGCGGATTGAATTAGCTGTTTTGACTAGCGGATTGAAATTAGCTGTTTTGAATAAAAGTGTTTGGTAAATAGCTTTTTGAATAACTTTTTGTGACACATAGCAAACCTCTAATTGAAAAAGCTCCTAAAAGGAGCTTTTTCAAAATTAGCTTTTTGATCCCAAACATCTAACTCAAACCTCTAACAACCAAACACTCACATTAGAGGTTTCATTTGGTCAAACCTCTAATCTACCCCCAAACCTCTAATTTCATCCCAAACCTCTAACTTCCAAACACCCCCATTATAAACAAATCAAGTTTATGCCTTCGCGACTAATAATTAATAAACAAGTACGTTGCGAATATTTAATCATTAAACCCATAGTTTAAATTTATGAATGATCCTAAATTTGGAGAAGGAACGTGAAAGTGAAGTTATGCATGTCACAAGTTACATTGTATGATCCACAAAGAATTACGCAGAAGAAACGGTCATAATTTGAGAAAGATATGGAGCAGTGAAGAATAACAATATCTTTATTTATAGTTTGTAGAAGAGCGGCTTTCAGTTTTTCAACAAACGCGACTCACTCGGAGAAACAACAATTTTTTCCCCTCACTTAATTTTCTATCCTTCCTTTAATTTTAAGCTTCATTTCTTCTCATTCATCTCTTCATTTGAACATCTTAACAATTCATTTTTTTGGTAAGTAGTGTGATAAAAAATCTTCTTGGTTTTTCCAACCTGATCATAGTTTGATTCATTCTCGTGCTTTCTTGCTGTAATGTAAGTTGTGGTTTTTCGGTTTTTTGTTCGTTCGTAGCTTGAAATGAGTAGTTTATGTATTTCTTCGACTTGTTGCTCGTATAGTTTATATAAGAAAATGGGAAAAGAAAAAAACAAGCTTTGTTATGTTACATACTAGGGGTGCATATTTTTTTCATACTAGGGGTGCATATTTTTTTGGGTTTTATCAAAAATAAATTGTTTCTTTTGCATGCTTTTTGTTTCGAGATTTATTTCTTGAAACTGCAAATGTTAGTTTTTCAAACTTAGGCATGTAGGTGTTTTGATCTGTGTATGCTCGATATTTTTCTACATTGAAAAGAAATAAGACAAACCCTGTATGTCCTGGTTGAAGCAATGGGATCACAATGTATCTTATATGTTTTTTTTCCTCTATGCCTATATTTAATATGAATGATGTGTCTGCAGACTGCAGCACAGATTAGGAAATGGCAGAAGCCGACGATATTCAACCTCTCGTATGTGATAATGGAACGGGAATGGTTAAGGCAAGTCTTAAACACGTACTTATTAAGTATTCAATATATGCTCCTTATTTATTTTCAAGTCTTGTGATTAGGAGGAAAGACTAGCTAACGTATTGACTCTGATATTATCAGGCTGGATTTGCAGGAGATGATGCTCCAAGAGCTGTTTTTCCTAGCATTGTGGGTCGCCCTCGACACACTGGTATTATGGTTGGTATGGGACAAAAAGATGCCTATGTTGGGGATGAGGCTCAGTCGAAGAGAGGTATTTTGACTCTGAAATACCCCATTGAGCACGGTATTGTTAGCAATTGGGACGATATGGAAAAGATTTGGCATCACACTTTTTATAATGAGCTACGTGTGGCTCCGGAAGAGCATCCGGTACTCCTGACTGAAGCTCCTCTCAATCCTAAGGCTAATCGTGAGAAAATGACTCAAATAATGTTTGAGACATTCAACACTCCTGCAATGTATGTTGCTATTCAGGCTGTTCTTTCTCTGTATGCCAGTGGACGTACAACTGGTGAGCAATTCGAGGACTTTTACATTGGCTTGATGTTCATTTCTTTCAGATGACATGATTATTCACGGTTATATATTAGAACTAAGATCCTAAGAAAATGGCCAATTATATGAAGTACAAGATATGTCCTTCTCTGTCAACATACTTTTTTCTAACTAACATGTAGGAAAAGCCGAAAAGGTTACAAATCCCAGGAAAGGTTCTCGGGAATTGCTTATAATCTCTATCCTAAAATTTCTCATACTAGTTCATATCTTGAATCTTAAAATATTTCTTATTACTTCCACCTGATTATTATCATAACTGATATTTTGCGATTTCTACAAATAGGTATTGTTCTGGACTCGGGTGATGGTGTCAGCCATACAGTACCTATCTATGAAGGATATTCCCTCCCACATGCAATCCTGCGTCTTGATCTGGCAGGGCGCGACCTCACTGATGCTCTCATGAAGATACTGACAGAGCGTGGTTACTCTTTCACCACAACAGCAGAGCGGGAAATTGTGAGGGACATGAAAGAGAAGCTGGCCTACATTGCTCTTGATTACGAACAAGAGCTGGAAACTTCAAACACCAGCTCAGCTGTGGAGAAGAGCTATGAACTTCCTGATGGACAAGTGATCACCATTGGTGCTGAGCGATTCCGTTGTCCAGAAGTCCTCTTCCAGCCATCGATGATTGGAATGGAAGCTGCTGGAATACACGAAACTACATACAACTCTATCATGAAGTGCGACGTGGATATTAGGAAGGAACTTTACGGAAACATTGTTCTCAGTGGTGGAACAACCATGTTCCCAGGTATTGCTGACAGAATGAGCAAAGAAATCACAGCATTGGCACCAAGTAGCATGAAAATTAAGGTGGTGGCACCTCCAGAGAGAAAGTACAGTGTGTGGATTGGAGGCTCTATCTTGGCATCTCTCAGCACATTTCAGCAGGTAAGATCGTCAACCTTTGCAACACTATTTATGCATACATTAGCACTTCATAATGTGTATCTTGGTTTAGTCCAAATTTTTATCTAGTGCTTGAGATTGAAATTTTGATAACATTATTGGAAAATTTTATCCGCAGATGTGGATTGCAAAGGCAGAGTACGATGAATCGGGGCCATCAATTGTTCACAGGAAATGCTTCTGAGTACTCTGACCTAAAAGAAGTGGTTTTTGCAGAGCTATTTTCATTTTGTGAAGTGGAAAAACTGTTAATTATATATTTACAGCACTCTCTTGTTTTCTGTTGTTTTTCAGTTGTATATGTATTCTTGGTACACTCCGTCTATTAATCTAATGTTGGAGGCTGGATCATACTATGATTCAAAGTTTCTATTAATAATATGTTGCAGAAGACTGTTTATTGTTAATATTTTCGTTGGTCACATTTGCGTAATATGCTGTTAGTTATGACTAGATAAATAATTTTACATCCAGAGTTCAGTGCTCTGATGATTATAAACCAGTAATTTGTTGCGTCTAAAGAATAGGTATATTGTATATAAGATGATGATACAGTTGCAAGATATAATAAAATAGATGATAATAAGTGTATTTGATGCCAGAAAATTACTTGAAATTATCAACAATTTTGATTTCCACAAACATTGTAAGTTGGACCCAACTGCACACATTTTCTCAGCTTGAGAAAATGTAAAATTAAGAACCATATATGCTATTTTTATCCATGTCACCGTTCCAATACAACGAGGTTTATCTCACTTCAAATGAAATTAAGAACGACAATCAAAAGTTTCCAGAATGAACTTTCGCTTGGCCCATGATGGCCAGGGATCCTAAGAAGAGTGGTAGAACTTGGTGAAGATGCTGTTTTGTCTAGGCAGTTTGAACACTTCAGCTGAGTGGAGTAGCTTCAGTTAACAGGTTTACTATGCATTCGGTATAGCATCTTTCAGAATGTTGAACATTGATTGTCCAGTGCTGTCAAATCCCCCTAGTACAGACATCAGAGGCACATCAGCCTTTTGCTCCAACAATTCATTGTCTATAAAGATCACAACAACGGTGGTATCATCATGAATCCTACGCCTGGCCCCTTTTCCTTGATTCTTTAGCGCATCATAAGTCGTCTTATTTTTCTTAGCTGCTTCGCTCAAAGCTGACCTAAGAAGTCTTCTGGCGATACCCTGCATTTGATACACAAGCACAGAAGAGAAAATAAAGACCAGGGAGATGAACTGCATATAATAGTGAATTGTTATGGGAAACAGAACTTACTTCTCTAGGATTCCTGTGGACAATCTCAACTGCGCGCTGATTTGACACATGCTCCCAGAGTCCATCAGATGCAAATATAAGAAATCTGTCAGCAGGTTTCAAATCACATGAGTACAAAGATGGATCCGCTCTCAGCACTGGCCGTTTAATACATTCACGAAGGTGGAACCGCGAAAATCTTGCATCAAGTGCATATTCAGGTTTCTTCAAGTATGCATCACCAATTGCCCTCGATACCTGAATGGCAGTGAGAGAAAATTGGTGCAAATTTTAGTTTGATATATAGGTCGGAATGTTGAGACAACATCAGCAAATATGAGGATCGCGGATATATAAATAAGATATTTATAATACACAGATTTTTAGATGGATAAATAAGATACCTCTGTAGAATACAGGAATTAGATGCATCTATATGAACAAGTTCCTATTTTTGTGTGACAGTTTTCATCATAAAGGAACATTGACTTGTTGGAGTACATACTTAGACTGCAGGATCATGTCAACTACATATTATACCTTTTCCATGTCAAGTCTTGGGTTATTATTAACTAAAATTGGAGACTGTTTAAAATATACAAAAAATTGAAAGACTATGATCACAAGACAAAAGTTCTGAACACCAACGAAGGATAACAATTGATTCAATCAGGAAAATCTCAACCAGTGGAGAAGAGGACACAGAAAACAAAGAAAAAGACATAACACGTCAGAGCTTCCGCCAAACTAAGAAATCTACAACGGCATTTAGATGCTACAGTTGCACCCTAGAGATGATATGGAAGATATAGTTGTGCCCCCAGTAAACTAAAGTGATTTTTAAAAGACAGTTGTAGAACATTCAGAGCTAGAGATATATGACATATGTACCAGAACAACACATCATAAATATTTCTACAATCAGCCGAATTTGAAGAGTGTGTAAGAAAATACCTGAATGATTCCTTTAATACGCCACACCCCCCGTTCTTCAACAACTATTTTCTTATCACCAGGATGCATTGCCTTCAATTCTCGTCTGACCTCCTTCCTGCTAGCATTATGATCACTCGTCAACTGTTCTGCAGCAATTTTATTAGATTTAGAAAGATAACCCTTAACAGCTCTAGAATCGCCAAGATTAGCAACATAGAGTCTCTCATCCCAAATAACTCCAACCAAACAACAGGATCCAACTGCTGCTACTAATGGTTCTTGTTGATAAGCCGCATCTACAAGAGAGAGAAATCCTTCTTCAGTGGCTGCGAATGCATTATTAAGATTGGCTTCTGACATTGTTTGGCTCTCCTGAACAAATCCTGAAATATGACATAAAGTTCAGATGAGTTGAAGCAGAACCATAAGCATAGTTGAGTGATGCATCACGCAGGAAACAAGACATTGCACAATGGGCCGACAATCAGACTTGATAGAATGATAGTGTGCATCAAAAAAAAAAAAAATACATGCACATTATCTGTATAATCATTAAGCTCTATCTTACATATGTAGAAATCAACATGTCATCATATAAGCTCTATCTTACATGCACTGATCAGGAAAGTATTTTAGTTCGTAGCATTAAGCTCTATCTTACAAATGTAGAAATCAACATGTCATCATATAAGCGTTCTCCTTCGAATATGCTGGTTACTTAAAGAGTTATAGTCTTAGTACTTGATAGAAATTCATAACATGTTTCTTCTAATATTCATAACATCCTCTCAGAAAACATAAAACTACAGTTTTCCTCAGCGCATATCTTAAAATCAGTATGAAAATTGATGATCCCCTGTTCAGGAAAAGAACCTTGAATAAAAAATACAACTACACAGGCAGTGTTCCTAACTTCCTACTAATTAAGCCAGATAAAGTTACAACTGTATACAAGATGAAGAGTTAGTATGTATAAGAGCTGATAAAATTACTACACAGCATGTCGAAAGAAACAAATCCATCAAGAACAATAGCACTTTACTTCTGTTAAGTGTTTGCTCAGATGTTGATCACTATAAGAAACAACATAAACAAGATAATCAGATTTATAAACAAGATGCAGAAAACAGCAGTATTTAAACATAAACAAACAAATTTATTGATCATTGAATTTATAAATTTTAACATGGATGCACGTAAAATCTGATTGACCAGAATTTAATCCCTGCCACTTGAACAAGATAATGCTACAATTATAAACTAGACAAGAATAACATATGACACAGGATGTGTACATGGCAAAATACACAAACAATCCATCAAGAACAACAGCATGCAGTGGCAATAATATGTTTCGAAGTCCAGTAAAAACAAGATTAAAGATACGTCAAGGAAAAAAATCTTGAAGAGGGAAAGAAAGGGTCTCACTCATTAGATTGAGAAACAGATTATCACGAATGTAGTGGGCAGTTATAGAGCCACCATGACCATCATAAACTCCAACAAAGGTGGCATTAGGCCCGGTCTCAACCTGACTGTAATCCTCTATCTCCGAATTACCCTGTACCACTGCAAACGAGAACTCGCCATAATAGTGCTTTTCGAGATCTTTAGACCACATAAGAGGGTCCGGAAGAGACTCACTATCATCATCATCATCATCATCATCATCATCATCATCAACATTCGGTCTCTTACTACTCTCACTCTTGTTCTTATGACTACTCCTTGATGGACCACTTTCATCCCTTCTCCTACTCCTGCTACTCTCCTCCTCCTTGTTCTTCTTACGCGAAAATCGATTCTTTACAGAACCCCAAACTGAACCTACAAACTTTCCCAACCTAGAAGACATCTTGCATTAACTACTTTTTATCAGAAACTGCTAATTTCAAGAACACTAAAACCCCTCCAAATTTTCTTGAAAAGAAGCAGAAACAATCAAGAAAAGAAGCCCAGAAACGAATATGATCAATGTAGGCAGATAATTAAATTTCAAGAAAATTACAAGATTTTCTTGAAAGATGATCAAGAATAAGGGGTTCTTGATCTGGGAGAGGAAAAGAGAATGAATTGAAAAGTGGGAGTGATCAAAGTGTGTGTGTGTGTGTGTCTGATTATATATAAGCAACGCTTGTTTTTGTGTGTGTGTATCAGTGTGTGTTGTTATGGCGGGGGATCAAGAGTTGGTTTCATATATAGGCTGAAGCGGGAGAGCTGATTCAGAGTACATTAACTCAGCAAATCCTTATCCTTTTTATATTTCGTTTACTTTTTTTATTTATTTTCTTTTACTGATTCCCTTAAGAACATAAGTTGTTTGTTTAATTTTAGCTAAATATAATTTTATTCAAAATTTGTACACTAAAGTTGTTATTTAATAAATAAAACTTATCTAGTACAGAATAAACAATTTACATGACGGCAAGCATTAAACTCATAACAAAGTAGCAAGATAGAATTCGAAAATAGATAAATTAGAATCAATATACGGTTGAACATTGATTACTTAATTATTAATTAAATAATAATTTTGTTCATTTAAATTTTTTCACATTCCAACATAATAAAAATAATATAACTTTACTTAATTAAGTAATAATCTTGATAAATTAATTCAAAATCTCAATATTGAAAGACATCTTTCACTTGTAAATTTTGGTGATTTGTCATTTATAAAAGTGAAAATTAAATTAGATATAGGAAGTTAACTATGTCACCTAGTAAATCCTTTCTTGAAAATATTTGATATGACAATCTACGAGTTTGAGTTTGAAAAATGTTTTTTCGAACCTAGACACATTGGCTTAGACAAGATATATCTAATCAATGACATATTCTATCATAACGAATATTGTCACATTATTCCAGTTAACGACTTAAGGCACGTATATCAAAATATTCCTGAACACATCTTCTCGAACCAAAAATATTTTAAATATTCAAGAGAGAGTTCTTTTCAAATGTTTTATTCAAAAATATATTTGATATATTTTCTAAAGATTTATCTTTCAAATGCCTTATAAAAAAGCCTAGCCAAAATTCCAAAAACGTATTTTATCTCGAAAACCCTAATTGTTTTAATTAAATGGATAAAATCGTAAAATATTCACCTTACTTATTCCTTGGAACTCATAGTCATTATTTCATAAGAAATATTATGCTTGAATATATTTCAAGTCAAAACTTTAGTCTTGGAGTCGTTTATTTCCGTTAAAAGACTAACGTATTTTATTCTGTCACATTTGGACGATTAAACAAAATCTTTTTAGATAAAATACCTCCACATATTATATTGACTTGAAACTTTTTGTCACTAGAATAACTAAAATGATTTTTGGTTATTTTTCATGCAAAATTGAGTACCGTTTCCCAAAACCTTTATTTTACGGTTCGTCATTTGTTTCGGGAATCAGTGCATCACTTGACAGAAATGTAGCTTTAATAAATGGATTGTGTTTGCCTAATTGAATTTTTTACAGCATACAATACCAAATATGGTAGAAAATAAACTATGCATACGTGAATGTTATATATAAATGCTAAACCATAAGAGTAACTAAAATCCATCACGAAATTTTAATCCAATTGTTGGAATGCCAAAGTTTAGCTTTTAACGAAAACATCTTGAAATAAAAATGTAAGGCAAGCACAAGCAATTCTAAATTTAAAATGTACAAAAGTATCTTGCATGTGTGCTATGTTTAAGTGTACGTAATTTAACAACAATCAAAGGAAAGAAATAAAAGCACACAAAATTAAAAATAAGGAAATGCAAGAAATCATAAATACACGAAGATCACGAAAAATATTTATTCAAACCGGGTACAACAAAAAGGGAAGGGAGAGAAAAAAAATTCAAAATTTGAAAAGTATAACTTGCAGAGAATAAAGAGAAACAAAAAAAATAGTTACTGATGCATTCAGCGAGATGTAAAAATATTGATGCAAACCTCTTGTTGTTGGTGACTTTGCAAAACATATCAGCCTGGTCACCCTTTGAGAATATTGAAACATTAGAAATATTTGATGAAAGCATATAATTAAATCCAACTCCAAAAACAATGCAAATTCCCGCAAGAGCAAGGGGATAGGGAAATTCCAAAGGAATTTTGTATTCGCCTTTGAGGAACTGAATCAAAGCCTTGTAAGGCAAATGAGAGGATGGGAGAGGTGGAGAAACGATCAGAGGCGGAGTCAAAGCATCGTTCTGTTCTTCTTCTTTTTTTGGAGGAAGCTTGTTAATGAAGTCCCATATATCTTCATAATGGTTGGCAATGAACTTCCCAACATTTTTCAGACCATCAATAATTTTCTTACCTCCACCACCCCGAAGTGAATTAGAACCTCCTTGAAATTATTAACATAATTAGCAACTTCAATAAGTCACCGCTCAATATTAACATCTACTTTTCAATTCATACATTTATACAGTATACATCTACTTTTCATCATCAATATTATGTGCTATACGTACACACACGAACACATATACGCACACAAACAAATTGAAATATACACACAATAAACATGATCGGGGAAAGTGAATGTGAAGCAATCAGCATAAATCAGATTTATAGACATATACATACATATCAAAATAAATATACATACGTAGATTGATTGTTCGAGTTCAGCTGGTACGAGAAAAGAAGGTCCCTGTAAAAATAACTTATCACCGTCATGATATATGTGTGTGTGTGTACACATGTATAGATCTAATTTTTGTTTACCGATAGAAATTCATCGATCACAATTACTAATCTCTTACTTGATGTGTGTGTGTACACATATATAGATCGAATTTTTGTTTACCGATAGAGATTCATCAATCACAATGAGTAATCCTTGACTTGATGCTCCGCTTTTATCCTACAAGCAAAAACAAAGGTAATTAGCTTCAATTTTGGATTTGAAACCGTGAGTAATAACAACTTGAATCACTTATCATAATCGTCGTCATCCGTAAGAGTTGAGTAATGTTAATGATTTGCTTTGATGAGCTGCAAATAGAGTGAAATTATATAGAAATAACAGAACAGAAGAGAAGATGAACAAGGAAATAACAATAATTAAGTTTTGATTTTATCAGAGGT
This sequence comes from Kitagawia praeruptora, assembly GCA_037693485.1. Taxonomy (NCBI): domain Eukaryota; kingdom Viridiplantae; phylum Streptophyta; class Magnoliopsida; order Apiales; family Apiaceae; genus Kitagawia; species Kitagawia praeruptora. Next base: position 1,654,415 of record CM075348.1, on the reverse strand, counting down.
TGTTACGTTAATACATTCCCTCCTCAGATACAGTCTAAATGTTCCCGCCTCTACCCACTTTAACCAAAACCAAATAAAGGAACACTAAAATTTTAAATCAGCTTTTTGTAACCGCGTGGTGCGTCGTGTCGTGTTTGGGATGCCATTTTAAATTGGACTCCGTGAAATACAACCAATTACCAAACCATCGTAAATCTTAAATTTATTTAATTATTGAAAATTAATATAATTAATAATTATTATTTAAATATGTAATTGTAAATAACTAAATTTGAAAATAAGATGAAGGTATATAATAAGTTTATATGTAGTTAAAAAAAATTGGCCATGGAATGAGGTGAAATCAAATAAGTGAGATTAAATTAATAATTATATAATGTTGTAATTGTAGAAAATTGAATTATACCTAAATGAAATTAATTATTTTATTTATATATTAGTAATTAAATTTTAATAAGCCCTAAAAAAAATTAAATTTTAATATATTGTAACCATTTTATTTCATCTAAAAAAATTTCTTAGAATTAATAGTGAATTGATCCCTTTTGATCCCAGGAGGTTCGAAGTCCCGACAAATGTTTATACTAGGGGTGTCACATTGTCCGCTCGCAATCGAACCATATTTTGCGAATAATCGCGAAATGTGAATTTATTGCGGATGTAAATTTTAATAATTGTTTATTTGTGGTTTGACTACGATTTTATATGTTTAAAAATCGCAAAATCGGAACCACAACCATAAACCTCAATATACATATACTCTCTCCGTCCCTCTCATTTGTTTACAAATGAGTTGGGCACGAAGGTTATGTAAAATGTAAAGTAGTAGAGAAAAGTGAGTATAGTGGTGGGATCAATCAATATTTAATGTATAAAGTGAGTATAGTAGAGAAAAGTAGTGAGTGTAGTTACTTTTTATATTATAAAACTTTACTATTTGGGATAAGTTTTGAATGTAAAGAATTGAGAGGGACATTCCAAAAAGGAAAGTGTAAAGAAATGAGAGGGACAAATGGAGTAATAATTTATATTTTTATATAATACATAATATTTAATAAAATTTAATAAGTTTGACACACACACACACACAGACAATCGTGTCATTTCGTGTACTTTCGTGTACTCATAGCTAAAACCGAAAATGACCCGAAATCATTTCATGTATTTGCCTACCCAATCCGAACACGAAAAGAAATATTTCATGTCAACACGGAAGTACACGAAATTTTCGTTTATTTTTTGTTTACACGAAATAACCAAAAATAACACGAAATGATTTTACCGAATACACGAAATATTCACGAAATACTACTAAATATGTAAAATGAGTGATTAAAAATACACGAAATACTAATGAATACGAATATAATATATATTATGACATATAAAAAAATATTATACTCCCCCTGTCCCATTTATTCTGTCCTATTTTGACTTTTCAAAGTCAAACTAATCGAGTTTTGACCAAGAATCAATAAATGTTGATAATGTTGGTTACAGAGACATGCCTGTACATCAATTATAACAAGCCTAACTACTAGTTTGTAATACTACGTGTTACTTACTTGATCTCTTAACTGAGGGATCTCTTTGTCCACCAAAGGTTCTTAATGTGTACTTAGTTCAAATGTAAAATTTAATGTATGTAATCTCAAAATAAGTCACTGAATGTATCTTGGAAGAAGATCTATGGATCATGTCTCAAGACTTTCTGAAGACAATTTAAAGTAACCCATGTCCAGAAGACCCTTTGATATATCTAATGACTTTATAGGCAGCAGTAAGATGGTCAATTCTAGGCTGAGCTAAGAACTGAAAGAACCTGTGCTGATAAGATAAATCAGGTCTGGTGACAGTTAGATATAACAAACTGCCAACAATTCTTCTATACAAAGAGCAATCAGACTCAGATAAGAATGCACTATCATTCTTTTGTAAAGAATGATTTTGTTCTATAGGAATCTTGGATGGCTTAGCACCAAGTAAACCAGTATCTGCTAATATATCCAAAGGTATTTCCTTTGGTGAAGGTAAATACCAGCTGAAGATCGAGCCACTTCAACTCCCAAGAAAAACTTTAAATCTTCCAAATCTTTAACCTTGAATTTTGAACTCATGAAAGCAATAATGTTCTGAATAACATTTTTACTACTGACATTAACCAGAATATCATCTACATAGACCAATACTGCCACAAATTCTAAAGAAATATGTTTTGTTAACAAACTATTATCAGAGTGAGATTGAGTGTAGCCAGCTGACTTCAAAGCTGTAGAGAATTTTGTGAACCAGTTCCTGGGAGGTTATTTGAGGCCATATATGGACTTGACAAGTTTGCAGACCGAATTAAATGAATCTGTAATACCATTAATAGAAATTAGCATGAATGGAAGATAGTTGAAAATATCTAGGTGGAACTCTCATGTAAATTGTCTCTTTAAGATCACCATGCAGAAATACATTAGTAATATCAAGTTGAGAAATAGACCACCCTTGAGCAGCTGCTATGGCAATCAACAAACAGATTGTAGTCATCTTTACTACTGGAGCAAAGGTCTCAAAATAATCTAAGCCATATGTTTGAGTAAAACCTTTAGCAACTAAACGAGCCTTGCATCTTTCAATTGAACCATCGGAATTATATTTGACCTTGAATATCCATTTGCAATCAACAATGTGTTGATCAGAAGGCTTTGGAACCAATTCCCAGGTATTGTTACTTTCTAAGACATCTAATTCCAACTTCATGGAAGTAAGACACTTAGAGTCTGTAGAGGCTTGTTTGTATGTATAAGGAATGAGAATAGCAACTGTAGCACACATATAATTGACATGTGTAGGAGTGAAAGCATGGTAAGACATATAATTTTGAATTGGATAGATACAAGAGGAAGAGTTACATGTTACAGGACCTACATTCTGAAAAGAAGAGAGATTGGTGATAGCAGTAGTTAGAAGCCCAATGTAATCTTTGTACTTAGCTGGAACAATCTTAGATCTGGAAGGTTTAGATAAAGCTATAGGAATACCAGTAGAAGTAGAAGGTTCATGTGTAGTGTTATCAACAGATGAGTTAGCATTTTCAGAGATAGAGTGAGAAGTGTCAGAATCACTTGGAGAATGGGGAGAAGAATCAATATCACTAACAAATGGAGAATCAGGAAATATGTATGATGTAGGAAAAGGAACAGTTATTGACTGGGATTTATTCTGCAGAAAAGGATAACATTCCCCTACAAACTTGACATCTCTGAAAATATAGCATTTTTTTGTTGACAAATCTAATACTATGTATCCTTTTTTATGAAAAGGATAACCAATGAAGACACATTTAAGAGTTTTAGAAGAGAATTTATCTTTAAGAGTGTACAAATCTGATATGTAACAAAGACATCCAAAGGTTTTTAGATTTGTATAATCAGGTGGCTTGTTAAAAAGAATTCCATAAGGAGATTTGTAATTCATAACAGAAGAAGGTAGAATATTAATAAGATGAGTTGTTGTTAGAATACAATTTCCCCATAAAGAAATTGGCAAATGTGCTTGAATTCTAAGAGATCTGGCTACATTTAAAAGATGTTGGTGTTTTCTCTCCACCACCCCATTCTGTTGGGGAGTGTGAGAGCAGCTAGTTTGATGGATAATACCCAAAGATAGTAAGTGTGTGGATAAATCATGATTGACAAATTCTACGTCATTGTCTATTCTCAAAGACTTAACAATTTTGTGAAACTGGTTTTGAACATAGGCAATGAAATTTTTGATTAAAGTAGATACTTGAGATTTTTTTGCAAATAGAAACACCCATGTACATCTTGAATAGTCATCCACTAAAGTCAAAAAATGATTACATATATCTACCATGAGTCACATGTTTATATGGTCCCCAAACATCACAGTGAACCAATTCAAATATACTAGTAGTTACAGAGATACTAATAGAAAAACTAGGTCTAACTTGTTTTGAAAGATGACATATTGACTGGATTCACATTTTGGAATACTATGTATATGACCTAAGACATCTTTGGAAGGATGACCAAGTCTGCAGTGCCATTTATTAACAGGAGTAGAACAAGCATTGGTATGATACACCTGAGTAGTTGCCAGTTTGTAACTATGAATCTTGTATAAACCTTCTTCTAACTCACCAATCTCTTTCTCCATCTGTAATGCAGGGACCTGCAACTTGCATTTAAAGGATATAAATAAGATTTTGCAAGACAAAATTTTTGTTAGTTGAAGAACCGCTAGCAGATTACACTGGAAATTTGGAACTACCAGCAAATCACGAAGAGTCGGAAATTATGACAACTGAATAGTACCAACATGACTCACAACAGAAATGTCACCATTTGGAAGATGTATTTCTAAATTTATAGTTGTATATTGATTAAGAAGATGTAAGTAAGGTGTAATATGATGTGTAGCTCCCGAATCAATAATCCAAGTGTGTTGTGGTGTTTGACATTTAGTGTGATTGGCAAAAATAACTGAGTTTGTAGCATAGAAATTTATACCTGCACAGTTATTAGTGCTATTACTAATCCAAGGAGCATAATTTGCTGCAGGAGAATGCATTTTTTGCTTCAATCATATTGATTAATTATTGACATTGCATATCAAATAGACTGTCAGTACTATTGGGAATAGAAACAGCATCAGAAGAATTCTTTGTGTGAGATGAGCCACCAGACTACACCACATTAGCAGTCTGAACTGCAGATTTCTTGCCAGCACCAAATCTTATCTTTGGTTGACCATATAACTTGTGCCAACCTGTGCCACTCAGGATATCCATGAAGAGCAAAACATTTATCTCTAATATGTTCTGTGAGCTTGCAATAGTCACACACAATAGACGAATCCTGGACTTTCTTATCATCTCTCTTTGTTCCAGAGAATCTATTTTTACCATTGAAATTACCCTGACCAATCCTCACATTCATAGCAGCATTTTCAGTAACTACAGAAACATGATTAGCACTTTCTCTCTGGTTCTCCTCTTGAAGCAACATGGCATAAGCATGACTGATATCAGGTAATGGATTCATTAACAGTATTTGACCTCTAATAGAGGTGAATTGCTCATTGAGTCCCATAAAGAATTTACTCAATTTCATAAGTTGTTCATATGCAATCAATTTTTGAGCATGTTGACACGTACAGGTAGGAGAAGAACAAGTACATCTAAGTATGGGAGCTAGATTGTCTAATTCTTCCATTAGACCTTGAAACTGAGTGAAATAAGCAGTGATTGATTTACTACCTTGAGTTAAAGATGCTAATTCCTTTCGTAAGTTGCACAAGCGAGGAACATTGTTTTGAGCATAGCGATGATGAAGATCATCCCAAATTTGTTTTGCAGTAGACATATATGCTATACTCTGACGAATTTCAGGTGAAACAGAGTTGAGAATCCAGGAAATTACCAGATCGTTGCTTCTCATCCAGAGAGCTAATTGAGGAGAAGTTGCATCTGGTTTGATTTGAGATCCATCAACGAAGTCGAGCTTAAGTTTTGCAGACAGAGCAATTGATACAGATCGACTCCAGTGATGATAGTTTTGATCTGTGAGAGTTTCACTAACAAGCGAGAGTTCAGGATGATCAGAATTACTAAGATAATATGGATGATTGATGTCAATTACAGGTGTACTGATGACGATGCAGTTACAGCGGATGCATATGATCTCATTATGAGATCAATCTAGAGACGCAGTTCTGATACCATGTCACAACTAGCAATTAACATCACAACTCTGATGAACAAAAATGAGAAATGAAGAAGAATAATATTTAATAAAAATTGGTTTGTTAGAGATGTAGACTTGCTTTTATAGACTAGTCACTAGTACATATATCTTCTAGAACTTACTACACACTATAGACTAGCTGATAGAGGTAGTTGTTATAACCATTTTTCCCTCCAATTCTATATTTGAGTCTGAGGCAACTGGTTTTGTACAAGTAGTGGAGCTTTATCTTCTACTATATTCGTAACAATATTGATATTTGATATTGGGCCTGTTTGGCTGAGCTTAAATTAGGGATTTATGGACTTATTTTCGAGTAAAAATTTTATATTTTGATAATTTTTTTATACAAGTATTTAATGTATTTTTGAGATTCAATAAGTTTCAAAAATAAGTTGGAAAGTTAGGAATCTTAACTTTCAACTTAAAATAAGTTGACTTATTCTGAAAAATAAATTCTCCCAAACACCCCATTGATAATGGCAATTGGCAAATGACAATATTTAGATGATGACTTTCAAGGACAACAGTTGGTCTTTTGTTATTACGGAGTAGTTTTTTTAATTCATGACAACTAGGCTAGTCATCCATTTCATCCTCCAGATTTTTCCCCTTTCCCTTTGTGCCGGCCCAATCTTTACTTTTTCGCTTTTTAATTCGCCCCAGTGAAAGTCTGAAACAAGCTTCCTCATTTTTCTTGTACAATTCAAATACCTGATATTGTTTTCATACATATGCTATACATTCATTAGATTTTTTCATATAACGGGGCGTTTGCTTCGTTTTGAGAGATATAAAAAAAAAAGAAATAAGAAAATTAATCCTGAATTATTTTATTTATTTGATTTTGATCTAATCAAAATTTATATATTAAAATTATTTTTAATTTTTAAAAACTAACTTTAATATTATTTTTAAAATTTTTAAAATAATATACATCTAAATTTTAATGGTTTCAAATAAAAAATTATAATTGCAAATGAAAAAAATAAGGAAAGGGAAACGAAAATAACGAGTTGGAAAGAAAGGATCTATTGTTTTACTTATTTGATTTTGATCCAAACACGGAATTAAAATTATATTAAAATTATTTTTAATTTACAAAAACTAAATTAAATATTAATTTTAAAAATAAAAAAACCACATGTTAATCTATGTTGAGATAATGACCAAAATGCCTCATTTTGGGAGGCAATTGCCCGATATACCCGTTTTGAAATTCTTGGCCCTCAGTACCCACGGGACACGCCACTGGCAACGGCGTGTCCCAACATCAGTTTTTTCTCATTTTTTCCTAAGTCACAAACTGAGATAATGGTTAGCTCCCCACCGGAAATCGCCTCCGAGCCAAACGACCACATGGAGCCCCGTTCCGACCATCTCTGATCCAAACTACTACATGGAATTGATGTGCATACTTTTGCTAATCATTTTAATGTATCGATTTGTTGAAATCTGGCCCGTAGGGGCGTGTTTAAACCAGATCGGAGAAGATGGTCGGGAATTAGGTTCGATTTGGGCGTTTGAATTAAGGCAAACTAATCGATAAATTAAAACCATAGAGTTGTAGAGGACACTGAGGCGATGATTTTGGTATGTAGAACTCAACCTGAAAGTTACTGGGATGGACGAACGAAGGACTTGAAAAAAATGGCAAAAATTGCCCGGCAGTCGCCCGGCGAGTCGCCTCTGCGAAGAAGATGCTGACGTCAGACACGCATCTGGTGAATGCGTGTCCGATGATACGCAAGACGCATTAGCGTATCAGGTGCTACAGTATACGCATGTTACGTGCCTTCCAGTGGCGTGTCCCGTGTTACGTTTCTCACAGTGGCGTGTCTCAAGACACTCCTCTGTCAGTAGCGTGTCCCATGGGTATTTAGGGCCGCGTTTTTGGATCTGGGTATTTTGGGCACGTCACCCCCACTTTTGGGGTAGATAAGGCCATCACCCATCTATGTTTTCATGGTTTATAATAAAAATTATAATTGAAAATGAAAAAAATAAGGAAACGGAAACGAAATGAGTCCAATTGATTTTCTTTTCTTTTATGTAATTTTTTTTTTTGATATGGCCTCCTAAATATGTATGTGCAATTTGAAATTTTTATTTTAATATTAAAATGGAATAAGGAAATACATTTCTGATGCAACATTTATTATTGTTGTTATATTTGTTTAATCTCGAAACTGATTTTATATATTTTTTTCAAAAAAGCAAATTATATTTCATGATCAATGCATGACATGTCATGTATTGAGTAGGCTTGCTTTATTTCTTTAAAGAAAACATTAGAAATGACAGAATCAATATACACATACATAAGCTGGTTCCTTGTAATCTTTTTCGCCAATTAAAAAACAGTTGCACAGAAAAAAATTCAGCTAAGTAATCCATGTACTAACATTTTGAGACATTATCAGAAATTTTCAAGAAAAACGTTCATAACAAAAATGAAGTGATGTTTCTGGTATTCAAAACCATTTCTGAAGGTACTAATATGTTTCAAGATCCGACATTAGTTTCGGGAAGCTCATGTAAGGCGATCAAAGCATGTCCCTGTCTACGTGGTGAGCCTTAAGATTAAACATAAAACACGTAATTAGAGCACTAAATATCAATATCAACAAACATCAAACACAGAATTAGATCCCGTGGAAGAACAAGCCTAAACATTAAACATAGCAGAAATCTGTTAAATAATCTTACCTGTCAGTGAAGGTGCCTTGAAACTAATAACGAAACCAGGAAGCATGTGAGCATCATGGTAGTATGTAACAACTCACACAATAATCTACTTCCGTTCTTCCAAATTATCCACACATTTTTAATTTCCTTAGTTTTTGAAAAGCGTTAACCAACCAAATACGCTCATGTTATAAAAGAGGTGTAGGAAATTCAATTGTAATAATACAAAATATGCGCTTATTTTTAATATTTTAGTCTTAAGATGAATGATAGTTATTGTGCAGCAATGTAAAACTTGTGCCCTTCTTTCTTATATCAGACGACTCAGATCCAGTCACTCCTGAGTCGTGAGTTAGTCATTTCATTTAGAACTTGCACAAAAAACCTCACATAGGAGATAACAATAACCAAAACTGATTTCACAACTCATGTAGTTTGTGATAATTCATTATAGCAAAGTTATTTATCTTGTATTGACTTTTTGCTTCTTTATATAAGATTCCAATTGCATTGGACATGGCAAAAGATTTCAAGAAAAAGGAGGATGTTGATTTGTTTAGGAAGATTACTGCTGATCATTATATGCATTCAGCAGTTATAGAATGCTATGAGACACGGAGGGAGGTGCTATATGGCCTTCTCGAAGATAAAGGAGGTAAGATGTAAGTCAGATCACACTCCCTTTGCAAGTTTTTTTTTTTAACTTTTGATGGCAAATCTTCAGATATTAAAATAAGTAATAACAATTGTTAGGTCCAAATGTGTTGTAGAGGGGGGGGTGAATACAACTTTTCGATTATGAGTAGCAATAAATACGATGCAATAAATGAACACACAGATTCAAGGAATATATTTCTTTTATATATAACTTGAAAAGGTTGCTACAACATTCATTACAAAGTATAACAGAAGTTGAGAGAGAAGTGAATGATTCTAAGCTCTGTGAATACTCTCTCTCTTTTTCTTGTGTTTTTCTCAATATTGCTCACTCACTAAAACATTACACAAGTGCTTCTATTTATACTACATGTAATCTATGACCTGTAGTCTTCAAAGACTAAGATGTACGTGGCCCAATGATGTCCACATAAATCTTGTCTTATCTTGAAAGCTTGGAAATCTGCCAATCAGAAGATGCCATGTGTCATGTTGAAGCTGCACTCTAAGTAGAACTTCTACTTGAGAATTTCTACTTAGTCATCTCGAAATTCTAAGTAGAACTTCTACTTGGGAATTTCGACTTAGCCATCTAGAACATTTCTTACTTAGAAAATATTCTGGTCTTCAACTTGAAACTTCAATGCACATCTTGAGCTTGTGATATCTTCATATCTTCTTTGTTCTTCTACAAGCTCTTGAACATGGATCTTTACTACTGACATAAACTTGCTATCAATGTCCTGACACTTGATGCACTGGTCTGGTTCATAAGTGACTAGTCTTGATAGTGTTTCTGTTTCTTGAATAAATTACCATATTCACTTAGTAACTTGGCTTTCCAATATTTGCTTTCCTTCTTGTTCACTTGAAATCAATTGGTCTTGTTGATACTGATAGTTATGATCTTGAATCTCGAATACTCAAATCACTGAGGCCTGAACAACTTTGACTTGAACTTCTCTCAATGATTTCTTCTTGGCTTGATCATAGTTAACATGTTCAATTGTATCAATTACCTTGTCTTCATTTAGTATTGATTCCTTGTGACTTCTTGTTCTTGATTGTCTTCTGGTTAAGTATCTTTTCGTTTAATTGAGTTACATTAGTTATAGTGTTACAAGTTAATACACTCTGCCTTTCAATCTCCCCCAATTTGATTGTCTAACAATGACATTCAAATTAATGAAGGATAACTCAACTAAACAATGAGACGAGAAAAGATAATTAACATTACAGTCTTGAAAAATATACAATTACAAGTACATGAAAACAATACAAAGAACTTAAACTAGAAACAGAATTCGAACCTCGAATTAAAGATCATTTGAATGATTCCTATCACCTGGATTATTTCATATCTTTTAGTCAAACTTATATCACCTTATTGGATTCATTCTAAGATGAATTTTCCTCAAGTGAGTTAAAGCAACCGAAAGACATGAAGGTTTTCCAACTTCAAGTTCACACCACTCTGACCTTTAACCCTAATTCCGTTTCCTCTTCCTAGCTTCAGCAGCTTGATCTTTTTCTTCTTTCTGCCTTCTGCGCTTCTCCTCCTGCTGCTTTTGTTTCTTATATACTGGATCACGAAGTTGCGTCCACCTAGTATTCAACAAGCTTACTGCTTCCATCTCTAGAGGGTTCCTGGGTTCTGGGTAAGGATGTTTGAAAAGCCTTCTGAGTTTGTCCACCTCCTGAGTAGTTCTGATCTCTGGAATTTCCTCAAATTTCTTCATGATAAGCCGAGGTTTCCTATGAGTTTTATCAGATTTAAACTGACAGTAGATCATTTTGGGATAGCCTATGACACGGTTAGTATTGTGGACACTAGCCGCATCTCGCTCCAATCGCTTCATTTCCACTACTACATCAGATAGGTAACCCACGAGTCTCTGCTTTTCTGTCACATACTTAACTTCCACATCTTCCCATTTGAACACATATAACACTTTCTCTAGAAATGCAGCATCTTGAGTCTGCTTCAGCCAGTCTCTACTCATATGCAAGAGTGTTTGCTTCTGGTCTGCATCTATGAATACTAAGGCATCAGCTGCATTATCAGTAAAAGAATGTATCCAGTATACGCTGTCTCTTCCTGGAACACCAACTGCCTCCCTTATCTCTCCTTGTTCCAGTTCTCCAGTAGGAAGATTCAGAGCTTCATCAACATTCTTCCTTGCTTGAAGAATATTCCAATTCCTCTCTATCAGCTCTGGTTCAATCTTCACATTATCAAGAGGGTTCGGAGCAATGACATCACACTTCCACACCTCATTGCTCTTCTGTAGTATGACACTTTCAATGGTCTTCACTGCATTATCTTTAAGCACAGAAGCGAATCCCTTACCCATCATCTGCCTACAGACGGCCTTAAGAGATTCCACTGAAAGTTCCATTAATTCCTTTTCCTCCAGGCTCACCCTCTTCATTTTACTGTCAACCACCATCCGGACAACATTTGGGTATGCTGAGAATTCTGGACCTTTGTCCTCTGCTAGCCGCATTAACTGATCCCTATACAGAATGCTTAGATTCTCAGAATGAGAGTATTGAATTTTTGTTGCTAGCAAGAACAACTCTGATGCAGATCTTCTCGTCATGAATTGATCATCCACGTACATGAAAGACATCGGGACTCCTTCTGTGAAAGACAAAATAACCTGCCACTCCTTTTGCGCTGAATTATATCCAACCCTGACTTTAGAGATTAATCTCTTTAAAGCATTTATGTAGTCAGCAGCCATTGGATTCTGCAAATTTAGTCGGTAGAACAGATCATCTGCTTCCTTGTTATGCTCTCCTTTTGTACATGGTCCCATCAAAATCTTTCTTGCGTCATCCCACTTCTTCCCTATCCTTCTATTGTCCAGATCGATTTGAGGATCAGCTAGCCTTGCAAGCTCATAGTCGTACTGCTTTCCTTGTAGCTCCGCTTTCTTTTCCTGAAACGCAGCACGACCTTGCATTTGCTTCATTTTAAAGAACTCAGCTTGATCCAAGGCTAACTGTTGAGCTTCAAGGGTTTCCTTATCGACAGTAATTTCTTCAGGCAATCCGAAAGACATTCCAGCACCTCCACCTTGATCCTTCAATGATCTCTTTATAGCATGTTTCAACGGTGCGTCTTCCATATCGGAATCTGAGTCAAGTACCTCCTGTACTTTTTCTTGATAACTCAGATCAACGAATGGCTCATCTGGCTCAATCGCTATTGCCTTACCCTTTTTCCTTCTTAGAGCCTCTTCATCAATGGACGGCTCAACTTCCATTTCTTTTACAAGATCAGCATGTTCGTGAATTTCTTCGATTTGAACTCCTCCCTGCTGTCTCGTCTCCTTTATATTCTCCCCCTTAGGTGAGTTATCCTGAACTCCACCCTGGTCTCCAGATCCACCCGCTGTATCAAAATCTTCAAACCCGGAACCATAGGCTCCTGCTCCACTAGCACCACCTGTACCAGCATCAGGGGGAGGTTGTTGCGGCGCGAAACATTCTGGGGGCACAAAACTTCTGATTGCGTACATAACTCTGCTTATTTCCACAGCCAGATTATCCATTGTAAACTCCATTGCTCCCATCCTGTCATTCAGGGTGTTTCCCAAGACACCAGCAGCATGGCCCATGTCATTTACTTGATTTTTCAATTCAGTAAAAGCTGAAGCTTGAAGTGCCATTCGTGCTGCGTAGTCGTCAAGTGCCCTTTGATTATCTCCAACATTCATCCCTAACTGCCCCATTGACTGCCCAAACTCCTTCATTTGATTTTCCATAGAAGACATACGAGATTCAAGATTTTCAGAACTAAGGGACGGTGTTTGGTTTAGGTGACCTCGCTCTAATTCTCGTTCTGTTGGTATTTGGCGCTCGGTTTCGGGCCTTAAAAATGAAGGTCCCTCTCTCCCTAACCTCTCACACACACTCCCTGTCTCACGCTCGTGTATGTCTTCAATAATTGATCCAAAATATGATGGAGTACCTGCAGAAACTTGATAAGAAATATAATTTGCAGTTATGGGATCAAATACTGTTTGTTCCTGAGTTGGAATCTCAGGCTGAGAGGCTACAAAGTGTTCTTGTACGACATCAGAACCGATCCTCTTTGTAGCATCAGTACGTACCGGTGAAGGTACGGCTGAAGTTTTTAAAGCTTCATGTCCTCTTGAAGCAACAGTATCTTTAAGAGGTACAAAATTATCATCAAAATCAAAATCCCTATGTGCAGATTGTTCAAGGGGTGAACCACTCTCGTGAGGTGGAGTGGTTGCGTGTGACACTCTAGGGTTTGACTGAGGTTTAGAAGTAGCAGCATGAGAAGTTTTGGCTTTCTTTCGAATAAGTTGCTGCTCTTCGGGTTCACTCTCCTCATCATTTCCTACATCTATATGTGCTGGCTGTCTGATTTCCGGTGACTTGGATGACAAGGAATTAGAAATATGGCTCTTACCCTGGGATAGATTCTGCGGGCTAGCAGTCTCTTGGGTCATGGAATCAGAAACATGGGAAGAGGAATGAGTAGAATGTGGAGAGAGATTACCTGATTCATTACCTTGTTCATCACCGCTTTGCTCATCAGGAATCGCTTCAAATGCCTCAGCATGAGCAGACCGATTCGGTGCATGTGATGAAGCTTGTGAGAAGTCCATCAAGGTGGTAACTCCCTCATCATATGTAAGCCACGTTTGTAAGGTTTCAGGAACAGACATCGGTTTTCCATGATGTTTATCCTGATTTTCAACTGTTGAAAGTGACTTAGTGCCCATCCCTAGCGGTGCAGATGATGAACCACTGGCAAAGCTCCGTCTAACTGCAAGAGCATCCTTCGGTACTAAACCATTTATGAGCATCTGTAGGAACCGAGGAAACCAGCAGACAACATCTGTGGTGTTAAGGTCTCTGCTTGCAGTAGATCCCATCACAGCCACTATCTCAGAGAGAACTATTCGTCCATAATTGATATCCAGCTCTCTTGCTAGGGCAATTCCGAGGTTTTGCATGGGAATGGAAATTTGATGGTAATCGCTTTCTCGTGCCCTAAAACATCTTGTGATGGCCTCGAAAAAGTAATTCCATTCCACATGAAGAAATTGTTTTTGGATGTTTCCAGTGATCCGGCCAGTCGGAGGATAACACCCTATCTCTTCAAAGAATTTGAGGCGATCTGCAGCTGTAGGTTCTGGATCATAAGCATCTTTAACAGGGAATCCAAGAACCTTGTTAACAATTTGTTCAGTCACCACATATTCCTGACCCGCTAAGGTAAACCTGAAACCAAAGGGGGTTGATTTGCTCCCAAAAGAAACCGCACTAGTCCATAATTGCTGTAAAGCATCATGCACTAGTGTAGGTTTAGCCGTAAAAGCAGTGCTAGCTTTGGAATACAAATTTAGAAATCGTATCCAAGACTTAAAGCGCGGGAGTTGATCACCAATTTCCGTAGAAATATTATAAAAATTGTTTTTGGCAAGTGAAAATTGGTGAGCCATTTTAATTAAAAGTTTTTCTTGAAAAAGATGTGAAATTTCAATTTTAATTTCTGAAAAACAATTAATTTATAATAAACAGTTTTATCCCTTTTAATTTAACAAGAACAACAATAGTCCCTTTTTTTAGAAAAATCAAACTACGGGATTAAAACAAGTAATTTTAGAACAAACTGTTAAATCCCTTTTAATTTATCAAAAGTTGAACACAAAAGTTCCTTTTTGAGAAATCAAACTACGGGATACAATTAACAGTTGAAGGATGGGAAATTTCGAACCACTAATTAAATCTGCTTTACAGTGAAGTGTTTGTGTGAAATCTCGGTTTTGAACAGATTTGTTAACTTTTGTGTGTATATACGAGTGTATATATATATCAATGGAGATGAACAGTTACACAAACACAAGAACAATGATTAATGATGACACACAGAAGATATCAGTCAAAAATCGGGCATTAATTCGTTGTCCGTAAGAGATTTGTCACAAAAATCACGAATCAGTGATTGAATGTATGAAATCGCCTGTATATATGGTGCGGCTGTAAAACTCAAATTAGGTAAAAGTGAAAGAAAACATCGAGTTAAGGATGTATATATAGACAGGACTGTGAAATGACTAACTTGTCCCTGTTAAAAATCATGAAAACTCTAAGTACACACAGGGAGAAATCTATCTCGAAGTCTATCTCGAAGTCTATCTCGAACT
The DNA here is from genome assembly GCA_037693485.1 of Kitagawia praeruptora. Classification (NCBI taxonomy): domain Eukaryota; kingdom Viridiplantae; phylum Streptophyta; class Magnoliopsida; order Apiales; family Apiaceae; genus Kitagawia; species Kitagawia praeruptora. The sequence continues at coordinate 1,639,123 of CM075348.1, read as the reverse complement.
TTCTTAAGTCGAACTTCGAGATAGAGTTCGAGATAGCTGTAACTCGAAATTTTAGCACTTAACTCGAAATTCGAGATAAAGTTCGAGTTAGCAGTTAACTCGAAAAACTTTTACCATTTATCTTGTAAATGACCATGTAAACAGCACACAACCAACAAGGAAATCTATCTCGAAATTCTAAGTCGAAATTCGAGATATAGTTCGAGTTAGGAGTTAACTCGAAAATTTCCTTCAACCAATTGAGAATTCACTCCAAGTCAAACCTCTAAGTCGAACTCTAAGTCGAACTTCGAGTTGGACTCTAAGTCGAACTTCGAGTTGAACTTCGAGATAGAGTTTAACTCGAAGTTATTCTCAATTCTTTTCAAAATATCCCCAAAAATGGAACTCTCATCTGAATTTCGAGATAGAGTTCGAGATAGACTGTATCTCGAATATTTTGAAGATAATAATTAGGCACACTGGTAACTCTAATTCGAACCTTAAGTCGAATTTCGAGATAAATTTCGAGATAGAGTCTAACTCGAAATTCTTCCCAGACTTAGAATTTTCAAAACTTCCCTCAGAAAGCTCAAATCGAAATTCAACTAGAATTTCAAGATGAGTTTCGAGATAGTGACTAACTCGAAATTTTGAAGATACTTAGAATAATTTGACAATTTTTCTTTGAAAAACTCAACAATTAATTTTGTCAAATTAATATAAATATCAATTCAAGGATTTTAATATATGACATAATTAAAACATTCCTTGACAATTCTAAGGCCTCTAATTACATGAAAAACACAGGTAAATTCATCTAAAAATCATGCAATATTTAGAATATTATGAATTTAACTCCCCCTATGTTCATGCAATCTAACAAGCATAAATTCACAGATTTGTGCTATAAAAGACACTTAAAACACACTGAATTCATGCAAAATCACACTATATGCATCCTATAATAATCATTAATTAGGCATTTTAAAGTCTAAACACATAATGATTAAATATCTTGCATATACCAACATAACCATGGATTTTACAGATAGAAGGCTTTACTAACTTGTGTTAAGCATTCCCAATTCACCAACCAACCTATTGAATGTTACTTCATCAAGAGGTTTGGTGAATATATCTGCAATTTGTTGCATTGTGGGCACAAAATGTAGCTCCACAGTCCCCTCCTCGACATGTTCTCTTATGAAGTGATACCTGATGTCGATGTGCTTTGTTCTTGAGTGATCTACAGGATTGTTGGTTATGGCAATGGCACTTGTGTTGTCACACATAATTGGAATTTTCTTGTGCTCCATGCCATAATCCTTCAATTGGTTCCTCATCCACAGTATTTGAGATACACAGCTTCCAGCAGCAATGTACTCAGCTTCAGCAGTAGAAGTAGATACTGTATGTTGTTTTTTACTTTGCCAGGACACCAATCTTCTGCCAAGAAATTGACAAGCACCAGATGTGCTTTTCCTATCAATCCTGCAACCTGCATAATCTGAATCCGTATAGCCAATTAGATTAAAACCTGTATCTCTTGGGTACCAAATTCCTAGATTTGGTGTGCCCTTGAGATACCTAAAAATTCTTTTGACGGCTATGAGATGTGATTCTCTAGGATCCGCTTGGAACCTTGCACATAAACAAGTCGCGAACATTATATCGGGTCTGCTTGCAGTTAAATAGAGAAGTGAGCCAATCATACCTCGATAGCTTGTGATGTCAACTGATTTACCTGATTTGTCTTCATCAAGCTTCGTGGCTGTTGCCATGGGAGTCTTGGCTGCTGATGCATCTTCTAGATTATACTTCTTGAGTAAATCTCTGACGTACTTGGATTGACTGATAAAGATACCATCTTTTCTCTGACTGATCTGTAATCCAAGGAAGAAAGACAGCTCTCCCATCATGCTCATCTCGTATTTGTCTTGCATTAGCTTAGCAAATTTCTCGCACAAGCGCTCATTCGATGACCCAAAGATAATATCGTCCACATATACTTGAACAAGTATTAGATCATTCTTCACATTCTTATAGAACAATGTTTTGTCAATTACTCCCCTAGTAAAACCACTTTCAATTAAGAATACCGATAGGGTTTCATACCAACATCTTGGGGATTGCCTGAGGCCATAGACTGATTTGAAGAGAAGGTACACAAAATCTTCAAGTTCTGGATCAATGAAGCCAGGCGGCTGTTCCAGATACACTTCTTCTTCTAACTCTCCGTTCAGGAAGGCACTTTTCACATCCATCTGGAAAACCTTGAAGTTCTTATGTGCTGCAAATGCCAAAAACATCCTGACTGCCTCAAGTCTTGCAACTGGTGCATAGGTCTCATCATAATCAATTCCTTCACGCTGAGAATAACCTTTTGCAACCAAACGAGCCTTGTTTCGTGTTACAAGTCCGTTTTCATCCATTTTATTTCTGAATACCCACCTTGCTCCAATTACTGATTTGTTCTTTGGTCGGGGTACCAGCTTCCAAACTTTCTGCCTTTCAAACTGATTGAGTTCCTCTTGCATTGCAATCACCCAATCAGCATCACCAAGAGCTTCTTCTATTTCTTTAGGTTCAAGCTTGGATAAGAACCCAGAAAATAAGCAAATATTAGCCAGGTCAGCTCTTGTATTTCTTCTAGTAGACACACCAGCATCTGGATCACCAATAATCAATTCAAACGGATGGTCTCTATTCCATACTCGTTCTCTTGGAAATTGTCTTGATGATTCAGCATGACTTTCTGAATTGTGGTGCTGACTACTTTGAATACTTTCACTAACTCCCCCTGAGTTAGTGCCAGCTCCTACAGAACTAGAGTCAACTCGGTTCGAGCCTTGAACAGTAGTCCTTGAGCTGCTATTTACTCCCCCTGAGTTGTTGCCGGTTCGTACTGAAGAAGTCTCTCCTGATCTTGTAGAATTAGCTTGTTCACTAGACTCAGGTTCTTCACGTACACTTGGAACATTTAATGGGACAACCAACTCAGGTTCATCTTCAAGATCTTCTAAGTCCAGATTCTGAAATTTTAGGGACTCAGGTTCACTAGAATCTCTTGAAATTGATGAGAGTTTGGTATCGTCGAATCTGACGTTGTAGCTTTCAGTCACTTTTCGATCATTTACTAAGAACACCCTATAAGCTGCTACCACATCTGTGGAGTAACCAACAAAGATTCCTTCACGAGCTTTTGCCGCAAACTTACCTAGATTTTCATCATCTATAAGTACATAGCATTTTGCTCCGAATACATGAAAATATTTGATTGTTGGTCTTCTGCCGTTCATTAGCTCACATGGTGTCTTTTCTTTATCTTTTATGATCAAGGATCGATTTTGAGTGTAACACACGGTACTCACTGCTTCTGCCCAGAAATACAGAGGAAGTTTCGAATCACACAACAAAGTTCTTGCTGCTTCAACCAATGTTCTATTCTTCCTTTCAACTACTCCATTCTGTTGTGGAGTTCTCGGGGCTGAGTACTGACGACGTATTCCTTTAGATACACAGAAGTCATTTAGCACTGCGTTTTTGAATTCAGTGCCATTGTCTGATCTAATCGTCTTCACAGTAAGTGTTGAAACATTCTCAATTTGAGTGATGTGATCAATGATTAGGAAAGGTACTTCGTCTTTCGTCATTGCGAACAATACCCATGTATACTTGGAGAAGTCATCCACGATTACCAATGCATATCTTTTCCTAGATAAAGATAGGACATTCACTGGGCCAAACAAATCCATATGAAGAAGTTGCAGAGGCTCAGTGATACTAGAAATTTCTTTGCTTTTATGCGAGGCTCGCTTCGACTTTCCCATTTCACAGGCTTCACAGAGTCCTTTCGGAGCGAACTCCATTTGAGGTAGATCTCTCACCAATTCTCGCCTCGCGAGAGCATTCATCGTTTTGAAGTTTAAGTGAGATAACTTTTTGTGCCATAACCAGCTTTCATCATCCGAAGCTTTGCTGTAGAAACAGGTAACTTGATTCTGATTTGCTGAATCCATGTCTGCAACAAAAAGATCTGCCTTTCGAACTCCTCTCAAAGCCAGTTTGCCTTCCTTGATGTGAGTGATTGATACACCTTTCTTGTTGAAGACAATTTCGTAACCTTTGTCACAGAATTGACTTATACTCAACAAATTATGCTTTAATCCCTCAACATAGGAAATATCTTCAATGATGACATTGCCAGTTTTCAGTTTGCCATATCCCTTTGTCACACCTCTGCTGTCATCTCCAAAGGTAACATAAGGGCCAGCTTTCATAACCAACTCTGTAAGCAGGGACTTGTCTCCAGTCATATGCCTCGATGCTCCACTATCTAGCACCCATATAACTTTATTTCTCTTTTGCTTAATGCCCTGCAATGACAGATTGGTTAGACTTTCTTCGGAACCCAACTTTGATTGGGCCCGGCTTTTCGATAAGATTGATAATCAACAGATTTAACAACTGGAGATGCACTTTTCTTAACATAACTAGAGCTTTCGACTTCCTCCTTTCCTTTCTCAGACTTGACATATTTATCAGTCCTAGGAGAAGGTTTGTCACTCCTAACTTTAGGAGGACTTACAGTCTTAGCTCTCCCAAACTTCTTTTTGATGTTTGAACTAGCAACAGTATTTGAGCATGACTGGCTAGATGCATTCATTAAATTCACAAAAGTTTGCATGACGTTAAAAGTGCATGGCATACAATTAGGTTGACCACACTGTGCATGATTCTGATGCAAATTATTCATTGTATGTGTGACAGGCATGGCATGTGTAGCAGTGCATGCATAAGAAAGATGTTCAGTAGATTTACAGTGATAACAAGCTTTCTTTATTCGTTCAGCCTTAACCTCTTTTATGCCTTTCTTCCCTTGTTGTTTAACAGCCTTAGCTCCTATTCCTAGTCTAGATTCATCTCTAGGAAAATTGATTTTAACTTGTTTAATAGGAGTTATAGGTTGTGCTTTCTGACGATCTTCCATTTCAATCTCATATCTAGCTATCAATTCAGTCTCTTCTTCTTCTATTCTAGGAACAAGGTGTTTGTAGATTGGTTTGACAGAAGGTTTAAAAATGCTAGGTATATCATTTTTAAGGTCACTGGAACTAGTGTCTATAGGTCTCTTCCCATCTTTCTTAGAAAGATTAGAATAATCAAGTCCTACACCTACTCCAGTTATCTTTTTAAACACATCATTATCTACATACACTTTACTAGCAGCTAGTTTGTAAGCTTCACATTTAGTTTCTAACTCAGCTAGTTTGTTCCTTAAACATGATTCTATTTCCTCCTTAAGGACGAGCTTGTGTTCCAAAGATTTAATAAAATCTCTTAGAGAAGTATCTACAGTGCAAGCAGCCTCTAACTCTTCCACTTTTGCCTCAAGCATTCTGCTTTTGGCGACAAGTGTTTTCTGTTCCTTTTGAGAAGTGTCTAGGCTTTTGCACAACATGTAGATCTCTTCGCTAAGAGCCCCGTTCTGTTCCTTATAATCATCAATAGACATTTCTACTTTAAGGGTTAGAACTGGTACCTCTGGTTCCTCTGATGTCTCAGCCATGAGCGCAAAGTTTGCTACATGAGTAACCTCTTCCTCATCTGAATCATCCCAAGCTCTTCCTTCTGTTACTACTAAAGCTCTTTTACCATGTTTTTCTTTAATCAGCGATTCATACTTGCTTTTGAGGGCTTCAAATGTCTCTTTTGGATAAGTCTGTTTAGGCTTTTTGCAATCCGAGGCAAAGTGTCCAGGTTCTCCACAGTTATAGCATTTGAACTTCATTTTGAAATCCAAGGGAGATTTGTAGCTGGTACTCTTGCCTTTACCTTGGTAGCCTGACGAACTACCTCCACCCTTAGCAGCCCGATAATAAGATGAAGAATTTCTCTGTGGTCGGTTGCTCTTTCTGAATCTCATATTGCTGAACTTCCTTGCCATGTATGCCACGACACTATCGTCCATGTTGTCCAGCTCTTCTTGGGTGAAGTAGTCATCATCACTGTTGGATGCGCACTCGTCATCATTATCAACTTGATGCGGTGCAGGTGATGATTTAGGCTTTGCTGCAACCATTGCCTTCTTAGGCTCTTCCTCATCAGCAACTAATCCTGATGCTGTTTCTTTTCCCTTTGAATCATTGTCCCATGCTTGATCTTGAAGAGTTTCCAGCTCATAGGTCTTCAGAATTCCATAATATTCTTCCAGAGAAGTTGTATGCAAATCTCTGGTTTCTCTGATTGCGTAGACTCTATGTTCAATGCTCTTTGGCTGGTTCCTCAGATATCTCGTATTAGTTTCAACCATGGGGAGAGTTACACCTCTCAGATTCAAATCCAATACCAACTGACTGAATCGTAGATAGACATCTGTTATGCTCTCTCCTTTTCGTATTCTAAAGGTGTCATACTCCATCTTGAGTATAAGTGTCTTGTTGCTTCTGACCTCTGCAGATCCTTCCATAACAACTTCTATTTTGTCCCAAATCTTCTTTGCTGTATTCAAACCTTTGACTATGTTGAACATTTCATGATCAAGAGATTCCATCAAGGTTTGTCTTACTGCAGTATCATAAGCTATTTGCTCCTTGTCGGCATCCGTAAAGTCCGCTGCCTTTTTGGGCTCAGACCGAGCAGGTATAACCTCCTCTCCTTCCGTACGCTCAGGAATAGCTTTCATTGGAACGAATTTACCTTTTTCAAGGACTTCCAGATACTCAGGGTTAATACTCTCCAAGTAGAGTCTCATTCTGAAAACCCATTCTTCATAGTGATCTCGGTTGAACATTGGGATCTTGAAAGAATTTTTAGGAGCCATTTCAAATCTTGTCACTAAAAATCTCTAAGTACCCAAGACTAGGCTTATGTAGAATATCTATGTAGAACTTCTGCCAAGTCGAAATTTCTCTAAGTAGAAATTTTTGCTCAAGTCGAAATTTCTCTTAAGTAGAAATTGTCCAAGTCGAAATTCACCAAGTAGAAATTGTCCAAGTCGAAATTCTATGTAGAAAATCTCAAGTAGAAATTCTATGTAGAACTTTTGTCCTTAGAATAATTTTCTTCTGCAGATTACTTTAATATTGAATAAACAATATCACCACTAAAACACCTTTTTGACTTTTGATTGCTTTACACACCGAAAGTGACTAACCCACCTGCTAAGCACTGAGTGCACTTTCTTTTGCTTTCGGCTAAGAAATAATAATCAAATCAAAAGTAACAAAAACACCTTTTTGACTATAATTTCTTTGAAAAGGAAATTGAAAAGTTGCTGGGTTATATTCTTGATAAGAACAAATGATGAACACTCAAGAACACCAAATATTAATGAACCCAGATTAATTCACAAAAATTAATTAAAATACACCCAAGCCAAATAATCACACCTGGAGTATTTAAATAATTTTTCCCGGATGAGTTTTCACTGGAACCAAATTAAAGCTCACTTTTCGAAAAAAATGAAAAGTAGATCTAGAAAATGAAAACTCACGATTCTTCTTCTAAACACAAGGATCTATGTTTTGTATGTCAAACAACCGCTCTGATACCAATTGTTAGGTCCAAATGTGTTGTAGAGGGGGGGGTGAATACAACTTTTCGATTATGAGTAGCAATAAATACGATGCAATAAATGAACACACAGATTCAAGGAATATATTTCTTTTATATATAACTTGAAAAGGTTGCTACAACATTCATTACAAAGTATAACAGAAGTTGAGAGAGAAGTGAATGATTCTAAGCTCTGTGAATACTCTCTCTCTTTTTCTTGTGTTTTTCTCAATATTGCTCACTCACTAAAACATTACACAAGTGCTTCTATTTATACTACATGTAATCTATGACCTGTAGTCTTCAAAGACTAAGATGTACGTGGCCCAATGATGTCCACATAAATCTTGTCTTATCTTGAAAGCTTGGAAATCTGCCAATCAGAAGATGCCATGTGTCATGTTGAAGCTGCACTCTAAGTAGAACTTCTACTTGAGAATTTCTACTTAGTCATCTCGAAATTCTAAGTAGAACTTCTACTTGGGAATTTCGACTTAGCCATCTAGAACATTTCTTACTTAGAAAATATTCTGGTCTTCAACTTGAAACTTCAATGCACATCTTGAGCTTGTGATATCTTCATATCTTCTTTGTTCTTCTACAAGCTCTTGAACATGGATCTTTACTACTGACATAAACTTGCTATCAATGTCCTGACACTTGATGCACTGGTCTGGTTCATAAGTGACTAGTCTTGATAGTGTTTCTGTTTCTTGAATAAATTACCATATTCACTTAGTAACTTGGCTTTCCAATATTTGCTTTCCTTCTTGTTCACTTGAAATCAATTGGTCTTGTTGATACTGATAGTTATGATCTTGAATCTCGAATACTCAAATCACTGAGGCCTGAACAACTTTGACTTGAACTTCTCTCAATGATTTCTTCTTGGCTTGATCATAGTTAACATGTTCAATTGTATCAATTACCTTGTCTTCATTTAGTATTGATTCCTTGTGACTTCTTGTTCTTGATTGTCTTCTGGTTAAGTATCTTTTCGTTTAATTGAGTTACATTAGTTATAGTGTTACAAGTTAATACACTCTGCCTTTCAACAATGCCCAATGAATACTATCTGGGATTGTTCTTTTTACCTAGTGGTGAATTGCTATTATATTTAAATCATGATCTATTTTGCACATTTCTTTCATTCTCTAGTGACATTAAATTAGAATGAAATATTATTTGACATTGATAATAGCCAACAATCAAATACAATGTTCTGTCACTAAGCATTCTCATTACTCCCTCCGTCCCTTTTTAGTTGGCACATTTGCAAAAAACACACATATTAAGAAAGATTTAATTATGTAATTTGTTTCCATGTTTGCCCTTAATCTTAACATTAAATGGTGAGTTATGTATGTGTAGTATTAAATATAAAGTCAAACATTGGTATTAGAACTAAAGAGGTATATATGGAAAAATTGGTAAAAATATGTATTGGAACTAAAAATGTGACAACTATTTAGGGACAATTTTTTTTTTACAAATGTACCAACTAAAAAGGGATGGAGGGAGTACTATTGTAGATTTGTGTTTAATCAATACAAATCTCATAAAGTGACGAGATTATTTTTGTATGTGCGTGCACAGATGCCTTGTCATTAGCTTTTATTCTCCCTCTACAGGATTATTAGGCAGATATGCCATGAAGTAGATGTTAGCATACAACAGCGGAGATTCTTAAATGAATTTCGGATGAGTGGTTTGCCTTTGCTGAATGATAAGTTAGAAAAGTTCTTAAATCTTCTGGTAATGTGTCTCAACATAATTTATAATAACTGTAATAATTATATTTCAAATAGAAATATAATAATTATATTATCTTCTAGTAACTATATATACTAGCTTATAACCCGTGCAATGCACGGTTCCTTTTTTAATATATATATATATATATATATATATATATATATATTAATTTTTTTAAATTTTATATGTTATTAATTTAGATATCAAATTTTCGTTAAAAATTTGATATATATAAGATTTTACACGTCCGATTTAATATTTATACTCTATCTTAAATTCTTAAAATTTGATCTCACGTGAAATTTATAAAATAATCTTTAATTTAGTGATGGTTTAACAATTATTTTCCAATTAAATATATGCAGAAACAAAAGATAGAAGAAATTAACAATTTTTTACGTTGAAATTCAATCTGATTTATGAATTCTACTTATAATCCGTTTTGATTATCAAAATACCTTTATTGTTATTTGAAGATAGTTCTACAAACAACCAAAAACAATTTTAATAATAAGTGTGAGAAGAATTTTGTCCAAAACTTTGATTATAGGTAGTCTGGTCCTTCGTACGATAAAATAAATGAGAACCGTTAGATCTTAAAATAAGTAGATGAAAACCGTTGGATCTTGCATAAAAAAATATTTTATATTTTAATATGTTATAAACTAAAAATTGTATTTATACTGAAATACGAAAAGATGTATGTTAAAGATTTAAATCATATATCTAATTAGGTTTTCTACGTTGAATAGCATTATCATTGTAGGAATTTTACATTGAATAGGATTAATTGAAAATTGGTAATTATATTTTTTATCTTGAGATTTTGAGTGTTTCCATTTGAATAATAAATGTTAAATCATCACTAAATTAAAAATAGTTTTATGAGCTTTGCGTGGATTATAAAATCATCAAAATATGATTTCTAGATTTTAAGATTGAGCCCAAATAATAAACATGAATTTTTTTAATACTAATAAAAAAAGAAGTAAAATTCAATTCTAATACAATATTTTTTAATTATATACTTTTCAGATTATAATTTTCCTTATAAAATTCAATTCTAATACAAACTTCTTCAATTATATCCTTTTTAGATTATAATTTTATTTCTAAAAATCACTTTTAATGCAACCTTTTATAATTATATCATTTTTAGATTATAATTTTCTTTTTACAATGATATAATCTTGATCGTCTATTTTTAAAAAGATTAGATTCAACGGTTGAGATTATTTTGGTAGTACAGCGACCAAAATTGTGGATAAGATCCCTCTTGCGCATATTATATATAAGGATATATAATATATAAGGATATATAATATATATATTTATATTTATATATATATATAGGCAAAGTATCAAATAGAAACCAACTCTTAAATAGAAACTAGAAACTAGAAACTAATACTAAATAAATTATATTTCATCTATTCTAAGGTTCCCGCCAAGGGTACCTTCACAAAAAATGCTTAAAATAATTGGCTCTATCCAACAAAAAAAAAATCTTGCCGTGGAAATGCGAAGCATTTAAAACAGTAAACGGATGAGTTAGGTAGTCATGAGGGCCGAAGGCTCTCGACACACTCGTCAATCGTCTATTGCATTTACCATTGGTTGCCATTCCTTACAACTTTAGAATGATAAAGGCGCGAAGCGCCATACAAGAAGGTGCGAAGCACCGTTAACCAGTGAAATCTACTGACACGTCATCACGTGAACATTGATTTTTTTTTTTTGGATAGAGCCAAGTATTTTAAACGTTTTTTGTATTGGGGTGCCCCTAGTTTGGTCATTAGATTAGCTTGAGATGTTAGATTATGGTTTAGTTTCTAGTTTCTATTTTAATTTGGTTTCTATTGGAGTAGGACTCTATATATATATATATGTGTGTGTGTGTGTGTGTGTGTGTGTGTGTGTGTATGTACATTACACGATCCGATTATAGAAAAGCCGATAAAGTGAAGGGCTTATTGTGCATCTTATAAAATTGGAGATCGAAACGTGAGAATAGATAAAAGTGTCATGATCTTGACAGGATTTTTTGGGGGTTTTTTATAAAATTAAGCTAAGAACAGAAAAGTAAAAGCAGGAAAGAAATGCAAGAAGATAAATGATAAAATAAACTCATATCATTTCATTCATAGTCACAATATGAAGAAGGAAGTACATTAATATAGGCATAAGCTCTCTGGAGACTACATTATTGGGCCGAACCCAAAACCTATTAACCAAACTATATTCGGCCCAATCTTTATATCTGGCCCAACAATGCAACTCAGCTGAAATTGTGACATATTCCACTCCTTCAAAAAATCCTTGTCCTCAAGGATGTAACTTAGAGAAATCTTGTACTTAGCTTCCACCGATACTTTTCCAGTTCCCTTAACAACATACCCCATCTTTAGCATCAACCCAGTTACTAGGACGGTGTACTGAAAACTCAGAAGCATTAGTTTAAGCTCAGTCATTCGGAAGATTTCTTTGTGTGCATTAGCTCTGTCAACATGCAATTTATGAATTTCCTGTTGCTGATTTGTATTAGGGTTGCGTTTTGTGTGAGCATCTCTTTGTTCAGCACTATTACCACATCTGATGCCACTTGATGAAAATTTAGACCAAATTCTTGTGTGATCAGATGGATGCTTAGAAACATTCCCCCTTGTTTTTTCTTGCAACAAGGGTCTGACTAGAATAGATTCATCATTTGTTGTAGCTACAGCTGGTGGTGCCCCTATATCTATCTTTTCTTGCTGCTGAAAAACAAGCATCATTGCAAGTACCAGTGTAGCATGAAAATTTGAAGTGGAGCCATCATCTAGGCCAAATTTTGGTTGCATAAGAATGAGCTCTCCGACTTTCTCAAAATACAAGTGAATATCAACTTCACATCCTTTTAATTCTTGCATACCAAATATGACATTCACAGTGTTACCAGTGTGATTGTATTGCAAAAACTCTTCAGAAGGATCTATACACGGATGTGTGTGCAATGATGAATCATTAACTTTATTTGGGTTTATGTAACTTCCAAGTTCAATAACTTTCCTCATAATTTCACTTGCAGCTTCAGCGGGCATAGAAGTTGGATTTGTTACAAAGAAGGTAGTGTCCTGAAGGATTGACTGAAAATTAGCTAACAATTTGTTCAAATCACGAGGCTTAACAACAAAGCTGCTCAGAAGTGTTCTCCTATCAAGAGATAGATGTCGTATGCCAGGTTCAACTTTGCAACCAATCCAATAGGCTTTCTTCAAACTCTTGTTGCGGTCTAATGTCCACTGTATTTTTGATGCATGAGGACAAGGAAAGTACACTCTTAAATGGTCAATACTTGTAATTGGCATCCGAAGAACAGAATAAATATCCTTGAAGAGTATGCTGCACTGGATTTGAGCACCACCATAAATAAGGTAGGCATTGAAGAAATCCAGCTTGAGTGAGATAGATTGATAGGCAGACCGTGATGAGTTCAAACTGTAAAATGTCAGTAGATAAGTATTTAGTGTATTATCCAGATGTCCACTTATCAATATCCTACATTGTAGAAAATTAAGACAATTGGCCACATGTTGAACGACATAATTTTCGAAAGAATCTTGAGCAAACAGAAGTGCATTGAAACAAACTTCTACAATTAGCTTTTCCCTAAACTTCCCAGTCGAGTGGGCAATGCACTGATTCAAAACACAGCATCCACATCGATGGGTTGCAATCTCAACACAATACTTTGTAGCATCAATAAAAAGAAACTTGTTGTAGTTGTGCCCAAGGCACCTCAAGCAACACTGCAAGACATGATTTTCGTTGACATCTTTTGTAAGATCAAGGAAACCTGGTTCAAGTCCCACTGTAAGTGACGTAATCTGCTGCTTTGTTTTGAGACTCTTTATCAGTTTCTACATTGGGCATGTGTCATGTGTGTCCGAACAAATTTTAAAAAGCACCCAAGGATCATCAGTCACCATACGAACAATCTGCATTTTCTGATCTTCAGTGCAGACATCTATCAATTTCTGAATAAGGCAATTACCGAAAGGACTTATCATAAGTTCAACAACATGATCAATAATCTCATGAAATATCAATTGCACTTCTTGAGGACTCCCTTCTTTTACTTGTTTCTATAAAAACTGGCATCCTAGTTGATCCTTGGCCATATAATAAATACCCCCTTTAAGCTCTAGAAGTGAGCCATATGATGGTACTGTAGGCGATGGGTTAGAAAGCAGACTTGAATCCTCGTTAGAAACTCCTCCAGAATGGTTTTGATTACTTAATTTTTTTATTTCCTTATCTTCCCTCCGTTTATTAGAAGGCTTTTCCTTTAGTTTCCCATCCTCAGAAGAACAATTAACTCTCTTCTTCTTCTCTTTCTTCTCACTACACTCACCTTCACTAATCCGCTTCTTCTCCGACTTACTAACCTTCACCTTCTCATCCCGAGACGAAGATTGAGACATCACCAGATCCTCCGAATCATTAAAATTCACACTCTTCGAACCTTCCAAATCCTCCAATTTCTTAAAATTAACAGAAGCAAGCGGACCTGAACCCAATTTCTCATCCTGAGACTTCAAAACCATCACATCCTTCGAATCATCCAACTCCCCACTTCTCAAACCTTCCAACAACATCAGATCATCCTCATCATTATGAAATCCCTTTATAAGCAACTCACAGTTATATCCATCAAACACTTGTGTTCCATTTACATTATTCTTCACATTAACACCAAATTTTCCAAAAAAATTACCATATTCATTCTCGTGAAGGTTATAAACCATTTCCTTATCATTCTTACTGTGTTTATTGCACAAAATTGGTGTCAAATCCCTCTCAGTTGACTCGACATGAAAAATAACAGAGGTAGGAATATGGACACCGTATAACTTCACAGGAATTTCGTCAAAGATATGAGGGGCATATATTTCAGGTTGTGACACTTTTAACTGTTTCAGATCCTCACTGCCATCATTAACTATTTTCTCTACTTTACACAAATCAGCCAGACTATCAACAACCAAAATAGGAGTAGGTGTATTAGAAGACTGATTTACCTGATTTGTGGACAACTCCCTTGATTGAGAATCCTCTCCACCCCCTCTATCAACATTCCCAACCCACTTTTTCTCAAATAGCTTTAGCATATTTGCGTAGATCTTCCCCATCTTCTCAAGGTTTTGAATCATTTTAGTGAGTTTATCCTCCATCTGGTGACCCTTCTCCTCAAAATCTTTGGCAATCGACATCGATAATGATTCAGGACTTTCATCAAACACCATGGGGGACTTCTCATCTGGGCGAGAACTGCCTTCCTCTGTTTCATCACCATTCTCCTCGACTCGATTTGGGAGATTTGCAACTCCATTCTTCTCCGCAATTAACCTACTAATCTGAGCAAGTCTCGCATCCAGCTGAGTTACCTTATCATCCAAGTGGTGTAAATAACCCTTCGTAACATCAGAAATCAGCATCGGAGTGAAAGGTACAAAAGGTGTGTAAGTAGTGGTATAGACTTGATGCGGTGGTTCAACAAAGTGAAAAAGATATGGAGGCGTCGAAGGTGCTGTGTATTGAAGTGGAGGTGTTGGAGATGGTGTCGTGTACGGATACGAATAGTAGAAATTAGGGTTATGAAATGGTGGAGCTGAAGGATATGAAGTGGTGGGGAAACCGGTAACAGGGCTCGCCATGTCCGAGAAATAGTTGGCTCTGATACCATTTGTCATGATTTTGATAGGATTTTTTGGGGTTTTTTTTATAAAATTAAGCTAAGAACAAAAAAGTAAAAGCAGGAAAGAAATGCAAGAAAATAAATGATAAAATAAACTCATATCATTTCATTCATAGTCATAATATGAAGAAGGAAGTACATTAATATACTCTGGAGACTACATTATTGGGCCGAACCCAAAACCTATTAACCAAACTACATTCGGCCCAATCTTTATATCTGGCGCAACTCAGCTGAAATTGTGACAAAAAGTTACATAAGAAAATTCCGGTGGGTGACTGAAACCAAAGATAATTCCGGTTGGGCAGATGGGCAGCATCGTGAGCCGTGCAGCTGTTAAGGACGATACCACCTGTTGTTCGGTTACTACTCATGTTCCAGAGGATCTAGTAAAAAGTGAGATTCTAACGAGACTACCAGTGATATCAATTGTGAGATTCCGATGTGTTTGCAAATCCTGGAAAAGTTTACTGTCGGGCCAAGACCCTGATTTTGTCCAATTACATCTCACTCGTAACTCTACCAATTCCCTGATTGCTAGGTGTATGCCTCAACACCCTTTATTTTCAAGATTTGTGGACTTGGGTGGTTCTGTCAATGGCTTAGTCTGTGTTTATTATTACAATTTCTTTGAAAGTTTAATCCAATCTATTGGCTTATGGAATCCTGCTATCAATTACTACAAGGATATTCCTCTTCCTCCTTGTTCCAACTCTGTTCCATATAATTGTGTTTATTTCGGCATCGGTTTTGATCCCATTCCTAATGATTATAAAGTCATGTACATTACCAAAATATTTGATGGCGGATTAGTAGCTCATGTGTACTCTTGTAATTCTGATTCTTGGGGTATCAAGTCTGTCACTTCTACTTTCGTAGCACAATCTCTGTCCATAGCACAATCTCTGTCCATTAAGTGTCGTACGGTTGTCCACGGTCGTCCTTATTGGTGTACTAAGGATCCGAATTGTCCTCAACGTTTTAGTGTCATGTTCTTCCATGTCCAAGATGAGGTTTTTAGGTTGTTGCCTGCCCTTGATGTTTGCTACCATTACGAACAAAGCAGTGTTTTGGTGAATTTCAGAGATTCTCTTGCTTTCATGTTCACTGATTCTGTTCCCCGCACTACTTCCAGATCAGTGGATGTTTATGTTTTTGATGAAAAATGTCATCTTTGGACCAAGAACTACACAATAGGACCAATCACTATACCAAAATCTATGAGCTTACTCCATTGCTTTAGGAATGGTGATCTATTTTTTAGCTGTGGCAAGTATGTCAAAGTAGTTGCTTTCAATCCTCAAACCCATGCTGTCAATAGGTTTGCAAGTGGTATGTATCTCTGTGATTATTTATCTGTCCTCTTTTCATATGGCTGCGGTTACACAGAGAGTCTAGTTTCAGTCAAGGGAATGAGCCTGTTGCATGTTCCGAAAGCTGCAACAGATATTATAGTTATTGAAAAAGTGTTTTGATATTTGGTGACTTGTTTTTTTTTTTTTTTGTTATTCAAGTGGATGAACAAGTTCAAACCGGAGAGTAATGGATTTTATTTTGCCATTGTATTATAATGATAT
Source organism: Kitagawia praeruptora (assembly GCA_037693485.1). Lineage (NCBI taxonomy): Eukaryota > Viridiplantae > Streptophyta > Magnoliopsida > Apiales > Apiaceae > Kitagawia > Kitagawia praeruptora. The sequence goes on along the minus strand of CM075348.1, from coordinate 1,622,515 downwards.
TGATCTTTCAATTCCTTATGTAGCTTAGTGAAAGTGATTGCAATTCTATAGCAATTTTAGATGTTAGTATATTTTGTTTTATGTGCATCTATAACAAACCAGATTGAGTCGTGTCATTTTGTCTACATGATAAGTGGTTGCTGATCTGCTTAATTATTGTGAAGCTTACAAAAAGTGATCAAGCATCTCAGAGTTGATTGTCAGTTTTTAAGGGATTATGTTGAGTCCAATTTTATCAACGTTATTCATGTCCAGTCCTATGTCCAGCCTGCAGATCTTATGACCAAGTCTTTAGGATCTGATCATCATAGTTTCTTCTCTCAAGCTTGGTCTGGTGATCTGGTCTATTGATATTAAATATGTAAAATTTTAGTGTTAGTCTTGCCGAGCTGTAACTCTGTTAGTTTGTTAGTCTGTTGTAGTTAGACTATATACTGAGAGTCTGAGACAGGTAGGTAGTGGTAAAATGTAATTCGTTGTAGTGTTCCCAATCAGTAGTCCATCCGTTCGATAATATGCCAACAATGATTTAGTGTACACTTAATTTCAGCTTCATATCCCCTTTGAAGTTGGAACAATTTTAAAATCAGGTATTTTCTCATCAAACCTTTTCATTTTTTGGTAAAATTTTCGGTGTATGCTAATATTTACATGAGTTGTATGTGAGTTTTCTGCATTCTTAATCATGATTGCTGTGACACTAGAATTGCATGGTGCTTTATTAAATATTAGGCAGCATTCATAAGATAAATGAAAATGAAGACTATTCTATCATGGGAAAAAGGTATTTCAACCAATGTTTAAGGTATATTTGGCCATGTGTTGTCTCTGGTTATTATATTAACAAACCCATCTCTTTCCAACTACATATATGCCAACATATGTAAATTTGTTGCAGTCAATTTTTTTTGCAAAGCTAATAGATTTAACACTTAACAGCTTTATTAGTGATCCTGAGCCACAGGCTAAATTGCTATAAATGAAACACTGGAATATCTACAATGCACATTATATCCAAAGAGAGAGAATTGTAGATTACCACTTAATCCTTTGTGTAAGCATGTTCTTTTTGCCCCCTTTGAAGTGAATTTGCTTGGTGGATTATGCTTACTTACACAAGTAGGAATGACAAATTTTCTTTTATATTATCCTGGCAGCTTTGGGCTTTTCCCATTGGTGCTTTTCTTTAGTAGCTCTCTTTCTCTGCATATGTGATGTAAATAAAGTGGATAAGATGATAACTATTATTTAGTTGAAAGTAGAATAGTAGATTGAGAGTGATGCATCATTGTTTGGATGAGCAATTTTATTCTACGTCATCATCCATGAGTCCATGACAGAACCATTTCAGCCAGTGTCAAAACCCTACTCCTACAATGTGTACGTGTATATTAATATATTATCGGTTTATTACTGCAACTCATCCGGTGCTTCTGACCTTCCACGTTGCTCTAAAGTCTAATCTTAATAACCCCATAAACGTCAAATCAATGAAAGGGGGTGACAGGGAGTCAGGGCGTTCGTTGGTGTGGAAGTTGGTAGAACTAAAGGAGGCAGAAGCTGGAGGATTTCCGAATTGATAGAGAATATGTCATGCAATTTTACCCTTCTCCGTATTGGTGTGTGTATATCGATATCTTTAAAACAGTTTTATTTTTTTCTATAACTCCATCTGCCTAACATAATCTCCGGATTCTCACTTCATTACTATTCTCTTAACTGGTATACAGGTCTGAGACTCCACTACCTAATGGCAGAGCAAGGGAAGCTGCTGCAACACGGCCCCTCTGCATGTACTTTCTTTTTTTTGCTAAATGAAACCCTCTGCATGTACTTTCTTCTAATATATGGTAAATTTAGTCAAGAATGCTTCTTTTGGTCCCTATTGTCAAATTAATTGCAAGTGATTATCTAAGATTCTAATTTGTGTGGTGAATTAATTATTGATCTACTATTATTATGTACTTATACAGGATTCTAAGAAATTCTTCACATTAGATATAACAAGCAATACTATAAATGAGTATGATGTGTGCATAGTATGTATATACATGTACTTACTGGGGCTTGTTACTATATCTTTAAAGTGACAGAAATAAATTTTTAGATGTGTTGCGCCTATCGGCATCTAATTTAATGTTTTTTTGATCTTTTGTTGCAAAGAAATAAGAACTTCTATAAAAAGCTTATGTTTTTCGTATTTTTCAAAAACTTCTAAATAAAAACTTATATTATATTATTATTTGTATTTTCTGGGAAGTGTAATATTATGACTTTAGCCTTCATTATAGTAAACTGAGCTTGACGGTTTTGAAACACAACTTAGCAAGGTAATGTCTTCAACATCTGACAATTGAGGACTGGCAAGTGCACTTGTCAGAGGATCATTTGTTTTTGACAATTTTGTACTTCTCCAATTATAGAGAGTCATATTTACTAGCACTGTATTTGTGATACCAGATAAAATGAGCCTCGGGAGTCGGAGATCAACATCCGACAATTGAGCCTCGGGAGTCGGAGATCTCTGTTACTGACTTGCTTTCATTGCAATTCAGTACAGCTCAGCTTTTGTCTGTATTGTTCCTATCTGCTCTTTGCTCTGTAAGTTGTACTTCTTGAATGTTTCTAAAAAACTTTTATCTGTTGGTAAATATTGGTTCTTTATCTAGCTATGTGATGACAGAAAGGACTCAAACATCAGAAATAGAAAGAGAGATGGTGAAGATGATGACAGCCAGTAGTTCACAATCCATTCTCATAACTTCTTTTACAGTTTAATGGAACCTTATCTGATTGATTCTTTGCTACCACCTCCCACTTATTAGGAAGTATATTTACTCACTAACTTCAGCTATCAACTCACATCACCATCTTAATTTGCCACCAGAATTATCAAAAATTATTTCAGGTGTTGCAGTTGTTTTTTTTGTAAAACAATAAACTCTTTAATCTGATCCCTTGATGGCAAAGAAGTTAATCTGGAAAATTCCTAACAAGTGCCCTACGGCTGGTCTTCAACTAAAATGCACCAGATATCTTGGACTGGTATGTGTCTCATTGATGCTATTTCACTGTTAAGATGGTTATGATTTTTGAAATGAGACATGAAGGGGAATAGAAAAGGCTAAAATCTTTAATTCTATGTATGATATGTACACAAAATCTAAAGAGCATAAAAGAAATATATTTGAATTTGATGAGTGAGTTAGAGAGAGAGAGAGAGAGAGAGGGAGGGAGGGAGGTGATGCGGAACAAGGAATAATTAAATTACTTTATATATATTTTACATTATTATTTAGATTTAAAGTGATTATAATTGATTCAGTAGTTTAGTTATTTTAGGTAAATTTATATGAAGATTCTAGATTATTCTAATAGAATAATAGAAGGATTTGTTTCCTTCAATCAATTATGGTAGTAGATATTTAAAGATTTAGTTTTCTTAGGAAATTACTTGGCTCCCAAGTAATTAATCATCTATATAAACTCTTGTAATCCTTCATTATAGAATAGACTTTGATTGATTATTGAATTGAGAATTGTTTCTCTCTTGTTATGGGTTGTGATCCATGATCTTCTCTTCTGCGGTTGAGAAAACCTAGGGGTAGCGGTTCTTCTTCGGTTGGATCACCTTAGGGTGTGGATTTTCTGCGGTTAATCCACACAATTATCTATCCTTTTACTTGTTTTCAACCCCTGTCCTACATCAGGAGGGATTGATTAGAATTTGAGCTGATTATAAGAGAACTCTTAATTATATAATGCTTCGATCCATAATGCATTTGCAGAGAGAGAGAGAGAGAGAGAGAGAGAAAGAGATTAGAAGAGCAAGTAAAACTTGTATACGAGCAAAGTAGGAAGCCTTCGAGTACAGAGGAGGGCTCGAAATGGACATTTCATAGTTTCAAGGATCGCGGGTTGATCGGGTACGTGGGACTTTAGTTTGTATGAATCAGGTATGATGAGTCATGAATCGGGTTCGCAAAGCATGTGACTTAGGCTTATTGAAGTGAATGACGCCGTTGATAGTGGGCGAGACCGAGAAATACTATAGCAAATTTTTGCCCATAACAGTTAGATTTTATTGTCAATTTTGTTGTTTGCATTGAGATGGTTTGTGCACACAAACAGCAAAAGGCTGAAATAATTTTTAATTTAGGCAAATCTGTACTTGACATTATTGACAAATGCCCTATTCGGCCGGATTTACCAAGTCAATATCAATGTATTACACACTAAGAGTGACATTGTTATCCTTGCCGACATGGACAGAAAACTTTTTACAGCTTTTCTGCTATGGCCCCACAATTGACTTATTCAAGAAGGAAGACTGGAAAATGGCAAGGAGGGAATAACAGAAGAATGGAAGGGGCAAAAGAGTAACTGCACTGGACAACATAAAAGGATAGAGAAAATGGGAATTAGGGCATCGTGTTATTGTGAAGTAAATTGGGGGAAATTGGGAGAGAGCCGCCTCTCGAAAGCGGTAGATGCTTGTAATAGTTTGTAGGTTCTTTTGGGAAGACAGTACTATTATTAGTATTATTAATCAGTAAGCCCTTGTAATAGAATCAGCTCTTGAGATTATCATTTCGTTTCTTGAATTATTGTGGTGGTATTTATATTGTGTTCATCGAGTCTCTAGCATTTTCTTGATTGAAAATGCTAAACATCATAAACTGATGTACCACAATGTCTGCGGCCTCAGCTCTGAAGTTATCAAAGGGGTCCGGAAAGCTTTTATTGGATCCCATTCAAGAATATAATTTTCTCCATTTGAAGAAGGGAGAATAACATTATAAATCCCCGATTATTATAAGAAGCTGCTTCTTATTCGAACTACTTATGAAGATGTCAGTAGAGACTAGAGATCAAGTCATAGGTGAAAGAACATGTCACGACGCTGGCTCTTGATTGGAAAGCAAAGTTAAGGACTGCTTAGGAATCTAGTGGTTCTTGCATTTTTTTGCTGCCAACGGCCCATGGTCTTAATTCGAATTTTGACCTGAGTGAGCTTTAGAGGCTCTTTGAAACTGTGTCATGCAAAACAAGTCAAGGGAAAGGTTATCTATGCCTGTGGCCTCTTATCTATTCAATAGCACTTGGAGACCTCACTGGAATCAGGAAACACTACTCTCATAAGCATGGTGAGAAGATGTACAAGTGTGACAAGTACTCTAAGAGATTCAATGTGCAATCTGATTGGGAAGCTCATTCGAGAACCTGTGGAACAAGAGAATGTAGATGTCACCAGGGCACTCCCTTCTCGAGGTAAGATTTTTGAAATTAACTCGTAATTTATTCATGACAGTGAATATGGTTTAATCGCTATTAAATATAATTTGGTATTATTTAATGAACTTCAAACAATTACTTGTGTAGGTTAGTGAGAGCACAATAAAACAAGATATATTCATTTGGATTTTACTGGAGGTCAGTACTATTTACGGAGCCACTGATTACACGTATTTATTCTCATGAGGCCAAGTTGACCTTTAGTTAGACAAATGAAGTACCGTCTCTAATACTTCCTGTGTTTGTTGCCTTTATTAGTAATTTGCATTTGGCAACTATTTGTCGCCTTTAATATCTGGCAACTATTGTTTCTTGATATTCAGCATATCATTCTTATGTATAAGTGACATCTGTTTATCCTGCTTAGGTCTTCTACTCTATTTGAACCGTTTGCTCTTAATTATGAGGATGATAGTAGACCAAGTGTCTCTTAGGCTGCTTATACTGCTTGGTTAGCTTTACTGGAAGAAAACCGCAGCTGTTATAATAAAATTTGCTCTGTCAATCTAATGGAAGATTTATATTTCTTTATGGAAAGAATTAAAATAGTGGCACCAACAGCATAATCTGAGCTTTGATATAAGGCGGCACGGGTACTAATTCTTATAATCAATGATAAATAGGATAAAAACTCAGATGAAGATTACAATTACCAGATAAGGCATGTCCACTACATAAAATCTAAAAAATTTAGCTCCAGTTGCTTAATTATATACCTTCCATGTGGAACTCTGATGAAAATTTGGAACGATAATTTCTGTAAATTGTGTGCTATAAGGCAGACGCACTCAGTTTCTGGCCGGGAGTCAGAGGATCCATAGTACCCGCAGCCCCCCGGACTTCATATTCATCATTTTTTAAAGCGGGGGGAAGGGATCTTTTTTCTGCAACGGAAAAAACGTAGCAGATTTGACTTGTCGTGCTAGGTCACTGACAGACCCCTTATTTGACCCCAAGAATGGATTGGATCGAAACGACTTTTCTGTCGAAGCCCTTTTTTTCTGTATTAATTTTTGACCGCGCGGAATCTCCATAGCCAATTTTCCATTTTTTATTATGAAATCAGAAGGTGCCGCCTTTGGTACTTGCTTCTCGTATGTGGGAAAGTTTAAGGGGGCTGTATTGAACATCTCACTGTGGTACGCGACCACTCGGCCGTCTTGCCATAACACGGCTCCCAAAGCATGAGCAGAAGCGTCCGTCTTGATTTCGAACGGCTTCTGAACGTCTGGCATGGCAAGAACCGGATCATTTGCTTACATTGATCAATTTTCATCCTGTAGAATATTTTGGAATTGTAGATACCATGTTTCTGTCTCCGCAACAAAAAGGTAGTGGCATTTGGAATATACCTTTGCAGCTTAATGACCTAATCCCCAACACCAGTGGGAACAGCAGATACATTTCCTACAGCAGCAATAGATGATGGCTAGGTACAACCTTGTGAAAACAGTTGAATGCACGGCATGGATTAGACCCGCCCATGTAGGCACCACAGGTTGTTTAATGAGATACTGCTTTAGGCAAATGGAAAGTAAAATCATAATTCCTAGGTTTTATTGATAGTGGAAGTTTTTGGCTTCTCGGATAATTATTGACATCTATTTTTTTTTTTTTGTCATAAAGTTGATAATCATTTCGGTTCCAAAGTTCCAAATGACTTCAAACAAATATTTTTATTTTAATGTAGATTTGTCTCCAAATGCAGTAACATTTATTTACCATTTAACACCTCCTTCAAGAAAAAGGAGGATGCTGATTTGTTTAGGAAGATTACTGCTGATCATTATATGCATTCAGCAGTTATAGAATGCTATGAGACACTAAGGGAGGTGCTATATGGCCTTCTCGAAGATCAAGTAGATAAGATGTAAGTCAGATCACACTCCCTTTGCAAGTTTTTTTTTAAACTTTTGATGGCAAATCTTCAGATATTAAAATAAGTAATAACCATGCCCAATGAATACTATCTGGGATTGTTCTTTTTACCTAGTGTCTATTATGGGGCTGTTTGGGTGGCTTTATAAGCCAGCTTATTCGATTTTAAGTCCAGTCCAGCTTATTTACAAGTGTTTGCCTACCAACTTATTTTACTGACTTATGATCTTATAAGTTCATAAATTGAAAGTTAGAAAGTCTCAACATTCATCTTATTTCTCTTAACTTATTTCTTAATACACGTGATATATAATATTCTTCAAATCTTCAAAATCATATATCTTTTGATCCGTTCATTAAAAAATTGATATTTATATATCAAATTTCTCTACTCATCGAGATCTATCCATTGATATCCATTATTATATATTAAAATACAAATATTTTGAAATTAATAAAAAAAAGTTAACTTATAAGTTCTGATTTACCAAACACTCTACTGATTTATAAGTTCTGATTTACCAAACACTTTACTGATTTATAATTTCTGATTTACTTATCACTTATAGTCAACTTATGGGCTTAAAGTCATAAGTTACTCTTTTTAAGCTAAGCCAAACGGGCACTATATTTAAATCATGATCTATTTTGCACTTCTTTCATTCTCCAGTGACATTAAATTAGAATAAAATATTATTTGACATTGATAATAGTCAACAATCAAATACAATGTTATGTCACTAAGCATTCTTATTACTATTGTAGATTTGTGTTCAATCAATACAAATCTCATAAAGTGACAAGATTATTAGGCAGATATGCCGTGAAGTAGATGTTAGCATACAACAGCGGAGATTCTTAAATGAATTTAGGATGAGTGGTTTGCCTTTGCTGAATGATAATTTAGAAAAGTTCTTTAATCTTCTGGTAATGTGTTACTCTCAACATAATTTATAATAACTGTAATTTTGTTTATCTCAATCATGGAACCGAAGAGCAAGGAGCTTTCTTTTTACTAGTTCATACTTAATCACATATGCAGCTAGAAGATTATGACGATGTCGAGCAACACAAATTTACAATCATTAACGTACTCCAAGATATTATGGAGATTATTACGCAAGATGTTATGAACAGCGGACACGAGTGAGTTCAACTTTTGATGAAACACATCCTTATGTACATTTACCTATTTAATCTTGCTTTAGAATGAGTTCGAATATCCTAACTTCCTTTGTCATCACAGAATTCTTGAAAAGTCTCATCTGGACCAAATGGATAATCAAGATAGCAAAAAGGAAAAGTTTGAGAGTATCGATATTCGCCTCACTCATAATCGATCCTGGAGAGAGAAGGTTTTTGCTCAGACTATTGTCCTAGTTGATACAGGATCATTTCTGTCTATTTTTTCTTCATGTTCTTACAGGTTGATATAGGATTATTTATGTCTGTTTTGTCTTCATGTTCTTCCAGGTTGGTAGACTTCATTTGCTTCTCACTGTCAAGGAATCAGCCATTAATGTGCCTATGAATATAGAAGCTCGTCGTCGCATCACTTTCTTTACAAATTCCATATACATGAATATGCCAAGTGCTCCAAAAGTTCGTGACATGCTCTCTTTTAGGTCAGTTCTTCTTAATCCGTGTTTTATATCCTTATTTTTTGCACAATCATTTTCACAGCCCACTAATCATGCATTTCATGCTTTGCATTTTAATAATGTCAAATGCCCATAAACAAGTCCAGTATTTTAGAACAGAGGATGGAATTTTATTTGTGGGTGTGCTTTACACTGGATATATATGAAAGCCACTGGCTTTTAGTGTTCTTAATTTTTTGCCATTGTATATGAATTCCCACTCCTATTCTTGTTCACCTATAAACTGAACCTCTGTGAAGCAATATTTGAGTATGTTAGATCCAACACTCAAGGCCGACTCTTTATGATTGTTATTTTTTGGCACAAGGTTGCAGATATGTTATCACTTTTAGATATATCTATCGAGGCCCAATTTTAGACTTGTCGTTCTTATCGGGAGTACTCTCGCTCTTCCCATCATAGGTTGACTAATGGCCATTTGTGTAGCATCATAATGTTCTTAATACTTCGAAAGCATGAGAACGGAATACTAGTATCACTTATTAAAACTCACCAATTTTTGTTAGCGATTATTTATATAGGTAGAATGAAATGCAATAGTGCATGCATGTGGAAGAATGTTGCACTTAGATTTTTGCCAACAGACGAAACCTGGATACATTCTTGTTTCATCTTTCTATTTTTGTGATCTTTTACTGTCTAGGCCATTGTATGTATCAGTTTTTTCAATAGAGAAACTTCTATGCCTTTAAAAGGACCAGCTGAACTCGCAGCTCAAGTAAAATCTTTGCATGAATGAAATCAACAACTTGACTGGATAACCTAGCAGCTTGATTAATATCTTCAGATGTCCCAAAGATTCTCAATAATTCTTTGAATAGACCTAAACTTTGTCTCTTCACTGGAAATGCTGTGACCTAAGTTAACGAGTTCAAGGTTTTGTCAAGTATCTATGAATGGTTCCTTGTGTTTTAAGTTCTGAAAGTTTTGGATCCTCATAACATCTATATCTTTTATAAGACTGATCACTTAAATGTAAGTGGCTTAATTATTTTCCTGGAACTACATATTATTGACATCCTTTGGTTTACGTTCTAAATGGAAAGCATGTAACTTATATTCTTACTGAAGAGCTAAAGTAGCAACCAACCATTGTTCTCTTTTACCATCTCCACTGATCTGAAAGTTTCATATCCTTTAATCCATGCATAGTACTTAAATTACCATGATTTGCTATATGGAAATAAAAGCTTCTATGAACCTTATGTATTAAAGTCACTCTTAGTGGATGAAACTTCATTTAAAGTAAGTTTTGGACTAAAGTATAAACATGGTAATGCTATGTATGGAAGGTGAATATAAAGATACAATGTACTCAGAGTTGGCTCATGATCATACAGATACAACTGTTACTGTACACATATACTAGTCCTATGAATTGGCTGTTGATGATTTATCTGACTGGTGAAAAATAAATATTGCTGATTCCAACTTCGTGGCGTTTCACTTGCTTAGGCATCAAGTAGAAGTTTGCAAAAACAAACTAGAATTTGTAATTACATTATATCTGATTATAATCGCCATTCCGGTATCTACTATTAACTCAAGTTTTACTGTTTTTGTGATTTGGTATCAGTGTTTTGACTCCGTATTACAAGGTTGATGTCCTTTATTCAGAGGAAGAGCTTAATAAGGAAAATGAAGATGGAATATCAATTTTGTTTTACCTTCAGAAAAAATATCCAGGTGCAGAAATTTAAATGTTTGGTCATAATCCTTTTATCTAGATAAGCACTGCTCTTAAGTGGACTGTTTTGTCTGAAAAAACTAGATGAATGGAGGAATTTTGAGGATCGCATCAAAGATCCAAAACTTGGATATTCTCAAAAAGATATGGCTGAGTTAACACGCCAATGGGTTTCATACAGGGGCCAGACACTTTCAAGAACAGGTACAGAAACAGCAACTGTTTCACATCATATTTTCTGGTATTTGGCATCAGGAAAGCTTTTAACTTTGACAGGAATTTAATATATATGTTGCAGTGAGAGGAATGATGTATTACAAGGAAGCTCTCGAACTTCAATGCTTCTTAGATTTTGCCGGGGATAATGGTTAGTGTTTCTGTCAAAAGAAAACATTGCGCTTACAGCCAATAATTGGTTTCACCTCTTCGTTTATCTTATTTCACCTCTTCTTTTATCTAATGATTCCACGTGAACGTGTATTTCCTAAACACTACTCATGTTATTGCAGCTATTTTCGGAGGCTATCGGACTATTGATATGAATGAACATAAAAATCTCAAGGAACATGCCCAAGCTTTGGCCGATTTGAAATTTATCTTGTCAGGTTTATGGTGCGCAGAAAAAGTCCAGTGATGGTCGAGATCACAGTTGTTACTCCAACATTTTGAATCTCATGCTTACGTGGGTCATAATGCTACTATCTTTGCCACTGTTGCCAGTGACATGTTTAAAATTTGATGGGTACTTATATTCCATTACAACTTTCAGGTATCCATCTTTGTGTGTTGCATAGATCGACAAAGAGAGGAACCTCTTGATGGAAAATCTAAGAAAGTATACTACTCTGTTCTTGTGAAGGGTGGGGAGAAGTTAGATGAGGTGAGTCATAAACTATGAGACATTATACAGTAAAGGGCTTGAGTATCAGTTCAGTAAAATGAATTGTGATATAGTTTATGATGATGTTTTAGTGGCTACTTGATTAAAGATTTCCTATGCTTATTCTGATTTCTGATATTGCTGTGAAATTATGAAATATATCGAATCAAGCTTCCTGGTTCTCCTACTGAAATAGGTGAAGGGAAACCTGAAAATCAAAATCATGCCATCATATTCACACGTGGGGAAGCCCAACAAGCCATTCTGAGCATGAGCCGAAACCTTGTAGCACAATGAAACACACAAGTCATCAACGTTTAGATGATGGCCGTCGATCTTTGAGTTCTCCAGGTGCCGACCGACATATGATCTTAAGCACCATTGAGCATGCAAAAGACTATGTCACAGAGGACGAACTGAAGAGCATAGTGAAAAGTTGTTGCGGCCATCATTCAACAGACAAAGTTGGATGTACATCACCGAGCAATGTTAATTATCCAAAGTTTTGAAGCAAGGCATGTTGAGGGTTGCTGTAAGACTTTTAGGAAGGAGTGTTGCGACAAGGCTCCACTCTTTGGATTGGCTATAGGAGGAGAAAATGAAATGCATGACATGTCATGTGTTGAGTAGGCTTGCTTTATTTCTTTAAAGAAAACATTAGAAATGACAGAATCAATATATTCGAGTACCAAAGCTGGTGTTTATTCTTTTCTTTTATTCTTCCTGCAATACTCATGTACACACATACATAATAGGTTCCTTGTAATCTTTTTCGCCAATTAAAAAACATAGGTTGAGTAGAGGGCTGAGATGTCTTCAATGAGTGGATCTTTTGAGTCAGTGCAGCGAGTTGAGATGATAATAGAGAATATGCATCCACTTCAAGTTTACCCCCTTTCTTGGTTGCTCTCGGATTACTGAAGTGATTGGCAGCCAAATTTGAGAGAAAAGCATGTGCATCATCAACTCCTTTATCCAGAAATACACCACCTGCAGCGTTATCAACCATACCTTTTGTCTCAGGATCAAGACCATTGTAGAAGCGTTTAAGCATAAACCACTTCTCAAGACCATGGTGAGGGCATGCACGTTGATAATCCTTGAATCTGTCCCAAGCATCCCGTAGAGATTCACCATAATCTTGCTTAAAACCCATCATCTTGTCGATCAAATCGTCGGTTCTGTTAGGAGGGAAGAACTCAGTTAAGAAGGCTTGAGCAATCTCATCCCACTTGGTCAATTCAATATCGTTCAACCACTTTTGAGCTTTATCACGAAGAGAGAAACCGAACAACATGACTTTCAACTGGTCTGGAGTGACTCCCTGATGTTTAATTGTAGAACAGAGCTGTTGAAACCGTTGCAGATGATTTGTAGGGTCTTCAGAGGCAAGCCCAGCAAATTGATTTTGTTGGATCATAGTGAGCAAAGCAGGCTTGATCTCGAAATTTGCTGCTTGAATTGCTGGCATAGCAAGGCCAGTAGGTACCCCACTCGGAGAGGGCTGTGAGTAATTCTTCAAAGATTTGGGAGGAAGGTCCGCCATCTCAATCTTTGGTTCAGATATCCTTTGCTGCTTCTCTTTCCTTTGTTGATCTATGTATTGTTGACAAGTAATTCCAGAATCTGGACTAAGAGGAGTTGTATCATCTTTCGCTTGATCTACTTTCGTTTGAGACCTGGTCTTGGGCATCAACAACTAAACAAGGAAAAGCAGTAAGATCGGTCTCAGTTGGAACAAGAGTTCCAAAGAGACAAGAGAAACAATCTAAAACAATCAAACTAAAATTATAGAAACTAGGCGTCTCCCCGGCAGCGGCGCCAAAAACTTGATGTGTCAAATTATACCTAATCGCAAGCGCACGGTATCAATTGTAGTAGATACTAGCAAATACGGGTCGAATCCTCAAGGAGACAGTTTCAGTTTCAATTCAATTGCTATCAATTGTTTCTAGTCAAAACGATTGTTTGAGAATTTTATTAACTACTAAAACAAATTTAACAAAGTTTTAAATCAATTAATTAAGGGATCTAGGGCAATTCAGGTTCACCATGTTTACACCAAACAAATCACAAAAGTATAGCTTTTCAATGGGATTAAGTAATTAAAGCAATGGTTAATCTTTCTCAAGCATTAACGCTCTCAGAATATCTAATGATGTTCTCACACTCACCTTCAATTCTGCTAATTGTATGTAAGCCTCTAGTAGTAAAATCTCTCGATCTATTACTCCTATTGCAATCAATTAATCCATGATATTACGCAATTACACAAATTAAGAATTAGAACATATCAATCAGAATTACTCTTTACCCATCAATCTACTAATCAAATTAAACCCAAATCATGGTGCAAACATGGCTCCCCTTAATACCCTAGAATTAAACTACTCACTCATGGTAGAATAAAAACTAATAATAATAATCAAGAAAGCCATAATAAACATGTACTAATAAACAAGATGAGATAAAGGGTACCTTAAACTTTGTATAAACGAAGAACAATAAAGATCCAAATTAAACCAAGTGCTTACAAAGGAGGAGATGAAGAGAGAAAAACCAAAACCCTAGCTTATGTAAAAATACGTATGTATATGTCTCTCTCCCCCTCTTTCCACGTTTTCTCTTCCTTTTATAATAAAACCCCTTAATAAAATCTGATATCTATCTCCTAATAAAAGTATTTTTAATATCTTAATCAATTTACAAAAAGATATCCATAATTGAATAGGATTTTCTTGTAAAATTCGTCACTTCTTTTTCTCCTATGTTTCTGGGCTCTTCCAGTTGGATTTTGCTTACTGGACCACCTCTGAATTAAAGAAAATTCCACAAGCTTCGCGTGGACAGTAAGATCGTCAAATTCTGACTTCTGGAACTCAAGATATGGCCCAAACAGTGCAGGCAGCCCGTGTAGCCCAATAATACGAATTTTCTCCTATTTTATCTCCAAAATAGCTCTTTTTGCTCCAAATCCTTCCAAGTTATGAATTCTTTATTTCCTACAATAAAACAATCAAATATATTAAATAAAAATCCAAATCAATGCAACACAATAAATATGAGAATAAAATCATCTAAAATATATATAAAAATATACTCTATCAAGCACTAAATATCAATATCAACAAACATTAAACACAGAATTAGATCCCGCGGAAGAACAAACCTAAACATTAAACATAGCAGAAGTTTGTTAAATAATCTTACCTGTCAGTGAAGGTGCCTTGAAACTAATAACGAAACCAGGAAGTAGGTGAGCATCATGGTAGTATGTAACAACTCACACAATAATCTACTTCCGTTCTTCCAAATTATCCACCCATTTTTAATTTCCTTAGTTTTTGGAAAGCGTTAACCAACAAAATACGCTCAGGTTATAAAAGAGGTGTAGGAAATTCAATTGTAATAATACAAAATATGCGCTTATTTTTATTATTTTGGTTTTAAGAGGGATGATAGTTATTGTGTAGCAATGTAAAACTTGTGCCCTTCTTTCTTATATCAGACGCCTCAGATTTCCGTCACTCCTGAGTCGTGAGTTAGTCATTTCATTTAGAACTTACACAAAAATCCTCAATTAGGAGATAACAATAACCAAAACTGATTTCACAACTCTTGTAGTTTGTGATAATTCATTATAGCAAAGTTGTTTATCTTAAATTAGGAGGTTCGCAATACAACGCAACAAAACAAGCTAAAATGCCATGATAAAGGAAAATACAAGTTGATCTAGTGATACTTTCAACTTTCCCTTATTTGTGTTCTCTTCAACGTCAACTTAAAGCTTGTTGTTGTACCAGAAGACACCTTTATTCTTGCCGCTCTCATCAGGCTCAACGTACATACATTCCTTTGCTTCCCTCCACATAGCCTTGAAAACCGGAGTGTCATCAAGCCTATAATAATCTCCTAGTATTGGCCTGATCACCTTTGTGGCCTCCATTGCATGATAGTGTGGCATTGTTGAAAACAAATGGTGGGCCACGTGAGTATCGGTTATGTTATGCATAATCTTGTTTAGAATTCCATAGTCTCTATCAACTGTTGCCAAAGCACCCCTTAACCAGTCCCACTCGGATGAATTGTAATGTGGCAATGCAGGGTGAGTGTGCTGCAAAAACGTTATGAGAACAAGAAACCCATTTACAACTAGTAATGGACCTCCATAAACACACAGTACCCAAGCAAGACCTTTTGCAGCAGCCAGGCGGTATAAACCGTATGTCACAGCCAGAACGCCAGCATCTGAAACAAGGATTTGAGCACGTTCACGATCTGAGTAAATGGGGCTCTGAGGATCATAATGGCATGCAAACCTTTCATAATGTCTTCCTGAAACATTAAACAAGAGGTACAACGGCCAACCTAGAGTAAGTGTTACTAAAAGTGTGAGGACTCTGCCAGGTGGGTTGTTAAGGTACTTGGCAAAAGATCTGAGTTCAGACTTGTGTTTAGGGACAAAGACCTCATCACGCTCAAGGGAACCAGTATTAGAATGGTGGCGACGATGACTATACTTCCAGGAAAAGTATGGGACAAGGAGAGATGAGTGGAGGATAAGGCCAACAGTGTCATCAAGCCACTGATATTTGCTGAAGGCGTGATGGCCACATTCATGGGCTATGACCCAAACTCCAGTTAAGAAACAGCCTTGAACGAAACCATAGATTGCCCAAGCCACATAAGGGAAAGGATGGGGTAGGAGTTGGATGTAATTGGTGGCAACGTAGTAAAGGATGGAGGCAATAGTCAGGTCATAGACAACATAAGAGAAAGAACGGAGAACAGATCGCTGAAAACAATGCGGCGGTATGGCCTTTTTGATGTCTCCAACAGTAAATGGAGGTTTCGAGACTGGAACTCGTTCGAGAACTTCCTCTTGTGATTTATTATCCTTAGAATCAACTGGCATCCGACCACCAGCACCCATATTCAGATGTCCTGCAGAAAATATCATACTAGTGAGCATAATCACTAATGGAAGTAGACACATGACAGTTGATAAAAAACAAATCTAGTTTCTGTGCTCTGAGGCAACTGTTTTATATGTAGCCACTTACATGACTAAGTTATACTATGATGTTGTTTGATTAACATTTCAGATGTATTTCGAGTAAGAAATATTGCAAAATGTCCTGCAGTCTTAGTATTAAAAAATAAAATGATGACTGATTAAAGCAATCCGCCATTTATCCAAATATCATTCCCTAGACTTCACAATTTTAACCAGTACAGTATCATAATTAGGACTTTAGTGAGGTGTTAATCTTATTATCTGAGCAGGACAGCTCAAATACCATGGCATCTCAAGAAGAAGATTTGCCTATTTGGACAAGCTAACGAGTAAAAAGGGGAAATCTGAGTCAGATTGAGTTATTTCTAATGTGTAATGGTCATGCATGCTTAAACAAAAGTTAGGACAGAGTCATCTCAATGAAAACGAAAAATCAATAGTTTGATAATTTTCTTATACACTTCATGAATAAAAACAGGTGTGCGGTTGAACAAGTTGCTCACACAAAAACCAATATTTTAAAATAAAAGGCCAACTATTTAAACAATAAGAGAATGAAAAATATAAAATACACTCCGTGATTCTAAATAATAATTTATCATAGAGAACTTCAAAAAGATAACACATTTGGAAAAATAAACTTTAAAATTGGCCTCTTTTGTGCAACGACCAACCCAAAACAAGTGGATAAAAGAAAATACAAAATACTTAACAAGGACAAAAAAAAAAAGTTGACTAGTTAATTACGATTGATTGGACATATAGCCACTTATTGGCCTTGTTTCTTTTGTTTATATCGTTGTGGAATAATTTTCTAAAAAGACTAATCTGGGTACATGCAATTATTTTTTAAAATAGACTATTCTGAAATCTGACTTGTCTATTAAGGAATTTCTTACTTGTCTAATACAAGACAAATAAGTCTGGCAAAGGTTGATGTCTCAAGATCCTAAATCTGTTACCGGCCTTAATCTAATCTTAACTTCACTTATGTAGCATGAGTAAGCTGGATGCAAGTTTCACAACTGGTGCACTACAATAAATAACTTATCCTTCAATCCTGTAATGTTGGCCTTAAAAGCCTATACTACTCTAGTACTCTGTTTATTGGTCCTTGGGGTTTTTCTCAGATGTCCTGCATCAAATTCAAACTTCATCTAAAAACTATACCCTGGAGAGAAATGATTCATTTTCAGATTGGTATTTGATCATGTATAATCAATTTGACGGAAATGAAAAATCGAATAAGTAAATAGGGAAGAGTAAATTTAATATACTTGCAAAAAAAAAAAGGTAGAAAATCAAGAAGCTGGGAAACTGGAATCTGAAATATAGAAATGAATCAGATGGACAAGTAGAAGTATTCCTTATGATATTGTCAGAACATTAGAGTGAAAGAGATGCCAAGTACAATGAAAAGCATAAAAAAAGATTCCCCAGGTGACATGTTAACAAGCAGAAAGAAACAATAAACAACCACATAAATAATATTAAAAAAAGATAAACATAACAAAAAGACCAAATGGGTGGGTTGCTCTTGATGTGAACAATTTTCTACAATTGCTTTCAGGACCACAAACTTGGTATAGATCTCACATGAATCCATACAAAAAATAACTGATTGACTTGATCTCACTTATAACCATAAATGACCATAGATACGCACAAACACATATGTTCATAAATTAGGGTAGAAGAAGGCATGAATGTACAGTAGAAAACATGGACTTAATGCATGTGTGTACATTTACCAAAATATACAAGAACAATATAGTAAGGACTAGGAACCAAGTAACATAAGTTCTAGTGATGCATGAACAAGATGAGCAAATTTGAGATCCAGATAACACCATTATGCAATTAACAGCTCAATCCCAAAGGTTTGAAAAAACCAAAGATCTCATTTTTACCAATTAAAACACATGAATATTGGTCCATATAGCCTGCACTCAATTAAGATTGGGAATCAAACATAAAGTTGAAACCTTTTTTGAAGGATATAAAGTTTAAAGCTTGCATAAACTCTTTAAATATCAAGATAACTTGTATATAAAGTGAAATCTAAAAATACCCATGTTCATAAACAACAAATAGATTAAAAGAAATAGAAAGAAAAGATATCGAAACATCATACATTTGGATGAAAAGATGAAATCTATAAATCGAAATTAAAGAACACATACATATATCTCAACCGAAATTAAAGAACACATACATATCCCAACCACAACAAAGAATCAGCAATACATACATACATGTGTATCTATAATAAATGGATTTAACTTTGAAGTACCTGAGGAAGGCAAGATGAAGGCGGCTCACCGGGGTGATGGTTGTTTCTATTCAGAGGGTGGAGTCTGAATAACCGGCTTGGCTTTTGGATGTGTGTATGTATGTGTCTATATACTACTTCTACGTATAGGCTTGTGTATGTGTGGGACCTCCACCAACTTAGATTGAGACTTGAGATTGTATCACTGTACTATATACATTTGTAGTAGTGTTAATGTGTAATCATATGGTCCGGATATTATTTCCTTCTTTTTTTAATTTTTAATTTTAATTTTTTTTTTTCTTTTGGTTAATGAAATATCATCTTGAGAAAATGTTCAAAATACCAACATTTGGAGCTCCAAGGCCCGATATGTTGAAAGTCGGAAGTCATGGCCCTATTTACAGTCACGCATCACAAACATGCGTGACCTATGATACGCATGTCTAACATGCGTAACAGGGGTCACGCATCTGTGAGATGCGTGATGACGTCATCTGACGTCATTCTCACAGTCGACAGATCTGAGCTCCGGTGACGAAAAATCGCCCAAAAATCGCCTTTGTGCGATCTACCTTCTCCGGCCACCTCCACAAACACAGAGGACACCAAAACGATGGCCACAGCTTGCTCGTCATTTTGTAATATTCATCTATTGATTTCAGGCCCCGCAGGGGCGTACAATAGGAGATCGGAAAACTGATCAGAAAATAGGTCGTGTTTTGGGTTTTTCGAATCCGGCAAATAAAATGAAAATCCACAATTACAGACTTGAAGAGGGTAGAGAGACGAGCATTTTGGTGTATAGTATGTCATTTATCGATGCCTGGAAAAAGTGTACGAGTGTGTCGAAGCTTTTGGCCGGAAAAAACTTGGTGTATAGTATGTCATTTATCGATGCCTGGAAAAAGTGTACGAGTGTGTCGAAGCTTTTGGCCGGAAAAAACGACATCGACGACTGCTGGGGATGATGAACAGTGACTTCAGATACGCATTCTGTAGATGTGTATCTCCTGTCACGCATTTACAGAATGCGTATCCCAGGCTCCCAGAAATTCTGCAATGTCTGTTTTGTGAAACGCATGTGTCAAAGGAGTGTCCGGACACTCATTTCCCACATGCGTGTCCCGTGGGTAAATAGGACCATGTGTTCCGAAAATAGGTATTTTAGACCATTTTTTTTGGGAGGTGAGCATTTAGGGTCATCACCCTATCATCTTGCATCCATTGATATTTTTAATGAAAATCCTAGATTTTTATATTCACGTTAATACCAGTATTTTGCGTATTAAGTAACACTAATTAAATAGCATTAATTAGTTTTACGTATGGTACACCAACATAGTCGATAGCCCAAAATATCCATCGAATGCGCATTTTCAAAATGCGTAGGTTCTTATACACATGTTATACATGCATGTTCTTTACAATTTTTTTTTAAAAAAACAAGCCATTCAGTGATATAATGCATATAGTACATATTATGGTTCCTGGAACACGCATGTTGAACATGCGTGTAGGGCTGCACAATTTTCCGGTCTGGACCGGTAAATTAGACCGGACCGGGTCTACCGGTCCAAGGACCGGACCGGACCGAATATAACCGGTCCAGTCCCCGGTCCATAAAATCAAAAAAATCCGGTCTTCGGTCCGGTCCGGTCCAAACCCTGAAAACACCCGGTCCGGACCGGATTTTATGTATATAGTTAATTTTACACTGTTTTGTCTTTTAAATTATCTAGTTTAATGATTAAATATTCACACATAACATATTTTAGTGATCCAAATTGGTAAATAATAAATTTATGAAATAGTATATATAAACACTATAATATAAATGATTAAATTTCATATTTCATACTATATATAATTTATAATTACGTTTACAAATTAATGTTATTTTACAAATAATATGACATTTACTTATTTTTAAATTTAAATTAACTTACCAAGTAATTTATAAATCAACAAAAAATGAAAATTAAATTATAAAATTAATTTTTTTTATAAAATATTAACTAACCGGTCCGGTTCCGGTCCGGTCCGGGTTTTTCCGGTCCGGTCCGGTCCCAAAGACCGGTTATGACCGGTCCGGTCCCCGGTTCATGAATTCAGTAAAATCCGGTCTTCGGTCCGGTCCGGATCGATCCGGTCCGGTCCGGTTTTGGACCTTTGTGCAGCCCTACATGCGTGCTCTTTAGTAATTTTTTTTTTTGGAAATTAAACCACGCATGATTCCAAGGCGTATAGTTCGTTTACAAAAGTAACTGCCATTCAATTATAAGAGGAGTACGCATGGTATACCTATGTAAAGGGAGTACGCATTGTATATATGCGTATTTAGTGGGTATTTTGGATAATGGGTTCTAAAAAATAATGTAATTTGGTAATTCTTTTAATATTAAGATCCTGTTATTTTACAACAAATTCTATATTTTTTTTGTTTATAAGTACACCAAAATCTATATACAGTAAAACCTCTATAAATTAATATTCGATAAATTAATAATCTCGATAAAATTAATAACTTGTCCAGTCCCAACTTGGGACCAGTACAAAATTGGATCTCAATCGATAAAATAATAAGATAATAACTTTTTTGAAATCCCAGTGTATATATATTGGTCCCAACGAAACTATAAATTAATAATTACTAAAAGATTCCAAATTCTAAGATTGTCTACTAAAACATGAATCTATTGTCACTTATTTTTTGTTGAACTTCAAATCTATATTGATTTCATCTTTAAATCTTCTCATTGCACTTAAGATTTGGGGCATTGTCTTCTCATATTTCAACAAAAATTTGTGAAGAGTTGTTTCCGCTTGCAATGCTTCTTTCCGAGTGACCGGTTCCAAGCTATTGAATCATCCTTAAATTCAATTAATTTGTGAATGTACATTAATAGAATGTGCCTTGAACTTGTTTTTGTAATTTATTTTTCATTCTAACTAATATACATTATAAATAGTACATTGGACTTGAAAATTTAAAGATCATACGTAAAACCTCTTTAAATTAATAAATTATTAATTTATCGATATAATAATATCTCACTAAATTAATAAAATTTCCCGATCCCAACATTATTAATTTATAGAGGTTTTACTGTAATACTTTGAAATTGAAGGTAAATAGTAGGTGCAATATATGTACAATAAATGTGCAAAAATAATTCTGATTAATATGTAAAGTATAACTTGTGATTTGGGCAGCATGGTTACAAATATACATATTTGTTCAAATGAATTCGATTATCGTTCATTTTGAAATTTATTAAAAATAAATATTTATTTATAAAGTATAAAAGTCTAATTTTTTAGAAAAAGAAAAATACCATTATTATCGATTATGAAGAAATTTCTGTTGAAAGTCTAATTTCATGATTTCTGTACTAGAAACATGAATTTCTGTATGATCACAATAATAGCACAAGCACGAAAAAGGTCCCCTACAAAGAATCCACGGTTCACAATAAATCTATTTATCTATATCTATATATTACAAATTGGTAAGGTTTAGTATCCATATTTTGGTTCGGTTAAATTTTTTAATTTTATTTTGATACATAAACTATCCATTTTAGTATCCATTTTTTGATTTGTATAAGATCTGCTTTTAAATATAGAAAATCAATATTTAAATTTCAATATTATGAATGTCAATTATAATATTTATGGTAAACTCCTAACAAAAAATTGAATTAATCTTTTAATTTTGGTAACTTCATTAATGCAAATGATCACATAATCTATACAATAGAGGCATCAAAATGTTGCAAGAACTTTAAACTCCGAACCTGTTACAAAGACGATGGTAACAGGCCAAGATTCTGAACAACATGTCAATGACAATTTAGGGGACGCTGAGGCTAGCAGAACAGGTCATCTCTGGGAGGCTAGAGAACCTGCAACCTCTAGCATTTTGACAAACAGTGTAGAGAAGAGGTCAAAACTAGTAGACCATTCCTCTTCACCTTCTCATGTATCGGATTTAGCTGAGGTTTCAATAGGTTCGGTGGGGTTGAATTTAGATAAATTAGTTTTCAAGAAAAGAGGGAGACCAAGAAAGTATACTAACAAAATTGTTAAAGCTTTCCAGCTGCCTAAGGGTAATAAGAGGAAGATGGCGTTGCGACAAGAGATAGCAACTGGAATTAGTCTGCACGATGATCTCAAAGAGGCGGAAGGAATCTTGGAATCAGGTACTCTCATGGGTCTCACTTGGGAAGGAAATAAGACGGAAGTAATAGCTAACATAGTCGGAAGACTGAAAAATTAGCTTTATTTATCTTCGCCTCAGAATACTCATGCTAGTAGATTTTATGGATTGGTTGTCTATATTTAGTTGGAATGCTCGAGGACTCGCGACCTTGCAACATAGGGTCAATGTGAATCAGTTTATTCAAAAACACAGTCCAGTGGTGGTATGCCTTCAAGAAACGCTTTGTCCAAATTTTAGTATACTGTCTAAGAGATCAATGGGTGTTTTTGATATCTCTTGCTGGATTGAGGCACCCCCAGTAGGGCATTCAGGGGGTCTGGTGACATTTTGGGACCCATCTTTGCTAAAAGTTGAGAGTAGTGCAATGGGTAGATTCTGGATTTTAATTCAGGGTAAGATTATAGGTAGCAATCAAAAGTTTGCAATTTTCAATATCTACGCACCTCAAACGCTGAATGAGAAGTCAGAGTTATGGGATCTTTTAAGTGGTAGCATGCAAAATTTGAGTGAGGGGATTGTTTGTCTTATAGGTGATTTTAACTGTGTTAGAGAGGATTCGGAGAGGGTTAATTGCTTATATAGGGCAGCAGACTCACAGCTTTTTAATGATTTCATAACAAGGAATGAACTTTTCGATGCTCAAATGACGAACTCTGGGTTTACATGGTGCGGAAGGCAGGGCAAGCAGAGCAAGTTGGACAGAGCTCTAATGAATTGGGAGTGGTACAACTTGGGGGAATGGGTTATTCAGGTACTGGATAGAAAAAATTCAGACCACAGAGCCATCCTACTATCAATTGTTCGAAACAACTGGGGGTTGAAACCCTTTAAAATTTTCGATTATTGGTTAAAAGACGGTGAGTTAATTCGTTCCTTGGAGGAAGCATGGAAATCCAGCAATGTCTCCAGTTTGCATGTGAAGCTGAAACATCTACGCATGCAGGTGAAACACTGGAATTCACATGTAAACGGTAACATAGACATGAGAATATCCAACATGGAAAAGGTTCAATTTGATCTAGATGAGGCATGAGCTTCAGATGCAAGCAAAGTGGAAATTTCAACCAAGCTTAATAGCCTCTACATGGAGAAGGCTAGTATGTTAAAGCAAAAAGCTAGGTTGAAGTGGCAACTAGAAGGTGACAAGAACACAAAGTTCTTTCATAGTATGGTGTCTAACAGATGGAAGCGGAATAAAATTGTGGGAGTCTCCTGGAATAATGCTTGGCTTACTAACATCTCACATATTAAGGATGCATTCTTTCAACATTTCTTTTCCTTCTCCAGGGAAGACGCATATAAGCCTTGTTTCAAGATTGGATCTCTACCTATTGCCAAACTTTCTGCTAGCAAATCACTTTCTCTGGCTAGGGAATTCGCGATGTTGGAGCTGGAAGAGGCCCTACGACTTAGTCCCTCAGACAAGGCGCCCGGCCCGGATGGCTTAAGTATGGGTGCTATTAAAAAGTTGTGGCCATTCATAAAAGATGACGTGTTTTTATTTGTGGATAACTTTCAAAAGGGTAGGGGTATACCTCCTGGGTTAAATTCCTCTTTTATTACTCTCATACCGAAGATTGCAAACCCCAGCAAAGCTACTGATTTCCGTCCGATTAGCCTGATTAACTCCAGCATGAAGTTAATTACAAAAATGATGGCTGAAAGACTAAAGAAATGTCTCCACATGCTTGTTGCAGAGGTGCAAACGGGGTTCATGCAAGGACGTCATATATTTGATGGAATCTTAATTGCTAGTGAGGTTGTTGCCAGTATCAAGTCAAAACAAAGTAGGGGTTTGATACTAAAATTGGACTTCGAGAAGGCCTTTGACACGGTAGATTGGTCATTCTTATTTCATTTGCTTGAAAGTATGAATTTCAACAGTAGATGGATAGACTGGCTTTCTACAATTTTCCATACCACACGCTCTTCGATATTGGTGAATGGATCACCTGGTAATGAATTTAGTCCTCAGAGAGGCTTACGGCAGGGTGATCCTCTATCCCCACTTCTTTTCAATCTGGTGGCTGAGGTCCTCCACGTGATGTTAGTTAGAGCTGAGTCCCTAGGTATCTTTAAGGGGGTGGCAATTGGATCACTAGGTTTCTCGGTCTCACATCTGCAGTATGCCGACGACACCATTGTCTTTCTACATAATGATTCGACTTCTGTTAAAGGCATTAAACAGGTGTTGCAAAGTTTTTTCATTCTCACAGGACTGAAAGTAAACTCTCATAAAAGTCATATCTATGGTTTTCATGAAGATTCGTCTGAGCTTCGTAACTGGTCATCCATTCTAGGTTGTCAAGTGGGTGGTGACTCTATCAACTACTTAGGGGCGGACATTAGTGCTTCTCCTAAAGTAGTCAAATTTTGGGATCCTTTAATCCAGAAATTGCGAGGTAAACTAGCCTCATGGAAAGGCAGGTTAACAAATCATGCTGGTAAAACAATCCTTCTCAAAGCAGCTTTTGATAGCATGCCTATTTACTGGTACAATCTGTATCAAATGCCAAAAAAGGTTGAAAGGAAGATTGACATTCTCAGAAAGACATTCTTTTGGGGTGAGAAAATAGATGGGGTAGTCTCTAGACCAAAGATGCATTCATTAGGTTGGAACAAGATTTGTCATCCGAAACAAGCGGGGGGTTTGGGTCTGGTGTCTCTGAGAGAGCGTAACTATGCAATGCTTTTTAAGTGGTGGTGGCGAAGTTGTGAAGAAAGGAGAAGTTTCTGGCACTCCTTTATGACCCACAAGTATGGTCCAGAATTTGGGTTAGGCCTATATAATCTAGATGCCAATGGTTCTGCATCGTTCATATTACGCGATGTAATAGCGGCAGGTAGAATTCTCATTGAATCAGGCAGGGTGTCGAATGACTTCCATTGGTTGATAGGAGATGGAAAATCGGCAAAATTCTGGGAAGATTCCTGGCTCAATGGAACACCTTTACGATTGCAGTTTGTAAGGCTATACTCTCTGTCACTATTAAAATTCGAGAGCATTGAATCAGTTCTGCAAGTCCTATCATCTGCTGAAGTTGCTTGGACTGCTCTCTGGAGTCGCCCATTAAGGGCGTGGGAAGAATCTGACTTTAATAGGATTAGTAGGATTGTCGAGCGGATAACTTTATCTAACTCAAAAGATAAGCTCATTTGGGCCCACACTAATCAGAAGTTCACCTCCAAGGACTGTTACTCATCATTGTTTCATTCCTCTATTCGCTCGCCAGTTTGGAGCCTTCTCTGGAAAATCGCTGCACCCCCTAAAATCCTCAACTTCCTTTGGAAAGTGATGCATGCCATTCTGCCAGTTAAAAGTTTTTTACTCTCTAGAATTAGCTTATCAAATTCTTCTCCTCTGTGCAGCTGGTGTGGTACGCATGAAGAAACCCTAACACACTTATTTTTAAAGTGTGAGGTGGCCACTTGGAGTTGGGAATTCATTAAGATATGGTGTAACTGGGATAGGAATATATTTCTCGACTCCAATTTTGATTTACCAAGCCTGCTAAAATCAATTCCTAAAAGACTAAACGCAAAGGCTTGGCATGTAATGGTTGCTGCGGTCTTATGGTCCATCTGGCTTAGCAGAAATGAGCTCATCTTCCAGAATTCTCGTATTAAAAGAAGTGCTTGCATCCATCTAATTAAGATCAGGACATTCAAATGGATGGGGGCGGTGGATATGATCAGTGATAACCTTTTTGCTGCTTGGGAAAACAATCCTGTCTCGGCGTTACAAATGCATTCGCTGAACAAAAAAGTTTTGTTCTGGGAAATTCTATACAAGAATTTTGATGTCATATGCTCTGTTGATGGATCTTTCTACAACAATTCTTCTCTAGGACCTAGGGCTGGAGTAGGCGGCCTAATCAAGGACAAATCACGTGCAGCACGATTCCTTTTCTCTGGACCAACTTCAGCCTCTAGCGCTCTAGAATCCGAGATGGTAGCCATATGGTTTATTATTCAAAATTTGTTGCAAATTCAGCATGCAGGCATGAAGATAGTGATATGCTCGGATTCTAGCAAAGCAATAGAGTGTTTCAGACAAAACTGGATCCACGAAGATATGCGAAGCAATTTTCTACCTTCTATCAACTTAGTATTTTATCATATCCCTAGGGAATATAACGATGAGGCGGACAAATTGGCCAAAAGTGGCTCCCTTCTTTCTCAGCTTATTACTTCATGGCTTTAAAAGGTGGACTTCTGTTGCCTTTTCATTTCTTTATAGTAAGGATCATGCTCAAAGAGGCAGCTTTGTTTTTCTTTAAAGAAAGGCCCATGCTCGTATTAGAATCTTTGCAATGGTTATCTATGATATGTGTCAGTTTCAAGACGCACGCCTTGTTCTTTAGGTCTGGGACCGCACGATATCTTCTACATATCAGATTCCAATTTATTCAGCAAGAACATTTAGAGCTTGCAAGAGTAGGTTTTCTCTCCCCTTCTTCCCAGTGTATTCATTTGTTCATCCAGATGGACAACCTTTGGTACCCACCTCCTGAGAATAGCATCAAGCTTAACGTTCATGGGGTCTTCGACGTTCACCCATTGTCAAATGGAAATACGAACGGCATCGGAATTATTGCTAGAGATCACTCTGGCAAGTTTCAGTGGGGTGTAATGGGTCCGCTTCGTGGTATAGAAGGTATTGAATCTCAGGTTTGGTCAATACATTTGGCAATGAGGCTGGCATTTGTAAGCAAGATTCCTCATGTCTTAATAGAATGTGACAACGTGAAAGCATTTGAGTTGATCAAGACGAAGTGGAGTTAGAGGAAGAGGGACTCACGGTAGCAGTCCAACAAATCAACGTGTTATTTGCTCAATATAACAAAGCTAGGGAGGACCCTTCAATGCAAAAGAGCTGTAAGATATATTCAGTTTTTTCTACTAGAAACAAGGCGGCATCTTTCATGGCTGAATATGCTATTAGAAACTGTCCAGGGCTGATGGAAGTGACGGAACCTTTTGAAAATCTGATAGAGATTTTGGACATGGATAATGGATTGGGTCCTCATCTTCCAGCTTTTCTCATCCATCATGGCTTCTCTGCAGTTGCCCCCTCTGTGAAAGCCTCTCGGGAGGAGCCTTCTCCTGCTATGTCCAATAAACGTTTGTCAAAAGGCATAGCTTTTACCGAACCCTCGCTTGAGGAACGAAGCAAAAAAGCTAAAGTCAAACATGTTTATGCTGAGATCGGTAGCTCCTCCCCTCTTCTAGCAGTCACTCAAAGCTCAGCAAATCTTACTAATTTGGGCGCTTCAGCGTCTATTTCTATTAATGCTGGATCTTCTCAGGCGACATATAGGTTTGGTCATAAGAAGCCAGCGGGTGTTATCTTTTTGGATTAACCTCTGCCTTCGTTTTCAGTGGTCTCACATGTACTGCAATTATTCTAGTTTTTTAGAGTCTTAGTCTTTTAGGTGGTGCTTTTTCATTTGTGTCTGGTCTTGTTCTGCAGTGGTGTGGTCTCTTTTGTTCTTGCCTTTTGGCTTATTAATCTAATGTTGCTTATCAAAAAAAAAAAAAATTAAGTACCAAAAATTGGTACCAAATGACATGGCATGGTTGATGTGGTAATAGGGATTTTTTTGATTGGTTTTGTTGGTGCGAATACAGGAGGCCCATTAATTATTACAACGAATCAGAATTTGTCACGTGTATTTGGGGAAAATTTTGGGAACTAATTTTGATGCCCCTAACATTATTCTACAATAAAATATTTAATTGAATAAATTCGTTAAATGCATTTGTTATAACATAAAAGTAACACTTTATTTAATTTATATTATTTCTTACATAATTGTATTGTTTGATTATAAATATACAATTACATGATTTATTTAATTTATTATTATTATTATATATTATTTTTTGTGCATATCACATGTTATAATCTAATACGTTGAAAAAGGCCAATCAATACGTTGCTTTCATGAATAAATCTTTTTTCTTGCCTTAACTATTAGTAAAAGATTTCAAGGCCCACGTTTGCCCCATTAGGCCATTACTATTATAATATGTGGCTATCAATTAAGTCCCAGATTTCGATTCTTACTCATATCTCAAATTTATTTAGAATAAATATTTATTATAAAATATATGAGTTCATTCATTAAAAAAATTTAATAAAATGTTTAAAGATCCGAAACTTGATTTATTAAATTAAATATACAAAATTTATTATACTCTACTATATTTGAGTTGCGTCCCCAAATATTAAGGACCCTGTTATTTAGAAATTGGTGTCTTTATTTCTGTATACAACTATTATCAACATGTTCTATTTTTTTTTTCTCTCCTTTAAGTGAGAGCTTTGAGTTTGTCTCTCCTTTCTTCTTCAAAGAGGAATTGTGTGAGTTTTCCTTCATCAATTATGGAGGATATAGAGATGCATATGGCTGAGATGGATATTGCGAATGAGGAAAATGAAGAGTTGGTGTTTGATGAGGGAGTGGAAGAGGGGGTTAACAGGTTTGAGTTGTGCTTGGTTGGGCGGTTTTTAACGGAGAAGAACATCAACGTTCGAGCGATGAAAACGAAACTTGCTGATCTGTGGAAGCCTGCCATGGGGATTAATATTAAAGATTTGAAGCCGGGATTGTTCCTGTTTCAGTTTTATCATAAGGAGGATATGAATTGGGTGGTTGCTAATGGTCCATGGACTTTCGATGGGGCTTTGTTGGTGGTGAGTACGATTAAATTGGGAGAGGAGCCTACTAAAGTGCCTTTATTTGAGGTAGATTTTTGGGTTCAAATCCATGATTTACCGGTGGGGTACATGTCGGAGGTAGTCGGAAAACAACTGGGGAATTTTTTTGGGAGTTTTCTTCATTACGATACGAAGAATAACTCGAGTGTTTGGAGGGAGTATATGAGGTTGAGAATTAAGGTAGATGTTCGAAGGCCTTTGAAAAGGAGGAAGAAAATTTGTAAAAAAGACAAGACTGAGGTGATGGTTAATTGTAAGTATGAGAAGCTAGGTGATTTTTGTTTCATTTGTGGACTGCTATCTCATACTCAACGATTCTGTCAGAAGAAATTAGAAACTGGGAGTAAAGAGATGAGTAAGGACTGGGGACCATGGTTACGTGCTCCACCTCGAAGGGCGGGGGGCGGTAGTACAAGCAAGTGGCTGAGGAATGACGGTGACGGCGAGTGGGGAAGTCAGGGAAGGATGGGCAGTAACAGAACGGAGAAACAGGGGAATCAAGATCGTGTTATTTCGCAGTCAAACAAATCAGGGAGTGGAAATAGGGATAACAAAACTCATTTTGCTGATATCTCGGGCAATTCAAATTTTGGAATTAATGTGGCGCGTAAGGAGGGAGTTTTAAATCCTGTTGATCTTAATGGGCTGGATTTGGATGAACAATTTGGGCTTAACTTGGAAGAAAGAAAAAGACAAAGGATTGAGGCCCGTGTAAGTACGGTACAGACAGTGCAAAAAGAAAACACAAACATGGACTCCACACTTTCTGAATCGGATTGTTTGGAGACCTCCCCATCTTTTTTGGCTAAGCTTGCAAATCAAGCTAGCCAGCAGCAATGAGTTGCATTAGTTGGAATTGTCGAGGGCTTGGGAATCCTCGTACAGTTCGTGCACTGAGTGATCTGATAAAGGATCACAAACCCAACTTTCTATTTTTAATTGAAACTATTTCTTTCAGTAGTAGAATAGAAGAGCTCAGAGTTCGATTTGGTTATGATAATTGTTTTGCAATTGATAGAGTAGGCCGTAGTGGTGGCTTTGCTGTGCTTTGGAAACGATCGTTACAATGTGAGATTTCTGGCTATTCTCACCATCATATTGATGTCTTGTTTTCGGAGAATGGTAGTGTCGCTTGGAGGTTGACCTGTTTTTATGGTTATGCTGATCGTACTAAACGAAGAGATTCTTGGGAGTTGATTCGTAGATTGGCCAACATTTCATCTCTGCCTTGGTGTATATGGGGGGATTTTAATGATCTTTTACACGCATCAGATAAGAGGGGTACTATCCCGCATCCCCAGGTTAGATGGTTTTGGCAAGGCCATTGAGGATTGTAATCTTTCTGAACTTCATATGTGTGGAGGTAAATATACGTGGGAGAAGAGTAGGGGCACTAGCTTTAATGCCCCCAAATCCCTTACAGGAATCTAGGTCATTACACCTCTTGCGGAATATTCAATCACCTGCTCATAATATAATCTACAAAAATATTCATAACAACTCCATATTTTACTCCACGGGTTATAGTCTTAGAACAAGCACTCAATAATTCAAACGTTATTACAACACAAGTTCACCTCCCAGAATTTCTGAAATATTATTACAACTTCAAAATACTAGATAATTAAAGCATTAAACAACTTCTTTCCAGCTTGTACCCTCCTTCGATACTATAAGGCTAATGTTTTGAATTAATAGCCCTTCCCCTTCCCTTTGCCACGATTCGCCATGCTAGTGCCGTCTCTAGATGCCTCTGATTAATAATATTTAAATAGCAAGAATGAGCCAAAGAATGCCCAGCAAGTATATACATATATCATATAATACAACAACTCACTCAAAATATGTTTTTACCACTCTATAAGATATATACTTTTTAAAAGAGATCAACTCGGAACTTTTTATAAATCTCGAAATACTACTCATATAAAAGAATAAATGCATCTCACTAACTTCTCAAAATACTACCCATATAAAAGAATAAATAAATCTCAATAACTTCTCAAAATATCACTCATATAATTCAATAACTCCTCAGGACTGCTCAATTGATTTGAAATAATATAATAAAATGACTTCTCATATAAAGAACACATCTCGATAACTTCTCAGAACTTCTCAATGAATTGAAAATAATATAATAACACAACTTCTCAGGTCAACACCCTAGTTAACCGAACCACAAAGGCATCGATTAACAGTAGAGCATTGACGATTGGACTACTTCTCAAACGCCATCTCGAGTAATGGATGATCAATCCATTGTCACATCTCAATTCTATCGATAGAAAGGATGGTCGACGTCTCGAACCACCCTAAATACTTCTCAGAAGGGTGAGCCGTCTTTCTCGGCCCATCACCCTTAATTGGGCCGGTGCGTTACTCCGGTCACTTTTGCTTTTAGAAGCAATAAATCACAACTTACTTTTATATATATATATATATATATATATATATATATATATATATATATATATATATATATATATATATATATAGGAGGAGGTTCAAAAGAGAACCTTAATTAGCAAGAGAACCAGAAGACCCTCATCATCACCATTAATTTAATTTTAATCTTGTGGCTTAGATTCTGTATAAGTATACTAGTATATTACCTTTTTAATGCTATAGGGGTAGTATTTGGTTATACTGAAAATACAATAAACGTACGTATTACATTATGATTTATTACCATTTATGCATTGATTTAATTAGATACAGTTACAATTACCCATAGGCTTTCTATATATCAGATATCAATATAATTCATTCTAATTGCTCTACTTTCCATACATGTTTTTATCAGCTATTATATGTAATTGATTGCCTGTATTCTATCTAATTTATCTAATTTGACGTGACAACATTAAATTATCAGTTTTACAACTAAGTCATCGTTGTCATTTTCTTATGTTCATCACAGAACACTAGGTTTTTCAGATTGTCAATGGAGAAAACATGGACAATTAATCATGTTTTGAGTTTTACCTACCTTTGTATAATTGTATATGTACTCCTTTATATGAGTTTTGTTGATTCTTGTTCATTTATCAAGGTTACTTTTTAAAGCAAACTTCTTTCTTGCAGATATTGCTACCAATACAATGTAAGTTCAAACTTCAGAAGATCCTTTTGATAGGTCTGAGATTCAGAAAAACAAACTCGGAGATGATTGGATTTTAAAATGCCCATTACATAAGAAGCCATTATAAATCAAATGTTTCCTGATTTGGACTCGGAGATGTTTTGGAGATGAGTGTTCAATGAAGTGTTCTTCAGACTTTATTGAAGGTGTTCAGAAGTGTTTTTAAAAATGTTTAATGAAAGTCTGATGACTGTTATCTTAGTTATGTTTTGCTCTTGTTTGTCTAGTGTTGCTCTAGTCTGATTAGTTGTTAGTCACCGGTGTTATTTTAGCTTTTCACCTCTCACTTCTTTGCTCAGACAGGTCAATGTACCAGATGACCTTATGGAATCTTAATGTAATTTTAATATTTCAAAATATTGTTTGATTTCGATTAGCCACATAAAAAATATAAGAAATTGGGTGTTCAAATATTTTTTGTAGATGATCGTATAATAGAATCTCTTTGGAGAACGGTTTTGTAAATTTTTTTAAAAAAAATACTTAATAGAATCTTAATGGAATAATCTATAAAAATATTTTTCACTTTTTATTTTTTTCCCAAAGAACATGTAGGGAAAAAAATTGTGTTTCCTTCAAAATTTCCGATCATGTTAAATGGTCCAGGTATGTACAATCTGATTTATATTGACTTTCCAAAAAATACATTGAAAACCTATTTATTAGGAATTAATTAATGATTTATATTACACCCTCTTTCTACTTTGCAAAAGGAAACAAATCAAAGCATATCATCAAAAATCTGTACAATACATTTTTGTATGAAAGGAACCAAATATAATCATATATCATATTAAATTGTAAAGATATATATTCACTCATATAATCAAGTAGAATCTCGAAAAACCTAGTAGATACTCGAAAATATAATAAAAAATTGACATATTTATTTGAAACACGTAAAAGAATCTTGGTGTAATACCTAAGATTTCTATATATAATTTAATTTTAAAAGAAATGTATAATTTTTCTTTTAAAAAATTAAATATATAGAAAAATTATGTAATATACAAAGATTCTCTTAGGAATTTTGTTAACTACGCTGAAAGAATTTCTAAAATATAATAAAAAAAATTGACATATTGATTTGAAACACGTAAAAGAATCTTGGTGTATTACCTAATGTTTCTACATATAACTTGATTGAATTTTAACATTACTTAATAGAATTTTAAAAATATACTTAACAAAATCGTAAAATATAAAGACACCTAGTAGAATCTGGAGTGTAAGATTTTGTAATTATTTTTATAATTTAATAACTTCTTTTTTAAATTATTTAACATTTTGTCAAAAAAAAAATTATTTAACATGATACGTATTCAAAATATTTTTTAAAAAATAATTGAAGATAAGTAAATATATAAACAAATTGTCAAAAATTACAAAATGAAATTGTTTCCAAATAAATACCAAAAGAGTAGAATCTAAGGTGTTATACTAATTGTTTTTATTGAAAAATGATATTACATGATAATTTATCCAACACTATAAATAATTCATGTACATGATAATTTATCCAATACTATAAATAAATATTTCTTAAAATATAAATTTTTTATAAAAATATTTTATTGATCTATAATAAGTTTCGAATATAGTTATGTACAAGTACAACACTATAAATAATTTATCAAACATTTAAGAAAATCTATAGAATATTTTTCGAATTAAAATTCAATTTTTCATAGAGAGTTTTCTAAAATAATTCTCAAAAGAATCTCGAAAATATAATAAAAAATTGACATATTGATTTGAAACACGTAAAAGAATCTTGTTGTATTACCTAACGTTTCTACATATAACTTGATAGAATTTTAACATTACTTAATAGAATTTTAAAAATATACTTAACAAAATCGTAAAATATAAAGACACCTAGTAGAATCTGGAGTGTAAGATTTTGTAATTATTTTTATAATTTAATAACTTCTTTTTATAATTATTTAACATGATACGTATTCAAAAATTTTTTTAAAAAATAATTGAAGATAAGTAAATATATAAACAAATTGTCAAAAATTACAAAATGAAATTGTTTCCAAATAAATACCAAAAGAGTAGAATCTAAGGTGTTATACTAATTGTTTTTATTGAAAAATGATATTACATGATAATTTATCCAACACTATAAATAATTCATGTACATGATAATTTATCCAATACTATAAATAAATATTTCTTAAAATATAAATTTTTTATAAAAATATTTTATTGATCTATAATAAGTTTCGAATATAGTTATGTACAAGTACAACACTATAAATAATTTATCAAACATTTACGAAAATCTATAGAATATTTTTTTGAATTAAAATTCAAATTTTTATAGAGAGTTTTCTAAAATAATTCTCAAAAGAATCTCGAAAATATAATAAAAAATTGGCATATTGATTTGAAACACGTAAAAGAATCTTGGTGTATTACCTAAGATTTCTATATATAACTTAATTTTAAAAGAAATGCATAATTTTTCTTTTAAAAAAATAAATATATAGAAAAATTATGTAATATACCAAGATTCTCTTAGGTATTTTGTTAATTACTCAAAAAGAATTTCTAAAAGATAATAAAAAAATTGACATATTTATTTGAAACACGTAAAAGAATCTTGGTGCATTACCTAACGTTTCTCTTAATACTTAGCAAATATATTGATATATTTAGTTAATATATATTGAATCTCGAAAATATGAAAAAAATTGATATATTGATTTGAAACACGTAAAAGAATCTTGGTGTATTACCTGAGATTTCTATATATAACTTAATTTTTATAGAAATGTATAATTTTTATTTGAAAAAAAAGAAATATATAGAATTATTATGTAATATACTGATATTCACTTAGATATTTTGTTAATTACTTTGAATAAATTTCGAAAAGATAATAAAAAAATTGACAAATTGATTTGAAACATGTAAAATAATCTTGGTTTATTACCTAACGTTTCTATATATAACTTAATAGAATTTTAACATTAGTTAATAGAATTTTCAAAAACTTAATAGAATCGTAAAGAATCAAGACACCTAGTAGAATCTATAGTGTAATATTTTGTAATTATTTTTAAATTTTATTAATTATTTATAATTTTTTTACATGACATTTAGTAAAAAAAATTAAAAGACAATAATTATAAATCAGATTGTACATACCTAAATTTATATATACTGTATAACTTAATTCTAAAAAAAAATGTATAATTTTTCTTTTAAAAAATGAAATATATAAAAGTATTGTGTAATATATCAAGATTCTCTTAGGTATTTTATTAATAACAATGAAATTGTAATATTATTTTAATTAATATTTATGTTAAGTTTCTACCAAATATTTTATTGAACTAAAATATGTTTTGAAATTTTGTGCATGTATTCTGCATAGATTCTCTTAAGTGTTTCATTAATTTTTTTAAAGTTTTTTCAAGATTCTCCAAGGTGTTTTAAATGTAAATAAAAACACAAGAATTATGCTTATTTAATTTTTTACATAATATGAACTTTACATGAAATTTTGAAAATATTTCAACACAATTAAAATTGGTTTGGCACAACACTTTAGCATATGTAATTAATTATTTAAAATCATTATATTACTTTATCAAATATTTACATTAAGATTCTTTTAATTATTTTTACTCATCTAAAATAAATTTTGAATATAATTATGTACATTGTTTATAATGCACATTGTCAATGTGAGATTTTTTTATAATGCACATTGTTTATAATGTACATTGATATGGGTAAGTAGATTTTTATTGAAACAGAGAAAAATACCAAAAACACTTAATAGATTCCATTAAGGTCCATTAAACTAATAATTACTTATTAGTGAAATTCATTAAAATGTTTATAATGTACATTGTCAATGTGAGATTACTAAAAGTGTTTTGATAAATATATTATTGACCAATTTTTTTTAAAAAAGTTAAATACTTTATCAAAACACTTAGCGAAATCTTCAACATAATTATTTGATAGATCTGTCATAATTAAAAAGCACTTATTGAAATACTTGACGACTATTTTTAAAAAAAGTATTCATTAATTTTTTTTTTTGTAAAATAGATTTCATTTTTAAAGAATTTAGACTTACACTGAAATTTATTAAAATATTTTTAACAATGTGAGATTCCTTAAGTGTTTTGATAAATATTTATTGATCAAAATTTAAAAGAATAAGTATATTTTTATCGAATCACTTAACGGAATCTTCAGTATCCTTGAAAATTTATTTCATTTTTTACAGTTTTTAGACTTATAGTGAAATTCATTAAACTATTTTTAATATATATTGTCAATGTGAGATTCCTTAAGTGTTTTGATAAATATTTATTGACCAAACTGAATAAGTAGATTTTTACCAAAACACTTAACGGAAAATAAGTAGATTGATATTAACACTAAAATAGATAATAAGAAATTATATATAAATGGGCAACACCTAAGAGAATCTTGTCACACGTAATGGAATCTTGTAATTTATAACTTTTTTGTGAAAAATTGGAGGAGAAAGTAGAACAATTAATATGTTGTTACAAATCATTTAGTAGAATCAAAGACTAAAAAGATAAAAATTAATTTGAAAAATACGTTAAAAGGTCAAAAAAAATAAAATAATCCTAGAAATAAATAAATATTAGCATTATAAAAAAATAACAAATAATTTATCATCGTGCTATGCATATATAACTTTTTTTTGTAATAAACATCGAGAATAAATAAAAAAATTAATATGTTCAACAAAATGTTCAATGTAATCAATGGTCAAAAAATTAAAGATTCATATAAATAAATAAATATTAACACAAGAATAAAATAACAACTAATATATCAATGTGCAAACTCAGAATTTTACCATACGTATATATTTTGGAAAAGAAGTACGATGAGAAAATAGAAAAATTAATATGTTGATACCAAACACTTAAAGGAATCTTTGACTGAAAACCAAAACATTGATTTAAAAATTTCCAAACAGGTCAAAAATAAAAGATTTCTACATATTAATAAACCATTATTCAAGAACTTAATCACATTTGCCCCTGAACCTTCATAACCTTGAAACTACACATATTCATTTCACAACTGATTAAAAATGATGTAGACTGAATACAACATGCAAAACATATTTATCATTTCAACAGAATCCAAGTATATTCAGAAATTGCCAAAGCAAAAGGAACAAGCATTGTCATAGCAAAATAACAACCATCTTAGGTAGGCAAGGTTAACAACCAAATCTCATATACAGAAAATAACCAAATCCCATATACAGAAAATAAGCTAATGCAGATAGTGCGGCTAACATCAGATATCATAAAAACTAATCCAATATTGGCATTTCAACAGCCTTCTTAGGTAAGATCATTCAAAGGCTCAAGCATTCTCCTTGCAAAATTCCTCTTCTTCCTCCTTCCTCTGGAGTGAAGTCATTCTTGATGTTGAAAGTCTTCCTGATCTCCTCCGGTGTCTTCCCCTTGATCATGTCAGCCACAGTCTGGAAAGTCAAGACCAAGAGGTTCTTGATGTTGATATAGTTTGCAGCCTGAGATTCAATGACAAAACCATTAGACAAACAGAAGCCAAACATCTAAATTACTACTTTCTTGCACTGTCTAACACTCTAAATACAAACACAAGACAGAACATCCATACTAGCATCTACAAAATATCATCAAAGTTTTGTGAGGCTACTTCACCTTCAAAATTTGACACCCCAATAAATCAATTAATACATTAGAGAATACCTTAGCAAGATCACCACCGTACTGGAACACATTGCAGAACACCTTAGGATATTGCATGATCACCCGTGGAACACATTGGAGAACACAACTGCTTCCATCCCAGCTGGCTTGTGTGTTCAATAAAATTCAGATCCCGCTTCACCAATATTAAGAACCTGCCCATTAACATGAATTGAAGAAGAAACTGGTTCATAACATTTAAGTAACAGATAACTTATCTCCCTTGGATAATCATTTGTTCTGAACATAAGTACCGAACCAAAATCCATCCTGTTTAATCCACACCTTTTGTTCTTCTGACAGAGACAACAAAACTTTTGATAGTAGTTCTGATTTGAAACTAACTAACGAACTTGTTTCTCCATCTATTTCCGACAAATATGTTTTTGATGACGATTCCATTACAAACCTGCACGTTTCTATACACAAATTCTGTTTAGTGTTCGTTAAAACATTAACAAAATATATAAATTAAAAAACCAACACTCTATACCGTAAGATTCTTAGTGTTGTGTGTATGTTTATCTGCTTCTTTCTTGACGCTTATATGATTTTGTTCTTCTATATAGGTATAGAAGCTTGATATGTCGTTAATTTGAATAAATGTATACAATAAATCATTACAGAGAGGTGTGTTCAATCATGGATTCCTTTCCATATTTGAAAATATCCAATTATTCAATCAAATATTGATTGCAATATTCTTTCCTTAAGTAAAGCAACAGATCGTATATTATACATAATCGAACAAAGCAAATAACCATGATTCTTAGATGTATTTACATCAATGCCATTATACACATTATTATTAGATTTATTAAAAATCTAAATATTGAATGGTCAGGATTGAGTCTGCTGGTTCTCTTGCTAAGGAGGTTCTCCCTAGAACCTTACCCTATATATATAACCCCACTCTCAAATATAAATATTCTGTAGTATAAAAATATAATTAAATATATCTTTATCATCTCCTCTACGAATACGAATGAAGTATTTCAATAAAAGTCCTAACAATATGGACAAACTCATGAAATAAATTTCAACACCTCATATAATAATTTCAACACCTCGTATAATAATTTCAACACCTCATATAATAATATCAACACCTCGTATAATAATATATATGTATGTAGATTGCATGAATAAAATCTGATATAAACCACTAAAAAGAATATTTGATTTTTGTATAGCGAAAATTTAATCAGCATATTTAAAAATACAAATACTCCGAACAATGGAGTACGAATTAGTAAACTTGCCTGGTTCCGCGGTACTATACTCCAACATGCTCCACGTCTCTGGTTCTCCGGCATTTCACCTTCTCGGGCCTAGTTCAGCTTATTATTAACTCAACTTCTGATCACCTTTCAATCAACTTCTATTCATCTTTATATAGTACCTTTGCATATCTACAACTTTCGTTCTTTAAGTTCTTCCAAACGAGTCTCCTAACTCACCCGAAATCCTACCCCAAAATGGTTCCCCGAATAATTCCAAAACTCATCATTTTTACGCGAAACCTTTTCCATTTTTAAATCTCACAAATAATTTAATAATAATCCATTTTTTTTAGCTTCTAAAATAATCTGGTCCAATCTGGTTCATCAAAATAATCCGAAAATGCTAAATATCAATCCTCTAAAATAATACCATTGACATTTTATATAAAAACTCAATCAATAAATAATCCTCAAGCAATTATCTTATTCCACTATAAAGAAACATAATTAACCGATTAATCCTCGAGACAACAATTAATCCTTAATTTAAATAAATCCCCGAGACAATAATTAATCCTCAAATTAAATAAATAAATCCTCAAGACAACCATTAATCCTCGAATTAAATAAATAAATCCTCAAACAACAAATAATCCTCGAATTAAATAAATAAATCCTCAAGTCACAAATAATCCTCGAATTAAATAAATAAATCCTCAAGACAACAATTAATCCTCGAATTAAATAAATAAATCCTCAAATATTAAATATCAGCTTTCTAAAATAATACCGTATTTAATTCTATTTATTCATAATTATTCCTACTTTTATATAAAAAAAATCATTATATTACCAAATTGTGCCCAAATAATCACAAAATATTTCTATTTAATTGCTAATAATTAACTATTCAAATTACAATTAAATTAGCTCTTATAAATTCTCTAACATTCCCTAATTTAATTAATATTAATCTCACAACAAAAATTATTCAATTATCCATTTTTATTCGCATTAAATCCATCATTACTACTAAATAACTCAATAATAAATTATTCCATTTTTAATAAATTATTAATACCAACTGTTTTAAATAATAATCCAAATAATTAAACCCCGATTAACACATCAACCGTTCGATTATAAATTTTATCAGTCCGTATTATTTTATTAATATTCTACTACACATAGATGTGGGTCCCACCTGCACCGTGTGGGTCCCAACCCCCTCCCCTGCATCTCTCTCTCACTCGCAGTCTCTCTCTCTCTGAATCTCTCTCACAATCTCTATCTCTCTCAATCAATCTCTCCCGGACATCAATCTCTCGCTCCCCACTCTCTTTCTTTAATCCCGCTGCTCAATCTCTCCGATCATTCTCTTCCTCTCTCGATCTCAACCTCCATCATCGTCTTTCTCTATCCCCCTCGCAATCTCCCTCAATTTTTCTTTCAATCTCTACAACTCTCGATCTCTCTCTCTAGCTCTCCCTCTCTCGAACCCTCTCCATCTCCCTGTCTCTCTAAATCTCTCTGCTCCCCAATCTCTCTCTTCTACCTCATCTCTTCGCTTCATCCCTCTCTCTGCAATCTCTCTCTCGTTCTCAGCCCCCTCTCCGACCACAATCACCACAAACACCATTCAACCACAACTCAGATACAAACACCCACGGCTCACGCACACACCCACACTCCGATCTCTCTCATTCGTTCCAACCCTCTCTCTCAATCTCTTTTCTCTCCTCTGACCGTCTCCCCCTCTCCCGGTCCATCTCCATCGACTCTACATCAACAACAACAAATCGACCACCCAGTTGAAATCAATACAGTCTACCAACAACCCAATTGCAATAACTACTCGAGCTTACAAGATTCAACACGAAATCGGAAAAGGAAAGAAAATAAAATTAAGAGATGTTACCGTGTTAGTGTATATAATTGAATATGGTTTGGTCAAATTTTGTTTTGAAGAGTAGTAGTAACTGGGTTTGGGTTTGCTCCGTGTTAGTGTTTGTATGTAATGTGTAGTCGAGCTTTTGGTTTAAGTAAAAGAGATTAAAGTTAGTGTATGAGGTGCTTTTGATAAAATAAATATATTAGTCCCGGTTTTCTACCCCTGTTTTGTGAATAAAAGTCCAGTTTCCCGTTTTAATGATTAAAGAGACAGAAACGTGGTGATAAAAAAATAAAGTGGTGGAACAAAACATGGACCGTGCTAGGTGGAAAATAATGCAGTCTCCACTTGAAATTAACGAACTAATTATTCAAATTGGTAATATTAAAATCGTTTTCCCCCGCTGATCAATTTACACTAGACTATAATTTCATTTCATAATATAAATTCGACCCAAAACTAAATCTTATTTTCCCAAATTTCATAATTTTAATAAATACCAAATAAATATAATTAAATAGATATAATTTAATATTTACTTACATTTGAATATATAAAATTTTGAAATTTTACAAAAACGCGTTAATTAAAATATACTAATGCATCACTCTTAATTAAAATTTAAAAAATAAATATTCGAAAATTCGCGGATATTACAGTCTTCCCTCCTTAAAAGGATTCCGTCCTCGGAATCAACGTAAGCAATAACTAAGGTTGCTTATTTCGCACTCTACTCTCCAATATCTCCTCATTACTTTGTACCAGTTTTATGCTCTCATACTTCGATTATAAACTCTCATGCTATACTGTCTATTCCATCTCTGATTTCATTCTTTAACATACCTCTATTTTCATACCGGCTCATCATTTATACCCACTTCTTTCATTTATTCTTATCTTGACTTTATCCTCAAAAATACATCTTATCCTCAATAGTAAATCTCAATTTAAAGCTCCTTATATCATTATCTCTTACTAATCATCAATTATACCTCTTTCTTCTCATCTTTTATCCTCTTGAATCAATTCACTCTCAATCTTTACCATAACTGCTTCTTATACTCATGTCACATATTCCCTTGTCTAAAACATTGCATCATTATATCCAATTTATTGTTTCAATCCCTGTTGAAATCTTTTAGCTCCTTCCTCCTCCAAATCTATACATAATACCATCATACTCTTCTTGTTTCGTTTCCATCTATAAAATCAACTCTATTTATCTCTTCTATACTTTTCCAAAAGTCACAACCTCACTCGATTCAACTTATCCCAATACGGTTTAGTCTAATAAAACTGCATTCCCATGAAATATTTATTTATGAAAACAAAACAGTACATAACTGTACATATTCATATATATACACATATATACCTGCAGTTATATATATATGCATATTTATGGATACATAACTGTATATACTCAAATTTAACCCAATAAATAAATCATGGATACACATTTTTCTCGTCCTAATTGATTCTACTACTGCTAATGGCCATCATGCCTCCACCCCACAACTCCTTGAAATCCTACTATAAATATACCTATCGGTTCCTTGGCTTCTAAACTCTCTCTTATATAGTCATAACTCCTCCTATACTCGTTCTAAGATTTATAACCTACAGCTCTGATACCATTCTGTAACGCCCCCAAATCCCTTACAGGAATCTAGGTCATTACACCTCTTGCGGAATATTCAATCACCTGCTCATAATATAATCTACAAAAATATTCATAACAACTCCATATTTTACTCCACGGGTTATAGTCTTAGAACAAGCACTCAATAATTCAAACGTTATTACAACACAAGTTCACCTCCCAGAATTTCTGAAATATTATTACAACTTCAAAATACTAGATAATTAAAGCATTAAACAACTTCTTTCCAGCTTGTACCCTCCTTCGATACTATAAGGCTAATGTTTTGAATTAATAGCCCTTCCCCTTCCCTTTGCCACGATTCGCCATGTTAGTGCCGTCTCTAGATGCCTCTGATTAATAATATTTAAATAGCAAGAATGAGACAAAGAATGCCCAGCAAGTATATACATATATCATATAATACAACAACTCACTCAAAATATGTTTTTACCACTCTATAAGATATATACTTTTTAAAAGAGATCAACTCGGAACTTTTTATAAATCTCGAAATACTACTCATATAAAAGAATAAATGCATCTCACTAACTTCTCAAAATA
The DNA here is from genome assembly GCA_037693485.1 of Kitagawia praeruptora. Classification (NCBI taxonomy): domain Eukaryota; kingdom Viridiplantae; phylum Streptophyta; class Magnoliopsida; order Apiales; family Apiaceae; genus Kitagawia; species Kitagawia praeruptora. The sequence goes on along the minus strand of CM075348.1, from coordinate 1,578,655 downwards.
CTACCCATATAAAAGAATAAATAAATCTCAATAACTTCTCAAAATACCACTCATATAATTCAATAACTCCTCAGGACTGCTCAATTGATTTGAAATAATATAATAAAACGACTTCTCATATAAAGAACACATCTCGATAACTTCTCAGAACTTCTCAATGAATTGAAAATAATATAATAACACAACTTCTCAGGTCAACACCCTAGTTAACCGAACCACAAAGGCATCGATTAACAGTAGAGCATTGACGATTGGACTACTTCTCAAACGCCATCTCGAGTAATGGATGATCAATCCATTGTCACATCTCAATTCTATCGATAGAAAGGATGGTCGACGTCTCGAACCACCCTAAATACTTCTCAGAAGGGTGAGCCGTCTTTCTCGGCCCATCACCCTTAATTGGGCCGGTGCGTTACTCCGGTCACTTTTGCTTTTAGAAGTAATAAATCACAACTTACTTTTATATATATATATATATATATATATAACCCCACTCTCAAATATAAATATTCTGTAGTATGAAAATATAATTAAATATATCTTTATCATCTCCTCTACGAATACGAATGAAGTATTTCAATAAAAGTCCTAACAATATGGACAAACTCATGAAATAAATTTCAACACCTCATATAATAATTTCAACACCTCGTATAATAATTTCAACACCTCATATAATAATATCAACACCTCGTATAATAATATATATGTATGTAGATTGCATGAATAAAATCTGATATAAATCACTAAAAAGAATATTTGATTTTTGTATAGCGAAAATTTAATCAGCATATTTAAAAATACAAATACTCCGAACAATGGAGTACGAATTAGTAAACTTGCCTGGTTCCGCGGTACTATACTCCAACATGCTCCACGTCTCTGGTTCTCCGGCATTTCACCTTCTCGGGCCTAGTTCAGCTTATTATTAACTCAACTTCTGATCACCTTTCAATCAACTTCTATTCACCTTTATATAGTACCTTTGCATATCTACAACTTTCGTTCTTTAAGTTCTTCCAAACGAGTCTCCTAACTCACCCGAAATCCTACCCCAAAATGGTTCCCCGAATAATTCCAAAACTCATCATTTTTACGCGAAACCTTTTCCACTTTTAAATCTCACAAATAATTTAATAATAATCCTTTTTTTTTAGCTTCTAAAATAATCTGGTCCAATCTGGTTCATCAAAATAATCCGAAAATGCTAAATATCAATCCTCTAAAATAATACCATTGACATTTTATATAAAAACTCAATCAATAAATAATCCTCAAGCAATTATCTTATTCCACTATAAAGAAACATAATTAACCGATTAATCCTCGAGACAATAATTAATCCTTAATTTAAATAAATCCCCGAGACAATAATTAATCCTCAAATTAAATAAATAAATCCTCAAGACAACCATTAATCCTCGAATTAAATAAATAAATCCTCAAACAACAAATAATCCTCGAATTAAATAAATAAATCCTCAAGTCACAAATAATCCTCGAATTAAATAAATAAATCCTCAAGACAACAATTAATCCTCAAATTAAATAAATAAATCCTCAAATATTAAATATCAGCTTTCTAAAATAATACCGTATTTAATTCTATTTATTCATAATTATTCCTACTTTTATATAAAAAAAATCATTATATTACCAAATTATACCCAAATAATCACAAAATATTTCTATTTAATTGCTAATAATTAACTATTCAAATTACACTTAAATTAGCTCTTATAAATTCTCTAACATTCCCTAATTTAATTAATATTAATCTCACAACAAAATAATTCAATTATCCATTTTTATTCGCATTAAATCCATCATTACTACTAAATAACTCAATAATAAATTATTCCATTTTTAATAAATTATTAATACCAACTGTTTTAAATAATAATCCAAATAATTAAACCCCGATTAACACATCAACCGTTCGATTATAAATTTTATCAGTCATTATTATTTTATTAATATTCTACTACACATAGATGTGGGTCCCACCTGCACCGTGTGGGTCCCAACCCCCTCCCCTGCATCTCTCTCCCACTCGCAGTCTCTCTCTCTCTGAATCTCTCTCACAATCTCTATCTCTCTCAATCAATCTCTCCCGGACATCAATCTCTCGCTCCCCACTCTCTTTCTTTAATCGCGCTGCTCAATCTCTCCGATCACTCTCTTCCTCTCTCGATCTCAACCTCCATCATCGTCTTTCTCTATCCCCCTCGCAATCTCCCTCGATTTTTCTTTCAATCTCTACAACTCTCGATCTCTCTCTCTAGCTCTCCCTCTCTCGAACCCTCTCCATCTCCCTGTCTCTCTAAATCTCTCTGCTCCCCAATCTCTCTCTTCTACCTCATCTCTTCGCTTCATCCCTCTCTCTGCAATCTCTCTCTCGTTCTCAGCCCCCTCTCCGACCACAATCACCACAAACACCATTCAACCACAACTCAGATACAAACACCCACGGCTCACGCACACACCCACACTCCGATCTCTCTCATTCGTTCCAACCCTCTCTCTCAATCTCTTTTCTCTCCTCTGACCGTCTCCCCCTCTCCCGGTCCATCTCCATCGACTCTACATCAACAACAACAAACCGACCACCCAGTTGAAATCAATACAGTCTACCAACAACCCAATTGCAATAACTACTCGAGCTTACAAGATTCAACACGAAATCGGAAAAGGAAAGAAAATAAAATTAAGAGATGTTACCGTGTTAGTGTATATAATTGAATATGGTTTGGTCAAATTTTGTTTTGAAGAGTAGTAGTAACTGGGTTTGGGTTTGCTCTGTGTTAGTGTTTGTATGTAATGTGTAGTCGAGCTTTTGGTTTAAGTAAAAGAGATTAAAGTTAGTGTATAAGGTGCTTTTGATAAAATAAATATATTAGTCCCGGTTTTCTGCCCCTATTTTGTGAATAAAAGTCCAGTTTCCTGTTTTAATGATTAAAGAGACAGAAACGTGGTGATAAAAAAATAAAGTGGTGGAACAAAACATGGACCGTGCTAGGTGGAAAATAATGCAGTCTCCACTTGAAATTAACGAACTAATTATTCAAATTGGTAATATTAAAATCGTTTTCCCCCGCTGATCAATTTACACTAGACTATAATTTCGTTTCATAATATAAATTCGACCCAAAACTAAATCTTATTTTCCCAAATTTCATAATTTTAATAAATACCAAATAAATATAATTAAATAGATATAATTTAATATTTACTTACATTTGAATATATAAAATTTCGAAATTTTACAAAAACGCGTTAATTAAAATATACTAATGCATCACTCTTAATTAAAATTTTAAAAAAAATTATTCGAAAATTCGCGGATATTACACTAGCAGTTGGGTGAGGGAGAAGCTTGGTCGATGTTTTGCTACATCAAGTTGGTTGAGTAGGTTTCCTTTGAATAATTTGAAGTTGTTGTACACGTCTGTTTCTGATCATGAACTTATATTAGTAGAGTTATTCAAAGTTGATATAGCTAAGAAGACGTTCAGGTTCAGATTTGAGAACATTTGGCTGAAGGATTCGAATTTTGTTAAGGAGGTGACACAAGTTTGGAAGAACATCCCGGTGCTGCATCTTCTTCCTAAATTGATCGAGGTGTCGTCTTACATGGCTCGATGGGGAAGGTCTTTTTTTCATAAATTTAGGGAGAAAATTAAAGAGCATAAAGCTGTAATGGATAGATTGGTGGACTGTTATGATGATCTCAGTGTTAAGAAGTATTTAGAAGAGAGGGAGAAACTTAACGTGCTTTTGATGCAAGAGGAGAGTTATTGGAAACAACGAGCTAAAGTTTTTTGGCTTCAAGAAGGCGATGATAATACCAGGTTTTTTCATTCCTCGGCATCAGCAAGGAAAAAAACTAATCGTATTAGTTTCCTGATTAATAACGATGGTGATAGAGTGGAGGACCAAGAGGGTATGTGTGAAGGAGTATTTTGTTCAGCTTTTCACAGGTGATAGTAGTACAGTGGTCACACCAGATGTAATGGGGCACATGATTGTATCTGATGAGCAGAATAGGAGGTTGATTGAAGAGTTCTCATTCGAAGAATTTACAGTGGCAGTCAGACAGATGCACCCAGATAAAGCATCGGGTCCTGACGGGCTTAACCCCGCATTTTTCCAGAACTTTTGGGCTGTGATGGGTGAAGAAGTGTTCAGTTTTTGTAAAACTTGGCTTCGCTTGAAGACTTTTCCAGGTGAACTTAATTGCACTAATGTTGTGCTTATACCGAAAAAAGATAATGCTGCTTGTTTGAAGGATCTCAGACCTATTGCACTTTGTAACGTGTTATATAAGATTCTTGCAAAAGTCTTGGCCAATAGACTGAAAGTTATTCTGCCTCATATCATATCGGAGAATTAGTCAGCTTTTGTGAAGCAGAGAAGTATAACGGACAATGTGTTAGTTGCTTTCGAGCTAATTCATCATATGAGTCGTAAGAAGCAGGGTGTGGGTGGAGAGGTGGCCCTCAAACTTGACATTAGTAAGGCATACGACAGAGTAAACTGGACCTTTTTGCGTCAGAGAATGAGATGTTTGGGTTTCTGTGATACATTGGTGGACTGGATGATGTTGTGTGTGAGAACAGTTACGTATAATTTCTGCTTTAATGATTCGATTATTGGTCCTATTGAGCCGAAGAAAGGGTTACGGCAGGGAGACCCTCTTTCCCCTTATCTGTTTTTGTTTTGTGTTGAAGGGCTATCAAACGCTTTAGACGATGCCTCGAGTGCTGGAGAAATCAATGGTTGCAAAATAAGTAGAACAGCTCCTACTGTGTCCTATCTACTTTTTGCAGATGATTCATTCCTGTTTTTCCAAGCGAAGACTGAGGAAGCTACCAATGTCAAGCGTTTACTTGAGAGGTATGAGGAGTGTTCAGGCCAATCTGTCAATTTCCAAAAATCAGGGATTTATTTCAGTGCAAACGTAAGACGTGATAAGCAACTGGAGTTATCAACAATCTTGGGAGTTCACAATGGGATAACAAACACAAAGTATCTTGGCTTACCTTCATTAGTAGGTCAATCTAAGAAGAGGGTGTTCAGTTACTTGAAGGATAAGGCTAGTAAAAGAATTCAGGCATGGAGGGCGAAGCCGATTTCTCAAGCTGGTAAGACGGTATTAATCAGGAATGTGGCACAAGCCATTCCCTCTTATAGCATGCAATGCTTCTTGCTGCCTAAAACGTTGTGTCAGGAGTTGGAACAGCTTTTCAACAATTACTGGTGGAGATCTGGTAGTGTAAATAATCAGAAAGGTCTCAATTGGCTTGCGTGGAACAACATGAGTACTATGAAGAGCAAAGGAGGTTTGGGGTTCAGAAATCTTCACGGTTTTAATATTGATTTACTAGGTAAGCATACGTGGAATTTTTTGCATAATCCTGATTCTTTGGTGACTAGATTGTTTAAAGCTAGATACTTTCCATCTTCTAATGTTCTTAAAGCTGGTAAAGGGAGAGATCCTAGTTTTGTGTGGTCAGGCATTTGGGCTGCGAAAGAAGAATTGCAGAAGGGATTTCGGTGGGTTTTTGGGAATGGTAGAGATATTAATGCCACGAAGGATCCTTGGTTGAGGAAGAAAGCTGATTATTATGTGGAGAGTAATAATCTTGTTTACGAGGGTAGAAATGAAACTGCTTCCAGTCTATTGATCCCTAACGAAAGAAGGTGGAACGTAAGGTTAGTTAGAGAGCAATTTACTCATGAGGATGCAGAAGCAATTTTGGCAATTAATGTCCCTCAAAGAGATGTTTTGGATAGAGTTGCTTGGACGGGTTCTAAAGATGGCATCTACACTGCAAAATCTGGGTATCACTTTTGGTATAATTCGAAGTTTGGTAATAATGCAGTTACCCAAAGTATTGGATGGAAAAGAATCTGGCATCTACGAATTCCTCAGAAAATTAAGGTTTTTATCTGGAGATTTTGTCGTAATGTTGTTCCAGTTCGTAAAAGGCTCAGTTCCAGAGGCATCAGAGTAGGGATTACGTGTCCAATGTGTTTATCCGACATAGAGCACATGGCACATCTCTTTTTCGACTGTGGGTTTGCTCAGGGGTGTTGGAATCATGTTGGGGTTTCGTATGACTGGAGTACAGTTGAGTATGCTCACGAGTGGCTGCTAAGTAAAGTCGATTCTACACCAATGGAGGAGATAACCAGAATATGTGTTGTTTTGTGGGGAGTGTGGCATTGGAGAAACAAAAAGATTTGGGATGAAAGAACTGTCACGCCTGCGTTTGCTATGGACAGCAGTTTTGGAATTCAATCAGAATGGCTTGAGGCACAGAAGAATAAGGTAGGCAACATTGTACAGTCGAGGAGAACAGAGCATGAGGGTATGGCTAAATGGCAGTGCCCGAAGCAAGGAAGCATTAAGGTGAATGTGGATGCCTCTGTGTTTCCGAATTCGCAGCAGTTTAATGTAGGGATGGTGATGAGGGACTGTCAAGGCACGTTTCTAATGGGTAGGAATGTTTGTCTCCCTATGGTCGACTCTGTTTTTGAGGCCGAATCAGTGGGAGTTAGAGAAGCAGTGTCTTGGATTAAAGACCAGCAGCTCCTCGAAGACCAGATAGTGGTGGAAACGGATTCTTTACTCACGGTTCAAGCAATAAAAAGTGGTAAGCAGAATTGTCTAGAGGTGGGTGAGGTGGTTGAGGATTGTAAGCAAGCTTTGTTAAGTTTGCCTTTAGTTTCTATTTGTTTCATCCGGAAGAATGCTAACAGGGTAGCCCATGAGATGGCTAGACTCCCGTGTTTAGTTAATTCCCAGAATATTTTCACGTCTCCTCCTACGTGCTTGTTGGAGGCTCTTTCGTGTGATCTTTTAAGTTGAATGCAGTTTGTTTTTTGGTTTCAAAAAAAAAAGGACCCTGTTATTTTACACCGAAAATCCATATAGTACTTTGAAATTAAAGGAATATAGTAGGTGCAATATATGTGCAAAAAGATTTCAGATTAATATGTGAAGTATTACAGTACTTGACTACTTTTGATGTGGGCAACATGTTCATTTTGAAATTTATTAAAACTAAATATTCATTTGTAAGATATAAAAACTTATTTTTCAGTAAAAAAAAAAGAAAAATACTATTATTATCGATTATGAAAGACTTACCACTTTAGTATTGCATGAAGAAATTTCTGTTGAAATTGTAGCCGTGCAAGAAATATTTCTCTAATATTCTATTTTCATTTCACTTTATTATAACAAATCAAGATCAATCACGTAACATTTAAAATATATTTTAAAGACCATTTTGATAGCCTTGTATTTTCCATTAGTTAATCTAGCAGACCAAATCCAAAAAATGCTGAGAGCCTGTGGTTCCTGGAAAATAGTTGTTTCGTTTAGGAGCAATATTAGAAAGTTCAAAATTAATTTTAGCATTTTAATAACCTTTTTTTAAAATATATAAATTTATATCCGGTTCAATATATATATATATATATATAGGCTAGTGGTCAAATAGAAACCAATCTTAGAATAGAAACTAGAAACCAACACTAAATAAATTATATTTCATTCATTCTAATGGCCCCGCCAGGGGCACCTTCACAAAAAGTGTTTAAAATTATTGGCTCCATCCAGAAAAAAAAAAAAAAAATTACTGTTCACGCTGACGTCACTGCCACGTCAGCAGTGAACAGTATTTTTTTTTTTTTCTGGATGGAGCCAATAATTTTATGAACTTTTTGTATTGGGGTACCCCTAATTTGGTCATTAGATTAGCTTGAAATATTTAATTTATGTTTAGTTTCTAGTTTCTATTCTAATTTAGTTTTTATTAGAACAAGACCCTATATATATATATATAGGGGGCTGCTCCAATACAAACCTCCTTAAAATACAAACCTACAAACCAAGCATAATCTAATATTTCAAGCTAATCTAATGACCAAACTAGGGGTACCCCAATACAAAAAATGCTTAAAATAATTGGCTCTATCCAACAAAAAAAATAAAAAAATAAAAAATAAAAAAAAAATCACTGTTCACGTGATGACGTGGCAGTGGATTTCACTGGTTAACGGTGCTTCGCACCTTCTTGTACGGCGCTTCGCGCCTTTATCATTCTAAAGTTGTAAGGAATGGCAATCAATGGTAAAGGCAATAGACGATTGACGGGTGTGTCGAGAGCCTTCGGCCCTCATGACTACCTAACTCATCCGTTTACTGTCTTAAATGCTTCGCATTTTCACGGCAAGATTTTTTTTTTTTTTTTGGAATTTTTTATTTTTTTTTGTTGGATAGAGCCAATTATTTTAAGCATTTTTTGTGAAGGTACCCTTGACGGAAACCTTAGAATACATGAAATATAATTAATTTAGTGTTGGTTTGTAGGTTTGTATTTTAAGATTGGTTTGTATTTGAGCACTTGCCTATATATATATATATAGGCAAGTGCTCAAATACAAACCACTCTTAAAATACAAACCTACAAACCAACACTAAATTAATTATATTTCATCTATTCTAAGGTTTCCGCCAAGGGTACCTTCACGAAAGATGCTTAAAATAATTGGCTCTATCCAACAAAAAAAAAATAAAAAATTCAAAAAAAAAAAAAAATCTTGCCGTGGAAATGCGAAGCATTTAAGACAGTAAACGGATGAGTTAGGTAGTCATGAGGGCCGAAGGCTCTCGACACACCCGTCAATCGTCTATTGCCTTTACCATTGATTGTCATTCCTTACAACTTTAGAATGATAAAGGCGCGAAGCGCCGTACAAGAAGGTGCGAAGCACCGTTAACCAGTGAAATCCACTGCCACGTCATCACGTGAACAGTGATTTTTTTTTTTATTTTTTTATTTTTTTGTTGGATAGAATCAATTATTTTAAGCATTTTTTGTATTGGGGTACCCCTAGTTTGGTCATTAGATTAGGAGATAATTGCAATCTACACCCTACAACATTTATTCAAAAACAAATTTGTACAAGAACTTATGGAAATGCAAGTTACACCCCTTAACTTAAGCCCATCAATTCAGAAAGCACCCCCATTGTCTCTCTGCCTTTAATTTTGCAAGTAACTGCTAAATGGGCAGGGACAAAGGGGGAATTTTAGAATAAAATTTAAATATTGTAAATTTCAAAGTTTTTAAAATATAATAAAATTTAGATAGAAAATATCAAAATTTAGTTTTTGAATTTCTTAATCATATTAGTGATTGAAATAATTTTATTAAATAATGCTAATTCCATAATTTTATTAATTTACTAATAATAAATTTTAAATAAATTTTAACATTTACTTTGGTTATGTGTTTAATTTAAATGTAAAATTAAATTCTATTTTTTTTTAAATTATTTAACGTTAGTTCTATTTTAATAGGAATACATGATTTTAATATAAATATTTAATGTAAAAGAAATTCATTAATATAAATACTTTAACTTATTTAAGATTTTAACTATAAATTTTGTGTAAATTTAGTATAAAATATCCATTTTGCCCCTTATTAATTTAACGATAACAATGAATAGTAATGAAGAATTGCCAAAGGGGTGCTTACTAAAATCACGAATTTAAGTTAAGGGGTGTAACCTGCTTTTTTCAAAGTTATGGTACAATCTTGTTTTTGAATAATTGTTTTAGGGTGTGAAATGCAATTACCTCTTAGATTAGCTTGAAATATTAGATTATGCTTGGTTTGTAGGTTTGTATTTTAAGGAGGTTTGTATTGGAGTAGCCTATATATATATAGGCTAATGGTCAAATAGAAACCACTTTTAAAATAGAAACTAGAAACCATTATCTGCACACCCTACTTTACTATCTCCACACCATATTTTATTATCTTCAATTACCATCTCCACAACATATTAACTATCTCCACTCCTATACATCACCCACCCCCACCCCCACCTGACCTGCCACCTCCACCCCACCCCCCACCCCCCACCCCCACCCCCACCCCCACCCCCACCACCACCACCACCGACGCACCTCCACCTCCACCACCACCACCTCCACCGACGCACCACCACCGCCATCTTCTTTTCCGGCCACAGGCCCCGCAGGGGCTTCAATTTCACCATCGATTTTCGATTCCGATTCCAGATCTGCTTCCTCCCGATCATTAATTGTGCTACTACAAGTATAATTTAGTGATTTCTAACTTCAGATCGTAATCCTATCTTCATCTACTGATTTAGAACATTCCGGTGATGACTTTCAGATCCGAGTTTGTGTATTTGTGTGTATGTAACGATGTATGTGTGTATGTATCTGAACAATCATGGTGGTGGTGGTCGATGGTAGCAATGGCAGGTGGTGGTGGCGTTGACAGGTGGTGTGGTGGTCGATTGCAGCGATGACAGGTGGTGGTGGTGATGACAAGTGAAGGTGGGGCTGGGGTAGGTACGGTATCAGTGATTAAAGCTGTATAGATTAGTGATTTCTACCATACTAGTTAGTGATTTCTACAATACAAATTAGTGATTTCTGTAATATGATTTAGTGATTTCTTAATATAATTTAATATATTAAATGAACAGATCTTTGATGAACAAATTAGCTAGTGATGAACAATAATCATCGACGACGATAAGTTTTAGTGATGAACAATGAACGACGAGCTTCGATCTGTGGTGGTGATGATAGTGTGTGGGTGGCAGCGGTGGTTGGGTTTGTGGTGGCAGCCGTGATGGTGATGTGGTGGGTGGTGACAGGTCTGTGCGTGTATTTTTAGTTGGGCTAGAATAATGTATTTTTGTGGATTGGGCTTAGTTTCTAGGTTTCTATTCTAATTTGTTTCTAGTAGAACAGGACTCTATATATATATATATAAATTTATATGATTTATGATAAGTATCGAAAAAAGTATCTAAAATTGAAATCTTTTAATAGTTAATGCATGAAAAAAGATTTATTCATGAAAGCAACGTATGAGCAGTGAGCTGGATTGATTGGCCTTTTTCAACCTATTTATTGTGAACCGTGGATTCTTTGTAGGGGACCTTTTTCGGGTTTATGCTATTATTGTGATCATACTTTCGGCCGTTCGGCTTGTAAGATGGAAGCCCACCTGTACTATGTAAAATCACTGGCCACATGCGTAATAACAAATTCCTCAAAGGTTTGCCACAAAAATGAGAAGCTACTACTAGTCATTTTCTTTTCAGATTATGGTTCCAATTTTATCGAATGTCCCAAAGTGACGGTCATTTTCTTTTTTATGTAATTAAACATTCAAGATTTTAAGTTTGGAAAATAATATTCAAAATTTAGTATGTGTATCATAATAACATTCAAGATTTTAAGTTTGGAAAATAATATTCAAGATTTTAACCTTTGTTTGTGGTGCGGGGATTCAGTTCATTCCTTGGATCTATCTATCAACATTTATCATCAGTTTTCTATCTCTCTGATTAATTATTTTTGCCCAGCATTAAATTAACAAATAATAATGTTTTTCAAGCAATTTATTAATTAAAAAATTAAATATATATTTTTGATATAGCTGATTTGGTCATGGTTCTAAAAATCCCCGATTTAACCGATTAATCCCCGATTAATTCTTTGTAAGGTAACCAACCGATTCGATTTTTGAAATCCGATTAATCCTATAAATTTATTTAAAATGATATGTTTAATTGTAAATTAGATTAATATATTAAATATTATTATAATATCCGATTATTACTCCGATTAATCCTTCCGATTAATCCTTCCGATTAATCCCCGATTACCCGATTAATCTTAAATCAGTACCTCAACCGATTTATACTGATTACCGATTTTTACAACCATGGATTTGGTTGACTATCCATAACCTCAAATCCTCAATAATATATTGGCATGCCATGGTCGACTTGCACGGGTTTCTTTTCAATGGTCCTCCAAAATAAAGACTTGACTGAACAGTTCGCACTTCGCAGAATCGCAGCTGCTAGCCTGCTATTGCTACGCATGTTTCTTTTCAGTTGTCTGAAAATATAAAGATACCATCAATCAATCATCAATATCAATATATATATATATAAAGGAGGGTACACGGGAGTTTATGTGGTGCTCTAAGATCGTCTCAATCTATTTTTCTAATTTTCTAGAATCTTTGAATTTTAACATTAATAAATATAAAATATCATTTAACATATTAGAAGTAGAATATGTGTTCGAATTTATAGAGAAGAAGAGTTCGAATTTATAGGTAAGACATATGATTAGAAGTTCTATTGGAAGTAGAATAAGTTTTTATAAGGCATATGCATAAAAGTTCTATTGGAAGTAGAATTGGAGTTCGAATTTATAGAGAATAATAGTTCGAATTTATAGAAAAAACATATAAATAAAAGTTCTATTAGAAGTAGAATATGTGTTTGAATATATAGAGCAGACATATAATTAAATATTTTATAAAAAGTACGATCTTCTTAAATTATATGATTAGAAGTTTTATTGGAAGTAGAATTAGTATTTATAAGGCATATGATTAAAAGTTTCATTGGAAGTAGAATAGGAGTTCAATTTTATAGAAATAAACATATAAAAAACGTTGTATTAGAAGTAAAATAGGTGTTTGAATATATAGAGCAGAAATATAATTAAATATTTTATAGAAAGTATGATCTTCTTAAATTATAATTTTTTATATTACTCCCTCCGTCCTACCCAATTATTAACATTTTTTTGTCATTTTCTGGCACGCATTTTAAGGTGAATTTTAAGGACAGTTCATAACTTATTTTTAAAATTTTCTTTTTTGTATAAAAATAGGATTGTTCTACTTTTATACAAAAAAAGATAAAATTTCAAAAATAAATTATGAAACTATCCTTAAATTCCACCTTAAAATGCGTGTCAAACACCCTATTTTGAAATGTTAACAAACCGACAGGAAATATATTCATAAATCCGAATACTATTGTCATAAAAAAAAAGTCATCGTATTTAAAAAGAAAAAAAATGATTTGTTAACATAATAAAAGAACATTCTCATGCAGGAATCCCAAATAAATACAGAAGTATCTTTAATATAAAGAGAAAATAAGATCTGTTTTCATTTTCTAAAACTCCATAAATTTTGTTAAGACTTAATTGCATGAGGATGGCCTCAACTATTTTTTTTTGCATAAAAATTGCCCAAATATTATTTTAAGCAGATGACTGCATTCCATCTAAATTAATGTAAAAATTGCTGTTTATTTTTATTTTTGGGCCATTTTTGTGTTAAAAAAAACATTGTTCAGCCATCATGTTGTAGTTAAGCCACAAATTGAATACACTCAGCTATTTAAAAAATATAGTTAGGCCATCACACTGTCTACTTTTATACTTGGGCCATTTTTGTGCAAAAAACAAATAGTTGAGGCCATCCTCCTGCAATTAAATCATTTTGGAAAGTCTAGAGAAAGTATAAATTGGATTCACTCTATTTTTTAGGTTTTGATTTTAAGGGAAAAATTTTTTGTGTAAGATAAGTATCATCAATAATATGTAATGAAGTTGGAATTTCGATCTCAAACGAGAGCGGATTGAAACGTTTTTAATGGGAAGACGGCTCACTATAAAAGATTGTATTAGCTATTAAAATGTCATATTGATGTTATAAATTTCATTTTATTTTTAGGATTTGACTTTTATGGATAAATATTGTCATACAAGTGATATATGTAAAAGTTAGGTTTTTGGTCTTTACGAGAGAGCGGACCAATAGTAATAACCGTGTTTAATGAGAAAACGGTTCATTAGAGAAGACCGTATAAAGATGTTTGAATATATTAGGAATACATAAAATAAAATGTTTTATTGGAAGTAGAATACGAGGACGGTGGAGACGTTTTATACAATTTTTTTTAAAACTATGTATCTTTTCTTCCTAGAAACCTTTATTTTAACTTTTTTATAGAAGTTAATTATACTTGCATTAGAAAAATATATCCATAAATTTAATATTATTCCCGTCACGAAAAGTCTTCGTATTTTTTTTTTGATATGTTAACATAATAGAAAGACATTCTCATGCGAAAGTTGTAAATAAATACAGGAATATTTATTATATACATAAAATATAAAATGTTTTCATCTTTTAAAACTCCAAAATATTATAAAGTTTAAAGAATATAAAAATTGGAATTTACTCTCTTTATATAATGAAGTTAGAATTTTGGTTCCAAATAAGAGCGGCTCAAAATGTATTTAACGGGAAGACGGCTCTCTAGAAAAGATTGTATTAGCTATTAGAATTTGATACTGATGTCATAATTTTTTTTTATTTTTACGGTTCGATTTTATGGATAAATTTTTTTATATAAGTCTTTATAATATATGTTAAAGTTGGGATTTCGGTTTTAACGAAAGAGCGGCTCAATCGAAAGAATTGTGTTTAACAAGAAATCGATTCATTATAGAAGACTATTTAATTATTAAAATTTAATGTTAGTATTATAATATAACGTAAATATATTGATTTTTTTTAAAAAAATATTGTAACGCCGCCGCGAAGCGCGGCTTTATCGACTAGTTTATTATAATATCTAAGTCTACTACACGTCTTAACCAATCAGAATTAAGGAATTATTTTAGAACCAGTCAGAGCTAATTCCTAAATTTTAGATCAATCTTAAGAATTTTCCTTATTTACAATCTCACTCTACTTCCTTAATCATGATTAGTTAACACTTCTAATTTAAATACAATAATGATTTTATTGAACATATCTATAAATTATATTTTTTAAATCAAAAAATATTTACTAGAAAATCACAATTTTAATTTGAAATCAATCACGATATACCATTATATATTTTAAATTAAATTTCATAATTAATCATTCATTAATCAACCACTCTTTTAATATAAAGTCAATCACAATCATATTATCATATATCGCAAATTATTTTTTATAATATATATTGTACAATTATAATCGATATTAAATAATTATAGTCTAACTTAACTAAAAATTTGGAAAAAAAATCGAATTTGAAATCAGATTTTAAATAACTTGGATAAAATCCATACCATCAAAAAATTGATTTTTTTATAAGCTCAAAAATATATTTATTAATAATTTGTTAATAAAATTAAATATTAAATGCATATAAGCCAACACTACAAAATCGGATTTGAACAAATTTTAAATAGCTTGGATAAAATCCATATATTAAAAAACTCGATTTTTTGAAAGGTTCAAAACTATATTTATTCACAATTTGTTAATTAAATAATTAATAAATTCATATAAATGAACACTACATATATTTTAATTACTTTAATTATTAAATATATGCTATAAGAGTTTTATTATTGGTTGGTGAATAAATTACCAATCAAAAAATTAAAATTATTTTAGAGGTAAACAAAATTTACTTCTAAACTTTAAATCAATCAATCGTATACAAAATTTTATTATTTACCATGCTCATTCTAATTTAATAATCACGGTTAAATTAAATTTAAATATAAAATATCTTGATTTAATAACTTCGCATATCACTTGGTTTTTAATTAAATTTCTGCTAACCATAAATATTATTTTCTATAAATCCACATAACAATATATATTACATATGGTTATATATCTTTTAGTTATGAATTGTTTTTTAACATCCTTTATTAGAGTTACTAGTTAAAAAACTCAACCAACTTTCTATTTTTTTGCAATTTAACCAATGAACTTATTTTTTCTCATAAAAACCCAACAAACTTTATTAAACTATGAAAATAAATTAACTATAGTTAGTCATTGTTGATGTGTATTAATTATTGTTCAACCACATCTTTATTAAATAAGCAATAAATTATTAATCAAAAAATTCATTCAAATTATTACTTCGTTGTAGTTTATTATCTTTTTTTTATAAACCAAAATAAATTTATATTTATGAAATATTAAATTAGATTAAAACAAAATATAATAATAATAATTTTAATTACAAATCTTTCAATTGCATTGTTACTTTATGTATTTCCATATTTTTAAAATTTATATTTTAAGTATTTGTACCCTTCCCTATTTTTATGACAAAAAAAAAGAGTGATCTGATTTATCATAATTAAAATGATTTTTTGAATTCAATAAATTTGAAAAATAAGGTATGTAATATGGACAAAAATCATATAAATGACAAAGGCATGCATGATTTTTGCTAAGTTTGTCCGGTATTTTTTTAAAAATTAATAGTTGCGTGAAATTTCATGATTTTATTATAATATTGTTAATAACTAATATAAATGAAATTTGTCCGGATTCATTGCGTTGATCAATTTTAGGAGGAAAAAAAACAAATATAATCAATTTTTGAAAAAATAGGCAAATAGAAATTTTATAATGAAATTAATTGTCTGACTATACACCAAAATGGTTTGCAAGTATGTAAAAAATAATAATTAATTTTATATTAAAAAATCAAACTTTAGATAATAATTAACCATGGTTAAATTTAGGACAAATTTTTGCAATTTAGCAAAGTTTGTTGGGGTTATTTGTGAAAAAAAATAGTTGATTGGTTAAATGGCAAAGAAATGTAAAGTTGGTTGGTTTTTTTGGCTAATTGCTCTCCTTTATTATAATAAAGAATACCCGAATCTAACATGTATTAGTTAACCAATCACAAGAATGTGAATTATTTTAACATCAATCAAAATCAATTAAACTTAATGTAACATGTTTCTCTATTGGATCTATATTCTACGTTTAAGCCAAGACTAAACTTAAATCAAGTTGCACTCAACAACAGTTAATTTTTATTTTTTCATATCAATTAACTAAACATGATAATTACTAATTTTTATTTTAATGATTAACTAATAAACAATTTATATAAAATAAATTTCTTACAAACTAAAAAATATAATTATTATATTAATTTAAACATTACAGGAAATCTAAATTGCTTATTTCCTATTCTCCATCATAGCTAGCCAACTTCGATAAACTAAGTGTATGCATCAATTCTCCTCATGCCTAAATCATATCAATTTCGGTTACTTAAGGTACTATTTATATCTTTTTATTATATGACATTCTATACTTCGACAGATTATCTTTTTATTTTGATTGTATATATGTATTGTATGTTGCGTGTTTTAATTGTCCAATAAATTCAATAGAAAAACATTTTTGACAAAAAAATAGAAAACGGTTTTGGTTATCACCATCCACAATCCGGATTCTCCCAAAGTTATTTCCCATTAGAATATTCAATAACAAACTCCAGTAATTCTACGACTTACTAAATTTTAGGCATCAATCCTTATCACATATAAACATATCATAATATATTTTAAAATTTATATATGCTATATTAATAATATAAATTATTATTAATATATTATATATATTATATGTCAAAATTAATAATAATATATTAATAATATAAATTATTTAATATATAAATATATTATAATTATTTAAAATTAATATTTATTATTTTGAATATGGGTGAAAAACTTGTTAACATGATACGTATAAATATTCTCTAACAAAGAGATAAATAAAATGAAAGATAAATTTTAAAAACAAATAATAAAGATGGATTTTGAACTTTTCAACGGGGTTCGTATTTGTACCATGGTTAGTTAACACTTCTAATTTAAATACAATAATGATTTTATTAAAAATGTCCATAAATACCTATTCTCAAAATCATCTATTTCTTCTTATATACGTAGGAAAAATATGCTCACTCTTAAAGGAAAATGAATTTCATGTTATAAAATAATTAATTAATATCACAATTAATGAAAGTTTCTATTCCTATAACTACGTTCGTTTCATATATCTTGCACAGTAGATATCCTTTCTTATATAGCTGAAACATGCAACCTTTTTTTGATAGACAGTCTAATGATTTATTGGAATCGTGAGGATTAAGTTTCTACACGTTTTTAATATGTAATCGAAAAATTAACCACGACCATATAAATATTTTAAATAAATTAATATAACAAATATTTTAAGGGTTCGATATTTAATAAATATACTGAATTCTCAGAATATGGGTGAAAATTTTGTTAACATGATACGTAGAAATATTCTCTAATAAAGAGAGAAATAAAATGCAAGCTAAAGAGGGATTTTGAACTTTTCAACGAGGGTTGTATTTGTTTTACTGATTGGTTCATAATATTAATATTAATATTAATTCAATTGGTATGAATTCACGGATAAGTAATTTTATACTTACGTTAATTAACATTCCAATAAAATTATATATTGTTCTTAATAAAAATTAAAATAATAAATTTATATTAATTTATTATTACAATTTATTCTAATAACCAATTAATATGTTTTTTAATATATGTAAATATTGATTCTACCCGTGCTACGCACCGAATGGTTAAATTAATTAATTAATTACTATAAACATATTATTTTAATCATAATTTAGAAAAAAGAATGATTTATTAAAATTTAAGTATAAAATAATCTTCAATTTATACCAATTGCATTAATATCAATATTATCAAACAATTATCATAATATTCAGCTCAAACATACTAAGCCTCTCTTTATTATTTTTCCTTAATTTTATTTTTCATTTGATTTCTCTCATTTTTTAGAATCTTTCAACCTAGTTCATAAGTTTTTTTTACCCATATTTTAAGTTTTGTTCTTTGAAAAATTTGGTATATTTAAATGTGCAGTACAATGGGTTTCTAAAATTTATTATATTAATACATTCAAAATATTTGCATGGGTCCCGATCAATTTTTTGAAGAATATATTTAAAATTCATAAACACTTATTTCTAACGACCGTTATAAATTATTAGATTGTCTTTCAGCATATGAGAAAAGATCAGTACTGTGCAAAATCCATTAAACGAACGTAGTTATGATAAAGAAAAATATTCATCCATTCTAGTTTCCTATGTGTTTGTTCAATATCGTTTTTACAAATTTTATGTTCTTTTATTAGTAAAGTGATTTACTATAGAAAAATAAATATTATCAATTAACCAAACAAATCTAATATATCTCATTATTTGAGTAAGATATGATTGTTAGGGATTATGGTTATAATTTGAAATTATTTTATTTAATAGATTAAATGTAAAGCATATATTTTATTTTTTTTTATACAAAAATTTCATTAGAAATAATTAATACTAATTTAGTAATTAGAACTTCTATTTCTCAATCTCAAATTTTATTGATATATTTAAGATGTGATTTTCTTTACTTTACATAGATTTTTCATTTATGTTGCATACAAAGATTTTTTTAACATATATTAAATTTTACTTAGTATGTTAAATCATATAATATGTTATATTTGACTACTTAATTTAATCATTTTAATTTTTAATTTTAAATAAAATTAATATTGTTTGAGTGTAGCAATTATTTTAATTTTGGCTACATTATTACTAATTTTGGATACAAAAAAAAACAGACTAATCCGAAATCCGACGAATTTGGTTTTGAATGTTGAGTTTTGGATTTGAATTTATTTTTAAAACCCAAAAATATTTTAAATGGGTTTGGATTTTACATAATTCGGATCAAACCCAACCCGTTGTCATCCCTATTCGTGAAATAAGATACTTGAAAATGAGTATCACCTATCTTTTTTCTATTTGACTAACATGTTAAAATAGAAAATTGTACATGAAACTAAAATCACATGTATAATATATAAACACGTAATCACATTATTATACATATGTTCTAGTAATTTAATTATCGGGTTAAAAACATGAAATTCATTTTCGTTTAACAGTGAGTATATTTTTTCGACATATATTAAAAGAAAGTGTATCTGGAAAATCGTTTATGTTGTGTACATTCATGCCATGTGTCTTTGGGAATCTTGCATGAAAATGACATGAAATTATTTTGTGTACCTAAAATTCGAACACAAAATGCTACTCTAAATTACACAATTTTTTTTGGTACACGAAACGAAAATAATATGGGAAAAGAAAAAATATGACAATTACATGTAATGTCACTCTTTGCCAAAGTTATCTAAGTATTTTACTATATAATTGAAAACAACATTGAGATTCTACAAAATAAAATAAAGAGGAGAGTACATAAAAATGAAGCCCTCCTATTTTTTTTATTTTTTTATTGTTAATATATATCTCTGTTTGTTTACAATCTATTTAGCAACTTATTAAATTTTTTTACCTATATTTAAGATTTCGTTGATATTAAAAATAAATATTATTAACCAACCAAGCAAATTCGATATATCTGCTCTTAGATTAGGTTATGAGAATTGAATACTATTACATGAATTCAAGAATACAAAATTAAAATGGGCACCTTTTATTGGAAACTATGTAATAATAATGATTTTCAAACGATTGTTATAGCCGTTTCTTTCTCTCCTCCTCTACCAAAAATACTAAACTAAAGTTTAGGGCTGACATCTGCACTTTGGTTGATGGTAAGTCCTTTTCTATTTTTCCCCTTGATTTTACTTTGTTTTTCAATAATTATCTATCTTTATTGAGAGTATAGTACCACGTTAGTGGGTTTTATCTACTGATATATTGGATTTTGTACTTTCTCCATGTGAATGATAACTCTCGTTTCTTTTCCTTGATTTTACTTTGTTTTTCAATAAATATATCTTTGGTATCGAAATTCCAACTTCATTACATATTATTGATGATACTTATCTTATGTAACTTTTTTCCTTAAAATCAAAACCTAAAAATAGAGTGAATTCCAATTTTTATTTTCTCCAAGCTTTCTAAAATTTATGGAGTTTTAAAAAATAAAAAAAACATCTTATTTTATCTTTATATTATAGATACTCCTTTATTTATTTAGGATTCCCGCATGAGAATATTTTTTTATCATGTTAACACATTTATTCTTTTCTTTTTAAATACGAAGATTTTTTTAATAAGATTAGTATTGGATTTATGATTTTTTTTCCTAATAGAAGTATAAATAACTTGTTTAAAAAAATTTTAATTTTAGTATTTTATAAAAAATGTCACCACCGTCCTTGTATTCTACTTCCAATAAAATTTTTATATTTCTCCTGTATATATTCAAACACCTATTCTACTTCCAATAGAACTTATAATTATATATGTTTATATGCCTTATAAATACGTATTATATTTCTAGTAGAACTTCTAATTATATGTATTCCCTATAAATTTGAACTATTCTCATCTATAAATTCGAACACCTATTATACTTTTAATTTGTTAAAAGATATTTTTATATTTATTAGTGTTTATTTGAACTTCTATTCTACTTCTAATAGAACTTTTAATCATATGCATTATAATTAAATACCTATTATACTTTCAATACAACTTCTAATTATATGTCTTCCCTATAAATTCGAACTCTTATCATCTATAAATTCGAACTTGTATTCTACTTCTAATATGTTAAAAAAATTATTATTATATTTATTAGTGTCTCCTATTCTATTTCTAATAGAACTTTTAATCATATGCCTTATAATTAAATACTTATTCTACTTCTAATAAAAATTCTAATTATATGTCTATCCTATAAATTCGAACTCTTATCAAATATAAATTCGAACTCCTATTCTACTTATGAGTGTTAAAATCCTAAAATTCTAAAAAATTTGAAAAAATGGATTGAGACTATCTTAGAGTGCCATCTAAGCGCCCGCGTATCATTCTTTATATATATAATAGTCGACCAAGCCGCGCTTCGCGGCGGCCTTATCACAAAATTTTTAAAATTTTAAACAGAAATTATTAATAAAAAAATCGACAAGAAATATATATATAAATATCAATAACAATTAGCAAACATAATATTTTATATATTAAATTACATAAATAATAAGAGAAACATTTATTTTATACTTTTTTGTCTCACAATTTTTTAGGCCGACATCCGTTATATATGTTATAAAATGCTAAGCATACAAAATAATAAAAAATTAAATACCAAAATCTTCATTGACTTTGATTTTGGTTTGCATGCCGATAAGATTTGGGAAATACTATTGTAAAAAAGTGTTAGAACTTGCTTTCATATCCCAGCTTAATATAATTTAGATGTGAGATTTGCCTTTAATAACAACAATTATTTTCTTGATTGCATATTCTATGTTTGAAAATTGAGTTATTTAGAAAATTAGATAAATATCTTTGGAGTGATTTCAGAGCTCCACCAAATAAATTAAATAAATTATTCTTATATTTTTCTGTATCGATTTTGTCTCACGATTTTTTAGGCCGACACCCGTTGTATATTTTATAAAAATATTAAGCGTACACAATAAAAAAATAATTAAATACTAAAATACTCTTTGACTTTGATTTCAGTTTACACGCGGATGAAATTCTTTTAGGATTCAATTAGAATTGGGAGATACCATTCTTAAAAAAAGTTAAAACTTGTTTTTTATATCCTAATTATAATATAATTTTGAGGCAAGACTTACCTTTTATAACATCAATTATATCCTTGATTACTTATACAATATTTGATTAAAAAAATAAGAAATAAAGATAATATTGATTTTTCTAACATAAGAGTATTTCACATGCTTCTTGACCGGACAGAGATTCACTCGCTGAATCCAACCTCCAACCCAATTTTGAAGGCGAACCCAACAAATATCATCAATCACAACAACAAATAATATTTATGAAATAAAACTGAACAATGAGTGTTGCTAAAAAATTCATAGAATAATAATACAATGTGCATCATAAAGCAAAAAAGCTTAACAAATACATTAAAATACAAAAGTTAAAAATTAAACCTTTGGATAAATGTTAAAAACACGAAATTTAAAACTGAATAAAGCTAAAATCATACAAACTCAAGATAAACGGAACCAAAAGAATGGAAAAAAATTGCAAATAAAAATATCACAACTGAAAAAAATTATTGAATACACAAAATTACATAGAAATTGATTTTGTATATGATGCAATTTTTAATCAAAAAATGATATAAAATCTGAGTCGTTACGTTCATATTGTAAACCATATACAAAATATCATGTTAAATTAAATGTATTCTTAAAGAATAAAATTTATAAAATTTTGCACACCTACTTATTTTTACATAAAATTTTCATCGATACGGTTAGATTTACAAAAAAAATTGATAAATGCATGATTTTAAGCCGCATAGGTAGAGAATTTTTCTACCGGACCAGGTAGATTCTCTTTACCCTTAAAAAAAATCAATAATATATCTTTTCTGGATATATGTTACCTGGTCTTTATATGAAAATTTTTGTAGCATCCCTTGGAGACCACCACAACTCTTGAAGACGACATAGCGGATTGGTGTACTTTCTTTGCTCTAGATTGACACCCTGAGTTTTCGGTCCGCGATCAATACGGACTTTGCTCAACCTCCAGATTAATTCGTTAACACATTCAAAGTGATTTCATACCTTATTAACCTGTCAACTTTTCCGATTTTAAAATGCATGGCCAATGATCTTAAAATCATTAATAAAAAATTAGACTCAAACTAATAAAAATAACAAAAAGCAGTGAAAAAATATCGTTCAAATAGTCTTAGACCATTCTCAATCAAATAACTACAGATATAAGAGTCTAAATAACATGTTAATGTACATTAATCAAAATTTCATATACACAATTATGTTAAAATTATAAAAAAATATTAACAATCTATTATTCTATGCAATACATGGTACGTGAGGTTGAAGAGGTCAGCATCACATCATGTACAATAATATTGTATCAGAAAAGTAATCCAACTCATCCGCATATTAGAAAAAAAAAAGTTCCGTATTAGAAAACAAACATTAATCTATCTGAATATGTGAAGACAACCTATTTTATGCTTGTGTTCTTTCCGACATACAATTTTTGGTGTCTTTCTGCTGTTAATGTTCAGGAATTATGATGGCATTAAGCTGAATCACCACTTTGATATGTATGAATAAGTTTTGCTTGGCAATATGATTAAATACAAATATTCTATCATGAAAGGACTAAAAGTTGTTCGGGAAAAAAAAACGTGCATGAAACTGAAGAGAGAAATTATTTATAGAGCTTGTGGGATCGAATGAATTCTCCAGCAATTGAAGAAAGAAAAATTATTTATAGAGTTTGTGGGAAATAATTCTCCTTTATAATATTCAAATTAGAGATAAAACTAAATTTGATCTCCTTCCATATATTCAAAAACCTTTTCTATACTTTTTTATTTCGAATATGTTAATAATTATTTCTTCACCTAAAATTTAGGACATTAAAAAGGAACTTCAATATTTGATATTTAAAATAGAGGAGCTTTTCTATACCTTTTCTAGGGTGTTGTCCATAAATACCCCAATTTAAATAATCAGTTCCCAAAATACCTGTTGGCGGTGAGGGCTGCCCAAAATATCCATCAAACACGCATTTTGAACATGCGTAACTTCAATACGCATCAGGAACATGCGTTGTTTTAAAAAAAAAAACTTGTAAAATGTCACTACGCCATAGATGGCCTATCGCAACCTTTTGGCATGGGTGTTACCACTATGGGTGTTACCATAGCTATCAAAATTTTGACCTATCGCAACCTTTTGATTGTGGTGTTACCATAGGCACAAAAGTATGTTACTTTAGTTATAAAAGGTGTTACAGTGGGCTAACACCATGAGCTGTGTTACCATAGAGTATTCATTAATAAATTTTTTATTTAATTTTAAATTAATGATTTAATAATTATTTGACTTTAAAAATAATTAATTTTAACAAAATCATTGAAATTATCATTTTAATGATTTAATAATTAGTTGACTTTAAAAGTAATTAATTTTAATAAAAGCATTGAAGTTATGTTTGTAAAAATTAATATTCAATGAAATAATTAAATTATTTAAATTTCATAAATATTAAAATGTTTTTAATAAATTTAGAATAAAAATGTTTTCAAAATATACATTAAAATATTTTTTTGGACAAAAAAATACATTGAATTATTGAGATGGGCTGTAAACAAAAACAGAAAAAAGGCCCAGCGCCAAACCAAAAAGAGAGCGGCAAAACAAAATTTTAGAATTAGTTAGTCAAAACTACACCGCCCAGCTGAACATTTTCCCCAAAACACTCCTTAGAATTTCATTAATCCAATTCTATCTCTCGACCCTCATCTCTCTCTCTCTCTCACTCGTCTCTCTCTCTCTCTCTCACCCGCCTCCCTCAAAATACACTTCCAGTCCTAAAAAGATAAACCCTAGATTTTAATGAACCCCCAAATCGAAGCCTAAATCAAAAAAGGTAAACCCGATTTTCAATTCAATTGAAGACTTAAATCGAAAAGGATGAACCCTAAATCTTGAATCGGTTGATTCTCTCATATTAGTATCTAGAATTAGTAAGTATTTTTCCAATTTCTTTTTACAATTTCATTTTTTAATTTTTAATAAAACTTCTTTTGACAGATTGGGTTGCTTGGTTCATTTTTCAGATTAGGTGATCTACAATTAGTAAGTGATTCTTCATTTTTGTGTTTGCTTTTGTATGAATGTATATTTTTTTTTTGTAATTTTGTTTGTATTCTTCAGTTTTTGTTTTATTTTGATATGTATGGTTGGTGAATTCTTTATTGTGCTGTGTAGAGGAGGTGTGGATGGATTGAGACAGGAGGGGTTGAATATTGGAGGGTTGTTTTTGGTTCTTGTTGTTGTTTGATAGGGTTTTGGAGAGGGATTTGTGTCCGATATTGTGTATCGGATCACTGCTGAAGCTTCTGAGGTTGTAGATATTGTGTATAGATTTGCATCTTTGTCATATTAATCTGTGGAAGAGTTCTTAACAAGTAGATGATTTGTCTATACAGAGCATCTGTTAGGTCTAATGATAAATATGTGTAGTCTTTGCTGTAAAGGGTAGGTAATTTCCTTTCACTTTAATTGCTGATATCTCTCTGCTGATATTATTTCATTCTGTTGTTTTGCAGGCAGAGAATGTTATTTTACAGCTTAATAAATCCACATAAAGGGACACCATCCATAACTATAAAGGGACACCATAACTTGAGATAGTTATGGTAGATAATCCTGCACTGTTCTTTACTTCCGTGGGTAAGGTGGAGCAAGTGGTGAGCAATTGAGTCGAAACCTTTTTCAGTAGCAACTTTTTTCATCACCCCTTCATCAACTACATGCATGCATATGTAATTATAACAAACATAAATTATAAATTTTATGAAACAATCATATATAAACATTTGCTTACAATATGTTGGAGACATCTCCTCTCGGGAAGCGAGAAGCTTTTTTGCTTGTCAAGATATCAAGTGTTTAACCCTAGCTAGTACATCAGATATATTATATCCCCTTGTATATATGGGGTCTCAAGGTACGTTAATCTAAAAGCCCATGCAAGTACTTTTTAATTAATTTTTGTACTAAAAACTAGTAACATATAGATTATTTCAACTTTTTATTTTGTTTGATTATTTCCTTTTTATTATAAATATATGTTATTTGTAATTATATCCTGTGTACGTACAGTTTGATATATTGTGCAATTATTATTAAAATTTTCACAATATAATAATGATAATAATTAATAAATAATAATAGCAATTATAGTAAGAGTAAAGTATTTAATATGCAACTACGTGTTATACTAAAATATCCAGCTACTAAATGATTAGAATTCTGACAGGCCAATAATTTTACTCATAATTTTTAGTATTATATTAGATACATATTGCTCCAGCATAATGTTATTCTTTCCCCCTGATGGTTTGCTTGGCATTTTTATAAATCCACATAAAGGGACACCCCACAACTATAACGTTTGGGGCCATGGGGGATAGGTACTAACCATTTGTTGTCTCATTCAAATGTTTAAAATGTTCAATTAGCTTTCATATCTCATATATTAAACAGAGTAATAAATGTGTTATCACATATGTGTTTATGCCTAGGGTTTCCATTAAACAGAGTAATATCAGATCTTTAGGGGAAAAATAGATTTCGTTTTTGGATAACTCATGGTTTGACATGTTTGTATTTGAGATGATACCTTAACGTAATTATAACTAAACTATAGATGAGAACAGTCTGCTAGAAGTTTATTGTAAATCCGGTGGACCTTTTCCCTTGAAATTTCAGGGCACTTATGGACTATAGTGGCACATTATTTTGGAGAGATTATAAGTTTAATGTAATTTATTATACTTGCAATCGTCTCTCAAACTCAACCAACATACCATGTTATTATGCAATTTTGTTATTTATTTCCTTATAAATAGATCTTGTATGTACTTTTGCAGCGGGTAGAGGAGACAGTTGATGATTAATTTAATGGATCTGGTAATGCAGATTGTTGCATTTCACATGCAGGTTTAAGTTTAATATGATATGCAATTCAAATGTTTGTGTACTTCTGTAACACTGTTTTTTGTGTGAGCTGTATAGTTTCATTTGTGTGGGACCCCAGTCGTTTATTGACGGGAGCTACATATTGTATTAGTTTATTATATCTAGATTGCATATGTACTGAACTTCACAGAACTTAATTTATCTTTTATCCTCTTTGCATTACAGCATAAAGCCGAGCCTCAGGTTGTCGATCTTCTTGTAGAGGTATAACTTTGTTTATTTCCTATTTATACTTCCACTCTTCTTGCTACGTATGTAAGTGATATTAAATGTGAATTCAGGTCAAACACCTCAATCTATTAAAGAAACATGTCGACACTTCTCCGGAAAAATGACACTTCTCTTTGCTTTGGCTGGAAAACTTGGATCAGATATGCAAGTAAAATTTCTATTATACCAACTTGAATTGCTTTTGTAAAAAAAAAACTCTAATTGCAAGTCATCTTTCAATGCAAGGCCATATTTTCAGGCTGTTCATCAACTGGCTGCTTGACCTGACTACCTTGGAACCTGTGTCTGATGGTGCAAAGTTATAGGTGAGATATATGGCACTTTTTTGCCATCCTTGTCTCTTTAGTTTTGTTGTTATGGTCACAAATACTGAATAAATTTGTTGTGTTCAAGTTTTGCTAGCACTGGAAAATGCATTTCATGCACTACTGCCACTTAAAGTACCTGCATTTAGGTTAGTATTGCGAATGACCTACCTGTTGTCTGTGCGCATGCCTATCTTACAACTGACATATTTACATTCAGTGATTGGTTGTGTAATGCTCCCAGGAAGTGAAATTTCAGATTTCTCTTGCAACCAAAGTGAAGATTGGGTTATAGCTAGCTGAAGACAACATACTTCAAGTGTGGCAGATGGCATATCATATATACCTTGGTGAGGAAAGTGCACCCGGAGATGATGCAACTAAAAAATGGAAGCTTAGTTAAATTAGGACGTGAATTGTTATTAGCTCTAGTACTTACCATGTTATTAGCTCTAGTACTTGTACATTTTAAGTTTTGTTCATTAGCTAGTGTTGGTAGATATTTTTGGATGATTTGGTTGGTTTTGTACTAAATGATGTTATTGAAATGATGTTACTGAAATGTAATTAATTTGGTTCTTGAATATTTAAATGTCATAATTTTTTTTGTTATTAAAATTAGTTATAAATGATTTTAATTATGTAACACTCAATGTGTTACAATTGGTAAAAGAGGGTGTTACAATAGATTTTGGACCCCACCTAGATGTGGGCCCCACAGTTGTCCATGTGCAAAATTATATCCTCTATTGTAACACACAAACTATGTTGCTGTAGAGTGTTTAAGATGTTGCTATAGAGGTCTTTAGTAACCACATTTGCTATGTTACCTTAGACTGTGTTTTGATGTTACCTTAGATACATGTAGTTACTGCTGAGAACCTAACACAGCTGAAGTGTTACCATAGCCCTATTTTGGCCTATGGTAACTTCAAAATGGGGTCTATGGTAACACAGTTTGGGGGTTGCTATAGGCCATCTATGGCGTAGTGTATACGCATCAGGAATATGCGTGTTCAAGGTCCATTGTGCACACGTGTTCAAGGTCCATTGTGCACAGGGCCACTGATAAACACGCAATAAGCTCATGCGTATACAATGTTTTTTTTTAAAGCATGCGCATACAGTGTTTGCACCACTTTCCGTCAACAAATGGGAGAACTCTACAACTAATTAACATCAATCAATCATGGCGAATCGAGAACCTGGATGTCTGTGATTATGTCTCCCAGTCAAATCATGTTATTATTTAACGTTTTAATGTTTAATTTGAATGTGCATAGTATGTATGCGTTTACAATGGGTAAAAAAGGCATTGCACGCTGCTCGTAGGTATTTTGGGAAAAAAGTTATAAATAATAGGTATTTTGGTCAATTATTCCCTTTTCTATTTCGAATATGTTAATAATTATTTCTTCACCTAAAACTTAGGACATTAAAAAGGAAATTCAATTTTTGATATTTAAAATAGAGGAGCTCTAGAAAAATAGATAAATATGATTCGAGCGATTCTGGAGTTCCTGCGGGTTCTCCTTTATATAATAGATAGATATTGATCCTAATTGATTTTAATTTAAAATATTAATTTATTATAAATATTTTTTGACATTAAATAAATATGTAATATATGGATATGTTAAATAAAGTCATTACTATTGTTGTGGAATAAAAACTAGGTTATTAGATTGCGGCTAGGGTTTGATGTATTTAATGCTAGGGTATGTGAGCTTCGTGCTTTAATGGCTGCTTCTGCGTTCGAGACTAAACGGTCCTCACAGAATGCCTACGTATCTCTGTATTAGAGAATCAAGCCAATAAAACGTAGTTCTAGGTTGAAGGGTCTGACCCTTTATATAGGCTGAGAAGCCTCAGAATTAGGGTAGGGTTAGGAGACTTGGTGGGCAAGTCAGCCTTGAGGAAGGTTCTAGACTCCTTCCTTGTAGGAGTTAGTTTCCTTGTATGACTGTGTGGCTTGGAGGCTACTCTTTGTAAAGATAATGTCCTTATCTGACTTGTATCTCCCAGTTGTTAATTATCCCTAAATATTAATTACGAAATTAATATTATAATTGGAGTTTGGGCCCATCTGGTGGGCCCCACATTTGGACCATTCTAGGTCTAATTAATGCCACATTAAATGTGTCTTTAGGGCTTACTTTTAGCCCATATCATTTGCCCCCCAACTTCTAGGAAAACTGATCAGGTTTTCCTTGAAGTTATAACGGTCTTTTTCGAGACTTGGGTCAGGGTTTATTGCTCGTACGCGAGTATTTTCAACAATATCATCTTAATGCAAAGCGTGGAGCGACCGACGCATTTACGATGATGTTAAACGGCACTAGACAGCGCTAATCAGCCTTAAACAATGTTTAAACAATATTAAAAAATGTTAACTGGCATAAAACGACACTAAACGGTGTTTAATGGCACTAAACGGTGCTTAAATGTAAAATTTTTCCAAGTTTCTGGAATTTTTTAAGCTTCTCTTTTTTTTTTTTCAGCTCATTTTCGAGCTCAAACTTCGAGCTCAAACTGTCCCAGGTCGGGGCTTTTTTCGAGCTCATTTAGCTTATTTTCGACCTGGAGCTTTTCGAGCTCAAACAGTACAAATTCGAGCTCAATTAGGGCCAGGTCGTGGCTTTTTTCGTGGAAATCCAGTGTTTTTTCGACCTCAAATTTTCGAGCTCAAATCTAGAGAATATCGACCTCATTTAGGTTCCAGGTCGTGAGATTCGAGCTCAATTTGCAGTTGATTTTCGACCTGGAATCTACGACCTCAATTGAAGAAGAAACAATCTTTAAAATGGTTCCAGGTCGCGCCTTTTTTGTAGGTTTTCCAGTTCTTTTTCGACCTGGAATTCACGACCTTGATTCAATGTAAACTCGACCTCTAATAAGTCCCAGGTCGTATGGATTTTCTTGAATTCCTAGTACAAATTCGACCTGGAATTTACGATTTCGAACCGTGCTATAACGACCTCAAAATTAGAGGCTACTCACGACCTCAAAATGAGTTTTTCAGGTCGTTTAGTCAAGCTCGTACTTACACTAAAAATCGAGGTCAAATGCTACGACCTCGTGCCCCCTTTTAATTTTTTGTCCATGTTTTGTTGGACTTTAATGGGCCATGCCTTTTAATTTCCATGGGCCTTGGTCTTCAAACCATTTGGGCCTATCCTAATTGTGTATTTGGGCTCTCTTTCTTGAAGCCCCATCTTGACTTCGACTTGGGCTTTACTGGCCTGGCGTTTCTTGGGCTTTTTAGAGCTCAACATGTGTTAACAGCCCATAAGAGTGTTGAACAGGCTACAACCGGTTGATATTCATTTTAACCGGTTGAAATCCCCTAACTTTTTGCTTATATAAAGGCCAAAGTTTTCACTTTCACTTCATCACAAAAGTTTCCAAAACAAAAACTCTCTCAAAAGTTCCAAATTTCTTTAAGAAATTTTCTCTGAGTTTGATCCTCGTTCTTTGAAGATTCAAAGGCATCCTTCAAGTTTTCTGGCGATTTTTCTTCCAATCTTTGAAGATTTGAAGATTGCTCAAGGATTTCTGGGAATTTTTCCAGAAATTTTCCAGTTGTTGTTGAAGATTTGAAGAACACTCAAGGTACTTTCCAGAATTTCTAGTTTTATAGCTTGAAGATTACCTTTTTTCTGGGTTTTTCCTTCAGTTCCTTTGAAGATTTGAAGATTGTTCTAAAAATTTCTTCGTTCTTTGCAGATTTTCTTTGATCATCAAATTTTTCTTTGAAGATTTGAAGAAATGGCTGAAGATCGTGCTACTCAACGTTTCCAGAAACTGCAAGTAGCCTCAAAAAGAGGTATCATCATTCGTTCTTCGCTCATGAGTTTACAGGATATGATTTTAAATCGTAAAGAAGATTTTCCATCCCTGTCACACCTTGATTCCTATAATCATAGCAACATTTTCCATGATATAGAAAAAATCACTGACTATAATAGGATGTATAAAATAGAATCACCCTATAGGCTTATCCCAGCTGAGCCTGGGGATCGATCTTGCCATTGGCACCCCAATGCACTTTGTATTTACAGAGGTGCCATTGTTGCAGGGGTTCGATTCCCTTTTCATGAGTTTATCCCTAGGCTTTTAGCAGACGTAGGAGTTAACCCTTGTCAACTTCCTCCCAATTCTTGGAGGGTGATCAACTGTTTTCTGGTCCTCTGCCTTAAAAACAACTTCCCTCTTTCTGTAGCTCTTTTTAGGAAAATTTTTCAATTTAAAAATTCTGCTGAATCTACCCCGGGTTGGGTTTACATTAGTCACCGTTCTTCTACCCCTCCAATCTTTCACCCCCAATCTATTCCTGACTCCAACCCAAAGTGGAAGAAGGAGTTCATGTACTTGATATGGGAAGGTGGAGATTGGGGCAATGTTTTTCGTAGTACCTTTGGTAAGGTCGTAGATGGAAGTGCCAGTGACATTGAGCTGAATGAGGAAGAGACCTTTGCCTACCAGGAGCTCATCAAAGATAATTATTCTACTATGGCTTGGGATCTCCTGAATGAGTTCCAACTTAAAACTTTGGGACTTTCCCGAGTGGGCAATAAGGGTAATTTCCTTTCTTTTTGCATTCCTTTATTTGAATATGATTGTCTCATACCCATTATTTGTTTTTTGTTTTGCAATTGCAGCTGCAGCTTTTATCAACAAGACTAACGAGCCAGAAGATGGGGACACTGCTAGGCTGAAAAGGGCTCGTTCAGGGAAAGATCCTCGAGCCCCAACAGCCTCGGATGCCTACTTGAGGCCCCATGTGGCTGATGTTGAGGAGGTAGATGGCTCTTCCAAGAGTGCTTGGCGTCCCAACTGGGGTATTAGGAAGAAGGACTCCATTGTTGGAGACTGCAGGCATGCTATGGATTGGTCCTATCACTCCATAACCCCTGGTGACTTCAAGGACTATGTATCTGGATCCACTCTTGAAGGAGCTGAGAGTGCTGGAGCTCAAGCCTTTGCAGCTGTAAGTTTCTTACTATCCACTCTTTTATGTACTTGTTTTGTCACTTGAACCGTGGTTTTAACTTTGTCTTTTGTAGGCTAATGCCAACTTCCAGGGGGTCGTGTTCCAGGCTAAGACTTGGCGTTCCAACTACGAGACTTACAAGGCCAAGTTTGATGACTCCCAGGATGAACTGGGCTCTGTCAAGGCTACCTTAGCGAGGAGGGAGAAGGAGCTTCTAGAGTCTCAGGCTGAAAATGTCACTCTCAGGAAGGACAAGGACGACCTGATTGACGACTACCTTTCCTCCCAGGAGTATGTGGGCTTCATGGAGAAGCATGACGACTCTCTGTTCCCTTACCAGTTTACTCAGGGATGGGACGGAGCTCTTGCTGAGGTTACTAGGAGATTTCCTGGTATCCTCAATGTTTCGGATTTCCCTAGCCCCCATGCTCCTATGGCCTTGGCAGTGCAGGACACCCGGGAGGAGGACCCGGAAGATGATGAGAGGATCCTGGAGCCAGATTCTTCTGCTCATCTTGGCACAGCTGGAGAGGATGAGCATACTGGAGATGCTTAGTAATTGATATTTTTATCCATCTATTTATGTACTCTGCCTTTGGGCATGACTTTGCACTCTTGTTAACTTATTTTGAGATAGTCGTTTATGTATTCTGCCTTCGGGCATAACTTTTAAATTCGTAATTCATTGTCCTTGATGCTTCTCAACTTATTCATATTCGCATGTGTAGTCTAGCATTTTGTGCACATATATCAATAAGTAAGGTTCATATCTTATGCGAAAATGTAGGATAGTCTTATTAATATGAAGAAATGGGCACAGCCCTTACATAGATACTCTATTCCCAATATCTCAAGTTATAAAAACTTGGAATGGTTTCATCGACCTTATTTCTACTTCTATTACATAGGCAAAAAGCTAGGTCCTTTTCAGGAGAGCTTAAACATAGTAAACCTTGAGGTTCAATGCATGCCAAGTCCGGGGCACCTCAACCCCGTCCAAGGTTTCCAGTTTGTAGGATCCTCGTCCTAGTGTCTTCTTGACTCGATACGGCCCTTCCCAGTTCGGGGCTAGCTTTCCCTTCTGACCAACTCCAGAAGCCTCGATCTTCCTAAGAACCAAGTCACCTTGTTGAAAGAACCTCTCCTTAACCCTGTGATTGTAGTAGAAAGATGCTTTCTTTTGATGCTCCGCATTTCTGGCATTTGCCTCGTCCCTGGCTTCATCAATCAAATCTAAGGCGAGCCTCATGCCTTCTTCATTAGTCTCTGGCTCGAATGCTTCAATTCTTGGTGATGCATGCATGACTTCTAGTGGTACGACTGCCTCGGCTCCATAAGCCAGTAGGAAAGGAGTTTCCCCAGTTGTTACCTTGCAAGTAGTACGATATGCCCAAAGTATAGGCAGTAATTCATCCACCCAAGTATTTCTCGATCGTTCGACCCTCTTCTTAAGTCCATCAAGGATAATCCGATTAGCTACCTCAGCCTGTCCATTAGCTTGCGGGTGAGCTACTGAAGTAAAACGAAGCTCGATAGCATTTTCCTCGCAGTACTTCCTGAACTCTTCATTGTTGAATTGTGTCCCATTATCTGTCACAAGGATTCGGGGAATTCCATACCTGCAGATTATGTTCTCCCAAAAGAACTGGGAAACTTGCTTGGTGGTTATCTTTGCTAATGGCTTAGCTTCAATCCACTTAGTGAAGTAATCGATGGCGACAATTAGAAATTTCCTTTGTGCTGAAGCCATGGGGAAAGGACCAAGAATGTCCATTCCCCACATTGCAAATGGAATGGGAGAGCTGATTGATGTTAACCTCTCAGGCGGCTGCCTCACAACAGGGGCGTGTTTCTGACATCTGTCACACTTCTTGACATAATCCTGGGCATCTGCTAACATCTCCGGCCAATAGAATCCCAGGCGGGTAATCTTGTGAGCTAGGGCTCTGCCCCCCAAGTGCTGCCCACAGATCCCTTCATGAACTTCTTCCAGTGCTTCTCTTGCCTCTTGGGGCCTTAGGCACTTCAAGTATGGGATGACAAATGACCTCTTGTATAAGATGCCTTCAATCAAGGCATATCTCAATGCTCTCACTGACAATTTTCGTGCCTCCAAGGCATTGCTGGGAAGCCATCCGGTTTCTAGATGAGCTTTAATAGGATCTATCCAACAGCTTCCAACATCGATAGGTGCTACCAACTTAGAGTTGATGGTCGGGGCCTTCAGGACCTGGAAGTAAACACTGCCTGCATAATTCTCTATCTCAGAAGAAGCGAACTTAGAGAGGGCATCGGCCTTAACGTTCTCTTCCCTAGGAATGTGCTCCAGGTAGCACTCCTCAAACTGAGTCATAACAGCTTTCACGACTCTGAGGTATTTGGCCATAGTTTCATCCTTGGCCTCAAACTCACCATTCACTTGCGAGACTACCAGTCTTGAATCTCCACACACTTTGAGGTTCTTGACCCTCATGACTCTGGCCAATCCCAATCCAGCTATTAATGCTTCATATTCAGCTTCATTGTTGGTTGTAGGAAAGTCCAACTTCAAAGCGTATTCAACTGTGAACCCATCGGGGCTTTGCAAAACCAAACCTGCACCACTAGATTTTGTTTTTGATGCTCCATCAAAATAGAGCACCCAATACTCTTTCTGATCAGGTACAAGTTCTTCATCCTTACTCTCAACTCCAGGGGTGGTTACTATCTCCTGCCCCCCGACTTCTTGGTTGCCAATGGTACATTCAACCACGAAGTCAGCTAATGCCTGAGCCTTGATGGCTGTCCAAGGCTTATATGCAATGTCAAATTCTCCGAGTTCGATTGCCCACTTAATTAGCCTTCCACTGACCTTCGGGCTATGTAGGATACTTCTCAATTGCTGGTCCGTCAGGACTTCAATCTTGTGTGACTGAAAGTAAGGTCTTAGTTTCCTTGAAGCCGTTACCAATGCTAAAGCAAACTTCTCAATGGTGGAATAGTTCAACTCAGCTCCATGCAACACTTTACTCACGTAGTAGATAGGTTTCTGAACCTTGTTCTCTTCCCGTATGAGGACGGCACTTAATGCTTGCTCAGATACCGCCAGGTATAGGTAAAGAGTCTCTCCGATGCTAGGCTTGGCCAACAACGGGGCTTCAGCCATGTATTTCTTTAATTGTTCAAAGGCCTCTTGGCTTTCAGGTGTCCATTCAAAATTCTTTACCTTCTTTAATGTTTGAAAGAAAGGCAAACACTTATCACCAGACTTGGAGATGAACCTCCCTAAGGCTGCTACTCGGCCTGTCAACTTCTGCACATCTCTTATAGAACGTGGTGGCTCCATGTCTAAAATCGCCTTGATTTTGTCAGGATTGGCCTCAATGCCTCTCTTTGAAACCATCAGCCCTAAAAACTTTCCAGATCCAACACCAAAGGCACACTTAGCGGGATTCAACATCATCTTATGGTGCCTTAGCACTTCAAATGCCTCTTCGAGGTGTTTAATATGATCAGCCTTGAGTAGGCTTTTGACTAACATGTCATCAACATACACCTCCATGGTTTTTCCAATCAGATGGGCAAATATCTTATTCACCAGGCGTTGGTAAGTAGCTCCTGCATTCTTTAGACCAAACGCCATAACAAGATAACAGAAGACACCAAAGTCAGTTATGAAAGATACCTTGGGGATGTCATCTTTGTGCATCTTAATCTGATTATAGCCGCTGAATCCATCCATGAAGCTTAACATCTCATGTCCAGCTGTGGCATCTATCAACATGTCAATCCTTGGAAGGGGGAAACAATCCTTTGGACATGCATCATTCAGGTCAGTGAAGTCTATACACATCCTCCACTTCCCATTCGCCTTTTTGACCATCACAGGGTTCGCTAACCATTCGGGAAACTGAATTTCTTCAATAAAACCAGCTTCCAAGAGCTTATCCACTTCTTGCTTAATGGCCTCTTGCCTCTTCGGGGCAAAGTTTCTCTTTTTCTGCTTTATTGTCTTCCTCTTGGGGTCAACATTCAACTTATGAGTTATAAGTTGGGGGTCAATCCCTGGCATATCAGCTGCTGTCCAAGCGAACACGTCGCTATTCTTTTGTAAGAATTCTATCAACTTGCCCTTCAATGGTTCTTTCAGAGATGCTCCAACATAAGTAACTTTTTCAGGATCATTCGGCTCTAGGGGTATGGGAATCAAATCCTCTGCTGGCTTCCCTCTATGCTCTTCATCGTCACGGACATCCATGTCTTCAATTGGAAGGACCTGCCCCCCAACTCCATCGGCCCTCAAAGCGGCTACATAGCAACTTCTTGCCATCTTCTGATCACCCTTTTGTTCTCCGACACCATTCCGTGTCGGGAACTTAATCTTCATATGATAGGAAGAGGCCACAGCCTTAAACGCATGTAATCCAGTCCTTCCAAGGATTGCGTTGTATGTTGAAGCTGCCTTAATCACCAAGAAATTCAGCATCTGAGTCGCCTCCTTAGGCTCCTGCCCAATAGTCATGGGCAACTGAATAGTCCTTTCAACGTTGGACTCCACTCCATTAAATCCGTATATAGGCATGTTTACAGGGGTCAACTGAGAGTCGTTGTATCCCATCTTCACAAACGCATCATGAAACAAAATATCCACAGAAGCTCCATTGTCTATCAAGACTCGTTTTACTTCTGAATTTCCAATCACAGGAGTTATGACCAGTGGGTCATCATGGGGGAACTTCACCCCTTCCAAGTCTGAATCATCGAAACCAATTACCATCTCAGTTTTGGCACGCTTCGGGGCTTCTCCCACAATGTGCATTACTTCTCTTGCGTATGCCTTTCGAGAGTTTCGAGTTGTACCGGCCGCTGTCGGGCCTCCCCAGATCATGTTGATAACTGGCCCTCGGGGCTGCGTGCTACGATCACGATCATTATCCCTTCTGTCATTGTTTCTCCTGTTGTAGTCCCCTCTTTGGGTTCCATGATCTCCACCCTTTGTGAAATTGTTCAGCTTTCCTTTACGGATCAAGAATTCAATCTCGTCCTTCAACTGTCTGCAATCATCCGTGTCATGTCCTACATCTCGGTGGAACCTACAGTACTGATCCTTATTCCTCTTTGCGGGGTCTCCCCTGAGTGGCTTCGGCCATCGGAAGTCCTTATCCTTCTCAATTTCCAACAAGATTTGACTTCTAGGAGCATTCAACCTTGCATAGTCAGAGAACCTTGGTCCCAAGTTCTTTTTTGGTGGCGAATCAGAGTCTTTGCTAGTTCGGGGATACTTGTCCCTAGCATCGTACTCCTGCCCTTGCTTACGCTTTTTTGTATCATTGTTTCCCTGACCATTGCCTAATGTGACTTCCTTCTTCGTGCTATCCTCGGCCTTGATGTACTTATCAGCCCTTCGTTGGAGATCAGCCATATTCTCCGGGGGATGCTTTGCCAACGATCTCTTAAAGTATAGGTCGGTGGTACCATGCTCCAAGGCTACCATTGCAACCTTATTGTCCAGATCAGTGATGTTCAGAGTTTCCTTGGTGAACCTCTTAAGATAGTCTCTCAGACTTTCGTTCTTCCCTTGTACCACATACATAAGAGATGCAGAGCTTCTCTCATGCGTTCTTCCGCTGATAAATTGACTAATGAAAGCAGCACTCAACTCCTTAAAGGAACCAATCGAATTTGCAGGAAGCCGACTATACCATCTTTGAGCCATGCCTGACAAAGTTTGAGGGAAAGCCCTACACTTCAAAGCGTCGCTTGCAGGCTGCAACAGCAGTGCGTTTGAGAACGTTCTAACGTGGTTGGCAGGATCACCCATTCCATCATAAGCTTTGATTGTTGGCATCTTAAACTTCTTTGAAATACGAGCATTCATCACGTCCTCAGTGAACGGAGGTGTGGGATCATCAGGGTCCCCAAGTGGCATCAGATCCTTGGGGTTGCTCTTAGGGGTTTCCACCCTTGTAGTTTTTTCAGGCGGGACAGTAGTCCTTCTTTGCCTCCTTAGAGGCCTCTCCAGATCTATGAAGGGAATCGGTCCTGACGTGGGAGGTGGCAAAGTCTGATTTGATCTGGCTTGCTCCCTGGCCATATCTTCCTTTAACTTTAAGATCTCGGCCTCGTAAGCCTTAATCCTCTCAGCAACTGTTGAAGTGAGTCCATCATGGATAGTTCGAGTTCTCCCCATAGGCTCTTTACTTGCACGTCGCCTCCTCGGAGCTTCATCACGCTCGTAATCATCGCCAGAAGATGATTCATCTGTATAAGGACCAGAAAAATCGCGATAATCTCGATCTCGAATATATAGGGCATGACCACTCGGTCCAGCTCCGTAATTGGACATCCCATACATTGGATTGGTGCTTATGGGGAGATCCGTGGTGTGGATCTGAACCCCTCGTGTAGGGTTGTTGGGGTCTACAATCAGGGAAGAAATCCCCGGGTTAGTCCCTGGAATTGTGTGGACGATCGGAGGTAGCGTACTCTCAACATGGGTAGTCGTCCCTAGGGGTTGAGAAACTTGATATGGAACGATAGTCCCGGTTGTTGGAGGTACTTGCTCAGATGTCGGTAGTACTTGTTCAGTAAGGGGCGGAGCAGAGCTAAGAGGTAGAGCCTCAGTAGTGATTGGCTCCGTATTGCTTGGTGCAGTTCTTCGTGTTTGAACCATGGTTGATGTCTTTTTCCCACAGACGGCGCCAAATGTTGTGGAATAAAAACTAGGTTATTAGATTGCGGCTAGGGTTTGATGTATTTAATGCTAGGGTATGTGAGCTTCGTGCTTTAATGGCTGCTTCTGCGTTCGAGACTAAACGGTCCTCACAGAATGCCTACGTATCTCTGTATTAGAGAATCAAGCCAATAAAACGTAGTTCTAGGTTGAAGGGTCTGACCCTTTATATAGGCTGAGAAGCCTCAGAATTAGGGTAGGGTTAGGAGACTTGGTGGGCAAGTCAGCCTTGAGGAAGGTTCTAGACTCCTTCCTTGTAGGAGTTAGTTTCCTTGTATGACTGTGTGGCTTGGAGGCTACTCTTTGTAAAGATAATGTCCTTATCTGACTTGTATCTCCCAGTTGTTAATTATCCCTAAATATTAATTACGAAATTAATATTATAATTGGAGTTTGGGCCCATCTGGTGGGCCCCACGTTTGGACCATTCTAGGTCTAATTAATGCCACATTAAATGTGTCTTTAGGGCTTACTTTTAGCCCATATCAACTATATTTAAAATAGAATTGTTAACTTACCATTGTTAGTATAATAGGATGAAAATGGTAAATAAAGAAAATTTTTAATATAATATATTGGTCTAAAATTTAGGAATGACCATTGATTGATCATAAAATAATTCATAATTTTTGATTGGTTAACTGCATCTAACTGTATACCTGGGTAAACTCAGGTATTATAATAAAAGATAGCAAGATCGTTTCCAAATAAAATAACAAAAATACATATAATTGTTATTTAATCTAGAAATTACAATCTAGTGTGTATCTAGAAATAACAAAAATTCAAATAATGGTTAATAGATAATATTAAATTACAATTTTATAAATTTTATGATGTTAAATTAGTAATTTTTTTAATAGTTTTATATCATATTTATCTATTAAAATTAATATTATATTTTAACAAAAATATTTTGAAAAATTGTAATTTAACTACCTTTATAAGGAATGCAAAATTCAATTTATTAAATTACACATACAAAATTAACTCCGTACTTAAATTCTTTTTTCTGGTACATTAAAAATTTAAAAATAAAGCTAAAAGTCTTGCCGACCTCTAATTAAGTAATTATTCACCCTCTAAAATATCCAGTATTTCTTGTATTAGTTTTAGCAACGTGTCAGAAGCAGAGAAATAGTTATATGAGAGTCTGCAGCCACGTACCCTTGAACATCACACGTGGCTCCCTCCACAGCATCCCCACTTTAAAAAATACCTATACAACTTGCAAACCCTCAAAACTTACGATTACTGGAAAAATACTACTAGTACTACTTCTTTATAGTAAACACTTTCAAAAAAAAAAAAAAAAATTTACTAGAGACCGAAACAAGTAGTAAGATCGGATTTTGTACATGATGCGGAGTGGAAAGGGTGCTGTGGGTTCGGTTTTGGAAGCGGCAGCAAACATCGCTGCTTCTGCCAAATCTGGCTTGGACAAAACTAAAGCTGTTGTCGAAGAAAAAGTCTGCGTACATCTTACCATCTTTTTCGATCATGCTATTTGTTTGGTTAGGCGGTTTCATTTGAGCCTTTTTTTTTGGCTATGCGTTTCAATAAGCAATTTTATTTTTGCATGTATATGTAATTCGATTCTTTACTTTGGCGATAACATTAATTTGCCACATATTACAGGTGGAGAGAATTTCGACAAAAGATGAAGTTGGAAAAGACATAGCTATACTTCGAAAGGAAGAGAAAATGGATTTAGCTGAGCGCCGAAAATATAAAGCATATGCTCAGAACGCAGCAGCAGCTGCTACTGCTCCTCCTGGAGCTGTCACTCCAAACTTCACTGATGGTGGCGGTTTCGATGCTATTAGTAAGCCAGCAGCGATATTATCTAGTAACGCTGATCTTGGGAGTGCTCCTGTTTCGGCTGCTAGTAATGTTCATCAAGATGTTGATCCCAATCCGAATTAGAATTGATGGAAGGCTATGGTGGTGTTTTCAAGATTTAGTGCAGTATTATCACTTGTGGTTTTGTCAACTAATAAACGTATTTGTAATGTGTAATGTGATTTGTGTGCCTGTCCCGTGTAACCATGTTATCATACTTTTATTGCCTCTTTAAATTTAAAATTTGTTTAATTCTTGATTTTTGGTTTAGGTTTGTGGTTTTGTAGATATCACTCTCTTCTCTAACATTTCAGGCTAGCATACTTCGTTCCCATTCGGGAAATCTCTTATTTCATTCTGGAAAAAAGTATATAAATTTATACTTTTGTCTGAAATAAATAACTTGTTTTTGCATGACAACGAATGTTAAATTTTATAACGGTGCCTGCCTTGTTAGAAGTTCTTTTTTCTGTGATCTTGACATGTTAGACCAAATTTGTCTGTGATCTTGACATGTTAGACCAAATTTGTGAACAAAGGATCAGAGGTTAACCATGTTTTGCGGGGTTCGAAATGTAAAGAGAAGGATAGCACAAATTTTGCCGTTTCAGAGTAACCCAAAATTGTCAAAGCACCATCAATACATCCATTTTTAATACTATAATCTGATACACATCATTTCATACAGAGGAGTCGAGGATCTTTCACTTTTTTTTTTCTTATCTTTTGGAACTTAAGATAGTTTCATCTTCATAATTTGCATCTTTAGATGCAGAGCGCAAAGAATGTCGCGGCTTCTGCCAAAGAAACCGCTGCCAATGTTGCTGCCGCCGCTGCGTCCGGAAAGGAAAAGGCCAAGGCCACCATTCAAGAAAAGGTGTCTTTAATTTGTGTCTAGAGTATTTTTACTAGTTAACATGCATTCATGCTTTTGCGAATATATTTTGTGTTTAGTAAGTAAGTTAGAACACAAACATTCTGGATTTTGAGCTAAATTGTGTGTGTTATTGGATGGACAGGCAG
The DNA here is from genome assembly GCA_037693485.1 of Kitagawia praeruptora. NCBI lineage: Eukaryota > Viridiplantae > Streptophyta > Magnoliopsida > Apiales > Apiaceae > Kitagawia > Kitagawia praeruptora. The sequence continues at coordinate 1,536,217 of CM075348.1, read as the reverse complement.
AAAAAGTAACGGCCCGTGGTCCGGTGGAAAAGGATCTCGCAACAGAGAGGAAGCAAGCAAAGAAAAAGGTGGCTGAAGTGCAGAAGAAAGAAGCATACGAATACAATGCTGCAAGCAAACAAGCGGCCAAGGAGGCTGCACAAAACAAGCAAGAAAAGGGTGGAGCTATCTAAAGACGGAACCAGGGATTCTGTCAAGCAATCAAGAAATGGCAAACACTATAGCGCACAAGCAGTTAGTTTGATTTATAGATTGCCATTGTTTAGTTTCACTCCACCTTTTTTACCCTTCTGTGTTTTTTCGAATTGTAACATTAGAAAATGGTGGTTGCACATGTAATTATTTTAAGAATTCAGTGAAAACGTGCACTTTTCTCGTGAGCATTGTCACATTTCAAAATGAAATTCGATCTCGTACATTTCCAGGACATGCATGACTCAGGGGAGATCCGACTAAGCAAGTCGAATATTCCGAAAATGTAAAGCATATGCTCAGAACGCTGCAGCTGCTGCTCCCCCTGGGGCTGTCAGTCCAAACTTCACTGATGGTGGCAGTTTCAACACTATTGGTAAGACAACAACGATTTTATCTAGTAACGCTAATCTTGGGAGTACTCATGTTTCGGCTGCTAGTAATGTCGTCCATGAGCAAGTAGTTCAATCCACCCCCACAGTTGATTACAATCCCAACCATACCGGGATGCCTGCACAAGTGGTTCGTGTTGGAATTCGGGCATGATAACGCAGCGGAAATGACGTAAATAACAATTAAAAACGAATTCCAAAGCCCGGATCCATGTATAAAATTGATGATCATGGTATAAATACTCAAGAACAAGATAGTACCTTGTTAAGCTTTCCAATGGATGACAAATGGAGATCCTAGCTTGTTGATCTTGAGAGCAAAAAACTTGTTGATCTTGAGAGCTAGAAGTGTAACTCCTCCACCGGTATCCACACTTGAATGCTTGCTTGAATCGTCGAACGATTACGCCACGGAACTTGGTACTAGCCAAAATAAATAAAACCGATTGTGTTCTTGACTTAGCTAATCTTTTCTCTCTTGTGTATAAACTGAAAATTTCAGTTTTGTTGTCTTTGAAGACTTGCCAACAATTGGCTTATATAGAAAAAGAAAGTAAAATGGAGCCTTAAACAATTAGGCCATTTTTATTTAAACAAATCTTATTTATTTAAATAAATTAATTAAGTTATACTTAATTAATCAAATAAGTCAAGAAAATACATCTTCAAATTTTATCTTTAACTAATTAAGTCTCACTTAATTAATTTCATAAAATTCGAATTATTATTTATTATTAATTTAAAATCATAATTTAAATTATTATTAATTTAAATTCATGAAATAAATTAATTTCCCTTTTAAACATTCTTTGTGTGTGACCCTGTAGGTTATTATTTTATTGGCAATAATTTTATTCTCTAATAAAATTATAAACAATAAGCGGCGTCTAGTAACACATTATTGCTACCCAATAAAACAATAATTAAATCAACGATTCAATCAACCTTTTATGACTAATGTTCCATGTAATATAATCCCTTTAAATCATGATATTATAGATTAAACTCGAGGCATGTAATGTGTCATCCTCTTCATAATTTAATCTTCATTTTCTTGATCGATGAGTAGACTATTTAATCAAATCAACATTTGAGCATGGCCATGCATTTCATAGTCTCACTCAAACAAGAGGCCGATAATATCACTCCTTTATCAGGAGATTTAAATCCCATCTAGATCGTTCATATTTCTCACATGATTCATAATATATCCGATATTCACCTTTATCATTATCCGGCTAAAGATAACTTTTGACGAATTCAAAATATATTAATTCTCATGTAGAATTATAACGACTTCAGGTCTAAGGATCATTACACCATTATCACTGTGAGATTACATATGACACATTTATTATTTACCATGATGTATCTCACGGTGGGTCTGTCCAGTACCCTGTACTCGTACAGTTACCTATGCATTGCTTTTAGTATCTTCATACTTATGACCAATGAGATGTTGTCATCAGTCAATTATCATACTAGCCTCAGCGTATTACTATTGTCCTAATTAATAATAATACTCGGCTAGGGACATTTAAGAATATGATACAATAATTATATAATCTCATGTTCAAGTCACATACTTGCAACTATACAATTTGTATCAAGATTCTAAGGACATTTATTATACTTTATTTATTTCGCAGTAAATAAAGCCAATAATAAACATATATATATCAAATATATAAAATCACTCAAACATAAATATAATGTATATTTTGCCTCTAGGGCACCAATACTAACAATCTCCCACTTGCACTAGAGCTAATCACCCATGTATCGAATACCCATGCTACTAGTGTGACATTCATGCTTCTGCTGCGACAGAGCCTTAGTCAGCGGGTCTGCAATATTATTATCAGTATGCACTTTACATATGTGAATATCCCCTCTATCATTTATCTCTCGAATAAGGTGATATCTTCGAAGTATATGCTTTGTTCTGCTATGAGCTCTCGGCTCCTTGGCTTGTGCTATAGCTCCATTATTATCGCAGTAAAGATCTATGGGATCTGCGATCGATGGAACGACACCAAGGTCTGTAATGAACTTCCGTAACCATACAGCTTCCTTGGCTGCCTCACATGCAGCAATATACTCGGATTCCATTGTAGAATTAGCTACTATCTTTTGCTTCGAACTTTTCCAGCTTACAGCACCTCCATTTAGGCAAAACACAAATCCAGACTGAGACACAGAGTCATCTCTGTCAGTCTGAAAACTAGCATCCGTGTAACCCTTTACCGTTAGCTTTTCTTCACCTCCATACACCAAGAATGAATCTTTAGTCCTTTTCAAGTACTTAAGAATATTCTTGACCGCCGTCCAGTGACCTTCACCTGGATTAGACTGGTATCTGCTCGTCATGCTCAAAGCATACGAGACATCCGGACGAGTACATATCATTGCATACATGATAGATCCAATTGCTGAAGCATATGGTATCTTACTCATGCGGTCTTTATCATCCAATGATTTAGGACCATTCTCTTTTGAGATCGTTATCCCATGAGATACAGGGATATATCCCCTTTTTGCATCTTGCATTCCAAAACGATGCAAAATTTTGTCAATATATGTACTTTGGCTTAAGCCGATTAATCTTCTTGATCTATCTCTATAGATCCTGATCCCTAATATATAGGTAGCCTCGCCCAAGTCTTTCATAGAAAAACTTTGTCCTAACCAAGTCTTTACAGCCTGTAGAAAAGGAATGTCATTCCCTATTATTAATATATCATCGACATATAATACAAGGAATGCCACATGGCTCCCACTAAACTTTTTGTAAACACATGGTTCATCCATGTTCTGAATAAAGCCAAAACCTTTGACTATTTCATCAAACCGAATGTTCCATCTCCGAGAGGACTGCTTCAATCCATAAATGGATCTACGCAGCTTACATACTTTTCCAGCATCCTTTGGATTTCTAAAACCTTCAGGTTGTGTCATGTACACATCCTCTTCAAGGCTTCCATTAAGGAAGGCTGTTTTGACATCCATCTGCCATATCTCGTAATCATAGTAAGCTGCTATTGTAAGCATAATTCTGATGGATTTTATCATTGCTACTGGTGAGAAGGTTTCATCATAGTCAATACCATGAATTTGTTTGAAACCTTTTGCAACCAGTCGAGCTTTATAGGTCTGTATATTACCTTCCATGTCGATTTTCTTCTTGAAAATCCATTTGCACTCGATAGGTTTTACCCCTTCAGGTGGATCAACCAAAGTCCATACTTGGTTTTCATACATGGAATCCATTTCAGAATTCATGGCTTCTTGCCATCTCTTAGAGTCTGGTGAGTTCATAGCATCTTGATAGGTGAGAGGCTCATCTTGATCTATGAGCATCACATCGCCATTTTCAATTAGAAGAAATCCATAATTTCTTCTTGAATCATAACGAGTCCTACTAGATCTACGAACGACCTGTGTTTCTTGAGCAGTGTTATCTTGTATATCTTGCTCATGCTCCATCTCAGGTTCAATGTTATCAAGTGGTTCTCGATCTTCATCGAGATCTATTTTCCTCCCACTGTCTTTTCTAGAGACTAGCTCTCTTTCTAAAAATACAGCAGTTCGAGCAACAATTACTTTGTTCTCTAAAGGATTATAGAAAGAATAACCCTTTGTTTCATTTGGGTATCCCACAAAAATACATTTTTCAGATTTTGGTCCAAGCTTGTCTGACATTAGGCGTTTCACAAACGCTTCACATCCCCATACTTTCATAAAGGACATGCTTTGACGTTTTTCTGTCCATATCTCATATGGAGTTTGTTGAACCGTTTTCGTAGGAACACGGTTTAGTGTATATGCAGCCGTTTCCAGGGCATAACCCCAGAAACTAATTGGAAGATCTGCTTGACTCATCATTGATCGCACCATGTCCAACAAGGTACGATTCCTCCTTTCAGAAACCCCATTCCATTGTGGTGTTCCAGGAGGAGTGAGTTGTGATACAATACCACACTCCCTCAAATAGTTCTTAAACTCATGGCTTAAGTATTCACCTCCTCGATCAGATCTTAGAGTTTTTATGCTTTCGCCAGTTTGCTTTTCTGCTTCTGCCTTATACTCTTTGAACTTTTCAAATGCTTCGGATTTGTTCTTCAAAAGATACACATATCCGTATCTACTGAAATCATCAGTAAACGTAATGAAGTAGAAATAGCCACCCCTTGCCATCGATCTCATAGGACCACATACATCGCTATGTATTAGTTCTAGTCGTACGGTGGCCCTCTTACCCTGTCCGGTAAAAGGAGCTTTAGTCATCTTGCCTAGTAAACAAGCCTCGCATTCATCATATGATTCAAAATCAAACTGATCCAAGAAACCATCTTGATGTAACTTGGAAATGCGTTTCTCGTTTATATGGCCTAGACGACAGTGCCAAAGGTATGTTCGATTTGAGTCATTAGTTTTAAGTCGTTTGTTATTTATATTCAAGATAGGAGTATCTAAATTAAGAACATACAAACCGTTAAATAACTGTGCAACACCATAGGTAATGTCATTCAAACCAAAAGAGCAACCATTGTCTTTAAAGGTAAATGAAAAACCTTTCTTGTCTAAACAAGAAACAGAAATAATGTTTCTACAAATAGAAGGCACATACAAACAGTTTTCAAGTTCTAATATAAGCCCAGTGGGCAATGATAAATGGTAAGTCCCTACAGCCAAAGCAGCAACCTTTGCTCCATTTCCAACTCGTAGGTCTACCTCTCCCTTAGCCAGTGCCCTACTCCTTTGCAGTTCCTGCACATTTATACAAATGTGAGAACCACATCCGGTATCCAATACCCAAGATGTAGAAGTAGACAAATTGACTTCTATAACATAAATACCTGAAGTAGAAGTCTGGCCAGCAGCCTTCTTCTTCTTCAGTTCTTCTAAATAGGCATGACAGTTTCTCCTCCAGTGTCCCGGTTTACCACAGTGGTGACAATCACCCTTTTCGACACCTCCTTTAGGCTTAATAGCCTTCTTGGGAGCAGAATTAGGATTGGCAACAGATTTGGATGCAATCCTCTTCTTATTGCCTTTCCACTTTCTTTTCCCTTTGGCTCCCCCTTTGTTCACCATCAGCATGGGAGCAGGGGATTCCTTCTGAATGTTGGTTTCAGCAGTTCTTAACATGCCCAACAATTCAGTGGGTGTCTTATCTATCTCATTCATGTTGTAGTTCATAACGAATTGAGAAAAGTTCTTGTTAAGTGATTGTAAGATCAAATCTATTTGAGCCTCCGGACCAATCGGGAAGCCCAAGGTACTTAGTTGTTCAATGTACCCAATCATCTTAAGAACGTGTGGTCCAACCGGGTCTCGCTCTCCCTGTTTACAAGCATACAAAGCCTTGCTCGTATCATATCTCTCCTGGCGAGCTTGTCCCTCAAACATGCTTTTGAGGTGCTCGATTATTTCATAAGCATTCATCAATTCATGTTGCTTTTGAATCTCCGGAGCCATGCATGCAAGCATTAGGCATGACACATCAGTTGAGTCATCCAAATGCTTCTGATAAGCATTATGCTCGGCACGTGTGGATCCAGTAGGAAGAGGATTTGGGTGAGGAACTTCAATGGCATACAGCTTTCGCTCCTGCCTGAGGACAATCCTCAAGTTCCTAAACCAATCTAGGAAGTTTGTCCCTGTCAGCTTTTCCTTTTCTAGGACTGATCGTATCGAAAAGTGATTTGTGTTGTTTGCCATTTATTATCTAAAATTTTGTAAAAGCGCATAAAATGAGTTAGTTTGCATGTTTCGTAAAACCAATTATGTTCAAGTTGATTTATAGCATATTCGTAATATACCTCCCACTATTTTTATCAAATTAATAGCCCTTACTATCAATTCGGAAAATGGTTCCCATAAAACATTTCCTAGTGAGCCAAGATCCATATTTCATCATATTTTAAGTCAGCTTTGGCTTTCCTCTTAAATATGATTATTTAGGTAGACCGTTATGTCAATTATATCGTATATAACTCTTGGATAGCTTAGTGAACAACATATTGCTCCGATCTATCTAATAGATTTCACTAAACTCTATGCTTATAAGTTCATAATCCTATTATGACGACTTATTTAAGTTGGACCCAATAATAACAATTTAAGTAAGCTTGTTTACTTAATCACATCTCACCACGATAAAAGAGAAGCCCTTGCTTTGGCAAATCCACTCCTCAATGATCTAGGATTTAATGAGTGTTATTTATTGGAAAGCATCTGTTTAACTTAATATTTCTTAAGGGATTTTTAGAAAAATTTAACGATCTTGATCGTTTGTTTAAATCTTAAATCGTTACAGATTTTATCTTGTTTAAACATGGCATATGTGTCGTATCTAATACATACATTCTAAAATATCCATACATCCATGCATCCATACATATATCTAATATATCCATGCATCATATGTAAAGTGCAGTTACGCAAAATTAAACGTGCGATGGTTATGGTCCGATCCTATGCGATCTTTTCGAGCTAATGAAAAGATCAAGGTCAATCTATGGTTGTAATAACTAATTATTACAAAATTCTTCATTGCTTCCAAGCCTCCATTGATTGCCTCCAAGCTCGTTTTGAAATACATTATAAAAGAACTCGAGTTGCATTCGAGATATAATAATTACAAGAATAACGACATGCAAGTCGTATTTAATTATTACAGACCATAAATAAAATTACAACATTTATTCTACGGGTCTTTAGGCCATAACCAATGCACCATGCACATATAATAATTATATACATCACATTAATCATGATCACATCGATTAATATTTAACTCCTCAATTTAAATACCTAATTATTTAAAAGGGAATTAAAAAAAAAATCAATTTTAATAATTAAAATCGAATTTAAAAATTAAAATTAATCAAAATCGCATTTAATAATAATATTAAATTCGAAATTTAAATATTCAATTATTAAAAGCATTAATTAAAATGAGTTTAAAAAAAAGCATTAATTAAAATAAAATTCGAATTAATAATAATATTCAAATTCATAATTTAAATATATTCAAAAATTCGAAATTAAATTAATAAATAAAATTTTGAATTAATAATAATATATAAATTCATAATTTAAATATTCAATTATTAAAACTTTAATCATTAAAAAAACATTATGAATCTAATGATTAAAACCAATAACTATTCTTTTAAAGTAAAAGCAAAAGCTAAAGGAAAATATTAAAAGAAAAGTTGGAATATTAAACAAAAACCAATCATGCGACTGCACTGAGATCTGATCTGTAACACACGCTGATGCGCATGTCAATCCTGCGCAATACCTTCTACCTGCTGCTGATACGCATTTCAAGAATGCGCAATACCTGTATTATTCTGCCGACACGCATTACCAGAATGCGTTACAGCCTTTTATACCAGTTTTTCCCAGAAAATTGCAGAAGCTCCAGAAACTTTGCAGAATGTTTTTAGCTGTTCTGATCAGTTCTAAAATGTATCCTAATGATGTGTTTAACATATCTAGCATATAGTACATCATCCAAAACATGTTATAACAATTTATAACATCATACAAACAATTATAACAATTTATAGATCACCTTTTGTATGTTAAAATGAAGCATGACAAAATTTCATAAATTCATGTATGATTCATTTTCATGAACACAACACCAAATCATCCTTTTATACATGTAGCTCTGATACCATTGTTGGAATTCGGGCATGATAACGCAGCGGAAATGACGTAAATAACAATTAAAAACGAATTCCAAAGCCCGGATCCATGTATAAAATTGATGATCATGGTATAAATACTCAAGAACAAGATAGTACCTTGTTAAGCTTTCCAATGGATGACAAATGGAGATCCTAGCTTGTTGATCTTGAGAGCAAAAAACTTGTTGATCTTGAGAGCTAGAAGTGTAACTCCTCCACCGGTATCCACACTTGAATGCTTGCTTGAATCGTCGAACGATTACGCCACGGAACTTGGTACTAGCCAAAATAAATAAAACCGATTGTGTTCTTGACTTAGCTAATCTTTTCTCTCTTGTGTATAAACTGAAAATTTCAGTTTGGTTGTCTTTGAAGACTTGCCAACAATTGGCTTATATAGAAAAAGAAAGTAAAATGGAGCCTTAAACAATTAGGCCATTTTTATTTAAACAAATCTTATTTATTTAAATAAATTAATTAAGTCATACTTAATTAATCAAATAAGTCAAGAAAATACATCTTCAAATTTTATCTTTAACTAATCAAGTCTCACTTAATTAATTTCATAAAATTCGAATTATTATTTATTATTAATTTAAAATCATAATTTAAATTATTATTAATTTAAATTCATGAAATAAATTAATTTCCCTTTTAAACATTCTTTGTGTGTGACCCTGTAGGTTATTATTTTATCGGAAATAATTTTATTCTCTAATAAAATTATAAACAATAAGCGGCGTCTAGTAACACATTATTGCTACCCAATAAAACAATAATTAAATCAACGATTCAATCAACCTTTTATGACTAATGTTCCATGTAATATAATCCCTTTAAATCATGATATTATAGATTAAACTCGAGGCAGGTAATGTGTCATCATCTTCATAATTTAATCTTCATTTTCTTGATCGATGAGTAGACTATTTAATCAAATCAACATTTGAGCATGGCTATGCATTTCATAGTCTCACTCAAACAAGAGGCCGATAATATCACTCCTTTATCAGGAGATTTAAATCCCATCTAGATCGTTCATATTTCTCACATGATTCATAATATATCCGATATTCACCTTTATCATTATCCGGCTAAAGATAACTTTTGACGAATTCAAAATATATTAATTCTCATGTAGAATTATAACGACTTCAGGTCTAAGGATCATTACACCATTATCACTGTGAGATTACATATGACACATTTATTATTTACCATGATGTATCTCACGGTGGGTCTGTCCAGTACCCTGTACTCGTACAGTTACCTATGCATTGCTTTTAGTATCTTCATACTTATGACCAATGAGATGTGGTCATCAGTCAATTATCATACTAGCCTCAGCGTATTACTATTGTCCTAATTAATAATAATACTCGGCTAGGGACATTTAAGAATATGATACAATAATTATATAATCTCATGTTCAAGTCACATACTTGCAACTATACAATTTGTATCAAAGATTCTAAGGACATTTATTATACTTTATTTATTTCGCAGTAAATAAAGCCAATAATAAACATATATATATTAAATATATAAAATCACTCAAACATAAATATAATGTATATTTTGCCTCTAGGGCACCAATACTAACAGTTCAACCCACCCCTGCGTCATTCGAATCGTACAGAGATGCCTGCGCAAGGGATTCAACCTGTAGGAGGTGGAATGGGATCCGAAAATGATACATTGTGGGCACATACATGGTTCAGAATAAGAAATTAGAGAGGGCTATGGTAGTGTTTTCACTATCAAGTGTAGGATTATCACTTGTTTTTCTCGACTACTATACGTAATTTTAATGTAAAATGTGTGCCCGTCCATTTTATCATAGTTGATTGCCTCTTTAAATTTAATATTTGTGTAATTGTTAATTATTATAAAAAGATTCGTAGTCTTGTAGATATTGTTCCTCTCTTTTAAAGTACGGAGGAGAAGAGAGAAAACTATAGTTTCTTATAATAAAACTTGTTATCAATTACAATAGAAAAAGGCCTTATATAGATATCCAACAATAATAAAGGAAATTATCCTAAAAAGGAAATCAACATAATAATAGAACTATCCAATAATATGTTAATATTATATATGTTAAAAGCATATCCAATGCGTTAGCTAAAAGTGATTGGCCAAATCTATACTATTATATAAATTCCGAAACATTGAAAGTTTTGGTACCTATTTTTTGGTACCTGTTTTTTGGTACGTTGTAAATTTACTTATTTAGTCTTCGTTATAAAGAAAAATATATAGAAATAATAACATAATATAATTAATAGTAAATAGTCGATTGCCTTTTTCACATTTACTTTTAATTGAAAATATTATCTTTTATTATTTAGCCTTCATTAAAAAGAAAAATATATAGAAATAATAACATGATATAATTAATGGTAAATAGTCGATTGCCTTTTTCACATTTAGTTTTAATTGAAAATATTATCTTTTATAAACACCTAAAAACATCAATCATCGTATCATATCTTTCAATCATAAATATTTCCTTTCGAATTAAAACACGTTATCTTTTTAATTTAAAACCAATCTTACAATCATTAATATATACCCGAAAATATCACATCATATTTTTTAATTATTAATAAAATATATTAAAAATCTGTATACGTTACTTATAATAAGAAAATCTTAGTATAATCTGTAAACATGAGTATATTAAATTATATTAAATTAAAATTTATTAATTAAATAATAGTCGAATCATTAAAAATGTTGGTACCTATTTTTTGGTATATATTTTTTAGTATTTTGTGAATTTACTTATTTAACCTTTATTATAAAGAAAAATATATACGATATTTATACTATTAAAACACCTAAATAAATAATAACATAATATAATTAATGGTAATTAGTCGATTGCCTATTTCACATTTACTTTTAGTTGAAGATATTACCTTTTATGAACACCTAAAAACATCACTCATATAATATCTTCCAATCATATCATTAATACCTTATATATAATAAGCATAAGGGAGATCTTATCCAAATTTTTTGTCGTCGTCACTGTACTATCAAAATCATATGACCCGTTGGATTAAAAATAGACGATCAAGATTATATCACATTAAAAAGAAAATTATAATCTAAAAAGGAAACAAAATTAGATCGCATTAAAAAGAAAATTATAATCTAAAAAGGATGTAATTAGAAAATGTTGCATTTGAAGTGAATTTTAAAAAGAAAAATTATATTCTAAAAAGGATATAATTAGAAAGGGTTGTATTAAAATTGAATTTTTAAAAGAAAATTATAATCTGAAAAGGATATAATTAAAAAAGGTTAAATTAGAATTATATTTTATTTATTTTTTATTAGTATTTAAAAAAAATCATATCTACTACTCTTTGGGCTTTATCTTGAGATCTAGAAATTAGATTTAGGTGATTTTACAATCCACGCGAAACTCATAAAATTATTTTTAATTTAGTAATGATATAATAATTATTATTCAAATGGAAAACTAAGAATCTCAAGAGAAAATATGATTACGAGTTTTTACATTAATCCTATTTAACGTAAAATTCCTACATTGATAATGCTATTCAATGTAGAAAACTTAATTATATATGATTTAAATCATTGACATATATATTTTCGTATTACAATATAATTATACTTTTTAGTTTATAACATATTAAAATTTAAATATTTTTTATGCTAGATCCAACGGTTTTCATCTATTTATTTTAAGATATTTGTCGTATAGAGGTCTAGACTACCGATTATCAACGTTTTGGACAAAATCCCTCTTACACTTATTATTAAAACTAGCTTATAACCCGTGCAACGCACGGTTCCTTTTTAATATCTACAATTATATTACTTTTATGAAATTTTATAAGTTATTAATTTACATATCAAATTGATGTTTAGAAATTGATATATATAAGATTTCACATCTTCGATTTAATATTTGTACTCTATCTTGAATTTTAAAATTTGATTTGAACGTTTACAGCCCACATGAAATTAACAAAATAATCTTTAAATTAATGATGGTTTAATATAATTAAATCTACACAGAAACAAAAAATAGAAGAAATTGACGATATTTTAAGTTGAAAATTCTATTTGATTTATGAATTCTACTTATAATTCGTTTTCATTATCAAAATATCCTTATAATTATTTAAAGATAGTTCTATTCACAATCAAATACAATTTTAATGATAAGTGTAAGAGAGATTTTGTCCGAAATTTTGATAATCGGTAATTTATTCCTCCGTATGACAAAGATCTTAAAATAAATAGATGAAAACCGTTGGATCTAGCATAAAAAATGTTTTATATTTTAATATGTTATAAACTAAAAAGTACTCCGTATATATATATTTATATAAGATAGATTTTGTCCAAAATTTTGATAATAGTCTATTCCTCCGGACGACAAAAATCTTAAAATAAATAGATGAAAATTGTTGGATTTAGCATAAAAAATATTTTATATTTTAATATGTTATAAAATAAAAAGTATATTTATATTGAAATACGAAAATGTATATGACAATGATTTAAATCATATACAATTATGGTTTCAACAATTGATAGCATTATCAATGTAGAACTTCTACATAGATTAGGATTAATGTAAAAATTCGTAATTATATTTTCTCTTGATATTCTGAGTGTTTCTATTTTAATAATAATTATTAAAGCATCAATAAATTAAAGATAATTTTATGAGATTCGCATGGATTGTAAAATCATTCAAATCTGATTTCTAGATCTCAAGATAGAGACCAAATAGTAAATATGAATTTTTTAATACTAATAAATAAAAAATAAAATTCAATTATAATACAACTTTTCTTAATTATATCATTTTTAGAATATAATTTTCTTTTTAAAATTCAATTATAATACAACCTTTTTTAATTATATCCTTTTTAGATTATAATTTTCTTTTAAAATTCACTTCTAATACAACCTTTTCTAATTATATCCTTTTTAGATTATAATTTTTTTTAAAAAAATTAAATTTAGTTCTAATGATGAAGAAAAAAACAAATCGATGAAGAAAGGGTATTATAGTAAATTAACAAAGTGCAAATTATAAATAAATATATAAGGATATAATTTATAATCCAACGGATGACTTTTAATCCAACGGATCATATATTTTTGGTAGTACAATGACGACGACCAAAAATTTGGATAAGAACTCCTTTATGCTTATTATATATAAGGTATTAATTGTATTTGGTTGTTAGTAGAACCATCTTCAAATAATTATAAGGGTATTTTGATAATCAAAACGAATTATAAGTAGAATTCATAAATCAAATAAAATTTTCAACGTAAAAAATCGTCAATTTTTTCTCTTTTTTCCTTCTACGTAGATTTAATTAGAAAAAATTTATTAAACCATCACCAAATTAAAGATTATTTTGTTAATTTCACGTGGGCCGTAATTGTCCAAATTAAATTTTAAGAATTCAAGATAGAGTACAAATATTAAATCGAGCGTGTAAAACTTATATATATATATATATATATCAATTTTTAATAAAAATTTGTTATGTAAATTAATAACTTATAAAATTAAAATATATATAATGTAATTAAAGATATTAAAAAAGGAGTCGTGCGTTGCACGGGTTATAAGCTATTTATATATAATAAGCATAATAGAGATCTTATCCATAATTTTTGTCACTGTACTACCAAAATAATCTCAACCGTGGAATCTATTTTTTAAAAAATAGACGATCAAGATTATATCATATTAAAAGAGAAAATTAAAATCTAAAAAGGATATGATTAGAAAATGTTGCCTTATAAGTGAATTTTAAAAATAAAATTATAATTTAAAAACGATATAATTAGAAAAGGCTGCACTGGAACTGAATTTAAAAAAAATTATAATTTGAAAAAGGATATAATTAAAAAAAGTTGCATTAGAATTAAATTTTATTTATTTTTTATTATTAAAAAATATTCTTATTTACTATTTGGGCTCTATCTTGAGATCTATAAATCAGATTTGGATGATTTTACAATTCACGCGAAACTTATAGAATTATCTTTAATTTATTGATGATTTAATAATTATTATTCAAATGGAAACACCAACGGTTTTCATCTATTTATTTTAAGATTCAACTGTTCTTATTTATTTTGACCATACTACCAATTATCAAAGTTTTTGACAAAATCTCTCATACACTGATTATTAAAATTGTATTTTATTATTAGTAGAATTATCTTCAAATAATAACAAGGGTATTTTGAAAATCAAAACAAATTATAAGTATAATTCATAAATCGAATAGAATTTTCAATGTAAAAAAACATCAATTTCTTTTCTTATTTGTTTCTGAGTAGGTTTAATCGAAAAATAATTGTTAAACTATCAATAAATTAAAGATTTTTTTGTTAATTTCACGTGGGCTGTAAAATCTTTCAAATCAAATTTTAATAATTCAAGGTAGAGTACAAATATTAAATCGAAAGTATAAAATCTTATGTATTATCAACTTTTTAACAATAATTTTATATGTAAATTAATAACATATAAAAGTAAAAAAAGTAAAATTATTTTAAAATTTAAAAAAGGAACCGTGCATTGCACGGGTTATAAGCTAGTTACATAAAATATTGAGTATGTAAAATTTGTCGAAGCTGTAAGACATTGTGTTCCGAGGGTATTGGCTATAATGATTGGCTATATTTTAAAAATGGTATGTTATTAATATTTCAGATTGTTATTAATGGAATATATAATTTTAATATAGAAATAAGTGATGTGGCAATTCACTACAGGTCTCTAGAGGTTCGATAGGATTTTGTCCCATTGGAGTGCAATTTTTTTTACACATTCTTTATAATTCTTGTTTATGGTAATTAATTTTAAATTTTACCTAAGATGTCTCTCTCATTGGAGATGTTCTAATAAGAAGTTCCATTTTCTTAGACAGAAGAGGCTTTGATAATGTTGTCTGTCCTGAAGATTTGCATTTGGAAAACAGAAGTACAAGAATTTTTCTGATCTTTGTTAACTTGCAAGTTCTATTCTACCTGGATCTTAGCTTAGGCCCCAAATCAAGTATACTTTAGAAATTTTTATTTTTTGATAAAGCAAGTAAAAATTTGTACATCCAAGTGTTCGAAAGATAATTAATATATTTTGTGCATACGCTAAACTTAGGAACAAGAATCGGGGATGGGAGGCTCACCATGTTTTGCGAGTTGAAATTGTACAGACAAGGAAAACACAACTTTAGCCGTTTCATAGCAACCTATAATTATCAATGCATCCATTTTTATTACGATAACCTTTTTTATACATTATTTCGTACAAGGAGTCGAAGATCCTTCACTTTGTCTTTCTTATTTTCGAACTTTCACGTAGTTTCATCTTTGAATTTTGCGGATCATATATTACATATACGTATCTTGCAATGCAGAGCGCAAAGAATGTAGCAGCTTCTGCCAAGGAAACCGTTGCCAATGTTGCTGCCACCGCTGTATCAGGAAAGGAAAAGGCCAAGGCCACTGTTCAAGAAAAGGTGTTTTTAATTTATCTCATATTATTCACCTGCATATATAATTTTGTGTTCTAGGTATTTCATATTATTCAATTTTGACATATATAAAAGGTGGTGTGCTTATAAATATTGGTGACTTAATTATTCTTGGAAGTGACTCTCATGCATTAAAGATGTTTAAAGATTATTTTTGCTCATGTTTTCCTATGAAATACCTTGGGGTGTTAAAAATATTTTTTTTTGATATTTAGGTGGCTCGTATTCCAAAAGAATTATTCTTATGTTAATGAAGTATGCTCAGCCTGCAATTTTACCAATTGAACAAAATCATAAATTTCGTCATGTTACCGATGCATATCTTGCAAATCCAGAAAAAATAGCAAACTTGTTGGGTGCCTAATTAATTTGGCAGCCACACGCCCAGATTTGTAAAACAATCGAGATAGAAGTGAGTAATTGTTTTAAAAAACAATCTAAATCGATGATTTTAAAATTTTGACATATATAAAATTTTAATTGTTTTAAGGCATATATAAAATTTTGACATGAATGCATTCACATGCATTAAACATGGTTGCCATGTATTTGCAAGGGAACACCTTGAACAACTTCACCTTTTATATATGCAGTTTTTTTTACTAGTTAACATGCATTCATGCTTTCGCGAATATATTTTGCGTTCTGTAAATAACTAGAACACAAACATGCCGGATTTTGAGCTGAATTTTGGGGATGGACAGGCTGAAAAAGTAAGGGCGCATGGTCCGGAGGAAAAAAATCTCGTGACAGAGATGAAACAAGAAAAGAAAAAGGAGGCTGAAGTGCAGAAACAAGAAGCATACGAATACAATGCAGCGAGCAAGCACGCGGCCAAGGAGGCTGCACAATACAAGCAAGAAAAGGGTGGAGCTATCTAATACACGGAACCAGGGATCCTGTCAAGCAATCAAGAAATGACAAACACTATAGCACACACGCAGTTAGCTTGATTTATAGATTGACATTGTTTAGTTTCACTTTCAATTACCCTTTTTCTCCACCTTTTGGTTTCCCTTCTTTGTTTTTTTTCGAATTGTAACATTAAAAAGTGGTGGTTGCACTTTTTGAAAGGAAAATATTTCATTAAATCAACAAACTTTCGGACAATATTGTCTCCAACAAATAGATCGGAGGAGACGAAACTACAACGGAACTATTTAACTCACAAGGTATTCTAGCTATGCTATGAGCAACCTTGTTCGCTTGTTTCCGAACAAAACTAACTGATAAATGATTACTACTACTAATGATTCCATGACCATAGCTTATAAGGTCCCCGATTTCCAGCAAATTCTGCAGACCTTGGTTGATTGCTCTCACACTCATCAACGAGTCACTCTCTACCACCACTGGAGCCGCGGTTACTTCCTGCGCCCACATCAGAGCTTCAACAACCCCTACTAGCTCGGCTTCCCAGACCATAACCTTCCCTGCAATTCTTCGAACTTTTCCTCCTAGGTAACTGCCATGAGAATCTCTGAGAGCCATTCCAATTGTAAATGATTCCTGATCCTCAAAAACTGAAGCATCTACATTAATCTTAAAACACCCCTCATCAGGAGGTTTCCATTTATTATCATCCTTTAACTGGATTGTAATTATTTATAGAATTCAATGAAAATTAATACTTTTCCCGCAAGCATTGTCACATTTCAAAATGAAATTCGGTCCCGTACATTTCCAGGACATGCATGACTCTGGGAATATCCGGCTTAAGCATGTGTCAAAGTCGAATATTTTTTAGTTCTACGGGGAATGAACTTTAAATTTGTCGACTCTCACCACGTACTTTCTAAAACCTATGCTTCCAGCCTTCCAGGAGCCATGACAGGGATTCATTTATGTTTCCAAACCCTGCATTGTTGCAACTATCTAAGAACTCAATGTAACAAAAAACTAGCACAAGTTTTTCCAGAACTGATTTATATAGAACTGAATTGGGCTTAATTTGAAATATTCGAATGGGCTGTAGTCAACAAGTCAAAAAACAACTTACACACATTGGCCCATTAACAAAGGGACGAAAATGTAAATTTGGGAAAGAACCAAAACCTCCCAACCAATTTCGTCATTTACAAAGCTGTGCCCAACAGTTGATCAACACACAGCTAAACCCACCCTCGAAATCATCGACTCTTCCCTTATATACACACACATATACACACACCCACATTTCTTATTTTCACTAATCTGCTCTTTTGCTGATAATAACGAGGAAAGTACTGGTCTTTCTTGGGCATCACTTAGGTAAATTTCACATCTTTCTATGTAATTTTAGCTCACTTGCTTATGATTTTCACATAATGTAGTTCTAATTTGCTGTAATTATTGTGGGTTTGTTGTGTTTTGAGGTTTTGCATTGTTGATTTGCTTGGTTTTGTGTTCTTTCGAGTTCTTTATAATTGTGGATTGATTTTGATGTGCATTTGATTAATTGATGCTTAATTTGTGTTTTATTCTTTGATTTGAGATTTGTGGGGTGTAAAAGTTTTGATCTTTTATGTTGTAGTAGGAGCTACTGTTTTCGGGTTTATTTTGTTTTAAGTGTATGATTGAGATTGATGCTATTTGTATATGCTGTTGTACAATTTTGTTTAGTTCTATGAGTTTTCAAAATTACCCTTTTGTGAAAGGTAATTATTTAGTTGAATTACTTATTTCTCGTAAAAAATGTAATACATTTTCGATGTTGCAAAGGGCTTTCACATGTCGAATTTGTTATTACTGAAGTTATTATTTTAAATGCTTATCTGAGATTATAAAATATTTGGCTGTGTGATTGTGATTGCGATATTAAACTTGATGTCACTTTCATCTTATACTACTGATAAACTTTGAACTTGAACTAATTGTTTGTTATTACAAATGCCATTAAATAGCATGGTTTTCTTCTTCTACTTATAGCATGTACCTTAACTTTTTGTAATTGTGATGGTTATTTTTTTATTACCCTTGCAGATCCTTTCATCTACTGTGGTGATATAACTTGTCGGAAATGGCCTCAATCACAACTCCTACCATGCATTTGGCAAAAGGTCAACTTTGCTTTACTGCCTCTGGTAAAGTTTGCCAGCCAAGCATCGGAAGTTTCAGCACAGAAGTTAAAAGAGCACCATGGACTGGTCTTAAGAGCTCCCTTCATATATCATCTGCAAGATCCTTGTCTCACAACCTAACATCTTCTCCTGTAAAATTTGAGAGGTTGGTCACCAAAGCAATGTCTGAAGCTAGTGATTTGAAGCCCCTCCCAGGATTGCCAGTTGATTTGAGAGGTTGCACATCTAACTTGAAATTTTATTTTGTGTTCATATGAACATTCTGAATTCGGAATTTTGCTGTGCATTTTTAAGATTTGCTTCAGAGCCATATAACATGTAAGCAGAAATGGTTCGGGATCATATATAAATAACCTTTTCATTTTGTCATTTCCTCAGGACATAATTTGACCATTATTTCGTTGGTGTAATAAAGTTGGGGCCTTAGTTTTTCTTAGATTCGAATATGTTTTGTATTTCTGTGGATAGACATTGGCTTAAACAATGTTCTCATGGCTTACATAAAAATGCTGCTCTCTTGCAGGAAAAAGGGCTTTCATAGCCGGCATAGCGGATGATAATGGATATGGATGGGCAATTGCAAAATCTCTTGCTGCTGCGGGTGCTGAAATTCTTATTGGTACATGGGTTCCTGTACGTATCGTAATCCAGAACTTGTGCTTTTTTATCTCAAACATGTCAAGTACTAATTAGTGTATATTATATTTTGTTCAGGCTTTAAACATCTTTGAGTCGAGTCTAAGGCGTGGGAAGTTTGATGAATCTCGAGTGTAAGAATATTATTGCCTTCATTTCTGCTGACAAATCTGGAAATTTCTAATTGCGTATAAATGCCTTAATGGGTATTGGTTTTTTAGGTTGCCTGATGGTTCGCTGATGGAGATCACTAAAGTGTACCCACTAGATGCAGTTTTTGATAGCCCTGAGGATGTTCCTGAAGATGTCAGTAAAAACTTTTATTATATATTTACAATAATCTATGCTTTAATTGTTGTAGGTATAGTTCTCATAAGTGATATGTATTACAGGTGAAGGCAAACAAACGTTATGCAGGATCTTCTAAGTGGACGGTCAAGGTATCAACTTATGATCTTAGTAATTGTTTTTTCGCCAACATAGTTGTTATGCCCAGATGCTTGTAATCGATCTTTGTACCAGCTAGCTGTGAAATCATTGCAAATATCTTTAGCTAATTTAAGAGGATTCCACTGACTGAAGCATGATCAAACAAGAGTTTATTTCATTTATTTTCTCTCTAGTCCTCACCCAGCATAAGATCTTGAGCTGTATATGTTAACGTAGATCACAATTGTTTGCCTAGTTACTGCCTTTGTGCTTCTGCACTAGTGGTTAATCTTATATATGCTGGACACTGTACTACAGATTACAGAAGGTGCAAGTCGTCCTTCATTTTTTATTCCTAGTTTGAACTTTGAAGTGCTTTTGCCATCTTCTGCCTCAAGTCGCAATTGGGGGTTACTTGAATGAATGGATTGTCTCAAAATCAAAGTAGTCATGTAACTCATTTTTCTCTAGTATACGTGGATTATAAAACTTTGGCCTATTTGCTGAATTTAGCTTACCAAAAAATAAAGAGCTTCAGTATATCCTTATCTGAGTCACTTCTATATAATGTCTCAAGTCCTTTCAATTTCGCAAATTCTATCCAGTAAAGTTGCGCACATGGTAATTTTTGTATAACATATCATGCAGGAAGTTGCTGAATCTGTCAAGGAGGATTTCGGCAGCATCGACATACTGGTTCACTCACTTGCTAATGGTCCAGAGGTATGTACATTGGTTTGCTGATGTGTGACCGTCTATGAGACAGAGTACTAAAGCATGCCATGCAGGTCACCAAACCACTCCTAGAGACATCAAGGAATGGATATCTTGCTGCAATCTCTGCTTCTAGCTATTCCTTTGTTTCTTTACTTAAGCATTTTGTTCCAATAATGAATCCAGGTGCAGTACCTTTCTGATCCAAGCATCTTCTCTGGAACCATTTCTTCTTTTGCTAATTCTTTTCTGGCTTTATCATCTCAAATATGAATAAAACATAAAACTTAGTTTTAACTTATTAGCTCTAATATTCTTGGCTAAGATAGAGTTTGTCTAATGAATTTTAGGCGGTGCTTCAATTTCCCTAACCTACATTGCTTCTGAAAGGATCATACCAGGGTAAATCTCATTATTGGTTTTTAAGTTTATCATGAATTCATGATCAGTACGCAAGCATCTATGTGTGACATTTCTTAATCAACACCTTTTCCCTGCATGTAGGTATGGTGGAGGCATGAGTTCAGCAAAGTCTGCTTTGGAGAGTGACACAAGAGTGAGTAAATTTGTACTTATAATTCTGGAAAATTATAGACTATGACATTATGATGGATTTTAACAATTTAAAATGTGTCAAGGTTCTCGCCTTCGAAGCTGGAAGGAAGCATAAAATCAGAGTCAACACTATCTCTGCAGGTATTCTATGAGGACCTGACCTATTCTAATATTGTAGGACCACGTATTAACAGTTCCTGAATATGATGTCCCTAAACCTATTCTCATCTTAACTCCTTGAGTGCTTTATGATAGACTGGGTTGTTTTGCTTATGTTTTTCTTAAAAATGTACCAAGACGTTAAGTTTCTGTGAGAGCATATCCACGAGTTATATAGGGTACTAATACAGAAATTCATATTGCCAGTGTAACAACAAGATAGATAGTTAGATACTGAATCAGTGCTTTTGCATACAATAGATTAAGGAATCTAACACATTCATAAAAATTTCTATGACAAGTTGCTCCAAGCTTGTCTTATTGTACTTTAAAATTTCATCTATAGACTCGAGTATTGAAGTAACATTCATGTTGATTACAATTCTCTTACATTATTATGTGGCATGGTTGACTTGATGGATTAAAATCATCTTTCAGGCCCATTGAGAAGTCGTGCTGCTAAAGCAATTGGTTTCATCGATATGATGATTGATTACTCCACAGAGAACGCACCCTTGCAAAAGGAATTATCAGCAGGTAAATCATCAAATTGCTTACAGTTTTAGATGTTTATGTGTACCTGGTTACTCAACTGCTAAGTTTAATTTGAATTTTGGTGCTCCGTGGAAATAAAACATATGCTCCAATATAGAACGTACTGCAGCCTTTGTGTGCATATACATTTCTAATGCTAAACTTTTGAATGCAACAGAGGAAGTGGGGAACGCTGCTGCTTTTCTGGCATCACCACTGGCTTCGGCCATAACTGGAGCTGTTGTGTATGTTGACAATGGTTTGAATGCAATGGGAGTTGGAGTTGACAGCCCAGTATTCAAAGATCTTGACATTCCGAAATACAAAGAGAACTGAAGATAACGGCTACCAGTCCTGTAACAGTGTCTTCACATTGTCAGTTTACAGATTTTGATTATATAGACAACAATGCATTTCATCCCTTCTTTTTCTATATGGTTCTAGAGTAATACAGTTGTTATGATATGACTGTTGTTTAGCCTTGACATTTGCTTAAGCTATCGGTCTTTATTAGCCTTTGACATTTGCTATCTGTAGTCTCAAGCTTCCAGTTTATTATGGTGGGAATTTTGGTTGGGTTAGGCGAGACTATGATTCTGTGTTAATGCCTGCTTAGATTTCTACAATTCTCTGTGCTACTGTCCTGTTTAGATCTGATAGCCAGAAAATCTTTCACCTTATCATGCTGGATTTTGCTTAAAGATTTTTAAACCACTTTCAAGGTGTGAGCCTCTGGACTCAAATCACGCATGGCAGATTTTAATTTGTAGGCATATTTGGGAATTTTTGGAGGATGTCTATCATATCTAACGATTTGGTGTAGTGAGAATTATGAATAAAGATCAAATCAAGATTTTCTTCCAATATTTTCGAAGAGATAATTTAACGATTTAATATAGTTAAAAAGGGCTTATAACCAATCATAATGATTGATGATAATCCTAGATCGATATATAGTGCCTGTTTGGCTAGCCTTATTTTAAGGACTTATGGACTTATTTTCGGGTGAAAATTTTATATTTTGATAATTTGTTTTTATACAAGGATTTAATGTATGTTTGAGATTCAATAAGTTGCAAAAATAAGTTGGAAAGTTAGGAATCTCTAATTTTGTCTTAAAATAAGTTGGCTTATTCTGAAAAAAAGTTCCCCCAAACACCCCCTATAGTATTCATGTTAAGAGTCGGAGTAGGTTTGTGATTACAGGACTAATGAGGAGGATTCGAAGCTTAGAAAATGCAGAAATTGGTTGCGACCATGAATTGGAAATAAAAAACTGAAGCAGCTAGTTTGGAAATGGAAGATAACATGTTTGCTTCTACTTGTCACATTGTTGATGATGTAGAGTGAAAGGAATTAATGTAATCACACTCTGTTTTATGATAAATGTATTGTTAAATTCTAATCCAGTGTTCAAATGTAATGAACTTGTGATTTCAGTAAGCACACATTTGCATCCAAATTGGAGAAGACAAAACATGTCAAAAGAGAATACCAAGTTCATCGCATGTCATCAACATTTTTATCAAATACCAAGTCATCTCAGAATCATTTTAATTAGAATTGTCAGAATGAAATTTTGAATCACTACTCTCCTCTTCTTTCAATTCGAAATCCTCATCACTATCTTTTATGTAAATCCTCAAGATCCCTATCATGTTCTGCATCTTCTTCACATTGTGTACCAAATGAAAATTAAGTATCACCATATTCATATTCATCTGCAACAGGTAGGTACCCTAGTTCTGGTCTGTTAAGGTGTTGAATCCACAAATTCAACATCAATGTTTCTATTTATGTTAGATTGTTAGTAGCTAGTACTAAGGTGACTTATACCAGAGTTGAGCATGACCACCAAATAGCCCTACTTATTTCAACATAAAATTAATCTCTATGACTCTATTAAACTAATTTGATCATAACTACAATAATTAAAGTACTCCACTTCACCACTAATGTAAGCCCTGGGATTTTCATGGAATTCACCCCCATGACATAAATTTATTGTGAAGTTTTCCATGGCTGCATATTACTCCCTCTGTTTTCAAATAATTGACGTTAGACTTATTGACACACATTTTAGGAGCATTGACCACATAGTTAGAAAAATTACTTTTACAATTTTCTTTTTGTGAATAAAAGTTTTAATCCTATATTTTTTATTCACAAAAAGAAAATTTTAAAAATAATAATTCTAACTATGTGATCAATGCTCCTATAAATGCGTGTCAGAAAGTCAAACGTCAATTATTTGAAAACAGAGGGAGTAACATTAACATGTAACAATTATCAACAATGCAGATTTTTAACCAATTTTTTCACATTTCGTACACAACAAACAAAAAAGTCACATTTTTAAGTATGCAAATGCAATTACTGGTTCAGACACACAAAATCTCCGATCATTTAGGTAACTAAAGTTACAAAATCCCTAATTTAAGAAAACACCCGAAAACATTTAAATCTTCTATTATTTAAGGAACCAAAGTTTTTGTAAATATTCTAATCAATAAAAGCCCTAATTTAAGAAAACACCCAAAAACATTTAAATCTTCAATTATTTAAGTAACCAAAGTTTTTGTAATTCTTCTAATCAATGAAAGCCCTAATTTAAGAAAACACCCAAAAACATTTTATACTAATCAGGTGCAATCATACAGTTTTAACATGCTCCAAACATGAAGTCTTGAGTAAAAACCCTAGGTAAAAACCATCCAAATGGGCACTTAAGGCTGGCCAACAAAGTGCAAATTTAAAATAGTACAAGCAACCATCCCTGCAAGGCTGCAATTTAGTCTATAATCTAGTATCTACTCAACTAAAGTGCTGCTTGGCCTTGTCATAGCATCAGCATAATTTACTTTGAAAAAAAAAATATCTACTACATTCCCACAACTGGGGGGGAAATCTACTCTTACAGCAGTTTCATCTCACCTTCCTTTTTCCTTTGCGTATGGCAGCAGCTCTGGCTGCTGACTCATCACTTTCAGGAGAGTCTGCTACGATAGTTTCCTGCAAAACACGACCACGATTCCTGGACAATTTGCGAATTGGTGTCGTGGGTAAATTTGCCTGTTCTGGAGATGAATTTGGTTCTGAATTCTTTGACATGTTGACTTGATTTCTGTGTGGCATAAGCTCCTCTCCGGCCTCAATAGAATTCATCATGAACTATCAACACAACCAATAATATTTAAAATATATTACAGATCAATAAACAATATACGGAAATATAATTACAACAGGGTATCTAAATTTTAACTACTACTCGATAGGGCCTAATATTGGGGAAAATAAAAGTTGTACCAGCTTTGTCCAAGTTAAACTAAGGACTGACAATAAAGATGCATATCGAAATGTGGAAAGCCAATAAGGGATGCTTCCGGTGCCAAGTCAAAAGGTCAACAACATTCAACATTTTCCAATTTATAAAGATGATTAATCATAAGTATGACAGTATTTAGATCGAAACTGCTTGCATTACCTACTATTCATCAATGAACTATATCTAAGTTTGGTCAGTAATAGCAGTGTTATTAAACGCGATATGTGCACGCAATGCGCAGATTCAATGAAGACAAGTAAATATACATAGATACATGATATATAATGTAAAACATTATAAATTTACAGTTACCAAGGCATTTAATAGGAAAATTAATTTGTTATAAAATGATTAAACAACCATATTCATCACATAGCTTCAAAGTCTAAGTTTTTTAGAGTCTAACTGTCTAAGTAACAAAGAAATACATAACTATTCACCATCTTCATCTTCCTCAAAATCCGCAAAATCATCTTCTTCACCATTATGATTCGGATCCTCAACAAAGTCAAGTTTATCCTCATCTTCATGTATAAAAGTCTCTCTCTCTGTGTGTGTGTGTGTATACAAGAACCTTGTGTAATATATACAAGAATCAGTATATATGAGAAGAAAGAAAGAAAATAAGAAGACGAGAAAGCATACAAGAATCATTATATATCTGTTTTGTATATATCAGACTATCACTTGTCGGGTGATAAAAGTATTCAGGGCATTTTTTTCCTATTCTTTTTAAAAATAACCCAGTCAACATCTCAAATACAAAGCCCTCGACATGCACAAAAGCGAGCACTACAATGAAGTTGCATCGCATCTCCAAAACGAAGCGCTTCGGGTGTCCATGGCATCGCTTCTTGCATATGCCCACTTTTAATAACACCGACTCACTGAGTAATGGATTAACTAGTTTTTACTTAAAATCTTCAATTTCTATAAAATGATGGAATCGCATTAGTAGTAGTAGATTAACTAAAAACAATCATAACTATAAGGCCTGTTTACATTGGCTTTAATCCATAAGTTAGCCTTCTTTTAACTTTATTATTTCCCCATATCTTTCTGCATATGCAATACAAACAGTGCATCTGTAAAAATATATTTGACCAATAATAGAAACCATTATATTCTACACAACAACAATGATGTAAATCAGGGGGGAGACAGCTGATGTTTCTCATGTTTCTCATTCTTAAGTACCTTCCAATCCTTAAAGTCAAATCTGAAGATAAAGTGACTGTAGGACACCTCCCCAGACGCAACAGCATTTGCAGCAGGAGCATTCTTGGGTGCTGGGATAAGCAACAATGAAACATTATATATACACTCGCAACAATCACAGGTAACAGATATTATGAATTCATTTTTTAAAGATAACTAATTGGTTACGAAGGATCTTACAAACTATATGACATCCCTTTTCATCAACTGTTATGTCAGCCCGGCCGTCTTTCACAAGAAATGAGAGGGCAAATATATTCTCAACCGTTTCTGCAAATGAGTCTCTATTCAAAACTATCCTCTCAAGCCTTACCCTCCTATTCTTCCTCAATATATTGAACATAGTTGCCATATTCTTGTCAGTTTCGGTTCTCTCTTCTGCAGATTCATCAAGCTACAAAGACAATTATATAGTTTAAATAAAAATTTAAGCAAATCCAACTGGGCTAATATATCAAACAAAAACTTAATCATATGCAAGAAACTAGCTACTGTAAGTAGAACTACATAAAAATCCAACTAACAGTTCTGTAACCATTTTGTGAGAAATAGTGATCTTCTGAGGTGTACCCAAAACACCAGATAACTCAAGTAATATGGGCATTACACATAGTAAGACTTATAGAGGGCATTTTATTCCACCCTAAATTCCTTCAAGAGTTTATTATAAAAAGGATTTGTTATTTGACAGCAATTCAGTATAGCACTGATCTACGTTCTGTGAATTCACAAATTGCAACACCTCAGCTCATGTAACCGAGTCCTATAACTGGTTGCCCGGGGAAATTGCAGTTTGTACTCATACTTACACTCATTTTTGCAACTTCAGTTGAAAACTGCTAAGTTTTTAGTCACTAATTGGACTACGCAACATTTTACACAAAGAAAATGAGTAACCAAAGGAGAAGAATATGCCTTCCAACCTCTTCAGGACGAGAACTTTCAGTTGGTCTCACGTGCTTTTTGCGAGTAGCAACAGCACGCTGCTTAATTTCAACATTCATGGGCCCAAGCCTAGAAAAGAGGGCATGAAACAACTCAGTAATGGCATTAAATACAAGCAGAAACATCAAACCAAAAAAACACATGTGTACAATTGTACATACATTGTGCAGCATCCAGGAGCCCTTTTAAAAGCATGAGGCACGTCTAAACCAATTTTCTTCCAATCTATTGAGGCTTCACCCTGTCGCCCAAAATCTCTAAGGAGGCAGGCAACGTACTCAGAAGGAGTGATACCTTCATTACAGTGTGCCTTAACAGAAGTCATCAAAGTGCTTGTAATATCTAGCAGAGCTTCAGCATCTGCCACCTGTTCTCGAGGTTTTTGTACTGATAAAATAAAATTGACAAATACAAATTAATGAAAATGCATAGTAAGTAAACAATATCTCATAGCGAAACCGACACGATCCAGAATCATATAGAACAAGCAAACTAAAATCAAATTAATAAACATCACTAGAACACAAATAATAACAAACCGAGAGAGAGATATTTAGCAAAAAAAAAAAAAAAAAACAAACAAACCGAGAGAGAGAGAGAGAGAGAGAGAGAGAGAGAGAGAGTACCTAGCTGGTGCAAAGACTCAACTTCATTGATGATGGAATTGAATTTGTCAGAATCAACCCTGGAGATATCATCTCTCTCATCTGTAACATCAACCAAAATAATTATAAACACACACACACACACATATGTATATGTACAATTGGAGAGATTGGGGGAGAGAGATAACAGTACCACTGATGAGATTCTTAACGGCGAGATAGCGAGATCGAAGAAGTCTGCGTTTAACACCATCTTCACTAGAATCATCTGCTCCTCCACCGCTATTATCATTATTACTACTACTTGCTTGACCTTTAGCGAATTGTGACATCTTAATTAAAACGAATTAGAAGAGCATAAGAATTGTTGGAGAAACTAAACCCTAGAAAAGTCGGATCTATTGGAGTTTTGTAATAATAAGATCCGAAATGGAACAATTGGAGCGGGATGAGATGGGAGTTTACAAAAGAGGGAAAACTCAAACGTTATAGCCCCAAAACCCCGCCTGTGAAATTTCCAGAATTGGAGCCTCAATTTTTCAAAACCGCTTAAAATCTGTATCCAACCGCCCTTTGTAGCTCCGTTACCTTTATTTTAACTTTTTTTTATAATCCAATGTTCGGGTCAATTTTCAAACACCTCTATTAATCGAGAAAATTTCAATAAATTCGAATTTATAACTTTAAAATGTTAAATTTATAAATCAGGATCTTAGGTAGATCTCCTTTTTTTAACTTCCTTCTCAATTCTCGGTACCTAAAATTTATTGGGATATTTACATAAATACATAAGATTTTAATAATTATTTTCAATTTTACTACCACCCAACTATCTTTTCACTTCTATAAAATCATTTTTTCAAAAATACTACCTCATTATACTTTTATGTTTTCAAAATTCCAAAAATACTACCTTCCTCAATTGCAACTTTTGCAACCTCATTTGCAACTTCCAGTTTTCAAATTTCTGATTTCATGTTCTGGGGCTCAGATGTCATTTTCGACCTCTTTTTTGGACTCTGATATATAGACTCTGATATATATATATATATATATATAATATAATATATAATATATATATATATCAGAGTCCAAAAAAGAGGTCGAAAATGACATCTGACAAATGGAACTTGAAATCAGAAATTTGAAAACTGGAAGTTGCAAATGAGGTTGTAAATGAGGTTGCAAGGCCCCGCCAAGGGCACTCATAATTGGTGACTTTGGGTTGCAAGGCCCCGCCAGGGGCACTCATAATTGGTGGATTTCTGATTTGATATATCAGAGTCCAAAAAAGAGGTCGAAAATGACATCTGAGCCCCAGAACATGAAATCAGAAATTTGAAAACTGGAAGTTGCAAATGAGGTTGCAAAAGTTGCAATTGAGGAAGGTAGTATTTTTGGAATTTTGAAAACAAGGTCGGTATTTTTAGAATTTCAGAAAGATGGGTAGTATATATTTAAAAATCTGATAGTTCACATGGGTAGTTTTGAAACTATCCCAAATTTATTTGTGCAACTTTGATTTTGAATCATTTTTTCCTAATTTAAAAATTTTAGCTGTATTTACTTTTAATTTATAAGTGGTATTTAAATTGAATTTTGGGTCATGGAGCTTTCTATTTGAATTTCTAATAATTTTTTCATAAATAATTTTTTCTCAAATTCTGGTGAAATTTTAGAGTACAAATTGACGGCACCTACATTTTTTAAATTTAAAGAGGAAAAAAAAAACACAATCCTAATTAAACACACCCTTGAGTAACGAGGATATGCATTTTCATCTGATTATCCGAAATATTTTTCTAAATAATTTATTTATAAATGCATGTACACGTGTCAATTATGCCCGGTAACTATTTTAAGAAAAAACAGTATTACGGAAATCGGAACTATTCGGTTGAGGTACCGATTTACGATTTATCGGGGTGATTTGATTGAAAAATTGGTGATTTATCGACAATTTTAGTAAAATCAGTCGAATCGATTCTAAAATTTTGACCGATTTTTGGTCGATTTATCGACGATTTTTCTGAAATCGGTCGATTTCAATAACAAAGAGAAAAAGTTTCAAAAGAAAAAAATTAACTATTTTAAAATTTGACATTTTCTTTTTTTTGAAACTTAAAATTTGACTCATAAAATTTACTCAAGAATTTTTCGTCTCGAGGTCTGTCGGATTAGTCTATGGAATGGTACTACTGTTTTTCTTGTCTTGCTCGAGATAGGGCCTAGGGGCGTGTGATACAATTGAACGAGATACACGACTTGTTGTCCACCTCGCGCACTTTTGATATCAAAATTGAATATCATATTTAAATTCTTTTTTTTTAAAATCAGAAATCATATTTAAATTCTTAAAATTCCACTTAAATAAAAATTTTCCGGTCCTACTCATTTCTTTACACTTTTTTAATATTGTCATAATTTATTTTTAAAATTTTCATTTTTTAAATAAAAATTTAAAAAAAATTATTCAAAA
Source organism: Kitagawia praeruptora (assembly GCA_037693485.1). NCBI lineage: Eukaryota > Viridiplantae > Streptophyta > Magnoliopsida > Apiales > Apiaceae > Kitagawia > Kitagawia praeruptora. Next base: position 1,505,713 of record CM075348.1, on the reverse strand, counting down.
GAAAAAAAATAAAAATAAATTATGAGACTATATTTTATCGGAATCTTAAAATGTGTGTTGAGCCCTCTGTCCCAAACGTAAACAATTTGTTGGGACAGAGGGTTTACGTTTGGGATAGAGGGAGTATATAACTATATTTTATCTAGATTTTTATAGAAATTAATTAAAATCTAGAAATATTCCATCTAGATTTTCAAAAATTCTTTAAATTTGGTGCTACCAGAAAATTCGTTAATTTAAAAGAATGGTGGTCTCAATGAATGTAATAGTGTATGTTAAATCTTTTGAAATGTTATTAGAATTCATGATATTTTGAAAGATTTCACAACTTTACATAAACAGCTTGTTGAAATTCATCTTCATCTAAAAAATTCATAATATTCCCAAATGATGAGATATTTTCATTTTTTTTCTTTTAATCATAATTAAAATATATTCATCATGTATGAATATATATTTTACGAATTAAAACACAACACACAACACGTATAATCAAAAAAATATTTTGAAGTTAACTCGATATATAACAATACTTCTCTTAAAATGTGCTCATCATTGTACTTCAACTGTAATTTTAATTGATCGAAATTGCATGTCGATTAAAGTTTATGAAAGGAGAAGTTTAATCAAATGTATTCAAGTTGCTAGAGGAACATCGTTGATATCTCATATGTTTTTCATTGATGATACTTATATGGAAAATTTCCACTGGTACCACTGAAGAATTGGCTTTTCCCAGTGATACCAGCTCATTTTTGTCTCCTCCCAGCGGTACCCTTGTGGTATTAGTTTGTAATCAATAATACCACTACCGTCTGTAAATGTTTGGGAAACGTTTATATCAATCAGTAAAGCATGAAATACAACTTTCAAACAGGTTTTTGGCGCTACATTTAACAGTTTAAACCAAAGTACAAGTGTAAGATCATAAAAATAAAAGCAGGCTAAAAAAGCAGTTGACAAACAACATCATCCAAATTGATGATTAATTAAACTGTTCAAAATAGCAAGATGACATCCAAAAACAACATCAAACCAGCAAAAATATCATCCAAAAACATGATTCAGAACAGAAATTTTCAACTAACAAACAAACAAGGCCAGTTTTTCAACATTTTAGTTCTGCTGGTCAGTTTGAGTTTGAAATATGTTGTGGATAAATTGTTTGGGGGCATGATCTGTCTTATATATTCTGATTTACCAGCATATCCACATGCATCTGGTCTTACTGCAACTCAAACTGACCAGCTGAACTAAAATTTCTCATATGTTGAAAAACTGGCCTTGTTTGTTTGTCAGTTGAAAATTTCTGTTCTGAATCATGTTTTTTTATGATATTTTTGCTGGTTTGATGTTGTTTTTGGATGTTATCTTGCTATTTTGAACGGTTTAATTAATCATCAATTTGGATGATGTAGTTTGTCAGCTGCTTTTTTTAGTCTGTTTTTATTTTTATGATTTTACACTTGTACTTTGGTTTAAACTGTTGAATGTGATGCCAAAAACCTGTTTGAAAGTTGTATTTCATGCTTTATTGATTGATATAAACGTTTCCCAAACGTTAACAGACGGTAGTGGTATTACTTATTACAAACTAATACTACAAGGGTATCGCTGGGAGAAGACAAAAATGAGCTGGTACCACTGGGAAAAGCCAATTTTTCAGTGGTACCAATGGGAATTTCCCTACTTATATTTATTGTAAAGCAAACAGTGAGATTGCAGCACGAATCTTGAAGATTTTGAACACCTTTAAGCGTGCCTCATGTTAGAAAATTAACGTTTACGAAATCATTTATTTTTTATGGGTAATGCTAAACATAGCCCTTAGGGCTATGGTTAGGCATTAATGTAAGTGGATAAATGCATTTAAAATGTAAATTTTGCACTTAATTCATCAAGTTTGCACGAATTTCAATATAATTATTTAGGAATTTGGGATGTTTTTATTAGTGAAAATTAATGTAAATGCAGGGGGGTCCACTATTATTACTTGGGAAATTAAATTAATGTTGTAAAAGAGCATTGAAAAACCAAAAATCAATTAAATAACTAAAATTAATGCTGACAATATGAGAATATTCAATGCTTAGCATTTCCCATTTTTTATAGTAGAAATACTAATGCACATACCATACACGAAGTGAAGACAATCTTGAATTTCAATGAGACTGACGAAGGTATTGTAAGAAAAACGTGTGCTTACCGAACTAAAAGAAAAACTTGAGATGAGAAAAAAGAGAAAAGGGTTCCGATTGTACTATGAACAAGCTTATGTTTTTGTGTGCTTTTTCATTGAGTTTTTACCCACTATTTTTAGGCATTCTTAGTACAATCTCCACCCCCTTAAACTTGTGTAACTGTCCCATAAAATCCTCCACTATTAATATTGTAACCCCCATATTAACATTGTAACCCCCATTTTAATATTGTAACTCCCATATTAATACTATTGTAACCCCCACAATAGTAACTCCCAATATATATATATATATATATATATATATATATATATATTATTTCTACAACTAATATATATTTCACTTTGTTTTTATATTTAATAAATAAGTCACATAATACAACATCTCTGTTATTCCCAGATTACACACTTGTATAATTGTAGAAGGGGGGGTTGAATACAATTCTTGATAATTATAAATTTCTAATAAAAACCACAGAAATCTATAAGGAAATAATTGCTGAATAGAAATGGTTCACAAACACATAAAAACCAGGTGGTTAAATGTACCACCTGAGACTTTTATTTGAAGAAAACTCTGTGATACAAATGTACACATCTTCTGTTTTTACAACTCTTTGCTTCTAAGGATATTCAAGAAACCCTAAGCAAATATGTCTGTTTTCTTAATCTCTAAAGAGTTGCTACACTTGGTTATATATCCCAAGTTTACAAGTACTACAGGAATAAGATAATATTAATCTAATTCAAGTTGACTTGCTACTCCACTCCAAATCCACATGTAGCCGAAAGGTTGTCCTTGTGAACAGATATGTCCCCTGCACCTTTCTTGTATGTACTGTGTAATTGGAATGCTTCTTTCTTCTGTGTTTCCAAAGAATGGCTGCCATACTGCCTTTTATACCTACTATCAACCCATGTGATCTGTCAGTCAAACCTGTCCTTATCAACTGCTAATTCCCAGCTAGCATAGGATAAAGTGTTAATGATTATCCGTTGATGTTGTGCATAGTTTATCCGTTGATGGTAGTTTGAGTTGTATCCGTTGATAGAGTAGATTTGAGTTGTATCCGTTGATAGAGCCCTGTTCTCATCCGTTGATACACTTTCACTTAGACAGAATTACATAGCATAGCTTATTTACAATTGGCTACCCTATTCTGCATATCCATTGATGGTCAACATGACTCTAAATAAAAACACTATCAACTGATAAATAGAGATATTGCAGTATGCTACAAAACCTCATCCGTTGATGAGCTACCTGTCAAAGAATAGAGTTATAAAGTCTTATCCGTTGACAGTTACAAAACTTGACTTATACAATTTTGCTTGAATGTTAAGTTATCATCAACTACAACATATTCCTAACAATCTCCCCCAATTTATACTTGATGGCAATAAAGCATAAATTTAGAACCTTGATGATAACAAAACATTCCTAAAGATTTATACACTACAGTATGCAAAAATTATATTAAGCTACAATAATTAACAACAGAAAGCTTTAAGAAACTTATCAGAGATGTGCTCCTTTAGGTTGAGCGAATTAATGATGTTTCCTCTCTCTGGTTGGTTGCACCCTTGACTTTCCTTCCTTGGCAGAGTTGGACTCAATTTGCACTTGAAGTTGCCTATAGAAGGTATCTTCTTCAATAACTTTTGGATTTAGCTTTAGTTGTAACCATCTAAGGTATTCAGAACTAGCCTTTGACAGTTGGTCTTCTAACCTGAAGAATCTCCTAGTGCCCTCTTCATCCCTGAACTCCATCATCCAAAAGGGTTGAATGTGGATTTTCTGTCCATTATATGGGATCTTCATTTTCTTTGGTAGACTTGAGGGTGAGTTCCATTCTCTCCTTATTTCTTCTATTCTGCTGATTATCTCCCTTCTAGCTGTCTCAGAGAACCCTGTGTGTCTCTTGAATGCTGAGAACACTTTGGTCAATGTATGATAATTCTCTCCAAGAACCTTCTGCAATGGCCATGTCCTCTGACTTCCTCCCTTGTAGACAAACACTAATCTCTCAGGCAGATTCTTGTACTTATCAATTCCTCTTACTTCTGATAATTCATCCAAAAATAGATTCATGCCAGAGTATTCTTCAATTTCTGCCTGATAGATAAAGTCTTCTTTGTTTTCCAAGATTGGCTGTTTGACAATAGCAGGTACCCTAGCAACTTGAACTGGTCCCTTTGAAAGTTGCTTATTTGGAGCCCTTTTCTTCTGTTTTGGATTCAGCAAGAATGAAGGAACTTCAATTGAATCAAAATTCATTGGTTCTTCTTTAGGCATTATGGGGTCACCATGAAAGTTCACAGTTGGGTCGATTACTGTTGCAGATATAGATACTGATGAGCCAGTGGTTTCTTTTTCTGGAGAGGGTTTTGGAGAAAGAACCCTTTTGGTTTTAGCTTTCCTTCTTTTAGGTTTGGATTTGGGAACTTCCTCATGTTCCTTCATTTCAACCTCTACCTCATCCATTAACTCTTGAGTCAGCCTGGCTTGCTTCTCATCTGAGTTCTCATGTTGATTTTCTGTACTTGGATGAGCTTCCCTTTGGATTCTGGAGACTTCTTCTCTTTTAGCTTCCACAAATCTAGGATGGCTGTTGGATATATTTAATACTTTTCCATTCCTTATATTTACAGCCATCCAATCTCTTACACTCTTATTTGTCTGCTCTTTGAACTCTATGATAGTTTTTCCCATTAGCTTTTCTTCATCATCCTTGGGAAATGGGTAGTCTAATTGAAGCTTGTTCTTCCCATTTTCCTTTGGAGGTGAGTAGGCTCTGGTTTTGATGACTGGTTCAAACTCTTTGACATATGATGGCTCAGCATCATAGAATGTAGGAGCCACAATCTTTGGAGTGAGCACCTTCATGATTGTGGTTGATATTGTTGGAGCAGAAGATTGAGCATTAAGAAACAGAGATGATGCAATTGATTCATTGATCATCCTCTCTGTCCTTAGAATTCTTTCATTAGTCTCTTTGTTGATCTTTTCCAAAGCTTCTATTCTGGCTTGCCTTTCACCATCTGAGATTTCTTCTAAACTTTGAATCTCAGGCAGAGCCACTTGTTTCTTCACAGGGGAAGCCTTTATTTCAAACTCTGTTGGATTGACCACTACAGTTGGCTGTTGCTCCCCCTCAATCTGTGCTATCTTACTACTGGTGGCTTAAATTTGACCAGATGATGTTGCAGCCTCTTCTTTGCTTGTTCCCATTTTCTCCCCCTTTTTGTTAGCATCAAGGGTTGGGGGTGAAGCTGCAAGTAGCATTTACAGTAGTTGAGTTTGTTTTGATTGATTGGCAATGATAGTTTGCATTTGAGATTCCATACTATCCTCTCTGGAGGAAAGAAGCTGAACAGACTTAGCTAGGCTATCTTCTTTGAGAAGTTTGCTAGAAAGCACCTTCTGAGTGGTAGTAGGAGCTAGTGCCTCAATCCTGGCATCTAGTGTTATCTTCATATCTCTAATTGCAGACTTGACCTCCTCTTGTTGTGTTCTTTGAATAACAGATTGCATCTTTTGTAAATTCAAGGAGGTCATAACCTGCTCAAGAACAGTCTTTCTCTGTGGTTCTGCAGTTTGGTGCTCAGCCTTAGCAGATTGATATTGCTTCATGATTTCCACATTGAGATCCCCAAGTTCAGTGGCATTGGAAAATATCCATTCTGGAGTCTCCTCCTCATTGATTTCTTCACCATCTGAACTTTGACTGTCATCACTGCCAAATTCTTCACTTCCAGCACTTGGAGACAGGGTTTGTAATGCTTCTTTTGCTCTTTGAAGAGATTCTGACGTGTGCACTAGGTGCATTGTCTTCTCTGCCTCCACATTGCCCTGTTGTGCCATGATTTGATAGGCAGAGACAGGATGAGTAAAGGTTTCAGGATCCAAAGAGATGGAGTCAATAATTGACTGATATTCTTGTCGAAATTCCATCTCTTTGGAAGCTTCATTAACCTCCATTAACTCACTTGCAATGGCTGAATCTTCCTGCCTTATTTCTCCTGTAGTCCCTTCTCTCCTCTCATCTCTCTTTTCTTGCATCAGGGACTCCCCCTGGCTCACACCTCTCACACCCTCACCTTCACCTACTAAGGTGGAACTCTCTTGCTCTCCTTTTGCCTGACCTGAAGAAATGGTCAGCCTCTCATTATTTTTCTCTCCTTTTGCCTGCTCACAAGGCAGCCTCTCACTCCCTTCCCTCATTCCTAAAAGTGTTTCAACTACTACAAACTCCTCCACAGTTGACATGGGAATGTCACATTTTACAGTGGTAGAGAGAGTTGTCAACGGATAAAGTGTATCCGTTGATGTAGTAGTTATTGCTGTCAACGGATGATTAGTTGTAGACACATCCGTTGATGGAGAAACACTTGTCAACGGATGAAGGATATCCGTTGATGAAGGAAAAAGAGTATCCGTTGAAGTGAAAACCAACACTGAATCTATGGTGATTGATTTTAAGGAAGAGGCCACAGATAGTGTTGTGAATTCAGGAATGGAAGATTGATGGCCCAACAAATCATCTAAAAGATGATGACCACCAATTGTTGAGTGGGGCTTCTCCAAGAATTTTAAAGATGGAGAATCAGGAATTGATGTAGATATCATATCCACATCCAGAGATGGAGTTGGTGATGGTGGATTAAAATGTGTATCGATTTGAAGGTTAAGATCAAGGGGCTGTGACTCCACATTTATTGAAGTCACATCAAACTAAATTTGAGAAGGTACAGTTTGTTGTACTGTGTGTGCACCCTGTGATTCCCCAATGGTTTTGGACTTTACTCTTCTACCATAGGTTTTTGATTGAGAGCTATCTGTGTCTCTTGCCCTTTTGTGCAGTGTTCCTGGAATGGAACTTAAATCAGTAGTCACACCCTATTGAGAGGATGTAACTAGAATTTGGCTTGAAGGTTCATTAACAGTCTTTTGAGAGACTGAAATGTTGGTTGCACCTGCCTCACCTTCCTTATCCTTAGGGCTTCTTTGATGTTCACCTTGTCCCTCACCACTCACTACCACCTTCACACTCCCCTCAAGAGTTTTGGTAATTTTTGCAACAGGTGCCTTTTGAGAGACACCTGAGGTTTGTCTTTTAGATTGTGGTTTTGAGACTTTGGATTTAGTCACTTGGGTAGGAGCCTGTTTGGTCATAACTACAGACTCCATTGTGACAATGGAAGGCAAAGAAATTTAGGTAGAGATAGGAGTAATAAGATTAGAAGCTACCTGAACAATTGGTGGATAAACCAATTGCACTCCTGCATTCAGATTCATTCGAATCAAGTCACTGAGGACTCTCTTCTCCTGTACAAAACAACTGAACTTGCTACCTGGGTTAGAGAGGGATAGCTCATTCTCTGACATATGCAGGCCTAAGAGCATCAAAAATCTAGCAAAGTATATATTTTTGCCCCTAGTTCCTTTGTTACCCAATTTAGCTGCTATTTCATACATTACTAGTGTGCCAAAGTTGAAGTATTTATCAGTTAAAAGCATACAAAGCATCACTAGCATGGTTTTAGTAACAGCATCAAAATTACTAATTTTACCAGAAAAAGTTTTAATGAAAGCATCACACAGATAACTCCATTCTTTAACCATACCCTTCCTAACAATTTTGCCTAAATTGTCAGTACTAAATGCATATCCACTTGAGTTTAGCATGGTAACTATTTCAGCATCGGTTGGAAATGATGTACAATTATTTTTAGGTAATTTTAAACATGCAGTAAAAACATCAGAATTAGCCACATAATTTTTACCCTTAAGAGAAAAAGAGATAGTTTCATCAGTACCATTAAATTCAGCCGATGTCCACATTTCCTCGATTACTTCATGAATGAGGGGTGTGGTGGTAGTCATAGCATATGACAGTTTGCATTTCTTCACGAAATTCATCATGGTGTGATATGCTTCTGGAGCGTTCACTGTATCAACAAAGGCCGCGAAATTGTTCTTCTCATAGGTAAACCCAGTGGAAGACATCATCTTAACAATAGGCGCCATTGAAGTGTTTGAACTTTTGTTGCAAAGAGAGTTTTAGTGAAGAAAATGTAGTTAACTTATGAGATTCTTGAAAATGAATAAAGGTGAGATGTGAGAGTACAAGACAGCCTTTTATATTTTTCAAGAATTAAAAATGAAGTAATTAAAAGTAATTACCCCATTGGACAAAAGTAACTGTCAGATAATAAATGAAAAGAAAAGAAGTACAGCCGTGACTAATTATACACGTTTACCAACGGCTATAAAAAGAAATATGTATATCAACGGATAAAGATTGGACGGTTGAGAAAACAGTTTATCCATCGATGACGTGGACAACCTGTTATCCGTTGACATACGAAAATCTAGTAATGTGTTTATACTACCAACGGATAAGAGGATACCCGTTGATAAGCAAATTTTGCCTAAAACAAAATTTCTGCTAAGAGTTTTTCTGAGAGTTTTTAATTCTCAAGTAAACCAAAACACATTTCTAGCTGCAATACAGTATGATTAGATATCACTAGGAATTATGAAAAATTAAGCATACCTAGTTCACCTACCAACCTTGTGAATGAAGATTCATCAAGAGGCTTGGTGAAGATATCTGCAAGCTGCATTTCACTTGGCACAAAGTGCATTTCTACTGTACCATTCATCACATGCTCTCTAATGAAGTGGTATTTGATGTCAATATGCTTGGTTCTCGAATGTTGCACTGGATTCTCTGTGATGGCAATAGAACTAGTGTTGTCATATAAAATTGGAATCTTCTCAATTTTTAGACCATAGTCAATAAGTTGATTTTTCATCCAAAGAATCTGTGCACAACAACTTCCAGCAGCAATGTACTCAGCTTCGGCTGTAGAAGTGGAGACTGAGTTCTGTTTCTTACTGAACCATGACACAAGCCTGTTCCCTACAAATTGACAGGAGCCTGTAGTACTTTTCCTATCAATTCTGCAACCTGCATAGTCTGCATCTGAATAGCCAATTAGATCAAAGCCAGAATCTCTTGGGTACCAAATGCCAAGGTTTGGTGTTCCCTTGAGATACCTGAAAATTCTCTTAATAGCAATTAAGTGAGACTCTCTAGGGTCAGCTTGAAATATAGCACACAGACAAGTGGAAAACATTATATCAGGTCTACTAGCTGTTAGATATAGAAGTGAGCCTACCATGCCTCTATAGCTTGAGATGTCCACAGATTTTTCCTTAGTATTCAGCTCAAGCTTAGTTGCAGTGGCCATAGGTATTTTTGCAGAGGCACAATCCATTAAGTCAAATTTCTTTAAGAGATCATAAATATATTTTGTTTGACTTATGAAAATTCCCTCATTAACTTGCTTTACTTGTAAACCAAGAAAGTAAGTTAATTCACCCATCATGCTCATTTCATACCTACTTTGCATAAGTTTGGCAAACTTTTTGCAAAGCTTCTCATCTGTAGACCCAAAAATAATATCATCTACATAGATTTGAACAAGTATTGAAGAACCATTGACATTTCTATGAAATTAGGTTTTATCTACTGTACCTCTAGTGAAGTGATTCTCCAAAAGAAATTGAGATAAAGTGTCATACCAGGCTCTTGGTGCTTGCTTCAAACCATAAAGTGCTTTCAAGAGAAGATATACATATTCTGGAAATTCTGGATCTTCAAAGCCAGGAGGTTGATGGACATATACCTCTTCTTCCAGTTCCCCATTTAGAAAGGCACTTTTGACATCCATCTGATAGACTTTGAAATTGGCATGTGCTGCATAGGCTAGGAAAATTCTAATTGCCTCAAGTCTTGCCACTGGAGCAAAAGTTTCATCAAAATCTATTCATTCTTCTTGAGAATAGCCCTTTGCCACTAATCTAGCTTTATTCCTCACAATTATGCCATTTTCATCAGTCTTATTCTTGAGAACCCATTTGGTACCTATGATACCTCTATCATCAGGTTTGGGCACAAGCTTCCATACTTTATTTCTCTCAAATTGGTTTAGCTCTTCTTGCATTGCTAAGACCCAATCTGGATCTAGAAGGGCATCTTCCACTTTCTTAGGTTCCTCTTGAGACAGGAAACTACTGTATAGACATTCTTCTTGTGTGGCCCTCCTAGTTTGGACTCTTGAGTTTGAGTCACCAATGATTAACTCAAAAGGATGATCTCTGGTCCATTTTCTTGAAGGTGGAAGGTTTGATCTAGATGAGGTTGCTTCATCTGAGTGAGCATGATCTTGTTGATTGGATATTGAGTTTTGACTTTGAGAAACTCCCCCTGAGTTTGTTGTCCTTGCGGAATTATGAAGTTGACTGTTAACAGATGCATTATTTTGTCTATCAACGGATGCTCCATTTTGCCTATCGACGGATGCATGAGAATGCCTGTCAACGAATGCATCTGATACTCCAGTATGACTGTGTTAGCATCACTTCTAGTTGGGCCAACAACTCTAGGTGAATTTCCATGGCCATGATCTTCATTTTCCTCATCATCATCAATGTACATTCTTCCTTCTACCTCATTTTCAAATCTCAACTTTTCATGGAAGCCTTCATCATTTAGACCTAGAATCTTTTGATCATCAAACACAACATGTACAGATTCCATAACAATGTTGGTTCTTAGATTGTAGACTCTATAGGCTTTCCCTGCTGCATATCCAACAAAGATAGCTTCATCTGCCTTTGCTTCAAATTTGCCCAAGTTATCTCCATGATTTCTTAGCACAAAACACTTACATCCAAAGACATGAAGAAAAGCTAACGTTGGTTTCTTGTTGGTGAATAACTGATAAGGAGTCATTCCTCTAGCTTGATTGATCAAGGAAATATTCTGAGTGAAGCATGCAGTGTTGACAACTTCAGCCCAGAAATATGTTGGTAATCTTGATTCACTTAACATTGTTCTAGCTGCTTCAATGAGAGTTCTATTTTTCCTTTCAACAACCCCATTTTGTTGAGGTGTTCTAGCAGCAGAAAACTCATGGACAATTCCATTCTCTTCACAGAAAATCTTCATTGTGGAATTTTTGAATTCAGTGCCATTATCACTCCTGATTCTTTGTACTTTTACTTCAGAACCATTCTTTACTAGTCTGAGATGATTGATGATGATTTCACTTGCACAATCTTTGGAGTGCAGGAAGAAGGTCCATGTAAACTTAGAAAAATCATCCACAATCACCAGGCAGTATTTCTTCTTTTAAATGGACATGACATTTACTGGACCAAATAAGTCCATATGCAGTAATTGAAGGGGCTTAACAATGGATGACTCTGTCTTGCTCTTGAAGGATGATTTCTTTTGCTTCCCTAGTTGGCAGGCATCACACAATCCATCCTTGATGAACTCCAATTGAGGGATTCCTCTAGCAAGATCCTTTCTTACCAAATCATTCATAACTTTAAAATTCAAATGAGACAGATTTTTATGCCATAGCCAACTCTCATCCTTGCTTGCTTTGCTGAAGAGACAAGTAATGGATTCTGAGCATACTGAGTTGAAATCAGCTATGTAAACATTTCATTTTCTAAAGCCTGTCAGAACCACATTGTTGTTTTCCTTGGTAGAAACAACACAGGCTTCTTTAGTGAACTTTACTTCATAGTCTTTGTCAAAAATCTGACTGACACTCAGCAAATTGTGCTTCAAACCTTCAACTAAAGCCACTTCTTCAATGATGACATTGTCCTTTGTAATCAAGCCATATCCCATAGTATATCCTTTGCTGTCATCTCCAAAGGTAATTCTAGGGCCAGCTTCCTCCTTGAACTCTGTGAGCAGGGTTGAATCTCCTGTCATATGCCTAGAGCATCCACTGTCTAGGTACCATAGATTCCTGATACATGCTAATTTTATGTACATTTTATAGCATGTTATCTCTCAATTATCCTTAGTTTCTAATAATTTTTTCCTTGATTAGCATTGTTAGTAGCAATTTAATTTGGATTGGATGCTAAAATGATTTTTTTATGTTTTTAGGATAATTTTGGAAGAAAAAGGAGCCCAATTGCACATCATCAAGAGACCGTAGATTAATCCTGGACGAACAAGGAGGAAATAAGAATTGTCACTAAAACATGGGAAGTGATATATTCTTAAAGCAGGAATCCCGGTTGGAATTAATATATTTTTCGTTAAGCAAAAGGAGTCCGGTTCCAGACCCTCAAGAGACCGCAGCTTAGGACTTAAGGATATATTTATATTAATAAATATTTTATTTAATTAGAAAATTATATTTATAAATATCTAATAATATTAGATATCTATTTTTATAATTTTTGAATTAAATTAAGTATTTATTAATTAAAGATTATAAGCTGTGCGGGTTAAAAAGCATTTTTACGGAGCTCGTTCAAAAGTATTAGTAGCCCACGTTACATGTTTACAAAGTCCATGATTCAAAGTCATCAGAGTTGATTTTTGATAAAGTAAAAGTTAGGCACGGTTGGTGGCTGAATTGTTGAATACTGATGTGCTAATTTGTCCTATAAAGACAAGTAGTTGCAGTAAGATGAAGGACCCGAAAGCTGAGTTTCTTTTAGAATCCTCGTACTGAACATTCATTTTCTCTAGCACTTTATCTCAGCTTCTTTTGTAAAATTAGTTTTAGGTATACACTTTAATTTACTGTCAGTTCTATTTCGGTTGAAGATTGTAAGGGAATTGCTTGGAGTGCTCATTCATTTCATTGGAAATTATTCCGGGAGGATAAATTCTTCAAGTTGTACTTTCTTTACTCTAAACTCTTTTAATTATGATTTTATCATTTATTATATGCTTATTTTATTTGTCTAGCATGATTAACTAATTTCATAATCCGAGAATTGGGTAGTATTCGTTGGTGATATATGTTTGTTTGATTGTGATAATAATTCTCTATTTTTGCTAATCTATCATTGAGGGCTTAACCCAATTAAGGGCGTAGCTAACCTTTAATTGTATTCATAGGTATTGTGATAAATCGGGAGATGAGTCATAATTCTTGTTCATGATTTGATAGACATAGTTTAATTATTTAATCGGGAGATTAATAAGAGGACTGTGAAACTTATAATTCTCCGGTCTTAAAATCTAAAATTGTATTTCGATTAATCATGGGAGTGACTTTTGAAATATGGTTTTAGACATTATTTTGTATCTTGGGAGAGAACATTATAAAAATTAGAAGAATTGTTTTTAGCAAAATATGAGAAAAATATATATCACATTAAAACAATATTATTGAACCAATTGAAGAACCCTATTTCTCGGATTGCTTTTCCTCATCAATTAAATCTTAGTTTTAATTGTTCATAATTAGTTTATTCGAACATACCAATTATTTCTCACATTTCTAGATTGTAATAAATTAAAATTTGAACTTGTATTAATAGTCCTTCCCTGCGAACGAACTTATACATTAAAAAATACTGTCAACAAATTGGCGCCGCTGCCGGGGAAGGCAGTAATATTAAGTTTGGGTTATTTATTTCTTATAATTTAGATTTTATTTTATAAAAAAAAAAACACAAAAATATTAGTTTTTAATTTTCAGTACGTATTCTTTATTCCTGTTATTAAAATTTCAGTAGTTATTTTATGTGTTTTTAATTCGAAGCATCATAGTAAATCCCCTGTTTTGTGAGTTTAGACACTTAGTACGTTTTTCCCCTCTATTATCAACACCCATTTCCTATTCACTCTCCTCCCCTGTCAATTTCATCCCACCACTGCACCACCTCCGTTCGCCTCCCTTGTGATTCACAACCTCCCGTACTCCTCCATCGAACCAAAACACCATACATACAATTCTTTCCCTTCAATTCGCAAAAACCCAACTCTTAACCCCCATCTTCTTTCTCCTCCTCTGTCACACCTCCGTCACACATACCTCCTCCACGCACCACCACAAAAACATTCACCGACTCCCCCTTCTTTCATCAATTCGCACTGCACCATCCCTTTCTCCTCTCCTCCCGCAACCAGCCATCAAACCATACCCCTCTCCCCTGTTTTCTTCTCTGCGAACCCATCGAACCCATCACACCCCATCCGCTGTTTTAGCCTAGTTCGCAGAATTCGAGTCCATTTCGTAACTGGGTTGAGTCAAGGTTTTGTAGAGTGTTGTTGTTGCGGGCTGCGTTTCAAAGTCATTCGTATCCGAGTGTTTGAAGGTCAAATTTGGATTATTTGGATGTGTTGTTAGCTTGAATGCTATTTTGTTTGCAAATGTATTGGGTGTTAGTTTATTTTCCCCGAGGTTTACACTGAATTTAGCTGAGTGTTTGAGTGTGCGAGTCCGTTGAGTTCTTCGCTCTTCTGTTCGTTGCTGTTAGCTTTCATTGAGTTTTCGACTGAGTCAACTGGGTTTGTGTCAAGTGTCCGTTTGCTGAGATTAGTTTTTGCTGTTGGTTTTGTTTATTGACTTTGTACGTGGGCGTCTTGCGTTCATATGCCGAGTTTTTCCGAGTCGAGATCGTCCTCTTCTGAATTGTTTTCGGACTATTGTAGTCGCGTTTATTGAGATAGCCGAGTTCAGTTTAGTTAGTGTTTTGAATTGGTTTCGTTGGTATTGTATGAGTTTTATTTATCCTGCATTTGAGTTTTGTTGCAAGTCTATGAATTGGCGAGTCGAAGCATTCCAATGGCGGATTGTTAGCCAAGTCTGTTTGTAGTGTACGAGTCCAGTGTCGAGTTCCGAGTTTTGATGATTGAAGCCGAGTTGCTGTTTCTTTATAACTGTTGTCAAATAGTTGTGTAGTGATTTTAAATTCAAGTCGATTTTGTTGCTTGAGTCCTATTTTGTTACAGTTGGTTAGAGCCGAGTTTTTGCTAACTGAGTCGAATTGTGTGTTTAAGTCATTTGTATTGATGCTTGTGTTAATTTCGGCCTAGTTAAAAAAAAAAAAAAAAGTTAAAAAAAAAAAAATTAAAATTTAGTTTTAATTCGAACTTATAATTTTTAGATTAAAGTAGTTTTTTTTGTTCTTTTCACCTTTTATTTGCGATTTTGTTGTTTTAATAATAATAATAAACAAGCCTTTTGCTTTAACTCTATCTTATTGGGGTTTTCGTTTCAGGTGCTATAAATCTTGTATGCGACGTTCTACAAGTGCAGGAGATCTAGAATTTGATCCGGAAATCGAACGCACTGCTCGAATCTTAAGGCGAGAGGCTAAGCAAAAGAAAGAAAAAGCTAAGATGGCTGACGAAGATCGTGAAGTTGCTATTATTGATGAGACTTCAATTTGGGACCATGAGACACCGAATCCTGCTAATTGTATGTACAAAACTCCAGAGATTGGCGCAGCCCAATTCAACATTAATCCAAGCTTAATTCAGATGATCAGCAATCAAGCTTTTGAAGGAGATATTGAACTAGAGGACCCACACAGACATCTAGAGCGTTTCGTGCAGATGTGTGGCTCATTCAGAATCAATGGTGTTACGAGTGACAAGATTCGTCTCCATATGTTTCCCTACTCTATTAAGGGAAGAGCTTTGGAATGGTTTCAACAACTTCCAGACACCGCGGTTGCTACATGGGAGAGTCTTTCTACTGCATTCTTGTCCAAATATTATCCTTCTGACAAGACGCAACAATTGAGGACTATGATTATGAGTTTTAAAGCACAACCGGGTGAAGGTCTATATCAGGCATGGGAGAGATTTAAGGCATTATTGAGGAAGTGTCCACATCATGGTTTGGAAGATTGGCAGATCATTAGTACTTTTTATGGGGCCATGAATGCAGATATTCGTTTGAGTTTGGATGTGGCTGCTGGTGGAAATTTTAAGAAGGCACCAACGACACGGGCTAAAGCACTCCTTGAGGAATTGGCATCTAATAATTATTCATGGGCACCTAGTGGGACAAGCTCAGCAAAAGCAGCACAAGATTCTGAGATGATCAACATGCTGGCTCTCAAATTGGATACTCTAACTCAGGAGATGCGAGGACAAAGGGCAAATGTGAATGCTATTTCTTCACCTATGGAAGGATATAATGATTATGGTGCTAGTCAGAACTCTTATGTGCAACAATTTCCAGAAGAAGCATCTTTTATTCAGGGAAGACAGCCGTGGCCTGTTCAGAATAACTCCTACTACAATCCAAATCAAAGGCCAAACAACAATCTTTCTTACAGTAGTAATCATGCGGCTAATCCTTCCTATTCATTTCCAAGGCAGAATCAACCTCCTGGTTTTCAGTCACGACCACCGTATCAAGCACAGCAGCAGTATCAACCACCGCCAAAGAAAGAACCTGCTGATTGGGAGGTTGCACTAAATAAAATAATGCAAGGAACATCTGGGGCATTGGCTAAAATGGAATCAAGAATAGATCAGATGGCATCATCTCAAAAGATGCTAGAAACACAGATTGGACAAATTGCCTCCAAGATGGGTGTGCGTGAGCAGGGTTCTCTTCCAAGTCAACCCGACCAGAATGGTAAGGAACAATGCAAAGCAATTACTTTGAGGAGTGGAAAAGAGTTGACCGAGGTTGAGGATCTTGAGCCTAAAGAGAGGGATGCGGAAAAAGAAAATGAGATAGTAAAGATTGATGCAGAAAATTCAGAAAAAGTGAATGAAGATAAGAAGGAAGAAAAACCAGAAAAGCCGTATGTTCCTCCGCCACCTTATGTTCCTTCTATTCCATTTCCACAGAGACTTCACAACAGGCAGTTAGAGAAGCAATACGAGAAGTTCTTGACTATGTTCCGGCAGTTGCATATTAATATTCCATTTGCTGATGCTTTGGCTCAAATGCCACTCTATGCCAAATTTCTTAAGGAGATGTTATCCAGAAAAAGAAAACTTGAGGATGTGGAAACTATTACTCTCAATGCGGAATGTAGTGCAGTCATCCAAAAAGCAATTCCACAGAAATTAAAGGATCCTGGGAGTTTCTCTTTACCATGCACTATTGGAAAAATGGAGAACATTAAAGCCTTGTGTGATTTAGGGGCTAGTGTGAGTTTGATGCCACACTCCATTTGTCGAAGACTTGGTCTTGGAGAGCTCAAGAAGACAAGAATCTCACTTCAGTTGGCTGATCGTACTATCAAGTATCCTTTGGGAGTCATTGAGGATGTACTTGTCAAAGTGGATAAATTCTTTATCCCTTGTGATTTTGTTGTGTTGGAAATGGATGAAGATGTTGAGATGCCCATTATCTTGGGAAGGCCATTTTTGGCTACTGCTGGAACCACAATTGATGTCAAAGCTGGAAAATTAGCATTAAATGTTGGTGAGGAGAAAGTTGAGTTTGATCTCAACAAAGCAATGAAGATGCCTTCATTTGATGCTACATGTTTCACTGTTGACATAGTGGATGAGCTCGTAAGTCTTGAAGATGCAGACGTAGCGGAAATGGAAAAAGCCTTAGATGACAAAGAAATGGAAGAATCACTTGATATGCAAGAAACAGGTACGCCGGCAATTGAGATGGCATTTTCAATTTCAGAGGCACCTCAGGTAGAACTCAAACCTCTTCCTTCTAATCTAAGGTATGCTTTTCTTGGTCCTAATGATACATATCCTGTGATAGTGTCTGCTTTGCTTCATGATGATGAACTAGATAAATTGTTACATGTGCTTAG
This sequence comes from Kitagawia praeruptora, assembly GCA_037693485.1. NCBI lineage: Eukaryota > Viridiplantae > Streptophyta > Magnoliopsida > Apiales > Apiaceae > Kitagawia > Kitagawia praeruptora. The sequence goes on along the minus strand of CM075348.1, from coordinate 1,487,921 downwards.
GCAATTTAAATCATCAATTGGTTGGACAATTAAAGATATCAAGGGCATTAGCCCCGCTCTTTGCATGCATAGGATTTCCTTAGAAGATAATCATAAACCTGTGATAGAGGGACAAAGAAGATTGAATCCTAATTTGCAAGATGTGGTTAAGAAAGAGATAACTAAGTTGTTAGATGCTGGCATTATATACTCTGTTCCACATAGTAAATGGGTTAGTCCAATACATGTTGTACCTAAAAAGGGTGGGATGACTGTTGTGCATAATGAAAATAATGAATTAATCCCCACTAGGACTGTAACAGGTTGGAGAGTTTGTATTGATTACAGGAAATTAAATAATGCTACTCGCAAGGATCACTTTCCTCTCCCATTTATTGATCAAATGCTAGAAAGACTTGCGGGTAATGAGTATTATAATTTTCTAGATGGATTCTCGGGATATTTTCAGATTCCCATTGCTCATGAGGATCAAGAAAAGACAACCTTTACTTGTCCTTATGGTACCTTTGCATATCGTAGACTACCCTTTGGTTTGTGTAATGGCCCATCTACTTTTCAGCGACTCATGACGGCCATATTCTCAGATTTTATAGGAAAAACCATGGAAGTCTTCATGGATGACTTTACTGTATATGGTTCTTCCTTTGATTCATGTTTAACCAGTTTGTCTCAAGTGTTGCAGAGATGTGAAGACACTAATCTTGTTCTTAACTGGGAGAAGTGTCATTTTATGGTAAAAGAAGGTATTGTGCTTGGGCACAAGATTTCTAGTAAAGGCATTGAGGTGGACAGGGCAAAGATTGATGTAATTGAGAAATTACCACCACCCTCATCCGTAAAGGGGATTAGAAGTTTTCTTGGACACGCCGGGTTTTACCGTCGTTTTATCAAAGACTTTTCTAAAATTTCTCGTCCTCTTTGTAATTTACTTGAAAAGGATAGTGTGTTTGATTTTGACGAGAGTTGTCTTGTTGCTTTTAACAGGTTGAAGAAAGAGCTTATTTCTGCACCTATCATGTCAGCCCCTGATTGGAGCTTGCCTTTCGAGCTCATGTGTGATGCTAGTGATTATGCTGTGGGTGCTGTTTTGGGCCAGAAGAAGGAAAAACGCTTGCATGTGATCTATTATGCAAGCAAGACACTTGATGATGCACAGATCAATTATGCCACCACTGAAAAAGAGCTACTTGCTGTGGTTTTTGCCTTTGACAAATTCAGATCATATCTTGTTGGGTCTAGGGTGATTGTCTATACCGATCATGCTGCGATTCGCTACTTAATGAAAAAGAAGGATGCCAAGCCTCGTCTAATCCGTTGGATTCTTTTACTCCAGGAGTTTGATCTTGAAATTCGAGACAAGAAAGGATCTGAAAACTTGGTAGCTGATCATTTATCCAGGTTGGACCAGGGAGATGAAGTGGTAGGAGTTAATATACCTATCAATGATGCATTTCCGGAAGAAACACTTCTTGCAGTATCTTTGTCTACACCATGGTATGCGGACTTCGTCAACTATATAGTGGGAGGTATTGTGCCAAGTGAACTTACTTATCAACAAAGGAAGAAATTCTTATTTGACGTGAAGCACTACTTCTGGGAAGAACCGCTACTTTACAAGGAATGCGCTGATGGAATAATGAGAAGATGTACACCTCAGGAGGAGATTCCTGATATCCTCAGACATTGTCATTCTCTAGAGTGTGGAGGTCATAACAGCAGCATGAAGACAGTTGCAAAAATTTGGCAGTCGGGTTTTTACTGGCCGACTATGTATCAAGACGCAAGAAACTTTGCTGCAACATTTGATCGGTGTCAAAGGGCTGGAAATATTTCAAGAAGAAATGAAATGCCTTTGCAATCTATACTTGAAGTTGAGATTTTCGATGTCTGGGGGATGGACTTCATGGGTCCATTTCCATCTTCTTATGGGAACAAGTATATTTTGGTGGGAGTGGATTATGTGTCAAAATGGGTTGAAGCAATTGCATCTCCTACAAATGATGCTAGAGTAGTGAAAAAGTTCCTACAAAAGTATGTCTTCACCAGGTTTGGAGTCCCAAGGGCTATTATCAATGATGGGGGCTCACACTTTTGCAATAAACAGGTGGAGGATCTTTTGAAGAAGTATGGCGTGACACAGAAAGTGGCGACTCCGTATCATCCACAAACGAGTGGCCAGGTTGAAATCTCAAATCGCGAGCTTAAGTCAATTTTGGAGAAAACAGTGGCGACTTCAAGAAAAGATTGGTCAACAAAGCTTGACGATGCTCTTTGGGCGTACAGGACAGCATTTAAAACGCCTATTGGAATGTCTCCATATAGGTTGGTATTCGGGAAAGCCTGTCATTTGCCCGTTGAGCTTGAGTACAAGGCATTTTGGGCAACAAGAAATTTGAATCTAGAATTGAAATCTGCGGGAGTGAAGCGTTTGCTACAACTTGATGAGCTCGAGGAATTTAGGCTCCAAGCTTATGATAGTGCTAGAGTTTACAAGGAAAAGACAAAACGATGGCACGACAAGCACATCCAAAAGAAAGAATTTGAAGTGGGGCAAAAAGTTCTATTATTCAATTCAAGGCTCAAACTCTTCCCAGGCAAGCTGAAATCAAGATGGTCAGGACCATTTGAGATTGTGAAGGTATATCCTCATGGTGCTGTTGAGATTACTAGAGAGGGATCAGACGTGTTTAAAGTAAACGGGCAGCGATTGAAGCCATACTTTATTGGAGATGATATGGAGAGAAGAGATCTTGTTCTTCTCGATGATCCTAACACTTAATCAATGATGGCGTCGAGCTAATGACGTTAAACAAGCGCTATTTGGGAGGCAACCCAAGGAATTTTGTTGATTTGAATAATATTTTCTGTGTGTTTGGACTATGCAGGAGGATCTTCATTTAAAGATAGATGCCACAATGGCAGTTCTTGGTTGCACACTACAACCTCGACCATGATTCAGGGGAGTTCTTTCTTTTCTTCCTTGCATATTAGTCCATTGTGTTGTCATTTATATATATAGTTTGTTTCTTTAGGTTATATGTGGTTAGTGGTTGTTTCTTGTGGACAAGAAACATGATAAGTTGGGGGGTGTGTGTGTTCATTGTGATATAAAAAAAAAAAATTTAAAAATTTAAAATCACAAAAATAATTCTAGCCTTGTGTAGAGTACTTGTTGTAAGTAGCTTGATACGTCCATGCATGCTAAAAGAATCTTGTGTTATTGACGCTTTTGATTGAGAAGTAATATGCTTTGTTCTTGTGCACACACTTTCACTAGCAAGTTAAAACTGGTAGACTTAATTGAATGTGGTAAGTGATTAGAATGACATGAATATGTGCAAGATGACTTGGTTTCCATGGTTTGAGTACAAGTAGGTGCGTTAGAGAGTCTTGTTACTTGGGATTGATTATGTTTTGTCACACCAAGCGAGTTTTGAGCCTATATGCATATCTTTTGCATGATTTTTCGTTTGCTTGAGTGTCCACATGTTATTTGCATTGCTCGCATTTGTTTGAGACCTTTCTTAAAAATGCATGACATTATTTGATGATAACATGATAAAGGCAGTTAGGTATAACCTCATATTTCCTATATTGCCACACCATTTAAATATGATCAATTAGTTACCCCATTGAGCTTAATCCTATTCTTTCGGTGACTCACCACATTAATTGCCTACATCTTTTTCTTGTATTGGCCTTACAATAACTTGAACCCAATTGTCAAAGGCTAGTATAGTGCATAAGGGAGTGATAAGGTGTGCAAAAAGGGGGGGTTTATTGATGATCATTACTTTTGGGAAAATATTGGGTTTGGTTGTTACTTGTTAGTCGAAGTTTGTAATAATAACAATGGATCATTGTTCTTGTTTATATTTAGCTCTCTTAAAAAAAAAAAAAAAATTATATGAGAGCATACTTATGTTTCTATGATCCTTTTTCATTCGACTAGTCAAAGTACTTGTTAAAAGAGAATAAAAAGATTCAAGTGTGGGGATAATAGGGTGGAGTTGAATGAATTATGTTGTTGGGTACTAGCTTTTGACATTTAACCTGTTTTGGCTTTACTTGACATACCTTGGCCCTAGCCTCATTACAACCCAAATAAAGACCTTTTGATTATCATCAATGGTGTATGTTGTGTTAAAAGTTAGATTGATACCAAATGTCAAGCATGCTTATGATTTTGTTGGAATTGAGTGATACACTTACCCTTGTTTTTGAGTGAATATTCTTTTGTGAGTGAAAGGTGAGTTATTACTTGTATTTTGCATATGAGATCCCAAGTTTTGACTCAAAGATGTACTCTTGTGGGCTTAGCATGATTACCAAATTATTCTTGCATCTGACATGGACTTTTGAGAACTTATGCATCTTCTTTGAGTAGACTATGTGAAAACTTGTACCTTCGACACCAAGGCATTGCATAATTCACTTTGATTCTTAAGTTGATGTGGCGTGAGAGGACTTGCATGTGTGATGTGTATTGGCATTTGATCTTTCATATGAGCTAGATGGATTTTGGGGGTACATTCACTATAGGCCCTCACGAGACCTCACTCGTCCACTAGGGCTGCCTAGGGGTTTAAAGGGCTTGTTGCATATGCCAAATGCAACCGTGATCACCTACGGAAGTGGTAGTAATAAGTAGTTATTTTATATTGATTTACTCGAGGACGAGCAAAGGTTAAGTTGGGGGGGTATTTGATACATGCTAATTTTATGTACATTTTATAGCATGTTATCTCTCAATTATCCTTAGTTTCTAGTAATTTTTTCCTTGATTAGCATTGTTAGTAGCAGTTTAATTTGGATTGGATGCTAAAATGATTTTTTATGTTTTTAGGATAATTTTGGAAGAAAAAGGAGCCCAATTGCACATCATCAAGAGACCGTAGATTAATCCTGGACGAACAAGGAGGAAATAAGAATTGTCACTAAAACATGGGAAGTGATATATTCTTAAAGCAGGAATCCCGGTTGGAATTAATATATTTTTCGTTAAGCAAAAGGAGTCCGGTTCCAGACCCTCAAGAGACCGCAGCTTAGGACTTAAGGATATATTTATATTAATAAATATTTTATTTAATTAGAAAATTATATTTATAAATATCTAATAATATTAGATATCTATTTTTATAATTTTTGAATTAAATTAAGTATTTATTAATTAAAGATTATAAGCTGTGCGGGTTAAAAAGCATTTTTACGGAGCTCGTTCAAAAGTATTAGTAGCCCACGTTACATGTTTACAAAGTCCATGATTCAAAGTCATCAGAGTTGATTTTTGATAAAGTAAAAGTTAGGCACGGTTGGTGGCTGAATTGTTGAATACTGATGTGCTAATTTGTCCTATAAAGACAAGTAGTTGCAGTAAGATGAAGGACCCGAAAGCTGAGTTTCTTTTAGAATCCTCGTACTGAACATTCATTTTCTCTAGCACTTTATCTCAGCTTCTTTTGTAAAATTAGTTTTAGGTATACACTTTAATTTACTGTCAGTTCTATTTCGGTTGAAGATTGTAAGGGAATTGCTTGGAGTGCTCATTCATTTCATTGGAAATTATTCCGGGAGGATAAATTCTTCAAGTTGTACTTTCTTTACTCTAAACTCTTTTAATTATGATTTTATCATTTATTATATGCTTATTTTATTTGTCTAGCATGATTAACTAATTTCATAATCCGAGAATTGGGTAGTATTCGTTGGTGATATATGTTTGTTTGATTGTGATAATAATTCTCTATTTTTGCTAATCTATCATTGAGGGCTTAACCCAATTAAGGGCGTAGCTAACCTTTAATTGTATTCATAGGTATTGTGATAAATCGGGAGATGAGTCATAATTCTTGTTCATGATTTGATAGACATAGTTTAATTATTTAATCGGGAGATTAATAAGAGGACTGTGAAACTTATAATTCTCCGGTCTTAAAATCTAAAATTGTATTTCGATTAATCATGGGAGTGACTTTTGAAATATGGTTTTAGACATTATTTTGTATCTTGGGAGAGAACATTATAAAAATTAGAAGAATTGTTTTTAGCAAAATATGAGAAAAATATATATCACATTAAAACAATATTATTGAACCAATTGAAGAACCCTATTTCTCGGATTGCTTTTCCTCATCAATTAAATCTTAGTTTTAATTGTTCATAATTAGTTTATTCGAACATACCGATTATTTCTCACATTTCTAGATTGTAATAAATTAAAATTTGAACTTGTATTAATAGTCCTTCCCTGCGAACGAACTTATACATTAAAAAATACTGTCAACAATTCCTCTTATTTCCCTGCACACATTCCAAAATACAAATCAAGTTGATTTTGGTACCCAAGTTTCCTTGGGTCCTTTCTTGTTAGCCTTTGGTTTTACACTCTTAGCAATCTTCACTTTGGGTATAGATGCTTGAGTGATAGGTTTTGACAGATGCTCATTTGCATAAATATTTGATGCATGCATTTGTGGAAAATTGGCATACATATTATCCATGCTAGGAATGCTCCATGACATTTGTGGCATATTCACAGATTGAAAATAAGGATTAGGCACATATGGCATGTTCACATATGGATTTGAAAAACTAGCATTCTGATACAAACCAGGCATAACAGGCATTGCAGGCATACTTGGCATAGATTGAGGTACATGAACAGAAGTCCTTTTAATAGACTTGTAATTAGAAGATAGGTGATTGACACTATTACAATTACCACAAGTTTTCCTAGGAGCAAACTTGTCAGGAGAATAATTGTTTTTCTTGTTAATGCCTATCTTACCATTCCTGTTCTTTTTCTTTTTACCCTCAGTCTCTACCTTTTCATTAACTGATTTACCAACAATCAGGAATTGCATAATTACGAGTGAGGTTATCTCCGAAATTCGCAGCGCGATAGTTATACCGAAGTCACTACCGATACCAATAAGGAAAGTAGTATATGACTGAGTAAGAGCATAACCCGGATAGTGTGTTGTACGAAAAGTAGCAAAGTTGATGAAAAAGGATAAAAGATATATTATAGCACTAGTGAGGTGTGCCGTAAGAGTACTGGAATGATTAAGGATTGACCGGAGAACTGGAAAGTGAAATGACCAACAAGTACCCATTTGTCTTCTACCAGATTCCGGGACGGAATCCTTTTAAGGAGGGGAGACTGTAAGAACCCGAATTTTTGGTAGAATTAAAACTTTTTATATATTAATGAAAGAATGAACAGTGACTCCGACTACAAGGTATTAACAAAGAATGAATGAATGGGATGGATTTAGATTCAAATATTTATATGTCATGAAGAATGCTTTTGGTTGACAGCATAGATAAGAATGATCTATCTCCTAGGAATATAAGTTATATTATTCTAAGAAAGATTATTCTTGTGTCATCCAAATCAATATCTGTTATTAGTCCAGTGGTTCCGTAAAAGGGTTAAGGAACGCCCGAAAGAGGACCAGGGCATTTTTAATAAATATAAGGAATAAAAGAAATAATAAATTATGAATAGTGATTTTGGCGGAGATGGGAATATTATTGGACGACGCTATACAAAAGTATTCAGAATGGAATTCTGAGTTCGTATTCATGATCCATGAGGAAATTAAGTGTATGTAAAAGCTGTCGGATTCAGAAAAATAGCACTTTTATTTTCTCCGAGATTTCCCTGGGCACTGCCAGACTTAAGGATTTATTAAAGGGATTTAAGGAATTTAAATTCGAGAAGTGTTAAGAAAGATGGAGAATAGTATTATAAATATTAAGAAAGTTTTCGGTAAAACCCTAATTAGAAACGAATGAGTTATTCCCCCGAACGATCAATGAATTGAGCAATAAACGGACAAAGAGCAAGCAGTGAGCTAAGATGCATGCATGTGCAAGTGGATATGACCAAGTGACCAAGTAGTTACAAGGTAACTAGCATACTTAGAAAACAAACCAAGTATTTAGCTTAATTACATCACCAACACCATAAACAACCAACACTTGTTCAATTGATGACTTAAGCTTAGTGATGTCATCACTTTTGGAAGATAAGATGCATCCATCAAAATATCTAGCATTATTGTTATTTCACTTTATGCAAGAGTAATCAAGAAGCCAAGCTGCAAGCTAGTTCTCTCCCCCATTTTCTTTTTTTCCAGCAGTTCAGATTTCTAGAGCAGGGGGTCTTTCCGATTTGTTTTCTCCCAGTTGTACTCATCTAAAAATCCTGAAAAAAATCATGGAGCTTCTACACATAAAGATGAAGTTGTGGATTTAATTTCATAATTTTTGATGATCGTTTGGATGGTCAAATAAATTTGTGAATATCGCTCTGTTTTTCCTCATGAACATGGGCACTTCGAATTTTCTTATGAAAATGGAGTTTTAAGATTTCAAAACCCAACTTCCACTCCTTGTTAAATCTCCAAACTTTTATGGTGAGTATGAAATTTCATATAAAAGATCTCCTAGAAATCTTAGCTTCAATCTCCACTTTTTCCATTTTCAAATAAATCATTCAAGTGGAGGGTGAATAGTAACCTTCATGAACTAACATTGATTTCTTGGTTTCTTTTGGATGATCTTAGCTAACTTAAAGCTAGGCAAGGACTCTACCAAGCTTAGTGAGGCTAGAACATATCCCAAGGAAGGTAATCCATTTGAAACCCTAGCTTTGTTTTATAGATTTAAGCATGTTCTTGAGTGATTTAAGCTTAGCTATGTTGTTAGTGTATTATAAGCTTGATTATGTGGTGATTCTTTGATATAAAAGATATGAGGATTATGATGGTAAATTAGATGTTCTTGGACAGTTGAGGATGTGTAACATGTGTATAAATTGTATGGATGCCCGGTGTGGCTTGGTTTGATTGTTAGGATTTTTGGAATGTCCGATTTATAGCCGTCATAATGCCCGATTTTCGTTAAACCTTGAAAACCGTGCATCACAGTAGGCTTAACTCACTGCCTAGCTTTTTAATCTGCAATGTTAAGATAGATTATGTTATAAGCTTCGTTTTGATATAAATTTCGTATGAAATGGACTTACGGTTTAGGAGTTATAATTAAATTCGTATAAGTGGTTCGAAACCGAGAATGCGAGTTCGTAATTGAAATTGAACCCATGTAAATTATGTATCGCAGTGGCAAATCTTGGTAATTAAATATTGGAGATAAAAATGAAGGTGTGAGAGAAAACCTCATGTGAATCGGATCATTTTCCGATTTTATAAAAATGTTCGAATCAAGGATAAGTGCGAAGAAGCCCTTTTCAGAGGTAGCACTATTCACTAAAAGGCTCCTGCCATGTTTTAGTAAATCTGGAAAAATTGATCTTCTGACCAAAGTCAGATTTTGAGCTAGCCACCTTATAGACATTCTCTAGAGTATGTACGCGAAAACGGTGCGTCATTTGAGTTAACGGTTACCGAGTTATGAACGTTTTAGTGAAAGAGGGGTGAATAGTAAAAATCCGCCGTTGACTGAACTTCGAAAATACATTTCACCTATCTAGACCCGTGTTTTCGAATTGGAAATTTTATGATAAATATTACAAATACCAAAGACGATTTAAGAAGTGATTTTATAATTAAATACATTCCTGGTGATTTATTAAAAGTGTTGGAGTGTGAGTCCCGGAATAGTAATTCTCAGGGAAGTCAACTCTAGAGGTACTACTTTGACCACCCATTTTGGCTAGATTAAAAGAGGAATTTCGAGTCGACTAAAACACGAAACTTGTTAAGAATTATCAAGACCACATATTGGTGCAAAGAACGAGGTTATAAATGATTAAGTAAGATATACGAAAGATCCGACATTAAGGATGGGTTCGAGGTGTGTTTTGGACTAAACTTTCATGACTTAAGTTAAGTTATACTTAACCTTCGAAATGTTAAGTGATTGACCTCGGTTATTGTGACTATTTATAGATCACTGGATTGACACGAGGCACACTACCCCTACAGGATTACCAGACAAGTTTCAAATACATTGGAACTGTTGTTGTGATAATATATATGATTGTTGTTATACATATGCCATAGCATGCATGTTTGTTTTCAAAGTATATTGGAATACTTGTTCCCTGAATTGATTTTGGCTTATAGACTAGATATGAATTATCAGTTATAAGCAGGATTGTTTTGCTAAGACCCTTAGTGAAAGGCGTATGATATATTCATTCTTTAAATATAAGACATGGAGTCGGTATTTTGTGACATATAGATAGTCGTGGAAACCCGGAGGGATTCCAGCGACAGAGTGGTATTCATTTTGAGGAATGTTATTATTAAACATTATTTATATTTCCATAAAAGTATCAACTACTTGGAAATCTTTCGAGAAATGTTATTTGAGTATTATCTCAGTCGAGAAATATTAGATAAATATTATTTTTGAATATTCATTAGAGTTTGATTATTTAATGAATAATTACTTTGATATTCATTGGAATTTTATTCATTAAATGAATATTACTTTCGAATATTCATTTAAGGTTTATGTACTTGATAAATATTATTTTAAATGTATTCTTTGGAAGTTCTAATTACTCAAGGAATATTATTTCGAATATTCCTTTAAAGTTTTGATTACTAAATGAATATTATTCGGATATTCATTTAGAATATTATTTGTTAAATGAATATTATTTTGGATATTCATTTAGAATATTATTTGTTTAATGAATATTATTTGGATATTCATTTGGAATGTTATTTGTTAAATGAATATTATTTTCAAATATTCATTTAAGGTTTGATTTATTCAGTAAATATTATTTTAAATATTTATTTAAGTTTATTTATTTAATGAATATTATTTTAAATATTCATTTAAGAAGAGATTTATTTAATAAATAATTCTATATATTCATTCGAGGATTACTTACGAGCAATATTATGATTTAATAATATTCCGTAATTATTATTGACTTAATAAATATTCTTGGAATATTTAATTAAATTCTTTTGAATTCTTTTTGTAATGATTTATATCATTCAAAGGTTATCCTTCACCTTCAGATATTATGTAAAATATTTCGAAGTCTTTTATGACTATTTTATCAAGGGGAGGTTCCCAAAACTCTATTTTCATTTAAATCTGTCTTATAAGAAGATTTAAATACTCGCTCAAACCTCCAAAAACATATAAGGGGACCTCACTTGGGAGCTGTTATTTATTTGACTGCCCGGTCATATTCTTGCTAAACTATCTTGTCACTCACATCTTGATTCTTTCAAACATCGATATGAATCTTTTTGGTTACCTCCTCAACGCTCGAGGGGTAAGATTGATGGAACAAGTGTGTTATGCAAAATCACGCAAGCGCACGTAGTCACAAGTAATATATGATTAAATCAAGTTCGTTCCCACAGAGATCTAGAATGGTGTTCAATTCAGTAAATATGCCTATGCAACAATGTATGGTTTTAACTCACTGCTAAGAAAAGTAACAAATTGAATTTTTATTGAATACTAAATTAATTATCAAACTAAAGATTAACTAATTAAAGAGATTAAAATCGAATTACTAATATGAGAATAAAACATGGAACCCTAGTTTCATCATCTACTTCACTTAGAGTTGCAGCCTTTAATTAAAACATGCGATGGTTTTGATATCTGATCGAATAACACGGAAAGAGTAAAAGTTACCTCTCGGTATACTAGTACCAATCTACACATACATCCACAAAAGAGATAGAAGATGAATAGGCACCTATTATGTTTAGACCCTATATCTCTATAGAATTTGAAAACATAAAGGTTGAAGCACAAGTTATTCACTTAGATCACATAGGGTAGCATAATATCTCTATTCATGCCACAAATCATGATGTTAAAACACCAACCTATCCTATGCTAGCATGGCAAGTTCTAAATCTCAAGATCCACTCTCGTTTAGCAAGAGATTAACAATTCAATTTAGATGTTAGCTACGCATCTAAAAGCATTAAGATTAACCATACGAGGATATCAATATTCACCACACATAAATCTTTAAGGCATGCAAACTACTAAGCTACATAGATAAATCCACTAGGATCCCATGACAACGATTAGTTCATAACTAAACCTTTCGTCACCATGGGATTTGATGAAAACATGGTAAATAACAAGATATGAATAAAAGACGTAATTATATTAATAAACAAGAGTTGAGAAAACAAATCTAGAACAAAAGATGAAGTAGATCTAGATCCGTTGCTTGTCACGAGCGTTGAACCCTTCTCTCCTTTTCTCCCTTGCAGATCTAAGCTAGGTTACAATAATAAAACTATGATAATGTGTATATCTATTACAATGCTTAGATGTGTTTTTATAGGCTCTAAAAGTCTTGCCCAGCAAGAAAATACCCAAAATAGAGTTAAAACAGAATTTCTGCAAGATGCGTTTCCTAAACTGATTCTGTTTTCTTAAGGAAATTCGTGGCTGACTTGTCTTCTATTTTCCAGAGCCGTTCCAGACGTAATTGGGCCTCTGGACCACCTTAGAATGATAGAGAATCTCGTTATCTTCGCGTGGACTGCTTACGGGCTGAAAACAGACTTATAGAACTCAAGATATGGCCCAAACAGTGAATCTCATGCGTGCAGCCCAATAAATCCGAATTTTAATCAATTAATTCCCAAAAAATAATAGAAGCATCCACCTTAGTCAACCTTCTCGTAAATCTGCACAACTAAGCAAAACACATCAAAACTACCAGAAACTTGAGTCCAAGACAATCAATTTAAGCCGATTTAGAATGCCCCAAGTAGATATAAAATCCACTTATCACACCCCCAAACTTAAACCGATGCTTGTCCTCAAGCATAAACAATTACAACTAACTAACTAGTACCACTTCCGTAGGTGATCACGGTTGCATTTGGCATATGCAACAAGCCCTTTAAACCCCTAGGCAGCCCTAGTGGACGAGTAAGGTCTCGTGAGGGCCTATAGCGAATGTACCCACAAAATCCATTTAACCTAATGCAATGCAATGCATGAATGCAACTAATATGCAAATGCAATTAATCTAATCTACCATACCTTCAAATCCTCTCATGCCATATCAACTTAAGAATCAAAGTAAATACGCAATGTCTTGGTGTCGAAAGTGCAAGTATTCACATAGTCTACTCAATGAACATGCATAAGTTCTCACAAGCCCATGTCAAGTGTAAGAATAAGTTAGTAAACATGCTAAGCCTACAAGAGTACATCTTTGAGACAACACTCGGGATCTCATACGCAAGAACAAGCAAACACTCACAATCCACTCACAAAAGAATATTCACTCAAGAACAAGGGTAAGTGTATCACTCAATTCCAACAAAATCATAAACATGCTTGACATTTGGTATCAATCTAACTCTTAACACAACATACATCAATGACGATAATCAAAAGGTCTTTAATTGGGTTGTAACGGGGCTAGGGACAAGGTATGTCAAATAAGCCAAAACAGGTGAAGTGTCAAAAGCTAGTAAGTACCATAATACATCATACACAACACCCTATTTTCCCCCACATAATTTTACTAAAACAACACTCGACTAGTCGACTGAAATAGGATCACAACAAACACAAACATGCTCTCATAATATTTTTTTTTTCTTTTCTTTTTTTTTTCATATTTTTTTTTCATATTTTTTTTTTTTTTCGAGAGCTAAATAGAACACAAACAATAAACAATAACAATAACAATGATCCCATAATTTATTACATATGTCGACTTTCAAGTAAACAACCAAACCCAATATTCAATATTTCCCCCAAAAGTATGACCAACAACAAACCCTTCCTTGCACACTTTATTACTCCCTTAAGCACTCTACTAGCCTTTGACAATGTGGGTTCAAATTAATGTAAGGCCAATACAAGAAAAAGGTCTAGGCGAGTAATGTGGTATGTCACCGAAAAAAATAGGATTAAGCTCAACGGGTTAACTAATTGATCATATAAACATGGTGTGGTAATATGGGAAAATATGCGGTTATTCCTAAATGCCTTTATCATTTTAATCATCAAATAATGTCATGCGTTTCAAGAAAGACCTCAAACAACTGCTAGCAATGCAAACAATCCGTGGACACTCAAGCAAACGAATAAATTGCAGATATTATGCAATAAGGCTCAAAATCTCACTTGGTGGAAAAACATACTCAATCCCAAGCAACATCTCTCTAACGCACCGACTTGTATTCAAAGCATGCAAACTAAATCATCTTGCACATATTCATGTCCTTCTAATCACTTACAACATTCAATAAGTCTACTAGCTTCAACTTACTAGTGTATGTGTGTGCACAAGAACAAAGCATATCACTTCTCAAACAAAAGCGTCAACAACACAAAATTCCTATCAAGCATGGGTGCAAATGCAACTATTATGAACTCACATGATATACAAAAATAAAAACAGAATGTCCTACATGAACAAACGTAGATAACACGAACATATATGCATAAATACTACTACTAATATGCAAGCATGCAATCCTATATGAACAAATAATACAACAATAACTACTAATCCCTCAAACCACCCCCAAACTTAAAATATTCAATGTCCTCATTGAATGGAAGTAAATACAAGGGATAGTAGAAAACATACCTACAAGGCGCCTTAAATATCCGTCCCCATCGCAACTCAAACAAGCTTGTTCGGCAAAAATCCCCTTTTTGTAGCAATTAGCATTACCTCTCCCAAGCTTAGAAGCCATAAGAATCAATACCCAACTCACAAGAAGCTCCACCAATAATCACCAAGCAATATCCCACCAAAAACCACCAAGAAAAATCACACCACAAATACCCAAGTAACCAGAGTAATACAAAACCCCAATTTACAAGAACACAAATTCGTAATAAAATAGAGAAAAGAATCCCACTACGAATCAAAGAGGTGAACTTGTACTAATTTTCCCCCAAACTTGAATTTTTAAGAGATGTAGAGAAAAAAGATAATGAATTGGGTGTGTATGTATGGGTATATATAGGCCATGGAGTGATAGGATGAATATAAGAATTTTAATGTGAAAAGGAAAAAATTTGGGTGGAATTTGGAATTTGATATAGGATAGAAAAAATATTTAATGGATAAAAGAAAAAGATTTTGAAAAGAAATAGGACTTTGAAATTTTTTTAGGAGAGATGAGGGGTTTTGGAATTAAAATAGGAAAAGATTTAGGGGAAAGATGGGGAGTATAAAAAGATTTGGGGAGAGAAAAGAATTTTCTTTTTATATATAACCACACAACTCACGGCAAAAACCAGTGAACAAGGCGCTAAAACAATTTCATACCCTTCTGTATCACGCGCTTGTTGCTGAGTGGGGGGCAAACTGCCCTTATTCCAGATGCGCCAATGCATCTTGCGCCTCAGGGGGGCAAGCTGCTTCCATTCCAGTTGCGCAGGCGCAAGTTGCGCAGGCGCAAGTTGCGCAACAGGCGCGCAATTTGCCCTGTAACGCAGGTTGCTCCTGCGTGACACACCAAAAATTCGATTTTTTTGATTTTTTATTTTTTATTTTTTGATTTTTTATTTTTTTTTTCACACAACACTCAAATTTTTTTTTTCTACACTAATACATGGGTTGCCTCCCACGAAGCGCTTCTTTAACGTCAATAGCTTGACGTTACTTCCTCAAATCATGGCGGTTTCAAAAGAATAACCGAACCATCTTCAACAGACAAACCACTCATACGAATGTTGACATCTTGATTGCTTGCTTTCCACAAATTTCTTCCTTCAGATTTCAACCTAATTTTACTACCAAACGGCCAAATCTTTTTCTTTTTCTTTTTCACACCTCGAAAATGCTTCTCCGACTCTACCGGTTGAACAAAAATTTCTTCTTTATCATCTGCTTTCCACCTTCGCAATATGTTATCATGCCCCTCTTCAAAAATCACTAGCTCATTATTCAAAAGGACATACCTCAAATGTGGTGGAAGTTTCCCAAGCTTTACTTTCGAAAGATCACGAACCGAAGAACTGTCCGATTTCTCGCTCAGCAACTGATCAAACTTCTTTCTCTGACCCGTATCAACTATATCCACACTGCAACATTCTTCATCCTCTGTTGGAAATTTCATTGCCTTGAACACATTAAAGGTGACACTCTGATCTTGTACCCTCATTGTAAGCTCTCCTTTCTGCACATCGATCAAAGTACTACCCGTAGCTAGAAAAGGCCTTCCCAAGATTATGGGAATCTTCTTGTCTTCTTCAAAATCCAAGATCATAAAATCAGCTGGAAATATGAGCTTATCAACCTTCACCAAAACATCCTCCACTATACCCCTTGGATACGTGATAGTTCGATCAGCCAACTGCAAAGAGATGTTAGTTGGCTTTGGCTCCGGTAGACCAAGTTGCTTGAAAACAGACAAGGGCATAAGATTAATACTAGCTCCCAAATCACACAAACACTTGCTGAAAGAAAGATTGCCAATAGTGCATGGAATAGTGAAACTTCCTGGATCTTTAAGTTTAGGAGGCAATTTCTGTTGCAAAACCGCACTGCACTCCTCCGTTAATGCCACTGTTTCAAATTCTTCCCACCTTCTCTTCCGTGACAAAATATCCTTCATGAACTTTGCATATCTCGGCATCTGCTCCAATGCTTCAACAAAAGGAATGTTAATGGACAGTTTCTTGAAGACATCCATAAATTTCTGAAACTGTTTCTCTTGACTTTTCTTCAAACGTCCCGGAAATGGCGGAGGTGAATAGATCTGATTATTCATTGAAGATTGCTCCGGAGTAGACTTTTCAACAGGTTTCTTGCTCTTCTCACCATCTAGCTGATCAGCCACTAAATCAGATTTCTCAATTACTGGCACTGCAGATTTTTCAACCTGCTGATTCTGAACATCTTCATCTTCTTCAGTTGCTGATTTAGGATCACTCGTGACTTTTCCAGATCTCAAAGTAACCGCATTGACCTGTTCTTTATTGTCCCTTCTGCCTGGATTAATCTCTGTATCACTTGGAAGAGTTCCTTGTTGCATATTTACCAAGGCACTTGTAATCTGCCCCAACTGGGTTTCCAAAATTTTCTGGCCAGCTTGCAGGTTCTTTATCATCACTCTCATATCATCTATCTCATTAGAAGATTGCCCCGCATGAGCCTGGGGTTGCTGCTGAAATCCCAGAGGCTGAAATTGTTGCCTTGGAGCATACTGCTACTGATAGCCTTGATTGTACGGCTTCGCTTGCTGATAAGACTGTTGAGTATTTTGATTGTTGCTCCAGCTGAAGTTAGGATGATTCCTATTATTAGGATGATAAGTGGCTGGAATTGGTGCAGCAGGTCTCTGGAAATTACTCACAAACTGTACTGATTCAGAAGAGATAGCACACTGATTTGTCTCATGTGCGCCCGCACATAACTCACAAACACTAGCCACCTGCTGAACTCCATAATTAGCAAGAGAATCCACTTTCATAGCAAGAGCTTTCAACTGAGCCGTAATCATTGCAGCTGTATCTACTTCAAAAATTCCTGCTGCCTTGCCTTGAGATAGCCTTTGGGTAGGATTTTGATATTCATTAGCAGCCATCATCTCAATTAGATCATAAGCTTCATCATAACTCTTTGCCCACAGAGCTCCTCCTGATGCTGCATCTAGCAAAGGCCTAGACTGTGCTCCCAATCCATTATAAAAACCATTAATAACCATCCAATCAGGCATGCCATGATGAGGACACTTGCGTAGCATCTCCTTGTAGCGTTCCCAAGCCTCACACAAGGTCTCGCCAGATTGCTGTTGGAATTGAGTCAACTGGTTCCTTAATGCTGCAGTTTTCGCCATAGGGAAGAATTTAGTAAGGAACTTCTGAGCAAGATCTTCCCATGTAGTAATGGAACCAGGTGGCAAAGAATGTAGCCAGCTCTTAGCCTTATCCCTCAGAGAGAATGGGAAAAGCCTCAACCTGATAGCATCATCCGTCACACCATTACACTTGAAAGTGTCGCAGATTTCGATAAAGTCCCGAACATGCATGTTGGCATCCTCCGTAGAAGCACCCCCAAACTGGACTGAATTCTGCACCATCTGAATTGTGCCCGGCTTGATCTCAAAATTGTTCGCTGCAATAGCTGGTCTAACAATGCTAGACTGAATATCATTGAGTTTCGGCTGAGAATACTCCCTCAAAGCCTTAGCTGTTGCTGCATCTGCCATTGCTACTGTAGTTTCAGTTTCCTCTTCCTTCTTCTCTAAATTCTCTACACGACCGTCTTCCGCCAGTTTTTGTAAACGAGCTTGCAAACGTGTTTGCATACAAACCTAAGTACCTGCAAACACCACGAAACAAACAAACTAAGTAAGAAATCCGAGTCAGTGAACGCTAACGACCACTGATGACAAGCACATAAACTAAAATAAAAACACCGATGATCCCCGGCAGCGGCGCCAAAAACTTGTTATGCAAAATCACACAAGCGCACGTAGTCACAAGTAATATATGATTAAATCAAGTTCGTTCCCACAGAGATCTAGAATGGTGTTCAATTCAGTAAATATGCCTATGCAACAATGTATGGTTTTAACTCACTGCTAAGAAAAGTAACAAATTGAATTTTTATTGACTACTAAATTAATTATCAAACTAAAGATTAACTAATTAAAGAGATTAAAATCGAATTACTAATATGAGAATAAAACATGGAACCCTAGTTTCATCATCTACTTCACTTAGAGTTGCAGCCTTTAATTAAAACATGCGATGGTTTTGATATCTGATCGAATAACACGGAAAGAGTAAAAGTTACCTCTCGGTATACTAGTACCAATCTACACATACATCCACAAAAGAGATAGAAGATGAATAGGCACCTATTATGTTTAGACCCTATATCTCTATAGAATTTGAAAACATAAAGGTTGAAGCACAAGTTATTCACTTAGATCACATAGGGTAGCATAATATCTCTATTCATGCCACAAATCATGATGTTAAAACACCAACCTATCCTATGCTAGCATGGCAAGTTCTAAATCTCAAGATCCACTCTCGTTTAGCAAGAGATTAACAATTCAATTTAGATGTTAGCTACGCATCTAAAAGCATTAAGATTAACCATACGAGGATATCAATATTCACCACACATAAATCTTTAAGGCATGCAAACTACTAAGCTACATAGATAAATCCACTAGGATCCCATGACAACGATTAGTTCATAACTAAACCTTTCGTCACCATGGGATTTGATGAAAACATGGTAAATAACAAGATATGAATAAAAGACGTAATTATATTAATAAACAAGAGTTGAGAAAACAAATCTAGAACAAAAGATGAAGTAGATCTAGATCCGTTGCTTGTCACGAGCGTTGAACCCTTATCTCCTTTTCTCCCTTGCAGATCTAAGCTAGGTTACAATAATAAAACTATGATAATGTGTATATCTATTACAATGCTTAGATGTGTTTTTATAGGCTCTAAAAGTCTTGCCCAGCAAGAAAATACCCAAAATAGAGTTAAAACAGAATTTCTGCAAGATGCGTTTCCTAAACTGATTCTGTTTTCTTAAGGAAATTCGTGGCTGACTTGTCTTCTATTTTCCAGAGCCGTTCCAGACGTAATTGGGCCTCTGGACCACCTTAGAATGATAGAGAATCTCGTTATCTTCGCGTGGACTGCTTACGGGCTGAAAACAGACTTATAGAACTCAAGATATGGCCCAAACAGTGAATCTCATGCGTGCAGCCCAATAAATCCGAATTTTAATCAATTAATTCCCAAAAAATAATAGAAGCATCCACCTTAGTCAACCTTCTCATAAATCTGCACAACTAAGCAAAACACATCAAAACTACCAGAAACTTGAGTCCAAGACAATCAATTTAAGCCGATTTAGAATGCCCCAAGTAGATATAAAATCCACTTATCAAAGTGTCTATCCATTAACAAGCATCAGCTTGGGAAATATTGGTAAAATTTTCCTTTCCAATTAGATACGACTACTTTATGGAGTCCTATCAACAAGTACTATACTTGGGGAAAGGGGGACGAACTTTATGTTTCAGAGTTATGGATGTTATTCGAACTAGGAGACGCGTAAGTGGCCGAGTGGCGCCGGTCCAGCAATTAATGGCCCAACCGTTGGCCGGGGGGTTCCAGAGGGCGGGCGATCCGTCGGTGCTTCCTTCTACATGTAGAGAACAAATGATGGGGAGCATGACATACGACTGATCATCCTAAATGTTGTGGCTCCTGGTGCGGCAAGCTCCCGTATTAGTTCATCTTCCAAATTGGGAAATTTTTCTGCAACATTATCATTGTTGGCAGGTTTGAAAAGTGTTTGAACTGGAATTGCAATATTCTTTCGCAAGTTCCTCTATTATGAAAATTTGATAATATCTGGCTTATCTTTGACATGACAGATATTTCTTCGGAACAATTATATTTTGAGTTACCTTGTAACTTCATCTCATAACTTATATTGGTACTACGTTCGTTAATGCATGGCATATGGTATCAAAAGATACTTTGAACTGTTATATATTATTACTGTTCAGTTATATTATTTTAGGTGGGCTATTGCTCACCCTTGCTTTATTTATCTATATCACAACAACAGCTAGATCAGATGGTCGCGCAAGGCGCACTCAGCGTAAGCACGTGACAGCCGTCAGAGGAATAATCGCTGAGGTCATAGCTACCATTGCTGAAGAGGCAGCTACTGGTAGGCTAGTTGTTAGCATTTGAGTATCAAATGTATTTATTATATGGCATATACAAATGGATGGCAAAGAGTATGTAATGGTTAATTGTAATTCTTTGGGTTGTAAGAACTCAAACTTGTGATTAATAATATTGATGGTTACTCTAATTTCATCTCTGAGACTATAACGGGTGTGTTTTATGTTGTTGTTTTGGGTCACAAGGTTGTAATTTAGATTATGTTGGTTTTGTGGATGGATATTGAGACCGTAACGACCAGATTCCTGACCCCGGATCTGGGGGTGTTACAGAAATGGTATCAGAGAGAGCGTTATATATCCCAGAGATGACGCGACGTTAAAACAATAAATTCATTAAGATAATAAGAACTCTTGCCAAGTTCATAGTCGGACTACTTAATGTAGTATTGACATATAAAACCCTTATGGGAACTATTAAGTATCATGATAGTAACTTAGCTCGTTCTTGTACCGACTAGTAAGGCGACAGACCTTAAGGCATACGAGCAGCAGCACGATGATGCCTGATTATATGCTAACGATCGGATGGTGGATTCGATAGAGTACCCTACTGAGGACCCGGAAGAGGTTCCAGCAGAGGGGGAGAATCCTGTTAGAGACAGGGAAGTTTACCTTGAGGAGATGAGGGCTGCAGCTAGAGAGACTATAAGAATCTAGATATAGTGCTCAGAGAAGTGGGCATAAAGAACTGAATTATGAAGAGAATTAAATAGGCATATTGGATTCATAACTGGACTGCCGGATGAAGTACCAGCAAGTAAGATGGATTTGAGGAATTACTTGAGATCTTATATGAGGTTAGATAAGAATCCTTAGAGACTTCTAGAGTGAGGGGAAAGGAGTAAGAATGATGCATGATTATCAAAGACATCGATATATGTTGGGAAGTAGAGTCCCAGGAACAATGGAGATAGAGGCAAGAAGTGTCATATCATTTGATAAATGGGTTAAGTTTGAATATTGTCAACAGTAATTTGCCATGAGAAGGAAGATTTCATAGGTTATAATTTATAAAACCAAATTGAGATTGATGAGGTGGTTTATCCAGTGAGATGTCCATTTTATGAATGGATTAGCTTAGAAAGTAAAGATAGTGGAAAGCAATGGCCTGAATGGATAAAGTTACATAAGGAAGTAGTAAGCGAGACAATGATCTCGGAACCTACAAGAGGAAAAGACCAGTAAGTCAATGATAAACTCGTAACAAGACTACTGTCAGAGACCAAGTATAAGTTTAGTTCAATTCAGTGAAATGATGAACCAGAAACATTAGATGCATGTGATTCAGAGGAATATTAAATTCTTTCTTTTCCTTGAATGGATTATGGTAGTTACCTTAAGTTTATTCCGACACTGAATCGTAAATGGATTAGGTAAGGCGAGCAGTGGTTAAGGTGTGATTGAGAATACTTTTAGATGAAACCTGAAAGAACAGGTGTAGGCCAAGTTCTCGAAGTAAGAGTTTTGGCAAAATGAAGTCAACTTAATAGGACATATGATCAATAGGAGTAGTGTTGGTCGACCCCACCAAGTTAAAGACAGTTTCAAATGGAAAAAGGCCAACCACACCGGCAAGGGTGAAGAATTTCATAAGATTCACGAGGTATTACCAAAGATCTGCTCAGGACTTTACAAAGAGTGCAGTCCCATAACCCGACTTATTAGTAAGACTAAAAGTTTGAATGTACAAGATAAATGAGGGAAGATCTCCCTGGAGCTAAAGATAAAATTGGTAACGACCCAACATTGGCGTTACCTAATGAAGGAAGGAAAATTTTGGAATTTATTAGGATGCACCTCCTACAGGTTTAGGTGCTGTGCTTGTGCAACACGGTAGGGTAATTGCAGATGCATTCGGACAACAGGGTTCATCAGATTCGGAAGGCCCTGGTAGTGCCAGTTTCGTGGAATGACTAACTTGACGGTAGTGTTCATTCTAAGACTAGATTTTAGGTAGACTAGTATTCGGTAGTATCGACTATTAGGACGATTATGTACCGGGAAGATGTGGTATGTTTCAGTTTGGAGACTTTGATTTCCCTTCTAGGGGAGGTATATACATTTGGTTTCTTTCCAATGGTTAAACTCCCAACTTTATGTCAATCATTTCGTTATTATAACTATTTATGGTTCCACCCGCTTGAATGTTCCTAGAAATATTCTTCGGGTATCGAACTGGATCTTCTTAGTGTCACCAGTGGGTGGATAGATTGACTGAAATTTCCCTAATCCTTGAAAAGAATTTAACAAATTTTAGCAAACCTTATTTATCTGATTATCGGAATACGTCACTGAAGAGAGTGGAAACTGGAGCGAACCCTATGGATTGGGTAAGGTAGCCGTTATACGGGATGGTGGACAGACCCCAATTATTACGATTGATTATAGAGACAAAATTATGAAGTTGAGATTGGGCGGAAAAAGGGAAATGTAATTAAGAAACAAGCCGGATTGAGAAATTCTGGGATTGACTTAAATGAAAAGGATGTTATGCCAAGAGTGTAAACTTTTGTGGCACGTGAAATTAATAAGAATAGCTGAAAGAATAAAAGTAAAGGAAAGGTGACCGGAGACGGTACCGAGAAGTCGATTGAGACTTATATGGAGTAAGGTTTTGAAAAGATCAAAAGGTATCAAAGTAGAAGGCACTATGCCAGCAATTGCTAGAAAAGTAATGCTATTAGCCGACCCCTAACTCACATGTTTTAGTATGGCAAGTTGAGGCCAAGTCACAAAGGATTAGCAATTAACTAGACCAGCAATGAAAGGATATAGCGGGGTTGCTTCTAATAAAGCACCAACCGCGAGGACTTTTGATATAAAATGAATTGAGATACATGATAATGGATTTTATAAATACCATGGATGTGTTAGGAATGAGGATGGTGACCAGTAAAGGTTATGAAGATTGTCAGAGATGGTGCAGTATGATGCATAAATGTTATCTGAAACTTAGTGTCCTCAAGAGGTTAGCATTAGGCTACCTATAGACTATCAAGATGAGAATGATTAAAAAGAGACCCTTATTAAGGATATATGATTGAATTGCCAAGTACAGGATATAAGTATTCCTTGAAACTAGAATTGAGGATAGAATGTCCATATATTAAGACGAACCCTGGGGGATGCACAAAGGATAACATCACCCCTAATAAAGGCATTGTGAATTTAGGCGATATAAGTTGAATCGACCAAGGTATCAATAACCTGTAAGGATTTGTGGAAAGGAGTCTCGAAAAGTACATGGACAGAGTTGTTATAGAATGGATTAATGATGTTTGATATACCCTGTAACCAGAAGATACAGGAGGAATGATGAGGATGACCTAAGAAACCTTATAAGGGAAGTTTGGTAAGGAATGTATGACATAGTAACAATAACGCCAGATGAAGCATGTGTGAAACCATGAAAAAGTATGGATTGAACCAATAAGGTTGAGATTATCCTAAGATAAGAAAAGACTAAGATAAGAAATATCCTATGTATGATTGGGAGTAACCGTGATAAAGTTCACACAGAAAGGTGGAAGCAATGACTTTTGGAAAAAGACTGGAATATGTTTTCTCTCATTTAGCACAGTTCAAGGGAGGATGCTTCTACCCTGAGTTGGAATAGATCCAGAAAACATTGATTTCAAGAAATTTTTATATTCAGGAAAGGCCAATGAGGTGGCCGACCCTTTAAGTAGAAGGGAGTAAGTATATATGCTCATACTAAAGAGATAGAGTGGAAATGGGAAGGGCCTTGAAGGTCAGATTGTGATGGAAGAATTTATGTTCCCTTGATGATTGTGCGTGGATCAACTATAAGGATAGTTTAAGTAAACATTCGATTCCTGATTTTGTCTGCAGCACATTACCGACACTAGAAGGTTCTGCGACAGGCCAGACCAAATTCCCCAAGCGACTCTCCTTTATTTTATAAAGAGAGAGGAGGAATGAGGTAATAAGGGATGACTGAATACAGAGGATAGATTGTTACTGATATTGATAAGCTATTGGCATGATGATGAATGACAAGCAAGTTTATGTTGATGTATTTCTGTGCAAACAAGATAGAGAATTATGAGGTTGGCAAGTGATTAAGCAAACTGCTAAGCTTCTAGTCTTCTACTGGAGATGTATTATTAATAATCTCATCAGCCTGTTCTAGCTGCTATGCGGGAAGCTCTTCTACAATTTTATCTGCTTCATGTAATATCTACGTCAAGTTCAGGAAGCGTTCCTTGTGGATAAGGAATAGTGATGATTTTGTTTTCCTAGAGGATCTTGATTTGACAATTATGAAACCCGTATATTTAGCTATTAAAGCACGTCGTAAACCATAACCGATGGGGATCCTTCTGAGAAATTAGGTGATGACGACTATAGAAATGTCGGTGCTGAATCTAAGTTAAAAAAAAAAATCTTCCAGGTTTATTTCGGATGGTTTAATTTTGGAACGACGTGATACTTGAAATAAATGACATACAAGTTGACCTCTTTTAGGTTGGGGGAAGTCGAGGAAATTTGGAATAGATTGAATGAGTAATAAAGAACTCATGGAATGATAAGGTGAAAATCTAGATGGTTGAATAAAGGAAAGATTGACCCCAAACGTGTAACGCATATTGAGTAAAGGTGACGAGTGTCTCAACACTGAGATGACGGTGGAGTTAAACAACAGAAGTAAATAAGAATTAGATGATAAGATGGATGTGATTGATAAAGAAAAGATAGGGAGATAATTATGAAATGTGAAGCAAGGAATGTTATGAATGGATTGATGAATTGGTTTTTTCTAATGAGCTCTCGGAATGACAACCTGATAGTGTTAGAATTATGAATATGAAAGAGCCAGTGTCGTGGCGTGAAATGTCAGTAATAATAATGTCAAGCGAGAAATCCAAGATTTAACCTGAGAGGTTGAAGGATCCTCCAAAAGTAAGTGATGCTAATATCGAACAAGAGTATAGGTCCATCGAGTGATGGACAGAGCAGCAAGGACATGCGACATGTGAGATTACGATAAAGTAGTATTTGATACGAATACGATTACTTCCTTCCCTAACAAACCTCTATAGTTCAGAGGTAAATTCTAAGTATGATATTTTGACAATCATGAAAATTTTCTTATATAATTCTTTGAAATTCTTTCCTTTTCTTATCCCTTATTTTTCTTCTTCTAAATTGAGAAGAACAACCCTTTAAAGAGGGGAGGTACTGCTACGTGACTACCTGTCTATGTGATAGGAGTCTAAGTGGAATACCATAGCTTGTCTAAATTGCTTGTTAAGTACTAAAGGCTGGCCACCTTCTGTACTAACTATGCAATAGGACAAATGTTCATTGATCATAGTGATCTCTCAATAAATTCTTCTAATTCTATGTATTGATTGAGATTGCGAAGATTAAAGCAATCAGGAATTGCATAATTACGAGTGAGGTTATCTCCGAAATTCGCAGCGCGATAGTTATACCGAAGTCACTACCGATACCAATAAGAAAAGTAGTATATGACTGAGTAAGAGCATAACCCGGATAGTGTGTTGTACGAAAAGTAGCAAAGTTGATGAAAAAGGATAAAAGATATATTATAGCACTAGTGAGGTGTGCCGTAAGAGTACTGGAATGATTAAGGATTGACCGGAGAACTGGAAAGTGAAATGACCAACAAGTACCCATTTGTCTTCTACCAGATTCCGGGACGGAATCCTTTTAAGGAGGGGAGACTGTAAGAACCCGAATTTTTGGTAGAATTAAAACTTTTTATATATTAATGAAAGAATGAACAGTGACTCCGACTACAAGGTATTAACAAAGAATGAATGAATGGGATGGATTTAGATTCAAATATTTATATGTCATGAAGAATGCTTTTGGTTGACAGCATAGATAAGAATGATCTATCTCCTAGGAATATAAGTTATATTATTCTAAGAAAGATTATTCTTGTGTCATCCAAATCAATATCTGTTATTAGTCCAGTGGTTCCGTAAAAGGGTTAAGGAACGCCCGAAAGAGGACCAGGGCATTTTTAATAAATATAAGGAATAAAAGAAATAATAAATTGTGAATAGTGATTTTGGCGGAGATGGGAATATTATTGGACGACGCTATACAAAAGTATTCAGAATGGAATTCTGAGTTCGTATTCATGATCCAGGAGGAAATTAAGTGTATGTAAAAGCTGTCGGATTCAGAAAAATAGCACTTTTATTTTCTCCGAGATTTCCCTGGGCACTGCCAGACTTAAGGATTTATTAAAGGGATTTAAGGAATTTAAATTCGAGAAGTGTTAAGAAAGATGGAGAATAGTATTATAAATATTAAGAAAGTTTTCGGTAAAACCCTAATTAGAAACGAATGAGTTATTCCCCCGAACGATCAATGAATTGAGCAATAAACGGACAAAGAGCAAGCAGTGAGCTAAGATGCATGCATGTGCAAGTGGATATGACCAAGTGACCAAGTAGTTACAAGGTAACTAGCATACTTAGAAAACAAACCAAGTATTTAGCTTAATTACATCACCAACACCATAAACAACCAACACTTGTTCAATTGATGACTTAAGCTTAGTGATGTCATCACTTTTGGAAGATAAGATGCATCCATCAAAATATCTAGCATTATTGTTATTTCACTTTATGCAAGAGTAATCAAGAAGCCAAGCTGCAAGCTAGTTCTCTCCCCCATTTTCTTTTTTTCCAGCAGTTCAGATTTCTAGAGCAGGGGGTCTTTCCGATTTGTTTTCACCCAGTTATACTCATCTAAAAATCATGAAAAAAATCATGGAGCTTCTACACATAAAGATGAAGTTGTGGATTTAATTTCATAATTTTTGATGATCGTTTGGATGGTCAAATAAATTTGTGAAGATCGCTCTGTTTTTCCTCATGAACATGGGCACTTCGAATTTTCTTATGAAAATGGAGTTTTAAGATTTCAAAACCCAACTTCCACTCCTTGTTAAATCTCCAAACTTTTATGGTGAGTATTAAATTTCATATAAAAGATCTCCTAGAAATCTTAGCTTCAATCTCCACTTTTTCCATTTTCAAATAAATCATTCAAGTGGAGGGTGAATAGTAACCTTCATGAACTAACATTGATTTCTTGGTTTCTTTTGGATGATCTTAGCTAACTTAAAGCTAGGCAAGGACTCTACCAAGCTTAGTGAGGCTAGAACATATCCCAAGGAAGGTAATCCATTTGAAACCCTAGCTTTGTTTTATAGATTTAAGCATGTTCTTGAGTGATTTAAGCTTAGCTATGTTGTTAGTGTATTATAAGCTTGATTATGTGGTGATTCTTTGATATAAAAGATATGAGGATTATGATGGTAAATTAGATGTTCTTGGACAGTTGAGGATGTGTAACATGTGTATAAATTGTATGGATGCCCGGTGTGGCTTGGTTTGATTGTTAGGATTTTTGGAATGTCCGATTTATAGCCGTCATAATGCCCGATTTTCGTTAAACCTTGAAAACCGTGCATCACAGTAGGCTTAACTCACTGCCTAGCTTTGTAATCTGCCATGTTAAGATAGATTATGTTATAAGCTTCGTTTTGATATAAATTTCGTATGAAATGGACTTACGGTTTAGGAGTTATGATTAAATTCGTATAAGTGGTTCGAAACCGAGAATGCGAGTTCGTAATTGAAATTGAACCCATGTAAAATATGTATCGCAGTGGCGAATCTTGGTAATTAAATATTGGAGATAAAAATGAAGGTGTGAGAGAAAACCTCATGTGAATCGGATCATTTTCCGATTTTATAAAAATGTTCGAATCAAGGATAAGTGCGAAGAAGCCCTTTTCAGAGGTAGCACTATTCACTAAAAGGCTCCTGCCCTGTTTTAGTAAATCTGGAAAAATTGATCTTCTGACCAAAGTCAGATTTTGAGCTATCCACCTTATAGACATTCTCTAGAGTATGTACGCGAAAACGGTGCGTCATTTGAGTTAACGGTTACCGAGTTATGAACGTTTTAGTGAAAGAGGGGTGAATAGTAAAAATCCGCCGTTGACTGAACTTCGAAAATACATTTCACCTATCTAGACCCGTGTTTTCGAATTGGAAATTTTATGATAAATATTACAAATACCAAAGACGATTTAAGAAGTGATTTTATAATTAAATACATTCCTGGTGATTTATTAAAAGTGTTGGAGTGTGAGTCCCGGAATAGTAATTCTCAGGGAAGTCAACTCTAGAGGTACTACTTTGACCACCCATTTTGGCTAGATTAAAAGAGGAATTTCGAGTCGACTAAAACACGAAACTTGTTAAGAATTATCAAGACCACATATTGGTGCAAAGAACGAGGTTATAAATGATTAGGTAAGATATACGAAAGATCCGACATTAAGGATGGGTTAGAGGTGTGTTTTGGACTAAACTTTCATGACTTAAGTTAAGTTATACTTAACCTTCGAAATGTTAAGTGATTGACCTCGGTTATTGTGACTATTTATAGATCACTGGATTGACACGAGGCACACTACCCCTACAAGATTACGAGGCAAGTTTCCAATACCTTGGAACTGTTGTTGTGATAATATATATGATTGTTGTTATACATATGCCATAGCATGCATGTTTGTTTTCAAAGTATATTGGAATACTTGTTCCCTGAATTGATTTTGGCTTATAAACTAGATATGAATTATCAGTTATAAGCAGGATTGTGTTGAGTATTGAACACGGTAAAAGAATACAGAGGGGGGGGGTGAATGGATTCTTGAACTTTTCTTGGGTTGAGTCTGTGTAGCAGATAAGTGCCTGTGTGTGCAGAAATTAAGGTGCGGATAAATAAACAACACAAGACACAATATCACTTTAATCTAATGTATATTAGATAAAGGTTGCTACAATCTGTGAATACAAATGGTAGTATTCTCAGCTTCGTTTTTCTCAGAGAGATATAGCTTACAGTGTATGAAAAACTTGACTCACAAAGTTACTAAGTTATGAAGTGAGGCTGTGTCCTTATAGAACATGGATACAGCCTGCTTACTACAAATAAGGTAGCTAAACAAATTACTTTCTAGTCTGTCTATCCTTTTTGAGTAAGCATCCAAACGGTTACAGATTTGACTTTGCAAAGCCTGTTTAGATCCACTTCTTTAGCTCCTTGTCTCTTCTATATCTCTCCAAGCTTCCTTGTAGGCTTTCCAGAGCACGTTACAGATTGTGGTCCATAAAGTGCATTGGCTTGTTGCAGGTTTCTGACTTGTACAATTTCTTCAGTATTTTGTCTCCAAGAATGTATTCGAGAAGTGACTAAGTAAGTGATTCGAGAACTAGAATTGACTTGATCGATAACTCTGAGTTCTCGAATACTGTTATAAAGACATATCGAACCACTTCTCGAATAGCTCTTTTCCATCAGGATTCCTTGAGTTGTCGAATAGAACATTTGACTTATCGAATCCTCGAGTTGTCGAATAGCTTTCTGAGTCCTTGAGATATCGAATGGAACTTTGACTTGTTGACTCTTTGAGAACTCGAATACCATCTTGACTTGTTGACTTCTTGAGTTCTCGAATAGAGTAGTAGACATATCGAATCCCTGAGATATCGAATGAGATATCGAACAGTGTATTCAGAGATATCGAATAGTGTCTTGAGATATCGAATCTCTGACTTCTCGAATGCTGGACTTCTCGAATAGACAAATATACTTCTCGAATTGGTACTTAGGCAAATTCTTCATTTCTTCAAATCCCAACTGTGATTATTTGGCAGTCTTTAACTCCTTGCTTGAGGCATGAACCATGGAACTTCTTTCAAGCATTATTCTAGACTCTATTTGTACAGTTACACAACTAGGATTTGATGCCTATTACAAGTACAATACAAACAGAAACTCTACAACTAGAGGTTCCCTCAGTTAAGAGGTCATGTAAGTAATGCAAAGCATTACAAACAATTAGGCTTGTTATTAGATGAGTACAGGCATGCCTCTGTAACTAACAATCTCCCCCAAATTGTGAGTGAGACCCTTAGTCACAATTTCATGTCTGATAACAAGCCTAACATACATAAAGATAAAACTTTAAAAGTACAGGTATGTATTTTGATTGAACACATAAATGAAATTACAAGATAAATACTCTTACAGTATGATGAGGTACTAGCCATTTTCTTTTGATTGCATCTCCATTGCTTTGGCTTGTAGATCATCATATGCTTTCTGTTTCCTTTCTTTCTCCTTTCTTGCAATCTCATCTACTGCTCTCATGATTTCTGTCATAGCATCCAATTCTTCAATCATAATAGAGTTTTTGAAATCTTCAAGCACTGGCTTCAGAATGTTGGCAGGATAGTGACTGAGTAGGTTCATTCTTATATTGACATTATCTCCATTTCTCCTCCTATACTTCACCACATAGGGATCAAACTGAACTCTACACAATCCCTTTGCCCTTAGCTTTTCTGCTTCAATCTCCAGTCTATCAATTTCTTTCTCCCTTTCTAACCATTTCTCATAGCAGCCCTTCCTTATCTTCTCAGCATAGTCTTTCTTCATTCTCACAAAGTCAATCAATTCCAGCTTCCATACTTTCTCCACCTTGTCCTTAGAATCCAGCAATGCAATGATTCTTTCTATCTCATACAATTTACCCCAATGTTGACAACCCCCTTGTTTGAATTTCATTTCTTTCCCATCAGTGTACTTGATTACAAGGTGATCATCCACAATTGCAGCATAGCATATCTTTTGAGCTCTTAGAAATAGCAGTTGCTCTTCATCAAAGTCTTCATCAAGTGGCTGGAGCTTTAATCCTGGAATGATTGTTAGGGCTCTAGATTTGGATAGCTTCACTCTCCTTGCAGTATGTTTAAACTTTATCCTTTTGACATGGTTGCTTGGCAGAAATCTTTGACCTTGGTTGGTAGACCATAGTAGTATTCCATTAGCAGATTGCTTTCTGAAACATACACATGGTTTCTTGACTTGAATCTTCTTCTTTTCTTGAGATGGTAAGACAGTTGCAGAAGCCATAGATGTAGATTTTGCTAGGTCACTACTAACAGTATTCACCCTAGACTTAGAGTCTTGTGTTGTGGTGAGATTATTGCTAGCATTGCCTAAGGCTTGCTGTCTTCCACTCTTTCTCACATATGTTTTACCCTGGTCATCATCATCCTTTCCATCCTTGTCCCCCTTTTTCTTCTTATCTTCATCACCCTTATCTCTCCTGTGATGTCTTCTCCTCCCATCACCTTTGTCTTCAGAATCATCATCCTTATTTCTCCTAGGTTGAGCCATCTCTGGAATTTCACCAGTTGCAATATAGGTTCTGAGGATATGCAGTGCCTCAATTTCTTCAGCATTTCTGGCTCCAACCTTCTTCTGTAATTGATCAATGATAGCAATGATCAGTCTGTGATTTCTGGAGGTGAGATCATGAGGAATGACCAATTGCTTGATATCTTCAATTCTGGTACCAGACTGATAAATAATTGTCCATGGCTTCTTGATCACTTCTGGTAGCCTTGTAGGTTGACCATTCCTCAAATCATCAAACAGACTCTTGCTGTTCTCATTCTTTTTCTCAATGAGCTCAAGTATGGCATCTATCTCTGAGTGCTTTAGGTCTTGTAGAGTCTGGTATGTTAGATGCCATATCTTTAGTTTGGAAACCATCACTATCTCCTTGACCCATATATTGTTGACTTTCTTGGGGATGACAGTGATGTAGTCTATCTGCTTCTTCACCTCCCTCAGATAAAACTGGGTGTCACCAACCTGTTCCCTTATGGCTTTCAGAAACTCCAAGAAGGCTTTATCATGATAAACATTGGAGTTAGCAACTTCTTGTAGCTTGGCCTCAGTAACAACTTTGACTTCTACAGGCTTGGCACTCTCAGATATAGAGATTTGAGGTTTGTCAGATGGCATACTCCCTGCAACCACTGTGGTAGTTATGGATTGCTTTTGTCCTCCAGGAGTAGTGATGTGCACAGTTGGTAAGGTGACAACTGGTAAGGTGACAACTGGCAAGATAGATGGAGGCTCATCTACTTTGGCTTTTCCCTTGCCAGGCACATTTGCTAGAGACTTAGAAGCCCTTTGTTGACCACCCTCTTTGATTACTATGCCTTTCTCTCCCTTTGTCTCCCCCTTTGAATTTGAGTTCCTAGCCTTCTTCTCCCCCTTAGGCTTGTTGTCAGGCACAGAGGCTGTAGAAATGTCCTTTGGGATTGAAGATTCATCAGGTAGAGAGAGACCCATATGCTTCATCATTGCAGCTAACATGGTTTGTTGATGCAGAAGGACATCAGCTGTGGTGGATGCTTGAGTGTCCAACTGATCATTTAGCAATGCAACCTTGTCTGTGAGATGAGCATTGGTCTTGGTGAGAGTGGCTACCTCCTGCTCAAGAGAGTTGACCTTAGTGAATAGCTCATTGGCCTTAAAACCAGATAAGGATTGATCCTGCAGTCTCTTCACTTCATATTTAGACAATTCATGCACAGGAACATCAGTCACTAGCCTATCTCCATAGAGATTCTTGAACATTATCCTCAGCATGGCATTGGCATCTGTAGTCTGGTCAGATAGATTCTGAAATTTATGCCCCAGACCTGTGACAGCATCTTTTAGCACAGCCAGCCCATTGTCCATCTGAGTGCAGGTAGAGTTGCAGTGTTTGATGTCCTTGAACACACTGTCGAGTTGAGGAAATTTAGCATCAAAGGCCCTCTTGACTTCTGCTACTGAAGTGGCTGTCTTATCACACACCCTGTTGACTTCAGTTTTGACTCCCTTGCCAAGGTAGTGTGCAGCCTTGAGAAAACCCTTGTAGGAGTCATTTACAGCTTCATACACTTCACCAGGTGACATGGATTTTGCATTGGAGCCCAGTGAAGTGATGTATTCCTCCCTGAGATACTGAAGTGCTTCATCGAGAGTAATATCATATTTTCCTTGCAACCAGGCATCTATGTTGCCATCTCTCTCAGCATCATCAATGATCTTTGACTTCTGCACTTCCACATCATCCCTATGGCATAACAGAATAGCCTCATAGTCTGGATTTGGCATGTCTGCAGTGAGAAGGTGCTGAGCAATCTTTGTGAACTCAGGAATCTGATCCACAATTAAGCTTTGAAGTGCTTCAACCGTCAATTGTTGTGGAACAGACCCTGATCCTGAAGCACTGTCATATTGCACAGGCTTCAGCCATGTTGACATGAAGTCAGAGCTAGAGCTAGGCAAGCTAGTCTCCTCAGTTACAGATGCAACTTCTGTAACCGGATGGATTGACTCTACTACTGGTGTCACCACAGAAGTGGGATGAATTACACCAGCAGTTGACACAGGCACAGAGTCTCTAGTAAAAACTAGGGAAACCTCTGTGTTTGTGATGGTGTCATTAGGATATGCCTCAGCATGCATTCCCTCACCATCTAAATGTGGGTTCTGAGTGGTGAACAAAGTGTCATGCACTAAGTCACTTGAAATTATTGGCTCATCAAGAGAAAAGAATTCTTGATGATCAATACCTTGCATCTCAGTTGCCTGAGTTGCAGGTTCCAAAGAAATTTCAGAGATAGATTCTGGAAGAGAAGTGTGTTTTAGAGTAGATTTTGGCAACTCCCCCTGAGAGATAGAGGGAGTTTCAAAAGTGATGTGCTCTCCACTCAGTGTTGTGCCAGCCTTATCACTCCCATGTGCTGACTCTATACAAGAAGGTGCATTGGGGAGGATGCTTGATTCTATAGGTGCACCCTGTTGAGAGGATACACCTAGTGAGCTGTGTGCCCCTGATTTTACAACTTCAGCCATTTGTGTGACTGAGGAGGTGGTCTTAGTTTTCTTCTTCTTTGTTCTGTGTAAGGGTGACTCAGGTTCCTCACTTCCTAGACCTAATTCAACAGCTAATGCTGCTTCAGACAAGATATTTAAAGGTGCAGACATTACTTCCTTTCTCTTCTTTTTACTAACATCACCCTTTTGAGAGGAGGATGCAGTTGGCTCAGTAAGAGGTAGAGTGTTTGGTTGAGAGGGTTGGTTAGCAGGCCCTGGGTTAGCATTTTGTTCTACTTGCTTGGGCGGTGCTAACTTAGATTTTGCATCAAATGTTGGCATGTTGTGGGGGTAAGTCTTAAACAAACTCTCCATATGGGGAGTTATGTTCAGTCTTACATCCACATCATTCCTAGTTTCCAAGTTACCAAAAATGAGTTTGGTCATGGACTTAGGATAGCCTATTTTATTTTTATCAATCCCAGGCAATTCAATCAATGAAGCATTTTTATAATTAAGTACAGATTGAATAAAGCGAGGGAAGAAAATATCAGTACCTCTCTTGGTTGTGTTCTTACCAAGTCTCCCATATAATTCTTGAAGTATGATTTGGCCAACATCTATCTTCTTTCCATAGGCCAGAGCATATCCAATTTGCTGCACAGGTGCACTGATTTGGTCAAAGCTTGATTTCCTGGCAGTGAAGACTTGGAGAAGAGTTGCAAACACATAACTCCACTCCTTTCTCAGATTCTTTCTGTTTAGCTTTCCAAGGTTAATCCCATCTGAGTAGTTTATGAACTCAAAGAATTCCTCCAACTCTGCGTTAGTGGCCATTCTGTCAAATGACTCTTGTTGTAGGCCTAGTGCTTGGTTCATGTCTGCAGTAGTGATAGTGATTTCCTTATCTTGAACCTTGCAGTAAATGACATATGAAGTGATTGCGTTTTCCAGGGCTACAACCTCCACAATAGCAGTACTCCAGAATTGTTCCAGAATATCTAGATATAGAGTTGGGTTGGCTGAGAGTGCATCCTTGATATATGACTCAGCCATCCATTTCACAAAGCACTTGAAATTTGCATTGGGTGCTTCAACATCACTAGTGAGAGCGATGAAGTTGGTGTTGAACTTTACTGTTGCCATTTGTGTAGAAGAGAGAAAAGAAATTGAAGGTTGAAGAAGAAATTTGGCTTTTCGTAGCTAGGGTTTCAGGGGTTTAGAGAGTGTAGATGCTTGAGAAATCGAATGAAATGAATCGAATAGATGTGAGATTGTATAAGTATGAAGTGCTTGAATTGTCGATTAGCAGTTTTGTATCGACAAGTCAGGCATTCGAGAAGTAGAAAACAACTATTCGAGAAGTCAAGAATGGCTTAATCGATAACTCAAGCAGATAGAAACTCACAGCTGGCAGTTATCTAACTTAGAAATAATTCTAAATTAAATAATATGTGTTTTTATGAGTGAATTAAACTTTTAGACAAAAAGTCCAAAATCGATTAAAATTCAGCGAGAATTCAGCCTTTTCAAATGATTCGAGAACTCAAATATAGTGTTCGAGAACTCAGTCATTCGAGAACTCAGTTACTATATTCGAGAAGTCAATCATTCCTCTATTCGATATCTCAGAAAGACTCTATTCGAGAACTCAAGAGTACTCTAATGAGACTTATTAGAGATGTCGAATAGTGAATCATTCGAGAAGTCTGACTTATCGAACTATACCCATCACTCATAAAAATTTGATTTTCACTATCTTTTTAAAATCTACCAGACATATTCATTGAAAAATATTCTAGCAAATCAAATAGTGATTTTCTCAAAATTTCATAGAAATTTTAAGTTAATAAAAATATGATTTTCAACATATGCAACAGATTTGAAATATTTATAAATCATATTTCAGCCAACACTTACTTCAAAAATATTGAGGATTTAGATAAAGTAAGTGTTTACTGCTGCAACAATCTAGATGATGTATTCACTTAGCCAGAATCTGAAGAATTCAGCATTCCAATCTCACTTACCAACCTTGTGAAGGTGGCTTCATCTAATGGCTTAGTGAATATATCAGCTAGTTGTTTATCTGTAGAGACATAATGCAACTCAATGGTTCCATTAGTTGCATGTTCTCTTATGAAATGATATCTGATGTCAATGTGCTTTGTTCTAGAATGATTGACAGGATTGGCAACTATAGAGATTGCACTTGTGTTGTCACACATGATTGGAATTCTTTCCAACACAAGTCCATAATCTCTAAGTTGATTTCTAATCCAAAGCACTTGAGCACAGCAACTTCCAGCAGCTATGTATTCAGCCTCAGCTGTAGAAGTTGACACAGATTGTTGTTTCTTGCTATACCAAGAAACTAACCTTTGTCCAAGAAACTGGCAGCTTCCTGAGGTGCTTTTCCTATCCACTCTGCATCCAGCATAATCAGCATCAGAGTAGCCAACCAGATTGAACCCTGTGTCCTTAGGGTACCATAATCCCAAGTTAGGAGTGCCCTTCAGATATCTAAAGATCCTTTTTATTGCAATCAAATGTGATTCCTTTGGATTTGATTGAAACCTTGCACACAAGCATGTAGCAAACATGATGTCTGGCCTACTTGCAGTGAGGTAGAGTAGAGAACCAACCATGCCTCTGTAGACTGAGATATCTACTCTCTTGCCTTTAGCATCTTCATCCAATTTAGTGGCAGTGGTCATGGGTGTCTTGGCAGGTGAACAATCTTCCAAGTCAAACTTCTTCAATAAATCCTTGATGTACTTGGTTTGACTGATAAAGATACCATCCTTCCTTTGACTGACTTGCAACCCTAGAAAGAATGTCAACTCTCCCATCATACTCATCTCATATCTGCTCTGCATGAGTTTAGAGAATTTCTCGCACAGTTTCTCATTTGTAGAACCAAAAATGATATCATCCACATAGATTTGAACTAGGATCATATCATCACCATGCTTCTTGTAAAACAGTGTCTTGTCCAATGTGCCTCGAGTGAATTGATTTTCAAGAAGAAATTGTGATAGAGTATCATACCATGCTCTTGGAGCTTGCTTAAGTCCATACAGTGCCTTAAGCAATCTGTAGACAAATTCTGGGAAATGTGGATCCTCAAAGCCAGGTGGTTGTTGCACATAAACCTCTTCTTCCAACTCTCCATTTAGAAATGCACTCTTGACATCCATTTGATAAACTTTAAAGTTTGAATGAGCAGCAAATGCCAAGAATATTCTAATGGCTTCCAATCTAGCAACAGGGGCAAATGTCTCATCATAATCAATGCCTTCCTGTTGAGAGTATCCTTTTGCAACCAGCCTTGCTTTGTTTCTTATTATTACACCATCTTCATCCATCTTATTCTTCAGAACCCATTTTGTTCCAACAATGGTTCTATTCTTTGGTGCAGGCACAAGTTCCCATACTTTGTTCCTTTCAAATTGATTCAGCTCCTCTTGCATGGCAATAATCCAATCTGGATCCAACAATGCATCATCAAGTTTCTTAGGCTCAACTTGTGATAGAAAACATCCATAGAGGCACTCATTTTGAGTTGCTCTCCTAGTCCTTACTCCTGCATTAGGATCTCCAATGATTTGCTCTGCAGTGTGTGATCTATCCCATTTCCTTGAGTGTTCAGCCTGATTTCTCACCCTTGATGTTGCTTCATCATCCTCATCATGATCATCCTCATTTCCTCCCCCTGTGAAGTTGCCATTACTCACAGGTGTGTCTTGGATGCTTGTTTCTTCACTATTGATTGGCACAGATTCTTCTCTTGTATCATTATTCACTTGAGTTTGTTGAACTTGAGTTTCAACTCTAGTTTCAGTCTCTTCATCAGAATCATCTAGATTATCAAACTTCAATGGATCTTTGTCTTCATCATTGGCTTCTTCTAGTCCAGGTAGTTTACTGTCATCAAATGTTACATCTGTGCTTTCCATAACTTTCTTTTGACTGATGACATAAACCTTGTATGCAATTCTTTCCATAGAATAGCCAAGAAAAATTCCTTCAAATGCTTTTGCATCAAACTTTCCAACATATTCAGAATTGTCCTTAAGTACAAAGCATTTGCTTCCAAAAGTATGAGTATACTTCAGTGTAGGCTTCTTTCCAGTCATCAAGTTGTAAGGAGTCTTTCCAGTGTTTTTGTTGATGAGGGTTCTGTTCTGAATATAGCATGCAGTGCTCACAGCCTCAGCCCAAAAACATGTGGGCATTTTTGCATCAAGTAACATTGTTCTAGCAGCCTCAATTAGAGTTCTATTCTTTCTCTCAACAACTCCATTTTGTTGTGGAGTCCTTGGAGCTGAGAATTGCTGAGAAATGCCATTCTCTTTGCAGAATGCTTCAAGTGTGGCATTTCTGAACTCTGTTCCATTATCACTCCTCAATGCAATCACACTTGCATTGTTTGCCTTTGCTTCCTTGTCAACTTTCTTTATATGCTCAATGATTACTTGTGGAGCCTCATCTTTTGATGCCAGAAATTCTACCCATGTATACCTTGAAAAATCATCAACCATTACCAGGGCATACTTCTTTCTTCCAAGTGACATTATGTTGACAGGCCCAAACAAATCCATATGGATGAGTTGTAGTGGCTTGGTTACAGATGTCACTGTCTTTGGCTTGTGGCTTGATCTCTTCATTTTTCCTTTTTGACAAGCCTCACACACTCCTTCTTGGCAGAATTCAAGTGTGGGCATGCCTCTCACTAACTCTCTTTTGACTAGAGAATTAATGGCCTTAAAGTTCAGGTGTGATAGTTTCTTGTGCCACAGCCAACAATCTTCATTTGATGCTTTTGAGTAAAAGCAACAAATTTTGTCCTTGTTTGCAGAGTCCATATTGGCTACAAACAGGCTTCCCTTCCTTACTCCAGATAGAGCAAAATCACCAGTCTTCTTGTGGGTGATCAAACATTCATCTTTGTCAAAATTCACTTTGAATCCTCTATCAGTAAACTGACCAACACTTAACAGATTATGCTTGAGCCCCTTGACTAGTGCTACATCTTCAATGATGACATTTCCAACTTTCAGCTTGCCATATCCCAATGTGTTACCCATGCTGTCATCTCCAAAAGCAACCATTGGGCCAGCCTTTTCCTCATACTGTGATAGCAGGGCCATATCACCAGTCATATGATTTGAGCATCCACTGTCCAAAATCCACATGACCTTCTTCTCACTTTCTTTGCCCTGCAAACACAAAGGTATTACTTTTCCTTTGGTACCCAAACAAGTTTGGGTCCATGTGACTTAGAGACAGTTTTATCATAAACAACATGCTTGTTAACTTTCTTAGTGTAAGTCTTCTTGTCACTGTTGGAAGTCTTAGAACCTGAGGTTTCAGACTTAGGTGACAGAGGTACCTTCCTAGCTTTAGGAGGACTTGAAGACTTTGACCTTGTGTAGTGTGTGTGAGAATTGTGACTGATACAACCATCAATGAACTGTCTTCTTAAATTAAAACAACTAGTCATAACATTCATATTGCATGGCATACAGTCAAATTTATCACAGAAGGGTGCATCTCTATGTCTTAGAGGCACAGAACAATCATAGAAAGGTTTAGACACACTACCAACAGGTTTCTTGCATGCATGAGTTAGATGATTGGTACTGAGACAGTTCTGACAAGTTTTTCTAGGGGCATTAGGCATATAAGCATAGTTGTTATCCTTGTTAATCCCTAACTTGCCATTTCTGTTCTGTTTCTTTTTAGTCACTTCCTTTTCTGATTCACTCTTCCCAGCTGATACAAACTTAACAAACTTCTTAGGTCTTGGCCTATCAACTACTGGCTTCTTGGTCTTTGACTTGACACTCTCACCCTTAGAGGATGCTTGCTGTTCACTAGATTGTGCCTCATCCTCATCATTCAACATTTGCTTGATGAGTAAGGCATCCTCATCAATTTCAAATGTTGATTCCTTAAAAATTGGATTTTCAGTTTTTCTCAAAATGTGAGGCACTTTCTCATGAACAGCTGTGTCCTCTTCAATGACAGCATAGCCTTTCCTTTGTTTGAGAGAGTCATAGTCAAGTCCAATAGCTGCTTTAGGTTTAGCTTCAATTTTCTCACAGTAGGATTGCACTAAACCAGATGATTTCTTGAAAGTTTTAAGTTTGAATTCATTCTCAGCTAATTCATCCCTAAGAGCCTTCTCTACTTGACTAGCACATAGAACCTTATTCTCCAAATATTCAACTTCTTTCTTAAGGTTTTCTACTTGCATAGCAGTTAGCTCAAGTTCCTCATTCTTTTTGGTTAATACTTCATTTCTAGTAGACAGTTTAGCAATCTCCTCATTAGCAGCAGTCATACTAGTATGAATATTAAACATTTCAACAGATAATTGTTCAATCATGGATTTGTATTCAGAAACAGACATGTCTATAGTAGTGAGAGATGGTACCTGAGAATCAGATGAAGATGAGTCATCCTTGGAGTTGGCCATCAAGGCATAATTGCAGAATTCTTGTTCCTCTTCATCACTCTCAGAATCATCCCAACACTTCCCTTCAGCTATGTAGGCCTTACCATGTGTCTGCTTTTTCAGAAGGGCCTCATACTTAGCTTCTAGCTCAAGATAATCTCTATCCTTCTTTTTAGGCTTCTTGCATTCACTGGCAAAATGCCCTAGGTCATTGCATCTATAACACCTTACAGATGACCTATCCACATAACCGGTTTTGAACTTATTTCTGTTTGGTTTCACAGGTGCCTTGTTCTTGTTGGCTGAATGGTTTTGAGTTTTGGGTTTGAAGGGTTGATTTCTTTTAAATCTGATGTTTGGAAATTTTCTGGCCATGAAAGCATATGAAGTATTTTCCATCCCATCAAGTTCTTCCAGAGTGTAAAACTCCTCTTCTTCTTCCTCCTTTTCCTCAACAGGTTCACTCACCCCAGCTTCAGTTTCTTCATCATCTGCCACCTCCTCTATCCTTAGTTGGCTTGTAGATGCTTCTAGGTCCAGAATGGATTTGTTGACAATCAAGGCACATGATGTGTTTATCATCCTACCTTGGTTGGCTTGGATAGCCCTCTTCTGAAGCAACTCAAGTTCATGAGTCTTTAGGACTCCATAGAGTACATCATAGGTGACTTTGTTCAAATCTCTCTCTCTAAGGGAAATGACTCTTTGCTCCAGATGATTTGGTGAAGACAACAGAAATTTCATATTTAACTCCTTGGTGCTGTAAACCTTTCCATTCATCTGCAACTCAGTAACTAGCTTGTGAAACCTTTCAAACATCTCAGTGATGCTTTCCTTGGGCTGTGCCATGAAAGCTTCATACTGTGTGACCAGTATCTGTTTCCTGTTTTCTTTAACCTCATCAGTCCCTTCACACAACACCTCAATGTGATCCCACATCTCTTTAGCAGATGTGCATGATGCAATGTTTGCAAACATTGACATATCCATGGAATCAATGATGAGCAACATGAGGTGGCTGTCAAGAGCAACCTTCTCCCTTTCTGACTCTGTCCACTTTGATGGATCCTTGGCCTCATAAGCTCTAGGGATTGTTATGGTTCCAACAGTCTTCTCTGGTATCTCTTGTTGTGGAACAAAAGGACCATTCTTGAGAATCTCAGGATACAAGGGATGAGAGGCTTTGATGAACAACATCATCTTTATCTTCCAGAGGTTGAAGTTTTCTTTATCAAACTTAGGGACCTTCACCGTTCCTGTAGTCTTTGGTGTATTCGAACTCATGATCGTTTCTCTGTTTTTGAATAAACAGCCCGCTCTGATACCACTTGTTGAGTATTGAACACGGTAAAAGAATACAGAGGGGGGGGGGTGAATGGATTCTTGAACTTTTCTTGGGTTGAGTCTGTGTAGCAGATAAGTGCCTGTGTGTGCAGAAATTAAGGTGCGGATAAATAAACAACACAAGACACAATATCACTTTAATCTAATGTATATTAGATAAAGGTTGCTACAATCTGTGAATACAAATGGTAGTATTCTCAGCTTCGTTTTTCTCAGAGAGATATAGCTTACAGTGTATGAAAAACTTGACTCACAAAGTTACTAAGTTATGAAGTGAGGCTGTGTCCTTATAGAACATGGATACAGCCTGCTTACTACAAATAAGGTAGCTAAACAAATTACTTTCTAGTCTGTCTATCCTTTTTGAGTAAGCATCCAAACGGTTACAGATTTGACTTTGCAAAGCCTGTTTAGATCCACTTCTTTAGCTCCTTGTCTCTTCTATATCTCTCCAAGCTTCCTTGTAGGCTTTCCAGAGCACGTTACAGATTGTGGTCCATAAAGTGCATTGGCTTGTTGCAGGTTTCTGACTTGTACAATTTCTTCAGTATTTTGTCTCCAAGAATGTATTCGAGAAGTGACTAAGTAAGTGATTCGAGAACTAGAATTGACTTGATCGATAACTCTGAGTTCTCGAATACTGTTATAAAGACATATCGAACCACTTCTCGAATAGCTCTTTTCCATCAGGATTCCTTGAGTTGTCGAATAGAACATTTGACTTATCGAATCCTCGAGTTGTCGAATAGCTTTCTGAGTCCTTGAGATATCGAATGGAACTTTGACTTGTTGACTCTTTGAGAACTCGAATACCATCTTGACTTGTTGACTTCTTGAGTTCTCGAATAGAGTAGTAGACATATCGAATCCCTGAGATATCGAATGAGATATCGAACAGTGTATTCAGAGATATCGAATAGTGTCTTGAGATATCGAATCTCTGACTTCTCGAATGCTGGACTTCTCGAATAGACAAATATACTTCTCGAATTGGTACTTAGGCAAATTCTTCATTTCTTCAAATCCCAACTGTGATTATTTGGCAGTCTTTAACTCCTTGCTTGAGGCATGAACCATGGAACTTCTTTCAAGCATTATTCTAGACTCTATTTGTACAGTTACACAACTAGGATTTGATGCCTATTACAAGTACAATACAAACAGAAACTCTACAACTAGAGGTTCCCTCAGTTAAGAGGTCATGTAAGTAATGCAAAGCATTACAAACAATTAGGCTTGTTATTAGATGAGTACAGGCATGCCTCTGTAACTAACAGATTGTTTTGCTAAGACCCTTAGTGAAAGGCGTATGATATATTCTTTCTTTAAATATAAGACCGGGAGTCGGTATTTTGTGACATATAGATAGTCGTGGAAACCCGAAGGGATTCCAGCGACAAAGTGGTATTCATTTTG
The DNA here is from genome assembly GCA_037693485.1 of Kitagawia praeruptora. Classification (NCBI taxonomy): domain Eukaryota; kingdom Viridiplantae; phylum Streptophyta; class Magnoliopsida; order Apiales; family Apiaceae; genus Kitagawia; species Kitagawia praeruptora. Next base: position 1,444,253 of record CM075348.1, on the reverse strand, counting down.
AGGAATGTTATTATTAAACATTATTTATATTTCCATAAAAGTATCAACTACTTGGAAATCTTTCGAGAAATGTTATTTGAGTATTATCTCAGTCGAGAAATATTAGATAAATATTATTTTTGAATATTCATTAGAGTTTGATTATTTAATGAATAATTACTTTGATATTCATTGGAATTTTATTCATTAAATGAATATTACTTTCGAATATTCATTTAAGGTTTATGTACTTGATAAATATTATTTTAAAAGTATTCTTTGGAAGTTCTAATTACTCAAGGAATATTATTTCGAATATTCCTTTAAAGTTTTGATTACTAAATGAATATTATTCGGATATTCATTTAGAATATTATTTGTTAAATGAATATTATTTTGGATATTCATTTAGAATATTATTTGTTTAATGAATATTATTTGGATATTCATTTGGAATGTTATTTGTTAAATGAATATTATTTTCAAATATTCATTTAAGGTTTGATTTATTCAGTAAATATTATTTTAAATATTTATTTAAGTTTATTTATTTAATGAATATTATTTTAAATATTCATTTAAGAAGAGATTTATTTAATAAATAATTCTATATATTCATTCGAGGATTACTTACGAGCAATATTATGATTTAATAATATTCCGTAATTATTATTGACTTAATAAATATTCTTGGAATATTTAATTAAATTCTTTTGAATTCTTTTTGTAATGATTTATATCATTCAAAGGTTATCCTTCACCTTCAGATATTATGTAAAATATTTCGAAGTCTTTTATGACTATTTTATCAAGGGGAGGTTCCCAAAACTCTATTTTCATTTAAATCTGTCTTATAAGAAGATTTAAATACTCGCTCAAACCTCCAAAAACATATAAGGGGACCTCACTTGGGAGCTGTTATTTATTTGACTGCCCGGTCATATTCTTGCTAAACTATCTTGTCACTCACATCTTGATTCTTTCAAACATCGATATGAATCTTTTTGGTTACCTTCTCAACGCTCGAGGGGTAAGATTGATGGAACAAGTGTCTATCCATTAACAAGCATCAGCTTGGGAAATATTGGTGAAATTTTCCTTTCCAATTAGATACGACTACTTTGTGGAGTCCTATCAACAAGTACTATACTTGGGGAAAGGGGGACGAACTTTATGTTTCAGAGTTATGGATGTTATTCGAACTAGGAGACGCGTAAGTGGCCGAGTGGCGCCGGTCCAGCAATTAATGGCCCAACCGTTGGCCGGGGGGTTCCAGAGGGCGGGCGATCCGTCGGTGCTTCCTTCTACATGTAGAGAACAAATGATGGGGAGCATGACATGCGACTGATCATTCTAAATGTTGTGGCTCCTGGCGCGGCAAGCTCCCGTATTAGTTCATCTTCCAAATTGGGAAATTTTTCTGCAACATTATCATTGTTGGCAGGTTTGAAAAGTGTTTGAACTGGAATTGCAATATTCTTTCGCAAGTTCCTCTATTATGAAAATTTGATAATATCTGGCTTATCTTTGACATGACAGATATTTCTTCGGAACAATTATATTTTTAGTTACCTTGTAACTTCATCTCATAACTTATATTGGTACTACGTTCGTTAATGCATGGCATATGGTATCAAAGATACTTTGAACTGTTATATATTATTACTGTTCAGTTATATTCTTTTAGGTGGGCTATTGCCCACCCTTGCTTTATTTATCTATATCACAACAACAGCTAGATCAGATGGTCGCGCAAGGCGCACTCAGCGTAAGCAGGTGACAGCCGTCAGAGGAATAATCGTTGAGGTCATAGCTACCATTGCTGAAGAGGCAGCTACTGGTAGGCTAGTTGTTAGCATTTGAGTATCAAATGTATTTATTATATGGCATATACAAATGGATGGCAAAGAGTATGTAATGGTTAATTGTAATTCTTTGGGTTGTAAGAACTCAAACTTGTGATTAATAATATTGATGGTTATTCTGATTTCATCTCTGGGACTATAACGAGTGTGTTTTATGTTGTTGTTTTGGGTCACAAGGTTGTAATTTAGATTATGTTGGTTTTGTGGATGGATATTGAGACCGTAACGACCAGATTTCTGACCCCGGATCTGGGGGTGTTACACTTGTCTATTCTTCTGACACAAATTATTCCTAAGTCCAATATATACAATCTGTTAAATCATCACAACACCAGTGGTAATGCATGTCATTAATTTATCCTTTTAATATTATCCACATGCATAAATAATAATTGAAAAATACAATCATATTTATTGATCAATTCTCAAAAATCAAAACACCTCAAATTAGGCTCAACAATCAACATTGCCTATTATTGAAAACTTGAATTTGGAAATTTAAATTCAAAACAACCGATGACTAGATCATACGTGATCCTTATTAACAACTTGAAATTCAAAAACAACCGATGACTAGGTCATACACGATCGTTATAAACATTCACATTCATCTTAAAGTTTGAATAACTCATGATCGGGCTCATACTTTCCCATGGCATATACCTTCTTATCTTTCCCAATTGAAACCCTGTTATTATAGAAACGCACTTCCAATCCATTCTTAAGAAGTGAGGGAACAGAAACAAGATTACGTCTCATGCCTGGAGCATACATCACATTCTTCAAAACCATCACACTTTCTTCAAGAACCAGCCTGTAAGTACCAATACCCACCACATCCAAGTAGGTATTATTTCCCATGAAGATTCTTTATTCTCCCTTCTTCAATTCTTGATACTCAATCAAGTTATTCTTAGTCTCTGCAATATGACGGGTGGCACCAAAATCAATCCACCATCCATCAACGTCTGTAGCAACATGGCCAGCATTACACTCGATAACTCCCACAAACTCACGTTTGTTTGGCCCCTTTTGATCTTGGCTCTTGCCCTCATCTCCTTCTTGATTTTCGGGACATTCATTTTTGAAATGTCTATACTTTCCATAAGCATAGCAACTTCCAAGTGGAAACTTCTTCTTTTGCTGATGCGGCTTAAAAACTCTCCCTTTCGAAGGACCTAACCTTCCTTGTCCCTTGTTTTGATAGCTTGACTTAAATTTTCCTTGAGCTAAGTTCAGCTCCTCATCTTGCACCAAATTCAACTCCAACTGCCTTCGGCTATTAACCAAATCATGTTCCATAGCCAAAGCCGCAGAAAGTTGAGATGCACTTTTGATAGTTCCATTCAACCTCAAAGTTGTTGCATCCATGTTAAGTGAGCTTGGCAGGCTGTTCAAGATCCCCGCAATTTGCATATTTTCAGAAAGCTCATTTCATGCTGCCGCCAAATCCTTAGCCATCACCAACATCTTGTTGCAATGATCAATCACGTTGTCACTTTCACTCATCTTGCAAGTGTTATACTTGTGTAGTAAAAGCTGCACATTCACATCAGAAATTGCATCATACTTTCCTTTAAGAGCATCCCATAATTTCTTGGCACTTTCATGTGTCTCGAAAACTTTGATCAAATTATCCTCCATGAACATCAACATAAGACTCTTGGCCTTTTTGTCGCATATTAACCACTGTTCATGCTCCTTCTTTTGAGCATCACTAGGAATTTCTCCTAGCACGGGACCTTCCTTTTCAATCGCAATTTCCAGATTATCATGGATTAACCCATATCTGATTTTTCGACTCCACATATCATAGTTAACGCCATTCAATGTTTCAATCTTTGCCAATTCAGAAGCAACCAATTTGCTTCTCATTTTCAAATCTAACAACAAGATTTTAAAAAAATATCAAGATATGTACTTTAAAAAATTAAAACCGCAAAAAAAAAAACAAGTTAGCAAAAATACTATCATCGAAAATGAACACCTAAACAATATATGTTCAACAACGTAAAAATAAGACATGAAAATTTGCATGACTATTAATTAGAAACACAACAAAAGGAAAAATTGATATATGGAAGCAAAATAAATTATGCTAGGAACGGGATTGAAGAAAGCAAACCAGAATGACTTCTAATGTAACCACAACAAAAATTATAGTAGTTAAATATAGCACACTAGCAAGTACTTAATAAAAAAATATGGTTACACGAACTAAAATTAAACAGGTACACAATACTTAGGCTTACCAAACATCATGAAACGAAAGAAATATGCAATTCTGGGTTATTTAAAGATCGTTTTGAGTACTCGAATCCAGGGACGGGAGAAGAAATTGCTATCGAAAGGAGGTAAGGAAATACTACTTAAAATTATGGCGCAAGCTATACCAAATTATGCAATGAGAGTATTTCTATTGTCTAAAGAGTTATATAAGGAGTTGGAATAGCTAATGAACAAATTTTGATGAAAATCATCGAATGACAAGAACAAAGGCATTCACTAAATATGTTGGGAGAAGCTTAGTAGAAGGAAGGGTGATGACGAACTTGGCTTTCATCAGATTTATGATTTTAGCATTGCGTTACTAGAGAAACGTGGGTGGAGATTAACTCTATATCTGAAGAGCCTAGTGGGTAGATTATATAAGGCTATATATTAGGCCCGTTCGGGAAATCTTATTTTTCCAGAAATAAGTTACTTATTCTGGAAAAAGGTTAGGAAATATGTACTTTTTTCTGAAATAAGTAACTTATTTTTTGCAAGATAACGAATATTAAACTCCTCATATACATTTTTATCTAAAAAAATTTATGTAAATACGAAATTTTTTCCGAAATAAGTAACTTATAAGTTAATCTCATAATTTGCCAAACGGCTACTATAACATCCAAGCCCACAACCGATTGCATACCGGACCCAACAACCCACCACAGGTCAGTCCAAAAATGCTAGCAAATTGGTACACATTAGTTGTTGACTTGTATCTATAAAGGTCCCAAACACTCTTATTCTATTCGATGTGGGATGTTACAAACACCCCCTCTTATAGGGTCGACGTCCTCGTCGAGCCCACACACAAACTAACTAAACCCGGGCAGTGCCTCTGCACTTCCGGCCGGGCAGAGCTCTGATACCATTTATAACATCCAAGCCCACAACCGATTGCATACCGGACCCAACAACCCACCACAGGTCAGTCCAAAAATGCTAGCAAATTGGTACACATTAGTTGTTGACTTGTATCTATAAAGGTCCCAAACACTCTTATTCTATTCGATGTGGGATGTTACAGCTACATTATCTTCGAGGCACATTTCATAGTGCTACTATGGATAATAATCTTAGTTATATTTGGCGTATGTTGTGAGGGAAAAATGGTACAACACTTCAATGAAAGAATTACAAGAAACAACCAAGATAATCCAAGAGTAATGATTAAACAAACCGAATTACAAGCCAAAAACCCTAGTTTATAAACCCTAACCCGAGAGGATGAATGGTGGATATTTGGAATGAGTTTGCAAGCACTCCGAGCTATGGTGATTGAATAAAACCAATTCAATCGAGAGAGAGCAGCCCAGAGCGTGTGTTAGAGGTGTATCGGTGTGTCTAACCTTGCAAATTGCCTACATACTCTTATATTTATAAGAGATCAAGTCCTCATGTAGTTCTTAATAATTATCCCACGTTTTCATCTGCCATATCCTTTGTAACAGACCTCCCTTTGATCGTTTATCCATCCTTCCATAATTATCCATGATTAATCCACATCTATTCCTCATATATCCATATATACACGTATATATATATATATATATATCCCATGTATTTGTATTACTAATCCATGATAAACACTCCTGGTGAGCCGTTCCTATTGTTTAGGAGCCATCTAGTAGGTTGTTACAACGTGCCTTATCCGATTTCCTACAATCTAGGAGATTCTAGGACTACTGGTATATTTTCTGGGAACTGCCAGGGTTCACGCACGTACCCCTGGTCTTACCACTCAGCTGAACCCCTACCAGGTCCCAACACAGCTTCACCCCTATTCGGGGTTCATACGCTTGCACCCTTGCATGAGAAAACCCCACTTAAGATGCCCAAACCTCTGATTCGCTTCTAAGGCACATTAGACCGTCATGCCCACCCTTCCTAGCTCAACCTATTCCTTCGTATTCAGATAACTCGAGTCCATATCCCTAGTGGGCCTTAAATCAAGCCCAAAGCGGATTTTGGGAACAACAGCGTAATATAATGGAATCTCAAAATTTGTTAAAACAAGCACTTGCTTGTAGAGTTGACGATGAAAATAACATCAAATTATTGACAAAACCATGGTTGTCTTGTGAAATTGATCCATATGTCCATACAAGAAGTGAAGCTATGAAGGAAAATAATCTCTTCTCTATTAAATATCGAGCAGGTACAGTGGGATTAGGGCTGAGCAAAACCGAACCGAAACCGAAAAACCAAACCGAACCGTGCAAATTCGGTTCAATTCGGTTCTAATTTTCTGAAAATTCGGTCTATTCCGTAAAATAAAAATTGGTTCAATCCGATTCTTTAAAAAATATATCGATCCGAACCGAATAAATCGAATTGTCCGAATAATATATATTTTAATTTTTATATTTATATTATATACATTTTATATATATCTTATTAGTATAATTATAATATCTAATTTGTAAATTGTAATTATATCTATGTTGGTGAAATATTGGTGATTAATTAATTATTAATTTTTTTTATAAATCATGAATTTTAGCTTTATTTATAATAAAGATTTTTTTTTAAAAAAAATTGATTTTTTCGGTCCGGACCGAACCGATCCGATTTATTTTGGTTCGGTCCGGTTCGGTCCATAATTAAACTTCGGTTTGGTTCGGTCCAGAAAAAAACTAACATTTTGGTTTTCGGTCTATTCGATTCGGTCCGGTTCTGGACCAAACCGACCGAATGCTCAGTCCTAAGTGGGATATTGACTTGAAGAAAGACATTTTCGATGAGAGAGACATTAGTTTGATCCTTGCCATTCCTTTACAGAACCATACTGCGCACTCATGGTATTGGAGAAAAGAAAAACTAGGTCAGCATTCGGTTAAAACAGCTTATGCACTGCTACAAGATTCTCAAAGTGTTATTCATTCTAGTGACAACTTGGGTTTCTCGAGGAGTTTGTGGAACTTAAAAATCCCTGCAAAGGTAAAACACTTTCCGTGGAGTGCTTCAACAGGCTGCTTACCCACTAAAGATCAATTATGATCAAAAAAAGTAATGGTGTATAAGCTCTGTCTAACCTAACCTGCAATGCAACACCTGAGTCTATTCATATTTCATACTATAACATGTTTGTTTGCTATGGAGTGCTAGCACAATAGTGGTAGAGTGGTGATTTTAACTGTCACAAACATCTTTTTGGACCAGATAGCTTTTAACCAGTAGGGTATTGAAATGATTGTTACATTATGTTGGTCTTTAGGGAAAAGTCGAAACGAAATTGTATGGAATTAACGAGGCGAGATTGCAGATGTAGTAGTGTTAACATGACACATATAGATGGAAAAGAGCATTGGAACGTCCCAGATATTAATATGATTAAGGTAAACACTGATGCTTCTATTTTTTAGGCTTCATAATGTTTTAGTTATTCTATGATTGCAAGGAATCATGCTGGCGAACTGGTTCTATAAATATGATCAAGAAAGCATAAACCCAGAAGTGGCCGAAGTAATAGGTATACGAGAAACATTGAGTTGGATCATGAACAAGAGATGTAACAATGCAGTAGTTGACAGTTTAGTCTCCGTCAAAGCAATTCAAAACACGATAACCATGTTATCATACTTTGGGAGAATTATAGAAAAGTGTAAATGTATTCTTGAGAAGTTAAAAGATCGTAATGTATTTTTGTGGTCTGTTAAACGTTCTACAAACAACATGGCTCATTATATAGCGAGACATAGTAATTTTATACCTGAGCATATTTGGAGTGTGGATTTGAAGTTTTAATGAAGTTTTACCTTGTGACAAAAAAAGGAAAATGTTAGATATTCCAAAAAATTTCTTAAATGCTTATGTGTCATGCTTATGATTAGTAATTTTTCTAACTATAAAATGGAATCCCATGTATATACATATGCATCACAAATTAAAATATGCCATATATCATGGCACATCATTCGATAAAAATTTTGGGAAAGAATTTAGAAAACCTAGCATTGCCAAAAAAAAGAAAAAAGTTTAACATTCCTAATTCAAATTGATTCCCCTAGTGTGTTTGTTCCTTTGTGCCCAGTGCCCCAAATAATTGAAACAGAAAAATCTCAAAAATCCCCAATTCAAATTCAAGCGCTCCACTTTCACTCTACAAAACTCCCTCTTTTCCACCGCTATTACCAAAATTAAAGCCCTTTTTTGCTGACCTCTCAAAAAGATCAAAAACAAAAGGATGAAGGCATCAATTAAGTTTAGGGATGAACAAAAGCCACTAATTAGAGCTAAAGTGCCTTTAAGCATTCTAGGGTTTCCATTTCAATCCGGTATTGTCGCTGGCGATTCCAAAGAACTCTCACTCAATCTATCTACTTTCTTCGACTCAGGTCCTTCTCTTAAACTCGCGTATCGTCCTAATGACTCGTTTAATCCGTTCACTCTTGTTTTCAAATCCGGTATCGGACATTTCGGATCTCCGATTTCGAGTTCGATTACGATGAGCGCCGAGTTTAATTTCGTCGGAAAGCAAAACCCTAGGTTTTTGGTTCATTTCAAGCCTCAGATCGGCGATTTTACTCTGAAGAAATCGCAATCGTCTGATTTTGTGTCCAAGTTGAAAGTCAACGGTGATGATGACAAGGTTGTTGACTCGCCGGCGGCGGTGAGTAACGGTTATTTTGGTAAGAACGATCTGTTTTCCGGTGACAAGTTCAGTGTTGATGCTGGCGTGGTGAAAGGCTATTTGTCTGGAACGGAGGTGACGGCGAGGACGAGTGTGCCGGTGCGGAGCTACGCGGCGATGAATTTACGGTGGGGAGTGAGGTTGCCGCCGGTGGATGACGTGGATGCGAAGACGTTGTTGATGAAGACTGAACGGACGGCTGAGTTTTCGCTAAAGAGGTTTCCAGTTTTGGTGATGAATAAGATCGGGATCGAACACGTGGCGGTTGCGAAGGATAAGAATGAGTGTGATCAAGTGGAGCAAGGGAGTGGTGACGTGGCAGCGGCGTGTTTGGATGTGAGGCGTCAGCTCGAGGCAATTCAGGTGGAGAATGCCAAGATTAGAAGAGCTATGGAAGATTTGAGCTCGGAGATTGTGAAGGATAGAAAAGAGATCAAATTCTCCGGCAGAGCTGATCGGAAGTCACCGGAATTTAATGACTTTGAGATCACTAGCAAGGCTTAATATGTATGTTTTGTGTTTGGAGTTTAGAGTTCATTTCGTTTGAAAATTAAGGCATGAGAATAGAACAGAACCTCTCCTGTTCCTTTTGGCATAGCAGCAAAATTGTTTAAATTTCGAATGGAATATGAATATGATGTTTGAATTGTTTAAATTTTGTACCAATATCCAATATATTTGTAGTAATACTGCAAGGAACTTAAGATAAATCCTTAATCTAATTGCAAAATAACTCATCTATATTATTATGGAGTATATAACAGCTTAATTTGCATAAATTCATCTTTTAATTCTGCCCCAAAATTGAGTAATGCAATCTGAAATAATAATTGATCCACATTATGATAGGTTTAGCCAGATATTAATCGGACTGTGTAGGCTATTTAGAATTGAGAGAACTACAGTACATTACATGATTTCAGTTCTCAATTTATACACTACAGGCCTACAGACATCTGCAGCTTGCGCTCTCATTTCATCTACATCTGGTAATTTCTATGATTCATTATTCTTGACAATCTATGATAAACTATTTTATTGTTTGTGCTTGAGCCTTTTGGTTTTGTGGAACCATTATATTCGGCTCTGCTCTATGATTCATCAAGGATATTCCATGTTTCCATTCTCAAAAGAGGCCTTGTGTTTCCCCTCGGTCAAATGTTGTAGTATTCAGCACAGTAGTGTTTTTTGCTTTTTTTCTTCGTATCTTGAAAAAATTTCCTGCAGTGTTGATGACAAAGAGAGCTGGCAGTTAAAGAGCTCGTGCTGCTCATTTTGGGAAAACTTATGCTTACATATTTTGGTATGTAAACTTACGTTCTACTTCTTTCGAGTATGTGAAGTAAATTATGCCTTGTATACTCTAGGGAAGTTAGTATAATTATAATTTGAAGATGAGCTTTGTATCATTTTCTGAACTGAACTTGGTTGATATTAATATGACTTGTCTAAAGAGTAACTGAACTTTGTTTACAAAAGGTTATCTTCCTTTTATTGAAGTGACTGAAATTAATGAATAGTTGGAAATCTAAAGGTTTGATTCGAGTGTCGGAAAAAAGACAAAAACACCTATGTTTTTCGTTTTGTTGATTTGGCCTCAAATTTTTTTTTTTTGTTTCGAGGGGTACATGTTTCTTCTTTGACAAACCCATGGTGGTGTCTGATCTTCTTGCTCAACCCTCAGAAAATCAGGTATCATCTATCCCTCTTTGGGTTAAATTTCTGGATGTTCCTGATAGTTATTGGACTCATAAGATTCGGTAAGAATCTGAGTCACATTGCTAGTGTGATAGGAAGACCCATTTGTGCTGATAAGCTGACAGAGAAATTAGATATTCTCCCTTTAGCTAAAACGTGCGTTGAGTACAATGTTGAAAATGAGCTACCTGAATCTTTATTAGTTTCTGTTCTTGACCCGATCTCGGGAGAAAAATATGTAGCAAAGGTGCGTGTTGAGTACCCAATGAAGCCGATGGTTTGTGGTTTATGCAAATCTATGGGTAACCCAAATGTGGCTTGTACTAAGTCACAAAATAAAGGTTGGTTGCAAAGATCGAAAGTTGTTCTATATGGTGAACCTTCGAAGATATCAGAAGCTGCTACAACTTCTGAAACTATTGCCGAGGTTTTGGTTGATGCTAAAACTAAGCTAGCTTCGTCACCAGACCCTATGATTAATGAAATGGTTATTGGCGAAATTCCTGGTCAAAAATCTTGTCTTAAAAAAGTTGCTACTGGGAACATTTCTGAAATTCAGAGGACAACCTCGGACTCGCATGAATTTTCTGCTGAAGATTCTCCTACTTCATTAAAAGGTTTCGATAAGCTCAGGAAAGTAGATGAAATGCGTCTAGTTCTGGAAATTGTCCTATTTTAAGGAGAGCGAAACTCTCTAAATCAGCGAGGAAAAAGCAGCAAAATAAATCTGGAGGATAATGCTCCTATAAAAGAGGGAATTCCAAACAGACCTATGTTACTCCCTCCGGTCCATTATATAAGGCCTTTTCTGCACGTAATTTTAGGTGCTTTGAATACATAGTTAAAATTATTATTTTTTAAAATTTCTTTTTCTAAATAAAAATTAAAATATTATATTTTTATTCAAAAAAAAGAAAAATTAAAAAATAATTATTTTAGCTATGTAGTCAAAGCACCTAAAATTACGTGCAAAAAAGTCAAATGCCTTATATAATGGACCGGAGGGAGTATTAACTTAGCTCTTATCGAAGCTATTAGCCAAAAAAAAAACCAACAAACTTTCTCTTTTTTGCTATTTAACCAATAAACTTATTTTTTCTCATAAAAACCCAACAAACTTTGTTAAACTATGAAAATAAATTAACTAGGGTTAATGATTATTTATATGTACTTATTATCTCCTAACTTATATCAATTATGACATCATAATTAACATTAATAATAATTTAATAAACAAAAAATTAAATATTTTAAATTTTTATATAATTTTTAGCATTATATTTATAATTAAATTAATATATTTAATAATAAATTTGATTGATAATTTAATAAAATTCATATCTTTCTAATCATCAATTTTTTTATTGTACTTGTTATTTTATAGAATACTAAAATTAATTAATCAAAAAATAAGTATTTAGAATATTAATTAATATATAAAATTATTTACTTTATATTTAAATTAAAATGGGACAATTACAATTAATAGGAATTTAATTTTTAAATAAATTTACAATACTTGATAACATGTATTTTATTTTTTTGTATTATTATAAAGATCTTAATATATATATAATTAAATATTCTATTTAGAAATAAATTTATATTTAAAAGTTTAAATAATTTTTTTTACTAATTTGTTTATGTGAAATAGTTAATCCAAGTCATTTAACTGTAGTTAAAAAAATAATTGTCAAGTTTTCTCATTATTATAAAAAAAAAAGTTATTGGTTATATCACAAAAAAAAATGTTGAATTTTTTAGTTAATAGCGCTTAAAAAATTGATGGTTAAAAAATATGAATTTTATTAAACTATCAATTAAATTTATAATTAAATAAAATATTAATTTAATTATAAATAAAATGCTATGAATTATATAAAAATTTATTTTTTATTTATTAAATTATTATTAATGTTAATTATGATGTCATATTTGATATAAGTTAGGTGATAATAAGTACATATAAATAATCATTAACCATAATTAATTATTTTCATAGTTTAACAAAGTTCGTTGGGTTTTTGTGAGAAAAAATAAATTAATTAGTTAAATAACAAAAAAAATGAGAAAGTTTGTTTAGTTTTTTGGCTAATACTCCCTCCGTCTCTTTTTGTTTCTCTGATTTGAAATGTCGGGATTGTTCATAACATGAGATAAATTATTAATTTACGTTTAATCTATAAGATCAAATATAGTCATGAGTGATCTTGTTGGATTCGTATTTATGAGTACATTAATACAGTGAAATTTTTATATTTAAAACTAATACGAAATTGAAGATATTAACGATCAAAAGTGTGCGTTGGCAAACGTGTCGAGTTAAAACAGGAATGATATTTAGAGACGGAGGGAGTAACTCCTTATTGCTACTTTAGAGACCCGTGTAAAGAAGCATAAAGCAATCAAATTTCTTCTTCCATTGCTGGCCACTTGAAGTGGGTCTATAATTATGAATTCAATAATCTTGGCCGCATTTGGATCAGTAATTTTTGGAATGTTCAGATTATCTCTAAATCTGCTCTGAGAGACGATCTTTATGGGATGAATTTGCTGCTTTCTCTCTTGCAATAAATATGTAGTGATATTAAGTCAATCTTTAACTTAGATAAACCTTGGTTGAATTTTTTTTTTATTTTTAAAAAATGTTGCTTTTGAAGACTAAATTTAGAGATTTTTAAGTATTATTGTATTGTAGATTATATTATCCTATTTTAAAAAAAGTAATAATTTTTATATTTAAGTGTGTCGCAACCTCTTATCCTAATTCTTAATAAATTAATGTTTATAATTGAAATAACTAAAAATGAAGTGATATTATGAATAATATTTGTCAATTTGTTTTTGTATTTTGTTATTGCGGATCTTGAAGGCTTAATTTTAGATATTCTAAAAATTAAAGTAAATTTTTTTTGCAAAACTTTTGTATTAAAATATTATTATATTATTTTATAAATATATATATATATAGGCTATATATACATGCATAAGATGCATTGTTTTGCAAGGTTTTGAAGGTTTTGTACGATACTAATACTGTAACCAAATATTGGGTAATAATCTTTCTCAATTTATTTATAAATATTCAATTAACTAAAAAAAATAGAGAAAACAATAAAGCTAACATTAAATTATCAAAACAAATAAATAAATAAATAAATATATTAGTTTTTTCACATTTATTATTTGTTTTTTTACTTTTTTTGATTTATACTTATGTTTGGTTCAATAAAACCTATTAGAGCATCTCCAATGGTAAATTTTAAATTTAATTACCATAAATAAAAATTATAAAGAATGTGTAAAAAAAATTACAAAACTGTTATCTATAATTATAGATAATCTCTTGATGTTGGTTATATTTGTCGAACCTGTAGTGAATTGCCACATCACTTATTTCTATATTAAAATTATATATTCCATTAATAACAACTTGAAATATTAATAACATACCATTTTTAAAATATAGCCAATTATTATAGCTAATACTCTCGGAACACAATGTCTTACAGGTTCGACAAATTTTACATAATCAATATTTTATGAAATTTAGCCAATTATTTTTAACTAACACATGGTCTTAGTATTTTACTAGCGTTCCACCCGTGCTACGCACCGAACAATGAATTTATTAATTAATTAATATGAACATATTACATTATTTAAAAAAAAGATAATTACATTTAGATGTAATTAATTTAAGTATAAAATTACTTCTTCGCCAACTTGTACCAATTGCATTAATATTTTTAATATTATCAGATAATTATCATAACATTCACATCCCCCGTTGAAACGTTCTAAGCCCATCTTTATTGTTTCCTGTTAAATTTGTTTTTCATTTGATTTCACGCTTTTTTGAGAATTTTTTTACTAAGTTCATCAGTTTTCAACCATATTTTAAGTTTTGTTATTTTGAAATTTGGTATATTTATATGTGCAGTACCACGGGTTTCTATAATTTATATTATACTAATTCATAAATATTTCTCATGACTGTTAATCATTAGATTGTCTCTAAAATAAGGTTGCATGTTTCAATGATATAAGAAAGGATCTCTATTGGGCAATATCCGTTAAACGAACCTAGCTAGGTATTATAAAGAAAACTTTCATCTAATTTAATTTCCAATGTGTTCGTTCAATATCATTTTTACAAATTGTATGCTATTTTATTAGTGAATTGATTTACTATAGAAAAATAAACATTATCAATCAACCAAAATATCCAATATATCCTTTTCTTAGAGTAAGACATGACATTTAGTGTTTATGGTGATTGCCCTCACCCGATACATAAATAATATAATATAATTTGAAATTATTATATACAATATTTTATAAGTAAGATATATAGTTTATTTAATTTTTTTCCCAATATTTCATTAGAAATACTAATTTAGTAATTAGAACTTTTATTTCTTAATCTCAAGTTTTATTGAAATATTTAAGATGTAATTTTCTTTACTTTACATAAATTTTTCATTTGTGTTGTATACGAAGAGATATCTTTTTAACATATTTTTAATTTTGCTTAGTATGTCAATTTGTAGAATATGTTACATTTGACTACTTAGTTTAATCATTTTAATTTTTAGTTATTGTATAAATATAATTAATATTGTTTGTGTTTATCAATTATTTTAAATTTGATTACATTATTACTAATTTTGGATACCCGAAAAATCTAAATCTAATCCAAAACTTGACGAATTTGGCTTTGGATTTGAATTTATTTTTAAAAGCCAAAAATATTTTGATATGGGTTTGAATTTTATAAAATTCGCACTGAACCCAACCAGTTGTCATCCCTACGCGTAATATAAGATATTTGAAAATGAGTATCACCTATATTTTTTTTATTTGACTAACATGTTAAAATAAAAAATTGTACATGAAACTAAAATCATTTGTGTAATACATAAACACATAATTAGATTATTATATGTGTGTCCTTGTAATTTAATTATCGGGTTAAAAAATAAATTCATATTTCTTTAACTGTGAGTATATTTTTCCGACATATATATTAGAAGAAAGCGCTTACATAGGCCTATCATATCGTTTGTATTGTGTACATTCAGGTCGTGTGTCTTCGGGGTTTTGCATGGAAATGACATTAATTTTTTTTTACCCAAAATTCGAACACAAAACGATACTAAACAACACGAATTTTTTTTCGCACACGAAATGAAAATAATACGCAAAAAGAAATAAAATGACAGTTACATGCATGTAATTTTACCCTTGACCCAAGTTATCTAAGTATGTTACTTTATAACTGATAATAACATTGAGATGCTACAAAACAAAACTAAGATTATAGTACCTAAAATGAAACACTCTTTTTTTTTTAATTTTGTTAAATATCTATGTTTATTTAGAATCTATGTACCAAGTTATTAAATTTTTTTAATTAAAAAATAAATATTATCAACCAACCAAGCAAATTCGATATGTTTACTATTACATTAGGATATGAGAATTGAACACTCTTACTTTAATTCGAGAATTAAAAATTATAAAGGGCCCCTGTTGATGGGTTTTATCTACTTACTGTAGAACTAAAAACAACATTGAGATGCTACAATACAAAACTAAAATTATAGTACATAAAATGAAACCCTTTTTTTTAATTTTGTTTATTGTTCAAAAATAAATATCTATGTTTGTTTAGAAATCTACCAAGCTATTAAATTTTTTTAAACCTATATTTAAGGGTTTGTTGATATTAAAAAATAAATATTATCAACTAACCAAGCAGATTCGATATGTCTGCTCTTACATTAGGATCTGGGAATTGGATACTATTACTTTAATTCGAGAATAAAAATTATAAATGGCGCATTTTATTAGAAATATATAATTATATATATGTCGACCTATCTAGTTACTAATAATAGTGATTTATTTCTCTCTCTCATCCTCTCCCGAAAATTCCAAACTAAAGTTTAGGGGCTGACATCAGCGTTTTGGTTGATGATAAGCCCCCTTTTATTTTTTCCTTAATTTATTTTTTCAATAAATATTTTTCTTTATTGAGAGAGTCTAGTACCCTGTTGGTGTGTTTTATCTACTGATATATTGGATTTTGTACTTTCTCCTTGTGAATGATAACTTTCAGTTTTTTTTCTTGATTTTATTTTGTTTTTCAATAAATATATATCTTTCTTGAGAATCTAGTATCCCTTTAGTTAATTTTGTCTACCCATATATTGGGTTTCGTCCTTTCTCTTTATGAGGTCAGGTTCCTTTATTGAGGCATTCAAGATCTTAGATCTAACGAATTTTATTATATTGGTTCATTGATTTGGATAGTACAGAATCGCAATTATGGTCGAATAAATCATATAAATATTTTCCTCACGATTACAATAAATTGTTGTATTATCTCGCCAAAAAGGCTACATATTTTAGTGATATATGCGAGGGATGTACCATAATTTAAGATCTGATCAATGATCGTAATTTGGATAAAGAAAACCTTGATATGATCTATTTTAATATGTGTTTGTACAATCTTGATTACTTTTTTTAAAAAATAGATTACATGGTTATGTTAAATAAAATCATTAATAAATTGAAATTAGAATTGTTAACTAACTATGGTTAGTAAGCAGGAGAATGTTAAATAAGGAAAAATTTTAATATAATATGATTGCTTAAAAATTTGGAAGTGAATCTAATTGGTCATAAAATAATTTATAATTTATTGATTGGCATCTTGAATTTACACAGCTTAAAATTGTGGGATTTGGCCGGTAGAATCGTTAGAATTGGTGAAGAGGCTGTCGATTTCGATGGTGTATGTCTTCTTCGATTATAAATTTTTTAAAACTCTCTTATCAAAGTTTCTAGGTATTTAATATTAGGTAATAATTTTGATTGTTTTCTTGCTTAACATAGATTAAACTTAATTTATTTTTATATAATTTGTTATTATAAACTCTAGATATAATTTTGTTATTATAAACTCTAGAATGGTTGATAGATTTAACCTTAGTTAGAAGATGGGAAGTTAAATTATAAAAGGAAATAAGTTATATAGATTAAATTTAATTTATTTTTATATAATTTTGTTCTTATAAACTCTAGAATGGTTGAAAGATTTAACCATAGTTAAAAAAAGATGGGAAGTTAAATTATAAAAGGAAATATGTTAGATATAATGTGATTGGTCTAAAATTTGGGGGTGACCTCTGATTCGTCCTAAAATAATTCCTCGATTCTGATTGGTTAACTAATATTTGGTAGACGGGTATTATAATAAAGGATTAACTAATATGAATTAATTATAATAATATGTGGTTAATTAATATGAGTTAATTTTTAATTCATGATTTTAATTGTACCTTATGATTTTGAATTGAAAGTTTGAGATATTAAAATATCTATTATAAGGGTATGATTCAGGTGAGAACATGTATATGTTGGAGAACAATGAGAACACCACATTTCAAGATATTCTAAAGGGCCCCGCCAGGGGCACCAAATACGAAAAAGTCTTATAATTCTACCCTTTATCCATTCGTTAAAAAAAAGTTTTAAGTTTTTTTTTAAAAAAAAATTAAAAATGATAACGTGGCAGCTGTTTTTTTTTAAAAAATTTTTTTGTTAATTTTTTGTTATGAATGGATAAAGGGTAGAATTATAAGATTTTTTTTGTGAAGGTGCCCCTAGTGAGGCCCTTTAAAATAGCTTGAAATGTGGTGAATATGTGGTGAATATTAAAAGAGTGGTTGATTAATGAATGCTTAATTATGAAATTTAATTTAAAATATATAATAGAATATTTATATTAAAAGAGTGGTTTATTAATGAATGATTAATTATGAAATTTATTTTAAAATATATAATGGTATATCGTGATTGATTTTAAATTAAAATTGTGTTTTTCTAGTAAATATTTTTTGATTAAAAAAATAGGTATTTATGGATATGTCTAATAAAATCATTATTAAAATTCATAACTAATACATATTAGATTCAGGTATCCTTTATTATAATGAAGGATGTTAAAAAACAATTCATAACTAAAAGATATATAACTGTATGTAATATATTGTTATGTGGATTTATAGAAAATAATATTTACAGTTAGTAGAATTTTTTTTAAATTAAAAATCATGTGATATGCGAAGTTATTAAATCAAGATATTTTATATTTTAATTTAATTTAACCGCGATTAGTAAATTAGAATAAGCATGGTAAATAATAATAAAAATTATATGATTGATTGATTTAAATTATATGGTAAATAATAATTAAAAATTATATGATATTTTATATTTTAATTTTATATTGATTGATTGCTTCTAAAATAATTTTAATTTTTTAGTTGGTAATTTATTCACCAACCAATAATAATACCATTATAGCGTATATTTAATAATTAAAATAATTAAATTATATGTATATCGGGATTGATTTCAAATTAAAATTGTGATTTTCTACTAAATATTTTTTTAATTTAAAAAATAGATATTTATGGATATGTTTAATAAAATCATTATTATATTTAAATTAGAAGTGTTAACTAACCATGGTTAAAGAGGTAAGGTGAAATTGTAAATAAGGAAATGTCTAAATTTTAGTAATTAGCTTTGATTGGTCCTAAAATAATTCCTCGATTCTTATTGGTTAATTGACGTGTGGTAGACTCTTTATTAATGTAATTTAGCCAATTATTTTTAACTAACACATGATCTTAGTCTGCAATCATCCAAGGAACACAAAACAATTACTCCATTTATTTCGCCCGTCTGTCTCTTTTCTACTCTCCAGTCACTCCAGTCACTCCAGTCAGTTTCATCTGCGAGACATCGATTCTCATCTCCTTGGCTCCTTGTCTATATCTCCTTGGCTCTGTGAAGCATTTTGGGCCTTTTTTCCTTGAATTCAATGGCAGATATAATAACGTGTGACAATGAAGCACATGAGGCCTCAATGCGGAGAAGCAGCGGGACGACGGACAAAGAAGAACAACAACGGTTGTGGGTGGATAGTATAACTGAAGAAGAAGACCATGACAACAAGTTTCTTATAAGATTAAGGCAGAGGATTGATAGGTACTTAATTATTGGTTCAATGTTGTTTTATCCATCATTTATGCATGCATTTTTTTTCATTGATTTTAGTTTTATATATATTTATATGTGTTTGCATGTATATATGCCTAGGGTTGGAATAAATACACCCAAAATTGAGGTGCAGTTCAATCATCTAAAGGTGGAGGGATACGTCCATACTGGGAGCAGAGCACTTCCCAGTCTGCTCAATGCTACTGTAAATACAGTTGAGGTAGAAAACAATGCTTGGGATCTAGCTTTCATTTCCCCCCCAACAAATGCTTCTTGTTGCTTCTGCGTATACTGCTCTATTTAATATGATTGGATCTCTGTTTTGTTCTCCCATCCACAACAGAGCATTTTTGCACTCACCGGATGTGCCCCAACTAAGAAGAAAAAAATCAAAATTCTTCAGGATGTCAGTGGAATACTGAAACCATCGAGGTACTTATTAATTATCTTCTTGTCAAAAATTGGTTATTTAAGTTATAAAACTCCAAATTTAAGCACTGTTATGCGAGTTTTTTTATATTTTTTTTCTTGTTGCTATCTTACTTGCATTTCTGTGTCTATATCGAACTATTTAAAGGGTCTGATGGATTTATTATAGTTTGTGGATTATAAGGGTCTGTGTGCCTGGGAGCTAGTCGTTTAGGTAGTTTAGCTATCTAACTATTGGAAATGTATAAAATCAACATTCAAATATGTGAAAGTAATAAAATGTAACTGGATTTCAGGTTGAGGATTGCCATTAGTTTAGATCGTTATATATTGTGAGCTTTAAATTGCTTTAGTTTTTTTTTTCATTCCTGTAATTTTAATGAATTCATCACCTTATAAAGTGTAAGTTGATATTTTCTTATATGCTCTTGGCATTCGCGAGGTTGTTTTTCAACAAGAAAAAAAAAACTGAACAATGTCGAGACTACCAATCAATTTTTTATAATTCACGGTTACAAATAAATTTTTATTTAGCAATAGACAAATTTGTTTCGGATCAAAGACATTGTTAAGCAAAATGTTGATTTTGTATAGCCCAACAACATAATTCATATAGTGTTAGTTCGTGTGCTCGTCAGCTTGTGTTATAATTGCAGATTTGGTAAATTTCAGGATGACCTTACTTTTAGGCCCACCTGGAGCTGGGAAAACAACACTTTTGCAGGCACTTGCTGGGAGGCTTGATCATGAGCTAAGTTTATCGGGAAAAGTGACCTATTGTGGCCATGATCTGAATGAATTTGTGTCTCAAAGGCTATGTGCTTATATCGGTCAGAATGATCTTCATTATGGAGAGATGACAACAAGAGAGACATTGGATTTTTCAGGACGATGTTTGGGGGTTGGAACAAGATATGAACTGCTTGCAGAAATCTCGAGACGAGAGAAAGAAGCGAACATTAAACCTGATCCTGAGATAGATGCATTCATGAAGGCCACAGCAGTTGCTGGTCAAAAGACCAGTGTACTGACAGATTATGTTCTGAAGGTTTATTGTCTTTTTAGATTATGCACCAGATGTTTCTTCATATAAGTACAATATTTATTTCTGTAGTCAATTCCTGAGTTTATCAGTTTTTTTTGTTTAATATCAGATTCTTGGTTTGGATGTTTGTGCGGATATTATGGTTGGTGATTACCTGAGAAGGGGTATTTCGGGCGGACAAAAGAAACGTGTGACTACTGGTATGTTCTTCAGGTGCTTTTTAGCTAGATATTAAGGTAATTTTTTTTGTCCCATATTTATGTCTTTGCATTGATGATGCCACTACCTTGCACGAATCCATCAAATTGGGTAGAATTTTTCAACGGTGTTTTTGATTCTTCATTTCCCTACCACCAACTCAAAAGTTTGAACCTTCTGTTGTCTTCATGTTGTGCACAATCAAAGTAGAAGCCTCTTAATTTTTTGTAGTCAGACTTGCATATATTGATATATTTGAGAGTTAATGCACCGCATTCCCTTTGCTACTCTTTAGATCAAAACGGTTTTGGTTTGATGATTATAGGTGTACATCAATCAGCGGGTTTGCCTGTAATATTGTTGGCATTTACGCATCATTATGTTAGGTCTTAAGACAAACTTAAATTTTAGTACAATAAAAAGGTTCATTAGTTTAGTCATTGTTTGTCACACTAATTAGTAAATATGGGAAGGAATCATGTTTCAGTTCAATATATATATTGCAGGAGAAATGTTGGTCGGGCCAGCAAAAGTCTTTTTTATGGATGAAATATCCATAGGATTAGATAGTTTTACCACATATCAGATAGTCAAATCCTTAAGGCAGATGGCTCATGTTATGGATGTTGTCATGGTAATTTCTCTTCTACAGCCTGCCCCAGAGACGTACAATCTTTTTGACGATGTCTTATTGCTCTCAGAAGGTCATATTATCTATCAAGGTCCGCGCGAAAATGTCCTTGAATTCTTTGAATTCATGGGCTTCAAGTGCCCCGAGAGGAAAGGGGTTGCTGACTTTCTTCAAGAAGTGACTTCAAGAAAAGACCAAGAACAATATTGGTTCATGAAGAATCAACCTTTCAGATATGTCTCATGTTCTGAATTTGCAGAGGCCTTCTACACTTTCCACATAGGTGAAAAACTAGCGTCAGATATTTGTGTTCTTCACGACAAGTCCGAAAACCATCCTGCTGTATTGGTGACAAAAAGATATGGTATCTCCAGTTACGATTTGCTTAAGGCTTGCTTTGCAAGAGAGTGTCTACTGATGAAGCGTAATTCTTTTGTGTACATATTCAGCATCACACAGATCACAATCATGGCTTTAATAGCCATGACTGTGTTTTTCAGGACAGAGATGCCATCTGGAACTTTGGCAGATGGAGGGAAATATTTTGGAGCCCTTTTCTTTAGTCTCAGTGCTGTGATGTTTAACGGGATGACAGAGCTTTCAATGACTGTTTCAAGGATTCCTATCTTCTTTAAACAAAGGGATTCCTTGTTTTATCCGGCATGGGCTTTTGGTTTACCTATTTGGATCCTCAGGATCCCAATATCTTTCATGGAATCAGGAATATGGGTAATTCTTACATATTACACCATTGGATTTGCACCTACCGCTAGCAGGTACAAAAGGCTTGCATGATTTACTTTTTCGTCTCAGGATTTTATGTAGATAAGATCAGAGTTGCAATTTCAACCTAATACCTGTGCATATTATACCCTTCACTTACTCAAATTTTGTTTAATGACACATCTCCAATAATGATGTTCAGGTTCTTCAGGCAGTATTTGACTTTGTTTAGCACACATCAGATGGCTCTCTCTCTCTCTTTCGTTTCATTGGTGCAGCGGGAAGAACACAAGTTGTTGCAACGACTTTGGGTACCTTCACAATGCTTTTGGTTTTTGTGCTCGGAGGATTCATAGTTGCAAAAGGTAAGCTGCCTGATTCCTGCAAACTATTGAGAGAGTCAACTTCTCTACAAATAAAGCAAATTGCCAATCTCAATTAACAATGTTTTAAAATTTCGGATTGATAAATATGTTGCAAATTGTAATAACTATATGTAACTGCATTTCCCTTACTCTTCTTCTGCTCTTTACTCTTTAGATAGTCAAACAAAGTAATTATGCTTCACTAATTTGATTGCAGACGACATTGAACCGTGGATGGTTTGGGGATCTTATGCTTCTCCAATGATGTACGGCCAGAATGCCATTGTTATGAATGAGTTTCTTGACGAAAGATGGAGTGGTGTAAGTTATAACTTTCTTGATGATGTTGGATTTGCCCCTATCTGTTGTTTCTTTAAATAGAACTCCATTCAATTATGTTTTCCCCCCGTTTCAGAAGTAATTTTTCCATAACACTCATTTTCTTGCATGTTTAATTGACGCAGCCGAATATAGATCCCCAAATCAATGCGCCAACTGTAGGCAAAGTCCTTCTCACGTCCAGAGGGTTCTTTACAGAAGAATATTGGTTTTGGATTTGTATCGCAGCACTGTTCGGGTTTTCCCTTCTTTTCAACATTTTATTTATTGGAGCGCTTACTTTCTTGAATCGTAAGAAAATTACTGCTTGCAATAGTTTAGCTTCCCTTTGAATTCGAATTCATAATTGACGAGTTCTCCCACCTCATTTCAGCTTTTTCGGGTGATTCAAAATCTGTGATCAAGGTTGAAAATGGCAAGAAAAAGTCCCCAAATGATAAAGTTGAAGGTTTGAGGCTTTTTTTTTGCTAAGCTGTGTATATATTAGAAACGAAACAAAAAACAGGGATGAACCCTTGCTAAGCTGAAGGTTTGAGGCTTTACCAGTGCACTTTAGAGATAACATATTATATTAGAACCCGATTATCTCTTCATATTAGTGTTTGAGCTGATAATCTATTAATGTCGTCTGTGGACAATATTGAGTTGTTACAGAAAGACATGAGAAGCGAAGGTACCAGTATACTCTTCATACATCGAATGTATTTACATGTTGAGATTCTCTGCCACCACCTTTATGTGATAAGTTGAGCATGAATTAAGTTATGGTACATATTTGATGCATGATTTTTAGAATGGTGTTTGATTCAAGCCTAGACTAGCATTTTCCCACAATATGGGAAATTCTTGGTGTTGTACGAAAGCAAGCTCAACATATATTGTCCTCCTCCCTTTTATTCATTTGGTTGTGGTGGATGTAGGCGAGAACTTGCCATGGTCCCCTGTTTTCTATATTTTTTACATACATAATCATGATACGAAGAGAAAAAGATTCATTGTCTAATATCCATGCAATTGCAGGTACCAATTTAGAATTGATGAATAATTTGAGTACAAGCTCTACAGTCGATATTTCGGATCATGAATCAAGAAGAGGAATGAAATTGCCCTTCCAACCTCTCGCACTTGCTTTCAACCATATCAACTACTCTGTGGATATGCCTGTTGTAAGGCTAAACTTTGAAATAATATATACCGTTTCCAACTCCATTTCCTGTCATGTTTTCGTGATTTGAAAAAACACATTACCTAATAAATAGTAACGTGAATATTTTATGCACCATAATATATTTAAAAGTAAGAAATGACATAATATTTTTCCATGATCAACTTTGCGCATTAGATTGCAGGAAATAGATATTATATAATAGCTTTTCGTATAGGAAGCATAAGGTATATTACATAAATTCTTCACCAGGAAATGAAGACAAATGGGGTTAACGAAGAACGCCTCCAACTGCTAAGAGATATTAGTGGTTCCTTTAGACCCGGGGTATTGACAGCACTAGTAGGTGCTAGTGGAGCAGGAAAGACAACTTTGATGGATGTCTTGGCTGGAAGAAAAACTGTTGGATATATTGAAGGAAGTATCTTCCTTTCCGGTTACCCAAAGAACCAAGAATCTTTTGCTCGAATTTGCGGGTATTGTGAACAAAATGACATTCATTCGCCAAATATTACGGTTTATGAATCACTTCTATATTCTGCTTGGCTTCGTCTTTCGTCGGATGTGATAACAAATACAAGAAAGGTATACAACAAGAAAGTTGTGTTCAGTTTACTCGTACTGATAGGCTGTTTCAATTCCTTATTTAAAAGATTTTAGTGATCTTCGGTTACTTATGTCTATATACCGTATAACTTATCCTGCCATTGTCCATGTTTTTTATTTATCTGAACTAGGCATTTGTTGAAGAAATAATGGAGTTGGTTGAGCTTAATCCAATTAGGCATGCCCTAGTCGGCCTTCCAGGTGAAGATGGTCTTTCAACTGAACAGAGGAAGAGGCTTACAATAGCTGTAGAGTTGGTTGCTAATCCCTCTATAATCTTCATGGATGAACCCACATCAGGACTTGATGCTAGAGCGGCTGCCATTGTTATGCGTACTGTTAGCAATACTGTAGACACGGGGAGAACTGTAGTATGCACAATACACCAACCAAGCATAGACATATTTGAGGCTTTTGACGAGGTGGATTAGACAATAAAATCTTCGATACTTTGTCTTAAAAGCCTTTTTAACATCTGCAACGATGTCACTGAATATTATTACTTTTTGCAGTTGCTTTTGATGAAAAAAGGAGGGCAAGTTATATATGCAGGGGCTCTAGGTCTCCAATCTGAAATACTAATTGAATACTTTGAAGTGAGTGAAATAAGTTTCCTTGTGTTCATACTTCTGTTTGCGTTCTTACGTATATTTCCATGCCAGCTTATATATGAACTTGTAAAATTGTTAATGGGATTACAATATCTATGAACTTCTCTAGGCTGTCCCTGGGGTTCCCAAGTTTCAAAATGGGTACAATCCTGCTACATGGATGTTGGAGGTCACAGCTGATTCAGTTGAGGCCAAACTGGATGTTGATTTTGCTGAAATCTATGCAAACTCTTCACTATATCAGTAAGTAAATCATCTAACTCTTGTGATAAGTACTTGCCTTACTACATTCTCTGCATTAAATTATTGAACCTTTTCTTACATTTCCTCCCCACTCTTTTTAGAATAAATCAAAATCTTATTAAAGAACTTAGCGCTCCACCACCAGGCTCCAAAGATTGTTCTTTCCCAAATAAGCACGCCCAGCCATTTCTCACTCAATGTAGAGCTTGCTTCTGGAAACAACATTGGTCTTACTGGAGGAACCCACAATATAATGCTATTCGGTTATTCTTGACAATAGTTTTTGGTCTTATAATTGGTGTAATTTTCTGGGACAAGGGTACTAAGATGTAAGTCGTATTTTAAGTTGCTTAGTTACCTATATGTTTTACTTCAAAATTTTTGTGTTTCTTGTTCTATGTAATATTAAAGAAAAATCATTGAGAGGAGGTAATTTGCAATGCTAATGGCAATTGGCTCTCTTAGGAAAGAAGAGGATTGTTTTGCTTTTTAAGTCTGTAGTTTGACCTGATACCACAACTTGCTTTTTTTAAAACTTGGTTTTGTTTGTTATTACGATTGAGTTTCAATATTGACAGGGAAAAAGAGCAAGATGTGTGGAATCTTATGGGTGCAATGTATGTGGCTGTTCTTTTCCTTGGAGGTGCCAATGCCTCTGTAGTGCAAGGTATTGTTGCTACTGAACGAACTGCCTTCTATCGTGAAAGGGCTGCTGGGATGTATTCGGCATTGCCTTATGCATTTGCTCAGGTATTAGATTTTGTAAACATTTGTAATTTAAAATGTGATTTATCGGTTATGTTTCCGTTTGATGCAATATGCAGCATATCACATAGATATATTGATGTAAATAACAAGATCACAATGCAGGTGGCTATAGAAACAATCTATGTCGCAATTCAAGCTGGTGTTTATACATTTCTTCTTTACTCAATGATTGGATTTGAGTGGACGGCAGCCAAATTCTTTTTGTTCTACTACTTCTTATTCATGTGTTTCGTTTACTTCACCATGTATGGAATGATGGCTGTTGCATTAACTCCCAGCCTCCAAATTGCTGCCATTATCATGTACTTCTTCCTAAACTTCTGGGACTTGTTCTCCGGTTTCATCATTCCTAGACCGGTACTGTCCGTCACAATAAACACTAGTTAATTTTGTTTAATATTACGGATTATTTGAAAATTAACTGAAAAATGAGATATTGAATGGCATTGCAGCAAATACCAATATGGTGGAGGTGGTACTATTGGGCATCTCCTGTGGCGTGGACGATCTACGGCCTTGTGGCGTCTCAACTGGGTGACAAAACCTCAGCTCTAGAGGTGCCTGGAGCTACTAATAATGTCACAGTGAAAGCTTACCTCAAACAAAACTTGGGTTTTGACCATGATTTTGTTCCTGTAGTTGCTGCAGCACATCTGGGTTGGGTTCTTCTCTTCCTTTTCTTGTTTGCCTATTGCATCAAGTTCTTAAACTTCCAGAAGAGATGAACCAGGCCATTATTGGAGCTAAACTTCCAAAATCAGAAGGCTTGCTACCTGACTCTTTATTAGTTTCTTTTCTTGACCCGATCTCGAGAGAAAAATATGTAGCAAAGGTGCATGTCGAGTACCCAATGGAGCCGATGGTTTGTGGTTTATGCAAATCTCTGGGTCACCCAAATGTGGCTTGTACTACGTCACAAAATAAAGGTTGGCTGCAAAGATCGAAAGTTGTTCGATATGGTGAACCTTTGAAGATATCAGAAGCTGCTACAACTTCTGAACTTCATCACCAGACCCTATGATTGATAAAATGGTTATTGGCGAAATACCTGGTCAAAAACCTTGTCTTAAAAAAGTTGTTACTGGGAACATTTCTGAAATTCAGAGGACAGCCTCGGACTCGCATGAATTTTCTGCTGAAGATTCTACTACTTCATTAAAAGGTTTCGATAAGCTCACGAAAGTAGATGAAAATGCGTCTAGTTCTGGAAATTGTCCTATTTTAAGGAGAGCGAAACTCTCTAAATCAGTGAGGAAAAAGCAGCGAAATAAATCTGGAGGATCTTCCTCCAGGAAATTATAAAATTATGTATTTTTGCTCCTATAAAAGAGGGAATTCCAAAATGACCTATGTTAAGGACTTTTTGAATAGTAATAACTTAGCTCTTATTGCTACTTTAGAGACCTGTGTAAAGAAGCACAAAGCGAATCAAATTTCTTCTATTGCTGGCCACTGGAACTGGGTCTATAATTATGAATTCAATAATCTTGGCCGCATTTGGATCGGTAATTTTTGGAATGTTCAGATTATCTCTAAATCTGCTCAGCAGATCACTGAATTCTTCGATTGGACTCTCAACTTGATTTTCTAGTGACGTTTGTGTATGCTCTTAATACAATCTCTGAGAGACGATCTTTATGGGATGAACTTGCTGCTTTCTCTCTTACTTGCAATAAACCTTGGTTGATATGTGGTGATATTAAGTCTATCCTTCACTTGGTTGAAAATATGGGTGGATCTGTACTTGGGATCTGGGAATGGAGGAATTTGAAGATTGTGTCAACAACCTGGCGATTTCTGATTTGAGAGGGTTTGGGAATCTTTTCACTTGGACTAACAATCGGCCCATCCAGTTACGAAGTGAATCTAGAGCTGAATTGTTGAACTTTCAAGAATCAATGTCTTCACCTCCTTCATCTTTGCAACTTGCTGAGGAAAAAACTCTTGCAAATGATTATGCTACTGTACTAAAACTGGAAGAAGCTTGGCTGAAACAAAAAGATCGAGTTGATTGGTTAGATAAAGGCGACAAAAACTCAAAGTTCTTTCTTAACCGCTGTCGTCAACGATGGAACTCTAACAGAATAATGGCTTTAATAAATGATTCTGGAGATGTCATCTCAGGCCATCAAAATATCTCCGCATGTTTGTTGATAATCTTGGGTTCCTCTTCTACGGCGTGCCCCTTGCCTGAAAATCTGAACACTGCATGCATCTCAAATGCTGATTCTGAATTTCTGCAAAGACCTTTCTCCTCTTCTGATGTGTTAAGTACTTTAAAGAGCATGAAATCTGGGAAAAGCCCAGGGCAAGATGGTTTTTCTCCTGAATTTTTCCTTTTGACTTGGAGCGTAACTGGTAGAGATTTTACAAATGCTGTGCTTTATTTTTTTACAAATTGTAAAATGCCCAGAATTGTTAATGCAACTGCTATCACTCTAGTTCCGAAAGTCTTAAATCCTTCTCGAGTTACTGATTTTCGTCCTATTTCTTGCTGCAATGTTGCTTACAAATGTGTTGCTAAAATGCTTGCGGATAGATTAAAGTGTGTTCTTCCAGTGCAGAGCTGATTCGCCTGTTCAAAATGCTTTTATACCTAACAGGTCTATTGGAGATAATATTCTTATTGCTCAGGATCTTTGTCGTGGTTACCATCTTGATAATGGAACTCCAAGCTGCACTACCAAACTTGACATCCATAAAGCTTTTGACAGCTTAAATTGGGAGTTTCTGCTTTTAACTCTTCGTCCTATGAATTTTCCCGATATCTTTATTAGCTGTGTGAGAATGTCTCTCTTCATCTATGTTCTCTATAAAGATTAATGGAGGTTTGGAAGGGGGATCCTCTTTCCCCCTACCTCTTTGTCATTGCAATGCAAACCTCCATGGCAAAAATGGAGACATTGCAGAATAATTCTCAGTTCAAATATCATGTCAAAGCTGATAGAATCAACTTTAATCATATTATCTTTGCTGATGATATCTTAATGTTCTGTCATGGAGACCTAACCTCAATAAACATATTACTTGATTGTGTGAGAGATTGTTCAAACTGCTCAGGTCTTTATTAATTTCAGTTGTTGACTTCGTGCTTGTTGCTTGTAATGATTAAAACAAAGCTCCAAAAGTAAGTTCTTGGTAATACGCAGTTGTCAAAGCATACAGATCATTTTCACAATTTTGAATCTAATCGATGTTGTGGCACAAATGTGTGTGCTGTATTGTATACAACATGAGAAATTTAAAGAGTAAAATATACTCATTTCAATAATTACAGATAAAGCGAGGGGAAAAATCCAATCTTGTCGATTGCTACATGATTATTACTGTGGTTACGACTGAAACTGAGAACTAGGTGCATATATATTTCAACTAAGAAACAGTGTACATTAATGATTAGAGTAGCAAATCTTGAATAATAATACTCAAGTCTTTAATCATAACATAGGAGATGAAGTAGAGTAGAATGTAAGTCTTTAATTTCTAGATTGAAAAATTTCTCATCTTTTAATGTCTTTATTTTGTTATAAAAGATCTAAACTTATCAGTAGGTTTACTACACAATTACGTAATGAAGGATTGTTATATTTAAATATATATGCTGGCCACTTGGCTAGCGGAAACAACCATTGGGGCCTCCTATGCTGCAAGCAAGCTTTGCACGCAACTGAGGCCAAACTAACAAGTGGTCAGTGTATAGAGAGATAGAGTTTAGTAGATAATTCCAAAGATACTCTTAACTATCCCAGAAAGAAGGAAACTTCTAAAACCTTAAGGTATTAGAGGAAGGTCTAACCGGATCACGGGTGCCCATCTTTGGGGCATAAATTTGCCTTCGTGTCCGAAATAAATTGTGAGAATATTGAAGGTCGCATAGAGTCGAACCTGGGACCTCTGCGTGCCTGAGCTCTGATACTATGTTAAGTAACCAACTCATAGTGTTAGGGAGACTCTGTCATTTTACTCAGTCCAACCTTACTTGGTACATGCTATGCGGCTGGAGGGACTCTAAACACTTATTTACTCAGGTCTCAGAACTATGAATATGAAGGTAGGACTCTATGCATCCATCCTAAAAAGAAATTAACGCAAACATCTGCTGATCTGCACCATAATAACTAACTTAAAAAAAATCGACACTTGGTAGAAGATCAGAAACTACCGAGAACTCAGAGAAGTATGAAGGCTTTTGAAATTATGAACTCCCATAATTTATCGGAATGCAACCTTACATACACACAACAGAGGAATTGTACAATTTCAACACCTCATAGCATGTACATCCTCTAAGCCACATAATCGAAATAAAAACAGATTACATCTTGTTAAAGAAACCTTAACCCCCATCATACCCATTCCTCACCCCATTACTATAGTAACAAGTACGCGAAAGAATTAAAAGATTAAAGAAAAGTCCTCACACACTTCTAGCCATCATTTCTTGAAACATCCTATACGATTCTTGCTTCTCCAACTTAAATTTCTCATGGCAATTTGCAATGAACATATCAGCAAGCTTATCAATCTCATTCATATCATTGGTCTTTTTTGAATCCTCGTTAACCTTCTTTTCAAGCCAATGGAGGTACCCTGAAAGCTGTGATTCTTCCATTTCATCGCATCCTGGTGAGATGATAGAATTCCACGTAGCATCGTAATACGAGTGGCGGCTCACGGGGAACTCGTTCTCTTGTGGTGACGCCACTGGCAAGACATGAGAAGAGCACCAATTGTAGTGCATTCGAAACGAACCACAAAATATTTTCTTCTTGTTCTTATTGTGCTTTTTTGTGGTAAATTCTGTTAGATGTACAAGTTGAATATCTTTGAAAATCCCTGTGAGGATGATTTTGGCTTTGGTGAGAGCACGAACAATTCGGCAAATGTGTGATAATATGAATGTGTGAGCTAGAGTTTTCAACTTGGTGGAGCTTGTGGTGGTATAATTAGTAGAAATAGAAGATGGAGATTTTAAGGAGAAAACATGGAAAGAGTGGAGTGGTTTTAGTTTTAGATGGTAAGGGCTAGCCATTTCTTATGAGAGGTAAAATGTGTATAGTTCAAATGGATTTATAAAGGCTCATGTTTAACCAGATTGCCAATACATGTTAGGTAAATTCAATAAAGTGGAAACAACTTTGCAGATTATAAATCAAGTTGGAAAACCTGCTTTGTTTTTCATGGGTTTAAACCATCAGGGATTTCTTTACACATGACTTGTTTGGTTATTACAGGACCACTTCAAATGTGTAAAATCAGGCCCCATAGTTGTTGTAATAAAGTATTAAATTGTCACTTTTATCTAATTACATGTTTAAAGGAAAGACTTTAAGAAATTGTGTTTATCTCTTCCAGCTATTCACTTTCTCAATTTCCAGTATCTTATTCCAAATTTCTTTGAAATGAGGTGAAATGTCTAATATGCTAGGAATACAGGGTACAAAATAGTACCAATGACTAAACAAAAAAAAAAAAAACAAACAAACTTGCATGCATAATGGAAATGTGCAGATCAAGTCTTTAGGAACAACTAATTTCGTCCTTCCCGACGTCTTTAATTTTTTGTTTAATTCGTGTTTGAGTGTTATCGGACCTATCTCAATCTCGAAAGATAATTCAAAGGATGAAATTTTTCTTGCTCCTATTAATCAACAGTCTAGTCAGATAATCCAATACCATCTCCATTCAATTAACTCCTATTCCATTCCAACTAATCGACAAAAGCTTGATCTATTGATCAACAATCCAACATGTCCCATTTCATAAGTTCATTTGAAAGTGTGACAATCTTGAGAAACTCAAAATACGAAAAAGAAGCGGTAGTTTAGACAATGTGGTCCATTGCAGACTGAGGCAGAAAGAGGTGATAACAAAAGTTACAAAAGTATTGTTGGTTCTGTAGGTGACTGGTACCCAAATCTCACGGGCGATTTGTTAGAATCCAATCTGATCTGGTCATGTAATAAGAGTTAAACATGGCCGATTCGTCGCCCAAATGATAACCCCAATGTTATTAGTTTAATCAACTTAAGTTGGCGATCATGTACTAATACGAAAGATCAAACATTAACAATTCAAAACATAAAACCCCACATATTCTTTTTTGCCTAGAAAACTTCAATATGTCAGTGACATCACTTATCTTTCCACCATTTCTAATCCACTTCATGATTTTCAGGTCATCATCATCTTAACATTGATTTCTTCTTCTTGGACTCATATGACAACCTAAGGAGTTTTAATGCTAATCATGATTCAATTAAGAAACATACATTTGCATAATTAATCCTCTGCAACAGTCGTTTGTTTAGTGAAGATTGTTTTCTTTTCCTTAGCCGTGGCCGCAGCGGGGGCTGTTGAGATGGGGAAAACTAATAAAAAAACTGCTAAATGAGTAGTTTTAAGTTCTAACAGTAGTTGTGTCAAAAAAAAAGGTTCTAACAGTAGTGATAATCCCGTATTAAAAAGGGCTTAACATGTAAATCATGCTTACGTTAAGACTGAGTGTACGAAATTAAGGAAAAGGGAGTGATGAACAATAGGTAAAATTTTAGTTAGTATAAAAAGATACATTCAACATCACATAGCTAAAGAATGGGAATATATTCATCACACTTTTCTTTTTCATATTCCCTCTAATCATTTGTCACCATCACTAAAAGTCCTATGTAAACATTTCAGCTTTTCTAGGATTTTGAAAATTTTGAATTTCTATGCTACTTGAGCTAGCTGCTTCTCTCTTTCTGTGTACATCTCTACTCAAAAAATTAATCATTGGTTATTGCAGTCGGCAAATATACTTACTAGGAGCCTTGAACACACTTTCTAGTAACAAGCTAGTGTGGATCAGAATTTACGCAATCAGAATTTACACTTGACACAATTTCTGATTCTCACGCCTTTAATAACAACAACACACGTTACCGCTTACATAAGAAATTTGAATTTTGATCGAAGATCAAATCGCCAAGAAAAGATAATAATAAAATTTTAATAAGAAATTTGGATTTTGACCAAAGATGTTGTTGGATCAATAGTCACTTAAAATGTGTTTAGACCGCCAAAAAGATTTTCATTAACTAACACACTACAATATTTTTTCTTCAAATTTAATTATTTATAATTTTGTGTTCTGATGTGTTACGTATTGGCTAGAAAGAATGTCGCAAACATTATTAATAATGATCTGCAACCATGAGTTACATAATGCTCAACTGAAGCCAGTTGTAACCCATGGGTGCATATGTACTTACCATATAAGAGACGATTATATGTAGGTTTAGAACAGTGATCCAGATTAAGATGTCGAGTTTTCTAAAAAAAATCTGTCAAGATTCACCGGATCGTCTGCATTATGCGATGCAAGATGCAGCTTACGTAGAAGCAAGTTATTGAGTTTGAGACTAAAACATGAATTATGAACTCGTATGGTGCACTAAATATTAGTATTACTTAAAAAGGAATATGCATAATCACTGAAGTTTCAGTGACATAGGCTTAAACATATTGATAGTCCTGTAAAAGGAACTAGTATGACATAGTCGGAAACCCCACAAAATATCATCAAATCATGTAATTGTAGTTAATGCATGATGATGCTTAGCTAGATAGTACGAACATTAATCAGCAATTGCATATCTGTTAGATGGTGAAGAACATTTGTTATGAGCCTGGAATGAGGTAACACATGTGAAAGGAAGGTGAAGGAAGGGATAGTAGTACAACTTTTATAGAACAAAAGGAGGTTAGGAAAGAAAAATGTGCTCCTAACTGGGCTGCTTCTCTCTCTTTTGTGAACATCTCTGCTTAAAAAAACTGAAGGTTATTGCAGTTGGCAAATACTTGCTAGGAGTCTTGAACAAGGGCCGTCTCCAGTAATTTGGAGGCCCTAGTTTGAATTGGTATAAAAATCAGATATAAATTTTAGTTCCGAATATTTTGAATGTTAGATTGATCGTTTGAATTGCTAACAAAGGTAATATATAGCGGGTTAACGCATGTCGACCGGGAGTTAGACTAACAAAAACTTTTTATGGAACTTTTTCTCTTCAAAGCTCGTAAGTGAAATCCAACTACAAAATTCTAGAGATTTTTTAGTTTGATTTTTAAAATTGTTTTTGCAAAAATAATTATTTTCTCTAAAAAAAGCTTTTTCTAATAAAAAAATATTTGGAAAAAGGATAGCAATCAAAAAGAAATAAGAAATAAGATATTTAATATTTGGAATAAAATAACAAAAGTAACCACGCTTTTTTGGATCTCAAGTTTATACTATATAAAATTTCAAACAATATTGATATTAAAAGAGTGTGACAATATTTTACTAAAATTCAATAAACATTAAATAATGTATATATTATGGGAGGAAAATGTGGCCCCTATAATTTTGGAGGCCCTAGGCACAAGCCTAGGGCAACTCCCCTTGGAACCGGCTCTGAACACACTCTCTTGTAACGACCTCTTGTGTTGTAGTAGTTAAATCTAAACAAGTATAGCAACACCTGTCACAACCTACATAAGAAATTTGAATTTCTATTGAAGATCAAACCGCTAAGAAAAGAGGCTATTAGGTTAGAGGTGCTGGTAATACGCAAATAGAATAAATAAAGTAGTAGCAATCTTGCCTACACGGGTTACAGATTATAATCAAACATGTCCCTCAGTTATAATGGTAATATTTATAAATTACATGAAGTTTAAGACTTAAGATCAGTTCATTCAGCATATGTCAGATTGAATTTCTGATATCCTGTATAATGTACCCGATATTCTTTCATAATCAAAATTGAGAGACGGATGGTTAACTGTATGTTGAAGCAAGTAGAAAAAGAGATGTACAAGATCAAGACCTGGAGGAACACAGTGCTTATGATAGGGTGTGCAACAGAGGATCAAATTCTGTTACTTGACAGCTAATAAACAGAATGTAGTATTACTTTTATAAATAGCATAGAGAGAAAGTTAGTTAGTAACCTTTTGTAATATTCATTTCTTTCTCTGTAAGCAACAAACAAACTCTCTCTCTCTCTCTCTCTGCAGAGAGATTACATTGTTCATCTTAAGCTTGTTTTAATGGAGATTTATACAATTTTATGAAATGTAACATGGTATCAGAGACGATGGCGATGATTCTGATTTGTTCTTCTGCACAGTTTTTCATCATTTTCTGGTTTGCGATTTCTGTTCGATTCTGTTGATTTAGTCGAATTGATTGTTCGTCTTTCTTTGATTAATCTTTGATTCTACTTCTTGATTTGATACGATTACATTTGTTGTTTGATGTCATTGCTTAATTAGTTCTTCAATCTGTTCTTATTTTGTTATCTTTTTTCAATCATCTTGCTCGATTGATTCTTTGTTCTTGAGCGTGTTTGATTATTCATATCTCATGGCTGCTAATACACAACAAATTGATCCCTCTCTTAATCCTACTTCACCGTATTACCTTCATCCTTCTGATAATCCTGGTATGAAATTAGTCTCAACTGTTTTTGATGGAAATTGCTATGGTGATTGGAAACGATCTGTCCTTCTGAGCTTGACTGCTAAAAACAAGATAGGATTTGTGGATGGAACTATAACAAAGCCTATTTTACTAGATGAAAATTATAGAGCTTGGGATCGTTGTAACAGTATGTTAATCTCTTGGTTACTTGGTGTGTTGGATCAAAATATTGCACGAAGTGTTCTGTATTTTACCACAGCTCGAGATATTTGGGTAAATCTTGAAGAACGATATGGTCAAACTTCTGGCACTCAGTTATTTGCTCTTCATCAAGCATTATCTGAAATTAAACAAGGAAATGATAGTATTTCTGGTTTCTATACCAAAATTAAGCAGCTCTGGGATCAGTTGGATTCTATTGATCCAATACATGTTTGTTCTTGTGATAATTGCACTTGTGAAACTACTGCTAAGTTGTTAAAGTCACAGCAAGATAGAAGACTCGTTGAATTTCTCATGAAACTAAGTGATGGTTTTGAAGTTTTAAGAGGCAGTATGTTGATTATGAGTCCATTACCTGCTATTTCTCATGCTTATAGATTGTTGCTTCAAGAAGAAAATCACAAAAAGCTCTATCAGCCGTCTCACATTGCAGATGATTCTTTAGCTTTTGCTGTTAATCGAAATCGATTTACAGATAACTATCAGAATAGAGGACCATCTGGTGCTTACAAGCCTCGACCTAACAATTTC
This sequence comes from Kitagawia praeruptora, assembly GCA_037693485.1. Taxonomy (NCBI): domain Eukaryota; kingdom Viridiplantae; phylum Streptophyta; class Magnoliopsida; order Apiales; family Apiaceae; genus Kitagawia; species Kitagawia praeruptora. The sequence goes on along the minus strand of CM075348.1, from coordinate 1,407,405 downwards.
TTTTGTGATCATTGTAAGACACCTGGTCACAGTATACAAAGGTGTTTCAAACTTCATGGATATCCTCAGTATAATTCTCAGCAGTTCAAGAATGATAATAGATTTGATAATAAAGATAGAAGAGTAGCTGGTGCAGTTCAACTTGATGATTCTGATGCTTCTTCATATTCTTCATCTGATAGTGTCACCTTAACTCAAATGCAGTATAAGCAGTTAATGCAACTACTACCTAAAGATAATTCTGAAATTCAGGCACCAAAGACTGATTCCATTGATTATTCTGACTCACCAAAAGCTGCCTATGTAGCAGGTAAATTCTGTTTCACTTCTGCCACTGGCTCAACATGTATTGTGGATAGTGGAGCCAGTGATCACATGTGCCATGATTTGACATTGTTCACTAATTTTCATGACATCTCATCTCATACTGACTTCATTACTATTCCTAATGGCAAACAAGTAGCTATTACTCATTCTGGAACAGTTCATCTCAATAATGACCTTACTCTGCATAATGTGCTTTATGTTCCTGATTTCAAGTTCAACTTGATTTCTATTCCAAAAATTTGCAAAGATTACCAATGTAAAGTCACTTTCACTGATGAGAGTTGTTTTATTCAGGGCCCTTCTATGAGGGCACTGCTTCTTGGTAATTTCAAACAAGGATTATACTACTTGGAGGGATCAACAAGGCCTAATTCACAACCTCCAAGTATTGCTACAGTTGCATCTTCTGCAACTTCTTCTCTTGATCAGCATAAGCTCAAATTATGGCATCTTCGAATGGGGCATCTACCTGTCAAATTACTTCATCATACTAGTATCTTGTCTACACCTTGTAGTTTAGACTGTATATGTCAACTGTGTCCTGCAACAAAACAAAGTCAACACAGTTTCTCACACAGTGTTATTAAAACTACAAAGGCATTTCAGTTACTACATCTGGATATCTGGGGACCATTTCAAACTCCAACTCATAATGGTTGCAGATTCTTCTTTACTATTGTAGATGATTTTACCAGAATGACTTAGACTTTTCTGCTCAAACATAAGTCTGATGTGACTACAGTGTTTTCAGACTTCTATGCACTAGTTGATAACAAATTCCATTCTTCTATCCAAGAGATTAGAACTGACAATGCTTTGGAATTTTGTGAAGGTTCTTTCAAAGTTTTCTGTAATAGTCATGGAATATCACATCAAAGAAGTTGTCCTTACACACCTCAACAGAATGGGGTGGTTGAAAGGAAACATAGGCATCTTCTTGAAGTTTCAAGGGTCTTATTTTTCCAATCAAAATTGCCTAAACAGTTTTGGGGAGAATGCATTCTCTGTGCTACACATTTAATCAACAGAATGCCTACTCAGGTACTTTCTTACAAGAGCCCATACAATCTTCTGTTTGATTCTTGTCTTGACCTAGACTACTTAAGGGTTTTTGGCTGCCTATGTTATGTTACAACTAACAAGCATGGTAGATCTAAGTTTGATGCAAGAGCTAATCCTCATGTCTTTATTGGTTATCCACCTGGCCAAAAGGGCTATAAAGTTCTTGCATTGGACTCTCTCACAATTCATACCACCAGAAATGTTGTTTTTCATGAACAACATTTTCCTTTTCATTATTCTTCTTCTCATATTCCTCACTTTCCATTTTTCTTACCCACTGCAACACCTCATACTCAGTTACATACACTTGATCTCCCAGATATATTTCTCTTTACTACTCCTGTTCATTCTGATACACATACTTCAGATAATCGATCAGACCATAATACAGATCATTCAGACATAATTGATCAAGTTAGAAGAACTACTAGAGTCTCTAAACCACCAATTCATCTTTCTGACTATGTTTGCAATTTAAGTCAGACTCTCACTCAGAACACTTCTCATTGGTGTAATTTGGTTTCCTATCAATCTCTTCCTTCTGTCCATCATTCTTTTATCTCAAATGCTGTTTCTCTCACTGAACCAACTTCCTATAAAGAGGCTTGTAAAGATCCAAAATGGATTACTGCCATGAATTTGGAAATTCTGGCATTAGAGAAGAATAATACTTGGGTTATGGTTCCTCTTCCAGCAGGCAAGAAAGCTATTGCTTGTAAATGGGTTTTTAAAATAAAATTCAAGGCTGATGGACAGGTAGAAAGGTATAAAGCCAGACTGGTTGCAAAGGGGTTTACTCAACAGTGGGGGATTGATTTTATGGAAACTTTTTCTCCTGTGGTGAAGATGACTACAATCAGATGTATTCTTGCTATTGCAGCTCATAAGTCCTGGCCTCTCTATCAATTAGATGTTAATAATGCCTTTCTTCATGGTGATCTACATGAGGAAGTTTACATGGTTGCTCCTGAAGGTTATCCTAATCCTTTACACTTAGTTTGCAAGTTTATCAAATCATTGTATGGCCTTAAACAAGCTTCTAGACAATGGTTTGCTAAGCTAGTGGGGGAATTGTTGACAAAAGGGTACATTCAATCCAAAAATGACTACTCTTTATTCACCAAAGCTAATCATAATAAACTCACAATAGTTGCAGTCTATGTTGATGATATCATACTTACTGGTGATGATATGGCTGAGATACAGAAACTAAAGCAACATCTTGATGACACATTTAGTATAAAGGATTTGGGAATATTGAGCTATTTTCTTGGATTAGAGATTGGATATCTATCTTCTGGAATATCACTCACTCAAAAGAAATTTACTCATGAAATGCTTTTGGATGCTGGTTTGAGTGAGTACAAACCAGTGGTTACACCATTACCCTTGAATATCAAGTTGTGTAAGAACCCAGATTTTTGGTAGAATTTAAAACTTTTTATTATGTAATAATGTGGGAATGAATAGTGGTTATGACTGCGATGTAACGAAGATCTATTAAATGAATGGAACGGATTTGAATTCAATTATTTATATGTCATGAAGAATACTTTTGGTTGACGACATAGATAAGAATGATCTATCTCCTAAGAATATAAGTATATTACTTCAAGTAAGATTATTCTTGTGTCATCCAAATCAATATCTATTATAAGTCCAGCGGTTCCGTAAAAAGGTTAAGAAGCACCCGAGAGTGAACCAGGTTCATTTTCCTGATTATAGGAATTAAATAAAAATAAGTGATGAATAGTGATTTTGGTGGAATTTGGAATATTATTATAATAATGTTATACCCGGTATTCGGAACGGATTTCTGAGTTCGTATTAGTGATCCAGGAAGAAAATAAGTGTATGTAAAAGCTGTCGGATTCAGAAAAAGAGCACTTTTATTTTCTCCGAGATTTCCCTGGACACTGCAAGACTTAAGGATTTATAAAAGGGAATTAAGGAATTTAAATTCGAGAAGTATTAAGAAAGATGAGGAATAGTATTATAAATATTAAGAAGGTTTTCGGTAAAACCCTAACTAGAAACGAATGAGTTATTCCTACGAACGATCAACGAATTAAGCAATAAACGGACAAAGAAACAAGCAGAGGGAGCAAGAGTCTTGTGCAAGCTACTAGAAAATATCTAGTAACCATTCTAGTTACAAGACTAACTAGAACCATTAGAGATCAACTAGTACTTAGCAAGCTAACTACTTGGTTAAGCCTTGAATCAACCAATGATCAACACTTGTCTCCTAAATTAAATCATTCCTTGCATCATACCTTTAATAAAGCTACTTTATCATCCAAGATATTATCTTAACACCACAATAATACAATTTGGATGAGAGTAAAGCAAATAAACCAAGCAAGAACATCCATCTCTCTCTTTTATCACCATTCGGCTATACCCTTAATTCAAAAACAAAAATCAAGCTTCCAACCATCACTTGACCTTGTAATTTTTATGGTGAGTTCCATAATTCATAAAAGTGATCTCCTAAAAATTTCAAAGCCAAACACCTTTGTTTCCATTTTCAAAGAAATCATCCAAGAGGAGGGTGAATAGTGATTCTATGAACTAATCTTGTTTTTTCTTGTTTTTCATGGTTGATTTAGCAAGCTTAAACACCTCTAAGGATCATACCAAGCATAGTGAGGCTAGATCATACTCCAAGGAAGGTATAACAACTTGAAACCCTAGACTTTACCTTGAGATTTTGCATGCTCTTGATGGGTTTTAGTATAAGATGTGATATTAGCATGATTATAAGCATGATTGTGATTTAGATTTGATAAATGTTAAAAATAGTTTAGATGAACGGAAAGGCATTGCTTGGCCTCAGTTCATGGTGATATATCATGTATATGTTGTTTGGGATGGATACCTTGATTATTGGAAGGTTTGGAATTTAGAAATATTCGATTTATAGCCGTCGTAATGCCGAAATTTCGTTAACATTAAGAACACGAATTTGACAGAAGGTATAACTCACTGATTAGCTTCGACTTTTGCCATGATTAGCTAGATTATGTTATGAGCTTCGATTTGATATAAAGATCGCATGAAACGGACTTACGGTTTAGGAGTTATGATTAAATTCGTAAAAGTGGTTCGGAACCGTAATGAAAAGTTCGTAATTGAAATTGATTCCCTTTAATATTGCGAAATCAGTGGCGAATCTTGATAATTAAATAATAGAGATAAAAAGGAAGGTGTGGGAGAAGACCGCATGTCAAATGGATCGTTTTCCGATTTTATAAAAATGTTCGAATCTAGGTTAAGTACGAAAGTACCCCTAAGAGGTATACTTGGTTATAACTTCGGTAAACCACTTAGAAAACGATCGATAAATATCGAGGTCTAATCTTTCGACTTTAAAACTTATACGATTTAAATACTTACCATATGTAAGTATAATGTCATGCTTTAGTAACGAACAAGTGTCGGGTAATAAAGGCAATAATAAGAGTGAATTAGAGGAGTATAACGAAACGACTTGAAAACGTGTTTCGATTTAAGTTAAGTTTATACGTAACCTTTTGAAAGGTGTTAAGTGATTAATCCCGAATGCCTTGGCTAATTATAGATCATCAGGCTGACCCGGGACACGCTACTACTACCCCTACTCGTACTCGATTTCCAGGCAAGTTTTCGAACCTTTCTTTTTAAAGGCTGTTGTTGTGAATATATATATATATGTATGTGTTTTCAGTATACATATGCCATAGCATGCATGCCTGTTCTCGAATTATTTTGAAAATGCTTGTTCCCTGAATTATTGTTGGCTTATAAGTTAGATAGTTATTATATCAATTATAAGCCGGAAATTACTAAGACCCTTAAGCGAAGGGCATCCGAATCTCATTCTTTGACTATAGACCGGGAGTCGTTATTCCTTGATATATTGATATTATTTTCAGAGGAAAATAACTAAGTAAATATTTTCCCGTTATTATCTGGCGAATATTGTTGGAATATTCCCTTGAGATTATTTGATAAATATTATTCGGATTATCCATCAGATGTTTATTTATTCGAGTAATATTATATATTTAATATTCATCTAGAGTCGATTAAATATTCGAATATTATTTCGAACTCTCAGTTAAGTTATTTAATTAGAGAATATTCATTCTTATTCACTCGATAAATATTATTTTGAATATTCATTCGAGTTTATTTATTTAATGAATATTATTTTAATATTCATTCAAGCCTTATTTATTTAAATGAATATTCATTCGAATATTCATTCAATCTCTATTTATTTTATAAATATCATTTGAACATTGATTCCAACTCCAGTTATTCGATAAATATTACTTTGAATATTCCCTTGAGATAAGGAATATTACCTTCGACCTTTATTTAAATTCGATTCAATTATTGAACATAATTTCAAATATTCATTCGATAATCATTTCTTCGATAAATATTATTAAGTTGAATATTCATTATTTATTCAATGAATATTGTCCCAAATATTAAGTCGATAATTATTCCATCAATATGTATCCTTCTTGAGTTGAATATTCTCTATTGATTCAATAAATATTATCTCCAATGTCCATCTGACGGTTACTCCATCAATAAACATTGTTATTGATTTGAATATTCATTATTTGTTCAATGAATATTATTCTGGATATTTATTCAAAGATTATTCCGAGCAACCCTTTTTCAATATCTATGACTTAATAAATATTCTTGGAATATTTATTTAATTCTTCTAACTCGTTTCAAAGATACTTGGTTTCATTCACATAGTATCATTAACCCTCGAATATTATATAAATTATTTCAGAGTCCTATTATTATTATTATTATATTATCAAAGAAGGTTCTCAGTAATTCCATTCTTCCTTCGATTCAAATATAAGGGAACCTGACTTGAAGAATGTTATTTATCTTGTGACTGCCCGGTCATAAATTATTCGTTCGCTCGCAACTTGGTTGCTGTTATTCATGGTATTACGTGTACCCGCTCATTATTCGAGGGGTAAGAATGTTGGAACAAGTCATTATCCATTAACAAGCAGCAGCTTGGGAAATATCGGTAAATTTTCCTTTCCATTTAGATATGACTACCTTGTGGAGTTTTATCAACAAGTATTATACTTGGGGAAAGGGGGACGAACTTTACGTTTCAAAGTTATGGATGTGGAATGAACTAGGAGACGCGTAAGTGGCCGAGTGGCGCCGGTCCAGCAATAGCCCAACCGTTGGCTTAGGAGTTCCAGAAGGCGGTAGACAAGTAAATCCGTCGGAGCTACCTTCTACATGTAGAGAACGACTGATGAGATGCATGACATACGACTGATCCCCGTAAATGTCAGGGCATCTGGCGCGGCAATGCTCCCGTATTAGTTCATCACTCAATGTTGGAAATTTTCTGCAACATCATCATAGTTGGCAGAGTTGAAAAGTATTTCAAACGGGAATTGCAATATCATTCTGCAAGTTCCTATTTTTAAGAAAATGATGCTATCTTGCTTATTGTGGCATAGCATATGCTTCCACAAAATATACATCTATTGAGTTACCTTGTAACTTCATCCTTTATATTAAACTGGCAATATTTTCTCTAATGCATGGCATATGATTTCAAACATATCTTTGAACTGTCTTATATATTACTGCACAGTTATATATTGTTGGTGGGCTGTTGCTCACCCTTGCTTATTTATTATGTCACAACAACAGCTAGGTCACATGGCCCGCGTCAGGCGCACTCGGCGCAAGCAGGTTACCCGCCCCGCAGGGCTCCCCGTTGATATCATCGCTGCCATTGCTGAGGTAGCATAGATCAGCAGCCTTTGATTACCAGTCTAAATATATGTATCAATAATGATTAATCAACGGCAAAACTTTTAAACTTATGATGTTATCCTTTTGGCTTGTAATAACTTTTATTCGTAAACCAGTAATGTAAGACTTATTTCAATTTCATCTCTGGGACTATAACTGTGTGTGTGTGAGTGGTTATTATTGTGGGGTCACAGCAGGTGATTTATTTATTGTGGACTCAAGTAAAGTATTAATCATGGAAAATAAGACCGTAACGACCCGATCCCGGACCCCGGATCTGGGGGTGTTACAGAAATGGTATCAGAGAGAGAGTTATAAATCCCAAGAGATGATGCGACGCTATACAATAATAAATTCACTAAGATAATAAGAACTCTTGCCAAGTTCACTTAAAACCCTTATGGGAACTTTTAAGTATCATGATAGTAATATAATTCGTCATTGTGTAGGCGAGCGACATCTCGGATCCGGAGGAGTATGAGAGGCAGCACGATGATGCGATCCAGGCCGCCGAGGGCTCGGCGATGGTAGATTCAGATGCTGATACTGATGTTGTTGAGTCAGAGGAGGAGGACCCTGAGGTCCAGGTGGATGCTGATACTGATGTCATGGAGTCAGAGGAGGAGGACCCTGAGGAGGTCCAGGTTGATGCTGATACTGATGTTGTTGAGTCAGAGGAGGAGGTCCAGGCCGTAGGGGATGCTGAGTTAGTTGCTGAGGATGTTGATGATGAGGACCCTGAGGAGGACCAGCTTATACCTGAGGGTAGAGAGATTGGGGAGGACTTTTGGGTTGTGACTCAGATTAGGACTTTGGAGGAGGATACTGACATGACCACGGATCAGGTGGTACCGGTAGATGAGGGTGATGAGGGAGATATAGATGAGCCAGTAGTTGGTGTTGTAGGGAGTTCTGGACTTCTTGTGCCACTCCTCTCTGATGAGAGAGCCCCTACCCCGCCACCACTACCTGTGAGCCCAGTGTCAGATGAGTTTGAGGCATTGACCCCAGAGCCACAGCAGGCAGAGGCTGCCCTTCCGGCAGATCCAGCCCCTCCACCCCATGGTCCGACAGGGGACGTCCCAGCATGTTTTCACCACTATGTTGTGGGCAGACTTACTTCTGAGGTGGCCGTGGCTGAGGCCAGGCTGGCAGAGTCCCGCAGAGAGCTAGCCGCAGAGAGAGAGGCCCGGTTGAGGCACCTGGGTGGTAGGCGTGCCAGAGCTAGAGATATGTATAGGCAGGTGACCGGCATAGAGCTGAGGGCCCGTGTGAGGGTGCGACAGTTACCCAGTGATGGGCATGGCATGGTATCCAGGGCTGATGCAGAGGAGATTTTCCGCCTTGCTATGAGGAGGGTTCTAGATTTGGCCCGCCGTCGTGGCTGACTGCAGGGATAGTGATGTATTGGTCTAGTTGTCTAGTCTTGTACGGTCATAGTAGTGCCGATTTTTGGTAGGGATAGTTTCAGCTTGTAGTTCCCTGTTGCAGACTAGACAGATAGACAGCTTATTTCACTTTTGACTAGTTATTATTCGGATGGTTGTATTTCTTTTAAAACTGTTGTTGTATGTCGGATGTTGTACCGTTTGGTACTTGGTATATATTTATTTCCTTTTCAGTCATTTCAGTTTTCTTATGACGCGATCACTAGTTTATTATATTATATCTGTCCGTACTGCTTTCGGCTAAAACTGCCATGATATATAGAACTGTGGGATCCTAAATCCAATTATGCATCGATATTGTGAGGAAAACCCTCTGAAATAGGTAAATAAACCTAATGTATATTGTCCAAATTTTCAGTAAGATGCCTCCAAGAAGAATGGGTACTAGGGCTAACCCTCGCGAATCTACTGACCAAGAAAGTCACAATCAACATGAGGAAAATTTTGAGTATAATGAAGAACAGGATCAGGACTATAATGAGCAGGAGGAATCCCATTATGGGATGGGGGATGAAACTTTCTATACTGCAGAGTTTGAAGAGGAATTAGAAGAAGGGGAAACTGAAGTCGAACATCAGGGGGAGAACCAGGGCGGAAACCCCATGGGACAATTTATGGATCTGCTCAGGCAGAATTTGAACCAACACCCCCAACCACCCCAAGGAAACAACACCACTGTGGCCAATTCCTTTAGGGCCTTCAAGTCCCTCAAACCCCCAGAGTTTCACGGATCGGCTGACCCCGTAGAGGCAAGGGCCTGGGTCAAGGAAATGGAGAAATCTTTCGAGATTCTGAGTATTGGGGAAGCCCAAAAGACTGTCTTTGCTACCTACTTGCTAAAAGGAGAGGCCAACTATTGGTGGGAAGCTAAGAAGAATATGGAGACCGATGCTATTGTAACCTGGGATAGGTTTAAACAATTGTTTCTAGAGAAGTATTTCCCAAAGTTTATGAAAACCCAGATGGAACTTAAGTTTTTGGAACTGAAGCAGAACAATATGACAGTGGCTGATTATGAAGCCAAGTTTACGGAGTTATCACGATTTGTACCAGAGTTTGTGGACACTGAAGAAAAGAAAGCTAACAGGTTTCAGCAAGGGCTGAAGCAGTGGATTCAGAACAGAGTGGCCGTTTTAGAGATTACTGATTATGCCACCTTGGTGCAAAAGGCAACCATTGTGGAAGCAGGGAGCGATCAGATGCAAAGAGAGAGGGAGAAGGGGGGATTAAAGAGAAAGCATGCCAGCATGGGCGGAGGTTCCGCAGGGGGAAGGCCCCCGAATAGGTTCAACCGAGGAGCAGTTTCCCTACCTGGGAGGAATGTTGGGTTTAAACCATCTGGGAGTGCAACTGTGAGCCAGGGCGGCCAACAAGCTGGAGTGTCCCGTTCCCATCATTCCAGACCTCCACTACCAGTATGTGCCACTTGTGGGAAGAGACATTCCGGGGTGTGTACTCAGAAACAGACGGTCTGTTATAAGTGTGGGCGAGCAGGCCACTATGCCCACCAGTGTACCGCGATTGCTCCTACTGCCAGCAAAGGCACTACTTGTTTTCAGTGTGGTCGTCCAGGTCACATGAGGAGGGATTGCCCAATGAACAAACCAGCAGCCTCAGGGGCAAGCAAAGCTGCCTCCAACCGGCCACCAACTGCTAGAACTTTTAACATGACAGTACAAGATGCCGTGAGGAACACGGATGTGATAGCAGGTACATTTTCCCTCAATTCAGTCAGTGCAAATGTTTTATTTGATTCTGGGGCAACTAAGTCTTTTATATCTAGAGATTTTGCACATAAATTGAAACTTAAAACTCAACCACTAAGGGAATCTTTGCTAGTAGAGATAGCTAATCAGGAAGTCGTTCCAGTTAATCAGATTCACTCCGATTGCAAAATAGAAATATGAGGGCGATTCTTCTGTGTTGACTTGATCCCTTTTAAGCTAGGGGAATTCGATGTTATTTTGGGAATGGACTGGTTGTCTCGTAACAATGCGCAAATAGATTGTAAAGGGAAAAAGGTTAAGTTGAAAACCCCAGGAAATAAGGAAATAGTGTTTAAAGGGTTACGACAGACCCAGACCATTCTAACCATGGCGCAGACCAAGAGACTGCTACGAAAAGGAAACGAAGCTTATTTAGCTTACGTTATCGACACCCAGAAAGAGGCGCCCAAGATACAAGACATTCCGGTGGTTAACGAATTTGAAGATGTGTTTCCTGAAGATCTTCCTGGATTACCACCAGATAGAGTGATTGAGTTTGCTATCGAGTTAGCCCCGGGGACGGCGCCAGTTTCAAAGGCCCCATACCGATTAGCACCAGTAGAAATGAAAGAGCTAGCAAAGCAATTACAGGAATTGTTGGATAAGGGTATGATAAGACCCAGTGTGTCGCCTTGGGGCGCACCAGTATTGTTCGTCAAGAAAAAGGACGGAAGTATGAGGTTGTGCATCGACTATCGAGAGTTGAACAAGCTAACAATAAAGAATAAGTACCCGTTGCCCAGAATTGATGATTTGTTTGACCAGCTAAGAGGAGCTGTGTATTTCTCCAAGATTGACTTGAGAACCGGATATCACCAGCTGAAGATTAAACCTGAGGATATTCCAAAGACTGCATTCCGTACTAGGTATGGACATTATGAGTTCTTGGTGATGTCATTCGGATTGACCAACGCCCCAGCAGCTTTCATGGATTTGATGAATAGAGTGTTCAAGGAATACTTGGACCAGTTTGTTATAGTTTTTATTGATGATATTTTGATCTACTCAAAGACAGAGGAAGAACACGCTGAACATTTGAGGATAACCTTAGAGACGCTCCGGAAAGAGCAATTATATGCCAAATTCTCAAAGTGTGAGTTCTGGAAAAATGAAGTACAATTTTTAGGGCACGTAATCAACAAAGAAGGAGTGCTAGTTGACCCCTCCAAGATAGAGGCAGTTTCAAATTGGGAGCGACCAACCACTCCAACAGAGGTAAGGAGTTTCATAGGGTTAGCAGGATATTATAGACGATTTGTTCAAGATTTTGCAAAGATTGCAGCCCCGTTAACTCGACTTACCCGGAAAACTGAGAAATTTGAATGGACTGAAAAATGTGAGAAGAGTTTTCAAGAACTGAAGAAGAGGTTGGTAACGGCCCCAGTATTGGCGTTGCCTGATGGAAAAGGAGATTTTGTGATTTACAGTGATGCTTCGCATAAAGGATTGGGATGCGTGCTTATGCAGCACGGCAAGGTAATAGCATATGCGTCAAGACAATTGAAGGATTACGAGATCCGATACCCCACCCATGATCTGGAATTAGCAGCAATTGTTTTTGCCCTAAAAATTTGGAGGCACTACTTGTATGGAGAGAAGTGTGAGATTTACACTGACCATAAGAGCCTCAAGTACATTTTTACGCAGAAAGAGCTTAACATGCGCCAGAGAAGATGGCTAGAGCTAATCAAGGATTACGACTGTGAGATCCGTTATCACCCGGGCAAAGCCAATGTGGTGGCTGACGCCCTTAGTAGGAAAGAGAAGCTCAAAATGATAACTACAGAGGAAGAATTGATAAAAGACTTTGAGAGGCTGGAAATTGAGATTAAGATACCTGAAGAAGGTCAAGAAAAGTTGATGGAAATTCGAATCCAGCCTCTACTGTTGGAAAAGATTAGGTTACGCCAAGAACAAATGATGGAAGCAGAAAAGAACTCGACAGAGGAGTTAATGACTGGGGAAGAAATAAAGTGTGAAAAAGATAAAGGAGGAATCATGAGATATATGTGGAGAATATGGGTCCCAAACGATCAGGAACTCAAGGAAGAAATTCTATATGAGGCACACAACTCAGGATACTCAGTGCACCCCGGTAGCACCAAGATGTATAGAGATTTGAAAGAGTACTACTGGTGGCCCAACATGAAAAAGGACGTGGTAGAATGGGTAAGCAAATGCTTGACTTGCCAGAAAGTGAAAGCAGAGCACCAGAGGCCTAGTGGACTTCTACACCCCTTGGAGATTCCCGAATGGAAATGGGAACATATAGCTATGGACTTCGTAGTAGGTTTGCCAAGGACCAAAGCGAATCATGATGCCATATGGGTGATTATAGACCGACTAACAAAGTCAGCTCACTTCCTACCGATCAACGAAAGGTACACGGTCGATAGGCTAGTAGATATCTACCTCAAAGAGATAGTGGCGCGACATGGAGTCCCAGTCGCCATAGTATCTGACAGAGATCCCAGATTTAACTCCAGGTTTTGGAGGAGCTTTCAGGAATGTGTGGGAACCAGGCTAAACATGAGTACAGCTTACCATCCCCAGACAGACGGGCAAAGTGAAAGGACCATCCAGACACTAGAAGATATGTTGAGAGTCTGTGCTATAGACTTTAAAGGAAATTGGGATGATCACTTGCCATTGATTGAGTTCTCCTACAATAATAGCTTTCATTCAAGCATAGGGATGCCGCCCTACGAGGCCCTTTATGGAAGGAAATGCCGATCTCCCTTATATTGGGATGAAGTTGGAGAGCGAAAGATGCTCGGGCCTGAGATGGTCCAACGAACTAAAGATGCAGTGGATCTAATAAGAGGACGGCTGGTAGCAGCCCAAGACCGACAAAAGAAATATGCCGACTTAGCTCGGAAAGGAAAAGAATATGAGGTGGGAGACCTAGTGTTCTTGAAGGTGTCACCTTGGAAGGGTTTAATGAGGTTTGGAAAGAAAGGGAAGCTGAGCCCTAGATATATTGGGCCATTTGAGATCTTAAGACGTATTGGGGAGCTAGCTTATGAACTGGCATTACCCCCAAACCTGCAGCAAGTGCACAATGTGTTCCATGTCTCAATGCTAAGGAAATATAACCCAGATGCCAAGCACATAGTAGAATATGAGCACGTGGACATGCAACCAGACTTGACCTACGTAGAGCAACCTGTGGAAATCATGGACAGAAAAGATCAAGTGCTCCGAAACAAGGTCATCAAGCTTGTCAGAGTTTTATGGCAGAATCACAACATAGAAGAATCAACCTGGGAGCTAGAAAGTGCAATGATGGAAAAGTACCCCCATTTGTTTTCAAGCTGATTCCGGGACGGAATCCTTTTAAGGAGGGGAGACTGTAAGAACCCAGATTTTTGGTAGAATTTAAAACTTTTTATTATGTAATAATGTGGGAATGAATAGTGGTTATGACTGCGATGTAACGAAGATCTATTAAATGAATGGAACGGATTTGAATTCAATTATTTATATGTCATGAAGAATACTTTTGGTTGACGGCATAGATAAGAATGATCTATCTCCTAAGAATATAAGTATATTACTTCAAGTAAGATTATTCTTGTGTCATCCAAATCAATATCTATTATAAGTCCAGCGGTTCCGTAAAAAGGTTAAGAAGCACCCGAGAGTGAACCAGGTTCATTTTCCTGATTATAGGAATTAAATAAAAATAAGTGATGAATAGTGATTTTGGTGGAATTTGGAATATTATTATAATAATGTTATACCCGGTATTCGGAACGGATTTCTGAGTTCGTATTAGTGATCCAGGAAGAAAATAAGTGTATGTAAAAGCTGTCGGATTCATAAAAAGAGCACTTTTATTTTCTCCGAGATTTCCCTGGACACTGCAAGACTTAAGGATTTATAAAAGGGAATTAAGGAATTTAAATTCGAGAAGTATTAAGAAAGATGAGGAATAGTATTATAAATATTAAGAAGGTTTTCGGTAAAACCCTAACTAGAAACGAATGAGTTATTCCTACGAACGATCAACGAATTAAGCAATAAACGGACAAAGAAATAAGCAGAGGGAGCAAGAGTCTTGTGCAAGTTACTAGAAAATATCTAGTAACCATTCTAGTTACAAGACTAACTAGAACCATTAGAGATCAACTAGTACTTAGCAAGCTAACTACTTGGTTAAGCCTTGAATCAACCAATGATCAACACTTGTCTCCTAAATTACATCATTCCTTGCATCATACCTTTAATAAAGCTACTTTATCATCCAAGATATTATCTTAACACCACAATAATACAATTTGGATGAGAGTAAAGCAAATAAACCAAGCAAGAACATCCATCTCTCTCTTTTATCACCATTCGGCTATACCCTTAATTCAAAAACAAAAATCAAGCTTCCAACCATCACTTGACCTTGTAATTTTTATGGTGAGTTCCATAATTCATAAAAGTGATCTCCTAAAAATTTCAAAGCCAAACACCTTTGTTTCCATTTTCAAAGAAATCATCCAAGAGGAGGGTGAATAGTGATTCTATGAACTAATCTTGTTTTTTCTTGTTTTTCATGGTTGATTTAGCAAGCTTAAACACCTCTAAGGATCATACCAAGCATAGTGAGGCTAGATCATACTCCAAGGAAGGTATAACAACTTGAAACCCTAGACTTTACCTTGAGATTTTGCATGCTCTTGATGGGTTTTAGTATAAGATGTGATATTAGCATGATTATAAGCATGATTGTGATTTAGATTTGATAAATGTTAAAAATAGTTTAGATGAATGGAAAGGCATTGTTTGGCCTCAGTTCATGGTGATATATCATGTATATGTTGTTTGGGATGGATACCTTGATTATTGGAAGGTTTGGAATTTAGAAATATTCGATTTATAGCCGTCGTAATGCCGAAATTTCGTTAACATTAAGAACACGAATTTGACAGAAGGTATAACTCACTGATTAGCTTCGACTTTTGCCATGATTAGCTAGATTATGTTATGAGCTTCGATTTGATATAAAGATCGCATGAAACGAACTTACGGTTTAGGAGTTATGATTAAATTCGTAAAAGTGGTTCGGAACCGTAATGAAAAGTTCGTAATTGAAATTGATTCCCTTTAATATTGCGAAATCAGTGGCGAATCTTGATAATTAAATAATAGAGATAAGAAGGAAGGTGTGGGAGAAGACCGCATGTCAAATGGATCGTTTTCCGATTTTATAAAAATGTTCGAATCTAGGTTAAGTACGAAAGTACCCCTAAGAGGTATACTTGGTTATAACTTCGGTAAACCACTTAGAAAACGATCGATAAATATCGAGGTCTAATCTTTCGACTTTAAAACTTATACGATTTAAATACTTACCATATGTAAGTATAATGTCATGCTTTAGTAACGAACAAGTGTCGGGTAATAAAGGCAATAATAAGAGTGAATTAGAGGGGTATAACGAAACGACTTGAAAACGTGTTTCGATTTAAGTTAAGTTTATACGTAACCTTTTGAAAGGTGTTAAGTGATTAATCCCGAATGCCTTGGCTAATTATAGATCATCAGGCTGACCCGGGACACGCTACTACTACCCCTACTCGTACTCGATTTCCAGGCAAGTTTTCAAACCTTTCTTTTTAAAGGCTGTTGTTGTGAATATATATATATATGTATGTGTTTTCAGTATACATATGCCATAGCATGCATGCCTGTTCTCGAATTATTTTGAAAATGCTTGTTCCCTGAATTATTGTTGGCTTATAAGTTAGATAGTTATTATATCAATTATAAGCCGGAAATTACTAAGACCCTTAAGCGAAGGGCATCCGAATCTCATTCTTTGACTATAGACCGGGAGTCGTTATTCCTTGATATATTGATATTATTTTCAGAGGAAAATAACTAAGTAAATATTTTCCCGTTATTATCTGGCGAATATTGTTGGAATATTCCCTTGAGATTATTTGATAAATATTATTCGGATTATCCATCAGATGTTTATTTATTCGAGTAATATTATATATTTAATATTCATCTAGAGTCGATTAAATATTCGAATATTATTTCGAACTCTCAGTTAAGTTATTTAATTAGAGAATATTCATTCTTATTCACTCGATAAATATTATTTTGAATATTCATTCGAGTTTATTTATTTAATGAATATTATTTTAATATTCATTCAAGCCTTATTTATTTAAATGAATATTCATTCGAATATTCATTCAATCTCTATTTATTTTATAAATATCATTTGAACATTGATTCCAACTCCAGTTATTCGATAAATATTACTTTGAATATTCCCTTGAGATAAGGAATATTACCTTCGACCTTTATTTAAATTCGATTCAATTATTGAACATAATTTCAAATATTCATTCGATAATCATTTCTTCGATAAATATTATTAAGTTGAATATTCATTATTTATTCAATGAATATTGTCCCAAATATTAAGTCGATAATTATTCCATCAATATGTATCCTTCTTGAGTTGAATATTCTCTATTGATTCAATAAATATTATCTCCAATGTCCATCTGACGGTTACTCCATCAATAAACATTGTTATTGATTTGAATATTCATTATTTGTTCAATGAATATTATTCTGGATATTTATTCAAAGATTATTCCGAGCAACCCTTTTTCAATATCTATGACTTAATAAATATTCTTGGAATATTTATTTAATTCTTCTAACTCGTTTCAAAGATACTTGGTTTCATTCACATAGTATCATTAACCCTCGAATATTATATAAATTATTTCAGAGTCCTATTATTATTATTATTATATTATCAAAGAAGGTTCTCAGTAATTCCATTCTTCCTTCGATTCAAATATAAGGGAACCTGACTTGAAGAATGTTATTTATCTTGTGACTGCCCGGTCATAAATTATTCGTTCGCTCGCAACTTGGTTGCTGTTATTCATGGTATTACGTGTACCCGCTCATTATTCGAGGGGTAAGAATGTTGGAACAAGTCATTATCCATTAACAAGCAGCAGCTTGGGAAATATCGGTAAATTTTCCTTTCCATTTAGATATGACTACCTTGTGGAGTTTTATCAACAAGTATTATACTTGGGGAAAGGGGGACGAACTTTACGTTTCAAAGTTATGGATGTGGAATGAACTAGGAGACGCGTAAGTGGCCGAGTGGCGCCGGTCCAGCAATAGCCCAACCGTTGGCTTAGGAGTTCCAGAAGGCGGTAGACAAGTAAATCCGTCGGAGCTACCTTCTACATGTAGAGAACGACTGATGAGATGCATGACATACGACTGATCCCCGTAAATGTCAGGGCATCTGGCGCGGCAATGCTCCCGTATTAGTTCATCACTCAATGTTGGAAATTTTCTGCAACATCATCATAGTTGGCAGAGTTGAAAAGTATTTCAAACGGGAATTGCAATATCATTCTGCAAGTTCCTATTTTTAAGAAAATGATGCTATCTTGCTTATTGTGGCATAGCATATGCTTCCACAAAATATACATCTATTGAGTTACCTTGTAACTTCATCCTTTATATTAAACTGGCAATATTTTCTCTAATGCATGGCATATGATTTCAAACATATCTTTGAACTGTCTTATATATTACTGCACAGTTATATATTGTTGGTGGGCTGTTGCTCACCCTTGCTTATTTATTATGTCACAACAACAGCTAGGTCACATGGCCCGCGTCAGGCGCACTCGGCGCAAGCAGGTTACCCGCCCCGCAGGGCTCCCCGTTGATATCATCGCTGCCATTGCTGAGGTAGCATAGATCAGCAGCCTTTGATTACCAGTCTAAATATATGTATCAATAATGATTAATCAACGGCAAAACTTTTAAACTTATGATGTTATCCTTTTGGCTTGTAATAACTTTTATTCGTAAACCAGTAATGTAAGACTTATTTCAATTTCATCTCTGGGACTATAACTGTGTGTGTGTGAGTGGTTATTATTGTGGGGTCACAGCAGGTGATTTATTTATTGTGGACTCAAGTAAAGTATTAATCATGGAAAATAAGACCGTAACGACCCGATCCCGGACCCCGGATCTGGGGGTGTTACAAGTTGTCTGCTAAAGAAGGAGAAATATATTCTGATCCTAGCAAGTACAGATGTTTAGTAGGAAAATTAAATTTTCTCACACACACCAGACCTGATTTAGCATACACAGTTCAACATCTTAGCCAATTCCTACAAGAACCTAGAATTCCTCATTATCAAGCCTTAATTCATGCTTTGAATTATGTGGGATCAACAGCTGGACAAGGTATTATTTTGAAGGCTGAAAGTGAAATAACTCTACAAGCCTTTTCAGATTCTGACTGGGCTGCATGTGTTGATTCAAGAAGATCAATTTCTGGCTATGTTCTATTACTTGGAAAGTCACCAGTTAGCTGGAAGTCAAAGAAGCAAGGCACAGTTTCAAAGCGTTCATCTGAGGCTGAATACAGATCAATGTCAGCTACAACAGCAGAAATTACTTGGCTTGTGAGGTTGTTAGAAGAACTGGGAGTTAAGAATCTGAAGCCAGTCAAGTTGTACTGTGATAATCAAAGTGCAATACATATTGCTAAAAACCCAGTGCATCATGAAAGGACCAAGCACATTGAAATTGATGTTCATTTCATAAGAGACAAGGTTCTTGAAGGATTACTAGAAGTTGCTTACATTTCTACTGCATTGCAGATTGCTGACATATTCACTAAGACACTTCCTTCATCACAATTGAATTTTCTACTATCCAATCTTGGAATGTCACTTTGCCATTCCAGCTTGAGGGAGGGTGTTGAAGCAAGTAGAAAAAGAGATGTACAAGATCAAGACCTGGAGGAACACAATGCTTATGATAGGGTGTGCAACAGAGGATCAAATTCTGTTACTTGACAGCTAATAAACAGAATGTAGTATTACTTCTATAAATAGCATAGAGAGAAAGTTAGTTAGTAACCTTTTGTAATATTCATTTCTTTCTCTGTAAGCAACAAACAAACTCTCTCTCTCTCTCTCTCTCTCTCTCTCTCTCTCTCTGCAGAGAGATTACATTGTTCATCTTAAGCTTGTTTTAATGGAGATTTATACAATTTTATGAAATGTAACACTGTATATAGCAGCAGTTGGTGAATTTTGGCCAAAGATGTTGGATTAATAGTCACTTTTAAAATGTGTTTAGACCTCAAAAAGATTTAATTTCCGGATGCATGTTCTTTGCAATAACACATTGTGTTTATGTTAAGTTACCGGTTCCCCTGAAATCTCAAGGTGTACGTTAAGAGGATGACTTCCAATCCTCACAAAATCTTAGGTGTTAGGAAGATCCATTTATCGGATCTTATACAATATTCAACAAATTTTCCTTCAAATTCTGTTATTTATCTTGTGTTCTAATGTCTTACATATTGGCAAGAAAGAATGCCCTAAACATAGATAGTGATCGCACAGTTGCAATTATGAATGACATTATAATGCTCAACTGAAGTCAGCTGTCAACTATAGGTGCATAAATCCTTAGCATAGATGAGACAGTTAGTTGTAGATGTTAGAGGCCCACTTCCTTACTGGGCCGAGCCGAAGGCCCAGAATCAAAATCAGAATCCGAATAGAAGTCCACCTTCGTCCAGCCCATTTAGGGTATAACGGTCGTATTATTGCACTTCCCTGGGACGTGGGACACAACCAGAAAACATGGCCAACTCCCCTTTAACCGTCGAATGAAAGGAAATAAGTTAAGTCAGGTTTGATTTGATCATTCATACACAATTACACACAACACAAACACTCACCGGAGGTGAATCGGGGGGCCAAACCCTCGTATTCTTCTCACTTGCAGGTCTGACCGAACCAATGTCCGGCAGAAATCCAGTCGTAACATTTGGCGCCGTCTGTGGGAACGTAGAGATACGTTTGTGTTAAGTTCTGTAGTCAATCATGACGAACGAAACCGAGATACCAGTAGCTGATGATAACACCGTGTCCGGAAACTATTGCACCACTCCTCCCATCACCCCAAGGCTCCTGACTTTTGATGAAGAAGGGGACATACCGTTTCCCGAAGAACAACAGGAGATGCTCCTGAAATGGCGAGAGGAACAAAAGGCCAAGGGGAGGCGGAAGGAGATGGAGAAAGAAAAGGGCAGTAAGGAGGCCGAACGTCTGGCCAAGAGGAGGGAGGCCGACCGTTTGAGGCTAGAAGCCCTAAAGCTCCAAAGGGAGGAGATCGAGTTGCAGGAGAAAGAACTCCGCGAGGCTCTAGAAGCCGAAGACCCGGAGTTGGATGACCGAAGAGAGAAGAGGCCGAGGACGAGAAATGATGAAGATGAGTCAGGGGACTCTGAATCAAACTCTAGAAGAACCCGGTCGAAGGTAGTGTATTCCTCCGATTCGGAGGAAGAAGGTCCACATACGGACGATCGCATCCGAAGGATTGAGAAGGCTATGTTTGGAGAGAGAAAGGTCAGCCACGAACTAGTGGTGACCGAGGACGTCAAACAGTTCCGACCTCCTCCGGGAAGGCAGTTTCCAAAGATGAACGAGTTCAATGGGAAGGGCGACCCCGAAGACCACTGTGAGAAGTATGAATCGCTCATGACTGGGATGGGGCACTGTGATATGATGCTCTGTAAAATGTTCAAGACATACCTTAAAGGGAATGCGTCCATGTGGTATAGGTTATTAAGACCTAGGTCGATAGGCTCGTATGAGCAGATAAAGAAGAAATTCTCGAGGCACTACTCACACTTGTGCCGAAGAGTGAAGGATACCGAAGCCCTGATCCACTGCAGACAGAGACCGAACGAAGAATTGGGTGACTACTTGGCAAGGTTCAAAGAAGAAGCCGGGATGGTTACCAACTTGGATAAAGTCAAGGCAGCTGGATTCCTCGCAGCCGGCCTCGACCTTATTAAAGGTAAGAAGCTTCGATCTTCTCTTTACGATATGCCTCCTAGATCTTTGAATGATATATATTTGAGGGGAGAAGCTATTAGAAGAAAGTTAGAATCAATTGGGGGGTACAAGGAGAGCAAGAAAAATGATAGGTATGACAGAAGGGATGATAGACGGGATGATAGAAGGAACGACCGAAGGGATCGTGATGATATTAAGAGTAGACCGAATGATACTAGGCTTGACAAGGGGGCATAATTCTAAAAATGCAAAAAATGTAAGGAGTTCAAATTTTATCAACCAAAATCACCATGCCAAATATTATTATATTTTGTTCTATTTTACTTTGAAATTAAATACACTCAAATTAATTCTGCAAATTATGTTCATGGTCAAAATGAAACAATAATCTACAATATTTAATTTCCTTTCCAACCCCTGGCAGATGTCTTTTCCTTTTTTGGAACAGGGATACTTGATATTCCAACTCCATGAACTGTTACAAAGAAAACAACCCAGACTATATTTCCACTGCTGCCAAAGGAAAAAGGAACTAGAATTTGCTAGAGAGATCAAACAAGAAAAAAATGTCTCCGCCAATTAATGAGCACTTCAGAATAACAAACTTCAGGATAGGCATCACATATAACAAACTTCGGAATAACAAACTTCAGGATAGGCATCACATCAAATACAAACCAAACACTATATAAGGTACACAAACAAGCAAACTCACATCAACTGTTCTACTTCGGACCCATAGCAACAGTTGAGAGTCGTCATAAGGGTATTAAATATAATATCATAAGAATTTACGTGCTGAAACTAAGCAAGCTGCTAACAAGTTCAAGTGAGTTGTGTCTCTTCTTAGAGATAGAACTCTTTTTCAAAAGTGTATAATGAATCACCGCCACGTACGAATCCTCCAAGTCCAGGATGCCGAACTTTGTTAAACTCGTGGCAATAATAGCAGCCGTTCGTTTTATCTCCCGTTTCATCTCCTGCAAGACAAATTCATTGAGTTACCGAAAATCACTAATGGACAAACAAACAAATCAATAATAAAGGGAAAAAAATAAAGGCACCAAATAGCACTAAGAGATAAATTTAATCACATGACCACTTTTACATGTAAAAAACAAACCTGACTTTAAATCTGCTGGGGACAAATGATTAATCGAGCAAACCCCGCTGGTACTTGTCAGCTCGGCGAAAAACAACTCCTCTGGAGCACTAGGATCAGTCTCCTTAGCTTTGAAATTGACATGGAAAAGTGAGCATGTTGGCAGGATCACACGTGTACCAAAACCCGGGTCCACCAGTTCATAGTTTATATGCTATAGATTTTAGGTCAACACAAACAGAACAACAAGGTAAGATCAAGCGAATCCAACAAAAATAGTGATTCATGAAATTTAAAGAAAAGCAAAAAGTAACAATCAAAAGAAAACTTACAGGTTGTTGGTTGTAGAACTTCAAGGCTTCGGCTGCATACAGGCTTGCATCATCAACTTGTTCCGACATGTATTCCTTTTCGGGTTCACCGGACTGGGAAACTTGTTCAAGCCTGCAAATTCAGATATTAAAACCAAAACCACTAGAAGGTTTGAGCAAATCAAGACAAAAGTTTGTAAAATGTGCAAGCAGCAAACCTCGGCAAAAACAATAAAGTATATATCAATGTCAAACAAATAGAACCCAGAAACTAACAGCAGCAGGTAACCCCAGTGTAAATAACGAGCAGATAAACCAATCAAGATGACAGTACAAAATATAAAAATAAATTATGCAAGTATTTCAAAATCCAAACTCCAGTTCTATTATGTATATATCTTAGTGAAATTCAATAGAAGAATTATCGAGAAGAAGAAACACTACTGGTCATGAATTCCCTCTTTGAATAAAGAACCAGGTCAATTTAACCCCTCTTTTCTTTTTGCCCTCTCTGTGTCTATGTAACTAATAACTAGTTGTTCTGTTTGGGGCCTTAGGCCAATTACTCAGGTAAAAGTGATATAACTTTTTACTTGTATTTGTTAAAAATTGTGAGATTTTAGGGGCTGATTTTTTCCCCTTCTACTTCTTAAAGAATCAACAAAAAGAACTTTACTATTCGTACATATGGAGGACAGTTGGAGTAAAATATGCCATTATCTGATATATGAAAATGGCTTTGCCACCAACCTCTTTCTCTCTCTAAATTCCACCTCCCTCTTCTATCTCTATACTTTCTTCTTCTCCAAGCTCTCTCTCTCTCTCTCTCTTTTCTATATCTCTCTACTCTGTCTCTCTTCTCTACCTCTATTTCTCTCTATTTCTCTCTGAATCTATCTATAATTCTATCATTTACTTCTTGTTGCTGTTGATTATCATCATATAAACCATAAAATACCAAAAACCTACAAATATTTATACATAAAACAAAGAGGTCCTGACAAACTACCACTTACACGGGTAAGTGCTTTTCGCAATCAGGAATTGCATTGTTCTGGTTGACGTCACATATGTCTTGAACTGTTTTGTAATTGTTATCACCACCACGTACGAATCCTCCACCTTTAGGATGCCAAACTTTTCCCTCGTTCAGGTAGCCACAAAAACGGCAGCCATTTAATTTCTCTCCTGCAAGACGAATATACATATACAGGAGTTGCTAAAAACATGTAGGCCGTAATCATGAAGAGCGATTGGACAAACAAACGGATGAATAAGTCGAGCAAAAAAGAAATGCAGGTAACAGTAGTACGAGGACATGGGATAAAATGACATGAGCACATGTAAACCTGAAATAGAGTTTACTGGCCCTAAGGATACGCAGAGCTTGACAGAAGGGCCGGTAGGGGAAGAAACAGTGAGCTCGGTGAAAAACATCTCCTCTGGAGCAGCAGCAACATCAGTAGGCTTAGCCGAGAAGTTCATATGGTAAAGCGCGTACTTGCGCATGGACCCGCATTCAAAATCAACAACCTTGAGCAGTTTATACTTTTGCGGCTAAGAAATTTAGGCCAACGCAAACAGAAGAGAATAAAAGATTAGTGAAAAAAGTGATTGATATTAAGAGAGAGAGTGAGAGTGTGTTTGTGTGTGTAAGATTATAATGCCCTTGGTCTACCATAAGCTTTATTAATCTAGCAACTTGGTATCTTACATATATGACCTAACATTTTTGCTCTCTGTTATCTCATTCAACTATTCCCCAATTTCAACAGAATTTTTCCTAGTGCCTATTGCTAAACTCTATCCACCCTTTTAATTACTTTCGAATCTCAACTTAGTCCTAACCTAAACCCAACAGAGCAGGTCCCTCTTTCCCTTCCCCTTGACATAAACATAACAATGTAAAAACTTTCAACCAGCACCACTCCTTAAAATATATCATACACATAAATGAAATATCTCTAACAGATCAAGCTTCAATTAGATCACCTTTAATTAAATTCACAACAAATTAGTATCAGTCTCACGCACAATAAAATAATAAGATGTGATTAAAATCGAATAATTCCAATCTTACAAGTTTCTTTACAAATTCATATGCACACCATTTGTCTATCCACATATATTTTTTGAAAAAATCATTATCGACAGAAACATAAAATTTTTGTCACCATTCTCATTCTAAAAGTAAAAAAAAAAAAAATCCCAGATGGGATAAAAAAATCTAATCTTTCAATTCTTACATATGCAGTGTTTGTGTTCGTGTGTGTGTGTATATATATATATATATATATATATATATATATATAGAGAGAGAGAGAGAGAGAGATTGACTGAAGTTTGGTTAAAACAGTTGAGTGCTTGAGTTGCGTATCCCAAAATCATATTGCGATGATCTTCAAGTTGCTTGCCTGTCACTGTCAGAGGCTTGAATTTAAACTTGATTTTTTCCGCATGGCTAACAAAACCAAAAAGGGGGAGTTAAAGAGGCAGGGATGAGGAGGGCATAAAACCAACCACAATTATTATTATGAATTACGGAGGGAGGGGGTTTTCAAAACCATATCTATTATATATCTATTTGATGAAATAGGTACATATTTGATGAAATTATAAAATTACCGGCGAATATCATCATCCCAATACCCGGCCGGATAGGATTTGTTGTCAGCCGACGAACAACTACCAACCCAACCCCTGCAGGAACGTGCGGAACGAGCGGAACGCGGAATCACCATCGTCTTTTCTTCCCCTCTTTTCTCTTCACCCTCCGTTTAGGTTTCTTCAATTTCTTATTAATCCGTGTCTGTTTATACACGCGGAGGCTATGTAACTCTATATCCTACCCCTTCAAATTAAATCTCTCTCAATATAATACTCCCTCCGTCCCTTAATGTTTTTCCTGGACACGTTTGCCAACGCACACTTTTGATCGTTAATATCTTAAATTTTGTATGAGTATTAACTTCACTGTATTAAAGTACTCATAAATACGAATCCAACAAGATCACTCATGACTATATTTGGTCTTATACATTAGACGTAAATTAGTAATTTGTCTCATGTCATGAACAGTCCCGACATTTGAAACAAGAAAAGTAATACGGGACAGAGGGAGTAGTATATATTAGAGGGTGTTTGGGATTGCTTAAAATAAGTTACTTTTGACTTAATGGAGGTGTTTTTAACTTAAAGGAGAAAGTAAAGTTGTTTGTTTTAAGTTGAATGAAAGTGTTTGGGTAATTTTGCTTAAAGTTAAATGGAGGTTTAATAATTTTGACTTAAAGTGAAATTTGACTTAAAAAAATTTTAAATTCATAATATTTGAACTTTACAAGAATTGTAAAAAAAAAAAAGAAAAAAAAAACACCATAAGTCATAAGTTAAAAGTACCTAAATGGAACTTCTGACTTAAAGCAGTTTTTTAACTTAAAGCGGGCTTAAAGCCCATGTTGCCAAACACTTCAAAATCAACTTAAAGCCGGGAAAAGCAAAAAGCCGGTTTGCCCAAACAGGCTCTTAGTATGAGAGAACATGGTGAAAAATGACAAAAGGTGCTCTTTATCGCAATTTGGACGTAAAATGTCCTAAATATCATAATGTGAAATTATGGTCCTTTGTATCACAAAGTAACGTAACATTATGTTTCGTTTATGACTAACGCATAGGCGCATTATGTTTCGTTTATGACTAACGCATAGGCGTGTGGTGTTATGACTGTTATTTTTTTTTTTAAACATACAAATGCAAGATGATCAAACGTTTCTGATTTTTTTTATTTTATCAACAAACGTATCATTAAGTAACGTTTCTTGAAAACATAAATTAAGTTTATTTTATTTTTGAATCAAAAAAAAAGTTCATTTTATTTTATTTGAATATTTTAATGATATTCAATTTTATTTAAAATTTTTAAATTTAAAAAAAATACAATTTTAATTAAATTTAGGGGTTCAACAATTAACTTTTGGGGTTCAACGTTTCCATTTTGGGTTTTAGAAATATTCGGAACGATGAATAAACAACCCTAAACCTCAAACCCTAAACCCTAACTTATCCTGATTTTTAAACGCGTTAGCGTTTAAAAATCAGGACGCCGGATTCAATTTTTTATTTAAAATTAAAAAAAACAATTTTAATTAAATTTACGGGTTCAACAATTAATTTTTAACTAACCATTTGGTTACAATTTTTTAAAAAATCAAATACAAATTTAGCAAAAAAAAAAACAAACAAACAAAAGAACGCAACATTATTGTACGTTTCTAAGAAACGCAAATCATATTGGAGTTTATACCTATGGGCCCCGGAGGGGGATCAAGTTTCCAAAAAAAAAAAAAGAAAAACCCAGTGATAACGCAACATTATGTTACGTTTATAGCTTTCCAAAAAAAAAAAAAAACTCAATAACGTAACACGCCATTGCGTTATTGATTAACGTTACTTAATATTGCGTTTCTCTGTGATAAAAAGGGCAATTTTTACAGATTATGATAATTAGGGCATTTTATCTTCAAATTGTGATATAGAGGGCCAACACCCGTGAAAAATGAGGGCATCTTCAGCAAAAAAAACTCCTAGCAAAATTATTAATATACCCTTGCACAATACAAAATTACTCCCTCTGTCCCATTCATTTCTACCCACTTACTATTTTGGGGTGTCCCATCATTTCTACCCATTCCAAAATTAGTAAAGTTTTAATTATAAAAAATACTATTACACCCACTAACTTTCCTCCACTATCTCAAATTTATAATATAAAACACTATTACACCCACTACTTTCCTCCACTATCTCAAATCTATTATTAAAAATTCATAGGTCCCACCACTTTATCCACTTTTCATCTAATTTTACTCATTTTTCATACAATTTCTTGGTCTCCGTGCCCGAACCCAGTCGCCCACTGGAACAGAGGGAGTACATAGGAGAATACAGGGGTAAAAAGAGCAAAACAAATCCCTGTGAAATTACAATATTGCCTCGGCTTTTTGAAGATTTACGCCTTCGCCATTACAACAAAAACAGACTCCTGCGCCAATTTTTTTTTGGGGTTTATTCATGTTTCTGGAGCCGATATTCAACACTCTCCACACTTTTGGTCGCGCTTAGCAGGTAATACTCCGAAACCCCACTTTCAGTTACACTGTTCATGTTCACTGCTTTGCCCCAATTCTAAATTCAATTTTGTCTTTTGTGTATGTATCTATATATTTGATGGAATTCTCGTGAGAGGTTTGGAAGGCCCCTTTCTCTTCTTACATATATAATTCACTTAATTTTACTTCGAGTGTAAGGGTATGTGTATTTGTATATTGATCAAAATCCTGTATAATTACAAAGATGTTTATGTGTTTGTGTGGGTATCAGATGGCTTAACTTAGTAGTTAGGATTCTATAATCTTTTGGGAGTACCTATAGAGGAGAAAGAAATGGAAACGAAGAGAAGTTTGGGAGGTAGGAGTTGGATATCATAGATAGAGAGGCAGAGAGTTTTTTATTTAGGGAGAAAGAAAGATGATGTTAGGCATGGTCTTGGCTTTCCTTCTCTCTATAGACTAATAAATGCTTGCTAACTTGGAAGCTTCTGTTGGTGATTACAAGTTTCTTGGCCATAATTAATCCAAGAATAATTAATTGATATTGTCCAAAGTTGCGGTTAGGAGTTTGAAATCCTAGATAGAGAGACCGAGAGTTTTTTATTTAGGGTATTAAGGACAATTTGAAATATATATCATAGAATAACATGATATTCATGCTAGAAGAGCTATTAACTTGAAATGATGACATAAAAGCTGGGTTTGCACATATATGAACATTCCTATGTCAATATTTTCCTATGCTCAAAGGTAGCTCATTTGCTTCTTTTAACTGCACATATTTATGACATCACAAATCATTATTGTGTAATTACTCTCAAAATAAGGTTGATCTTTTGAAAAATTTGGGTTTAAAGTAAAGATTGGGTTTGTTATTCTAAAGAAATTTAGTTTGTCGCACTTTTTGTTTGTGATTTGCAATGCGTTTAAAGTGTAAATGCTATTTATTGGGTTTATTGATCATTTAGTCATGAACTTCTGGTATATCAATCATGGCTATATATATTTGCTTTACATGTGTAGCCCAATAGTGCCACTCTGAGTGTTTTGTTATGACTCTAATTGAGTTTATTGTTAATTGAAATGTGGGGTCGGTCTACTTTATCTCGGACAGGAAGTTTCTGGCCGGAGAATTTGGGTCAAAAGGCCCTAGCTATGATTGGTAATTTATGTTTCACTATGTTTGTACTTGCTGTTTGGTGTTTACGATTTTATATATAAAGAGAGATTATATATATTTGTAGAGAGGACGAGGCTAGAGACAGAGGGAGGTAAAGGATAGCTCAGCAATTTGAAATTGTGAGTTGGATGTACCTTTCAGTTCTGTTCTCCAAATATTGTAAATGTTGTGAGAGAATTGGTTTTTTCTTCACCAAGTAAATCATGTGCAGTAGAAGAAAGAACCGTATTGATGAATATTTTTACAGTAAGACCATTAGAACATATATATTATAAAGAACAATAGAAATCTAAGTAACTAATGGTATTTATGGTATTATTTTGTGTTTGTTTTGGGTACGGGGAAATTTTATTTAGTTTTGTATTGAAAATCATAATATCTCCCACAACAGCAAAGAGAATACAAATACCACAATGTCCATAATTTTGATAGAATTGCTCAACTGCCATCGTTACTCACCATTCTGCTGTGCCCATACGTATCATTCCGGTTCATTTTTGTGCGATTGATTTTCAATCCGTCTTGTCACGGCTAATCCTCCAAACCATTTGTGCTGATAATCTCAGTTCTAATTTGATGATTATACGAATATGTATCTGTTTGTATACCTATATAAGTTTATTCTTGTGCCCTACAATTTTGCAGCCTTCTATTAGAGCCCTAATTTTAGTTCGCGAGACAAGTGCAGTGATCGAATTTCCAGGAAGGTGTTGGCGGGTATTATTTTCCTGGAAATCTGGTAAGTAGGTAAGGATAGCAAGTACCCATTAATGGCTCTGTTATACCCTAGACTTTGAGTATTTGTCTTTTCTATCCGATTTGTGTATCGTTGCATCATTTAGGACTTGCTACTAACATGTGTGTAGAGCATTCATAAGCAAGATAACCGTAGAAGTTTTAAGGGAAAAGTGGATGGCTTTTTACTTCTGATTTGTTAATGTGCTCCTTTTAACCTCTTTAACACCAACTAGGTCATTGTCATCCCTTTTTGATTTGAGGGCGAATTGTCTTTTCGCCCATTGTAATTTAGTACCGCTACTTAACAAAAAAGAATTAATTTAACTTATAGAACATATTGATCGTAAAAGTTTATAATTATAATTTGATAATTTTGATTTTCAATAAAGTTTTATGAAATTGAAATTTGGTTCATGTTGATCCATTGCAATACCTAAACTCAAAGCAACTTTCATGATTCGTGCGAGCATTTTTGTTGAGTTGCATGTGTTACTATTATCTGCTTTGAGGTTTTTTTTTTAACTTAAATTGATGTTTTTCCTCAGCATAAACATTTTGGAAACACAGAGAAGCCTTATTTTTTTATGCTCCCCGACAAAGAATAATTGATCCCAGGGTATCAAGAACCCACTCATGCACAGTGCACGTAGATCGCAAAAACAATCTCATTAGTTGCAAGCTCCATGCCTATATATCAATGTTATGCCAGTAGCGATCGAGATTTGTTTATAGGATAATTATAAAGCTTGAAAGTCAAGCAGGTTTAAGTTGATATCATTTTGCGGCCTTTGAAATCATTTTTCACATAGACAATGCAACTTTTCATAGCCACGCTCATAATATATTTCAGCATGCCTTTTCTCTACACTTGCCTGTTACAAAACTTGGCTCATTAAACTCAATCATAATTTTGGCCACGTCTATTCTCCGCTTATTTTGTCTTCCTTCTTTATTGTGAGGCTTCACAAATCTTGTCTGGCCGTGTGTTCGGAATGTCAATAGGGATGACTACGGGCTTTCTTTTTGATTTATATTGTTCTAGTTCCCACCAATTCTCTGTCTCACTCTACAGGTGTGGTAGGTAATTATTGTGTTTAATCTCAGCACCTTTTGCCAATGCGTGAAAAATTGTATTTTCCTTTATATTCTTTCCTTGTCCACCACTATAACACGCATTTAATTGCGCTCATATTATTGCATTTTCAACCCCATTAAAATTAAGGGGTCTGCTGCGGTTTACTGTTATTTTGGTACGTTAAAATTTTAAATTTAATACCAGTGACAAAAAATTCAGAAAACTATATCAAAAAAGGTGGTCATCTAATGAAAACATATTTCAGTTTGAAATGTTTTAGATTTAACTTGATTTATGAATCCTTCTGTTGCGCGCATAATGTTTCTGGTCGCTTCATATTCAGGAAAAGATGTACTTAACCACTATTAGCTTCTACAAGATATGACTTCCCCCACCCCTTTAGTTTCTGCCAAGAATGAAAACAGTAAGAATTGGAATTTCTGGAACCTTCTTTCATAGATGGTAAAATAACATCACTGTAAGTCCAGCATATTGATATTTAAGTAACAACTCTTCACCAGTTCACCTCAAACTAGGGACCATTATGGTACAACCCTGTTCATTTGTAAGATGTGGTTGCTTATGTCTTCCATGTTAAAAATCAACCAGAAATTTACATAGCTCACGATAAAAAATTCTTAGCTGATAGTAGCTACTTATGACATATACACCTCTTCTTGATGTATCATTAAAGCAGTGCCAGAACTATACAAGTCTATTATATTCTTCATCTACTGCTCTTTAAAAGTAAGAAGTGTTGCCCAATTGTTGAAAAAAATAAGTGTAGCATCTAATATTGGTAAGTTGTAACTGAATTAGGAGAGCTTATGTAGTCGTGATGTCTATGTATTTAAAGATTACCAGCAATTGAGTCCTCAATTGACTCATTGGCTGCTGTGGTCTTTGAGTAGTGCCCATGGATAACATAATAAGTGGAACACGTACTATTTAATTCAAAACGACAACATTTATTGTATGTAATCTAGATACTCATGATCTTATTATCTGGTCATTGCAGAAATAAGGGCTGGGGAAGCAATCATTCAGGTATAGTTAGTGGAGAATTCTAAAGATGGTAGTAGTTCTACTTTTTGTTTGAAAATTAAGGTACGTTGCATGATTGGATAGTTGATATAGATCAGAGTGCCCATACAACAACCCAATGCAATGTAACATATATGTATTAAGGGTGTAGCACGTTAATGTAATGCTGAAAAGCCCTTTTGCATTTTCGTGAAGTGGACATTGCTGAAAGAGGAATATGGTAGGAAAAATGCTAGAGGTACCAAATTAGGCACCAAAAATTGTTACCAAATGACTTGTCATTATTGTGATTGGTTATCATTATAATGGGCCCGCCAAGGCCAACCAATTAAAACATCCTAATATGCCAAATATTTAATGCCATGTCATTTGGTGGCAAATTTTGGTACCCAATT
This sequence comes from Kitagawia praeruptora, assembly GCA_037693485.1. NCBI lineage: Eukaryota > Viridiplantae > Streptophyta > Magnoliopsida > Apiales > Apiaceae > Kitagawia > Kitagawia praeruptora. The sequence goes on along the minus strand of CM075348.1, from coordinate 1,375,164 downwards.
TGGTACCTCTAGCACTACTCATATGGTAGTGCATTATAAGCAAATTGTGACAACCCGGGTCAAATCCCGAGCCTTTTTCGAAAATCGGGTCGAGTCCCGATTCCGAATCGGAAATAAGCCAAAGTAAACTGGCCCAAATGCAGCCAACTTGGGTAGTCCACAAGCCCACCACAGGCCCCCAAAAGATCATGATTTGTTGGTGCAATTAGTAGTAGTGCTTTGCCTTATAAACTGAACTAAAGTCCCAAATCTCCTCGATGTGGGACTGGGGTGTTACAAACTCCCCCACTTAATCTCCTGACGTCCTCGTCAGGCCTGAACGGATATCTCATAGGTTCAAGATCGTTCCTCCCTAGCCATTGTGGGATAATACCGGCTAGCTTCGTGTCCCCACCTCCGGCAACTTGACGAATCAAGCTTTCGAGAGTCGGCTCTGATACCATATGTGACAACCCGGGTCAAATCCCGAGCCTTTTTCGAAAATCGGGTCGAGTCCCGATTCCGAATCGGAAATAAGCCAAAGTAAACTGGCCCAAATGCAGCCAACTTGGGTAGTCCACAAGCCCACCACAGGCCCCCAAAAAATCATGATTTGTTGGTGCAATTAGTAGTAGTGCTTTGCCTTATAAACTGAACTAAAGTCCCAAATCTCCTCGATGTGGGACTGGGGTGTTACACAAATGAAACACTGTTAAATTAGAGCATGATGTTATAAGAAGTAACATCAGAATTTTAACAACTAAATACCAATGTAAAGGTGGAACTGTAGCTTCAGGTATCATAGAGAGCCACGACACATATTCATATACATCAGCATCGTCAAGAATAATGTCATAGTACATGAACAAGTGTGACTCTTATATCCCATATTTTTGAAGTTGCATAATTTCAAAACAACTTAATTGCACTTGTGTAACAGTGGTTACCATGTTACTGAGGCTTTGCGAGTTCACATGGAAGTTTAGAGGCGGCTGCATGACCAACTAGAGGTTAGTTTTTATGTTTGTCATTTTAAACGGGAGCACTTCCGATTTTATGCATAAAACACATGCCCTCCAACCTATCTCATTCGTGATGATGGTCAATTTACAGTTATTAAGTAAACATTGTTGATGATTGGGAATATACAATTAATAAGAGAAAAGTGTTGATTCTAATGTGATTGTTCTAATGTGTCCATTTAAATTGAGTTTTATTAAAAAGAATGAGTGATGATAGTACCCATCAATAAAATTGGATGCATTTGAAAGTGGGTGGTTGATATATGAGTTAGTTTAAAATAATGGTGAGATATAAATGTTTGTTAAGTGAGTCATGTATTAAATGGACAGATCAGTTGGGTATATCACGTAAAAGGAAAATTGTTGGAAAGTCCCTAATAAAACCTCCAAATATAATTTCGAGCCATTGATTTTTTTTTCACCAATGGGTAAGACAGTATATTTAGAAAATTAATGAACATGCAAGTTGTATTTTGCAACAATCTAAAACTCCCCGAAATCCAACTTTTAATTATATAGATATTTAATAAGTATCATTTGAATTATGAGAAAATGACCAAAATACACCACTTTTGTGGTCTCCCTGCCCAAAATACCCGTATGCGGGACTGTCCGCCCAAATTACCCACAGCATACGCATCTTGTTCATGCGCATACTGGGATACGCATTTTCATGATGCGCATTGTGGGTTACGCATTCTACAGATGCGTATTGACGTCATCTGACGTCATTCTTTGACTTTCTCTTCTCTCTCGCTCTCGAAGGTTCCCGTCGGTGACTCATCTCTCTCTCGTCTCTCTCTCGTTTCTCTCTCGTTTCTCATCGACCACCCTCCCCGAGTATATCAAAACGATCGCCGCATCCTCCTCTCCATTTCCCCTAATCTATTTATATCGATCTGGCCCCGCAGGGGCGTGTAAAATCGATTTAGAAAATGGATCGAACATTAAAATTGAATTTAGGTTTTGTTTGGGGCTTTCAAATTCCGACAAAAGAAATTAAAAATCGTTGGTATAGGATTGTAGAGAATTTCATTCCGAGTCGATTGATGTATAATATGTTAACGGAAAATGGCTCTATGGTTGTGAACGAAGCTGGACGGATTTCACTTAAAATTTCGCTCAGATTTCGTCTCTCTCTCTCTTTCGTCTGTGAAGACGATGAACAGTGTCGGTTGCGCATTCCCAAGATGCGCAACAGCTGTTACGCATTTTCAAGATGCGTATCTTGAATACGCATGTGACAATCGACTTCAGCTTTGTGAAGACCACGCATGTCTTACATGCGTGTACTGTATACGCATGTCGGACATGCGTGGTCCTTGGGTAAAAAAGGCGGACTGTAGCGCCTGTAGTTATTTTGGGCAGATTGATTTAATTTGTGGGTATTTTTGTTTTTCACCCCATAATTATATTTTATATTTCTATATCATACTAATTATCTTATTGTACTTTATTCACATTAGATTAATTAAATATTAATACATAATTATAGTATTAAAATTTGATTTAATATAAGTAATGTAATTGCATGTAATTTATACTAGATTAACTCCCGGGTAGATGCCCGATCATTTTATATTTATTATTTTATTTAAAATTAATATAAAATTTAATAAACATTTTAATAGACCTATAAAAGATGTATGCCAATTAGATATAGAACATAACAAATAGAATTTGTTATATATATATATTATTATAATGTTTTTTTATTTTAATTTATAAGCTACAAATATTTATTTTACAAAATAATTTTATTTTGATTTAATATAATTAGTATAACAAAATTTTTTTAAAAAAATAATATATATTCTTTAATTATAAAAAAAATAAAATAGATTGATAAGTATTTTTTGTTAAATAATACTCCCTCCATCTCATAATATGTTTGCTGTTTGTAAAAACACGTTTGCCAACACACACTTTCAAACGTTAATATCTTGAATTTTGTATTAGTACTAAATATAAAAACTTCACTGTATTAAAGTACTCATAAATACGAATCCAACAAGATCACTCATAACTATATTTTATCTTATAAATTATGCGTAAATTAGTAGTCAATTGCCTAAAATGAATAGTGTAAAAAGTCAAAACAAGAAAGATAAAATGAGACAGAGGGAGTATTGATAAGAAATTGAGAAATGTTATGAAGTAATTAGTGGAAACAGAGAAATGGAAATGAGAAAAATTAGTGGAGAGAAAGTGTAAAAATATTTCATTAGTGATTGAAAGACGATGTGGCATATGAATAATAACTTTAAAAGGAAACTATAAAACAATACATTTAAAGTAGAGCCGGCAATTTCGTACACGACACGAAACGACACGAAAATTACAGGTTTGGGTTGACCTTTTTGGTACACGAACACGAAAGTACACGAACACGAAATTACACGGATGAATTTAGTGTCGGTTTTGGGTTTACCCTTGGGTACACGACACGAAACAAAAATACACGAAATAAATAAATATTTAAATAAATATTTTAAATTATATAAATATATATTATAAATAAATATTACATATTTAACTTTTTTACAAAATAAATATAAAATACACGGAAAGTACACGAAAAGTACACGAAAGTACACAAAAAGTACACGAAAGTACAAGGTTTTTTGTTTCGTTTTGGGTAAAATGGCTAATACATCACCAAGTTGACCCAAAACTTGCAACTGGGTCACCAAGTTAAAAAAACTTTCAGTCAACTCATGAAGTACTTAAAAACTTGCAAATTGGTCATTGCCGTCAATTCCGTTAAAAACCCTAACGGAAGTATTAACTTGGTAGAACGAAACTTGCAAGTAGGTCACTGAACTTGATAACAATTTTCAATTAGGTAACTAACCAAAATTAATTTTAACTAATTAAATTTTAAAAAAAATTTCGAATGATTTTTCTTGAATAAAATTTTAAATTATGCATGCCAATTCAATACTTATGCTTATGAATAAATACAAGTGAACGAAAAGATAATGATAATGATATACGTATGCCAATTAAAATGTTTACATTTTTTCCAAAAAAATACACTTTAATTAAATGTAATTTGTATATACCGCTTTAACTAATTGAAATTTTTGAAATTTTCGAATTTTTTTGAAATTTTGAATTTAAAGTTGATAAATTTTTGAAATTTTCGAAATTTTTGAAATTTTGAATTTAAAGTTGATAAATTTTTAAGATATGCGTATAAATTTGCACGAATTAAAAAATTTAAATTTTTTTTACAATTTTTTTCTGAAAATATCATATAATTTTAATTTCAGAATTTTATACTTAAATTCATATAATTTTTTTGATTTTTTTTAACGTTCAGTGACCTAATTGAAAGTTTATTTTTCAGTCAGTGACCTAACTGAAAATGTGTTGTCTTTTAACGGAAACCGTTAAAAGTCAACATAATTTAACGGTTGTGCAAATTTCTTTCAACTTAGTACTGTGATTGCAAGCTAATTGTAACTTTATGATGCGATTGAAAGTTTTTTTAACTTGGTGACCCAGTTGCAAGTTTTAGGTCAACTTGGTGATGTATTAGCCATTTTACCCATTTCGTTTTCGTGTAAATGGAAAGTACACAAAATATTTCTTGTACTTTTCGTTTTGTTTCGTGTTTACACGAAATATTTCATTTTGTGTTCGTTTTAAAATTTGACTACACTAATTAATTTTGTTTCGTGTTCGTTTTGGCCTCTTGGTACACGAAACACGAAAGTACACGACACGAAGTACACGAAACGAATTGCCAGCTCTAATTTAAAGGGAAAGTTTGACATGTGTCCAGGACTCCAAGTGGTAGGAGAGAAGCTGGTCTTTTCTGTTAGTATAAGATAAGATATATACATATATAAAATATATTTTTATAAATTAATAAAATTAATGTTAAAAATATGTTTCTAGAATGGTGAAATTTACATCTAATAATGTGATGTTTAATCCTAATTTTTTGTTAATTTCATGTTAGATTACATATTTCAAAAAAAAAAACTTTCAATCTAAATGAAATTAATGTTAGATTCTATGGTGTTTCTTTATTGGTATCACCACTTTTTCCAACAAAGATGCCATCTTTGACAAGTCCATACCGCATTGTAGATATAGATACCTGAAATGGAACACATATTCATGCAAATGGCATAAAGAACTGCTTCGAATTATGGGTGTAATATGTCATAGTTATATAATAACTTAGATATAATTAGTGACTGCTTAGGCGCAAAGGATCATTTGGTGGCTGCCAGATGTAAATACCACCTAGCAGTAGGGCTGTATGCCAACCTCTAAAGGAAGTTAAAAACTACTCCCTCTGGGAGTACTCACTGGGTTTGGGCACGGAAAAAAAGAAAATGTATGAAAAATGAGTAAAATTAGATGAAAAGTGGATAAAGTGGGGGTACCTATCAATATTTAATAATAGGTTTGAAGTAGTGGAGGAAAGTAGTGGGTGTAATAGTGTTTTATATTATATATTTCAGATAGTGGAGAAAAGTTAGTGGGTGTAATCGTGTTTTTTATTATTAAAACTTTGCTATATTTGGAATGGGTAGAAATGATGGGACACCCCAAAATAGTAAGTGGGTAGAAATGAATGGAATAAAGGGAGTATATAGGTAGCCCCCTGACAAGATCTACTAGAGAGTGGTATCAATGCATGGATTACATGGTATGTAACTCCAATCATAGGTGAACTGAACAGTTTAATGCTATAGATTTACAATAAGAATCTGTTTGGGCTGGCTGGACTTTCTAGACCTACTATGATGGTACTAGACTGGAGGCAGTCATTGTTGGCTAACTTCAAACAATCATAATATCCAATTAAGATATACAGTAGTATTTTCCTGGAAGTAGTATTGTTCTTTATTCTCGATATCTTACTATATTGTCTTTTGAGGTTTGCGAACTAAAATGTGATTAGGTTGAATCTCTTGCTGAATATTCTGCTCGATTTTCTTTCGTGACATGTTGTTATTTATATAGAGGATAAAGTTAAGGGATACTTGCATTTGATTGCAACTTTCACATTAATATACTGAAATAGTTTAAAACTTTAACATTTTTGTGTGCGAACTTACATTTTGGCAACCAACAACATACTGTATTCTGATTATAGGACAAGTTAATGGACATCATCACATTAGGAAGGTATGGGTTCCACATATTTTTCTCAGTCTTCTAGATACAACCATGCAATGAAGTCGCAAAAGTTCGTGACAAGGATGAACATGGTCTTGATGGAGCATATATGATGTAATTTTTGACCATCTTTTAGGCTAATTGCTGGTTTTTGAACATGTTTACATTCTCTACCCATCTACACTTAAGAAAGTGATCCATAATAGATATATTAGATCATTAAACGATAAAAATAATCATTTTGTTTTTGTTTACTTGAATTGAAATAAGACTATGTTCACTCTTCTGATTTTAATGATTATAATGCAGAGACCCGAACGATATTATACATATGTTTGGAGGAAATAAATAAATCGAATCTGGAAACATCTGTGAATTGGGAGCCTGTGTTAAATTATGCATGGCAAAGGGTCATGACTTTAAAGCCATCCTGCATATTGACAGCTACAAGTTTGCTACTATAAAGAACAATGAGTATTTTTACTTTCTTTTAATTGGTTAAAGGCTTCATTTGTGTTGTCTTTACTCATATGCTTTGAAATAAGGTTACCTATTGTGTTGGTCTACTATCCTGAATCTATTTTGAATAATCTATCTATCACGTAGGTTTCAAATAATAGTCTACTTATCAGCTACTATTTTGGTGCATCATGCAGCACAACTACTATTGAGAAGGTAAACAGCCGAGCATGTGGAAACCAATAGACAATCAAAGTCATCCCTGATTACAAATACTTTTCAAGTCGCTAATTGAGCAGGTAAAGATCATTTGGTAGCCATGCTGCAGCACAATTTTCACTCAACAAATTAATCACTTCTTCATATTGACACAAGGAGATATTGCTTCATAATTAGTTGAGTGCTCCCAAAGATCTACCCAAGCACCTTGTAACAACTTAAGCAACAATTATGCCAAGCAAATTTTTCATGCAAAAGAACGAAATGTATGTATGCCAAAGTCAAGGCCCCTGCTTTCACTTCATTTGTTTTTGTAGAAGAGTTTACATTCTATTTATAGCATCAATAGCTCTGGCCTAATAAGTCGGGGATGTTCCAGTTTTTGACCAAAATTCTAATGAAGATTAAATGAAGTATATGGCGAAAATGAGCACACAAAAAGGTCTTGGATTCAAAAATAAGTCTAATGCAGATTCTTCGTGATTCATGGTAGAGGATAGAAGAAATACTGACAGAGTGGAATGAAAAAAAAAATGCAACTAAAGAAAAACAAGATATCCTTTTGGTAATGTAATATGCTCCAGATCAGAAGGTGAAGCACATACGCATAGGCCTTTGTTCTCAGTTGTTATTATCTCACAACAATAAACATATCGTGCCTAAACATTCACTCGTGAATGCGTGCTTCCACTAACATTTTATTTGTTTCGTACACTCCAATTTATTGATTAGGAATTCATACATTTCATACAATCATAAATCTCAAATCCTAACCATTATGCATTTCTGTACATTTCTAGAAAGTGACCCGGAGGCACGGGCTATTATGCTAGTATTTAATAATCAAACAAATGGATAAGATTTGATTAATCTCTTTGTCAATGTCACTTTTTTTTGGGTTGTCTTTGGGATAGCTTATAAGTTTTCTAAAAAAAAATATATTGTAAATATATACTTTTTCTACAAATTAGCAATATCAAATTTTATTAAATACATATCTATACTATAATATTATAAGCGAAACTAGCATTTTACCCATTTTACGCATCAAAGACACAATTCTAAAAAATATTAAATAATTACCAAAAGTATATATAAGTATCAAAAAATAAAATTTTTACATTCAATTATTTAGATTGTAATGTTGTCTCTACTATTTCATCAATTTTTTATCTACTAATTTATTTTGTTAAATTATGATGTATTAAAATATTTAATATCTATAATATATTATTTAAGAAATAAAGTAATATAAAAGAATTACATACACAAACTTCGATCCGATCCAGATTTTTTTTGGGTTTGGACTGGACATGACGAAAAATCATTTTTTTATTTGAAGGACAGAGACCGGACCGCTTATATACGATCTGGTTCGGGTCTTGGACTGATAGACTCAGTCAAGTCTTATTTACCTATCTAGATCGAAATGTTGTGTAAGTGTAACCCTAACTACACTACACATAAATTACTTCTAGCAACTTGGTTTCTTGTTCAGTTTTTACTTTGTTAATTTCATAAAAAAGTCTCGTTGGAATTCAAAAAAAGTCTCAAAAGCATCAAAAGCTTGTTTGTAGACCCAGGACAAATGAATATTTACATTTAAAGTCAACTAAAATGGAAATTTCATCGTATTGAAGTAGCTCGTTGCTAGTGACCTTAACACACTATTAACCGAGCAATCTTGTTATATATAGATGTAACTTCCTGATTCAATGTATCTGTAAAACCGTAAAGATCTTATAAGACATACATATAGTTAGTTAATTTTCTATCATAATATGTCAGATGTCAACATATTTGTTATGTCACTAATAGAGACTATAATAATATATTTCAATTAAATAAGAAAGTTATAAATATTATTCATTAATTTTCAAATTATTTCTAAGAAAAAATTGCGCTTGATCATAAAGGTCAGAAAAATGTTACAAATACTATTAACGATACAGATCAAACAACCATACTTATCATATATTTTCTTACTTTTTCAAATGCGAATGAGGCAACAAAAATTTGTAGCCATACACCATAAAGTACTTTATTTAGAGTACATATCCCATTAATAACATGTCGTTGTTTGCCTTGCGTATGTTCTGGTGACCTGCCAATAAAGTAAAGTGAAAAATTTATTTTCCAAAAAATTAAAAATAAAATTCACCTTATACTATCGGATTGGCAATAACAATTATTAACTATGACATGAAATTCATTCATATTTATGATCCACCAATAATTATGTAAATTCATAAAATATAAGAAAAGACTAAAATTGAACATCTTTTAAGGGAGTACGTAGTGGTAAAGTTTATTCTCTTAGCAGGTTATATAATTTCGTGACTTGAGCTTATAGAGTACCTACGTTAAAGTTGATTACCAAAGTACAAAAATAATTTTGGAGAATACAGATAGGTGGTTTTTATAAGTAGTCTAACCATAAAAAAAATTGTGGCATAATATGTATTCGACACACGAACAAATATATTAATATAAGTGCTATTAAGTTAAGAAAAGTTAAATACTTTAGTTTGGAACATGCATGTGTGTGTGAATAAGTGTGTAGGTATTTTTCTTAGTAAAAAAATCAAAAGTAGATACATAAAGTGATTAACTCTTACAAAAACAATAGCATCGTTCATAAACATTAAGTTTTATCAATCTAATAATTTAAATTGCCAAATAAAAATATTTCGTAGATATACAACTGCCTTGTAAAAGATGGAAGTGAAAAAGGTTAGAAGCGGAGAAAAATATGTGACATAAAAAATTTAAAAATTTAAAAATTTTAGATATTAAATTAATTAAATATAGTTTTGAAACTAATATTTTATTTACACATGTATCACATCAAATTTATATATATTTAACTAATTGTACATCTAATTTAATATTACATCTATTGCGAACTTACTAAATAATTGTCTTTACATTCCTGGATTTCATTTAATTAATGGTAAACCATAAATTAAATTAAGGACAAATATTTAAATGCTAATAATGAAAAAAAATGGTTGGTTCTTATTTTGAAAGATAATTATATAACGTTTATTTAACTATTAGTAAATCTAATTTAATATTAATTTTAATGTGGACTTACTAATTAATTGACTTTACACTCTTGGATTTTTTTACTAATAGGAAATTACAAAACAAATTTAAGGACAAATAATCAAAATGATAATTATAGAAAAATGAATGAGTTTGATTTTGCTTCTCAAAATCTGGATCCTTCTTCAAATCAGCTAGAGACACTTCTACCAAACGAAAAGATTCTGCTTGAGAATAGAAATCCGTTAGCATTTCAGGTTCTTTCCCATGCAAATCCTTCCAGAAATCAGAACCCTTTTTAACTCCAGCTATCAAAAAGTTCTTTATAGTCTCCTCAGATGCTTTTCTAACCTTTGGAACCTCTGCATTAAACCTCTTGAAATATTCTGTCAACGTCTCGTTAGGTCTCTGTTTGATGTTGGCTAAGGTATTGGTAGGTGGTGCAAATGCGACAGATGCCCTAAACTGGGTAACAAAGATCTTTCCCATGCTTTCCCAGGAACCAATTGAATCAGCAGGTAACTTCTTAAACCATTGATGAGCTCCACCCTGTAGAGTTGCAGCCAATAACCTACACCTACTGGCCTCCTTTACTTGATAAACATCCATCTCTGTGTCGAAACGACTTAAGTACTCAATAGGGTCGATGGTTCCATCAAACTTCAACTCATTCGAAGGTCTATAGGATCTAGGTAAAACTGACTTTCGAACCTTCTTGGTAAAGGGAGAAGCAGTTATGGGTCTAGCAGCAAGATTCTTCTAATCCCCGAGTTGAGCCAGTATTTTCTTAATGTCTTCAGCAGTTACCTCCCCAATAGCTTCCGCCTTTGCCTGTTTACTCGCTCCTTGATCATCCTGTGACTCTGCAGTACTAGATTCCTTACTGGTTTCTTCCGAGACTGTCTCATCATCCTAATTATCTCCACAGATAGCTCCTTATCCTTCTTTTTCTGCGAGGAACCTCCTGTTTTACTTTTCTTCTTTCCCTTGGACTCAGCACGAACCTAGGATTGCACCTTCTTGGTAGGAGTTTTATTCTTCTCTGGATTCTTTGGCTCTTCTTCATCATCATCCTGTTTTGGGTCTCCATCCTTCTTTTCAGATACACTTTCAGGTTCAAGTTCTTTTTCTTCAAAGTCCAACTATTTTAGAGTAACCTTCGATTGTCTCCCCTTCTTGGCCTTTTTTTCTTTTTGCTTGAAGCTTGTTCCAGGGTTGACAATCGTTCTCCAAAAGTCTTCAAAACCTCCAGCACGTCTGCTGAAGTAACCTTCTTTCCCTGATGAGTACGTTCATCACCATCATGAGTTTTCTCCACAGAACGAGTTGCTTCGCTATCCGAATCGCCTGCCATCTTTCCACTCTTAAGATGTTAACTCCCCTCCTTCTAGCACCAATGTTGATGAGTGGATTTTGTAACAACTTTTGTGAGGTTCTCGATGAGTTGTAAGGCTAACGATCAACTGTTCAATAGAGGATTTGGGTTGTGTTTTGTGGGGGTGAGCTGAGCTCGAGGGTGTCTCCAATAATCCCATATGCCTTTAGAGAAAATTAAAGAGCTGAATTCGTCTTACCCTCAAGGATCCTACGTATCCTTTATATAAGAATCAAGCTCACGTAGTTCTAATACGAATCTGACTCTGCTGGAATAGCTGTATTCGATTGCCTAGTTCGTGTTGGACTCAGGTTCCTTTAGAGCCTTTCACGAACTAGTTGATGAAATAGAGTAGAACTCGAGTTCGTACCCCATTATAATTCTCTCGTATATCAGAGATATTCTAGGATCATCTGCGCCCTAGAATTATACTCCAATAATAATTCGTTTATCTGTTCTAGATAGCTTCTAGAACGTTTTGTCGGTTACTCTTAGGAACCTGGTGCTCAAGAACCTATATCTTAGTATCCTGTTTCTCAGGAATCTCCTTATTTCGGGACATACTGCTCAGGAACCTCTTTCTAGGTACCTGTACCTGCACAAATAACAAACATGTTAGGCTGGATAACTCATCTAATATTTTTGCATGTTCTTACCTCTTTTCATGGTTGTTGACATACTACTTCGAACTCCTCTACTAGGAAGAACCTGGTCTTTCAACAATCTGCTCAGCTTCCTGACCTTCGGGAACCTCTTAATATTCCTAATTTCTTAGTCATTTCTCTATCTGATCTTCACATATTGCACTGGATCTATCTTCTTATTCATATGGATTGAACCCTAAAGCCTAGTGGGCCTAAATTCAGCCCATGGTGATTTTGGGCACAACACATACATACATACATGTACACAAATCTACACACATATTAACAATTACTTACTTTATATGAAGAAATGATGAAATTGATGATGATTTACTTCCGATTCCGGTGGATTTGCTGATACTCCTATGGTTTTGATGATCACATTCAGCAAGCTATTTGCTTGTAGTTTGATATAAAACATTGTGTTATGGTTGTACTAACTTGGTTTTGCAGGGTACATTAAGTCTACTAATTGTTTAAAGAGAATATATATACGGCAAGATATTTGGTGTTACAACAGGGACAGTTTGGCAAGCCATTTGCACTGACAGACACAAACAGCAAGCCATTTGCAAACTGCCAGAAATCCTGAAGATAAATAGCAAGACAAATCCTCATGGATGTAATTCAGGAAATATATTGTGAGGACTCTTTATTATATAATACGTACACAATATATTCTAGAGCTCAAATCTTTTCAAATATTTTTCTTTAAATTATTTTATAAAACTTATAGGAGTTTCCTTATTTAAAAGATTTCTTTCTACAAAATCTCCTATACACGTTTTATATCTATACAAATCAGAAGGGTTATGTTTTCATCGATTTCTTTCTTCCAAACCCTCTGTCTAACGTTCACAAGAACGTTTGTAAAATCTCTAACCAATTGAACGTTGGAAATTGATTTCAAATCGTTCGAATAATTGGTGATTGATTTTCTGAACGTTGGTGTGAAGCTTTATAAACCTGAGTCTTGTGTTCATTCGTTGCTAAGAGAATTCAGAGAAAATATTCAAGCACACAAGATTACAAACAACTCAGTTTTTCATTGCTATATTCTTTTGATTCTCTCGAGCTCTTAATATATATATACGTGCTATATCCTAGAGAGTTCATAGTTTGAGTTGTATTCATCTATTGATTGTATTGTTCGATTTGTAAGGTTTAGTTGTTGGACAAGTTGGCTTGGGAACTAGGGTTTGGTGATCGTTGCTAGAGAAGTATACTTTGGAAGTATAGCTTAGAGAGCAAGTTCAGAAACAGGAGTTCAGCACGCCATTTGTCAACAGCTGGGTATTAAGGGAGATATATTATTGTATCTTGTAATTGGTTTTATTTCAGTGATCAATAATATATTCTCTTACCAAGTTGGTAAGGGACCAGGACGTAGACCATAGGGGTTAGGGGTCGAACCTGGCTAAAAGTCTTTGTGTTCTTTATTTTCTGCTCTTTACTTACTGTTTGCATTTAGCTTACTATTTATGCACTTTACTGTACTTATTATCTGTGCATTCAGCATACCATTTGTCTCTGCATAAAACGAAATCAGTAAGCTGTTTCTGGTAATTTTTAAAATCAGACTTAGTTAAATATAGTTAGCCATTTACACCTATTCACCCCCCTCTAGGTGTGCATTTTCATTTGGTATCAGAGCTTTGGTATACTAACAATTCTGTAACAGGAAAGTATTCGATCATAATGGCAGAAAACTATCCCGAAGGAAAATCTGATTTTAGGCCTCCACTTCTTCATGGCACACACAACTACCACTGGTGGAAAAGCAGCATGGAAACTCACTTATCCAGAGATCCATTAGTTCTGAGAGTTGTGCAAAAAGGTCCATATGTCTTTCTTGATAAGGATGGCAAGCCAAAGGATGTTGATGATCTCACTCCGGATGAATTAATCAAACTTGGCTACAATAGAAAGGCAAGGAGTTCTCTTATGAATGGTTTGAACCAGGCTGAATATGATAAAGTATCTTCACTCAAATCAGCAAAAGAAATATGGGATGCTTTGGAGACTTATCATGAAGGTTCGAAATCTCTAAAGAAGGTGAAACTTAGCAAGCTAATGAATGACTTTGGAAACTTCAAGCTTAATGAAGGTGAAACTATCAAGGATAGTCAAGCACGATTTCAAGTTACTATTAACTCACTGAAGAGGCTTGGAAAATCTATACCACAAGATGAAATCAATATGAAGGTCTTAAGTGCAGTACCATTTATTTACGAAGCCAAAGTTACTGCCTTGGAATCCTCACCACTTATTGATACTATGGATCACTTGGCTGTATTTGCTGAGCTAGAGCAATTTGAAAGCAAAATAAATGGAAATCAGGTGAGAAGTTCAAGTGTTAAAGCTCCAACAGAAAAGATGAAGAATATGGCTCTCCATTCTAGAAACAGCAAGCCAATTGACTCTAATGGTGAATCTGATTCAGATGAGGAACTTGCACTTATTTCAAAGAAGATCAAGAGGCTGATAGAAAAGAAGAATATGATGAAAAGGGAAAGAGGTGGCTACTACAACAACAAGAAAGGCTCAAAAGACTCTAAGGAGGAAACTTGTTTCGAATGTGGCAAGCCAGGTCATTATAAAAGGAACTGCTACAAACTGAAGTCAAAACAGCCTACTGTTTTCAAGGATAAGAAGAAATCAAAGGCTCTACTGACTTGGAGTGATGATGATTCAGATTCCAGTGATGACTCAAGTGAAGAAATGGTGAACTTAGCACTTGTTGGAATTGAAGATGAATCTACTCAAGGAAATTCAGAAGGAGTGTATGCTGAAACTGATTCTGAAGAGGATTCTAGTGAGGTAAACTCTTCTAATGATTACATTTCTGCAGATGATACATTTTTAGATTCACTAACCATGCAGGAACAAAATAGTGTTACAATTGAAGAACACATGGCACTAAAGGCTGAAATCAGCAAGCTGACTGATAAGAATGCCTATTTATCCAAAATGGTAAAAGATCTGTTGCCAAAAATGGAAGAATGGGATTCAACTTCATTCAGTAAAGCTACAGAGATCAAGGAACTAAATACTAAGAACAGACATTTAGAGGCTAATGTCAAGTTACTTGAAAAGAGAAACAAGACCTTGACTGAAGAAATCAAAGAGCTAAGGTCTGATGTCAAAACTAAAGCTAAAGCATTGGAATCATACAAAATGAAGGAATCTAGTCAAGCCGAATCCTCAAAAACTGCTGAAAAGAGAGTTCAGCAAGCTGAACTCATCAAACAGCAAGCTGAAGTGATCACCCTCCTAGAAATAGAAGTTAAAGATCTCAAGAAGGGCATGGAAACTTTTGTTCAAGGTGAAGACACTTTAAAAACAATGATGAAGAAGGCAAATGTACCTTTGGTCAGAGAAGGTGTTGGTCTAAACTTCAACAAGAAAGATAAGGTGCTCAAATATGATGGAAAAAATGGCATACCCTATGACTATGCTATGCCCTGGAAGACATGCAACAAATGTGGTACAAAAGGTCATCTGGAAAAACATTGTGTGGTTCAAGTAAATCATAAAGTGAAAACAGCTTATCAGAATGGACCAGTCAGGCGACAAACAGCTTACCAGAATGGACCAGACAGGAGATAGATAGCATACCAGAATGCAAATAGCAGGAGACAAACAGCTTACCAACAGAATGATAACAAGCAAAATCAGTCCCCAAAAGTGGTCCAAATGTGGATCAAGAAATCTGATTTAAATGCTTTATATATTCTTGCTACTAACCAACCTGGACCCAAACCTATATGGGTACCAAAACATTGAGGTATTTTTGTTTGTTTTGTAGATGTGCCTTGCTGCTAAGGTCAAGTCAAAGCAATGGATCTTGGACAGTGGATGCACAAGACATATGTGTGGAGACAAATCTCAGTTTATGAATCTCAAAATGAAAAAGGGTGGAAGAGTGACAATTGGGAATAGCAAAACTCTTCAAATCCTTGGTACCGGTTCTATTGGTAATAGTAATATTTCAATTGATAAAGTTCAATATGTCAAAGGTCTTTCTTATAATTTGCTGAGTGTTACTCAATTATTTGATGATGGACATCATGTTGAATTGGGCATTGATAAAGCTATTATTACTATTGGTACTAACAAAATCCTCCTAGTTGCTAGAAGGGAAGGAAATATATATGTATTAGACTTTGATATGCAGGAAACAGCGTGCTGTTTGGCTACAGTGGATAATGACCCATATATTTGGCATAGAAGATTGGGACATGCACACATGGATTTGCTCAGAAAGTTATCAAGCAAGAAACTAGTGAGAGGGCTGCCCAAGCTAAAGTATGTTAAAACAGAAGTCTGTTCAGCTTGCCAATTGGGAAAACAGCTTCGAAGTACTCACAAATCAAAGAAAATGATATCTACTTCTAAACCCTTAGAGCTTCTGCATTTGGACTTATTTGGTCCAGAAGCTCACAAGAGTATTGGAGGTAAACAATATGGTTTTGTGATTGTAGATGATTATTCTAGATTCGCATGGGTATTATTTCTTTGTACTAAAGATTGTGCTTTTGATGAGTTTAAGAAGCTAATCAAATTACTTGAGAACAAGTTGAATACAAGACTTGTAGGTATAAGGAGTGATAGAGGAGGTGAATTTCTCAATAAAGACTTCATTGCTTATTGTGAAAAAAGAGGAATTACACATGAATTTTCTGCACCAAGGACTCCACAACAAAATGGAGTGGTAGAAAGGAAGAATAGGTCACTACAAGAAATAGCAAGGACTCTTTTGCAAGAAAGCATGCTACCTAGAAGTTTTTGGGCAGAAGCAGTGAATACAGCGTGCTATTTGTTGAACAGAGTCATAATCAGGCCTATTTTGAACAAAACTCCGTATGAATTGTTGAGGAAAAAGAAGCCAAACATTAGTTACTTCAAAATCTTTGGCTCAAAGTATTTTGTGCTCAAGACAATTGATAATGATGGTAAATTCGATGTTAAATCTTATGAAGCTATTTTTCTTGGCTATTCTTTAACTAGTAGAGCTTATAGAGTTTATAACTAAAATAAACATATAGTTGAAGAATCTATTGATGTTACTTTTCAAGAACCTAACAATGATCTGCCAAGAGATGAGGAAGAATTTGCAGGTGAAACTGATAACATATAACCTCAATTTACTGGAAATCAGCAAGCCAACAATTCTGCTGAAACTGGAAGTCAGCAAGCCAACAACACTACTGAGAATGGAAAACAGCAAGCTGGAACTCCAAAACAGCAAGCTGAAGTGGTCAGAATCACTTCACATGAAGAAATTGCTCAACATTCTCTACCAAAGGCTACAAGGACAGTAAAGAATCATCCTCCAGAACTTGTTATTGGAAATATTTCAGATGGAATCACAACAAGGAGAGGAAAAGCAAACTTTTGGGCTTATGCTGCCTTTTTAGCTCAAGAAGAACCCAAAAATATCAAGGAAGCATTAGAAGATGAAAATTGGATCATGGCAATGCAAGAGGAACTCAACCAATTCGAGAGATGTGATGTTTGGGAACTTGTAAAACCACCAGAAGATGCCTCTATCATAGGAACCAAATGGGTGTTCAAGAACAAAGTGGATGAATTTGGAACAGTTACTCGAAATAAGGCAAGGCTCGTGGCTCAAGGTTATAATCAACAAGAAGGAATTGATTTTGAAGAAACATATGCACCTGTAGCTCGTTTAGAATCAATCAGAATGCTTCTTGCTTATGCATGCTACAAGAAATTCAAGTTATATTAAATGGACGTAAAAAGTGCATTCCTAAATGGCGTGCTGGATGAGGAAGTCTATGTCAAACAACCTCTTGGATTCGAACATGAGAAGTTTCATGACTATGTTTACAAGATCAAGAAGGCATTATATGGTTTAAGGCAGGCCCCTAGAGCGTGGTATGAGAGGCTTAGTAAGTTTCTACTCAAAAATGGATTCATTCGAGGTAATATCGATCCCACATTATTTACGAAGCAAAATGGTAAAGATATTCTTGTACAAATATATGTGGATGATATTGTATTTGGTGCTACTAATGAATCTATGTGTGAGTGGTTTTCTAAGTGCATGTACAATGAATTTGACATGAGCATGATGGGGGAACTCAATTATTTCTTGGGTCTCCAAATCAAGCAAACCATTGATGGTATTTATGTGCATCAATCAAAGTATACAAAGAATCTGCTCAAAAGATTTGGTTATGAAGATGTCAAAGCAAAAACAACTCCTATGACTCAAAATAGCAAGCTGTTTGCAGATGAGAATGGTAAGGAGGTGGATGTCAAAAGGTATAGAGGTATGATTGGAAGTTTATTATATTTAACTGCCTCAAGACCTGATATCATGTATAGTGTATGTGTTTGTGCTAGGTTTCAATCCAACCCTAAAGAGTCTTACTTAAATGCAGTTAAAAGGATTTTTAAATATTTAAGTGGTACTATCAATCTTGGTTTGTTCTATCCTATCACAAATACTTTTGATCTCGTGGGGTATAGTGATGCAGATTATGCAGGGTCTCAAACTGATAGAAAGAGTACAAGTGGTGTTTGTACATTTCTTGGACAAAGCTTGGTTTCATGGCAAAGCAAAAAGCAAGCTTCTGTTGCTCTATCAACGGCCGAAGGAGAATATTTAGCAGCTGGTAGCTGTTGCTCTCAAATTTTATGGATGATTCAAACTCTAAGGGATTTTAATATCAAGTGTGGCAAGATTCCAATATATTGTGACAACACGAGTGCTATCAATATCTCCAAGAATCCTGTGAATCACTCAAGAACAAAGCATATCGACGTTCGTCATCATTTCTTGAGAGATAATGCAGCTAAAGGGAAGATTGAGTTGATATTTGTCTCAACTGAAGTTCAACTAGCAGATATTTTCACAAAGCCATTGGCTGAAGAAAGATTTGCAGCCATACGAATGGAGCTTGGCATGTGTATTGTGTAGTTAGCAAGCTGACAAGCACAGAATGGGTAACGTTGGCTTACCATTTGTATCTGAACAGTTTATATGTCATTTCTCTGATTTGATTTTTTTAATTTTATTTCTCTATGCTTATTCCAGACCTGGACTAATATTCTTTTTGTTGAATTTTTGTTGGATTAAGGGGGAGAAATTTAGGAGAACCGTTTGGTCAAGATA
Organism: Kitagawia praeruptora; assembly: GCA_037693485.1. Lineage (NCBI taxonomy): Eukaryota > Viridiplantae > Streptophyta > Magnoliopsida > Apiales > Apiaceae > Kitagawia > Kitagawia praeruptora. Next base: position 1,356,132 of record CM075348.1, on the reverse strand, counting down.
TTCGATTTGGATATGATTGATTATGCTTGTTTATCTTGAATCTGTTTTATATCAAAATGTACTAATATGCAGGGATTTAGGGGGAGCTTTCTTATTCTCCTAAATAGTGTGTAATCATCAAAAAGGGGGAGATTGATACTCCTATGGTTTTGATGATTACATTCAGCAAGCTATTTTCTTGTAGTTTGATATAAAACATTGTGTTATGGTTGTACTAACTTGGTTTTGCAGGGTACATTAAGTCTACTAATTGTTTACAGAGAATATATATACAGCAAGCCATTTGGTGTTACAACAGAGATAGTTTGGCAAGCCATTTGCACTGACAAACACAAACAGTAAGCCATTTGCAAACTGCCAGAAATCCTGAAGATATATATCAAGACAAATCCTCATGGATGTAATTCAGGAAATATATTGTGAGGACTCTTTATTATATAATACGTACACAATATATTCTAAAGCTCAAATCTTTTCAAATATCTTTCTTTAAATTATTTTATAAAACTTATAGGAGTTTCCTTATTTAAAAGATTTCTTTCTACAAAATCTCCTATACGCGTTTTATATCTATACAAATCAGAAGGGTTATGTTTTCATCGATTTCTTTCTTCCAAACCCTCTGTCTAACGTTCACAAGAACGTTTGTAAAATCTCTAACCAATTGAACGTTGGAAATTGATTTCAAATCGTTCGAATAATTGGTGATTGATTTTCTGAACGTTGGTGTGAAGCTTTATAAGCCTGAGTCTTGTGTTCATTCGTTGCTAAGAGAATTCAGAGAAAATATTCAAGCACACAAGATTACAAACAACTCAGTTTTTCATTGCTATATTCTTTTGATTCTCTCGAGCTCTTAATATATATATACGTGCTATATCCTAGAGAGTTCATAGTTTGAGTTGTATTCATCTATTGATTGTATTGTTCGATTTGTAAGGTTTAGTTGTTGGACAAGTTGGCTTGGGAACTAGGGTTTGGTGATCGTTGCTAGAGAAGTATACTTTGAAAGTATAGCTTAGAGAGCAAGTTCAGAAACAGGAGTTCGGCACGCCATTTGTCAACAGCTGGGTATTAAGGGAGATATATTATTGTATCTTGTAATTGGTTTTATTTCAGTGATCAATAATATATTCTCTTACCAAGTTGGTAAGGGACCAGGACGTAGATCATAGGGGTTAGGGGTCGAACCTGGCTAAAAGTCTTTGTGTTCTTTATTTTCTGCTCTTTACTTACTGTTTGCATTTAGCTTACTGTTTATGCACTTTACTGTACTTATTATCTGTGCATTCAGCATACCATTTGTCTCTGCATAAAATGAAATCAGTAAGCTGTTTCTAGTAATTTTTAAAATCAGACTTAATTAAATATAGTTAGCCATTTACACCTATTCACCCCCTCTAAGTGTGCATTTTCATTTGCAATTTCCGATGGTTTGTGGATGATTTACTCACTTAATATTTTGTAAAATGATGTATATTGCAACCACAATACGCTTTATTATGTTATTTTGTAAAATAAACCCAGTTTTCATCAAAAACCCGTTTACGCTATATAATATAGCGTAGTTAGACCGGCCACGTGGTAGATTTAGGGATAAAATAGGAAAAAGCTTACGCTATATAAAATAGCGTATTACGCTATATAATAAAGCGTAAGCTTTTTAATCCCAGCCGTCCATTTCTTCAGTGGATGGTTATAGATGGGTTGGATCAATATTAAAAAATATCATATATATATTGTTTTTTTTGGCTTGTACAAAAATCTTTTTGTCACATTTGTATACAGGTGGTTATTGTGAGTTTGGTTGGAACAACGGCAGGGCCTGGGTAGAAGGGGTCATATGTTGATATGGGGGTAAGTCATAGTAGGTTGACACCGATGATAAGTACTGTTGTAGCAGGGGAGGTAAAGACATATTCTGTGTTGCCACATGAGCTGTTGGTCCAATCGAAAAAGAAGGGTTTAAAGGAGGGTTTGGGGGTACCTTTAATGTGTGCTGAAAAGACTGGTTGTTCATAGATCTGTGGATGTCCATATGCGTAGAGGCGACCCCAACACTGCTCTGTCCTTTAAAGAAACCCCCACCCTCACCTTGGTCTCCATACGTAGCAAAATGCATAGGTGTTGATGGAATAAAACCCGGTGGATACCCAGTGTTTCTGGCAGGGTTTTGCTTCAAGATCTGTGTTGAAGAACCCATCTCTGGGGAATCAACCTGCTTGTCCTTACCAGTGCTCCTCTTGAGTAGATCCATCACGTCATCAAACCTTCGATTGCTGTCTAGGTTAGCAGTCGTGAGTTGGTGCACCTGCTTGCGTATATCTTCCATGGATTCAGCTGTACGGTGTTGTTCTTCCTCCATGACTAACTGTAGCTGCTCGAACTTAGACTCTAATGAAGAAAACTTATCTGCCATGGCCTAAGTTTAGCTTTAATACCAATTTGTCACAACTAGATTTACAGATGGGACTAAAAGATAACTATCAATTATCAAAAGAAGACAAGAAAGTACTGTTAAGAAAATAACAAAAAAATATCATCAAATTCATTCATAATATCTCACGTACAGATTCATGCTATATATAGCCAGACAATCCTAACGGTATGATATGACTAGGCCCAATACATTAAGCTCACTTGGCTACAAGACCCAATCCACTACAGAGCTAATAAATGACACCGTTTAGTAAGGCTAAATACTACGCGCCAAAACCAACTTAGCATAATTAACCTTTGACCCTCCGATCATGACACTTAGCAGTTGATACATACATCATACGTTAACAACATGAATCTCCCGTATACATACTGCACTTATTTCTGTTACTGTATCTTCATGTTCTTGGTATCATCAAAGGTGCCTCTCTCCCTCTCTCTAGAAATCCCCGATTCAACTCCCATCACCAAGCGTCAGAGAACTCTCTTCGACTCCAAATCAACCGCTACTGTCTTCGTTATCGACGATGATCCCACTCCTCGGAAAAGCTTCGGCTCTACGCCGTCAATTGTGCCGGAGACGCCGATGTTTGATTTGCACAATTCCGGTCCTGTTGTTTTCCGGTGCTCGAAACCTGCCTCCGATCCAAAGCCTTCCGGTATTTTCATTTTTTCAATTTATTGTATTCAGCATTTTGTATTTTAACTCAATGTATTCAAGTATCCATTAGTCATAAATGTGTTGCGTAATTAGTTTGTTTGTTTGATATCTGTTTGATATTATTATTGATACCTTTTAAGGTTTAAAGAGCTAAATGAAGAAAGAACAGAAAAACAGAGGAAAACAAATAGGAGACACGGCTCAAAATATATAGATCTGAAAGCTACGAATCAATTGTTCTCATCCATCCTTATATCACCACATATAGTGCCACCCCAATAACAGAAAAGATTCTTCTACAACCAAAGACTGAAATGCCCTCATGAGCTTATTACAAATAGAAAAGGTTTACTGAAAATAAATAACATAAGACAAATGGTGACACATGTTGACAAGGGATCCTGGACCATTTGACTAATGAGTGAATATATCATATTACTCCCCCTCAAGCTGGGAGGGGAGCTCTGCTGCGATACCAAGCTTGTTGAGAAGATAATAATGCTGTTTTGTTGAGAGTGCCTTGGTGAAGACATCAGCCACTTGGGAGTGTGTTGGAATGTGCTTTGGAATGATTGTGCCTGAGTTTACTTTATCACGAATAAAGTGACAATCGACCTCCACATGTTTAGTTCATTCGTGTAGTACAGGATTAGCAGCCATTGCAAGTGCAGCTTGATTATCATAGTGAAGGACAGTTGGTGGAATGTTCTGCAATCCCATATCTTTGAGTAAAGCAGTGAGCCACATGATTTCATAGGTTGCAACAGCCATCGAACGATACTCTGCCTCAGCAGTAGATCGAGCTACAACCGATTGCTTCTTGGTTTTCCAGGATATTGGAGAAGATCCAAGGAGCACACAATATCCAGTTGTTGACCTTCTCGACATTGGACATGTTGCCCAGTCGCTGTCACAATAGCCTGTAAGAGATGCAGCAGAAGTTCAGGCTAGAAGTATACCTTGTCCTGGATTAGCTTTGACATAATGAAGAAGTGTGACAGCAGCTTCAAGGTGAGCAGTTGTAGGATGCTGCATGAACTGAGTAAGAATATGCACTGAGTAACATATATCAGGCCTTGTTATCGTGAGATAAATCATCTTGCCAAGCAATCGTTGATAAGGATGTGGATCTTTAAGAAAGTCACCAGTGTCAGCCTTTAGACGTAAATGAATGTCCATTGGGAGTTTGAGTGGGGAGACAGAGGAGATTCCAAACTCATTGATCATGTCTAAAGCATACTTCTTTTGAGAAAGAAAGAATCCAGCTGAGGACCGGCTGATTTCGAGACCAAGAAAATATTAAACATCTCCCAGATCCTTCATCTTGAATGTGCTAGACAGCATATGTTTAAGTTTGTCAATCTCTGTAAGATTGTTGCCTGCTAACAACAAATCATCGACATACACTAACACCAAAGTGATCGAAGTAGATGTTGTAAGGGTAAATAAACTATAGTCAGACAGAGATTGAACAAAATTGAGATTGATAAGAGTGCTGGAAAGTTTTTCAAACCAGTTTCGAGGAGCTTGGCGCAGGCCATAAAGTGATTTCTTTAATTTGTAGACCAAATTAGTCTTGATAGCAGATGTCTCCCCCTGGTTTAGCACAATTCGACTCCCAAACTGAGTATATCCTAAGGGAAGCTTCATGTAAACAGTCTTATACATTTCGCCGTGCAGAAAAGCATTAGTCACGTCCATTTGCATTACATGCCAATCTTGTAAAGCTGTTACTGCTAGTAATGCTCGAACTGTTGTCATCTTGGCAACAGGAGCAAAAGTGTGCTCATAATCAACTCCATATGTTTGTCGACATCCAAGAATTACCAACCTTGCTTTGTAGCGTTCAATTGTGTCTTGAGGAGTGTATTTGATTTTAAATACCCATTTGGAGGCAATTGCCTTGTGACCAGGAGGTAATGGAACTATGTCCCATGTCTCATTGTCTTCGAGAGCACCTAACTCAAGATTCATAGCATTGACCCAGTTTATATCTTGAACGGCATTTTTAAATGAAGTGGGTTCTTTGTGAGTTGTCAAAAAACTGTTGAACACAGCTGGTACAGGTTGGTCAGTTACAGTGACAAGATTGACTGATGGGTTTGGAAAAGGTTTGGTAACATAAGGTGCCATCCAAGATGGAGTTTTGTGTTGTCTAGAGCTACGTCTAGGTAGATTTGGCTGCTGATCACAAGTATCTAGACTTACAAGATTAACAGGAGTGACAGGAGGGTCTACAGAGGACTCATTAGGTGTATTTGAAGCACTGTGAGGAAGAGAGTCTACAATGTTGTATACAGTTGAATTTTTCTGAGTTGTCAATGATGGTTCAGTAAAAAACTCATCATCAATATAAGAGTTGACTGGATTAATAGGTAGCACAGTTGGTAAAGGTAACATATTTGGGAGTTGTCACATTCAATGGAAAAACAGTTTCATTAAATGTGACATCTCGAGACACAAACATTTGCATGGTGCTTAAATCTAACAGACGATATCCTTTCTGAGTTTGAGGATACCCTATAAAGACACAAGGTGTTCCTCTAGGAGCAAACTTGTCAGAACTATGTGTGGGGTTTACAGCAAATGCTAAACATCCAAAACATTTCAGCACATCATAATCGACAGACTCTTTATATAACAGTTCATAAGGACACTTATTTTTAAGAACTGGAGAAGGTAACCTGTTAATTATGAAGGCTGTTGTGAGCACAGATTCTCCCCAAAAAGACAATTGAAGTCCTGACTGGAACATCAAAGCTCGAGCAATCTCAAGAATGCGCCGATGCTTGCGTTCCACACGAGCATTCTGTTGAGGGCGATAGGTGCAGAAAGTCTGATGCACAATACCTTGTTGTTGAAAGAATTGTCTGCAGGCAGCATCATCAAATTCATGAGCATTGTCAGATGTCACTATCTGAATGACAGACCCAAATTGTCTCTGAGCAAAACAGTTGAACAGCTCCAAGGACTTCAAGAACTCAGACTTATGCTTAAGTAAATAGATCCAAGTCATCCTCGAAAAATCATCTACTATCGTTAGGAAGTACTTGAACTTACGTCTAGTGCACACCTTATATGGTCCCCAGATGTCTGTATGAATAAGTTCGAAAGATTTTGCTGCTCTGGACTCACTCACTTGAAAAGGCAACTTCGTAAATTTAGCCATTGGACATGTGACACATACTTTGTCCGTGACACTGGCACAATGTTTCAGACAATATATATATACTTCAATTTAGAGACAAGAGCGTGTCCCAATCTGTTGTGCCAAAGAGTATATTCATCAACAAGTGCAGATTTCAAGATAGCAAATGATTGTTGTCCACTATGAGGCATACCAGCAGAAGTTGACAAATGATAAAGTCCATTAGAAACCATTCCTTTTCCTCGTACAACATGACTTTGTGTGTCAAAAATAGTGCACTCAGTGGGTGAGAAGATTGCATAACAATCATTGTCTCGAGACAATTTATGGATGGACAATAAATTGTGAGAAAACTTTGGAACATACAACACATTCAACAACTTTAAACCATTATTCAAAGCCACATCTCCAAGATGAGTAACAACTGCAGCATCTCCAGTGGGTAACTTCACAGTCATATTAGACTTAACAGTCTGAACATTCTGCAAGATATTAAAATCCGCAGTCATGTGGTCAGTTGCACCCGTATCCACAATCCACATACCAGGATTTACACAAGGAGCATTACATGTTATCATTCCTAAGAATGGACTATCCACAGTCTCTTCATTACAGCCACGAGACAATGCTTGCTGTGGAATAAGTTGTAGGAGCTGCTGGAGTTGTTGTGGGGAAAAGACAATTGGTGACTGAGAGTTTTCAGAGTCAGATGTACCAGTTGATACATACGCTACAGAAGGATTTCTGGGTGGCAATTTTGATCGAGGATTTGACCATTTTACTGGGCTTACAGCAGCAGATTTTCCAGGTTGCCCAGGCTTATATTTGTAGTGCCACTTAGGATAACCAATAATATTCCAACACTTGTCATTTGAATGACCCCTTCCTCCACAAACAGAGCAGTGAATTGGCCTGTCAATACTCACTGAACTTTTACTTAACATAGCAGACATTTCATTTTCATACGAATAAGAGGGTTTCAGCACATCCCTCTGTGATTCTTCCTGCTGAATTGCAGCACATGCCATCTCAACACTAGGCAAAGGAATTGACATCAACATTTGACTTCGTTGTGGACCATATACATCATCCAGTCCATTAAGGAATTGAAATAACTTTGCTTCAGCTTTATGAGTATGAATAGCTTTTAACAGAGTGGATACATCATCAGCAACAGTAGTAACAGCAGGCAATAAGGTCATAGAATCTAACTCCTCTTATAAGCTACTAAGAGTTGTGAAATACTCAACAATAGAACGACCACTTTGTTTTAAATCATATATATCTTTGCAGATCTTATACTTCCTAGAGCCATTAGTTAATTGAAAACATGTTTCTAACTGTTTCCAAATCTCAGAGGCAGAAGTAATAAAGAGAACAAACTTCTTAATTGAATCAGAGATATTGTTATGAAGCCAAGAAGTTACCATGCTATTACACGTATCCCATTGCACAACTTCAACATTATCAGTGATGCTTCTAATCTCTGTACCAGTAACAAAACCAAGCTTGTGTTTTGACGACAACTGAATCTCCATAGATCGTTTCCAAGAACGGTAGTCACCTGCTCCTTGGAGTTTTGGGACAGAGATCGATAAGGGATTGTCAGATGGGTGTAGAAACAATGGATTCCGCATATCTTGAAAAGAAAATTTGCTTCCAGTCACCATGACAAAGCTACACAAGAAAGACAACACACACTGAGAAACACCAGAACACACAAAACGTTCAAGAACACAAGAACACACAAGAACACAGTTCAAGAGACACACTTTTAAGCAAACACACTTTGAGCTTTCAAGAAAGAGACATAAACACACGAGCCAGAAAGACACACTTCCTCAATTCTTCATTAGCAGCTCTGATACCATGATACCTTTTAAGGTTTAAAGAGCTAAATGAAGAAAGAACAGAAAAACAGAGGAAAACAAATAGGAGACACGGCTCAAAATATATAGATCTGAAAGCTACCAATCAATTGTTCTCATCCATCCTTATGTCACCACATGTAGTGCCACCTCAATAACAGAAAAGATTCTTCTACAACCAAAGACTGAAATGCCCTCATGAGCTTATTACAAATAGAAAAGGTTTGCTGAAAATAAATAACATAAGACAAATGGTGACACATGTTGACAAGGAAGCCTGGGCCATTTGACTAACGAGTGAATATATCATATTAATTATCGAGTTTTGTTATCAGTTATTAGTAAGGATGTTATGTGATGCGAATTGATTTGTCGAGTGCAATCTAGGTATTTGATTATTTAAGTCTTATTAGTCAATTGTCCATGAATGAAATACTAATATAGTGCCATAAGCATTATGATGTATATAAGCGTATAGATATTACATAATAGAGAAAATATAGAGAGCAAAAACTACTACCTTTTATTCTTAATAAAACTAACGATTACATGAGATTAAATAAGAGGAAAAAAAGACAAACTTTCCACCCATAGTGGCTATAATCTTGGAAACAACCTAACCACTTACCTTATCAACCTCCTACCTCCTAGCAATTACTCTAAAGATGTTACAGTTGTAACACTTTATCCTACTCTTGTCACGGAAAGAACCACCTCTAGCTCTTTGATTCTGAGATGCCAAGAGAAGTTGTCCACCTGCGCCACCTACGCTCTCGGACCTGCCTTTCATCCTTTCCTCGTGAGCTTTGAGACGACCCACCACTTCTTCGACTGTCATCACCTTCATATCCCCAAATTGCTCGATGCTTGAGGCGATTTGAAGAAACTTGTCTGGGACTGCTCTCAAAATCTTCCTTACAACACTCGACTCCTCCATAGTTTCACCAAGAACCCGTATGTTCGTGACAATTCCGCTCAGCTTCATACAAAAGTCATCTACCTGGTCTGTTTCCTTCATGACCATAGACTCAAACTGTCCCTTTAATGTTTGCACCTTTGCCTCCTTTACTCGTTCCTCTCCCATACACATCATCTTAACCGCTTCCCATGCCTCCTTAGCAGTTTCTTTCTCAGCAATGGCCAACAATATTTCCTCGGGCACACCTTGATATATTGCTGCAAGGGCTACCTGCACCGTCCTCTCGTCAACTGCTGCCTTGGGATCCTTCTGCTCAATTGCACCCCAAACTCCTTGCGCCTTCATGAACACTTTCATCTTAAGGGACCATGTTGTATAATTGCTTCTTGTTAACATTGGATAGCTTAAACCCACATAGCCTTCTTTTGCCTTAGAAATTTCCATGGTTTCTTTTGTGTGTTTGGACTGATACTTAGGCATACAACGACCCAAGCTCGGATACCAAATGATGTATATAAGCGTATAGATATTACATAATAGAGAAAATATAGAGAGCAAAAACTACTACCTTTTATTCTTAATAAAACTAACGATTACATGAGATTAAATAAGAGGAAAAAAAAGACAAACTTTCCACCCATAGTGGCTATAATCTTGGAAACAACCTAACCACTTACCTTATCAACCTCCTACCTCCTAGCAATTACTCTAACAACTTACGACCAAAACAAACTACCAAATCAATGACTTCTTGACCAAATCAAATCAAATATTACAAAACATAAATAAATAAAACAAACTTAGATTAATTCCCAACAATTATAAATAAAACAAACTTAGATTAATTCCCAACAATTATAACCGTGAGTTTTTCTTTTTGTTTTAAACTAGGTCGTCGATAGAAATTGTACTATTTACACCTATTCTTAGTCCTGCAAGCAGTTTCCTACCTCGCAGCAGAACTATATATCCCTTCAACTAGAAGGGTTTAGCGAGCAACTTGTTCTGTTTATCGATCATAATTATAATGCTAATCAGGCTTTAATGAGTTTGATCTACTTAAAATTTTACTTCACCACATCACAATTACCAGCCTAGAAATATCTTAATGCTTGTAAGTTCATCCACTTATTTGACTTCATGAGGAAAGAGCTAGCTATATGTAATTTAACTATGAAATTGTTCATATGTATTTAGCTGATATTACTGGTGATGATTGATCCATACCATGCTAAACTCTGTAAATTTTGTGCTATCTGTTTCCGGGAGCGCAGGAATTTCTGGATTGATTCTTGTGGAGTCTGATAATGAATCAGACAGTTTTGGTGGTGCTGGAAATAGAAAGAAAGTTGCGGTGCCTCGTGCTACTTCTGAAGCAGAAACTTCTTCAGAATTTTGGTTCCAGATGTAGTGATTCTCAAGTTTCTTTCGGTGATAAAGGTTTGTTGATCCGTTTGTTCGACGCAAACTGACTAGATCTTTCAAAGATGCTACAATAGTCATGTATATATAACTTTTTTGTGCAATAAAGACATTTTGTTTTCTTCATGCAAAGAGTACATGTTTCAGTTTTCCACATTGTGCTTAAAGTTACCGATTTTTTTTTTATCAGGAAATGCTAGCTAGGGTGACACAAATATATGGTGATAAGTCTGTGGATCTAGTATATCCAGAATTTGATATTCCTCAGGTCCCTGTAAGTTTATATCCTTGGTTTTCTTTCTACGTGGATGTTTTCTCGATTAGACAATGGTTATATGCTTATATATATATATGTGTAAATAATTCTTTTGTACTTTTTATACACACTATATATGTACATATTAGGGCATATACTAAATATAATGAAATATTAGTAATCATGAAAATGCATGTGTAGCAAATACCTCCACTCATGTTATACTGAACAAATTATTTAGAGCGCTTACTCATAATATTCGCAATTAATTGCTGGCCTTTTATTGTTTAAGTATTAAAAAGTTGTAATCATAATTAATAACTTATTGTGTATTAGATCATTTAAAATTATTAATACAAAATAAATAAAGGCTCTAGTTTTCTAACAGGGCCTGGGTTTACCACCTTATCATCATTTTTTTTAAAGCTGTGATACGTTCCCCCCCTTTTTTTTCTTTAAAAGATTGATCCTCAATACAAAAGAAAAAGTTACAAACATGTCGCAACTGAAAGCTAAGTTGAAAGGCCAGGTTTATCTTATGAGAAGTGAGAACACAATGGGAAATGAAAACCAGCTTTAATGGTGGATGCCAAAATTCTGACCTGATTCCTTGAATTTTTAAATGTTGACAAATTATAACATTATTATAAGATGACATGTGCACTTTCGTTTTTATTTCTTCAAGTGGTATTTGGACCAAAGGGAGCTATAAAGCTACGTAACTATTGGGAAATTCTCAATGGTGTCCTTTTGTTATTGACTTTTCCAAGTGGTGCAATTTCGTGTTTTTGACTTACGAGTGGTACCCTTGTATTTTTGACTTTTCCATGAAATACCACTATATCAACCAAAATGCATGTTAGTATCTGAAATTCTCAATGGTACCCTTGTCAGTTGAATAATGAAGGGTACCAACGGGAAAAGGGTACCATTGGCAAAAGCCAAAAATACAAGGGTACCATTGAGAATTTCCCATATATTATTATTCATTTTTAACATATAGGTGTACATAATTTGGATACTCCCTCCGTTCCTTAACGTTTTTCTTGTTTTGACTGGACACGTGCCAACGCACACTTTTAATCGTTAATATCTTGAATTTCGTATTAGTATTAAGTATAAAAATTTCACTGTATTAAAGTACTTATAAATACGAATCCAACAAGATCACTCATGACTATATTTGGTCTTATAGATTAGACGTAAATTAGTAATTTGTCTCATGTTATGAACATTCCCGACATATGAAATAAGAATAACAATAAGGAACGGAGGGAGTAGTAGATACTAGTGTTGTTATTGGGCTATGGCCCCTTCATTTATTTTGGAGTATCTACTGCCTTATAAGGTCAACAATTAATCTTCCCTCTCTTAATTCTACGTATTTAATAAGCATCTGATTATTGTTGTTCATTATTATTGTCAACTGATTAGGTTTTTAAATTTGAAGTATATATGCAGTGGAGACATTGAGAGCTATTAGCAAGAAAGATATGCCACTTCATATGAGGTTGATTAAATGTCTCACGGTATGTTAAACTTGCATTCTGAACCTTCCTGAAGACAGTCAGCCGCCCTATAGTGAAGTGCAAAAAATTACCCAAACAGAGAGCTTCCAACAGGCCAGCATTCTTTTGAAAAGGCCACTAAAATCCAATAGCGGGAATTCTTATGTATACAATTACAGACCAATATTATCTTGGATGAATGGAGATGGCACCATCAATGAAGTTGTCTACCAGGGTCTCATACGCCGTGTTCTAGGCATTCTGATGCAAAATCCAGGAATGCTAGAGGTAATGGGTTTCCTATCAAAGCTTTAAATGTAAAAATACTTATGCTACTGTGATGGATGGTTAATATGCATCACATCTTACCATTTAATCCTTTAAACACATGGACTAGGAGGTAAATTTGCATTATTATGAGGACCATTCTAATATTTTTAGCCTTATTACATTAATGCTCTCTAAGATCCTAAATCAAAGATAAAGTCCTAATGCACCAGTTTTTAGAATCAATGTTACTTTTTCCAGACGTTCCTGACATTTGCTAGATATAAACCCTGCAATCTTTCGGTTCTTTTTCCACGTTTTAGAATCTTACCTCACATAGTCACCAGAAATTTAAAATTTTCGAGATTAAATCAAACAAATTAAGATTCAAGGTGAAACATTCCATCTGAATCCGGTAATCATTGAAGTAGGGGACTTAGGAGGGTTCAAACCCGGAAGGGTACCGACTCTAAAAAACAAGTCATGATGAGAAACCTGTAGCATTTCTATATGGATTTGTGGGGGATTGTTAGAAAAATGGAGTTTTGGGGCATAAGTATTTTTATGTTCTTGATGTTAATTCCGGATTTTAACGATTGGAAATTGTTCCTTACTATGAGGACTTAGAATTTCATATATGGGTCTAAGTAATTTTCTTAGTGAAACCCATAGAGAAATGGAGTTGAAGTTAGTAGCTTGAATAAGCTTGAAATGAGAATGTGTATTTGTCCCATATTGAAATGAATAAAGGGGGTTGTTGGCTTTATATAGAATCACACACATGGGTAGTGTACAACTACTAAGGTGTATGATGGTGCATGGTGTGACAGCCCCAAATCCGGGGTCATGAATCCAGGCCGTCACGGACCAATTTCCATTCAATATCAATATCTCCTGGGTCTTTTTTTTTTATATAACAATCAATACTTATGCAATTGACCCCGCAATAATACACGCACACACACACACACACACCAGTCATATGCTCAGAGAACAACATTCACCATAATAGACGTTTAGAATTTAACAGTTATTACAAACCCAGAATCATACTTAAGTACATTGCTGAATAATACTTCGACATGAAGCATTTCAACAACCAAAAGTTTCTTACATGTTTACACACTTAATTATACATAGAGCTCCCAGAACCCGTCTGCCACTACGCTACCTCGGGAATCGATGCTAGCGTACTCTCAGAAAGTCGCCTTCCCCCTACCCTCTTGCGGGGCGTTCTGCGTAGAATCAGCATACCTAGCTGTATATAGATAAGTAGCAAGAGTGAGCTATAATAGCTCAGCAAGATAATATTGTAAGCTAGAATTTAAAATGTGACCATGTATACATATATATGCATATGTAAGTGGTAACCAATTATAAACTTTAAGGAAGAATAAAACTCTTATTTAATAATACATCATCCACTTACTATTATAAGAAAGAAATCTAGGATAATATAGTATCAGTTTCTCTTCTTAAATAATATAACAATCAATATACCCTTTCAATGTAATATTTCAAGATACTATGAATACTTGAATAAATCTCTCACTGTCATCTTCTCATTTCCTTCTTATGCAACAATTATATAAATTAATATAAAATCAGTTTCTCTTCATCTATAATAGTAATTCCATCATTTCATATCATTTTCCCTTTTCAGTATACCAATCTGACTTTATCGTCGATTCTTTATTCGAAAATTTTGGGGGGTTTCACTGTTGCCGAATACGTGAGGCACGATGATCAGTTGTCCTCCGTACCCGTCCCTTTTACTACCGGTAGAAGGAATGAAGGCCACCTGCTAACATCATCCCTGGAGGAAGGCCACCTGCTAACATCCTCCCTTGGCATCTTCGTGCCGAATCATATAATGAATGCTGGACTGTGTCGCACACAGCCCTGACACAGCCTCTTACGCAAGTTTGTTGCTATTCCCCCTTTTTATAAAATCATTATTCCATTTATCAACACCATTTCACATTTCCATTCCCGTATATCATTTCCATTTATCATTACTCATATCATTTCCATTCTCGCACATTATTTCTATAAAATATATATATAACATAATACTTTGATTATGATTCAGACATCTCTTTTCTATTCAAGAAATCAAATATGCTTTTATATTCATAAAATATTCCGTCTATTTAAGAGTAGTAAATAATAACCAAATAATATTCATTAAACCACTAATACTCAAAAAGAATATTTACAATATAGCATTATAAACCATATAACCATAGATAACAACTGATACCATTCCTTTATATAACTCTAGATAACAACTGATATCATTCTCTTTCATATCTCTTTTACCATGGAGCATATTCGCTCCATTCATAATCATATCCACATTCATAATCCATATTCAAAAATCTCAGTAAACAGGGAATATATCCCTACTCATCTCATCATATAAGATTCATATATTATCCACCAAAACCATTTCCTTTGAACATAAACAGTATATCAAAATAAGGATAAAAGAAATCTTGCTCCCTTTAATCCATATCCATACTCATATCTCCCTTTAATTTCCAAAATCAGGAAAACAAATTCTTAACAATATAGCAATAATAGAATCACATATATATTCCATAAAATCATTTTTCTTTGCAGATAAATAATTTTTCAAAGTAGGGATAGAAGAAATCTTGCCTCGGTTTTGGTATCCTGACGGTATGGTTCGTGTCTCTTCCAGAGTTTCCATAAACACAAAAGGACCGTCGTTAGAATACCACATCTCTACTCACTACATTCTTGTATAACAAGACCCTTTACACTTCAATATATGTTTAACGTATCATTATTACCCCAAAGGTTCAAGAACTTAACCATTTATAAACTCAATCGAAGTTTCAGGGGTTTTCACCATTTCCCCTTAACTACTACACTCGACTGTAAAATTTCTTAAAATTTTTAAATTTCGAATTTTAATGTGAGGTCAACTGGACATAGTTCTTTGACCACACCACTACTATATCCCAAAATTTCGTGACTTCTAACAATGTTAAAGTATGGTAATTGTAACCTCAAAGTTGATACATTTATGGTTTCTCGGTTTTCTAACGTCTTTCACTAAAACTGACTTTTCTCCTAAACCGTTCATCAGATTTTAACGCACCTTATATCAAAACGATCTATGAACTAAGCTCTATCATTTCATGGTCAATTTGTAACCTAGACAGTAGGGTACCGTCCGAATACAGGGGTCCAAAACAGGGCAAATTACCTCCTAACGAAAATCGAACATTATAACGGCTATATTCTCATACTTTCCAAAAATCCAACTCCTCCAAATCAATTATCACACACAATAATCATCACCTACACCATGTGGTCTTCATTACCAACCATGGTTACAAGCCCAAACACTTCCATATTTAACTCAAACCACTTACAAACACATAAATCACCATAATCTTATCATTTGTACCACTTATCCACTACTTACATCAATATCCATCAATAATAAACAAGGACAAGAGTGATTATACCTTCTTAAAGCTTTAAAGATCCTTAATAAACCTTGATATATCCTTAAACCACCTTGAATTAGCTTGAATCAACTAAAGGAGCCATTAAAACCAAGTTAATAATTCGGAGTTACTATTCATCAGCTGAAAGAACATGAAAAACGACCCCCTTACCTTGCTTTTCTGGAAAATTCTTGTGAAATACGACTTGTAGCTTATCTCATGGGCTTTCTAAAAAGCTATAGAACGCAAAATTTGGCTAAGAAACGAAGAAGTTATGCTCGATTTACCAACCTGCTGTCTTGTTTGGCCGAAAATGATGTTATGGAATGGGGGGAGAGCTTTTTCTTGCTTGGTTGTTCTTATCTTGCACTAATCTAGCTTATCCTAGAGTCTTGTGGATTGGTCAAGAAGATTGTAAAAAAAAATCTCATGCAAAATGACTAATCTACCCTTAAAAACAAGTTAGTGGATGATGATGCCATTTAGATGATCTCATAATTCTCTTTTTCTTGATTTTCCTAAGTAATTTGCTAAAATCTTGGTAAATGGTAATGTGGTATGTATCCTTGCTATATTACTAATCTTGGTTGTCTTGTTCCCATACTCGTCTAATTGTGGTTCGTTTCGGGTGTACCTCATTATCTCAGTGGTTTTCGAAATCATTTACAAATCCAATTTTCCTTGGTATTCTCTTAACTTAATAATCCTTTGGTTTAAACTAAATTCACTAATCCCTCAATACATAATTCTTATAATATTTCCATGCTCCTTAATATCCAATAAAAACTCATTCGAAATCAAAATCCTCAAAATCCATATTTAGGAATTTCTGAAATCCATCGTCATTTCGAGTCACTTATTTTCAATGTACGACACTAATATAGTTTCTGTTTATTCATTTTCCGTTTCCATTATGGAGTACTTATATACCATTTTTTTCTAAATCCTCGAAATTTACTATTCATGTGACCACTGTAGCATTACTAAAGTTAGGGTTATTACATCCTTCCCCCCTTAAAAGGATTCCGTCCCGGAATCACGACAGAAATGTCCATAGACACCTTTTCATCTACACCTTATAACTTCTATACCACTTTCTCCATCCTTTTTCCTTCATAATATCTCTATCTTGTTTGCACAGAATACACCAACATAACCTTGTTTGTCATTCATCAATATTCCTCTTTTGGTTATGAGTATCGGCCACCACATTGGCCTCCCCTGAATGGTAGTGTATCTCACTTATGGTTTATCCCTATGTTGATCTCTATCATGACATAAATATACACACTTCAATCTTATTATATCTTGTCTCTGTAAAATCTTCCAGAAATCCGACTAGAATAAGATTCCTTGAAACAATTGTAAGAAAATACTACCTATAATATATATTTCCTGTTCGTATCTAAACAAGGGTGCTCGTATTTTCTCTCTGGATTGGCATATCTTACTTCCTACTCAGATAGATTATTCTTATCTATGTTATTAACTCATTTACACCATTCATTGACCACGTTAATTCCTAACCAAACACTTATACCTACAAGAGTAAATTATTAAAGAAAATATTTCACCTGTATCTGTATCCAGCTTTTTCAATGCTTCTCCTAAAGTCATGTTATACACTCTAGCAGTAGGTCTATTTGAAGCAGTCATACTTTGTCCTGGCGCAGACGACCCACCAGAACGACAATCTCTAGCAAAATGTCCTAGTCTACCACATTGATAACACTTGACATCACCCTTATCAGCTGATGGACACCTGTCCTGATAATGCCCTTTCTGTCCACACTTAAAGCAAGTTATTCCTAACATCTTACACTCTCCGATATGCTTCCTACCACACGTGTTGCAATCTGGTAATGGTGGTCGCGATTGATTAGACTGAAAGGTTCCTCAGTACGCACAAATTTCGGAACAAACCTAGATAGTTCAGTAAATTTAGTTTCATACTCGGCCACTGATAAATTATCCTGTTTCAATTCCAGAAATTTCATCTCCATTTGGTTTTCCAAATACCTAGGGGAGTACTTTTCTAAAAAAAACACCATAGTGAAACGCTCCCAGGTTATCACTCCCGCTCCTTCTAGGTTTTTCTTAGCCTCCCACCAATAATTTGCCTCTCCCTTTAAGAGATAGGCCGCAAAGATTGTTTTCTGATCCTCTTCTATCCTCAATATCTCAAAAGCTTTTTCCATCTCTTTTAACCAGGCTCTGGCTACTACTGGGTTAGCAGTTCCCTCAAACTCTGGGGGTTTTAATGACTTAAAAGCACGAAAGGAGTTAGCTGCCTGATTTGGAAGAACAGGTGGTTGTTGAGGATTTTGTGGATTAACTAAATTCTACCTTAATAGGTCCATGAGTTGGTTAAAAGGGTCACCACCCTGATTTCCTTGTTGGCCAGTTGATTCATCTTCTTCTTCTTCATGATTTTGTTCGTTATGAGCATTTTCACCCTGCCTATTATGACTTCCTTCCTCTCTCTCATTTTCCCTTGCATTCGCTCTATTATTACGCTTAGGCGGCATGATTCTGTATATAACAATATTCTTCATTAATCAACTAAATTTAGGGTATAATATACATCATTCCCATATACATCATTCTCATATACACAATTATATCACTAGTCAACTCATTTATATACCATAATATTCTTAACTCAGCTTTAGCAATTAAGCGTATCACCTTTAGCACAATAACCTTTTCATTTAAGTCAATCACCTTATATACATCAATATTCTTGAATTTTAACATTTAATATCAAAATACGATAGAATTTAGACAGAATACACAAACTTCATTAATTATCCCACTTCCTTTGGTTATCCTTATTCTGACTTTTTCCTCAAAATACCCTCACTCTCAATAGTAAATCTCAATTATACCTTAAAATTCCTCATATTATTTTATCTTATTAATCATCAAATATACCCATTTTTTCTCACGAACTTCCTTCCTCTTTTATATCGGAACGCTTCTAACTCTAATTATCTCTTATTGAAATTCCCCTTGAAATCTCGAGTTTCCTCGTATAATCACGTATACTCTAAACTTTGCTTCCATTATCCCATCCATTAATGAAATCTTCTATATTCGAAACAATTTATAGAATTTAAGAAACTTCGAATTGAAACGAACCCAGAAACAAGCAAGTGTCCCACCACAATTTATAAGATTAAGAGTTTTAAATAACTCTTATTTGAAAAAAAAGAATATTTTGGAAATCAATATGATGGAAGAACCCGTACGTCACACAAGTGAGGGCGTCCCCTCCGACTTTCTATCACACAGATAGATCGTCCTTGTGTATACTTATAGGGCTGTTCCTCTTAGTTGGAGTAAGAAATATAGAGGAAAATTTAAATCACAATGATAAATACCATCTTCCAAAAATAATCTTAGAGGAATATTTTGACTAATACAATTTTGAAACACATTTCAAGGATACCAAAAAGTTTTGAAAATATACCGGCCCCTTTTGAATAAGAGATGATGGATCACCCTGGAATTACTCACGAGGTTATCTAACGTACACTTCCCGATACATCAAGTATTCCCTTTTCTCGTATCGTTCTCGTGTGCTACATAAGCTTAACACTTTTTGCATAATAACCTTTATTAGCAATAATCTATAAAATTATAATCACTACTTAAAATAAACGCTTCGTTCGATAAACCCCCCTTGAACTCGATGTGAGTTCATATTTTATATCATTACCTATATATCTATATACGTATATTACTATCACTCTTGTTCCTGAGCAATATGACTCTAAGCTCTGATACCAAACTGTGACAGCCCCAAATCCGGGGTCATGAATCCAGGCCGTCACGGACCAATTTCCATTCAATATCAATATCTCTTGGGTCTTTTTTTTTATAAAAATCAATACTTATGCAATTGACCCCGCAATAATACACGCACACACACACCAGTCATATGCTTAGAGAACAACATTCACCATAATAGACGTTTAGAATTTAACAGTTATTACAAACCCAGAATCATACTTAAGTACATTGCTGAATAATACTTCGACATGAAGCATTTCAACAACCAAAAGTTTCTTACATGTTTACACACTTAATTATACATAGAGCTCCCAGAACCCGTCTGCCACTACGCTACCTCAGGAATCGATGCTAGCGTACTCTCAGAAAGTCGCCTTCCCCTACCCTCTTGCGGGGCGTTCTGCGTAGAATCAGCATACCTAGCTGTATATAGATAAGTAGCAAGAGTGAGCTATAATAGCTCAGCAAGATAATATTGTAAGCTAGAATTTAAAATGTGACCAGGTATACATATATATGCATATGTAAGTGGTAACCAATTATAAACTTTAAGGAAGAATAAAACTCTTATTTAATAATACATCATCCACTTACTATTATAAGAAAGAAATCTAGGATAATATAGTATCAGTTTCTCTTCTTAAATAATATAACAATCAATATACCCTTTCAATGTAATATTTCAAGATACTATGAATACTTGAATAAATCTCTCACTGTCATCTTCTCATTTCCTTCTTATGCAACAATTATATAAATTAATATAAAATCAGTTTCTCTTCATCTATAATAGTAATTCCATCATTTCATATCATTTTCCCTTTTCAGTATACCAATCTGACTTTATCGTCGATTCTTTATTCGAAAATTTTGGGGGTTTTCACTATTGCCGAATACGTGAGGCACGATGATCAGTCGTCCTCCGTACCCGTCCCTTTTACTACCGGTAGAAGGAATGAAAGCCACCTGCTAACATCATCCCTGGAGGAAGGCCACCTGCTAACATCCTCCCTTGGCATCTTCGTGCCGAATCATATAATGAATGCTGGACTGTGTCGCACACAGCCCTGACACAGCCTCTTACGCAAGTTTGTTGCTATTCCCCCTTTTTATAAAATCATTATTCCATTTATCAACACCATTTCACATTTCCATTCCTGTATATCATTTCCATTTATCATTACTCATATCATTTCCATTCTCGCACATTATTTCTATAAAATATATATATAACATAATACTTTGATTATGATTCAGACATCTCTTTTCTATTCAAGAAATCAAATATGCTTTTATATTCATAAAATATTCCGTCTATTTAAGAGTAGTAAATAATAACCAAATAATATTCATTAAACCACTAATACTCAAAAAGAATATTTACAATATAGCATTATAAACCATATAACCATAGATAACAACTGATACCATTCCTTTATATAACTCTAGATAACAACTGATACCATTCTCTTTCATATCTCTTTTACCATAGAGCATATTCGCTCCATTCATAATCATATCCACATTCATAATCCATATTCAAAAATCTCAGTAAACAGGGAATATATCCCTACTCATCTCATCATATAAGATTCATATATTATCCACCAAAACCATTTTCTTTGAACATAAACAGTATATCAAAATAAGGATAAAAGAAATCTTGCTCCCTTTAATCTATATCCATACTCATATCTCCCTTTAATTTCCAAAATCAGGAAAACAAATTCTTAACAATATAGCAATAATAGAATCACATATATATTCCATAAAATCATTTTTCTTTGCAGATAAATAATTTTTCAAAGTAGGGATAGAAGAAATCTTGCCTCGGTTTTGGTATCCTGACAGTATGGTTCGTGTCTCTTCCAGAGTTTCTATAAACACAAAAGGACCGTCGTTAGAATACCACATCTCTACTCACTACATTCTTGTATAATAAGACCCTTTACACTTCAATATATGTTTAACGTATCATTATTACCCCAAAGGTTCAAGAACTTAACCATTTATAAACTCAATCGAAGTTTCAGGGGTTTTCACCATTTCCCCTTAACTACTACACTCGACTGTAAAATTTCTTAAAATTTTTAAATTTCGAATTTTAATGTGAGGTCAACTGGAAATAGTTCTTTGACCACACCACTACTATATCCCAAAATTTCGTGACTTCTAACAATGTTAAAGTATGGTAATTGTAACCTCAAAGTTGATACATTTACGGTTTCTCGGTTTTCGAACGTCTTTCACTAAAACTGACTTTTCTCCTAAACCGTTCATCAGATTTTAACGCACCTTATATCAAAACGATCTATGAACTAAGCTCTATCATTTCATAGTCAATTGGTAACCTAGACAGTAGGGTACCGTCCGAATACAGGGGTCCAAAACAGGGCAAATTACCTCCTAACGAAAATCGAACATTATAACGGCTATATTCTCATACTTTCCAAAAATCCAACTCCTCCAAATCAATTATCACACACAATAATCATCACCTACACCATGTGGTCTTCATTACCAGCCATGGTTACAAGCCCAAACACTTCCATATTTAACTCAAACCACTTACAAACACATAAATCACCATAATCTTATCATTTATACCACTTATCCACTACTTACATCAATATCCATCAATAATAAACAAGGACAAGAGTGATTATACCTTCTTGAAGCTTTAAAGATCCTTAATAAACCTTGATATATCCTTAAACCACCTTGAATTAGCTTGAATCAACTAAAGGAGCCATTAAAACCAAGTTAATAATTCGGAGTTACTATTCATCAGCTGAAAGAACATGAAAAACGACCCCCTTACCTTGCTTTTCTGGAAAATTCTTGTGAAATACGACTTGTAGCTTATCTCATGGGCTTTCTAAAAAGCTATAGAACGCAAAATTTGGCTAAGAAACGAAGAAGTTATGCTCGATTTACCAACCTGCTGTCTTGTTTGGCCGAAAATGATGTTATGGAATGGGGAGAGAGCTTTTTCTTGCTTGGTTGTTCTTATCTTGCACTAATCTAGCTTATCCTAGAGTCTTGTGGATTGGTCAAGAAGATTGTAAAAAAAAATCTCATGCAAAATGACTAATCTACCCTTAAAAACAAGTTAGTGGATGATGATGCCATTTAGATGATCTCATAATTCTCTTTTTCTTGATTTTCCTAAGTAATTTGCTAAAATCTTGGTAAATGGTAATGTGGTATGTATCCTTGCTATATTACTAATCTTGGTTGTCTTGTTCCCATACTCGTCTAATTGTGGTTCGTTTCGGGTGTACCTCATTATCTCAGTGGTTTTCGAAATCATTTACAAATCCAATTTTCCTTGGTATTCTCTTAACTTAATAATCCTTTGGTTTAACCTAAATTCACTAATCCCTCAATACATAATTCTTATAATATTTCCATGCTCCTTAATATCCAATAAAAGCTCATTCGAAATCAAAATCCTCAAAATCCATATTTAGGAATTTCTAAAATCCATCGTCATTTCGAGTCACTTATTTTCAATGTACGACACTAATATGGTTTCTGTTTATTCATTTTCCGTTTCCATTATGGAGTACTTATATACCATTTTTTTCTAAATCCTCGAAATTTACTATTCATGTGACCAATGTAGCATTACTAAAGTTAGGGTTATTACACATGGTGTTACTGTGTGCTCCACGCGCGCACACACATACACACACGCGCGCGCACCTCGCCACGCCACGTCTCGACTCGACTCGGGTCGGGTCGGCTCGGTCGAAGGGCAATTTGGGCGAATGTCTCAGCGTCTCGCGTACGCGAGGCGACCTGGGCGAGGGATTTTATTTCTGTGATTAAATAATATTTTAATTAGAATATATATATATCGTTTGGGATCAGTACTTGGAATAGATCAGTAACTGGTCAGACATCTAATACTGATGGACCAAGTCCTGATGAAATCCTGAAGGTACTACCAGATCCTGATGCTTGATCAAATACTGATGGACCTCAAGTCCTGACAGTACCAGATCCTGATGCTTGATCAAATACTGATGGACCTCAAGTCCTGACAGTATCAGATCCTGATGATCAAATACTGATGGACGGACATCAGTTCCTGATGTTGAATCCTGAACAGAATTTGATAATATATATTCGTATAATTAAAATAAAAACTGATATGTGTGGATAAAATATATACGTAACTGTTACGATTTATTTAATATGAAATCAACTGTTTTGACTATATTAAATCGACCGTTTCATTCTAATTAATTGGAATGGGAGTTACAATATTAATTGGGTGGCATCAGTTACGTTTGTTCTCTCCTATAAATAGAGAGCTAAGCTGCTGAGTTTTATATACCACACCCTACATTCTCTTCTCTTCTCTACACTCTCTGTTCTCCTCCTGTTATAGTTTATGTTACTTAGGGTTTTCTGGCGACTGAGGTGCTAGTCGAAGTTGAGTATTCTGATTGCTGTGATCACTGTACTCGGAGCTGTTTTATCCTGGGAGAGGTGTTGCAAGCATCCCAACACAGTTGTAAGTGGGGGCAATTATCTCTTCAAGAGTAGTCAGGACTTTGTGCAAATCCTGACGACTCAACTGCTTGTTTTACTTGTGTTACATACTGATATAGCTATGGCTACTGGTATGTTTTCTGACTTTCCTTTGTTCTTTCGGTTACTGATATGCATGCTTTTTACCTTCATGTTTTGTTTCGTTAATTGTTTGCTTGGCCTTGGCTTGTTAAATACGATATATAACTGCATATGTTGCTGTTTTAGTCATAATTCCCAACATTCTTGAAGAGATAATTGGTTATATAGTATTTAGCATAATGGTTAACGAGAGTGAAATTCCTGCTAGTGGTAGTTCAGTTGCGTCTGCTGGGGTCATTGATTGGACCACTTACAGTTTTCCACAACCCGTTGAATTAACTGGCTTGCCAGAGAAATTCCATGGGGGCGTTGGCTTTTCTCGTTGGCAGAAAAGGATGAAGTTGTGGTTGACTGTAAAGGGTCTATGGCCTGTTGTGGAATATGAGAAGCCGGTTGTGGATCAAGAGAAGGCTGAATCAGTTAAGAGTTATGCGAAGTGGGCTGAAAAGGATGGGGTTACTAGGGCAGCAATTCTGGCTGCTCTAACCAACACATTGTTTGATGTGTACTCCTCTGATGCCTACACCGCAAAACTCTTATGGGAAAAGCTGGACCAGACACATAATACTGACTCACAAGGTCCGGAAAAGTATTCTGTGGCGAGGTTCCTTGATTACAAGCTGGTGGACAATAAGTCCATGACTGAGCAAGTGCATGAGTTCGAGATGATAGTGCATGCTTTGAAGGAGTCTGGAATGGACCTCCCCGAAAAGTTTAAGGTGATGAGTGTGATTGAAAAGCTCCCAAAGTCTTGGGAAGAGTTCTCTCTCTCCCTGAAAAGACAGAAAGGAGAGATCACCTGGACCAACCTTATGCTGGACATCTCGGTGCAAGAACAACACAAGTCCAAACAGGGACATGTGATGCCAACTGAGCATGGAAGTTCGAAGGTAAATGTAGCAACTGTAGGACAGAAAAGGAAGGCTGTCTCTAAGAAGGGTAATAGTAATAAACCTTAGAATGACAAGGATAAGGCCAAGAAACCAAAGGTAAACAAACCATGTTGGTCTTGTGGGCAGGTTGGGCACTGGAGTAAGGACTGCCCTACAAAGAAAGCAAAGAAAGCCGAGGGGGTAGCTCAAGCGAATGCTGTGCTTGGAACCTCAAGTGGGCCTGTAGCGAACATGGTTGTTGGTGAGGCTTTGGCTTCTTAAACCAACGAAGACCGGTATGTTACCTACAACCCTGTACTATTTTCCACTTATCTGTCAAATGAATGGTTGATTGATACTGGAGCTAATGTGCATATTTGTGCTGACATTAGTTTATTTGTATCTTATCAATAGAGTCATAGCTTGATAGTGACGATGGGGAACGCAAGTGACGCTCAAGTACATGGAATAGGAAACGTGGACTTGAAGTTTCCTTCAGGTCGTATTCTATCCCTGACGAGAGTGCATCATGTTCCCAACATGCGTAGAAATATAATAAGTGGAAGCTTTTTAGTAGCTAATGGTTTTGAAGTCTCTCTTAAATGTAATAAAGTAGTTATTATTCATACTGGTACTTTCTTTGGCAAGGGTTACTTGTCAAATGGTTTGTTTGTAATAAATGCTGAGCCCGTTTTTGGTGCTTTAAATAAGATTACTCTTTCTGTTAACTATGTTGAATCTTCAACTTTATGGCATGCTAGACTTGGTCACTTAAATTTTGGTGCTATTAAAAATATGATGAACTTAGAGTTGATTCCAAAACACACTATAGAAAAGAATTCTAAATGTCAAGTATGTGTGTCTGCTAAACAAATAAGGAAACCTTTTCATAATATTGTTAGGGATTCTGACTTGTTAGATTTAGTACACACTGATATTTGTGAATTTGGTGGTGTGTTGACTAAGGACCATTTTAGATACTTCATTACCTTTATAGATGATAGTAGTAGATACTGTTATGTTTATTTACTTAGACATAAGGATGAAGCACTTAGTAAATTCATTATATATAAAACTGAAGTAGAAAAACAAACTAGTAAGGTACTTAAAAGGTTGAGATCTGATAGAGGTGGTGAGTATACGAGTAATGCTTTTAATGAATTTTGTGCAAGCAATGGTATAGTTCATGAAGTTACCCCACCATACACACCTGAGTCTAATGGGGTTGCTGAGCGAAAGAAGAGAACATTTAAAGATATGATTAATAGTATGCTTATTAATTCTGGGTTGCCTAAATACATGTGGGGAGAAGCTTTGAATACGGCTTGCCATATTCTGAATAGAGTTCCTCTGAAACACATGGATAAGACACCCTATGAGTTATGGAAGAGCAAGAAGACTAGTCTTAAGTATCTTCGTGTGTGGGGGTGCCTTGCCAAGGTACTTGTCCCTGAACACAAGAGAAAGAAACTAGGTCCGAAGACTGTTGATTGTATCTTTCTGGGCTATCTTGAGACCACTACAGCTATGAGATTTTTAGTATTAAAATCTGACATAGATGGTATAGTGGCAAACACGATAGTTGAGTTTCGTGATGCTACATTCTTTGAGGATATTTACCCTATGAAGACTGGTATGCCTCTAGTTGCTTCTAATGAAGATCCTACTCATACAGCAAGTTCTATTCCTGATCATGTGGAAAAGATGACAAATGTGGGGGCGGAACCTAGTAGTAGCTCTACTCCTAAGGAGGTAGAGGAACCACGAAGGAGTAAGCGTGCTAAGGTAGTCAAGGATTTTGGAAGTGATTTTATCACTTACAATGTCGAGGACGAACCTTTAACTTTCCGACAAGCTATGGATTCTTCAGAATCTAGGCACTGGAAGGGCGCTGTAAAGAGTGAAATTGACTCTGTTGTTTCTAACGGGACATGGGAGTTAATTGATCTCCCTCCTGGGTGTTCTACTATCGGGTGCAGATGGATCTTTAAAAGGAAGTTGAACCCTGACGGCTCAATAGATAAGTACAAAGCTAGACTGGTAGCTAAGGGTTTTAAGCAAATGGAGGGTATTGATTACTTTGATACATACTCTCCTGTAGCTAGAATGACAACAATCCGAATGCTTGTAGCATTGGCTTCCGTACATGGTCTTATCATCCATCAAATGGATGTAAAGACAGCTTTTCTTCATGGTGAACTTGAAGAAGAGATTTATATGGATCAGCCTGAGGGATTTGTTGCATCTGGTAACGAAAGGAAAGTATGTAAGTTGATCAAATCCATCTATGGCTTGAAACAAGCTCGTAGGGATTGGCATAAAAAGTTAGATGAAACTGTATTGCCTTTCAGTTATGATATTAATGAAAGTGATAAGTGTGTCTACACTAAAGTTAAAGGTAGTGAGTGTGTCATCATGTGCCTATATGTTGATGACATACTATTGTTTGGAACCAATCTTGAGATAATTAACGAGACAAAAGCTTTCTTAAAAAGGCATTTTGAAATGAAGGATATGGGTGAGGCGAATGTGATTCTTGGTCTCAAGCTGACTCAGTCAGCTGAGGGAATAACTTTATCGCAATCTCATTATATAGAGAAATCTATACTTGAGAAATATGGTTATTCACAGTGTAGAATCGCTAGTACACCCTATGATCCTAAAGTTGCCCTTGTTAAGAATACTTCAGGAGTACCTGTGTCTCAGTTAAGGTATTCTCAGATTATATGGAGTTTGAAGTATCTTGCTAACTGTACTAGACCAGATATTTCATACTCTGTGTCTAAGTTGGCTAGATATACAAGCTGTCCAAACAGAACTCATTGGGATGCTCTTGATAGAGTACTTAGATATCTGAAAGGCACAATGTACCTAAGTTTACACTATAGGAGATTTCCTGGTGTACTTGAGGGGTACAGTGATGCAAGTTGGATAGCTAAGAAGTCTGGTTCCAATGGAGTGACTGGATATGTGTTCACTTTAGCCGGTGGAGCAATATCCTGGAAGTCGACAAAACAGACTATAGTAACTCGGTCTACTTTTGAGGTTGAGTTGTGTGCACTTGATGCCACGGGGACGGAGGCTGAATGGTTACATGGACTTATGTCCGCGATACCTGTAGTAAGCAAACCGCTTCCTGCGCTTGCTATTCATTGTGATAGTAAAACAACTATCGACAAGATTAGAAGTAAAAAGTATAATGCTAAAACCAAGAGACACATCCAAGTTAGACTAAAGTCTATTAGGGGTTTAGTGTTTGATAGGATTATCGCTGTAGAGTTCATAGGAACTCAAAATAATATAGCTGATCCTTTAACTAAAGGACTGGAACCTGCAGTGGTCCTTAAGTCGAGGTTGGGGATGGGTATGTCAACCCATCATAGTTCATCATCAGTGGGAACCCAATACACATGAGAGGAGATCCCTTGAAGTGTATTCAATGTGGTAATAACAAGCTGTAAGGATGAATTGGTAGTACCTTTGCTACATAGATGATACTGTTGTATCTGAGTCTATCCCCTGTGAACCTAGAAGGTACTGACGCTGCTTGTTAGCAAGAGTTATTATAACTCTGAATGGGGTCAAGTCATTCGACGAGATGGTAGCAGTACATCTCTGGAGATGCCCAGCTAAGCGAATGTAATTGTGTGGTCGCAATTAGAGGAAAGGGTTATTCCTTGAAGCATTCGATGAACAGGATCGAGACAAGACCATTAATGTCTCAAAGCCGTAGATTGGCACCATAGCCTTTGACTTGTCGTCGTCTATGGAACATGATTACATCAAACGGATTAAGATTCAAGGTGAAACATTCCATCTGAATCCGGTAATCATTGAAGTAGGGGACTTAGGAGGGTTCAAACCCGGAAGGGTACCGACTCTGAAAAACAAGTCATGATGAGAAACCTGTAGCATTTCTATATGGATTTGTGGGGGATTGTTAGAAAAATGGAGTTTTGGGGCATAAGTATTTTTATGTTCTTGATGTTAATTCCGGATTTTAACGATTGGAAATTGTTCCTTACTATGAGGACTTAGAATTTCATATATGGGTCTAAGTAATTTTCTTAGTGAAACCCATAGAGAAATGAAGTTAAAGTTAGTAGCTTGAATAAGCTTGAAATGAGAATGTGTATTTATCCCACATTGAAATGAATAAAGGGGGTTGTTGGCTTTATATAGAATCACACACATGGGTAGTGTACAACTACTAAGGTGTATGATGGTGCATGGTGTTACTGTGTGCTCCACGCGCACACACACACACGCGCGCGCCGCCACCGCCGCCCGCCTCGCCTCGCCACGCCACGTCTCGACTCGGGTCGGGTCGGCTCGGTCGAAGGGCAATTTGGGCGAATGTCTCGGCGTCTCGCGTATGCGAGGCGACCTGGGCGAGGGATTTTATTTCTGTGATTAAATAATATTTTAATTAGAATATATATATATATATCGTTTGGGATCAGTACTTGGAATAGATCAGTAACTGGTCAGACATCTAATACTGATGGACCAAGTCCTGATGAAATCTTGAAGGTACTACCAGATCCTGATGCTTGATCAAATACTGATGGACCTCAAGTCCTGACAGTACCAGATCCTGATGCTTGATCAAATACTGATGGACCTCAAGTCCTGACAGTATCAGATCCTGATGATCAAATACTGATGGACGGACATCAGTTCCTGATGTTGAATCCTGAACAGAATTTGATAATATATATATTCGTATAATTAAAATAAAAACTGATATGTGTGGATAATATATATACGTAACTGTTACGATTTATTTAATATGAAATCAACCGTTTTGACTATATTAAATCGACCGTTTCATTCTAATTAATTGGAATGGGAGTTACAATATTAATTGGGTGGCATCAGTTACGTTTGGTCTCTCCTATAAATAGAGAGCTAAGCTGCTGAGTTTTATATACCACACCCTACATTCTCTTCTCTTCTTTACACTCTCTGTTCTCCTCCTGTTATAGTTTATGTTACTTAGGGTTTTCTGGCGACTGAGGTGCTAGTCGAAGTTGAGTATTCTGATTGCTGTGATCACTGTACTCGGAGCTGTTTTATCCTGGGAAAGGTGTTGCAAGCATCCCAACACAGTTGTAAGTGGGGGCAATTATCTCTTCAAGAGCAGTCAGGACTTTGTGCAAATCCTGACGACTCAGCTGCTTGTTTTACTTGTGTTACATACTGATATAGCTATGGCTACTGGTATGTTTTCTGATTTTCTTTTATTCTTTCGGTTACTGATATGCATGCTTTTTACCTTCATGTTTTGTTTCGTTAATTGTTTGCTTGGCCTTGGCTTGTTAAATACGATATATAACTGCCTCTATGTTACTGTTTTAGTCATAATTCCCAACAGAGTACCATTTCTGAAAAATCTTATTCGGAGAGAGACCAGATTATGCAGCTTAAACGAAAGTTGTTTGAAAATTAAATAATTACGACACTCCAGACAGGATACAAGCATCAGTTTCTTGTGACGAAGATAGTGCAGTTTCTGTAAGTACATGTTTCCTTGTTTATGCGTTCATTATCAATTCTTTATTATTTGTATAACTAAGGTTACGGTTAATGATCATTTTACAGAACTCACACAGTTCATATGGTAATCAAGTTACATATACGGAGCAATCTACAGGAGCTAGTGGTAATGCTGTAGTACCTTCTAGTTCAGCAACAATATCATGTAAAACGCGCATAAGATGGAATCAAGATCTCCATGATCGGTTTGTTGAGTTCGTAAATCGTCTTGGTGGATCTAAAAGTATGATAATTTTTTTTAGCTAAGAGGCATTTCATTTCAACCAATTTTGATTTTTGAGAGAAAGAGTTGAGGTTTAATGGTTGTGTTTTATATATTTATTATCAGAGGCAATACCCAAGGCAAATTAGGCAATCTATATCTATATCTAGTTCAGCCTAATAATGAAATGGATTGATTTATTGAAAAATAAGAACCCTGCACTCTAATTTGGAGAGATTATTTTTAAAGAATACCTACGCCAACTATATATATAAGTTCCAAAAATATTCGATTGTAATCTATTCTAAATTAATATTTAAAATGAATCTAAGAGAAATTATTAAAAGAACACCTGCACAAAGTATATGTCAGGAAAATGTCACTCCGCTTTTTCGTTTCTTTAATTTTCTCATTAAAACTTAAATTGTAGTCGTGGAAAGAATTTTGGTATGTACTTTAGTAAAAAACCAAAAAGAGGTATCAATCCACATATTGAAAACCAAAAAATTTAGTCAACAAGAAGTAGGGATTAAAAAAATAATAACAATCCTGTTTTATAGCACTTGCCAGTTTCTGTAGCATCCATAATGACATCATCAGTAACAAGACTGATATCAGGATTTCATCTTGCATCAGTATCTGATCATCATCAGTATTAGACCGTCATCAGGATTTGCCCTTTGTTCCTGACATGTAGTCTCCGATACACTGTTCATTCCTGACTAAACTGTACAGATAACTATCTTATACATAAATCCTATATAAAGTGCTAAATCCTTTATAAGATCAGGATTACAAGAAGTATAATGTGTAAATTCTATTCTTAACATCACAACTTATGAATTATTCCTAACAATCTCCCCTATTTATGCTTTAAAATCTGAAGCATAAATCCAAGTTGTGGATGTCAAAACATATAACAATACAACCAGAATAGAATTTATGAATGTAGAATTATGAAGTTAAGTACCTCCTTCCCAGATGTAGACATTTATCTAGTACTTAGACGAAAGAATTTTAACTATTAATGCTGCTCTTCTTTTACCACTTCCTAGCTGAGATTCACCACTGTCACTCCTGGTTCTTCTTTTTACTTCCCTTTGTCTGCTCTTTATCTCCCCCAGCTTTATCTCCCTCAGTCTGGTGGTGTTGTTGTTGTTGTTGTTGTCTTTGAATTGTCTTTATCTCCCCCTTTTTGACATCAGCAACATTAATTCCAAGAGATTCAGAAACAGAACAAATGATATTCATCAGAACTGCTTCATTTTCCATAATTGTGACTTGGTTATCTTCAAGTGATTGAAGTCTTGTTTGCATAGCAATTTAAGAATTCTGAATATCTTTCAAAACATCAGAATGAACTTCAATGTTGGAAGTGCTTCTAGTATCTTCAGTATCAGAATCAGAAAGAACTGTATCTTCAAGTCTTGTAGAAGAAGTTGCTTGAGTTGTATGATATTCAAGTAATAAAACCTGATTAGAAGTATCAACATCTTCATCTTTCTGATCTGGAACTGAAACATGATCATCATCTCCTTCACCAGTATTCTGTGTACTAACATTTTCAAATCCTGACTCCTCCTTAGAGTGATCAGAGACTGTAGATGTCTCAATTCTAGCTGATATTGGAAGTACATACAAAGGAACACTAGGATCATTAGGAACTTCATCTGGTACATATGTATCAAGAGATTGCTTTATCCTGGCACCTCTTCTGTTAATGATTCCTACAAGCCTCTCCTTTTGCTTCTGAGCTTGAACTTCTGGCTTTGCATTGTGATGTGCTAGGTCATTCTTCTGATACATTTTGATGAATGAATAAGTACCAGCATCCATATCCAAAATTTCAGACCAAGATTCAGGAAAAACCTGATCCCAGAAATCAAATGATGGTTTCCTAATTTTCTCTCCCTCACTATGGAGTTGATCATCCATACCCTCATTCTCAGTTTGACTTACTAAAGTCAACACTCTTTCTACCTCACCTTTTGCCTGGTCAGGAGCCAGCCTCTCAGTTTGTGGATCTAAGTTCATCTTTTCAAGTGTATCACTCAAATTTAGATAAGTGCTCTCATGACCTACAGAAAGATAGGGTTTAGAAGGAGTTTTTATACCTGAACTCACATGGAGAGAGGGTTCCTCATTTGGCATGTGGCTTGAGGTTTTCTCCAAGGAGTGAGCTGCTATAGTCTCTGAACCCTTACAATCATCTTCTTTCCTTTCAGAAACTACAGGCTCCAGTATACCACTTTCAGGTTCTTTACTAGACTCTGATGTCTTCAGTAATACTTCATTAGACACCATAGTTAGTACATCACCGTCTTTAAGTGTTGTTTGCTGAGACTCACCCTCAAGGTGGATAGACTCTGACTGAACAAAATTTGTTTGATCTTCAGAAAAATCAACCAAAGTCATTCCTCCCATATCATAGGGTATCTCACTTGCATTCTCAGTCATCACAGAAGTCCTTTCAACATCAGCTATCACAGCTCCTGAGTCATCCTTCCTCTGACTAGATGGTTCTTGTGTTGCAGTGACTGTGATCTGATCTTTCCTACTATTCATCACTGGTGCAATAGTATCTTCTGTTGACTGCTTCTCTCTATCTACTTCCTCCAGTTGTTCACCTTGAGCTAAAGCATCTTCAATAATGACATTCTTATCAAATAAATATGCATGAAGTGATTGAAGTGCACCATGCTTCGAGAGTCCAAATTTCTTGACTAATTGTCTTCTGACAGATACATAGAAATACATCTTCATTAAGTCAAGTCTTTGATGTAGAAGTCCATATTCATTTGGAAATAAAAGTTTTGGTACTTTTTCAACCAGAAAATCTAGAACAGGCCTTGACAACTTCACTTTGAGAGAAATTAGTCCCATAGCCAGTCTGTATGATAATGTAGTTTCCCATGAAGAATCAATATCCAGATCTCTATGGTCATTTGCTGACTTGATTATAGCTTCATTTGTAGAGACCTGCATGATATTAGTTGGACTAGACTCTGTGTGTGTAGGTGACAATTGAATCTTTCTCCTTGTTCTCCTGGTATAGTGAGCAAAAGATTTATCCTGAGAAGACTCAAGAGGTGTAGACACAAAAGTGATCTTGGGATGAGATCTTTGTTCAATAGACACAGTCTTTTGAGAGACAGTATCCAGCAACTGTTTTCCCTTTTTAGAACTACAGCCTTTTGGGAGACTGCAGCCTGGCTGTGGCTAGGTTTTTCATCTCTTTGTGCTAACAGAGAAAGTTGAATTGCAGCCTTCAATTCTGATCTCTCAACAAGAGTTAAATCATCATCATCTTCACTAGAATTACTACTACTTGACACAACAAATCTTCTCTTCCTTACAACTGATGTCTTTTGAGAAACACCAGAGGTTGGTTTCTTTGAAACAATAGGCTGTGGATCAAAATTTGGTTCTTGAATTGTTTCAGAGACTATAATGTTTTGGGCTACTTGGGTAGACACAGGTGGGTTCTCCTCCAATTGAGATTCCTGGGCCATTTCACCACAAAAGAAAGAAGTATTGTAGAAAGTAGGAAGATGAGTTTTAAGAATTACCTGAAAATGATGTGGATAATGAATTGCAGGTATTTCATCTAGGTTCTTTTCATTGTCCTTCTTTGTAATGTCAGAGAAAATTCTCTTTTGCTGTTCATAAGAAGAAATACAATGTTCCCTACCAAATCTAGCTTCAACATCAGGAATAAAATGGTTAATAAACATTTGCATAAATCTATGATAATAAACCATTTTCCTGTTTTGATCTCTTAACCCAAGTTTAATACTCATCTGACTTAAGACAATATGACCAATGTTAATTACTCTGTCATAAAGCAAACTATAAGCAATATGTGATGTAACAGAAGTAATTTGCTGAAAAGAACTACATTTACCAGTAAAACATTTAGAAATTTGATCAAAGTAAAAAGACCATTCCTTTCTAAGAAAAGACCTATTCAACTGGCTCATGTTGTCTAGAGGTCCACTATAACCTAATTCAGACAACATAGTTCTTACATTATCATCAGATGGTTCACTTGCATAATTATCAGTAACAGGTAAGCAAAGTACTGAATTAACAACAGATTCAGTAATGTCAAATGAATCTTGTCCTAAATGTAGAACAATCTTACCTGATTGACTCTGAGTAGAATCAATTACCTCAGCATTCTCCCAAGCTTGTGAAACAGCTGCTTGATTAATTTGTGGAGATGCTGTCAATGCATAACTTAATGGTCCATACGCCAGAAAGTCCATGATTGGATGAAAATCAGATGACACTCCTTCCTTATTGGTGATAGCTGCTACATGATTGTTTGTCATAAAATCAAAGTCACCAAACTTGAAGGCTACTGACTTAGGTAATCTTCTCTGAGCTGCCATTTTTGATCTGAAAAGAACTTGAAAAAATTCTTGAAATGGATTAGTGTTTTTGAAAACTCAAGAGTGGTTTTTGCTTTAGAGAATGTAAAATTAGAGAAAGCAATTACACGATTAGAGTTTCAAAACTAATATATTTCATAAATCTTTCAGACCACTATCCCACGTTGACACGTAGATTGACAGGTGTCAGTCCCTGAAAAGTGCGGTTACCCACGATTTTTGGAAAATAAAATCCAAAATTGATTTTCATGAAATAAATCAGGGTATAAATAATCAATTCTGATCAGTTTCCTTTTCCTGTTGACCTCTCATCAAAATAATCACAAAATACAATGTGATAATAATTCTCAAATCCTGATGATCACACATAAAATCCTGACCAATATTACCAGAGACTTAATATGGAGTTTCCACGTGGCATTTTTCTTTTATCTGAAAAAGAAATAAACAATTAATCTGAACAAAAATCAATTGGTTAGATATATTCAATATTTCTTGAAAACAAGAAATACAGTCACACACAATAATTAGCATCTGACTTCATTAAAACTTCCAAGTGACTGTTCAGCTTCTCACGTCTTTCTTTAAAAGAAACAGACGCCTTATGCCATTTTCCATAAACCTTTCAATTTCTTTTCTTCTCGACAATGCTTCTCAAACCAAAATTCCCTTCAAATCCATTCTTTAGATTTTTCTCGATCGATGAACATCCTGTTCTTGATCATCTCTTTGAAAAGACAACTCTTCTCATCGAACTAATCATGGATGGATTGGTTTTCGAAAATATCCAAAGGTTTTTCCTAGAACATCCATCTGTTGGATACAATCTTCCCCTAACCTCCTCAAAACTTGAGGATGAAGAATTTGGCCGAGAGTCTGAGGTTGATCTTGATGGAGATGCTATTCATTTAAGTTAGCTACTCTCATTCAAGTCGCCCAGACAAGGAATCCAAGAGTAGACGAGGCTATTCAATCCCCTGATGAATTTCTTGAGATGCTCCTTGTCCTGTACCTCAGAATTCATATCAATAGACAAGTATAGAATTATCAGTAGAATTTAGACAAAAAGATGTTGTATTTCATTTCCATATATGTAATGATTTTAATTAATGAAAATACAATTTCTTGTTATCTACTTGTCTTTTGATTATTGAATGATGTATAAATTATCAGTATGCAAATATTAAAACTTGCTGCTATAGACTTAACACATCACAGAATTAGATTACTACACAAAGTAAACGTCAGGATCTGAAACAATTTTCATAATCCTGATACTAACACAATACTGATGACGTCAGCATCCTGATAACAAATCTAATCCTGATGATTATTAACAAGTCTATCATACTGAAATTTATCAAGGCAAAGTGTTATAGCTAAAACATTTAACAATCAAATATAGATCCTGACAAGAATATCAAGTCTATAAGCTAAGAACAACATACCTTGCTACTTTTGCAGATGTTAAAGATCTAAAAATTTAACATTCCTAACTCACTTACTAGTCTACTGAATGTAGTCTCATCAATTGGTTTAGTTAGAATATCTGCAAGCTGTTTGTCAGTAGGAACAAAATGAAGTTCCACAGTACCATTCTCAATATGTTCTCTAATAAAATGATACCTGACATCAATGTGCTTAGTCCTTGAATGTTGAACTGGATTTTCTGCAATTTTAATAGCACTAGTATTATCACAAAACATAGGAATATTACTAAGTGTCATACCATAATCCATCAACTGATTTATTATCCAAAGGAGCTGTGCACAACAACTGCCTGCTGCTATGTACTCAGCTTCTGCAGTTGAGGTTGAAACAGATTGTTGCTTCTTGCTTGCCCAAGAAATCAATCTATTTCCCAAGAATTGACATGTACCTGTAGTGCTTTTCCTGTCTATCTTACACCCTGCATAATCAGAGTCTGAATAGCCAATTAGAAAGAAATCAGATTCTCTAGGATACCACAAACCAAGATTTGGAGTTCCTTTGAGATATCTAAAAATTCTCTTCACAGCAATTAAATGAGATTCCTTAGGATCACTTTGGAATCTAGCACATAAACAGGTAGAAAACATTATATCTGGCCTACTTGCAGTTAGATATAACAATGAGCCTATCATGCCTCTATAACTAGTATTATCCACACTCTTCCCTTTAGGATCAGAGTCTAGTTTAGTGGCTGTTGCCATGGGTGTTTTTGCAACTGCACAGTCTTGAAAGTCAAACCTTCTTAAAAGATCTTTGATATACTTTGACTGATTAATGAAAATACCAGTCTCAGTCTGTTTGACCTGCAAGCCTAAGAAATAATTTAATTCACCCATCATGCTCATCTGATACTTAGACTGCATAAGCTTGCTAAACTTAGCACACAATTTTTCATTAGTAGAACCAAAAATAATATCATCAACATAAACTTGAACTAAAAGCAATTCACCTTTTATTTTTCTAAAGAAGAGAGTTTTGTCAATTGTACCTCTTGTGAAGCCATTTTCAAGAAGAAATTTAGACAAAGTCTCATACCATGCTCTTGGTGCCTGCTTTAGTCCATAGAGTGCCTTGTCAAGTTTGTAGACATGATTTGGAAACTTTGGATCAACAAATCCAGGTGGCTGTTCCACATACACTTCCTCATCAAGTTTGCCATTTAGAAAAGCACTCTTTACATCCATCTGGTATACTTTGAATTTTGAATGAGCTACAAATGCAAGAAACATTCTGATTACTTCCAATCTTGCTACAGGTGCAAAGGTCTCATCATAATCAATGCCTTCTTCCTGAGAATAACCCTTGGCCACCAGTCTTGCTTTGTTTCTTACAATCATACCAAATTCATCTAGCTTGTTTCTGAAAACCCATCTTGCACCAACAATAGATCTATCTTTAGGTCTTGGTACCAGTTTCCAGACTTTGTTTCTCTCAAACTCAATTAACTCCTCCTGCATTGCAATTACCCAATCAGGATCCTGTAAGGCTTCTTCAACCTTCTTAGGTTCATTCTTTGAGAGAAAGCAACTATACAAGCATTCATTTTGAATTGATCTTCTAGTTCGAACACCACTATTTGGATCACCAATTATCAAATCTTCAGTATGATCCTTTGTCCATTTTCTAACAGGTGGTAAATTAACTCTGCTAGTCTCTCCACCTAAGTTAGTGGTATCTCTTGTAGAAGAATTCTCTCCACCTTCAAAAACTCTCCTTTGATCAATAGAATCAGTAGATTCCATATTGCTGCTAGTTACTGATCTTTCCTCAGTAGACTCTGAAAGATCAGTTCCTGATGGAGTAGACTCTGAATAGCTAGTCTGCTCCTGATGATCAATGTGTTCTCTTTGATTTATTTGCTCCCCCTCAACAGTAGCATTTCTTTGAGAAGCAATAGAAATTCCTTCTGCAGAACCTTCATCATCACTGGAGAGTATCTCAGAATTCTTCAGATTTTCAAATTCCAATTTGTCATGGCTTTCATCAGTTTGCAGAATTTCAAATTTCTTATCATCAAATGCAACATGAATTGATTCCATAACAATGTGAGTTCTGAGATTATAAATTTTGAAGGCCTTAGATGCTGAATACCCTAGAAAAATTGCTTCATCCGATTTGGCTTCAAATTTTCCAAGTTGTTCTGGATGAACTTTTAGGACATAGCATTTGCATCCAAAGATGTGAAAGTATTTCACACTTGGTTTCTTTCCTTTGATCATCTCATAGGGAGTTTTTCCATGACTATTTACCAAGGTACAATTTTGAGTGAAACATGCAGTGTTAATAGCTTCTGCCCAAAAGTAGGTTGGAAGCTTTGCATCTGCAAGCATGGTTCTTGCTGCCTCTATGAGAGTCCTGTTCTTTCTTTCCACTACACCATTCTGCTGAGGTGTACCAGGTGCAGAAAACTGTTGAGTGATTCCTTTGTCTGCACAAAACCCCTCCATTGTAGAATTCTTGAATTCTGTACCATTGTCACTTCTAAGTACTTTAACTTTGTACTCAGAGTTATTCTGAATATTCTTGATAAGTTCAATGATTTGCTGAGGAGCTTCATCCTTCTTGTGTAGAAAGAACACCCATGTGAACCTTGTGAAATCATCCACTATCACTAGAGCATATCTTTTCTTGCTGATAGACATAATGTTTACTGGACCAAACAGATCAAGATGTAGCATGTGAAATGGTTCAGTAATTGAATTTTCAGTCTTGCTCTTGAAAGTGGTTCTTCTTTGCTTTCCAAGCTAACATGCATCACAAAGTCCATCTTGCACAAAATTTGCCTGTGGTAGGCCTCTCACCAAATTGTGCTTAACAAGTTGATTAAGCTTCTTGAAATTAAGATGTGAGAGCTTCTTGTGCCAATTCCAGCTTTCATCACTTGTTGCTTTGCTGTAGAGACATCTAACAATTCCTTTAGATGTATCACTTAAGCTGGCTTCATATATGTTACCATGTCTTTGACTAGTTAGAACAATGTCTCCATTTTGCATATTCAAGATTTTGCATCCTTCTCTGTCAAAGATTGATTTGTAACCTTTATCACCCAGTTGACTTATGCTTAAAAGAGTATGTTTCAAGCCTTCAACCAGTGCTACATTTTCTATGATGACATTCCCCAAAACAATTGAGCCATATCCCAGAGTTTCTCCTTTGTTGCCATCTCGAAAAGATATTACTGGGCCAGCTTTCCTCTCAAACTTTGTAAGCAGGGACTTCTTTCCAGTCATATGTCCAGAGCATCCACTGTCCAAGATAATTGAATGCTTCTTTCCTGTGCCCTGCAAACAAAAAGTAACTAGTTAGAATTTTTTAGGACCCAACTTTGATTGGATCCTTTCTTACTAGATTTAGAAACGACAGGCTTTGAAGATTTTGCTTTTACTTTACCTGTTGTAGAGTCAACTTTAGACTCTAATTTCACAAACTGTTTGTGACTAGGAGTTTCAGATTTCAAGGAATAATAGTCATAATACAGTTCATGATATTCTATACACATGTAAATGGAATGAAGTAAACTACCACAATGATAACAAGCTTTTTGTGGTTGGTATTGAATTTTCTGAGTCTTGGGGAATCTGGACTCAGTTTTCCAAGAAGGTTTTTGATTGCAGTCTAGGGCCAAATGATTATGATTTCCACACTTATAGCATTTTTTCCTAGGTGCATCAGGTACATTCTTGTAATTATTCTCTTTGTTAATACCTTCTTTTCCATTCCTATTTCTTTTGATCTTGCTAGACTCTGAAAGACCATCTAATCTCTGTTTCAACTGAGACTTAGACAGAAACCCTATGTTTACATTCTTAGGTTTCTCTAATACTTTCTCATCTGAATAACTATTGTTAATCCTTTTGTGTACAACAGGGGTACCTTTTGAATCAACAAATTTAACATGATTAGGTTCAGAAACAATTTTCTTACCTTCAGATTTAGATGTGTTAGCTTCTATCTTACTATCATCATTGACAATAGCTACTTTTTCTTCTTGTCTAGCCTTATCAAAACCTAAACCATTAACCTTACCACGAATTCCACTTTCAAAGATTTCTATAGTCTTTTTACTGGAATTGTTAATGGTCTTAATCACATCTCTCTCTTCCTCTAGTTCTTTTCTGACATAGTCATAAGCCTCAAGAATAACACTATAGTCATGCTTAGCTTTATCAGAACTTAACTTGTATTCTTCCATTTGAATTAATTCAGATTCAAGAAAATTATTTCTATCAACTAATTTATCATTCTTAATCTTAAGTTCATCTCTTTCAAAAGTAAGAATTCTAAAATTAGTCATAAGATTCTTAAACTCAGCATGGATAGATCTAATTTCATCAGAATTTAAGCTATCAAATGAATCAAGAGAGTGAAGTGATACCTTAACAAAGGATGGAGAAATTTTCTTTGGAGATCCAGGTTTGTCTGAACCATTTGCCATCAATGCAATGTTGTCATAATCCAATTCATCTTCAGAATCACTGGAATCAGCCCAATCCTTTTGTGTGACCATAAGTGCATTACCCTTTCCTGAATTTCTAGGCTTCTTACACTCACTAGCAAAGTGTCCAAGCTTGCTGCAGTTAAAGCACTTGATCTTGGCCTTATCAAGCTTGACAATTGTACTTTTGCCTTTGTCACTCTTCTTCTCCTCCTTCTTTTGAAAAGGTCCTTTGCTAAATCTTCTCCTGTTGAATCTTCCTTTCTTAAAGGCTTTAGCAAACATAGCAAAGAGTTCCTGCATCTCAGATTCAGAATCATTGTTGTCAGAGTCCATATCAGTAGTCTCTGACTCAGAACTTTCTTTGCTTTTCTTCTTCCTTGAATTCTTTACAGCAATCTCTTCATGCTGTTCTTCAGGAAGCTTCTTAGCTTCAGATTGAGCAGTAAGTGCAATAGTCTTCATCTTTCCTTCACTCCTGCTCTTCTTCTGTTGCTTGTCAAGTTCATAAGCTCTCAATTTTCCATATACTGCCTCTAATGAAATCTCATCCAGATCATTAGCTTCCTCAATCGCAGATATCTTCTCATTGTAGAAATCAGGCAAAGCTTTCATGAACTTTGTATTCATATCCTCCAAGTCATAATATTTACCATGAATGGCCATCTCATTGATGAGTTTTGTAAACCTATCAAAGGTATCAGTAAGTGACTCACCGGACTTGGATTCAAAGTACTCATACTGTTGTATAAGTAATGTCCTCATATTCTTCCTGACAGGCTTAGTTCCTTCA
The DNA here is from genome assembly GCA_037693485.1 of Kitagawia praeruptora. Lineage (NCBI taxonomy): Eukaryota > Viridiplantae > Streptophyta > Magnoliopsida > Apiales > Apiaceae > Kitagawia > Kitagawia praeruptora. Next base: position 1,313,974 of record CM075348.1, on the reverse strand, counting down.
TAGTGAACCTTAAGATTGTCCCATATATCCTTAGTAGTTTTACAAGAGAGAACATAGTTAGTGAGAACAGAATCAAGACTGTTGAATAATATGTTTCTCACTTTAGCATCTTTAAGAACATTTTCCTTGTCCTTATCTGACCATTCAGATTTTGGCTTCTCTGCTGTATGTTCTGGAACAACCACACCATCAACAGTTGCTTGTCCAACGACCTTTGTTGGAACAAAAGGTCCATCTCTGATTCTGTCAAGATAATCAGGATCTGTTGCTTCCAGATGATGCAACATCTTTACTTCCCATAGAGTATATTCGTTTCTCTTGAGCATAGGAATTTTAGTATTCCCATCCTTGTAACCAGACATGATTGCAGATCTTTATGATTATTCAAAATCAACCTGCTCTGATACCAATTGTTAACTCGAATAACTTGTAGAAGGGGGGGTTGAATACAAGTTATATAATCGTGTCTGATTTTTGCTTGATTATATGAACAAGAATAAACGAATGAATCAAACTCTGTTTGTATTAATAAGATCAAATACAAACTCTACCAAAGGTGTACAAATACCTTTAGCAGCTGCTGACAATACAAATATCTCTCTCTGTATCAACTAATAACAGAAAGATATAATCTATACATGACAATGTTCTGCCTTCTAGTTGATGATAAAGTGTATATTTATATACACTTTAGAGGATTTTATTCTCATAATTATAGGATTTTGCAAATAATTGGGTAAGTTTGATTATATTTTATTGTTTTATTTCAGGTAATAAATAATTCCTAAAGTTGGGAGAAAATGAGCTTAATTGGATAAAAATCAGGTGGAAATTCGGATTTAACGGTGGGCCTGCGCAGCAATTCTTATTTGGGCCATATCTCGAGTTCCAGGAATCAGAATGGGGCGAAATTACAGCCCACGCGAAGGTATCGAGAAAATCTACAAGTCTAGACCGGCCCAGCAGTCACCAGCCTTATTTAGCAGTCCAGAATCAGCTTTGAACAGTAGTACGAATTTTACAAAGGCCCAACTTATTTTAGGAAACATTGTAAAAACATCATTATGATGATTATTAGGTTTTGAAAGAGATATGGAGGAGTTTTGGGGTGCTTTTAGGAGAGGCATATATTTTTCATAGAGAGAAGAAGAGAGAGTGGAGCAAAGGAAGAAGGGATTCTACCTAAGCCCTATTTGCAATCTTAAAAGTTGTAATTTCTTACTCTTTATCTTTGTAAACATGGTTTCATATCTTTATATCATTTTGTTTTCTTCAATTATTATGGGTAACTAATTCCCAAATCTGGGAATTAGGTAGTATTCAGTGGTTAACATGTTTGTGTGAATTTATTATGTGATATCTCATGCTTGTTAATTCGTTGTTGAGGACTTAACCCAATTTAGGGAGTCATGAACCCTAGGTTGTAATTTTAGGGATTGTAATGAATTGGGAAATGATTTATGATTCTAGTAAATGAGACGACGAACGTAATTCAATTATTCAATTGGGAGATTAATATGCGAGTTATGAGACATGTATTTCTTGGGCTTGAATAACTTACAATTATGTGTTAATTGATCATGGGAGTGACAATAATATGTTTTTGTGGGTAATATGTTGTATCTTGGGAAAGATCAACATATTCATTAGAGAAATGTTTTTAGCAAGATATGAGGTTGAATATCACAAATGATTGCACATTCGTTAATACCACTGAAGAACCCTGATTCTTGGATTGCTTTTATTTATATTTGTTAAATCATCATTTTAATTTGTTATTTAGTTAATTTTAGTTAAAAAAAACAAACCAATCAAATTCTTCTTGACATTTCTGAACAGTGAGAATAATAAGTGAACTTGTGTTTGATTAAGTCCTTCCCTGCGAACGATAACCCCCCTAAAATCTACGATAACAGTTGATAGTTACCATCAATAGAAAACTCTTTCCTTCATAATATCTTCTTGCTTGTTCTTCAAACAACAATCCTGTTTTATAGCACTTGCCAGTTTCTGTAGCATCCATAATGACATCATCAGTAACAAGACTGATATCAGGATTTCATCTTGCATCAGTATCTGATCATCATCAGTATTAGACTGTCATCAGGATTTGCCCTTTGTTCCTGACATGTAGTCTCCGATACACTGTTCATTCCTGACTAAACTGTACAGATAACTGTCTTATACATAAATCCTATATAAAGTGCTAAATCCTTTATAAGATCAGGATTACAAGAAGTATAATGTGTAAATTCTATTCTTAACATCACAACTTATGAATTATTCCTAACAATATTAATTATTAATTCAGATTAATAATTATTGCTTAACGCCCAAGTTTTATCCTCTCTCTGAAACGAGGAAAGAACCAATCTCAATCAATCAATAACGAAAAATATCCTCCAAACGATATTCTTCAAATCAGGAAGATATCACAATGATAAGATTAAATCAGATAAAATCAGTAATTACCAAGATTAACGAAGTTTATCCCTAAAGTCTCTAAGGGATAGACACAAATCAATTTCACAGAACTACGTGGGCTTGATCCTATATAAACATATAGGTACGTAGCCATCTTGGCATTATGGAATCCGATACACGAGACAAATCGAGACACCTGCCAAGTCCAGCCTCCTCTTTTTTCATAAACCCTAATCCCCTAAAACAGCCACATACTCATATTATTCCAGCAAACCTCCGATTTCGTATTGTTACGAAATTCCTCCAACAACAGGAATATTGTTGGAATTGATGTACAAAACAAGCTTCTTAAATCACTAGGAATCATTATTTTATTATATTTTGTTGGAATTGATGTACAAAACAAGCTTCTTATATTTTTAGCATTCAACTAAGGAGCTATTGGACTTGCTATGAAAAATTAACCCTAGTTGAATTTTAATATGCAAAAAATTATGTGTTCGTTAGAAATGTCGTATTCACACACGTGAGACATTCAGTTATTTCCCCTCAACAACATACCTAAAAAATTTAGAAGCCAACATTTGAATGCACGCCCAATAATAGTAATATGAAATAGAAAAATGGAACAAAATTTGTCCAAGCAAATGCGTAGTATGTTGTTTAGGAGGTCTCAAGGGTCAGATTGTCCAGCACATTGCATTATTATTATTTATTATTATTAGAGCATCTTCAATGGGGTTGGCTATAATGGTTGGCTATAATCTATACTATTATATAAAAGCCGAAACATTAAAAGTTTGGTTGGTTGGTCGGTCGGTCGGTCGGTACGGTACCTGTTGATTTTACTTATTTACCCTTACTCAATTACAGGTCTACTAACTAATCAATTTCCTTTTTCAGATACACATATTATCTTTTTCTATTTTTCAAGAACTAAATAATTTCCTTTTTCAGGTAAAATACAATATCTTTAATATTTTATCTAACTAAAATTTCTCCTTTATTAATCAATTTCCTTTTTCAGGTTAAACATATTATCTTTTCTATTTTTCAATAACTAAATAATTTCCTTTTTTAGGTAAAATAGAATATCTTTTACATTTTATCTAACTAAAATTTCTCCTTTTTAAAAACACTACGAGCAATTTTATTTAATAAAATAACATAATTATCTTATTATTACTATTAACTAATCGATTACTTTTTTCAGTCAAAACACTTTACCTTTTCTCTTTTCTCTAACTAAAATATCTCTTTTTCCAATTATATCATGTACGGTTACCTTTTTCAGCCAAAACACGTTACCTTTTTTTTCTGTTACTAAAACTTCCCTTTTCCAATTATATCATGGACGTTTCTATTTAATAAAAATAAAATAATAATATTATAAATTATACTTATAATTAACCGATTACCTTTTCTGCTAAAATATATCATCTTTTCTATTTTTCTAATTAAATCCCCTTTTTTCTAGAAATATAATGGGCAACTTTAATTTCTCACTTTCTAAAAACTATGAACAATTTTATTTAATAAAATAACATAATTAAATTATAATTACTATAAAGTAATCAATTACTTTTTTCACATAAATCATGTCATCTTCACGTTACCTTTCTTTTTTCTCTAACTAAAATCTCTCTTTTTCCAATTATATCACGGGCGGTTATATTTAATGAAATAAACTAAAAATATTATAATATTATTAATTAATTGATGACCTTTTTCAGCTAAAACGTAGCATCTTTTCTATACTTTCTAACTTAAATCCCTCTTTTAATAGAAATATTAGAAATATCACTGACAATATTAATTTCTCCTTTTCTAAAAACATTACGAGCAATTGTATTTAGTAAAATAACGTAATTAAATTATAAATACTATAAACTAATCAATTATCTTTTTCAATTACCTTTTTAATTTTCTCTAACTAAATTTTTAATTTTTATAATCATATCACGTGCATTATATTTAATAAAATGAAGTAATAATTTTATAATTACTAATAATGAATGGATTACTCTTTTTAACTAAAACCTATCATCTTTTCTATATTTTCTAACTAAAATCCCTCATTTTCCGAAAATATCACGGATAACATTTGTAAAATTATTATCAAATCATCTCATATAAATATGTAAGCCTCCAAAATTCATGTTTTAAAAAAATTAATTGAGATTAATGAATTTTTTTGTATAATATAAAAAAATCCGTGCATCGCACGGGTTTTAGGCTAGTAATATAAAATAATAGTTGGCTAAAATTTGCTGAACCTGTAAGGTATTGGGCTCCAATGGGGGTTGGCTATAATGGTTGGCTATATTTTGAAAGTAGTATTTTATTATTATTTTAAATTCAAATTTATTTTAAAATATTAATATTAACACTAATTAATAATTTTACATGAAATTATATTGCTGAATTAAAAAAATATATATATATAAATTGGTGCAGTTTTGCTGTAGTTTTGCTACAGCTTGGCTATATATAGCCATTCAATCAAGGTTGGCTATAAATCCTTTATTATTAAACCTGAGTCTACCACACCATCCAGTTAATTAATCACGTATCCAGTTAACCAATAAGAAAACTATGAATTATTTTAGAACCAATCATAGATCACTTCTAAATCATGGACCAATCAAATTAAAACAAATTTGTTTCCTTATATAATTTAACTTGCTATCTTTTAACCAAGCTTTAAACCCATCAATCATTCTAAATATATTTAAAATTTAAATCATGGACCAATCAAATTAAAACAAATTTGTTTCCTTATATAATTTAACTTGCTATCTTCTAACCAAGGTTAAACCCATCAATCATTCTAAATATATTTAAAATTGAATTATAATCCTAAATAGAATTACAAATAGAATCATAATATTATTAAAATAGAAATCAAACCTGAGTCTACCACACCAATAATATTATATTAAAAAATTTTCTTATTTACCATTCTCATTCTATTATACTAATTATGGTTAGTTAACAATTCTAATTTAAATAGAGTAACTTACTTGATTTAACATATCCATATATTTTATTTTTTTAATGTCAAAAAATAATTATAATAAATTAATATTTTAAATCAAAATCAATCAGGATTATACAAATATAAAATATGCAAAACTTTGAATTATTTTAGTACCAATCAAAGGTCCTTCCTAAATTTTAGACCAATCATATTATATTAAAATTTTTCTTTATTTACCATTTTCATTCTATTATACTAACTATGGTTAGTTAACAATTCAAATTTAAATAGAGTAACTTACTTGATTTAACATATCTGTATATTTTATTTTTTTAATATAAAAAATATTTATAATAAATTAATATTTTAAATCAAAACCAATCAGGATTATATAAATATATAATATGAAGCAATTTTCGCAATATTAATTTTTCACACTTTGATTTATAGTTAATCATAATAACATTATTATATATTACGAATTAATTTTCATAAATATATATAAGAGCCCGTCAAAATTAACCACTAAAATTAAATTAATCATAGCATTCTCATCCTAATTTACTTATCGTGGTTACTTAACCTTCAAAATTTAAGTTATATAAACTTTTAAATTAATCAATTATTAAAAAAAGGCTAAATTCAACCAATTTAAATATTAAAAATAAATTTAAACCAGTTATCATTAAAATTTTACTTATCGTTATTTTTCAAGAATTAATGGGACAAATAAATTGACTTGACGATATTTTTGAATTTTTCAAGATACTAAATATACTCTCAAATAGTATTAGACATTATTTGGTGTATAAATTATCAATCCAAAAAAAAAAATTCATTACAGAATCAATAAAAATATTGTTAGTGAATATTTATATAGCAAATTGGTTAACTGAGCGCAAAAATTCTAAAAAATCGTTTTTTTTATTTCATAGCAAATTGGTCAACTCAGCGCAAAAATTCTAATAAATCACTATATTTGCTATGGTTAATTATTTATCAACAAAAGGGCATATATTATCATCCACACAAATAATCATTCAAATTTTCTTTTAAATCACTAATTTTTTTAGGTAAATGATTTATCAATAAAATGTCATACATCTACAAAAATAATCAAGATTGGACAACACATATTAAAATAAAATAGATCATATCAAGGTAACAAGGTTTCCTTAATCCAAACTAAAATCGTTGATCAGATCTTAAATTGTGGTACATCACTCGCTTGAATTATATATACTCTTTGGCGAAATAATCCAACAATTTATTCTAATCGTGAGGGAAATACATATGTGATATCTGAGAATGTATTCGAACAACTGACCAAAACTGCGATTCTATACTATCCAAATCAATGAATCAATATAACAAAATCCTGTAAATCTAAGATTCCAGATGCCAAAATAAAGTAACCTACTCTCAAAATATAAAGAACAAAACCCAATATATTGATAGACAAAATCCACTAACGGGATACTAGACTCTCAATAAAGAGATATATTTATTGAAAAACGAAGTAAAATCAAGGAAAATAAACAGGAGTTATCATTCACAAGGAGAAGGTGCAAAATCCAATATATCAGTTGATAAAACCCACCAACGTGGTAATAGACTCTCAATAAAGAGAGATATTTATTGAAAAACAAAGCAAAATCATGGAAAACAATAAAAATGGGCTTATCATCAACCAAGATGCAGATATCAACCCATAAACTTTGGGTTTACTATTTTTTAGGAGAGGATGAGATAGAATGACGGCTACAACAATCGTTTAAAAATCAATATTATTGATAACTAGATAGGTCGATACATATAAAATTATAAATTATTTCTAATAAAAGGTGCTCATTTTAATTTTGTATTCTTCAATTCAAGTAATAATATTTAATTCTCAAATCCTAATCTAAGAACAGACATATCGAATTTTGCTTGGTTGGTTAATAATATTTATTTTTAATATTAACAAAATCTTAAAAATAGGTAAAAAAAATTAATAACTTGGTAGATAGATTCTAATCAAACAGAGGTATTTATTAACAATAAACAAAATTAAAGAAAAGGGCTTCATTTTTATGTACTTTACTTTTAGTTTTATTTTGTAGTAATTCAATGTTGTTTTCAATTATATAATAACATACTTAGATAACTTGGGCAGAGAGTAACATTACATGTATTTGTCATATTTTTTTTTCATTTTGCGTATTATTTTCGTTTCGTGTACAAAAATAAAAAATGCGTAGTTTAGTAGCATTTTGTGTTCAAATTATGGGTATACAAAATAATTTTATGTCATTTTCATGCGAAACCCAAAATACACATGGTATGAATGTATATAACACGAACGATTTTTCAGATCTACGTAAACTCTTTCTTTTAATATATGTCGGTCAAATATACTCATTGTTAAATAAAAATTAATTTCATGTTTTTGAACTCGACAATTAAATTACAAGGACAAATATATAATAATGTGATTATGCGTTTATATATTACACATTTGATTTTAGTTTCATGTACAGTTTTCTATTTTAACATGTTAATCAAATAGAAAAAAGATACTCCCTCCGTTCATTTCATTTCTTTACACTTTCCTTTTTGGTCCGTCCATTCCATTTCTTTACATTACCCAAAATAGTAACTTTTAACAATAAAATACTTTATTACATCCACTACTTCACTCCACTTTTTCAACACTTTACACTATTATACCCACTACTACACTTATTTTAACAAAAAAATCACTATTACACCCACTACTTCATTTATTTTAACAATATTACACCCACTATCCTTAATTAATTTATTCATTCTATCATGTTGCCTTGGTATCCGTGCAAAGTCAAAATGTAAAGAAACCAAATGGACAGAGGGAGTAGGTGATACTCATTTTCAAATATTTTATTTTACGCGTTTGGATGACAACGGGTTGGGTTTGATCCGAATTTTGTAAAATTCAAACCCACATCCAAATATTTTTGGGTTTTAAAAATAAATCCAAATCCAAAATTCAATATCTAAAACCAAATTCGTCGGATTTCGGATTAGATTTGACTTTTTTGGGTATCCAAAATTAGTAATAATGTAGTCAAAATTAAAATAATTGTTACACGCAAACAATATTAAGTATATTTGTACAAAAATTAAAAAGTAAAATGATTAACTTAAGTAGTCAAAATATAACATATTATACGAATTAATATACTAAGTAAAATTTAAAATATGTTAAAAAAATAATTCTTTTTATACATAGAAATGAAAAATTAATGTAAACAAAATTACATCTTGAATATATCAATAAAGTTAGATATTGAGAAATATAAGTTCTAATTAATAAATTAGTATTGACTATTTCTAATGAAATATTTGAAAAAAAATAAACAAAATAATATATCTCACATCTAAAATATTACATGAAATAATTTCAAATTAATGTATTATATTACATATGTATAAGATTTCGATAGTGTATTGGGTTTCAGATTTTGGATAGGCTATCGGTTCAGTAAAACTTAAATCCAAATGCAAATCGAAACTATTTCGATTTTAAAATTTATATCCAAACCTGAATCCAAAAATTCGGGTTTGGGTTCGAATGGGGTACCATCTTATCGAATTAATTTCCCTTCCTTATTAATGCGTAAAAGAAAACTAATATTTAATATACCATATTCTGATAGAAAAGAATAAAAAAATTCAACATACAAATTCTCAAACTAAATATGCATATTTAAAGTTGTCATTAAAAACAAACTGACCATAAACTCTAACAGATATATCTTACTCAAATAACGGGATGTATTGGATTTGTTTGGTTAATTGATAATGTTTATTTTGCTATAGTACTAAATCAAATAACTAATAAAAGAACATAAAATTTGTAAAAATGATATGGAACAAACACATAGGAAACTTAAAATATGGATAAAAAACTTATGAACTTGGTTGAAATATTCTAAAAAATGAGAGAAATCAAATGTAAAATAAAATTAAGAAAAAACAATAAAGAGAGGTTTGGAATGTTTGAGCTGGGATGTGAATGGTATGATAATTGTTTGATAATATTGATATTAATGCAATTGGTATAAATTGACGATAATTTATACTTAATTTTAATGAAATTATATTTTTTTTATATAAATAATGAATAATATTATGTTTTTATTAATTAATTAATAAATTTTATCATTCGGTGCGTAGCACGGGTAGAACACTAACCAATCAAAATATGATAACTAACTTTTTGAGATTTTTTTAGGGACCTCTAGAATTACTCCAGAAAATTGCTCATTTCCTATTTTATTTTCATTTATAGAATGAAAAATATGTATTTGATTTATTTTTTCTATTAGTACTAATTAAGTTTTTACTGTTTTCAACGCCTGATTCTCAAACATGATTATATTGAACCAAACTTTCCGTAAAAATAGCATAAAATGTCGTTAAATTACTTGGGGAAAAAACAAAAAGGAATAAGAAAATTGATATGTATCTCAGGTAAATTTTATCATATATCAAATGAATGTGTTTTGATATTAATTTTTTTTATATAAACAAATTTTCAATTTTTTTAACACGCATCCATACAATTATACATAATTTGAGAAAAGTTACTTAGAGATGCATATTGGGTTCGCTACACTCAAAACAAAATATAACAAAATAATTTATTTTTTAATACACTATATATTTTTGTAACTATTTTAAAATTTTAAATTTGTATTTTCGGTGCGTAGCACGGGTAAAATGCTAGTTTATACAAGGAGGAGGTGTGCGTTGGAGGTGTGCAGCTTGGAAGTGGTTGGCTATATTTTTACTATTCATCTGCCAGGTGGATGTTATTGCTAAGGGTGAAGGAGCCTTGGAGATGCTCTTATGATTAAATATAATAAAATATTGCATGTCGACCAGTTGTTTTGGACTGTTATAGCCATACTCTTTCGTCTTTCCGGTTTCCGCCGATTATCTCATATACTACTCCCTCTGTCTCTTTTTACTTTTCTTATTTGAAATGTCGGGATTGTTCATAACATGAGACAAATTACTAATTTACGTTTAATCTATAAGATCACATATAGTCATGAGTGATCTTGTTGGATTCGTATTTATGAGTACTTTAATACAGTGAAGTTTTTATATCTAAAACTAATACGAAATTGAAGATAGTAACGATCAAAAATACGCGTTGGCAAACGTGTCCAGTCAAAATAGAAATGATATTTAGGGACGGAGGGAGTATCTTACAACTACTATCCTTCTTATTTTAATCATTTAAATCCTACTCCCAAATTTTAAAAAGGGATGAAAACAAGTATAATGAAAAGTAAATGAAAAATGCTAGAGGTACCAAAATTAGGTACCAAAAGTTGTTACCAAATGATGTGGTTTGTTTTAATTGGTTATAGTTATAGTGGGCCCGCCAGGGCTCTCCAATCAAAATATTTTAAATTGATAAGTGTCTGTTGTCATGTCATTTGGTACCCAATTTTGGTACCCAATTTGGTACCTGTAGCACTACTCAAAGTAAATATCACAATTTTCACCTCTTAAGATTTTTTTAAGAAGGGAAGAAGTGAATGTGGTTGAAAATTTTATATACTTTCTTCCCAAAACTTTAACTTCAAAAAAATGGGATGCAAGTGAAAATAAAGAATGTGATTAATTAAAAAATATTTGATATTATAAATATATCCTTACTACTTAAATGAAAACTTTTTAGATCTAAAGATTAAATTATAACTTGACAATCATTTATATATATTTGCATTCATTTACTTTTCGCCCCTTAAAAAAATCGAAACAAAATGTTGATCATGGTATTTCAATCCGAATAACGCAAACATATTTTATGAACATACACCCTTTATCCTTTGTTAAATCCTGAGAGCATACGTACACGTAAGCATGATCTCGCAACTGTTTTCCAACACATTACCCATATTGTTTTAATTATCTCCGCGGAATGTGTATGCATGTAGCCAATAAGCCATGTACATGTGATTATCCATACATCATTGTTTTAAACCTAACTATATAAATTAAAAAATTAAAAAAAATTTATTTTTAACTCATAGTAAAGCTTCAAGCTTAATTAAATCTAGTACTAATCTCATGTAATTTGTACGGAAACTTATAATTAGTGTTAGGTAGACTCGAAAAGTTCTAAGCTTAAGGTAAAGCTTGTCTTAGTTGTCCTCGTCTACCGGTTTCCCCGTCTATCTGTTAATATTACTACATTGGCTTCATAAATTCTTATTTTTATATTCTAAATAGACAAGCAACGCTTACAAATATTATAAATACTAAAAATATAATAATATAAAATGTATCAAGTACTGCTCCCAGTTGCATTTCCTCTTATGGGTTTATTCTTCGCGTAGAATTTACATGTTTATCTACCAATAAACTTCATATGTACACCATCTGTCGATTTATTTGTCAAACATGGCTGCAATCTTTCGGTTCTTTTTCCACGTTTTAGAATCGTGCATGTAGTGGCGGAACCAAAAATTTGAAATTTTCGAGATTAAATTATCATCATATGCGTAGTGCTAGGGATTTACGGAATTAGAAATTTAAAATTTCCGAGATTGAATTATCCTGACATGCCTAGTGTTAGAGGCTTAAAATATTTATGTATTATTCTCAAATCAATTACGATTTAGTAAGAAAATATCTACACTATTTTGTAGTGAAAAAAACATACTTTTTCAATGAAATGTTGAATGCTTTAGGAATTAAAATTCCAATTTTCGAATAGAAATGGCTTTCATCTGCATCACCAAAAAATAAGAAGAATAAATTTTATAGGATGGTTGTGACTGTGAATATATGCTAATGCCCACTATATTATGTATTTATGTATAATATGATCCGGGCTCATATTCTCCAAATACTAATGTTAAAACACACAATAATAAAAGAATTATAAATAATAAATCTTCATAAAAGAACACAATAGGAATAAAAAAGACAAGAAAAGCAGAACACCGGGAATCCCATTTAAATTGCACATATTCCTTTTTTTTATTATTAAATTCTTCTGGTCTCTTTTGTTATTCAAGTTTTATTATTCTTATTGGAGATCCTGGTGGCACCATTTAGTTGGCCATGCATATTTTAATACAATGGACTATTTTAATTTAAGCAATAGTAATTATCATGGACAACTTTGTTTTACACTGGCTATTTAGGCTATGTAATTGTCAAAAGCTGAGCTGTTCATTCATATCCATACAAAGGAATCAACTGAAAGCCTCTGTCCCTTGCAAATATTGACATATTCTTGTATCTTATATATTAAGCCCCTTGTAGGTTTTAGCATATTTTAGTGCTATTATATATTTATCGCAAAGAATCAAGAATGCACTAGTCACTTTTATTCTACAGTGCTCTGCAGTTTTATCCTTCTTATCTGCATCTTGATATATCTGTGCTGGTAGGATTTTTGTAGATTGTTAGCAAGTAAATATTGAAGAAATTCTATAAATGTTTGCTCAGCTAGGCTTTTGTTAGTCGAGGGAGTTGGACATCGATTGCAACTTATTTCGATTATTTGGAAAATGAAATTCCAAAAGGTTTGTGTCCAAGAAAGGATCCATCAAAATCATGGCTTGGTAGATGGTTTTAATTTTGATCATGCAAAGCATTTTTCGCAACAGAATGGTGTTCAAACTGGAGATTTTGTACAAGGGTCACAAAATGGTAATGATCAAGCTAGTTTAGCAAGCACCATAATGAGTCATATTGGTTCCCCAGGATCTGCCTTTTTCGCAACTGAAAGATACATGGGGTTGCCTTATTATGATTATCCAGATAATAATCCTAATTTATGCCCTGAAATTCCTAAAACTTTCGATGACCAAATACCCCATTTGCAGCAATCTGTTGGTGAAACTTTGTATGTTGATCAATCATCATTGGAGCAAGCCAAGACAGGCTTTGCATCTTTTGAGTCAGCTGCAAGAAAAGCTGGCTCTTGCACTGGGGATCAATACACGAGTACTGTTTCTGAGAAATCTTATTCAGAGAGAGACCGGATTATGCAGCTTAAACGAAAGTTGTTTGAAGATAGTTATGATACTCCAGAGAAGAGGCAAGCATCAGTTCCTTGTGACGGGGATAGTGGTATTTCTGTAAGTATTTTTTCTTTGTGTACAGTATGTTTTTATTACTAGTCCTTTTTATTTGTATAACTAAGGTTAAGGTTAATGATCATTTTACAGGTCTCACACAATTCATATGGATATCAAGTTACAAATATGGGGCAATCTACAGGAGCTAGTGGTAATGCTGTACTTCCTTGTGCTTCACCTACAATATCATGTAAAACGCGTATAAGATGGAGCCAAGATCTCCATGATCGGTTTGTTGAGTGCGTAAATCGTCTTGGTGGATCTGAAAGTATGATTTTTTTATTTAGCTAAGAGGAATATCATTTTAATCAAATTTTGATTTTGAAGAAAAAGAGTTGATGTCTAATGGTTGTTTTTTATCAGAGGCAACACCCAAGGCAATATTAAGGTTGATGGAATCTGATGTATTGACTATCTATCATGTAAAAAGTCATTTGCAGGTTCTAACTTTATCATAAAAACTTTGTTTTGAACCATATTTGATGTCGCTGATATCCATATATATTTGATCAATATACATCATCATGTCTATAATTGATTTTCTTTTACAGAAATATCGAATTGCTAAGTACATGCCAGACTCTGCTGAAGGTAAATTTTTAGGAGTACAATATAATGTTTATTTCTAGTGTCTTGAATATATCTTCAATACACAATCTAACAACACCTAAGAATTAAGATGAACTGTAGTCGGTTGAGCTCTATAGATTAATTTCGCTGATTTGTTGCAGGAAAATCTGAGAAACAGACAAGCACGAGTGACACAGAACAGATTGGAACTAAGACGTAAAATCTTTTGAAACATTACTTAATCATCACTGGAAATTATCCGCAGAATTTGACTCTAAGAGTTCCTCTGGTTCACATTTGATTTTTTTTAGTCGAGTTACATAAATAACTATTTGCAATGCAGTGGCATGTATTTGAAGGAAGCGCTACAGATGCAACTAGACGTCCAAAGGCGTCTTCATGAGCAATTAGAGGTGTAAATTAATGAAAGCACTTTTGAGTAAATCATCATTGAATATAAATATTGAATAGGAAATGTAAATAACTTCTCATTTCTAAAATACTGACTTGACTGATATGAATTTGCATTTCTTTTTTGTCAAAAAGATTCAAAAACATCTTCAGTTGAGAATAGAAGAACAAGGGAAACAGCTGAAAGAGATGTTTGATCTGCAACAACATAAAACCACAAGTGTTTTTGAATCTCAGAAGTCAGCAACTGAAGCACTACTACCTCCTGATGAGCCATTGATTGTGAAAAGTAATGACAATCTGCAGCGCCCCTTAGAGATTGATTAGAAAATGCAACAATTTTACTTTATACTTCATTTTAAGTTTGCTGGTTGTCTTGAAAAAAGAGCTTATTTCTGTAATTTGAATTCAGATTGGAGTAAAAGAAGCTTTATAGTTTTACACAAATGTATCTACTTTGTCTTCTGTAAAGGATTAGATTAGAGTCCATTCAGACCATTCCAACAAATTAGAATTTTCAAACTTGTTCAAAACTTCAAACTGGTGTTGAGGTCTCCAAATTATTGTCAGAATTGAAACTGAACCAGTTGAGGAAGTGCTCATATTTTTTCCGAAAACAATCAAAGAACAAGGACTTGAGGAATATTACTGTATCAGACAAATAGATATTGGAGGAGAAGCAGAAGTTTGTAATCTTAACATAGCAAAAGATAGTTCATACTGATTTGAACAATAGGATCACGCAGACCCTTTTTCCTCTGGGATCCCTTTCATCCCAAATTCTCCCCGACTTCACCTCTTGACAAATGGTTTTCTAAATGCAGGTGTGTGTGCATATGGTAGTTGGAGGAGAAAGATATGAAATCGGGGCGAGGATTAAATGCATTAAACAGTAGTAAATTCTTGGAAAAAAATTGTGAATTTAAAAAATTGAAATAAGAACAACGGAAAGAATGATGTCTAAACTCATGACTAGTAAAAATTTTGTTCTACCATAAACAAGCAGAGTTACTGATATTGTTTCTAAACTCTTTTAATAAAAATTTGTAATAGTATCGAATTTCAGAGAGGAGGTCTGTTGCCAGTTGCCACCCTCAACTCCATGCAACTCCGCCACCACATAGAGTATTATAACTGTACATGTTTGTATATGGGTGTGCATTCACTCTTTTCTGTATATAAAATCAGATTCTTTTGTAGAAAAACCTCACCAAAGGAGGGGGCCTTCTATCAATTTTTTTTCATGTAAAACATGTTACCTAGATTACAGGACCAACCCCTAAATAATCATAATATAGTAAAGAAGACTTACTTTTTAATTTGCTTGATGCATGGAGTGTAGCTTTTGTTTTATCATACAATTCCTTGCTATGGAGAAATTGATGAAAGGACACAGACTAAAATTAAAAGATAATTCTGTCAAACAAAGTTGAGTAAAATATCGATATAATTGTTAACATATATAATACTTATTATTATTAGTGGATGGTTTCATTATTGTAATAGTTTCCTTTGCGATTATTGTTTAGTTGTTGGCTATATAAGCTCTCCTATTGTAATTGATGACCTATATAAACTCTCATCCTATTGACAAGTTTCATTATAATATAATCCTAATTTTCTCTCTTCTCTCCATACTTTATATCAACTATGATTCAACTTTAGAAAATGACAAAAGATATCATCTCAGTTTATTAACTATTCAAATTTGTTAACTGACTGAGGTTGCAAGAACACTTCAGGGCTAAAAATAACTTTTAGCAGTCCGGACTTGATTCAGATACGATTCTAATTTTAGTGAAAAGTATTCAAAGCTGATTGTAAATGATACCTAGTTTCAGTTTGTTTCACCCAAAATTCTTAATGTCTCTGGGTCAAAGTCCAGTTAGTAAGATGTTCATTTCTGTTATCTGCTTAGTTCTCATCCTTTAAAACCTATTTTTGTAAATGGAAGCACTGGCACAGAATCGAATAATTCAGAGCACGAACCAAACCAAAGCCAAAATATTTTCCTATACGAGAAGCAGCGGCTAAACATTCCTACCAACCAAGTGCTGGATATGCTTCTGCCCCTCCCCCTGGTGTACTAAATCATGCCTAGCATTCAATAAGTTACTTTAATGTCGTCATTTTTTACATTCTGGCATACTTTGGAGAAGATGGAATCGATATATTCGGGCTGACATTTTTAGTGCTGCATTAGTTCAAACATTTTTCCAAGCTGACATTCTTAGTGAATGCTGATAATAATTTGCTTGATGGAGTGTAGCTTCTGTTTTATCACAAATGTACTTAATTGAAAAAAAGATCAAAAGATGCAGACCAGATTTAATAGAGACAAACAAATTCATTTAAAATATTGGTATTAATTCAACTTTGTTGAAGGACAAAAGGAAACATTGTGATTTTTTGCCTAACAGAACCAGTCAATTAATCATCGGTTTTTCCAATACTTCTGGCCCTAGTATACAACACCATTTTTGTCCCACCAATTTTGTTGCATATTCTTTGTTGTATTTTTACTACTCTGTGTCCATTTTTTTAGTTTCTTAGCTAAATCATCAGTAGACAGTCTAATAAAAACTTTGTTTTAAACCATATTTGATGTCACCGATGACCATATTTGATCAATATATATGGTGTCCATAATTGATTTATTTTGCAGAAATATCAAATTTCTAAGTATATGCCAGACTCTGCAGAAGGTAAACTTTTACAATATATCGTTTATTTCTAGTGTCTTGAATAATTCATCAATACACAGTTTAACAACACGGAAGAATTAAGATGAACTGTAGTCGGTCAAGCTCTATAGATTAATTTCGATTAATTGTTGCAGGAAAATCTGAGAAAGAGACAAGCATGAGTGCCACAGAACAGATTGAAACTAAGACGTAAAATGTTTTGATACTTTACTTGATCATCAACAGGAAATTATCCCCAGAGCTCGACTCTAAGAGTTCTTTTGGTTCACATTTGATTTCTTTAAAGTCGAGTTTAACATATGTAACTATTTGCAATGCAGTGGCATGCATTTGAAGGAAGCGCTACAGATGCAACTAGACGTCCAAAGGAGTCTTCATGAGCAATTAGTGGTGTAAATTAATGAAACCACTTTTGAGTAAAACATCATTGAGGATAAATATTGAATAGGAAATGTAAATAACTTCTCATTTCTAAAATACTGACTTGACTAATATGAATTTGCATTTCTTTTTTGTCAAAAAGATTCAGAGACATCTTCAGTTGAGAATAGAAGAACAAGGGAAACAGCTGAAAGAGATGTTTGATCTGCAACATCATAAAACCACAAGTGTTTTTGAATCTCCGAAGTCAGCAACTGAAGCACCACCTCCTGATGAGATACTGATTACAAAAAGTAAATAACTTCTCATATTTTGTGTGAAATTTACTTGACTAATATAAATTTGCATATTTTTGGTCAAAAAGAATCAAAGACAACTGCAGTTGAGAATAGAAGAACAAGGGAAACAGCTGAAACAGATTCATAAAACCACAAGTACTTTGAATCTCAACCACCACCTCCTGATGAGCCATTGATTACGAAAATTAATGACAATCTGCAGCGCCCCATAGAGATTGATTAAAAACTGCAACAATTTTACCCTATACTTCATTTCAAGTGTACTGGTTTCTTGAAATATGAGCTTATTTCTGTAATTTGAATTTGGATGGGAGTAAAACAAAAAGCTTTATAGTTTTAAACATATGTACCTACTTTGTCTTCTGTAAAGAATTAAATTAGAGTCCATTCAGACCATTCCTACTCATTAGAAACAATCAAAGAACAAGGACTCGAGGAATGTTACTGATAACATGTGTGAGTTTTATGGTTTGTGTGTGCACTGTGATGTGTTTGAGAGAGACATTAAAGAAAGCAAGGAAGAGCACACTTGATTTAAAACACCCCTTGTGGATTACAATGAAACCTTGCCTAGCTATATAGTTCAGAGTACCGTTCTGTCAATAACAAACTAGCTATCAGACAACAAGTACTAGCAACACTACTAGACAATGCTAACACTAGTAGACAATACTAACTAACAGCAGGTGCAAGAGACAGTTGGAGTTGGTGGTGTGCTGGAATATGGTCCCTCAATACTCCCCCTCAAGCTGGAGGTGGAGGCGCAGCTGAAGCTCCGAGCTTGTGAAGAAGGTGCTTGTGTTGTTGAACAGGGAGCACTTTAGTGAGTATGTCGGCTACTTGATCAGATGAGGAGACATGGGCAGTTTGAATAAGGCCAGAGTTGATTTGATCGCGCACAAAGTGACAATCGATCTCCACGTGCTTGGTGCGCTCGTGTTGAACTGGGTTAGCAGCTATGGCAAGGGCTGCCTTATTGTCACAGTGCAATTGAGTAGCAGGCAATGATTTAAAGCCCAAGTCTTTGAGAAGGGATGATAACCAGGTTACTTCACAGGTTGTCATTGCCATGGCTCGGTATTCTGCCTCTGCGGAAGAGCGGGCAACAACACTTTGTTTCTTAGATTTCCATGAAATGGGAGAGTCACCAAGAAGGATGCAATAGCCGGTTGTAGATTTTCTGGATGCAAGACAGCTAGCCCAATCGCTGTCACAATATGCCGTGAGACGAGCAGCACTTGAAGAGGCTAAAAGAATGCCCTGTGATGGAGAACCAGCCAAGTAACGAAGCAGACGCTTTGCTGCCTGTAGATGAGCAGTTGTTGGAGCATTCATATACTGACTGAGGGTGTGCACAGTGAATGCTATATCTGGTCGAGTCACTGTAAGGTAAATTAGTTGGCCAAGTAGACGTTGGTAGGATGTGGGATTAGGAAGTGGTTCGCCAAGTGTTGGCGTGAGTTTAATATGAGAGTCCATAGGTAGAGAGAGAGGCTTGCACTTGGAAAGACCATGTTCTGTGAGGAGATCGAGAGTGTACTTCTTCTGTGACACGAAGAAACCCGAGGGAGACCTGTCAACCTCGAGACCCAGAAAATAACTTATAGGGCCAAGGTCCTTCATGTGAAATTTGGTTGATAACATATCCCTGAGTTGGATTATATCATCCATAGCAGAACCACATACCAGAAGATCATCCACATAAACGAGGATAGCCACCATTGATGTTGAGGTTTGTTTTAAGAAAAGACTATAATCAGACTTCGATTGTTTGAAGTCAATGCTGAGGAGAGTCAAGGAAAGTTTTGAAAACCATAGTCGAGGTGCCTGTTTGAGGCCATACAAAGCCTTATGTAACTTGCAGACTAGGTTAGGTTTTGGGCCTTCTTGAGCAGTGTCATTCAGATGTATTCGACATCCCATATGGTTGTATCCAGGGGGCAGTTTCATGTAGACATCGTCAAGAAGTTCTCCGTGTAGGAATGCATTGGAGACGTCCATCTGCAGAGTGTGCCAATTTTCTATAGCAGCCACTGCCAACAGCGTTCGTACGGTTGTCATTTTTGCTACCGGTGCGAACGTTTCTTGGTAGTCTTCACCAGGCTTTTGTCGACAGCCTAAAATAACCAGACGGGATTTATATCGTTCAATGCTGCCATCTGGGTTGAATTTGGTTTTAAATAACCATTTGCAGGCTATAGCCGTTTTTCCAGGTGGGAGCTCTGTTACTGTCCAGGTTCCATTGCGTTCTAAAGCATCGAGCTCATCATTCATTGCAGAGACCCATTCCGGACATTGCACTGCCTCTTTAAATGAAATTGGATCATTGGTTGAAGTGATCGTAGCAAGAAAACAAGTGAAGGAAGGATTGACTTGAGTGTGAGTTAGACTTGCCACAGCCGGTGCCTGAGATGAGGAGTAATTCGTCACATAATCACGATGCCATGTTGGTGTTTGGGGGACGCGAGTTGATCTTCGAACAGGGACATTATTTTCCTCAGCTTGTTTACTCGGTTCATCTTGGTCAGAGGCACCGTTCTGTTCTCTAGATTCATCTTGTTCAGCAGGTGGGTCTTCTGAAAACAGATAGTCCTCATCATACGTCGTTGAGCTCTGTGATGTTGCAGGGATAGACTGCATATAGTTCGATTTTTCTGGTGAGGAGAATGGAAATATCTCTTCGTAGAATTTGACATCTCGTGAGATAAATTCCTTTGATGTGCTAAGATCAAGCAGTCTATATCCTTTCTTGGTGGGTGGATATCCCAAGAAGACACATGGAATTCCACGAGCTGCGAATTTATCAGTGGTTACAACTGGGTTGTATGCGATAGCAAGACAGCCAAATACACGAAGGTATGTGTAGTCAGGCTCCTCCTTGTATAAGACCGCATATGGCGAGGTATTCTGCAATAGAGGTGTAGGCAGCCTATTTATCAGATAAACAGCCGTCAAGATGCAGTCTCCCCATAGATGAATTGGAATGTTGGCCTGAAACCGTAAGGCACGAGCCACTTCCAAGATAAAACGGTGTTTTCTCTCCACCCTGGCGTTTTGTTGTGGTCTGTATGGACAACTTGTTTGATGCAGGATGCCATGGCTAGCCAAAAACTGTTTACACAATACATTCTCGAACTCCAAACCGTTGTCAGACCGGATAGATT
This sequence comes from Kitagawia praeruptora, assembly GCA_037693485.1. Taxonomy (NCBI): domain Eukaryota; kingdom Viridiplantae; phylum Streptophyta; class Magnoliopsida; order Apiales; family Apiaceae; genus Kitagawia; species Kitagawia praeruptora. The sequence continues at coordinate 1,292,905 of CM075348.1, read as the reverse complement.
TAATGGAGGATTTGAAGTGATTGTGAACATACTTGTGAAATATCTTTAGTGTAGGGAGAGCATCGGATTTGTTGGACAAGAGGTATACCCAGGTGTACCGAGTATTATCATCTACCAAGGTCAGAAAGTAGCGACAAGTGCCCTTAGTGTTGTGTCTATAGGGTCCCCATAGATCTATATGCACCAAGTCAAAGGCTGCACGAGCATGTGAGTCACTGGTTTGGAAAGGTAGCTTGGTGAAACGTGCAAGGGGACACGTGATGCAGACATTAGAGAGTTGTTTAGGCAGGATGGGTAGAGCACGTATGCTTTTAATCTTGGCTATAGGTGCATGGCCAAGTCTGTGATGCCAAAGTTCAAGGCTGACAGCATTCACAGATGCTAGTGATACAGACTTATCAAGGCTATGTGTGGTTGGTGTTTGATGTGAAAAAGAATGAACAGTAGAGACAGTGTAGGGGCTAAGATAATATAACCCATTTCTAGCCTTGCCAACTCCCAACACTTTATTCGAGGCATTGTCAATAATGCAGCAGTGATTAGGAAAGAACTGAACTTGACAATCGTTATCCTTTACCAACTTTTGGACAGACAAGAGGTTATATCTGAAGTTGGGCACACATAACACATCACTAAGGTTTAAACCACTAGGGAAAGAAATAGTACCTGTGTGTGTGATCACTGTAGTGTCCCCAGTTGGAAGGTTGATTTGAGGGGATTTGAGAAGGGGCACTGCCTTGGTGAGAGCAGTCAGAGAAGGTGTCATGTGGTCTGAGGCACCCGAGTCGACAATCCACTCATTAGACAAAGTAGTAGCTGTACAACTCGAGATCATTCCCGAGAAGTGACACTCCAGGTCCTCTGTAGGTGAGGCTAGTGTTGTTGAGCTTACTTGTAGTTGTGGAACAAGTTGAGCCAACTGCTCTAGTTGTTGTGGAGTAAACAGAAGGCCTGGGGTGGAAGAGGCACTAGCTGTGGCATTAGCAGCCAGCTTTTGTTGATTGGGCTTTGATGGCCATCTTGGTTGTGTGGACTGACCTGTACGTCCTCGAGATGCAGGTGCCCTGTATTTTGGATGCCACTTTGGATATCCAACAATGGTCCAACACCTCTCTCTTGTGTGACCTTTGACATTACAAGCAGAGCAGACAAGTAACCTCTCACTAGAGTTTTGTGTAGAGCGACTGTATAAGGCTGACAGCTCCACATCAGGAGTGACAGAAGAGAGGAGTTGCCGCTGTGCTTCTTCTTGTTGAAAAACAGCAACAGCTTGCTCTAGTGAGGGCAGAAGAGTACCCATAAGGAGTTGGCTACGCTGAGGTCCATACACCTCGTTGAGTCCATTTAAAAACTGAAAGAGTCTTGCCTCTTCTTTTTGCATCTCTATTTTGCTCAGCAGATCTTTAATCTCATCTGTGGGGTTCAGAATTGCAGGAAGGAGGTTCATGGAGTCAAGTTCTTCCCAAAGGGTTTTCATTGTTGTATAGTATTCGTTTATGGAGGCTGTGTGTTGTCGAACCTCATAGAGATCTTTACTGAGTTTATATTTGCGAGACCCACTCGTCAAAGTGTATCTCTTTTCTAAATTCTGCCACATGTCATAAGCATTCGTCATAAACATAATGGATTGACGAACAGCAGGTGAAACGTTACCTGTAATCCATGCTATCACCATGTTGTTACACGTCTCCCACATCTCTGCTTTAGTGTCATCATCGGTTGGTTTTGTCACTGTGCCATTAACAAAACCCAGTTTCCGTTTTGAGGCCAAGTTTATTTCCATTGAGCGACTCCAAGATCTGTAATCAGCTGGGCCTTGCAGCTTTTCGATTTGAATAGAGGTGGCATTGTCAGATGGGTGTAGGAAGAGGGGGTTTAACATATCCTGAAATGATATTCTAGCTTGTGTCGCCATCAAGCTGGTAGAACAAATATAGTGATGTGAAGTAGGAAGAAGTAGATCTAAGAGGAAAAGAGAAGTAAAGAACTGCAAGGATCAGAACTTTACAATCAAGAAAAGCAATGAGAACATATGTTGTATGCAGGCTGGAAAGACAGGCTCTGATACCATGATAACATGTGTGAGTTTTATGGTTTGTGTGTGCACTGTGACGTGTTTGAGAGAGACATTAAAGAAAGCAAGGAAGAGCACACTTGATTTAAAACACCCCTTGTGGATTACAATGAAACCTTGCCTAGCTATATAGTTCAGAGTACCGTTCTGTCAATAACAAACTAGCTATCAGACAACAAGTACTAGCAACACTACTAGACAATGCTAACACTAGTAGACAATACTAACTAACAGCAGGTGCAAGAGACAGTTGGAGTTGGTGGTGTGCTGGAATATGGTCCCTCAATAGTTACTGTATCAGACAATTAGATATTGGAGGAGAATCAGAACTTTGTAATCTTTACATAGCAAAAAAAAAAAAAAATTATGCTGATTTGAACAGTAGGTACACGCGGACTCTTTTTTCTCTGGGGTCCCAAATTCTCCCCGACTTTGCCTTGTTACAGATAATTTTATGAACGTGTGTGTGTGTGTGCATGTAGTAGTTTGACGAGAAGGATATTGAAAACAGGGTGGGGAATAAATGCATTATACAAGTAGTAAAATTTGGGATAGAATGAGAACAAACAAAAAATGAAATAAGAATAATGGAAAGAATAGATGTCTAAACTCGTGACCTGTAAAAATTTTGTTTTGCCATAAACAAGCACACTTACTGATATTGTTTCTAAACTCATTTGTTCTAAACTCATATAATAATCGTTGTAGTATATAATAAAGAAATAAAGAAACATACTTTTTAATTTGCTTGATGCATGGAGTGTAGCTTCTGTTTCATCATACAATCCCTTGATAAGGAGAAATTGATGAAAGGACGCGAACTAAAATTAAAAGATAATGTTGTCAAACAAAGTCAAGTAAAATATTGATATTATGATTCAACTTTAGAAAATGACAACAGGAATCATCTCAATTTAGTAACTATTCAAATTTGTTATTTGATTGAGGCTGCAAGAACACTTCAGGGTTAAAGATAATTTAAAGAGTTCAGACTTGATTCAGATCGATACGATTTTAAGTATTCAAATTTGATTGTAATTGATACCTAGTTTTAGTTTGTTTCACCTAAAGTTATTTATATCTCCGGGCCAAAGTCCAGTTAGTAAGACGTTCATTTCTGTTATCTGCTTAGTTCTCATCCTTTAAAACCTATTTTTGTAAATGAAAGCACTGGCACAGAATTGAAAAACTCAAAGCAGGAACCAATGCCACGACATTTTCCTCCCCTCATAATGTCGTCAATTTTTACATTCTGGAATACTTTGAAGAAGATGGAATCTATATTTTCGGGCTGACAATTTTAGTGCTCCATAGTTCAAACATTTTTCCAAGCTGACATTCTTACTGCTGACAATAATTTGCTTGATGGAGTGTAGCTTCTGTTTTATCACAAATCTTTTTAATTACTCGGTACAGATAAAATGATCAAAAGATAACTAGAATTTAAGAGAGACAAACAAATTCATTAAAAATATTGCCCCCTCTTTGTCAACAGGCGAGGACTATAATTTCCGGGCTAATACGAAGGATTAAAACATGCTTGAAGGTAAGCTTTGGAAATTGGAAGCCATTAATGAGAAAATGGAGAAAATGAACACTTTTAATTTTTTCTTGCTGGTTACATCTAGGGCTATGATTTTTTTTCTTCCAGTTTTAGCTACTTGGGCTACTTGCCCAAAGGCCTTAGCCACTACATGAACATTTCAACATATACTTTATAATTTGCTTAATGAAGTGAAGCTTCTATTTTATCATGAATTTGCTTAATTACTAGCTCGGTACAGATAAAAATGATGATCAAAACAATGCAGAATAAAACTAAAAGAAACAAAAAAGGACAAAGGGAAACCTTGTGAGTTGTATCTCTTGCCTTACAGATTACAGAGCCAGTCTCGGTTTTTCCAATACTCATGGCCCTAGTATACAACACCATTCTTGTCTACTAGCCTACTCTATCATGTATTCTTTTCCCTCTGGTGATTTGAGGTTCATGAAAATCAAGAATCCAACAGAATCATGCATCTTAACAAATAAATAGAAAATATGCCTACTATTTTTTATAAAATTATAAATTCGAGTTTGTGCATTAGTATTTAATTTTCGGTGATGGATGACTCTCAACAATAAAACAACACATGAATCTATATATTGATTGCTTCCGTCTGTTACTTAATACGTGCTCGTTATTGCCCTCTCTTCTCTGCCTTTTGCTTATTCGCTACTACTTCATTTTTAACCTCTGATGGTAGGTACTAAAGTCCTGATATATCTGTAAATAGTCTTTGTTCTCTACTTCGACTCATACTTTTTTCAAAGAACTGTGTTTTTTAGCCTTATATGATCTTCCTAATATCCACACTAGTTCAGATTAAATGATTAACATTATGATTTTTGCTATATTTTACTTTTACAGGAACATCAAATTGCAAACCCCGCTCTGGACTCTGCAGAAGGTAAAACTTTTTACTACACAATGTCCTTTTTCTTTTAAAGAAACATTTTTAGCTAAATCATCAGTAAACAATCTTATATTGTAATAACACATTTGACTGCGGGGCTTGATTCAGATTCGATTTAATTTTTAGTGAAAGTATTCATCTGCTTTTGCTATTGGTGAAAAGAAGACAATACTTATTTTAATTTAGATATGATAAAATTTAACTCAGAAGTAAATTTCCATACAATGTTATGCTCTTAAAGGTGAGCTATCATATTCTTAAGTTTCTTGCAGGTTTGCATCCTGTTACAGGAGAACCTGAAATACAGACAGGCGAGAGTGATGCAGAAGAGTTTGGAACTAACAGGTAGAGCTTTTGATGTTTTTCGTACTAACCAAAGGAACATATCAATATAATATAATTCAAGTGTTGTTTTTAGATGTGTATTTGATGAATTTACCTCGGTAACTATATATCCATAATGCAGTGGTTTGTACTTGAAAGAATTACTTCAGTTGCAACTAGACATCCAAAGGCGTCTTCGCGAGCAATTAGAGGTTGATACTGAACCTCTGTGCTTTCGAATATAAATATTTGGCTTATTCGCTGATGTTGAATGATCATATGAACATGCATTTTGGTTTATGAATAGATTGAAAGAACTCTACAGTTGAATACTGAAGAACAAGGGGATGTGAAGCAAGGCTGCAACAGAATATATAGTTAACTATATATAAGCAGGGTTTACTGAACCCAAACGTCACCGGATCCTGATGATTGATTAGGCATGATACTTTATAAAACAAAACAAATGTAAGAATTCTGTGCAATGAAAATCAAACGCCCATGCAGCTTGGATTCATCTAATGCTCCTGGTCCTAGAATGTCATGCCATTGTTGTTTAATAGCCAGGTTTTTGTGTAATGATAGTGTAATGATATCAAAATAAATACTCCTACTACAGTTTCGATTCAAAATTCTAGAGTCACACTAGACAAGCTCTTGTAATTTTCTAGACCAAGTAGCACTAAACTAACACTGTGAAGTTTAGTTTTTTTCGAAAAATTTAAAAAATTGTATTATGATGGGTAATGTGATTATAATAACAAGAAGTAACGTGTCACTAAATGCATATGTTAGAAACTTGTCATCGAGAATAAATATTTATGTTTTGTATTATCGGTCTTTAAAATAACCCAATACAATAGTAAACATCCTACTAATAAAACTTAAATTAATAATGTAAAACCAGACATAACATAAAGTCATATAAACATAGTAAATTCACTATCAACAAAGTAAACTAGTTACTCGTCACCACCATTCTGATGATATACTATATCATCTACACCAGTGATAGGGGACAGAGTACGTCGGAAAGAGTTAATCTCCGGAATTTTGACTATTTGATTCTCCATTGTGTTCATCTTATTCTTCACCACTTTTAATTCTTCTCGTAACTTGTGATTTTACACAAGTGTGTTCATCTTATCCTTCATCACTTTTAGTTCTTCTCGTAACTTGTGATTTTCCGCAAGTAGCTCAGGTTGAATCACCCCCTTCTCACAAAGTCTTTCATATAATTGTTCCCGAATACAACAAAAGTTAGTGGCCAAAACAACAATCTGCTAAAAACATACTTAATCAGCAAGTTAATAGCAAGTTACATTAGGTTAATGGCTGCTGATGATACAGATGGTAAACAATAAGAATTCCGGTGAATATCGCCTCCTTTAACAGTTAATTAACTAAGGATCAAAACACATTTAATTAATATTGTACTTCATCAGTTTTAAACAGCGAGTAAGTAGGGTACAATATTTAACAAGTTAATTATGATGAAATAGAAGCAAACGCTAATAACGACAAAAAAATCAAGAAAATCAAGATAATTACCGGAAAGGTCGACCAAATACCGTGACAACCTCCAAGGCAAGCCGAAACGGCACAAACTCGCACCAACAGATGCCCCTCGTCTGATGACATGTAGCTTTTATAACGCTAACATAAAAAATAATAATAAGAAAAAAGGTGATTAGTAGATACAAAAATATATAGAAACAAAACACATATGTTGTAAAATTACTTTATAACAATAATATACTATATGTGAGATAAGTAGAAGAAAGGAAAGTAAGTGTATATCTTTCTTATGTTCTCTGCATCTCCTTTTATTACATGCCCGATGGTATTTATAGGGCAATATTTCTATCCATCTAAGTATGAATACAACAAGCAAAAGTAGAATTGAATTTGTAAACTATATTCTAACATGCAGTCTGTTAAGTAGGCTTGACAATTCTTCACCGACTTTTATCATCATATGCATAGTATTCAAAATAAGCCCATTTGACAATCATTCTTCCATTCATATTATAACACTCCCCCTTGATTGTCAAATGTGAGTTATTACAAAGATTAATTGCCTCGTTAAAACCTTGCAAGGAAAAACCCAGTGGGATAAAAACCTTGACGAAGGAAAAAGAGTACAGTCTCCCCCTGAATAATACGTATCACAATTTGACATCTTAATGTATCAAGTTCCTCAATCTTCGCATACCAATATTATTTCGCAACTTTTCAAATGTTGAAGTGGGAAGAGACTTTGTGAGTAAATCTTCCAGATTATCACATGAGCGAACTTGTTGTACATCAATGTCACCATTTTCTTGTAGTTCATGAGTGTAGAAGAATTTTGGTAAAATATGTTTTGTTCGATCTCCTTTAATATAGCCTTCCTTTAGTTGCTTGATGCAAGCTGAGTTATCTTCAAACATTATTGTTGGACTGTCTGAAATACTTGATAAACCACATGATTCTCGAATATGTTGAATGATAGACCGTAACCAAATACACTCTCTGCTTGCTTCATAAATTGCTAGTAACTCTGCATGATTTGATGAAGTTGCCACCATAGTCTATTTTGTAGACTTCCAAGATATAGCAGCGCCACAATATGTAAATATATAACCTGTTTGAGATTGCCCAAAATGAGGATCTGACATGTAACCCGCATCCGCATATCCAATTAGTTGCGATTTTGAACTATTTTGGAAGAATAGCCCAAGATCAATTGTTCGTTGAAGATATCTGAATATATGTTTGATCCCATCCCAGTGCCTTTTAGTTGGATCAGAACTGAATCTCGCCAACAGGTTTACAACAAATGCAATATCAGGTCGTGTGTTATTTGCTAGATACATAAGAGCTCCAATTGCACTAAGATATGGAACTTCAGGACCAAGTGCATCTTCATCTTCTTTTCTATGACGGAAAGGATCTTTCTCAACTTCTAGTGATCGAACAATCATCGGTGTTGTTAGTGGATGAGATTTGTCCATGTAGAATCGATCAAGAACCTTTTCTGTGTAGGTTGACTGATGAACAAATATGCCTGAAAATAAGTGTTCCACCTGTATACCTAAACAAAATCTTGTCTTTCCAAGATCTTTCATTTCAAACTCATTTTTCAAATAGTTAGCAGCATTCGTAATATCTTCAGAAGTACCTACAATATTCAAATCATCCACATATACTGCAATAATAACAAAACCAGATTGTGACCTTTTGATAAACACACATGGACACACTTGATTATTTATATACCCATCATTCAATAAATATTCACTAAGAGCATCTCCAATGCAATGAAACCCTTAGCTAAAATTTTAAATAATTTACCAAAATTGAAAATTATACATAACATGTTAAAAGTTCTTCACTCCAATGAGTCATTCCTCTTGTCTAAAAATTTAGCCAATCCTTTATATTTTTTTAATATTGGCCATATTTGTTGAAGCACTAGAGATCTGTAGCAAATGCCATGTCATTTCCCGCCCATTTTCTTCCCATAATTGACCAAAAAAATTATTATTAATAATAATCATACCTTTTTTAAAATATAACCAATCATTATAGCTGATCCCCATTGGAGTAAAACACTCTACAGGTTCAGTAAATTTTAGCTAACTATTATTTTTTTGAAATTTAAACAATGAGCTTAGCCACTACCATTGGAGATGCTCTAAGCCTGTTGTAGCACATACGACCAGATTGTTTCAATCCATATAATGATCGTTGTAGTTTAACTGAATATAAATGTCGAGGCTTAGTTTCCTCTAACTTTAATCCTTCAGGGATTTTCATATAAATATCACTATCAAGTGATCCATAAAGGTAGGCTGTCACAACGTCCATCAGACGTGTTTTCAATTTTTCCATACAAGCCATACCCATAAGAAAATGAAAAGTAACTCCATCCATCACAGGAGAGTAAGTTTCCTGGTAATCAAATCCAGGCCTTTGAGAGAATCCATGGGCTACCAGCCGGGCCTTATATCTCATAATTTCATTTCTCTCATTTCGTTTTCGTACAAACCCATCTATTTCCAATGGGAACCACACCGGCCGGTGTTTGGACTGCAGGTCCAAATACATTTCTCTTGCACAAGGATTGCAATTCTTCCTGAATTGCAATTTTCCATTTTGGCCAATCATCTCTTTGTCGACATTCTTCCACACTTTGTGGTTCAGGATCGGAGTTCATAATAATATCACATGCCACAGAAAAAGCATATACATCATCAACCTCACTACTCCCACGATCCAATAAAGTTCCGTTATGTACATAACTCATTGAGATCTCATAATTTTCAGGTACCTTTACTTCTATGGAAGCATGTGCCACTTCAGGGGCAATATCCTCTTCTGGAGGTAATACCACTTCGGGTGGTTTTGTCACAGCCACTTCAGGGGCTTGAACCTCTTCAGGAGGTGATACCACTTCTGGGGTATTTGATGTAGTTATTTCAGGAACATTTGCCACTTCAGGGGCAAATCCATTCAATTTCCGTTTTCGCGGTACAACATCTTTCGCACCAATAAGTCTACCACGCTTCTGGCGTGGTTTTGAATCACCAACCAATTCTTCAGGAATTGATTTATGAACAGGGATTTCAACCCTGGCCGGAGCATTAACAACAGGTATATGCGATTTTATAATAAGTCTGGAATCGTTAAAAGCATCCGGCATTTGATTAGCAATATTTTGCATATGAATGATTCTTAAAACTTCAGATTCACATTGTTTAGTACGTGGATCAATAGCATTTAGTCCTGATGCATTCCATGATAGTTCAGAATTTAATTTATGCAAAACATTATCTCCCCCTAATGGAGGGAACACACACTCCTCAAAATGACAGTCAGCATAACGAGCAGTAAACACATCACCAGTTAACGGTTCAAGATATCTTATGATAGATAGTGAGTCAAAACCAACATATATGCCTACTCTTCTTTGTGGACCCATTTTGGATCTCCGTGGAGGTGCAATGGGAACATATACGGCACAACCAAAAATCTTAAAGTGAGAAATATCAGGAACTCGACCAAGAACTAACTGTTGAGGGGATTGTTTGTGGTAAGCAGATGGTCTTATCCTAATTATACTTGCAGCATGAAGTATTGCGTGACCCCAAACAGATGTAGGTAACTTTGCTCTTAGAAGTAAGGGACGTGCAATAAGTTGAAGCCTTTTAATTAGAGATTCTGCTAAGCCATTTTGTGTATGCACGTGAGCTACAGGGTGTTCGACTGAGATTCCTACTGACATACAATAATCATTGAAACTTGCAGATGTAAATTAAGCAGCATTGTCTAGTCGAATTGATTTAATGGGATGGTCAGGAAATTGAGCTCGCAATTTGATTATTTGAGCAAGTAGTTTGGCAAAGACTGTATTCCGTGTAGAGAGCAGACAAACATGAGACCATCTAGTTGATGCATCGATTAGAACCATGAAATATCTGAATGGGCCGGATGATGGATGAATAGGACCACAAATGTCACCTTGAATTCTTTCTAAGAAACTTGGAGACTCGGTTTGAAGTTTAACTGGAGATGGTCGGACAATTAGTTTTCCTAATGAACATGCTGAGCAGGGAAGTTCATTTTGAGGTATGATCTTTTGATTCTTAAGAGGATGTCATATAGAATTTTCTATTATACGACGCATCATAGATACTCCTGGATGACCAAGTCTTTCATGCCAAAGGGTTAGTGATTGTGGGTCTATGATTTTTGGAATGACGATATTGTGAGACTCAATGACTCTAATATTTGTAGCATATAATCCCGAAGAGATTGATTGTAATCTTTCTAAGATCTTCTTATGGCCTGAGGTAATTGAAGTGATAAGGAGATATTCTTTTTCATTCTCACTAGTAGTTTCTACGTGGAAACCATTAAGACGAATGTCTTTAAAACTCAAAAGATTTCTAGTGGATTTACTAGAATATAGAGCATTATGTACTTGAATTTGTGTCTCATTTGGTATGATAAAACTAGCTTTCCCAAAACCCTCTATTACATCTGATGTACCCGAAATCGTCCAAACATGTGAGCTGGTTTTAGTAAACTTTGAGAAGTATTTTTGATTTTATAGAATAGTGTGAGTGGTGGCGCAATCAGCAATGCATAAATCTCCCATATTTTATGTTGTGCACATATATCAGTGAACAACAATTTTATTAAAGCAAACCATGTACATATGAAAACTAATCAGATAAAACAAGTATATGAAAACATGAAATTGAAGCAGATACATAAGGAACATGAATTCAAATAGATACATATGAAAACTAATCATCTAAGTCGTAGTAAAGATTAGCACCATCATTTAGTCCATTTGCAGTTTTGTTGATTGGTTCATCATTAAAACTAGCCAAATTTGTTTCCACCCTTTTCCCCTTCTACTTTTGAGATGACTCGTAAAGATCTACAAGATGTCTAGGTGTGTGACAAGTACGAGTCCAATGCCCATGAGCCCCACATCTAAAACATATATCTCTAGTATCTCCTTCCTGTGGTGCCTTCCTTTTATTTGGCACCTCATTTTGCCACTCCTGGTGACTAGAGTTGTTGTAACCATCATGTTGCCAATTCAGGTGGCCAGAGTTATACTTATTTCGAAATCGACCACGAAAATTTCCACGTCCACGATTTCGTCCATAATCTCGTCCTCCTCTATGCCCTTTCCCACGCTCATTCTTCCGGAATGACGTGTTATGTACTTCAGGTAACTGGGCAGAGCCTGTGGGACGTATCTAATGATTTTTCAGCAATAACTCATTATTTTTCTCAGCTACAAGAAGGAGAGATATCAGCTCACTATATTTCTGAAAATTTCGTTCCCTGTATTGTTGTGCCAAGATCATAGTGTTGGGATGAAAGGTCGAAAGAGTCTTTTCAATCATCTCACCATCAGTAATTTTCTCACCACACAGGATTAGCTTGGAGCTTATTTTAAATAAGGCAGAATTATATTCAGCAACAGATTTAAAATTTTGTAACCTTAAATTGATCAAGTCATAACGGGCATGTGGTAAATGGACAAGTTTTTGGTGGTCAAATCTATCTTTGAGATTGGTCCAAAGAGTGAGTGGATTTTTTACTGTGAGGTATTCAGATTTTAAGTTTTCGTGAATGTGGTGCCTAAGGAAAATAATTGCTTTGGCATTTTGTTCAACATTTGGGGTTTTTCCTGTTTCTATGGTATCCTTTAGCCCGTTGGCACTAAGGTGTAATTCCGCATCGAGTACCCAAGACAGATAATTATCCCCAGACACATCCAAAGCAACAAAATCTAACAAGATTCGTCATTCTGAATGCAAAATAAATATTCAAAACATGGTATAACAATATGGCATGTTAAACATAAACAATTAAACACATACAAACATATAATGACATAATTTATTTAAAAGTTACGACGGCATAGCCAGCCGGTTTATTTAAAAATTACGACGGCATAGCCATCCAGTTTATTTAAAAGTTACGACGGCATCGCCAGCCATAAACTTTATAATAATATTCATAGTGCAACAATTTTAATATATTAAAGAGTAATATAAACAAGGAAATTATAACCATATTTATAAGTTAAAAATAGAGCGTACCTCCTTCGTTAATAAAATTTATTTGAGCAGTACCTTCTTCCTTAATAAACTTTAATCGGGCAGTACCTCCTTACTTCAAAGCTTACTCGGGCATTGACTCGTGCTGATAACGTGTTGTAAAATTACTTTATAACAATAATATACTATATGTGAGATAAGTAGAAGAAAGGAAAGTAAGTGTATATCTTTCTTATGTTCTCTGCATCTCCTTTTGTTACAAGCCCGATGGTATTTATAGGGCAACATTTCTATCCATCTAAGTATGAATACAACAAGCAAAAGTAGAATTGAATTTGTAAACTATATTCTAACATGCAGTCTGATAAGTAGGCTTGACAATTCTTCACCGACTTTTATCATCATATGCATAGTATTCAAAATAAGCCCATTTGACAATCATTCTTCCATTTATATTATAACAACATACATATATATATATATATATATATATATATATATATATATATATATATATATATATATATATATATATATAAATATAGAGTAGTGCTAGATGTCTGAGAGAGATATAATAGAGAGAAGATATATAGGTGAGAAAGAAATAGAGATACCTTGAATTTTGACGCGTCCCGTATAATAACAACCCTAAACGGCTAAACCACTACATTCATGAAAAAACTTAACTGTAGCTGGATCAGCCCATAAGATACATTCTACTATATTACTAATGAATTACATAATGAAGTATTTATATAAAGTCTATATAGGGTGTGTGTATGCATTTATATGACCGACAACAAAACTTATAGGGTCCCGTTCCCTGGCAAACGTATGCCAGGGACGAGTTATTTAACATATGGCTTTTAAGCCGTTGGATCAACGATCCAACGGCTCTGATTTAAAAAAAAATAACATCGTATCGCATAAACTTTCTGCGGTACGGAGTAATTACCAAAATGTCCCCACTGTTCACGTACCGCAAAAACTTTCTACGGTACAGTTAACAGTACATTTTTTATGTAAAAACAGGGGGCATTTTGGTAATTACTCCGTACCGCAGAAAGTTTATGCGGTACGGTGTTATTTTCTTTTAAATGACAATCGTTGGATCAACAATCCAATAACTTAAAAGTCTATGTTAAATAACTCGTCCCTGGCATGCGTTTGCCAGGGACCGGGAGCCAAACTTATAATCTATAGTGGTATAACCACAAAATTTTACTAAATCTTATGTTCCTTTTAAACTTTTAAACTTATGATTTAAGTTGAACGATCATTTTCTAATTCTTTTCATGATCTTATTTTCTTTCACAATCCTACTAGCTTATAATCGTGTGATGCACGGATCTTTTATATGAAATAATTTTTTTATGATGTTACAATTATATTTTTATATAATTATTATTTTTAATAATTATTTTAATTTTAATTTAATTAATATTTATAAATTTAATTAATGATATATATGGTTTAAAACTTATTTTATGAAATTTTAAATTAAATACGTCATTAACGAAATTCGAATCTTGAATGTTTTGTAAAGTATTTTAATTAATCATAAAAAATATTTAATCACCAGATCTAATTGTTCTTATTTTTTTTGCTAAAAATCTAACGGTAATTATTCGTTGTTTACGAATTTTTATTATATATTTTTATTAGTGATTGAAAGATATGGTGTGATAGTTTTTGGTATATATTAATAATTGCAAGATAATGTTTTAAATTAAAAAATAATATGTTTTAATTAGAAAAGAAATAATTACTACTGCAGAATTATGTTTTAAATTAAAAGGTAACGTGTTTTAATTAGAAAATAAATATTAATGATTGGAAAATGCGATATTTTATGTGTGTATAAAGGGTAATATGTTCAATTAAAAGTAAACGTCTTTTAAATTGATTGAAAAATACGATATTTTAGGTATTTATTAAATTTTATTTAATATTACAATTATGTTTTTATATAATTATTATTTTAACATTTTTTTAATTTTAATTTAATATAATTTAATTCATTCAATTTACGAATTATACTAATATTTCCTTATTATAAACAACGTATAGAAATTTTTAATATATTTTATTAATAATTGAAAATATGGTGTGATATTTTTGGGTATATATTAATGATTGTAAGATAGGTTTAGATAAAAAAGGTAACGTATTTTAATTAGAAAAAAAATATTAATGATTTGAAGATATGGTACGATTGATGTTTTTATAAAAGGTAATATTTTCAACTAAATGTAAATGTGAAAATGGCAATGGCAATGGGTAATTACCATTAATTATATTATGTCATTATTTATTTTAATAATTAGGATAACCAAACCGAAAACCAAACCGACAAACTTTCAATCTTTCGGCTTTAATATAATAGTATAGATTTTTGGGTATATATTAATGATTGTAAGATTAGTTTTAAATAAAAAAGTTAACTTATTTTAATTAAAAAATATATTAATGATTTGAAGATATGGTACATTGATGTTTTTATAAAAGGTAATATCTTCAACTAAATGTAAATGTGAAAATGGCAATGGCAATGGCTAATTACCATTAATTATATTATGTCATTATTTATTTTAATAATTAGGAAAACCAAATCGACAAACTTTCAATCTTCCGGCTTTAATATAATAGTATAAATTACATTATAATTAATATACTAATCAAGCATATTTGTTAAAAATATTACTACCTATCATAGAAAGGGTTATTTTCATAAATATCCAAATCCTAAATTATTTTTGCATTTTTTTTTTGAAAAATGTATTTTTACAAATAATTTTGGAAAAATGGTAAAATTACAAAAGAAAAAATGACATTTTTGAAAATTTTCTAAAACTTATTACTACTATATTCACACTAGCATTTATGCCCGCGGTGCTGGCCTTTTTTAAAATTAAAATTATCTTGAATTTTTTCGACATTAATTTTTATCTTATTTTTTGAGATGAAAGGTTAAAATTCAAACTACTATCGGATAATTCTATTAAAGTTGATATTGTTTACGATATATTTAAACTTAAACGTGTTAGAATTTGTTTATATATTATGAAATTCATTAAATTGTGAAATTTTCAAAGTTTAATTATAAATGCATAACTTTTATAAAAAATTAAGAATTATATTGAGTAACAAAACTCCTCGTCACCGCCTTTGGCGGCACCTCGAACCCTCTTCATTGTTAAAACTTATATTTCAAAGAACTACAAAGTAGATATAAGTTTGAAAGAGATTAGAGAAGGAGAGAGTGATATAATAGTATATAAATAAGCATCCATGTCCAGTAACTGGATCGATTATAATACAATCAGTGATACAAAACACACTCAGCAGTGTTTGTATTTGGAAGACAAATCTGTATTTAAGTTGGTTACAAAATCAGAACAATCTAGTACTTACGGTATACATACCAATAGACATTTAGAAATATTTAATTTCTGTTACAGGATTTAGTAAGTGTATTCATGTTACAAAACTTTCTTCACCACAGATTGACAACACTCCAGCATCCATTAAATTTCCAAAGAATTTCCAACCAGTGGGGACCTGGCAGAAGCGCGAAAGCAAAAATAATTTCACAGCAACACCTTGGCCAATAATTTCCAACCTAGAAAAGTGAATACTAATGAAGACACACAAAGGAATGGAAAGGTAAAAGATGTAGGTAAAGGAAAGGAGACCGAGGCTGTAGTGCAAAATGTACCGTCCGGAGTTTTTGATGCAGAACAGGGTCAGAGATATAATGGTTTAAACAATTCACAGCAACACCTTGGCCAATATAATTCCAGTCAAAAGTCGGTGGTACAGTCTGGTGATGGACAGCATAAGAAGTTTAACAGTGTTAGTTGTGGCAGAAAGGGACAGAGATATGGTAGCACTAACAGGGTTGAGGAAGTTTCATTTGCAACTGCACAAGACTCAAAGTTCCAGTTGAAGAAGTGGTGTAGGAAAAAGGTGTGAATACAAAAAAAGTGGGAACTGAAGCTTTACGAATGAAGATATGGGGAGTCTTGGAAGCTGTTTCAACACCAACAGAGGATTAGTTACAGTTAACAGAAGTACTGGGCCTTGCAATCAAAAATGGAATCGGACAATAAGGAGTTGAGGAAATTTCATTTGCAACTGTACAAATTTGGAACTAAGCAACAGAATGAGGAAAATTGAAGATAACTAACATTTTTCTCTGCTCCAAGACACTATTGATGCTTGAAATTAAGGTAAAATATTGTTGCAGCCACATATGATACATCAATCTCATCTGCAAAACATATTCATTTGTTAAATGTATCAAAAAATGAGGAAAGAATGATTAGAAGATAACAATGTTTACCATTCCATATACCAACGCGGCAACTTGAAATGATTATAATTACTGGTTGTTCTAAAGGTTCGAACATAGCTCTTGCAAATTTGTCACCAAATGCATCCCAGAACGTGATGTTAACACTTAACCTATTACAGAGATTACTTCATAATTTGTGTCTCCATATATATTTACTTCATAACAATGTTTACCATTCCATAATTTGTGACGTTGAAGCTTCTGAATTCTTCTCGTTGCCTGGTCACACCTCACCAGAATCTAATCATTTTCACTCTGATTTTGTAGTCATATTTTCCTGGAGCAATTTAACTTCACCTTTCTTTCAAAGATTGTTTAACATTAAAAACCTATGTTCACGTATTTACCAATATTTTCTAGTAGTAAAGTTTAGTTTAGGAAATCATAAAAATTACAATCCGGGTAACAAATCAGTGAACACATTGGATACAGGAGACACCTATATGATAACTCATGAGCATTTTTATCCTTGCATCAGTGAACACATTGCAGAAAATAGCGTGTATTATAATGAGTATTATAATACAACTATATCACCAAAACAAACATATCAGTTTCATTATTTAAGAGTGACATGCCTCACAATCTTGAAGAAACTTGTATCTACATCCCAAAATCAAAACTATTTCTAATACTTTAAGTATGATAGATGTATTATATATATAATCAAACTGTCATAAATATCAAACACTAAACTAAAGCACATCAACAGGAAATAATAGCTATTAAAACACATCAAGAAAAATACCAAACTAAAAACAAATTTATCAACTTTTTTGATTGGGATAAATTATCAAACACTTTATAGGCAAAGTTTACCCATTATATGTCTCAAAATCTTGAAAGAAACTTGCTTCTACATCGCACATATCAAAATCATTAAAAATAACTACGACAGGATACATGTATCACATATATATAATCGACCAATTGTAAGTATCAATTGTTATCAAAAGAAAGAACAATATCTTCAAAATGAGAAATTTGTCAACTTTGTATCTTGTCCTAATCATCAAATACATTCTCAGCAAGTTTAAACTGCAACTAAAATAAGAATTTATTAGAAAATCAATAGTGTATAATATAGAATTGATGGAAAAAGAGTATAAGAAAGATAAATGAAATAAAATCAATACAAATTATAGACAGGATATAGAGAATAGAAGAGAGAGATGAAATGGGAGTCATATCAATATATTCTAAATAAGTGCTAGCATTAGCATTCCAAAATTACCTAATCTATCCTTCCACTTTTTACTCATCCTATATATCTTTACAGGCTTTTTGGTCATTTAACATTAAAATTACCTAATCTATCCTTCCACTTCTTAAACATCCAATATATCTTTATAGGCTTTTTGGTCATTTAACATTCTAAATACTACCCACGGGTTGTTTTAAAACCCATGTCATATTCTTTTCAAATCTTTTCAGATCCTTATTTTTAGCCAGTTATTTGCTCATTCAATCTCCACGTTGATTCTTTCAGTTTTGCTTTCCATTTTTGAATTTAAACGCACGACTCATCATCACACGTTGTGTTTTCATCTGACCTAATCTGCATACACGGGTCTGCGTTTCTTCTTCTTCAATTGATTTCATGGTTATAACTCTCTCATATTTTCTTAGTCTTAATAAGCATCAATCAGATGTTCAATTAGTTATTGATATACAATTCTAGCTATACTCATATGTTTTCTAATCATGTTTTGATTTTATTTTTTCGCAGATGAGAGTGGGAAAAAGAGCAATTACAGACAGAGTTTTAATCTTACATACGGTTTGTAATATATAATCTATAAACATTTATACAATATTGGGTATATATGTATATGATTACATATGTATATTCATTATCCGATATGTATATATATTCATTGTCTTTGATATGTATATCAGAAGTACCTCACACTTTGATAATCAAACTACATGTTTTTTATTGTCTATTTCATAATTTAATCGGACACCAGTTTCATTTTTATAAAATCGTATTCGGTATTGAAGTAACAAATTTTTTTTTTTTGGTTTGGTCTATTTAACAGGTTTTATGAAATTTGTAATGAAACATAAACTGATGTCTTCTACTTTTTGTATAGAAAGACAAGGTTAATGAAGATATTGTGTCAATGGCAAACAGTTCTAACAGTTCTGCATAGAAGGTATTTGATTAAAGTCCTGCATGATTTAATGTGTATTTTATTTGTTATTTTGATGTTGTTTGACATGATTTTTTTGATTTTTTGCAGCCCCGACATATAAAATCGGAGAAATGGCTTCATTCTATTTTGTGTATTCAACCGTCCGATAACAGGTATCCCCATTTATCCCATTTGTTTTTCCATTTTTCATCGTCCCAATAGAATTTGTTTTGCTATGCATATTCAAATTGACTGCTTAATGTTAATGGATATATGTGACTACTTCACTTCTCCTTTGCTTAACTAGGAATTTGATTGCTAATCAGGTGCTTACCTAAAATTTGGTGCTACTGAAAATAGCCTACTTATTAGATAACCTTAAACTGGAAAGTAATATAACACCACATGCAACTCATGCGGTTGCCTGCTTCTTTAAAAAAGTTTCCGAAAAAATATTTGGATCGAGGAAAAATCACAAAAAAGCTAGAAGAATGCATTGTTTGCTAAAACATTGAAAGTTTCGTCGGTAGTTCGATCGGTCAGTCTTAGTTGTATAATTATTAATATAATTATTTAATTATTTAATAATAGCATAAATTACTAAAAACACTGTAATTTGACGAGTTTGAAGTTACGAAAGCTGACTATCGAGACACAATAGTACTACAATTAGTTCCTGCATAATTGTTAGAATTTAATGTGTTAATGTAATAATACTTTTATTTTATTGTAAATTACTTTGTTCTGGCCTATACCATAAAACCCCTCTGTTGTCTATGGCAGTTTTTCTGTAGGTGTGCAATTGTGATATATAAACACAAACATGTCTAGCTTTACGGGTGTTCATGTATCTGATCAATGGCTCCAAACACAATTCACACAACTCCAGTTACTCAACCTCAAAGACAAAGTAAAATTTCTTTCTCATTTAACTCTATTTAAAATTTTTGTGTTTGAAATATTTTGTGTTAAATTTACTGTATGTTTCGTATAAGTATCGTGTTTTTATTAGGCCTTTTTGTTTTGCTAAGTTAATTTATTTTGTAGTTTGTAGCCGTACAGAAACAGAATGGTATAGTCAGAATTGGGGATTTGCCACCTTTACTTGCACAACTTATAGCTTCCAGTGAGGTGTTTACAGAGGAAGGTATTAGACTTATTTTGCATGAATCGGAGTCTGATATGAGTAGTGAGGTTGATTTTGAAGGATTCCTCAGGGTGACCTTTTACGCTTTTCATTAAATGTATTGGCCATAACTCGCTGTGGTTATACGATATGATAGGCTACTAATGTATATAAAAAAACAGAAATTTTGTAGGCATATAGGTTGTTAATATTATGTTGTGTGTTTGTGGACTACTGAGCTGAAATAAGTACAATACCCTTCCTTCAGTTACTACTATAAGATGGTGTCTTTGTGTCTTAACTTAATTTTTTTGTTGTATTTTGTTGGACAGGCTTATCTTAATGTACAAGCACGAGCTGCTGCGAAATTGGGTAACCTAAAAAATTCATCTTCGTTCCTTAACTCCACCACGACTACTCTTCTACACACTATAAAAGAATCAGAGAATGCGTCTTTGTTGCCCACATTAATAGTTATCTCAGGAATGATCAATTCTTAAAGCAATTTCTTCCGAAAGATCCGACTACAAATTATCTATTCGAGGTTGCAAAGGACGGAGTGCTTCTATGGTATGTTTGTGTGTGCCTTATAGTAATCTCTTTGGCAAAAAGTTTGGATATTGATATCAGTTATTTTTAATTTTGACATATTGCATGTCTTGACATAGTAAGCTTATCAATGTTGCTGTGCCAAATACAATTGATGAATGAACTATTAACAACAAAATGGTACTCGATCCTTGGGAAAGAAATGAGAATCATACACTTTGCATCATCTCTGCCAAGGCTATAGGCTGCACAGTAGTCAACATCGGCACTGAGGACCTGGTTGAAGGAAGAGTAAGCTTGATTCTAATGTAATCTAGAGACTTTGGATCAAAATACTATGTCGATCTTTGACGGTTTCCGTTTTACATTTTTTAATTTTGCAGCCACATATGGTACTTGGCTTAATATAGCAAATTATAAAGGTAGACCTTTAACAATTTAACTTCATATAGTTTAAATTTCATGTTTAAAACAACTCGGTGTGCTACTGTGAACTGCCAGTTTCTTTATACATTCTAATACAGTAAAGATGCTAATATGACAGGATGTTCTATGTCGTACGGAGACCTAAACTCTAATTAGTCGGGTGCTGAGTCTTTACTTTCTGTCTTCTATTATCCATTAAATTCTGAATTTGCAATTTCAGATGCAATTATTGGCAGATCTCAATCTCAGGAAGACACCGGCTTATGGAATTAGTGGAAGATAACAATGTAATTGACTATACATATTTATAAATCTCAAGAATCTTTTTGTTTCTTTCTCTGCATTAATTTAACAAATTGTTAAGCAACAATGCAGTGATGTATTTTATAATGTATACAAGATGTTGAGGAGATTATGGCTCTAGCACCTGAGAAGGTTTTATTGAAGTGGATGAATTTCCATCTCAACAAAGCGGGCTACAAAAAAGGTGTCACAAATTTCTCTTCTGCTTAAAGGTAGTCTATGCACCTTTCATCGGTAGAGATTTACATGTATTTTAAAGTTTGTAGTCAGCAACAAAAGACAAATTTAAATACTAATATATTCTAGCTAAATTGCATTTAATCTACGAGAATTATTACTAACGTGTCATACGTTCCTTTTAAATATCACTCTCTCTGTAGAGATTGAGCAATCCAACGATCAAGCAATGTTATGCCGTTGCAGAGGATGTCTTCAGATATTGCAAAGGATGACGAACAGTAAGCTCTAGCAGAACAGCACATGAGTACCAACTGCCTTACTCTTTCTTTTCATACTTCTATAAGTACCAACCAGATCCAGATCGCAGCATAATTGAATTAGGAGAAGATTTTATATATTTTTCTTTTCTTCGGTAATGGACATTTAGTTTTAACACGAACCAGACTATAGAATGCTCAAATTAGGGGAATAATTTGTAGATTTTTCTTTTCTTTGGCGATGGACAGTCTATAGCCGAACAAGACATGAACGTAATCACTTTACAACGTAATTTCAAATTTTTAGAACATTTTAAAAATTTATAACTTTCTTAGATGACCTTATTGTTTATCAAACACCAAGGCTATCAGTAAAAAATATAGCTTGCAATGAATAACTGTCTGGATAAATTTTGGAACACCAAGATAATACGTACTGGCTATCTATTTTCCTACTTTATTATTGTCTTCACCACTTATGCATTTATTATTTTAACCTCTTCGTTCTCTTTAATTGTCATCATGATGTAGCTCCTGTACTGATCCTAATTGAAAGTGTAGTTGTTCCTTTAGTGTAGAGAAGCTCCACCTTCCTGAAAATGAAAAAGAACTCTCATGCCTATGTTTTCCATCCAGTGTAATGTTCTGCACTTGCCTAAAAGAAAGGATTTGAGAAGTTAACATTTGTATTAAAAAAATGAACTTTCTAACAAGTATGTCTCTATTACTTTGAATTGTTCTTTCAGGTTTTCAACCTAATGGACATGTTTCAATCTCCAGTACAAATAAGAGCATTGCTGACACTCAATGTATAGATAACAAGTTTATCTTGATTAAAAAAATATAATGCAAGCAAAAGGAACAAAGCTTTTAGGGGTTTACTTGCAATAATTTAGCATTAAATTTCTATGAATTCGGAAAAATTACCTTCTTCAAGCAAGTGTTGTTTCTATCTACAACGTCCTTATAAATTTTTGGTGGCAGGTTCTACTTCTAAAAATTCTATGGTTGCTCAGAGTGTTGTCATTTTATTTGTTATTAATTTCATTCTTACAAATGTACTTTATTTTCGACTTACTTTCACTAATATATATATATATATATATATATATATATATATATATATATATATATATATCATGCAAATCTCTTCAAAGATCGATGTACTCAAGTGTCGCTACCATATAGGTGATCTACTGCTGCTACCACCTTAGTTTCTATGCTTCTGAATTATATTATTGTTTATGAATTTACAGGCTATGTTCCGTGTTAAACTTTTACACGTTGAAATTGAAATCCCTTTGGTCCTGTTTCACTGCCTTCTTGAAAAAGGTAACTTTTCTTTTGCTTTTTCAACTACGAATTTCTATCTCTGACTTAACCTCATTAATGTGTAGTTTTTTGCTTTTTTTTTAATTTGTTTCCATTTACAAGTATATCACTTTATAGTTTATATTTTGTTCAATTCCAAATTATTTATCTATCATGTCTTTGAGTTCATTTTACACATAATATAATGATCTACAAGGATCCTGAAGTATACATATTGAGGATTGAACTATTTTTCATTCGTAATCAACCATTACTGGAAATTACTCTCCCACAAATTATGGGATCTTGGAAGCTAATATGAATTTGGACATGCGCTTTGACCTAATAGACTTTTCATTGAAATGAAGATTCAAGAAGTTTTAGTGGATAGAGATCTTGAGGACATGTCCGGGGAGATTTGTGATGTAGAATAGGCTCTTTAAAAGGCAGTGCAAGTTTTGGAAGAATTCCACAGGCAGCTGTGCAGGTGTGTCTTCCAGTTGTTGATTCCCAGGTTGTAGAGGTTTTGTAGAAGAGATGTACATCCATTATACGTGTTGAGATAGAAATATCCATATCCAAGATGCAAGTGCAGCCAAAGTATAATCTCCTTCTTTAATTTTGACTGAGATTTGACGACCAAATTTTTTTTATACATATATTAACTTATAAACTTTGGTGCTGGCAGATTATATTTGACCTGGCTGTAAAGAAACTAATTAGTTATATCAGAGTGTATTACCCACAAAGAAGGTTTAACAGCAAAGAGGATATGCAGAAAGAAAGAACAGAGACATGTTAGAAGGTTTAACAGCAAAGACATGTCGAAAGTACAAGTTATTTTGTCGTCAGCTCCCAATACAACTCAATTTGTAATTTTCCTATTTACTTATAAAAATAAATTCTTGATATTGGAAGTAGTGTATTGCTTACTGCACCATGTTTACGTATGTGCTTTTTTGTTTTCCAACTTGCTAACCAGGAGTATTTAGACTTAAGCGGAGAGCTGGGTTTAGCAAAAAATTTCTAATATGACAAGCTGGACATAAATAAACTTTTTTCTTTTGCAGGATTGTGCATCACCGTTGGAGTGTCGGTAAAGATAAGTTTATCATGGCCATATTCATGTTATAAAAGGAATGCAGTGAAAGAGTTTGTCCTAAATCCAATCATGTATGATGAGTTAGGAGAACTTTATTGTACTCTTATTTGATTTCATTAATATTAATAAAAGACTTATTTGTTTTTATTACGGGCCTTATCTATTTAAAGTGTTTTAAATAAGATATTCCATGGTTTAAAGTAAAGCTTCTAGAATTATAATGAGATTATAATAGTGAGATCTAGAAGATGATAACTCTAGACTTAAACAGTTCCTAATCATAGGATAACTAATCGGAAGTTAGTGAATCCGCAAAGATTGGTACATACTATGCTTGCTCCTTTAAGGAGGATGTCTGTTCTCATAGGCATTTGTGTGGCGACACTATAGCTAGTATGTAGGTGATTATTAGGGAATAAGTTCACTGAACATGACTCGATAAGTTGAACAACTAATGGAGTTTACTCACGTGTCGATAGTTGTTCACTGAGTGATAGTTGTACAAGTGTCCTTAGACTTGAGATCGTTAGAGTAATCTTGTATATAATGAACTGTGCTTTGGTTTAGTCCTTAGTCTCAAGGACATCCATTAGGTCTATTCTGGGCATAGGGATTTGTGTATGGAGATAGTTAACGGTCAATAAAGGATCTACCCCTTCCAGTAAGGAAGAGAATATCCTATGCTATTCTTATGATGCTAGTTCCGGAATCTCTGGCCAGAGTGTATGAAATTAGAAAGGAGTTTCTAATTTGCATTAATATGAACTTTGCATTATGAATAAGAATCATATGATTAAATTTGATAGGCTTGACACGAGTTCCATGCCTTGTATTTAATCGGGATATTGTAGGGTAGAAGGAATTGATTGTACGGTAACTAGCACTGACAGGTTCTTGGTATTCTAAGCAGTGAATTCATATTATCCGGATAGTCGCGATATGTTGAGAAGCATCACTCACGATGTAGAATAAATATAATTAATCAGTTAATTATATTTAATGAATTTTAGAATTCATATAAATAATAAATAAAAAGTTTATTATTATTTATTTCTACTACCGGCTTAATTTGAACCTACAGGGTCACACCATAAAAAGATTAATTTATTGATGAAGGTATTTTGAGAGAGCAAGTTGTTTTAATAATGATTAAAATTGTTTTAATTATTATTTAACATTTTATAAGATAAAGTGTAGGATTTATATATTAATATATAATGATATATTAATTATGAAAACCCTACATAAGCCCTATAAATAGAATGAGATGAGAATGAGTTATACACTTTTGGTTTTTGTGAAAAACCTAGTTGCCTCCCTCATCTTCTTCATCTCCCCCTCTCTCTCTCAAACCTCCATTTTTATAAAAGCTTAGTTTTATAAAAAAGCTTCGTCGAAGAATTAATCTTGGTGGATACCGGTAGAGTGCTTCACACTCTGAGGAGCAACTGCTAAAACACCATTTTGTAAAGCTTCGATTTTTTTAAAGGTAAGGTTTCGATTCCTCCGCTATTTCGTTTTATATGATTTTCTATATGCCCGATACATGGTTTTTACGGAATAATTGTTATACCGCGCTTCCGCTCGTCCGTAAATTCCTTCAATGGCATCAGAGCCAGGTTCTTGCATATAAAGATTCATATAAAAAATTTCAGATTTTTTTATGCATATATGGATTTATTATGATTTTTGCAAGTTTATTTGGATTTAATTATGAATTAATTCAAAATAATATTTGCATGAATTTTTGACCATTGATCTGGGTTCTATAAGTGTTATGGATCATCTAGATATTTTTTTCATAATTTTGTGATGTGTAGATTATTTGTTATGAATTTTTTTAAAATTGTTTTGATTAAAATTCATAAAATAATCATGCATGTGAATATTATGAAATTAAAATTGTACAAGGACCCTATAAGCCACCTGGTAATTTTTGTTGCTGTTTGATTTCAGAAATCATGTTATTTTTATTTTTTTATTAATTTATTAATTTATTGTTAATTAATTTATTAATAGTAAAATAAAAATAATGAAAATAATAATAGTTATTATTAATACTATAATAAACGTTATTCATGTATTCGGCAGTTTTGTTTTGGGTAATAAAGGCACGCAAGCAACAGTTACAAGAGTTGTACAGTCTGAATGTCAGATTAACAAACAAAAAAAAAAAACTGATCTAAATGTTGCTGTCGGGCGCGTGGCGCGCCAACATAAAAAGAAGGGGGTCGCGCATTTAAGAAATGCGTGTCAGGCACGGTTGCGCATTACTGTAATGCGTTACACAATTAAATAGTTTTAATTGTTGTAACGCGTATCTTGAATGCGTTACAGATTTCTGTCCACATTAAATTTGATTTTTTGGGAGTTTCGTAACTCCGATTTGGGCGTGCAATATATCGTTGGATTCGTTTTTCCGAGACGGATCTAATGGAGTGGTCAAATATTTTTTATATAATATTTTTGAAATATTTATATTACCAAAAGTGTTTTAAAGCATATTTTAATTGTTTTAAATTGCTTTTAAATGCTATAATAAATCCATACATCATTGTATCAATGTGTGACATGATATTGCTTGCATGCTTACTTGTTTATTTATGTTTATATATGAGATATATGCCTAAGTTTACCATGCGATGATAGATCTAGGTGAACTTAAATAAACATAAGGCGTGCGCTAGAAAATCTAGAAATAGGAATCGTTTCTTGCCTTAATATTTATATTATGAATACAATCATGAGATTCTTGTGTTTGTGAAACACGTAATTAAATATGAATTTTCAATATTGAGAGAAAGGATGATTCTGTCAAAAACAGATTTTGATCTGTAAGAAAGGGGTATTAAGTGACGCCTCTTGACAATGCTCCCCCCGATCTGGGAATCATCCAATTATCGATTATTGATTTGAAATATTTAATTTAAAAGGAAGAATCTCTTTATAATATGATTATGATTGTTAAATAATATTAGTTAATTAATAATGGCTGATGATTATTTATTTATGAAATAAATAATTAGTTAGCAATTTTATTAATTGATTAAATGAGATTTAATTTATTATAAAATAATTAAGATGTGATCTTAATATTATTAATTAGTTATTTAATTTATGAAATTATATTAAGGGAGAGATTAATTTTCTAAAGAGTTTAGAAATAGAATTAATAATTAAAAGAGTTTTAATTATTGGTTTATAACAAAGAAGATGAGATCTATGTATTATATATGTCAAGTTGTAATCGGCCATAGGCACAAAAAGTTTTGTGTCGGTTATGGTCTTCCAACATGACAGAAAGTATTTCTTGTTTTCGGTGCATTGTCGTTTCGTGCTACAGCCGAGGACTTTGTTACCGATCAACATGAAAATACTTGTCTGTTACATTAGATGTGTACAAAATTAGATTTTAGTGGTCGTTACGTGCTACAGCCGTGGGCTATTGGAATCTAATTTAATTGTACAAAATGTTGGATTTGACTTGACTAATAATATTGAGATTTTTCGTGTTTTTGTTATAGATTTAGATTATCTATTAAACTTAAAACACGTTAGACTTATAGGTTTATACGAAAATGTTTCGTGACCTTAAAAAAAAACCTCTTTTATAAATATCAAGTAGTAATTGGCCAATGACACAACGGGCTTGTGTCGGTCATAGCCTTCCAACATGGTAGAAAAGTAGTTCTTATTTTTAAATCATTGTCGTTTCGTGCTACAGCCGAGGGCTTTGATTTCGAAATTAGAAATACTTGTCTATTACATAGAGATGTGTACAATGAATTAGAATCTAATGGTCGTTACGTGCTACAGCCGTGGGCTGTTGGAGACTGATTCAATTGTACAGAATGTTGGGTTAGACTTGACTTAGAATATTGAGTTTGTCGTGCCACAGCCGTGACTCAATTATTCAAGAGGCTAAAGTTTTATTAGGGAATAACATGAGATGTAATTGACAAGAGTTGTCTGCCTATTGAACATCACATGGCGTTTCGTGCTACAGCCGAGGTTGTGTGATGGAATGTAGGATCCCTATTCCCACTAGCATTTCGAATGCTTATTTATTCACTTAGGGGGTTGTATAAATTAGATAAACTAGTGGGAGCCACTTATGAATAAAGACCCGATTCATATAGTGTTTTAATAATGAAATTGAATATTTGCTAAGTGTTGTTATGTGTATATCATTTGCAGACTTAATATATATAGATATATACACTAGGTCTTCTGCACAATCACTCCGTAGCATACTAGATGCTCACATATTGACTGATCCCAACTATGCTGACTGGCTTCGAAGCTTGAGAAAAGTTCTCAAGGGCTAAGAAGTTGGGATATGCTGTTTGTTTTCACTGTAACAAGGTGAGGCACTGGAAGAGGAACTGTAAGGTTTACCTTGCAGAACTGAAGGTGAAGAAGGCTAGTAAGACTACCGTTTCTAATTCAGATATGTTTATGATTGAAGTAAACATGTCACTAAATCAAACTTCTACTTAGGTATTAGGTACTACTTATGGTTCTCACATTTGTAATTCGTTGCGAGGACTAAGGAGAAGTAGGGCTCTTGGGGAAGAGAAGGCGATTCTACGGATGTGCAATGGAGCAAGAGTTGCTGCCATAACTGTAGGGTCGTTTGATTTACATATGCCTACGGGCAAGACTATTATTTTAAATAACTGTTATTTTGGTTCCCTCGATTGTGAGGAATATTATTTCTATTCCAATGTTAGACTTGGATGGATTTTCATTTATTATTCAGAATATTAAACATCAAATCCTCAGAGATAATGTTCTTTATGGTAGTGGAACTTTAAATAATGGTCTGTATGTATGTGACATAGAATATGTTTTACTTCATATTAAACAAAAAAAAAAAAGGATGATGAAAATCCTACCTACTTATGGCACTACAGACTTGGTCATATTAGTGAAAATAGACTTCGGACATTGCATAAGGGAAGGTTACTGGAACCCTTTGATTTTGAATCATATCCTACATGCATGTCTTGTCTGTTGGGTAAAATGACCAAATCTCCATTTAGTGGACATGGAGAGAGCGCTAGAGAGTTGCTGGTATTGGTACACATAGATGTATGTGGACAAATGTCTACGCAAGCCATGGCAGGATTTTAATACTTCGTGACTTTCATAGATAATTGATCTAGATTCAGATATATGTATTTGATGAAATACAAATCTGAAGCCTTTGAAAAGTTCAAAGAATACAGTTATGAAGTAGAGAAATAAACTAAACATAGTATTAGAGCTCTTCGATCAGATCGAGGAGATGAATACTTGAGTGGTGTGTTTCTAGATTATCTCAAAGAAATAGTGTAGTCTCCTAGTGGACTCATTCGGACACTCCATAGTTGAGTGGAGTATCTGAAAGGAGAAATTGAACTTTATTAGACATGGTTCGATCCACGATGAGCTATGCAGATCTTCCAGTATCACTTCGGGGTTATGCATTGGAAACCTCAGCATATTTACCGAATAAGGTGCTTTCCAAATCTGTTCCTCAAACTCCATATGAGATATGGAAAGAAAGGAAACTGAGTCTTAAACACGTTAAGATTTGGGGATGTCTAGCTAATGTCAAGAAAGTTGACTCGGATAAGCTGGAATCTCGATCCGTAAAATGTAGTTTTGTGGGATATCCTAAAGAGATTTAGGGTATCACTTTTACACCGATCATAGAGTGTTTTTCTCCAGACATGCTACCTTCTTAGAAAAATAGTTTATCCTTGAAGGGAACAGTGGGAGCAAGATTGAACTTAAAGAAGTTCATGAAACACAAACTACTACGGTTCAAAAGGAAACTCCTGTTCAAACTAAACAACCTTATGTGGCATAGTGTTGACTCAGAGAAATGGCAGAGTGCCATGAAATCCGAAATGGATTCTATGTATGCCAACCAAGTATGGACCTTGGTTGAAGCACCTGAGGATGTTAGACTTATTGGGTGATAAAAGGTATACAAGAGAAAGATTGGAGTAGATGGTTAGGTGGAGACCTACAAGGCTAGGCTCATGGCAAAATGATTCAGACAAAGGCAAAGGATTGACTTTGATGAAACTTTTTGCATGTAGCCCTACTCAAATCAATTCGGATTTTGCTTGTGATCCATATATGGATTGAAGCAAGCTTCTCGTAGATGGAACATCCATTTTGATGAGACAATCAAAGAGTTTGATTTTATCAAAAACATAGATGAACCATGTGTTTACAAGAAGGTTAGTGGGAGCGCGGTAACATTTCTTGTATTGTATGTGGATGACATACTTCTTATAGGAAATGATATACCGATGCTGCAATCAGTCAAAGTGTGGCTATCGAAGAGCTTCACTATGAAGGACTTGGGAAAGACATCCTAGATTCTTGGTATGAAGATCTATAGAGATAGATCGAGAAGAATTATAGGTCTTACCTAAGGTACATACATCGAGAAAGTGCTTAAAAGGTTTAGCATGAAAACTCCACGATAGGTCTCATACCGATGAGCCATGGAGTATCCCTTTCCGAGAAGATGTCTCCTAAGACACCTGAGGAAAGAGAGCGTATGAGTAAGATTCCTTATGCTTCAGCAATAGGATCTATCATGTACGCGATGTTATGTACTAGGCATGATATTGCTCATTCAATTAATTTGACAAGCAGATATCAGTCGGATCCAGGTGAAGACCACTGGAAAGAAGTGAAGAACATCCTTAAGTACTTGCGAAGGACTAAGGATATTTTTCTTGGTTTTAGTGGATCTGAGTTGAAAAATAGAAGGGTTATACCTACTCTAGTTTTCAATCAGAAAGTGATGATAGCAAATCCATGTTAGGGTACTATTTACCTTGAAGGGTGGAGCGATTAGTTGGAAGAGTTCCAAACAACCTTCACGGTTGACTCAACAGCGGAAGCAGAGTTTATAGATGCAAGTGACGTTGCAAAACTGTTTTGTGGCGCTTTCTTTTGATTAGGGAAATCATTGAAAGTAGAGATGTCAACATTGAGAGAGTTGACACACATAACAACATAGCAGACCCACTCACTAAACCGATATCTCAGATTCACTTCGATCGTCATAATGAGTGAATGGGTATTAGATACCAGAGTGATTGGTTTTAGTACAAGTGGGAGATTGAAAGAGTTTGTCCTAAATCCAATCATGTATGATGAGTTAGGAGAACTTTATTGTACTCTTATTTGATTTCATTAATATTAATAAAAGACTTATTTGTTTTTATTACGGGCCTTATCTATTTAAAGTGTTTTAAATAAGATATTCCATGGTTTAAAGTAAAGCTTCTAGAATTATAATGAGATTATAATAGTGAGATCTAGAAGATGATAACTCTAGACTTAAACAGTTCCTAATCATAGGATAACTAATCGGAAGTTAGTGAATCCGCAAAGATTGGTACATACTATGCTTGCTCCTTTAAGGAGGATGTCTGTTCTCATAGGCATTTGTGTGGCGACACTATAGCTAGTATGTAGGTGATTATTAGGGAATAAGTTCACTGAACATGACTCGATAAGTTGAACAACTAATGGAGTTTACTCACGTGTCGATAGTTGTTCACTGAGTGATAGTTGTACAAGTGTCCTTAGACTTGAGATCGTTAGAGTAATCTTGTATATAATGAACTGTGCTTTGGTTTAGTCCTTAGTCTCAAGGACATCCATTAGGTCTATTCTGGGCATAGGGATTTGTGTATGGAGATAGTTAACGGTCAATAAAGGATCTACCCCTTCCAGTAAGGAAGAGAATATCCTATGCTATTCTTATGATGCTAGTTCCGGAATCTCTGGCCAGAGTGTATGAAATTAGAAAGGAGTTTCTAATTTGCATTAATATGAACTTTGCATTATGAATAAGAATCATATGATTAAATTTGATAGGCTTGACACGAGTTCCATGCCTTGTATTTAATCGGGATATTGTAGGGTAGAAGGAATTGATTGTACGGTAACTAGCACTGACAGGTTCTTGGTATTCTAAGCAGTGAATTCATATTATCCGGATAGTCGCGATATGTTGAGAAGCATCACTCACGATGTAGAATAAATATAATTAATCAGTTAATTATATTTAATGAATTTTAGAATTCATATAAATAATAAATAAAAAGTTTATTATTATTTATTTCTACTACCGGCTTAATTTGAACCTACAGGGTCACACCATAAAAAGATTAATTTATTGATGAAGGTATTTTGAGAGAGCAAGTTGTTTTAATAATGATTAAAATTGTTTTAATTATTATTTAACATTTTATAAGATAAAGTGTAGGATTTATATATTAATATATAATGATATATTAATTATGAAAACCCTACATAAGCCCTATAAATAGAATGAGATGAGAATGAGTTATACACTTTTGGTTTTTGTGAAAAACCTAGTTGCCTCCCTCATCTTCTTCATCTCCCCCTCTCTCTCTCAAACCTCCATTTTTATAAAAGCTTAGTTTTATAAAAAAGCTTCGTCGAAGAATTAATCTTGGTGGATACCGGTAGAGTGCTTCACACTCTGAGGAGCAACTGCTAAAACACCATTTTGTAAAGCTTCGATTTTTTTAAAGGTAAGGTTTCGATTCCTCCGCTATTTCGTTTTATATGATTTTCTATATGCCCGATACATGGTTTTTACGGAATAATTGTTATACCGCGCTTCCGCTCGTCCGTAAATTCCTTCATGCAGGTGGTTCTCCTCACAGTTATGATATACAGGGAGTCGGGATAATTGGTTTTTGTAGCTCTTGGGATGCTAAAAGCCAAAAGGTTGGTAGCTGTCTGTACGGGATAAAGACAGGATAGATCACTGGAAATAATATGGATGTTTAGACTATTGTAGGAGCTTTATTATGTGGAAATGGAATTAGAGCATCATTTACATGCTTTGGAATTGTGTCCTAATTTAGGCATGGAGATTTCATGCCAGTGTAATGAAATAAGAGGTATTTACATGGTGAGTTTAAAATTGGTCAGGGTTATATATAAGAATCCTCTTCTCCTATATCAGTATGTTCAGGTTTTCAATTCTAAGTTGATGACAAAAATCATATTATTCTCATGTTAACATGAGCTAAAACATTAATTTAAATTTTGATGTCATGCATTGGCCAAGTCCATTTGCAAGGGTATAAGTAAACTATATTGAGAAGGCTATTTTTTTTTAATTTAACGATAATGGTCTTCCAAGTCAATAAGCCATTTGGATTTGGGTGTCTGGTGCCCAGAACAATTTTTTTCTTTCTTGCCAAAGTGAGTTTGGTTTGAATAATAAAGTCAGGTTACTTGCCGGAGATCTTCCGGATGCAACTCTCAAAGGTACAATAGGCAAGTTTTTAAAGAATTTTTTCTTTTGTAATCATTCTACAAAACAATTTTCCAAAAAGTTGGAATCCATTTACACGGGAAAGTGTTGTTTGTGGCTGCTTATAAGGAAGCTCGAGTATTCTTTAGAATGTGATTAATAGTTTCGGATGTATACTTCAGCACTATGTCATTTTTAATATCATGTTCTTGCATTATATTGAATACAAGTGCTTTGGCTTGATTTTAATCTTATTGACTTCACAAATAATAAGTTAGTTCTAAAATATCATAAGATAAAAGATAAATAAGTATAATCAATTAAATAAAATATTTTTTTAATTATGAAGAATGACGATTTAAATATTTTGTAATTATATGTAATGTAATAGTTTAGAAATTTTGTCTCTACGATGTGAAAAAAAAACTTTTAAATTAATAGCTTATAAACCATGCAATTCACGATTGTTTTTTAATACTTATAATTATATAAATTATATTATCAAATAGAATATGATATAATTTTAATCGTCTAATTTCTAAAATATTAGATATAACGATTCACAATATAAAAGTTATAAGTTTTTGCTTTACTGTGAGGAGAAAATTTTAATTTGTTTCTTTGTGTCATTTAAATTTTAATTGATGTCTTATTAAAATATTATTTCTTTTAAAATTAGAACATGAAGATAAATCAAGTATATGTGTTTTTTTTCGTTATTTTAACGCGCCGAGGTGTCGTGAGGCGACGCCTAACAACATTTACCAATATATAATTTAACAATCCTTTTTTTTAAAACTAAATTTATTACATATGATATTACGTATGTGATATTTATTATTCTAATAAAAATTGGGTACGTTTATACAAATATAATTATTTATTAGCAAAATGTATTATATAAATAAGTATATTCAATTAAATAAATTAACTTTTTTTAAATTACGAAGAGTGACGATTATATATTTTTTAATTGTATGTAATGTAATAGTTTAGAAATTTTGTCTCTACGGTATGAGAAAAACATTTTGGTAACTCAAAAGGTGTATTTCCAGGTAATTATATATAATATGAAAAATTATATAATATGATTATTAAAATTAAAATTATTTATAATAAATGATATTAATTTAAATTTTTTTAAAAAAATTTCAACATTGTAAATAATTATATATCAATATAAATTAGTGATATTCAATGTTATAATTCCAATTTTTAAGAAACATGAGAGTGATTAAGTAATTTTATTTTTCATATGTAACCAAATAAGTTAATGGAATTTGAAAGAAAAATCATTGTCATGATAAATTAATTTATTGTTACTAATATAAAGGAGTTGAAATATTGACATGAGAAAAAATTATTACAAAATATAATGTAAAGGTTATAAGCATATTTTTTTTTTTAAAAATATGGATAATAATATATTTGAATAATTGCTCATATATCTTTTATTTATACATACAAATAGGTGTTACATACTCTGTATAACTTTCCAATCCACATAAAAAATTTAAATCCTATCCCATAAACATCGAAGAAGATACGGGTTTTTGATATCAACTACCTCAATATTTAGTTAAGAAAATAAAAAATTAAAACGCATCCCACAAAATAGGTTTTTGGTAGCCAACCAAAGGGAAGTGGGTATGAGAATTAATTTTTATTTTTTTTATTTTTTATCTCTATTTTACTCATTAAATGTAGATATTTAATACAAAAATAAATTAATGAATTAATTCCATATAATCTTAATCGGATTTTTTATTTCAATTTAAACCATTCCACAAATTAAGTGACACCTACTTTTAAATAGTTTTCATTTATTAATAATATTATACAATGAAAGTTTGCATTTTATTTTATTTGACATATTACTATGAGGTGACGTCCCAAAATTCTTGAATTAGATATTTCAATTATTAATCAATATAAATTGAAAATAATAAAACAATTTTGAAACACTTGAACTTTTTTTAGTTTTTTAATTTCAAAATTTGAGCAATTTACACAATGACACAAAAAAATAATTATATTTTTAGATATTAAATGTAGGTAATTAATTAAGGTAATGTATGTTGCAAAATAATGTATATAAATTTCATGATATTAACTACAAAACTAAAAAAATACCATTTTTATTAATATAAATGAGTCGAGGCATCGTCCCGAGTAATATCTACGATACATTTTGTATTGTAATAGTGTATTTATTTATTATTTAAACATTAATCATTACAATTGATTTTTAATTGCTTTACTTTTACCTTATTGAATATTGAACATGATTTACATATTTTATATAATTTATTAATTACCAACTAACAATATATAATAATAGTTATGTAATAGTATTAATATAAGGACAAAATTTATTTTCAAAAGAATGTTCATTATGAATAACTAATTGCTATTATATAAAAAAGAATAATATCTCTAGCAAAAGGCATTTTATTGATGATAATTATCTTATATGTACTTTTAAATTCAAGTTCTTTTAATGTATTAAAATGCGGAAAATACCTTTTATATAATGTATGAAATAGTGAAAAAAAAATCCCTTTGATATATGTCTTGCAGGTGATTTTATATATAAAGTTTCTATTGAGTCACCTACGATACTATTTGTTATAAACTCCCGCACAGTCTTGCTTATAATAGAAAAATCCTTCCCTTTGACTTTATGTGTGTTGTTCATGTTGTGCCCAAATTTCAAAATATCAAAATACTCCAAATTTTTGTTTATTCTTTATATATTTATATAATCATTTCCACAACAAATATACCAAATGATGTGCCTTGCAGGTTACAATATACCAAATGATGTGCCTTGCAGGTTACAATATCATGTACATAATATTGAAAGAGAAAATATGTTTTATATTCTATTCCATTAAGGTATAATTACAATGACATATCTCTGTCATTGACTTGAAGTTTTGTTACGTGTATCGCAATATGATGTGTTTCACTTTTCACTTTCGTGTGCCTTTGATAAAGACCTTAATTGGTTGATAGCTATTTTATATTTTGAACGTGGAGTTAATACTATTACATATACATATGTTTCACTTTTCACTTTCGTGTGCCTTTGATAAACACTTTAATTGGTTGCTAGCTATTTTATATTTTGAACGTGGAATTAATACTGTTACATATACTTATTTTAGACAACTGTCTTAAATCAATAATTCATTATTGCCTATTTGGTTTTTTAGAAATTACTTTCATACCTAAGGATCTTACTGTTAACAAGAGCAATGAGGTCAGTGCAACATTGACATTGACAACACAAAATTTCAAAAAATGTTAAATTGTTGTGTTTGTATATATAAATTGAAGGAAAAGATGAAGGTGATGATGCATGCCATGGCCAGGTTTCAGATTTAGATGTTAATGTTTAACATCTGACAATATAGTTTACCATTAACGTTTAATCATGTTTTTCAGTCAATGCTTAATTATACCAATATGTTTATATGTTTGCAGAGAAATTTTTTGTGCAAAGTTAAAGTTAAAATCATTGACTGAAGGCAAGTACAAGTGTTTCCAATGCACGAAATTTTCCACACCAGCAGAAGAGGTATTACTTTTAATTTGGAAGTAAATTCTCATGTAGCAAATATTTGCCTGTCATTTTTGAATTTTGCTTTATTTTTTATTTTATTGTCAGGTATCGGATTGTTGTGCTGGTTGAAGATGATACTGAAGCATTCAACTTTGTTCTCTTGGATCGTGCAGCAAAACGATATATTGAAAAACAACAACAAAATTGCTTGCAGAAGAATTAATTTATGTTCTTTCTCTTTTAGTTCTACATCTTAAAATGATAATAGACATTTTTGCTATACGTCAGGTTCTGCTGTCATCATGCACAAAGAAAATTAAAATGGTTACATTTATTTTTTATTATGATATATACAACCATACAAGACTTGATTCAGAAGGGTAATACCTTATTATGATTCATCCTTCTCTCTTGGCAGGAAATCTGAAAAGAAAATTAGCAATGCATCACTGCAATTATGGAGTCTGTGAGGAAGAATTGGCCAGAATTATTCTATGAATTAATAATTTGTTATTAGCTTACAACAGATATTGTTTTCTATTCACTTCTGAACATTCGATACTTTTTTTGAATGCTTCTGAATGTTAGTTAATTGTTTTAGACATGGTGATTGGTTTTCAAATTTATGAATATGTGATATGTCTGAGTTCAACCTCAGATTGAATCGGAGATCGTGATTTTATGTTTTTACTAAAGAGAATGTGATTTTTACAATGAACTTTATCTTCAATACGTTCTTGACATCAAACATTTATTAACCATTTGTTTATGAGAATGTCTTAAAATTATAACAATCATTGTCATTTTCAAACGTTCCTGTTAGTTGTAATGAGTGCATCTTTTCTACAAAATGAATGGACAGAAATGAATTTCCGTGTGCGAAGCACGGGCTATATTACTAGTATACTTAAAATGAGAGTAGAAGAGTAATTTGAATTCAAATTTGAATTCTTGAAGTCTGTGTAATCTTGGATTTATGTGTTTAATTTGAAAACCAAAGCTTCCGGTAAAAGCTTCAAAATATGGATATTAGCTCGGTAAGCTTCATGATACGGCCGATTTAATATTGGTATCGGTTGGGCTTTTTGTAATAAAACAGAAAAGCAGTGGCAAAGACTTAATTTGGGACAATTACTGTAGCAAAGAGGCAACAAAAACTATTATGTAATAAATACTTAAATAGATTAGTAATTAGGTTCCAAGATTAAACTAGGTCAAAACTAAAAACGAGTGAATTTCACTTAGTTGGCGAGGTGGGCCTCCTGTAATTCCAGTCCTGATATTTTATTTTATTTAATGATTAGGGTGGGTTTTTTTTTTTCCTCAGCTGCCTTAATTTAAGCACATTAATAAAAAAAAAACATAACAATAATATAATAAATACTAATGAATAATGATTATCCATCTCACTCCATCTCACTCTCAAGGCGAGCACACAACACATCCATCAAAATTATCAAATTAATAAGCATACAACAAGTGTTACTGGATAGTTTTTCTCCTTCCCCTGCTCTTTCACTTCACCACTTCCTTGCCATATTATACATACACTGATACACACACTCTTCTTTGGTTACTCTACTTGAACTAGTGTTATTTTATGGTGGCTGTTTGACTAGCTTCATTTTGGGTATGTTATAAATCTCTCCCCTCTCCTTTCTATGTTTGATGCAACCCCTTTTTCTTATTTATTTTGCTTTCCTCAACAGATTCATATTCATGTTCATAATAAAAATCAAATCTTGCTTTTATGTTCTTTTTCAATCTTATTTCCTTTTGATAAGTCATTTGAATTTATGCTTATCTAGTGTACTTTTAAGTATGTATGTATGTTTCTTTTTTTCTTGTGGGTATGGATTTAATTCTTGATATGTGTTTCTTTATTCATTGCTTCTTATTGAAGAGGATAGTTTGATACTAATGCTTGATTTTGGTTTTCACTGTTTTTTATTTTCTATTTAGATTTGATTGAATGGACCCTTTTTTGATTTAACCATTTCACTATTATGGATTAGTGTAGTCAAATAAAGATTTGATTTTTATGCTCTTTATTGATTTATACTACTGTTGGCTAATTGTGTTCCTAATAACTTTCTGGGATATTCCTTTTCCCTAAGTTAGCTTCTTGTTTTCATTCTTTTATCACAAAATCGGATTTCAATTCCTATCTATTTTATGGAGACTTTTCATTAGTCGTTACTCGATCTTTCTAGGATGTTGAATTTGTATGTTGGGGTAAATGAATTGTTTTCGTACTGTTTTTGCTTCATTTCTTGTTTGTTTTATAAATGTGATTAGTCTAAAGCTAAGGCCTTGATATATATATGTATCTTACATGTTGCAGATCACTTTTGTTAGGTGTTTTTGTTGTTTTTCTTTTCGGTTGTACTATGGGCAGAAACAGAGGGAAAGCGAAGAAACAGACCATAATAGCAGCTCATGAAGATCATGGTAGTGGTGAGGAAGAAAAGATGCCGGCTAAGAGAAGAGGAAGACCACTGAAGATATCCAAGAGTGAAACTAAGGATAAAGAAGAAGCTGAAACTTTTGATGATGGGGAAAATATGAATGGTGTTCTCTCCGAGAATACTAACACACAATCTGGCGCGGAGAGTGGTAGGAAGAGGGGAAGAGCTTCAGAGATTAATGGAAATAATGGAACAGTTGAAGATGAAAGTGGCGTTGATATTAAAATCAATGCTAATGATTCTGTAAAGCCTGTTGGGTTCAGGCAAAATGGAAGCAGGCGGAAAAACAAGCCTCAAAGGGCTGCTGAAGTAGGCGTTGAGTGCAGATGAAGTCTGGGTTAGTCATTTGATAAACCAAGGCTTTTGTCTTTTTTCAAATATTATGTTCGCTTCCTCATATTTTTTTTCTTTATTGTCGGCAATGTGCAACTGCTATCAGTTTTGTTTAAAAAGATGATTCAGTTATGCGATTTGGAGTATCCACATTCCTGACGCTTTATTTAAGTTACCACTTGAAAATCATTTATGCATGTCTTGTAGTCGCAGTAGCTGCACCTTATATATTTAACCATCTCCTTTATTCCTAATTAATAACTCGAAAATTTTAGGAGATGAAACATGGCAAGCTAGAAAATATAGCTTGGCTAAGTAGGGGATTCCATGATGGCTAAAATGTAAGCAATCAAGTGAAAGCTTAGAAAAGATAGAATT
Source organism: Kitagawia praeruptora (assembly GCA_037693485.1). Classification (NCBI taxonomy): domain Eukaryota; kingdom Viridiplantae; phylum Streptophyta; class Magnoliopsida; order Apiales; family Apiaceae; genus Kitagawia; species Kitagawia praeruptora. The sequence continues at coordinate 1,252,668 of CM075348.1, read as the reverse complement.
GGTTTATATCGCATGATATGCATTATAACCCAGTCTGAAATCACTAGCCTTCTCGAAGTATCTTAATTCATATTATTAGTTGAGAAATTGGTTAGTCTTTGTAAAGTATTATGAGGCACTCAATTAAAATTTTTCCTGAGGTGCCAGATTTTTCTCTAGTTTGTTATCTGTTTGTTGCTTAAGAGTATATTAATTGCATCCTAAATTTCAAACTACAAACTGTTGTGAAGAAAAATTAGAAGAAGAAAATATATTCAGGACATGGAGTAGGAGGGGATTAGCTTGAGTTATTTTTAGCTATTGTACATACTGAGAAGCTGAAACTTTAGTAACAAAGGTGAAATTAACCTCCAGATGGAGAACTAGTTATTAATTTCGGTCAACCAAGAGTTTAGAGTCTAAATATTAAGCAACCTCAACAGTTTTATTATACCTCTCTTCCACCACTTGTAATCTATAGGGAGATTAAGGCAGCCATGGAAACTCAGGGTAATGTCGTGAATGTAGATAGTAGCGTAAGATTGTGTAGGTATAGTTGCACAGTTGCACATTGCAGAAAGGATTTATGCAAGACACATCTCACCAAACTCGAGACAATATGCTTATAATGTATAAATATTACATACTGAGAAGCTGAAACTTTAGTAACAAAGGTGAAATTAACCTCCAGATGGAGAACTAGTTATTAATTTCGGTCAACCAAGAGTTTAGAGTCTAAATATTAAGCAACCTCAACAGTTTTATTATACCTCTCTTCCACCACTTGTAATCTATAGGGAGATTAAGGCAGCCATGGAAACTCAGGGTAATGTCGTGAATGTAGATAGTAGCGTAAGATTGTGTAGGTATAGTTGCACAGTTGCACATTGCAGAAAGGATTTATGCAAGACACATCTCACCAAACTCGAGACAATATGCTTATAATGTATAAATATTACATACTGAGAAGCTGAAACTTTAGTAACAAAGGTGAAATTAACCTCCAGATGGAGAACTAGTTATTAATTTCGGTCAACCAAGAGTTTAGAGTCTAAATATTAAGCAACCTCAACAGTTTTATTATACCTCTCTTCCACCACTTGTAATCTATAAGGAGATTAAGGCAGCCATGGAAACTCAGGGTAATGTCGTGAATGTAGATAGTAGCGTAAGATTGTGTAGGTATAGTTACACAGTTGCACATTGCAGAAAGGATTTATGCAAGACACATCTCACCAAACTCGAGACAATATGCTTATAATGTATAAATATTAGGCCTTCTCACTGAAGTTATTTGTAAATATTAGGTGTTCTCACAGAAGTTGTTTATAATTTATTTTATTGTTTGTGCAGAGATTACTTATCCGTTTCTATTATTAGTACTGCGATAAAAATAATTTTGATAGTATTTTTGTTTTGTTTTGACCTTGCTCCGGATTGTGCAGAAGAAAGACAGTTGGTTCTGCTCCAGGCTTCTTATTAAAATGACTATTTATCAGTTCTAAAATACTAAGCTGGCAAGTTTTGTAGCTGCATTTTGGCAGATCATTTATAAATGATAGAGATAGACGTATACTCCTATGGTATCAGTAACACAATAGCTAATAGCCGTAGCAAATAGATGGTCCATTCTACTAGGAAATGAAATTAATAAAATTACTTAAATCTCGATTCATTCTCAAAATGTTGTTATTCAAATGTGGAAACTGGAAACTGTAGTTAGGAACATGAGTTGTTACCCTCTCAATCTCGATTTCTCGATTATGTGTGATTCTATTCCGTTTTAATGAAAATCACTTTTAATTTCAAAAAATACAGAGATAATATTTTTTTAATGGCAGGAGGTTTATTTGTCAGGTTTTAATGAAAGGAGTTGTATAGTAATAGGCATCGGTAAAAAAAATTTTTTAAAAAAAAACACATAAAATATGGGGCTATGACAGGGCGTGGGAACTAGACCTGGCAATCGTGTCGTGTCGTGTACTTTCGTTCCGTGTACTTTCGTGTTTCGTGTACTTGAAGGTGAAATCCATATCCACCCGAAATGAATTCATGTACTTGAATGTGAAACTCGTATCCACCCGAAATGAATTCGTGTCGTTTCGTGTCGTGTTTCGTGTATATATTATATAAAATTAAAAATAAAATTTAATTAAAATTTGTTCGTAAATATTATATTCATATGAAATATACATAAAATATTTTATATTTCTATATATAAATTCAAATACAACTCTATAAAAACTTGTAAATATGTATATTTTTGTGTAAAATATATATCTTTATAAAAATAATATTTTTACACAAAAATAATATTAATATATACATAAAATCTATAACTAGTAAATTATAAACATCTTTATTTCGTGTACTTTCGTGTACCCGAAATGAAAACCCATATCCGACACTAAATATTCCGTGTAATTTCGTGTTCGTGTACTTTCGTATTTCGTGTACCAAAAATCAAAACCCAAAACCGTATTTTTTGTATCGTTTCGTGTCATGTTCACGTGTCACGTGTCAAATTGCCTGGGAACTGGGGAAAATTAAAAAATATTTCAACCATAGAAGATTTGCAGGCTTATAATGGAATTGAACATCCAGTTGTAACTGGCAAACAACTATTCAAACTGTATGAAAGTTGTAGGGATGTTATAAAATGAAAGCAATTTGCCAAAAGAAAACAATTTGATACTTCTACTCACAAGTTTCTGTCTAGAAATTTAATAATGTTGTGCAACATGTATCATGTATGTACTTTAATAATTTGATTGTACTTTAAACCCGAATAAAATTGTATAAGATGACAAATCCTTAAATTTTAGTTCAGTTTGTACTCACAGACAATTGGAATCGAACCAAATGCAATGAAACCTCTTTATAAATTAATATTGTTGGGATTGGTAGATTTTTTTAATTTATCGAGATTATTAATTAATCAAAATTAAATTTATACTGTCGTCATTATGTTGAGACAAAAATATTACTAAAAATATTAATTTATTGTATTATTGAATATTAATTTAACAAAATTTTACTATGAGTTGATTTTAGTGTTGGATTGATCTAGCGGATATATCAATTACCAAAACTGATTAATATGAAAAATAAAACAAGATTTTAAACTTTCATTCTTTCAGTATTTGGATGCGGCAACATATATTGAGTGCTTGTTTGGTTGACTTTAAAATACCTAGGAAGTTGGAATATCTAGGAAGTAAGATTTTAAAATGTTGTTTGGTTAGCACTAATAAGGGAAGTGGAAATATCTAGGAAGTTCAAATATCCACCAAATGGTGGAAGTTGCTTACCCACCTCCTACTTGTTAACCTACACTTCCTATAGGAATTTACTTCCTACATATCTACCAAACACAAATTCACACTTCCTGGGTATTATTAATTCCATTGGAAATTTAAATTACATTGGAAATGACTTCCTATCATTAACCAAACGAGCACTGAGATTTGAGTAGTGTAAAGAGTACAGTAATAAAATACTTTTCCGTTAATTAACTAAAAAAAACATACTTCTCTGTCTTGTTTGATTTTAATATTTAGGATGAGTATGCAGTTCAGAAAGGATAAAAAAAGAAAGTGAGTGTAAAATGATGAAACTTATTAAAATTAGTAATAAAAGAAATAATTTTGAAAAATGTTAAGAATCGAATAAAATATTCCAAAAGAGGAAGTATCGAAAAATGAACGGAATCGAGAGAATATAATGTGCATGCATATATTTTTTTTTTAAAAAGACAGTGTGCGTGTATGTTATAGATATATAGAGTCCCACTCTATGGAGAACCATCTTACGTGGAGAACCGTGGAGATCCACTTAAAATGCATTAAAATTGTCCTTTATATAAGGCCCATGGCGGGGCCCCTTTACAAAAAAGTCTTATAATTCTACCCTCTATCCATTTGTCAAAGAAAAAAAAAGAAAAAAAAAATTCACTGTTCACGTGATGACGTGGCAGTGGATTTCACTGGTTAACGGTGCTTCGCACCTTCTTGTACGGCGCTTCGCGCCTTTATCATTCTAAAGTTGTAAGGAATGGCAATCAATGGTAAAGGCAATAGACGATTGACGGGTGTGTCGAGGACCTTCGGCCCTCATGACTACCTAACTCATCCGTTTACTGTCTTAAATGCTTCGCATTTCCACGGCAGGGATTTTTTTTTTTTTTTGATTTTTTTTTTATTTTTTTGTTGGATAGAGCCAATTATTTTAAGCATCTTTCGTGAAGGTACCCTTGGCGGGGTCCTTATATATAAAGCAATTTTAATGCATTTTAAGTGGTTCTCCACGGTTCTCCACGTAACATGGTTCTCCATGGAACAATGGCCTAGATATATATCTCTATCGTTCCTTGGTCTTTTTTGTGGATAGTAGTACTGTACTAGTTGTTTAGAAGGTCGACCATTTACCTTTTTCAAGTTTTAATGTAAAAAGTAGTGTTATTTTCGCAGATTCCAATTTGTTTGCGTTGCTTTATGCTAAGTACAAAATTAAATATTTTTATTTATTGGAACAAACAACGTGAGGGTGAGGGGAAGGATTGATCGAGAAGGCAGGGAACAAGGATGTTTGGTTATTGGCTATTAGTGGAATCCATTGATGACGGTTGAGCATGCTCGTTTTCATTTCGTCTTTTCACAAGTTATATTTATTTTCTGTTACTTTTTTGCCAGCAGCCAGCCCTTCTTCACTTGCCTCTTTTAATTAATCTGAATAGCGGTGTACTGGAACTATAAAATCTGCAGGGTGAAACGTAGAAATTGAATCACGCTGCTGTTCGGATTTGATTTCGATTTTCGTTTATTCCAAAATTATTTCAATAAATCTTACTATTTCATATTTTGGAATGACTAGTGTTGAGTATTTTAAATGTGTTCCCAAAAATTTTATCTAATGATGTGGTACGTTGGATGACATATTATTTGAAGTGATAACTCTGAAATTTGATCGGGTACTTCCTCGTCAACTTCTGCCTCGGAAGAGGTGTAGCTGTAGTGGGGTGTCTGCAAAACAACATCGAAGGGGGGTTTTGGCCCCGAGGTGCCTCCGGCGTGAGAATAAGAGTTGGCATTGGAAGATAATAATCAAGTAGAGTATCACAAAGGTAATAAATGTGTATAGATGTGATAATGTCCAACCCCTAAACCCTATTTTCTAGGGGTATTTATAGCCCTAGGGCTAGGGTTTAGGGGTGAGTTACCTTTACTCTTGGCCGTTGGATCCAGGGGATAAGGTGCTGAATTCCCGGGATGTAGGACACGTGTCCCTATTTGTGGGGACCGTTGACTGGAGTGTGGCAGTGTTGTTGAGTACATGATTTGACACATGTTGTCGCTTGGACTTTAATGCTGGTCAGCGCCATGTGTGGGGATGTCGGCCGAGCTGGGCTGCCACGTGTGCCAGGTGTCATCACTCTGGGGTCCATTAATCCGGGGTGGTGGTCCGGGGTCGGGGCCCATTGGCTTGGGCTGGGCTGCTCTTATTCTCATAAGTTGGGTTGTTTGTTATTTTTAGGCCTGAGGTTGGGCCTAACTGGACCTGGGCTATTTCCAGCCTATCATTTGCCCCCCACTCCCTCATGCGGATTCTCCGGATGAGGGAGTAGTAAGTATACTTGAGCGCTCTTGACTTGAGGAAGGGATTCTGTTTTTTGATTGCCCTCCGGGCCCGGGGTGTGTGCTAAAAAGCGCATCTCCGGGGCTAGGAGTGGAATGTTATTTTCACAAGTCCAAAGTTCCGTGACTTTGGGTGATTTAGAAGAAATATTCGTTTTTTGGTTGCCCCCAGGCCCGGGGTGTGTGCTGAAAAGCGCATCTTCGGGGCTAGGAGTGAAATGTTATCTTCACAAGTCCAAATTTCCGTGACTTTGGGTGACTTAGAAGAAATATTCGTTTTTAGGTTGCCCCCCAGGCCCGGGGTGTGTGCTGAAAAGCGCATCTCCGGGGCTAGGAGTGAAATGTTATCTTCACAAGTCCAAAGTTCCGTGACTTTGGGTGACTTAGAAGAAATGTTCGTTTTTTGGTTGCCCCCAGGCCCGGGGTGTGTGCTGAAAAGCGCATCTCCGGGGCTAGGAGTGAAATGTTATCTTCACAAGTCCAAAGTTCTGTGACTTTGGGTGACTTAGAAGAAATATTCGTTTTTAGGTTGCCCCCCAGGCCTGGGGTGTGTGCTGAAAATCGCATCTCCGGGGCTAGGAGTGAAATGTTATCTTCACAAGTCCAAAGTTCCGTGACTTTGGGTGACTTAGAAGAAATATTCGTTTTTTGGTTGCCCCCCAGGCCCGGGATGTGTGCTGAAAAGCGCATCTCCGGGGCTAGGAGTGAAATGTTATCTTCACAAGTCCAAAGTTCCGTGATTTTGGGTGACTTAAAAGAAATGTTCGTTTTTTGGTTGCCCCCCAGGCCCGGGGTGTGTGCTGAAAAGCGCCTCTCCAGGGCTAGGAGTGAAATGTTATCTTCACAAGTCCAAAGTTCCGTGACTTTGGGTGACTTAGAAGAAATATTCGTTTTTTGGTTGCCCCCCAGGCCCGGGGTGTGTGCTGAAAAGCGCATCTCCGGGGCTAGGAGTGAAATGTTATCTTCACAAGTCCAAAGTTCCGTGACTTTGGGTGACTTAGAAGAAATGTTCATTTTTTGGTTGCCCCCCAGGCCCGGGGTGTGTGCTGAAAAGCGCATCTCCGGGGCTAGGAGTGAAAGGTTATCTTCTTTTTTTTTCGTTTTTTTTAGATATTTTCCACAGGTTGGTTGGAAACAGCTGTCATCCACTATCTCCGGGTTGTGGAGATAATGGGTCGAGATTTGGGCCGCCACGTGTGGTGGCGGTTGCACTTCTGTGTTTCCTATAAATAGTGGCTTCCCCCCTCACTTTTGTCTTTTACGAGTTTTTGATTTGCTGCCGTTATTCTGCTTCTCTGAGGACCTGAACTCCGAGCTAGGTGCACTTCGGGCTTTCAAGCTTTTCGCTTCTTCGGTTTCTTCATTCTTCTGTAAGTCTCCTTACTCCAGCTTTCTTTGCATTTTAGCTTTATTGTATCATCATCTCCGGGGTAGATTCCTTTCCGTAGTTTCTTATTTTTGCGTTCTTGCTTGGTGGGTAGCTCGGGGTAGTGTATGCTTTTATGGTTAGGAAGTTTCGTGTGACTGCCCGGCGAGTGTTTGTCCCCCTTTCCGACCCCAGTAGTTCGTCTGGTAGTGCTAGTTCTTCGGATAGCAATCTTGATCTAGTAGATTTAGAGTGGTGCATAATGGGTAAGAAGAGGAAGAGTAGTTTGCCGGTTCTTACAAATATAGCGACGAAGGATATGGGCCCGGGGTTTAGCCTCAGTGAGCTGGATGGCATCTGGGGCCATTCTAAATACTACTTCGTCCGGAGAGATCCGGGAATCCCACAGGCATATTTTTTCAGGGACCTGAGTACGGAGTTCGCCCAGAACCCGGATGTCGCTTATATGACCCAATATGACAAGGCATTTCTGGATTCGAAGTTCGGAAGTAAGCCAGGCTCCGGGATGGATGTGGGGCCATTCAGGGTTGAGTATTTGGAGGAGCCAGTGGTGTGGGATCCAATATTCCGGGCCACGTTTCACTTGGACAAAGATATTGAGTGGAGATGGCCTGAGCCAGTGGAGAAGATATACCATAGGCCCGAGGGAGGTTGGGTCGGAGTCTGGTTGGAGCACCTGAGGTCGGGGTACGGGCCTAGGTGTCATCAGTTTGTCAAGTCCCTGTGCCTGTTTGAGTATGGGATCCCCATCACCCAGCTGACCCCGAATGCGGTGAAGTGGATTTCTTATTTCCTGGGTTGTTGTGAGAAGGCCGGGGTGTTACCTACTTTCAAACTTTTCCACCATCTCTTTCAGCTGGTAAAATCCAACAAAGTGCCCATGTTTGAGTTTAGGTTCCGGGGTACGGCTTGTGGGTATCCCAACTCAGCTTCCAAACCTCTCGGAATGCTTCCATCTCTGAAGGGTTGGAACGGTGAATTCGTTTTTCTCCGGGGCGTTGATATCCGGTTCATGCCCACCTTTAAGGAGACTCCTTTGGCTATGCACTTCGAGGTTTTCGACCTTCAGGATGCGGCAATGGACCGGGATCATGCCTTCTACCGGGGTCTGAAGAGGCAGGTGACTCGGGATGATCTCATGAGTCATGAGTATCTTTTCGGGATAGGATGTAAGTTCGGGTTATATTTGGCTTATGTTTAGTTTTTGTGGTTTTTGTTTTGCTCCGGACTAATGTGCTTTTGTTGCTTTTTCAGGTCTACCCGGCTATAAGCCCGAGTTTGAGCAATTTGTGGAGATGAGCAAGGCAAACAGGTCCCTGGCTGCTGCTCTCCGGAACATCGGCCATGTCCGCGACAATACCAAGGCCCCCGGGGAGGCTAGTGGGTTGCGGGCCAACGAGGAGGGTGGCTCGGAGAACCGGGGCCCTGGGAACCAGGAGGTGACTCCGGAGCTGGGGGTTACAGAAGCCGGGGATGAAGATTCCGGGCTGGTCCCGAGGAAGAGGCCTAGGGTTTCTGCAGTCCAGGCTGAAAAATTTGGGACCATGCTCTCCGATTGCGAGATAGTGCAGGAACCTGCGGCTGATGGTAGCTCGAAGAGGGCGAACTTCGGGCCTCATCAGTCTGCGCCTGTTTCCCCGGAGGAGCGGAACTTCATTGGTTTCTTGGCTGATCTTCCCAGCAAGCTGGAGTGGGAGGAGATGGGTAAGACTCCGACCATCTCCCAATTCCAAGATATGATGGCAGTTTATGGCCAGGTATACTCTTCTTCGAGCTCTTTCTATGTTGCACATTTTTAGTCTTATTTTCTCAAATCGTATTTTTGTATTTGGCAGCTCGGGGTCCGGATGGCTGGAACTGCTGCTGCTGCATGTCGGGAGTTGGAGACGATCAAGGAGGCCCGGGATGTCTTGTGCTCGGTGACCGAGAAGAGGAAGGAGATGGAGAAGGAGGCGGAGGCTGCCCGGACAGAGCTCCTCGAACTGCGGAAGACTGTTAAGGATGAGGCCAGTAAATTCAAGGAGACGACCAAGGCTCTTGCTGATGAGAGAGATGCCGTCAAGGCCAAGGTGAAGGAGTATAGGGACGAAGTGAAGAGGCTCCGAGACGAGCTAAAGTCCAAGAAGCCCGAGGAGCAAGTGATCGCCGAGTTTTGGGAGTCGGATGCCTATGATGATGACCTGGCAGCAGTGGCTTCAAAAAAGATTCACCGCTGTTGGGTGATCTCTGAAAAAATGTTCAAGACCGATCCCGGGACTGCTACCTGGGACAACTTCATCACAGAGTACCTTGCTGCCGAGGATGCCTTGGCCCGGGGCGAAGGCGAGCCTAAACCTTATGGTGCTCCCGATTCCTCTCCTCCTCCTAAATCTTGATTTACCACACTGGCTGCGTTCCAGAATTCGGGCTATGCCCATGTAATCCTTACTTCTTCTATCTTTTGCTGAACTTACTTTCATTTGAATTGTTGTAACTTCTCAACTCTCAGGTGTTTCGGGCTGTTGGTCAGCCCGACCTGCTCTTTATAAATTGTTTTGTAACCATGTTTTTCTGCCTTTATCTTTGTGTAACTTTAGCTTGGTGTGGCTTGTCCTGCCCCCCACTCCCTTATGCGGGTAAACCGGATAAGGGAGTTTGTGGTCAGTGATATTTCAAATTTTTGGTGTGAGTAGCCCCGGGCCGAGGGACTATCCTTACGGCCCGGGGTTCAGACGAATTTTCCAAGTACGCAAACTTGGAAACTAAGTAAAATTTCCAAGCAGGAATTGTGCATTAGTTGTTTTGCTCCGGGCCAAGGTAATAACCGTTGTCCCGGGGCTCAGCCATACTTGGAAATTATGCGAAATTTCCAAGTAGGAATTTGTTTTTGGTTGCTCCGGGTCAAGGTAATACCTTTGACCCGGGGTTCAGCCATACTTGGAAATTATGCAAAATTTCCAAGTAGGAATTTGTTTTTGGTTGCTCCGGGCCAAGGTAATATCCCTTGACCCGGGATTCGGCCATACTTGGAAATTACGCAAAAATTCCAAGTAGGAATTTGCTTTTGGTTGCTCCGGGCCAATGTAATACCTTTGACCCGGGATTCAGCCATACTTGGAAATTATGCAAAATTTCCAAGTAGGAATTTGTTTTTGGTTGCTCCGGGCCAAGGTAATAACCTTTGACCCGGGTTCAGCCATACTTGGAAATTATGCAAAATTTCCAAGTAGGAATTTGTTTTGTAAAAGGAACATTGGAAAAATAAACTACGACCTTTCATTGATAGCTTTGAATGATTACAGGCATTTTTGCATTCCTATTACAAAATAATTGTTGCTCTAGCCGGAGTCCTTGGATTTACTGATAATATTTTCTGAGTCTGAGGCCATGCCATGTGTTAGGCACCTCGGAGCCATCCATGTGACTGAGCTTATAAGTCCCGGGGCAGAGTACTTCCTTGATTTTATATGGGCCTTCCCACTTGGGCATGAGTTTGCCAGTGTTTGTGGGGTCTGATGCCTCCATGTCCCGGAGTACTAGGTCACCGAATTGGAAGTTCTTGACCCTTGATTTCTTGCCGAAGTACTCTCTTGTTCTTTCTTTATACTTCTCCATTCTTTGTACTGCTTTGTCCCTGACCTCATCGACCAGTTCCAGGTTAGCTCGTAGCCCTTCTTCATTTGCAGCTTCATCGAAGTTAATTGCTCTGTGGGAAGGTGAGCCCACTTCAATTGGTAACATCGCTTCAGTTCCATATGCCAGCTTGAATGGGGTTTCTCCTGTTCCGGACCTCGGACTAGTTCTGTATGCCCATAGCACATGTGGTAGCTCTACGGGCCATTTGTTCTTGTTTTCCTTCAGCCTTTTCTCAATTCCCCTTAGTAAAATTCTGTTCGTTACTTCGACTTGCCCGTTACCCTGGGGATAGGCCACCGAAGATTTCTTGTGTTTGATCCCCCTCTGATTTAAGTAGTTTTCGAAATCTGAGCCCACGAACTAAGGTCCGTTATCTGAGACCAGAACTCTGGGTTGGCCGAACCGCATTAGGATGTTGTCCATGAACTTGATGCAATCTTGCTGATTTATGGTCCTCATTGCCTTTGCTTCGGCCCACTTAGTCATGTAGTCAATGGCTACCAGTAGGTACCTCAGGTCGCCTTTAGCCCGGGGGAAGGGACCCACTATATCGATTCCCCATACAACAAAGGGTATTGGGGATAGGACTGAAGAGGGTAGGACCGGGCTTTACCTTGGCACATTGCTGAACAGTTGGCAATTTCTACATTTCTTGACGAAGTCTACTGCATCGGAGTGGATGGTTGGCCAGTAGTACCCTTGCCTTATAATTTTGTAGGCAAGGGCCTTTGCGGACATGTGGTCCCCACAAATCCCTTCATGTACCTCTTGTAAACAGTAGTTGGCTTCCTCCGGGCCTATACACTTCAGTATTGGGGATGAGAAAGTTCGGCGATAGAGTTGGTTATCTTCGATGAAGTATTTTGCCGCTTTGTTTTTCAACCTTCTGGCTTCGTTTTTGTCCTCGGGCAACTCCCCCTTTTCCAGGTAGAGGATAAAAGGGGTCATCCAATTCGGGCTGTCGTCAACTTCCATTATTTCTTCTTGATCAATTGCTGGTTTCTCAAGTTCTTCAAAGTAGACAGAACTATCTAGCTCGGCTGAGTTTTGAACTAGTCTGGAGAGCTCATCCGCTTCGGAGTTTTCTTCTCTATTAATCTGACTGATTTGGTGTTCCGGGATTGTGGTTAAATAACTTTTGACCAAGGATTGATACTGAGCCAATTTGGGATCTTTGGCGATGTACTCACCTTTTGTTTGACGTACCACAATCTGGGAATCGCTGTAGATGTTCAGGTTTCGGAGTTTTAAAGTTCGGGCTAGCCTCAGCCCAGCCAGGAGAGCCTCATATTCGGACTGATTGTTAGTTGCTTGAAACTTGAAGGCTATTGCCTGTTTGATCTGAAAGCCATCAGGGCTTTTCATGATGACCCCGGACCTTTCCGCTGTTGAGGAACCATCTACATGGAGAGTCCATGAGTCAAGACCTTTGCCTGGGGTTACCTCATTCTGGGCTGATATTGAAGGGTGTTGCGGCTCAGGAAAGGAGCACTCCATGATGAAGTCTGCCATGGCTTGTGCCTTGATTGATGTCCGGGGTATGAAGGTCAAGTGGTATTGACTTAATTCTATTGTCCAATTTATTAATCTTCCGGAGGCGTCTGGCTTGTGGATTATCCGTCTCAGCGGTTGATCAGTTACCACTTTGATCTCTCTCCCTTGGAAGTAGTGTTTGAGTTTTCTTGAGGCTGTGATTAGGGCAAGGGCAAACTTCTCCAGATTGGGGTACCGAGTTTCAGCATCCTTTAGCACCTGGCTTATATAGTATACTGGTCTTTGGATCCCCCCATCTTCCCGGACCAAAGCAGCTGCTACGGCTAGGGGCCCGGCGGAGAGGTACAGATGCAGTGGTTCTCTGTGTAACGCCCCCAAATCCGGGGTCAGGGATTTGGTCGTCACACAAAAACCTTAATAACAAATCAACTGTTTAACCACATTAAACCATCTGTAGCCATTAATAATTGAGTTACAACATTTGAGACCCCAACCACCAAGCATCTTTTAGGTTATAGGGCTAGAAACAAGAATCAACTCCTTACTACTAGTATAACTTTGTTGAGAAGTACACCAGCAACTAGTACTATATTATGCAAAGTAACATATATATTACACATCAATATACTTACATATAACTTACTCCAGCTATAAACTTTCTAGATCATATTGTCTTCATAAGGGCACGCTGCCCGCTTCATCTAAGCCATGCAGATAACCTCGTCCGGCTACCTTCCACTGAAAAGTTAATATTTGAAAACAAGCAAGTATGAGCGAAAGAATTGCTCAGCAAGTTATTACTTACTTATTGATAATATAATATCAGTTCTCTTCTATAACAAGATAATAATCAATACATCATCTTAGTATAATATCTCAAAGTAATATAACATTTAAAATCAAGCTCTCAATATAATCTTTCCATTTTCTTTTAATCAACAATTATATATAAAAGTAATATAAAATCAGTTTCTCTTCTTACTGTAAAACAATTCCATCATTTCATACTATTTTCCTTTTTCAGTACACAACCCTGAAAACCATTATTAATTCTTTCTTTTAAGTTTTGGGGATTTATACTGGCGCCAGATACGTAGGACGATGATCAGTCGCCTGACCGTATCCGCTCTCTGTTTACTACTAGTAGAAGGAATGAAGGCCACCTACTAACATCATCCCTGGAGGAAGGCCACCTGCTAACATCCTCCTGGAGGAAGGCCACCTGCTAACATCCTCTCTTGGCATCTTCGTGCCGAATCATGAATGTTAGACTATGTCGCACACAGCCCTGACACAGCCTCTTACGCAAGTTTGTTGCTAATTCCCCTTTTTCAAATCATTATTCCATTATCAATACCATTTCACATTTTTCCACTTTTCCATTTCCATTCGCATTTCCATTCACATATATCATTTTCATTTCCATTTCACATTTCACCTTTCCATTTTCATATCCGTATTATAATCATTTGAAAACATATATACAGGTATATCAATTCAAGACATACATTCATTTCACTATAAAATTCCTTAAACCACCTTTTAACAATATATAATCACCCTTAGAACACTTAGAATATTTAAAGAATAACTATTCAATAATCCCTTTTAAATGAATATTATAATTAATATTCATTGAGTTAAATAACCAATAAAATAATATTTATCAATATCATTCCAGACATTTTTAACCACAAATGTCTCATTTATATCCATCGAAACATCTTTATTATTATTCCGGAACAAAGCGATTTTAAGAAAACATTTTAAAAATAATATTCATCTAATTAAATAAATTTAATTAGACGAATAAGGTTTATTTAATTAGTAGATGCTTCGAGAGGTATCTAATAATTAAATAAACACTAGTTTATTGGTGATGTTGCCATTAGGTTAATTATTGCGAAATCCTTTCTAAAAAACTTTGTCCGGGTTTTCGAAAATATACATTCCAAGATAACCCCTTCCACTTTTCCATTCACATATCAATACCTTTAAAATACACCAACTAAAATACTTTACATGTAAGTCCCTTTTAAGAAAATCTGTAAATATCAACTGTTGTCCCCTTATATAACAAAATATTTATTAATGTCTGAAACCGTTTACAACTCATACATCCCCAATTTACATATAATTGTAATATTATAAAAATAACTTTAGATAACAACTGATACCATTCCTTCCCATATCACTTTACTCCTTATAGTATATCACTCTCTCCATATCACATATATTTCCAATCAAATCATTTTACTTAAAAGTAAACAATTTATCAAGATAAAGATAGAATAAATCTTGCAAATATGGACTGAGGCCTTATTCTACACATTTCATATATTTCAAAATAAATATACTCTGAACGATAGAGTATGTATAAATAAAATTGCCTCTGGTCCTTAGCACCAAACGGAACACCGCGAATAAATCCTTGGCGTTTCGCCCAAGCAGTTCCATGAACTTTACAAGATGCCTCGATCTTTCCCTTTTTGATACACGTTGCTCCACTTGATCACGCCCTAATGGTACTGTAATTGTTACGAGTACGTGTCAGTCCTACCTCGTATCTCGAGTAGACACCACTCGGAATTACCACTAAGTCACATAAAGTCAAACTATAGGTGTCCTTCCTATAATTGACTACTCTATTACCACTTAATGCACATAACACACTTATATCCATTTAATAGACTTAAACCAATTTAATATATAAATAAAGACACACAATACACAATCAATCCTCAAAACACATTTAATCCTCAAATTAACACATAAACCTCGAGACAACAATTACCCTCAAATTAATTCACTTAACACATATACACATAAACAGTTAACACCCAAATCATACCTTTAAATCATTGAAATCAAATAAGTTAAATAAATTTAAATGCAGGGGATTTTCAGAAAATTTCGGCATGTAGTATTCGTTTATTGGACTATGGGCTCAGCCCCTCCATGCCAAACAAAACAATTTATAACCCTGCTTTTGATAAAATAAAAGCTGCCTCAACTTGCAGCAACATAAAAGTAAACAAATAATGAAAAGTACCCGCCCGAACATGCGGCAACTAGCACATAAGGAAAAGTATCCGCCCAGACATGCGGCACCTCAACACGTAAGAAAAGTAAACTACGTTTATCCACATTTAAGCCAACACCACGTAGTTGGCACTTATACTTTCAACATATATTATAACTTAATTTATACCATTTAGCACATAGCCAATTAGCCATTCATATACTTACACCTCCTATAACAATAACAATTCAACTTTCTACCCAAAACCATTATCGATAATCATTTGACCAATTGTAAACAAATACCAAGCAATTGACTCGACTTATAGCACTTAGCACGTAAACATTTATCGATGGACATATATAACAAGTAAGTCACATGAACCTTTAATTATCGACTCGATTAAATCTAATCCTTGCATATAAGACATTTATCAAATACTACGGTCAAACTCAATTATTGACTAAAATTGATTACCATTTAATCAATTAAGCCCATTGATTCGATTAACACACAAGAAATTTAACAATTATAATTATCACTCTAAATACAACTTACGACTTGCTAGTCGTATATCATATTCGTTAATCACTATCAGTTAAAAGAAAATCAGATAATAAATCTATATACATTGATTACTATACAAGTATCTTATTTACAATCCTTACAACTATCAATTCACACTTAACCATTTATACTTTAATCTTTATCAAAATTCCCAATTCAACTTCCAATTATAAACTCTAACAATTCATCAAATCCCAAAAATTGACACATTAACTCACGAATTAAATTCAATTACAATTATAACAATTTAACAATACTCGCAATTTAATTAACAATTAATAATAATAATCAACTCTATTTTCCAATTTAATTCACAAAACATAGTAACATCCACAATTTACCACTTTAATTCAATTACGAAAATCACATATTTAACTTGTAATTTCACAACTAATTAAATTGCTACGATACTAATTAAATAATTAATTTACTACAATCAAACATATACTCACAATTCAATATAATCTAATTATCAACATTCACACATACCTCTCATAATTACAACTAATTAAATTGAAACAATTTAATAATTTAAAATACGGAAATTAAATAGGTAGACACGAAATTATACCATTTCGATTTCCGCTCCGATTCGATCCGCGAAGAAAATCAATTCACCGGAAAGTCTCCACCATCTCTCTCTATCTACAACACCACCACTGGTCTCTCTACACCATGCTACCACTGGGCTCGACCACCTTTTGCTGCCGCCGCGACACCGCGCCTGACCACCGCGAGGCCGGCGACCACTCCTCCCTCTTCACGCGACCAGGCCTGCAGTCCGCGCTCCTCACACATACACACGAAGATACACACGCGATTATATACACGCACACACATATTACACACGAATATATATATATAAGCCCCTTAATTAACAATCCAAAAACCCCCAATTACAAACCCTAATTCTCTTCCCTCTTTTCCCCCAATTCTCTTCTCTCTCCCCGACTACTCTATCTGCGTCTGTTCTTTTTTTCTAAATGGGCTTAGGCCCAATTCTATTATATTACTACTTACAACTTCTTTCGGGCCCAATTCTAACACTACTTATTCACTTTTAAAACAAATAAACCATTTTATAAATCGAAATTAAATAAAATTTCAGAAAATTAAATTTTTCATTTTTAAAATAAAGAATATAAAATTAGGAGCACCCACATATTTTTAAAATATTTTTCGGATCAAAAATGAATTAAATATGAATTTTCAAAGTTTTGATCCTTTAAATACAATAAAACTCTTAAAATCATTTTAAAATACCGAAACATCCAAATTAATTCACCCAACCATTTTAAAAACTAAATAATATTATAAAGATAATATTACAAAAGATTTCATGATTTTTAATTTCTCCGATAATTTTATAAAATTAACAGAGGATCAAAATGCATGTTTTAAATATATTTAAATCCTCAAAAATATAAATAAAATACATCAGCCTTCACAACTCACACAATCATCATATAAACACATAAACACAACTTCACATACATTCCACCTTCCAACAATAATCACATAATATAGTTCATAATTATACTGAACCAGACAATAATTAAATAATTCGCTTTTGAAATTCCTTGAACTGGAATAATGAACAATAAAATAAAATTAAAAAAAAATAATTCCTCCTCATTTTAGGAAAACATTAATATTCTTAAAATAATACTAAAATCATTTTTCTGAAAATTCGGGTTATCACAGTCTACCCCCCTTAAAAGGATTCCGTCCACGGAATCAGCTAAGGCCACTACTGGAATTCCTTAACTCTTTCATTAACAATACTTATTTTGCAAAACCATAGATAACATCCATTCATAAACAACTCCTCCAAAACTCAATTCAACTATAGGGTATCTATCTGACACATCACTATTCCTTGAGAAAGAGTAAACTAATTCTATCGATACGCCACTGATATTCTATTCGTTTTGCGATTCGCACCTGCTCTTGGCGATTCCGCTCGAATCAAATTTCTATCAGCGAATGTCGACTTGACCGACCTGGTTGGCATCCCCTTGAAATTCATTAGAGATAACAAGAATCATGAAGCTTTGAAAAAAGATAGATGTCATATCAAGACAAATGTCACCCACTGGTGACCATAGGATTATGAGTTTTAAAACAAACCTTATTGGAAATAAGAGAATTTACTGAGAGATCAATATGATCATAAGAACTCACGTTGCGTGTCTCAGTTGAGACATTACTAAAGGTAATTAGCCTTCTTGTTTATCTTGATCTGATTATAACCGAAGAAGGCGTCCATGAAGCTTAGCATCACATGTCCCGAGGTGGCATCAATGAGCTGGTCTATATTGGGTAATGAGTATGGATCCTTGGGGCAAGCCTCGTTGAGGTCGGTGTAGTTAACGCACATCCTCCACTTTCCACTAGGTTTCTTTACTAGGACCACATTGGCCAACCACTCCGGGTACTTGTCTACCTCTTCATCTATGGCCCTTTGTCTCTCCGGGGCAACATTCCTTCTTTTTTGCTTTACGGGTTTCCTCTTGGGGTCAACATCCAGGATGTGCATGGCCAAAGACTCTCGGAGTCCGGGCATATCAGCCGGGCTCCATGCAAATACATCCGCGTATTCCCGGAGTAACGACACTAGGTCCTCTTTGAAGCCTGTTTCCAAACCTGCCCCAATCTTGATTTTCCTTTCGGAGTTTCCGGGTATTAGCTCGATTGTCTCTGTTTCTACTGCGGGCTCGACTTTGGCTTGATCTTTTAGGGTGGATGATTTCTGGACCCGGGCTTGGGAGTTTGAAGTAAGGTACCCTCGGGCTGTGGAAGTTTCTGCTTTTTGGGTAGGGATCTAGGAGTTCTCGATATTTTGAACCTCCTTCCCGGGGTTCTTATAAGTTGAGTTTCTGTGTTTCTTTCTGCTCTGATTCTTGTGATATGAGATGGCTTTGCGCTTGTTTTCTGGATCTGTTTCGGCCATGACTAGGGCTTGACCATAGCATCAGCTTGCTGTTTCGGTGTCACCCCTTACTTCTCCTACCCCGGCGGCTGTTGGAAACTTGAACTTGAGGTGTGGGGTTGAGGTCACGGCCCGGAGCTTGGTCAGAGCTGGGCGCCCTAGGATCACATTGTAGGAGGATGGAATGTTGATCACATAGAATTTGACTACATGAGTTATCTGCTTCGGGGCAATGCCGAACTGGACAGGTAGGTAGAGGGTTCCTTGGATAGGGACCAAGTTGTGGCTGAAGCCGTATAGTGGATCCTCTCTACATTCATTCATTTTTACACTTCCGAGCTGCATCCTGTCCATGGTATGTTTAAACAATATGTTGGCCGAAGAGCCGTTGTCCACGAGGACCCTTTTTACTTCATTATCGGCAATATCTAGGCTTACCACCAAGGCTTCGTTATGGTCGGGGTCTATTCCTTCGAAATCGGAATTGCTGAACGATATGACTTGTTCCGGAGCGGTTTCCACCATCATTACCTCATCTCCGGAGTCCGGGGTCCTTGGGGGAGAGTTGGAGCCGCCCAATACTACATGTACCACATTTTTAACTTTCTGAGCCCCGGGTCCTTGTCCCCTTTCTGCGTTTCTCCGGGCCACATACTGGTTCATGTTCTCCTTTTTGATCTGTTCCTCGATGAAGAACTTGAGTGACATGCAGTTCTCGGTGGTGTGCCCGTGAGTTGAGTGGTAGTCACAATGCTTGTGTTTGGGCCTGTTCTCCGGGGCTATGGCCATAGGCTTAGGCGGGTAGTAGAAGGGTTTGTCCTGGATTTCTTTCAGTATTTCGGCTCGGGGTCGGTTCAGGGGTGTCCACTCAGGTTCGGGACGTGGCTCGGATTTTTCTGGCCTCGGGGGCCTGGCATCAGACTTATATTTCGAGAAGTGGCTTCCGTCCGGGATGGTTAGTTGAGAGCTGGGGATGTAGTTGCTCTGTTTGTTGGGCTTGAATTTCTTTTCTGGTTGATACTGGCTTCTGGGGCGATCGTCTTTGTTTCTGCTCGAGGAGGCCCCTTGCCGGGTCATTCTCATGGCTTGCAGGATATCTGTTTCTTTGATGAACTTGGCGGCCATAGCATAGGCCGCGTCCAGGCTCTGGGGTTCTTTGTGCACGAGCTCTAGAACATAGCGCTCATTGTGCTCCGGGTCTAGGTTCTTCCGAAATATGCTCAGGGCTTCCCTCTCATCTAGATTGGTGACTTTGTTTATGGCCTCTTGGAACCGTTTCATAAAGGCGGAGAGGGTCTCGTTGTCATGCTGTCTAATATTTTCAAGGTGGCACATATGGTACTCTGGGGATTTGTTGGCCTGGAACCTCCGGAGGAAGGCTTCCCTGAACTCTTTCCAACTGTGTATACTCCGGGATGGAATCCGGCTGAACCATCTTTGGGCTGCTCCTTTCAGTGTAGAGGCAAAGAACCGGCATTTTGTTAGGTCATTGTAGAAGTATATCAGGGCTATCTGTTCAAAGTAGTTGAGGTGTTCCTCGGGGTCTTCCAACCCATCGAAGAAGTCGAAGTTGTAATGCTTAAGATTCTTCTGCCGGGGTATGGCTTCGAGGGAGTAGCTGAAAGGGGTGAGGGTATCTTGGATCTCAAACCCGGAGTCACTGTTAACTTTTCTTTGCAGCTCGTGGATCATTTGTACCAAGTTGTCTGGGCGTTCTTCATCGTCTGAGATAATCTCCGGGCTAATTTCTCGATGGGGTCTCTTGGGTTTGGATCTCCTTATCCTTTCTTCCTCCTCTTGAAGCCTTTTTTGGATCCTAAGTTCCAACTTGGCCTGTTCTTCCTGCCTTATTTTTTCCCGGAGTCTCTCCATTTTCTTGAGCTTATCGATTTCGTTATCTCTGGCTTTGCTTTGAGGGTTGTGGTCCTTCTTAGTCCTTTTGTCCCGGTCTCCGAGACGGTCAAAGACCGAAGCCCGGGATTGGTGCGAGTTGGCTGACCCTCCAGAGTTCTCGGCTTGTTCGGGCTCTGGTTCCGGGTGGGGGCGATTTCGGTAAGCTCGGATTGCTTCAGCAAGTTCCTCCGGGGTCAAGTTCTCCATTTGGGCAGAGTCAAGGGGTACGTCTGTGTACTTGTATCGGTTTACCTCAACGGTGACCCGGGCGTCGTTCGGGCCGATCCCGAGCCTCTCCTGGACTGGGACCTGGTTTTGGGGTGCCTGCTCCGGGATAGGAACTAGGGGTTCTTCTCTTGGAGCGCTGAGTGCTTGGCGCTGGGTGGATTTACTTTGTCGGGGCATGGCTATTGGTTTCAGCTGGTTTAAGGGGTTCAGATTTGCTAGGTTCGGCTGTTTGGTTTGAGTTCGGAGGTTCAACCCCTCCTTCTAGCGCCAATGATAACTCTGAAACTTGATCGGGTACTTCCTCGCCAACTTCTGCCTCGGAAGAGGTGTAGCTGTAGTGGGGTGTCTGCAAAACAACACCGGAGGGGGGGTTTTGGCCCCGAGGTGCCTCCGGCGTGAAAATAAGAGTTGGCTTTGGAAGATAATAATCAAGTAGAGCATCACAAAGGTAATAAATGTGTATAGGTGTGTGATAATGTCCAACCCCTAAACCCTATTTTCTATGGGTATTTATAGCCCTAGGGCTAGGGTTTAGGGGTGGGTTACCTTTACTCCTGGCCGTTGGATCCAGGGGACAAGGTGCTGAATTCCCGGGATGTAGGACACGTGTCCCTATTTGTGGAGACCGTTGACTGGAGTGTGGCAGTGTTGTTGAGTACATGATTTGACACATGTTGTCGCTTGGACTTTAATGCTGGTCAGCGCCACGTGTGGGGATGTCGGCCGAGTTGGGCTGCCACGTGTGTCAGGTGTCATCACTCTGGGGTCCATTAATCCGGGGTGGTGGTCCGGGGTCGGGGCCCATTGGCTTGGGTTGGGCTGCTCTTATTCTCATAAGTTGAGTTATTTGTTATTTTTGGACCTGAGGTTGGGCCTAACTGGACCTGGACTATTTCCGACCTATCATGAAGTATCAAGCATTTTTATTTTGAATTATGCGTAAAGAAATACGGAGTAAAAAATAATGGAGGAATGCAGGGTGCGTGGCTAAGCATGACGTACAGAAACATAAGGAGATACCCTGACAAGGGGAACTGTGGATTAAATAATTGAGATGCATATGTGTGCCTGTTTGGCTCATCTTTTTTATAGGATTTATGGACTTATTTTCCGATTAAAATTTTATAATTTGATAATATTTTTTTATAGAAGTATTTAATGTATATTTGAGATTTAATAATTTGCAAAAATAAATTGAAAAATAAGTTGAAAAATTCTAATTTTATCTTAAAATAAGTTAATTTATTCTGGAAAAAAGTTTCCCAAACACCCTGTATATATATAGCGAGTTAAACTGGTGACTGAAAACGAACCCGTGACATTGAAAACAAACTACTATGATAAAATAATGTAAGTGGTTGGAGAGGAAATAGAGATCTAAGTGATGTGACACACAATCTTAGTAACCAGCTAGCAAACGAAAAGGAACGTTCAACACAAAAAAAGAAGGCTATACTATTACTAGCATCGAATCAACACAAAAAAAGAAGGCTATACTATTACTAGCATCGAATCAATCTTATTATTTTTATCCTTCTTTCTCGTTGTTCTAAAAATTCCCGATTCAACCGATTAATTCCCGATTAATTCTCTATAAGATAATCAATCGATTCGATTTTTGAAATCCGATTAATCCTATGAATTTATTTAAAATGATATGTTTAATTGTAAATTAGACTAATATATTAAATATTATTATAATATCCGATTAATACTCCGATTAATCCTTTCGATTAATCCCGTATTACCCGATTAATTTTAAATTGATACCTCAATCAATTTATACCGATTACAAAACTAGAAACAAAAAAAATAAAGGGATCATTTACTTTATTTACATTTTTGTATAACCAGGCTCACAACTGAACTCGGACCAAATCATTTTACCTACTAGTAATATTCTAGTATTTCTTGGTGGAAACCGTACTTGATGTAATATATTTTATATGATATTATAACCTTCATTTCACTGGTGAAATTATGCATTCTGATAAGCAGGATTTGAATATCCTCTGTTACTCTTGATGACATATTAAAAACGAATGTAGTCAAATCTTGAGGAGTTAGGAGTTTAATTTATCAAAGTTATATATTTATAGTAATATTCTCTTATTCGAAGATTCATTATTTATGTTAAAAGGTGAATCACTAGGTGTTCGTGCTTTTTTGGTCCTAACATCCTGCCTATTCGATTTTCAATTCATTATTTAGGTTAAAAAATGAGCATAACACATAATTTCAATATTTCAAAAAATGAAAATATTGAAGATAGCAGAACTCAAACATAAAAGTTCCCACAATCAAAACTCATCTCAAAATGTTAAGAGTTGAGATTACCAGAATCACATATTTATCTTAACATAATCATAAATAAAATTATCTTCATATGGTAATCTCACTGTAGAATAATCATATAATAAAATTACTTGTAGAGGCATCAAGGACAGACTTGTATGTATGGATCTTTGTATATGTGGCTTCAATATTTTTGTATAGGACATTTTTACAATAATAAAGAGTCTTGTACTAAGATATTGCATGTGCTTTGTCAAAATAACCCCTTGTTTGTTAAAGTCGAGGTAAGAGTTTGTTTTTTTATAAATGAAAGGGGAGAAGAATCGAATAAGAAAAAATAAGGTTGATAACTGAAAAGAGGAAAGGGAAGAAGAATAAAGGGAGGAGGAGCCATTCCTTTTTTCCATAGAGCAGTAGTCTCGTATTATAAAAATCTTACTACTACAACAGTAAAGTGAAGTGTATAAATATTGTCAGTGACTCACTTATATGCTTTGTCTAAATTAGAACTACTGTACTAAGAAGGCCTACTTAACTATACTTGAACATGTATGATATGTCTAGGCTCTAGCTAAGTAGCTAGCCTAAAACAAACAAAACCCAGTAAGAAAACAGTAGCTGCCTGCTAGTATCAACTCATACATGGCTTCTGCCTCTCCCAATGCCTTCGAAATTTACTTTGATGATGTGGGTGGTGCCGGAGCTGATGGCTCCAGTGGTTCTCCGGCCAAGAAAGGTCGAGGTGGCGGTGGCTGTGGGGGACAACAGGTGGTATCAAGATGTCAAGTGGAAGGGTGTAATGTAGATCTGAGTGATGCTAAGACCTATTATTCAAGGCACAAAGTTTGTGGCAAGCATTCTAAATCACCCAAGGTGGTTGTTTCTGGTATTACCCAAAGATTCTGCCAGCAGTGTAGCAGGTCAGCTCCTCCTTGTAGCCTACCTTTTTCCTATCCTTATTGTTTTGTTTATTAATGCTTTTATATATGAATGCAATCTATCCTTGTACATATTTTTTGGTGTGGACTTTCAATTTAAGAATTACTATAAGTTTGTACTTGTAAGATTAATAAATAGAAAGAGTACAAGATTGATTAATTAAGATTATTAAAGTTGTAACTATATGCCTTTTATGGGTGTTGTCCTCCACCAATTAACACCCGGTGAGAAGCATGCTTAAATGTAGATTGTTGTGATGAAAACTACACAAAAGAGAGCTTTCCATCAAGATAAGATGATTTTATTTGCATTTTATTGGGTGAGGGAGGGAGTGGCTGCATTCTTGTATTACATTTGAATTAGTCAATTTCTGGTTTTACCAAAGGTTTTCACATTCAATTGATGTGTTATTTAATCTCATGTTTCTAATTTTGTTTATAACAACTTTTATTGTACTTCATGACTTGAT
The DNA here is from genome assembly GCA_037693485.1 of Kitagawia praeruptora. Taxonomy (NCBI): domain Eukaryota; kingdom Viridiplantae; phylum Streptophyta; class Magnoliopsida; order Apiales; family Apiaceae; genus Kitagawia; species Kitagawia praeruptora. Next base: position 1,228,215 of record CM075348.1, on the reverse strand, counting down.
TGGGCTGCAACCGAAAGTGGAGAAGTTTCTTGATGGTCGTAGGAATTCATGTTGATGGGAAATTTGACGAAGTCGGTCCTGAATTATTATACAAGATAAAAATTGTAATTTCAGTTGAGCTTCTATATTATGATATTAAAGTGTGTGTTATAAATTAGCAAAAAAAAAGTGAGCTGTTTTGATAGAAACATAATTTGCAGTTCCATTCCATTTAAAATGGAAATTAGTGAAAAGGGATTTTAAAAACTAGTGATGCATGTGAGAATTATGCAAAGTTAGAGTTGCATTGAGAGATTACCAAGAGATGTTTTGCAGCAAAGAGGCGGTGTATTCAAGGGTGGCAAGCGAGGGAGTAACTCATTTTTGTACTAAATTTGTAGTTTTACTCTTTTTTGAAGGATTTCACGTTAAGTTATATGTGTTATATGTATTAGTAATTTATTCGAGAATAGCTATCTGTGGATGCCATCATAGCGTAGTTCAACTTATATGTCCTTTAATTATATTCTTCGATTTACAATCTGACTCCCTGTTATGTAACCAAATAAGTGACAAATATTGTATACTGCTGGATAAGGATGAGGTAATAATCACTCTTGATATCTCAAGCAATCATCTGATGATGACTAGTCACTAATTATGCCAAATTTCTTATCCTAGTACCGCAGTAGATAAATGCTGAACGAGTCTCCAACTAGCTAACCTGCTCTCTCATGATCTTTTATCCAACTTCAAAGACTTACATAATTGTATCTATTGCATTCATTTCAATGCATGATGTTAGTCATTTCTTACAGAGAATACTGTCAGCAAAGAAAGAAGGATCCTTGATTTCGACCTACTTCTGGAACATTTTTATTCGATATAGACATTTTTTTCTGGGTGTGAATGTGTGATAATGTTTGTTTTTATCAACTTAAAGATTATATATGTGTTTGCATACTAGGAGTAGCATTGAGCTTGCTTGATTTAATAAATTTTCGTTTGTTGCCTTGTATAAATATCAAGGTGAATGTTTTGATGCGTTTTATGTGTTCTCCCTAGTCCCTTATCTGATATTCATGCATCCTATTCTTATGCTTTCAGTGTCTAAACTACAAAAGGTTCCACCCTTTTCATGTTCATTTATTTGTTTGTCATATCTTAAATCCTAGTCGAAGAGATAATAGTCAGTGACTTGCTTCTGTTGTGCGGGTGCGGGTGCGGGGTGCGCGATACGGGGATTCGGCAATTCGGCAAATTCAAAAATATTGGGATACGTGGGGATACGGTAAAATTAAAATTATATATATATCTTGTCCGAAAAAAGAAAATAAAGATAATATAAAATATAATTTCATAATCTATACAAAAATTATATTCCTTAATATTGAATAATTTTATATTATCATTCAAATATACAGACTCACTACAGAAAAGAAAGATAAGGATTCAAATAAAGTATTATAAGTACAAATATATATCGGGACTTCAGTTAAGATATACATACATGTATACATATACATACAGCTGTTTTACATTCGTGGTGGTGGAGTTGAAGATTACATTCATGAGAAGAGCTGTTTGGGAAGATGATGTACTCCGTTCTTTTATTTCGTTTTTTAAAAAACACTGCAAAATGGTCATTTCTGCCTGAATGACACCCCCCCCCACACGCACCCCCACGAATTTTTTCACCTGAATGCGTGGATACGCCACCTGGCGCACTCCGTGCGCACTCCCGCGCACTCCCGCACTGCGCACGCAGTGATACGCGCTTCTTCACCTAAGTGAAGAATCCCTGCTTCATAGGTTACAACACTTAAGCTTCTTTGTACTTGCTATTATGGGGGACTCCCCTCAATGTTTGTCATGGTTCTTGCCTTGATGTCTTCAAAGAAACTTGTAAAATATGATCAGAAAGATTTGAAAATGGCAGCTGCTGAATTTGCAGCTCAGTTCCTTCAAATTCTGTACGTTAGACTAGAAATATCTTCCATTTCTGCATTTTGGGTTTATTAATAATAAGATTGCAATGTATAAGAGTTCCATAAAACCTACTCAAGTCATGAAGGTCCTGGAACCAGAAGTTCTCAAATCTTAATTGCCTCTCCATATTGAAGGGCCTTATAGAAAGCTCTGTAGTGTTCCACCATATTCTAGAGTATCTTAAACAAATCAATGTTCCTGTACAGAAAGGCTGTGCACACTAATATTTGTCCTGGGAGATTATATATAGTTTGTGCATCTGGCACCTTAGGGGTTCCTGATGCATTGCTTGTCCACAGTGAAGTTGGCAAGGTATGGCATGAAGCTCTCAGATTTCTTCTTTGTGGTACACAAACAGATGGTTTACGTGAGGTTGCTTTTTTGGTCCAGTGAAAAATGAAGCCATGCTTGCCAAAACCTTACTTGGCCGAAATGTAGATATGCTACTCCAACCTAGCAATAGATTTGAATAGAAGAAGAAAAAGCTTTAGAACATGCTTTGCTGCTAAGATTATCAATGCCTTAATCACCTGCTGATGGATATTTAATTATTATTTGCACATGATAAGTTAGAAATGTTATGTTGATGGTACTGTAATCTGTAAAATAAGGCATTGTGAGGTTATATGTTGGTTTTAAATAGTGCAGGATTTTTCTGGTTTTGCGGTTATCTCCTCTACCAGGTAATAACCATTAACCAAGGAAGCGTGTGAACTTGTGGTACCAGTTTTTTAAAATGAAGTAGAAGTACAACATTTTAGTTCCTGGAAATCTTAACATCAATAATCTACTTCGTATGTCGTACTGTGATGAGTTTGTACCAGTTTAATGAAATGATGATTTGCCATGGTATCTCTGCTGGCAATTAATTTATTTTGGGTACTATTTTTTCAGGTTCCATCAGCTGCCTGAATTCGACCAAGAAAAACGTAGCTGTCGTAGACGTCTGGCTGGCCACAATGAGCGTCGGAGGAAGCCACAAGTGGGATCCCTGTTGTCTGCAGGATATGGAAGTTCATCCATCTTTGGTTAGAAATATTTTAATTATTCGTGGCAGATATTCATAAATAGTCATTAACTTTCATCAGATCTGTCTGTTTTGCTTTGATATCTACTTCTAACAAAGTTCAAATGCTTGATACTAAAACATTACAGGAAACGACAGTGGTGGTGGAAGCTTTCTTATGGACTTTTCTGCATATCCAAGGCACACTGGGAAGGTTGAATCCGGTAGTCAGGACCCTGGTTCTGGAAATTTTCTCTCAGTCCCATGGCAAAACAACTCAGAAAGCCGTTCTCCTGAGCTTGGACGTTCAAATAAGAGCATCACCTACCCTGGTCATGATGTTCCACCTGGAGGATATTTTGATGGAGTTTCTTCGGACTCCAAACGTGCTCTCTCTCTTCTGTCAAACAATTCCCGTGGCTCAATAAATCGTTCTTTGAGTCTTGGGACAAATTACGAAATGGATACTTATGGTTCGCATATGGTTCAACCAGCAGTAACTCTTGGTCCAAACATGAATCAGTTCTCTAGCAACTCTTGGGGTTTCAAGGGCAATGAATCTGGAAGTGTTCCATACAATATGCAACCTGAACCGGGTCTTGGGCAAATTTCACATCCCGGTACCAGTCAATACACGGGTGATCTGCAACTGACCCAGCAGAGTGGAAAACAATGCATGGACATTCAGCACCCAATGGGATACGACGAGTCTGCTCAGCATATGCACTGGTCGCTCTAGAGTATCTATTGTATTATCGGGTTGTGGCTCCTTATGGACTTTGTGCTTTTTGACTTTGTGCTTTTTAAACTATAATCTGCAAGCTACTGTTCCTTTCTGTTGTCGCTGGCTAAACTTATTTATCTGTCTATCTATCTTTAATTCAATGTTGTTGAACTGACACAGATATGCTGAACTTATTTTTATTTAAGTATTTAGTGGCCACAACATATCTAATTCTGATCTGTAGATGATCAGAGAAGTTGGTTTCACAAACTGTTTACCATCAATTAAGCTGATGAGGAATAGAGTTTGGATTGCATGTTTTCTTTTTTACTTAGTACAGTAAAATTTCTATAAATTAATAGTATACGGATCGATAAATTTTATTAATTTAATGAGATTATTAATTAATCGAGATTAAATTTACATTATCGCTATTATGTAGGGACCAAAAAATTATTTTGAAAATATTAATTTATAGTGGGTTATTAATTTATCGAGTATTAATTTGTCGAGGTTTTACTGTACTAGTACTCCCAACGTATTTCAATTTTTAAAAAAAAATCGATTTTTTGTTTTGCATTAAAATTTATACAAAATAAAAAAATCGAGAAAATATTATTTACAAGTATCTCAACCAAGCGCATTGAAATGCGTGCAAAAATATATAAAATGGGACGAAGTGGATATTTTTTATATTAAAAAAATTATATTTATAATCTTATTTCTTTATTTATTTTTATTTTTTTTTAAAAAAAAATAGGATTCCAGGAATGAAACCAAAATATAATACGAACCAAATTGAGTATATAAGAGAATCTCCAACCATGTAAAGCTTTATGTAAAAATTAAGATAAATTACCTTAAAATAAGAATTATAGAGAATTTGTATAATTTTGTCAACTCCGACAAAATTCTTAGGTAAAAATTTAGACAACCATAGGTCTATATTTGTCGAACATTTAGCAATCTGTAGTAAAACTCTACATCATCAATTACAACATTTAAATAATAAATTTTATTTTTAACAATTTAAAATAATAATAACAAACTATTTTTAAAATATAGTCAATAAATATAGTCAATTCAATTGGAATAAAACAAGTTACAAATTCAACAAATTTTACATAATTAATAATTTTTATAAAATACTGTTGGAGCCTGGAGGGCTCTAATATCATTAAAAAAAAGGTACTCCCTCCGTCCCTTAATGTTTTTCCTGTTTTGACCGGACACGTTTGCCAACGCACCTTTTTGATTGTTAATATCTTGAATTTCGTATTAGTATTTAATATAAAAACTTTACTGTATTAAAGTACTCATAAATACGAATCTAACAAGATCACTTATGACTATATTTAATCTTATAAATTAGACGTAAATTAATAATTTATTTCATGTTATGAACAATCCCGACATATGAAACAAGAATAATAATATGGGACGGAGGGAGTATTTTGCTTAAAGGTTTTAAATGTATCTAGTTCATATCTTCTCCGAGCTTGTACCAACATTTTCTACAATTATATTTTTACAAAAATCGTTTTGGGTTAATATTTAATTTAAAATAACTGAAAAAAATATTATTTTTTTTAACGTGCTATGTTGGTTTTTGTCATTAAATTTTTGAAAAATTCTCGGTTGACAACTTTAATTATAAAACATCTACTCCCTCCATCCCATCAGATTCTATACAATTTTTTTTCATTGTTTGACACGCATTTTAAGACACTTATAAAATATAGTTCCATAATTTATTTTTAAAATTTTCATTTTTTGTATAAAAATTTAACATACCTACTTTTATACAAAAAAAAATTTGAAAAATAAGTTATGTAACTATCCTTAAAATGTATCTTAAAATACGTGTCACATCCCGGGTGATTGACAAAAATACCCGTTTTTTTAGGTAACAGTAACAAAATTATTCATTATTAGAATTTTTGACAAAAATATTCGATGAAATACGCATATTTGCCAAATGGATATCTGGGATACGCATTTGGCAAATACGTATCCTTCACAAATCTTTTTTTTTTTATTTTGGTTGGGATACGTATTTGCCAAATGCGTATTGGATACGCATTTGGCAAATGCGTATCCCAACCAGATTAAAAAAAAAGATTTGTGAAGGATACTCATTTACCAAATGCGTATCCCAGATATCCATTTGGCAAATGTGTATTCCACCGGGTAGTTTTGCGCACTTTTCCAAAAACAGGTATTTTCATCATTTTTCTTCAAAAAACAGTCATTTTTATCATTTTTTCGCACGCCCCGTCCCCAATGTATACAATACGGAGGGAGTATAATATTTTTTACCCATTCTTTTACATTAGTTAATTTTTTTGTAGAGAGGTGATTCTTCCGTCCACGTGGGACAGGGCGCAGATTCTCTGATGCTCACACACTGTGCGACAACATAACCGTTTTTGCCGACGTGGCAAATTAGACTAAAACTCCTCCTTCATTCTTCACAATTTCAGCACCTACACACTCCCCTCTCCTCTCTCTTTTACGCGCCACTTCTCTCTCTCTCTCTCTCTCTCTCTCTCTCTCTCTCTCTCTCTCTCCCTCTCACATAAACCCTGGCTAGTTCTCGCACCTTCTGATGTTTCTTCATCACTACATTCTGCGTATTCATGTATGTAAGTATTCTTGTTTATATGCATTTCATATACATAATCACCGCCTTTAACTTGTGGACTTGTAATCATGTATCTATAGTTAATAAGTTTTTCTGATTTACGCTGTGATGCCTCCTCTGTATTTGATGCTTTTCTTGTTCTCTACTTTTACAATCCCTCTACTTCTTCTAGTTGTAGTTGTTACAGTTTAATTATATATTCTCCTCATTCTTTATATATTTCCGTTTTCTTGCGCATTCAATTGATTCTTTTCTCTATTTTCACTTTGTCTAATTTCCTATCAGGATTGATTGATATCGTATAAGCACTTGATCCATCCGGTGTTTGTGAAGAATGTCTATCAAGCGTTTGTTGTACTTTACTGTTATCGTCTTGTTCGCTCTAGGTTTTCATGCTTCGGCTCAAACTGATCCTCTCGATGGTACGTTTTTCAGAGATTGTTTACGTATTACAATGTGTTTCTCTGTGATTTTATATGTTATTCTGTTTTGGTTAATTTAATCATGATTACGAAGTTTGGTGCAAGTAGACGTTGTGGTTTGGAGGTTACGCTAATTGTTGTCGTTGTATGTTTGGTGACGGTAATATTAGGAGCAGAGTTCTTAATTGACTTGAGCAGTAAAGAGACATATGAACTGGTCTATAGAGATGTTGAGTGAAAAATGAATTTTCTTCTAATTGTACCATAGCTATTATACAATAATTAGGATGGTTCTTGATTAAGGATCTAATGGCGAAGGGATAAGTATTGGGAACTTAGGATGTGCCAGTTTAAATCCTGCTGCATCTTTTTTGTTATTAGTAGATATGAATATCTGTATTAATGTCTGATCTCTGATCATTTGCAAAGAAAGTATAAAAAGTTGACCTAAAATTACAGCAAAATTCATGATCTAGATCTAGTACTGGTTGTGCAAATTTGATGTTAAACAATTGCGACGATCATTGTGCATGCTACATTAATGATATTTGACATGGTAGTTAAAAGGTGTAAAGTAGTAAGAAGTTCACTGGTTGCACTCTGCAATTTTGGGTTAAGAAGTACTACACTGAAAGATTAAAAAAATTCAGTCCGACTTACTGGTTTTCTGGCTTAACTGATGTAGCCAAAGCTCTTCAAGACCTGTACAGAACCCAGAATATTCCATCACAGCTCAAGGGATGGAAGACTGATGGTGGGGATCCATGTGCAGAGTCATGGACAGGAGTTACCTGCAACGGCTCATCAGTTATTCACCTGTAAAGACAGCCATCCTCATTTATGTTCTGCTCTAATAACTTGATTAAAGCATAAAGAATTTACTTATCATCATTGACTTGCAGTATAATTCCGGGGCTTCAGCTTGGTGGTAACCTAGGGTTCCAGCTGTCCAATCTTCATAACTTGAAGCAGTTGTAAGTTATTCTGAAAAACATAATTTGCATAAATTTGAAGCGCTGATATAGAAGACAATTTTTTTGGTTCATTTGACATTTCTATCAGGGATATTAGCTCAAACCACATTCAGGGTGAAATTCCGTACAACTTACCAGCTAATGTCACACACTTGTAAGGCATCTCCTTAATGATCATGTTATGCATCTACATAGTTTCTGTATTTATATTTTTCCTCTCCCTTTACTTCATTCCAGAAACTTGGCTGACAACAATTTCAGCCAGAACATGCCATACTCCTTGACAAACATGAAACATCTTCGGCATCTGTGAGTTCATTGTCCATTTATGGCTTAAATTTGCTCATTCGGATAGAATATGATAAACTCAAGTTTATATTTCTCGACAGGAACCTAAGCCACAACTCACTATCTGGACCAATTGGAGACGTTTTCACAGGACTCATAAATCTCAAAGAAATGTAGGATTTCTTCTTCCTCCTATTATTTGTATTTAAAAAGTACAGTCAATATACTGGTATAGATATGCAACATATATAGTCTGCATGGTAATTTAGTGGTGGCTCAGTTGCTGAAGAACTATTCCCAGCTGTATAGGACTTGCGCTGATAAATGATTTTCATTTAAATATCTATCCCAAGTACTTGTACTGCTTTTTCAAAATTTGGTAATATTTCCAGTGCTTGTTATCTGCTGCTACTGGAATATTCTTATTTTAATATACCAGAAAGACGAATATCTATAGTTTTATTCATCGATGCTTCATGTTAATTATGAAATGTGTGCTTAGGTATATATAACAATCAAAGATCTTGCTTAGCAAAAAAAAAAAACAATCAAAGATCTTTTTAATGTAAACACTGAATCTATGTGGATAAACTTTAAATAAAAAAAAGAGCAAAAAGCTACATACTCACTCAAAACATATTGTCGCTGATTTTAAAAAAAATAAATCAATCTGTTGTCTCAGGGATTTGTCATACAATAATTTTACCGGAGATCTACCCAGTTCATTTGGATCTTTGAAAAATCTGACCAGATTGTGAGTCCTCCTCAGCTTGATCAATTCATATGTATTAGCAGTATTTTGCAGCATTTAGAGGCCTTCTAATTTACTTTTGAGTGGTCTGCAGGTTCTTAGAAAGCAATGGATTTACTGGATCAGTTATCTTTCTGTCTAACCTCCCACTCTCTGATCTGTACGCTTTTTCTGTGAAATCTTCTTATACCTATGATTTGAATGTGTTTCATATGTCTGTTCTGTGAACTCACCATATTTGTCACCAGGGATATCCAAGATAACCACTTTAGTGGTGTCATTCCAGAGACGTTTCAATCTATTGAGAACCTATGGTAAGAAGCAGGATCCCTATTTTAATTTCTCTTCTTTTACAGGTACACTGGTCATTGATTTATGTGTTTTTATCAAAAAATTAGGATTGGGGGAAATAAATTCCACAGAGAAGAAAATTATCCACCCTGGTTTTTCCCGTTGGATACCACGCCCAACATCACTAGTCCACCATCTACTGAGTCGAGTGCTGTTGAGAGCCATCCATCTCATCATGCACACAAGCACAAAAAGAAAGGACTTGGTCCTGGTGGAATTGCTTCTATAGTTGGTGGGTTTACACTTCTGGCAGCCTGTGCAGCTTTCTTTGCTGTGGCCCGTATTCGAGAAAGGGGAAGAAGGCTGAGACGCTTGGAGGGCAGTCATAGCTCATGGCAGTCTCTTCCAGTCAGTACAGCCAGAGGTGACATTAAATATTTTTCTTCTTGTCTTTCTTATTCCAAAGGGCTACAACAGCATATTACTAATCCGACAAATTCTTTGTGCTGGTTTCAGAGTTCTCTTCCACTGGTCCCGAGGATGGCTCAGAAGTATCAGCTATTAGTTCTCCTCCTCAGATTGATCCAAAGTATTTGCCACCTCTTCGAACCAGAACTGTGAGAATATCTCGAAGAAGTTTCTCTAGAAAGAGCAGAATCCCAATAGGTACAAAGATCTACAGTGTGGCAGAGCTTCAAGCAGCAACAGACTCCTTTAGCGAACCGAACCTTCTTGGAGAAGGGTCTTTGGGTTCTGTTTACAAAGCAGAGTTCCCCGGTGGACAAGTACTTACTTCAAACTAAACCTTCTATGGTACTGAAACTTATATGCTCAAACAATTTACCGAAGTTGATTATATTTCTATCTTCTGCAAGATTTTTGCTGTGAAGAATGTCAATACAGTAGCACTGGCCCTGCATGAAGAAGAAAAATTTCTTGATGTGATATGGAATGTAGCCCGTTTGCGGCATCCCAACATTGTAAAACTAGTTGGCTATTGCGTAGAGCATGGACAGCATATCCTTGTGTACGAGCATGTTAGAAACTTGTCTTTGGATGATGCTTTGCATTGTGAGTCCTACATGCCTCTGTCTTGGGGCCTTCGCCTCCGAGTTGCTCTCGGGGTAGCTCGCGCTTTGAAGTAAGTAATCTTTATCTCGATGAAGGTAACTGGAATGTTTGAATATGCAATTTGATGTTTTGAAGAAGGTTATGCATTTGAAATTCCTGCAATTAGAAAAATTAGGATTCGTGCATCCTCATGTGATCATAATATTTCTACATCCTCATGTGATCATAATATTTCTACTTTGAATGCAGATAACCTTCCTGTTTCAGTTCTTGATTATTTTTTCATCTATATATGATGTTTCCAGCTATTTGCATACGACATGCATGCCTCCTGTTGCTCACAGCAACTTAAAGGCAGCTAACATATTACTTGATGAGGATCTTATGCCCCATATCTGCGATACTGGGCTAGCTGTTCTAAAGCCTCTTACAAGCAACAAGATCAAAACTAAGGTAAATTTTTTGAGTACAATTTTTTTTGCCTAGCATGTGGTATTTTGAGAGAAATTATTTCATAAACATTCTAATTTTGGAGAAAGGTAACAAAAAACTTTAAGCACGCCGTAAGTTTATTTTCCTTGTCTTGTTATCAAAAGCTCTAGTCAATTGAAAGCATGATAAGGCAGTGAAAACATTAGAAACATGCACAACTTATTGCTAACTAGAAGTTTCAAACTAATAAACAAAATCTGACGCTGTTGCAATCAGGCTTCCGAAATGGCTATTGGTGATACTGGTTACATTGCACCAGAACACATCCAGTCTGGGATTTGTAACATGAAGGGTGATGTATACGCTTTTGGGGTGCTGCTCCTAGAGCTTCTAACTGGAAGGAGGCCCTTCGACAGGTTCAGATGCGTCCTACTTTTTAGAATCCTTGTCCTTCCTTTCTGTCATGTTTCCTTGTAATGTTCTTCTTCTTAATTAAACAGTTCAAAACCAAGAGGAGAGCAATCATTAGTGAGTTGGGCATCGTCCCAGCTGCATGACAATGAATCTTTGGAACAGATGGTTGATCCAGCCATTAAAAGGACTATTCCATCTAAGGCTTTGTCTCGTTTTGCTGATATCATCTCGCTTTGCATTCAGGTATCTCTACATCTAAATTCTAAAGCAATTACACCATCTCTGGAAAGTATAATATGGGTTATCTGACAAGTTTCTCCCTATTGTTTTGTATAAAAAGTTCAGTACCTATTTTATCCAATACCAAACCATCAACCACTCCAACAGCATATAGAATTATATTTGAAGAGCTCTAGTGATAATGTATATTTAAGTAATCACCTGAAAATGTGTTGTAGCATGCATCTTACATATGTGTTATATAGCGATCACTATCTTACATATGTGTTACATAGCGATTAACTTGTTAATTGAATCAGCCTCAGAAGGAGTTCCGACCCCCAATGACGGAGATCCAGGAAGCTCTGATGTGCATACTACAAGAGCATCGTGTAGTGAGAGGCTATCATGCAGCTGATGGTACTGAAGGTGACCCTATGGACAGGTCATTCCGCTCAAGCAACTCGCGCTTCTTTGCTTCACCAACATTGAGCTATCTGTCAATCTGAACAAAGTTTGCACAAGCAGTTGTGTTTCTCATGTAGCTAGCTAGCTGAACCAATTTTGTACTAGTGGGGTTGGTGGATCACTAGAGGAAATTAAACTTGCTTAATGGTACATACAATCATTTTGTAGATCGAGCTCTTGATTTCATGTTGTTTCCGGCCGGTAAAAGTGTGAAATGTCATGTATGTAAAAAAGGTGTAGATATTGAGTGAGGAATGTAGATTGACGGTCCATGCATGTTTGTGTAGGGTTGCTCATGTAATTCGAAAACAATATTACGATCCCTTGAAGCAACTGGATCTGACATTTTACTATGTGGCTGGCTCCATATGCATCTCATTTTGTCCTATGGTTTTACTAGTATTAATTAAAGTAATTAATAATTTAAAATTTTTTAAAAGCAGTTTACTTTCCAAATCAAATCTCTCCAGAAAATAAAAATAAGGGCCTCGTTGGTACCCTTCTAGAATTGGCTTTTCCAGATGGTGTCATTTCGTATTTTGGACTTACGACTGACACCCTAAAGTAACTGATTACCCTAATTATGCCATTCTGTTAATCAAAACATTAAGAAACGTTAACAAATTTCAACATTTATTCCATAATAAAATTTTATATCATATAAACCACAAATTAAAAAAAGTTAAATGTGGAATTATGTTATTTTATGGTCAGAAAATGATTGAACACATATTTTAGATTAACGGTATGTTACGGAACCAGGAATAAATATTGGGGGGGGGCAAAGTTTTCGGTCATCGGAAAATTTTCTGATAATCGGAAAATATCGAAAAAATTTCGTAAAAAATAGGGACTAAATGAAGATTTTTGTGAAAAATAAAGATTTTTGTAAGAAATAGGAGACTAAATGAAGATTTTCGTAAGAAATAGAAGAGTAAATAAAGATTTTTATAAAAAAAATGGGGACTAGATGTAGATTTTTAGAAAAAATGGGGAACTAAATGAAGATTTTTGAAAAAAATAGAGGGACTAAATGTTTTTTTTTGTAAAAATAGGAGGATTAAATGAATTTTTTTTGTAAAAATGGGGGGACTAAATGAATTTTTTTTATTAAAATGGGGGGACAAAATTCAAAATTTTGAAATATATATATATACAAATTTTTTACATTTTCAAATTTTTGGGGGGACGGCCGCCACCCCGTGCCCCCCTCCCTCCGTCCCTGAGATTAATGTTTAATATTTTTCAATTAGTGGCACATTAATAATTATAAATTAGTATTTAATTTTTTTAACTAGTAATACATTAAAAATTTATAGATCATTATTTATTTTTATAAATTTTTTAACATTTCTTAACGTTTTGATTAACAAAATAGCATAATTAGGATAATCAATTACTTTATGGCCTCTGTGATACTCCAACCGCCCCACCAGTCGTAAGTCCAAAACACGAAATGATACCATCTGAAAAAACTAATTCCAGAATGATGCCAACCAGAATTTCCCTAAAAATAATAGTTTGGGCGGGGGGAGATCAAGGTGACACACGAGGGTCCGACCAAAGTTGTGTGGCACGTGTTGAGCCGGGTTAACAGTTGAAGCCAAGAAGACAAGGGTCCGGTTCTAATGGTGCGGCGGGTGTGTTCTAATACATAGAGTAGTATTATCTCTCTCCATCTCTCTCTCTGGAATCCTCACTCACCCTTCCTTCCGTCATTTTCAGTCTCTTTCCACCTCTATCTTTTGTGCTTTCTCTCTTTATACTCCATAATCTCCTACCAATATTTGATTAATCCTAAAATGCAAAAACCAACTACCTTCCTTGTTACCAATCTCCCTGATAGGTACCCGTTGTAAGCTTACAGCGGGCACCCGCTGTATCAACCCGTTGTCCGCTATTGCACATCCACCTGTAATAAATACTCATTAATTACACATGTGTCATTTCATATTATCTTTACTAAAACGATCCACTTGACAAACAAATATCTTCACATAAATACATTTGCAAAATATCTTGTTACCTTGCTCACTAAGGCAGGGGACCATAAAGGCAACTAGGGGGATACAAAAGCATTCAAACTATAGCAAAAGCGGCTGTGCTAGAATCGAGGTATGTGGGAAAGGGACACTAATCACTGTTCCAATAGTGGCTCACTGTAGCTTTAACAGCATAACAAGTGGGTCACCAAGTGGGTGAACAGTTATTAGAAGACCTAGCCTATAAATACCCCCATTCTACACACAAGGTGAGGGGATATATACAATTTCAATAGCACAAAACTTACTACTCATTCTCTCCCTTCACACAAATACATTTTCACCCGTTCCGATTATTATTATTTCGATTACTGATTCTCACACCGGAGGTGCTTGACGGCCACCACCCCCGGGCAAGCATTATTTTGCAGATACCCAAACTCAGGTGAAGTACCCCCGGAACAGTGATCGGAACAGTGATCGGAAGCCATTAATCGGCCGTGAGGATTATCATTTGGCGCTAGAAGGAGGGGGTTTTTCTTGAAGAAAAACCCACCACCTGCTCTACCTACACAGTAGCTACTTACACGCTCATAACACAAATCAAAACACCTCAAAAACATTAAATGGAAACCGTAATACCACACCCAGATGAACAAGAACACGAGGGAAATACAACTGGCATCCCGCCAGTCAACCCGCCAGTGAACCCGCCCAAAGATGACGGGCGAGAGCAAATCCTTAGTCTTAATCTCACAGGCTGTAACCAACAACAAATTGACTTAATCATGCAAATAGCCGCAACCCTCCCCCAGGCCGGACCAAAATCCTTGACAAAACAAGCAAGCCTACCCGTGAACCCGCTTGACAATCATGATGAGGCAAACAGCCAACCCCGCGAGGCGAACTCTGCTTTCTCTCGCCTAGGCTCGTCTCAAAATACTAAGCATGACAGGCACAACAAGAATCACCATCCCCCTGAAGTGTGGGAACAGAACAGAAGGCATAGAGACCTGAGAAAGATAATCATTGATAAAAAAGCCGCCTACGACAAGGTAGTGGCTGAGTATGAAGCACACAAGCACCAAGAGCAACCTCCTGTCCGCGCAAAGCAACCCGAAGTAACACAACCATCAAACGCGGAAATGTTACAGACCATATTGGAACTCAAGAATAAAATAGAAGGAAATAGCGAGCAAGATATGGGTGGAACACCATTCACAGCAAGGCTAGAGGCCGAGCCACGACAAAAATACATCAAACATCACAGCTTCAACTCTTTTGACGGGCTGGGAGACCCGGAGGAGCACCTTAGCTATTTCGACCAACTGGCTCTCCACTACGAGTATAATGATTTGACACGATGCCGATTCTTCGTTGCAACTCTCCGCGGCAACGCCCAAAGATGGTTTTGCAGGATATCCACCAGATCCATAGATACTTGGTTGGAATTTAAGAAATTATTTCTCAACAAATTCAAAGCAAACCAACAGCACGAAGTTCATACCGTGTTTCTTGAAACCGTTGCACAACGTAATGGTGAAACCTTACAAAACTACATTGACCGTTTCAAGGAAGCCGTCAACAAAGTTGTCTGTGTCAATGAAACAGAGGCTTTGGTTCATTTAAGGAGAGGTCTCAACCCTTACGAATGCGAGAAATACGTATGCCGTCTCATGGAAATTAAACCCACCACTCTGGCAAAGGCATATGACTTAGCATCTCAAGCCATCAACGAAATCGAGTCTCTCAACGTACTCAAACAATCTAGGGCTCCACCCGCTCCCACACCATATTTCCAAAGAGAAAGATACACGCCTTACCAAAGGCAAGCACCCGCTTTGCATCAAGTACAAACCACTCACGGGCCGCTGCCCGCCCAAAGATCTCAACTATCAGCACCAATCAGGGACCGCCAAGGGCCCTCAAACCCGCCCTGAAATGACTTACGGGAATGCAGACAGAATCATCATCAAAACGATGGTACAACTTCTCACCGGGTACCGACCGTCTCCAGAAATATCCATCTTCAATTCGAAACATCCTTTCAACATAATCACCCCAGTCATCGCCTCTAAACGTGCTGTCCTGTTGTAAATGAGCAAATTCGGCAAATTGAGCATCCATATCCGCCTTCGAATAAGGGGTTGGCACCACATTGCTCGCCCGCCATAGACTCTCGCAACTTTCAAAGTACTGATACCGGTTTCTCCGCAACACAGCTGTGTAACTCAACGGACCAATGTCCGCCCAACGACCGTACA
The DNA here is from genome assembly GCA_037693485.1 of Kitagawia praeruptora. NCBI lineage: Eukaryota > Viridiplantae > Streptophyta > Magnoliopsida > Apiales > Apiaceae > Kitagawia > Kitagawia praeruptora. The sequence continues at coordinate 1,212,297 of CM075348.1, read as the reverse complement.
TGTTTACTAATGGCCTTTTCTCACCAGTAGCGGGATCAACAAATTCATCACCCATCTGCAGACAAAAGCACAATTTTTCGGATAATACCGCTAACAAAGAAGATGGCCGTCACAGATGTCTGGTACACATATATATTTTTAAACAATTTTCCATTCTATAAATCGAAACAAACAATTCATATTCCATTCCCTCCAGAAACAACAAAACCCTAGAATCAAAAACCCATATACACAACACATATGGAATATATACACATATATATACAAATTACAAACACCTCATAAACACTGCCAAATCATACACCTATTTTTACACGATTCAGGAAACGGATCCAAACCACCAAAATCCCAATAACAAATACACAACCAACATTCACAGATTACTAACCTTTACAGATTACACAATCGACTCACACTTACAAATACTCGAAACATGCAAACCAAGGACATAAACACAAAACCACTCATATATGAAGAGACAAATTGTATGATGAAAAGAAACAGAAATCACAAAAGAAAAATACAAAGAAAGCATACCTCAAATCAGGAGGTTATATATGGCTTCAATGGCAGAAATACTCGACAAATCCAGTACAAGGGTAGCAACGTACTCGAAGAAGACAAAGAAAATGGAGAGAAAAAAGTTAAGAAAGACAGTAAAAACTTTAACAAATGATACACAAACCCATCTTTTATACGCGTGCGACGCGTGTAATAGGGGTGAAAAACTTGCAAAAAATTCGTGGATGGCTACGATTGGTCCACGTCACTCTTACAACCGGCAGTAACTGCCTCGTTTCCAGCAAAACTGCCCACTAAGTATTAACTTCCCACTTACTCCTGACATATTACATCACAAAGGTACATTCTCTTTCCACCCAAGGGTCACTTCTCATTAATACGAACTACAACTTATCATTTCACTTATTATTGACATTTAATATTATTCCATCATTTATTTCAAATTTCTCATTTATTACCAATAATTACATTTATTCACAAGCGTTACAAAAACGTTTCAAATGACACACCCGTCAAGCACATGAACCCGTTGTCAAAAAATCGCATTTTCACAAATTTTTTCTAACTCCTAAGTGTTGTCCGCCAACACTTGGGGGGCACATTTTCACATATTTTTTCTAACTCCTAAGTGTTGTCCGCCAACACTTGGGGGGCATATTTTCACAATTTTTTTTTTCTAACTCCTCAGTGTTGTCCGCCAACACTTGGGGGGCATATTCACACCAAAAACTAACTCCTAAGTGTTGACCGCCAACACTTGGGGGGCACACAAGGTATCATTTTCAAAAAATGTTCTCAAAGCACTACGGCATCTTTAGTTTCTCCTCCTCCTGTCCGCTAAACCGCACAGCAGGAGTGGGGGGCAATGATAGGTACCCGCTGTAAGCTTACAGCGGGCACCCGCTGTATCAACCCGCTGTCCGCTATTGCACATCCACCTGTAACAAATACTCATTAATTACACATGTGTCATTTCATATTATCTTTACTAAAACGATCCACTTGACAAACAAATATCTTCACATAAATACATTTGCAAAATATCTTGTTACCTTGCTCACTAAGGCAGGGGACCATAAAGGCAACTAGGGGGAGACAAAAGCATTCAAACTATAGCAAAAGCGGCTGTGCTAGAATCGAGGTATGTGGGAAAGGGACACTAATCACTGTTCCAATAGTGGCTCACTGTAGCTTTAACAGCATAACAAGTGGGTCACCAAGTAGGTGAACAGTTATTAGAAGACCTAGCCTATAAATACCCCCATTCTACACACAAAGTGAGGGGATATATACAATTTCAATAGCACAAAACTTACTACTCATTCTCTCCCTTCACACAGATACATTTTCACCCGTTCCGATTATTATTATTTCGATTACTGATTCTCACACCGGAGGTGCTTGACGGCCACCACCCCCGGGCAAGCATTATTTTGCAGATACCCAAACTCAGGTGAAGTACCCCCGGAACAGTGATCGGAACAGTGATCGGAAGCCATTAATCGGCCGTGAGGATTATCACTCCCTCCCTCCATCCTTATCACCTCTCTCTCTCTCTCTCTCTGGTATGTACATCTTTACCCTACTCTCCCTCTTTCTCTACGTATATATATGCATATGAATCTTACTGCATTGTGAGTTAATTACTTAATTCATTTTATCTATCTAGGGTTTCTACATCCTTGCTTAACTATGAAACAGTTAGCTTTATTCTTCACTCAAATGTGCTCTGTTTCCGTGCTTGTATCTTTTAATTCAGGGCTACTGTAACTAGTATTATCCCACATTGCAGTTCAGTTTGTTAATTTAAGGTATGTATTTACCATGTTTTACTTGCAGGGCTGGGTGAGTTTCTCTCAAATCTGAAGTTTTTAATTGCACCTTTTGCTTCTCTGGTATATACCACCTCAACACCCTCTCTCTCTCTCTCTCTCTCTCTCTCTCTTTCTTTTATTTTATTTCCTTACTTTGATTTTTCCTTTTTTTTATCCATTCTAGTCCTTATTAGCTCTAAATGTTGAACATTTCTTTATGTTTAGGTAGCTGGTTTTGATAAAGTTCACTTCTTGGATAAGTTTGGTTTTATAAACAACCTGCTTCTTGGATCACTATTTCAACTTAAGTATCCATCTCTTTGATTTGTGTTCTGATTGTTTGGTATTTCGGACAGAGAGATGATGCAGAGACCTCCACATGAAGATTTCTCCCTCAAGGAGACCAAACCCCACCTTGGTGGTGGAAAGGCCACTGGTGATAAGCTCACAAGTACCTATGACCTTGTCGAGCAAATGCAGTACCTATATGTTAGGGTTGTCAAGGCAAGAGATTTACCTACCAAGGATCTTACTGGTAGTTGTGACCCATATGTTGAAGTTAAGCTAGGAAACTATAAGGGTACAACTCGGCATTTTGAGAAAAGATCAAATCCCGAATGGTTGCAGATTTTTGCCTTTTCAAAGGATCGGATTCAGTCTTCTGTGTTGGAAGCTACTGTGAAGGACAAGGATGTTGTGAAGGATGATTTTATGGGGCGGGTTCTGTTTGACCTCAATGAGGTCCCTAAGCAGGTTCCTCCGGATAGTCCTCTAGCTGCACAGTGGTATAGACTGGAAGATAGGAATGGGAACAAGCTTAAAGGCGAGCTGATGTTGGCCGTCTGGTGGGGTACCCAAGCCGATGAAGCATTTCCTGAAGCATGGCACTCCGATGCTGCAACTGTTAGTGGTGCTGACAGCCTCTCAAGCATTCGCTCAAAGGTGTATCTCTCACCCAAACTTTGGTACCTCAGGGTCAATGTGATTGAAGCACAGGACTTAATTCCCACAGATAAAACAAGGTTTTCGGATGTTTTTGTAAAGGCTATTCTAGGAAATCAAGCTCTAAGAACAAGAAGTTCTATGAGCAAGTCAATCAATCCAATGTGGAATGAAGACCTGATGTTTGTAGCAGCGGAACCATTTGAAGAGCCTTTAATATTGAGCGTGGAAGATAGAGTTGCACCAAACAAGGATGAAGTTTTGGGACGGTGTGCTATTCCCTTGCAGTATGTGGACAGGAGATTAGATCATAAACCCCTGCATACTAAGTGGTACACACTTGAGAAACATGTCATTATTACTGAGGGAGATAAGAAGAAGGAGATCAAATTCTCAAGTAGAATTCATATGAGAATTTGTCTGGAGCCACCTCTGAGAAAAGAGGTAGTGGAGTATACGCTTGATGTTGGATCTCACATGTGGAGTATGAGATGAAGTAAAGCTAATTTCTTTAGAATTATTGCTGTTTTCGGTGGACTGATTGCTGTTGGCAAATGGTTTGATCAGATTTGCAACTGGAAGAATCCTTTATCCCATAACCACTGTGCTGATACACATCTTGTTCTTGATATTGGTATTATATCCAGAACTAATACTACCAACCATTTTCCTCTACCTCTTCTTGATTGGAGTTTGGTACTACAGATGGAGGCCAAGACATCCTCCTCACATGGACACTCGTCTCTCTTGTGCCGATAATGCACATCCTGATGAACTGGACGAGGAATTTGATACATTTCCTACTTCACGTCCTGCCGACATGGTTAGGATGAGATAAGATCGTTTGAGAAGTATTTCTGGGAGAATCCAGACTGTGGTTGGTGACTTAGCAACTCAGGGGGAGAGGCTACAGTCTTTGCTAAGCTGGAGAGATCCTAGAGCTACAGCTCTGTTTGTAATTTTTTGTTTGGTTGCTGCTATTGTTCTCTATGTCACGCCTTTCCAGGTTGTGGCCCTTCTTACAGGATTTTATGTGTTGAGACATCCAAGGTTCTGCTACAAGCTTCCTTCTGTACCGATCAATTTCTTTAGAAGATTGCCAGCAAGAACTGACTGCATGTTATAAGCACAATTGTGCTTGGCCGCCCCGCCTTTGATATTGTTGCCTGAGTTCTGCCCTTCTGGTCCCCAAGTAGATTTGATAAACTTATATTCGTCCTCCACCAAGCATTGAGCGGGTTCCTTGTATGAGGTGTATATCTCCAATGAGACTATAAGTTGCTGATTTATGGTTTTTTTAATTTTTCTTGCATGTTAATTTGTTGAAATGTCTGACTCTCTGCAGTATGCGTGTGCTGTTAAGTTTCCTTGTAGCTTTTCATTTCTTGTTAATCTGTTGTGGACATCTCAATCGGTGATGATATATAACTAGTTACTAGCTGGTTCATTATATACATACAGATAGCATGTCCGCAAATCATACTCGTGGTCTAATAATTTGTACAGCCAGTTATTATTATTTATCAGTCAATCATCTTGTTCTTTGTATATATATTTCAGGTGAAGGGCTTGATTTGAAAATTATTACAGGCTGTTGGGGACTGTTGAACGTCGAATTGTTGGATTGTTGGAGGCATTACTATTTAGTATTTAGTAAGTAGGTTTGTAGTCTAGTAGTGCAATATCCATAGAAGTTCGTATTCTTCTCTTGGCAGCAACTTGAAATGGTTGAGTTTTCAAGTTCCACCAGACAATGGTGTGATTTTTTTTTTTTTTTGAAATAAATGTACTTGCATTACTTAATAAATATCAGAATTCAGTACATGATGAATAAACTTAGGAGGAGTACAAATCCACTCCCCTAGGTCAAACTCAGAAAATGCAGCTTTTGCTAACATATGCGCCACATTATTCGTAGACCTATAGACAAACTTCACTAGCACGTTATCAAGGTGCTTCAATAAATAAACACAATCCGAAACGATCTTATGGAAATATGAATCTCCTTGCGTTCCTTTGCAAGCTAACTCGAGAAGCTTTGAATCCGTCTCAATAATACAATGATGCAAGCTACCTGCCTTAGCCCACGAAAGTGCTTCCTTCAAACCAATTGCCTTTGCTTCCCTCGGTTGCCATGCTCCTGGTATACAAGTACACTTAGCTCTTGGGCTGGCAATTTTGGACCCGCGACACGAACCCGACCCGAACCCAACCCGCATTGGTCGGTTTCGGGTTTATATTTTTCGGGTTCGGGTCGGTTTCGGGTTGACCCTAACTTGACCCGAAAAAATCGGGTTGGGTTCGGGTTGGGTTCGGGTTACCCGAAATTGACCCGAAAATATATATAATTATTTTTAATATATATATATATATATGTATATATATATATATATTATTTTTATATTATTTTATTATATATATATATATATAATATATTATTTTGAAAATTTTAAAAAATTAAATTTTCGGGTCGGGTTACCCGAAACCGACCCGAAACCCATTCGTGTCGGGTTCGGGTTGAGCACCTGTACCCATTAAATTTTCGGGTCGGGTTCGGGTTGGGTCAAAAATGCGACCCGAGTCTGCTGACCCGACCCGAAACCCGAAATTGCCAGCCCTACTTAGCTCTGATAAAATTCTCTTGACAGTCTTGCAGCACACTTCCCACTCCAATGCTTCCATTCTGGTGTAACGCAGCATCTATATTCAATTTGACCCATCCTACTGGTGGTCTACTCAATCTCCTCTTACCCTCTCCTTCTTTTTCCTTCACCTTATCATCTTCTCTTCTTGCTTCCCTCCAGTCAGTTAACAAGTTCATGGCTGCAGCCTTGACTCCATACACTGACCCATTCGCCCTTTCCCAAACCCACTTATTGCGACGATTCCACAAACTCTAGTAAAACATCCCTATCTGCACACACTGTTTTCGACTAGCCAATGAAAATGCGTTAACTAAAACCTCAAGTGCCCTTTCACTTCCAGTTAGCTGCAACATGTGTTGAAGCCCTATACCAGCCCAAGTTGTCCTTGCAAAATCACACGTAAATAGAACATGGCTGTCTGTTTCTGCTTCTTTATGGCACCAAGGACATTTAACATCAATTTCCACCCTCTTCATACCTAAAGATTGATTTGTAGGCAAGCATCCTCTACCAACTCGCCATAAAAACATAGTAACCTTTACTGGGAGCTGTAAAGACCATACACGATTCCAGAACCTTGCATGTATATCACTTTGATCCCCTTGTATAGCTCTGTAACAACTTTTTACTTAAACTTACCACTGCTTTCTAACAACCAGGACCACGAATCATCCTTATGGCGTGAATTAAATGAAAGCAAATTGATAAATATGTTCTCAAGGTTATCTTTCTCATTCATAATGGAAGGCATTCACCTCAAGTTCATTAGGGTGAAAGCCCTCAATAACCAAATTATATAATGTAGTGCCTGAAATAACGTTTGCCAGCAAAGCAGTCCGAAATAACGAAAAGCATACGCATTTGGACAATGCGGAGACGATATACGCATAAGCGCTATGCGTAGCACTCAGTTTATTTTTTTAAAAAAAAATATGCACAGACCACGCTTTCTCCGAATGCGTATACTAACAAAAAATAAAAACTGGTGACAAGGTCGACTACGCATTTGGTGTAAGTGTATGCAGTTACCACGCATTTACTGAATGCGTAGTCAGCCTTGGTTTTTTTTTTAAAATAAAACCTGGTTACAGAGTCGGGAACATAAAAACATACAAAAGTCAGAGGCGAAACAGAAGAGACAGAGGCGAAACAGAAGAGATGACACAGAAAGGGAAGATATCAAAGCAAGTCTCATTCCAATCATTTAAAGGTAATAAAATAATCATGTATCTATTATTCCAATCAAATTATCTTGTACTTTCATAAAATCCCCATTTTGTGTTTTCAGTTGTTTGCTCGAAATGGATGAAAGAACAGGGGAGGAACTGACCTATACACAGTGCATCACTGCAACTTTCTTTGAAACGGTCTCAAATCCCTTATACTTCGTCGTATTGAAACATGAACAACGACCATTTTTCAAGCCATTTGATATTATAGAGATACAGATACGTTTCAACAGCAACCTCAGAAGAGAACTTTCGATACATAAATGTTGGATAAACTACAAAATCTGGACGACTTTGACAGCATCGACAGAGGCTTTTCTAGCAAGATTTAAATGGATTGTAATGAATTATCTTGATCAATTGGGTACGATTTCAATTAACAATATAATGAAGGCAGTTCAATATTTTTATGATAGATATGCAAATCATATTTTGCAAATGGAGCAAACAGAATCAATACAATTTAACCTTTATTGAAATGTAAGGATAAAAATCAAAAATCTGTTATAAAAAAAAAACCAAGGCTGACTACGCATTAGGAATATGCGATGCACTGTACCACGCATACCACTTATGCGCTGCCGGTAAGGATAAAAAACTGTTAAATAATATTTATAAAAAAAAGACTGACTACGCATAGTGAATATGCGATGCTAGTACCACGCATACCTCTTATGCGCAGTCGTTAGCCCAGCGGGCCCATAATAAGCAACAGTGGTAAAAATCAGAGCATGTCTACGCATAATCTATATGCGATGCCCTGGCCACGCATAAACTGTATGCACTGTACCCTGTACTACGCATATGGAGAATGCGTTTATTGCTTAAGTATACATTCACCTATTCTCGTTAAAGTCCTCATATCGTCTCTGTATCACAAATTAGCCAAAAAACATAACTCCGTATCAACTTTGTTCGCCTGATTTGCTTTTCTAGCTGAGCATCTAATCATGTGAGTTCTTGTTTCATCATATAGTCAAAATTTTTTGCTTTTCCCCAATTGCTTATTGAAACCCTAGTTCTTGTTTTGCATCTTATAATTATGGCTTCTGGTTCTGGTTCTGGTTCGAATTATGTGATGTGTTGGTTGTACTATGATGGTAACATCATCAATAACAACGTGATTGGTTATACATATGATAAAACTCCTATCCGATTTGTGAAATTTCTCTTCAATTTGAAATTTAGAGGATTATTAGATCTTTTGTATGCAAAACTGTTTAATGATCCAAACTTGTACAAGTTGAAAGTATTACGTAGAGTTATGAATTGTACGACAAACAAGTTTGGCATAGCTCCAATTGTTGACGATAATGATGTTGATTATATGTTCGAATCTTTAGATGGTTCGGGGAGTAAGGTTCATGTGGAACTTTATGTTGAAAAAGTTTCTATTGATTTGGCTCAAAATTCAGTTGATATGGTTCAGTGTTCGAAGATTGGTGAAAGCTCTGAAAATACTTCAACTTCACACAACTCAAAAAGTGTGAAATGGGGTGAAAATATTTCAAGTGGTAGTTCAAATCGGTCATTGTATATGTCCCGTGTGGATAGTGAAGGGAACTCAAAAGGAAGTAGTGAGTTTGGAGATGATGACATACCTTATTATATGTCATTTGATGGCTCATCAATGGTAATTTCATATAACGAGCCAGTTATGCAAAATGTTGGTGATTTGCATAGTCCAACAGAGTTGGCAAAGGGGATGGTATTTAAGACAAAGGATGAATTGATGGAAGTGGTAAAGCGTGTTCATATAGTCCATCATCAAGAGTTCAAAGTGGTAAGGTCTGATCCATTGTCTTGGGATTTGGAATGCAAGTTGGCTACAACCGGTTGTCCATGGAAGTTGAGGGCTAGAAAGAGGGCAACACATAGCTGTTTTGAAATTATGTACACTAGGGGTCCTCACACTTGCCTTAATCAATCAATCTCACAAGATCATCACAATTTGAATGCTTCGAATATTGCACAAAACATTACTAGTCTAATAGCTGCAGATCCTTCTGTTTCAGAAAAAGTGTTGGAGTCTACAATTTTGAAGGAATTTGGTTATACACCATCAAAGAAAAAGGTTAGGGATGCAAGAAGGATTGCAACTAGTATTGTTTATGGCTCTTGGGAGCAGTCGTATCAGAAGCTTCCTTTGTTTCTAAATGCACTACAGATATCCAATCCTAGCACACGTGTTGAATGGTATTTCAAGGAGCATGACCTGGGATAGCCTATATCTGGGGTATAATTCTTGAATTTATTATTGTCTGTTTACTTTATTGTTAGTTTGTACTTATCTAATTTTATTGTGTGGAATATGTATTAGGTAGTGAAATTCAAGAGAGTCTTTTGGACAATCCAGCCTTGCATAGATGCATTTGCTCACTGCATACCTGTACTTCAGATTGACGGTACACATTTGTATGGAAAGTACAAAGGAGTCTTGCTCACAGCTACAGCAGTTGATGGCTTTTACCATATTCTTCCGATTGCTTTTGCCATTGTTGAGGGGGAAAGTATAGGAAGCTGGACTTGGTTCATGGAGCGAGTGAGGAGGATAGTAGCCCCCACACGAACAGGGGTTTGTGTGATTTCTGATAGACATGCAGGAATCATTTCTGCTATGAACAATCCGGCAATTGGTTGGTGTGAGCCACTCGAGCACCACTGATTCTGTGTGAGACACTTAGCTGCTAATTTTGCCACGAAGTTCAGGAAAATGCATTTAAAGGATAGGGTGGTTAAAATGTGTAGCCAATTGACAGTGACCAAGTCAAGTTTGCATTGGAATGTATTATTGGCAGTTGAGCCAAGAGCAGATGAGTGGTTTAGTGAAATAAATCCCATGCAGTCATCTTTAGCTTATGATGGAGGTAAGAGATTTGGGATCATGACCACTAATATGGCTGAGAGTTGGAACAATGCCATTAAAGCTTCAAAAAAACTCCCAATCACCGCATTGGTTAGTTCTTTGTTTTATAAGTTGGTTAGTTATTTTGACCAACGGAGGTTGGAGATAGAGAAACAGAGCCTTAAAGGTAATGAGTTCACAAAACATGCAAATCAGATTCTGAACAAATGGATAAAGCGTGCAAGTGGACATCATGTGATATTATTTGATAGGAATACTTTGGTATTTGAGGTGACTACTATGAAACGTGGTCAAAAAGGTGGGAACAAACAGACTGTGAAGTTACGTGATCACATTTGCACATGTAACAAGTGGCAAACATATCACATTCCATGTTCTCATGTGCTTGCTTGTTGTGCTAGTGTGGGAATGCAATACACAAGTTTCATAGATGATTGCTACAAGTTAGAGAATGCAAGAAAAGTTTATGCAGGGCAATTTCATCCAATACAGAAGCAGAGTGAATGGCCTTTATTGACGAATTTCCCATTGGTGATGCATGATGATGATAATACTACTACAAACAAAGCAGGTCATAGAAAGGAAACAAGATACAAGAATGAGATGGATTATCAAGCATTGAAGAAAGGTAAAAAAGCTTCGTGTGGTGGAGTTTCGTCAAGTGTTCCATAGAACAAGTGTTTCTTAAAGCATTGTGGAAGTTGAGGGCAATAGTTGTATTTCTTCTTGCAACGACTAGATTTGCTTGGGATTTAAAACTTTAAATTGTTAGAATGGATTTATATTTGTAATAATAATTAAGATTGGAGACCAAGATTTGCTATTTAATATTTTATTTTTGAGTTATGATTGTTGTGTTTTTTTTAGTAATGAATGTGGTTAGATGATAGTGGAAAATCACTTGTGTTTCTTATGATTTATTGTGGTCAGATTCTGCATATATTTTGCAGAAATATATGAGCAGGATGTAGAACTTTTGGACTGTGAAATATGCAAAAAATTGGACTAGAGAAACTGCGAAATCTGGTTTGCAGAATCTGCAAAAGCTGGACTGCAGATTCTCATGTATTTTGGTAGGTTTTATTGTATGTAAACTGTTAAAAATATGCAGATTATTGCATCAGTAATTGGATTACAGAAACTGCGAAAACTGGATAGCAGAATCTGCAAAAGCTGGACTGCAGATTCTCATGTATTTTGGTACGTTTTATTGTATGTAAACTGTTAAAAATATGTAGATTATTGCATCAGTTTTGTACACAGTATAGTAATTTCTGGGCATATTTTAGTGATCGTATTATGCAAAGTTTTTGCAGATTCCAGGGCAGTTTTTTTGCACAATTTACATAATTACTGGATTACATAAAACTAAAGTGCAAAATCCATTGAAATACTAAAGTATCGGATTACAAAAAATGTCACAAAAGGTTCAACCTTAATTTATTGCACAAACAAAACTACCAGGTTACAAGTCAAGTCATACGTAGGTAATTACGTGTCCAGAATTACTGTTAGGAATATGTTGTAGTTGATGATAACTTAACATTCAAGCAAAATTGTATAAGTCAAGTTTTCTAACTGTCAACGGATAAGACTTTATAACTATATTCGTTGATAGGTAGCTCATCAACGGATGAGGTTTTGTAGCATACTGCAATATCTCTATTTATCAGTTGATAGTGTTTTTGTTCAGAATCATGTTGACCGTCAATGGATAGGCAGAATAGGGTAGCCAATTGTAAATAAGCTATGCTATGTAATTCTGTCTAAGTGAAAGTGTATCAACGGATAAGAACAGGGCTCTATCAACGGATACAACTCAAATCTACTCTATCAACGGATACAGCTCAAACTACCATCAACGGATAACTGTGCATAACATCAACGGATAATCATTATCACTTTATCCTATGCTAGCTAAGGATTAGCAGTTGATAAGGACAGGTTTGACTGACAGATCACATGGGTTGATAGTGGGTATAAAAAGCAGTATGGCAGCCATACTTTGGAAACACAGAAGAAAGAAGCATTCCATTTACACAGTACATACAAGAAAGGTGCAGGGGACATATCTGTTCACAAGGACAACCTTTCGGCTACATGTGGATTTGGAGTGGAGTAGCAAGTCAACTTGAATTAGATTAATATTATCTTATTCCTATAGTACTTGTAAACTTGGGATATATAACCAAGTGTAGCAACTCTTTTGAGATTAAGAAAACAGACATATTTGCTTAGGTTTTCTTGAATATCCTTAGAAGCAAAGAGTTGTAAAAACAGAAGCTGTGTACATTTGTATCACAGAGTTTTCTTCAAATAAAAGTCTCATGTGGTACATTTAACCACCTGATTTTTTATGTGTTTGTGAACCATTTCTTATTCAGCAATTATTTCCTTATAAATTTCTGTGGTTTTTATCAGAAATTTATAATTATCAAGAATTGTATTCAACCCCCCCTTCTACAATTATACAAGTGTGTAATCTGGGAATAACAATTGGTATCAGAGCAAGCTTCTAATATATTTGAAGTTTAAAGCTCAACACACTTCCAACATGTCTAAGAAGGATTATGGAGTGAAGATACCGGTTCTTGATAGAGAAAATTACTTTCACTGGAAAGTAAAAATGCGTCTACATCTCATGTCTATTGATGTAGGCTTTGTAGATTGCATTGAGAAGGGTCCTCATGTTCCAATGAAGGCTACTTCAAGAGTTGGTCTTGCTGCAGATGCACCAGATACTTACATTCCAAAACCTGTTTCTGAGTGGAGTACTGAGGATGTTGCAGAAGTCCACAAAGATAAAAAGACCATGAATATTCTGTTTAATGGCTTAGAAACAGACATGGTTGACAATGTTATCAACTGTACTACCGCCAAGGAAGTATGGGACATTGTTCAAACTCTTTGTGAATGTACAGAACAGGTAAGGGAAAACAAGATACAGCTACTGATTCAACAATATGAGAACTTCCATTTCAAGAATGGAGAGACATTGAATGACACATTCAGTAGATTTCAAAAGCTACTGAATGGCTTGAAACTGTATGGAAGAATCTACCAAGTAAAAGATTCTAATCTCAAATTTCTGAGATCACTGCCCAAAGAATGGAAGCCTATGACTGTTTCTCTAAGAAACACTCAAGAGTACAAGTCATTTACTCTTGAAAGGCTCTATGGAACTTTAAAGACATATGAACTAGAAATGGAGCCGGATGAAGAAATTGAGAAGGCCCAAAAGAAAAGTGGGTCAGTTGCACTTGTTGCCAACTTGGAGCAGAAGGAGGAAAAGAGGACTGAAGCTGCTAAATCTACACCAAACAGGGAGGTTTGTGAAGGTAGAGCGGAATCAAGCAAAAGAAAGGAAAAGGTGTCTGAAGAAATGAGTGTCCTTCAGCAGGATGAATTGGATGAGATAGTTGAGCATTTAGCCTTTCTATCTAGGAGATTCTCTAAGCTAAAATTCAGAAGAAACTCTGGGGTGGCCAAGCCATTTAACAAGGATTTTTCTACAAGCAACTATGTGGATAAATCCAAAATTAAATGCTACAATTGTGGAATTGCTGGTCACATGATAAGTGAATGCAGGAAGCCTAGATCAGAGAACAAGGGAAAGCCAACTGAAACTGTTGACTACAAGAAGAAATATTTTGATCTTCTCAGACAGGAAGGAAAGGCATTCATGACCCAAGAGTATGACTGGGCTGCTGATGGAAATCATTCTGATGATGATGCTGAGTTTGTCAACCTTGCATTAATGGCTGATTCTGAGCAGGAAGCAAGTTCAGCTAGCAATCAGGTATTTTCTACTAATCTCTCTGAGCTCACCAAAGAGGAATGCAATAGTGTTATAGATGAAATGTCTACTGAACTATATCACTTGAGTGTTACTCTTAAATCACTTACTAAAGAGAACAATAGGATTAAAGAAACTAATCAGTTCTTAAGTGATAGAAATGCAATTCTAGAAGTTTAATTTCTAGAATTTGAGAAAATGAGAGTTGATTGCAATAATGCTAAAAGTGAACTTGAAGCTGTGTTAAAAAGAGAACTGATTTTAAGAAACCAGCTTGAAAAAGAACAAGGGATAATTGCTAAATTTCAAAGTTGTAGGAATATTTCTCAAAACATAATAGAAGTCCAGGGAATAGAATCACTTGTGAGGGATACCTGGACTCAAAAGAAAAAGGAGCTAGAACCTTGCCTTGAGGATCTAGAGACTATTTGTGAATCAACGGATAGTGATCATCCGTTGACAGATGAACCATCAACGGATGAGAGGTATCCGTCGACTAGCAAAAAGTCTGTTAGTAAGAAGGAACTCAAGAAACTGAATAATCAGTATGGTCCAGTAGCCAAGAACTTTGTTTCTGGTGAAAGTAGCCAAGCCAAATCAAGTGAGAAGGCTAAGGCATGTGATTTACTTAACAAAAAGGCTGTTGGTAAATCAATTAATGAAAAGGTAGAGACTGAGGGTAAAAAGAAAAAGAACAGAAATGGTAAGATAGGCATTAACAAGAAAAACAATTATTCTCCTGACAAGTTTGTTCCTAGGAAAACTTGTGGTAATTGCAATAGTGTCAATCACCTATCTTCTAATTGCAAGTCTGTTAAAAGGACTCCTGTTCATGTACCTCAATCTATGCCAAGTATGCCTGCAATGCCTGTTATGCCTGGTTTGTATCAAAATGCTAGTCTTTCAAATCCATATGTGAACATGCCATATGTGCCTAATCCTTATTTTCAATCTGTGAATATGCCACAAATGTCATGGAACATTCCTAGCATGGATAATATGTATGCCAATTTTCCACAAATGCATGCATCAAATATTTATGCAAATGAGCATCTGTCAAAACCTATCACTCAAGCATCTACACCCAAAGTGAAGATTGCTAAGAGTGTAAAACCAAAGGCTAACAAGAAAGGACCCAAGGAAACTTGGGTACCAAAATCAACTTGATTTGTATTTTGGAATGTGTGCAGGGAAATAAGAGGAATCTATGGTACCTAGACAGTGGATGTTCTAGGCATATGACAGGAGATTCAACCCTGCTCACAGAGTTCAAGGAGGAAGCTGGCCCTAGAATTACCTTTGGAGATGACATCAAAGGATATACTAAGGGATATGGCATGATTACAAAGGACAATGTCATCATTGAAGAAGTGGCTTTAGTTGAAGGTTTGAAGCACAATTTGCTGAGTGTCAGTCAGATTTGTGACAAAGACTATGAAGTAAAGTTCACTAAAGAAGCCTGTGTTGTTTCTTCCAAGGAAAACAACAATGTGGTTCTGACAGGCTTTAGAAAAGGAAATGTTTACATAGCTGATTTCAACTCAGTATGCTCAGAATCCATTACTTGTCTCTTCAGCAAAGCAAGCAAGGATGAGAGTTGGCTATGGCATAAAAAGCTGTCACATTTGAATTTTAAAGTTATGAATGATTTGGTAAGAAAGGATCTTGCTAGAGGAATCCCTCAATTGGAGTTCATCAAGGATGGATTGTGTGATGCCTGCCAATTAGGGAAGCAAAAGAAATCATCCTTCAAGAGCAAGACAGAGTCATCCATTGTTAAGCCCCTTCAATTGCTGCATATGGACTTATTTGGTCCAGTAAATGTCATGTCCATTTCAAAGAAGAAATACTGCCTTGTGATTGTGGATGATTTTTCTAAGTTTACATGGACCTTCTTTCTGCACTCCAAAGATTGTGCAAGTGAAATCATCACCAATCATCTTAGACTAGTAAACAATGGTTCTGAAGTAAAAGTACAAAGAATCAGGAGTGACAATGGCACTGAATTCAAAAATTCCACAATGAAGATTTTCTGTGAAGAGAATGGAATTGTCCATGAGTTTTCTGCTGCTAGAACACCTCAACAAAATGGGGTTGTTGAAAGGAAAAACAGAACTCTCATTGAAGCAACTAGAACAATGTTAAGTGAATCAAGATTGCCAACATATTTCTGGGCTGAAGCTGTCAGCACTGCCTGCTTCACTCAGAATATTTCCTTGATCAATCAAGCTAGAGGAATGACTCCTTATCAGTTATTTACCAACAAGAAACCAACGTTAGCTTTTCTTCCTGTCTTTGGATGTAAGTGTTTTGTGCTGAGAAATCATGGAGATAACTTGGGCAAATTTGAAGCAAAGGCAGATGAAGCTATCTTTGTTGGATATGCAGCAGGGAAAGCCTATAGAGTCTACAATCTAAGAACCAACATTGTTATGGAATCTGTACATGTTGTGTTTGATGATCAAAAGATTCTAGGTCTAAATGATGAAGGCTTTCATGAAAAGTTGAGATTTGAAAATGAGGTAGAAGGAAGAATGTACATTGATGATGATGAGGAAAATGAAGATCATGACCTTGGAAATTCACCTAGAGTTGTTGGTCCAACTAGAAGTGATGCTAACACTGGAAATGAAGCATCCGTTGACAGTCATACTAGAGCATCAGATGCATCCATTGACAGGCATTCTCATGTATCCGTCGACAGGCAAAATGGAGCATCCGTTGATAGACAAAATGATGCATCTGTTGACAGTCAACTTCATAACTCCTCAAGGACAACAAACTCAAGGGGAGCTTCTCAAAGTCAAAACTCAGTGATCAATCAACAAGATCATGCTCACTTAGATGAAGCAACCTCGTCTAGATCAAACCTTCCACCTTCAAGAAAATGGACCAGAGATCATCCTTTTGAATTAATCATTGGTGACACAAACTCAAGAGTCTAAACTAGGAGGGCCACACAAGAAGAATGCCTATACAGTAGTTTCCTGTCTCAAGAGGAACCTAAGAAAGTGGAAGATGCCCTTCTAGATCCAGATTGGGTCTTAGCAATGCAAGAAGAGCTAAACCAATTTGAGAAAAATAAAGTTTGGAAGCTTGTGCCCAAACCTGATGATAGAGGTATCATAGGTACCAAATGGGTTCTCAAGAATAAGACTGATGAAAATGGCATAATTGTGAGGAATAAAGCTAGATTAGTGGCAAAGGGCTATTCTCAAGAAAAAGGAATAGATTTTGATGAAACTTTTGCACCAGAGGTACAGTAGATAAAACCTTATTTCATAGAAATGTCAATGGTTCTTCAATACTTGTTCAAATCTATGTAGATGATATTATTTTTGGGTCTACAGATGAGAAGCTTTGCAAAAGGTTTGCCAAACTTATGCAAAGTAGGTATGAAATGAGCATGATGGGTGAATTAACTTACTTTCTTGGTTTACAAGTAAAACAAGTCAATGAGGGAATTTTCATAAGTCAAACAAAATATATTTATGATCTTTTAAAGAAATTTGACTTAATGGATTGTGCCTCTGCTAAAACACCTATGGCCACTGCAACTAAGCTTGAGTTGAATACGAAGGAAAAATCTGTGGACATCTCAAGCTATAGAGGCATGGTAGGCTCACTTCTATATCTAACAGCTAGTAGACCTGATATAATGTTTTCCACTTGTCTATGTGCTAGATTTCAAGCTGATCCTAAAGAGTCTCACTTAATTGCTATTAAGAGAATTTTCAGGTATCTCAAGGGAACACCAAACCTTGGCATTTGGTACCCAAGAGATTCTAGTTTTGATCTAATTGGCTATTCAAATGCAGACTATGCAGGTTGCAGAATTGATAGAAAAAGTACTACAGGCTCCTGTCAATTTCTAGGGAACAGGCTTGTATCATGGTTCAGTAAGAAACAGAACTCAGTCTCCACTTTTACAGCTGAAGCTGAGTACATTGCTGCTGGAAGTTGTTGTGCACAGATTCTTTGGATGAAAAATCAACTTATTGACTATGGTCTAAAAATTGAGAAGATTCCAATTTTCTGTGACAACACTAGTGCTATTGCCATCACAGAGAATCCAGTGCAACATTTGAGAACCAAGCATATTGACATCAAATACCACTTCATTAGAGAGCATGTGATGAATGGTAAAGTAGAAATGCACTTTGTGCCAAGTGAAATGCAGCTTGCAGATATCTTCACCAAGCCTCTTAATGAATCCTCATTCACAAGGTTGGTAGGTGAACTAGGTATGCTTAATTTTTCATAATTCCTAGTGATATCTAATCATACTGTATTGCAGCTAGAAATGTGTTTTGATTTACTTGAGAATTAAAAACTCTCAGAAAAACTCTTAGCATAAATTTTGTTTAAGGTAAAATTTGCTTATCAACGGATATCCTTTTATCCGTTGGTAGTATAAACACATTACTAGATTTTCGTATGTCAACGGATAACAGGTTATCCACGTCATCGATGGATAAACTTTTTTCTCAACCATCCAATCTTTATCCGTTGATATACATATTTCTTTTTTATAGCCGTTGGTAAACGTGTATAATTAGTCACGGCTGTACTTCTTTTCTTTTCATTTATTATCTGACAGTTACTTTTGTCCAATGGGGTAATTATTTTTAATTATTTCATTTTTAATTCTTGGAAAATATAAAAGGCTGTCTTGTGCTCTCACATCTCACCTTTATTCATTTTCAAGAATCTCATAAGTTAACTGCATCTTCTTCACTAAAACTCTCTCTGCAACAAAAGTTCAAACACTTCAATGGCGCCTATTGTCAAGATGATGTCTTCCACTGGGTTTACCTATGAGAAGAACAATTTCGCAGCCTTTGTTGACACAGCGAACGCTCCAGAAGTATATCACATCATGATGAATTTCGTGAAGAAATGCAAACTGTCATATGCTATGACTACCACCACACCCCTCATTCATGAAGTAATTGAGGAAATGTGGACATCGGCTGAATTTAATGGTAATGATGAAACTATCTCTTTTTCTCTTAAGGGTAAAAATTATGTGGCTAATTCTGATGTCTTTACTGCATGTTTAAAATTACCTAAAAATAATTGTACATCATTTCCAACTGATGCTGAAATAGTTACCATGCTAAACTCAAGTGGATATGCTTTTAGTACTGACTACTTAGGCAAAATTGTTAGGAAGGGTATGGTTAAAGAATGGAGTTATCTATGTGATGCTTTCATTAAAACTTTTTCTGGTAAAATTAGTAATTTTGATGCTGTTACTAAAACCATGCTAGTGATGCTTTGTATGCTCTTAACTGATAAATACTTCAATTTTGGCACACTAGTGATGTATGAAATAGCAGCTAAATTAGGTTACAAAGAAACTAGGGGCAAAAATATCTACTTTGCTAGATTTTTTATGCTTTTAGGCCTGCATATGTCAGAGAATGAGCTATCCCTCTCTAACCCGGATAGCAAGTTCAGTTGTTTTGTACAGGAGAAGAGAGTCCTCAGTGACTTGATTCGAATGAATCTGAATGCAGGAGTGCAATTGGTTTATCCACCAATTGTTCAGGTAGCTTCTAATCTTATTACTCCTATCTCTACCCAAATTTCTTTGCCTTCCACTGTCACAATGGATTCTGTAGTTGTGACCAAACAGGCTCCTACCCAAGTGACTAAATCCAAAGTCTCAAAACCATAATCTAAAAGACAAACCTCAGGTGTCTCTCAAAAGACACCTGTTGCAAAAACTACCAAAACTCTTGAGGAGAGTGTGAAGGTGGTAGTGAGTGGTGAGGGACAGGGTGAACATCAAAGAAGCCCTAAGGATAAGGAAGGTGAGGCAGGTGCAACCAACATTTCAGTCTCTCAAAAGACTGTTAATGAACCTTCAAGCCAAATTCTAGTTACATCCTCTCAACAGGGTGTGACTACTGATTTTAGTTCCATTCTAGGAACACTACACAAAAGGGCAAGAGACACAGATAGCTCTCACTCAAAAACCTATGGTAGAAGAGTAAAGTCCAAAACCATTGGGGAATCACAGGGTGCACACACAGTACAGCAAACTGTACCTTCTCAAATTCAGTTTGATGTGACTTCAATAAATGTGGAGTCACAGCCCCTTGATCTTAACCTTCAAATCGATACACATTTTAATCCACCATCACCAACTTCATCTCTGGATATGGATATGATATCTACATCAATTCCTGATTCTCCATCTTTAAAATTCTTAGAGAAGCCCCACTCAACAATTGGTGGTCATCATCTTTTAGATGATTTGTTGGGCCATCAATCTTCCATTCCTGAATTCACAACACTATATGTGGCCTCTTCCTTAAAATCAATCACCACAGATTCAGTGTTGGTTTTCACTTCAACGAATACTCTTTTTCCTTCATCAACGAATATCCTGCATCCATTGACAGGTGTTTCTCCATCAACGGATGTGTCTACAACTAATTATCCGTTGACAGCAATAACTACTACATCAACGGATACACTTTATCCGTTGACAACTCTCTCTACCACTGCAAAATGTGACATTCCCATGTCAACTGTGGAGGAGTTTGTAGTAGTTGAAACACTTTTAGGAATGAGGGAAGGGAGTGAGAGGCTGCCTTGTGAGCAGGCAAAAGGAGAGAAAAATAATGAGAGGCTGACCATTTCTTCCGGTCAGGCAAAAGGAGAGCAAGAGAGTTCCACCTTAGTAGGTGAAGGTGAGGGTGTGAGAGGTGTGAGCCAGGGGGAGTCTGATGCAAGAAAAGAGAGATGGGAGGAGAGAAGGGACTAGAGGAGAAATAATGCAGGAAGATTCAGCCATTGCAAGTGAGTTAATGGAGGTTAATGAAGCTTCCAAAGAGATGGAATTTCGACAAGAATATCAGTCAATTATTGACTCCATCTCTTTGGATCCAGAAACCTTTACTCATCCTGTCCCTGCCTATCAAATCATGGCACAACAGGGCAATGTGGAGGCAGAGGAGGCAATGCAACTAGTGCACACCTCAGAATCTCTTCAAAGAGCAAAAGAAGCTTTTCAAACCCTGTCTCCAAGTGCTGGAAGTGAAGATTTTGGCAGTGATGATAGTCAAAGTTCAGATGGTGAAGAAATCAATGAAGAAGAAACTCCAGAATGGATGTTTACAAATGCCACTGAACTTAGGGATCTCAATGTGGAAATCATGAAGCAATATCACTCAGCTAAGGCTGAGCACCAAACTGCAGAACCACAGAGAAAGACTGTTCTTGAGCAGGTTATGGCCTCACTGAAATTGCAAAAGATGCAAATAGTTATTCAAAGAACACAACAGGAGGAGGTCAAAACTGCAATTAGAGATATGAAGATAGAACTAGATGCCAGGATTGAGGCACTAGCTCCTACTACCACTCAGAAGGTGCTTACTAGCAAACTTCTCAAAGAAGATAGCCTGGCTAAGTCTGTTCAACTTCTTTCCTCCAGAGTGGATAGTATGGAATCTCAAATGCAAACTATCATTGCCAATCAATCAAAACAAACTCAACTACTGGAAATGCTACTTGCAGCTTCATCCCCAACCCTTGATGCTAACAAAAAGGGGGAGA
Organism: Kitagawia praeruptora; assembly: GCA_037693485.1. NCBI lineage: Eukaryota > Viridiplantae > Streptophyta > Magnoliopsida > Apiales > Apiaceae > Kitagawia > Kitagawia praeruptora. The sequence goes on along the minus strand of CM075348.1, from coordinate 1,190,914 downwards.
AAATGGGAACAAGCAAAGAAGAGGCTGCAACAACATCATCTGGTCAAATTCAAGCTACTAGTAGTAAGATAGCACAGATTGAGGGGGAGCAACAGCCAATTGTAGTGGTCAATCCAACAGATTTTGAAATAAAGGCTTCCCCTGTGAAGAAACAAGTGGCTTTGCCTGAGATTCATGGTTTAGAAGAAATCTCAGATGGTGAAAGGCAAGCCAGAATAGAAGCTTTGGAAAAGATCAACAAGGAGACTAGTGAAAGAATTCTAAAGACAGAGAGGATGATCAATGAATCAATTGCATCATCTCTGTTTCTTAATGCTCAATCTTCTGCTCCAACAATATCAACCACAATCATGAAGGTGCTCACTCCAAAGATTGTGGCTCCTACATTCTATGATGCTGAGCCATCATATGTCAAAGAGTTTGAACCAACCATCAAAACCAGAGCCTACTCACCTCCAAAGGAAAATGGGAAGAACAAGCTTCAGTTAGACTACCAATTTCCCAAGGATGATGAAGAAAAGCTAATGGGAAAGACAATCATGGAGTTCAAAATGCAGACAAATAAGAGTGTAAGAGATTGGATGGCTGTAATCATGAGGAATGGAAAAGTATTAAATATATCCAACAGCCATCCTAGATTTGTGGAAGCTAAAAGAGAAGAAGTCTCCAGAATCCAAAGGGAAGCTCATCCAAGTACAGAAAATCAACATGAAAACTCAGATGAGAAGCAAGCCAGGCTGGCTCAAGAGTTAATGGATGAGGTAGAGGTTGAAATGAAGGAACCTGAGGAAGTTCCCAAAACCAAACCTAAAAGAAGGAAAGCTAAAACCAAAAGGGTTCTTTCTCCAGAACCCTTTCCAGAAAAAGAAACTATTGGCTCATCAGTATCTATATCTGCAACAGTAATCGACCCAACTGTAAACTTTCATGGTGACCCCATAAGGCCTAAAGAAGAACCAATGAATTTTGATTCAATTGAAGTTCCTTCATTCTTGCTGAATCCAAAACAGAAGAAAAGGGCTCCAAAGAAGCAACTCTCAAAGGGACCAGTTCAAATTGCTAGGGTACCTGCTATTGTCAAACAGCCAATCTTGGAAAACAAAGAAGACTTTATCTATCAGGCAGAAATTGAAGAATACTCTGGCATGAATCTATATTTGGATGAATTGTCAGAAGTAAGAGGAATTGACAAGTACAAGAATCAGCCTGAGAGATTAGTGTTTTTCTACAAGGGAGGAAGTCAGAGGACATGGCCATTACAGAAGGTTCTTGGAGAGAATTATCATACATTGACCAAAGTGTTCTCAGCATTTAAGAGACACACAGGGTTCTCTGAGACAGCTAGAAGGGAGATAATTAGCAGAATAGAAGAAATAAGGAGAGAATGGAACTCACCCTCAAGTCTACCAAAGAAAATGAAGATCCCATATAATGGACAGAAAATCCACATTCAACCCTTTTGGATGATGGAGTTCAGGGATGAAGAGGGCACTAGGAGATTCTTCAGGTTAGAAGACCAACTGTCAAAGACTAGTTCTGATTACCTAAGATGGTTACAACTAAAGCTAAATCCAAAAGTTGTTGAAGAAGATACCTTCTATAGGCAACTTCAAGTGCAAATTGAGTCCAACTCTGCCAAGGAAGGAAAGTCAAGGGTGCAGCCAACCAGAGAGAGGAAACATCATTAATTTGCTCAATCCAAAGGAGCACATCTCTGATAAGTTTCTTAAAGCTTACTGTTTTTAATTTTTGTAGCTTAATACAATCTTTGCATACTGTAGTGTATATATCTTTAGGAATGTTTTGTTATCATCAAGGTTCTGAATTTATGCTTTATTGCCATCAAGTATAAATTGGGGGAGATTGTTAGGAATATGTTGTAGTTGATGATAACTTAACATTCAAGCAAAATTGTATAAGTCAAGTTTTGTAACTGTCAATGGATAAGACTTTATAACTATATTCGTTGACAGGTAGCTCATCAACGGATGAGGTTTTGTAGCATACTGCAATATCTCTATTTATCAGTTGATAGTGTTTTTGTTCAGAGTCATGTTGACCATCAATGGATAGGCAGAATAGGGTAGCCAATTGTAAATAAGCTATGCTATGTAATTCTGTCTAAGTGAAAGTGTATCAACGGATAAGAACAGGGCTCTATCAACGGATACAACTCAAATCTACTCTATCAACGGATACAGGTCAAACTACCATCAACGGATAACTGTGCACAACATCAACGGATAATCATTATCACTTTATCCTATGCTAGCTAAGGATTAGCAGTTGATAAGGACAGGTTTGACTGACAGATCACATGGGTTGATAGTGGGTATAAAAAGCAGTATGGCAGCCATACTTTGGAAACACAGAAGAAAGAAGCATTCCATTTACACAGTACATACAAGAAAGGTGCAGGGGACATATCTGTTCACAAGGACAACCTTTCGGCTACATGTGGATTTGGAGTGGAGTAGCAAGTCAACTTGAATTAGATTAATATTATCTTATTCCTGTCGTACTTGTAAACTTGGGATATATAACCAAGTGTAGCAACTCTTTAGAGATTAAGAAAATAGACATATTTGCTTAGGGTTTCTTGAATATCCTTAGAAGCAAAGAGTTGTAAAAACAGAAGCTGTGTACATTTGTATCACAGAGTTTTCTTCAAATAAAAGTCTCAGGTGGTACATTTAACCACTTGATTTTTTATGTGTTTGTGAACCATTTCTTATTCAGCAATTATTTCCTTATAGATTTCTGTGGTTTTTATCAGAAATTTATAATTATCAAGAATTGTATTCAACCCCCCCTTCTACAATTATACAAGTGTGTAATCTGGGAATAACAATTACAAAAGTACTAAATTACTTTTATCAATAACAAATCGTCATTCAAATATAAATATTTTCTCTAGACTTCAACTTCGATCTCTCACTCTACATTTGATTCTTGAACTGGGCTGCCAAGCTAACGTCTTCAAAATTGTTGCTATTATAGTAATTGTACCTGCACAAAATTATGAAACATTTAGGTGTGTCAAATCTGTATAACTTTCTCTCACAAAATGAGCCCTGCGGGCCCACAAGCAATAAGGATTAAATATGTTAAATAAAATGTAATCACCCAAAGTCGACTACTACCAGGCAACAATAAACCAGGCAAGACTCAATCTGGCATCTCCTAAAAATCAATCAATCTCTCCTATACTAGATTAGGAAATCAATTAAAATCTATCTACGTATCTACCTCTGCAATATGAAATATCAGGTCAAATCCTCAAACAGCTTAAAAGAATTCTTTAATTGCTAGAATCAATTCACACAAAGATGACTAAAGTTTTCCTGATTCGTAGCACCTTATTAAAACAAAATTGCAGAATGCAATCACAAAACATACCAATATAATGGAAACTTTTCTGAATAATAGGTAAAGAGCCATTCAATGTCAAAAATTGGGAACAATACAACAATTATTTGGACCAGAAACAATGAAACTACATTCAATGTACCTCATATGGACAAAGTTTATGTGAAATTAGCTCTGCATATTCTAAGAAATCGCTTTCTGATTTAGGAATGAATATATCAAGAGACTTGTCATCGCCACCTTTCTTACCAAATAATTCAGCAGTCTTTTTATAGTCAGCTTCTTCAACAAGCCTGTTATGAATGACATAAAATCAATGGTGAACATAAAATGATCACAAGCCTGATAAATAACAACTATGAACCACAGTAACTAAACGATGTCGTGGCAAGTCAAGGGTTCAATTAAGTAAATAAGAAAGTCCATAGACGAATGCCTTTTAACAATGGTACCGCAAAAAATAGTCATATCGAGTACACAAATCTTGTAAAGCTGAAGGACCAACTCAATAATGTTCTACAGAATCTTAGTTTTATTAGCCAAAACTCAAACAATAAATGATTCTCATTGCTTTAGAAGTTCAAATAACAATCTTGACCTTTTGTTTCATTTCTACCTGCATATATGAAAGTAATGACAATTGCTAGATGTCTCTTTCAGATCTCTAATTCAGTTCTGCTGTTGACATCCAGAGTCCAGACTACGAAATAGACCAAGCAACCAATATATACATTTTATCACAACTTGATAAAATTAAGCAATCTAATTCAGTAAATTAAGCACTTGCGCATTGCAGCATCTGAAGTCTGAGTCTAAGCCTTCAATATATACAGGTTAATTAAAGGTCACAACTTGATCTTATGGTGCCTTTTTTGAGGGACATACATATAATGCCTTTTTTTAGGGACATACATATACTGTTAAGTTAATATTTAATCACGTCCTACAAATACAGCAAAAATATTTAATCACGTCCTACAGTAAAATCATAATCGGCGTATAGAATGGTCGGATATCTGAGATTACAACGAACAATTCGATTAAGTTCTGAATAATCGGGGCGTTTTTGTTCTTTTTTACCAAAAAAATCCGAACTAAAGAATTTGTGTCTCACTTGATCATTAGTTACTGAAAGGTTAGAAATAGATCTTTTCTTGACAGAAAAAGAACGAGCGTTCGTTTGATCTTATTCCTTGTGGATGCCCACAGGCATTAAGGATTAAATATGTTAAATAAAATATAATCACTACTACCAGCAACCACAATTGATTGTCGTATATATAGGTTTTAACGCCAGATACACTACTATATAACTTAACATCTGAATTAAAAACTATAAAAAATATGAAAAATTCTTAAAAACAGAATCTAAATTATGAGATGCTACTATGTAATATCAGGCAAGCACATACCATCATAAGTCAATTAGGTTTCATGCATTTTTCCCCATGAGTACCACATTCTGTGGTTTTACGCAACCTCTTCGAACGATGTGGCACGTAAAACTTTTTAAACATTTGTTTAATGACACTAGTTGGCTGATTAATAATCTGTGTAAGCAAAATCTGTGAAGACTGAGATGGATTGCAGCCACTAGCATCTTCTCCAATACTGACATTAGGATGGTCAGTAGGTTGATGGCTAGATTGCTGAATAAACTGCTCAACTGGTTCTGGAGTGGGAATAAGAGAACCACCAGGTGTCAAACCAAAATTCCAAGAAGGAATTATGTCTATAGAATGGTCAGTAGACTGGTTAGCACGCTGCATAGTAGTTTGCTGCTGAATAGACTGTTGAACCGGTTCTGGAGTGGAATAAGTGAACCACCAGGTGTCAAACCAAAATTCCAAGAAGGAATTACTTCTCTAGGATGGTGAGTAGGCTGGTTAGTACACTGCAGAGTAGGTTGTTGCTGAGTAGGCTGTTGAATCAGTTGTTGCTGAGTAGGATGTTCAACCGGTTGTGGAGTAGGATGTTGAACCGGATGTTGCTCCAGATTATCACCTTCCCTCAAAGTTTCACCTCCTTCATGAACATAAGCAGCTCCATCATGGCCTAAATCAGCAGCTCCATCATGATCTAAATCAGTAGCTCCATCATGGTCTAAATCAGCAACTTCCCCATCAATAATATCATCATGCACCCTTTCCTTGCGCGGTGCATTAACTCCCCCACGACCTCCTTTATGGCCAACTTTTTTAGGCTTTGGTTTCTTGTTAATTTCTTTATCTCGTCGATCTTCTACGGGAAAATCTTGGAAAACACCATAGTTAAATGAATCTGCAACAAGCTTTTTACCATGAGCACACAAATGGGCTATATCTTCATTGCTTCCATCTATCTCTCCCTTGGCTATAGCAGCTATATGATCAAACATATCAAGCTGCAAGAAGAGTAATATAAATGAGGTAGAATGACCTAATAAAAAACACACTACTTATTAACTTATTGCCTAAATAATAACATAAAGTAACAACTAAGAAGAAACTAGGTAAGTAATGAACAGTTGATGAATGAGGTAGAATTACCGAATAGAAATGTGAGCCAGCAATGCGTGTATGAAATTGACGAGTGATATCAATATACCACTGATCGTATCCAGCAGCGACACCAACACTAAAATCGGCACTAGCAGCAATGACATGCTCTCGTCGATGATTCCAATGTACTACATGTTCCTGGTGCAAAGATAGCCAGTTATTAGATTGTTTCCCCTGTAAAGTAATATCATGAAGTGCCTTTGAAAAGTCAGCATTTGTTGGTATCTCCTGAATCATCCCAAACTGCCGTGTACATATATCCGGTAAGTGTGGCTCCACAATGTAAAAACAAATCAGCGGACCCTTATAACACCAAATATGACTACCTTCGCTACAATGCTCGGATAACTTGGCAAGAATATCCTCACTGTATGGTTGCCACTCGAAACGAGAAGGTGAAATGACATCCAAAGACAAGCGATGAGTGGGCAGCACATGTGCACTAGTATCGGTGAATTTCAAATGGGAACACCACCTCATTCCATAAGGTCCTGGTCTATCACCCCAAATAGGGTTGTCCAAACTAAGACCACGAGGAATAGGAGCTAAAAATGGCAGCCTAGTCCATGCCCACAGCTGTAGTAACAGAATGCAGCCGGCAACCTCTTCAACCCCAATTTTGCAAGATTTGCATAACTCCCTATATAGGAATGCAAGCACAGCAGCTCCCCAAGCCAAGTTCTTGCAATGTCCAAAGTCTTGTATCAAATGAAGATACATGCAATGCACTTGACCTCCAGAATGGTCAGTGAACAACACTCCTCCAATCAACTGCAAGATATATGACTGTGTATATCGTCTAACCTCCTCTTCAAATGGAATACTAGGAAGTACACTAAACGTTGAGCTTAACCAACTCATCATTAACCTTCCACCTTTCAGCTCATTATCCTTTTCTTTCTCCTTAATTGCTGGTGCCTGGCCAAATATTTGCAGAATAAGATTCCTCCATCCACCATCAACACCACCAGTACAACCAATAACTACATCACCATCTACCCTTAAGCCAAGAAGCACACTAACATCTTGCAAGGTGATAGTACATTCCCCAACTGGTAAGTGGAAAGTGTGAGTTTCTGACCTCCAACGTTCAACCAATGCAGTTATCAAACTCCAATCAATGTTGATACATGAAAGTCTTGCAACACCATCAAATCTCAGATCTTCAAGGATAGGTATCATACTAGGATGCAGTGGAGGAAATCTATCTTGAGAAGGATTACGTCGCCTAGATCGATATATATCACCACCACCAACCTCCCAAACTAGAGAGGACCTATGGCTCGACTGTAAATGCAACAATGATGGATTTTTAGGCCAGGAATTCATGGACAACTCATCATTGGAATCCATAATCTGTATGAAAATAATGTCAGAATTTAGTACAAGCACATGAAAAGGGCATAAGAAGCTACTAAAAGTTAATAAACTAGAAAATATTAGTTCTATTAAATTTATTCTTCACTCCTTTGATTGGTCATTCTGATGATATACAAAATTGGTCTAGTTGATCCATCAGTGATAAAAAACAAGGTGTTACAATGTCATTCAGTGTAGATCTGTTAAACTGAATCTAGCATTTATATTCACAAGTTTTAATCTACAAACAAGGTCGTATTGATAGTGTCAATCACAAAAGAGAGTATATATTACATGATCAAACAACTAAACTTATTAGCAACAGTTATACTACTCTAAATCTACAACCTCAACCAAGATTATCGTCTCTAAAATATTCGGTTTGTTGTGGAAAACCACGTTACAAGTACTGATTTCATTCTATTATCTTAAAGCCATAAAGCACAAGTGTATCTTCATTATCTAGTATGTAACATCCTCAAGTCTGCAACGTATAACTGGGCTTATCATTTTCACAGTTATGGTGTTGTTACAGAGTTATCACAACCGTTGTATTAAGTACTAATTTGCATCAATGTTAAATTTCAATGAACGAGCTAAACTACTTCTAATATGAGTAATTATCAATACATTAGTAATTCTAACTTGAGCTTAGTTAATCAACTACCATGAAAGAAAAAAATAAGTAAATCCGAGTAGTGGAGCAAAAACTAATTAACATAATTCACTCAAGATTGGCATTGAAAGGTACATACATATAAAAAAGAATACAAATGAGAGAGAGAGATAGAGATAGGGATGGAGAGAATTGGACCTGAGCAGCAAAAGTGTTTTCGGTGAAGGGAGTGAATTAGGGCGAAAGTGAATTAGGGTGAAAGGAGTAAAGTCTGAGCTGAGAATGGGTCGGGTAAAGTAGAATTGTAGTATACGCATATTCTGTATGCGTGTAGACGTGGGTAAAAAGGGCATCCCGAGCGGCAACTGTTATTTTGGGCAGTAATGTATTAAAAAGTTGTTAATTGGGTCATTTTCTCCGTTCATTACAATACATCACAATTGTTTATATAGCACATTCTTAATTCTTAATGGAACTCTCCATTTTTAACTAATAATATTATTAAAGGTAAGTCTCTAGTTTTCCCATAATAATATATTAATATATAGGGTCACGCTCGCTCTATGGAGAACCAAACTAAACTGAGAACATGAGAACTCTAATAAGTTCAGTAACGGAACTTTAAGTTCAGCAACAGAATATTTGTTGAAAAAAGTAAGTTCAGTCATAGAACTTTGTAGAAAAAACAAGTTCGATTGTAGAACTTTTAATATCATATGCAAAACTTTGAAAAAAAGCAAGTTCAATTGTAGAAATTTTAATTTCATGTACATAACTTTGAAATTCAATAGCAGAACACTATATTTTTATTACGAAACGAAGTAAGTTCTCCAGTAGGATCCAATGGTTCTCCAGTTCTCTTTTAAATAGTGGTTCTCATTTAAATCAACCCCTTAATATATACTCATGTAAAACACAAATTGAGTGCTAATTTTTCTTTGGGTTCTTTTTTGTTTTTCCAAGTGTTTGATAGTTTATTGCTGCTCCTACACAAATCATAGGACAGATTTTTGATACACACATAACGAATCATGTAAGCAGCTTATAGTACATGGATTTTCAATAGAATGTATCAAACAGTTTTAGCATGATTCTGAGATGATACAAATGAAATGCAAGATTGGATTATTACTTTACTGGTAATATAGGACGGCTGCTTATATTTCTGCTCAATTTGGGCTGCTCAGCCATTTCTTTTGGTTTCAGCTTACACTTAAACCTTCATAAATGCTTGCTTTATGGATCAAAAAATTGCTATTCATTCTATTAATTTTTTCGTTTATTGATTATCTATGTACGAAGGTTTTATATTTTCTTATTTCAGAAACATGTATACATTTCCATATAGTTTTATTGTTGTAACTATATATGAACTTAGGGTTTACGGGCCCTGAGGATGACCTCAGGTAACACCTGAGGTTAAGACAACATAGAATACATAATAAAGGGTTATTTATGTAAATACAGGGGGTGTGAAGATATTTACAGATTTGCCATTATCATTTACGCTTAAAAATCACATGTCCTCGGGAAACTCCTTGAGGTCATCCTCAGGGCCAGTTTTCTCATTAACTTAACCTAAAATATAAAGCATTACGCATGTTTGTTATGACTTGTTTGGTAACTTGGAATTCATTTGAATTCCTGGAATTGACCAAATTTAGTGTTTGGTAAGATTAAAAAAATTTGGAATTGGAATTGATGAATTTCATACCAATTCAATATTAACTATTTTTTGTAATTTGAAATTACAAGTGAAAGGTAGTCATTTGAAATTTTTCTCCACCAAAATACATGAGCATCCCTTTTTTTTTGGAAATTTTTTAGAGAAATGGTTTTGTCGGGAAATTTTTTCTCTGAGGAATTATTTTCCGAGAAAATTTTCTCGAGAAATTTTTAGAAATTATTTTCCGAGAATTTTTTCTCGAGGAATTTTTTTCCCGGGAAAATAATCTTGAGGAATTTTTTTTTGGGGAAATTTTTTCCGAGAAAAATTTCTCGAGATATTTTTTTCCAAGAAATTTTTTTTTTCCCGGGAAAATTTTCCCGAGAAATTTATTTCGGGAAATTTTTTTTTGGAAAATCTTTTTCGAGAAGTTTTATTTCGGGAAAAGTTTCTCGAAAACGGGAAATTTTTTTCGTGCAAATTTTCTCTAGAAATTTTTTCTCGGGAAAATTTTCTAGAGAAATTTTTTTCTGGGAAATTTTTCCCGGGAAAATTTTCCCGAGAAATTTTTCTCGAGAAATTTTTTCCCAGGAAAATTTTCCCGAGAAATTTTTTCCCGGGAAATTTTCTGTAGAAATTTTTTTCCGGGAAAAATTTTCTCGAGAAACTTTTTTCCCCGGGAAAATTTTTTCGAGAAATTTTATTTCGGGAAAATTTTATCGATAAATTTTTTTCTGGGAAAATTTTTTCGTTTTTTGGAAAAATTTTCTCGAGAAATTTTTTCGATAATTTTTTTATAGTAAAATTTTTTTCCGGGAAAAAATTCTCGTGAAATTTTTCCCCGGGAAAAATTTCTCGAGAATAGAAATTTTTTAAACAAAAATTTTTCAAATTTTCAAATTTCTGAATTTGAAATTCTCATACTTTCCAAATAAAGAATTTGGATTTAAAATCATAAATTTCAAATTTTGGAATTGAAATCGTTGATTTCAAATGAAATTGTGGTTCCCAAACGCCACCTTAAATAAATTGGAAATTGACATTTCAGAAGAATGAAATAAGTTCAGCAATATGATGAATTTCGACCAAAAGAACTCAAAGTGGGTACGAAAATTTTAATTGGCCAGATGTGATTGAATATTTGAATGTTAATCTTAGAAATGAAGAAATCTCCATGTACACGGTATAAAGATGGATATCACAAAATTAAAATTTAAACACTTGATATTCGAGAACAATTGCATGAACGTTTTCTAAAAAGATTGATCAGACTAAATAAAGGATACAACTGGCAGGCGGGGAATTTTTTTGTAAATAAATTTTTGTGAAATTAATACTTTTAAGTACGTATTTATTAAGTTAGATTAGATAAAAAAAAAAAGTTTATTTTAAACATAAAATGAGTATTTTTGTAATTATTTGTTAAGAACAAGTGAACATTTCTAACAAATCTCGGGGCTAAATGAGAATCGAGCCCAGGACCTCGGGACGATAAGAAATAAAGCCTTATCACTTGAGCTATCTCATCACGCAATAAGTACAAAAGGGATCTTATCCATAATTTTGGTCACTGTACTACCAAAATAATCTTAACCATCGAATCTAATACTTTAAAAAATAGACGATCAAGATTATATCATATTAAAAAGAAAATTGTAATTTAAAAATGATATTATTAAAAAAGATTGTATTAAAATTAAATTTTGAAAAGAAAATTATAATAGGAAAAGGATATAATTAAAAAAATACAAAAAAAATCCATATTTACTATTTTAATTCTATCTCAAGATCTATAAATCAGATTTGGATGATTTTATAACCCACGCGAAGATCAAAAAATAATCCTTAATTTAGTGATAACTTAACAATTATTATCAAAATGGAAACACTCAAAATCTTAATAGAAAATATAATTACGAATTTTAACATTAATCTTATTCAGTGTAGAAGACCTGCATTGATAATCATATTCAGTGTTGAAAATCAAATTATATACGATTTAAATCATTGACATACACTTTTACGTGGTAAGACTATTTACCAAGTGAGTCTGCGCAACATGCTCCGAAACAGAAGAATCATTTGAAATCCCATTTGCACCCAGATTCCGCTTCTTTCGAACTAGCAAATGAACTTTCTGAGCCAACAACGGATCGGCCTGGCCCATTCCTCATCTGAGGAAGAAAGAGTACCTAGATCTGCATCTACTAGGTATGCCCAGAAATGAATATTCTGATTCGGTCTTTCCCAAAGCTAGGGCGTTTGTACAGACAGACTCTTTGGGTGCTAAGATCCAAAGTCGAGAGGGAAACAGACCAGATCGTACGCTAAGGTCCCTAAGCAATTTCAGTATAAATAGACTTTTCAGTTAACATGTTAAAAAGTATTTTTTTTTTTTTTTTGCTAGATTTAACGTTTTTCATTTATTTATTTTATGATTTAACGGTTTTTATTTATTTTGTCGTACTAAATACCAGATCACCTACTACCAAAATTTTGGAAAAAATTACTCTTACACTTATTATTAAAATTGTATTTTGTTGTTATTATAATTATCTTCAAATAATAAGAAGGGCATTTTGATATCCAAGAAATATAAGTAGATTTCAATAATCAAATAGATTTTTTAACGTAAAAAATCGTCAATTTTTTCTCTCTTTTGTTTATGTGTAGTTTTAATTGGAAAGTAATTTTTAAACCATCACTAAATTAAAGATTATTTTGTTAATTTCATGTGAGCTGTAAAATCGTTCAAATCAAATTTAAAGAATTCAATATACAACACAAATATTAATTTTAACATGTAAAATCTTATATATATATATATATCAATTAATAACAATAATTTGATATATAAATTAAAAATATATTAATATTAATAAATTTAATATAAATATAGATATTAAAAAAGGAACCGTGCATTGCACGGGTTATAAGCTAATATTTTTAATAACTTTTAAAAACATTCAAAAAAATTCTTTTCCCAATTTTAATAGCAGAACTTCACTTTTAGTAATTATTATATTATATATTCATAGTTACATTTCATTTCTCTCTCAACTTTCTTTTGCACTTATATGAATTCAAAATATTTTTAATAATAAATATTTGATTAGGAATCAATATAAAGATAATATAAAGAGAATTATTGAAGATAAAAATACCTATTAAATCATTAAAAACCAATAATTTATGTTATTTACTTTTTTGTAGAAAATATATTACTCCTTCTGTCCCATCAATTGTATACAAAAAAAAAAGAAGGTGTTTGACACACAGATGCATTTTAAGGATACTTTCATAATTTATTTTTAGAATTTTTTTTTTATATAAAAAGTTAACAATGCTTGTTTTATAAAAAACAAGGAAAATTTTAAAAATAATCATACTTAAAATATATCTTCAAATACGTATCAAACATATTCTTTTTTTTAACCCTCAGTCTCTTTTTACTTTGCCCGTTTGACTAAAAACACGGGTTTTAAGAAAAACTGGGTATTGAATATTATTTGTAAGAAGTAGTGGGTATTGAATATTGTTTTTAAGGAGTAGTGGATATTGAATATTGTTTTTTTGGAGTAGTGGGTGGAGTAGTGGATATTGAATATTATTGTTAAGGAGTAGTGGGTGGAATAGTAGGTATTGAATATTGTTTTTTTGGAGTAATGGGTGGAATAGTGGGTGTTGAATATTATTTGTAATGATTAGTGGGTGGAGTAGTGGGTATTGAATATTATTTTTAAGGAGTAGTGGGTGGAGTAGTGGGTATTGAATATTATTGTTTATGGCTTAAAATAGAAAGGGAAAAAGTATTTTGATAGTCCGAATTTAGTAAATGAGAAATGTTTTTAAAGACAGATGGAGTACAAATTAATGGGACCAAGGGAGAAAAATCTTTGAAGATGGATAATGCATTAGACGACTAGGTAGATCGTAGATGCAAGACTTGCAAACCGAGCAGACAATAATTATATTGACTGACTAAAGAAAATTAAAATAAGAAATAGTTAAATTTTACACAAGAACAATAAAGGGAATGGGATTAGCAATAATCAACATTTATATCATTTTTGTTAAGGGGACTTGAGTTTCAACAAATATGGTTAATGAAATAAAATTGTTCATAATTTTTGCTAAAGGATTTTATACATCGGAATGTTAAATTGTCTTATAGATTTTAAGGCTCTCTCCCATTAAAAATGCCGTAAATTCGAACTATTTGGTAAAAACAGAGTTTACTCATGACACCATTTATATTATGTAACTTATAATATCGTAGTTCAAAATCGAACACTCAAAATACTAATTTTGCTTTATTAGTATAGCGAATGAGCAAAGTGCATTTTGTATCCCTGTATTATTTTTAATGAGACACCACTTATCGATGTTTAAAAAACTTTACTTACAATCTATACTATTATATAAAAGCCAAAATATTAAAAGTTATAAAAGCCAAAACATTAAAAGTTTGGTTGGTCGGTTGGTACGGTACCTGTTGATTTTACTTATTTACCCTTACTCGATTACAGATAAAATACATCCTACTAACTAATCAATTCCCTTTTTCAGGTTAATTTTTTCTATTTTTCAATAACTACATATTTCCTTTTTCAGTTAATACTATTATATAAAAGCTGAAACATTAAAAGTTTGGTTGGTCGCGGTACCCGATAAAATACATCCTACTAACTAATCAATTTCCTTTTTCAGGTTAACTTTTTCTATTTTTCAATAACTAAATATTTCCTTTTTCAGTTAATACTTTTATAAAAAAAACCGAAACATTAAGAGTTTGGTTGGTCAGTTGGTACGGTACCTGTTGATTTTACTTATTTACCCTTACTCAATTACAGATAAAATACATCCAACTAACTAATCAATTTCTTTTTTTAGGTTAATCCTTTCTATTTTTCAATAACTAAATATTTCCTTTTTCAGGTAAAATACAATATCTTCTATATTTTATTTAACTAAAACTTCTACTTTATTAATCAATTTCCTTTTTCAGGTTAAAAATATTACCCTTTCCATTTTTCAATAACTAAATAATTTACTTTTTCAGGTAAAATACAATATATTTATCCTTACTCAATTATTGAAAGTGTAAAGAAATGAAATGGACTGAGGGAGTATATCTTTTACATTTTATCCAACTAAAATTTCTTCTTTCTTTAAAAAAACACCAAGAGCAATTTTGTTAATAAAATTACATAATTATATTATAATTACTATTAACTAATCAATTACCTTTTTCAGCATGTTACCTTTTTTCCAATTATATCATGGACGATTACCTTTTTCAGCCAAAACACGTCACAATTTTTCTTTTCTCTTACTAAAACCTCTCTTTTTTAAATTATATCACTGGTGGTTATATTTAATACAATAAAATAATAATATTATAATATTAATAATTAACCGATTACCTTTTTCAGCTAAAACGTATCATCTTTTATATATTTTCTAACTAAATCAATCCCTCTTTTAATAGAAATATCACAGACAATATTAATTTCTCTTTTTCTAAAAATATTACGAGCAATTGTATTTAGTAAAATAACATAATTAAATTATAATTACTATAAACTAATAAATTACCTTTTTCAGCTGAAATATGTTATCTTTTTAATTTTTTTTAAACTAAATCCTCTTTTTTTCTAATCATATCACGAGCATTCTATTTAATAAAATAAAATAATAATTTTATAATTACTAACAATTAACCGATTACCTTTTTCAACTAAAACTTATCTTCTTTTCTATATTTTCTAATTAAAATATCTCCTTTACTAGAAATATCACGAATAACATTTATAGAATTATTATCAAATCATCTCTTATAAAAGTTTAAGCCTCCAAAATTCATGTCTAAAAAATTTATTTAAATTAATGAAAAAATTCATGAATATTAAAAAGAAATATGTGCATCGCACGGGTTTTAAGCTAATATTAAACTAATTTTTTTGTTATAATTTGTGTACTTCTTTAACTTCTTAAGTATTTCTATATTATTGTTGTATTTAAAGAAAATTAACGACGGTAAATAAATTATAATATAAATGTTAACTCATTATCTTAAATGACATTTTTTAAATAACGATATTTCAAGTATTGTTTCGTCTAAAACATAAGTACATAAAATGCATTTTACACACGTACTTTATTAACGGAATTAATCCGAAATGCAACAAAACTTAATGAAAAATAAATGTTGGTATTTTAAATGTTCGATTTTGATGTTTAATAATGTAAGTGATGTACTCAAATAAAGTGTCAGTACAAGTACACTTTACTCATAAAAATAGTATAACCAATAACTTAATGATAAGGATTTATTTGTCCAGAATTTTGAATTCAGCTTATTCCAAAATTATTATACACATATCACTTATTAAATTATTGATTATATTTAAGAAAAAATGTCAATCACATATTTTAAACTACTATCATCTATACATTACATTGTTATATTAATTCTTTTTTATTTTGTGTAACTATTAACAAAAAAAATCTAAATCTAGATATATATTAATAAAGCAAATATAGTAAATTGATCGTGTAAAGTCTAATAAATAATTTTTTTTATAGATTTATACTCAAATTTGGTTATTTTGCCTCTAAATTTCAAACTAAGAGTTTTCATTTTCTTTAATAAAAGATTAAAATTTATCTGAAAAAAATTAAAATTAAAATAATTAAATCTTAATAAATATAAAAATAAAGAAAATTTTGTTTGATAATATATTTTGTAACAGCCCCAAATCCGGGGTCTGGGATTTAGAGTAGTCACGATCCATTTAATCCTTGCCTTACCTGTATTACTCACAATGTACACAATTCAACTGTTTATGACCCCACAATATATATCTCACACACACACACAGAGGTTAGAGTCTCAGAAACGACACAATACATCAACTGCGGAATAAATAACTTTCATTACGATACCCAAATGTTTTACAAAGTCTGATACTGGTACAATCTCTAAGTAATGGTACATTACCAACTAAGGATCCGGATGATTACAATCTTCTCATTCCACTCACATCTATACATAAGCTCAACAAGCTGCAGCCTGATCTGACTGGTTCGTATCATCTCCGGAATCACTGGTGCCCATGACATCCTGCTTCACTGCTCTATAATATATATAAAACAATAGCAAGAGTGAGCAAATAGCTCAGCAAGGTAATGAAAACATGGCATCACTCTGCCTATGACTTAACCCAGAATAAGGCGGGTATAAGATAATAATTGTCAAAATATCTCTTTACCGAAAGTATTTCCTTATCAGAATATATTCCAAAAATAGTACTATTGTAGTACTCCAAATATCATTTCATAATATCTCTGCAAACTTTTATTATACTATTGAACCAAGTTCTAGTATATTATAAAAGGATGAGGTTTCAAAGTAAACCAATATAATCTTTCTGTAGGAAAGAAATATCTGCTATATAAGTATAAGCAGAGTATCAACATATAAATTAAAAGATGAACTTATAAGGTGATTCAATATAAACAACCCCCTTACCATAACCCCGGTTATGTAAGGTAACCACAGAGTCATATAAAAGATGACGTTACAAGGTAACTCAAAATATATCTGTTTTGAATAAATATCTGCTATGCAAAAGATAAGCAAGATATTCTCAATTATCATAAAAGAGGAACTTGCAGGAAAAATATTGCAATTCCGGTTTCAACACTTTTTCACCTTGCCAACACCAACAGTGTTGCAGAAATTTATCACTTTTAGAAGATGAACTAATACGGGAGCATTGCCGCGCCAGATGCCCTGACGTTTACGATGATCAGTCGTATGTCATGCATCTCATCAGTCGTTCTCTACATGTAGAAGGTAGCTCCGACGGAATTACTTATCTACCGCCCTCTGGAACTCCTCAGCCAACGGTTGGGCTATTGCTGGACCGGCGCCACTCGGCCACTTACGAGTCTCCTAGTTCGAATATCATCCATGACTCTGAAACGTAAAGTTCGTTCCCCTTTTCCCCAAGTGTAACACTTGTTGATAGGACTCCACAAAGTAGTCGTATCTAATTGGAAAGGAAAATTCACCAATATTTCCCAAGCTGATGCTTGTTAATGGATATAAACTTGTTACATCAATCATACCCCTCGAGCGTTGAGGAGGTAACCAAAAGACTCATATCGATGCTTGAAAGAATCAAGATGTGAGTGACAAGATAGTTTTAGCAAGTATAGGACCGGGCAGTCCAATAAATAACATCTTTCAAGTGAGGTCCCCTTATATATTTTTGGAAGTTGAGCGAGTATTTAGATCTTCTTTAAGATAGATTTAAATGAAAATAAAGTTTGGGAACCTCCCCTCGATAAAATAGTCATAAAATACTCCGAAATATTTTACACCACATCTGAAGGTGAAAGATAATCTTTGAATAATATGAATTATTATAAAAAGACTTCAAAATAATTTAATTAAATATTCCAAGAATGTTTATTAAGTCAATAATAATTACGAAATATTATTAAATCATAATATTGCTCGTAAGAAATCTTCGAATGATGATGAAGTAACAACCAAGTTGCGAGGGAAAAGAGTAATATCAACAGATTTATGACCGGGCAGTCAAATAAAATAAATAACAGCTCTCGAGTACAGCTCCCTTATATTTGAAAGTTCTGAGCGAGTGTATAAGTCTTCCTATAAGATAGACCTTAAACGGAAAATAGAGTTTTAAGAACCTTTCCTCGATAAAATAAACATAATAAGACTCAGAAATAATTTACATGATATTTGAGGATCAGAATAATATTTGAATAAGATAAATAATTTTTAAATTTAGTTAAAATAATTAAATAAATATTCAAAGAATATTTATTAATTTATAGATAATTAAAGAATATTCTTAGTATAAAATATTGCTCATAAATAACGCTCGAATGAATATATAAAATATTCACCAAATAAACAATTCCTCGAGTAAATATTCAAAATAATATTTGAATCAATCCTCAAATAAATATCTAAAGTAATATTCAATTGAATAAATCCTCGCAGGAATATAAAATAAATAAATAAATTCTTAAATGAATATTCCAAAATAATATTCCTTAGATGAATATTCAAAATAATATTCACTTAATATATAACTGCAAATGAATATTCAAAAATAATATTCATTTAAACAAACAAACTCTTAATGAATATTCAAAATAATATTCATTGTACTCAATAATATTTATTCGATATATTATGAAAATATATCTCCAAAAGTATATGAAATACCGACTCCCGGTCTTTTACAAAAGATACGACATATACACCCTTTATTATGGGTAATAATAAAGTCTGACTTATAACTGATATCCCCATATCTAGCTTGTAAGCCAATTCCCAATTCATTTCCGAGTACTAAATACTTTCTGGAAATATAATAATGATTATTAATAATAATCCTCAAGATACATAGTATTCTGTCGCTGGAATCCCTCCGGGTTTCCACGACTATCTCTATATCTCAAATACTGACTCCCGGTCTAGAGTCGAACAAAAGTATGCTCTTATCACTGGAGCTACAAGGTATACCGGTTTGTATATACTATATCTCAAAAGATGATATACAATCCGAAAGTTAAACTTTTACAACCAGTATATATCGCAAAACTATGCAAATCTAAGCATGGCAAAAGCAGTATTATAATCAATACTTCAAGTATAGATTTAGAAATCTTGCCTGATGCTCGAGAAGTGGTAGGGGCTTGTGACGATGTCGAACCATCTAGACAAAGTCAAAAGAAAACGTACGATTAATCCCCTAGATGATTCACTTAACATCTAAAGCATAAACACGTACGCGAATCACAACCAAGGCATTACTAACTCACCTTAGGCTCATACTAAGTCCATGTCAATCGAAGAATACTTAAGTCGAAGATTCGTTTTAGAAATCGGATCTCGTTCGTCCGTTTCACTAAGTGGTTTACAAAGTTCTAATCAAGTGCTCCTCTAAGGGGTTCCTTCGCACTTAACCTTAATTCAAACATTTTTATAAAATCCAAAAATAATCTTTTCGACACGAGGTCTTCTCTCATATCTTCATTGTGACCTCTAGTATTTAATTACCAAGACTCGTAACCGAATTACTCGTTTTAAAGGGGTCCAATTGAAGTTACGAATTCATGCTTATGCTTAAGAACCGTTTTTACGAATTTTACGATTTCTCCTAAATCGTAAGTCCGAATGCTACGATTCTTGCGTCAAAATGATCCTTAAAACATGTACTATTTATTCATGGCAGGAATGGTCACTGGTCAGTAGGTTATTCATACGAAACATGGCATACACAACATGGTATTTGAAAATCGGGCATTATAACGGCTACGTTTACGCGATTCTAAAGTTTTCGCATCACCGCGATTCATACGAGCACTACACACCAACCATCTTACACATGATACATCATGACTAATCTCATATCATCTCCTTATATCAACCATATAGATCATCAATCAAAAACAACCACCAATCAACTTAACAAACATAGTTCTTAAGCATTCATAACCATCTAACACCAATTCAACCATAATAACACATAAAAATCAAAGTAAGCTCTAGGGTTTCAAGACTTTATACCTTCCTTTGAAGTAGTTAATCACTTATAAAGCCTTGTATGATCCTTGTAGAACCTCAACCAAGCTAAAGATCAATCAAAGATTCAAGAAAATCAAGTTAGTTCTTGATTTCACTATTCATCCTCCTCTAAAACCAATTTTTCTACCTAGGTTAGACATGGAATTAAAATCTAAGATTCATACCATATCTTAGTTATGAAATATAGGTATTACCTTCCAAATATGAGAATTGTTTGATGGTTGGAGCTTGGATTTCTTCTTCCACTTTTACAAAGGGCCGAATGTTGTTCTTCTTGCAAGGGGAGGATAGTTTTGCTTTCTTTCTTTGGTTTAATCACTAATAATGCAACTAGATATTATGTATATCAGATTTCCTTGGATGTATCAACTCCCTGCTAGGTGTCGCGCTGTGATTGGTGCGTTTTAGATTGCCTTATCCTTTAGAAATTGCAAGCAAGTCCTTTCCTTTAATGTAATTGCACTTAGTCCTTGGTTAATTGCAATTTGGTGCTTATTACTTTAATAAAGTGATGAGGTCATCTTCCACTACTTCCTTTGCTTTATTAAAGTGATTACGTCATCATCCACTAGCTCGTTTTGCGGTTAAACGCGAAGTTATCATCCGTTTGTTAACCGTCTCTCGTCTACATTGCTACGTTCCTTCCTCAATATTTATTATAATCCTTTTGATGATCATATATGATATTTAATCTAGATATGAACTTAATTCATAATCCAAGATTCGTTCGCTTTATCGATTAATCCCGTTATAAAGTTTTCGGCGTTTTCCGGAACGCTCGTTTCACTGTCTCAGTGGTTTCCGTCCTTCATTCTTAAATCAAATATAATCAAATCCCAAAATATTAAATCCTCAAAGTTAATATCTCAATTCTTGGATTATAATAATATATAATCCACTGTCCGGTCAAATATTACACCGAAATAGAATTTGGAAATTTCTGAATTCCGATCGTCTTTACATACACTTATTTCCTATGTAGATCACATATATGACTTCGAAATATCCATACCACGCTCCTTACATAGGGTGGCATGAAAAGTTTTCCAGCTCACAAAATCACTATTCATCTACCAATTTACTATGCACGCATGGGAAACACTATGCACGTATGGGAAACACTATGCACGCATGGGAAACACTATGCACGTATGGAAAATACTATACCATCCTCATTTCCCTTCTCGGGGCTCAATAGCTCATTTCTTGGACGATAGATTATTCTTTTCTATATCGTCAACCTTTGAATTACTCTATTCTGACCATACATATATGAATCGGGATCGTCATCCATAGCAATATTCATTCACTACAATCATTGTTCTTTGGAATCACCATTCATTAATGCTCTTTAACCACAATAAGAAAAGTTTTTAATTCTACCCAAAATTCGGGTTATTACAGTCTCCCCTCCTTAAAAGGATTCCGTCCTCGGAATCAGTTTAGGAATAACTGGGGTTGCTTCTATCCCATTGCACTTTCTATTTCTCAGGCGGATTCTTCCACTTCTTGATTTTTCTTCAAATCTCTCACTAGCTTTACAACCTTATCTCTTAGCGCTTGCTCTTTTCTATTCATAATTTCCACAGGTTGTCCTTCGTAGTTCAGATTCGGTTATGGATATCTATCTGCTCGTACTCGGTCATATGCCGGGCATCTATAGTATACTGATGAGGCACATACGCAAGAACCATGTTATGACCATTTAACCAGTTTGGGCGAGGCTGGCTCATAGGCCACCTTCCTGACGCGTTTAAACTCTCAGATGGCCCAATGAATCTTGGGCTAAACTTCCTTTCATTCTAATCTTGTTAAATCCCTTCCACGAGGATACCTTTTCTCATTACAAATCTCGAACCTCATACCCTCTATCTTGTTTGCACAGAAATACATCAACAAAAACTTGCTTGTCATAACCCTCTATTAATTCTAGATATTTCCCAATTCCATTGTATAAATGTCAACTCTATTGTCGACGGGGTACTCCGTATTGAAACTAGTTCGAGTATTCTAACAATCGATTCGAGTAACTCTTGATGTCTAGTAATGAGCTCGTCGGCCATCACTGTTTTGGCCTCACTATCTCATTGTTATCTACTATCACCCCCGGTGTTCCAACCTCTTCTTTAATCATCTCACATAATGCCAATCTACCTCCTGTGTTCATTCAGTCATTCTCTATTATCTCATCTCTTCTCCTTTCTGAAAGAAAGACGAATCTCTTGGGGAATTTGTTTGCGGGGAATGTTGTCTGGTTCGAGGACTCTTAATCCTTTTATCACAAATCATAATCTTCATATACACACAAGCATACATATTTTCAGATCTGATAGGTCTGAAAGTCGATCATGTTTGATCCTTTTTGATTTCGCACCTTTCCTTCATATATACGATGTTTCGATATATTGAGGGCGAAGCTAACTCAGATAACTCACAGCCAATTCATTAAATTCCATAAAAGTTGTGGGTGCAATAGTCAACCCAAAATGACATCACTTACAATTTCATAGTGTCTATACCTAGTGCGAATCGCAATCTTGGGTATATCTTCGATTTTTAACTTCCAACCGGTGATGTCCAATCTCCTAATAAGTTTGGAAAATACACAGTGTCTCTGGGCTGCTCAAACAATCTTCTACAATAGTACCTGTACTCAATGTTGACTCATTCAACTCTCGAGGTTCGATGCACAATCTTGTGCTAACATATTTCTTTCTTACAATACACCGGTTCTTCACGGTGGCACGCTGAGTCTTATTGCACTCTTATTCAACAATCCTCGCATCTGAGTTGCTAATTCTTTTATTCCTACTGGGCTAATGGGAGATGCAGCACTAGGCTCTGAATACTCGATATTCATTATTATGTCATCCAAATCGATATCTGGTAGCTTATTAAAACCTTGTACAACCTCCCAAAATCATTATAATTATACTTGGTGTCTCTTTCCTCGAGGTCAACCATATGAGCTAATCAAGCCTCATATTTCCGGCATCATAATCTCTTAGTCGGAACTAGATTCCAACATCTCTGACTCCGTCTTTATCCTCAAATTATTTCCCTCATAATCAATTTGGCTCCATTGGGTATCAACTAATCCATCATTATTATAATATCAATTTCTCCCTAATTCGAAAGGAATCAAATCTCTCGATCGAGTGGTACTCTGGGTAGGTTCTCTGGAATACATTCCCAAACTCTTCAATCACTGGGATTTATCGTTGGCTAGGTGTTTTTCTCTTGGTATCAACCATAGAAGCTAGATAAGCCATACATCCATCCCATAGTAACTTGTTGGCTCGCATTATCGCAAGGACTTCATAATTTGCTTCTGTCCTTAAAGGACCACTCTCCTTTCAGGGCAATCATAAATTTCACTCCAACATCGCCACGCGATTCTGGATTCGTTGTTTTAGCTTTAGTCGAAACCTACGGGCTCATTTCTCTTTCATATCCCATAACTTGGCCTCATACTCTGCCATAGTCATGGTTTCTTATTTTAACACTAGAACTTTTATTTCCATCTGGATCTTTATATATTTCAGAAAACGTTTCTCTAAAAGCAATAATCTGAATCTCTCCCAAGTCACAATACCTTTTACCTCTAGGTTTGTCTTACCATTCTCACCAGGGATTCGCCTCTCCCTTCAGGAGATAGGCGACGACCATCGTTTTCAGCTTTTCTGCAATACTTAGTATCACAATTGATTTCTTCATCTCTTTAAGCCAAGCTCTGACCTCCAATGGGTCAGTGGTTCCATGAAATTATGTGGGTTCTAACCGACTCCACTACCATTGGGGTTTCACAATACATTGCCAATCCTCTCGCATATATCGATTGACAAACTTTCCACTATCATAATATCCTTGAGAGAGAACATAAACTAATTCATCATCATGTCACCCATATTCTATTTGTCTTAGGGATCCGCTCTTGCCATAGCCTATTTTGTTGCGAATCTAATTCCTATCAGCGAATTTTGACTTTTTTTTTTTTTTTTTTTTTACCTGGTTGGCATCCCCTTTGAAATTTAATAAAGATAACAAGAATCATGGAGCTTTAAAAGGATAGCTCTCATATCAAAGAAACATCACACATTGGTGATCATAAGGTTATGAGTTTTAAGGTAACCTTATTTGAAATGAAAAAAATTTACTGAGAGATCAATATGATCATAAGAACTCAATGTTGTGTGTCTTAATTAAGACATTACTAAAGGTAATTAGCCTTCTTGTATTTCGCAACTTACAAGTGATGGCGTCCCATCAGACTTCTATCACACAGATAGATGGTCCTTGCAGCCCCTATAAGTATAGGGTTGTTCGTCTCAGTGGAAATTGATAAGTACGAAAGAAATTCCAAGTCAAGTTAATAATTATCATCATTTGACAAATAACTTCTCAAATGGACACCTTGGATAAAATAAACAGGTTCCAAGGGTGCGATTTTTCAAAGAAAGATAGCCAGTAAGATACTGGTGCTCAACAAACAAGTGGTGCTATGTCACCATAGGATTATTCACCATAAAAAAAAATGAAAGCTTGAATAACATCATTCACCAGGGCTTTGAAAACCTGAAATTAGGTATCGTGATGGCCTCTGGTACATTTGAAACTAAATGTGGATTGGCACAAGTGTTATAAAATAACTTTGAAGAGGGACTATCCCCTTTATCAAAATTCTCTCTTGGAGAGATGTCAAGATAGATCATGGATTAGGAATAATCAATGTAATTTGCAACTGGGGAGGGTACTGCCACGGTTTCTACGGATGCCTTTTATGTCGGCTCCTCTATTGGGTAATCGTCTGATTCTGAAGCTATTCTTCTCCCTACACACCTTAAGGTGTTTGATATTTACGTTATTGCTGACTCATAATAATCGCTACGTATTCAACCATCGTCATTCGCAATCGCAGGGAGTTCTATTCGATTAGGCGCAAGCATCACAAGCAAGCGTTCTATCTTATAAGA
The DNA here is from genome assembly GCA_037693485.1 of Kitagawia praeruptora. Lineage (NCBI taxonomy): Eukaryota > Viridiplantae > Streptophyta > Magnoliopsida > Apiales > Apiaceae > Kitagawia > Kitagawia praeruptora. The sequence continues at coordinate 1,165,755 of CM075348.1, read as the reverse complement.
AGACTTCAATACTGTTATCACCCATAATAGCAACGAACTCCACAAGTTGAACCAGCGGTATTCCGGAAGATCGTTTAGAAACTGCAGTCTTCAACCTGATTATTATTATAACCGTCCTTATACCACATTTCCTTCTCCTCGTATCGCTCCCGGGTGCTACCTAAGCGTACCCCTGGCAGCATTGTAACCTTTTCATTTAAGTCAATCCCAGACTTCCTTAGTCCATCTTGATTCTTGAAATATATCTCATCTTAGCGTGTTTGTGTTACAATAACATTACACGTAGTACATACATATACAATCTCGTTCGAGGTAGTAAAATTCCTCAGTACCGTGGTAAACACCATCCTTGGTGGAATCGCTCATCGTGGGGAATTAAACTCCATAGATAAGGTAATGCCTCTGCGGTTTAAGGTAACTAAGTACCCTTAATCATACACGAAGTTCGAACGTCTCAGTTCTTACGTATGCTGCCTCCTTAGGGCAGCTGCAACAGACTACGAGTAGCAGGTCTCGTTCAAATCGACTCCATCCACTGGTATTGGCTATACAGCCTCTACCTCATCTGCTTTTGGAGACTCTACTCCAGTCTCTTCGTCCTACCTCTTGGTGAATCATAATTGATTCCAAACTCTTATTTCGTCACTTATTTGATCTATGAGGATTCGTTCGGTCTTATCATAAAACCTCAAATAACATCTTACATCTTTTTCAACACGTTTTTTTATAAGATTCTTACTCTGACCCACCATGGGTCCTCCTCTAGATCCTCCTATGGACCTTCCTTTATCGGGTCTCCGTTCAACTCAAGGAGCCCATCATCAAATGCCTACTCGAAGACCTCGGGATCTGGTATCTCAGAATCCCATCCATCTACAACTCATACGAATCGAGGTTACTAACCATAAAGTCCTAAGCATGGTTTCCCAGAAGAAGTCCCCTCTTGGGCTTCATCTCCAACATTCAGGGTCATGTCTTCTAACCCGACTACGAACTCTACTGGAGCTCTAGTTGTTCTTACCATTAATCTTAAGGGTATTGTAAGACTCAATCTCCTATCGTTTCTGAGGACTGTAACCTAACTCTCTGATACCATTTCTGTAACAGCCCCAAATCCGGGGTCTGGGATTTAGAGTAGTCACGATCCATTTAATCCTTGCCTTACCTGTATTACTCACAATGTACACAATTCAACTTTTATGACCCCACAATATATATCTCACACACACACACACACAGGTTAGAGTCTCAGAAACGACACAATACATCAACTGCGGAATAAATAACTTTCATTACGATACCCAAATGTTTTACAAAGTCTGATACTGGTACAATCTCTAAGTAATGGTACATTACCAACTAAGGATCCGGATGATTACAATCTTCTCATTCCACTCACATCTATACATAAGCTCAACAAGCTGCAGCCTGATCTGACTGGTTCGTATCATCTCCGGAATCACTGGTGCCCATGACATCCTGCTTCACTGCTCTATAATATATATAAAACAATAGCAAGAGTGAGCAAATAGCTCAGCAAGGTAATGAAAACATGGCATCACTCTGCCTATGACTTAACCCAGAATAAGGCGGGTATAAGATAATAATTGTCAAAATATCTCTTTACCGAAAGTATTTCCTTATCAGAATATATTCCAAAAATAGTACTATTGTAGTACTCCAAATATCATTTCATAATATCTCTGCAAACTTTTATTATACTATTGAACCAAGTTCTAGTATATTATAAAAGGATGAGGTTTCAAAGTAAACCAATATAATCTTTCTGTAGGAAAGAAATATCTGCTATATAAGTATAAGCAGAGTATCAACATATAAATTAAAAGATGAACTTATAAGGTGATTCAATATAAACAACCCCCTTACCATAACCCCGGTTATGTAAGGTAACCACAGAGTCATATAAAAGATGACGTTACAAGGTAACTCAAAATATATCTGTTTTGAATAAATATCTACTATGCAAAAGATAAGCAAGATATTCTCAATTATCATAAAAGAGGAACTTGCAGGAAAAATATTGCAATTCCGGTTTCAACACTTTTTCACCTTGCCAACACCAACAGTGTTGCAGAAATTTCTCACTTTTAGAAGATGAACTAATACGGGAGCATTGCCGCGCCAGATGCCCTGACGTTTACGATGATCAGTCGTATGTCATGCATCTCATCAGTCGTTCTCTACATGTAGAAGGTAGCTCCGACGGAATTACTTATCTACCGCCCTCTGGAACTCCTCAGCCAACGGTTGGGCTATTGCTGGACCGGCGCCACTCGGCCACTTACGAGTCTCCTAGTTCGAATATCATCCATGACTCTGAAACGTAAAGTTCGTTCCCCTTTTCCCCAAGTGTAACACTTGTTGATAGGACTCCACAAAGTAGTCGTATCTAATTGGAAAGGAAAATTCACCAATATTTCCCAAGCTGATGCTTGTTAATGGATATAAACTTGTTACATCAATCATACCCCTCGAGCGTTGAGGAGGTAACCAAAAGACTCATATCGATGCTTGAAAGAATCAAGATGTGAGTGACAAGATAGTTTTAGCAAGTATAGGACCGAGCAGTCCAATAAATAACATCTTTCAAGTGAGGTCCCCTTATATATTTTTGGAAGTTGAGCGAGTATTTAGATCTTATTTAAGATAGATTTAAATGAAAATAAAGTTTGGGAACCTCCCCTCGATAAAATAGTCATAAAATACTCCGAAATATTTTACACCACATCTGAAGGTGAAAGATAATCTTTGAATAATATGAATTATTATAAAAAGACTTCAAAATAATTTAATTAAATATTCCAAGAATGTTTATTAAGTCAATAATAATTACGAAATATTATTAAATCATAATATTGCTCGTAAGAAATCTTCGAATGATGATGAAGTAACAACCAAGTTGCGAGGGAAAAGAGTAATATCAACAGATTTATGACCGGGCAGTTAAATAAAATAAATAACAGCTCTCGAGTACAGCTCCCTTATATTTGAAAGTTCTGAGCGAGTGTATAAGTCTTCCTATAAGATAGACCTTAAACGGAAAATAGAGTTTTGAGAACCTTTCCTCGATAAAATAAACATAATAAGACTCAGAAATAATTTACATGATATTTGAGGATCAGAATAATATTTGAATAAGATAAATAATTTTTAAATTTAGTTAAAATAATTAAATAAATATTCAAAGAATATTTATTAATTTATAGATAATTAAAGAATATTCTTAGTATAAAATATTGCTCATAAATAACGCTCGAATGAATATATAAAATATTCACCAAATAAACAATTCCTCGAGTAAATATTCAAAATAATATTTGAATCAATCCTCAAATAAATATCTAAAGTAATATTCAATTGAATAAATCCTCGCAGGAATATAAAATAAATAAATAAATTCTTAAATGAATATTCCAAAATAATATTCCTTAGATGAATATTCAAAATAATATTCACTTAATATATAACTGCAAATGAATATTCAAAAATAATATTCATTTAAACAAACAAACTCTTAATGAATATTCAAAATAATATTCATTGTACTCAATAATATTTATTCGATATATTATGAAAATATATCTCCAAAAGTATATGAAATACCGACTCCCGGTCTTTTACAAAAGATACGACATATACACCCTTTATTATGGGTAATAATAAAGTCTGACTTATAACTGATATCCCCATATCTAGCTTGTAAGCCAATTCCCAATTCATTTCCAAGTACTAAATACTTTCTGGAAATATAATAATGATTATTAATAATAATCCTCAAGATACATAGTATTCTGTCGCTGGAATCCCTCCGGGTTTCCACGACTATCTCTATATCTCAAATACTGACTCCCGGTCTAGAGTCGAACAAAAGTATGCTCTTATCACTGGAGCTACAAGGTATACCGGTTTGTATATACTATATCTCAAAAGATGATATACAATCCGAAAGTTAAACTTTTACAACCAGTATATATCGCAAAACTATGCAAATCTAAGCATGGCAAAAGCAGTATTATAATCAATACTTCAAGTATAGATTTAGAAATCTTGCCTGATGCTCGAGAAGTGGTAGGGGCTTGTGACGATGTCGAACCATCTAGACAAAGTCAAAAGAAAACGTACGATTAATCCCCTAGATGATTCACTTAACATCTAAAGCATAAACACGTACGCGAATCACAACCAAGGCATTACTAACTCACCTTAGGCTCATACTAAGTCCATGTCAATCGAAGAATACTTAAGTCGAAGATTCGTTTTAGAAATCGGATCTCGTTCGTCCGTTTCACTAAGTGGTTTACAAAGTTCTAATCAAGTGCTCCTCTAAGGGGTTCCTTCGCACTTAACCTTAATTCAAACATTTTTATAAAATCCAAAAATAATCTTTTCGACACGAGGTCTTCTCTCATATCTTCATTGTGACCTCTAGTATTTAATTACCAAGACTCGTAACCGAATTACTCGTTTTAAAGGGGTCCAATTGAAGTTACGAATTCATGCTTATGCTTAAGAACCGTTTTTACGAATTTTACGATTTCTCCTAAATCGTAAGTCCGAATGCTACGATTCTTGCGTCAAAATGATCCTTAAAACATGTACTATTTATTCATGGCAGGAATGGTCACTGGTCAGTAGGTTATTCATACGAAACATGGCATACACAACATGGTATTTGAAAATCGGGCATTATAACGGCTACGTTTACGCGATTCTAAAGTTTTCGCATCACCGCGATTCATACGAGCACTACACACCAACCATCTTACACATGATACATCATGACTAATCTCATATCATCTCCTTATATCAACCATATAGATCATCAATCAAAAACAACCACCAATCAACTTAACAAACATAGTTCTTAAGCATTCATAACCATCTAACACCAATTCAACCATAATAACACATCAAATCAAAGTAAGCTCTAGGGTTTCAAGACTTTATACCTTCCTTTGAAGTAGTTAATCACTTATAAAGCCTTGTATGATCCTTGTAGAACCTCAACCAAGCTAAAGATCAATCAAAGATTCAAGAAAATCAAGTTAGTTCTTGATTTCACTATTCATCCTCCTCTAAAACCAATTTTTCTACCTAGGTTAGACATGGAATTAAAATCTAAGATTCATACCATATCTTAGTTATGAAATATAGGTATTACCTTCCAAATATGAGAATTGTTTGATGGTTGGAGCTTGGATTTCTTCTTCCACTTTTACAAAGGGCCGAATGTTGTTCTTCTTGCAAGGGGAGGATAGTTTTGCTTTCTTTCTTTGGTTTAATCACTAATAATGCAACTAGATATTATGTATATCAGATTTCCTTGGATGTATCAACTCCCTGCTAGGTGTCGCGCTGTGATTGGTGCGTTTTAGATTGCCTTATCCTTTAGAAATTGCAAGCAAGTCCTTTCCTTTAATGTAATTGCACTTAGTCCTTGGTTAATTGCAATTTGGTGCTTATTACTTTAATAAAGTGATGAGGTCATCTTCCACTACTTCCTTTGCTTTATTAAAGTGATTACGTCATCATCCACTAGCTCGTTTTGCGGTTAAACGCGAAGTTATCATCCGTTTGTTAACCGTCTCTCGTCTACATTGCTACGTTCCTTCCTCAATATTTATTATAATCCTTTTGATGATCATATATGATATTTAATCTAGATATGAACTTAATTCATAATCCAAGATTCGTTCGCTTTATCGATTAATCCCGTTATAAAGTTTTCGGCGTTTTCCGGAACGCTCGTTTCACTGTCTCAGTGGTTTCCGTCCTTCATTCTTAAATCAAATATAATCAAATCCCAAAATATTAAATCCTCAAAGTTAATATCTCAATTCTTGGATTATAATAATATATAATCCACTGTCCGGTCAAATATTACACCGAAATAGAATTTGGAAATTTCTGAATTCCGATCGTCTTTACATACACTTATTTCCTATGTAGATCACATATATGACTTCGAAATATCCATACCACGCTCCTTACATAGGGTGGCATGAAAAGTTTTCCAGCTCACAAAATCACTATTCATCTACCAATTTACTATGCACGCATGGGAAACACTATGCACGTATGGGAAACACTATGCACGCATGGGAAACACTATACACGTATGGAAAATACTATACCATCCTCATTTCCCTTCTCGGGGCTCAATAGCTCATTTCTTGGACGATAGATTATTCTTTTCTATATCGTCAACCTTTGAATTACTCTATTCTGACCATACATATACGAATCGGGATCGTCATCCATAGCAATATCCATTCACTACAATCATTGTTCTTTGGAATCACCATTCATTAATGCTCTTTAACCACAATAAGAAAAGTTTTTAATTCTACCCAAAATTCGGGTTATTACATATTTACATAATTATAAAAATTAGAAAAGGAACCGTGCATTGCTTGGGTTGTAAGCCATAAGTAAAATTTATTGGAAGTAGAATAGGTATTTGTATTATATATAATTATAAATTCTATTTAAAGTAAAATAGGTGTTTGAATTTAAAGAGAAAAAAATTCGAATTTAGAAAAAAAAGACATTTATTTCAAATTTATTATATATAGAATATGTGTTTTATTATATAAAGGAGAAAAGTTTAAATTTATAGAGAAAACACTTAATTAAAAGAATTATTGGAACTAGAATAAGAGGGCGATCGATGAGGTGACCTATTTAACGGGAAGACGACTCACTATAAAAGGTCGTATTAATTATTAAAATTTCATATATTTATGTTATAAATTTTATTTTAATTTTCAAATTTTGTTTTTTATAGATAAAAATTATTATACAAATATTCATAATATATGTTAAAGCTGGGAAAATTGCCAAAAATATCCATTTTTTTACTACCCACTGCCCAAAATACTCATTTTTCAAAACACCGTCCAAAATACCCACGGATTAGAGGCGTATCCCACGTCCTGTAGCTCTGTCGTGTCTCTCTTCCTTTCTCGGTCTCTCTCTCTTTCCGGCGTTCAAGCATCGTTTGGGGGTTGTAATTTCGGCAACAAAAACGTTATAATATTGGTATAGGATTGTAGATTGTCGAGAGACGAATCTAATAGGCTATAAAACATCAACAGAAAGTAAACGGAGATGGTTGAACGGAGGAAAAACTTGTTCGACGAAAAATCGGGTTTTTGGGTTCGAATTAGGGGTTTACTATCCGACAATAGAACTCGTTCAAATTTGGTATAGGATTGTAGAGTTTTGAAAGACGAATCTAATGATATATATGACTTGAACGGAAAATAATTGGAGAAGATTGAATGGAGATGAAAAGGCTTGGTCGAAAAATCGCCATGATTGTCGCCAGAGCTCGCTGTTGTTGATGTGACCCCCGCAGGGGCATGTGCCTTTGTCTGAGGCGTGACCCAGCTTTGATACGCCTCTGCGTGAAGCGTAACCTTTGATACGCCTATGTATATGACGTGGCTGGTGGGCGGGTGAGACTCCTCTGCCATTGCCGTGTCTTCCACACACGTCTTTTCAAGTGGCGTATTTTGAGCAGTGCCTCCCAAAAATGGATATTTTGGTTAAGAAAGATTAAAAAATGGGTATTTAGGACACTCACCCTTAAAGATGGGATTTGATTTTAACAAAAGAATTAAAAAAAAATCATGTTTAACGAGAAAGCAGTTCATTAAATAGGATCGTATTAATTATTAAAATTTAATATTAATGATGAAATATAACATAAATATTTGTATCAAAGCATATCCAATGGAGAAAAATTCTTAGCAATATTATACTCGATGGCACATTAGGTGGCATGAAATAAATATTATGTAAAAAAATTACACTCCACATAAATATTCTTAAAAATGATAGACAATCATACTTAATTGTCTATATTTGTTGAACCAACTTAATTCCTTAGCAAAAATATACATAACTTTCATTATAACTATATCAATTGAAGTTTTACTTGTCACCTTTATATAAAAATTTAATTTTTTTTACTTAATTTTTTTTAAATAATCATTATACATAATGTGATTGAGGATGCTCTTAGAATTTTATTAAAAACAATTACAAACGCCGGCGCGAAGCTTTATCTATCGGTTAATTCAATTATAAGTAAGAAAGCAAATTTTTTTTGAAAGAAAAAAAGTAAGAAAACAATTTTAAACTTAGGCAAACAAATAGAGGAGCACTAAAATAATGTTTGAATTAAGTTATAAACAAATGACAGAGTGGGTCCAGGAGGAAAAGCAAAAGAATATCTGTACACACTGTGAGAAAACAAGAGTAATAAAAAAAATAATAGAGTATGTTTTGTCTTGTAGAGAGACAAAGGTTCGGTGCGGTGTTGTAACTCATGTATCTCTTCTCATTTCACTTTCTCTCTCTCTCTCTAAACTTTTAAACTCTCTCTCTCTCTCTAGGTTTGGTTTTTCATCACAACTTGTAATCTCTCTGCTTCGATCTTATCTCTTCCAATGGATTCTCCACTATACTCTTGAGGTATATACTCCTCTCTCTCTCTCTCTCTCTCTCTCCCTCTCTCTCTCTCCCTCTCTCTCTCTCTCTCTCTGTTTAAAGAGCTTTATTCTGCTTTGTTTTGAATCTTGTTAGTGCATTCTGATTTACATCTTCATAGATTCATATGTTTAATGTTATGTTGGGACTTTATGTGTGTGATTTTGTTCCATTTTATAAAATTACTTGCTTCTATTGATGCTTTTTTATTTTGTTCATGTTGTAAATCTTAGTAAAAGGACTAAGCACAAATAACTAAAAATATTTAAGTTGTTTCTTTTATTGTGTCTGCTGAAGCCTTCATTTTGCTAAGATATATTAGATGTACAATGCTGAGTTCTTCTCATAGATGTCCAAGTATTCAGATCTACTGATTTGAAAAGTAAAATAAATTAATATAATCAGTTTGTGTGGTACTGGTTCATTTTCCTATTTTCATGACTTGTGTATTTGAGATCTAGGTTTTTATCTTTGTTTTTAGTTTTTCTTACCTGTTTATTTTTTCAAAGTATTATCACTTTAGGGTTCTGTATGTTTAGGTAGTTTGTTAAACCTTAAGGCAGCTTACATTTAGGATTATTTATTTGGAAATACTGCTATCTGAAGCAAGCTATTTTCCTGACCAGTGCTACAGCTTGGACTCTTATCTCACTGTTTGCGGTTTTAAACATTTGGAGAATAAGCAAGTAAAATGCAGAGACCTCCACATGAAGATTTCTCGCTCAAGGAGACCAAGCCCCACCTTGGTGGTGGGAAGGCTACTGGTGACAAGCTCACAAGTACGTATGACCTTGTCGAGCAAATGCAGTACCTTTATGTTCGAGTTGTGAAAGCAAAAGATTTACCTGCCAAGGATCTTACCGGTAGTTGTGACCCATATGTTGAGGTTAAGCTCGGAAACTATAAGGGCACCACGCGTCATTTTGAGAAGAGATCAAATCCTGAATGGTTGCAGATTTTTGCATTCTCAAAGGATCGAATTCAGGCCTCTGTGCTGGAAGCCACTGTGAAGGACAAGGATGTATTGAAGGATGATTTCATTGGCCGGGTTCTGTTTGACCTCAATGAGGTCCCTAAGCGGGTTCCTCCTGATAGTCCACTAGCTGCACAGTGGTATAGACTGGAAGATAGAAACGGGAACAAACTTAAGGGAGAGCTCATGTTGGCCGTTTGGTGGGGCACTCAAGCCGACGAAGCATTTCCTGAAGCATGGCATTCAGATGCAGCGACTGTTGGTGGTGCTGACAGTCTTTCAAGCATTCGCTCAAAGGTGTATCTCTCACCCAAGCTTTGGTATCTCAGGGTTAATGTGATTGAAGCACAGGATTTGATTCCCACCGACAAGACAAGGTTTCCGGATGTTTTTGTTAAGGCTATATTAGGGAATCAAGCTCTAAGAACAAGAAGCTCTATGAGCAAGTCAATTAATCCAATGTGGAATGAAGACTTGATGTTTGTGGCTGCAGAACCATTTGAAGAACCCTTAATCTTGAGTGTTGAAGACAGAGTTGCCCCAAACAAGGATGAAGTTTTGGGACGGTGTGCTATCCCCTTGCAGTACGTGGACAGGAGGTTAGATCATAAACCCCTGCATACTAAGTGGTACACACTTGAGAAGCATGTCATTATCACCGAGGGAGATAAGAAGAAGGAGATTAAATTTTCAAGTAGGATTCATATGAGAATCTGTCTGGAAGGTGGTTATCATGTTTTGGACGAATCTACGCATTACAGCAGTGATCTGAGACCGACTGCAAAACAGTTGTGGAAGTCCAGCATTGGAGTTCTTGAGGTGGGAATTCTGAATGCTCAGGGTTTATCACCGATGAAGACAAAAGATGGAAGGGCAACAACTGATGCGTACTGTGTTGCCAAGTATGGTCAGAAGTGGGTCCGGACACGGACAATCATAGATAGTGCTGCCCCGAAATGGAATGAGCAGTACACCTGGGAAGTTTTTGATCCGTGCACTGTTATAACTGTTGGAGTGTTTGATAACTGTCATCTGCATGGTGGGGATAAGGCTGGTGGAGCAAGGGATTCACGGATTGGAAAGGTCCGGATCCGCCTTTCTACTCTTGAAACAGATAGGGTTTACACACATTCATATCCGCTTTTGGTTTTGCATCCAACTGGTGTTAAGAAAATGGGTGAAATTCATTTGGCTGTGAGATTTACATGTTCTTCTTTGCTTAATATGATGAACATGTACTCGCAACCTCTGTTGCCCAAGATGCATTACGTTAATCCATTAACTGTTAGTCAGCTCGATAGTTTGAGGCACCAGGCCACTCAGATTGTCTCCGTGAGGCTTAGTCGTGCTGAGCCACCTCTGAGAAAAGAGGTGGTGGAGTATATGCTTGATGTTGGATCTCACATGTGGAGTATGAGAAGAAGTAAAGCTAATTTTTTTAGAATTATGGCTGTTTTCGGTGGACTGATTGCTGTTGGCAAATGGTTTGATCAGATTTGCCACTGGAAAAATCCCATAACTACTGTTCTTATACACATTCTATTCTTAATACTGGTACTATATCCAGAACTTATCCTACCAACCATTTTCCTTTACCTCTTCCTAATTGGAGTTTGGTACTATAGATGGAGGCCAAGGCATCCTCCTCACATGGATACTCGCCTCTCTTGTGCTGATAATGCACATCCTGATGAACTGGACGAGGAATTCGATACTTTCCCAACTTCACGTCCTGCTGACGTTGTTAGGATGAGATATGATCGGCTGAGAAGTATTGCTGGGAGAATACAGACTGTGGTAGGTGACTTGGCAACTCAAGGGGAGAGGCTGCAATCTTTGTTGAGCTGGAGAGATCCTAGAGCTACGGCACTCTTCGTAATTTTCTGTTTGGTTGCAGCTATTGTTCTTTATGTGACTCCTTTCCAAGTGGTGGCCCTTATTACAGGATTCTATGTGCTAAGACACCCAAGGTTCCGTCACAAGCTTCCTTCTGTCCCGCTGAATTTCTTCAGGAGATTGCCAGCAAGAACTGATTGTATGCTATGAGCAGCCATTAGCTGCCATTTCTTTGGTGTTTAAGCTGTTTGGTCCTTTTATGCTGTGTAAGATAGTGTCGTGAAACTAGTAGTTGTTGGTTTATGATTCATTTTATGCGTTTATTTAGACAGTTCAGAAGTCCAACTCCGCAGCAAGCACGCCATTTTGATTTGATATTGCAGCGTTTTTTTTTTGTTTTAATTAAGTTTGTTTTGATTATCTCTGCAGTCAAGTAGATGATGGTTAATAAATATGATGAAAATGCAGATGTCCTAGTATGTAATTCTACTACATGTTTCATTATAATTACTGTTGAAAACGTGATTTGATTCTTAGATACGCTAGCACATTGGTCAGAAGAAAACATGATTTTAAAGCAGTTGGTGGTCTTACATATGAGTTTGGTGAAGTTGAAGGAAATTACTTATTTGATGTTGGCTTCTTTATACTTGTTCTTTAAGTGATAGGTAAGCTGCTTTATCTTTGAAGAATATGTTCAAAGAACAGAGGAGGAAGCCTGACTGGGTCTTTGGGGGGGAAGCCTGACTGGGTCTTGGGGGGGGGGGGGGGGGGGGGTGATTCTCGCAACATTGTAACCTGTGTGACTTGTGGAACTACAGTAAGTATGCAAGATGATGAGCTACCACTTTATCAACTCATGAGACCAGACTTCCATTCCACTGGTAACCTTTACTGTATGTATCTATGTATCCTCTAAAACATTATTACCAAAGAAAATGAGAAGAACTTGAAATATTAAAAAAAAAAATGTAAATACCATTTTTTTTTAATAAGTAACTTATAAATTGTTGTTAAAATTTGCCAAACCGACACTATAAAATTGAGATGAGAAGTGTTACCTGACAAGAAATTAAATTTGGAGATTTTTTAAGACCACGAACCAAAGACGACCGCTCTAACTCCGTGGTCAAAAGCTCCCACCTAACTCGTAGTAAGTAGTTTATGACAAATATTTGTCAAGATTGCTCTTTTTTGTATAATACTAGTGGGAAGTCGGGTTTCTTTTGATAGGTTATAAAATTTATTTAATATTATAAGTATGTTTTTATATAATTTTTATTTTTAATGATTTTTTAATTTTAATTTAATATAAATTTATATAATGATATGCATGCTTTAAAATTTATTTTGTAAAATTCTAAATTAAAAATGTCGTTGACGGGTTCGAATTTTGAATTTTTAGTAAATTAATTTAATCATATAATATATCTTATTATTAGATCTAACGATTCTTATTTATTACTAAAAATAATGATTTGAATATATGATGAGATATTTTTGGATGTATATTAGTGATCGCAAGATTAATTTTAAATTAAAAAGTAACGTATTTTAATTACAAAAATTACTACTAAAAATAATTACGGAAAGATATGGTGTGATATCCTTTGGATATATATTAATTATTGTAATATTAGTTTTAAATTAAATGGTAAAGTGTTTTAATTAGAAGTAAAATCTTTAGAAAAAATGGGTAATTGAGTTATTGGAGCAGAAAAAAGAGTCCAAGTAGAAGCTCAATGTGGATGAAGGAATTTTAATTGGAATATAATTACGTTAACATTAGTAATTAGTTTTTTTGAGTTGTTTTATAATTTAATTATTTATTTTAATAATTAGGATAACCAAAACGAAAACCAAAACTTTCAATGTTTCGGTTTTAATATAATAGTACTAGCTTAACCTGTGCAATGCACGGGTTTCTTGTTTTATGTTATATAAATTTTATTTAATATTACAATTATATTTTTATATAATAAATTTTTTAATTTTAATTTGATATAATTTAATATACTCATGTTTACGAATTATACTAATGTTTCCTTATTATAAATAACATATACGATTTTTAATATATTTTATTAATAATTGAAAAATATGGTGTGATATTTTCGCATATATATTGATGAGTAAATTTAAAGGTAACATATTTTAAATAGAAAAAAATATTAATGATTGAAATATATGATACGATTGATCTTTTTAGGTGTTTATATTATAAAATTTTTAAAGAAATATGTCGTTGACAGAATTCGAACTTTGAAATTTTAGTAAATTAATTTAAACATATAATATATCTAATCATTAGATCTAGCGGTTATGATTTTTTACTAAAAATCTAACGGTCATTATTCGTTGTATACATATTTTTATTATATTTTGTTAGTGATTAGTATATATTAATGATTATAAGATTAGTTTTAAATCAAAATGGTAATATGTTTTAATTAAAAAGAAAATATTAATAATTGAACGATATGATATGATTAATTTTTTAGGTGTTTATAAAAGATAATATATTCAACTAAAAGTAATTGTGAAAAAGATAATTAATTAATAACCATTAATTATATTATGTTATTATTTATTTTAATAAATAGAATAATCAAACCAAAAACCAAAACTTTTATTGTTTCGGCTTTAATATATTAGCATAGATAGATACGGAGTAAATAATAAGGGATTCAAATATCGACAACTTTTTTCCAGGTTTAAAAGTCTTTTCATATCTACTTCATTCTTGATGGTACGAAAAAATGCATTCTCAAGAAGCTCGAATTTAACCAACATACAAATGAAAAAAAAACAATTTAAAAATAAAAATAAAACCTTTCACCTAAAATATAAAAAAATAGAGTCACTAAGCCGGGGGCTTCACGGAAACAACCTCTCTACTGTAAAGTAAGGGTATGGTCTGCGTACATTCTATCCTCCCCAGCTTCATGCGGGATATACTGGGTATGTTTGGTTTTGGTTTTGGTTATATAAAGGAGGATACGCGGGAGTTTAGGTGGCACTCTAAGATCGTCTCAATCTATTTTTCTAATTTTCTAGAATTTTAGAATTTTAAACACTTATAAATATAAAACTATATATAAAGGATGATACGCGGGAGTTTAGGTGGTGCTCTAAGATCGTCTTAATCTATTTTTCTAATTTTCTAGAATTTTAGAATTTTAAACATTTATAAATATAAAAATATCATTTAACATATTAGAAGTAGAATAGGTGTTCCAATTTATAGAGGAGAAGAGTTCGAATTTCTAGGCAGACATATGATTAGAAGTTCTATTGGAAGTAAAATAAGTATTTATAAAGCATATGATTAAAAGTTCTATTGAAAGTAGAATAGGAGTTCGAATTTATAGAGAATAAGAGTTCAAATTTATAGAAAAAAACATATAAATAAAAGTTTTTATTGGAAGTGGAATAAATATTTATAAAGCATATGATTAAAACTTTTATTGGAAGTAGAATATGAATTCAAATTTATAGGGAATAAGAGTTCGAATTTATAGTTTAGGTGGTGCTCTAAGATCGTCTCAATCTATTTTCCTAATTTTCTAGAATTTTAGAATTTTAAACACTTATAAATATAAAAATATCATTTAACATTTAACATATTAGAAGTAGAATAGGTGTTCGAATTTATAGAGGAGAAGAATTCGAATTTATAGGAAGACATATGATTAGAAGTTCTATTGGAAGTAGAATAAGTATTTATAAAGCATATGATTAAAAGTTCTATATTGAAAGTAGAATATGAGTTCGAATTTATAGAGATAAGAGTTCAAATTTATAGAAAAAACATATAAATAAAAGTTTCTATTGGAAGTAGAATAAGTATTTATAAAGCATAAGATTAAAAGTTCTATTATAAGTAGAATAGGAGTACGAATTTATAGAGAATAAGAGCTCGAATTTATAGAAAAACGTATAAATAAAAGTTCTATTAGAAGTAAAATAGGTGTTTGAATATATAGAGCATCCATATAACTAAATATTTTATAGAAAGTACGATCTTCTTAAATTATACATTTTTTATATAAGTTAATTACACTTATATTAGAAAAATTTATTCATAAATCCAATACTATTATTGTAATAACCCTAACGTTAGCAATGCTACAGTTATCACATGAATAGTAAATTTTGAGGATTTAGAGAAATGGTATGTAGGTACTCTATAATGGAAACAGAAAATGAATAAACAGAAACCATATTAGTATTGTACAATGAAATTAAGTGACTCGAAATTACGATAGATTTCAGAAATTCCTGAATATGGAGTTTGAGGATTTTGATTTCGAATAAGCTTCTATTGGATATTAAGGAGCATGGAAATATTAAAGGAATTACCTATTGAGGAATTAGAAGATTTAGGTTAAACCAAGGGAAAATTAAGTTAAGGAAATACCAAAGGAATTTGGATTTTTAAATGATTTCAGAACCACTGAGATAATGAGGTATATTCGAAACGAATCACAATTAGACGAATATGGAAACCAAGCAACCAAGAGTAGTGTTATACCAAGGATATACATACCCCATTATTTGCTAAAATCATTAAAACACTAATTAGGAAATTAAGAAAACAAGATTCTAGAATTTGGCTTCATGACATCATCCAAATGACCTCATTTTCCACTAACTCTCCAAAGATTAATCTAGAGAATTACTTAATAATTATCTTCTAAAAACCTACAAAATATCTACCAAAAGTAGATTAGCCAAGGTAAGAACAACCAACACAAAAATCTCTCCCCATTTCTTCATCCTTTCCATTCGGCTTTCTAGAAAAAAAAAAAAAAAAAAAACAAAAATCAAAACCCTAGTTACATTCAACTACAAATCAAGGGAAAATTTATGGAGTTTCTTGGAGGTTAGATAAGATGATCCACCAAGTTTCAAGGCCAACCACCATCATTTTCATAGGTAATAAATTGATCAAAGTTGATGAATGAATAGTGATGAATAGTAGTTTTCAAGAACTAACATTGTTTTTATGATTCCTTTAGTTGATTCAAGCTATTATAAGGTTGTTTAAGGTTATCCCAAGGCTTGTTAAGGGTTGTTAAAGCTTCAAGAAGGTATAATCCCAAGGCCTTCTAGTATTACTTTGCTTATATAATAGATTATAGAAAGTTTAGTGATTAAAGTTATGTTTCATGATGATCCATGTGTTTGTAAGTGGTTTGAGTTAAATATGAAAGTGTTTTGGCTTGTAACCATGGTTGGTAAGGATGACCACATGGTGTAGGTGATGATTTGGATGTTGAATGATGGATTTGGAGAAAGGGGGATTTTAGAAAGTATGAAATTATAGCCGTTATAATGCACGATTTTAGTTTAACCAAAGATTGCCCTGTTTTTGGAGCAACAGACGCGTACGGTAGGTTCCTGTTTAGAACACCAACTGACCATGAGATGATAGAGCTTGGTTCATAGATCGTTTTGATATAAAGCACGTTAAAATCTGATGAACGGTTTAGGAGAAAAGTCAGTTTTAGTGAAAGACATTCGAAAATCGAGAAAACGTAGTTGTGCCAACTTTGAGGCTGTAACTACCATACTTAGACATTTTTACAAATTATAAAATTTTGGGATATTGTAGTAGGGTAGTCAAAGAGTCATTACCAGTTGACCTTGTAGTAAAATTCGAAATCCATATTTTCTGAGAATTTTTACAGTTAAGTGTGGTCGTTAGGGGAAATGGTGAAAAACATTGAAACTTTGATTGAGTTTAAAAAATGGTTAGGTTCTTGGAACACTTGGGTTATAATAGCATGTTATTCACATAGTAAGCATTAAGGGTGTTGTTATATAAAGGTGAAGTGAGAAAGGAATGTAGTATTCTAACGACGGTCATTTTTGTGTTTATAGAAATTTCGGGAGAGCCACGAGCCATACTTTCAGGATACAGAGATCGAGGCAAGATTTCTTCTATCCTTACTTTGGAAAACTATTTATCTTCAAAGTAAAATGCTTTCATGGAATATGTATATGTTTTTCTATGGTTGCAATATTACTAAGAATTTATTTTCTGATTTTTGGGAATTAAAGAGAGATGGATATGATCTATGAATTATGAGTATGGATATAAATACGAGATGCATAAAGTGAACATGCCTTATGGTTAAGAGTTATATTTAAGAATGGTATCAGTTGTTATCTAGAGTTATATAAAGGAATGGTATCAGTTGTTATCTAGGATTATATGATTTATAATATTATGTTAAAAATATTCTTTCTAAATGTTGTAACGACCCGGAAAATTACGTGTCATTTATTATATTAAAATATATTTTTAATTGATTTTACTGTGTGTTAGTTTATTTTTAATGTATTTAAACGCGTTATGATTTTTATTAAATAGGTAAATTATCTCATACGTGTTATGTGACTTCTATGTATCATAGAATATTTTATTCTATTTTTCTGTAATTTTTATATTTTTAGAATACAATTATTTCGCATTTTAATTTCCGGATCCAGCCCCTGTATCGAATTCGAGGCCCTGTTTTTCATAAAATTATTTTTATATACTAGTGGGATATCTGAAAATGCATTATGTTGTAATTTTTGTAATATTCATAATTTTTGGGAAATTTTGGCATATATATTATATTTGTTTAAAAATAAAATTTTTACATTTTTATCCCATAAAAATTATTTTTAAGGCTTAATAATTTTAATTAGGGGCTAAAAATATTTTTGGGGTATCAATTTTCAGATTAATATAAATAGCAGAATTTTATTTCTAATTATTAAAATTAATCAAAAATCAGATTTTTGATTTTTATTTTCTAGAGAATTGTTCTTGGTGTTCTTGAGATCAATCGCACTTTTGACAGTGATTCCGGCATCCAAATCGTTCATATGGGTAACCAAAATGAAGCTCTTGATCTCTACTACATGTTTATGTGTGTTTTAACATCCTAAATTGCTTAAATCGAAAATTCATAATTTTAGTTTAATATTCGAATTTTCTCGAATTTATTTTGGATTGTAGGATGATTTGTTCTTGATGTGGTTAGTGTCTATAGATTGTATACAATCTCAGGATCATGTTGATAATTTTTGTTTGATTTATAGTTGCCTAAATATGAAAATCGCGTTTTTGGGGGTGAGATATAATTTCGAATTTTCCGGATTATGTGATGATTGTTTGATGTTTTTGATGATTGTTATGAGTTGTTGAACTCATGGGCTTCGATTTGATATATAGAACGTATGTTTTGGTGTCCGATTTCGTGTTCGTCGGTTTTAATTTTAAGCTCGCCGGATTTGGGTTCGGTTTTGCCGGAGTTTTGATTTGGTTAGTTCTGGGTTCGAATGGTTGGTATGGTTGTGTTTAGGAGATGATTTGGAGCGATTTTGAGCTTTAAAACGTAACGAATGGTACGTTTTTGAGGCCGCCGGAGTTCGCCGAAAATTTTCTCCGGTCGCCGGTTTCTGGAAACATCCATTGACGGCGATGAGTGTTCTTCGAGCATTCATACGAAGAACAGCGTAGATGGTGATGAACAGTACCCATTTGATCCTAAAAACCTTTTAACCTTTTTTGAAAAATGATTTTGAGAATTGATTTTTACTTTTTACTAATTATTTTTACTTTTATTTACTTTTAATTACTTTTAATTACTTTTATTTACTTTTAATTACTTTTATTTACTTTTAATTACTTTATAATTCTGAATTTAATTATAAATTTCAGAAATATTATTTTCTGAAAATGTTTGATAAATCATGAATTTATTTCTGAATTCCATTTTAATTATTTCTTTATTTATTTGTTTTTAATTCGAAAATAATTAAGAATTAAATTCTTTTAATTATATTAATTAATCTCAAATAATGATTTAATTAATTTGATTATCTAATAAATGTAATTATTTATTAGATAATTTCATTAATTAATTATTACTTGACTCTAATTAATTTATTTAGGATTATTAACCAATTTTCTGTTTAAAAGTGATTTAAAATAGAAAAAAAATTGTTTTAAATCCTAAAAATAATCCGGGAGCGATAAAAATAGTTTTAAAATTATAAAATTATTTATAAACCCGGATTAAATATTTATCAAAATATTTTGGAGATCCAATAATTACCTGAGGGTTTATTAGCAATCGTTTTTGATTCAAAAAGGGTATTTAAATCTTTTAAAATTCTTTTAGGTAATTTAAAAATATTTTTAAATATTTTAAAAATACTTTGAATGCTCTTTTATTTGTAAGTCGTATCTGCTATGTGAATTACGTGCTATGTGATTATGTGATCTACTTATGGAGTCCCTATGCGTGCGATGTAAATTGACAAAGGTATTAAGTATCAAAGGTTAGGTTATAAATTGAGTTGTGACCGATATATAATTAATGTGTGTTAATTGTTTATATGGTTTATATTATAAGATGTCATTAAGAGTAGATGATGGTTTCTTTGATTTACTGGCAACGATGGTGATATTGTTTAATTCGAGGATTAATTGGTAAATATTGACTTAGGAATGTCAGCGGAGTTAAGTTGGTATGAGACGAAGAAAGTTGGAGATGGATGCGGTATTGTTTGTGGATTGTAATGAAGAGGGATTGGAGATGGCTGTAATATTCTTTGTGGGTTATAAAGAAGGATGGTGATGAAAGTATTGTTTGTGGAATTGCTGGTTTACTTTTGAGGTGTTTTAACACCGGGAAAACGTCTATGTTCAAAGGGGATATTTCCAATTATTCTCTTCCGACAGAGATATTGTAGACGCGCGGGCTCGATGTCAACGGATCAGAGTCGTGGCAATCGCAAGAGCGTCAAACCAACGAATGATTGAAACAGAAGATTGTGATGCTGTAAAATAGAAGAAGATAGTTGTATTACTTCGGCGCTACGTAATAGCAAAGGACCAGAGGCAAGTATTTTCTTGATCATTCCAAACACTTTTTATTTTCTGTTTCATTTATTCATATCATGACAAATAGTTATTGTTCAGAGCTATTTGTGGTTCTTAAATATTTTTGTGCGAACTCAGTTGCTTGATATTGCTACCCTTGATGTAGGGAATTGTTGAAGATAAACTCTTCATATCCTTATTATCGTAGTAAATAATAAGGATGTGACCAGTATTTAAAACTAAGCATTTCCTGTTGAATTCGGAAATTGCTCTATTGGATTGGAAATGGTAAAGCGTAGGAGGCCACGTTGAGTAGTTGGTCCAACTATATTTAAGGAGGATATGGTAAACATACCATCTTCCTATAGGCTAACATTACTTGCCTATTTTGGTACCCTCATGAAATCCGGACTATACACACACGGAAAAAAAAGAGAATACCGGTGGAGTATAGAGGGTCCCATTGCCTTAGAACCTGATCAGGGGGCAATGGTGTTTTATGTTTCAGTTATATAAGTGTATCCAATCCATATCGCCCGAATGACTATTATATATTGTGAGTTGGCAGATGATTCATTTTTATGACATGCCAAATGATTTCAGTTATGATTTGAATTATATCACAGTTGTTGATTCAGTTTTCTCTACAAATTGTTTTACATTTCAGTTGATTTTTATGCCCCACTAATCCTGGTTTTATATCAAAAATTTTATAAGCTTGCTGAGCATTTCTTTCGCTCATACTTGCTGTTGTAAATTCTAACATTTCAGTAAGGTAGTTTGGCGAGACGTATCCGCACAGTTCAGAAAGAGAAGAAGCGGGATGCTATTCCGAAGATGACTTGGCTCAGGATGTCTGGATTTAGAGTAAGATCTATTTTATATATTGGAGTTATATTATTTATTATTATTATGTAATTGTTTAGTTAGGCTGGCGTACTTCTTATCGAAGTTACACCAGTGGTTTAAGATTTGATCAAAGAGAATGTTGTAAAGAAGGAATGTTTTTATCTAATGGAATTTGAATTCTTGTTTCTAGCCCTATAACCTTAAAAGATCTTGGTATGTTTGGGGTCACAGATGTTATATTTCCAGTGTTGGTCAATCACAAGTGAATGATTATTATTAACCGGATGTTTTATTTTGAGGATTCTCGCGTGACAACCAAATCTTCTGACCCCGGATTTGGGGGGTGTCACAAATGTTGTGATAGATATTATTGAGTATTATTTAATACTTCTAAAATAAATGGAATACTTTATGTATATAAGAGCATATTTGATTTCATTGAATACAGAGGAGATGTCGGAGTCATAATCAAAGTATTATGACATATATAATTTTTTTAAAAGGTGATGATAAATGGAAATGGAAATGATATATGTGAATGGAAATGTGAATGGAAATGGAAACAGAAAAATGGAAAATGTGAAATGGTGTTTTATAAATGGAATAATGATTTGACAAAAAAAGGGATTGCAACAGAAAGCGTAAGAGGCTGTGTGCGGCACAGTCCAGCAACCATCATTTTATGAGGATGTAGTGGAGAACCTTCCTCATTATTTTATTTTCGGCCCATGTGTTGCCGATGGAGGATGTAGTGGAGAACCTTCCTCCAGGGATGTTTGACATTCCTTCTACCAGTAGTAAACAAAGAGCAGGTACTTAGGCGACTGATCATCGTCCTAACGTATCTGGCGCTAGCGGATATCCCCAAAACTTTTAAAAGAAGTATTGATAATGGTTTCAGGTTTGTATACTGAAAAGGGAAAATGATATGAAATGATGGGATTATTTTCAATAAGAAGATAAACTGATTTTATATTATTTTTATATAATTGTTGTATAAGAAGGAAAATGGAAATATTATACTGAGATGATATAATGGTTTGAATTATTTTAGAATATAAACTAATATTAGAAGGCTACATATTTCTTTTGGTATAAATATATTTGGAAGGAGTATTTATCGAATAAAAATAAATTCTTTACATAATAATTATGAGTTGTCTTCTGTTTATTATACAGATATATCTATGTTTCCCTTTGATGTTAGTTTATAAAGTTATCTTGCTGAGCTATTATAGCTCACTCTTGCTACTTATTCATATAACAACCAGGTATGCCGATACTACGCAAAACACCCCGCAAGAGGGTAGGGGGAAGGCGACCTTTTGAGAGTACGCTAGCACCGATTCCTGTGGTAGCATAGAGACAGACGGGTCCTGGTAGCCTTATGTATAATTAAGTGTGTAAGCATGTAAGAAACTTTTGATTGTTGAAATGCTTCTTGTCGAAGTATTATTCAACAATGTATTTAAGTTTGATCCTGGTTTGTAATAACTCTTTTAACTCTAAACTCTTAATATCGTGGATGATGTTCTCTGAGCATATGATTGGTGTGTGTGTGTTAATATTTAAGTGTGGGGTCTATTGTGTGAGTTTTATTATGCACTTATATTCCAAATGGAAATTGGTCTGTGACGGCCTGGATTCATGATCCCGGATTTGGGGCTGTCACAATTATCATAAAAATAAGTCATGTATTTAAAAAGAAAAGAATTGATGTGTTAACATTATAAAAGAACATTCTCATGCAGGAATCCTAAATAAAAATAGGAGTATCTATAATATAAAGAGAAAATAAGATGTGTTTTCATTTTCTAAAACTCTAAAAAAATTAGAAAGTCTAGATAATGTATAAATTGGAATTCACTCTATTTTTTAGGTTTTAATTTAAGGAAAGAAGTTGTTGTGTAAGATAAGTATTAATAATATGTAATGAATTTGGAATTTTGACCCAAACGAGAGCGACTCGAAACGTGTTTAACGGGAAGACGGCTCACTATAAAAGATTGTATTAGCAATTAAAATATAATTATGATGTTATAAATTTTATTTTATTTTTAGGATTTGATTTTTATAAATAAACATCATCATATAAGTGATATATGTAAAAGTTAGGTTTTTGATCTTAACGAGGGAGCGGATAAATAGTAATAACCGTGTTTAACGAGAAAACGATTCATTAGAGAAAACCGTATAAAGATGTTTGAATATATAAGGAACACATAAAATAAAATGTTTTATTAGAAGTAGAATACGAGGACGGTGGAGACGTCTTACACGATTTTTAAAACTATATATCTTTTTTCTTAGAAATCTTTTATTTTATCTTTTTTATACAAGTTAGTGGCGTTTGGCTTAGCTTCTTTTAAGAACTTGTGGACTTATTTTCGGGTAAAAATTTTATATTTTGATAAATTTTTTTATACAAGTAGTTAATGTATGCTTGAGATTCAATAAGTTGCAAAAATAAGTTGAAAAATAAGCTGGAAAGTTAGGAATTTTAACTTTTAACTTAAAATAAGTTGACTTATTCTGAAAAATAAGTTCTTCCAAACACCCCCTTAATTATACTTGCATTAGAAAAATATATCCATAAATTTAATATTATTCCCGTAACGAAAAGTCTTCAAACTTAATTTTTTTATATGTTAACATAACAGAAAGACATTCCCATGCGGAAGTTGTAAATAAGTACATGAATATCTATAATATACAGAAAATATAAGATGTATTTTCATTTTTAAAACTCTATAAATATTAGAAAGTTTAAAGAATATAAAAATTGGAATTTACTTTCTTTATATAATTAGTTAGAATTTCGGTTCCAAATAAGAGCGAATCGAAACGAATTTAACGGGAAGACGACTCACTAAAAAAGATTGTATTAGCTATTAGAATTTGATATTGATATCATAATTTTTTTTATTTTTATTGTTCGATTTTATGGATAAAAAATATTATATAAGTCTTTATAATATATATGTTAAAGTTTAGATTTTGATTTTAACGAGAGAGCTGCTCAATCGAAGTGTTTAACAAGAAATCGATTCATTAAAGAATATTTAATTATTAAAATTTAATATTAATATTATAATATAACGTAAAAGTATTAATTTTTTTAAAAAAATATTATAACGCTTTATCGACTAGTTATTTTAAACAAGTGTAGACATTACGAAAAGCACACGTAGACGTAGGTGAATCGAAATTAGTGGTAATAAAAAGGTGTAATTAAAGAAAAGAAAGAAAAGCGAATGGTAATTAGATGGTGAGGTGAGTGAAGCTCTACAGCAGGAAGGATGATGAAGAAGAGGGGGGAATAATACATACTTACTAATTGGATGGCCCTGCCCTGGCATGATTATTCTAATGTTCGATTATAGCTCCAGGCGCCGATTGTACATACATACATTTCCAAATTAGGGCTCACAGATGCTCAATTTATCTACCTAACCTGCCTTCCCTTCTCCTCCTATACATACAAATACAAACACTCACAACCACCTATTAGGCCCTTTCAGGTATATAATCATCCTTTTCTTCTACTCCTCCCTCCTTTATTTAATTTTTAATTTATTTAATTATATGCTTTTTCTTCCTCTTGTTTATTACTCCTATTCATGATTACCAATGTGTATGCAAACACTGATATATTGTATTGTATATATCCCTTACATCATGTATCCTCTATCATCATGTATATATCTATGGAACAACTATCTATTTTTTATGCACAAATCATATTCTTCCATCTCTACAAACTACTTGCATACACACTACTCCCTATTACCCCATTTGTGTCGACTAATCAATGCACTTGAGAGTTTTATTTGCTATTCAGGATGCCACCCAAGTATCTCATTCTTCTTGGGATGATGGATGTTATATTTGCTTACCATCATCAGGTATACCTTCTCTCCTATCACTTCCATTCGAGTTGGATATAACCCTTTTTAAATGACTAGCTGTTATGACTTGTTAGATTCTACCTGTTGTATTTTTTGTATTGCTTTAAAGCTTTTAATTTGCTCCCCCCCCCCCCCCTTCAGATTTAATTCCGCCGCTGCACACAACTTAAGTACCGGATAATAAATAATTATAAACAGAATGCATTCATGTGTATTTGACTCATACAATCTTACAGATATTGAACACCAAAATGGAAGGAGTCCTTGGCCAAAAACATTATAATTATCCAAAATATTATATAAATCCACACTAACAATGGGAGATGCTCATATCTCACTTGCGAATTTTTGTAGTAAATATTATAATAATTAAAAACTTTTAATTCCCTGCTCCAAATTATAAAGTGTTGGTAATCAAATGTTTGAAATCCTTTTGGGTCGAGAGTTTTCTTCTTTTTTTTTTTTTTGCCCAAGTAAAATAACGTTGCTGTTTCTTGGTTTGAGAGTTGGTTCGAATGCATTGAGTTCTTATAATAAATCTCGATAAATATCAAAATTAAGTAAAACACTAGATTCCCAGCTATCTAAATTCTCAACATATTAAGTTAATCCACAAATACTTCCTAGAATGATGAGATTTACAGTTTAATTGGTCAAGGACAATTCAAGCCCATTTTAAGACTCTATTTAACACAAAAAGGAACAAGAATAATTTTTTTGAAAAGGATGGCCAACACTGACCGATGGGATACGCGTTTCATGGTGCACATGGAGTATCCTATGTTACGCATCCGTAGATGCAGTGTTGTGTTTTGAATTTTCTTTTAATATTTTATATGGGATACACATTTTTGAACTGGCTCAAATGCATACCAGAGATATGCATTTTACCAATGGTATCTCATAGTTGGTAAATGCGTATCCCAAAGGCTAAAATTAGCCATTATTTGCAAAATGTTTTTTTGTCCATTTCACCAAAAAATGGTTATTGTTGTCATTTGTTCAAATATAATCACATCTAAAACACGAGATTATTATGGCAGAATTACAAATTCAATCAGCTATAATATCTTAAAAAATAATTTTTAATTTTGCAGTAACAAATTTATATTAAAAGAGTAAATGTTAAGTAATTTGGGGGCGTAACGTATCTAAAAAGAAATGAGGTTTTTTATTTTTGCCTTTGTATGTTGATTGACAATGTTATGAAGTTGTGTGTCTTTGATTCTAGAGGTAGTTAATCCATTGGGTAAAAAAACATTGATCTTCATCTGTTTGCTCAATATCTTAGTTCAATATCTTATATATATAATTTTGGTATTAATTCATAAAGTACCAAAAAGTCTCAATATAATTTGCAAATGGCCTTCATCAAATGTTCTCTTATATCTATCTCTATAATATTTGAAATTAGTATTAATTACTAATTTATGTATATTTTCTATCAAAATACTGACAAGAGAATAAATTAGATATTATACGTTATTTATGTAATTCTCGGAAATCTTTGTGAAGAGAGGATCCATGTAAGGATTGTTTACAAGTAAAAACCTAATTAAAATCCATTAAATGCCAATGTATCATAAAACTATAATAAACTTTACACGATCAAAAGTGATTACCCCCCCCCCCCCCCCCAAAAAAAAAAAATAAGTAGTACATATATTTTTTGGGCTTATCAGTATCAAATTTATGGATATTAATCTGATCCAAATGCCTAGACCAATGGAGCTAACAAAAGTTTAGTGGGATGATAAACATGGGACTAACATTTCGGGCTGACGGAAAATGGATTTGATGGGATCACTTAGAAGCCGGAGGGATGATTAAAAACCCTATAGGTTGATCAGTTGCAACACTGGAAAATGAAACTAGAATCCGTTGGGGATACTTGGTACCATGAGCTAACTCTTAACAAAAATGGAAAACCGATCACTCTCGAGGAAAACCGATCTAATGGGTTAAATTTGATTCAAAGGCTTGTGGCTGAAATCAAGCTTACGTAACAAATATTTATCCTCTATTTTAAAATAGGACATATATTTTATTTGCCTTAGGAATATCAAATATATTTATACTTTAATTAGATAATTATATATGGACATTGTTTCCATATTAAGGTGGTGCCGTACTTAGTCTAACTCAGGAAGTAAACTATTGACATGATAACTTTCTTTTGTAATCTGTCAATTATTCTAGTCAATTTAGACCTGTTGTGTGACACGAGTATGATAACAAATTGGAAATTCCGGTAAATGTAGAAATTGAGATTGAATTGTGAAATTAGATAAAATTAACTCTCATAAGAATTTTTTATTCTGTAGAAACGAGTCTCGGTCGAAACTTTGAAATGCTTCATGAAGTAGCAAGTAAATTTTTATATGTATGTGTGTGAAGCAAAGGAACAGAAGAAAACATTTATACTTACCAATATAATAATCAGGGACGGACCGGGGGGGGGGGGGGGTCCAGGGCCCACCCTGGGATTCTTGGATTAAACTATATATAGGTACTCCATGACTTCCATTTATATCTTTGCACTAGCTTAGTTGGTTCAGACCTCGTGTGAAAGCCCAAGTTCCATTCCCTTCTTCACCTTGTTTTGTCAAAGCCCAAGTTCCATTCCCTTCTCCACCTTGTTTTGTCATGATTTTTCTGTTCTTTCTTTTATATTTTGCATAATTTAATTTCTCTTTCTTTGATTACCGAAATTTTTTAATAAATTCTCAATTTTCTTATACTTTTGAATTGATTTGTAGTTTGCTTGTAAATTTTAATTAATTCCTTTTAGTTTGTCGTCCCCCAATGTAAACAATTCAGGGGACAGAGGGAGAAATTTATTTAAAATTAAATTATTATTTTGTATTAAGAGGATCGAAATTTTTCGGACCCTCCCTCATATTTTGTTCTAGGTCCGTAGGTTCGTCACTGATAATAATATCAGTAGTAGATATGGCAACTTAATAACTATAACTAAATTTACAGCTTGATAGTTGATAATAGATATAAATCTAGATAGATATCAACATAATAAATGTATGTTTCAACAAGCCCACATCATCATTATGAAATTAAATGTTCGATTCTTTACAAGTGCCACCTAAGTGCGATTAACGACCTACGTGTCAAATAATTGGAAGTAATTATGAAAATGAAAAGCTATAACATAAAAAGTTTGTTGACAATTATTATAAATATACCAATACACATAAAACATAACTTAACGGAAAAATAAAATTGAAGATATTTTATTATATATGAAGTAGATCTTTTGCGGGAGAAAATATTTCAAGACACAACAATGGTATCAATTTAGGCATTATAAATTATTAAATTTTATGATTGATAAGATATACAAAGTTGTATTGTTCCTTAACTAGAAAAATATATATTATGATATCACCAAAATTCAAGTATTTATTTGTACATGTACAAAGTATATAGGTAATTGCATTTTGACGCCATTTCTTTTCATTCATTTTAATTATGCTAAAAAATCCCAATGTATTTTCATAATGCTAAAATGTATTGTCATAGGGGGTGTATTCAGTTCTAAATTTAATTTTTTTTAACGGATATCTAATAATGTATGAATTTTAAAAAAAATTTAGTTGATTTTGATTTTACACAAATCCTAGTAGGGTTGATGTTGAGTCTCATAATTCATAAATCTAGGTAGAGTTTCTCACAAATCCTTAAAAATCTCTTTGCCCTTGGATTTCTAAAGTTTGAAATCACTAAAAAATTCATCAAAATCCACCATTGCATATAATCAAAAAGATCACTGAATATCCCAAGATTTTAACGGACTTTTTAAAAACCTTACTGAAGACTTATTATAGTCCTTATCAAATGCCATCAGATGTTAATTGACTTTCTAAAATTGTACTTGAATACCCCTAAATTTCTAAAATCCTTTAAATTTCAAATTGAATACACCTGTAAACCATTTTTATATATAAGATGTGGAATATCTTTATTTCAATTAACTATTAAGCTATACTATTGAATGTTCTATACTTCATTTTTTTTATTAAATAAATTTAAAAAACGTATGTTTTTTATTTATTTATGTATGCTTTTAATTCTAAGGCATTAGCTTACTAGCTAAGAGTCAAGAATTATAGCTATGGGCATTCTTATCATTTAAAAGCAAAGACCAAGAGCAAGGCAGCCGCAGTGCTGTTTCCATAGACTTCCGTTAGGCAGTAATACTTCCAGGTCTTGAGTTGTTTTTGCGGATTACAATCTATTTTTGGATTGAGAAAGAGATAAGACCAGAAAGAAAAGAAGGTAAATTTGAAGAGGGCACCGCATTTTCTGAATTTTTGGTTCGGCAAAACTCGTCCGGTAGTGAATAGTAGAGAGAGAAAAATTGAAAACGAAAAGAAAGAAAACTTTCTTTCTGAAAAAATTGTCTTTTGCTTCTTTAGCATTCAATTCTCTCCTCTCCTCTTTCTTTTATTTCTATCTTCTCACCTAAAATCTTTGTTCAGTTCTGCAACCGACTCTGTCTAGATTCATCTATCCATTTATAATTAACTAATGCTGCTTGGTAGTACTCAATTTCAAAATATGAGTTATTGTTTTTATTTTCTGTAGTTTGCATATAGAGCTGCCAGCATGCATCCGTTTCAGAACCATTAATATATATATACCCACATAGATATAAACCCCGTACCTATCTTTACCATTTATCATAGTACTTGTTACTTTCATTCTCTCCTTAAAAAAATGGGTAGTTTGCCAAGAAGCCTTCTTCAATCCAATATAGCTTCTTCTGAGCAAGAAAGCAAGCTTCTTTCTGCATCTAATGAAGCTTCTTCTTTCATGTCTAATTCAAGCAAAAATCAAGTCTCAGACCGTCATCAGTTTCATCATCAGATCCCTTCTGGCGTCATGATTCAACCTAATTCATCATCTTCAACCCTTAATCCTTCATCCAGTTTCATGTAACTTTAATTAGTACCGGATTCACTAATTATGTCTATCTTTATTATCTATTTAGCTGTCTTTATTAATATTGCCCATACATACATAAGGCTGTTTTTATTTAATTTCAACTTTTTTTTTTCTGGTGTGTGTAAGCAGAGATAAAGATGGAGCAGGCCCGTATGATCTTGGCGAATTTGATCAAGCACTCTTTCTATACCTTGATGGACAAAACCCTAATTCATCTTCCTCACTTCAAGAACAGAACAGTGAGTTTGGTTTTCTTGCTATTGCATATTTAGCAAACATACTCTGATCACTCATGATTATCTCCCGAACTATTTTGGGCTCTTCTGCATCCACTGTGTTCTTAAAGCAGCCTAGGCAATAATTTAACACCCAATTTTTTTTAAAATCGGTTCAGTAGGCAGTTTTTAAATATGTGCAAAAATCATCTTTTCAATTAACATAAAAACAGTAATAAAAAATAAAAAGGATTGATTTCCTAAAAAAATTCTGATCAACCCTCCGATTGTATTCGATTAATTTTTTGAATGCAGCTTAAATAGCTAAACCCACCTACCTTTTATAGAAAACTGCCCTACATAAATTAAAGTAGCGTTCTCACATCTTAATACGACGAAGTGTGTGTGTATGTATATATTTATGTTGGGGGGGGGGGTCTTTTCTTGGTTTTTCTAACTTTTCCTCTTTTAATTGCTTTAGTTTGTCATATATTTTAGCGAAAGAGATGCAAATGTGTGCCCCAAATTCTAACTCCTACACTTCACTTTCATTGACAAATACACCATCAGCTTCTCATATTATTTACAAAAAAGACACAGAGAGAGAATATTTTTTTAAGAAATGTTTAATGATTGTGATAATTAACTGATGTCATTATATATGCAGCTAATGCTGGAGCAAGGCCTCCAACACTTAACATTTTCCCATCTCAGCCGATGCATGTGGAACCATCATCATCAACGAAGGTATGCTTACTTAATTAGTTGATCCTTACATATATGTTAGTTAGTAACTGTTATGATGTTTCAAGCTTCATCATCTTTTTTTTTAATACTTAAAGTTGATAATAGTATAATCAAAGTATCAAACTAAGATTAGATTCAATAAAAACTTAATGGTTTTGTTATTGTTATATGTTTGGCAGGTGAGTCCTATAAGTTTGGTTAACCCAGCAAACGTGGGGTCTAAAAGACCGTTGTCTGATACGTCCGAGCAAAAAAACAGTATTGTTAATGTTTCTCCTTCTGGTGACCCTCCACCGCCTAAAGGTGTCAAGGTAAGAAGTAGTGTGTGTGTGTGTGTGTGTTTGTATATATATTGAATATATACACTGTAGACTGATCACATAGAACAGGCGCACACAGCTACACACCAGACACATACACCACACACGTCCACCGAAATATACAGCTTATATATAACTTATAATTTACCATTTTTTTTATGTACACATATAGCTTCTTGTTATGTATAAAAAAAAAATTAATAATTTTTTTCTGTTTTTAATTTGTTTCGGTTGATTGTTGCAGAGTGAGGGAAACTCAAGCCGGGGAGCTGCCAATCCCGAGAATGACCGACCTAAAACACCAGATGCTAAGGTATGTCTTCAATTTAATGTTAATATGATTTACATAGGACTTCTAATACGAAGATTGTGATATATATATATAGGGTCACGTTCTGGTGAGAACACATATTAACATGAGAACATAATTATTCTGCAGCAGAACAATACAGAAATAGAAATGTGAAAAATATGCAGAACAATTGTTCTGCACTTTTTAAAGGAGTGCAGAATAACTGTTCTCACGTATAAATTGTTCTCACTTGAATCATGCACTATATATATATATATATCGTGTATTATGATTTGTGAATGGACAAAAAGTTATTTGATTTGTACTTTTGTAAGCAGACATTGAGGAGACTTGCTCAGAATCGGGAAGCAGCTAGGAAAAGCAGGCTTAGGAAAAAGGTTAGTTAGGTTTATATGCAAGTATATATTCACTTATCTAAAGACCTAATAAGTATTAGTCATGAGTTTATCTATTTATTTTGAATAAGTCAATTACTAAATTTAATTATTAACATGATTTATTTAAATATGCGACAGGCTTACATTCAGCAGCTAGAGAACAGCAGGGTGAAGCTTACTCAGTTGGAGCAACAAATACAAAAATCAGCTAGAGCTCAAGTCAGTTAATTTCAACGTTTAGTTATACTTAATTTGTATTTAATAATGGCTAGTAGTTGGCTCTTTACTTCTCTATTCATAACGCAAAAATCTTTTTTGTGTGTAATTATCAATAAAATTCTGATCTCAGGGATATGCTACTGCTGGAAGTTCTCTTGTAGGAGAACATGGACTTCCCATTGGTTTAGGAAACCTCAGCTCAGGTTGGCTACTTAATTAGTTCAACTAATAGTTTTTAATAAATTTAAAACTCGTAAAATTATCCACACAGTATCCGCACAGAGCCATAAAATTAGTATAAATAATAATTTACGACTTAATATTTTTTAATAATGTGTAATTAGAATAAAGTAATTATGAGAATATTTTTAGATGCAGTATTATTTGATATGGAGTACGCGAGATGGCTTGAAGAACACCAGCGTCTGATATGTGAGTTGAGAGCAGCAATGCAACAGCATCTAGGAGAAAATGAGCTGAGGCTTTTTGTGAACAACTGCTTGTCTCATTATAATGAGATCATCAACCTCAAATGCATGATTGGGAAAACTGATGTTTTTCATCTTCTCTCTGGTACTTGGAAAACTCCTGCGGAGCGTTGCTTCATGTGGATTGGTGGGTTCCGCCCCTCCGACATCGTTAAGGTAGTCTTTATGTTAAAATCTATATGCATATAGATACACACTAGACACGTGCCATCAAGGCCTATCTTCAACTTAGCTAATAAGTTATTATCAATTCTCTTTCAATTCAAAATTTTAACCAAATTAATATATTCAGGCTAATTCAGCACGGGTTTAGTTTGTTGAGAGGTGGGAATTATGCATTTAGTTGGTGGCATAGTAGAAGTGTTATGAATTTCAAGGTCAAACAAGCTAGCTAGTAAACGGAACAATAGGCATTTATGTATACATACAAACATGATATATGAAGAATATATAACATGTTCATATTCCATATAAATTTAGAACAAGAAAGTGGCAAATTATCTCCTAATTGTTTTTTTTAAAATTTAAACATGATATATGTTTTAGACACAGACTAATTTATGTAGTCTGGAATTGTTATGCTGCAGATGATTCCAAACCAAATTGAGCCCTTGTCAGAACAACAGCTGATAGCTTTATATGGATTACAGCAATCCACACTGGAGACTGAGGAAGCACTGTCACAAGGTCTTGATGCTCTAAACCAATCCTTATCGAACGTGATTGCTTCTGATTCTCTCTCTTCTCCTCCAAATATGGCCAACTACATGGAACAGATGGGTTTGGCCATGGGAAAGCTCTCCACTCTTGAAGGTTTTGTGAGACAGGTACGTACATCACTCTCTTCCTTTCTAATATCCCCCTGCACTACTATGCATATATATATTTGTGTCTGTAATGTTTATAGGCATATCCGTTTGCATATGCATGTATACCATCTTCAGTGACAGGAAAAAATTGTAGCAAACAGTCATCTTTTCACTATTAATATATGCGGTGTTGGCCCACAATTAGTATACATAAGGAGTTGGCCCACAAATAAATAAATATATATTATATTGCCCATATCTGAATGATGTGATTGCAATAACCGTTGACTAAAAATGTACGAAGTGTTGGAACTTGAGACCGCACCATTTTGTAACTTGCCCTTTTGACCTTAAACAGAAACACTCTACAAGTTTCAATGCGATTTGACACGGTTTACTAGATTGAGTTTTCGAAAATGCAGTTTCACAGAGTTTGTGTCTATACATAATTGCACTTGCTATTTCATATTTCTGATCAGTTTAACAATAATTTTAGTTGCTAAATATGGAGTCAAATGTGAACTGGGCTTTTGCAATTCTGAATTCAAAGCAATGACGTCATGGAAAAGTTCTAATTGATTTATTGGTAAATTATCTGTAGGCGGATACTTTGAGGCACCAGACATTTCATCGTTTGCATCAACTCCTGACAACTCGTCAAGCAGCGAAAGGCGTCTTAGCAATTGCCGAGTATTTCAATCGTCTCCGCACCCTCAGTTCCCTTTGGGTGGCACGCCCGCGTCAAGATTAAAATTCTAAAGAAGATAGTGATTTTTCCTGTGTTTGCTGGTTTATTGATCCTTGGCTATATGTTGTGTTGTATTAATTTCTTTAGACCTCTCTATGTCCTAGCTATGATCTGTATTAGATAGATGGATGATGTACATCAACCTAGATCGAAAGTAGTTAACTATCTATTATATGCGTGTGAAAAGAGGTTTTTAAGTATATTGTTATCTAGAGCATATTATTAACATGATAACCTGGACATGCTTAAATACATAGTACCATATTGAATTACTTGTGTGTATCTTTGCCCTGGGTTGAACCAGACCAGAACACCGTGAGTTGAGGTGTTTAATGGACAAAGCAGGGTTGCTACCTTACCATTATATTATGTAGTGACTGTCTGGTATTAGCCATGAAAGATGAAATCTCAACTACAATTTGCAATTTGTAATCGTTGCCAAAGCTCACTTAGAATCATTGTGGTCTGAGATATTTGCAGTTTTTTTAAAATTTTAGAGTTACATCAGAGTTGAATCGTAACTTGGTAATTAGTAAAAATTACTAATGCCATTTCTTGCTATAAAATGGAATATCCTTAACACATCTACACCATTTCAATGTAGTGATTATCCATTTTAATGAAAAATTGTAGTCCAAGTAATTGTATATGAGGATCAAAAACGAAATTGTGTATCTAAGCAAAAAACATGGAGTGCGCTAAAACTCTTGCATACGAAACATATTATATAAGATTTTTCAATTATTATTATTTTTATTTATGTGTAAAGTATATACAAAATGAACCGAGGCATTAGCCCAAAAGGATAGTCTTCTTAATTTTATTAATTTAGCCCATTTAATGGTTTGGGCTTGTTAATAGTGAGTGGGCCAGAAGGACTCTGTGATGCATGAAACTAGAAAAAGAAAAGCCCAGCCCAAATGAAACACTCAAAAAAAAGCAGACAAACAGGGGAATTAGGGTTTATATACACACAAGAAACACAGAGTGGGTGTGTGTATATATAAAATTGACAGCAGCAGACAGGAGAGGTTGATTGTATGAAAATGGCCCCCAAAACGAAAAGAAGCCGAAACCCAGAATTGATTCGTGGGGTTGGAAAGTATTCGAGGTCACAAATGTACCACAAGAGAGGTCTCTGGGCAATCAAGGCTAAACACGGCGGCGTTTTCCCAAGACACGATGCTCAGCCCAAATCCGAGGCTCCTGTTGGGAAACCACCCAAGTTTTACCCAGCTGATGATGTCAAGAAGCCTTGCTTTAATAAGCGCAAGCCCAAGCCCACCAAGCTCAGGTTGCTTGTTTTTACATTTTATATTGTGGCCGGGGGTGTTTTGTTTGGTTAATACATTAGATGATTTTCATTAGGTATGTTAATTGTGTTTTTTGTTGGTAGGGCGAGTATTACACCTGGCACTGTTTTGATTATTTTGGCTGGGAGGTTCAAGGGCAAGAGAGTTGTGTTTCTTAAGCAGCTTGCTTCTGGCCTTCTTCTCGTTACTGGTATCGTTTATTTCGCTATCCTTCTTACAATATATGTATGTGTGTACATTTATGTTTCATGTAGCTTATTCTTCCTATTTTAATTGCTTAATTCTACTAGATTACTACATTTTGGAATTATATGAAATGACAATGTTTATTTTTATATACTCAAAGGCATAATGTATGTATCCCTGCAAATCGGATGTTTAAGCCAGGACATATTAGGAATGAATTCAATATGTTCAATGTATACTTCTTGATAAGGAAAGGATGTGTTGGACCATGAAGCCCAATGAAGTCAATTGTACTTAGTTAAAATGCTAAATTAGATTGTATTAGGCCCATTAAGCATTATGTGTATTGTTGGGCCTTGTAGCCCATAAATGTAAATCTTGCTAGCCAAGTAAATTAGGGTTCTCCTATAAATAGGAACCAAACCCCACTTGTTTAAGGGTTGGCAATTTGAGAATAGAGAGAGACTCTCCTACTTGTATAGAGAGTAAAAACATTTCATTAATACAATACATCTTTTTGATCATTTATTGTCTCATGCTTGTAGCAATCATTATCGTGGTTATCTCCTAGATAATTAACTCTCTATCATTTGGCGCTAGAAGGAGCTCTCTAGTTTGAAATTCCAACCAAAAATGGACGTCGACGACCCGTAGATAGAAGAAATCGGAAAAAATCAGGAGATGCCGCCGGCCCCTAGAGCAGAGGACCAAACGGCACCTCCACTGAAACCAAGACAATTGTTTCCGCCAATAGAAGAGGAAATATGTGGATCTCAACGACCCACTAAAATTATTCATACTCATAAAGGTCAGACAGCACAGCCTGACACCCGTACGAGGGTCACAACAACAGCAGGGAAGAAGGTTCTTTCCAGTGATATGCGCCTACTTCTCCAGAAGGTTCGAAGACAGAGAGTAGACGCTAATGATAATTTGGAAGGGGCCTTTGACTCCGATGAAGAGTTAGCCATTTTGGAAAAACAGAAAAAGAGTTTGGAAGAAAAACTAGCCCGACAGCGAGAAATCCTCCGTTTACAACACGAGCTAAGACAGACCTCTATTTCGGCACATGAAAGAGGTAATAATGCCGAGGGCAATGAACTCAACGAAGGATATGAAGACTAAGTACAATTTACTTCATTGGGCTTCATGGTCCAACAGTAGCAGTTTCTGGTTTCATTGTAGCTTACAAATAGTGGATAAAAGAACAATTATTGTCGATACATATATGTTCACTTAGGATAATTAAGAATTATTATGATCAGGCTCCCACGCCACGCAAATCACTTGATTAATTAACACTAATAATTATCTCCAACAACAGCAAAACTGAAACTCTAAAACTAATGCACAGAAGATCACTTCAAGATATACATCTATACTTACATCTAATCGAGGTATAAATCAATTAAAATTAAAAGAGAGAGACATACATTTTCTCAGCGGCGGAGAGAGATGATGTCTAGGGCTTTTACAACGAATTCTCAGCGGCGGAGAGAGATGATGTCTAGGGCTTTTAAGGGTCTACCCTTTATCATATTTATATTTAGGGTGTTGCTAAATGCAGAAATAAATTACTTCATGCAGTAATATGAAATTACTAATAAGCCCTTCATTTTAAAGGTAAAGCGCGTGGATCTATGTAATATATTTAAAATAAAATATGACATCAATAAGCAATAGTTGAATAAGTGCTTGTGCAGTTTTGGAAAACTTTGTGATAAAACAACGATAAAATTCGACACCACGAAAATATCGAACTCCCTTGACATAAGGTTGAGGCTCTGGCGGTGGCTTTTCTATACTCATCACTTTTTCAGGAGCCATTCGAAATCCTTGGCTTATCACATCATTGATTAGGCAGACACTTCCAATTTTTCTCTCTTTCCGAGCTTTCCATTTTGGAGCCACTTTGTATGGATCATCAATCAAAATTTGAGAAAGATCACCTTGGACAACTGTTATCACATCAACCTTGTAGCAAGTACTCTCAAGAAAAGGAGCTTTGTAAGTAGAGGCTAGATCGAAAGCAAATTTACCAATACCAAACCATTGATCCATATGAACTATGTTTCGATTTGGGAATGGTAGCTTAGGCACAAGTTGTGGAAGAGAAACAACTATCTCTGTATTTCTTTCCTTTGTAATCTCATCATCACTCACATTGTCCTCAACAACAGCATCATTATTTATCTTATCATCAGTGGTATATTTCTCTTTTTTATTAATAGTCACATCGTCTACACCCATGGAGAAACTATCATACTCTTGATCACTTATGAGAATGAGAGCAGTCAAGTCCTCTTCTGGTTGGATAGATGGTGATGGTAAAGAATCGGGTTGCCCTGAAATAGAAGAATTAGCCAAGTGTTCAATTTGAGATTCAATCGCCAAACTTTGAATTTTTAATTCTTTGATCACCTCGGCACTCTCTTCAAAACTCTTTTGCAATTTATTCAAGATGTCCCATACCTCACTTGTTTGATCATGTGGTACATCTACATTTGTTTGAAAAACCTGTAGTTCCTGTTGTAGTGGAGGATATTGTTGCAACTGCGGTTGCTCATACTATTGATAATGTTGTTGATCGTGATATGAAAAATTTTGAACATCATTGTCCATATATGATAAATGTGACTGATCCATGCATTCTTGATCAAAAGTGTTAAAGTACTGGTTGTACTCATATCCTTCTTCAAAAGAATTTACTTGTCACAACTAAGTATTCTGAGAATTGTAATAATTGTAAGAGCACTAAAAACCAAAGTGACCATAAATACCACAAACTTCACAACATGTGTAAGTTTCAGGGGCCATTGGTGACATCTCATAATTACTCAACGGACATGTAAGGGGCTCTGCAGTCTTCAACGAGGCAATTTCTCGAGTATGTGCCACTACTAGGAAAGAAAGAAGTGCAAAAGTATCAACTTCACCCATTGCAAACCTGTGAACACACAACAAAGCCAAGAAACGTAGTAAAATCTGCCTCAATTGGAACAAAAGTTCCAATGTGACAATGGAAACAATCTAAACAACTAAATAAAAACCAATAGAAACAAGCTGTCTCCCCGGCAGCGGCGCCAAAAACTTGATGTGTCAAATTATATCTAACCGCAAGCGCACGGTATCTGTTGTAGTGTAGAAACTGGCAAATGCGGGTCGTATCCTCAAGGAAACAGGTTCTATCGATCCCGATTTAATTATTGTCAATTGTTTCAAGGATAAACGATTGTTTGAATATTTTTAACTAACTAATGTTTATAACTAAATTAACACCGAGTAAATAGAAGATTAACAAATTATTTAAAACCAAGGGCAATCAGGTCCACCATGCTTACACAATAACCGATTTCTAAGCTAAAACAATTAATGTGATCACATAACTAGAGTATGCTAATCTCTCTCAAGCATTAACACTCTCGAAACATTCAACACAATTAACCACTTTTAGTAATTCAATCAGTTAGATAATTAGAGCAATTGTTAATCTCTCTCAAGCATCAACGCCCTCAGAAATACAATGATGCTCTCGCACTCAAATTCAATTATGCTAATCGTATGTGTGCCTATAGTGAGTAAAATCTCTTGATCTATTACTGCTATTTGCATAAAATTACTTCTACTTGCATAAAATTATATATAAAACAATTATGCATTATACGGATTATAAGTTAATACTTAATAACAAACAATGAATCTAATTTTATCCAACTTTCTAAAATTATGATTTTTCTTTATACAATAATGATAATTTTAATTTTTATATATTATAAATCATTTTTTCTATGTACAATTAGCTTGAAATTCACTTTGATGATTAAGGATTTACTACTCAATAGATCGGTAGGATTACACGGATAGTCATGCACAATGAAATGGATCTTAATGCTTATTATTAAATTAATCATAAATCATAAATGTG
The DNA here is from genome assembly GCA_037693485.1 of Kitagawia praeruptora. Classification (NCBI taxonomy): domain Eukaryota; kingdom Viridiplantae; phylum Streptophyta; class Magnoliopsida; order Apiales; family Apiaceae; genus Kitagawia; species Kitagawia praeruptora. Next base: position 1,126,163 of record CM075348.1, on the reverse strand, counting down.
TTACATAGATCCACACGCTTTACCTTTAAAATGAAGGGCTTATTAGTAATTTCATATTACTGCATGAAGTAATTTATTTCTGCATTTAGCAACACCCTAAATATAAATATGATAAAGGGTAGACCCTTAAAAGCCCTAGACATCATCTCTCTCCGCCGTTGAGAATTCGTTGTAAAAGCCCTAGACATCATCTCTCTCCGCCGCTGAGAAAATGTATGTCTCTCTCTTTTAATTTTAATTGATTTATACCTCGATTAGATTTAAGTATAGATGTATGTCTTGAAGTGATCTTCTGTGCATTAGTTTTAGAGTTTCAGTTTTGTTGTTGTTGGAGATAATTATTAGTGTTAATTAATCAAGTGATTTGCGTGGCGTGGGAGCCTGATCATAATAATTCTTAATTATCCCAAGTGAACATATATGTATTAACAATAATTGTTCTTTTATCCACTATTTGTAAGGTACAATGAAACCAGAAACTGCTGCTGTTGGACCATGAAGCCCAATGAAGTAAATTGTACTTAGTTAAAAGGCTAACTTAGATTGTATTAGGCCCATTAAGCATTATGTTATTGTTGGGCCTTGTAGCCCATAAATGTAAATCATGCTAGCCAAGTAAATTAGAGTTCTTCTATAAATAGGAACCAAACCCCACTTGTTTAAGGGTTGGCAATTTGAGAATAGAGAGAGACTCTCCTACTTGTATAACTTGTATAGAGAGTAAAAACATTTTATTAATACAATACATCTTTTTGATCATCATTTATTGTCTCATGATTGTAGCAATCATTAAAATGGTTATCTCCTGGATAATTAACTCTCTATCAGGATGGTTGCATTGTTAGGTAGTAGTATCATCTTAAATTATAGTTTATCAAAAATATAAATACACAACTTCATTTGTTTTTAACAAGCCATTTGATGTTTAAATGGACTTGAACATTTAGTTGTACACATAAACTCGCAAATTCCTAACCTTCAATTTATAAAATTGCAAGTTGTGTTCCCTTGTCTCTTGCTACTGTTTTGCACAAGTGCATTGCATAGGCACTAAAAGCCTACCTATTAGTTTTTCAGTTAAGAGGTTTGCTGTCAGGATAGCATCCTTATTACTAGTATTAGCAAGCACTGAGTGTGTTTGTGTAGTATTGTTAGCAAGGGCAGTCTAGTACTTTTACTATTAGTAACTGTTAGTAGTATTGTGTAGTAAGGGTATTTTAGTACTTTACTGTGGCTGTGTGAAAACAGTATATAAGTACATTACCAGATTGTAATTCAGATTATGCATATTATGAAAACGGAATTCATTCCACAAAATCTGTCTCTCTCTCTAGACTTTCTCTCTCTGTAACTAACTTTCAGAAACCATGTCTTCTTCTACAAAACATCTCTGTTCTTCTCTGAATTTCTATCTGTTCTTCATCTATTTCTGTTGATCTCTTCAGATCTTAGCTTAATATCTCTGTTTGATTACATTCCTAGTTCTCTAAACCAGAAAATCACAAAAACATTCAAATAACTGAAAATCAGGAACCCTAGTTCCTGACAAATTGGTATCAGAGCATCAGAATTGATCTCCTACTGCTTCTACTGTGTTCAACATCTTAATCCGAGCAGAACGAGCTATCTGGTGGAGTAATCGCAGTTACAAGTTCAGAAATTTCTTCAAAACTGTTCAGGTGTTCTGTTCTCAGCTTTATCTCTTGGATCTGTTGAATTTCTGCTGTTATTAGTTAGAATTGAAGATGTTTCTGTTGATTGAGTTCGTTTCCAGCTAGTAAGTTGATTTTAGTTGTTATTGTTGGAGAAAAACTACAAAAATAGTAGTGTTAGTACTGTTTAGTGTGGTTTATAGATTCTCTGTTTTGTTCTGTTGTGTTTGCTGTTGATCTTTGTGAATCTGAGATTAGAAGTGAAGTTTTGTTGTTTGTGAGCTTGTGGATAAATTTTGTGTTGAGATCTGTTGAAAGGAGTTGCAGATTGTGAAACTAAGGTGATTGTGAAGTTGTTTGAGATTTCTGTGAGGATTTGAGTATTGCCTACAAGGTGTTTGATCAATTGTGTAAATGAATTGTTATAGAAAACAAGAGTCACAATACAGAGTGAAGGAAGAGGAGGAGAGGCAATATAATGAGTTGCTTCAGGAAGTACAACAACAGGTTGTGGCTTATAAGGAGAGAACTAATGCTAAGCTTAAGAAGATTGAGGAGTTGGTAGACTTAGCTGTACAGAAGATAAACTCACAATCTAAAAGAAGGCAAGAGGAGTTTGTGAATCCATTTGGAAGACTGGAAAAGAAAGATGACACTAAGAATTCCTTAAGGCATCTTAAACTGAACTTTCCTAAGTATGAGGAAGGAAAGATAGTTGAGGATTGGCTACACGATTGTGAGCTCTACTTTGATATATATGGAGTACCAGAGAATAAAAAGGCTGTAGTTGCAGGAATGCATTTGGAGGGAACACCTAAGAGCTGGTATCAAATAATTATTATGGGAAGAATAGCTCTCGCTTGGCAGGAATTCTGTAATCAATTCACTGCTAGGTTTGGAGTAAGAGAAAGTGAGCTCATATATGAAAAGTTTAAGAACTTGAGACAAGATGGCTCAGTGGAGCAATACTGCAAGCAGTTTGTACTTTGTATGGGCCAGTTGAAGGTGAAAATGCCACAACTCTCAGAAGAATACTTTGTGGAGTGTTTTATCAGTGGATTGCAGGATGAGATAAAACAAGTTCTCAAACTACTGAATCCCAGCAATGTAGAAGGAGCCTTTAAAAGAGCCAGGTACTGTGCTCAGGGCAACAAAAGTTTACAGGCCAAGAAAGCCACTGGAAAACCCACAGGGCTGCTGGAAAAGAATGCTGGAATTAAAGGAGAAATGTCTCAAATGCAAGATGTGACAGTTTTAGACTCTGGACAAGTGTGGGTACATGAAGGTGACAGAGGTTTGTGTGACCAGCAGGTCAAATCTGAAGGTATACAAGCTAAGAGAGTGGATAAATCAGGATCTACTTCTACAACAACCAAATCAGAAGCAGGGTTAGGTGATGATCAGGAAGAGATTCAGGATTTACTACCTTCAATGGGAGTATCAATTCATGCTATCAAGGGGGCTTATAACAACAGAACTATCTCTCTAACTGGTAAGAAAGGGAATAAAGAATTTTCTATATTAGTAGATGGTGGGAGCACTCACAGTTTCTTAGATGAGAAAACTGCAGTCAAGCTCAAGTGTGAGGTGGTGGAGACTGTTCCTATGCAGGTCTTGGTGGCTAATGGCAACTATCTGGTTAGTAAGCATGAGTGCTCTAACTTTGCTTGGAAGGTGGGTGAACAGCAATTTTCAACTAATATCAGAACTCTTCTATTGGGTAGTTAAGATATGGTGTTAGGTGTGGACTGGTTGGGATCTTTAGGGCCAGTGACTTTTGATTTCAAAAATCTGCTGTTGCAATTTAATCAAGAAGGGAAGGAAGTTACCTTACAAGGGAATAAGCAACCTATGAAACCTAGTTTGCAACAAATGTCAGCAAAAGCATTTGTGAGAAGCTGCCAAAGGCAAGAACATGGTCTGATGTACATCATATATGCAAGTGCAAGAGAAGAAGGTGAATGTAACCATATGGAGGAGGGTGTAAGTGAGATAGTTCAGCCTCTGCAGCATCTATTGAAGGAATATGATGATATCTTTCAAACTCCAGAGGGATTGCCACCTCATAGGGAAATAGAGCATTCTATTGAATTAAAAGAAGGCTCACAGCCCTTTTCTATCAGACCCTACAGGCATTCATTTGATCAGAAGAATGAAGTGGAGAAGCTCATCTTGGAGATGTTAGATTCTAGTGTAATAAGGCCAAGTAGTTCCCCTTTTGCTTCTCCCATCTTATTGGTTAAAAAGAAGGATGGTACATGGAGATTTTGCATAGATTATAGGAAACTAAATTCTTTGACAATCAAGAATAAGTTTCCTATCCCATTAATTGAGGAGCTCCTAGATGAATTGAGTGGAGCTAAAGTGTTTTCTAAGCTTGATTTGTGGGCTGGTTACCACCAAGTGAGGATGAAAGCTAAAGATATAGAAAAGACAGCCTTTAGAACTCACTTAGGACACTATGAGTTTACAGTGATGCCTTTTGGCCTCACTAATGCACCAGCAACTTTTCAGAGTTTGATGAACAAAGTCTTTGCTCCTTATCTCAGAAAATTCACACTGATCTTCTTTGATGATATTCTAGTGTATTCTAAAGATGAAAAGGAACATTTAGAGCATCTGGAGTTGGTGTTTAAGGTGATGAGGCAGCATAAGCTATTTGCTAAAATGTCCAAGTGTGAGTTTCTGCAAGGTCAGGTGGCTTACTTGGGCCATGTCATTTCCGAAGATGGGGTGGCAGTGGATGAGAACAAGGTTAAGGACATGTTGATCTGGCCAGAGCCTAAGAGTGTGAAAGCTGTAAGGGGGTTTCTAGGACTAAGTGGATATTATAGGAAATTTGTCATAGATTATGGTACAATTGCTAAACCTTTGACAAATTTGTTGCAAAAAGACAACTTTCATTGGGATGAGACAGCTACACAAGCTTTTAGAAATCTGAAGGAAGCTATGGCTAGCACTCCAGTACTTAAGTTACCAGACTTCTCAAAAGCATTCACAGTGGAATCTGATGCTTCCAATACTGGTATTGGTGCAGTTTTAACTCAAGAAGGCAGACCTCTAGCTTACTTTAGTAAAGCTTTGGGCATTAGGGGACAAGCCATGTCAACCTATGAAAAGGAATTAATGGCTGTGATCTCAGCTGTTAAGAAATGGGCTTCCTACTTGATGGACAAACACTTTTACATCAAGACAGACCACTGGGCACTCAAATTTTTGTCCGAGTAGAAGATAAGCAATTTGTTACAACAGAAATGGATAAGCAAGCTAATGGGGTATAACTATACAATACTGTATAGGAAAGGAAAGGAGAACACTGTAGCTGATGCTCTCTCTAGGATGCATGAGCACGATCAGTTAGATTGCTCTGAAGGGTCCAGCAAAGTTTTAGCAAAAGACCATGAGGACATGGTGCATTTGAAGGAGGAAGGATTGTCAGGATAGCATCCTTATTACTAGTATTAGCAAGCACTGAGTGTGTTTGTGTAGTATTGTTAGCAAGGGCAGTCTAGTACTTTTACTATTAGTAACTGTTAGTAGTATTGTGTAGTAAGGGTATTTTAGTACTTTACTGTGGCTGTGTGAAAACAGTATATAAGTACATTACCAGATTGTAATTCAGATTATGCATATTATGAAAACGGAATTCATTCCACAAAATCTGTCTCTCTCTCTAGACTCTCTCTCTGTAACTAACTTTCAGAAACCATGTCTTCTTCTACAAGACATCTCTGTTCTTCTCTGAATTTCTATCTGTTCTTCATCTATTTCTGTTAATCTCTTAAGATCTTAGCTTAATATCTCTGTTTGATTACATTACTAGTTCTCTAAACCAGAAAATCACAAAAACATTCAAATAATTGAAAATCAGGAACCCTAGTTCCTGACATTTGCGTACCTATGTTTTACATGGATGTAGCAAAAACATACTAAGATGCTTAAACAAGCATTTATTGTTTATAAAAATCTCTGTATGCAAGTATTCCTTGTTTTTATTTGCCAACTAATATTCCATTTTCAGGGTTAATCATAGGCTGCTGGATGTTGTGGTATTATATGGATTTATATTCCATTTATGTTCACATTGGTTATTCAATAATTGATATGTTCCAAGCCTGTCATGTCTGAATTCCAACATTTCACACACATTTTTTTTTTGTAAAAGGTCCTTTTAAAATAAATGGTGTCCCTTTGAGGCGCGTGAATCAGGCATATGTGATTGGTACTTCAACTAAAGTCAACATAGATGGGGTCAATGTTGAAAAGTTTGATGACAAATACTTTGCCAAGGAGGTGGAAAAGAAGAAGAAGAAAGGGGAGGGAGAGTTTTTCGAAGCTGAGAAAGATGTAAGTCTCCTGCATTTTCCTGACTACTAACTTTCTTATAGTTTTTACTTATCACATTATGCTTTTTGGAATTTGTAGGACAAGAAGACCCTCCCACAAGGAAAGAAGGAGGATCAACAAGCTGTAGATGCTGTTTTGTTGAAATCCATCGAGTGTGTCCCTGACTTGAAGACCTACTTGAGTGCGAGGTTTTCACTTATGTCAGGGATGAAACCCCATGAACTCGTCTTCTAATTGTTCCAACCTTTAAGAGGGACGTGAATAATCTACTTTTGCAGTGTACGACTGTTGTTCTCAGGCAGTAGTATGCTTTCTTATGAAATTAATCGAGGATCTGTTTTTTTGTCTTGTTGGCTACAAAATGACCTTCAAATTTGTTGAATGATATTATTATGTTTTATTGCAATGTGGGCTGTGTTTAATATTAGTTATGACCTGTCAAGTTTCTTATGCCACTATTCTCCATTAGTTAATGTGAGGCTTGAGAGATGAAGACCATCTCAAGGTATTTGAACTTTTCTGATGATTTTGGGAGGACCCTTTTCAGTCAACTGCTCAATATATATAATACACATTACAACTACAAGTATGTAATACAGTTGGTTCATTTAGGATTGTTACATCAAACATTTTACCATTGTGTATTACTACTATAGATTGTGACTGTGTTTGTACCTGTCAGTCTTGGTTGAAATTCCTTCTAGTTCACATGAGGGTTTGAGTTCAAACCCATCTATTTTAGAATAATTTACAGAGTACTTGTCAGTCTTGGTTGAAATTCGAGAACAAATTACTGATTCTTATAAGCAATGAACTCTTCCGCTTATGTCTTTCATACTCCTCTAGTGTTATGTACAATTTTTCTTCTCACTCTATTCCCTTACTTCCCAAACAGGCGGAAGATACAAGATTTTGTTATTGTTTTTAACATTAAAAAAATGAGAATGTGGCTTGTTCATGCAAAAGTTCAGGCTTATTATTAGTAAAGTGATAAGTGATTCGACTAGAAGTGGATTTGTTATTAGCTACATGACATCAATGAAAGGTTTGAGGTCATTATTCGGTTCCTGCATGTACTCTGTTGAATGCTCTGACAAAATGGGGTTTCGTTAGTCTATTTGCTTCCACTAAAATGTGAGTTTGTTATCCGTTCCCGAAAGTGGTGTGTATGCACTTGCCCGTACAAGTTGGACTAAATGTATGATTCATTGTTACTCCCTCCATCCCAACGATTTGTTATCGTTTGCTTTTAACACGGAAACCAATAATTAAGATTAAAATAAGTGAAATAATGGATGTAATAGTAATTTATTGTTAAAATAAGTGAAGTAATGGGTGTAATAGTGATTTTATTGTTAAAATAAGTGAAGTGGTGGATGTAATAGTGTAAAGTATTGTTAAAATAAGTGAAGTAGTGGGTGTAATAGTGTTAAAACTTACTATTTTAGGAAACGTAAATAATTGGTTGGGACATCCCAAAAAGAAAAGTGTAAACAATTGGTTGGGACGAAGGGAGTAGTTGTTAGTCGTCAAATGCCAACGAATGATTTGAATGCATAGTACGTTTATCAGTAAGGCAGGCCCGACTTCCTTTAGTTGCAAGTTCTTGTTGCTTGTTCCTAAATGAGAAACGAGGGGCAGGGTTTTCAAAGGACATGCAAGTGTTTTCGATCGTATATATATGCATGGTTTCTGATAATTTTCACGGTCGATTAATGGCTTCCGATCACTGTTTCGAGCACTGTTCCGGGGATACTTCGCCTGAGTTTGGGTATCTGTAAAACGATGCTTGCCCGGGGGTGGTGGCCGTCAAGCACCTCCGGTGTGAGAATCAGTAATCGAAATAATAATAATCGAAACGGGTGAAAATGTATCTGTGAATGATAATTCTCACGGCCGATTAATGGCTTCCGATCACTGTTCCGGGGATACTTCGCCTGAGTTTGGGTATCTGCAAAACAATGCTTGCCCGGGGGTGGTGGCCGTCAAGCACCTCCGGTGTGAGAATCAGTAATCGAAATAATAATAATCGAAACGGGTGAAAATGTATCTGTGTGAAGGGAGAGAATGAGTAATAAGTTTGTGCTATTGAAATTGTATATATCTTACCTTGTGTGTAGAATGAGGGTATTTATAGGTTGGGTCTTCTAATCACTGTTCACCCACTTGGTGACCCACTTGTTATGCTGTTAAAACTACAGTGAGCCACTATTGGAATAGTGATTAGTGTCCCTTTCCCACATACCTCGATTCTAACACCGCCGCTTTTGCTATAGTTGAATGTTTCTGTGTTCCCTTAAATACCTTTATGGTCCCCTGCCTTAGTGAGCAAGATAACAAGATATTTTTGCACAAGTATTTATGTAAAGATATTTGTTTGTTAAGTGGAGTAATTTAGTAAAGATAATATGAAATGACACATGTGTAATTAGTGAGTATTTGTTACAGGTGGAGGTGTTACAGCGGGCAGGGGTTGGTACTGTTGCAGGGGTGCCCGCTGTCAGCTTTCAGCGGGTACCTATCATTGCCCCCCACTCCTCTTGTGCGGTTTATCGGACAGGAGGAGGAGAAACTAAAGATGCCGTAATGCTTGAGAGAAATTTTTTGAAAATGATAGTATGTGTGCCCCCAAGTGTTGGCGGTCATCACTTTGGGGGATGTAAAAATTTGTGAGAATATGCCCCCCAAGTGTTGGCGGACAACACTTAGGATTTAGAAAAAATTTGTGAAAATATGTCCCCCAAATGTTGGCGGACAACACTTAGGAGTTAGAAAAAAATTGTGAAAATATGTCCCCCAAATGTTGGCGGACAACACTTAGGAGTTAGAAAAAATTTGTGAAAATATGCCCCCCAAGTGTTGGCGGACAACACTTAGGAGTTGGAAAAAATTTGTAAATGTTTTGAAGCTATTATTGATGTAGGTTGCATGTATATTGATAATGTTTCCAAAAGGGTGAAATTTAAAGAGTGAATTTTTTGTTTTCTGAATAAAAAATGTGTCATAGCAACTTCAAATTTACAAAATTTGTGAATGTGTTGTAGTAAGAAGGAAAGAGAAAAAACTTTTGTTTTTGGTTGAAAAAATGAATTTAGAATTTTGATGCTCTTGTTATGTAGAAGTATGTCACTAAAAATATAAAATAATGATTGCATGGTGTCGTAGATAGATGGTTGTTGGCGGACAATTGACAAGTAAAAAATATGCATTTTGAAATTTTGCTAAGCTGGATAGTAATAAGTGTGCAAAAAGTTATAACGTTGAGAGGCAGGTGATAATTTTTTTTAACAATTGAAGTAAAATATTCAGACGCAAATTATTAAAATGATTTTTTTTTTAGCAGAGATAGTAAATGTTTTGTGAGATAAAAAAAAAATTTGCAAATGGTTTTTTAAGTGATAGAAATATTTTGAGGCGGCAACAAATTTTTGTAAAGCGGTAGAAGTATTTGTAGTAATTTGTTGTGGGAGATATATATAATTTTTTTTTGTGGAGAGTAAACATTTGTGTGAAATAGAATTTTTTGTAAATGTTGCTTGTGCCATAGAAATTTTTTTTTTTTAATGTAGATGATTTTTTTTTTTTGAGATAGAAAGTTTTTGTTGAAAGAATAAAATTTTGAGATAACAAATATTCTTTTTGAAGCCATAAATATTTTGACATAACAAATTTGTATTTGAAATGGTAAATATTTTTGAGATAGCAAGATTTTTTTGTAATAAAATTATTTTTTGAGATAGAGATTTTTTTTTTTTTTTTTTTTGGTTTGAGGCAAGTGAATGAAATGATATTTTTTGAGGTAACAATAAATGAAGTGATATATTCTGAGGCCAATAAATGAAGTGAATATTTGTTCAGAAGCTTTTTTTTTTTTAAATAGAATTGTAAATTAATAATTGTAATGTGTAAAAGTTTGAAACAATATAAGTAAGTAATTAAAATAAAAGCTTGGCAGTGGTGTAATAAAAGAAGACATGCTTAGATAGTAAGTCAGTATAAACAGGAGAAATTAAAGATGCCAAAAATGAATTGCTAGCGGGCTTTTAATGTGGTTATTGTAAAAATAGTTGTGTAGGCAGCGGGCACATAGCACAAAATAAGGTGGCGGGTGGAAATGACACCGTACAATAATAAAGTGATGGGTGGCATGGTAATATGTACATGTTATGTGTGTGTTATGTATATGTAAGTGTGACATAAATTAATAGTGTTGTATATATGTTGCAAGTCAAGGTGGTGCAGTGAGACAGCGGGTTGCTGGTTGTGTTAGCTGATGTTAGTAGATAAAGAGAGTGAGTGTTAGGTTAAAAATGAAGTCACGTGTGCTAATGTTGAGACACAGGCTATATACACATAACCAGCAGGGGTAATTAATATGCATTAGTAGACATGTTAATGAAAGTGAGAAACAAATAGTAACGGGATATGTAGATAAGATTTTGCGAGTATGTCATGATATTTTTCCAAGTGATAGTGTATAATAATGAGAGTAAAAACCTGTAACCGCATGTTGTGTATTTGAAGCAGACGGATTTGTTGATGCATCCAAGAAAATAATTGCTATAGCTGTTTGTTGAGAAGACATGTGTGACTTTGATGCCATTGTGAGGATATAGCCTTTGATGCAATTATTTTCGAGAGAGTGAAGAAGACCACGTGATATGATGTTCTTGTGAGTTTGTAGCATTGTTATGGATGTTGCCTTCGTGAATTCTTGATGATGCAACCTTTTTGATAGGTTGTTTGCAAGCTTTGTTGATGTTTACAGCCCTTCTTTGATTTCAAATAACCTTTGATGGATGACCCGAATCAATGTTTATGGGGACTTAGAAAATTTTTCACATCTTGCATGTAGCACATCTCTGTTGATGTTTGTTGTCCAACTTTGATGGATGACCCGGATCAAAGTTTGTGGGCACTTAGAAAAATTTTCATATCTTGCATGTAGCACTTCTTTGTTGATATTTGCTGCCCGCTAGGGGACTTAGACAAATTTTTCACATTTTGCATGTAGCTGCTTTGTTGATATTTGCTGCCCGCCTGGGGACTTAGACAAATTTTGCACATCTTGTGATAGATAACTTCTTTGTTGATATTTGTTGCCCGCTATGGGACTTTGCTTTTGTAGATGGTTGCTTGCCCGCTTAGGGCCTTTGCTTTTGTAGATGGTTGCTTGCCCGCCTAGGGACTTTGCTTTTGTAGATGGTTGCTTGCCCGCCAAGGGGACTTAGACTTTGCTGGTTGCTATTGCTTTTCTGGTTGCTTGCCCGCCAAGGGGACTTAGACTTTGTTGGTTGCTATTGCTTTTCTGGTTGCTTGCCCGCCAAGGGGACTTAGACTTTGGTGGTTGCTTGCCCACCAGGGGACTTAGATTTTGTTGGTTGCTATTGTAGTTGGTAGCTTCCCCGCTTAAGGGACTTGTAGAAATTTGCTATTGTAGTTGGTTGCTTCCCCGCTTAAGGGACTTGTAGAAATTTGCTATTGTAGTTGGTTGCTTCCCTGCTTAAGGGACTTTGAGAAATTTGCTATTGTAGTTGGTTGCTTCCCCGCTTAAGGGACTTTGTAAAGTTTGGGATTTGTAAATTGTGTAATGGTCCGCTGAGGGACTTTGTAAAGTTTGGGATTTTTAATTGTGTAATGGTCCGCTGAGGGACTTTGTAAAGTTTGGGATTTGTAATTGTGTAATGGTCCGCTGAGGGACTTTGTAAAGTTTGGGATTTGTAATTGTGTAATGGTCCGCTGAGGGACTTTGTAAAGTTTGGGATTTGTAATTGTGTAATGGTCCGCTGAGGGACTTTGTAAAGTTTGGGATTTGTAATTGTGTAATGGTCCGCTGAGGGACTTTGTAAAGTTTGGGATTTGTAATTGTGTAATGGTCCGCTGAGGGACTTTGTAAAGTTTGGGATTTGTAATTGTGTAATGGTCCGCTGAGGGACTTTGTAAAGTTTGGGATTTGTAATTGTGTAATGGTCCGCTGAGGGACTTTGTAAAGTTCGGGATTTGTAATTGTGTAATGGTCTGCTGAGGGACTTTGTAAAGTTTGGGATTTGTAATTGGTAATGGTCCGCTGAGGGACTTTGTAATTTGTGAATGGTTGCTGGCCCATTGGGACTTCTGTAATTTTGTAGTTGGTTGCTTCCCTGCTTAGGGACTTTGCTTTTGTTGATGGTTGCTTGCCCGCTTAGGGACTTGTAGGTTGGATGTCCATTTGACAGCGGACACATTGTTGTCAGCGGACATTTTGTTGGATAGCGGGCTCTTTGACAGCGGGCTCGATGTTGAATGTTGTAAGAGTTAATGCCCATTTGATTGATGGCGAATATTTTGTTTGACAGCGGGCTCTTTGACAGCGGGTCCGTTTTTGACAGCGAACGTTTTTCTTACAGCGGGTCCGTTTTTGACAGCGGACGTTTTTCTGACAGCGGGTCCATTTTTGGCAACGGACGCACGCATATTGGTTTGCCCAGTGCTGAGATGGTAGAGCTGGTGGAGGCTTTTCTTAAGGAAAAAACCCCCTCCTTCTAGCGCCAAATGATAATTCTCACGGCCGATTAATGGCTTCCGATCACTGTTCCGAGCACTGTTCCGGGGATACTTCGCCTGAGTTTGGGTATCTGCAAAACAATGCTTGCCCGGGGGTGGTGGCCGTCAAGCACCTCCGGTGTGAGAATCAGTAATCGAAATAATAATAATCGAAACGGGTGAAAATGTATCTGTGAATGATAATTCTCACGGCCGATTAATGGCTTCCGATCACTGTTCCGAGCACTGTTCCGGGTAGGGGTGAGCAAAATAAAACCGAAAAACCGAAATCGAGCCGAAAAACCGAAAAATCGCACCGAAAAAAACCGTAACCGACAAAAACCGAAAAAAACCGTAACCGAACCGAACCGACGGAACGGTTTGGTAACGGTTACGGTTTTATCCCAATAACCGAACCGAAAAACCGAACCGAAAATATATTATTTTAATAATTTATATTTTTATATTATATACTTATATAAATATAGAATTTTATATAAGAAGTAAGACAAAAGCTAGTAGAACTTGAATTGCAAAAGTTTCCCATCTTATTTTTTACACTAATTATTAATAATCTATCAAAAAATAATTATGTACTTAAAAAGATTTAAAAATGTCAAAAATTTTGATTTTACAGTTTTATATTTTAAAAATGAATTGATTGATCTTATGACCACATTTAAGCTAAAACATGCGCCACCTTCGTAGGAATAGTGGGTTTAAGAAAATTAGAAACTCATAATTTTTACTAGCATGATATTAAATATTAAAAATAAAAAACCGAAAAAAACCGAAACCGACAAACGGTTAACCGAACCGAAAAAAACCGTTCCGAGTGGTTCGGTTACGGTTAATAGGTAAAAACCGAACCGAACCGACATGTACGGTTTGGTAACGGTTTTCGGTAAAAACCGAGCCGAACCGACCCGTGCACACCCCTAGTTCCGGGGATACTTCGCCTGAGTTTGGGTATCTGCAAAACAATGCTTGCCCGGGGGTGGTGGCCGTCAAGCACCTCCGGTGTGAGAATCAGTAATCGAAATAATAATAATCGAAACGGGTGAAAATGTATCTGTGAATGATAATTCTCACGGCCGATTAATGGCTTCCGATCACTGTTCTGAGCACTGTTCCGGGGATACTTCGCCTGAGTTTGGGTATCTGCAAAACAATGCTTGCCCGGGGGTGGTGGCCGTCAAGCACCTCCGGTGTGAGAATCAGTAATCGAAATAATAATAATCGAAACGGGTGAAAATGTATCTGTGTGAAGGGAGAGAATGAGTAATAAGTTTGTGCTATTGAAATTGTATATATCTTACCTTGTGTGTAGAATGGGGGTATTTATAGGTTGGGTCTTCTAATCACTGTTCACCCACTTGGTGACCCACTTGTTATGCTGTTAAAGCTACAGTGAGCCACTATTGGAATAGTGATTAGTGTCCCTTTCCCACATACATCGATTCTAACACCGCCGCTTTTGCTATAATTGAATGTTTCTGTGTTCCCTTAAATACCTTTATGGTCCCCTGCCTTAGTGAGCAAGATAACATGATATTTTTGCACAAGTATTTATGTAAAGATATTTGTTTGTTAAGTGGAGCAATTTAGTAAAGATAATATGAAATGACACATGTGTAATTAGTGAGTATTTGTTACAGGTGGAGGTGTTACAGCGGGCAGGGGTTGGTACTGTTGCAGGGGTGCCCGCTGTCAGCTTTCAGCGGGTACCTATCAGTTTCTCAAAAAGAAAATAAAAAACTATAAACAAACCAGGTTTCTCGAAAAGTATATAAATTTACAACAGTATTGTCCTGTTAACAAACTACCAGGTTTCAACTGTTAAACTCGCAGCAATAATATAAGATCCTCTCACCAGAAACAGAATACAGAAGGAATTAAAATAAAACCAGGAACTAAACACACGTGCATTCAAATTTTGATTATAGTTTCTCTGAAGCATCTCACTTCTCTGCTTTTGCATAGGATGCTGATTGCTGAGGCATTAGATACAGTGCCCGAGCATCATTACAATCTCACAGCATGCTGTCCGCTCGAGCTGGCAATCTTTTGAAGAAATTGCTAGGAACTGAAGGCTGTTTACTTCGTAGTCTCGGATGTCTCAGTACAAACAATCCTGCCCCTAACATGACTATTCTGAAAGGAGTCACATAAAGAACAACTGCAGCAACAAGGCAGAAAACTATAAAGAGGCTCGTTGCTCTTGGATCCCTCCAGCTCAGCAAAGCCTGAAACCTTTCACCCTGAGTTGCCATGTCACCTATTACTGTCTGTATTCTCCCTGCCACACTCCGTAGCCTGTCATATCGCATCCTCGTGACATCTTGAGCCTTGGATGTAGGGAAACTGTCAAACTCTTCATCGAGTTCATCTGGATGAACTGCTTCTGCCCAAGAAAGTTTAATATCCATATGGGGTGGATGTCTTGGCCTCAACCAAAAGTTCCATATTCCAATGAGAAACATATAAAGAAATATTGTTGGAAGAATCAACTCCGGGAAGCAAATTAGTATGAAAAACAAGACATGGACTAAAACTGAAGTGATGGGGTTCTTCCAGTGACAAACTTCTCCAAGCCATTTGCCTATAGATATTGCTCCAGAAAACAGTGAAACAATCCTGAAGAAGTTGGCTTTGCTTCTTCTCATGCTCCACATGTGAGAATCTATATCAAGCATGTATTCAACAACTTCTTTTCGGAGTGGAGGTTCAGCTCGACCAAGCCTAGCTGCTACAATGTTCATTGCCTGAAATCTTAAGAAATCTAATTGGCTTACAGTAAATGGATGCAGGTAATGCATTTTTGGCAACAAGGGGTGCCAATAAAGATACATCATGTTTGCTAATGACAAGCAAGTGAACCGAAAGGCTAATTGCAGTTCCCCCATCTTCTTCACCCCGGATGGTTGAAGAACTAAAAGGGGGTAAGAGTGTGTATATATCCTGTGACTTGATTAGGAGGAAGATCTCTAGCTTTCACAACTCGAACATAAACATAGTACATCTGCTCAACTAGATCATAAGTGCTTGTGATTCTCTCGCTGCTTATCCAACCTCCTCCACCACGCACACCTCCATGTGGCCATCGTTCCCCTAGCTTAGGTGTCGTGTCCTTGAGCTTGTAGTCATCTTGGTTGGGATTTGCTTGTGAGCCCATTTGATCAAATATAGGATTGAGATGAAGCTGTAGCTATGTTGTCAACTGTGTGGCTGGGGTTTCGAGAGAACTTCAGTAAACAGACAACAGATACTACTGCATTAACATGAAGGCGAAACTCCAAAGGAAGATGCTTAATTTTAGCAAGAATGCAGCAAATTTATTTACTAAAAAAAATAAATTCTCACTTTTTTGGGCAGTTACCTTTTGAAAGAAAGAAGGTTCTGCTGGACTAGTCGCTACACTCTATCTTCATTTTATGAAACTGAGCCGTAGACTTTTGTAACTGTTTTCAACTTTCTTGCATTGCCTGAAGTGATAAAATCTTCATGAAGTTGACTTCTATATTATGCAGTATTTCTTGCTGTGAGTAATGCTTTTTTTTTTTGCTTGTCCAGGGCACAAATCAGCAATCACCCTAATAGTGTGCTATATGGAGAAGTATAAAGCTGTCTGCTTTCATTAAACGCATTAGTATAAAATTACTTCTTTGTGCTAAACATTAGTCAAAAGTATACATATACTTCTAGGTAAAAGGATGTTTGATGCCTACATTGAGACGACAAAGTTGTTCTTTCTACTTGGAAATTATATTCTGTATTACTAGTTTGCCTTAAAGATTCTGTCATATTTTCTGCTTAGCAATGGGGACACTAAGCAGAACCGGGACTGACCCTCGCTCCAGCCTTGACTGACCTCCAAAAAACAGTCGATATTTTATATTTTTAATCTTGACAAAATTATAAAAAAACCAGGGGAAAATAAATTATTAGTCGCGGCAAGTGATAATGTATCTAAAATTCTAAATGAAGAGAGACAAAAATTTGTAGTTGTACTTGGCTTTTGCTTTCCTTTTAAGCTCCACTCACTTTTATAAAGATATGCTTTCGTTCCTCATTATTTTTCTTCATCTTCTTCTTTAAGCTAATTTGTTCCTCTGTCGTTGAAACTGCAGATAGGTATTTATCAAAACTCGAAAGTTATTCGCCTATTAATGCATTGCTACCCTGTTCTTTCCTGGATTTTTCATCTAAAATCTAAAACAGTAGAGCACAACATTGTGGACCATTAAATAAGAGGCTGATCATTCGAATATTACGACTGCCACATATAAACCCGTATTATTTTCAGAATAATAATACATTTTTTTGAAATAATTGACGTTACTTTTCCTGATCAATATATTTACAAATTCTCAACCATTTTATCGAAGTACAATTCAGTCTACTGTACAGCAATAAAAGCTCCTCCAGACCGACCACAAAATACAACTGAATATGTTGCGAATCACTGTATATGTGACCTGGGGATGTATGATATATCAGCCTAAAGTACAGATATATGATACAGTCCTTCACACTCGATCTGTGCCTATGTCACAACTCACGAGGGAGACTCTTTCCATTCTAATCTGTCGAGCCCGTCAATTATTGCCCTGCGGAACTCATCATTGTGGAGAAGAAAGGATGAAACATGCCCGCCTGTAACCCATCTCACTTCTGAGCCCGGCCAAGCTTTTTGGAGCTCCAGAACAGAATGCTTTGGGATGTACCCGTCATCCTGCAATATGCAGGACTATAAGAAAAAATATGGTGCAATATAATAAACTTGTACAATGTAAGTGTACAAAAACTCCAAGAGGCTTTTTCTTTAGACAAGCACTTACAGAGAAATACTGCAAAAGGACAACTAAATTTAGTTTGTTGCTAAAGCCTGACATGATAACTTGAGTTTTATGGTGTAAACGGCTTAGAGTACAAGTGGCCGTGTTCACTAACCCGCACAATTGTAACTTCAGAGGGACGGTAAAACATGATAATCTACAATAGAGGGTCATTTATCCTATGTATGACTCAAACTTGAAGGAAAATGAAGAAAATTACACGGTGACAAGTCGATTACTTACAGTAGCTGCAACAAATATAACAGAATTAGGATTTTTAGGGATTGGAAAGCGTGTGACATCTGTGAGAGATAAAACAGCCCGCATCCTTTCTCTCACTTCTTCGAGTGTCATTGGGTCCTTTTGCAAAGAAATATCCTCTCTTAAAGCCTCCCAGGCAGTGCCATGTTTTAATATCCCTTCGCAAAATGCAACGACCGCAGAGTGTGGTGACAGAAATGGAAGTGTAGCAATAGGCGTAGGGTGCAGTGCTCCAACCATAGCAGCATGTACTCCACCTATACATTATGGAGGATCAGTATTTGGCAAAAAAAACATGTCTGAAATCACGAGCATTTTGTTTTCCAATAATATATCATATGATGATACATGCTACAAATCTCACTTCGTACTTCTCTTTCTTTAACTGAATAAGAAAATCTAATGTTGTATGTGAAGGAAGAACAAAGCGGTGATTGAAGTAATTACACCAACCCCGACTATTATTTATCCAGAAAAGGATTCCTCAATGAAATATAAAGGGTGCAATATACCATTAAAGAGACAAAAACTGCAGTTCTTATATTAATATAATTTGAAAAGTTATCGACCTAAAACTAGCTTGGCATTTTGAGATTGATAATTAACCTGAAGTTGTAAATCAAATTTTAGTTCCCAAATGATCTTAATGTTCCTAGAGTTTTAAATCATGTACTAGACGGCAATGAAGTTTACCCATGCTAAGTCCACAGACACCCATTTTTCCAAAACCTGCTTCAGAGTCTAACCAATGTAAAAGACTGCGTGCCTCTTCAATGGTAGCTCTTCCTAATATCAGCAAGTCACTCACACACAAAAGTTTTGCACCACGCTGCAACAATGGTCGCCTTTGTCCATAGAAAGGGCTGCAAACGAAACTCATCTCAATGAAAAATGACTAGAGCATAAGGAAAACTTAAAGCATCTTTTATTTTCACCTCTCAAGTACCATAGTTGCTATGTTTTCCTTTAACAGTGGTCCACCAATACGTAATCTCCGCTCAAAAGTATGGTCCCCAGTCCCTGCAAAATAATGCACAGAACATGATCAGGCTGTTGGTTTTAGAAAATATGGACAGAACTTGTATCAGACCGATGGTTTTGGAACTATGGGTTTTTCTCTATATTAAACAGGGAAGACGGTTGATAAAAAAAATTGACTCATCGAAGCTAGATTTAAATGCAAAATTCTGATGGCGAGATCTTCCTCTCCACTGAACAGCTAAACAATAAATTATAATTTAGGCTGTACAAAATTTTAGAACCTAACATGAGGTAGCAGTACTCGCTTTCACAATGCACAGTAAGTTAATGGAATCCTAAACCTGGTGGTTAGACACTACTGCATAAAAGATAATGTAACAGAGGTATATAACCCTAACCCTGTAAGAGATTTTTTCTAACCCTTCTAAATTTGTTAACTTCTGCTAGTTTCTAGAATAGTAAATAACCCTCGTGTATGCACTTCACCAACTTTAATTTAAAAAAAAATTAGCTACCTACGGGTGAGATTGAGAAGACCATCATGATCATAGCTGTTATTATGCTTTCTGGATAACTTTGCATGCTTTGACAAGCCAGGAGCTAGAACAGATTATCGTTTTATTATTTAGTATGATAACAAATTATCCTTGCCGCAAGAAACCATCTACTTTCACTCTTTACTGCCATCCTTGAGGTTAAATCATCATAGTCTCTCAATTGTTTATTCTGAGCATGTTAACCAAACAGAATCCTTATCTTGGCGCTTAGAATCTACTACAGCAAACATAACACAGGGTAGACTTCCCACTGCGTTGACGGATCTGTATCACTCCTTGTGTTGGCTTACATTTCATGTCAGCTGTATAACATTATCAGATTTCATCAAGTTCCTAGTCTGATCAGATTCAGGTAGACATTCAGAATATTTACCATACAGTTTCCTTCCAAGTTATACGCATTATAAACGAGCAACATAAAGACCCTGTCTGTTTTACATTTCAAATATATCAAAAGGGGATTTGCGGACCAACTTTAGACTTTAAAACTGACACCGACTGATCCCAAGTCTAACAACTTAAAAATCCAAACTCCAGAACCAGACAAGATAGTACAACTAAAAAGAAATTAAATACACTAATAATAAATTGAATAGTAAGTTTCGAGTAGTAGTACCTGCAAGATGAACCACACAAGCCATCTTTTGCGGTGGCACATTTCGAGGTGCAAGAAAAGCAACCCTGGCTGTGTGACTTTCCGGAGGCAATGCACTAAGAAGCAGGTCATCGCAAGGAGTCCTGAAAACCCCTTGTCGTAAACAAGCAGTCTTGGATTCCCAAACAGTTTTCCAAATTGGTTGGATCAAAGATGGTGGCCAATTTTGAGAATGTACCTCAGGAGAAAGCTGATTGATCATCTTCTCAAGAAGACGAAGCTTTGTACCACCCCAACCTCTTGAAAAAAATGGTGGGCTTAATTTAGACCTATGCATAAATGCACCATATACATGGTCTAATACATAATGGAGCATTCCAACCTTCATGCTCGCCAAGAAAACCTCTTATGTTTATATACTAATTCTTCAAGTGAATGAAATTCAGATGATGCTTTAGCAAAGATTGAAAGATTGGAACAAGAAAACAAACAAAACCCACAAATTACAGCAGATACAGAATTTATCAGATTCCACAGGTGGGAAAAAGATTGGACTATGAATTATTATTACTTATTTATTTATTTCATGTTAGAACCAACCACCAAAATGAGCACAGAGATCAGGTAAAGACAAGAGATGAGACTTGGCGTAAAAATCAAGAAGATTTGATGTATGAAACCGAGAGAGAAAGAGAGAGAGAGAGAGAGAGAGAGAGAGAGAGAGAGGGGTGGTTGTACAAATTTTTTAAAAAAGACTCTTTCTTGCAGAACAATTATATTAATTTGAAAGCCCAACAAAATATCCATGAAAAATGTATTCAATGTCTCGGTAAAATTTTTGAAGTGGTATGTCAAAAGTTTAAAACCTCAATTTAATATTCATAAAAAAAATATATTCAAAATCTTGTCAAAATTTTGAATGCTATCTTACAGGCTACAACAATTATCTTGCTATTTGATCAATATTTTAATCATTTAATATAATTTGCTAATACTTAATTAGATTTTTAAAGTATTCTTCTAAATTTAGTAAAGCATCTGAAAACTAAATATTTTTTCATTGAGCAGCAAAACTAAATTATTTTGAGCAGTAGATGATTAAAATAATATCTGTAAGGCCAAAACCTTAATTCACACATCAAACATCTGACCACAAAGTTCACTTTAAAAAGTTTGGATATCCGAAAACAGTTGGTAGTAGTACTGTACAACTAAGTTTTTATGTAACAAGCAAAGGCTCTTGAGATCAAAACAAACATGGTAAAATAGAGCTTAATCCACATACATTTTCATTGATATATTTTCCTACACAACAGTTTCTCTACCAGTAAGGCCATAGCAACAAACCAACCACAACTGTAAGATGCACCATTTACGCTAAATTTCCTTCTTGAAAAATTGAAAACGCATAAGATTCTTTTAGCTTCTCTCCGTGAAAATCTAGTCTAGTTTTGCAACACAAGGCCTGATAGAACTGTTGTACTAAACATACTGCACTATAAACAGCTGGCATACACAAGTTTTAAACCCTGCCTAGGTTCTTCTCCCTTCATCTTGTTGGAGGTTCATATATGTGTAATCACCGTTGTACATCGGTCCACTTGGTTGCTTCGATCTCTTGGCCGGTGGATCAATAGGTTCATGAAGAGGGGACTGATAAGTAGCTGATGGACGATCTACAGGTTCCATAACAGGGGCCTGATAAGGAGAACCATAGTCAAGCATTCCAAGCTGCAAGTCTGTATTTGCCTCTGGACGTGCCCATGATAAGGGCCTCGCTGAAAGAAGTGGTGCAAACAAAGTCCTTAGTCAAAGAGCGGGTACTTTTCTACTACACACAGTAACTCTCTTCTTTTTCTTATTATATCAAACAATCATCATATACAACATATATCTACTTTTTGGACACTATACTTTGATACTAAAGATAACAATTATAACGTGTGCACTATTTATTACGCACCTTGAGAAGATCCGGGTGTCCCCGAATTACTCCCATCAGGAAAAGCTATACGAGGTGTTCGCTTTTTCACATAGTTTTCCTGCAAAGGCCTTGGGATTTGAAAAGAAAATTGAGACAAGGCCACTCCTTCTGCCTCATCTGGATGTTCAAGCAAGTACCTGCCAATGTAATTAAAAACCAATTGGGATAGTAGATAGCAATTGTCAGTATTGGACTCAACAACCAAAGAACCAATTACTGATTCGTTCTAGCACACTATACAAATAACAAGGAAGTAATCCATCTAATTTTGAGGAGCAGTTTGCACACCGGTATTATATCAAAAAAAAATAATATAAACTCCCATAATTCAAGTGCACGCTATTTTGAATAGAACTGAATTCCTATTACAAATGTTGAAACTTTTTTTCTTTTTGATAGGTTCAAATGTTGAAACTTGAAAGTATGACAAAATACAAAAGAAAGCTTTGTATTGTAGAGAAATATACGGAAAACACTAATAAAAGGTTATTTTGTAACTCCACATTTTCAACTTCCGATAAGCCTAATTACCAATTACTCAGCATTATCATATTCAAATTTAAAGTAATCGTGTTGCAACTCTTTCACAATTTTTGGACTGCAATAGTAACACAAAAACAAAGACCCTAAACATGATGAAAGCAATATTAGTGCAATACTAAAATTACCAAGTAGAGAACAAAGGTACCTTTGAACTTCAACCATGGACCGAAGTCTCTTGCCTGATGGTGTAACATAATACCTGAAAGTATAACAAAGATCAATTTCCAGACTGACAGATGATGCTGATAGAAAAACCTAAACAATAATACAACAGAATGTAAGGTGACACGCACACATCTGCGAATTTGGTTCCTCCAAAACCCCTAATCCTTAGAAGCCGCTCCCACCCAAGAGGGGCTTGAGCAATGTTAGGCCTGTCAATTGCCCACAGGCGGCTGCCATCCTGCCGAATATCAGGATCATCATCGCATGATATCTCAGGACGCCACTCACGAGCTGCTTCGCATACAAAGGGCTGCTCCAAAATGTGTTCACGGATTTCCTCATATTTTTCCTTAGATGGAATAAGCCTCCATTTGAAACACTTTGCACACTGAACAGTAAAAGCTCCCACAGATGGCAAATTTCTGGAAACTGAATTCTGTAAGTTGTATAATTCGGAACGTTGAGGTGGAGTTAAAAAGTTAATAGGTACGGCATCAGGACTATATTCAACGCCATCAGAGGCGCCATCAGGAGGATTGTAAACAACCAGCTGATTCTGAGCATTATTACAATCTTGATCATCATCATCGGAGCTATTATCCTTTACTTTTTCCAATGAAGAAGCTTCTGCAGGTCTCGGAAGATTGCTTTCCTGCTGATCTTGAATAGCTGGAGCATTAATGTCAATCTGCTCTCCTATCTTACAATCTTGGTGTGCACTTGTTGTAGTGCCACTGGTGACAGCTTGACCACTTATGCTGCTAGGCATTAGAGCCTCAACATCATTTCGTTCTCCTTTTATCTTGATTGTAAATTTTGTGAGACTTGGCTGCATTTCAAGATTCCTAATCACCTATAACAAGACAATATAAGCAACTCATGCACTTACTCTCAAGATAACTGACAATCAAACTAAAGGAATGATATACCAATATACTGCAAACAAGAGTAATTATAAATTATTGCAAAGCTGAAAAGTTACCAAGTTTAGTTTAGTAGAGAAAGTAAGCTAATTCGTGGGACTGAATACGGTAAGAGATTAGAATTTAAACAAGATCTATGCATCACACCTATTCACTCATCCTTTCCCCTCTCCAATTGCAACCTAAAGTTTTGTGTGGACAATCTACAAAAGGATGCTAATGACATCCTTGTACCTCATTTTCTTCAATCTAACCTAGATATATCTCTCCGCCAACAATCGTCATCAAATTAATTCATTTTATTAAAAAATCAATGCAATCCATCCAAAGTCAAAGCGCCAAATTAATAAATTAATTACCAAATAAGAATTGTGATGTAAAAGCAAAGCAAGGCACAAATTTGTATACCTAGCACGAATGTTGTTGATCCAGAAGCTATAGCGGTCGGAAACCAATAAAAGAAAACATAAAGCTTAAACCTTTAATTTGGGAAGGTAATGATAGCTTTAACCTGCACAAAGATAAAAATCATTAAATCCCACAAACCCTAAAAAAAAAAATCAAAACTTGAAAAATTACCCTATATATAAGAAATTAAATGTGGGGCTAGAACATTGTGCAAAATATGATAATTATACAGATTTGATGAGCTTGAGAAATCAAATCGATCAAGATAATCATCAACAAGATCAAGATAATCATCAACAAACAAATACAAATAAAGGGCCGTACCACATATACAAATCAAACTATAAACAATCAAATTCATATATCCAAGTGAGAGAGAGAGAGAGAGAGAGAGAGAGAGAGAGAGAGAGAGAGAGAGAGAGAGAGAGGACTGACAAGATCTAAGGGGCAGGAGACGAAGAGAGCCAGGAGAATAAGAAGGGTGAGGAAATGAGCTAGGAGGGGTTAGTAGAAGAACATTTATTCAATACATTTTACTAAGTATGAATTTGCCTCGGGAGACGAGATTAGATGAGATGAAAGCAGCAGCTAAAACCAGATGAGAGATGATGATAGATACAATAGTAACACAACATTCGTTCCTACCGTACATCCATACATACTTGTATTATAATTTTATTTAATTCAAAGTCTTGGTTCATAAATTAAGTAAGTTACTGTTATTTTTTGTTTACTATAGCTGTTATATTATATTTTATATCTTCATTTTTTTATCTACCATTGTTTAAAAACATACTCCCTCCGTCCCTAAATGTTTTTCCTGTTTGCTTTATCACGTTTGCCAACGCATACTTTTGATCATTAATATTTTTAATTTCGTGTTAGTATCAAATATAAAAACTTCACTGTATTAAAGTACTCACAAATACGAATCAAACAAGATCACTCATGAATATATTTTATCTTATAAATTATCCGTAAATTAATAGTCAAGCGCTTACAATGAACAGGAACAAAAGTCAAAACAGGAGATGTCAATTGAAACAGAGGGAGTACCAAATACCAATCACCTGAAGATTTTCTTACTTTTTTTGTTTTGATTTCCCTAAAAATCTTCCTTTATTAGGTGAGATTGGTGTGTTTATTTTTCGGATCTAAGTTTTAAAGCATTTTCCGATTTGATTTCTATTTCTTAGATCTCAATTCCTCGGAGCTCCGGAGTTCTCGTTCTTCCCAAAGATTTTGGTCTCGAAAGTGGTCCGAGTTTTCGTGTTCTTGAGGTTTTGTTCCCAGATCTAAGGATTGGTGTGGTTTTAGTTAATTTTATTTGTGCATTTGTAAGTTTGGTTTTTATGTCTCACCGTTTGTGTGAGTTTTGGTATTTCCTCACCGTTTTGTGTGAGCTTTGGTTTTTTCTCACCAGTTGTGTGAGTATGGTGATTGATTTAGTGATAAAAGCTTTTAGGAGATTGCATTCTCGGTTGATAGCTCAAACTGGTTTTGACGGAAGCGGAAGTGGAAGTGGTGAAGTTTGTGTAAATATCATTTTCAACAAATCACGTGATGCTGTATGGCTTAAAATCAGTGATTGTTTCTGTATTTTGTTTGTTCGACTCGACTGTTTATGTAGATGCCGTATGGCTTTCTATTAATGAATTATCCCATTACTCAAAAAAAAAAAAAAAAGTAGCCATTTTTTGTATATTTATTATGTTCAACTTTTCTTCAAAAGTTTTCTTCTTCTTTTTTTACTAATTTTTCTTCAAAAGTTTTCACTTTAATGCGAACTTATTTTAAAGCTCGTGCTATGATCCGGATGTTTGGGGGATATGATCCGGATGTTTGGGGGAACTTTTTTAATAAATCAACTTTTTTTAAGATAAAATTAGAGATTTCTAATTTTTTTCTGAAAAAAGTTTAACTTTTTTTTTTTTGTAACTTATAAAATCTCAAACATACATTAAATATTTGGGTGATTGCCCTTTATACCCACTTTTTATTATCTCATGTCCAAAATGCCCAGATTCGTGAACAACCGCCCAAAATACCTACGGGATACGCCCATGACAGAAAAGTATCCTCGGATACGCCCTTGGAATAGGAGTATTTTAGAAGTTACGCCGCTGCAAACAGCGTGTTGAGCTGATATGCTTGCACGGTTGGCATATGTGGGCTACACTGTTGGCGTAAATGGGCTTGGTTGCGCCTTACAGGATAGCGTACGTATCTGATGATACGCAACATCTGAATGCGTATCCATGTTCTTCTTCGTCTCCAAGCTCTGCGACTGAGCTCTCGCCGGCGACTTCTCCCCTATTCTTCGTTCACCCCTTTACCGTGGTCTTCCAGTCACAAAAAGCATACCAATCGAACAGCCTTCATCTCGTAGACAATCCTATACAAGTTTAATTTCATATCGTTTGTTATAATTCTAGATCTCAAGGTTTATATTTCAAATCGCGTTTCCGGCGATCGATTTTTCCTCCCTCCAGTTCACCCCTCTCCCGTGTTTTTTCAGGCACGTTTTACACACCAATAGCTTCGTCTCTTCACCCTCTACACGTCCATACATGTTTTACAGCGTGTTATTGTCCAGAATCGAAACGCCCAAATTGTTATTGGTCGTCGGCGGTGGTTTCTCAGTTGAGTTCCCGACTGCTACAGTAACCCGGGTTGCGCCCGACCCATGGGCGTGACCCGTGGGTATTTTGGGCGGTATTTTGAAAATTGGGTATTTTGGGCAGTGAGTAGGTAAAAATTGAATATTTTGGGCATTCTTTCTAAATATTTCTATTAAAAAAATTTATCAAAATATTAAATTTTTATTCGAAAATAAATCCATAATGACTTAATATAAGTTTTCCCAAACAGGCACGATGTATTGTATATTATTTGGTAATAGAATAAGTGTATTATTCGCTAATTTGATTGTCGATTGTTCAAGAAATAACATGAAAATATATTATTATTATTATTATTATTATTATTATTATTATTATTATTATTATAATCGAGTTTTGATTAGAATTGGAAGAGAGAAAATGGATCACCTACGAATTTGCAATACGTCAATTCATAATATTTTTTTTAATATTTTTTTTTTTGAACAAAACTTACTTGCATTACTTAATAATTATCAACCTCCAGTACATAATAATTAAGTATGACATATGTTTTTTTTTTGAAGAAAAGTATGACATATGTTAAGTTATTTAATGTGAAATTCTTAAATCAATATTCAAATGGGAGCCAAAACTAAATTATGGATTAATTATCAAATTGATCATTAAAGTATATCTTAAATATCAAGTTAATTATCAAATTGATCACTACATCAGTTACATGTATACTTTATTAAATAATTTACTTTATTAATTAGAGGAAAATATTAATATTAATGATAATTTCATAAATTTTATTATTTGAAATGAATATGTTACTTTATTATATAGATTGTATACCATAAATTTAATAATCAACATTTATAATAGTATTTCGAATTCAAAAAAAGTAAATTATTTAATAAAATATATCAGTAACTAACTTCAATAATTATTTGATATCGTTTTTAGCTTGGTATCCAACTCGATATTTTAAAGAGTAAATTGTAAAACGGTGGCCTTAGTTTACAATGAATTGCAAAACAGTGGTTGAACTTTCAGATTTTCATTTTAGTGGTTATCGACCTTTTTTAATGTATTTTTTTGAAAATTAAAAATAATTTGGCCACTATTTTAGAAATCAAAAACAATTTTGGCCACTTATTTTAAAAATCAAGAAAACTTTGGTCACTATTTTAAAAATAAAAAACAAAGTCTGGCCACCAAAATAAAATTTTGAAAGTTCGGCCACTTTTTTGAAATTCAGTGTAAACTATGGCCACCATTTTGCATTTTACTCTATTTTAAATGTATTTTAGCGATCAATAATTAACCCATTAAATTAGGAGAAGATCACATAGGAGTGAAACTTTGCACGAAATTTGTACTTGGTTAAAGCAAGTTAGAAATGGAGTAGGGTTGCTTAAAAAGATTTAAGTAACATCAAAACAAAATAAAAATAAAAGAGAATTATATTTATTTGTATTTTGTTGATAAAATCCATATTGAATAAAAAAGATAAACTGTGGGAGCTAGAAAGGGGAGAATAACATTTGTTGTTTGTTCTTGATTGGTGAGATAATTTTTAAGAGAGTAGGACAAGTAGAAGGCGAGGAGGAATGGAAGCAAACAAGAACAGTTGGATAATAACTAAACTTTGATGAACACAAGTGAACACAATTTTACTAATCATTATTTTTCTAATGCATAATAACTAAAAATTGATGAACCTGTTTATTTTATTTTCGTTAACTGAGCTCTTAATGATTTTTAAGTTTTTTCAATTGAAAATGGCTCTTAGTTTTTTTTTTTTTTTTTTTGTAACTTGGTATATTAACATTTTACCATTTTATTGGAACAACATATATATGCAAGACGAGGATGCAGGGAGGTCCTACAGGAAGTTCATTTGACTGTGCTGTAAACTTTCCATAATAATTGTAGGCACTGTAAAACTGGCTCTCTTCTAGACTGCTGGCCATGCATATCTCTTACTTTATGAAACTTGGCTTTCAGATCTTTTATTTGATGGAGTTCATTATATGTGTTGATTGTGAGTTTGTAATGTGATTTTCGCACTTGAATATTGAGTTGGTTTTTATGGATGATAGCATAGCTTCTCTCTGCAGTAATAATAATAATCACTAGAGTTGCACACAGTTATGCCCTACGGTCCTCGACGTTGTATATTGTTGACATTATAATGCTTGTAGCACTGTTGAAGCATGAGCTGATGCTGAAGCTGCAACTGTTTGCTGGGCAGTAGAAAACGTCAATCTTCTATAAACCTTATGATTGTTGCTCGATTCTTGTGGCCTTGGCAAAATAATGAGACAAAACCCCAGCCACGTACACAGTTGACAACATAGCTACAGCTTCATCTCAATCTTATATTTGATAAAATGGGCTCACAAGCAAATCCCAACCAAGATGACTACAAGCTCAAGGGCACGAAACCTAAGCTAGGGGAACGATGGCCACATGGAGGTGTGCGTGGTGGAGGAGGTTGGATAAGCAGCGAGAGAATCACAAGCACTTATGATCTAGTTGAGCAGATGTACCATGTTTATGTTCGAGTTGTGAAAGCTAGAGATCTTCCTCCTAATCAAGTCACAGGGAGCTCGGATCCTTATGTGGAGGTAAAACTAGGAAACTATAAAGGGAAAACTCAGCACTTTAAGAAGAGAACAAACCCTGAGTGGAAACAAGTATTTGCTTAATTTCTTAAAAGACAAGATTCAAGCTTCATTTCTTGAAGTGTTTGTGAGAGACAAAGATATGGTGGCTAGCGATGTATGCCAACGAGCTAAGTCCCAAACTCTTTCCCCAACCGGACTCTTGCAAGTTGCAACCATTGCCTATCCTATGTCAAGTCTGGGATGATATCACAATGGATTTCATTGAGGGGTTGCCTCCATCCAATGGTAAAAATACAATTCTTGTGGTTGTTAATCGCTTAACCAAGTCAACTCATTTTATTGCTTTGGCTTATCCATTCACGACAAAATTAATTGCTAAAAAGTTTGTTGAGAATATTGTCAAGCTTCACGGAATGCCAAGTTCCATTGTTAGTGATTGGGATCCCATATTCATTAGTCATTTCTGGCATGAATTTTTCAAGTTATCAGGAACAAAGTTGAAGATGAGCTCTGCATATCATCCTCAAACGGATGGACAATCAGAAGTCATTAATAGATGTGTTGAGCAATATCTCAAGTGTTTAACTTCTCAACATCCAAAAAAATGGAGTAACTTTCTTACATGGGCCTAGTTCTGGTACAACACAACATATCATACATCTACAAGGATGACACCATTTCAGGCTCTATATGGACAGATGCCTCCAAACATTCCAAATTACAACATCGGCATGTCCAATATTCATGAAGTAGACCATCAGCTTGCGTCCAGGGATATCATAGTCCACCAGCTGAAGACTAATCTCCATGCTGCTAACAACCGGATGCAACAGATTGCTAATTCAAAGAGGCGACGATATTGAGTATCAAGTTGGAGACTTGGTTTTTCTTAACATATGTGGTTGCAAACTCCGTTTTGATGTTTTCTCACATCTGCTTTCTTTTAGAAATCAGCCTTCATCCTTTATTCTTTAACACTGATATAGTTCTGAAACATCCTTTAATATTTGATAAAGTGAGCTTATTGATATAATCAATGATATCAATGAAGAAGATGAATTGCAGAGAAGAAACAAACAGAAAAGTAATATATTGCTCTCATTGTTTTTACAGAGAAAAATGTGATAACTAACTCATCTTTAATCCATTAGATAAGAGAGTACTAAGCTATATATGACCTACTGGTATGGCACCTTTATTTCCGGTAATCTTAAATTTAGCACTTGTGTCACAAATCTTAAACCTCTTTTGAAGAAATTAACTAGTATTTTTAGGGAAGGGGAATATCAGATTGGGATTAAATTGTGTATCCTGAAAGTAAACAGGTAGCCAAATGAATGGTTTGGTATTGCAGTTAAGGAAGTTGACAAAGGAGAAGGTTTCTGTTGGAAGAGAACATACCACTGCAGAAGGATGATTCACAAGTTCTACTACAATGTTTACCCTGCAAAAGTGATTAACATATAGTAGTATCATATACATTGAATCGAATGTCAAAGAAGACTAGTATTACTGATAATGATCAGAAACCGAAATATTGAAGGCAAAACCTGTAAAATAGAAAGAAGGGAAGCTAGCAGTGAAAGGAACATGACAAGTGAAGTGAATTACCAGAGAAAGACGAGTGTTAGCATGAATACCAAGGTCAAGGGCGTGAGCGGAGCATACAACAAGAGCAGTTGGTGGATCAAGTAAAAGGATACAAGTAGCAACTTGGAGGGAGTCATGGAATGGAATGTGAGTGTGTTAGAGATTGAAGCTTGGTTTTGATTCAAAGCTTTGTAAATAGAATCAAAGCTAGCAGGTGGGTATGAGAATGCGTAAACGGTAGCATCAATCAGCTGAAACGGCACCGGAGAGAGCGAGAGAGAAGAGAAGAGCGAGTTGGGTAGCAGAACAGGCTTTGTCTTGTAACGTCTCGTGAGTGGTGACAATGTTTCTTTTGTTTTCATGTGTTTTTTTTCCCCTCAAATTTGTCACCTTTAATCTCTCTGGCCCCTCAACACACCTCACCGCACCCATTTCATTATTATCTATATAATATATTGAGTCTGGTTCGGTTTCGGTTTCGGGTTCGGATTCTTTTTTACGTAAAACAAAGGGGATTCATCTACCCTTAAACGCTTATTATCCGTGTGTTGCAACAATCTAGTTCTTTTCTGTTTGTTGCGACTATTAGCTAGCTAAAAAGAGTAGAATTTGATCAAACAGACCATATCTATGATTTCAATATCACACGTAACTGTAAAACGTCGGAATTACAAAAGACATGTTTTGGCATTCAAAGTCCTATATAATTATGGGTGAAAAATATGTTAATATGTGTTTTTTTTTCAAAGCTAAATTACTTATAATTTTTCGATAATTACATATATCCCACTTAGATGCTTAGGTGACAATAATAATAACATATACTGTATAATTTTATACTGAGGTCTTCAATTTCTGATGTGTCAAATTATACAGAGAGCATTACTCGCATTACTTGTAGCCCTGCACTGAACAGGCATGCTCTTACAAGCGTTTACCTCAACCAGTAAGGCTTTCACGACTGCTTAAAATCTGTTAACCCTTACAAAATATGTGTAATTGTTGTAGTAATTTATTCTTAAAAACTATTCACTGCGTTGTCTGCATTGCATGCTTGGCCTTCTGAATTTTCCAACTCATATACCCATTGGCTATATATGGATTTACAAAATGGATTGCTCAAAGTCGGGTATTTATCCAAACAGACAGTCGGGGATTTATCCACAGACGTCGTAGCCATGTTCTATTGCAGATTTAATAATACATTGAAGGGTAGGTTTAGCCCCTGTCGGGCATATTCTAAGGCATGGAAGATTTTTAACAGGGATAATCTTTAGCATTATAACGGTGAAAGCGAGGTGTGCCAAAAAGAATGCTTGGTCAAATTGCAGAACTATATCTAATTAACCCATTTCCACTTTTAGTGTGCAAATCCACAGAAAATGCATGATAGAATGATCAGAAGAAATTCAAGTTAAAACATACAAATAATGTCAATGGTAGCAGACAGGTATCTCAAACAGAAGAAAAATACAGTGTTTCATAGACAGAGACCCAGAGTTCCTGAATATTCTGGAATGCTAGAAAACTAGCTAGTTACCATGAACCTTCTGCTCCAACTGTTGGATTCTGAAAGGCCCCATACCCCCAGAAAGTCTTCAAAGAGTAAGGCTGGGATATTGTCAAACCCTCTTCAGTGAGTTTTGCAATCTGCACTTGCAAATAGTCATTTTAGTTTGCATAAGATATTTTTTTTAAAAAATGGATCATGATAGTGGATACTGTCGCCTAAAGCACAATAAGTGGGGGGATATTGTGCAACTGGAGTGTTAAACAACATGTATGAAATACGAGAGCATCAACTGGGTACAAAAGAAAGATTGAACTGGGAGGATGAGCACATTAGAATGATCCTTCTTACTGGTGTGACAGTATCAATAGCTTCAACTCTAATATTTTCCTACTTTGAAAAATTTAGTTATTATTATCATCATGATTGACAACAAGTTATAATTACTTTACTTCCTATAAGTCTATAACTCTCAGAATATTCTTATGTTACCTGCCTTCATTTCACTCAGCTTCTATTGTTCCATTCATGCTACGCAGGAGAATACTTGTACAAAAGATAAGTGTTAACTTCATGCATTTACAATATTTATTTATGTTACTCGGACTCTTCATTTTACCTTGGAGTACCGGTGTCGGACACTTGACACTCGGGCATGGACACTTGGACTAGGACACTTATTTTAAGCCAAAAACATGTACATTTTCAAAATGCAAAAGACTATTCATAATCATGAAAAATACTATTTACAGAAATTTTGAACTAGAATTTTAAAGACAACAGCTAACACGAAAGGCATTCAACTGGGGTGCAATTTTCTGTAGCATAATCTTTGTGAGATGCAAAAGAAATTCTGAGATAGACAAAAAATTCTGAGATAGACAAATCGCATACTCGTAACACGTCTAGCACAGAACTCTCTCAGTAGAGGACATGACATGCTCACTAGAGTCCTTTCACTTTTACATTATATTTACATGCTATATTTTTGAATTAAACACTGCACATTGTTTCTTTCTTACTTGCAGTTCTAAGATCACACAGCATTTAAAGAAACCTAAAGCATCCTTAAGAAAAAAAAATTACAAAGAGAGAATATACTAGCTCATAATTAATGCCACATGTGTAAGAACATGGTGAAAAGTTGTTAGCAATGAAGCTATATTCCTGTTTGTAGTAACCTAAGTTGAGAAGTCCATTGTGAAAAGAAAAAAAAAAAGATAATTAGACAACTGCCAAACAAGGAGTTGCGAAAGTAAACCCTAAAAGGACACCATAAATTTGTGATGCAGAATTAATTATGTATCAGTTTGCATCTCAGGGATACAGTTGTAAAAGTTATCTAGTGTGTTAGACAAACCTGAAGCTTGTTGACAGCAGACCTATCACGGTACAGAAGAACACGCATGCATTTCTCCAGTAGCTTGACACCCTCTTCAAAACTTAAGTCTTCTTTCCATTCATCGCGCAGAATTGGTCGTGCCAGGTGATTACCGAATCCAGTTGCCACGTGATTATCCTCAAAATGTACACCAATCATACTGACCTGTGCATTGACATAAGCATCATCCGAATCTAAGTCTACAACAAATCAAATATAAGCTCTCAATAAGAATCATGTGATGATTAAACAAGTTTACCGATCCCAGGTACTTTTGCCCATTTTTCACTCCTCCGAGAACAAGGGAGTTCCATAATGGGTTGAACTTGTTGCGACGGTTATACATCATTCGAGTCAAATAGTTGTGCACCTCTTTAGGTCCTAAAGAATTACCATCATCCCACATGTTGTCATACAATCTGCATAGGTAATGTTTCAAATTAAGGTCTGCCAGGACTTGTCAAAGATTCATGGAAACATTATAAATGGCAGTTTTACAATTTCAAGGTTAAAATAGAAATAAACAAAGGAGTCATTAGATGGTAAGCAATCTTTTATATTAGAGTAGATACTTACATAAGCTCATCAAGATTACGTAAAATTTCCTGAAAATCGCTAATTTCCCCACTAGCACCTAGAATAGAGTGTTTCCCCACTGCCTTCATTCGCTCTACACTCTTGTAACGCAATGTTGAGCCATAGGAGCCTGAAGACAAACAGAATGAATAACGTGAAACTGAAGTCCATAAATTAAGGTAACATTTTATCAAAAAAAAAAAAACTAGTTGTACAATGTGAAAGCACTTATTGTCTAATATAATTCACACAAACAGTACATTGTAATATTCTATTATTCTCTAATAACATCAGAAAAAGCAAGTCAGTTCAACAAACCATTTATATATGTACTTTTTTAAATAAAAGGTAAACAGCATATTACAATTTACACTTAGTTCATTCAATTTTTTTTGACAATTTGGCACACCAAGGATTTTCATCCTGGGTCCGCCACTGTGTAAAACCACAAGTATAATTTCTACCGGCCCAGGAGGATGTCACCGGAAGAATTTGGACAGAAATTATGGAACTCAACTTAATAATCTTTAATCTTCCACTCCTACTTTGGGGTCCACACCCACTCATATCATGCCATTCAGAGACATCATAAGAACTATATACAACCTAACATTTACAGTTTTGATGCAGCAACCATACGGTCCATAGCCACATTTCAAATTATGAATCATTTCTCTAACTCTAAGTAATAATATGCACAAGTTTTTTCAATTGAACTATTATCTCAGGCAAGTTAAATAATTTAGATTCATGTGGTCCTGTGTCATAGGCTCATAGCACCATCAAAAAACCCTTAATTTCATGAACAGATTCATGAATGAACTAATTACTTAGATTCATGAATAGTCAGCTTAGAACTTTAATACTAAGGGTTTAAGGCCTTTCTTAATTTCATGAATCTAAATTCATGGTATTAAGGGTTTATACTTCGTACGAAGTATTAATAGTCAGCTTCTCAAAGAAAGGCCTTAATTTCAATCAGATCAAAAAACCCTTGAGACACCACTAAGTAATCGGTTGGCATGAGATAAGTTGTCTACAAATATGGGGAAAAGTCATTATAACCGTATAAGTAATTGTGGGTTGTGATCTCACCTCCCATGTCAGCAGCCATGAGGATCCCATCCTTGTATTTAATAGCAACGACAGAAGTACCAGTCACATATGGGTACCTGTAGGAACCGTGAAACGAAATAAGATACCCAGCTCCTAAACAAGTGTTAAGAACTTAAACACAGGTAAAGTATCAACTTCGTAGTGATTCGGGGATTTGATACTCTATATCAAATGAAACTCCGTCATTCAACAAGTAAACAACTAAATTATCATGATTCCAAGGTTCCGTATTGCTCCATAGAATGGTAAATAAACGTATGTCTACAAAATAAAAATGCTGAGGGGAAAAGGAAAATACATACAAAGTTCTTTGAGAAGCTGCTTCTGGGTTCATTAAGGAATTGGTGAGTTGAACAGATTCTGACATCTGCAGAGAGAGTGAAATTAGGCGAAACCAACATAAAAAATAAGTCCAATTGACATAAAAACATATTATAAACCTTACATTCATTCTTGGAATTTGTGGGTTTAATTTGGTAAGCTTTTAACCCTAATAATAATACAAAAATTAGAATTGAGATAAAAAAACAAATTAACAAAAAAAAAAAAAAAAGTAAACATATATGGTCTCAAATTGTATGATCTGTAACGGAACAAATGATGTAACGGAACAAATGCTAGATAAATCTAATACATACAGATAGGTACGTATACACATGAATCAACTTAAAATAAAAGGGACGGAGAGGGAGATATAAATTAGGCAGTTCGAGATGAGAAGAGTATGATGCGAATGATTATACCTTTGTTTTGCGATCGACTGCAGAGAGAGAGAGAGATGGAGACCCAGAGAGATATAAAGAGAGAGACTGAACTTGAACTTGGACAAGGGGAAACCGTGACGGAGATGCAATTTGTAAAACCCCCTGGGCCTTGATGAACCAAAAAATATATAAAAACCCTGGGCCTTCCTAACCAAATTAGCCCTTTTTCTTATGTTTTGGGCTTTCTTCTTTTGCTCTTTAAGCTTCCTGGCCCGTTTTGCTTTTCCATGAATTTAAAAATAAAAATTAAAAAATACCGTTCTGATCTAGAAAACAGGTTTAGTTACCTTACAAGTTACAACTAACTAGGTAACAAAGTCGCACTATGCGCGGCACAAAAATATTTTTAAAAATCGTATGCATAATATTATTGTTTGTTATATTTTATTATTTGGAAAATGATCATATGACAAATTGAAGATTGTGTGAAATGTAATTAAATTTGAATGTTTATAATTTAAAGAGAAAAGAATTACAGAAAGAAAACATGTTTCAGTTAAACTCCTGAATATTATTATAAGAGTAAATTGCATTTTGATGACTTGAACTTTAATTTTTTTGCACTTAGATGACCAACTTTTGAAAGTGAACACTTTGATGACTGTAGTTCAATTTTTTTAGCATTTTGGTGGTCAAATTTTAAAATTGAACACTTTGATGACTTACCTTTTTCTATTTAGCACTTTGGTTGCCAAGTCTTTGTTATTTTGACGTTATTTTAGCCACCAAAATGCTAAAAATAAAAGAAGTTAAGTCACCAAAGTTTTCAATTTTAAAATTTAGCCACCAAAATACTAAACAATTAAACTAAAGTCATCAAAATGTTAACTTTCAAAACTTGGCCATCAAAGTGCAAAACAATTAATTAAAGTACAAGCTACCAAAGTGCAATTTAATTTCGAAAATATTGACGACGCCTATTTTGTTGCATAAAAAAAGCTTTTGAAATTCAATACTGACATACATTGGATAAGTAAAAATAACATTTGTGAATCTTTTTTATTGTCAATGGCATTATTATAGACCTGGTCGCTTAATTTGTTAGTAAATTTGATTGTATGATGTAAAGAAGTAAAATGTAATTGTGATAAGAGGTGTGATTGACTTAACTTGTCGATATATTTGGTTGTATAAAGAAATAAGCATAATTCAAATGCATATTGTAGGTCATGCTTCACCGTATGTCTACGATTAATTAATTTTTTTTGAACATTTTGTAAGAACAAATTCATGGACACATATTTAAAAGTGATGCTCACGTATTCTAATACTCTTATATTAAATCTTAGAGTAAAGTGCACTTTGTGTACCTGTACTTTGGCGATGACACCACTTCGCATACCATAGTTTCAACACTACCACGGGCAATACCAAAGAAGCTAACTACTTAAAGTTTGTGTACTGCCGTCTATTTTGCTCAAACGGCGTTAAAAGGCCCAGGGGTATTACTGTCCATTCAATCTTGTTTTTGGCGCGGCTTGAGCGAAGCGGCTATATATACACAGGAGCAGTCCCCATTCTTCATCTCTTCTAATTGCAAACCCTAATTGATTCCACAAATTGAAAAATGGCTGCCTGACCTCGTACGGATGAAGAAATCGATGCCATCTTGGATCTTGCTTGCTACTGTGACCAGATGAGTGTAATGAAGACTCAGTGGTTTGGGCCAAATGCACGGAGGAGATTCAGGGCATGTCCGAGCAACTTTTGTGGCTACCAAGAATGGATTGATGAGGAACTTGGCCCTCGCACCTTAGAGATTATTAAGGAGTTGCAGGAGTCACATCTGGATAGGGAGGAAAGGTATAGGCGCAGGATGGATCGTATGAGAGAGAGGCATCAAGCTGAGATCTTGCAATTGAAGAAGAAGCATCAGTTTGTAGCTATTATTGGGTTGTATGTGCTTGTCAATTTGATGATGAACACAATGAGAGATGACACTGAAGTTGAGGATGATGACTACGATTCTATTGATGAGTGAAGCTTTGGTTAGGTTGTCCTAGAACTGTTAGGTTTATTGAATGTCATTGTCTGTTAAGCTTTGGTTAGGTTGTCTGTTAAGCTTTGGTATGTATTATGGCAGAGGTTTGTTAGGATTTAAGCTTGTTAAGTCATGTATTGTCCGTTGAATGTTAATCGTGTTAAGCTTTGGTCTGCAATGGAACCATGTTCTTAAGTTTATTGTATGTGGTTGTGTTGTACCTTCAACTTGCACATAAAATCCAAATGTAAGTGACAATAAATTGGTAAATAAAAGACAAGGTGTTGTTTAAAGTGCTTAAACATTGCACCTAATAATCACAAAAGAGACCTTTACAAGGTGCCAAAAGAGACCATTACAAGGTTCTAAAAGAGACCATCATAAGTTTACAAAAGACACCATCATAAGGTTACAAAAGCTACCATCATAAGGTTACAAAAGATACCATAACAAGGTTCCAAAAGAGCCATACTGCAAAATGGCTTATACTAGTTCCCAAATACATCATTATCAAAAGAACCCTAATCTGTTATAAAGATCAAAGCTTCCAAACTGGCTTCTGTTTGAGCCTACTTTCTCTTCTCTTTCTTGCTAAGTCCAGGTTCTTCAAATTTGTAACTTGGGTGTTGTTCTTAGTTGTGAAGCTGAGGGGTTGCACACCAAGTGGGTTGTTGGCAGCTTGAGAAGTGTTGGCTGTTTGAGAAGTGTTTGAGTTGGCAAACAACCCTCCCTGGCTGCCTTCCCCTAATGTTGAGCTTCCTACATTGACTTGTGCAGGAGTTGCGAAATTCCCTTCAGTTCTATTGTGATCCTCTTTGGCCTTCTTGGTTTTTTTGTTGGTCTGTTTCTCACATCCATTAGCCCTGTCATGTGCCTGTGAAAAGAGAAGCACCATCATAAGTTATCAAAGAAAAGAAAAGCATACCCTAGCTGGACAACAAGAAATTGAAAACCATACCCTAGCTGGATAAGTCCTTGTGTTGTGAGAATATTCAGTGCAATAACTGCACTTCACCTTTGTGTTCTGTCTTTTTAACCTAGTTGCACCAGGTGTTGTTGCATCATTTGCCTTATTCCTAGATTTTTTTGGCCTTCCTGTCTGAACCTTGACCACAGGGGGTTGTGGCCTGGGATAATCAGTCCTAACCCATTCTTCTTCACCACATATGGGTTCAAGGGTGTGGCTGTAGCAAGCAATGAAGGTGTCCTTTAAATAGCATTGATGGAAAAAATCCGCATACTTCCTTTTTGACCATGCAATGCAAGCACATGCATGGTAGCAGGGTATTCCACTTAATTCCCACTTTTTGCATGCATATTTTTTAGCATCCAGGTCCACTACCATCTGATACCCCCTTCTGACATGGTCACCAAGTACTTTGCCCCCCCCAGACCAGATCACATGGCACCCTTTACTCATTTGAACAGCCCTAAAAGATATGGTAAAATAGACATTAGACATGCTTTTAATGTACAATAAAATAGACATTAGACATGGTAGGAAAAAGGTTACTTGTTTAATCTCCTCATAGCATTTGGACAGATAGGGTTTAAAGCATAACTATGAATCATTTTGTCCCTTCTTTTTTGGATTCTTGTCATGACATCTATGTGTATGGCTTGTAGCATAGATAGTATAGGAAGATCTCTATGCTTACCAATACTGCTATTGAAGACCTCACATTGGTTATTCACAAACTGATCAGATTTTGGAGTCATCCTAAATGCACTTCTAGTCCATTGAGTTCTAGGTTTTTCAGCCAACCAGTCATAGCACTTCTTGGATAACTGTAAAATAAAAAACAAGGTGGGGTAATTGCCAAACAAAGTGGGGTAATTGAAAATTATTTGAAAATACAAAGTTAAAAGACATACCTTTCCTAATTCCTCCATGTGCTTGTTGCAGGTGTAATCAGTGGTGGCCCTTGCTGCTTTCCACAAGCACTGCCTCACACCAATTCCTTTGTGGTCCTTCCACATATTTCTGTACAAGTGCATGACATAGAACCTATGTTCTGCATTAGGCACTATGTTCTCAAGAGCATTGATTAAGCCTTTCTACCTATCAGAAATGAATGTCCAACTACCATCATTAACAATCTGCAAATCTTCAACCACATTCTTTAAAAACCAATTCCAGCTCTCAGAATTTTCTGCTTCTACCACTGCCCAAGCCACAGGGTACATCCCATCATTAGCATCTATCCCAATGGCTGTGAGGAGTTGACCCCATAAGGTCCCTTTAGATGGCACCCATCAAGTCCAATTAGTGGTCTGCAACCACTTTTGAATCCCTTCTTAATAGGCCCAAAACAAGTATAGAATCTTTTGAATATCTTCTTCTCAAGATCTGTTGTGTCTTCTGTCATTACTAAAACTGTGCTCTCAGGCATAGCCTTTAGAAGCTCGTTGGCATAGTCCCAAACCTGAGCATACTGCTCATTATGCCTCCCTCTAATTTTCTGCAGTGCCATCTTCTTAGCCCTTGCAATTGCATAGATACTTATATGACAACCCCAGTCATTGACAACCTTTTGTATAAATGAATCCAAAGGCCAAGTAGGGTTTATCCTCACATCATTTTCATAATGATTGGCTATCCATCTTGAGTTAATCTGTTTTTATTCAAAGGTTTGAATGCATGTATGTTTTGGCTGGTAGACTCTTATCTGGTAAGTGTCAGAGTTTGGCATCTTTGCCCCATAGATACTCCACTTACAACCTCCATGACACACAAATTTTACTCTTGAACCATAATTCCTCTTCTGAATTATCCCTCTCCTGTCCTTGATAGCTTGCTTCTTGATAGCATCTCTAAGCACCTTTGCTGTGGGAAACAATTGACCCAACTCAAACTGTGGATTGTCCATCTCACTTTTGGCATCAAATACTGGCCATAATATCTCATCTTCATCAGTGGAGTTGGCAGCCATCCTCTCCTCTTCACTATCATAGAATATGGAGTCACTAGAATAACCTGCATTTTCATCTATCCCCATCTTTGTGGCACTCTCTTTCTCTTTCTCTGTGCTGCAGCCAGCTTTCTCACCATCCTTCCCAGTACCCTCCTTAGTAGGTTTCCTACTCTCCTTAGTAGCATTTTCACTTTGTTTACCTGCTTTCTTACTCTCCTTAGCAGCTTTTTTGCTCTCCTTAGCAGCTTTTGCAGTCTTTTGGCAACCTTCTTTTTTGCATTCTTATAGTAAGCCACATCTTCATCTGTGCTATCCTCATTTGAAGAGTCAGAATGGAATGAATCATCACTCAGTTCATCCTGTTGGTTGACCACAAAGTCCTCATCTTGTGAGTCACTGTCATTGTAGCTTACATTCTCATCGTAGCCACCATATTCATTGTAGTCTCCATCATGTTCAGAGTTGCCACCATCTTGGTCATCAAACATCTCTCTAACAAAATCTCTATCATATTCAGCCTCAACAAATTCCAAGTCAGGATCTTGAGATGGAATATAGCTTTGTGATGCTTTTTGGCTTTGTGTACATAGAGGTTGAACTTCAACTGCAAAAATAACACCAATCTAGAAGGTGGCACCAGTTCACACATCTCAAAAACATCACCATCATTGTCTAAGGTTTAATCCAATCAGTTCTAGGAAACTTGTAGTAGTACATTTGACATCAAGAACCCCACACTCCTTTAACATACCACTCAGTTCTAACATGGACATCTTGTCTACATCACAGAAGTCCACACAGTCAAACTCACCACCTTCATATTGCCTTGGATTCTCAGTCAATACGCCCCCATGATACAATTTTATAGTAAAGAATTCAGATGCTGGAACATTAACAAACAAAACAAACACAAGTGGGTATTAAAAACAGTTCGAATAGCAAATAAACAACTGAATAAACAATTCAATTGGGACCACAAACATAAAAAGCCCTAAATCATTACAGACACCAATGAAACCCTAATCTAAAATCATATAAAACCCCCAATAACATGGATCAAATAGTACAATCATTTAAAAACCCTAATTAAATATACATCACACCAAATTATATAAACCCCCAAATTGCGAAAAGGATGCTTACAGATATATTGTGGGACCTCATTTGGAGCGAATGCGTCTCTTTCTTCTCTAGGTCGAACAGCCCAAGCCATCGTCTTCTTTTCTTCCCTTGATTAAAGTGAGTATGATTAAAGTAGGGTTAAGGTGTCGTGTTGATTAAAGTTGTGGAAGAAAAAAGGAGGCAAAGAGAACACTGAAAGCCCGCGCAGAAATGGTACTTGAGTGGACAGTAATACCCCTGGGCCTTTTAACGCCGTTTGAGCAAAATAGATTGCAGTACACAAACTTTAAGTAGTTAGCTTGTTTGGTATTGCCCGTGGCAGTTTGAAACTATGGTATGCGAAGTGGTGTCATCGCCAAAGTACAGGTACACAAAGTGCACTTTACCCTAAATCTTATAATAAATATGTACACATACTTGTTTTCAAAGCAAATGCCCGTTTTATAACATTCTTACTTAATGCTCAGCAAGTGAGAATTTGTTTAAAATACCAAAAATCAGTTTTGTGAAGGTCTCTTACTTTTTTCCATACCAAACTAAAATGTCAACATAATACTTATAATAAACAATTTAAATATTAAATATAACTAATTAACGTTCTTAAACCCCGTCTCCCATTTCATAACATATATGCATGATTAATTGATTAGTAATAGCATAAGAATGTTTTAGTTAGAATATTAATTTATTCCAACACAAAATAATCAAACAACGAATGTATAATTTTTCATTGATTTAATCGATGAAAAAATGGTCGGTTTGATTCAATTTAATCGAGTTGGTCACATCCCGTGTCTAATTTGTTCATGTATAAAAGTAAATTCTACGATATTACTTTTGTTGAGTATTGAATACAGTAAAAGAATACAGAGGGGGGGTGAATGGATTCTTGAACTTTTCTTTGGCTCGAGTCTATGTAGTAGATAAGTGTTTGTGTGTGCAAAGGTGTAGGTGCGGATAAAGAACAACACAAGACACAATATCACTTTAATCTAATGTATTATTAGATAAAGGTTGCCACAATCTGTGAATACAAATGATAGTATTCTCAGCTTCGTTTTTCTCAGAGGGATATAGCTTACAATGTATATGAAAAACTTGACTCACAAAGTTGTTAGGTAATGACTGAGGAAGTGAGGCTGTATCCTTATAGAACATGGATACTACCTACTTACTACAAATAAGGTAGCTAAACAAATTACTTTCTAGTCTGTCTATCCTTTTTGAGTAAGTGTCCAAATGGTTACCGATTTGACTTTGCAAAGCCTGTTCAGATCCACTTCTTTAGCCCTTTGTCTCTTCTATATCTCTTCAGGCTTCCTTGTAGGCTTTCCAGAGCACGTTACAGATTGTGGTCCATAAAGTGCATTGGCTTGTTGCAGGTTTCAGACTTGTACAATTTCTTCAGTATTTTGTCTCCAAGAATGTATTCGAGAAGTGACTAAGTAAGTGATTCGAGAACTAGAATTGACTTGATCGATAACTCTGAGTTCTCGAACACTGTTATATTGACATATCGAACCACTTCTCGAATAGCTCTTTTCTCTGGGAATCCTTGAGTTCTCGAATAGAATATTGTGACTTGTCGAATCCCTGAGATCTCGAATAGCTTTCTGAGTCTTTGAGATATCGAATGAAACTTTGACTTGTTGATTCTTTGAGAACTCGAATACCACTTTGACTTGTTGACTTCTCGAGTTCTCGAATAGAGTAGTAGACATATCGAATATCTGAGATATCGAATGAGATATCGAACAGTGTATTCAGAGATATCGAATAGTGTCTTGAGATATCGAATCCCTGACTTCTCGAATGCTAGACTTCTCGAATAGACAAATATACTTCTCGAATTGGTACTTAGGCAAATTCTTCATTTCTTCAAATCCCAACTGTGATTATTTGACAGTCTTCATCTTCATGCTTGAGGCATGAACCTTGGAACTTCTTTTAAGCATTTATTTTTGACTATATAAGTACAGTTGCACTACTAGGATTTGGTGCCTATTACAAATACAGAACAAATAGAAACTCTACAACTAGAGGTTTCCTCAGTTAAGAGGTCATGTAAGTAATGCAAAGCATTACAGACAATTAGGCTTGTTATTTGATGTAAACAGGCATGCCTCTGTGACTAACAATCTCCCCCAAATTGTGAGTAAGACCCTTAGTCACAATTTTATGTCTGATAACAAGCCTAACATGCATAAAGATAACACTTTAAAAGTACAGGTATGTAGATCGATTGAAGAAAACACACAGAAGTATTCTTACAAGTTATGAGGAACTACTACCCATATCCTTTTGGATTCATCTCTTGAGCTTTGGCTTACAGATTCCCATTTTTCATCTTCTCTTCAGCTTCTTTAGCTTTCTTCTTTGCATTTTCTTCCATGGCAAGAATAATGTCTTCCATTGCAGTGAGTTCTTCAATTAGAGGGGAGCCTGATAAATCCTTAAGTACTTCATTCAGCTGTTTCTCATAATAGGAACTGATGTAGTCCATTCTAATCTTTACATTTCTACCATATTTCTTGTACTCAATGATGTAAGGATTAAAATTGACTCTACACAGACCCATAGCTCTTAATTCATCAGCCTTAGCTTCCATTGCAGCAAACTCCTCCTCCCTTTTCTTTAGTAGCTCTTCACTGTTCTTTCTCATTTCTGCCTGATGATCTCTCTTCATTTTGACAAAGTCAATTAACTCCAGCTTCC
Source organism: Kitagawia praeruptora (assembly GCA_037693485.1). Taxonomy (NCBI): domain Eukaryota; kingdom Viridiplantae; phylum Streptophyta; class Magnoliopsida; order Apiales; family Apiaceae; genus Kitagawia; species Kitagawia praeruptora. The sequence continues at coordinate 1,081,478 of CM075348.1, read as the reverse complement.
ATACCCTTTCCACTCTGTCTTCAGAATTCAACATTGCAATAATCCTTTCTATGTCATATAGCCTGCCCCAGTGCTGGCATGTTCCTTGTCTGAATTTCTTTTGTCTTCCATCAGTATATTTAATTTCAAGACATATAGAAACTCTACAACTAGGATTTGGTGCCTATTACAAGTACAGAACAAATAGAAACTCTACAACTAGAGGTTTCATCAGTTAAGAGGTCATGTAAGTAATGCAAAGCATTACAGACAATTAGGCTTGTTATTTGATGTAAACAGGCATGCATCTGTGACTAACAACTTTTTTTAAATTGTGAACGATCACTGATTACAAATTTATCAAAAAGTTAAAATCGTCTATTAATTGTTGTAAAAAAAATTACAATGATTTTGAATAAGTAAAAAAAATGTCATTATAAAAATAATTTTAATTTTAAAAATTAAAATTTGTATACTACACATTTAGTTATACGGAAGATATTTTTTAATTACTGATTGAAAATATATCTTTCATGTTCAATTCAAAATAAATTTTGATAATATAAATAAAATATCTAACAAAAAATATTAGTTTATAGTAAATGTTATATTTTAATTTTATCGTAAATACGTTTTACTTGGCCGATTCCCGTTTTTATATTCTCACGATATCAGTAAGAAGTTCTAAATTGTTTAGTTTTATTAAATTGGTTGATTAATTATTTTTCATATTTTCAAAACAAATGTAATTTTGTAAATATAACAATGTATAGGACTTAGAGCATCTCCAAGGGTATAAAATCCTTAGCTAAATTATCCATGTGACATCTAGGTGGTATTTATTGACACTATTTAGATAATATGTAAAAGTTTGAGCACTCTAACCATCAAACCATTAGCAAAAAATTATAGACAACCATATTTGATTGGCTATATTTGTTGAACCAATGACCCCTATGTATAATTTTACATAACCATAATTATAGATAATACAATTGGAGTGCACATCCTCACCTTTAGCAAAAAAATTACATTATCATTATAGCCAATCAATATAGTCAACCATTTTACATAATACCCTTGGAGATGCTCTTAGACCGAAAAAATGTTGAATATATTTTGATTATATTCAAAATAAATCAAAATAATAAACCATTATCATTATCATTATACCCATGAATGTTCGGTGCTTTTGGTCTATGTAATGCACTTTTGGTCTGTATAGTGCACTTTGGTCTGTATGCCTAGAATATGCAAATGTCTAGAAAATGCAAGTTGGATGAACCTTGAATTTAACTATTTTGTTGTAATGGAATACTTTTTATTTACCAATGTTTTTTTTACGAAGCTTTTATTGATTTAACCTTAATTCATTAACAAGTGTAAAGATAATTCACAGTTGACAATCATGTCATCATGGTCAATTAGATAACCAAAGAGGCAGTGTAGAGATAATTGACAACTAACATTAATTCATAGGCAACAATAAGAGTCCTACATCAAACTAAACAAGGCTTCACTCATCAAGAGAATCAGAGTCATCATCCTCAAATACAGTGTCATTCATGTTTGTGTTCATCATCAAATTAACAAGCACATACAATCCAATAATAGCTACAAATTGTTGCTTAACCTTCAATTGATTTATCTCAGCTTGATGCCTCTCTCTTATACGAACCATCCTACGTCTATACTTTTCCTCCCTCTCCAGCTGAGACGCCTGCAACTCCTTGATTATCTCTAGAGTGCGAGGCCCCAGTTCATCATCAATCCATTTCTGATAGCCACAAGTGTTGTACAGATATGCCCTGTATCTCCTACCCGCATTTGGCCCAAACCATTGAGTCTTCATTAGACTCATCCGATCACAGTAGCAAGCAAGGTCCAGGATGGCATCAATTTCATCATTTGTACGAGCTACGCTCGTCATTTTCTGTTTGGGAAGAAGTTTAATTAGGGTTTGTAGAAGAAAATGTATGTAATGCAAGTGTTCTGTGTACATATAACAGAGAAAAGTCTGCCAGTTCAAAGCCGACGCAATTCTGCCTATTGAAAAGAATGTTATGCCCCGGAGGATCTAATGCCGTTTGCAAGAGATAGACGGCGGTACACGAAGTTTAAGTAAATCCATTACTTAGTATTGCACGTGGTACTTTTAGAAAGGTGGTATTACAAGTAGTGTCTTCGCCAAAGTTCAGGTACAAAAAGTGTTTTTTACTCATAATAGTATGATAAAAATAGATAATATAAATTTTCAACTAAAATTCAGTGTACCAAACCAACAACCAACTTATAATAGTACTAGCTTATAACCCGTGCAACGCACAGCTCCTTTTTTAATATCTATAATTATATTAATTTTTTAATATCTATATGTTATTAATTTACATATCAATTTTTTGTTAAAAAATTGATATATATAAGATTTTACACGTTCAATTTAATATTTGTGTTATATCTTGAATTTTTAAATTTTGATTTTGATGATTTTGCAGCCTACATGAAATTAACAAAATAATCTTTAATTTAGTGATAGTTTAAAAATTACTTTCCAATTAAAACTACGCAGAAAAAAAATAAGAAATTGACAATTTTAACGTTGAAAATTTTATTCGATTTATGAAATCTGCTTATATTTCGTTTTGATTATCAAAATACCCTTCTTATTATTTGAAGGTAGTAATACTAACAACAAAATACAGTTTTAATAATAAGTTTAAAAGTGATTTTGTCCAAAATTTTGGTAGTTGGTAATCTGGTATTCAGTATGACAAAATAAATAAGAATCGTTAGATCATAAAATAAATAGATGAAAAATGTTGAATCTAACAAAAAAAATATTTTACCTTTTAACATGTAAACTAAAAAATATATTTATACTTAAAGATGAAAAAGTGAATGTCAATGATTTAAATAATATATAATTTAGTTTTCTATATTGAATAGTATTATCAATGTACGTCTTCTACACTAAATAGGATTCATGTAAAAATTCGTAATTACTTTTTCTGAGATTTTGAGTGTTTCCATTTCGATAATAATTGTTAAATCATCCCTAAATTAAAGATAATTTCATAACCTTCACGTAGGCTGTAAAATCATCCAAATCTGATTTTTAGATCTTGAGATAGAGCACAATAGTAAATATAAACATTTTTTTAATATTAATAAATAAATTAAACACAATTCAATTGTATCCTTTTTTAAATATATCTTTTTCATAGTATAATTTTCTTTTCAAAATTCAATTTTAATACAACCTTTTTTAATAATATCCATTTAGATTTTTTTTTAATTTGACATAATCTTGATCGTTTATTTTTAAAAAGATTATATCGACGGTTGAGATTAATTTGGTAGTATAGTGACGAAAATTATGGATAAGATCCCTCTTATGCTTATTATATACTAGCTTATAGCCCATGCAAAGCACGAATTGCTTTTAATTTTTTTAATTTGTTTATAGTGTAGTGCAATATTATAAATATTAAATTTAATATGTTATTGAAAGAATTCCAACCTTACATCTTTGTATATAATATTTTTTTTTGACGAAATTGTATATAATAATTTTTGCTATTAAATATAAATTAATATGTTGTTGGCGGGAATCGAACCATAAAGACCTCTGTATGTAACAACTTCTTTGTATATAATAATTTTTAGTATTAAATCTAAATTAATATGTTGTTAGCGGGAATCAAACTTTGGACCTTTGTATATAACAACTTTTTGTATTATTGTAACGAACAGTCATGATCTATTTGAGTTGAAGATCTAAGGGTTGTGGATGAGGGATAACAAAAAATGAGAGGATAACCAAAAATAGGGGTTAACCAAACTACAAATTATACCCCCTTTTGCCTATTATAGTATAGAAAGATAGTATAGATATGGATATTAAAAATTTTGTAAAAAAATTATATATGTAACTAATAATAAGTTGTTTTTAGATTTTTTTGTTACATCTTCTTATTACCTGATTTTTTTTCAATACTAACATAAATTATATGCATATACGAAGTACAGAAGACAAACATGAATTTTTCTTTTGAACAAGAACTATTTAGTAGTTAATTTCACGTTTGATTTGAATTGTTTCACGAAAGTCAGGGCTGTTTCGTGCTTATGCACTCGCAATTTTTCAATGCTATCTTGTAAATTAAATTTTTGGCGTGTGGATAGTATAGATTTTGTAAAAAAATTATGAGTAAAAAGTAAAATGGTGTCCATAGTTTACACTGAATTGAAAACAAATGACTGAACTTTCAGATTTTCATTTTAGTGTCCACACTTTGTTTTTTATTTATAAAATAGTGGCCAAAGTTTTTTTGATTTTTAAAATAAGTGGCCAAAAATATTTTTTGATTTCTAAAATAGTGGCCAAAATTATATTTGATTTTTAAAATAGTGTCCAAAATTATTTTTAATTTTCAAAAAATATGTGAAAAAAGATCGATAGCCACTAAAATGAAAATCTGAAAGTTCGGCCACTTTTTTGCAATTTAGTGTAAACTACGGCAATCATTTTGCTTTTTACTCAAAAATTATATATGTAACTAATAATAAGTTGTTTTTTTGACTTTTTTGTTACATCTTATTATTACCTGATTTTTTTTCAATATTAAAGTAAATTATATGCACATATGAAGTACAAAGACAAACACCTTTTTTTTTAACCGGAACTATTTAGTAGTTAAAATCAGGTTTGATTTGAATTGTTTTCCGAAAGCCAAGGCGTAGTAGTTTTCTTTAAAAGAGATGAGGGATGATTCGTGCTTATGTACTCGCAATTTTTCAATGCGATTTTGTAAACTAAAATTTTTCCCTGTAGTAATATCAAATTTAATAGACCATTAATAAGTTTCTAATATTAAATTTAATAGATGATTAATGAATTTTGAAAAATGAATTTTATCATATGTTTTATTATTAGTATATTAAGAGTTATAAATATTAAATTTTATTATGTTGAAAAGTGAATTTTATCATATGTTTTATTAGTATATTTGAAGTTATAAATATTAAATTAAATTATGTTGTTGGTGAGAGTCGAACCCTTGACCTATGGTAGTACTCGCTTATTATCCCTTTTACTCTTATAACATATATATATATATATATATATATATATATATATATATATATATATATATATATATATATATATATATAGCTTATAACCCTTACAATGCACGATTATTTTTTAATATTTATAATTATATAAATTATGTTATTATATTTTTTTAATATTATGGGTTTTTCAAAAATATATAAGTTATAGATTTTTTTTCAAAAAAAACGGTTCAACCTCATTTATAACCTCAACTGCAACTATTGCAATCTCAATTGCAATTATTGCAACTTTCTGCGTGACTAAATATGCAACTTTTATCGTATTTTTGCAAAAAAGTTTGAAAAATGGATATTTATGATAATTTCCCTTTAATATTTATATTTGTGAATATTTATATATATATATATATTTAATTTGATTTTTATCAAATAAATTTTAATATTTTATTGAACAAAATAAAAAGCTCTCACATTTGAAAGACTTAGAAAAACAAAAGTTACGAATTTTTATCTTGAGAATCCTATTCAATTTAGAAAACATACCTATATTTGGTCTAAATTATTAAATTCATTTTTTCATATTTGAATATAATTTTACTATCAATCAAATAAACTTACTTTTTAACATTAGATCTAATTCTATTCAATTTAGAAAGCCTAATTATATAATAACTTATATATAGATGTAGGATAATACTATTGTAAATTTGGTTTAATATTTTGTAATTGTTGAGATTCGATCCCGAGACCTATCACACATTATCCCTCTTACTCTTATTATATAATAAATAATTTTACTATCAATCAAATAAACTTACTTTTTAACATTAGATATAATTCTATTCAATAGTAAATTTAGTTTAATCTATACTATTATATAAAAGCCGAAACATTAAAAGTTTGGTTGGTTGGTACCTGTTGATTTTACTTATTTACCCTTACTTAATTACATATAAAATCCATCTTACTAACTAATTAATTTCTTTTTTCAGATTAAACATATTACGTTTTCTATTTTTCACTAACTAATAAATTTTCCTTCTCAGGTAAAACACAATATCTTTTATATTGTATCCAACTAAAATTTCTCCTTTCTTATTGATTTTGCTAATTTACCCTTAATTAATTACAGATATAATCCATTCTAATAACTTATTAATTTTCTTTTTCAGATTAAACATATTACCTTTTCTATTTTTCAATAACTATTTAATTTTCCTTTTTAGGTAAAACACAACATCTTTTATATTGTATCTAACTAAAATTTTTCCTTTCTTATAAACACTACGAGCAATTTTGTTTAGTAAAATATCATAATTATATTATAATTACTATTAACTAATAAATTATCTTTTTCAGCCAAAACATGTTATCTTTTATCTATTCTGTAACTAAAATATCTCTTTTTCCAATTATATCACGGGTGGTTCTATTTAATAAAATAATATTATAATACTAATAATTACCGATTACCTTCAATATATATATATAAAGGAGGATACGCGGGTGCTTAGGTGGCACTCTAAGATCATCTTAATCTATTTTTCTAATTTTCTTGAATTTTAGAAAAAACATATAAATAAAAGTTCTATTAGAAGTAGAAAAATATCATTTAACATATTAGAAATAAAATAGGTGTTCGAATTTATAGAAGAAAAGAATTCGAATTTATAGGGAATACATATGAGTAAAAATTAGAAGTAAAATAGGTGTTTGTAAGCCATTTAATTAAAAGTTATATTGGAAGTAGAATATCAATTCTATTTTATAGAGAAAAAGAGTTCACATTTATAAAAAAAAGATACAATTAAAAGTTATAATAGAAGTATAACGCCTTAGAAAATTCGTATTTATAAATAGTAATTATTTGATATTAAATGTGGAATATATGGTGTGAATTTTTTTTAGGTTAAACATATGTGACATCATGTTTACATGTTTAAATGGTGATGTATGTGTGTCGTGTAGGTCCGTGTATTTTTATTTGAATTTTTGTGATGAAAAATCTATATAAGTTATGCATTATTGATCTTCGAAATTTTTTATAAAATCATCGGATGTATTAAAAATCATCAAAACTTTTGTAATATTATATTTGTATATTTATTTAGCTTTTAAAATTAATTAGAGAATTATATTGAGTATTTAAGTATTTTAAAATGATTTTAAGAGTTGGATTGTATTTAAAAGATCAAAACTTGCAAAATTCATATTTAATTCATTTTTTATCCTAAAAATATTTTAAAAATATGGGGAGATAGATAATTTTATTTTCTACATTTTAAAAGCAATATTGAGATTTTCATTTTTCTTTATTTATTTATTTCGTAATTTACACATCTGGGATTAAATTGTTTAAATCAGAAAATTGTTATAAAAATTTCTATTAAGCCTCCATTTCTAATCCCTAATAAACAAGTGTTTTCCCCAATTCCAGTGTGGTCTTGCTCTATTTCTGGAGAATCTCTCGAACTCTCTCGAGTTCTCTCCCAAAAATCACTCTCTCGATACTTCTCTCTCTCCCTCTTTCCACATTTCTCTCAATAATTTCTCCCATCTCCCTCTCTCTCTCGTACTTTTATTTCTCTCCCCTACAATTCTTCCCTCCTCCCCTGCAATTCGCGAATCAATGGGTATATGTAGTTATGTGGTTATGTCAACTCTCGGTTCCTCTTCACTTATTGTTTGATTTGGATATGTATGTGTACAACCCATGTGTTGTGTGTGTCGGATATCTCGCTCGTTTGTACCTGGTAAATCACTGTGACCACTCCGTTTGATTACCTTGAATTTATTCAATCTCGAACTCAAGTTGAGTCCTTTTAGCCTGTTACGATCTGTTCCTGGTTTGTTTGTGTGGGTTTTGCAGTGATGATGTTGAAATCGCGTGATAGTCTCTGCGTGTGCGTGTATGTGATAAGCGTGTGTGTGTGGAGTCCAGTCTGTGTGTGGGTGCGTATATGATTCTCTGGTTGTTTCTGGGAGACCAAGTTGTAGTCGAAGGGAAGTTAGTGACTTGAGTTGTTCGTGCTTGTTGCAGTGTGCGTGTATAAGCGTGGTGTCATGGGTGTGTGTGCACTTCAGGTGTTGTATGTACAAATTGTGGTTGATTGTGTTGTTGTGGAGCTAAACAGAGGTCCATGTCCTGCAAACCGTGCGTGTTTAGTGTATATAGTTCAGTGTCTGTGTTGATAATTGGGGGTCGTTTCTTTGTGAGAAAACCGAAGGTTTTGTTCTTGTTCGTTTTGATTAATGTTGATTGTTTCCCGGTTGGATGTTACGGTTTTGTAAATTGTATAAGTTGAGTTACTGTCAATTCTGTTTTAGAATTTCACATATGGGCGTATTGTTGGGTTTGAATTTTGATGTATATGATTGTTAGTGCTAATTAAAGAGTAGTATATTAATGTTAAGAGTTAATTAGTTTGATGTGATGATTATTGATAGTTGTAATTATTTTTTTCAGATTAATTAGAAAAGGAATCGATATCAATTTGATTGTTATGATTTAAATAAAATTAGGTGTATGATTTTGAGTTAAGTAAATTGTTAGTAGCCTATAAATTGATTAGTGGATCATTAAATTGTTAATTAGTGGCATGGTAGAGACTTGGTTGCTGGTTATAAGTTGCATGATAATTAGGATATTGAAAGTATACAAGTTGATTTTATATGTTAATGTGAAGTATATAATCCAATTTTAAAATAGCAATTAGTAAGGTGCTAGTAACTTGATTGTTATGGATTACTAAGTGCTCTTTGTAATGATATGAGTATAGAATGTTAATCCAAGTTTGGAAATGAATAAGATTATATGTGGTAATGCATTGTCATTTGGTGCTGGCTTCAGCTATTGCAGCTCAGTTGAAGGCGTTGACTATGAAGGTGGATTCTCTTGCAAATTATGGAGTCCAGCAGGTTGCTAGTGTTTGTGAGCTATGTGCGGGCGCACATGAGACGAATCAGTGTGCTATCTCTTCTGAATCAGCACAGTTCGTGAGTAATTTCCAGAGACCTACTGCACCAGTTCCAGCTACTTATCATCCTAACAACAGGAATCATCCTAACTTCAGCTGGAGCAACAATCAAGGTGCTCAACAACCTTATCAGCAACATTTTCAGGGACAACAAGCGAAGCCATTCAATCAGGGCTATCCACAGCCGTATGCTTCAAGGCAATCATATCAACCTCCAGGATTTCAGCAGCAACAACCCCAGGCTCATGCAGGGCAATCTTCTAATAAAAAATCAGAGATAGATGATTTGAGGATGATGATGAAGAACCTACAAGCTTCTCAAAAGATCTTGGAGAGCCAGGTGGGACAGATTGCAAGTGCTTTACTTAGTAGGCAATAAGGAACTCTTCCTAGTGATACAGAGGTGAATCCAGGTAAGAGGGAGGTCCATGAGCAAGTGAAAGCAGTTACTTTGAGATCGGGAAGGGTTTCAACAGATCCAAAATCAGCAAATAAAGAAGATGAAGATGTTCAGAATCAGTAGGTTGAAAAATCTGCAGTGCCAGAAATTTAGAAATCTGATTTAGTGGCTGATCAGCTTGATGGTGAGAAGAGCAAGAAACCGGTTGAAAAGTCTACTCCGGAGCAATCTTCAAAGAATAATCAGATCTATCCGCCTCCGCCATATCCTGGACGCTTGTAGAAAATTCAAGAGAAACAGTTTCAAAAGTTTATGGATGTCTTCAAGAAACTGTCCATTAACATTCCTTTTGTTGAAGCATTGGAGCAAATGCCAAGATATGCAAAGTTCATGAAGGATATTTTGTCACGGAAGAGAAGGTTGGAAAAATTCGAAATAGTGGCATTGACGGAGGAGTGTAGTGCCGTTCTGCAGCAGAAGTTGCCACCTAAACTTAAAGATCCAGGGAGTTTCACTATTCCGTGCACGATTGGCAACCTTTCATTCGGCAAATGCTTATGTGATTTGGGAGCTAGTATTAATCTCATGCCCTTGTCTATTTTTAAGCAACTTGGTCTACCGGAACCAAAGCCAACTAACATCTCTTTGCAGTTGGCTGATAGGTCGATCACGTATCCGAGGGGTATAGTAGAGGATGTCTTGGTGAAGGTTGATAAGCTCATATTTCTTGCCGATTTTGTGATTCTAGATTTCGAAGAAGACAAGTAGATTCCCATAATCTTGGGAAGGCCTTTTCTAGCTACGGGTTGTACTTTGATTGATGTACAAAAAGGAGAGCTTACAATGAGGGTGCAAGATCAGAATGTCACCTTTAATGTGTTCAAGGCCATGAAATTTCCAACAGAGGATGAAGAGTGTTGCAGTGTGAAAATAGTTGATACGGGTCAGAGAAAGAAGTTTGATCAATTGTTGAACGAGAAATCGGACACACACATGCTAAAGCATCCCATCAGTGATTCTATTGACAGTTCTTCAGTTCGAGATCTTTCGAGTATAAAGCTTGGGAAACTTCCACCACATTTGAGGTATGTCCTTTTGAATAATGAGCTAGTAATTTTTGAGGAGGGGCATGATAACGTGTTGCGAAGGTGGAAAACCGATAATAAGGAAGATGAAAGTCTTGTTCAGCCGTTTGAGTCGGAGAAGCACCTTAGAGGTGTGAAGAAGAAAAAGAAGAAGATTAGGCCATTGGGTAGTAAAATCAGGTTGAAATCTGATGGAAGATATTTGTGGAAAGCAAGCAACCCAGAGGTCAACGTTCGTATGAATGGTTTATCTGTTGAGAACGGTTCAGTTATTCTTTTGAAACCGAAATGATTTGAGGAAGTAACGTCAAGCTATTGACGTTAAAGGAGCGCTTCGTGGGAGGCAACCCACACATTAGTGTAGGAAAAAAAATTTAGTGTTTCTTCAAAAAAAAAAACAATTTTTTTTCAACTGTGAACAGAAAGTGTCCCAGGCCGCAGCGCCAGTTCCAGGCCATAGCGCCAATCACCTTCTGCCCATGTATTGTGTTGGCGTGTGATGAAAATATATATATAACACAAAATCAAAAGCTGCCGACAGAGAGGCACAAGGCTGTGGCGCCAAGGACCAAGCTGCAGCGTGGAAATCTTCTGTCCAGGAGGAATTCTCACGTGCCATGTCCACAACATACTAGATCACACTCAACATACTGTCCACAGCATGCTAGGTCGAGGCCAACCTACTATCCAGGTTTGTTGTCCGTGTGTATTTATGTGTTAATATATATATTAAAATCAATTCCTCTCCTAAATCAATTCCAACCCCTTTTCTAATTATTTTTTCCACCTAAAATCCTAATTCTAGTCTTATATTAATTCCAAATTATTCCCAATCCATCTCCTATTTCAAATTTTTTTTATTTTATTTTATTTTTTATTTTTATTTTTTCCCAAATCTATATACCCATCTATATATACACCTATATATACACACAAATCCTACCCCATTCCAATTATATTTCCTACAATCAAATTTCAAGGCTTCAAGGTTCAAGTTTGGGGGATTTTTAATTGCAAGCTTCACCTTTCCGGTTCGTATTTGGGGTATATTTCTTCTTTTTATTTTGCTATTATGAATTGTGTTCTTGCATTATTAATTATTAGGGTTGTGTGTTCTTGATTATTTGGGGGCATTTGTGAATTTGAATTTTTGGTGATTTTGGTGATCTGGACGAGTAGGTATGTTTTCTGCTATCCCTCGTATTTACTTCCATTCAATGAGGACATTGAATATTTTAAGTTTGGGGGTGGTTTGGGGGATTAGTAGTTGTTGTATTATGTGTTCATGTAGAATTTCATGTTTTGCATATTAGTAGTAGTAAATTATGCATGATTGTTATGTTCATGTTATCTACGTTTGTTTCATATAGGACATTCTGTTTTTTATTTTTCGTATACCATGTTGTGAGTCATGTTAGTTGCATTTTCATGGTATGCATAATTCATGATCCCTTAGGACGAGCTGATTCTGATTGGTAGATGTTTAATTGAGTGTGGTAATGATGAGTAGAGGGTTGATTTATAGTTCCTACGAAATTGAGTTGCATGTTACAGGAACAAAACTTTTACACAGTCTCATTGGGTGCTTTTGGGCTAGGTTGAGGTTATGCTTGTTTGGATGTTTTGAGATTTAATCACTTGTTTATATTTAGAATTTTCGTTATTCCCTTGATGGCGTAGGAGCACTAAAGTCTAAGTTTGGGGGAAACCAGGGATTTCATGCTAGTTGTTAATATTTGTTAAATAATGGCTAGGTGTCAATTGGCTAGTAGCCAGCTCATATTTATATGAGTAGTCTAGGGTTGGAATTGAGAATTCTCATTCCAGATTGCATGAAAAAAAAATTCAGAAAATAAAAAGAAAGAGAAAAAAAAGTGTCAAAAGTCCAATTGTTAAATGCAAAATTAACCACGAGTGAGCTCTTTAATACTCGAGTAATTAAGTCTGAGGGGACTTAGTCCTAGTAACCTAAAGCCCTTGTGGTTTGGGATTGCTGACCAAACACTCGCTTCATGGGTATTATTGTATAAGCCTTTTGGGGTCTCATTCATTGCACGGTTAAATAAGCATGCGTATTGTTTATGGTATTATGTGTCGTATTGTAGTAATAAAGCATGAATTTCTGGCTAACTTGAATGAGGATGGAGGTGTTTCTAAGTTATGAAGTGTCTACAGTCTATTCTATTTATAAACCTGTGATTGTCTTGGTGAAGAATATGTATGATTTTTGACCTAGTGTTGGAAGTATTTCTGATGAGCATCGCACACACTCACGTTTCTGTCATGTATTGTTAGTATACGGGGACTTAGTCGAGCTCTATTTGGATTTAGTTGCATTCTTTGAGATATTTGCTTGTTAGTTAGTTTTGGTAAGTTTGAAGGGGATCTTTGCATTTTTCATATTAGTTTCATTCATGCATTGCATTGCATTAGGATAAATGGATTTTGTGGGTACATTCGCTATAGGCCCTCACGAGACCTTACTCGTCCACTAGGGCTGCCTAGGGGTTTAAAGGGCTTGTTGCATATGCCAAATGCAACCATGATCACCTACGGAAGTGGTACTAGTTAGTTAGTTGGTTGTAATTGTTTATGCTTGAGGACAAGCATCGGTTTAAGTTTGGGGGTGTGATAAGTGGATTTTATATCCACTTGGAGCATTCTAAATCGGCTTAAATTGATTGTCTTGGACTCAAGTTTCTTGTAGTTTTGATGTGTTTTGTTTAGTTGTGCAGGTTTGCAAGAATGTTGATTAAGGTTGATGCTTCTGTCGTTTTTGGAGGATTAATTGATTAAAATTCAGATTTTCCGGGAAGGCTGCGCAGTTTACACTGTTTTGGCCATATCTGGAGTTCTGTAAGTCCGTTTCCAGCGATCTTACTGCCCACGCAAAGCTTGGGAGATTTTCTACAACATGGAACAGGTGTTGCACGAGCAGGCTGCGCGTGGTGAGAGCAGACAGCACGACAAGCAGACTGTTGGGAGCAGGGAAATTACTGTTTTGCCCTTTTCAAGTTCTAATTGTATTTCGGGCAGTTTTAATACCTTAATTGAATTCTAATTGTAATAGAAGACAATTTCTTACTGGGCAAGAATTATAGAGCCTATATAAACACATCCTAGCATTGTAATCATCATTAGTTTTATTATTGTAACATAGCTTAGATCTGCAAGGGAGAAAAGGAGAGAAGGATTCAACGCTCGTGACAAGCAACAGATCTAGATCTACTTCATCTTTTGTGTTATTCTGGATTATAGATTTGTTTTCTCAACTCTTTATTTTAATGATATTATTGTTTCTTTTAATCATATCTTGTTATTTATCATGCTTTCATCAAATCCCATGACGATGAACGGTTCAATTATGGGCTAAACGTTGTCATGGGATTCTAACGGAGTTAATTACGGAACTTAGTATCTTGATGCTTTAAAGATCTGTGTGTGGTGTATAATTGATATCCTCGTATGGTCATGCTTAATAGATAGATGCGTCGCGAACATCTAAATTGTTAATCTCTTGTGAAGTGAAAGTGGATCTTGAGATTTAGAACTTGCCATGCTAGCATAGGTTCATAATTGTTTATCAATATGATTCATGGTGTGAGATGAAAATACTTATACTACCCTGTGTGATCTTAATGGATAACTTGTTCTTCAACCGTTATGTTTTCAAATTCTATAGACATATAGGGTCTAAGCATAATTGGTGTCTATTCATCTTCTATCTCTTTTGTGGATGTATGTTTAGTTTGGTATGCGTATGCTGACAGGTAGCGTATACTTGTTTCGTGTTATCCAATCAGATATCAACACATTGCACATAGTGATTAAAGGCGTCAGATCTAAGGGAAGTAGATAATGAAGTTAGAGTCCCATGTTTATTCTCATATAAGTAATTTTGATTAAATTCTCTTAACTGATTAATCTTTAGTTTTATAATTTGCATCTTAGTTAAATTAGATAATTAAACCCCAATTTGTTACTTTTCTTAGCAGTGAATTAAAACCATACATTGTTGCATAGACATATCTTCTGATTAAAACTTAACCAGATCTCTACGGAACGAACTTAAATTATATTACTTGTGACTACGTGCGCTTGCGTACTTTTGTGCTAACAGTTTGTAGTAAGTGGAAAATTTTTACTCTATGATGAAAATTGATTGATCTTTGGAGACAAAGTATTCATTAATATTGTTCGTCAATGAATCATCGTAATATCGTTGTTTCACTATATTATTAACTTGCTGAGCGTTATTTGGCTCACTCTTGCTTTGTTTTACATAACCCTTTGCAGTTAGGTTTAAGGATGATCTACTACATTTATCCCTACGAATGAGAGCGATGAGACATTCTATACATGATAGATTTTGAAGCTAACGCGGGCGAGCACAGTTTTGGATTAAGCTACAGATTAGACGGTATAGTGATTTGTTTTTAGAGCTGAGATAGAAGTTGTAATAATTTGTATTAGTTAGATACTTAGATTCTTGTTTCATACCATAACCTGGAATCGATCCTCGGTGAGGAATCGTTGGTGTATTAAGTTTTAATTGTATTGGTTAAATTGGAATTTGGTTTGGATTGAAATACAGGTGGATAGTCCGATTTACGAATATGTCATGCCGAAATTTTCTAAAATTCTCATGTATCAAAGTCTATTTTATTATAAAAATATATATATATTTTCATTATTGGGAAGTTGGGGCCTTACAGGTTGGTATCAGAGAGACAGGTTATGGTCACTGAAACAAGTTAGGATTATTAAGTGTACGTATTTAAGTGGGACGTTAGATCGAACGATTTAGGATAAGTTTCGCCTTAGGTTATTAGGACAACGGTTGTGACGTTAGTTAGTATTTCGAAATATCGTGCGAGCCAGAATTCGATTCATTCGAAGGTACGACTTTAGACGAGGTAGTTGATTCGGCGCCGCCTACGTTAAATAGACAACCGGAGTTATCAGTTTGGAGGATGCTACGTGTAGACCTTCGTGTATGTTCTAGAATTTCTTTTACGACTTTAGTTACCACGTGAACAACATAGAAAATGCGAAAGGATGGTAAACAAGATGCGAAATGTGATTTTTGGTATGTGATGGCGTAAGGACATGGTTATTCATTACTAGCCGTTGATTTCATTTAATTCATTGATTAAGGAGATTTAACCTTTCTTTCTGTTTCTTCTTATCTTGATAATACCCCATCACCTTTAATAATCAACTATATTTTAATTGATGATGAATTTTTCAAATTCATTTAAACACATTTCTATTTTTCAAAGATACCTCTATTTTTCAGGGGATCACTTGATTCAACATGATGCATATAAATTATTGAGACCCTTAAATTCTTTCTAGTTTTCCCGAATAATTACTATTCCTTATTCAACATTATATATCTATAATTTTTTTTGAAACTTTTGAATTCTTTTTATTTCTCTCTGAATACTTGACCTTATTTATTCTGAGTGGGATGAACAACCCTATGTATATAAGGGATTCAGGGACATCTTATCTATGTGATAGAGGTCTGGTGGGACGCCACTGAGTGTGCTTGTCATGAAAGTACAGAAGGCTGGCCCCCTTCTTGTGCTATGGTGGTTGACCTAAGTGACAAATGCAACCTGAAATTGGTTCAATGATCATATTGATCTCTTAGTTAAATTTTTTTATAATATTTTTATCAAACAAAACTCAGCTTGTACTCATACATGTTAATACCTGTCCATTTTATTGATTCCTCTTGTTATAAACCCTTGTGATTCCTGAAGTCATCAGTGTTGAAAGCAGTAAAGATGGAGACGATGACATTCTAAGTGGCCCGAGTTACAATTACGTCGAAAAGGAATTGGTTGATCAAGTTTGAGAATTGAGGTTAAAGTAGAGGTTGAATATCAAGTTAAAGTACTCATTGGATTGACAACACACGTACAAGATTCGATAATACGGAGATTTGAATACGGATAAAGAGTAGGTAACAAGGACACGAGATAATTGATGTTGTTAAAGTCGAAAGTAGAACGATGATGGATATAGTTAGTATGTGATAGTTATGTTGAGGGAAGATTGTTGAAAGATACTTTTTATTACATATTTCTTTATGGACATAGTAGATGAAGCATTATGAGATTTTAAATGTTTTTAGATCAATTATCAGATACAAAAGTTTTAGAACCAAAAAGGGATAACATGAGCGAAGTAGAGTACAGTTAGGTAATTCATTTTTAAGAAATTTCAGCAAGAATTGAAGCTTCGGATAAAGGATTAAGGAGATTATGTGGATTTAACAACTTAGGTGGATATAGTTCGGAGGATCATGAATATCACAAATAAAAGAGATCTGACCTAGACAGAATAAAATGGTAAGAAAGAGGAAGACAGTGAACCAAGAAATTTGCGGGAATTATGTTAGCAGAGAAGATGAGATTTGGCTGGAAAAGAATGTAAAATCTAGGAGGTTTTGAAAGCCAGGATAATGAGGTAAAATAAGTATCTACAGGATATGAATTACTTAGACTAGCAGGACCATCATTATCAGAAGGTAAGATTTCGAGAGGAATCCTACTTTAATTGTACTAAGGTCAATAGGAAAAGTTATAATTATAAGCAGAAAGAATAGTATTGTGAGAAGTGACAGAATTAGAAACTAAAAGTTCAATATGATTATGGATGACGATATGAAGAATATGAATGTGATGGAATTTAAAAGAGTTGGGTGTGGATTAGAATCGGATTGTATAGTTAATTATAAATTACAGGCGAAGTGTGAGGACAAGAAGGTGAAATTGCGATTTTCAAGAGATATGTAAGTTGTGTTTTGAGTCAGGAGGTGGATAAAGGAGTTTTAACGGTTATGTAGGCTAAGAGGTTATTATAATAAGATTTTAAAGTTATTGTATACACGTGGGAGATATCAGTAAGGAGATAATTAAAGTGAAACAAATTTCAGTGGTCAAGACTTTTTCGGATATGTGGCTTGATGAATTACCAGGATTATCACCAGATAGAGAGATAAAGTTGATTAATTTATTTTACAACCAGAAATGTAATCAGTTTCGAGGATTCAAGATCGGAAGACATAGCAAGATATTAGAGGATATAAGAAGAACATGCATGAGATTTCTAAGTACGAGCTTTGGAATTGGAAGAAATATAATTTTCGGGATATGACGAAAAGACCGAAGTGAATGCCTGAAGACGAAGTAGTAATGAATCGGGGAAGGCCTAAGACGTCTACGGAGATTGAAAACTTTGAAGGACTAGCTAGGAATATTATATTTCGGTTATTCAGTTGTTGATAAATGTTAGAATTAAAATGTGCAGAATTTAAATAAGTTTTGAAGGTTTTAAGTTAATTATTGATGAATTATACTTGGGTTTACGTATGTCAAGTTAAGTGTTGATTTAATCAGATGCTAAAATTGTTAGAGTTTAATTGGATTGAAAGTTTAATTTGTGAATGATATTGGAGGGTTGTGACCTCGGGATAGTTTGTGTTCCAAATAAGATCTATATATGTTTTAAAGTAAATGGTGCCTCAGTAAAACAATGAGATTAAGGATAGATAGAAGTTTCCTAATTATTCCCTCCTCGAGTAACATTGCACGTTGAAAGGGGAGTAAGAATGATTAGGGGATTTCTTAATATTCTTTTTCTCAAAGTTTTATCTGAGGCAACCTGAATTATGAGTAGGAGCGTGGAAGTGGTATCAATTGTTTTAGTCGCGTGGATTTTGTTTTAAAGATTTAATTATTTACCTGTTTGCTGCAAGTCAAGGCAGATTTCTTCGTTTATAGGTTTGCTGCAAGTTAAGGCAGGTTTCGTTTTAATATTATATATATTTGTGAATTTTTATGGATGACTGAGTTAGTACTTGAGGCGTTGTGTACAGGGCATAGTCCATTATACGAATAGGTCATGTTCGATTTTCGGTAGAAAAAGGACCGTCACGTGCGAGTGATAGGTATCTAGAAGTAACGAGACATGCAAACCAAAGGATTAAGTTTATGTTGGAAAATTCGAAGGCCTACAGGATGAGCCTATCGATATGTGAAGTAATATAAAGGAATGCTAGTGTGGAAGAAATGACAAGGGAATTGAAAGAGAAATGGTTGAATGATACTGTCATTATGTTTTCTTCAGATTGATTCTTAGGACAGAATCCTATTAAGGGGGGAAGGATATAACGCCTTAGAAAATTCGTATTTATAAATAGTAATTATTTGATATTAAATGTGGAATATATGGTGTGAATTTTTTTTAGGTTAAACATATGTGACATCATGTTTACATGTTTAAATGGTGATGTATGTGTGTCGTGTAGGTCCGTGTATTTTTATTTGAATTTTTGTGATGAAAAATCTATATAAGTTATGCATTATTGATCTTCGAATTTTTTTATAAAATCATCGGATGTATTAAAAATCATCAAATCTTTTGTAATATTATATTTGTATATTTATTTAGCTTTTAAAATTAATTAGAGAATTATATTGAGTATTTAAGTATTTTAAAATGATTTTAAGAGTTGGATTGTATTTAAAAGATCAAAACTTGCAAAATTCATATTTAATTCATTTCCGATCCTAAAAATATTTTAAAAATATGGGGAGATAGATAATTTTATTTTCTACATTTTAAAAGCCAAATTGAGATTCTCATTTTTCTTTATTTATTTATTTCATAATTTACACAGCTGGGATTAAATTGTTTAAATCAGAAAATTGTTATAAAAATTTCTATTAAGCCTCCATTTCTAATCCCTAATAAACAAGTGTTTTCCCCAATTCCAGTGTGGTCTTGCTCTATTTCTGGAGAATCTCTCGAACTCTCTCGAGTTCTCTCCCAAAAATCACTCACTCGATACTTCTCTCTCTCCCTCTTTCCACATCTCTCTCAATAATCTCTCCCATCTCCCTCTCTCTCTCGCACTTTTATTTCTCTCCCCTACAATTCTTCCCTCTTCCCCTGCAATTCGCGAATCAATGGGTATATGTAGTTGTGTGGTTATGTCAACTCTCGGTTCCTCTTCACTTATTGTTTGATTCGGATATGTATGTGTACAACCCATGTGTTGTGTGTGTCGGATATCTCGCTCGTTTGTACCTGGTAAATCACTGTGACCACTCCGTTTGATTACCTTGAATTTATTCAATCTCGAACTCAAGTTGAGTCCTTTTAGCCTGTTACGATCTGTTCCTGGTTTATTTGTGTGGGTTTTGCAGCGATGATGTTGAAATCGCGTGATAGTCTCTGCGTGTGCGTGTATGTGATAAGCGTGTGTGTGTGGAGTCCAGTCTGTATGTGGGTGCGTGTGTGATACTCTGGTTGTTTCTGGGAGACCAAGTTGTAGTCGAAGGGAAGTTAGTGACTTGAGTTGTCCGTGCTTGTTGCAGTGTGCATGTATAAGCGTGGTGTCATGGGTGTGTGTGCACTTCAGGTGTTGTATGTACAAATTGTGGTTGATTGTGTTGCTGTGGAGCTAAACAGAGGTCCAAGTCCATGTCCTGCAAACCGTGCGTGTTTAGTGTATATAGTTTAGTGTCTGTGTTGATAATTGGGGGTCGTTTCTTTGTGAGGAAACCGAAGGTTTTGTTCTTGTTCATTTTGATTAATGTTGATTGTTTCCCGGTTGGATGTTACGGTTTTGTAAATTGTATAAGCTGAGTTACTGTCAATTCTGTTTTAGAATTTCACATATGGGCGTATTGTTGGGTTTGAATTTTGATGTATATGATTGTTAGTGCTAATTAAAGAGTAGTATATTAATGTTAAGAGTTAATTAGTTTGATGTGATGATTATTGATAGTTGTAATTATTTTTTTCAGATTAATTAGAAAAGGAATCGATATCAATTTGATTGTTATGATTTAAATAAAATTAGGTGTATGATTTTGAGTTAAGTAAATTGTTAGTAGCTTATAAATTGATTAGTGGATCATTAAATTGTTAATTAGTGGCATGGTAGAGACTTGGTTGCTGGTTATAAGTTGCATGATAATTAGGATATTGAAAGTATACAAGTTGATTTTATATGTTAATGTGAAGTATATAATCCAATTTTAAATTAGCAATTAGTAAGGTGCTAGTAACTTGATTGTTATGGATTACGAAGTGCTCTTTGTAATGATATGAGTATAGAAATATAGAATGTTAATCCAAGTTTGGAAATGAATAAGATTATATGTGGTAATGCATTGTCATTTGGTGTTGGAGACTGAGTATGAGTTTTGTTGCTAATCAGTGATGCAGTGGTATTGATTGTGTATAGTAAATTGTGAGTTGTAAGTATAAGGTGAAGGCAGTAATTGATTATAAGATTATATGATTTTTGATTGGGTCGGTCGTATTTCGATAGGTTGGGCCATATTTTAAAGGAGATGTTGTCCAATTTTTTTTTATAATTATTTTGGGATTTTTATAGTATAGTATTTTGATAAGGAGTACTAGTGTGAAAATTTTATATGGTGATATAAGTGTAAGATAATAATACGTGCTTATGTGATTATGTGATTATATGTTACTATTTCGAGAATATGATCTGTATGAACTATATATGTATTAATTGTAAAGCGTATTAGGAAGCGTTTGGGTAGAATAGAATTAGACGATTAAGGTTATACGCGTATTGAAGTAGTACTTTACCTGTATATAGGTACGCATAGGAGGCCAGCTAAGAGCCAACGCATGTGTAGATGGAATGTAGAGGAAGATGGAATGTAGAGGAAGGAAGTAATTATCGGGACTGACAAGTGATAAAGGAAAGATGGATGTGTGATCGAAGAAAGGTCAATGTATAAAGAAGTAGAGACGGATGTAAAGTGATACGGAGTTAAAATATTGGAAATGGAAATCCTGTGTACTGAGGCAAGTATATTAACCCTCACTTATTGTTCAAGTGATGTGAATCTTCTGTACTATTTATTTGTTCTTTCGAATCCTTTCTTGCAAGCATTTATACTCTTCATATTTATATTGAATGATGTGAACCTGTTCTATTAATTCTACGATATTCCTTTCAAAGCATTTTTGCTAGTGTCTATACTTTTCATCTTTATTCCCAGTGACATTTTCTTCTATTTAGTTACAAACATTTATTCTCAAATTATTCTGTCATTGTTTATTTTCCCCACCTATCGTTCAGGTGTTGATTTATTTTAAAATTAATTTATTTTAATATTCCTCGTCTTTATTAATATTTTTCAAGGTATGTTTTCTTTCAAATTCATGTAAACTAATTCGAGGTTTATACTGTTGTTGAGGCATGTGTTGCTCAGTGACGGTTAAAGCCAAGAATGAATTGAGATCTTCTTAATTATTCAAACTCATTATTGTCATGCCGGTTTGGCAGCTGAAGCCTATGAATGCTTAGCTGACAAGAGTGAGACCTTGGGTAATTGAGAATTTCTTAAATCTTCATTTTAAATTATTCAAATCTTTTATGTAAGTTCGAAATTTTGACATGAAAGTTTTATCAGTTAGTAACCTTTGAAATAAATGGTTATAGCTTGTGTAGTACTCAAATCTTTTGTTGAACTTCAGATCACTTTATTCCTTGATTTCCTTATAAATTGTTGTTCAATTCTAGAACCTGAATAATTGCTCTATTCCTTAATTAATTAATGTTTCCTTGTTGATATGTGACTCTGTTTTGCCGAGCTATACTCTGCTTAGTTAAATCTTATTGCTTTGTTGTCTTTAATTCCTTATATCAATTGCTTCCTTGATCCTTAATCTTCTAATACTGCTCCCTAAAATGTTTTAATTATTTAAAGATGTTTTAAAAATTCCTTATACTAGGCTGATCTATTATCAGTAAGTATAAAGGACTTAAAAGTGAAATGTTTTAAAGGTTTCAAAGATTTCATTGTGGGGGGATTTCGTCAAAATGTTTTCTACGGATTCCTTCAGATTGGAGGCGTAAGAGGTCGGGTGACGCCGGTCTAGCATTTTTTTAAGCGTAAGAGGCTGGGGGAGTGTCCAGTCCAGCAGCGTAAGAGGTTGGGGAAGTGCCCGGTCCAGCATTAAAGGCCTATGTGTTGCCTAATTGGGAACCCAATTTATGTCCAGACGGACCGAGTGTCCGGGCTGGGGACTTTACGTGGTTGATATTGTCCGTAGTTGTGAAAAAAACTCCAGTCAACTTAAAAATGATTTTTAAAAAAAAATTATGGAAAGTATGTTTAATGATGGAATGGTTTTAAAGAAAGAAATGTTTTGATGAGATGTATATGTTTAAAGGTAAATGGTTAAAATTTGGAACTCAGTAAAATAATGGGATTAAGGATGGATAAAAGTTTTCCAATTATTTCCTTCGTGAGTAACATTGTACGTTGAAAGTGGAGTAAGAATGATTGGGGGATTTCTTGATATTCTTTTTCTCAAAAGTTTTATCTGAAATAGTGATGGTTTGTAGTAAATGGAAAATTTTTACTCTATGGTGAAAATTGATTGATCTTTGGAGACAAAGTATTCATTAATATTGTTCATCAATGAATCATTGTAATATCGTTGTTTCACTATATTATTAACTTGCTGAGCGTTCTTTTGCTCACTCTTGCTTTGTTTTACCTAACCCTTGCAGTTAGGTTTAAGGATGATCTACTACATTTATCCCTGCGAATGAGAGCGATGAGACATTCTATACAGGATAGATTTCGAAGCTAACGCGGGCGAGCACAGTTTTGGATTAAGCTACAGATTAGACGATATAGTGATTTGTTTTTAGAGCTGAGATAGAAGTTGTAATAATTTGTATTAGTTAGATACTTAGATTCTTGTTTCATACCATAACCTGGAATCGATCCTCGGTGAGGAATCGTTGGTGTATTAAGTTTTAATTGTATTGG
This sequence comes from Kitagawia praeruptora, assembly GCA_037693485.1. Classification (NCBI taxonomy): domain Eukaryota; kingdom Viridiplantae; phylum Streptophyta; class Magnoliopsida; order Apiales; family Apiaceae; genus Kitagawia; species Kitagawia praeruptora. The sequence continues at coordinate 1,058,113 of CM075348.1, read as the reverse complement.
TTAAATTGGAATTTGGTTTGGATTGAAATACAGGTGGATAGTCAGATTTGCGAATATGTCATGCCGAAATTTTCTAAAATTTCCCTGTATCAAAGTCTATTTTATTATAAAAATATATATATATATTTTCATTATTGGGAAGTTGGGGTCTTACAAGAAGTATAATAAGTCTTCAGATGAGACGTATAATTAAATGCTCTGTTGGAAGTTGAATACGAGGACGGTGGTGACATTTTTGATAATTTTTTAAAATTATATATTTTTTCTAAGAAATCTTTTATTTAATTTTTTTATTTAAGTTTAAAATTAAAATCAGAATTCGCACTACTTTTAGGTTTTAATTTTAAGGACAAAAAATTATTTTATATGATAAGTATCATCAATAATATGTAATGAAGTTGAAATTTGGAATCCAAACGAGCGGCTCGAAACGTGTTTAACGGGAAGACGGCGCACTATAAAAGATTGTACTAGCTATTAAAATAATGTTATAACTTTTATTTTATTTACAAGATTTGAATTTTATGGATAAACAATATCATACAAGTGATACATGTAAAAGTTAGGTTTTTGTTCTTATCGAGAGATCGGATCAATAATAATAAATAACCGTATTTAACGAGAAATTGGTTCATTAGAGAAGACCGTATAAAAAAAGTTTGAAAATATAAAGAATACATAAAATAAAATGTTTTATTGGAAGTAGAATACGAGGACGGTGGACACATCTTATACGATTTTTCACCTTTTAAGATGTATACAGAAAATATAAGATGTATTTTCATCTTTTAAAACTCTATAAATATTAGAAACTTTAAAGAATATAAAAATTAGAATTTACGCTCTTTATATAATAAAGTTAGAATTTCAGTTCCAAATAAGAGTGGTTCGAAACGTATTTCACGGGAAGACGGCTCATTAGAAAAGATTGTATTAGCTGTTAGAATTTGATACCGATGTCATAATTTTTTTTTATTTTTGCGGCTCAATTTTATGGATAAAACTTATTACATGTTAAAGTTGAGATTTTGGTTTTGACGAGAGAGCGGCTCAATCGAAAGAATCGTGTCTAATAAGAAATCGATTCATTAGAGAAGATTATTTAATTATTAAAATTTAATATTGATATTATTGTATAACGTAAATGTATTGAATTTTTAAAAAAAATATTGTAACGCCGCCGCGAAGCGCGGCTTTAACCACTAGTTTTCAGCTAAAACATATCATCTTTTCTATATTTCATAATTTAAATTTCTTTTTTTCTAGAAATTTCACGGGCAACATTAATTTCTCACTATCTAAAGACACTACGAGCAATTTAATTTAGTAAAATAATATAAAATAAATTATAATTAATATCAATTAATCAATTACCTTTTTCATCTAAAACATGTCACATTTTAATTTTCAAATTACCTACTCTGTTTTCTCTAACTAAAATCTGCCTTTTTTCAATTATAAATATCACGACAACATTAATTTTTCCTTTTCTTAAAACATTACGAGCAATTTTATTTAGTAAAATAACATAATTGAATTATAATTACTATAAACTTATCAATTACTTTTTTCACCTACAACATATTTCCTTTTTAATTTTCTGTAACTAATAACTCTTTTTTTCTAGTTAAATCACAACATTCTATAATTACTACCAACTAATCAATTACCGTTTTCAGCCAAAACATGTTCCCTTTCTCTATTCTATAACTAAAATATCTTTTTTTCCCGTTATATAACATGTGGTTCTATTTAATAAAATAAAATAATAATATTATAATACTAATAATTACCGATTACCTTTTTCAACTAAAAGTATCATCTTTTCCATATTTCATAATTAAAATTCTTTTTTTTCTAGAAATATCATGGGCAACATTAATTTCCCACTATCTAAAGACACTACAAGCAATTTAATTTAGTAAAATAACATAAATTAAGTTATAATTATTATAAACGAATCAATTACCTTTTTCACCTAAAACATGTCACCTTTTTTATTTTCACATTACCTTTTCTATTTTCTTTAATTAAAATATCTCTTTTTTTTCAATTATATCACGGGCGGTTCTATTTAATAAAATAAAATAAAATAACAATATTATAATATTAATAATTAATCGATTAAGTTTTTCAACTAAAATGTATCATTTTTTTATATTTTATTTTAACTAAAATCACCTTTTTTATAAAAATATCACGGACAACATTAATTTTTTCCTTTTCTTAAAACATTACGAGCAATTTTATTTAGTAAAAAAACATAATTGAATTATAATTAATATAAACTAATCAATTATCTTTTTCACCTAAAACATTTTTTTTAAAATTTTCTCTAAGTAAGACCTTTCTTTTTTGAGTTAAATCACGACATTCTATTTAATAAAATTAAATAATAATTTTATAAGTACTTATAATTAACCGATTAACTTTTTCAACTAAAAGTCATCTTTTCAATAGTTTCTAACTAAAATCCTTCTTTTCCTAGAAATATCACGGATAACATTTATATAATTACTATTAAATCATCTCATTTAAAAATTTAAACCTCCAAAATTCATATTTTAAAAAAAGTAATTCAAATTAATAAAAAATTATATAATATTAAAAGAAATCCGTGCATCACACGAGTTTTAAGCTAGTATTTTATGTTATACATTATCCCTCTTACTCTTATTATATAGTAGTAGCATATAATATGGATATAGTAAGGATATAATATAATAGTATAGATAAATAGTTTAGATATATAGATAGATGTCAAATTGATATTAGGAAAAAAAAAGAATATTAATTGATATAATTTCATGATCAACATATTGAATATCAATATGAAAAGCAACAAATTTTGTTAATTTTTTTTTCATGATTATTTAAATTTGATGGCATAAAAATACAAAATCTAAATTTTAAAACAAAATAAATAAGTTTAGAAAGGTAAAGCCGGACTGGGTTACAAATAGGGCTGCACATGGGTTCTAAAAACCGACCAAACCGACCCAAACCGACCCTATTTTTAACCGATCAAACCGAACCGTCCAAAACCATGGGTTAAACAGGTGAATTTTTTAAAAACCCGAATTAATTGGGTTGGGTAAGGGTTTAACAAATTTTAACCCTTACCCAACCCAACCTAACCCGTTTACATAAAACGCAATTTTTTTTTACATATTTTATAGATATTATGTATATTTGTGGCATATTTTCTACAAATTCTATAAATTTTCTGCACTATTTAAATTTTTTGCAACATTCTGCAACACTTTCTAGCTTCTGCAACACTTTCAGCAACATTCTGCAACACTTGTAGCAACATTCTGCACATTCTGCAACACTTTCTACGAAGTGCAGAATTTTCTACAATGTGCGAAATTTTCTACAAAATTCTTCCAATTAGTAAATTTAACCCAACTCAACCCGAACCAAACCGAACTAATTGGGTTGGGTCGGGATTGGGTTACATAATTTTTTTTCAGTTAATGGGTTGATTTCCTGTAAAACCGAACTAATTAGGTTGGGTCGGGATTTGACAAAAACCCAGACCCAACCCTACCCATGTGCAGCCCTAGTTACAAAAGTGCAGAGCACACCCTAACAAAAGTAGCGGGCCGGGCTATCTGTTGTTTCATATCAATCCATATAAACAAATCTCACATGTGACATGTTATTACTCAGTCTGATACGACCCAAGGCTTAGAGATACGGTGCCTAATTATCATCTGGTCTGAGGTATGCTTCTCTTTTCAATTGTCGCTTATTTCTCTTCATCGCAATCGCAATCGCAATCTGTTGTTGTTTAGGGTTTTAATACACTTACTTACTTATGCCATGTATGTATGTGTAATTGTGTGTATATATTTTAATCACATTCTTCTTCTACTTGTTTACAGTTAGGGTTTTTTGTATAATTGTTATATTAGGTTTTCCCCAATTTGTCATGTTCATACACCTATTTTCCCAGTGATTCATTGTAATTTCGACATTCCTCGTTTTGGTTATTGACATGTGATTTAGATAGTATATCAGTTCTATCTAACTATGTCTGCCTGTTTATTATTCATATACTTGTTTTATATTTAATAAAATTGTTCTGTTAGGGTTTCCCCAATTTTTGCTTTTCATACACTTATTATATGCCAGTGATTTATTGTGATTCCCGCATTATTCCTTTTGGTTATCTTCTCTTGTTGTATGTGATTTCGGTACTATATCGAGTCGATCAAACTAATTCTGTCTCTTTTTATATTCATCAGGTTTATATAGATTGATAACCCTTTGTGCTAGCTAAGTGTTGTAGTCATTTTGCACCTGGACATGGAGCGTGATGACTCTCCTGTTAGAGAGAGATGGGAGGGAGGGAACGATGATGTGGAAGATGGTGTTGAGGTACCACGGGAGTCGACCAGGCATCGTACTAGTAAGGACGTGAGTAAGAGCAGTAGAAGAGATGAAAAGAGTCGTCATAGAAGTAAAGAGCGAGAACGGTCTAAAGAGTTGGAGAAAGAACGGGTTTCGAGTAGAGATAGAAGGAAGGAGGGCAGGGATGACCACAGCAAAGATAGGTCGCGAGAGAAAGCCAGGGATAAGGATGGTGATGTTGACAGGTACAGAGAGAGGGATCGTGAAAGAGATAGAGAACGCAAAGATCATGGAAAGGAAAAAGAGCGGGAGAGGGAAAGAGATAATGAAAGGGGACATGACAAGGAAAGAGGAAAAGAAAGAAGCAAGGACAGAGATAAAGAGAAAGAGAAAGAAAAAGATAGAGATACAAAGGGGAAGGACCGGGAAAGGGAGAAATATAAAGGCAGGGACGACAGAGAGAAAGAGATACTTGATAGGGAGAAAGGAAAAGATAGAGTGAGGGATAAGGATAGAGAGACACTTATGGATAAAGAAAGATCTAAAGCAAACCGCAAACAACGGGACGAGGGGCATGAAAGTAGGGATATTGTTATGGATGACAAATTGAGATCAGAAGCTGGAGATGCTCACATAAGGGATACGACCAAGCAAGTGAATGGAGCAGATGACATTAGAAATCTGAAGCTGGATAAAAATGCTGATAATGAATCAGTTGCTTCCCACACAGCAGCATCTGAACTTAAAGAGCGCATTTCAAGGTACGCAAATTATGCAATAAATTGCATTATCTTAATATTCACTTTGTTATTAATTGCTTTATAGATGCTAATTTTATACTGTGTTCTTGAATCTGCATGTCATATTTCTAACAAATAGATTTGATGTTTTTACCTCAACAACATTATGACACAATAATATTGCAATAAATATTACAATAATACCTTAGATTCAAGAAATACAACTGCTATACCTTTTAGTGCAATGTATTTGGTAGATTTACATAGTATTCTGTTTTCATGTGTTTTTAGTTTACGATAGATAGATACAAACTGTCAGTATATGTCTTTATTCATGCACTTGCTTCCAGATTTTGTCTGTAACTTTCTGTAATACTCCCTTCTATTGTTTATGGTTGAATTTCTATGTAGTTTGTACACGTTTTTGGCTCTTTTCATTTGAAAAAATTTGTATTACCCTTTGAACTCTTACTGGATGATAATGAATTGAGAGTTTCTGAACCTGATTAACATTTCCTAGAACATAGTAAATGCCTCTTAGTCTGGCACTCCTTTTTTTCCTCATTTTTGTCCAAAATCAAATCAGTCTGTTTTTGTCGGACGGAGGGTGGGTGTATTGACATTTGTCTTAATTAACTTATGTGAAATATCTCCGGAATGTCGCCTTGGGAAGAAGATTATTGTACAGGCTGAGGCTTGGTATTCTATGAGTATCTACATATATGGATGAATATGAACCTTAATTCTTGTAACTAAGAAGGGCCTGGCGGGCCCCCATAATTTGAGTACTTCACTCTTAAGTTGCTAATGCTTTAGCTCCCCTCTTTCTTATATGATGGAATACGGATAATTATTAAAATATACTGTGATAAGTACATTTCTTGATGGGTTGGATATACCGTATTAAATAGTCTGCTCCTTTGAATTATAGTCATGTAGTAAGCTCCTCGTCTAGTTTAATGCAGCAGCATCATTTAAATGTCCTATCGTCAGGATGAAGGAAGAAAGATTAAAGAAAACGTCTGAAGGCTCTTCTGATATACTATCATGGGTTAACAAGAGCCGCAAGATTGAGGAGAAAAGGAATGCTGAAAAGGAGAGAGCTTTGCAGCTATCAAGAGTCTTCGAGGAGCAGGTTCTACACCCATCCCCTTATATATTGTTGTGGACATTAGTTTAAATATGAAGGTTTTGCTCACTGTTGTCTGATTCTTGTTTCTCAGGACAATATTAATCAAGGAGACAGTGAAGATGAAGCTACTGCTCAGCATACTTCTCGTATGATTTTTTTTTAAATCAGTTGTCCATAGACACAGTAGTCTATATATATATATAGCTTTATTTAGATGTCTTAAAAGACTAATAAATTAATACTGACTCGTGTTTTGGTCATCTTTTAATAGATGATTTGTCGGGCGTTAAAGTTCTTCACGGGCTTGATAAAGTGATTGAAGGTGGGGCAGTTGTTTTGACACTCAAAGATCAGAGCATACTTGCTAATGGAGACCTTAATGAAGGTGACCTCTTTTAGCCTCGTTCTATGCGTTGTTTATTTTCATGTGTTTGCTACTCCTGTCATAACTTTGAGTTGTATTTACCAGATGTTGATATGCTTGAAAATGTGGAAATTGGTGAACAGAAGCAGAGGGATGATGCTTATAAGGCTGCAAAGAAGAAACCAGGGACTTATGAGGATAAGTAATATAAACATTTCTACTAATTTAGTGCCTAAATTGCTATAGAAATTTAACTAATGATCTGACATTTATAGGTTTAGTGAAGACTTGGGTACGGAGAAGAAAATGCTTCCACAATACGATGATCCAGTTGCTGATGAGGTACGGAAGTATGAATTATTTTTTGCAAATATGTGTGTGTTTCTACAGACATGAAGTAAATTGCTTATTGTTTTCTCTAGGGGTTAACATTGGATGCAGCTGGACGTTTTGGTGGAGAAGCAAAAAAGAAACTTGATGAGGTAACCTCTACTCTTAGCTTTGTGATTTATGTATGGGTTTAGTAGCATTTCAGTAAATTGCACATTATAAATTTACAGCTTCGGAGACGAATTGAAGGTGTTTCAACAGCAAGTCATTTCGAAGACCTTGATTCTTCCGCAAAAACATCATCAGATTATTATACTCATGAAGAGATGCTCCGGTTTAAAAAGCCTAAGAAAAAGAAATCATTGAGGAAGAAAGATAAGCTGGATCTAGATGCTTTAGAAGCAGAAGCTGTTTCTGCTGGGCTCGGTATTAACGATCTTGGTTCAAGAAGTAATGGGAAAAGGCAGGCTCTGAGAGAGGAGCAAGAGAAATCTGAGGCTGACAAGAGAAGCAGCGCATACCAATCTGCACATGCTAGAGCAGAAGAAGCATCAAATGCACTTCGTCCGGAACGACGTACCACCTTACAGCCTGTGGAGGAGGATGATGACACAGTTTTTGGTGATGACGACGACGACCTCCGTAAATCATTAGAAAGAGCAAGAAAATTAGCTTTGGAAAAGCAAGTTGAGGCTGCACCTTCTGGTCCTCAGGCAATTGCACTTCTTGCTTCTTCCGCAGCAACGAATTCTGGCACAGACAACGACAACACTCTTTCTGGAGAGCCACAAGAAAACAAGGTTGTCTTTACCGAGATGGAAGAGTTTGTTTGGGGTCTGCAGCTTGGCGAAGGTTTGATTTTTGGATTTCCACTGTTTTCCTACCAAAAATCTCCCGCGTTAGTATTTTAACAGGATATGCCATCTAAAGTACGTCTTGAAAGTTTAATGGAACACGAAAATAGATCACCGATTAACCTATAATTTAGTTTCATAGTGTAGCATGCATAACTTGTCTATAAACAAACTTTTCGAAATATTTTATGTCAATTATTTAAGCTTTTTGAAAAACTGTCGCATTTTAATAATAGGATATGCTATACGTCTTGATAGTTCAATGGGACAACTGACAAGGAATTAATTTCCAATTAACCTATAATTTAGTTTCATAGGATAACATGCATACCTTGTTTATAAAAAATATTCTTTCCAAATGTTCGAAATATGTTTTATTGTTATGTCTATGGTCCTCCAATGTCATAATCTATATATAGGCTTTCTAAAAGGCTGTCTCATTAATTTTATAACAGATTTACTATCTAAGAACGTCTTGATAGTTAAATGGAACACGAAACTAGATTGCCAATTAAGCTCTAATTTAGTTTCATAGTATAGCATGCATAGCGTATCCATAAACAAAACTTCTTTCCATATGTTCAAGATATTATTTAATGGCCTTCTAATCTTACAATCTTAAAGGTTTGATTTATATACAGTCCTTTTGCACCTCTAATATCTGTGTGCATTAGTATCAATAGAGTTTGGCTATTTCCTATGAACAGTTTTGACTTTGAATTTGGGGGCGCGGTGCTGATCCCTTGCAAAAGAGTACTAAGTTTGCCCTGTCCTTAATTACATTTATCTAATATATGTCGCGCATAATGTTTTTTCAGAAGCTCACAAACCTGAGGGTGATGATGTTTTCATGGAAGAAGATGAGGCACCGGAAGCCTCTGATGGGGAGAAAAAAGCTGAGGACGGTGGTTGGACAAAGATGCAAGATATTGACAAAGATGAAATTCCGTCAAAGGAGGAGGAGGACAAAGCAATGGATGAAACAATTCATGAAGCTGCAGTTGGAAAGGGCTTGTCAGGAGCGTTGAATCTTCTGAAAGACAGAGGCGCGCTAAAAGAAAGTGTTGAATGGGGTGGTCGCAATATGGACAAGAAAAAGAGCAAGCTGGTTGGAATCTCTGATAATGATGGTAAAAGAGAAATACGCATTGAGAGGACTGATGAATATGGACGAATTGTAAGTGCTCCTTTCTAACGCTATGACTTTCAAAAATTTTGCATAATGAATATAGAATGTTACGTAGATTGTACTATATTTGGAAGTATATGCACGATTGGTGCCATCAGTCATCATTACGTAGATTGTACTATATTTGGAAGTATATGCACGATTGGTGCCATCAGTCATCAGTGTCAACTGGTGTAGCCAAACTTGTGGTTGCTTAGGTTTTGTAGGCTCAAATGGATACTGACCTAACTAGGAGTTAGATACCCTGGTGAAACATTTAATATGGTTGGGGAGGAGTTAATGGGAAGGTAAAGTTAGGTGATATATTAATACACCAGTAATATTCTTGAATTCGAGAGACATGCTATATATTGATTAATTTGAGATTTATGGTTATTACTGGGAAAATGTACTTGGCATCAAAACGGTAGATTTTAATATCATTGTAATTAGTTTGTTTACATGTGCACGGTGCACATTATACTTGTGACGATCATTTATTTTGGAAATATTGCAACTTATGTTTGTAGTAGTACAACTGCTTAATATTGAGAGAGTTGAATTGATGGGACTGTTGGCTTTTATTGCTGCTAGTAAGTGGAAAAATACTATAAATGTGTTTTTACTAAATTTTGGTGAAAGTAATTAGTAGGAAGTAGGAACAGTCAAATGTTTTTACTTTTAGAAGTATATATGTTGGAGTTCCGAAGATTTAACGTTTTTCCTTGCGGCACATGATTTTCATGAAGTCTCGTTTGCTTTCTTCAAATTAATTTACTTCTTTAGTCTGCTATCTTGAAAGTTGATAAAACACTTTTTGCTTTCGAGTAGGAATATTGTTACAGATATTCTTCATCCTTGATGAAAATGAAGTTAAATTGTATTTAGTTAAATAAACAGTACTCTGCTCTCTTGTTAATTATTGACTGGTAAAATCCTTTGATTCTACCAGCTGACTCCCAAGGAAGCTTTTCGGCTAATCTCCCACAAATTTCATGGGAAAGGCCCTGGCAAGATGAAACAGGAGAAGCGCATGCGGCAATACGAAGAGGAACTGAAGGTGAAAAAAATGAAGAATTCCGATACTCCATCTTTGTCTGTGGAGAGGATGAGGGAAGCTCAAGCACAGCTAAAGACACCATATCTTGTTCTGAGCGGAAATGTCAAACCAGGGTACGAATTTAACACTTGCTCCCTATGTTTATTTTAGTCTAATCATTCACCTGGTCGGTATACATGTCGTGAAATCAGATTAGGAATTTGAATGTCAGATATGTGAGGTTAGTGGCAGAGGCCGGTGTATAGCCCCCACTTAAATTTATATTATTACTACTAAAAGAATAAACTAGGTGTACAGTAGTAGTATGTGGGTTTCAAAAAGTTTGTTTGCACAATTTAATTCAGATTTCAATATTTTTCTCTTATGTCTGTGTTTCTTCTACTATACGAGTATAAATTAATTTCTTTTGAATTTATCATTTTTTAGCTACTTAAAAATATTATTTTGTTTTTAAATTATAAGCTTGTGTTCTACAATATTATTGAAAATCAAATTAGTCGCATATAATAATTTTTTAGTGGAAGTGTTTTTTATAAAAAAAAAATTAACCGCCACTCAGCAAGTTTCTGGATCTACCCCTGGTAATGGCCTGATTGAGTTATATATAACCCAGCATCTGCTGGCAGGTTGGGTGGTGGTATGCTTAAAGTTACTATATTCTTGCCTGACATGCACATAAGCAAAGGGCTTATCCAACCTGCAGATATGAAGTTTTTCCTACAAATATCCCTATTATGTTGTTACCCACTTCCAAATTCTCTGTAATCGCCTTCTGCCAGTTTACAAATCTGTAATTGTATCGAGTGTGCACACGCTCTCAGGTAGAGTGAGATCATCTATTAGGTAGTTCATGTTATTGAAGTTTTAAAAACAGTGAAATTTGATACTTAAGAAAACCAACTCTGGAATGCTAAGCCGCATATGAACAGTGACTCATTCTCTTATTTTATGTTGAGTGCCTGTGTCGGAGACTCAGCATATGAGTAATGTTTTATTCGCAATGCTTGATTCACCTCTTGAACTTTTTTTTTTTTTTTATTATTTATCTTAGACCTCGGTATGGACACTCAGTTCATTTTGCGGCACTGCATGAAATATTTCTGAAAAATTCTGAGTCCTAACTCACCATGTGTCCTTTTGGGACACTTCCAGTTAAGTCCGGGTAACATATCCCAAGCGTTAGGGGTGTTGACAGATTTTGATTTGGTCCGTATTGTCTATTTTCTTTTGAAACAAACTACTATATCGGTTTAATAAAAAAAGTTCAAAACCAAATAGACCAGTAAAATTTCTAAAAAGTTGAACTAACAATATTTTGGTTTAGGTTTCAAAGCACAGTCACAACTTTGTTATCATTCTATGTTTGTAATTATTACTTGCAATATATTTGTTATAATTATTACGAAACTGTGATCTGACAGTATACAATCAAGCACTTTAAAATTACATTTGAACATGTCAATGATGTACATTAGTAAATGTGTTTGTATTTTCCAATCAGGGTCTTATGATCTTATCACTTATTCTACTTGAATTGTAGGATCAATCAGTTGAACTATATTTGTACCTTTTTATCTTAATATGGATAATGTGGATCATATTTAGCAGACAGGTTATTGTTACCTTCTAGGCATATGTACTGAAATAGTCAGTACATGCAGTATAATGTATGTGATCTGTTAGTATGTGTGCGTAGAGTTGATCATTTTGTTGATGATTTGATTCATTTATGTCATGTAGCAAGTGTTAGTGCGTAAACATCACAAATAATTGGTTGTCTGACTTGGTTTCTAAATCAATTTCTTCACTTCATTTCACTATTTTTGGTCTATTTTATTGTTTTTCAGGCAAACCAGTGACCCCAGAAGTGGTTTTGCAACTGTTGAGAAGGACTTACCCGGAGGGTTGACACCCATGCTTGGAGATAGAAAGGTTTGTATTGGGGTTTTAAATTTTTTTTCTAAAGTTTGTCTAAAGATTATGTGAAATTAGTTTCTATGATGGGAATGTTACTATTGTCTATATTTTAGGTATTAATTTTTGTTGCCACACTCTGAATTTGATAATAGCCTCTTATTCAGATCACATAATGTTTGGGGTTTAGCTGCTTGTTATATAATTGTTATCTTGTTAATTGATTAATAGCCATTAGGGCTCGGAAACTATACTTTTGGACTCGGGAAATTATACTCTTTTCTAGTGAATTATCTAGGTGGTTATATTTTTGACACTGTGAAAGTCAATAAATGACAATACATAATTTCTCGGGCCTGCCAACTATGTAAAGTAAAAAAGCATAAATTAATAAAGTTACAATCTCCTTTTACAGTGAAGTTATGACTTTTAAATTTTGAGTGTGGATGGAATTGTTACCTGCGGACATTTTTTGTACATCTTTCATCGTTCTGTTGCAATGTCTAATTGTTTTACTCATGCTTTTTGGTAGTTGGTATAACATTTTTAAAGTTGTGTATTGTTCTTTTTCATTTTAATTCAGCTGTACACTATTTAATAACATATATTACACATGACCTCTTAGGTTGAGCACTTTTTGGGCATCAAGCGCAAATCAGAGCCTGGTGATATGGGTCCACCAAAGAAACCCGGTGATATGGGCCCACCGAGGAGGCCGAAGTCCTAAAGCTGGAGTGATGCAAGTCTAGTGGTTATATAGAAGCAAGTAGTGACACTGCTTGCCAGCAGTGTTGGTTGTTCAGTTGTCCACATTTTTGAGAAGCTAGTACTGCTGTGTCATGGAAGTGTCCTTTCTTTTGTACAACTGAGATCATTGTTTGATTTGTCAATTAACATTAGATAGAAAAATGCTAGCTGGTAAGACATGTCAGAATATAATGATCAAGTCGAGGATGCTTGATAAAGCTGTTATCTTTTATGTATTCTCATATGTTGATGGATTTGTTAACATTTTACAAGTAAATGCTGGATGTTAATGATATTAATTTCCTTGGCCTTGCTTTTTATCAAACATTGGACTAGGCCAATTCATTGTAATAACATAGGAATACAGAATGGGGAGACACATTGCCAGATTTCCTGATTTTTTTATTAGTTTTGTTGCTTGGGTGTTCCTCACCCTTGGGACCTGATGTATAGAAGGCCACAAGGATGGCTTTTCAATACCTGTGCAGATGTAATTATTTAGATCTGCTATGATTTTGTAATTAAAACTCTTGCAAAACTTGGACAACAAAATCGTACTGCATTATTTGAAGTAGTTATGTGTTATCAGAAAATTGTTGACATCCAGGTTATTCAACTTTACTTGAGCTTGTCTGCTGTCTATTTCTATAAGCCAAAGGGCAATGGCTTGTTTCTCTGAAACATTTTCTAGAACTAGGTGCTGTTAAGACCTACATATTACAAAACCCAAATGGAAAACATGTGCAAATCGATAGCTAGAAATCCTGGCAAGAGCATGATCCATCCTTAAAATGGTGAAAATAGTTATTGTCCTTTATAATGATCTCCCTTCCTAAAATTTTAGAGGTCACCTTTGCAAACTGATGACAATTACGACAAACACGGAGATTTTTGGTCACACGAATTGTTTCACCAGCTTGTGTACTGATCAGCCCAAAAGACATTGCCAGCAATTCACTGTGTCCAATTGGAATGCATTCTCTCTCCTCATCTACATCATGCAAGCTGAAATCAGTATCGGACATTATGCCTTCTTCTTCCATTTTGTTCATTAAACACTTCAATTCCCAATATATTTTCTCTGATCTTGGGTGAGCAACATCCCCTGTTCCAAATACATGAACTTTGTTTCTGAATTCTATCCAGCTATAAGCTTTCTTTGGAGTCAAGCCCATGTCTCTGATTGTTTCTTTCAGTTCCTCAACCATGTCAGGTTTTCCAGCAGTAGCATACAAATTGGACAGCAACACGTAGTTATCTGCATTAAGAGGTTCCAATTCACATAGCTGCTCAATGACCCGCTTTCCTACATTTATATTTTGGTTGACCCTGCATCCATCTAAGAATGCTCTCAGCACCTCTGCCTGTCGTGCAATCTGTTTCCCCTCGATAAAACTCCTTGCTTCGTCAAATAATCCAGCACGAGCAAGAAGAGCAACCATTAAGGCACAAGTGGCTACCTTGGGTGACCTTATGCAGTTAAAGACAGATCGACCCTCTTCAACCATAATGGCAGTACAACAAGCATAAAGAACAGCAGTATGTGTAATCCAGTCAATATCTTTGGCTGAGCTTTTCACTATCTCCTGGAATAACTTAACTCCAAGTTCTCCATTTCCATGTAAACTATATCCCAATATCATCACAGTCCATGAAATGTTATCCTTCTTACTCATCCGTGAATATATCTCTGAAGCATAATCAATGAGTCCCGACTTCACATACATGTCTGTAAGAGCATTCTGCACTTTGAGATTCATGTCAATTCCACTCCTCAGCAAGTAGCCATGAATTTCCTTTCCATTCTTATATGCTGCCATCCTTCCACAAGCAGGAAGGACACTTGAGACAGCGACAACATCAGGTTTCAAATATTCATCATTCATCTGCCTAAACAATTTCAAACCTTCATTGAACTCCCCCTTCTGCACATAACCACTAACCATGGCAGTCCACGAAATTTCATCCCTCGATTTCATCTGATCAAAAACCAAGCGAGCTTCACGAATACTCCCACAGTCAATGTACATCTTTAAGAGTGAATTGCTTACCAGAACATCAAACTCCAACTCACAACTTTTAGCAATCCGATGAACATTGCGACCCTCTTGCAGTGACTTCAATAGACCACAGGCACCAATAGCAGTTGCCAGGGACAAAGAATCAATCTCAGCATTAGACCTCACCATTTCATTAAACAATTCAATAGCCAAGTTGGGTTTATCTTCCTTGACATACAACTTAGCTAGAAGAGTCCAAGACACCGTGCTTTTCGCTACAGGGGATTTATCGAACACCCATTTAGCAGCTTCAGCACCGTCAAGTCTTCCGTACAATTCTATAAGAGCAGAATGTACATAATGGCAGGAAGACAAGTCATACTTGATGGCCTGCCCATGTAGCTGTTTGCCTAACCGTAAGCTGCCAAGAAGTTTCGAAACTGATAAAATGCGAGGGAGAGTGTGTTTATCAGGTCTAACACCTTTGAGTAACATTTGTTGATAAGTAGTCACGGCACGATCAAAATTGCCGTTGCGAAGATGGGTCTGGATTAAAGTGTTCCAAGCAAAAGTGTGTTTTGAGTCGGGCATTTCGTCAAGCGGCTTGTGTGTCATTTTGTAATCTTGGAATTTTACTGCAAACCCATGATTAAGTGATGAAAATTGCTTCAAGTGGATAGTGTTTGGTACGGGTTTTTCCGGATTGGAGAAGAAATGATGCTGTATATACATGGAAGAGAAATTAGCATCCATCTCTCTCTCTCTCTCTCTCTCTCGTCAAAACCCTGTTTCTCGCTATCTCTATCTGTGTGTTGGAACTTGGATGTAAATAAGATTTTGAAGAATGAGATGGCAGTTGTTGAGTTGTTGGTAGTTGTAAGGGAATCTATGCCAATATACAAGTACTATGAATCAACATCCTTGCACAGTTGCACTTCCGGTTGTGTAAAATGTAGATAAGATTCATAGATTTGGAGACGGCCTTTCATAAACACAACATTCTGTTTATCAGCCTGTTTTGTACTTTCGTTTGGCGTTTTTGTGCTCAAAATGTGAGTTTTCTTGGACTAAAGACAACTTCAACCCATTTTGTAGATAAGATCGACTAAACTAACTAGTCCCGTTTTTTTTAGGGGTACCAAATGCAGGTCATTTTTACTTAATGCAGTTTGGTCATATTACATAAAATTCCTTATACCTATTAAATGTTTTAAACCCTAATAAATACACCTAGATAAGTGCACACTGATTGTCATGCCAGTGTATATTAAAGTCTTAAATACATGTGAAATACTATTATATACCTGAGACTTTTTTCCATCCATGAATAAACAAATATTTCACGTGAAAAAGTTAAATTTATTAATCAAGATAATCGAAATATGTAACTAAAAAAACTAATTTATTAGTCATGGTTAAAAGAATATATACATTATAAAATTTAGAAAAATCAATATATTACAGAAACTGTGAAGCACGTAAATTATTAAATACGTACATATTAAATCAACTTTATTCAGTTTAAATAACAAATTATAATGACGACAAGTACATATTTTATAATTTGTTAAATATGATCATAGATTTAACAAATAAATTAACACATAATAAAAGATATTTAGAGCCCAATAATATTAACAATTGACATAATTAATTATAAAAATAATAAATAGCTCAACAATTGCATATATTACAAAAATAAATATTTTATTGATAAATATCGATATCCTTAAGTATGAATAATTAATATAACACATATATTACAAAAATACATATTTCATTGATTAATATCAATATCTTTGATTGATCAAATTTAAAGAAATAATCACTACAGAATAATAAATACATAACAAAAATTAACAATTTTATATTAACTAGTGTTTTTTAACTAACCAAGTAATAGTATAACTTACTGTACACATCAAATAACTAACCAGAGACATACACATTTGTTAAAGGACCTAATCATTATAAATCATAAACAATTAAATTACTTATAATTACAAATGATTCTTGTTTGACTAATATAAACAATAAATATAGTAAAATTTAATATATGAAAAAAAAAGAATGCACTACAAAATTGTGTAAACTCTGAAAATAATAAGTAGAATTTTTGACTAATATATATATATATATATATATATATATATATATATATATATATATATATATACACACACATATATGAAAGATTATAAATTTAAAATATGAAAAAAAAAATATCAACTAACAACAAAAATTAAAATTTTCTTATAAAATACAAAATAAAGTTAAACTAGATACAATCAACTAATGTTATTTAAAATTTTCTTATGAAATATAAAATAAAGCTAAATTAGATACCATTAACTAATGTTATACAAGTGGAAAACTAAGTTTTATACTCTCATTCATTTATTCCAAGTCACATAAAACTAGATCACACTAGATGTTTTGTTTGCAGAGAAAACTAGGTCACGTGTTTTATGTTTTGCACAGACAACTAGGAGGGTTATATGTGTAATATCAATGAACTGCATTTGGTAAAAGTGACCTGCATTCGGCAATTATGTTTTTTTACCATTGATGGGTTACGCATTTATCCATGAAGTAAGTACGTAGTAACACGCATGCGGGATAACCTGTAAAATATGCTTACTTTTTCAAATTCCTACTACAAAATATGCAAGTCTGATCATAATATTATGAACCTAATTTGCATATGTTAAATACGTATTCCGATAGTATTATGAACCTAAATATTCCGATATGAGAAATGCTAAATGGTCACAGAATTCTTTTACAGAATGACGTGGTCAGTGCCAGCTGCATGCCTGCATCCTACATTAATGAACTTGTTGGTCACTGTACTTGTATTCTAACTACGGTTAAATCAATGATTTAATCAACTTTTTTTCCTATTCTATATTATTTATTTTTATGTTCTATCAAAATTTAATAATTTTTTTCCCAAGTCCTATATTATTTACTTTTTTATGGTCTATCATTACTATAAATTTTATTAAAATATAATATTATTTATATTTATGTAAAAACTAATTACTACACATGATGAATGATCTCAAATCAAGGATATATTTAGAGTCATAAAAAAAAAATTAATTTTTAAAATTTTTTAGTTAAGTTATTCCAAATATAAAAATTGTATAAAATTAATGAAATTCATTATTTAAACTCTACTTTAAAATGGGTTAACATTATAACATAAAAAATGTGAAATATAATTTCCATCTTAAAATATCTCATGAATAAATTTATATTAGGTTTAATCAAAAATAATATCACAACTCTTTTAATTTTATTTAAAGTAAAGTAAAAATACGTTTAACAAGAAAATGTAAATAAATATCATAACAGTGTGCTGTAAACATGGATCCAAGAAATGAACACATATGAGCCTTTTATCCTCATATTTTTGAAATCAAGGAGGAAAAAATAAAGTGGGTTGAAATGAATGGTGAATTTTAAGTAGAAAATTTAAGATTTTTTTTTTATTTGAACTAGTTTGGCACTTGTGTGTTTTAAAATTTTATGTAACTTTTTTTATTTAAGTTAGCAATATGTATTTTAAGTTGAAAATTTGTGTGATGTTTTTGTTTGAGCTAATTTGGCATAATTTTGTGTTTATGATTCTCAAGATATCTTAAGATGAAAATTATATTTCACATTTTCTATGTTATAATGTTAACTCATTTTAAAGTAGAGTTTAAATATTGAATTGCATTATTTTAGACAATTTTTATGTTTGGAATAATTTAACTAAAAAATTAAAAAAATTCATTTTTTATGACTCCAAATATTTCCTTGATTTGAGATCATTCAGCACTTGTAGTAATTAGTTTTTACATAAATATATTCTTCCAACAAATTATAAAAAATAAATAAAATAAGTATATCGAAAAAATATGTAAAAGGGAATCAATCATAGTTAAGTGAACAGATATAATGAAATAAAATACGTTGTAATTTTTTAGGACACTTAGCTAAACTTTTAATAATATTATATTTTAATAAAATTTATAGTAATGATAGAACATAAAAAAGTAAATAAAAAAATTATGAAATTATATAAAATTTTGATAGAACATAAAAATAAATAATAGAGAATAGGAAAATAAGTTGATAAAACCATTATTTAACCGTAGTTAGATACAAGTACGGTGGCCGACAAGCTCATTAATGTAGGATACAACTGACATGACCACGTCATTCTGTAAAATAATTCTGTAACTATTTCTGTGCATATAGCATTTCTCTTCCGATATAAGTACAAGGAGAATGCGTAACGTTTTTATTATCCATATCTATACTATATTATAATAAGGAAAAGGGGTATAATTTGTAGTTGGTTACCCTTTTTTTGGTTATCCCTCATTTATCAGTTATCACCGTTAGATCAGCAACTCAAGTAAATCATGACCGTTAGATATAACAATACTAAAAGTTATTATATGCAGAGGTTCAAGGTTCGATTCCCGCCAATAACATATTAATTTATATTTAATACTAAAAATTATTATATATAAAGATGTAAGGTTCGAATCAATAAAATATTTAAATTAATATTTATAATATTATATTATATTATAAATAAATTATAAAAAATTAAAAGTAACCCATATTTTGCATGTGCTATAAGCTAGTTTTAGTAATTCAGCATGTGTTTCTAAATGTAAAACTTTGTAACAATCTCACTAATCGTGTCTCACCTGAATTTTACGCATATAGGGTTTGTGTATTAGAAGGAGTATATAGTTGGTCACTTATTCCAGAATAGTTTTTTTTTTTTAGCTAATTACTTATTCAAGAATAGTTAATTATGTTGAAACACTCTAAAAAGAAATTGTTTTTGTCATTTTTTCTGTTTTCTTTCATACTAGTTTATAATCCGTGCAATTGCACGGTTCCTTTTTATATATATATATATATATATATATTACTTTTTTTAAATTTTATATGTTATTAATTTACATATCAAATTGTCGATAAAAAAATGATATATATAAGATTTTACACGTTGATTTCATATTTATACTCTATCTTAAATTTATAAAATTGGATTTGGACGATTTTACAACTCACGTGAAATTAATAAAATAATCTTTAATTTAGTGATGATTTAACTGTTATTTTCTAATTAAATCTACGCAGAAACAAAAGAGAGAATAAATTAACAATTTTTTACGTTGAAAATTCAGTTTGATTTATGAATTCAACTTATAATTCGTTTTAATTATCAAAATACCTTTGTTATTATTTGAAGATAGTTCTACAGGCAAAAACAATATTTATAATAAGTGTAAGAAAGATTTTGTCCAAAACTTTGATTATCGGTAATCTGGTCCTCCGTACGATAAAATAAAAAACCGTTGGATCTAGCATAAAAAATATTTTATATTTTAACATGTTAATAAACTAAAAAGTATATTTATATTAAAATACGGAAAGATGTATGTCAATGATTTAAATCATATCTAATTAGGTTTTCTACATTGAATAACATTATCAATGTAGGACTTCTACATTGAATAGGATTAATTTAAAAATAAATTTATTTTATCTTGAGATTCTGAGTGTTTACATTTGAATATTTAATCATTACTAAATTAAAGATAGTTTTATGAGCTTTGCGTGGATTGTAAAATCATCAAAATCTGATTTCTAGATTTCAAGATTGAGCCCAAATAGTAAACATGATTTTTTTTAATACTAATAAAAAAATAAGTAAAATTAAATTCTAATACAACATTTTTTTGTCAGGTAATCAACATTTTTTAATTATATCCTTTTCGAATTATAATTTTCCTTATAAAATTCAATTTTAATGCAACCTTCTTTAATTATATCCTTTTTAGATTATAATTTTATTTGTAAAAATCACTTCTGCAACCTTATACAATTATATCATTTTTAGATTATAATTTGTTTTTACTATGATATAATCTTGATCTTTTATTTTTTAAAAAAGATTAGATTCAACGATTGAGATTATTTTGGTAGTACAATGACCAAAATTGTGAATAAGATCCCTCTTACGCTTATTATATATAAGGATATAATGAGCTTGATTTTTATGTGAAAGTGAAATTATGAAAGGTTAATACGAAGAAAATAATAATGCAAACTTAAACTCAATTTTAATTTAAAATTAGGGAAAATGAATTTTTTTGTCACTGAACTATTGATCTTTTTAGAAACCTACCACTCATGAATTTTTCTTTTTTACTCACTAAAGTTAAGTCTGGTTTTTTTTAGTCAATAAACTTAGGTTCAAATTTTGTTTTACTCACTAAACTTAAGTTCGGATTTGATTATTAGCATTATGTTAATTTTTTTACTCACTAACCTTAGGTTCGGAGTGAAAAAGTCAACTGAAGCTTTAATACTTAAAAACGATGCATTATAGAGAACAATTTTTATTTTCTCTAAAATTTGTTTTTACAGTTAAACCTCGATAAATGAATATGCATGGGACCGAAAATTTTTATTCATTACTCGAGGTTAAAAATACACTGTCTCTATTATGTTGGGACCGAAAAAAATATTCATTTAACAATATTATTCGTTTAACGAATATTCATTATCGATACTTTACTATACTTTGAAAATCATAATAAGTTAAATTTTACGAAGATATAGAAAGATAAAATTAAATTCGAGAGGGATGTTAAAGTGAACAAGTCGATTGCAACTTTAATACTTGAAATTAATAATGCATTAGAGAGGAAACTTACCACTTAATACATCATTAAGTTAGACTTTATCTTATTAAACTTTATTGATTTATTTTCAAGATAAAATTTAATGCAGACTTTATCTTATTAAAATTTATCGATTTATTTTCAAGATAAAGTTTAATACAGACTTTATCTTATTAAAATTTATCAATTTATTTTCAAGATAGAGTTTAATGCAAACTATATCTTCGATTTATTTTCAAGATAAAGTTTAATGCAGACTTTATCTTATTAAATTTAATCGATTTATTTTCAAGATAAAGTTTAATGCATCATTTTCAAGTATTAAAGTTTAACAAATTGTCCTTCATCATTTTTAAGTATTAAAGCTTCAATTGACTTTTTTCACTCTGAACCTAAGGTTAGTGAGTAAAAAAATTAACATAATGCTAATAATCAAATCTGAACCTAAGTTTAGTGAGTAAAACAAAATCCGAACATAAGTTTAGTGACTAAAAGAAAATCGGACCTAACATTAATGAGTAAAAAAGAAAAATTAATAGTTGAGTGGTAGGTTTCTAAAAAGGTCAATAGTTCAGTGAGAAAAAAAATCATTTTCCCTAATATAGATCACTTATTAAGATTATTTTTTTAGGCAAGTAGTAATTTCCTAAAAAATGGTCCTATGACATAAAAAAAAATCAACATTTAACAACTACGTAATAAAATAGAATAAATCAAACTTTTCTTCATCCAAATTATGATTGTCAATAAGATCATTCATTATGGTAATTCCTAGTTTATATCGATAAAGTTTAAAACAAATATTCTAAAATTCTTGTTGTAGTTGTGAAGAAAATATATAACTAGCTCGTTTAAATATATTGGAATAAGTGATTGTAATTACGGTGTCATATAATCTAAATCAGTTAACCACTATTACAAGTATATACTATTATATAAATTCCGGAACATTAAAAGTTTTGGTACCTGTTTTTTGGTACCTGTTTTTTGATACTTCGTGAATTTACTTATTTATCCTTTATTAAAAAGAAAAATAAATATATGACATTTATACTTTTAAAATACCTATAATAAATAGTAACATAATATAATTAATGGTAAGTAGTCGCTTGTCATTTTTCACATTTACTTTTAATTGAAGATATTACCTTTTTATAAACACCTAAAACCATCTATGTGTCTTCCAATCATTAATATTTCCTTTCGAATTAAAACATGTTACCTTTTTAATTTAAAATTAATCTTCATTAATATTTTACTACTATATAAATTCCGGAAAATTACAAGTTTTTGTACCTGTTTTTTGGTACCAGAAGTTTTTAGGATATTTACTATGTTACCCTGATTCGAACCCGATACGAACAAGGCTGAAGAGTCTTTCTTTTTAAAAAAATTCGTATTCTTTGATATTTATCCGGATTTGATATTCATAATTTACTTATTTACCATTTATTAAAATGAAAAATAAATATATGATATTCATACTTTTAAAACACCTATAATAAATAATAACATAATATAATTAATAGTAAGCAGTCGCTTGCCTTTTTCACATTTACTTTTAATTGAAGATATTACCTTTTTATACACACCTAAAAACATCAATGTATTTTCCAATCATTAATATTTCCTTTCGAATTAAAACACGTTACCTTTTTAATTTAAAACTAATCTTCATTAATATTTTACTATTATATAAATTCCGGAACATTAAAAGTTTTGGTACCTGTTTTATGGTACTTCGTGAATTTACTTATTTACCCTTTATTAAAAAGAAAAATAAATATATGATATTTATACTTTTAAAACACCTATAATAAATAATAACATAATATAATTAATGGTAAGCAGTCACTTGCCTTTTTTCACATTTACTTTTAATTGAAGATATTACCTTTTTATAAACACCTAAAAACATCAATGTATTTTCCAATCATTAATATTTCCTTTCGAATTAAAACACGTTACCTTTTTAATTTAAAACTAATCTTCATTAATTTTTACTATTATATAAATTCCGGAACATTAAATGTTTTGGTACCAGTTTTTGGTACTTGGTGAATTTACTTATTTACCCTTTATTAAAAAGAAAAATAAATATATGATATTTATACTTTTAAAACACCTATAATAAATAATAACATAATACAATTAATGGTAAGTAGTCACTTGCCTTTTTTCACATTTACTTTTAATTGAAGGTATTACCTTTTTATAAACACTTAAAAACATCAATGTATCTTCCAATCATTAATATTTCCTTTTGAATTAAAACACGTTACCTTTTTAATTTAAAACTAATCTTCATTTATATTTTCTTTCGAATTAAAACACGTTACCTTTTTAATTTAAAACTAATTTTACAATCATTAATATATACCCGAAAATATCACACCATATTTTTCAATTGTTAATAAAATATTTTAAAAATCTGCATACGTTGTTTATAATAAAGAAACATTAGTATAATCCGTAAATATGAGTATATTAAAATTATATTAAATTAAAATAAATTAATCTATACTATTATATAAAAGCCGAAACATTAAAAGTTTGGTTGGTTGGTACCTATTGATTTTACTTATTTACCTTTACTTAATTACAAATAAAATCTTTTTTTATATTTTGTCTAACTAAATTTTTTACAATATCTTTTTTTCCAATTACATTAATAGTTTAGTTGGTCGGTACCTGTTGATTTAACTTATTTATCCTTACGTAATTACAATTACAGATAAAATCTTTTTTATATGTTATCTAACTAAATTTTTTCATTTACTAATCAATTTCCTTTTTCAGTTCAACATGTTACCGTTTCTTTTCTTTTTAATAACTAAGCAGTCTCCTTTTTCAGGTAAAATATAATATCTTTTATATTTTATCTAACTAAAAAGCATATTATAATTACTATTAACTAATTAATTAATTTTTTCATTCAAATTATCTTTTCTCTTTTCTCTAACTAAAATATCTCTTTTTCCAATTATATCACGTGTTACCTTTTAAAAATTTTCTTTTATATTTAATTTTACTAAATTTTTTACTTTATTAATCAATTTCTATTTTCAAGTTAAACATGTTACCTTTTTTTTAATAACTAAGCAGTTTCTTTTTTCAGGTAAAATATAATATCTTTTATATTTTATCTAATTAAAAAACAAATTATAATTACTATTAACTAATAACTAATAAATTTATTTTTTATCTTTTCTCTAACTAAAATATTTTTTCCAAATTATATCACGGGTTACCTTTTTCAGCCAAAACAAGTTACCTTTTTAATTTTTTCTAACTAAAACCTCTCCTTTTCAAATTATGTCACGGACGATTCTATTTAATAAAAATAAAATCATAATATTATAATGCTATTATTTAATCGATTACCTTTTCAGCTAAAAATGTATCATCTTTTTTATTTTTTCTAATTAAATTCTATTTTTTAGAAATATCATGGGTAACATTAATTTCTCATTTTGTAAAAATACTTCCAACAATTTTATTTAGTAAAATAACAATTAAATTATAATTACTATAAACTAATCAATTACCTTTTTCACCTAAAGTATGTCACCTTTTAATTTTCATGTTATCTTTTTCTATTCTTTCAAACTAAAATCTCTCTTTTTCCAATTATATCACGGAAGGTTCTATTTAATTTTATTAAATAATAATATTATAATACTAATATTAATCGATTATCCTTTTTAGCTAAAACGTATAATCTTTTTCCTATATTATCTAATTAAAATTCCTCTTCAGAACTATCACGGGCAACATTAATTTATCATTTTCTAAAAACATTACGAGTAATTTTATTTTGTAAAATAACATAATTAAATTATAATTACTATAAACCAATTAATTACTCTTTTCACCCAAAACATATTACCTTTTTAATTTTCTCTAACTTAATCCTCTCCTTTTCCAATTATATCACGTGCATTCTATTTAATAAAACAAAATAACAATTTTATAATTACTAATAAATAACTTATTACCTTTTCAACTAAAACCTATCACATTTTTTTGTCAAAAAAAAAAACCTATCACATTTTCTATATTTTTTTAACTAAAATCATTCATTTTCTAGAAATATCACGGATAATATTTATATAATTATGATTATCATCTCATTTAAATATTTAGCCTCCAAAATTCGTATTTAAAAAAATTAATAAAAAATTTAATATAATATTAAAAAACTTCCGTGCATCGCACGGGTTTTAAGCTAGTAATTATATAATACCCGAAACATTAAAAGTTTTGGTACCTATTTTTTGGTATATGTTTTTTGGTATTTCGTGAATTTACTTATTTACCCTTCTTTATAAAGAAAAATATATATGATATCTATACTATTAAAACACCCAAAATAAATAATACTCCCTCCGTCCTAATTATATTGTCCAATATTTCATATTTTCTTTGTCCCAAATTATTGTCCATATTCGACTAATAAGGTAAATTATATGTTAATTATGTTAACTTTTATGAAAAATAATACAAATATTTGGTAACTTAAATATATTTGGCATGATTGAATAAAAGGTGGAATTTGATGGATGGACAATAAAAATGGGATGGAGGGAGTAACATAATACAATTAAAGGTAATTAGTCGATTATCTTTTTAACATTTACTTTTAGTTGAAGATATTACCTTTTATAAACACCTATTAACCTCAATCATATCATATTTTTCAATCAATTCATATCTAGCAATAATTAATATATACCCAAAAATATCACACCATATCATATAATCATATCATATTAGATCCAATTATTAAATATATTATATGATTAAATTAATTTACTAAAATTTCAAGTTTCAAATTTTATCAATGACATATTTATTTTAAATTTTATAATACAAGTTTTAAACCATGCATATCATTAATTAAATTTATATTAAATTATTAATATTAAAATTAAAATGAAATATTTTAAATAATGATTATATTAACATATAATTATAAAATAAAATAAAATTTATTACATATCAACAAAAATCCGTGCATACCACGGGTTATAAGCTAGTCTTAGAGCATCTCCAATGACGTTAGCTAAAAATGATTGGCTAAATTACATAAAATATTGATTATGTAAAATTTGTCGAACCTGTAAGACATTGTGTTTCGAGGGTATTGGCTATAATGATTGGCTATATTTTAAAAATGGTATGTTACTAATATTTCAAGTTGTTATTAATGGAATATATAATTTTAATATAGAAATAAATGATGTGGCAATTCACTACAGGTCTCTAGAGGTTCGACAAATATAGCCAACATCAAGAGATTATCTATAATTATAGATAACAGTTTTGTCCCATTGTAGTGTAATTTTTTTACACATTCTTTATAATTCTTATTTATGGTAATTAATTTTAAAATTTAGCTAAGGGATCTCTCCCATTGGAGATGCTCTTATAAATTTACTATCCTGAATAATGACCAAAATATCACTTGGCGGAAGAGTTGTTAAAATTGACTACTTGTACACGGATTGTGAACATGCGTGGGTGAACACGCATTTTAACATGCGTGGCTGGCTCTTTTATTATTTTAATATTTTATTTGTAATTACATATACGAATCTTGAATATACGCATTCCAAGAATGTGGTTCATGCGCAGGTTCATACATTTGCGCATGAGCATGCGTATCCAGTTTCTCTCCCCAAGGCCCAAACTACTTCAAAGTTCAAACTCAAAAAGGTCAAACCATAATACCATATGTACAACTTATACATACAAACTTCAATTCTTCGTGGCACAAATATGAAATATCAACCGACTAATAAAATTATTCATACACTATATGCGGGTAATTAACATAATATTTTAGTTATGCGTATATTAGTCGATTGCCATTATCGACTAATTATTCAAAGAGAAAAAGGATCCTGAGATATATCTCAGGTAACTTTTCCTGAGATACATGCAAAATAGCCTTAAATTTTATTGGGCCCGCAGGGTCAATTAAAAAATCCTGAATTTACTAAAATGCCCACCCTATTTTTACATATAAAATATGGGTATCTCAGGTAAGTTACCCTGAGAGATATATCTCAGGTTCGCTACTCTCTTATCCAAAATATTAGTTATGTTAAATATCCATACAAACTTCAATTCTTCCTGGCACAAATTAATATTATCCCTAGAGAATAATGTTCCTGAGGTAACCTCAAGAATCTTACCTGAGATTTTAGTATATTATTTTTTGATGACATTTTTGTAATAATTGAATCCGCCCTCTATATTTACAAAAATAACCATATTCTTGTATTGTTTTTTTAATCACCTCAGGAAACTTACCTGAGGTAACCTCAGGAAAAGCAAATCCATATCCATAATATTATCCATACACTGTATGAGGGTAATTAACATAATATTATGGATAATTAGTCGATAACTTATACATACAAACTTCAATTATTCGTGGCACAAATTAATGATAACTAGCTTAAAACCCGTGCGATGCACGGATTTTTTTAATATTATATGAATTTTTTTAATTATTTGAATTAATTTTTTTAAAACATGATTTTTGGTGACTTAAATTTTTAAATGAGATTATATGATGATAATTATATAAATGTTATTCGTGATAATTCTAGAAAATGGGGTATTTTAGTTAAAAATTTAGAAAAGATGATGGATTTTGGTTGAAAAAGATAATCGGTTAATTATAAGTAATTATAAAATTATTTTTTTATTAGATAGAATGCCCATGATATAATTGAAAAAATAGAGGATTTGGTTAGAGAAAATTAAAAAGGTAACATGTTTTAGGTGAAAAAGGTAATTGATTAGTTTATAGTAATTATAAGTTAATTATGTTATTTTACTAAATAAATTGCTTGTAATGTTTTTAGAAAAAGAGAAATTATTGTTGCCCGTGATATTTCTAGGAAAAGAGGGATTTTAATTATAAAATATAGAAAAAATGATATGTTTTAACTGAAAAAGTTAATCGATTAATTATTAGTATTATCATATTACTCCCTCCGTCTCTTTATTCTTTTCCCGTTTGACTAAAAACACGGGTTTTAAGACAATTAGTAATGAATATTATTTTTTTATGGAGTAGTGGGTATTGAATATTGTTTTTAAGAAGTAGTGGGTATTGAATATTGTTTTTAAGGAGTAGTGGGTGGAGTAGTGAGTATTGAATATAGTTTTTAAAGAGTAGTGGGTGGATAGTGGGTATTGAATATTATTTTTTAAGGAGTAGTGGGTGGAGTAGTGGATATTGAATATTGTTTTTAAAGAGTAGTGGGTGAAGTAGTGAGTACTGAATATTGTTTTTAAGGAGTAGTGGGTGGAGTAGTGGGTATTGAATATTATTGTTTATGGCTTAAAATAGAAAGGGGAAGAGTATTTTGATAGTCCCGATTTAGTAAACAGGAAATGTTTTAAGAGACGGAGGGAGTACTATTTTATTTCATATAATAGAAATGCCCTTAATATAATTGAAAAATGAGATATTTTAGTTAGAGAAAATAGAAAAGATAACGGGAAAATAAAAAAGGTGACATGTTTTAGGTGAAAAAGGCAATTATTAGTTTATACTAATTATAATTTAATTATGTTCATTTACTAATTAAAATTGTTCATAGTATTTTTTAAAAAATGAGAAATTAACGTTGTCCGTTACATTTCTAGAAAAAAGGAAATTAATTAGAAAAAATAGAAAGATGATATGTTTTAGTTGAAAAGATAATCGATTAATTATTAGTATTGCAATGCACGGGTTTCTTGTATTATGTTATAAATTTTATTTAATATTAAAATTATGTTTTTTATATAATCATTATTTTAATATATTTTTTTAATTTTAATTTGTTATAATTTAATATACTCATGTTTACAGATTATAATAATGTTTCCTTATTATAAACAACGTATATGATTTTTAATATATTTTATTAATAATTGAAAATTTTGGTGTGATATTTTCGAGTATATATTAATGATTGTAAGATTTGTTGTAAATTAAAAAGGTAACGTGTTTTAATTAGAAAGGAAATATTAATGATTGAAAAATATGATACAATTGATCTTTTAAGGTGTTTATAAAAGGTAATATCTTCAACTGAAAGTAAATATGAAAAATGCAATCGACTAATTACCATTAATTATATTATATTGTTATTTATTTTAGGTGTTACATTATACTTGAAAATTATGGTGCGATATTTTTGGTTATATATTAATGATTGAAAGATTTATTTTAAACCAAGAAAGATTTTTGGTGCGATATTTTTGGTGTTTTAATATATATTTTTCTTTATAATGAAGGGTCCATAAGTAAATTCACGAAGTACCAAAAAACAGGTACCAAAACTGGTACCAATTTATATAATCATTATTTTTTACATAATTTTTAATTTTAATTAATATAATTTAATATACACATGTTTACGGATTATACTAATGTTTCCTTATTATAAACAAAGTATATTTTTAATATATTTTGTTAGAAATGATTGATGAAAACAGTGTTTGGAAGCTAAAGTCAGAAAACAGAGTTTAGCTGAAAGTAGTCAGAGTTTGATTAAACACTGACTGGAAGCGCAAACAGAGTTTGTTAAACTCTGTAGCGGTATTGTCTGAAGAGTCAACAGTGTTTGAAGATTGATAAATATGGAAGCAATATCTTTGGAGATTGAAAAGCTGTCAAAGAGATTGAGTTGACTTGGAAGACTGAAGCAATCGTGATTGATATCAATTGTATAGCTTGATTTTAGGAGTATCAGTTACTGATTGTACGAAGCTGTATGTTCTATAAATACAGTTAGGTTAACCCTAGAAGGGTAGTCAAACATTGAGATATTCATCCATTGTAACCTAAGCAGCTCTCTGTGATATTTACATCACTGAGAGAGGAATTATTAATTCCAAACAGTTTTTTAATTGTTAAACAGTGTGTTCTTGTTAAGTTACTCATACAGTATTTGATTGCTTATTGTGTATTCGACCTAACAAGTGGTATCAGAGCCTAATCTGTTACTTTATTACAGTTAAAGATCCAAACACAAAAGTAATCAATGGCAGAGATTCCTCCACCAAATGAGAAAGCTCCTACTACTGTTAGTAGGTATGAGACAATCAGGGTTCCTATACTTAGGCCATCAGAGTATGCAATTTGGAAGGTGAAAATGACCATGTTTCTGGAGGCTACAGATCCAGAATACCTTGATAGAATATATGAAGGTCCTCACAAACCAACAAAATTATCTGCTGCTGCTGCTGGTGAGGAGGCAAAGGTCATTCCAAAGGAAAAGAAAGATCTAACTGCTGAGGATCTTTCATCTATTGCAAAGGATGCAAAAGTGAGACATTTACTTCACAGTGCATTAGACAATGTTATGTCTAATAAAGTGATTAATTGCACAACTGCAAAGGAAATATGGGATGCACTTGAGGTTAGGTGTCAAGGAACTCCTGCAATCAAGAAAAACAGAAGAAACATACTCACTCAGGAGTATGAGCACTTTGAGGCAAAGTCTGATGAAACCATGACAGAAACATTTGACAGATTCTGTAAACTGCTCAATGATTTGTCATTGGTTAACAAAGAATATGATTTAGAAGACTCAAATCTCAAGTTTCTTCTTTCTCTACCTGAAAAGTGGGATGTGAAAACAACCACTATTAGAGATAATTATGAACTTGGTGAAACAGAGATTGATGAAATTTATGGGCTGCTCAAAACTCATGAATTGGAATTGGAGCAGAGAAACAAAAGAACAAGTAGAAAGTCAAAATCTGTTGCACTCAAGGTTGAGGAGAAACCATCAAAGAAGGAGGCATCAAGGAGAAAGGCAAAAGGGAAAGCCTTAGTCATCCATTCAGAGAATGAGTCATCAAACACTGATGTTGACTCAAACACAGATGGTTCATCTGATTCTGAAGATGATGAAGAGATGATGCAAATGGCTGCATTGATGGTAAAGACCTTCAAGAAGATGGGTTACAAGAATTTCAAGAAAGGAAAGAGATTCTCAAGGGACTACTCAAAGTCTGACAAGAAGAATTTCAAGAAAGCTGAGGGAAAGGACTTCAAATCTGGAAAGAAAGATAAGTCTGAGATTCAATGCTACAAGTGTAAGGAGATGGGACACTATGCTCCAGAGTGCAAGAAGGGTAAAACTGAAAAGGCACTCTACACCAAAGGCAGAGATTGGGCAGACACTTCAGATTCAGATGAGGAAGTCAACTATGCTCTCATGGCTACTACTCAGACTGAAAATGATGATCTCAAGGTACCTCCAACCACTTATGCTTATAACACTGATAATATAACTGAATTAAGAATTTATCTTAAAGCATTGCATATCAGTTATAGAGATCAGACCTTAGAAAATGAGAGGATAAAGTCTGAGTGTTCTCAACTGAAAGAAAGAAATAAACTTGTTGAGGAACAGTTAGAGAACATGAATAAAATTCAAAAAGAGAGAGATGATGCAGTGTTTATTGAACAGGAGTTGCTAGGTAAGTATAAGCAACTAGAATCTGAATTGGAGGATAGTAAACACATCATTAAAACTTGGACACACTCTGGCAAAGACACTCAAGAAGTGTTTCAGTCAGATACAGTAGGTCTAGGTTACTCTGTTGGAGATGAACTGAGATTTGAAAATAAGGTAAAAGTTAGACCATATTGTTCATCTGAGGGTAATGTCATGGGAACAGGTGGACCTAAGACTGAAGCACAGAAAAAGGCTGTTAAAGAGTCATATGCTAAAACTTTTGTTAAAGAGGCTAACATTGGTTTAATGACAGATAAACAACTCAAGCATAAGCTTAAGGAGATAAAATCTGTCAACAAACAGAGATTGCCTAAGAAAAACAAAAATGGAAAAGTAGGCATAACTTCAGGAATTAAGCCAATGCTTGCTTCATTAGCTCCTAGAAAAACATGCTTTAATTGTGGTAGCACTAATCATCTTGCTAGTTTCTGTAATAAGAATAAGAACATTAATTCTTTGCCCTCTAAAACTGCAGTAAAGAGTGATTATGTGAGAACTAGACCACAGACTTTATGCAAACACTGTGGAAGTACTTGGCATTCTATTTACACTTGCAGAGATTATCATGCTATTTACTATAATTACTATGAACCCAAGCCAAATTTGAAATGGGTTAAAGTAAACTCTGCAAATGTAAACTCTGAAAAAGTTAGCTTAAACTCTGTTAATGAAAATTCCGCTGCAAAAGCTAACAGATTTAAGAAAGCCAAAGGATCCAAGCAAGTCTGGATCCTTAAAACTAATAATCATTGATTGGTTGTGATTGCAGGGCACCAGGGTTAGTACCCTAGTTGTGGACAGTGGATGTTCAGGACACATGACAGGAAATAAAGCCCTGCTATCAGAGTTTGAGGAGAAGGCTGGCCCAGAAGTTTCCTATGGAGATGGCAACATAGGACATACACTGGGATATGGCAACATTAATCTTGGAAATGTCATCATCACAAATGTAGCTCTTGTTCCAGGACTCAAGCATGATTTGCTATCTGTGAGTCAAATCTGTGACAGAGGATATCATGTAGATTTTCAGCCTGAATATTGTCAAGTGATCAGTAAATCTACAGGGAAAGTTGCTCTAGTTGGAAACAGACACAATAACATCTATGAAATCAAATTGTCAACAAACACTGATGGCAAAGCAGTGTGTCTGTCTACAAGGATGTCCAGTGAAGAGAGTTGGAAATGGCACAAGAAACTCTCTCATTTGAATCTGAACAACATCAATGAGCTAATCAAGAATGATCTTGTAAGAGGTCTACCAAAGTCCTTGTTGAATGTAGAAGGACTGTGTGATTCTTGTCAAAAGGCCAAACAGAGAAAAACATCTTTCAAAAGTAAATCTGAGTCTTCAATTGCTGATCCTTATCATCTACTACATGTTGATCTTTTTGGTCCAGTGAATGTGATGTCTCTTGGAAAGAAGAAATATGCATTAGTCATTGTTGATGAATATACCAGATTCACATGGGTATATTTTCTTGCAAAGAAAGATGAAACTGCATTAACACTGACAGAACATGTAATTCAACTGGAAAAAGGGTCAGAGAATCAAGTGAAGATAATCAGAAGTGACAATGGAACTGAGTTCAGGAATTCATCAATGGAAGAATTTTGCAAGAGTAAAGGGATAAAACAAGAGTTTTCTGCACCTGGCACTCCACAACAAAATGGTGTAGTGGAGAGAAAGAACAGAACCTTGATAGAAGCTGCAAGAACCATGTTAGATGAAGCAAAGTTGCCAACATATTTCTGGGCAGAAGCAGTTCAAACTGCTTGTTTTACTCAAAATGCAACACTGATCAACAAGCATGGTAAAACACCATATGAAATGGTGAAGAAGAAAAAGCCAAATCTAAAATATTTTCATATTTTTGGATGCAAGTGCTTTGTGTTGAAGACTCATCCTGAACAGTTGACCAAGTTTGACCTAAAGGCAGATGAAGGTATTTTTGTTGGCTATCCACTGTCAACTAAGGCATTCAGAGTTTATAATCTGAGAACCAGAGTGATCATGGAATCAATTCATGTGTCATTTGATGACAAGAAAATAACTGGACTTGAAGATGTAAATGAACATGATCAACTGCACTTTGAAAATGAAGATTTATTCTCTGAAAAAGTAAACTCTGATCAGACTGATGTGTCAAACTCTGTTGATCTAAACTCTGAACCTCTACTGGTAAATACTGAAGAATCTCTTCAATCAGAAACAAGGGAAGAACCAGTTGAGGGGGAGCATGAAGAATCACATCAAAGTGAAAATTCAAACACTGATAGTGACTCAAATGATAACTCTGAATCAAACACTGTTGATTCAAACTCTGATCATTCAAATTCTGAGCAGTCACATTCAAGGGGAGCATCTGAAAATGAAGAAAGACATCAAGAAAATCAGGAGAGCATGGATCAAGGGGGAGGATCACATGTTGACAGAAGCAATCTGCCTTCTGCAAGAAAATGGACTAAATCTCACACACCTGATTTGATTATTGGTGATCCAGATGCAAAAGTAAGGACAAGAAGTGCAACAACAAATGAATGTTTATTTCATGCATTCTTGTCACAATCTGAGCCAAAGAAAGTGGAAGAAGCTCTTAAAGATGCTGACTGGATAACAGCAATGCAAGAAGA
The DNA here is from genome assembly GCA_037693485.1 of Kitagawia praeruptora. Lineage (NCBI taxonomy): Eukaryota > Viridiplantae > Streptophyta > Magnoliopsida > Apiales > Apiaceae > Kitagawia > Kitagawia praeruptora. The sequence goes on along the minus strand of CM075348.1, from coordinate 1,023,572 downwards.
GCTAAATGAATTTGAAAGAAATGAAGTGTGGACACTTGTACCAAGGCCTAAGAATAGATCCATTGTTGGTACTAAATGGGTTTTCAGGAATAAAACTGACAGTGAGGGTGTTATCACAAGGAACAAGGCAAGACTGGTTGCAAAAGGATACTCACAACAGGAAGGAATTGACTATGATGAAACATTTGCACCAGTGGCTAGATTGGAGGCAATCAGGATTTTTCTAGCATATGCCTCCCACATGAAATTCAAAGTGTTTCAGATGGATGTAAAAAGTGCATTTTTGAATGGAAAACTTGAAGAAGAAGTGTTTGTGGAACAACCACCAGGGTTTGTTGATCCAAAATATCCAGATTATGTCTACAGGTTAGACAAGGCACTCTATGGACTTAAGCAGGCACCAAGGGCATGGTATGAAACCCTTGCCAAATTTCTACTAGAAAGTGGATTTCACAGAGGTACTATTGACAAAACTCTGTTTTATTTCCAAAATGGTAGTGACTTGCTTTTAGTTCAGATATATGTGGATGACATCATTTTTGGGTCTACTAATGATAAACTCTGTAAGAAGTTTGCCAAACTCATGCAGTCAAGATATCAAATGAGTATGATGGGAGAGCTTTGTTATTTTCTAGGCCTACAGGTGAAGCAAACAGATGATGGAATTTTTATAAATCAAGCAAAATATACCAGAAACCTTCTCAAGAAATTTGGTATGCTTGACTGTTCATCTGCAACAACTCCCATGGCAACTGCAACAAAATTGGACAAAGATGCAGGGTCATCAGTAGATATGACAAGCTACAGAGGAATGATTGGTTCTTTGCTCTATTTGACAGCTAGCAGACCTGATATCATGTATGCAACTTGCTTGTGTGCAAGGTTCCAGGCTGATCCAAGAGAACCACATTTAACAGCAGTAAAGAGAATATTCAAGTACCTGAAGGGCACTATAACTTTGGGGCTGTGGTATCCAAGGGAATCAGAGTTTAAACTTCTTGGTTACTCTGATGCAGACTTTGCTGGATGTAAGATAGACAGAAAAAGCACCAGTGGAAGTTGTCAATTTCTGGGTGACAGACTTGTTTCCTGGTATAGCAAGAAACAGAAGTCAATATCTACATCTACAGCTGAAGCAGAGTATATTGCTGCTGGTAGCTGTTGTGCACAGATTTTATGGATGAAGAATCAACTGCTGGATTATGGATTAAGGTATTCCAAGATACCTATTTACTGTGATAATCAAAGTGCTATTGCAATGACAGGTAATCCAGTGCAACATTCAATGACAAAGCACATCAGCATAAGGTATCACTTCATCAGAGAGCATGTAGAGGAAGGCAACATTGAGCTTCACTTTGTGTCTACAGAACAACAACTTGCAGATATCTTCACCAAGCCATTGAGTGAAGTTACATTTACAAGACTGGTCAATGAACTAGGAATGGTCTCTAGTTCTGACTAGAGATGTTGGTTAGACTCAAAAACTTATTGCTCATGTTTTCTGTAAATTGTTAAGTGCTATGTGAACCTTAGTATTAAACTCTGTTCTGCATGCTAATGTTTAAATCTTTTTAAACTCTGTCAGCATGTCTGTCTGTTGAATACTGTTAACATGTTAGATACACTCAGTGAATTCAGAATTGATTATTGTCTGAATGAAAATACCAATGAAGAAATATGTATGAAGCATGATTCACAGTAATTAAATCATGATTCTTTCTGAGTCACTGCTATCTAATCAGACTTTGTACAGAAAATTAACACAGCATGATACTGTTTCATATTTATAGCATCTCTTAGTTTATTTAGTCCTAAACTCTGAGTCTATGAATATTGTGTGCATGGCCACTCATAAATAATTTTGGTTATTGATGAACTCTAAACTCTGATAAGTGACATTCTGTTTCCAAAGGTATGGTTCATGATGATTCCTTGTTTGTACTTGTGAAAATCATAAAACTTGAGATGTGTCAGTGATTAGTTTGGTGAGTTCAGACTCATGTTTACACCCTGTGAGAGTTTGAACCAAATCAGTGATTGATACATTTTCTATCAATCAGTATTTATTGTTGTGTGATATTCATCAGGTAGTATGTTTCTCTAGAACTTGTATTAAACCATTTTGAGACTACAGGATATGTGTGTGCATGAAAATGATAAAGGCAATAGGATTTACCATTCTTTCAAACACTGTTCGAAATTCTTTTGAACATTGTACAAACACTGTATAAACACTGTTCATAAATTCCATCCTTAGTAAACCCCTTTGAGCCTTATTAACTGCTCATTTTTCTTATACTCTGAAGTATTAAGAGCAGTTAAATATTTTTTTTTTCTTCTCAAACAGATGAGTATTTCTCAAGAAAAGAAAAGTTTATTCAGTATATATGCTAAATAAATAAATAAAAAAAAAAAAAAAAGAGCATATATACTGATCTTGTACAAATATATACTGTGACTGAACACTTTGTTCTCTTAAGATGCTAAGCTTGAAGTCACTCTTGAATAAAAATATCTCTTTTCATCTGTTTGATCTTACTCCATTTAAACCCTGAATAAAGTCCTTTTGATTTGTGGATACATGTACTCAAAGTAGTGTAGAATTGGTGGACATTCAAGCATATGGTAGACTCTGCTATTGCTGATTGAATGTGAGTGTAAACACTTCACCTAAACACTTGTGTGCATTGAGAGTTTGTGAGAATATCCAGTTCATGACTGTTATTCACTGAATGAAACTCTGATTTCTATCTCTTGATATTTTTTGTCTTTAAAGACTGTGTGCTTACTTGGATAATCATGGACATCAAAGGGAATAGAAGTTTTCAGATTTCTGTATTACAGTAACTACAGAGTTTAGCATTCATCAAACAATCAGTGTTTAATATGAGAGTTTGTGCATTCAGTGTTTATTAACTGTTTGTTATGGATTTTATGAAATATTAGATGCTTTAAAAATTGATTTCAGTAAACTCTGCTTTACACACACTCATATTCACAACTGTGCAATTTTTGAAAGGATTTTAGTGATAAAGTTGGAAAATTGATAAACACTGTTGAGTTGTGTTAAGTACTCTGAGGTAAAGTCTTATTGAGATGATTTGACTATTTTGGAGTAATTGGGGTAGTTGACAACTGTTAATTAGTGTTAATGTGTCTAAGTGTCGTGATTATAGGAATAACAGCGGTAATTATTACGTGATCCATTGGCTGTTTGACACGTGTCCCATGATTGTATCCCACTCACACACTACTCTACAACAGTTGCGCGTTTTTACTAAATAAACGATTGAGTTTTAATTTTACTCTAATCGTCTTTAGTCTCTCACTCCATATCGATTCACATTCACCCACTCACAGTTACTTACATACTTATTCATTTTCACACTTCTCTTATTCTCTCCTTCACTTTTTGATAAACACTTACAGTGCATTCAAATCTTTTCTCTGCATATCTTCGTATCTTCGTATCTTGTTACTAATGGCAACTAAAGCGTTTGATGCAGCATGGTTAGTTTTTCTCCCTAGTAACTATGCAGCACCATTGGATAATGAAAATGCTCCACAGGCGTTTCACTTGTTCCAAAACTTCTTGAACGATTCTGAGATAGGGACGGCTCTAACTGCACCACCAACATTATCTGCTTCACAGATTGCTACTTTCTGGACAAACTCTGAATATAATGATGGAGGAGAGGCTGGCACTCCAACAATCATTTTCACTCATGAAGAATCAGAGTATATCATTACTCCAACCACTGTCAGGGATGCTTTGGACTTTGAGACACACACTTCTTACAGTGTTGTTGGTCATGATAGATTGAGGACTATGTTGGAACAAATTGGATGTGCAGGAAACTTGAACAAGATAGGGTCTTTGAGACGGCCAAGTTTGAGAAAGGAATGGAGTTTCTTCTTTGATTGTATAACAAGGGCTTTTGGAAAGAAGACAACAAACTGGGATGCACTACCTCTGGATACTCTCCAAATTGGTCATGCTCTACTATATGGAGGTAACTTCGATTTTGGTAGACTAGTACTAATGAACTTGGGAGAGCGATTGTCTGAGTCTACTACTGTTTATTTTGCTCGTTTTTGTCAATTGCTATTTACTGCATGTGTGCCTAACATTCCAATTGATGAAGCTGATGTAATTCAGCCTTTTCAAGTTGCTAAGAGAATGTTCACTGATTTGACAAACAAAGATGTCACTAAACAGCAAATACCTGAGTTGTTTATGCCTTTAGCCTTACAAAACTATGTGAACCAACCACAAGACCCTCAATCACCACAACAAATGCCTGAACCACCAGAAACCATAAACTCTGAACCAACACCTCCAACACTCACAACTACTGTACCTACTACATCTCAACAACCACAACCAGAAACTTTAAACTCTCCACCAATAAACTCTCCACCCTCAAACACTGAACCCTCAAACACTGAACCATTAAACACTGAAGCTTTAAACACTGATACCTTACACTCTGAGCCAGCACCTACTGAACCAGTCAAAACCAAGCCAAAGAGAAAGAAACACACTGCCCAAAACACTAAACATTCAAAGGCTAAACAGACATTACCTGGAGCTGTTTATACTAGAAGAATGAAGCAACATGCAAACAGACCTTCACTTTCACCACCAAAAGAAAGCTCAAGTGAAGATGAAGAGGAGATTGTTGTGCCAATCAAGAAAAGGAGACTAATTCTTTCTGATTCAGATGCAGAGAATGTTGTTGAAGCTCCAGAGGTGGTTTCACAGCAAACACCTACTGTTGAGGATACAGTGAATGTTGAAGTACCTGCAAAAGTTGACATGCCTGCAGAGAATATTGTGGATGACAAAGTACAAATACCTGCAGAGGTTGAAATGCCTGCAGAGGATAATGTTACTGTTGAAATACCTACAGAGGATAAAATGCCTGTAGAAGAGGATCAAAGAGATGGTTTATCACCAGTACATGATGTTCCTGAATCAATTCTTGCTCCTGTCTCACCTGTTGTTCATGTTGAAGCTCCTGGTGTAGCTGATAAGCCTGCAGTACATGTTCCTGAAGCTGTGGCATCACACACAGAGCTGGTATCTTCTAAAATTCAAGACAATGGTGATGAAGCTACTAAGGCAAACTCTGTTGCAGAGCCTGTGCAACATGAGGTGATTATTGAAAAGGTTGCAGAAGTTATTGCAGAAACTGTGGCTGACACTGCTCAGCACAGTGGTTCTTTCAAAGATGGTCAAGCTCAAGGTGCAAGTGATGAAGATAAATCTGACAGTGATGCAAACTCTGACTCTTTTATGAGTGCACCTGCACAGACAGATAGTAAACATACACCTTTTGCTCAGCCTTGTCCATCTCATGCAGTTGAAGCAGAGCATCTTGCTAAGTCTGCTGAAAATTGGTATAAACAAGATTGCATTTTTCCAAAAGGGAGAGCATCTGAGTTTGTTAAGCAAACTGCAAAGCAAATTTCAAATCCAGAAATCTTATCCTGTTTAAAGGCAACTGTGGTACAATTCAAGACTCTGGAAGGAAATTTTGCTGACACTAAACATGAAATTGCTTCCTTGAAGACTGAGATTCAGTCAAGAGAGTTGAAGATGGAAAGAGAGTCCAAAATAAAAGCTGTTCAGCTGTCCAAAGTTCAAGACACTCTCTTTGCCAGGCTAGGAAAGGTTGAAGAAAATCAGACTGCTTTATCTGCTAAAGTGGATTCAATTGCAAACTCTTTAGAGCTCATTACATCAATACTAATTCCTGATGATGTCAAAAAGGGGGAGAGAGTGACTAAGTCAAAATGCAAAGTTTCTCAAACTCTGACTCAAAAGGATGATGCTGGAGATGGAGGGGCAAGTGATAAAAGCAAGGTCTTAAACTCTGAAAGGCAGCAAACTCTGAGATCTGGCAAATCTTTTAAATCACAGTCTGTTGGAACAAACACTGAAACTCAAGGTACCTCAAAGACCAAGAGTTTGGAATTAACATCAAACCCAAAGACTGATGAGGAGTTAGCTGTTAAGCTGTTCATGGAAGAGAATGCAGAAGGAGTGACCATAGAAGATGCTAAAGCTGAAGTGAAGAGTTTACAAGAAAAGCATCTGAAAGCTTTAAAGTCTGAAAAAGGAAAGAAGAATGTGAAAGTTGCTAAAGCTGCAAAGCCTGTTCTTAAAGGTATTCAAATCAAAGAACCTGTTGGTACAGATCAAAGATTGCAAGTATTCAGAAAACCAACAGATGCAGAAGCTAAGCAAAAGCTGAAAAGTATAGTTACAACCTCTGTTGATACACATGTTGTACAGAAGAATGAAAACACAACCTCTGTTGCTGCACAAGTTGTGACTACACCATTATTGTCTTCTCAGTTGAAATCAACATTTAAAAGAGGTGCTCCTCATGATCCAAGACTAGAAGCTACAATTTCAATGGATTTTTCTGATGGTAGAGCTTTATCTGGTAAAGTTGGATACAACAAAAAAGGCATAGGCTCACACAGAGATAAAAGACAATATGTTGGTCCTAGAGATCCTTCTTCACTGTCTGTTCCAGGAGGTAGTGTCACTCAAGAGAGTTTAGACAAACTGGAATCAGTACAGCTTGTACATCAAAAGAGTCTAGAAAAGGATTTCTTGCTATATTTCATGGCTGATGGAACAGTATTTAAAGTCTCTGAAAAGGATATCGAATTAAAGTATGCTGAGGAACTTGAATATGTTTTGTATATTTTCAGAGTGAGAAATCAAAGAGCTCAGTCAGTTGCAAATGTGCTCCAACAAAGAATGATTCAAAACCTTGCAAGAAGGCAAATGAAATTCAACAGCAAGTATGTTCCTAAATACAGAGATTGGAATGGCAATCTGATTGAAATGGAGAAGGGGACTACAAAGCTAAAGACTGATCTTGGAGTTACTGTTCTGGATTTCAATGTAAAATCTGAAGATGTGAAATACATCAGGCTGGGAAATGAGATGAGAAGAAACAAAATCTACGATCTTAGAGCTGCTATCTATCAAACTGATGAGAATGATCCTCAGTTGAGAGAAATCAAAGAAGCTATGCAGATAGAGCTTGAAAATGCTGAAAGAAGGTTGCTTATAGACTATCTCAGAACAGTGCCTGATCTTCAAGAGATTAGAGATTAAAGTCTGTAAGAATTTTCTTATTTCATGTAGAATTTGTTAAGTAATAGCTTAAACTCTGTTTGTATGTTAAACACTGTAAACTTTGTATTTGTTTTGACATCATCATTTACTGTAAAAACTTGTACATTTTTGCTAATGGACAAGTTGGGGGAGATTGTTAGAAATGATTGATGAAAACAGTGTTTGGAAGCTAAAGTCAGAAAATAGAGTTTAGCTGAAAGTAGTCAGAGTTTGATTAAACACTGACTGGAAGCGCAAACAGAGTTTGTTAAACTCTGTAGCGGTATTGTCTGAAGAGTCAACAGTGTTTGAAGATTGATAAATATGGAAGCAATATCTTTTGAGATTGAAAAGCTGTCAAAGAGATTGAGTTGACTTGGAAGACTGAAGCAATCGTGATTGATATCAATTGTATAGCTTGATTTTAGGAGTATCAGTTACTGATTGTACGAAGCTGTATGTTCTATAAATACAGTTAGGTTAACCCTAGAAGGGTAGTCAAACATTGAGATATTCATCCATTGTAACCTAAGCAGCTCTCTGTGATATTTACATCACTGAGAGAGGAATTATTAATTCCAAACAGTTTTTTAATTGTTAAACAGTGTGTTCTTGTTAAGTTACTCATACAGTATTTGATTGCTTATTGTGTATTCGACCTAACATATTTTATTAATAATTGAAAAATATTGTATGATATTTTCGGATATATATTAATGATTGTAAGATTAGTAATTAGTTTTAAATCAAAAAGGAAACGTATTTTAATTCGAATGGTAATATTAATGATTTGAAGATATGATAAAAGGTAACATCTTCAACTAAAAGTAAATATGAAAAAGGCAATCGACTAATTACAATTAATTATATTATGTTAAAATTTATTTTAGGTGTTTTAATATATATTTTTCTTTATAATGAAGGGTACATAAGTAAATTCACGAAGTACCAAAAAACAGGTACCAAAACTTTCAATGTTTCGGAATTTATATAATAGTATAGATATAATGAAAGTAAAATGATAAATATACCTTCAATGTTGATACATTTTAATAAAGATTATTTTCTTTGCATAGTTTATTATCAAAAGTTGACCCTGCCCTCCCCCTTAACAAAAGTACTGACAATCAAGTACTGACAATCACACAAGATTCAATACTACATTATCGATGATGAACAATATTCCCTTAACAAATTGTAGATGATATATTCTTGTGCATTAAAGTTGTTGGCCAATTCTATATACATGCCCAATAATAAACTCGGAATAATAGCATTAACCCCATTGTTTGCTTTCTTTGTTTGTACTTCAGTTCCTTCCTGCAAGCCGCATCACTGAGGATGCAAGTCAACTTAAACGCTTGTCCCTTTTCTCTCTTGTGTTCCATACAGGCAAAATCATATTTTATTCGATTGGCAGGCTTCTTACAGCAGTTTGAGGTCTTGGCATAAGTACTCAACTTGTAATGTGCATTGCCATCTTCCTGCCTTGTTTTCATCAATGCTTTATCACTCTCAGTTAGAACTTCTACATTTTCTGTCTCCTTCGTAATAGTTTCAGCTTTATGATCGAGCCTAGTGGAGATGTTTGAACTTGTCACAGGTGTGATTTATAAGGTTATTTTTCTTAGCCTTTAAGGTCCTGCAAAGTGATACTTTCTTTTATCCTTGGACTGGCCTTCGGTGTCCACCAATAACTGATAAGCACAGACATCAAAGTTGACATATACTGTTATGGCATTGCAGATCGGCAGCAATAAGACTCTTCAAAACATAGTTTGTTGTTAAAGATTTGTGCAAAATAGTTTGTTGCATCTTTGGACATGTCTTCTACTCTGCGTCGATCCTTTTTTGAATGCAGGATTTCATACTTTTGAGGGATTACATGCAGGACCAATTTAACTTAAAAGAATGACTAATTTAATTTTGTGATTTTTAAAAAAATTAACTTTAGAGGGATTACATGATTAGCCTTCCTCTTCAGTTTTTTAGCTTTCTGTAAATATTAAGCATGAGAATCATAACAAATACAGAGAAACATTTTTTATTTTTCTTAAAGTTGGCTTGCATTATCCTATAATTGCCTTTGATAAATTTTGTAGAACAGAATTAGGAAAAAGGTTAGGTAACAGAAATGCCATACTTGTTGTGTGTGTGTTACAATGAGAAGGAGAGGGAAGCACATTTCACTGTCGGGTAGCTAGCAATATGTCAGTTCTAATGTGTGGAGACTCCAAAATCTCCAGTAGTTTCCCAGAAAGATCTTCCTGAAAATACAGTCAAGTAGTAATTAGAGTACTGCGTCCATGCACGTAACCTAGAAAACTGCCTTTGATAAATCATGTCAAACAAAATTAGGCAAAAGGTTAGGCAACATAAATGACATGTTTGGTGTGTGTAACAGAGAGAAGAAGAGGGGAGCGCACTTCACTGTCACTGCTCATATTTCTCCAACCTCTATTATTTTTATGCCGCTTTTCAGGCTTATCAACTGGTTAGAAAACAATTACAATTTTACAGCAGTCAAGTCGGAAGTGAAAGTTCTTTAGTATACTTGCGTGTGAATTTAGAGTAAACTTTAGATCTTAAAATTTTAGGGGATTTAACATATTACTGTTCTTTTTATTTTTATTTTGCAGAGAGACCAATTGAGCAACAAAGAATATTGATGTAAATAAGAGAAACATGTTCTAATAGTTCATTCAAAAAACCAAGCATGAACCAATATGGATAAATATAGACATGAGATATATTTTGTTAAAAAATTTAAACCATTCTGAACTTGAAAATATTAACACAAAAACCTGGTATTATGCTTGTTGTCCATCTATAGAACACAAAAAGAGGAAGTGAAACTGGAAAATGGATTTTTATCATAGCGTAAAAAGGACGTACCACAGAGCCAATAGCATCAAAACAGGGTGTAGATGAAGGTTTAGCTGGCCAATGTTTTAATTTCTTAACCTGCTGGATATCATAAGAGCCTTAAGAGGTGGTGTCAAGAGAGCTCCACATGCTGAGATAGTTACTTTTGCCTCAATATATGAAGGATGCGCTTCTTATTAATGTTATTGTCTCCTTTTAGATTGAATGTAGCAATCACTCCAAGGTTCTTGTTTTTCCATAATGCACATTCCTTGAATTTTTTTCTGTTAAATTCAAGTCTTACCTATACTATCAGGTGTAGTACAAAATGTAGTCTGGAGTCATTGTATGGACAAAAATTCAAAAATTGTGGAAAATTGCACAATACATATACGATAATATTAAAACAAATAAATGTTTACAAACGTTGACTGGTTATACTTGTTTTTTGATAAATCTTAGTTGTCAGTGATATTAGTAGTTGATGGAACAAACCTTTGAGAAGACACTCTATTCTTTTGTGTCCAATCAGCGAGATTTTGAATTTCAACTCTTTGGTAGCCATCAGGGGTAGAGGTGATCGAAAACGGATGCCTGATGACATATGAAGTAAATAAATTATGATAAAAAGAGTCTTGCAGTCTAAACAAAATTGGCAATCTGAACTTCAAAATTTTAATACAAAGACCTGTATATGTCAGACTTTAACAGATTGTCCTGCTTTCAACATTCTTAAACTAAAAAAAAGTATAAAACTCATTAAACTTGAGAAGCTAAAATCTAGTGAATAAAAAAGCTTTTTCATCATGTTCTATAGATTTTCCTTAATTCTGAAAATTGTAGAAAATGAAAATTTTTGCAGAGAGAGCAATTTAGCGACAAAGAATATTTTTGTAGATAAGAATTTTTGCATTATTTTTTTAAAGATATATTTTTTTGTCTGCATTTTTTGACTTTTTTTCTTTGGTGTGAAATAGGTACATTTAGTTTTGTACTTCGTGTTGGCAGTTTTGTTTTTGTTTTTTTGTAATAATTTGTGTGTTTTGATATTTATTGTAATACATTGTTATCTGACGGCAAACTCAAAGCCTTAAGATTTTTAGTTTGTCAGCTTAAATTCCAGTGCTTTGTTAAGTCGACACACATTGTAAATTGTAGTTAACCTAAAAGTAGAACTAAGTTTTACAGTTTTAGCTACCCAGAACATAGGTAGCATTTTCTGATAATTTAAACAAAATGTTAATTTATGTACGCAAGAAAAAAGTGATCATACATCACAACTGATAATATTAATAGCAACATCATAACTTCATCCATAACTGTGTTAATAGCAACATACCTGTGTTATGCTAACGTTTTTTTTTAATATTTTGTCTTGATGGAGATAATTGCATAGATGTAGCCCTACAGGCATCCATAACTTCATCTTGTTTTCAGATGGTAGCTTGTTTGCAGATGGTATCTGGGGAAAACATTTAAGAATCATTTTAATACGACTTTTGCTAGGATATAAAGAGTAGACTTTACGTCTTAAGCAAATCTTAAATTTATTTTCGAAGTTTAAAGAAATGGATATTTTAAAGATATATATGTATAAATACTGGCCTTTTGAGTTGGTGGAAGAAGGCATCAAAGTTCAGACACAGAGGTGATGCTCGATAAAAAATTTCAGTTAGTCTTATTAACTGGAATGGGACTTCTAATCAAGGTCAGAAGGTTACAGTGGCAACAGCACTACCATCTGTCCATCCCATATTGCACAATGGCCATTAATGGTCTGACCAGATTTCCCTATAGGTTTCTTAATCCATTTTTGACTCCAATTCTAAGCTACCATAAGCACCGTAGAAAGCTTGTTTCCCAGGGATATAAATAAAATATATAAGACATGAAGGTGGGGAAACTACTCACCACAGGGCATATAGGTTTTACAGAGAATTAATTGAGAGATACACTTGTATTTAAGAGAGAAACTAAATGAAGGCTTAAAGGGATTCAACTGGCCTTCAAGAAAATTTATTTTCTTTAAATTGTACTTCTCTCACTCTAAAATCTCTTACGATTATTCACTGTAAATTCTCTTGAGTGGCAGAAGGAGTTATTAGGCTTTGTAACAGTTAGAACTTGGGCTGGGATTTGATGCAATTGTATCAGACCACATTGTATGTTTTATACATGTGAACACTAATCACACAACTATCCACAACAAAATTACTAAAAATCAATCAAATTGAAGAACAATCTTACACAATCAAACACTATACACAATCAAAAAATTAAACACTATAAATCAAACACCCATATTAAACACCCATACACACTATAAATCTATAAACATATTAAAGCATGTATAACAAAATCAAAAAATTAAACACCAACTAAAATAAAAATATAACCTATAAACATATTTAAGCAATCAATTAAACACCCACTAAAAAAATTTGTGGAGAATGTAAAGAGCACCTTAATCACGTTTGATGATTGTAGCAGGATAACGAATGGATGGCAGAGGATAATGAATTGAATTTGGAGATTAGATGCAGCACGAATTGGAACAGATGGTTGTCAGAACAGGTAGAGCGGCGATGATGGTTGATGTCCGAGCGGCGATGATGTTGATGTCCGAGCGTGGTGAATGTCTGAATCAGGAGGTAGGAGTTTGTTTAGTTTAGTTTGATTATTATAATTGATGATAATAATATATTAAATATGTTAATTGGGTATAAGGGTAATAGGTAGTGTTTAATAATATTAATTATGATAATTGGGTGAAAGGGTAATTAAGTAAATTCAATAGGTACCGTTGAACCAAACTTTTAATGTTTCGGAATTTATATAATAGTATAGATTAGTCGATTGCCTTTTTCACATTAACATAATAAAATTAATGATAATTAGTCGATTACCTTTTTCACATTTACTTTTAGTCGAAGATATTACCTTTAATAAATACATAAAAACATCAATCAATCATTAATATTTCCTTTCGAATTAAAACAAGTTACCATTTTAATTTAAAACATATCTTACAATCATTAATATATACCCGAAAATATCAAACCATAATTTTCAATAAAAGCATAACACCTAAAATAAATAATAACATAATATAATTAATGGTAATTAGTCGATTGTTTTTTCACATTAACATAATAAAATTAAAGGTAATTAGTCGATTGCCTTTTTCACATTTAATTTTAGTTGAAGATATTACCTAATATAAATACCTAAAAACAGATCATTAATATTTTATTTCGAATTAAAACACGTTACCTTTTTAATTAAAATAAATCTTACAATCATTAATACATACCCAAAAATATCACACTATAATTTTCAAAAAAATGTAGGCCGAGAATATAACACCATATTTTTCAATTATTAATAAAAAATATTAAAAATCATATACATAAGGAAACATTAGTATAATCCGTAAACATGAGTATATTAAATTGTATCAAATCAAAATTAAAAAAATTATTAAAAATAATAATTATATATAAATATAATTTTAATATTAAATAAAATTTATAACATAATACCAGAAACCCGTGCATTGCACGAGTTATAAGGTAGTTTTTATATTAAAGTTGAAACACTGAAAATTTATCGGTTTGGTTTAGGTACAGTGACAAGGCTGTCGCGTGCCTATCAAATAATAATATCTAACAAATCCTTCTAACTATGTAGTAGGGTAAGTTAGAGTCGATCCCACAGAGACAAACGTGTCAATCACCAGTTGTTCTCGATTTCAATTCAGCCAAGCAAGTAACACAATAAAATATCAAAGATTATTAAACTAATTTTATACTAATGCAATTAATCAATTAACTAAAACTTCCAGAACTAAGTATCCCCACTAGCATGAATTAATGCAATCGTGAATTCCCTCCCCAACCAATCGTATAATACTCAACAGGAAAGGTGCGCCCTATAAATTACCAATAACCTCTCTCGAGTATTAATGGCTTCTCTAAAATACAATCAAGCCTATTCTCATGGTATCATGTAATTTAGAGACATTAATCACAGCACCCTAACTTCCTAACAATTCGTTCTACCTATTCTCATGGAGAAGTTCATGTCCTCATTGGATAAATCACAACCATCTAAATCCAACTCTCGTTGATAAATAGACAATGGTTCAAACAATAAACATAATCACGTCTGATTTGTAATTGCTAATTAAAACAACTCAATAAGCAAGAGCAATTAAACAATCAAATTGGGGGAATTGGGAAAATCACACATCAATCATAACTAGGGTTCTACTTAACCCTAGATTAATTATCTACTCATACATAATTAAACTAATAAAACAAGAGATATAATATGAACACATAATATTATAAAGAATAGAGAAAAACCTTCAATCTTCAAAGAAAAGTGAAAAGCTATCTCCAATCTCTCTCTGTATATGTCTATACGTACGTATGTATGTATACGTAACTATCTATCTCTCCTAATAATAATCATCTCTGATATTATATATGTCTCTAATAAAAAAAAGGTATTTTAATCCTTGAGGAAATTACAAGTACGTTTCCTAAACTGAATAGATTTTCAAGGAAAATTCATGGTTGACTTTTCTCCTGTAGTTCTGGGCCGCTCCAGTTGTAATATGACATCTGGACCATCTTAGAATGATAGATAATTTAATTATCTTCGCGTGGGCTGTTGAATCGCCCAATTCTGACTTCTAGAACTCGAGATATGACCCAAATAGTGAATTGCGCGCGTGTTGCCCGATAAATCCGAATTTCCTTCTAATAAATCTCCAATTAAGCTCTTTATTCTCAAATCCTTCCAAGTTTAGAATTTCCTTGCTTCCTACAATAAAACAATAAAATCTATTAAATAAAAATCCAATTAAATGCAAAATATAATAAATATGAGGAATATAATCATGTAAAATATATATAAATATACACTCTATCAAACATCCCCACACTTAGCATTTGCACGTCCTCGGGCAAATAAAGAAATAAAAATTATCCTAACTAACTAACATCACTTTCGTAGATGACACGATTGCATTGAGCATATGCAACAAGCCGTTAAACCCCTAGGCAGCCCTAGTAGGACGAGTGTTGTCTCGTGAGGGTTTATAGAAGATATACCCACAAAATCAAATATTTCAATCACCAAGTCTTAAACATGAAACAATTCATAGTACTCCACATATGCAAACCTCAATCACACAACAATCTGAGAAGATCTGAAAGTACACCACTTGCACAAAACAATCCAAGTATGCACACGTTGTCTTAACAAACAAAAATATCATGAAATAAACATCAAAGTCTCCTTCAATAAGTAAGCATGCCGTGGATAGAAAATCTCACATTGCTCTCAATTCACACAAGTGTATAGGTGTTTGCGTTTCACTCAAGTTCAATCAAAATAGACATGTGCTACCATATGCTTGGTTGTCCACCAAATCTCCACTACTTCGTATATGTGCATGCACAAATCAAAAGGTCTTCATTAAAGGTTGTAATGGGGCTTAGGTATGGGGTGGGATATCAAAGAAATAGGCTCACAAGTGGCTAAGCTTGATAAACTAATAGAGCATAATGTTCACTTCTAATTAAAGCACCCAACATGAATAGTAGATCATGTAAAAGATAATTAAACTTTCACAAGCATTAAACCCATAAGCACATCATTATGTACTTTCCACTTTCACATTGCAATAAGCAATGAACAATAACTATCATTCGATCTTCTTCAAATTTATTCTTTTTTTTTTGTTTTTTTTTGTTTTTTTTTTGAAGATCAAGCAACCACATTATATAATTCCCACCAAAATATCAAACCTTAACGAAGAAATCCCCACACTTGAACATTCACCCACCCTTAAGTTGAATCACAATGCTCTACCAGTAAATAAATATAAGAATAAATTAGTAGGCTCAAACGTTATAGAGTGGTGATAATTGAAAGAAACAGATATAAGCTCAAGGGGGCTTACTAAGGATATAACTCATGAGGATAGTGTTTAGGTCAATGAGGTTAATCCTAGTGCCTTTATCATTTTCATGCACACACACAACATGTAGTCTCAACAAGGTATCAAAACAAGTTCTAGAGCAATGCTAATTGACGAACAACACACAACAAAGAAATTCGATTGATATAAAATGTATCAATCATTAATTAGGCTCAAAATCTCACAAGATGAAAGCATGCTCGACTCACTAAATTTGACTAAGAAGCATCTCAAGTTTTTAAATTTTCGAAAGCACACACAAGGAATTATCAAGCAACAAATGATTTTTATTGTATGATACAACACTCAGAATTAATCATGCAAAATTAGTCTACAAAATGTGTACTTATCCTCGCTAACATGCTTTTGACATGACAATTATATACAAAAAGTTTTCTTATTTTTTTTTTTTTTTTTTAATTTTTAATTTTTTTTTATATTAAGAACATATCCCCACACTTAAATGGTTAATTGTCCTCAATGACTAATTTAATAAAAGAAAAAAAAATCTAGCAATTCTAAGAATAAAATAGAAAAAGAATAATAAATTAAAAAAAAATTATACAAATAAAGGTTAGAAATACTCCCCTAGTATAAGCATGAAGTGTCCTTGAAAATTGTATAAAATGTCCTTGCTCCTTGCAAAATTTCTGGTCTAGCCTTACATTTATCAATAAGCACACCAACTTACAACACAATGAGATGGTTGGTGGAGTGGTAGGAGCATTGCATTCTTAATTGGAGGGTCAGGGGTTCAAACCTCCTTCAAATCACACAATTTTTAGATTACACAGCAGGTATGTGCACACCAGGTTAAACAGATGCATGCTGAGACTCGCGGGCTGCACTATATTGGGCCAGATAATTGGACAGAAATAGGCTAGAATTAATGGGCTGATGCATGAAGATTAAGGATGACAGCAGAGTGGATATAATATGAACACAAACTTCACAAAGAAATTGTAGTACTGAACAGAGACCAATTGCACCGCGGGTGTACATGCGCGCACCGTGGGTTGGAATTTTTTTTTCGACAGGAATATATGCACTGCAGTTAGCAATCCTTGCACCGTAGCTAGCTTTCAAAATTTTTTCTTTCTTAATCTAACAGAGGTTTTTGCACCACAGGTAGTAAATTGGCACCCCAACACAAAAAAAAAATCTTCACCCGCAGATAGTCAGCACGCACCGTGGGAGAAAACAGAAACACACACCAGGGATTTGCATACCGCGGGTATAAAATCAACACCGCCAAAATAAAATTTCTTTTTCTTTTTGTTTTTTTTTTTTTTTTCCAAACCAATCTTTATCTTTCCTTTTAAAATTCCTGAAACACTTCACACAAAATCATCAAGGCACCTTATGGGAGTAAAAATAAAAACAAAAAAATTCTAATCTAAAAAAAAATACACAAAAAAAAAATTAAAAAAAAAATAAATTACTAACCTTATAAAAATCATGGGTTGCCTCCCAAGAAGCGCTTTTTTTAAGGTCTTTAGCTCGACCTCTTATCAATAACTAAATCATCAATAAGGTGAAAAAGCAAACAAATGTATAACCAAGAAGATATATAAATTGACAGGTGAGACTCATGTGATGCTCAAGAATTTCCGGCATGTGAAAATATTTAGAAAAATCATCTCCAACATGGCTATAGTTACTTTTCACAAATTCCTCCCAAATTGGGTCAACAAAAGGCATACACATATTTTCAATTTTAACATCATTCAAGTCAAGTTTATCCAAATTTGGTTCTATCTCATCTACCACAATTGGAATCACAATATCCTTATTCAAATTTATATTTACCACAACCATACTATCACCCTCGTCAAATAGCATGCAAAGAGAGTCATCTAAGAAATCAACATCATTTCTATCAAACGAGTTTTCACACAAATTAATTTCTTGAGAAGCGTATGGGTCAATAAGAGTAAGACTATCAAAATAACCATCTTCATCATCAAAATCATCAAAAATTAGCTTATTGTTACTAACCTCGTTTTGCGACTCTTTGAACTCCGTACCACTCCACAAAGTTGCATCATCAAATTGACTCATTGGTATTTCCTCCGTTTGAGAGCGCCTCTCAACGAATTTAGTTACCTCTTGAGCTAGTTGAGCAATTGAGTTTTCAATCAACTTACCTTGAGTTTTCAACTCATTAAGACTTGTCTCAACCTCTTCATTCTTGCTCAGCTGTGCAACAACAACTCCTTCCAAAAGATTTTCCAAGTTGGATTTCTGTGGTGGCTGAGGTGGATTGTCTTGGTAAGAAAAATTAGTGTAATCTTCCCAACCAGAAGTGTAAGTATCAGCATAAGGATTATATTGTGGTGGCTGGTGAGGGTGGTCATGGGTATTGTAATAAAAATTACCATCCCAAAATTGTGTTTGATTTGGGTAGTAAGGGATATTAAATTGGCAATTATTTTGAGTATGTCCCTGTATACCGCAAACATCACAAGTGGCAAACAAAGAAGAATTTCTTGACTCAATATCATCGATCTTTTGAGAAAATGCCCGCATAGTCTCAACCAATGCCTCCATACTTTCTTCTTGCTCCTCTCTTTACTCGCTTAATTTCTTGTTATAGGAATCTGAAAATCAATTTTACAAGAAACAAGAAAAACCACAAGCAAAGATCAAACAGAACAAGAATAATAGCCGAAGCAACACAACTAAACAACTTGGCCAAACTAACTCAAAAATTAACTAATCTAACACTGCTTTGTCCCCGGCAGCGGCGCCAAAAATTTGACAAGGCTGTCGCGTGCCTATCAAATAATAATATCTAACAAATCCTTCTAACTATGTAGTAGGGTAAGTTAGAGTCGATCCCACAGAGACAAACGTGTCAATCACCAGTTGTTCTCGATTTCAATTCAGCCAAGCAAGTAACACAATAAAATATCAAAGATTATTAAACTAATTTTATACTAATGCAATTAATCAATTAACTAAAACTTCCAGAACTAAGTATCCCCACTAGCATGAATTAATGCAATCGTGAATTCCCTCCCCAACCAATCGTATAATACTCAACAGGAAAGGTGCGCCCTATAAATTACCAATAACCTCTCTCGAGTATTAATGGCTTCTCTAAAATACAATCAAGCCTATTCTCATGGTATCATGTAATTTAGAGACATTAATCACAGCACCCTAACTTCCTAACAATTCGTTCTACCTATTCTCATGGAGAAGTTCATGTCCTCATTGGATAAATCACAACCATCTAAATCCAACTCTCGTTGATAAATAGACAATGGTTCAAACAATAAACATAATCACGTCTGATTTGTAATTGCTAATTAAAACAACTCAATAAGCAAGAGCAATTAAACAATCAAATTGGGGGAATTGGGAAAATCACACATCAATCATAACTAGGGTTCTACTTAACCCTAGATTAATTATCTACTCATACATAATTAAACTAATAAAACAAGAGATATAATATGAACACATAATATTATAAAGAATAGAGAAAAACCTTCAATCTTCAAAGAAAAGTGAAAAGCTATCTCCAATCTCTCTCTGTATATGTCTATACGTACGTATGTATGTATACGTAACTATCTATCTCTCCTAATAATAATCATCTCTGATATTATATATGTCTCTAATAAAAAAAAGGTATTTTAATCCTTGAGGAAATTACAAGTACGTTTCCTAAACTGAATAGATTTTCAAGGAAAATTCATGGTTGACTTTTCTCCTGTAGTTCTGGGCCGCTCCAGTTGTAATATGACATCTGGACCATCTTAGAATGATAGATAATTTAATTATCTTCGCGTGGGCTGTTGAATCGCCCAATTCTGACTTCTAGAACTCGAGATATGACCCAAATAGTGAATTGCGCGCGTGTTGCCCGATAAATCCGAATTTCCTTCTAATAAATCTCCAATTAAGCTCTTTATTCTCAAATCCTTCCAAGTTTAGAATTTCCTTGCTTCCTACAATAAAACAATAAAATCTATTAAATAAAAATCCAATTAAATGCAAAATATAATAAATATGAGGAATATAATCATGTAAAATATATATAAATATACACTCTATCATACAGTTATCTTAATTAATAAATAAAAAAATAATAAAATTAATGTTAAGTAGCCAATTCTCTTTTCTAATTAAAATACGTATCTATACTACTATATTAAAGCTCAAAGATTGAAAGTTTGTCAATTTGGTTATCCTAATTACAAAAATAAATAATAAAATCATATAATTAATGGTAATTAGCCAACTGCCCTTTTCACATATACTTTTAGTTGAAAATATTACCTTTATAAACACCTAAAAACATCAATCGTATCATATCTTTCGATCATTAATATTTCATTTCGAATTAAAAAATGTTACCTTTTAAATTTAAAACAAATTTTACAATCATTAATATATACCCAAAAATATCACACCATAATTTTCAATAAAAATATAACACCTAAAATAAATAATAACATAATATAATTAATGATAATTAGTTGATTAACATGGTAAAATTAATGATAATTAGTCGATTGCCTTTTTCACATTAACATAATAAAATTAATGATAATTAGTCGATTACATTTTTCACATTTACTTTTAGTCGAAGATATTACCTTTAATAAATACATAAAAACATCAATCAATCATTAATATTTCCTTTCGAATTAAAACACGTTAGCATTTTAATTTAAAACAAATCATACAATCATTAATATATACCCGAAAATATCAAACCATAATTTTCAATAAAAGCATAACACCTAAAATAAATAATAACATAATATAATTAATGGTAATTAGTCGATTATTTTTTTCACAGTAACATAACAAAATTAAAGGTAATTAATCGATTGCCTTTTTCACATTTAATTTTAGTTGAAGAAATTACCTATTATAATTACCTAAAAACAGATCATTAATATTTCCTTTCGAATTAAAACACGTTAACTTTTTAATTAAAATAAATCTTACAATCATTAGTACATACCCAAAAATATCACACCATAATTTTCAAGAAAAATGTAGGCCGAAAATATAACACCATATTTTTCAATTATTAATAAAATATATTAAAAATCATATACATAAGGAAACATTAGTATAATCCGTAAACATGAGTATATTAAATTATATCAAATTTAAATTAAAAATAAAAATTATATAAAAATATAATTGTAATATTAAATAAAATTTATAACATAATACCAGAAACCCGTGCATTGCACGAGTTATAAGGTAGTTTTTATATTAAAGTTGAAACACTGAAAATTTTATCGGTTTGGTTTAGGTACAGTTATCTTAATTAATAAATAAAAAATAATAAAATTAATGTTAAGCAGCCAATTGCCTTTTCTAATTAAAATACGTATTTATACTACTATATTAAAGCCCAAAGATTGAAAATTTGTCAATTTGGTTATCCTAATTATAAAAATAAATAATAAAATCATATAATTAATGGTAATTAGCCAACTGCCCTTTTCACATATACTTTTAGTTGAAAATATTACCTTTATAAACACCTAAAAACATCAATCGTATCATATCTTTCGATCATTAATATTTCATTTCGAATTAAAAAACGTTACCTTTTTAATTTAAAACAAATTTTACAATCATTAATATATACCCAAAAATATCACACCGTAATTTTCAAGAAAAATATAGCACCTAAAATAAATAATAACATAATACAATTAATGGTAATTAGTCGATTTTCTTTTTTACATTTATTTTTAGTTGAAGATATTACATTTTATAAACATCTAAAAAGATCAATTGTATCATATATTTCAACCATTAATATTTCCTTTCTAATTAAAACACATTACCTTTTTAACTTACAACAAATCTTACAATATATACCCGAAAATATCACACCGTATTTTTCAATTATTAATAAAATATATTAAAAATCGTATACGTTGTTTATAATAAGGAAATATTAATATAATCCGTAAACATGAGTATATTAAATTATATCAAATTAAAATTAAAAAAATTAATAAAATAAGTGATTATATAAAAACATAATTATTATTTTAAATAAAATTTATAACATAATATAAGAAACCCGTGCATTGCATGGGTTATAAGCTAGTACTATTATATAAAAGTCGAAACAAAAAAAAAGTTTGGTTGGTCGGTCGGTCGGTCGGTCGGTAGGTACGGTACCTGTTGATTTTACTTATTTACCTATACTCAATTACGGGTCTACTGTCTTACTCAATTACAGGTCTACTATCTTTTCTATTTTTCAAGAAAGTTTGGTTGATCGGTCGTTCGGTACGGTACCTCTTTATTAATCAATTTTCTTTTTCAGGTACTAAATAATTTCCTTTTTTTTCAGGTAAAATAGAATACCTTTCACATTTTATTTAACTAAAATTTCTCTTTTTTTAAATAGTACAAGAAGTTTTGTTTAATAAAATAACATGACTATATTATAATCACTATTAACTAATCAATTACCTTTTTCATCCAAAACACGTTACCTTTTCGTTTTTCTCTAACTAACATCTCTCTTTTTCCAATTATATCATGAACGGTTACCTTTTTGAGCCAAAACAAGTTACCTTTTTTCTTTTCTCTTACTAAAACCTCTCTTTTTCCAATTATATCACAGATGTTTCTATTTAATAAAAATAAAATAATAATATCATAATACTATAATTAACCGATTACATTTTCAACTAAAACGTATCATCTTTTCTATTTTTCTAATTAAATTCCCTTTTTTTCCTAGAAATATATATCACGGATAACATTAATTTCTCATTTTCTAAAAACTATGAGCAATTTTATTTAGTGAAATGACATAATTAAATTATAATTATATAAGTTAATCAATTACCTTTTCACATAAATCATGTCATCTTTTTAATTTTCACGTTACCTTTCTATTTTCTCTAACTAAAATCTCTTTTTTTCCAATTATATCAAGGGCGGTTCTATTTAATAAAATAAACTAATAATATTTTAATATTAATAATTTACAAATTACCTTTTTCAGCTAAAACGTATCATCTTTTCTATATTTTCTAACTAAAATCCTTCTTTTAATAGAAATATCACGGACAATATTAATTTCTCCTTTTCTAAAAATATTACGTGAAATTATATTTAGTAAAATAAGATAATTAAATTATAATTACTATAAACTAAGCAATTACCTTTTTCACCTAGAACATGTTTCCTTTTTAATTTTCTCTAGCTTAAATCTTATTTTTTTCTAATCATATCACGGGCATTATATTTAATAAAATAAAATAATAATTTTATAATTACCAATAAATAATCGATTACCTTTTTCAACTAAAACTTATCATTTTTTCTATATTTTCTAACTAAAATCCCTCCATTTTTAGAAATAACACGGATAACATTTATATAATTATTATCAAATCATCTCATATAAAATGTAAGCCTCCAAAATTCATGTTTTAAAAAATTAATTAAAATAAATGAAAATATTCATATAATATTAAAATAAAAAAAATCTGTGTATCGCATGGGTTTTAAACTAGTATATAGTTAAAAGATGAATAGTAAAAAATATGTCTCTCAATTTGTAACATTTATATGCCATAAATTGACTTGAATAGTTGAATGTTTTATAAGATGAGTTTTGTTTATAATTTGTGAGCGAACAAATACTGTTGACGAGATTACAAGAAACTATATAGTAACTTCAAGTTGAATGGGCCTTAAATTAATAGCATTAAAATAATTAGACTATTAAAACATTAATAACTAAAAATATATATACACACTATAGTATACACAAATCTATATGTATTTATACTTCGGATCCGGATTTAATAAGGGTTCGGTTCAATTGTTTCGTGTTTCGGCTCCGGTTCGGTTTGATTAGCATAAAACCCAAACCCGACCCAAAATTTATTCGGATCTAAAAATAAATTTCAAACCCTGATCCATATCCAAAAATTCGGGTTCAATTAGACCTGTTCAGATCGGAACGGGTCGGGTATCCATCGGGTCGGGAAAAATTGTCATCCCTGCCCATCAACTTCCGCTAGTCAAACATTACATGACCTTGTAAACAACATAAAAACACATTAAAATTCTCAATGGTACCCTTGTACATTTGGATTTTTCAACTGATAAACCAAATAATTTTGGCTTCCATTTGTTACCATTATACTATTATATCATTACATGTTATACCCTTCCCGTCAAACCCCATTAGTCAAACGTTTTTTATCCTCAATTGACCTTAAAGTAAAAAAAAAATTAGTAAGATCGTTGAATTTATGGTTTTGATTAATAGTGCGTCCGAAAATTACAGAGGATGAGGCTCGATGGTTACAAGAAGATTTTAAGTAAGAAGAGATCTATAATGCGTTAAAATAGCTGGGACGTAATAAGGCCCCGGGGCCAGACGGATTGACCTCTGAGTTCTTGATAAAGTGGTGGGAAAAGTTGAGAATTCTGATTATGAATATGATGGAGGAATTCATGAATGGCAAGGGTGTTCCAAAGGGGTTGAACTCTGCCTTTATTACGCTCATACCGAAGAAAATGAATCCTCTAGTCATAGGTGATTTTCGTAGTTATAGGTGATTTTCGTCCAATCAGTGTCATAAATAATTCCTTCAAGATTATTGCTAAGGTTTTAGCAAATAGACTCTCGGAGGTGATTGGGAAGCTAGTGGATGAAACACGAGGTAGGCAAATAACAGATGGAATATTGATTTTGAATGAAGTGTTGGACGGTCTGAACCAAAAAAAATGCAGAGGGGTGATTCTAAAACTTAATTTTGAGAAGGCATATGACACAATAGAGTGGGATTTCCTACTGGAACTGTTGTTGAAGTATGGTTTTAAAGACAAATGGGTGAAATGGATTGATACATATCTAAGAGCAGTAAGAGCTTCGATCATAATCAATGGTTCGCCTACGATGGAATTTATACCAGAAAGGGGACTACGACAGGGGGACTGTCTCCACTTTTATTTATATTGGTGGGTGAAGTGCTGAATCAAATGATACAGAAAGCTTGTAGTCAACACAAAATTAAAGGAATTTCAATACCAGGAGAGAGTGCAGACATTACTCATTTGCAGTTTGCGGACAATACAGTGTTATTCTTAGAGGATTCTGTGGCATGTATTCGTGAAATTAAGCGAATCTTGCAGTGTTTCCAGGCATTAACAGGTTTAAAGATAAACTTCACAAAGAGTAGTTTATATATGATACATAATGATCAAGAAAAAGTAGAAAGATGGGCAAATATACTGGGTTGTAAGGTGGGAACCTACCCAATTAAATATCTTGGGGCACAGGTGGGTTTGTCGCCAAGGAAACGGATTTTTTGGAGGCCTCTGATTGAAAAAGTAAAGACTAAACTTGCGGGATGGAAGTGTAAGTCAACAAATATGGCGGGAAGAACAATTTTACTGAAGGCAGCCTTAGATAACATTCCGAGCTACTGGTTCAATCTGTTCCGCATCCCCAAAGGAGTGTGTAAAGAAATTGATACTATCGAGAGAGATTTCTTGTGGGGATGAAATTATGATAAGCAACCTATGACAAGGAAGATGCATTTAATAAGTTGGAAGGAGGTATGTCAAACGAAGGAAGATGGTGGTTTGAACATCCAAAATCTTGAGATGAGAAATATCGCGTTACTTGGTAAGTGGTGGTGGAGATGGAAAAACGAAAGAGGTAGCATGTGGCAACGTTGCTTGAGTGAAAAATATGGGCGCAAACCAGGGGAAGGACTGGAGGTACTAAGGAACAAGAATGTCAAATCACAATTGATGTCAGGAATTTTGAACATTATGAAGTCAGAGGACATGCTGAACTTGTTTGGTACTAGTCAATTTAGATGGCTAATAAGGGGGGAAATAATTGTTTGTTTTGGAAGGATAGGTGGCTGCCTATAGGTATTTTAGAGGAACTATATCCAAGATTGTTCAACATTTCGTGTATGAAAGAGTGTAAGGTACGAGAGATTATTGATGTAATTAGAAGCGGTGAGAGCGCGGTAAGAAGGTTGTGGGCTAGACCTTTGAGGCAGAGGGAGGAAGAGATTTGGAATCAAATTGTTGGACAAGTGGAAATGCAGCACTTACAACCAGGAGATGATAAGATTGTATGGCTTGCTGTTGGAGAGGAATATAGTGTTAAGAAAGCGTATAAATTGTTAGCAGGGAATTCCGGAAAGTCAGACAATAGATGGCGGTTTATATGGCAGTTGAAGTTACCTCCTCGAATTGCTATTTTTATGTGGAAAGTGGTTCACAAAATGCTCCCAACAAAGGCGTTTCTAGTCCATAGAACAAACATGAATATGGATATTAATGTTATGGACCTGATATTTTTGATTAAAGAACGACTGAAAAAATGGTTCATAGAGCTGGATATCATATCTACCGATCTTGTTGATCCATGGCAGGTAAATCCTAAGGGGGCAATTCTCATGCACAATAAAGGAAAATTCAGAAATTTAGTTATCAGTACGCATGAAGACCTTTTAGGATGGGTTGATGGTTCATGGTTCGTTAGTGATAAGGGTGAGGTTAAAGCAGGGATTGGTGGATGGCCAATCGATGGGGAGAAAAACATTGTTTTTATTTTTTCGGGTCCAGTGAATGCAACAAATTCTTTTGAGGCAGAATTGGAAGCAGTGAAATTTATGTATCGTAAGTTTATAAATAGTGTACATATAAGAAATCTTCGCTCAGGATTTTCTCGGATTGTCAAAAGGTGGTGAGTTTATTTTATTCTGAGAAATATGGAGTCAGGCAAAAAAATGAGGATAGGGTGTTTAGAGACCTTGATCGTAATTCTATAATTTGGGTGTCGTATACGAATAGAAGTGGCATTATTGGAGCTGATAGCCTTGCTAAGCAAGGTGCAGAGAGGAAAAGGATGCTAGATACGTGGTGCTGAAATAGTAATTTTATAGGAAGCGAAAAGAATTGCAGCCAGTAGTGGTGAAGGTTCAGCAGAGCAAATGGAAGTTTAAGTGAAGATGAAGATTTGTTGAATATGAGTCAGATTTTGAGATTATGGGCACAGTTTGAAGAGTGGGCTATGTTTTTGTTTGAGTTTGTGGTTTTTGGCTCATGCTCTTATGGTCTGGTTACTGTAAGTGGCAAAGTGGTTTGTTTTTCTTTTCTCTTTCCTTCATTGTAAGAACGTTTTGATGGCTCTGGCTCTGCTGCTGCTTTTAATGAGATTTCTTTGCCTACCAAAAAAAAAATCTTATAGGACAAAAATATGAAAATTTACTTCACAAAAGACTTGTGCATCACAATCTACCAACATAAAAAAAATTCAATTTGGTTCATCTCATACTTAATCATATTTTTAAATAATATTTTTCAGTTTAGTTTTAAATAATATTTTAAAAAAAATTGAAACACTTTCAGTTTAGTTTTAAATAATATTTTTGGAAGATCAATATTTATACTATATTTATTTCAGACATCATAGTTAAATTTATTGGATGAATGTGGTTAAATCTTTTTAATAACCATAGTTGATTTTATAGGATAGTTTTGCTATCTTTTTTGTATTAGTTTTTCATTTTATTTCATAGATTGTATTCAGCTGCAATTATTTGTGTTTTTAGAGCATCTCCAATGTAGTAGACTGCTTAGCTAAAATCATAAATATAATGCCATAAATAAAATTTATAAAGATTTTGTAAAAAAATATTCACTCCAATATAACATTACCCTTAACAAAAATTATAGATAATCTCTTTTCGTTGGCTATATTTGACCAAGTCTGTAAGAAATATTTTATATGATCTATTACCTTATAAAATTATATTCCATTTATAACAACATGAAATAATAATAACATACTATATTTACAATATAATCAACATTATAACCAATATACCATTGAAGCATAACATCTTACAGGTTCATCAAATTTTACATAATCAATATTTTATCCAATTTAACCAACCATTTTTAGACAATATCATTGGAGATGCTCTTATATTAATTAGAAGGTTATATAAGGTTTGATTAACGACGGTTGACAATTATAGATTTATAGGTATAAGATGGAGTGACATCATAATAGAGTGGTATTAAAATAATTTGGTGTACCATTTTAAAAATTCGATTTTACGTGGGTACTATTGAAAATTTTCTTTTGTGTTTTGTACTGTTTACAAGATCATATAACGTTCTCTTTTTTCAACTGAAATTAACGGTAGGGATATATCATGAAATGACATAATAGTAGAGTGATACCAAATGAAAATCAAAAAATTTGATATACCATTTGAAAAAGTCAATACTACCAGGATATTATTGAAAATCTCCCTTTTCTAGTTAATAAAATAATATATATGGATGTCTTGGGTCGAATGAAAAGTCAAAACAAATCACAAGAAAAACAGATTGATATCGGGAAAGATGTTAATTTATTTTTTTGTTTCAAATATCAATTACACGTATTGATCAAGATCAAAGCATGGCGTGCTCATTGTTGGATGTAGAACATGGGGGTGTTTGGAAGTTAGAGGTTTGAGATGAAATTAGAGGTTTGGGGTAGATTAGAGGTTTGACTAATCAAATATCTAATATGAGTGTTTGGTTGTTAGAGGTTTGAGTTAGAAGTTTGGCATCAAAAAACTAATTTTGAAAAAACTCATTTTAGAAGCTTTTTCAATTAGAGGTTTGTTATGTGTCACAAAAAATTATTCAAAAAGCTATTTATCAAACACATTTATTCAAAACAGCTAATTTAAATCTGCTAGTCAAATCAGCTAATTCAATCAGTTACAACTAACATCTATCAGCTAATTGCCAAACTGGACCCATGATTCGATAGATAGATAGCTACAAACAATCGATTATTGTTCAGTTTAGTTTTTACTAATTTACAACTCTTTCCCATTAATGTATTTGAAAGGAAATGTTATTTCCAGAGCTATTTTTTTTATTTCCAGAACAATATTTGTAGCATATGCTCCCTACATTCACAAAGTATTGCATATTATGATACAATATGCTACAAATAGCTCTGGAAATAAAAAAAGGCTATGAAAATAACATTTCCCTATTTAAATTACACTTTTTTTTCATAATAAAGAATTCAATTTAAAAACGCGGAAGTTAGTACTCCGTATCCCGTTGTGGAGGATTACTAAAAAGAACGCTCCCAAATTATTGTAAATTAAGCATTTAAGCCGGTAATTAATGTCAGAAGAAGAAAAAAAGGTGGCTAACCATGTTACTTACTGAGGATGGTGCAAGAACCTCTTAATTTGCCCCTATATTTGTGGGTTTAATGGCCCTTTTGTTTGACCACACGTCAAACCATCCTATAATTGATTTTCATACTTTTTCTATGTTTGATTTATTTTCAAGTAATTGACTTTTAATTAACATGAATTTAACTTTCCAATTTTTTTTATTTATATGTCACAAATATTTATTTTAACTATTATATTTTAGTAGTAGGATTTAAGATAAAACAAAATTTTCACCTATATCTTTGATTTTTTATATTCTTGTCCTTTGATCTTTAATCACAAAATGTCCTTTGATCTTTAATCACAATGATCTTTAATCACAATGGAGCCCAGTAAAACCCATTCTAAAAGTAACCAGTGTTCATTCTAAGAAATTTAATAGTGTATTGTTTCTGTTTGATACACTTATTTATTGATTATCTACATTTGGCTATTATATTTGCTGAAATTTAATCAATCAAATAATTTTCTCCATATATCATCCCACCTACAAGCAAATTATTTTGATTATGTGTTCATCCTAATTGATGCAAGTTTGTTTCATTTGATCTACTTTACTTCAAAATTTTGACTACGTTCACATTATCCTTCAATCGCAAATTTGCTAAAAAAATGATTTAAAACCACGTAAATATATACCTATTATTTTTTATTCATTCATCTAAAGATAATCTATTAATTGAATAAATCAATTTTTATAGATGATGATTAAAAAGTGGAAAATTAAACTTTATGAGCGGATATATTGATTATAAATTAAATGAATGATGGAAAATTAATTGAAATATTGTATTGATTTTTTAATTTTTAATTTTATCATAATATTTACTCCCTCCGTCCCAATTTACATGTCCCTTTTCTAAAAAGCACACATATTAAGATAAAGTTAGTTGAATAAATTTTTCCAACTAATACCCTTATTTAATACATTGGAAAATGAGAATAAAGTTAAGTTTAAAAAAGTCAAATTTTTGATACAATAAATGTAGAGATAGTTTTGTAAAATTACACTTAAATTTGCATTGAAAGGAGAAAAGGGACATGTAATTTGGGACAAATTTATTTTAGAAAAAGGACATGTATTTTGGGACGGAGGGAATAATATATTGGCCTTTGTCTTATGAGAGAATTTAATATATTGGCCTTTGTCTTATAGTAATTACTAGAAAATAAATGAAAATCACTTGGTCAATGAGAGAATTTTGTTAATGATTAGGCAATCTTGGCATATTTTTCAACAATTTACATGAGAGAGAGGCTTAAATATAAGCGTATCAATTTGTATCGGTTTTAATCCGTAATTACTTGCAAAAATATTATGTAGTAGTAAAAAAACTCCTAGAGATACAAGTCAAAACGAAATTGACTAGGTACGTTATTCCGCCTCCCTCCCTCTCATCACTAATTTGTTTGTTTTGTACCAGTGTTCATTCTAAGAAATTTAATAGTGTATTGTTTGATACATTTTATTTATTGATTATCTACATTTGGCTATTATATTTGCTGAAATTTAATCAATGAAATAATTTTCTCCATATATCATTCCACCTACAAGCAAATTATTTTGATTATGTGTTCATCCTAATTGATGCAAGTTTGTTTCATTTGATCTACGTTACTTCAAAATTTTGACTATGTTCACACTATCCTTTAATCGCAAATTTGCTAAAAAATGATTTAAAACCACATATTTGTAAATATATACCTATTATATTTATTCATTCATCTAAAGATAATCTAATTAATTGAATAAATCAATTTTTATAGATGATGATTAAAAAGTGGAAAATTAAACTTTATGAGCGGATATATTGATTATAAATTAAATGAATGATGGATAATTAATTGAAATATTGTATTGAATTTTTAATTTTATCATAATATTTAATATATTGGCCTTGTCTTATGAGAGAATTTAATATATTGGAGTAGTGATTACTAGAAATAAATGAAAATCACTTGGTCAATAAGAGAATTTTGTTAATGATTAGGCAATCTTGGCATACTTTTCAACAATTTACATGAGAGATAGGCTTAAATATAAGCGTATCAATTTGTATCAATTTTAATCCGTAATTACTTGTAAAAATATTTAATCGAGATTGTGCAATATATTTACTACAGTATAACAGCCAAGCGGGTATCATATGTACTAGTAAAAAAACTCCAGGGTGTAGAGATACAAGTCAAAACGAAATTGACTAGGTACGTTATTCCGCCTCACTGTTTTGTACTAGTAGTATATTTCACTCCTTTAATAATCAATCTCTCTCTCCCTCTCTCTCGCAGCGCTCTCTCCCCCTATCTCTCTCTGAAGAAATACAAATACGAAGAAGGCGGCGGATAGGCAGGGGAGAGACTAGTCCTTGTCCGATGGCGTTTAACGTGAACAAAATCAGGCAGATCGTACGGCTGAAATTAGTAATGCAGCGGTGGAAAAGCATGAGCGGGCAACAACGCGTTCCTTCGGGTTCGATGGGCGTGTACGTGGGAGCCGAGCGGTGCCGTTTCGTGATTCCGACGAGGTACTTGAAACTGCCGGTGTTCGTATCGCTTCTGGAGAAAGCGGAGGAAGAGTACGGGTTCCAGAGTGAGGGGGGATTGGTTTTGCCGTGCGAAGTTGATTTTTTCCAAGCAGTTTTGGAGCTTCTGGGGAGAGACGAGCATAGGTTCGGTGGATTTGGATTCAATCAGTTGGTAGACTTGTTTTCGTCGTCTGATTTTAAGGATTCCAATGCTGCTGCTGCCTTCACTACTCCTTTGTTGCACCGCAAAGCTAGGGTTTGAAATTCAATTCAATTCAATTCCATTCCCCCCAATCCAATTAATCTAGGGTTGGGGTGAATGTAGAGATTCAAATAGTGTTTGTACGTCCTTGAACTCATTTGTTACCCTTTTAGTTCATACAATGAGTTTCAGTGTGATGTTTTTCCAATGTATTTTTCCCGTGGCCTTTTTATTTTCCTTTAGAAATGATGATGATGATAATTACAGTATGTTAGTATTTGTTCCTTCTTTATTTACTGCCTTAATTTGACTGCACAGAGTAACCAAGCCACCAGATTAATACATGTGTTTTTTTTTAAAATCAATTATATATTATATAATTAAAGAAAAAAATACATCATTAAAAAATATATCTAATTTTTATTAAAATATAGCTTTGGATTTTCTAAAATAATAATTAAATAATTCTTTATATATAGTCAAAAATTGATCAATTTGACCATTAAAAAATCAAAAGTAACATATAAGTTGGGATGTCAAAATTAAAAATTAAATAATTTTTTATGTTTAATTAAAATTAATCAATTTAATTATTAAAAACTTAAAAGGAACATGTAAAAAATGTTTATTGTTGTAAAATATAACTAATTATAACATCCTTGTACTTGTACTAAATTTATATATACTTAGTAAAAGGTAAAGTAAAGAGAGAGATAAAGTAAGGAGAGAGAAGAGGGAATTGTATTAGTGCTTCTGCTCTGTTAAACAAATGGTAGCATTGGTTCTATTTATAGGACATATTGCTGCACAGCCATGATATGAATGCATGATGTAAAGTTTGATTTGCCTACTACAAAATTTATTACTTAATCAACTTTTCTTCCTCCTCTGTGTTTATCTAGAAACATTTGACTATCATTTTTCTCATAACACTCCCCCTTGATTGTCAAATGTGAGTTATTACAAAGATTGACTGCCTCGTTAAAACCTTGCAAGGAAAAAACCCAGTGGGATAAAAACCTTGACGAAGGAAAAAGAGTACAGTCTCCCCCTGAATAAAACGTCTCACAATTTGACATCTTGATGTATCAAGTTCCTCAATCTTCGCATACCAATATTATTTCGCAGTTTTTCAAATGTTGAAGTGGGAAGAGACTTTGTGAGTAAATCTGCCAGATTATCACATGAGCGAACTTGTTGTACATCAATGTCACCATTTTCTTGTATTTTATGAGTGTAGAAGAATTTTGGTAAAATATGTTTTGTTCGATCCCCTTTGATGTAGCCTTCCTTGAGTTGTTTAATACAAGCTGAGTTATCTTCAAACATAACTGTAGGACTATCTGATATACCTGATAAACCACATGATTCTCGAATATGTTGAATGATAGATCGAAACCAAACACACTCTCTGCTTGCTTCATGAATTGCCAGTAACTCTGCATGATTTGATGAAGTTGCCACCATAGTTTGTTTTGTAGACTTCCAAGATATAGCAGTGCCACAATATGTGAATAAATAACCTGTTTGAGATCGTCCAAAATGTGGATCTGACATGTACCCAGCATCCGCATATCCAACCAGCTGTGATTTTGAATTATTTGGGAAGAATAGTCCAAGATCAATTGTCCCACGAAGATATCTGAATATATGTTTGATCCCATCCCAATGCCTTTTAGTTGGATCAGAACTGAATCTCGCCAACAGATTCACAGCAAATGCAATATCAGGTCGTGTGTTACTTGCAAGATACATAAGAGCTCCAATTGCACTAAGATATGGAACTTCATGCCCAAGTGCATCTTCATCTTCTTTTCTAGGACGGAAAGGATCCTTCTCAACTTCTAGCGATCGAACAATCATCGGTGTAGTTAGTGGATGAGATTTGTCCATGTAGAATCGATCAAGAACCTTTTCTGTGTAGGTTGACTGATGAACAAATATGTCTGAAGATAAGTACTCCACCTGTATACCTAAACAAAATCTTGTCTTTCCAAGATCTTTCATTTCAAACTCATTTTTCAAATAGTTAGCAGCATTAGTAATATCTTCGGAAGTACCAACAATATTTAAATCATCCACATATACTGCAATAATAACAAAACCAGATTGTGACCTTTTGATAAACACACATGGACACACTTGATTATTTATATACCCATCATTCAATAAATAGTCACTAAGCCTGTTGTACCACATACGACCAGATTGTTTCAAGCCATATAATGATCGTTGTAGTTTAACTGAGTATAAATGTTGAGGCTTAGTTTCCTCCAACTTTAATCCTTCAGGGATTTTCATATAAATATCACTATCAAGTGATCCATAAAGGTAGGCTGTCACAACGTCCATCAGACGTGTTTCCAATTTTTCCATACAAGCCATACCCACAAGAAAACGAAAAATAACTCCATCCATCACAGGAGAGTAAGTTTCCTGGTAATCA
Organism: Kitagawia praeruptora; assembly: GCA_037693485.1. NCBI lineage: Eukaryota > Viridiplantae > Streptophyta > Magnoliopsida > Apiales > Apiaceae > Kitagawia > Kitagawia praeruptora. Next base: position 989,154 of record CM075348.1, on the reverse strand, counting down.
AATCCAGGCCTTTGAGAGAATCCCTGGGCTACCAACCGGGCCTTATATCTCACAATTTCATTTCTCTCATTTCGTTTTCGTACAAACACCCATCTATTTCAAATGGGAACCACACCGGTCGGTGTTCGGACTGCAGGTCCAAATACATTTCTCTTGCGCAAGGATTACAATTCTTCCTGAATTGCAATTTTCCATTTTGGCCAATCATCTCTTTGTCGACATTCTTCCACACTTTGTGGTTCAGGATCGGAGTTCATAATAATATCACATGCCACGGAAAAAGCATATACATCATCAACCTCACTACTCCCACGATCTAATAATTTTCCGTTATGTACATAACTCATTGAGATCTCATAATTTTCAGGTACCTTTGCTTCTATGGAAGCATGTGCCACTTCAGGGGCAATATCCTCTTCTGGAGGTAATACCACTTCGGGTGGTTTTGTCACAGCCACTTCAGGGGCTTGAACCTCTTCAGGAGGTGATACCACTTCTGGGGTTTTTGATGTAGTTACTTCAGGAACATCTGCCACTTCAGGGGCAGGTCCATTCAATTTCCGTTTTCATGGTACAACATCTTTCGCACCAATAGGTCTACCACGCTTCTGGCGTGGTTTTGAATCACCAACCAATTCTTCAGGAATTGATTTATGAATAGGGATTTCAACCTTGGCCGGAGCATTAACAGCGGGTATATGCGATTTTATAATAAGTCTAAAATCATTAAAAGCATCCGGCATTTGATTAGCAATATTTTGCATATGAATGATCCTTAAAACCTCATATTCACATTGTTTAGTACGTGGATCAATAGCATTTAATCCTGATGCATTCCATGATAGTTCAGAATTTAATTTATGCAAAACATTATCTCCCCCTAATGGAGGGAACACATACTCCTCAAAATGACAATCAGTATAACGAGCAGTAAACACATCACCAGTTAATGGTTCAAGATATCTTATGATAGATGGTGAGTCAAAACCAACATACATGCCTACTCTTCTTTGTGGACCCATTTTGGATCTCTGTGGAGGTGCAATGGGAACATATATAGCACTACCAAACACCTTAAAGTGTGAGATATTAGGAATTTGTCCAAAAGCTAACTGTTGAGGTGATTGTTTGTGGTCAGTAGATGGTCTTATCCTAATTATACTTGCAGCATGAAGAATACGTGACCCCAAACAGATGTAGGTAACTTTCCTCTTAGAAGTAAGGGACGTGCAATAAGTTGAAGCCTTTTAATTAGAGATTCTGCTAAGCCATTTTGTGTATGCACGTGAGCTACAGGGTGTTCGACTGAGATTCCTACTGACATACAATAATCATTGAAACTTGCAGATGTAAATTCAGCAACATTGTCTAGTCGAATTGATTTAATGGGATGGTCAGGAAATTGAGCTCGCAATTTGATTATTTGAGCAAGTAGTTTGGCAAAGGCTGTATTCCGTGTAGAGAGCAGACAGACATGAGACCATCTAGTTGATGCATCGATTAGAACCATGAAATATCTGAATGGGCCGGATGATGGATGAATAGGACCACAAATGTCACCTTGAATTCTTTCTAAGAAACTTGGAGACTCGGTTTGAAGTTTAACTGGAGATGGTTGGACAATTAGTTTTCCTAATGAACATGTTGAGCAGGGAAGTTCATTTTGAGGTATGACCTTTTGATTTTTAAGAGGATGTCCTATAGAATTTTCTATTATACGACGCATCATAGATACTCCTGGATGACCAAGTCTTTCATGCCAAATGGTTAGTGATTGTGGGTCTATGATTTTTGGAATGACGATATTGTGAGACTCAATGACTCTAATATTTGTAGCATATAATCCTGAAGAGATTGATTTTAATATTTCTAATATCTTCTTATGACCTGAGGTAATTGACGTGATAAGGAGATATTCTTTTTCATTCTCACTAGTAGTTTCTACGTGGAAACCATTAATACGAATGTCTTTAAAACTTAAAAGATTTCTAGTGGATTTACTAGAATAAAGAGCATTCTGCACTTGAATTTGTGTCTCATTTGGTAGGATAAAACTAGCTTTCCCAAAACCCTCTATTATATCTGATGTACCCGAAATCGTCCAAACATGCGAGTTGGTTTTAGTAAACTGTGAGAAGTATTTCTGATTTTGTAGAATTGTGTGAGTGGTGGCGCAATCAGCAATGCATAAATCTCCCATATTTTATGTTGTGTACATATATCAGTGAACAATATTTTTATTGAAGCAAACCATGTACTTAAAGCAAGAACATAAAACAAGTATATAAAAGCATGAAATTGAAGCAGATACATAAGGAACATGAATTCAAAGGAGATACACATGAAAACTAGTCATCTAAGCCATAATAAAGGTTAGCGCTAGTGTCTAGTTCATTTGAGGTCTTGTTGAATGGTTCATCATTAAAGCTAGCCAAATTTGTTTCCACCCTTTGCCTATTCTGCTTTTTGGATGACTCGTAAAGATTTACAAGCTGTCTGGGTGTGTGACAATTACAAGTCCAATGCCCATGAGCCCCACATTTAAAACATATATCTCTAGTATCTCCTTCATGTGGTGCCTTCCTTTTATTTGGCACCTCATTTTGCCACTTCTGGTGACTAGAGTTGTTGTAACCATCACGTTGCCACTTCAGGTGGCCAGAGTTATACTTATTTCAAAATCGACCATGAAAATTTCCACGTGCACGATTTCGTCCATAATTTCGTCCTCCTCTATGCCCTTTCCCACGCTCATTCTTCCGGAATGACGTGTTATGTACTTCAGGTAACTGGGCAGAGCCTGTGGGACATATCTGATGATTTTTCAGCAACAACTCATTATTTTTCTCAGCTACAAGAAGGAGAGACATTAGCTCACTATATTTCTGAAAATTGCATTCCCTGTATTGTTGTGCCAAGATCATAGTGTTGGGGTGAAAAGTCGAAAGGGTCTTTTCAATCATCTCAGCATCAGTAATTTTCTCACCACACAGGATTAACTTGGAGCTTATTTTGAACAAGGCAGAATTATATTCAGCAACAGATTTAAAATCTTGTAACCTTAAATTGATCCAATCATAACGGGCATGTGGCAGATGGACAAGTTTTTGGTGGTCAAATCTATCTTTGAGATTGGTCCAAAGAGTGAATGGATTTTTGACTGTGAGGTATTCAGATTTTAAGTTTTCATGAATGTGGTGCCTAAGAAAAATAATTGCTTTGGCATTTTGTTCAACAATTGGGGTTTTTCCTGTTTCTATGGTATCCTTTAGACCGTTGGCACTAAGGTGTAATTCCGCATCGAGTACCCAAGACAGATAATTATCCCCAGACACATCCAAAGCAACAAAATCTAATTTTGCAAGATTCGTGATAACGTGTATTTTATACACGATTTTGTATTTCTTTTTCCCGATTTTATTTTAGTTTCATGAGCATTTTACTTGTATTTGCTTTGTTTCCATTTGTAGTGCCACTTGCTTAATTGTTGGAAAGAAGCCTTATTTTGGAGCTTAAATGGAAAAATTTGTCAAGACTAGAAGTGGAGATGCATGATCAAGAAGTTAGAGGTTAAAAGTGCGAGAATTTGAAGTTCCAAAAGTGCACATTCATTTTGCACGGTCACAAAGGGTGTGTAAGCATTGCAGAAAATATTCACGGCCGTGCAGTTGGGTGTGAGTTCTTTGTAACTTAGTGCAGATTTATGCACGGGCATGTGCACGGCCGTGCACCCGACTGCTGAGCCAAAAATAGGGGGAGTTGACATATATATCTCTTATCTTCATCTCTCATCTTCATAACATATCATATCTCCTAACTTAATCTTCATCTCTTACCCTAACCTTATCTTGTAACCTCATCTTGTAAATATAATTAGAGTAGAGATAACATTTATTACTCATAATCTAGCATTGATTATGAGTAACTAACTCTATATATTTGGCTCAAGGAGGATCTCTTGTATCAAAACCCATTCAATTGAAGTAAGATTTATTTAACTCTATCTTGAATACTTGTGATGTATTGTTTATGATTTTGCTTGGAGATTTGTAAGTTGCTTCATCTTGCTCTTCTTGTAATTTCAATTGCTAATTGTTTGTGCTAATCCGTAATTGTTAGTACATTCATTGTAGTAGCACAAGGTTTGGCGTGCCTAAACTTCAAGATTCAAGTACAAATACCTAGGTTGAGCTTCTCATCCTTGGGTTTGTCCTAGCCTCTCTTTGATTGATTCATTGATTTGGTTATACTAGTAGTGCTTCATTATTGGTAGCTAGTTTCAAGAGAGCTAATTTATGTGCTTCACTAAATTAGTGTTTTTAGAAGAGAAATAAGTGATTGTGTGCTTCACCAATTATCTTGGTTAGGTAGAGATGGATATATTTTGCTTGTTGGGTTGAAGTGCTTGAGTTTCCATAATCTTTGGGTCAAATATCTCTTATCTTGCTAATTTACTCATTGTGTTGTTGTGTTGGTGAATTTGGATGTTTGCCATTAACTTAGTTTTGTTTCTCTAGCAATTTATTTCTTGTATGCAAGGTGTTTGATAAAACACCACAACTAAACTCAAACCCCCCCCCCCCATTTTACACTTCTAGATTGTAAGAGATAATATACTCGGAATCAATATTGATAGTCCTTCCCTGTGAACGAACTACGAAAAACATTACCTTCAATTCGTCATTCTGAACGCAAAATAAATATTCAAAACATGGTATAACAATATGGCATGTTAAACATAAACAATTAAACACATACATACAATTACAATTAAAACATATGATGACATAATTTATTTAATAGTTACGACGGCATAGCCAGCCAGTTTATTTAAAAGTTACGACGGCATAGCCAGCCAGTTTATTTAAAAGTTATGACGGCATAGCCAGTTAGAAACTTAATAATAATTTTCATAGTGCAACAATATTAATATATTAAAGAGTAATATAAACAAGGAAATTATAACCATATTTATATAAAAAAATAGAACGTACCTCCTTCGTTAATAAAACTTATTTGAGCAGTACCTTCTTCCTTAATAAACTTTTACTCGGGTAGTACCTCCTTACTTCAAAACTTACTCGGGCAGAGACTCGTGCTGATAGCGTGTTGTAAAATATAACTAATTATAACAGCCTTGTACTTGTACTAAATTTATATATACCTAGTAAAAGGTAAAGTAAAGAGAGAGATAAAGTAAGGAGAGATAAGAGGGAATTGTATTAGTGCTTCTGCTGTGTTAAACAAATGGTAACATTCGTTCTATTTATAGGACATATTGCTGCACAGCCATGATATGAATGCATGATGTAAAGTTTGATTTGCCTATTACAAAATTCATTACTTAATCAACTTTTCTTCCTCCTTCGTGTTTATCTAGAAACATTTGACTATCATTTTTCTCATAACATTTATCAATTTAACCATTAATTTTGTGCACGAGAAAAAATTGTTTATAACCACACAAAATTATGTGCCCCCATTTGATTATTTATTAATTTTGATTAAATTAAATAGTCAAAGTTTTTCTTACTTTTGGGTATCTTATACTAAAATTTTATTTATAATAGATATAGGAATTTTTGAGGAAAAAGGAAGAAGAATTGGGCTTATTGGTGGTTGGGGTTGCAATGAGCGATAGGAGACGAAGAAAGATTGGGCCGAACCATGTGTAAGGCCTACATTATTATCCATTGCTAGAAGATTGTAGCGTTAAGGTGATGAATTACACGTGGCGAAATAAGTAAAAGTGGGAATATTTGGGAAAGGTCTAGAAAAATCGGTGGGGTGATAAAGCTGGGGACCCGGCCGTCTACAAAACCAACCCACCCACCCGCCAAAGGCAGAAACCTAAGTTTAATTAATTCTAGGGTTTGGAACTGAAATAATCAATTGAGATTTGATCTGATAGGGGGATGATGATGACGACTACTCAGAAGAGAAAGGCTGTGGATCAAGTCAACCATGATTTCTCCGACTTCTCTCTTTCCTCTCCCGCTACTAAAATCCGTCGACTCGTATGTTCCTCTCTCTCTCTCTCTCTCCTCTCTCTCTCTCTCTCTCTCTCTCTCTCTCTCTCTCTCTCTCTCTCTCTCTCGACTTGATATGCAGCAAGCAATATTATTAACTTGAATTGGTTGATTGTTGGTTTAGGATTATGCTGAGTTGGCTCCAATACTGGAGGAAGATGAACACCAACTGGAAGACGAGTTACATATGCCTCCTTCTCCTTGTATTATACTACAACAAGAAGGAACAGGGGAGGTTGAAAATGAAGAGAGAGCTATTGTTTTGTTCAATCCCAACAATACTATTATCCAACACTCTCCTTCTACATTTTCCCTCTCTCCTCACATCCTTTCGCGCTTGAAAGGTAACCACACCACTTCTCCTCTGTATTTATGCTCCTTTTTTTTATTATTATTATTATTATCGGAATTTTGGTTGTCTAAGCTACTGCAATTCCGTTATACAGGCAACCGAGATCTTTGGTCCAACCACGACAATTTGTTGAACAATTCTTCAGCTCAACAAGGGGGAGACACGACTGTGGAGGAGGAGGACGATACCTCAAACCAGTGTTTGGCAGTTGTTCCTTGGGTGCACTCTCACTTATCTCCCCCACCCAAAACTGTGCCACCGATAGTTGAACAAATAGGCGCTTCTGAGACGATGATGATGATGGAAGATGAACAACAAAATGAGCAAGAGATTGCAAGTATGGACATAGAACAACAAGAAGAATGTAACAATAACGGATATGCTGCCAGTGGCATTGGATTCGGTGGACCAAGCGTTGTTGGTTTCCATCAGTGGCAACAACAGCATTGTATGGTACCTTCCCAGCTTCCTCACAATGCTGCTGCTGCACCAACACCAACTCCTGTTGTTTGGTTCGGTTGACGTTGTAATTTAGACAAAAAATGTCCATTTGTGCAGGAGGGCTGAAAGACCAGAGGCTCTGTAGGAGGATGCATCAAGGGTTGGATTGGCTTGTCTGTAGAATACGTGTTTCAGTTTTTGCTATTTCATGCTAGCTGCGTAATATGTATGCCTTGGCAAATGTATTATGCTAGCTCAAGCATAGGCTTTGTTGAGGTCATCTTGCCTTACATGTATAAAATGGTGCGGTAATCTTTCCTGCCTGTCTTGTATTCAACGGTTTTAAGTTTGAAAATCCTGCTAATTTGAGATTATCCAACTTGAGAATTTGGGTAGATGGTTCCATTATAAATTTTCTTGTTAGTACGACTCAGAATTTCCCAAAATGGGGATCAAATGATTATTGTTGGTCTTGTAGTGGCTCTTATTTAGGGAAGATCATGTGTACGTAAATGCACAAAACTATTCAGAGTACAATCTAAACATTAATAGCACTTACATTTAAGCAGTTGGATCAATGGTATGCTCCCCTGGTTCCAGTTGAGGATCAATCAACATCAGTTAATACTGCACAAGATGAATATGTAAGGGAAGGAAGTCCCTTTTAAGTACGTTATAACAATATTTATGCATCTCCAGTTTGAAGAGGGTTGGTTAGCAAAATAAAAGAAACATAAAGAAATGTTAACCAGGCTTGATAACCTGAACGAGATACCTGATTATTTTATCTCAACAAATTTCCAACAGTCTCCATTACACTTGAATAAAACAGGAGCTGAAGCCCCCGGGCAAACAAAGAATTCATAAACAGGGGCTCAAACCCCCAAATAAACAAAAGAATTATTGAGGAATGAAATCACTTTACAAAATGAACCATGTGTTGATAGTTATTACCATTTGTGCCAATGGGATCACAGGAGAATTACAACAAAATTATCTAAAACGCTACCACTAAAAGAGTGTACAGGACATCCTTCTACATTTTCTAGTTTTCTTGCATCTTCTCATCGAGAATATGACATGGTTGTTTGTAAGTTTAGTAGCAGGTAGGGAATAGCAAATCTGAAAAAGCTAGTTCAGGAGGGGGAAGTTGCGGTTGTTTTTCTCAATCCCCAGAGATATACGTCTTCTGTGCGTAATATTTTTTCTCGCTTGCTTCCTTCTTGGCATTGCGTTTCTGCACGTAGGGTGCATCAGTTCCAGCACTTTCAGTATGGCAGAATACAAAAGAAAGTATAACACAAGAACAGACTACGATAACTGATATTCTCAAGCAAAGTTAAGAAATACAAAAAATACATCAATTTACCATCTAAACCAGAGACTGATGCCATCTTACTACATGTACAAATACAAAAGTATAACTGATATAAACCAGAGACTAAATTAACTAAATGTAGTATAACTGATATTGACCAGAGACTTTTTAGTTACTACATGTACAAATATCGTACTTGAATGTGCCTACAAAATTAACGAGTGCAGCTTTTCAAACAAATTAACTAAAAAGATTACAAGATTAAAAATGAGGGACCACTAGTGTCTAATTCGCAAAGGGGATATTAAATAATATATTAGCCCAGATGTTTTAGTTGACTAGCAGTTTAGCATCCCGTTCTCGGCGTTGCTATTCCAATTGAGTTTTTTTGTTAAGAAATTAGACCTATTGTCCAAACAGATTTTTCTGCTATTATTATCACTATGCAGCTGCTTAAAAGTTTCAAAATCTTCAAGATTTCTTTCACAATTTCCCAATTTTTTCCTCAAAACCGGGAAACCTAAACCAACACCTATTGGGACATACTGATACTGTGGGTATATATGGTTTGGTTAACTTTTAAAACATACTAGTTTAATTTTTGAAACTTGACCGCAAACTGAACCAAAATGTGGATAACAGTTTGTTCCAACATAGTAAAAGATTTCACGAATGCCTATAATATACAGCAAGGCAACTTTGCTAACAACTGAAAAGTCAAAACATGACTAAAGTTTTCAATAATGTTGCTAGACCTTTTCTCCTACGCTTGTGCTATCTTCTTTTATATCTAACCACTCTCTAAAATCAAGTTTCAGATTTTGTTTTTTCGCATGTGAGAAAGCAAGCATTACGACTGGTTCATACAAGAAACCCAATTAACTGGCTAGCTAGATATCTTGGTGCAATCATGCAAACGAAGAAAACGATGTATAAATATATACCTGGTAAATTTCATGATTATCTACTATTCGTTGAGCTACTGTAGCGGTAGTAATATCTTTTGGGCTCTCAATCATCCGGAAAATTCCCATGCTTTTTGGAACCGCATAGGGATCAGCACCCTGCATTAATGCATTAACTTGTACTCAGAGTAATTTCTAGATGTACCTCAAATACTAGCTAGTAATGACTGTCCACTAAATACAAATTGATAGTACAACAACTTACATTCAGAGTAGAGTTTCTCTCAGAAACTGTTCCATGTACAACCAAAGAGATGTTGAATGTTGTTATCTGTTCGTTATGGATAATGAAAACAGTATTAGAAGATCTAAAAAAGAAAAGTAAGATCAAAGTAACAGATTATAATTTAGGAACGGTTGGAGAGTGAGAAGATTTGTTTTATAGTGCCAAGCTAATGTACTTCATTGTTTTATATTCCATGTATATGTTTAATTACTTATGATTCACAATTTCCAGCTTGCGGCATAATTCATGGTAAAACACTCCAGACTCCTGATATGAGGATCCTCTGATACACTATTTGACAACTATGTTTTAGACTGCAGTAGACACTCTTGTCTCTTTCAGTACAAATCAAGGTTCACAACATTTCTAAGAAAAAGATTCTCATTCAAAATATCAAAATATAATTTCTTTTGGGTTCTTAAGAGAAGGTCAGCCTCACTATTCAATTGTATAAAGAAGTGAATAAGTATTTTTGACCCATACAATTCTGTTATGCTACCTGGTCCTAACACCAAATAATTTGATAATCACATTAGGATTATGCAGGAACTTTCACTCAACAAATTAGATACATCCGTGATAAAGTATTAATTAAGTAAATTCAGGAAGACAAAATACAGTCTGTTTTGCTTCTGTTTTATTAGGATAGGGTGGGGGAGATTATAATATACCCGTGCAATGGGTTGGTACTACTTTACAGATTTTTAATTTTTTTAAGTTAAAAACAAAATGTATATGTTTTTCAAGTGGAAATAATTAAACAAACCATGTCCTTAGTAACTTCCCAGGGTGCACCAATAATGACTTCATCCACATGACGACAGGCTAGTACACTAAGACTGCGTTCATGCAGGTGCATAAGTGGAAAATGACTTCCCCTGTGCTCACTGCATCAAATAGCAACAACCCAGTTATTGACATTAAATAGGGAATATATATACAAATTTTAAGATAGTCCTTTAATTACATGATTAGGATTTCATTGTATTTATAAATAAAAATGTGATGTTGTCTTTCTAGGCAATTATTGGGATTGAAATAATCATTCCTAGGATGTTTATTATATACGAACATCTTAGAGTATATCTAGTTGGCTAATATTCCGAAGCAAGGTCAAATTATATTTTCTAGAGAAGATATCACTAATCATGGGCTGTGATCCATTATCTTTTCTCCCCTGTGCGGTTGGAAAACCCTAGGGTCCATGGTTGTTCTGCAGTCCAATTACCCGGTTCTAACTTCTATAATTCTATTCATGCATTCACCTACTATTTCTTGTTTTTAAATCTTGTCCTACATATTTTGCTCAATAACTTTATACAAAATGGGAGTAATCAGCAATGAGGCAAAGATGAAAAAAAATGTAATTTTGCCTCCTTCAAGGATGTTAAAGACATTATGCTTGGTAACTATTCTCAGTCGTTATTGTAGTTGACATAATTACATACATTTAGAAGTAAAAATGGAATGCTACATGCAATTATTGTTCATACCTGATAGTCTGATCCGTGTAGATTCCAACGAGCAGAAAATCCCCAAGTTTCCGAGCATTCTTAAGAATCTGTGTAATCATAAATCGTGAAAATTTTGAACAGAAAAGAAGGAATACAGTATTCTATTAAGACCAAGAGTACTGCTACTTTATTGAAAGCAATTAGGCAAATATTACAACAAGATAATAGTAATAGGGCTGCTTTTCTATGAAATTTCGGTGCGGCCACCTGAACTTTGTCGATATGCATGTACGGCTAATTAAGACTTGTACTCCTTGATAAATGTTTATTGATGTCCACATATATAAAGAACAGCACGAAACTGGTAAATATATCAAAAGTAGCATCAAGTCAAGTTGCCTTTAGGAATTTACCAGCCCAGCCATTCCATCATCACCAAAGAAAATCAAGTATATTGACCATTTCAGAAAATCAAGTATATTGACCATTTCAGGGTTGAATATACAACAACTCTACAAATCAAATTTTGTACAATACCGTTTGTGCTATTGTATACAATTTGTTTAAAACCTGCCATATGTGTACATGTTTACATCCTACCACAGAAAGGACGCAAAACAGCTACGAGCCAACTTAAAACTAAAACTGAAACTGTAAAGATATATCAAGGTAAAAATATCAAGGGATAGCTATATAAACCTAACAAATATTCCTTTAGAAAAAGGAAAGGCATAATAATACTCTATTGTCTAAATTTACATTGGTCGGCGATGGCCACAAGCCTATTAAGATTGTCATATGTAGGGTGATTTATTTATACCATAAAACCCACAAAGTTAAGGACCTTGTTATCTTATAAGCAATAAAGGTTCTCTATTATGAACGTAACACCTTTTATATGAAGTGAAAAAAAAAAGAGGCCACTAGCCTCCAAGGTATGAACAGACATAGGTGAAAACTATACCTCACTAGTAAAGGCACACAAATCTATAGGTGTTGACCAGTCTTAATTTGTAATTTTGTCTTCCTCTTATCCACCATGGTTCTTAAATTACAAGAAAAGTTTTACTACATAAACTTGCCTAGCCCTCAAGGTTTGTACAATCACCTATATTGGCCATCACAGCGACTATATGAAACCCTGTTAAATCATGTGTACAAGTTTGCATACATATTTCTTTTGGCTTTAGCTCATAGATATCTCATTTTGCAGGTGAAAGGATTAGCTTGGTCATAATTTTTAACTCCCCTCCAATTCATTTAGCCTTCTAAATAGTGTCATATTCTTTAAAATTATCTATTTTAGGGTCCATATTTATGATTCGTAATAACCCATGCACTATACCAATGAACCAGAATCAGTAGTATAGAGCTATAACTAGTTTAACGAAATAGCACAATTTCCTCGAGAGACATCAAATTACCCCGAATATTAGCAGGGCAAGTAACTCAGTATCCTGGTTGTCACAACTTCCGATGTTTTATAATATAGTTGGCAATATTTAAGTATGACGTGTGTTTGTCAGGGGCCAGAAGGCAGGGTCAAGCTCCCTGGAAATATAAATATATTCTGAGAAGATATGCAACACTACAGGAACGGATAAACCATCAAATGTAAGCAGTTCACAGATACCATTTCCAACTACAATATTCTTTTCATGGGATTTCGGAGAACTTACCTTAGAATATTGAAACATTATACATGCATATATGTTTATTTAGACTTCTGTATCAATATTTCAAAGTTCAACCAGCACGTTAAAAGCTTAAATTATAAATTAAATGCAGCAGAAACATGATATATACATTAGATATATAACAAGGATTTAATTCATCATAGTTTCATGCAAAATATCACATGAAATCCCAGACTTAAAGACTAACCTCAACATGTCCAGCATGGAAAAGATCAAACGCTCCATCAATGTAAATCACACGAGCATTTGGTCCAGGCCCCTGATAATACGTAACAAATAATGAGCTGAAATGACAAACACGTCAGAGAACAGCGAAAGATCGACAGAAATAGATGGTGGCTAAGATGGCCCAAAAATAAACTGAAGATGTCTAATCTGGACAAAAGAAAACATCGATTTTAGCAAAGAAAAGAATAACTTACAAAGTCAAAGATAAGGTCAGTATCATAAGATAAAGAAACATAATTGATATACCTTGCCATTTGAAAACTGCACAATTCTTCTAGATGTCGGTAGAAAATGAGACATTTGCTGACCGTTAGCAACCTTCTTATCATTCTCAAGTTTGTTCAGTTTATCAGTTTCAATGTTTTGAGATGATACATTGTCACCTTCATAACTTTTAGAATCCTTATGAGAAGCAAGTATCCTTCCTACAGATAGTATGCAATATATCTCATAAAAATGAAAACTCTATATTATTTGAAATATTAAACACAGATAAAGTTCAAGCTGACAAACATAGGGTTGTAGGTTACAAATAAAAACTGATTTTACTCTGACACCAAAAAATTAAGGGGCAGAGACAATTTTGACAGAATAAACCTCCAAGTTGAAAGCTCAAGTCTCATGATTAGCATTTTAGCATGTAAGGATTCTGACAAAAAAGAAGAAAATATGTTTTTGGTGTAAAATCGATTTCCAAGAAACTTAAATAAGCATGCACACATTTGTCTCCATTGGAACTCCAACAACTCGACCTGTTTTTACCAAGGATGAGGGGTATCCACTGGGCTACAATGCTAGGGATGAATTTGGCCATATTTGGCCCACCTTCTAATTCTAAGAGACACAATTTCCAGTATAGAATAAGATGATGGTAGTACCTACAATGTCTGTGCTCGAGACACCTTCAGTGCGCTTGATCTGCTTGTAACGGCCAGCACTTTTTGCAAGGGCATAAGCATCGGTTCCATCAGGAAGTAAGCAAGGATCATCACCATGTATAATATAGTCAATTTTATGATCATTGAAGAGACGTTTCATGAACTCTTCAGTAATCTCATACGGAGCATCTGCTATAACTTCGTCTACCCACTTTAATCCACTTACAAGAGTCAGCCTGGAAATGAGTTTTCATTAAATCACAAAAAAAGGAGCATCTGCTTGAACTCTTATTTTATATTGCTGACAAGGTCTTTTAATTAACATACAATAAACAGGTGAACTGTTGACAAGTTGAATAACTATTTGACTTGGGAATCTAATCCAATGAGTTTGAATAAGCAGTTTTACTATCTGGAAGCCACCATCTAAAGATAGTGAACCATGACCGATATATATAAAACCGTATAGTGACAGAGGTGATAACAATTATGTTATGCATAAAAGATTCATCATCTTCTATATCACATAAACACAACAGCAGCTCCAATACCAAAAAGATATACAGTTTACATACTGGAAAATCAGATTATTTGACTTCTAACAGTTGTAGGATATTTGAAATCATTTATTCATCTTACAGAAAAAAGTCCACTAAAGGAGGAGAGATAAAGAGAATAATGTTATTGAAAAGGAGTTATTTAGTAAATGTTTTACAATACAAGATTAAAAAATAGGGTCACCTTTCGTCCATAGATAGAACAGGGGGGCCTTTGTTGGCAATGATTTGTTCATCGCTAACAACTCCAACAACTAATTCATCACCCAATGATTTAGCTTGTCTCAATGCATTAGCGTGGCCATAATGCATAAGATCAAAACAGCCATCCATGTAAACCCGAACACGCCTTTTGTGGTATTTCTTGTTGTGAAAAAGTTTTAGTTTTAAATCAGGGAACATGTGCGGGACAGTGATGCCAGCAAAATAGCTAGTGGACAGGCCAAGCAAAGCAGCAGTGAGCATTAAACCACCGAATAGATGGGGGTGATAGTAAAACCCATCCCAAATCGAATTAACACCGTCGAAATCCATGTCAATATTATTGGATTCAGAAGAGACACAAACCCTACAAGATGATGATTACAACGGTAAGGTGGGTGGATTAGGGATCTTGATATTCAAGATGACAGCTCATGCAAATAATAATAATAATATATTATTATATTAAAGAAAACACAGGGACAGGGTGTGAGGAGAAAGCTAGATACAGAAGGGGGCATACAAATCTAGGCAGTGGGCAGGCTCAATCTTGATGAAATTCAGAAATAAAGATTGAATTTAGAGGTTTAAAAGGCCAAGCTATTAAAAAAATGTAATCACAAAACAAAGGAGGGAGATAGATAAGCTTGGAAGGAAGACAATGGTATTAATTAATTTGACATGAATTAATAATGTACATGAAAAATCAAACCGGTGATATGAATGAATTGAGACTTAACCTTCTTGTGTTGGTGTTCGTGTCTCCTCTCCCTGTATCTCCTCTTTCTACCCTCTCTCCCTCTCTCTGTTTGTCTTTCAGATTTATTAATTTCAGACTTCCTTTCTCTTTATGTATGAAAGAAGTATAAGTTTAATTATTCAAAAAATAAGTACACACACATTTTACACACGTATCGGAGTGTACAGGTGTATATGTGCGGAGACAACCAAATAGGCAAATACCTTACGGCTCGGACTGCCTCTCGTCTCTCGCCCAATCAAACAACTATGCCTCCCTTCCTTTTAATTTAACTAGCGTAAAAGCCCGTGCAAGGCACAGACACTAAAATAAATTCTCGTCTGAAAATGTATACATATATTGAGATAATTTTGTAATTAAAAATATGATAAAATCTAAAATTTCGATTTTATCTCATATGTTTATAATTACCTGGTAATATTGCATACCAATTTCTTGAACCATATATTTTAAAATTTCATTAGATTTCTTAGATTTTGGATAAATATCAATACGATAATATTCGCATGAATACTTATAATTGTTAAATTATTAATTTAGTTTTCAATGACGTGAAATGAACTTTTTTAAATTGAACATTTGGTTATAACATAAATAATGATTTTAGTAAAATTGTCCGTGTATAACATAGGCGTCTATTAACTCATTTGATTTTGTTGTAAATAATTGATCGTATATGTAAGACTATACCTTAAGACATATTATAAAATTTCTTAATATTGAGTAAAAGTCATCATTGTGGTTCTCTCAATCAATTTTTTGTAACATATATATTTATACATTATAAACTCAAATATTTAGTTTTAGTCTAATGTTTATTATACAATTCCGAAGTTGAATTAAAAATTGGGTGAATTGAAACATGTTTTATATTATAATTTCAAATAATTTTTTTAAACTCAACTTTAAATTTTTCCAAATTTTTTAATCGATGTAAAATATGATTAGACGACTTTAATGACCCGTGCATCTTTATGAAATCTAAAATAAATTTCTTGATTTCATTGTATAATAATCTAGGTATATGTTATAATTTAACCATTATATATTATATTGATTAATTTACTATATTATATAAAAATTCATATGTATCATATTTTATACTCCCTCCGTCCCTTTTGATTGTTAACATTTCACTTTTTCAAAACTTTCTGGCACGCATTTTAAGGTGCATTTCAAGGATAGTTAAATAACTTTTTTTTAAAATTTTCTTTTTCTGTATAAAAATTTAATGTTTAAATTTTTATACAGAAAAAGAAAATTTTTAAAAAAAGTTATTTAACTATCATTAAAATGCACCTTAAAATGCGTGCCAGAAAGTTTTGAAAAAGTGAAATGTTAACAATCAAAAGGGACGGAGGGAGTACTTTATAGTCGAGTTATCATATTTTTAGAGTTCTCATCTTTTTAACAAAATTTCAATTATTTTTCTTATATGTTTAAATTCTTATGTTTTTAGACCAATCATACATTTAAATCGTTGAAAGCCTAAATAGTTGGTCGACAAAAATCGTCTAATATAACTCAGATGTTTAAAATTTTATGTATCTAAAAGTTATTTGATGCAATTATTCATTATGTACGATTTGATAACTAAAATTTACATATTTCTTAAAACCAAATCTTTTTTAAATAATTTAATATCGACATGGATAAATAAATTCCCTTTTTTTTACTCGGTTACATTTATATATAATCTAAAATTTTATTTGTTTACATCAATCATTTAGAATGACAAAAGAGAATTGTCAAGTATGCTCAATCGATTAGAATATTTTTTTTATAAGTTTATGTCATCCAGTTTTCTAGAAATAATATAAACCAACATTTCATTTACTCAAAAATAAAAAATAGAAAAGGATGTGACACGAAGAGAAAATGTGGTTTATCTTATAGGATTTTTTAACAAAACTCAAAACTAAGTGTAGCATAGTTGGTTATGTCATAAGTTTGATGGGAGAAGGTCAGTACTTCAATTCCCAACACTAACTTAATTTCACTATTTTTACATAATTATTAAAGGATGACATTTTTGTAATTTTTAAAACTATAGGGATAAAATAGTAACTTCACAACCATTAAAATGGTAATTTTTGCCCTTGTGTTGAAGTTTAATGCAAGGCACGGGCACTCAACTAATTTCTCTTTTGTAATTAAAAATATGATAAAAGTTAAGATTTCGATCTATCAAATATTTTTATAGTTATTTTGTAATATTGAATACCAATTTTTTGAACCAAATATTTTATAATTTGATTAAATTTCATAAAATTTGGATAAATAATGTAAGAATAGATTTTGAGACATATTACAAATCTCTTAATATTTAATAAAAGTCATCCTTACCTTTTGCTTGTCTCAATCATTTTTTCTAAACATATAAATTTATACATTTTTAAACTTAAATGTTTAGTTTTAGTCTAATATTTATTACACTATATAGAAGTTCAATAAAAAATTGGGTAAATTCAATTATTTTTATATTATAATTTTGAATTGTTTTTTAGATCAATTTTAATTTTTTTTAAATATTTCAATCGATAAAAAATATGACAACCTTAATGACCCGTGCATATGAAATCTAAAATCTAAATATATGTTATAACTCAACCATTATATATTATATTATATAAAATTCATATGTATGTACCAACTTTATAGTCGAGTTATAATCTAATTGATCATTTTAAATAATTATTGTACTTTTGTAATATTTATGATTCAAAAATTTATATCTTTTTTAATTTAATGTGAATGTTAATTATATTATTTTTTATATATAACATAGATCATCTTTTAGAGTTTTCACCTTTTTTTTACAACATAATTTCAATTATTTTTTGTATATATTTAAATATTTATGTATTTAGACCAATCATATATTTAAATTGTTGAAAGAATAGTTGGTCGACTAAAACTCTCTAATATGAGTCACATATTTAAAATTTTATATACGTAAAAGTTATGTGATGCAATTATTAATTATGTATGATGGAACGTATGTAAATAAATCGTTTTTCTTTTTGGACTCGGTTACATTATGTATAATCTAGTTTTTTTCTATATCAATTATTTAAAATGATAAAAGAGAATTATAGAGTATTCTCAGTCGATTAAAATATTTTTTATAATTTTATCTATCCAATATTTTAGAATTAATATGAACAACATTTCATTTACTAAAAAAAGGATGAGATAAAAAGAGAAGAGAGGTGGTTTATGTTATATGATTTTTAAACAAAGCTCAAAATTATTCGTAGCACAATTGGTTAAGGCATGAGTTTGAGATTGAATAGGTTAGTGGTTCGAATCCCAACAAAAGCATAATTTTTTTAGTTTTTACATAATTATTAAAGGATGGCATGTGGTTTATGTTATAGGATTTTTAAACAAAGCTCAAAATCAGTCATAGCACAATTGGTTAATGCATGAGTTTGAGAGTGAATAGGTTAGTGGTTTGAATCTCAACACAAGCATAATTTCATTAGTTTTTACATAATTATTAAAGGATGGCATTTTTGTAATTTTTAAAAAAATAAGGGTAAAATTTTAATTTCACACCCATTAAAATGACAAATTTTGCCCTTGTGTTGTCCTATTATATATAGTAATAGATATATTAATAATTAATTAAAAAATCTATTTTCTCTACTTATTTTTTAAAATATTATATAATTAAAACCAATGAAATTTTAATTCATAAATATTTCTAAAGGAAAAGTCAAAGTACATAATATTTAAAATACTCGATATGAACAACAATCAAATCCATAATTTGATACGATAAAAGATAAATACTTATTGATTATTTCATTAAAAAAATAAAAATAATCTAAAATAAAAATAAATAATACAAACAACCTTTGCTTAACCATAGGTGAATATGTGTTTTTCATCCTAAAAATTTTAGATTTTTTCTTCCTTTTAGAGAATTTGGTCTTTATAAAATTTACAATTTTTTATATTTTACTCCATTACTAGCTTATAAACAATACGATGCACAATTTCTTTTGATATGATATAAATTTTATTTAAAAATATAATATAATGCTATTCATAAATGTATTTATAGAAAAAAAAAATTTGCTTTAATTAAATTAAAATAGACATTGGAATATGTGGTATAACTAATATATGGACTTTTTTGATAAATATATTGTCAAAAGTAATTTTTTTCAATTTTACTTTTATTAAGAAAAGCTATTTGCAAATTTACTATCTTATTTGCAAAAATACTATCTTATTGCAAAAATACCATCTTATTTGTAATGGCTGCTCATCAGGTTGCATTCAGTTGCATATGCAACTTTTTTTACCTTTTTTTAAGGTTAGTTGCATGTGGTTGCATATGCAACTGGATGCAACCTCATATGCAGTGCCGGCCCTGACCCAATGCAGCCGGTGCGACCGCATCGGACCCATTGGGATCAGGGGCCCGAAATACTATCTTTCAATTATATATCTGTGTATATATTTTTTTTGACAAATGGAAAATTTCATTACTTCAAAGAGTCATACAAAAGAGTCTCCACCAAACAACTTGGAGGAGACGTGAAATCAAATAGTTGTTAACAAGACAAGGGTATCTAACAAGCTCGTGAGCCGCTTTGTTTGCTTGTTTTCGAACAAAATTAACGGTGGTTCTAGACATACTCTGCAGGCTTAAGCAACAATCTCTAATCACATCCCCCACCTCTGTATATATTGATTGGAAGATGCTGAGATATTAGGTTTTCTATGATAAGATTACAAAATTTTGGATGTTCTCTATGTTCTCAGGCCTCAACAAGAGTCTAACGTGATTCGTTGAAAGAAAACTAATTATATGAGATGTTTAAAAAAACTAAATTGATACTTACATACTAAAATAAACATATGTAGATGTATCATTTGATTGTTTGATTGTTTTGTACATTAATTATTTAATTTTTGGTTCAAAGTGATTATAAGTTAATGTTCATTAATAAAACATTATACAATATTTACTATAGATATTTGGATTTATATCAAAACGTGAACTTTTTTACTATTTGTGCAATAATTAGCTTATATATTTTAATTTTTTGGAAAATTATATACTATTTATTTTGGAAATGTCTTAAAATTTGGACAATGAAAGAGATTAATTAAATTTTATATTGTGAACAATTTTAAAGAAATTAAAATTATATCTTTCAATAAAAATCATAATTACAAAGGGTTAATATTAAACAACTCAAAACCATGAGAGAGGTCAAATTAAAGAGACCCTGCCGCTTCCAAGATCCCTAAACAAATTGTCGGTTTTGATCCATAATTTACCACCTCAAGCCACCACCAAGGAGATATGGATGTTCTTTAACAAATCAAGGGTCATAAGGGATATAGTGTTACCCAGAAGGTGCGACAAAAACAACTTTAGAATTGGGTTTATGAAGATCCTGGGAAATGACGCAGCAGAGTCGCTAATTGAGGAATATGATCAAAAATCATTCATGGGATGCAGATTGACAGTCAAATATGCGAGATGCAGCAATGAGTTTATTAAGCCATTTACCCAAATTCGGAGTCCAACTGTCCACAAGACTTTCAGCTTTCACCCAGACAACATAAGATCGGAGAAACCCAAAGCCAATTTCACGTCGGAAGTGATTGTCCAACCTACACACAGAACCATCAATGGATATGTAAAAGTCTCGGAAGAGGAAATGATGGATAGATCGTTGATAGGCATAACACATGAACCAACAAGCACGGATCTTCTCACTGAAAAACTTCTAGTCGAAGGGATATCCTTTGTGTCCATCAAAGCCATCTCCCAAATTAAATTTCTGATAACTTTCGAAGATTTGGAAATGAAATGTCAAGGGAAAGAGATTTTAAACTTCCTGTTCACCAAGTTAAAAGAAGTGTCGCTTATCGACATGACAATACCAAGACGTGCCTGGATACAATGTGATGGACTTCCGATTGTGGCTTGGAATAAAGAAACATGGTTAAATATTATAGGAGACTGGGGATATATTCTTTCCAACTGCGAGACCAAGGTACAAAATGCTATGTTTTTAAATCCAAAAATATGTATACATACTCACAAGGTGACTGAAATTGATGAAACTATCAAGATCATCATCAAGGGCGTAGGATACTGGGTTAGAATCAGAGAAACTAGCACAATTACTGACACTTCGCAATTAGATGGTATGGGGAAAGAATCTCATTCTTTGCCAAATCATCAATATTCTACATCCTACAGCTCACCTCAAAATTCAGAAAAATCAAAGGGAACCTCCTCTTTTCAATCTTCTCCTAAACAACCTTCTACTTCCAATCTTGAAATGTTTAGCCCAATCTTCACTTTCGATCAAGCTTTGCCAGAAGAGGTACTTCCTGAGTGTTTTACGCAAAATGCAAAAAATGCAACTGCAGAAACACAAGGGAAAGATCCCATGTGGTCAACTAGAGAGATCGCAAATCACTCCTCAGAACAATCACAGGATACAGACTCACAAAACATGGATGGAAAGTCAAAATACCAGAATTCCTCGGAAGAAGAAGAAAGGATAGATAGGGTCAACTATCCTTTAGATTCTGACTTACATTATCAGGTTTTAAAGCTCAAGCTGGGAAGAAATGTGGGAAGACCTAGGAAATTCCAGAAGAAATCAAACTTTTTCGACTTCAACTGTGTAGGTAAAACAACCAAAAAATTGTTGTTAAAGAAGGTGTTGATGAGTGGATTTCGTAATCAACTTATATGAGGTTTACCAGTAGTTGTATAGGCTAGCGATCAACTGTTCTACGAAAAGGTTTGGGTTGTGTTTGTGGGGGTTGAGCTGAGCTCGAGGGTATCTCCAATAATCTCAGGTGCCTTTAGAGAAAATCAGAGAACTTAATGTGTCGTACCCTGAGGTGCCTACGTACCCTTGTATTTATAGGGATCAAGCTCACGTAGTTCTGATATGATTCTGTCTCTTACTGGAATAGCTGTATTCGGTCACCTAGTTCGTGTTGGACTCAGGTTCCTTTAGAGCCTTTCACGAACTAGTTTGGCTAAGTGGAGTAGAACTCGAGTTCGTACCCCACTTATGATTCTCTCATTGGTTAGAGTTATTCTAGGATCATCTGCGCCCTAGAATTATACTCAGATACCAATTCGTTTATCTGTTCTAGATGACTTCTAGAACTTTCTGTTGGCAACTCGTAGGAACCTGGTGCTCAGGAACCTACATTTCAGGAGCCTGTTTCTCAGGAACCTCCTTATTTCGGGACATATCGCTTAGGGACCTCCCTTTAGGTGTCAGTACCTGGTCTTCGAGTGCTCAACTCAGCTTCCTGACCATTGGGAACCTCCTAATACTCATACTTCCTTATTCATTTCTTCTATTTGATCTTCATAACTCGTACTGGATCATTCCTCTAGCTTGTATGGATCGGACCCTATCGATTAATGGGCCTAAATCTAGCCCATGGAGATTTGGGCACAACAAGTACCCCCCGGTTCCTTGAAATCATGTAAATGTGAAAGGAACCTATTCTAATTCTACGATCAAAAGTTCAATGCTAAACCATTCTAGTAACAATACTTCGCTTCAACATTTTATATCCAAGCCTACATGAGTTAACTCGGCGTAGGAAACAGGACATAAAATATTTTCAGTTTAATATAATCTTGAGTAAGCTTCCTTTGTATTAAGGAACCTGTTATCTTGCTATTTTCTTCTTCAGATAGCTGCTCTCGAAGTCAACTCGATGCTTGCATTTAGCCCCTCTGGAAATCTAATTCGTCACTCAACTCCACGTCTCTTTAAATTTAATAATTTAAGAATCGATAGGAAGAGATAATGGTTGGCAGCTAGAGATAACTCAAAGTTCGAGTTAAACTTATCACTTACCAAAGCCGCAGTTAATGTATGAGTTCCCAAGGTTCACACGCCTCTGATGCGTGTATCTCTTTAATTACTGCCCAGTAGATTGCTGCCACGTGTTCACTGCTGCCTCCTATTCACCTCGATTATATAAACACATGAATGGCTTCATCTTCATTTTTACCTTTACCAAATATTATTATTTTTTAAAAACCCTTGGAAAGAGAAGAAGTCCGACGGTCATCTGCTTAATCCAAACCCTCTGTCGCCATTTTCTTCAATCCAAGGTATGATTCTGAATCCTTTCTTTCTGTTTTCTCATAATCTCGATTGCATTTTTAACTATCTGATTACTTCGATCTTGCATGCTGTCTTTTATCTGACAAATGTTTGTATATGGTTTTCATCTCTCACACACATAACCATCCATAATACCTTCTCTACTGGTAGTTCCATCACCGATTTGTGGTTTCATCACTATGATTTTACTGAAAACTTTTTACTGTCTGTTTGTCTTCTCAATTTGTTTCGTATTCATATCATATTTCATACTTATCTCTGTGAATGTACAACCTCCATATAACTCTTAAAAAGAAACTTACTTGACATAATCAAAGTAGTTCAATCGTCTCTAGACCACAGGTCTCCCTTTAAGAATTCCAAAGTCTGACCTTTCTTCGTCTGTTTCTTGCAGATGTCTTCTGATTCAACACATTCTGACCACCTCTCTTCCGTAAAACCTGTTTTTGTCGCATCTGTAGGTAATAGAACTAGGTCTAGGGTCTTGATTCCCGACACTAGTGATCCTCAAGATATTCTGATGAAACCTCCAAATGCTATCGATCCCTCAAGGCCTTTAAGCTTAATTGATTTAGGAGATGACTGGTCTGATAATGAAGAGGTATCAAAACCTGAATTTGAACCTGAGTCCTTCTTAGAACCCGACTTTCAAAGTGAGATATCTGTAGAAAGAGAACCATTCAAACAAGAGATTGTCCCTTTTTGTGAAAAATCTGATTCCATCATGACCTTAGTTAAACTGGAAAGACTATTCGAGGAATGTCACCGCCCTGTATGTAAGATAACAGTCCCAGAACCTGGTGAGAGAGCTCACAGGTTTGATTTGAAAATCCCAAAACAAGGTATCCCCCATGCTGTCATATCTGCCGCTTTCCTGAGGGTAGGTGTTTCCATGCCTCTTCATCCTTTCTTACGAGAGGTTCTTGACTTTTACCAATTAGCACCAATGCAACTCACCCCTAATTCTTATCGGTTAGCCATCAGCACTTTTATACTATATTCCAGCAAGTTTACAGTTCCTTTGACAGCCCCTGAATTGGGCTATTTCTTCAGACTGAAAGACACTGGAAGAAATTCTGGTTGCTTTTACCTTTCAGCCCGGCCTTGTCACCAGGGTCAGTGCATAAAAAATGTTAAGCAAAACTTTGAACAATGGTCAGAACAGTTTCTTTACTGCTATGACTGCCCCTACGTTAGATATGAGTTTAATCGTCGTCCCAATATCCCTAAGCAAACCGTTCTTACGGGAGTCTGCTTGGAAAGAGCAACTGTGATTTTGAAACTATCAGCCTCCACTAGAGATTGTCTGGTCTTAATGACCCCTGATAACCTGATGACTTTAGGCTTTATTCCTTCAACTTCTGGTAGGAGTTTTTTATAGTGATGCCTTGCTTTATATTTGTGCAATTTCATTTGCTCACTTCATATATATACCTCTAACCTTAATCTTCTGACTTATGCAGACATGGCTCCAAAAGTTCCTTCATTTGTGAAAAGATCTAAAAATGTGGAAGAAATTTTCAAGGTTGAAGACAATGTAAAGGAAGTTCCGCTTGATGCAACTCCAATTAACCAAGTTCCAACCCCTGTATCTGTCCAGACTCAACCATCGGGTTCCTCAAAACGTAAATTGGCTCAGACCACACTTGACTTATCAGGGAGCTCTCAAACCAGATCCATGAGGAAAAACAAAGCTGTGAAGACTGAACCTACCGCTGCTCAGAACCAGTTTAAGGACTTGATTGACACTCATGTTCCTGCTGAGACTATTACCGGCTGGTCGAAAATGGACTCTACTGAAGCTCTGGAAGCTATGAGGTTCTCTGCGGCCCAGAACACCTTCTTTACTCTTAGGTTCTGTGATGATTTTGCCTTGAAGATCCAATATGACCTCAGGCTACAAGGGGAGATCTCGAAGCTCAAAGAGGAGCTGGCTGCTAAAGAGGAGAGTGTGAATGTTGCCACTGCTGCGGTAAGGAGGGCTAAAGCTGTTGAAACCTCATTGAAGAATAGCAAGGATGAACTTCAAGAACAGGTGAAGAGTTTGCAGGATGAGAAATTATCCATGCTAGAGAAAGTCAATGAACTGAAAGCTCAGGTTGATGCTCTAAATGCTGCAGCCGTGACTGTCAAATCATCTCTGCTCAACCAGGAAAAAGCTAGGTACGATGAAGGTTATGATGAAGGCGTTCGTGACTACATGAGATCCATGTGGGAAAAAATGCCCGAGTTGAACTGGTCTCTCCTAGGCGAGGATGTAGTTGGGATGATTAAGGATTTTGAAAATGAAGCTGCTGTTGCAATCTCTGTACCTCCCGTGAAAACGGTTGAGAGGTCTCCGGGTGCCACCCTTGAGACTGCAGAGATTCCTGCTCCTGACGTTACTCCAACCACTCTTCCACCTTCCTCAGCCATCGAAGAATCTAATAAAGTATCTCCTGCTTAAAGTTTCATAAATTTTTTGAACTTTCCATAACTTTTCTTGAGGTTGCGGGCCCCTCGTAGTGCCTCGCGGGATGTAATTTAACTTGGTTTCAATGGCCTTCGTGCCTTTAACTTTGGTTTGCCTAGGGTCCTTGTACCCTATAACTCTTTATGTTTCTAATGACTATTATCTACTTTTGCTATATCTCTTGCTCTTGCTTGCTCACGCCTAGTTTCTTAACTTGCATCTGTACTTAATACTACACACCTTTTTTTCCAAAACTTCGTAGAATACTTTATCATCACGCATCTTAAAAATCAATTAGTGTCCATACTTATACACCCAAGCTTACGTGGGATAACCCGTTGTAAGAAACAGGATGCATCCATACTTTCACTTATAATTTTCTCAAAATAACATGTAACTAAATATAGCTTACTTGCAGACTTGGAACCCTTTTTTTGTTTATACTTCGAGACATGTATTCATCACCGTAATCTGAACTGTAGTTTTCCTTAGAGATTCCTTCCAAGTCTAAACCAGGTTCCCTACAAAATACCTGATCAACTTTGTAAGCCTAAACACGTCTTTTCCTATGCTTCACTCAACATTATCAGAGTCGCCTTTTGAACTAAAAACCCTTTCTGATAACCTTAGATCCTAAATAATTTGACCAGGTTCCTCGACCATTAAACCTGCAAAATAAACATAAAACAAAAGCTAGTTAAAGTTAGTAAAATTTCTTTTGTTTAATTCAGGTCATCTCTTGGAAAGGTTGCCTGCTTGGCTCCCAATCCTAATCTCTAGGTCCCAACATGCCTCGATGCCTGTTGGTTCCTTTTTTCTCCTGGAAAGGTAACCTGCTTGGTTCCCAATCCTATTCTCTAGGTCCCAACATGCCTCGAGGCATGTTGGTTCCTTTTTATGCCTCGGGGCGATTCTAGGAACCTGTGTGCCGTTCTGGGAGTCCACACAGATTCCTCTTCTCCATGTGTCAGGCTAGACATCTTATGAAGGTAAATGCTAAGGATTTTATCCCTTCTTCCCATGTGCCAAAGGCGGTTCCACATGAGGGAGAGCTTATTAGGCTTCTCTTTAAGGTGCCTTTTGTCAGGACTTTAGATGCCTTTTGTCAGGACTTTAGATCACATGCTCAAGAAACTTGAGGCTTTTGGCAACAATGTCGTGCTCAGTCAACTGAGGCTTTTCAATCACACTTGCTCAGGAAGCTACCTGAAGCTTTTCTCATGCCCAGGAAGCTACCTGGGACTTTTTCTCGATGCCCAGGAAGCTACCTGGGACTTTTTCTCGATGCCCAGGAAGCTACCTGGGACTTTGCTCGATGCCCAGGAAGCTACCTGGGACTTTATACTTTTCTCAACAATCTGTCCACAAGCTAATTCTGATCAATCAATCGTAGTCTGCACATTCTGTCAATTCATATTCATACTTCACACATACTGTCAATGCTACAGGAACCTGTCAGCTTAGGTAACCTGCAAAATGCAACACAATGCTACAGGAACCTGTTAATCTAGGTAACCTGTTTCAAAAATTTCAAATTGGCATATGAAATATCAAATAGCATGTGCAATACTGTCTAAGTAGGAATACTACCCCCCAGTTCTTTTGGGTAATGATTATTACGTAAAAGAACTATTAAGGAGCTATAGCTGCAAATAATGCACTCAAAATATTCAACGTAGAGCTATACATCGCTCAATACTAAAAAGAATCGTCTTGCAAGTAGAGAGGTTCACATTAAGTACCCCCCGAGTACATGCATAATTGAATACTGGAATAAAAATACTGGTCAGCTATAACTAATAAGCTGCCTTTATTCTTGGGCTGAAAGAGCCTTACTTTTCCTAAGAAAAACACATAAAAGAGTTACTGATAATACTTCTTGAGATGCTCTGCATTCCAAGCTTTCGGAATGAGGTTCCCATCCATATCCATCAAGTGGTAGGTTCCTTCCCAAATGGCTGACTTTATCTGGTAAGGCCCTTCCCAATTTGCTCCAAAAGCTCCATGTGCCAGAACCCTGGTATTTGGCATGACTTTCCTCAAAACTAGGTCTCCAACCTTGAAAGGTCTTGCCTTCACCTTTTTGTCGTAATACCTTCGAACTCTCTGTTGATAAGCTGCTAACTTCACTTGTGAATCTGCTCTCAACTCTTCGACCATGTCCAAATACAGTCTATGATTGACCTCATTGCTCTCGGGATCAAAATACTTTCTTCTCAAGGAACCTGTTCCAACTTCCACAGGTACCATAGCTTCACAACCATAAGTGAGGGTAAAAGGAGACTCACCAGTTGTAGTTCTAGGCGTGGTATTATACGACCACAAGACTCCAGGAAGCTCCTCTGGCCAGCTTCCCTTCTTATCTTCAAGCCTTGTCTTCAAAGTGTGCTTGATAATCTTATTCACTGCTTCAGTCTGTCCATTACTCTGTGGATAATACACTGCTGAAAATGCTTTTTGGATTCCAAACTGCTCACACAATCCTCTAAGCTCTCTACTATCGAACTGCTTCCCATTGTCAGAAATCAGCTTCTGTGGAATGCCAAACCTGCATACAATAGCTCGAAACACAAATTCAGTCAATTTTGACGCTGTAATCTTAGCAAGTTGTTCTGCTTTTGCCCACTTTGTAAAGTAATCGACTGCGACCACTGCGTATTTCACTCCTCCTTTTCCTTTCGGGAGCTCACCAATGAGGTCTATTCCCCAAACAGCGAATGGCCAAGGGCTAACAATCGGTTTGATAGGTGCTACCGGACGACTATCAAAATTGGCAAACCTCTGACAATTACTGCATGCCTGCACGAACTTTGTAGCATCTGCTTTGATGGTTGGCCAATAATATCCTTGTCGAAGGACTTTCATGGCTAAAGAATTACCCCCCGAGTGATTTCCACATACCCCTTCATGAATTTCCTCGAGGATATATTTGCATTGTTCTCCAGCTACATACTTGAGCAAAGGCTGATTGAATCCTCGTTTATACAGAACTCCATCATAAATTACATACCTGGCTGCCCGATACCTCAGCTTCCTGATATCACTTTGATTGGGAGGTAGCTCCCCTTTGTCCAGGTAACGATATATCGGGGTCATCCAGGAATCTTCAACTGGAAATTCAATGTCCATTACCTCTTCCTTGAAAACACTTGGTTGCTCCTGGATTTGAAGTGGAATTACTCCCAATAACGTGGATTCTCTCTGTGACCCTAGCTTGGCCAATGCATCCGCTTTGGTATTCTTTCCTCGAGGTACTTGATCCAGCTTCACCTCTCTGAACCTTGCGATCAACTCCTGGGAGTATCTCAAATATAAGTCTGTTCTCGGCCCTCTCGCCTGAAAACCACCACGAATCTGCCAAACTACTAACATCGAATCACTAAACACCCTGATATTCTCTACTTTCATCTCCAAAGCCAATTTGAGGCCTGCAATCAATGCCTCATATTCTGCATCATTGTTCGTGGCTTTAAAAGCAAAATGAATCGAGCTATAGAGTTGGTGCCCTTCTGGACTAACTAGTTCTATGCCTGCACCTGCTCCACCACTGTTAGCAGCTCCATCTACATACAGTGTCCACCAAGGTGCACAGTTGTCATTGTCTGCCTGTTTTTCCACCACCTCTTTTGGCCCCTCTTGGCCAGTAACCTCTACATGAGGTGTGTTGATGAGTGGATTTCGTAATCAACTTATGTGAGGTTTTCGGGTAGTTGTATAGGCTAGCGATCAACTGTTCTACGAAAACAGGTTTGGGTTGTGTTTGTGGGGGTTGAGCTGAGCTCAAGGGTATCTCCAATAATCTCAGGTGCCTTTAGAGAAAATTAGAGAACTTAATGCGTCGTCCCCTGAGGTGCCTACGTACCCTTGTATTTATAGGGATCAAGCTCACGTAGTTCTAGTATGATTCTGTCTCTTACTGGAATAGCTGTTGTTCGGTCACCTAGTTCGTGTAGGACTCAGGTTCCTTTAGAGCCTTTCACGAACTAGTTTGGCTAAGTGGAGTAGAACTCGAGTTCGTACCCCACTTATGATTCTCTCATTGGTTAGAGTTATTCTAGGATCATCTGCGCCCTAGAATCATACTCAGATACCAATTCGTTTATCTGTTCTAGATGGCTTCTAGAACTTTCTGTTGGCAACTCGTAGGAACCTGGTGCTCAGGAACCTACATTTCAGGAGCCTGTTTCTCAGGGACCTCCTTATTTCGGGACATATCACTTAGGGACCTCCCTTTTGGTGTCAATACCTGCACAAATAACAAACTGGTTAGATTGGATAACTCTTCATATGCTTTTATTACCTCTATGGCTGTTGCTGTGCTAATTCGAACTCCTCGGCTGGGAGGAACCTGGTCTCCGAGTGCTCAACTCAGCTTCCTGACTATTGGGAACCTCCTAATACTCGTACTTCCTTATTCATTTCTCCTATTTGATCTTCATGACTCGTACTGGATCAATCTTCTGGCTTGTATGAATCGAACCCTATAGCTTAATGGGCCTAAATCTAGCCCATGGAGATTTTGGGCACAACAAGTACCCCCCGGTTCCTTGAAATTATGTAATGTGAAAGGAACCTATTCTAATTCTACGATCAAAAGTTCAATGCTAAACCATTCTAGTAACAATACCTCGCTTCAACATTTTATATCCAAGCCTACATGAGTTTACTCGGCGTAGGAAACAGGACATAAAATATTTTCAGCTTAATATAATCTTGAGTAAGCTTCCTTTGCATTAAGGAACCTGTTATCTTGCTATTTTCTTCTTTAGATAGCTACTCTCGAAGTCAACTCGATGCTTGCATTTAGCTCCTCTGGGAATCTAATTAGTCACTCAACTCCACGTCTCTTTAAATTTAATAATTTAAGAATCTATAGGAAGAGATAATGGTTGGCAGCTGGAGATAACTTAAAGTTCGAATTGAACTTTTCACTTACCAAAGCTGTAGTTAATGCATGAGTTCCCAAGGCTCACACGCCTTTTACACATTTACCTCTTCGTTTTTACCGCTCCACTAATGCTCTGACGCGTGTACGGAACTGTCTTGATTATATAAACACACTTCTAACTCCAAGTCTAGTTTTTACCTTTACCAAATATCTTCCAAAACCCTTAGAGAGAGAAGAAGAAAAAGAAGTCCGACGGTCACTTACTCAATCCAAGCTCTCCGTCGCCGCTTTCTTCTAATTAAGGTATGATTTGCTTTCTTTCTGCTCTTTTGACTTCATTTCGTACTGTCTGCACTTTCGTGTCTTGCATGTCGATGTTCTTCGTTTATGGTCTTTATATGTATGCGTTCGTATCTATCTTTCACATTCCATGCTTTTCATACAACTTGTTCACCACACCTTGTTTGTTTTGTCATCGATTTATAGTTTTGTATTCATGTCATATTTCATACTTATCTCTGTGAATGTACACCCTCCATATAACTCTTAAAAAGAAACTTACTTGACATAATCAAAGTAGTTCAATCGTCTTTAGACCACAGGTCTCCCTTTGAGAATTCCAAAGTCTGACCTTTCTTCGTCTGTTTCTTGCAGATGTCTTCTGATTCAACACATTCTGACCACCTCTCTTCCGTAAAACCTGTTTTTGTCGCATCTGTAGGTAATAGAACTAGGTCTAGGGTCTTGATTCCCGACACTAGTGATCCTCAAGATATTCTGATGAAACCTCCAAATGTCATTGATCCCTTAAAGCCTTTAAGCTTAATTAATTTAGGGGATGACTGGTCTGATAATGAAGAGGTATCAAAACCTGAATTTGAACCTGAGTCCTTCCTAGAACCCGAATTTCAAAGTGAGATATCTGTAGAAAGAGAACCATTCAAACAAGAGATTGTCCCTTTTTGTGAAAAATCTGATTCTATCATGACCTCAGTTAAACTGGAAAGACTATTTGAGGAATGTCACCGCCCTGTCTGTAAGATAACAGTCCCAGAACCTGGTGAGAGAGCTCACAGGTTTGATTTGAAAATCCCAAAACAAGGTATCCCCCATGCTGTCATATCTGCCGCTTTCCTGAGGGTAGGTGTTTCCATGCCTCTTCATCCTTTCTTACGAGAGGTTCTTGACTTTTATCAATTAGCACCAATGCAACTCACCCCTAATTCTTATCGGTTAGCCATCAGCACTTTTATACTATATTCCAACAAGTTTACAGTTCCTTTGACAGCCCCTGAATTGGGCTATTTCTTCAGACTGAAAGACACTGGAAGAAATTCTGGTTGTTTTTACTTTTCAGCCTGGCCTTGTCACCAGGGTCAGTGCATAAAAAATGTTAAGCAAAACTTTGAACAATGGTCGGAACAGTTTCTTTATTGCTATGACTGCCCCTACGTTAGGTATGAGTTTAATTGTCGTCCCAATATCCCTAAACAAACCGTTCTTACGGGAGTCTGCTTGGAAAGAGCAACTAAGATTTTGAAACTATCAGCCTCCACTAGAGATTGTCTGGTCTTGATGACCCCTGATAACTTGATGACTTTAGGCTTTATTCCTTCAGCTTCTGGTAGGAGTTTCTTTATATTTGTGCAATTTCATTTGCTCACTTCATATATATACCTCTAACCTTAACCTTCTGACTTATGCAGATATGGCTCCAAAAGTTCCTTCATTTGTAAAGAGATCTAAAAACGTGGAAGAAATTTTCAAGGTTGAAGACAATGTAAAGGAGGTTCCGCTTGATGCAACTCCAATTAACCAAGTTCCAACCCCTGTATCCGTCCAGACTCAACCATCGGGTTCCTCAAAACGCAAATTGGCTCAGACCACACTTGACTTATCAGGGAGCTCTCAAACTAGATCCATGAGGAAGAACAAAGCTGTGAAGACTGAACCTACCGCTGCTCAGAACCAGTTTAAGGACTTGATTGACACTCATGTTCCTGCTGAGACTATTACTGGCTGGTCGAAAATGGACTCTACTGAAGCTTTGGAAGCTATGAGGTTCTCTGCGGCCCAGAACGCCTTTTTTACTCTTAGGTTCTGTGATGACTTTGCCTTGAAGATCCAATATGACCTCAGGCTACAAGGGGAGATCTCGAAGCTCAAAGAGGAGCTGGCTGCTAAAGAGGAGAGTGTGAATGTTGCCACTGCTGCGGTAAGAAGGGCTAAAGCTGTTGAAACCTCATTGAAGAATAGCAAGGATGAACTTCAAGAACAGGTGAAGAGTTTGCAGGATGAGAAATTATCCATGCTAGAGAAAGCCAAGGAACTGAAAGCTCAAGCTGATGCTCTGAATGCTGCAGCCGTGACTGTCAAATCATCTTTGCTCATCCAGGAAAAAGCTAGGTACGATGAAGGTTACGATGAAGGCGTTCGTGACTATATGAAATCCATGTGGGAAAAAATGCCCGAATTGAACTGGTCTCTCCTAGGCGAGGATGTAGTAGGGATGATTAAGGATTTTGAGAATGAAGCTGCTGTTGCAATCTCTGTACCTCCCGTGAAAACGGTTGAGAGGTCTCCGGGTGCCACCCTTGAGACTGCAGAGATTCCTGTTCCTGACGTTACTCCAACCACTCTTCCACCTTCCTCAGCCATCGAAGAATCTAGTAAAGTATCTCCTGCCTAAAGTTTCATAAATTTTCTGAACTTTTCATAACTTTTCTTGAGGTTGCGGGCCCCTCGTAGTGCCTCGCGGGATGTAATTTAACTTGGTTTTGATGGCCTTCGTGCCTTTAACTTTGGTTTGCCTAGGGTCCTTGTACCCTATAACTCTTTATGTTTCTAATGACTATTATCTACTCTCGCTATATCTCTTGCTCTTGCTTATTCACGCCTAGTTTCTTAACCTGCATCTGTACTTAATACTGCACACCTTTTTTTCCAAAACCTCGTAGAATACTTTATCATCATGCATCTTAAAAACTAATTAGTGTCCATACTTATACATCCAAGCTTATGTGGGATAACCCATTATAAGAAACAGGATGCATACATACTTTCACTTATAATTTTCTCAAAATAACATGTAACTAAATACAGCTTACTTGCAGACTTGGAACCCTTTTTTGTTTATACTTCGAGACATGTATTCACCACCGTAATCTGAACTGTAGTTTTCCTTAGAGATTCCTCCCAGGTCTAAACCAGGTTCCCTACAAAATACCTGATCAACCTTGTAAGCCTAAACACGTCTTTTCCTATGCTTCACTCAACATTGTCAGAGTCGCCTTTTGAACTAAAAACCCTTTCTAATAACTTAAGATCCTAAATAATTTGACCAGGTTCCTCGACCATTAAACCTGCAAAATAAACATAAAACAAAAGCTAGTTAAAGTTAGTAAAATCTTTCTCTTGTTTAATTCGGGTCATCTTTTGGAAAGGTTGCCTGCTTGGCTCCCAATCCTAATCTCTAGGTCCCAACATGCCTCGAGGCCTGTTGGTTCCTTTTTTCTCCTCGAAAGGTAACCTGCTTGGTTCCCAATCCTATTCTCTAGGTCCCAACATGCCTCGAGGCCTGTTGGTTCCTTTTTGTGCCTCGAGGCAATTCTAGGAACCTGCGTGCCGTTCTGGGAGTCCACACAGATTCCTCTTCTCCATGTGTCAGGCTAGACATCTTATGAAGGTAAATGCTAAGGATTTTATCCCTTCTTCCCATGTGCCAAAGGCGGTTCCACATGAGGGAGAGCTTATTAGGCTTCTCTTTAAGGTGCCTTTTGTCAGGACTTTAGATGCCTTTTGTCAGGACTTTAGATGCCTTTTGTCAGGACTTTAGATGCCTTTTGTCAGGACTTTAATTCGCATGCTCAAGAAACTTGAGGCTTTTGGCAACAATGTCGTGCTCAGTCAACTGAGGCTTTTCAATCACATTTGCTCAGGAAGCTACCTGAGGCTTTTCTTAATGCTTGCTCGGGAAGCTGCCCAAGGCTTTGCTTAATGCCCAGGAAACTACCTGGGACTTTGCTTAATGCCCAGGAAGCTACCTGGGACTTTGCTTAATGCCCAGGAAGCTACCTGGGACTTTGCTTAATACAATCTGTCTACAAGCTAATTCTGATCAATCAATCGTAGTCTGCTCATTCTGTCAATTCATATTCATACTTCACACATATTGTCAATGCTACAGGAACCTGTCAGCTTAGGTAACCTGCAAAATGCAACACAATGCTACAGGAACCTGTTAATCTAGGTAACCTGTTTCAAAAATTTCAAATTGTCATATGAAATATCAAATCATAGCATGTGCAATACTGTCTAAGTAGGAATACTACCCCCCAGTTCTTTTGGGTAATGATTATTACGTAAAAGAACTATTAAGGAGCTATAGTTGCAAATAATGCACCCAAAATATTCAATGTAGAGCTATACATCGCTCAATACTTGAAAAAAAAAAATTGTCTTGCAAGTAAGGAGGTTCACATCAAATACCTCCCGAGTACATGCATAATTAAATACTGAAATCAAAATGCTGGTCAGCTATAACTAATAAGCTGCCTTTATTCTTGGGCTGAAAGAGCCTTACTTTTCCTAAGAAAAACACATAAAAAAGAGTTACTGATAATACTTCTTGAGATGTTCTGCATTCCAAGCTCTCGGAATGAGGTTCCCATCCATATCCATCAAGTGGTAGGTTCCTTCCCAAATGGCTGACTTTATCTGGTAAGGTCCTTCCCAATTTGCTCCAAAAGCTCCATGTGCCAGAACCCTGGTATTTGGCATGACTTTTCTCAAAACTAGGTCTCCAACTTTAAAAGGTCTTGCCTTCACCTTTTTGTTGTAATACCTTCGGACTCTCTGTTGATATGCTGCTAACTTCACTTGTGAATCTGCTCTCAACTCTTCGACCATGTCCAAATACAGTCTATGATTGACTTCATTGCTCTCGGGATCAAAATACTTTCTTCTCAAGGAACCTGTTCCAACTTCCACAGGTACCATAGCTTCACAACCATAAGTGAGGGTAAAAGGAGACTCACCAGTTGTAGTTCTAGGCGTGGTATTATACGACCACAAGACTCCAGGAAGCTCCTCTGGCCAGCTTCCCTTCTTATCTTCAAGCCTTGTCTTCAAAGTGTGCTTGATAATCTTATTCACTGCTTCAGTCTGTCCATTACTCTGCGGATAATACACTGCTGAAAATGCTTTTTGGATTCCAAACTGCTCACACAATCCTCTAAGCTCTCTACTATCGAACTGCTTCCCATTGTCAGAAATCAGCTTCTGTGGAATGCCAAACCTGCATACAATAGCTCGAAACACAAATTCAGTCAATTTTGACGCTGTAATCTTAGCAAGTGGTTCTGCTTCTGCCCACTTTGTAAAGTAATCGACTGCGACCACTGCGTATTTCACTCCTCCTTTTCCTTTCGGGAGCTCACCAATGAGGTCTATTCCCCAAACAGCGAATGGCCAAGGGCTAACAATCGGTTTGATAGGTGCTACCGGACGACTATCAAAATTGGCAAACCTCTGACAATTACCGCATGCCTGTACGAACTTTGTAGCATCTGCTTTGATGGTTGGCCAATAATATCCTTGTCGAAAGACTTTCATGGCTAAAGAATTACCCCCCGAGTGATTTCCACATACTCCTTCATGAATTTCCTCGAGGATATACTTGCATTGTTCTCCAGCTACACACTTGAGCAAAGGCTGATTGAATCCTCGTTTATACAGAACTCCATCATAAATTACATACCTGGCTGCCCGATACCTCAGCTTCCTGATATCACTTTGATTGGGAGGTAGCTCCCCTTTGTCCAGGTAACGATATATTGGGGTCATCCAGGAATCTTCAACTGGAAATTCAATGTCCATTACCTCTTCCTTGAAAACACTTGGTTGCTCCTGGATTTGAAGTGGAATTACTCCCAATAACGTGGATTCTCTTTGTGACCCTAGCTTGGCCAATGCATCCGCTTTGGTATTCTTTCCTCGAGGTACTTGATCCAGCTTCACCTCTCTGAACCTTGCGATCAACTCCTGGGAGTATCTCAAATATAAGTCTGTTCTCGGCCCTCTCGCCTGAAAACCACCACGAATCTGCCAAACTACTAACATCGAATCACTAAACACCCTGATATTCTCTACTTTCATTTCCAAAGCCAACTTGAGGCCTGCAATCAATGCCTCATATTCTGCATCATTGTTCGTGGCTTTAAAAGCAAAATGAATCGAGCTATAGAGTTGGTGCCCTTCTGGACTAACTAATTCTATGCCTGCACCTGCTCCACCACTGTTAGCAGCTCCATCTACATACAGTGTCCACCAAGGTGCACAGTTGTCATTGTCTGCCTGTTTTTCCACCACCTCTTTTGGCCCCTCTTGGCCAGTAACCTCTACATGAGGTGGAAACTCGATTAAGAAATCTGCTAAAGCTTGAGCTTTGATTGCTGTCTTTGGCTTATATTCTATATCGAACTGACCTAGCTCCACAGCCCACTTTAACATTCTTCCAGAAGTTTCTGGCCTATGCATCACTTGCTTAAGTGGATATGAGGTTCTTACTTCAATCTTGTGAGCTTGGAAATAAGGTCGCAGCTTCCTGGAAGCCAGAATCAACGCGAAAACCAACTTCTCCATTCCTGTGTACCTCGTTTCTGCATCAAGTAACCTTTTACTAACATAGTAAACTGGGCTCTGCTGTCCATTCTCTTCTCGAACCAGAACTGCACTAATGGAATACTCTGACACAGCCAAATAAAGTATCAATGTTTCTCCATCCACAGGTTTGGCTAACAGTGGGGGGCTCCCCAAATGCTCCTTTAGCTTTCCAAACGCTATCTCACATTCTGCGGTCCACTCAAATTTGTTTCCTTTCTTTATAGCTTTAAAGAACTCCTAACACTTATCAGTGGACCTCGAAATGAATCTATTCAAAGCTGCAACTCTTCCTGTAAGAGATTGAACCTCTCTCACAGTTCTCGGAGACCTCATATCAATCAATGCTTTAATCTTGGCTGGGTTGGCTTCGATACCTCTGTGGTTTACCATGAAACCCAGAAACTTTCCTGATTCTACCCCAAACACACATTTTTGAGGGTTCAGCTTCATTCTGTACTTCCGCAAGATTCCAAACATTTCTTCTAAGTGCTTTACATGGTCAACAGCTTCCTTAGACTTAACTAACATATCATCCACATATACCTCCATAGTATGGCCAATTTGCTCTTTAAACATCATATTCACTAACCGTTGATATGTAGCTCCAGCATTAATCAACCCAAATGGCATGCATACATAGCAATAAAGACCTCTGTCCGTAATAAAAGAAGTATGCTCTTGGTCAGGTTCATACATAGGGATTTGATTGTAACCTGAATAGGCATCCATGAAGCTAAGGAGGGCATGTCCAGCTGTTGCATCCACTAACTGATCAATCCGTGGCAGTGGGAAGCTGTCCTTCGGACATGCTTTGTTGAGATCTGTGAAGTCCACACAGGTTCTCCATTTTCCATTAGGTTTCTTTACCAAAACAGGATTTGCCAACCATACTGGGTAAAAAGATTCCTTAACTAATCCTGCATCCAATAATCTGTCGACCTCTTCTTTCAATGCCTGGGCTCTTTCTCCACTAACTGGTCTTCGCTTCTGTCTCACTCCTTTCTTTTCTGGATCAATATTCAACTTATGACACATGACCCTTGGATCTATCCCTTCCATATCTGCATGACACCATGCAAACACATCCAGGTTCTTGCCCAAAAAAGTAATGAGAGATTCCTTTAAGGCTGGATCGAGTTGAGCTCCAATCTTCAACACCTTTATACCATCTTTGTCATTGATCTTCACATCCAGAGTTTCACCAGCTGGTCCAGCCTTAACCATGGTTTCTGGCATTCGAGGATCTAAGTCTACCCCCATCTCTGTGGTTGAGTCCTCTTGAGGTTCCTGGACGGTGGACGGTTCCTGCACTTCGTGCATGACATTCCTTTTCTTTGATGCTGGCTGACTGTCTTCATTGCATCCATTATGTTTCAGTTTCCAGGATTTTTCTTCATCCAACCCTTCTACCATACACACGTCACCATCCTTGTCTGTAGGGGGTGCACTTTCTATCAGTAAGTATGGGGTATCTGGTCCCCGTAAAACTGGAATCTCAGCATGAGGTTCCTCTTCTATGATCTCTTCAATTCTTATAGCTCTACAGGATGCTGACACAAAACCTTCCAAAGGCGAACTGCGCAGGTCGACCGTTATCTTGTCTGGGTTCTTTCCTGGAAAACTATCAGGAACCTCGTCCATAGGTTCAGGCAATTTAGCAGCTCTAGCAGCATGTTGCAAAGCTTTGGTGTAACACTCTCTAGACTCATACTGACATCCTCGAACTATGCCAACTCCATTTGGCGTCGGGAACTTCATAGTGAGGTGGTAAATGGAGGTTATTACCCTCATCTCCTTCAAAATGGGTCTTCCCAAAATAGCATTGTAATTCATATTCTCTTCTATAACAATGAATTCTGCCAACTGTGTAATGCAACATGGTTTATCACCTAAGGTTACTGGCAAACGAATCTTACCTTTGATAGGAACCTGATTATTGGTGAATCCGTACAAGGTATCGTTTGTTGGAGTTAAGTCTTTATCCAGAAAATGCATCTTCTTAAAAGCTGAGTAAGATAACAAGTTTACAGAGCTTCCATTATCAACTAGCACTCGATGAACCTCATAAGATCCAATTCCTGCCTCAACAACCAAAGCGTCAGTATGGGGATGATGTACCCAGGAAGCATCTTCTTCAGTGAAAGTAATATCTGCATCCTCTCCTTCGAACAACTTTGGGGACCTCTGGGATAGATTGTAAATGCTGGTCAAAGGACGTTCTTTAGCCTCACGAGTATACCTCTCCATGGCATTCCTGCTGCTTCCTCCAATATGGGGACCTCCTATAATTGTGCGTATGCACCCAGCCTTAGGTGGTCCCTCCATCACGACAGGTTCCTGTGTCTGTGTCTTCTGAGTCTTCTCATCTCTATACTTTTTTCCTTCCTGAGCCACCCATTCACTCAATTGCCCTTGTCTGATTAGAGTTTCAATTAGATCTCTGAGGTGACGACAATCTGCAGTATTATGCCCATTATTATCATGGAAGTCACAGTAGGGGCACTCATTTTTATTCCCTGGGGGACCGGTTCTGAAGGGCTTCTTAAACCATGAGGACTTCTCATTCACTGCGTAAATATGATCAATCGGAGCTACCAAAGGGGTGAAAGTTTCATAGACGGGTCTCTCTGGTCTATTGTTGTTATAGGAAGCTGGTGGCGGTACCTGACTCATGACAGGTTTAGTAGGATTCACAGCTTCAGGCTTCACCTGGGATGTGCGACTAACCACCTTTTTATTGTCACGACCATTGGGGCTTCTTTGTCTCGACCTCTTGCTTCCACTTTACCTTACAAAATCTGGATCCTTCCTTAATTCAGCTAGAGACTCCTCCACCAATCGAAAGAGTTCTGCCTGGGCATAAAAATCAGCCAATGTCTCTGGTTCTTTTCCTTGCAGTGCTTTCCAAAAATCCGAGCCTCCTTTGACTCCAGCAATTAAGAAGTTCTTTATTGTTTCCTCAGATGCTTTCCTAACTTTAGGAACCTCCGCATTAAACCTCTTGAAATATTCTGTCAACGTTTCATTAGGTCTTTGTTTGATATTGGCTAAGGTATTGGTTGGTGGTGCAAATGCAACAGATGCTCTAAATTGAGTGACAAAGAGCTTCCCCATACTTGCCCAAGAACCAATCGAATCTGCAGGTAACCTTTTGAACCATTGATGGGCTCCGCCTTGTAGAGTTGCAGCCAGTAACCTGCACCTGGTGGCTTCCTTCACTTGATAAACATCCATCTCTGTGTCAAAACGACTTAGATATTCAACAGGGTCAGTGGTCCCATCGAATTTCAATTCATTCGAAGGCCTGTAAGACCTAGGCAGAGCCGACTTTCGAACCTTCTTGGTGAAAGGTGAGGCTGTTAGAAATGATTGATGGAAACAGTGTTTGGAAGCTAAAGTCAGAAAACAGAGTTTAGCTGGAAGCAGTCAGAGTTTGATTAAACACTGACTGGGAGCGCAAACAGAGTTTGTTAAACTCTGTAGCGGTATTGTCTGAAGAGTCAACAGTGTTTGAAGATTGATAAATATGGAAGCAATATCTTTGAAGATTGAAAAGCTGTCAAAGAGATTGAGTTGACTTGGAAGACTGAAGCAATCGTGATTGATATCAATTGTATAGCTTGATTGTAGGAGTATCAGTTACTGATTGTACGAAGCTGTATGTTCTATAAATACAGTTAGGTTAACCCTAGAAGGGTAGTCAAACATTGAGATATTCATCCATTGTAACCTAAGCAGCTCTCTGTGATATTTACATCACTGAGAGAGGAATTATTAATTCCAAACAATTTTTAATTGTTAAACAGTGTGTTCTTGTTAAGTTACTCATACAGTATTTGATTACTTATTGTGTATTCGACCTAACAAGTGGTATCAGAGCCTAATCTGTTACTTTATTACAGTTAAAGATCCAAACACAAAAGTAATCAATGGCAGAGATTCCTCCACCATCTGAGAAAGCCCCTACTACTGTTAGTAGGTATGAGACAATCAGGGTTCCTATACTTAGGCCATCAGAGTATGCAATTTGGAAGGTGAAAATGACCATGTTTCTGGAGGCTACAGATCCAGAATACCTTGATAGAATATATGAAGGTCCTCACAAACCAACAAAATTATCTGCTGCTGCTGCTGGTGAGGAGGCAAAGGTCATTCCAAAGGAAAAGAAAGATCTAACTGCTGAGGATCTTTCATCTATTGCAAAGGATGCAAAAGTGAGACATTTACTTCACAGTGCATTAGACAATGTTATGTCTAATAAAGTGATTAATTGCACAACTGCAAAGGAAATATGGGATGCACTTGAGGTTAGGTGTCAAGGAACTCCTGCAATAAAGAAAAACAGAAGAAACATACTCACTCAGGAGTATGAGCACTTTGAGGCAAAGTCTGATGAAACCATGACAGAAACATTTGACAGATTCTGTAAACTGCTCAATGATTTGTCATTGGTTAACAAAGAATATGATTTAGAAGACTCAAATCTCAAGTTTCTTCTTTCTCTACCTGAAAAGTGGGATGTGAAAACAACCACTATTAGAGATAATTATGAACTTGGTGAAACAGAGATTGATGAAATTTATGGGCTGCTCAAAACCCATGAATTGGAATTGGAGCAGAGAAACAAAAGAACAAGTAGAAAGTCAAAATCTGTTGCACTCAAGGTTGAGGAGAAACCATCAAAGAAGGAGGCATCAAGGAGAAAGGCAAAAGGGAAAGCCTTAGTCATCAATTCAGAGAATGAGTCATCAAACACTGATGTTGACTCAAACACAGATGGTTCATCTGATTCTGAAGATGATGAAGAGATGATGCAAATGGCTGCATTGATGGTAAAGACCTTCAAGAAGATGGGTTACAAGAACTTCAAGAAGGGAAAGAGATTCTCAAGGGACTACTCAAAGTCTGACAAGAAGAATTTCAAGAAAGCTGAAGGAAAGGACTTCAAATCTGGAAAGAAAGATAAGTCTGAGATTCAATGCTACAAGTGTAAGGAGATGGGACACTATGCTCCAGAGTGCAAGAAGGGTAAAACTGAAAAGGCACTCTACACCAAAGGCAGAGATTGGGCAGACACTTCAGATTCAGATGAAGAAGTCAACTATGCTCTCATGGCTACTACTCAGACTGAAAATGATGATCTCAAGGTACCTCCAACCACTTATGCTTATAACACTGATAATATAACTGAATTAAGAATTTATCTTAAAGCATTGCATATCAGTTATAGAGATCAGACCTTAGAAAATGAGAGGATAAAGTCTGAGTGTTCTCAACTCAAAGAAAGAAATAAACTTGTTGAGGAAAAGTTAGAGAACATGAATAAAATTCAAAAAGAGAGAGATGATGCAGTGTTTATTGAACAGGAGTTGCTAGGTAAGTATAAGCAACTAGAATCTGAATTGGAGGATAGTAAACACATCATTAAAACTTGGACACACTCTGGCAAAGACACTCAAGAAGTGTTTCAGTCAGATACAGTAGGTCTAGGTTACTCTGTTGGAGATGAACTTAGATTTGAAAATAAGGTAAAAGTTAGACCATATTGTTCATCTGAGGGTAATGTCATGGGAACAGGTGGACCTAAGACTGAAGCACAGAAAAAGGCTGTTAAAGAGTCATATGCTAAAACTTTTGTTAAAGAGGCTAACATTGGTTTAATGACAGATAAACAACTCAAGCATAAGCTTAAGGAGATAAAATCTGTCAACAAACAGAGATTGCCTAAGAAAAACAAAAATGGAAAAGTAGGCATAACT
Source organism: Kitagawia praeruptora (assembly GCA_037693485.1). Lineage (NCBI taxonomy): Eukaryota > Viridiplantae > Streptophyta > Magnoliopsida > Apiales > Apiaceae > Kitagawia > Kitagawia praeruptora. The sequence continues at coordinate 946,139 of CM075348.1, read as the reverse complement.
TCAGGAATTAAGCCAATGCTTGCTTCATTAGCTCCTAGAAAAACATGCTTTAATTGTGGTAGCACTAATCATCTTGCTAGTTTCTGCAGTAAGAATAAGAACATTAATTCTTTGCCCTCTAAAACTGCAGTAAAGAGTGATTATGTGAGAACTAGACCACAGACTTTATGCAAACACTGTGGAAGTACTTGGCATTCTATTTACACTTGCAGAGATTATCATGCTATTTATTATAATTACTATGAACCCAAACCAAATTTGAAATGGGTTAAAGTAAACTCTGCAAATGTAAACTCTGAAAAAGTTAGCTTAAACTCTGTTAATATGAATTCCGCTGTAAAAGCTAACAGATTTAAGAAAGCCAAAGGATCCAAGCAAGTCTGGATCCTTAAAACTAATAATCATTGATTGGTTGTGATTGTAGGGCACCAGGGTTAGTACCCTAGTTGTGGACAGTGGATGTTCAGGACACATGACAGGAAATAAAGCCCTGCTATCAGAGTTTGAGGAGAAGGCTGGCCCAGAAGTTTCCTATGGAGATGGCAACATAGGACATACACTGGGATATGGCAATATTAATCTTGGAAATGTCATCATCACAAATGTAGCTCTTGTTCCAGGACTCAAGCATGATTTGCTATCTGTGAGTCAAATCTGTGACAGAGGATATCATGTAGATTTTCAGCCTGAATATTGTCAAGTGATCAGTAAATCTACAGGGAAAGTTGCTCTAGTTGGAAACAGACACAATAACATCTATGAAATCAAATTGTCAACAAACACTGATGGCAAAGCAGTGTGTCTGTCTACAAGGATGTCCAGTGAAGAGAGTTGGAAATGGCACAAGAAACTCTCTCATTTGAATCTGAACAACATCAATGAGCTAATCAAGAATGATCTTGTAAGAGGTCTACCAAAGTCCTTGTTGAATGTAGAAGGACTGTGTGATTCTTGTCAAAAGGCCAAACAGAGAAAAACATCTTTCAAAAGCAAATCTGAGTCTTCAATTGCTGATCCTTATCATCTACTACATGTTGATCTTTTTGGTCCAGTGAATGTGATGTCTCTTGGAAAGAAGAAATATGCATTAGTCATTGTTGATGAATATACCAGATTTACATGGGTATATTTTCTTGCAAAGAAGGATGAAACTGCATTAACACTGACAGAACATGTAATTCAACTGGAAAAAGGGTCAGAGCATCAAGTGAAGATAATCAGAAGTGACAATGGAACTGAGTTCAGGAATTCATCAATGGAAGAATTTTGCAAGAGTAAAGGGATAAAACAAGAGTTTTCTGCACCTGGTACTCCACAACAAAATGGTGTAGTGGAGAGGAAGAACAGAACCTTGATAGAAGCTGCCAGAACCATGTTAGATGAAGCAAAGTTGCCAACATATTTCTGGGCAGAAGCAGTTCAAACTGCTTGTTTTACTCAAAATGCAACACTGATCAACAAGCATGGTAAAACACCATATGAAATGGTGAAGAAGAAAAAGCCAAATCTAAAATATTTTCATATTTTTGGATGCAAGTGCTTTGTGTTGAAGACTCATCCTGAACAGTTGACCAAGTTTGACCTAAAGGCAGATGAAGGTATTTTTGTTGGTTATCCACTGTCAACTAAGGCATTCAGAGTTTATAATCTGAGAACCAGAGTGATCATGGAATCAATTCATGTGTCATTTGATGACAAGAAAATAACTGGACTTGAAGATGTAGATGAACATGATCAACTGCATTTTGAAAATGAAGATTTATTCTCTGAAAAAGTAAACTCTGATCAGACTGATGTGTCAAACTCTGTTGATCTAAACTCTGAACCTCTACTGGTCAATACTGAAGAAACTCTTCAATCAGAAACAAGGGAAGAACCAGTTGAGGGGGAGCATGAAGAATCACATCAAAGTGATAATTCAAACACTGATAGTGACTCAATTGATAACTCTGAATCAAACACTGTTGATTCAAACTCTGATCATTCAAATTCTGAGCAGTCACATTCAGGGGGAGCATCTGAAAATGAAGAAAGACATCAAGAAAATCAGGAGAGCATGGATCAAGGGGGAGGATCACATGATGACAGAAGCAATCTGCCTTCTGCAAGAAAATGGACTAAATCTCACACACCTGATTTGATTATTGGTGATCCAGATGCAAAAGTAAGGACAAGAAGTGCAACAACAAATGAATGTTTATTTCATGCATTCTTGTCACAATCTGAGCCAAAGAAAGTGGAAGAAGCTCTTAAAGATGCTGACTGGATAACAGCAATGCAAGAAGAGCTAAATGAATTTGAAAGAAATGAAGTGTGGACACTTGTACCAAGGCCCAAGAACAGATCCATTGTTGGTACTAAATGGGTTTTCAGGAATAAAACTGACAGTGAGGGTGTTATCACAAGGAACAAGGCAAGACTGGTTGCAAAAGGCTACTCACAACAGGAAGGAATTGACTATGATGAAACATTTGCACCAGTGGCTAGATTGGAGGCAATCAGAATTTTTCTAGCATATGCCTCCCACATGAAATTCAAAGTGTTTCAGATGGATGTAAAAAGTGCATTTTTGAATGGAAAACTTGAAGAAGAAGTGTTTGTAGAACAACCACCAGGGTTTGTAGATCCAAAATATCCAGATTATGTCTACAGGTTAGACAAGGCACTCTATGGACTTAAGCAGGCACCAAGGGCATGGTATGAAACCCTTGCCAAATTTCTACTAGAAAGTGGATTTCACAGAGGTACTATTGACAAAACTCTGTTTTATTTCCAAAATGGTAGTGACTTGCTTTTAGTTCAGATATATGTGGATGACATCATTTTTGGGTCTACTAATGATAAACTCTGTAAGAAGTTTGCCAAACTCATGCAGTCAAGATATCAAATGAGTATGATGGGAGAGCTTAGTTATTTTCTAGGCCTACAGGTGAAGCAAACAGATGATGGAATTTTTATAAATCAAGCAAAATATACCAGAAACCTTCTCAAGAAATTTGGTATGCTTGACTGTTCATCTGCAACAACTCCCATGGCAACTGCAACAAAATTGGACAAAGATGCAGGGTCATCAGTAGATATGACAAGTTACAGAGGAATGATTGGTTCTTTGCTCTATTTGACAGCTAGCAGACCTGATATCATGTATGCAACTTGTTTGTGTGCAAGGTTCCAGGCAGATCCAAGAGAACCACATTTAACAGCAGTAAAGAGGATATTCAAGTACCTCAAGGGCACTATGACTTTGGGGCTGTGGTATCCAAGAGAATCAGAGTTTAAACTTCTTGGTTACTCTGATGCAGACTTTGCTGGATGTAAGATAGACAGAAAAAGCACCAGTGGAAGTTGTCAATTTCTGGGTGACAGACTTGTTTCCTGGTACAGCAAGAAACAGAAGTCAATATCTACATCTACAGCTGAAGCAGAGTATATTGCTGCTGGTAGCTGTTGTGCACAGATTTTATGGATGAAGAATCAACTGCTGGATTATGGATTAAGGTATTCCAAGATACCTATTTACTGTGATAATCAAAGTGCTATTGCAATGACAGGTAATCCAGTGCAACATTCAATGACAAAGCACATCAGCATAAGGTATCACTTCATCAGAGAGCATGTAGAGGAAGGCAACATTGAGCTTCACTTTGTGTCTACAGAACAACAACTTGCAGATATCTTCACCAAGCCATTGAGTGAAGCTACATTTACAAGACTGGTCAATGAACTAGGAATGGTCTCTAGTTTTGACTAGAGATGTTGGTTAGACTCAAAAACTTATTTCTAAAATATGTTGCTCATGTTTCTGCAAATTGTTAAGTGCTATGTGAACCTTAGTATTAAACTCTGTTATGCATGCTTATGTTTAAAACTTTTTAAACTCTGTCAGCATGTCTATCTGTTAAACACTGTTAACATGTTAGATACACTCAGTGAATTCAGAATTGATTATTGTCTGAATGAAATACCAATGAAGAAATATGTATGAAGCATGATTCACAGTAATTAAATCATGATTCTTTCTGAGTCACTGCTATCTAATCAGACTTTGTGCAGAAAATTAACACAGCATGATACTGTTTCATATTTATAGCATCTCTTAGTTTATTTAGTCCTAAACTCTGAGTCTATGAATATTGTGTGCATGGCCACTCATAAATAATTTTGGTTATTGATGAACTCTAAACTCTGATAAGTGACATTCTGTTTCCAAAGGTATGGTTCATGATGATTCCTTGTTTGTACTTGTGAAAATCATAAAACTTGAGATGTGTCAGTGATTAGTTTGGTGAGTTCAGACTCATGTTTACACCCTGTGAGAGTTTGAGCCAAATCAGTGATTGATACACTTTCTATCAATCAGTATTTATTGTTGTGTGATATTCATCAGGTAGTATGTTTCTCTAGAACTTGTATTAAACCATTTTGAGACTACATGATATGTGTGTGCATGAAAATGATAAAGGCAATAGGATTTACCATTCTTTCAAACACTGTTCGAAATTCTTTTGAACATTGTACAAACACTGTATAAACACTTTTCATAAATTCCATCCTTAGTAAACCTCTTTGAGCCTTATTAACTGCTCATTTTTCTTATACTCTGAAGTATTAAGAGCAGTTAAATATTTTTTTTCTCAAACAGATGAGTGTTTCTCAAGAAAAGAAAAAGTTTACTCAGTATATATGCTAAATAAATAATAAATAAAAAAAAAAAATATGAAAAAAAGATAAAAAAAAAGAGCATATATACTGATCTTGTACAAATATATACTGTGACTGAACACTTTGTTCTCTTAAGATGCTCAGCTTGAAGTCACTCTTGAATAAAACATCTCTTTTCATCTGTTTGATCTTACTCCATTTAAACCCTGAATAAAGTCCTTTTGATTTGTGGATACATGTACTCAAAGTAGTGTAGAATTGGTGGACATTCAAGCATATGGTAGACTCTGCTATTGCTGATTGAATGTGAGTGTAAACACATCACCTAAACACTTGTGTGCTTTGAGAGTTTGTGAGGTTATACAGTTCATGACTGTTATTCACTGAATGATGCTCTGATTTCTATCTCTTGATATTTTTGTCTTTAAAGACTGTGTGCTTACTTGGATAGTCATGGACATCAAAGGGAATGGAAGTTTTCAGATTTCTGTATAACAGTAACTACAGAGTTTAGCATTCATCAAACAATCAGTGTTTAATATGAGAGTTTGTGCATTCAGTGTTTATTAACTGTTTGTTATGGATTTTATGAAATTTTAGATGCTTTAAAAATTGATTTCAGTAAACTCTGCTTCACACACACTCATATTCACAACTGTGCAATTTTTGAAAGGATTTTAGTGATAAAGTTGGAAAATTGATAAACACTGTTGAGTTGTGTTAAGTACTCTGAGGTAAAGTCTTATTGAGATGATTTGACTATTTTGGAGTAATTGGGGTAGTTGACAACTGTTAATTAGTGTTAATGTGTCTAAGTGTCGTGATTATAGGAATAACAGCGGTAATTATTAAGTGATCCATTGGCTGTTTGACACGTGTCCCATGATTGTGTCCCACTCACACACTACTCTACAACAGTTGCGCGTTTTTACTAAATAAACGATTGAGTTTTAATTTTACTCTAATCGTCTTTAGTCTCTCACTCCATATCGATTCACATTCACCCACTCACAGTTACTTACATACTTATTCATTTTCACACTTCTCTTATTCTCTCCTTCACTTTTTGATAAACACTTACAGTGCATACACATCTTTTCTCTGAATATCTTCGTATCTTGTTACTAATGGCAACTAAAGCATTTGATGCAGCAGGGTTAGTTTTTCTCCCTAGTAACTATGCAGCACCATTGGATAATGAAAATGCTCCACAGGCGTTTCACTTGTTCCAAAACTTCTTGAACGATTCTGAGATAGGGACGGCTCTAACTGCACCACCAACATTATCTGCTTCACAGATTGCTACTTTCTAGACAAACTCTGAATATGATGATGGAGGAGAGGCTGGCACTCCAACAATCATTTTCACTCATGAAGAATCAGAGTATATCATTACTCCAACCACAGTCAGGGATGCTTTGGACTTTGAGACACACACTTCTTACAGTGTTGTTGGTCATGATAGATTGAGGACAATGTTGGAACAAATTGGATGTGCAGGAAACTTGAATAAGATAGGGTCTTTGAGACGGCCAAGTTTGAGAAAAGAATGGAGTTTCTTTTTCGATTGCATAACAAGGGCTTTTGGAAAGAAGACAACAAACTGGGATGCACTACCTCTGGATACTCTCCAAATTGGTCATGCTCTACTATATGGAGGTAACTTCGATTTTGGTAGACTAGTACTAATGAACTTGGGAGAGCGATTGTCTGAGTCTACTACTGTTTATTTTGCTCGTTTTTGTCAATTGCTATTTACTGCATGTGTGCCTAACATTCCAATTGATGAAGCTGATGTAATTCAGCCTTTTCAAGTTGCTAAGAGAATGTTCACTGATTTGACAAACAAAGATGTCACTAAACAGCAAATACCTGAGTTGTTTATGCCTTTAGCCTTACAAAACTATGTGAACCAACCACAAGACCCTCAATCACCACAACAAATGCCTGAACCACCAGAAACCATAAACTCTGAACCAACACCTCCAACACCCACAACTACTGTACCTACTACATCTCAACAACCACAACCAGAAACTTTAAACTCTTCACCAATAAACTCTCAACCCTCAAACACTGAACCAATAAACACTGAACCATTAAACACTGAACCATTAAACACTGAAGCTTTAAACACTGATAACTTACACTCTGAGCCAGCACCTACTGAACCAGCCAAAATCAAGCCAAAGAGAAAGAAACACACTGCCCAAAACACTAAACATTCAAAGGCTAAACAGACATTACCTGGAGCTGTTTATACTAGAAGAATGAAGCAACATGCAAACAGACCTTCACTTTCACCACCAAAAGAAAGCTCAAGTGAAGATGAAGAGGAGATTGTTGTGCCAATCAAGAAAAGGAGACTAATTCTTTCTGATTCAGATGCAGAGAATGTTGTTGAAGCTCCAGAGGTGGTTTCACAGCAAACACCTACTGTTGAGGATACAGTGAATGTTGAAGTACCTGCAAAAGTTGACATGCCTGCAGAGAATATTGTGGATGACAAAGTACAAATACCTGCAGAGGTTGAAATGCCTGCAGAGGATAATGTTACTGTTGAAATACCTACAGAGGATAAAATGCCTGTAGAAGAGGATCAAAGAGATGGTTTGTCACCAGTACATGATGTTCCTGAATCAATTCTTGATCCTGTCTCACCTGTTGTTCATGTTGAAGCTCCTGGTGTAGTTGATGAGCCTGCAGTACATGTTCCTGAAGCTATAGCATCACACACAGAGTTAGTAACTTCTCCAATTCAAGACAAAGGTGATGAAGCTACAAAGGTAAACTCTGTTGCAGAGCCTGTGCAACATGAGGTCTTTATTGAAAAGGTTGCAGAAGTTATTGCAGAAACTGTGGCTGACACTGCTCAGCACAGTGGTTCATTAAAGGATGCTCAAGCTAAAGATGCAAGTGCTGAAGATGAATCTGACAGTAGTGCAAACTCTGACTCTTTTGTGAGTGCACCTGCACAGACAGATAGTAAACATACACCTTTTGCTCAGCCTTGTCCATCTCATGCAGTTGAAGCAGAGCATCTTGCTAAATCTGCTGAAAATTGGTATAAACAAGATTGCATTTTTCCAAAAGGGAGAGCATCTGAGTTTGTTAAGCAAACTGCAAAGCAAATTTCAAATCCAGAAATCTTATCCTGTTTAAAGGCAACTGTGGTACAAGTCAAGACTCTGGAAGGAAATTTTGCTGACACTAAACAAGAAATTGCTTCCTTGAAGACTGAGATTCAGTCAAGAGAGTTGAAGATGGAAAGAGAGTCTAAAATAAAAGCTGTTCAGCTGTCCAAAGTTCAGGACACTCTCTTTGCCAGGCTAGGAAAGGTTGAAGAAAATCAGACTGCTTTATCTGCTAAAGTGGATTCAATTGCAAACTCTTTAGAGCTCATTACATCAATACTAATTCCTGATGATGTCAAAAAGGGGGAGAGAGTTACTAAGTCAAAATGCAAAGTTTCTCAAACTCTGACTAAAAAGGATGATGCTGGAGATGGAGGGGCAAGTGATAAAAGCAAGGTTTTAAACTCTGAAAGGCAAACTCTGAGATCTGGCAAATCTTTTAAATCACAGTCTGTTGGAACAAACACTGAAACTCAAGGTACCTCAAAGACCAAGAGTTTGGAATTAACATCAAACCCAAAGACTGATGAGGAGTTAGCTGTTAAGCTTTTCATGGAAGAGAATGCAGAAGGAGTGACCATAGAAGATGCTAAAGCTGAAGAGAAGAGTTTACAAGAAAAACATCTGAAAGCTTTAAAGTCTGAAAAAGGAAAGAAGAATGTGAAAGTTGCTAAAGCTGCAAAGCCTGTTCTTAAAGGTATTCAAATCAAAGAACCAGTTGGTACAGATCAAAGAATGCAAGTATTCAGAAAACCAACAGATGCAGAAGCTAAGCAAAAACTGAAAAGTATAGTTACAACCTCTGTTGATACACATGTTGTACAGAAGAATGAAAACACAACCTCTGTTGCTGCACAAGTTGTGACCACACCATTATTGTCTTCTCAGTTGAAATCAACATTTAAAAGAGGTGCTCCTCATGATCCAAGACTAGAAGCTACAATTCCAATGGATTTTTCTGATGGTAGAGCTTTATCTGGTAAAGTTGGATACAACAAAGAAGGCATAGGCTCACATAGAGATAAAAGACAATATGTTGGTCCTAGAGATCCTTCTTCACTGTCTGTTCCAGGAGGTGGTGTCACTCAAGAGAGTTTAGACAAACTGGAATCAGTACAGCTTGTATATCAGAAGAGTCTAGAAAAGGATTTCTTGCTATATTTCATGGCTGATGGAACAGTATTTAAAGTCTCTGAAAAGGATATCGAATTAAAGTATGCTGAGGAACTTGAATATGTTTTGTATATTTTCAGAGTGAGAAATCAAAGAGCTCAGTCAGTTGCAAATGTACTTCAACAAAGAATGATTCAAAACCTTGCAAGAAGGCAAATGAAATTCAACAGCAAGTATGTTCCTAAATACAGAGATTGGAATGGCAATCTGATTGAAATGGAGAAGGGGACTACAAAGCTGAAAACAGATCTTGGAATTACTGTTCTGGATTTCAATGTAAAATCTGAAGAGGTGAAATACATCAGGCTGGGAAATGAGATGAGAAGAAACAAAATCTACGATCTTAGAGCTGATATCTATCAAACTGATGAGAATGATCCTCAGTTGAGAGAAATCAAAGAAGCTATGCAGATAGAGCTTGAAAATGCTGAAAGAAGGTTGCTTATAGACTATCTCAGAACAGTGCCTGATCTTCAAGAGATTAGAGATTAAAGTCTGTAAGAATTTTCTTATTTCATGTAGAATTTGTTAAGTAATAGCTTAAACTCTGTTTGTATGTTAAACACTGTAAACTTTGTATTTGTTTTGACATCATCATTTACTGTAAAACTTGTACATTCTTGCTAATGGACAAGTTGGGGGAGATTGTTAGAAATGATTGATGGAAACAGTGTTTGGAAGCTAAAGTCAGAAAACAGAGTTTAGCTGGAAGCAGTCAGAGTTTGATTAAACACTGACTGGGAGCGCAAACAGAGTTTGTTAAACTCTGTAGCGGTATTGTCTGAAGAGTCAACAGTGTTTGAAGATTGATAAATATGGAAGCAATATCTTTGAAGATTGAAAAGCTGACAAAGAGATTGAGTTGACTTGGAAAACTGAAGCAATCGTGATTGATATCAATTGTATAGCTTGATTGTAGGAGTATCAGTTACTGATTGTACGAAGCTGTATGTTCTATAAATACAGTTAGGTTAACCCTAGAAGGGTAGTCAAACATTGAGATATTCATCCATTGTAACCTAAGCAGCTCTCTGTGATATTTACATCACTGAGAGAGGAATTATTAATTCCAAACAGTTTTTAATTGTTAAACAGTGTGTTCTTGTTAAGTTACTCATACAGTATTTGATTACTTATTGTGTATTCGACCTAACAGAGGCTGTTATAGGGTTCACAGCAAGATTCTTTTCGTCCTTGAGTTGAGCCAAAATTTTCTTGACATCTTCTGCTGTCACCTCCCCAACAGCTTCCGCCTTTGTCTTCTTACTCGTCCCTTCTTCCTCTTGCGACCCTGCAGCGCTTGATTCTTCAGTGTCCTCCTCTGAATCCGTGCTTTTTTCTTCAATTATCTCGACAGATGGGTCTTTATCTTTCTTCTTTTTCTTTGAGGAACCTCCAGTCTTGGTTTTCTTCTTTTTCTTGGACCCTGTACGGTCCTTGCTACCAGTTTTACTCTTCTCAGGATTCTCCATATCTTCATCATCATTATCTTCCTTCGGTTCTTCACCATCGTCTGGAACCTCTTCTTCATTCTCAGATTCTTCAAAATTCAACTGTTTCGGAGTAACCTTCGACTTCTTGCTTTTCTTTGCCTTCTTTTTCTTCTTTTTGCTTGAAGCCTGCTCCAAAGTCGACAAACGTTCTCCCACAGTCTTTAAGATTTCCATCATGGCTGCTTTAGTAACCTTCGGTGCTCTGGGAGGAGATGTGTTCCCCTCATGAATCTGTCGTTCAGAATGGGTTGTTTCGCTATCCGAGTTGCCTGACATCTTTTCCACTCTTAAGATATTAACTATCCCCTCCTTCTAGCGCCAATGTTGATGAGTGGATTTCGTAATCAACTTATGTGAGGTTTTCGGGTAGTTGTATAGGCTAGCGATCAACTGTTCTACGAAAACAGGTTTGGGTTGTGTTTGTGGGGGTTGAGCTGAGCTCAAGGGTATCTCCAATAATCTCAGGTGCCTTTAGAGAAAATTAGAGAACTTAATGCGTCGTCCCCTGAGGTGCCTACGTACCCTTGTATTTATAGGGATCAAGCTCACGTAGTTCTAGTATGATTCTGTCTCTTACTGGAATAGCTGTTGTTCGGTCACCTAGTTCGTGTAGGACTCAGGTTCCTTTAGAGCCTTTCACGAACTAGTTTGGCTAAGTGGAGTAGAACTCGAGTTCGTACCCCACTTATGATTCTCTCATTGGTTAGAGTTATTCTAGGATCATCTGCGCCCTAGAATCATACTCAGATACCAATTCGTTTATCTGTTCTAGATGGCTTCTAGAACTTTCTGTTGGCAACTCGTAGGAACCTGGTGCTCAGGAACCTACATTTCAGGAGCCTGTTTCTCAGGGACCTCCTTATTTCGGGACATATCACTTAGGGACCTCCCTTTTGGTGTCAATACCTGCACAAATAACAAACTGGTTAGATTGGATAACTCTTCATATGCTTTTATTACCTCTATGGCTGTTGCTGTGCTAATTCGAACTCCTCGGCTGGGAGGAACCTGGTCTCCGAGTGCTCAACTCAGCTTCCTGACTATTGGGAACCTCCTAATACTCGTACTTCCTTATTCATTTCTCCTATTTGATCTTCATGACTCGTACTGGATCAATCTTCTGGCTTGTATGAATCGAACCCTATAGCTTAATGGGCCTAAATCTAGCCCATGGAGATTTTGGGCACAACAAGGTGGAAACTCGATTAAGAAATCTGCTAAAGCTTGAGCTTTGATTGCTGTCTTTGGCTTATATTCTATGTCGAACTGACCTAGCTCCACAGCCCACTTTAACATTCTTCCAGAAGTTTCTGGCCTATGCATCACTTGCTTAAGTGGATATGAGGTTCTTACTTCAACGCGAAAACCAACTTCTCCATTCCTGTGTACCTCGTTTCTGCATCAAGTAACCTTTTACTAACATAGTAAACTGGGCTCTGCTGTCCATTCTCTTCTCGAACCAGAACTGCACTAATGGAATACTCTGACACAGCCAAATAAAGTATCAATGTTTCTCCATCCACAGGTTTGGCTAACAGTGGGGGCTCCCCAAATGCTCCTTTAGCTTTCCAAACGCTATCTCACATTCTGCGGTCCACTCAAATTTGTTTCCTTTCTTTATAGCTTTAAAGAACTCCTGACACTTATCAGTGGACCTCAAAATGAATCTATTCAAAGCTGCAACTCTTCCTGTAAGAGACTGAACCTCTCTCACAGTTCTCGGAGACCTCATATCGATCAATGCTTTAATCTTGGCTGGGTTGGCTTCGATACCTCTGTGGTTTACCATGAAACCCAGAAACTTTCCTGATTCTACCCCAAACACACATTTTTTAGGGTTCAGCTTCATTCTGTACTTCCGCAAGATTCCAAACATTTCTTCTAAGTGCTTTACATGGTCAACAGCTTCCTTAGACTTAACTAGCATATCATCCACATATACCTCCATAGTATGGCCAATTTGGTCTTTAAACATCATATTCACTAACCGTTGATATGTAGCTCCAGCATTAATCAACCCAAATGGCATGCATACATAGCAATAAAGACCTCTGTCCGTAATAAAAGAAGTATGCTCTTGGTCAGGTTCATACATAGGGATTTGATTGTAACCTGAATATGCATCCATGAAGCTAAGGAGGGCATGTCCAGCTGTTGCATCCACTAACTGATCAATCCGTGGTAGTGGGAAACTGTCCTTCGGGCATGCTTTGTTGAGATCTGTGAAGTCCACACAGGTTCTCCATTTTCCATTAGGTTTCTTTACCAAAACAGGATTTGCCAACCATACTGGGTAAAAAGACTCTTTAACTAATCCTGCATCCAATAATCTGTCGACCTCTTCTTTCAATGCCTGGGCTCTTCCTCCACTAACTGGTCTTCGCTTCTGTCTCACTCCTTTCTTTTCTGGATCAATATTCAACTTATGACACATGACCCTTGGATCTATCCCTTCCATATCTGCATGACACCATGCAAACACATCCACGTTCTTGCCCAAAAAAGTAATGAGAGATTCCTTTAAGGCTGGATCGAGTTGAGCTCCAATCTTCAACACCTTTATACCATCCTTGTCATTGATCTTCACATCCAGAGTTTCACCAGCTGGTCCAGCCTTAACCATGGTTTCTGGCATTCGAGGATCTAAGTCTACCTCCATCTCTGTGGTTAAGTCCTCTTGAGGTTCCTGGACGGTGGACGGTTCCTGCACTTCGTGCATGACATTCCTTCTCTTTGATGCTGGCTGACTGTCTTCATTGCATCCATTACGTTTCAGTTTCCGGGATTTTTCTTCGTCCAACCCTTCTACCATACACACATCACCATCCTTGTCCGTAGGGGGTGCACTTTCTATCAGTAAGTAGGGGGTATCTGGTCCCCGAAAAACGGGAATCTCATCATGAGGTTCCTCTTCTATGATCTCTTCAATTCTTATAGCTCTACAGGATGCTGACACAAAACCTTCCAAGGGCGTACTACGCAGGTCGAGTGTTATTTTATCTGGGTTCTTTCCTGGAAAACTATCAGGAACCTCGTCCATAGGTTCAGGCAATTTTGCAGCTCTAGCAGCATGTTGCAAAGCTTTGGTGTAACACTCTCTAGACTCATACTGACATCCTCGAACTATACCAACTCCATTTGGTGTCGGGAACTTCATAGTGAGGTGGTAAATGGAGGTTATTACCCTCATCTCCTTCAAAATGGGTCTTCCCAAAATAGCATTGTAATTCATATTCTCTTCTATAACGATGAATTCTGCCAACTGTGTAATGCAACATGGTTTATCACCTAAAGTTACTGGCAAACGAATCTTACCTTTGATAGGAACTTGATTATTGGTAAATTCGTACAAGGTATCGTTTGTTGGAGTTAAATCTTTATCCAGGAAATGCATCTTCTTGAAGGCTGTGTAAGATAACAAGTTTACAGAGCTTCCATTATCAACTAACACTCGATGAACCTCATACGACCCAATTCCTGCCTCAACAACCAAAGCATCAGTATGGGGATGATGTACCCAGGAAGGATCTTCTTCAGTGAAAGTAATATCTGCATTCTCTCCTTCGAACAACTTTGGGGACCTCTGGGACAGATTGTAAATACTGGTCAGAGGACGTTCTTTAGCCTCACGGGTATACCTCTCCATGGCATTCCTGCTGCTTCCTCCAATGTGGGGACCTCCTATAATTGTGCGTATGCACCCAGCCTTAGGTGGTCCCTCCAACACGACAGGTTCCTGTGTCTGTGTCTTCTGAGTCTTCTCATCTCTATACTTCTTTCCTTCCTGAGCCACCCATTCACTCAATTGCCCTTGTCTGATTAGGGTTTCAATTAGATCTCTGAGGTGACGACAATCTGCAGTATTATGCCCATTACTATCATGGAAGTCACAGTAGGGGCGTTCATTCTTATTCCCTGGGGGACCGGTTCTGAAAGGCTTCTTAAACCATGAGGACTTCTCATTCACTGCGTAAATATGATCAATCGGAGCTACCAAAGGGGTGAAAGTTTCATAGACAGGTCTCTCATGTTTATTGTTGTTATAGGAAGCTGGTGGCGGTACCTGACTCATGACAGGTTTAGTAGGATTCACAGCTTCAGGCTTCACCTGGGATGTGCGACTAACCACCTTCTTATTGTCACGACCATTGGGGCTCCTTTGTCTCGACCTCTTGCTTCCACTTTGCCTTACAAAATCTGGATCCTTCCTTAACTCAGCTGGAGACTCCTCCACCAGACGAAAGGGTTCTGCCTGGGCATAAAAATCGGCCAATGTCTCTGGTTCTTTTCCTTGCAGTGCTTTCCAAAAATCCGAGCCTCCTTTGACTCCAGCAATTAAGAAGTTCTTTATTGTTTCCTCAGATGCTTTCCTAACTTTAGGAACCTCCGCATTAAACCTCTTGAAATATTCCGTCAACGTTTCACTAGGTCTTTGTTTGATATTGGCTAAGGTATTGGTTGGTGGTGCGAATGCAACAGATGCTCTAAATTGAGTGACAAAGAGCTTCCCCATACTTGCCCAGGAACCAATCGAATCTGCAGGTAACCTTTTGAACCATTGATGGGCTCCGCCCTGTAGAGTTGCAGCCAGTAACCTGCACCTGGTGGCTTCCTTCACTTGATAAACATCCATCTCTGTGTCAAAACGACTAAGATATTCAATGGGATCAGTAGTCCCATCGAATTTCAATTCATTCGAAGGCCTGTAAGACCTAGGCAGAGCCGACTTTCGAACCTTCTTGGTGAAAGGAGAAGCTGTTATAGGGTTTACAGCAAGATTCTTCTCGTCCTTGAGTTGAGCCAAAATTTTCTTGACATCCTCTGCTGTCACCTCCCCAGTAGCTTCCGCCTTTGTCTTCTTACTCGTTCCTTCTTCCTCTTGCGACTCTGCAGCGCTTGATTCTTCAGTATCCTCATCTGAATCCGTGCTTTCTTGTTCGATTACCTCGACAGACGGGTCTTTATCTTTCTTCTTTTTCTTTGAGGAACCTCCAGTCTTGGTTTTCTTCTTTTCCTTGGACCCTGTATGGCCCTTGCTACCAGTTTTACTCTTCTCAGGGTTCTCCATATCTTCCTCACCATTATCTTGCTTCGGTTCTCCACCATCGTCTGGAACCTCCTCTCCATTCTCAGATTCTTCAAAATTCAACTGCTTCGGAGTAACCTTCGACTTCTTGCTTTTCCTTGCCTTCTTTTTCTTCTTTTTGCTTGAAGCCTGCTCCAAAGTCGACAAACGTTCTCCCACAGTCTTTAAGATTTCCATCATGGCTGCTTTAGTAACCTTCGGTGCTCTGGGAGGAGATGTGTTCCCCTCATGAATCTGTCGTTCAGAACCGGTTGCTTCGCTATCCGTGTTGCCTGACATCTTTTCCACTCTTAAGATATTAACTATCCCCTCCTTCTAGCGCCAATGTTGATGAGTGGATTTCGTAATCAACTTATATGAGGTTTACCAGTAGTTGTATAGGCTAGCGATCAACTGTTCTACGAAAAGGTTTGGGTTGTGTTTATGGGGGTTGAGCTGAGCTCGAGGGTATCTCCAATAATCTCAGGTGCCTTTAGAGAAAATCAGAGAACTTAATGTGTCGTACCCTGAGGTGCCTACGTACCCTTGTATTTATAGGGATCAAGCTCACGTAGTTCTGATATGATTCTGTCTCTTACTGGAATAGCTGTATTCGGTCACCTAGTTCGTGTTGGACTCAGGTTCCTTTAGAGCCTTTCACGAACTAGTTTGGCTAAGTGGAGTAGAACTCGAGTTCGTACCCCACTTATGATTCTCTCATTGGTTAGAGTTATTCTAGGATCATCTGCGCCCTAGAATTATACTCAGATACCAATTCGTTTATCTGTTCTAGATGACTTCTAGAACTTTCTGTTGGCAACTCGTAGGAACCTGGTGCTCAGGAACCTACATTTCAGGAGCCTGTTTCTCAGGAACCTCCTTATTTCGGGACATATCGCTTAGGGACCTCCCTTTAGGTGTCAGTACCTGGTCTTCGAGTGCTCAACTCAGCTTCCTGACCATTGGGAACCTCCTAATACTCATACTTCCTTATTCATTTCTTCTATTTGATCTTCATAACTCGTACTGGATCATTCCTCTAGCTTGTATGGATCGGACCCTATCGATTAATGGGCCTAAATCTAGCCCATGGAGATTTTGGGCACAACAGAAGGGTTCGACACCTGATAAGGGGCTGAACACCAATAAGAAGAAGAAGATGGAATCACAAATTAAGCCCACATTAATATCAACTCGAGGGGAAACAACTTCAGATCAAGTGGCAAAAGATCCAGCAGTAGAGATCCTGGAAGTAGGACATCTACTAGGATTGATCCCTTATAAAGATTCGGAGACAGCGTTGGTCAACATCAGGTCAAATCTAAAGGTATCTGAGCAAGGTAATAGCTCTACTGCACCAACTGAAATTAAGGTTAAATGAATTGTACATCATTACTAAGTTGGAACTGCAGAGGGTGCAACAATTCAGTTACTCGGAGGAATATAAGATCACTAATCTCAGAAACTAGCCCACAAATACTTTTACTGCAGGAAACTAAATGCACTCCTTTGGACTCAACATTCAAGGAATCTATATGGAATAATGCAGATCATGGTTGGCTAGAATCCCCTTGCGAAGGCTATTCTGGAGGTCTGCTCACAACATGGGACCTTAAACATCTCACCTTAGTCAATCACATCATCACCAGGTTCTGGATTTGGGCTAGGTGGAAACTGAATCAAGAAGACTTGTCTTATTGTAACTGCATAAATCTCTATGGTCCTCATGACTTGAATCAAAAAAAGAAGCTATGGGAAGACCTATCCCAAATTATAGCAAAGTGCAAAGAGGAACCCCTATGTATACTAGGTGATTTTAATTGCATTGACAATGAAGCTGAGCGCATCAACTGCTCGTATAGAAGGCTATATATGAAAGACTTCAGAGCCTTCAAATCAACAAATGATCTATCAGATGTGCAATTAAGCAATTTCACTTTCTCATGGTTTGGCCCGGATGGAAAATGCAGTCAACTCGATAGAGCAGTGATTAATGCAGCATGGTTGTCATCTGGTAAGTGGTCTTTAAAAGGCATGGGAAAGAAATCTTCTGATCACATAGCCATACTATTAAGTGCGCAAGAATGCAACTGGGGAAGGAAGCCTTTCAGAGCTTTCAATATATGGCTAAAAGATGAGGAGCTCTCTAAACAAATCATACTAGGTTGGCAGTCCATGAATAAAGACGCAGACATTCGAGCAAAATTTAAGCTCTTAAAACTTTCTTTAAAGGAATGGAATGTCAGTAAAGGAAACTCAAGAGACAATATCTCCAATTTAGAGAGGGAGATAAATGTTTTAGATCAATTACCTAATCTGTCTGCAGCAAGTAAAAAAGCAAAATTGGAAACAGGAAAAAAACTGCAGGAGGCTTATCTCTTATGGGATGGGATTCTCAAGCAAAAATCAAGGCTGAACTGGGAGGCTCATGAGGATGCGAACACGAAGTTCTTCCACAATTATGTAAAATTCAGAAATTCAAAAAATCATATTCATGGAATTGAGAGCAGCGAAAAGTGGCTAATAGATCTAGAGGACATTAAACATGCCTTCTTTAATCATTACTTCACTTGTTTCAGGAAGCCAGAGCAACCAAAAGTCTTTACCCTGGGCACATTGATAAACAAAAAAATTTCAATCATGGAAGCTACGGCATTAGAAAAGAAATTCGAGACGGAAGAATTATTCTCAGCAATTCAGGAAATGGGCATCAATAAAGCACCAGGTCCGGATGGAATTACTCTGGAATTCATAAAAAAATTCTGGAATATTATGCATAAAGACTTTGTGAATTTTGCTTCCGAATTTCACAAAAATGGCTCACTACCTCCGGGTATCAACTCATCCTTCGTCACGGTAATACCGAAAACCAAAAATCCAAGGTTTGTTAAAGAGTATAGACCTATAAGCCTCATCAACTGCTCATTGAAAGTTCTACTGAAAGTTCTATCAAATAGGCTACAATCAGTGATGAATGGAATAGTATCAGAAGAACAATCGGCGTTCGTTAAAGGGAGAAATATCTCTGAAAGTATAATAATTGCGGGGGAGATAGCTCATAGTATCCAAACCAATCAGATAGATGGTATCATTTTGAAACTTGATTTCGAAAAAGCTTTCGACTCGGTCAATTGGGAGTTTCTAACAGAGGTATTGTCAAGCCTAGGTTTTGGTCCAAAATGGAATCTCTGGATATCCTCGATTTTATCTTCTACACGAATGTCGATTTTGGTTAATGGGAGTCCTACTTCATAATTCAGTCCGTTGAGAGGCTTACGACAAGGTGACCCATTATCACCACTTCTCTTCAACATAGTGGGGGAGATACTTCACTTGCTCATTGCAAAAGCAACCGAGATTGGAATCATAGAAGGAGTATCTATTGGCTCTAGTCCTTGCCTATCCCATCTCCAATTTGCAGATGATTCAATAATTTTCTTACAGGGCAGTTTGCATTCTTGCAAGGGTATTAAACTGATCCTCACAATTTTTGAGATGATGTCGGGTCTCAAAATTAACTACAACAAAAGCTCGCTGTTTACAGGTAGGAAAAATAACCATTGGGCAAGAGCTTGGGCGGATATGATAGGGTGTCAAGTAGGTTCCTGGCCATTTTCTTATTTAGGAGCAGTTATAGGTTCGTCTCCAAAATCAAAAAAATTCTGGTTTCCTGTTATCATTAAGGTCAAAACATCTCTTAGTTCATGAAAATGCAATTCTCTAAACAAACAGGGACGTTCAATCCTCATCAAGTCATCCCTGAATAGCTTGCCGACATATTGGATGTCCATTTTCTTAATTCCAAAAGGAGTGATCAAGGAAATCGATTTAATCAGGAGAAGATTCTTTTGGGGAGAATTGCAGGGCTCAGTTCATTCAGCTCGTAAGCTTCATTCAATAAAATGGGACAGGGTGTGTGCCAGCAAAATCAATGGAGGTCTAGGCATAGGTAACTTAGAATCAAGAAATATATCCCTACTAGCTAAATGGTGCTGGAAATTTCGCAAGGATAGAGGCAAGCTTTGGCATCGCTTCTTAACGGGCAAATATGGAAGTCTAACTTCAACTCAAGCAGCTCCAGGAGGTCACCTATCTCCCTTCATGAGATGCATGGCCAATATGCAAAAAACTAGATATCAGGATGTCTTTCAGCATTCCAGGTATAAATGGTCCTTAAGAAATGGTGAATCCATAGATTTCTGGAACGATATTTGGTTTAATTCAGAGACTTTGCAGAATCAATTTCTCAAGGTTACACCAGTTAGCAACGAAGAAGATTATTTCAGTTAAGGAATTCATAGCTAGTAGGACCTCAAAAGATCATGTCTTGTGGCGAAGGCCATTGCGAGGCCGGGAAAGGGAAGAAGTGGCTATCTTTTCCAACATTATCGACAACATCACACTTAAATCAGGTCATGATATCCTTCAATGGGATTCAATGAAAGGAGATTATACCTCAAAACTATGCTACGATAGACTTGAAAGTGAATCTACGCAACCTGGTCCTTGGCAAACGATTTGGAGCCTCAAAATTCCACCAAAGGTCAGATTCTACCTATGGCAATGTTCTCACAAGATCATTCCATCGATGGAATTCTTGAAGGCAAGAGGAATAGATATCAACACTACATGTAGATGGTGCAACGCACAGGTGAAGGATATAAATCACATAATGTGGCAATGCAATCTGGCCCAAATGGCTTGGAGTATTTTTCACAAATGGACGGAAATCAAAATAGACTTCACAAATTCCTTCGATCTAGCCAAATGTCTTAAACAAATCTCAGGGAAGCTCATCAAAACAGGTGGTCAAATTTGCTTCGTAGCTACGATATGGTCAATATGGCTAGCGAGGAACGAATGTGTATTCAATGATGTCAAGATAACTCTCACCGAACTGGACTTCATAATCAAGCATAGAGCCTACAGTTGGAGCATCACAGCAAACCTGGTTCCCATAGGTCAAGAGCGGATTTGGAATTGCTCCCCCCCTTCAATCTTTCTACATGCAAAACAAAATATTGAAAAGAGACATAGTTGATTATTGGTTGTCACTGTCAGACTTCATATGCTTCACGGATGGAGCATGGAAAAGGAATCACAACAATGCGATGGAGGCAGGTATAGATGGCTTTATATTGAATAAAAACTATCAAGTCATCTTTATATTTTCAGGTCCCTCGACAAAAGTGAATGCCTTCGAAACAGAAATAGAAGCATTATCTTATCTATTGGCACAAATTGAGTCTAGTCCTCATGCTGCGACACACTTCACTTTCCTCTTAGACTCAACCTTAGTAGTGCATCAAATCAACAAGCAGAAGAGGGGCATATCTATGCAGGTCACCTGTATTAAGGCAAAGACTGAAATGTTATATAACAGCAATTTCATTTCAATCCCAAGAAATGTAAACTCAGAAGCGGACAGTTTGGCCAAACAAGGGAGACAAAGACTGAATTTACTGGCGGGATGGATTTAACTGCTTATGTTTCTAGGCTTATGTTGTCTTTTGCTTAATTTCACATTGCTAAAGATCCGAGTCGGTGTGTCTTTCAGTGGTTGTATTTGTCCTAAGGCATGGCCTTTATTTTATTATAATGTCTCTGTTTATCCAAAAAAAAAAAATAACTGTTGATGAGTGGATTTCGTAATCAACTTATATGAGGTTTACCAGTAGTTGTATAGGCTAGCGATCAACTGTTCTACGAAAAGGTTTGGGTTGTGTTTGTGGGGGTTGAGCTGAGCTCGAGGGTATCTCCAATAATCTCAGATGCCTTTTGAGAAAATTAGAGAACTTAATGCGTCGTACCCTGAGGTGCCTACGTACCCTTGTATTTATAGGGATCAAGCTCACGTAGTTCTAATATGATTCTGTCTCTTACTGGAATAGCTGTATTCGGTCACCTAGTTCGTGTTGGACTCAGGTTCCTTTAAAGCCTTTCACGAACTAGTTTGGCTAAGTGGAGTAGAACTCGAGTTCGTACTCCACCTATGATTCTCTCATTGGTTAGAGTTATTCTAGGATCATCTGCGCCCTAGAATTATACTCAGATACCAATTTGTTTATCTGTTCTAGATGACTCCTAGAACTTTCTGTTGGCGACTCGTAGGAACCTGGTGCTCAGGAACCTACGTTTCAGGAGCCTGTTTCTCAGGGACCTCCTTATTTCGGGACATATCACTTAGGGACCTCCCTTTGGGTGTCAGTACCTGCACAAATAACAAACTAGTTAGATTGGATAACTCTTTATATGCTTTTGTCACCTCTATGGCTGTTGCTATGCTAACTCGAACTCTTCTGCTGGGAGGAACCTGGTCTTCGAGTGCTCAACTCAGCTTCCTGACCATTGGGAACCTCCTAATACTCATACTTCCTTATTCATTTCTTCTATTTGATCTTCATAACTCGTACTGGATCATTCCTCTAGCTTGTATTTGATCGGACCCTATCGATTAATGGGCCTAAATCTAGCCCATGGAGATTTTGGGCACAACAAGTACCCCCCGGTTCCTTGAAATCATGTAAATGTGAAAGGAACCTATTCTAATTCTACAATCAAAAGTTCAATGCTAAACCATTCTAGTAACAATACTTCGCTTCAACATTTTATATCCAAGCCTACATGAGTTAACTCGGCGTAGGAAACAGGACATAAAATATTTTCAGCTTAATATAATCTTGAGTAAGCTTCCTTTATATGAAGGAACCTGTTATCTTGCTATTTTCTTCTTCAGATAGCTGCTCTCGAAGTCAACTCGATGCTTGCATTTAGCTCCTCTGGAAATCTAATTCGTCACTCAACTCCACGTCTCTTTAAATTTAATAATTTAAGAATCGATAGGAAGAGATAATGGTTGGCAGCTGGAGATAACTCAAAGTTCGAGTTAAACTTATCACTTACCAAAGCCGCAGTTAATGTATGAGTTCCCAAGGCTCACACGCCTCTAATGCGTGTATCTCTTTAATTACTGCCCAGTAGATTGCTGCCACGTGTTCACTGCTGCCTCCTATTCACCTCGATTATATAAACACATGAATGGCTTCATCTTCATTTTTACCTTTACCAAATATTATTATTTTTTTAAAAACCCTTGGAGAGAAAAAGAGAAGAAGTCCGACGGTCATCTGCTTAATCCAAACCCTCTGTCGCCGTTTTCTTCAATCCAAGGTATGATTCTGAATCCTTTCTTTCTGTTTTCTCATAATCTCGATTGCATTTTTAACTATCTGATTACTTCGATCTTGCATGCTGTCTTTTATCTAACAAATGTTTGTATATGGTTTTCATCTCTCACACACATAACCATCCATAATACCTTCTCCACTGGTAGTTCCATCACCGATTTGTGGTTTCATCACTATGATTTTACTGAAAACTTTTGACTGTCTGTTTGTCTTCTCAATTTGTTTCGTATTCATATCATATTTCATACTTATCTCTGTGAATGTACAACCTCCATATAACTCTTAAAAAGAAACTTACTTGACATAATCAAAGTAGTTCAATCGTCTCTAGACCACAGGTCTCCCTTTAAGAATTCCAAAGTCTGACCTTTCTTCGTCTGTTTCTTGCAGATGTCTTCTGATTCAACACATTCTGACCACCTCTCTTCCGTAAAACCTGTTTTTGTCGCATCTGTAGGTAATAGAACTAGGTCTAGGGTCTTGATTCCCGACACTAGTGATCCTCAAGATATTCTGATGAAGCCTCCAAATGCTATCGATCCCTCAAGGCCTTTAAGCTTAATTGATTTAGGAGATGACTGGTCTGATAATGAAGAGGTATCAAAACCTGAATTTGAACCTGAGTCCTTCCTAGAACCCGACTTTCAAAGTGAGATATCTGTAGAAAGAGAACCATTCAAACAAGAGATTGTCCCTTTTTGTGAAAAATCTGATTCCATCATGACCTTAGTTAAACTGGAAAGACTATTCGAGGAATGTCACCGCCCTGTCTGTAAGATAACAGTCCCAGAACCTGGTGAGAGAGCTCACAGGTTTGATTTGAAAATCCCAAAACAAGGTATCCCCCATGCTGTCATATCTGCCGCTTTCCTGAGGGTAGGTGTTTCCATACCTCTTCATCCTTTCTTACGAGAGGTTCTTGACTTTTACCAATTAGCACCAATGCAACTCACCCCTAATTCTTATCGGTTAGCCATCAGCACTTTTATACTATATTCCAGCAAGTTTACAGTTCCTTTGACAGCCCCTGAATTGGGCTATTTCTTCAGACTGAAAGACACTGGAAGAAATTCTGGTTGCTTTTACCTTTCAGCCTGGCCTTGTCACCAGGGTCAGTGCATAAAAAATGTTAAGCAAAACTTTGAATAATGGTCGGAACAGTTTCTTTACTGCTATGACTGCCCCTACGTTAGATATGAGTTTAATCGTCGTCCCAATATCCCTAAGCAAACCGTTCTTACGGGAGTCTGCTTGGAAAGAGCAACTGTGATTTTGAAACTATCAGCCTCCACTAGAGATTGTCTGGTCTTAATGACCCCTGATAACCTGATGACTTTAGGCTTTATTCCTTCAACTTCTGGTAGGAGTTTTTTATAGTGATGCCTTTCTTTGTATTTGTGCAATTTCATTTGCTCACTTCATATATATACTTCTAACCTTAATCTTCTGACTTATGCAGACATGGCTCCAAAAGTTCCTTCATTTGTGAAAAGATCTAAAAACGTGGAAGAAATTTTCAAGGTTGAAGACAATGTAAAGGAAGTTCCGCTTAATGCAACTCCAATTAACCAAGTTCCAACCCCTGTATCTGTCCAGACTCAACCATCGGGTTCCTCAAAACGTAAATTGGCTCAGACCACACTTGACTTATCAGGGAGCTCTCAAACCAGATCCATGAGGAAAAACAAAGCTGTGAAGACTGAACCTACCGCTGCTCAGAACCAGTTTAAGGACTTGATTGACACTCATGTTCCTGCTGAGACTATTACCGGCTGGTCGAAAATGGACTCTACTGAAGCTCTGGAAGCTATGAGGTTCTCTGCGGCCCAGAACGCCTTCTTTACTCTTAGGTTCTGTGATGATTTTGCCTTGAAGATCCAATATGACCTCAGGCTACAAGGGGAGATCTCGAAGCTCAAAGAGGAGCTGGCTGCTAAAGAGGAGAGTGTGAATGTTGCCACTGCTGCGGTAAGGAGGGCTAAAGCTGTTGAAACCTCATTGAAGAATAGCAAGGATGAACTTCAAGAACAGGTGAAGAGTTTGCAGGATGAGAAATTATCCATGCTAGAGAAAGTCAATGAACTGAAAGCTCAGGTTGATGCTCTAAATGCTGCAGCCGTGACTGTCAAATCATCTCTGCTCATCCAGGAAAAAGCTAGGTACGATGAAGGTTATGATGAAGGCGTTCGTGACTACATGAGATCCATGTGGGAAAAAATGCCCGAGTTGAACTGGTCTCTCCTAGGCGAGGATGTAGTTGGGATGATTAAGGATTTTGAAAATGAAGCTGCTGTTGCAATCTCTGTACCTCCCGTGAAAACGGTTGAGAGGTCTCCGGGTGCCACCCTTGAGACTGCAGAGATTCCTGCTCCTGACGTTACTCCAACCACTCTTCCACCTTCCTCAGCCATCGAAGAATCTAATAAAGTATCTCCTGCTTAAAGTTTCATAAATTTTTTGAACTCTCCATAACTTTTCTTGAGGTTGCGGGCCCCTCGTAGTGCCTCGCGGGATGTAATTTAACTTGGTTTCAATGGCCTTCGTGCCTTTAACTTTGGTTTGCCTAGGGTCCTTGTACCCTATAACTCTTTATGTTTCTAATGACTATTATCTACTTTTGCTATATCTCTTGCTCTTGCTTGCTCACGCCTAGTTTCTTAACTTGCATATGTACTTAATACTACACACCTTTTTTTTTCAAAACTTCGTAGAATACTTTATCGTCACGCATCTTAAAAATTAATTAGTGTCCATACTTATACACCCAAGCTTACGTGGGATAACCCGTTGTAAGAAACAGGATGCATCCATACTTTCACTTATAATTTTCTCAAAATAACATGTAACTAAATATAGCTTACTTGCAGACTTGGAACCCTTTTTTTTGTTTATACTTCGAGACATGTATTCATCACCGTAATCTGAACTGTAATTTTCCTTAGAGATTCCTTCCAGGTCTAAACCAGGTTCCCTACAAAATACCTGATCAACTTTGTAAGCCTAAACACGTCTTTTCCTATGCTTCACTCAACATTATCAGAGTCGCCTTTTGAACTAAAAAACCCTTTCTGATAACCTTAGATCCTAAATAATTTAACCAGGTTCCTCGACCATTAAACCTGCAAAATAAACATAAAACAAAAGCTAGTTAAAGTTAGTAAAATTTCTTTTGTTTTAATTCAGGTCATCTCTTGGAAAGGTTGCCTGCTTGGCTCCCAATCCTAATCTCTAGGTCCCAACATGCCTCGAGGCCTGTTGGTTCCTTTTTTCTCCTGGAAAGGTAACCTGCTTGGTTCCCAATCCTATTCTCTAGGTCCCAACATGCCTCGAGGCCTGTTGGTTCCTTTTTTCTCCTGGAAAGGTAACCTGATTGGTTCCCAATCCTATTCTCTAGGTCCCAACATGCCTCGAGGCCTGTTGGTTCCTTTTTTCTCCTGGAAAGGTAACCTGATTGGTTCCCAATCCTATTCTCTAGGTCCCAACATGCCTCGAGGCCTGTTGGTTCCTTTTTTCTCTTGGAAAGGTAACCTGCTTGGTTCCCAATCCTATTCTCTAGGTCCCAACATGCCTCGAGGCCTGTTGGTTCCTTTTTTCTCCAGGAAAGGTAACATGCTTGGTTCCCAATCCTATTCTCTAGGTCCCAACATGCCTCGAGGCCTGTTGGTTCCTTTTTATGCCTCGGGGCGATTCTAGGAACCTGTGTGCCATTCTGGGAGTCCACACAGATTCCTCTTCTCCATGTGTCAGGCTAGACATCTTATGAAGGTAAATGCTAAGGATTTTATCCCTTCTTCCCATGTGCCAAAGGCGGTTCCACATGAGGGAGAGCTTATTAGGCTTCTCTTTAAGGTGCCTTTTGTCAGGACTTTAGATGCCTTTTGTCAGGACTTTAATTCACATGCTCAAGAAACTTGAGGCTTTTGGCAACAATGTCGTGCTCAGTCAACTGAGGCTTTTCAATCACATTTGCTCAGGAAGCTACCTGAAGCTTTTCTCGTGCCCAGGAAGCTACCTGGGACTTTTTCTCGATGCCCAGGAAGCTACCTGGGACTTTGCTCGATGCCCAGGAAGCTACCTGGGACTTTGCTCGATGCCCAGGAAGCTACCTGGGACTTTACTCAATGCCCAGGAAGCTACCTGGGACTTTGCTCGATGCCCAGGAAGCTACCTGCACTAGTACAAAACTGACCTTATACGTCGCCTCTTATACGTCGGTTCTGGCCAAAGGCGACGTATAAAGTAGTTATATACGTCGGTTCCGCATAAAGGCGACGTATAAGGTCAATTTTTAACATTTTTTACGTCGGTTGAAGAAAACGCCGACGTATAAGGTCATATTATACGTCGGTTGAGGAAAAGGCGACGTATATAATGCTACTTTATACGTCGGTTGAGAAAAAGGCGACGTATATAATGCTACTTTATACGTCGGTTGAGAAAAGACGACGTTTTAAATGCTACTTTATACGTCGGTTTTGTTTAAGGCGACGTATAAGGTGTACTTTTTACGTCGACTTTCTTTTAGGCGACGTATAAGATGTATCTTTCGTGTCATGTGTTTAGAGGATATATATGTTTTTTTACTCGTATACTTACATAAAAACGTGAAGATAAGTCTCATGTGTATACGTCTCTTTCCTTCTTCACACCAACAGCCGCCGCCCTTCTCCTCCTTCACACCCTTCTCCGCCCCACCCTCGCATCCTCCGCCCACAACCCTCCTGTCGTTCACCTTTCATCCTCCATCCACCTTCTCTTCCTCTTAGCATAGCATATCGCGTATAGATATCAATATTAGATCGATTGATGTTTGAATTCGTTGGGGTTGGTTAATATTGATGTTCAAATTCATATCGATAATCTCTCTATAGATTATCGATACAGATCGAAACCAACAATTTGTATATATATCTGTTTAAATCTTCCATTCCATTCTATGTTTTATTAGATAACCCTAATTTTTCGATTTAGGGCTTTTGTTTCAGGTGACCAAATCGATAATTTCATGGACGTTTAAGGCATTACAGACGATCTTCTACATTATTTCATCACTCGCAAGGACTGCATATGCTCGCTGGTGAAGAATCAAGTCAACTCGGTTGTACCGAGTTGACCAGGTGAGCCCTACGCGTCGCTACGCCGTAGGCTCAGGTATTCGCAAGATCGATTTATTATTGACATATATGTTTCTATGTGATTGACTATTTTGCTTTATCCAGAAGTATTTTAGTTACAATTGGGGAGGGGGGAGTTTTAATTTGGTTACTGTCTAAATAGAGTAAGGAGGCTTAGCATGCTTAAATTTGTTATAATTTAAGCATGTAGAGAAGATGTCAAAACTGGCGTTTGTGTAGAGAATTTAAGGGAGGAGTGTGTTTGCACAATGAAGGATGTCTCTAAACTTTTGATCAAGGTCTGTAAGTTTTTTTCTTCTGTTATGAAATACTTTTTATTACTGGGCACTGTGCTTGAGACTGCATAGCATTTAATTCTTTTGCGGTCATTGTCACATGGTTTTCATATGGTTGTGATCTGCTTATCAGGAACCTGATAAACATCTTGGCTGATAAACATGAGTACTATGTTTTCCTACTTACAGACAATAATGTGTATGATTTGCTTGATTTGGTTTTGTATACATGTTATGTTACATCTAATCTGGTCTTGTTTTAATAGAAGGGCACATACACGTTGATTTGATTACTTAATTGCAAGTTGATTATGGATTTCACTTCTGTGAAAACCAAAAATGCTTTCTAAAGAATAGAATCTGAATCAATTCCTAGATTGTCAATACTAGCAATGAACATATATTTTTTTAACATCCTACGTAGCAATGAAAGTGCATTGGTACATATTTTTGTTATATTTAGTGGTGCTACGTAGACTTTTCAAACAAATAAATCTTCTCAGTTCAGGAATTTACAAACATGATTTACTGGCAGTTGGATTACCACCATGTATTTACAAGAATTTCATGGATCATTAGCTTGCCTCTAACATAAAATAAAGTCCGAGGGTAAATCATGGTGTACACATCATATGCAAGCATATCGATCGATATGTTGCAATCAGAATTCGTATTTTGATAAAGAAAACGTGATCCTACTTCAAAAAGCGAATGATCAAAGATCAAAGGATTATGTAAAATTTGAGTCTTAATAAGTGAGCATAAGGTTTGGTAAGTTGCTCTCATCTCCTGCAGTCCTGCAGTTCCTGCTCATGGTCATGAGTCATGACTGCGCGACAAGTGGTTAGTAGTCGACATACAGATTCTTGACATGCATCTGGGTGAAGTTAATTCAAGCCAGTAAAGGCATCATTTGATTTACACATTATGCCCAACTGACCTCAAATTTTGTTACATGCTAGGTGTTTCGAAATTTCAAAGAAGTGAATTGCTTGACTTACTTTTCTAATTG
This sequence comes from Kitagawia praeruptora, assembly GCA_037693485.1. Taxonomy (NCBI): domain Eukaryota; kingdom Viridiplantae; phylum Streptophyta; class Magnoliopsida; order Apiales; family Apiaceae; genus Kitagawia; species Kitagawia praeruptora. The sequence goes on along the minus strand of CM075348.1, from coordinate 917,003 downwards.
ATCAGGACCATTTACACACTATCTGATCTTGTTTTGTTGGACTTGCTTGCAAGTTGATTTTCCGGATTTCTATTTAACGAAATTAGAATAAGCAAATTTCCTTCTTGATTTGATACAATTTTTTTCCTATGCAACATAGTTTCAATGAACTCCTTGATTGTGACTACTAGCAAAACATACATTCACTATCATCCCATGACCCATATGCAATAATAGTTCTACTTGTACATATTTCTCGTCACACATAAATTAAACAGGATATTGCTATACAAAACTTCTTAAATAAGTTCAGGAGACGCACTTTGATTGTATATACAAGAATTTGATGGATCATTAGCTTGAACTTAACATGAACTAAAGCACAATAGTACATCTTAGAGTAAACAGTTCATCTTTATTCAACTTTCTAAGCTATAGCTGTAACATGATATTCACAATCGCAAACATGTCGTTTGCTATGTTCTGATTCGAATTTGTGTTCAGATATAGAAAACACGATCTTACGTGGAGGCTCGTCGAGAAAAAAATTTACGACGCAAGTTGCAGTTAATAGAAGTGCTCCCAAATGGATATTACATTGATCAAACAAAGTAGCTGAGTTTTAAAGGGGATATGAGGAAATGAATAATGTTAAATGTATACCAGTGTATGGTTGGTATACATCTTAAACATAATCTAAATGCTTAAATTTAGCTTTTAAGATGAGTTTTCATGAGAAATTTGAATGGCTATAAAGAAGACTTAGGTGTGCAAGTAGAACAGAGGGTATACATGGTGAAACCACAACATGTTGGGTGTGTACTTGTGTATTATGTAAATTTTACCTTTAATTTAATCACAATCTAACAATAAAACTATTTAAATGAAGTTAAAATCCATGGGAAATTAAATCTAAAAGGTTAAGTTTAGGTTTGAAGTTGAGTGACAACATAGAAAAGGAAAGCAATAGAAACAAGTAGGTGCCAGGTACAGAAGAGAGCATACTTTGTGACAAACAAAAATATGGTTAATTAATTATGGCTGAAGTTTCTCAAACGGGAAAGCAGAGGCATATACCTTACAGGGATTCGAAGCTGACATTCTTGTTGCAGGAGTCCCTTGGTGGAAATGCAAAATTAGCAATGGTTTGTGCCATATCTCCAGCACAAAGGTGATACTAAAATCTTATTATCTGTTATCAGATTCACATTCTCACTTCTCTACTTATTTTATCGCTATTTTCATTTTTCTTTTCTTCTTCGCAAACTTAATTTACACTTCTACATGATTCTAAAATGCAGCTGTAGAAGTGAGACACTTGGTGCACTTAGTATAATATTGGATGAGGTACGTTTTAAGTGACTACTACTATTAGAAAATGTCTCAAGACTTGGCTGCTTTAGTTGATGCATCTTTGTTGTGTGTTTTTTTATAGTTTTGACAGTGGAGCATGTATAGTTACCTATCAACTGTCAAGTCTATGGTTAAAATTATACAAATTTGAATTTTGTCAAAAATAAGAAGTGTTGGTGAGAATTTTGATTAGTAAATTATAATGTTAGTTAAAGAAATATTTAATATTATGTTATAAAAGAAAAAGAAAAAATGACATAGTAACTATCAGAAGTTGTATGTGCGGTAAGATTAATATTTCTTGTCAAATAATATTTGTATAAGTCGCCCAATGAGTACTTTTCTGAATTCAACTTATCAGTCATTGTTAAGTTGAACTTTTTTTGTATTACGAACAAACACAAATTCTTTTAAACTTGTATGTTGTTTGAATAATATATCTTAATTAATTAATATACTGTTACTTCCAAGGTAAAAATATTACCCAGACGTGTTTGTCACGGAAGCAAATCAACCACTATCTCGTAAAACCAAAACCAACTGCAAAAGTACCTTCATTATTATCGTATATTCAAGCTGTCTATTGTATGTAGTCCTCTCTCTTTCATAACCAGTAACATAATCAAGTATGTCAGTTTGCTTTGACATGCAGTTTGCTAAGGATTAATGTTTTGATTTTTTTCCCAAGTTTTTTGGAAACAGGGTTCCATGATTTAATAGCACGGTTTCGTTACAACTCGATTGATATCGATATTACTCGCATTGTGATTGTTTTTATTTATCTTGAATTTCTGAATTGTAGTTCTTCAGGGTTTTGGAATATGCGTGCTTTAATTTTATCCCCAAGATTATCAACCTTTATACTTAATTGTAATTTTTCACCTTCTCTTTGCCTTGTATTTTGAATAGGAACTGATGTTAGCTGTTCGGTTTGTGTTTTCTTTTTGAAATATTGTTTGCAAAGTTCACTTATGTTAATATTCGTTTCCCTTACTGGCCATAGCACATTAGCACTACTCTTGAGGTTGAAAACTCAGACACCATATTCAACTGCTGATTGATTAGTTATTTTTTTTACTTCTAATTTTTTTTTACTGTTTGCTAATCACACAGATGCAAATATTCGTTAGAACACTTACTGGCGAGACGATTACTTTAGATGTTAAAAGCTCAGACACCATCGACATCATCAAGGCTAAGATCCAGGTCAGAGAGGGAATTCTTCCAGATCAGCAAAGATTGATCTATGCCGGAAAACATCTAAAGGATGGTCGCAGCTTGACTGATTATAATATCTTATGGACTACTTATTTTACTTTCTTTTTTATATTTCATGTTTCTGGTGAACTTCCAGCTAGTACTTGGTACTTCATTGCTCCATCTCATTTCTGGTTGAACTGTCTTGCAATATTATTTAAATTAAATTATAGGATTGTAAACAAGAAACTGTAAATGAAACTGTAAATTCTGCTTCTATTTTTGTTTATTTATTCATTTTTCCTTATTCTGCTTCACACACATTTTTTCCTTATTTTGCTGGGTTATATCATTGACTGAGTTGACTCGGTCCTGAGTTATTTTAGTTACAATAACGAACTAATAACGTGAACTAAAATCTGGCAAAAATAAATAAATAAATAACGTGAACTAAAATATTTTTTTTTTGATTTTTTTTGACCTTATACGTCGGTTGTTTAGAAGAACCGACGTAAAAGATAACAATATACGTCGGCTATTTAGAAGAACCGACGCAAAAGATAACAATATACGTCGGTTGTTTAGAAGAACCGATGTAAAAGATAACAATATACGTCGGTTGTTTAGAAGAACCGATGTAAAAGATAACAATATACGTCGGTTGTTTAGAAGAACCGACGTAAAAGATAACAATATACGTCGGTTGTTTAGAAGAACCGACGTAAAAGATAACAATATACGTCGCCTTTTTAACCGACGTAAAAGACTCTGACCTTATACGTCGCCAGTCCATACGTCGCCATTTAACCGACGTATAAGGCCTATTTAACCGACGTATAAGGTCATTTTTCTACTAGTGCTGGGACTTTGCTCGATGCCCAGGAAGCTACCTGGGACTTTGCTCGATGCCCAGGAAGCTACCTGGGACTTTGCTCAATGTCCAGGAAGCTACCTGGGACTTTTCTCGATGCCCAGGAAACTACCTGGGACTTTATACTTTTCTCAACAATCTGTCCACAAGCTAATTCTGATCAATCAATCGTAGTCTGCACATTCTGTCAATTCATATTCATACTTCACACATACTGTCAATGCTACAGGAACCTGTCAGCTTAGGTAACCTGCAAAATGCAACACAATGCTACAGGAACCTGTTAATCTAGGTAACCTGTTTCAAAAATTTCAAATTGGCATATGAAATAGCATGTGCAATACTGTCTAAGTAGGAATACTACCCCCCAGTTCTTTTGGGTAATGATTATTACGTAAAAGAACTATTAAGGAGCTATAGCTGCAAATAATGCACTCAAAATATTCAACGTAGAGCTATACATCGCTAAAAAAAAAATCGTCTTGCAAGTAGAGAGGTTCACATTAAGTACCCCCCGAGTACATGCATAATTGAATACTGGAATCAAAATACTGGTCAGCTATAACTAATAAGCTGCCTTTATTCTTGGGCTGAAAGAGCCTTACTTTTCCTAAGAAAAACACATAAAAGAGTTACTGATAATACTTCTTGAGATGCTCTGCATTCCAAGCTCTCGGAATGAGGTTCCCATCCATATCCATCAAGTGGTAGGTTCCTTCCCAAATGGCTGACTTTATCTGGTAAGGCCCTTCCCAATTTGCTCCAAAAGCTCCATGTGCCAGAACCCTGGTATTTGGCATGACTTTCCTCAAAACTAGGTCTCCAACCTTGAAAGGTCTTGCCTTCACCTTTTTGTCATAATACCTTCGAACTCTCTGTTGATATGCTGCTAACTTCACTTGTGAATCTGCTCTCAACTCTTCGACCATGTCCAAATATAGTCTATGATTGACCTCATTGCTCTCGGGATCAAAATACTTTCTTCTCAAGGAACCTGTTCCAACTTCCACAGGTACCATAGCTTCACAACCATAAGTGAGGGTAAAAGGAGACTCACCAGTTGTAGTTCTAGGCGTGGTATTATACGACCACAAGACTCCAGGAAGCTCCTCTGGCCAGCTTCCCTTCTTATCTTCAAGCCTTGTCTTCAAAGTGTGCTTGATAATCTTATTCACTGCTTCAGTCTGTCCATTACTCTGCGGATAATATACTGCTGAAAATGCTTTTTGGATTCCAAACTGCTCACACAATCCTCTAAGCTCTCTACTATCGAACTGTTTCCCATTGTCAGAAATCAGCTTCTGTGGAATGCCAAACCTGCATACAATAGCTCGAAACACAAATTCAGTCAATTTTGACGCTGTAATCTTAGCAAGTGGTTCTGCTTCTGCCCACTTTGTAAAGTAATCGACTGCGACCACTGCGTATTTCACTCCTCCTTTTCCTTTCGGGAGCTCACCAATGAGGTCTATTCCCCAAACAGCGAATGGCCAAGGGCTAACAATCGGTTTGATAGGTGCTACCGGACGACTATCAAAATTGGCAAACCTCTGACAATTACTGCATGCCTGCACGAACTTTGTAGCATCTGCTTTGATGGTTGGCCAATAATATCCTTGTCGAAAGACTTTCATGGCTAAAGAATTACCCCCCGAGTGATTTCCACATACTCCTTCATGAATTTCCTCGAGGATATACTTGCATTGTTCTCCAGCTACACATTTGAGCAAAGGCTGATTGAATCCTCGTTTATACAGAACTCCATCATAAATTACATACCTGGCTGCCCGATACCTCAGCTTCCTGATATCACTTCGATTGGGAGGTAGCTCCCCTTTGTCCAGGTAACGATATATTGGGGTCATCCAGGAATCTTCAACTGGAAATTCAATGTCCATTACCTCTTCCTTGAAAACACTTGGTTGCTCCTGGATTTGAAGTGGAATTACTCCCAATAACGTGGATTCTCTCTGTGACCCTAGCTTGGCCAATGCATCCGCTTTGGTATTCTTTCCTCGAGGTACTTGATCCAGCTTCACCTCTCTGAACCTTGCGATCAACTCCTGGGAGTATCTCAAATATAAGTCTGTTCTCGGCCCTCTCGCCTGAAAACCACCACGAATCTGCCAAACTACTAACATCGAATCACTAAACACCCTGATATTCTCTACTTTCATCTCCAAAGCCAACTTGAGGCCTGCAATCAATGCCTCATATTCTGCATCATTGTTCGTGGCTTTAAAAGCAAAATGAATCGAGCTATAGAGTTGGTGCCCTTCTGGACTAACTAGTTCTATGCCTGCACCTGCTCCACCACTGTTAGCAGCTCCATCTACATACAGTGTCCACCAAGGTGCACAGTTGTCATTGTCTGCCTGTTTTTCCACCACCTCTTTTGGCCCCTCTTGGCCAGTAACCTCTACATGAGGTGGAAACTCGATCAAGAAATCTGCTAAAGCTTGAGCTTTGATTGCTGTCTTTGGCTTATATTCTATGTCGAACTGACCTAGCTCCACAGCCCACTTTAACATTCTTCCAGAAGTTTCTGGCCTATGCATCACTTGCTTAAGTGGATATGAGGTTCTTACTTCAATCTTGTGAGCTTGGAAATAAGGTCGCAACTTCCTGGAAGCCAAAATCAACGCGAAAACCAACTTCTCCATTCCTGTGTACCTCGTTTCTGCATCAAGTAACCTTTTACTAACATAGTAAACTGGGCTCTGCTGTCCATTCTCTTCTCGAACCAGAACTGCACTAATAGAATACTCTGACACAGCCAAATAAAGTATCAATGTTTCTCCATCCACAGGTTTGGCTAACAATGGGGGGCTTCCCAAATGCTTCTTTAGCTTTCCAAACGCTATCTCACATTCTGCGGTCCACTCGAATTTGTTTCCTTTCTTTATTGCCTTAAAGAACTCCTGACACTTATCAGTGGACCTCGAAATGAATCTATTCAAAGCTGCAACTCTTCCTATAAGAGACTGAACCTCTCTCACAGTTCTTGGAGACCTCATATCAATCAACGCTTTAATCTTGGCTGGGTTGGCTTCGATACCTCTGTGGTTTACCATGAAACCCAGAAACTTTCCTGATTCTACCCCAAACACACATTTTTTAGGGTTCAGCTTCATTCTGTACTTCCGCAAGATTCCAAACATTTCTTCTAAGTGCTTTACATGGTCAACAGCTTGCTTAGACTTAACTAGCATATCATCCACATATACCTCCATAGTATGGCCAATTTGGTCTTTAAACATCATATTCACTAACCGTTGATATGTAGCTCCAGCATTAATCAACCCAAATGGCATGCATACATAGCAATAAAGACCTCTGTCCGTAATAAAAGAAGTATGCTCTTGGTCAGGTTCATACATAGGGATTTGATTGTAACCTGAATATGCATCCATGAAGCTAAGGAGGGCATGTCCAGCTGTTGCATCCACTAACTGATCAATCCGTGGCAGTGGGAAACTGTCCTTCGGGCATGCTTTGTTGAGATCTGTGAAGTCCACACAGGTTCTCCATTTTCCATTAGGTTTCTTTACCAAAACAGGATTTGCCAACCATACTGGGTAAAAAGATTCCTTAACTAATCCTGCATCCAATAATCTGTCGACCTCTTCTTTCAATGCCTGGGCTCTTTCTCCACTAACTGGTCTTCGCTTCTGTCTCACTCCTTTCTTTTCTGGATCAATATTCAACTTATGACACATGACCCTTGGATCTATCCCTTCCATATCTGCATGACACCATGCAAACACATCCAGGTTCTTGCCCAAAAAAGTAATGAGAGATTCCTTTAAGGCTGGATCGAGTTGAGCTCCAATCTTCAACACCTTTATACCATCTTTGTCATTGATCTTCACATCCAGAGTTTCACCAGCTGGTCCAGCCTTAACCATGGTTTCTGGCATTCGAGGATCTAAGTCTACCTCCATCTCTGTGATTGAGTCCTCTTGAGGTTCCTGGACGGTGGACGGTTCCTGCACTTCGTGCATGACATTCCTTCTCTTTGATGCTGGCTGACTGTCTTCATTGCATCCATTATGTTTCAGTTTCCGGGATTTTTCTTCATCCAACCCTTCTACCATACACACATCACCATCCTTGTCCGTAGGGGGTGCACTTTCTATCAGTAAGTAGGGGGTATCTGGTCCCCGAAAAACGGGAATCTCATCATGAGGTTCCTCTTCTATGATCTCTTCAATTCTTATAGCTCTACAGGATGCTGACACAAAACCTTCCAAGGGCGTACTACGCAGGTCGACCGTTATCTTGTCTGGGTTCTTTCCTGGAAAACTATCAGGAACCTCGTCCATAGGTTCAGGTAATTTAGCAGCTCTAGCAGCATGTTGCAAAGCTTTGGTGTAACACTCTCTAGACTCATACTGACATCCTCGAACTATACCAACTCCATTTGGTGTCGGGAACTTCATAGTGAGGTGGTAAATGGAGGTTATTACCCTCATCTCCTTCAAAATGGGTCTTCCCAAAATAGCATTGTAATTCATATTTTCTTCTATAACGATGAATTCTGCCAACTGTGTAATGCAACATGGTTTATCACCTAAAGTTACTGGCAAACGAATCTTACCTTTAATAGGAACCTGATTATTAGTGAATCCGTACAAGGTATCGTTTGTTGGAGTTAAGTCTTTATCTAGAAAATGCATCTTCTTGAAAGCTGAATAAGATAGCAAGTTTACAGAGCTTCCATTATCAACTAACACTCGATGAACCTCATATGACCCAATTCCTGCCTCAACAACCAAAGCATCAGTATGGGGATGATGTACCCAAGAAGCATCTTCTTCAGTGAAAGTAATATCTGCATCCTCTCCTTCGAACAACTTTGGGGACCTCTGGGACAGATTGTAAATACTGGTCAAAGGACGTTCTTTAGCCTCACGGGTATACCTCTCCATGGCATTCCTGCTGCTTCCTCCAATGTGGGGACCTCCTATAATTGTGCGTATGCACCCAGCCTTAGGTGGTCCCTCCATCACGACAGGTTCCTGTGTCTGTGTCTTCTGAGTCTTCTCATCTCTATACTTCTTTCCTTCCTGAGCCACCCATTCACTAAATTGCCCTTGTCTGATTAGGGTTTCAATTAGATCTCTGAGGTGACGACAATCTGCAGTATTATGCCCATTATTATCATGGAAGTCACAGTAGGGGCGTTCATTCTTATTCCCTGGGGGACCGGTTCTGAAAGGCTTCTTAAACCATGAGGACTTCTCATTCACTGCGTAAATATGATCAATCGGAGCTACCAAAGGGGTGAAAGTTTCATAGACAGGTCTCTCATGTTTATTGTTGTTATAGGAAGCTGGTGGCGGTACCTGACTCATGACAGGTTTAGTAGGATTCACAGCTTCAGGCTTCACCTGGGATGTGCGACTAACCACCTTCTTATTGTCACGACCATTGGGGCTCCTTTGTCTCGACCTCTTGCTTCCACTTTGCCTTACAAAATCTGGATCCTTCCTTAACTCAGCTAGAGACTCCTCCACCAGACGAAAGGGTTCTGCCTGGGCATAAAAATCGGCCAATGTCTCTGGTTCTTTTCCTTGCAGTGCTTTCCAAAAATCCGAGCCTCCTTTGACTCCAGCAATTAAGAAGTTCTTTATTGTTTCCTCAGATGCTTTCCTAACTTTAGGAACCTCCGCATTAAACCTCTTGAAATATTCCGTCAACGTTTCACTAGGTCTTTGTTTGATATTGGCTAAGGTATTGGTTGGTGGTGCGAATGCAACAGATGCTCTAAATTGAGTGACAAAGAGCTTCCCCATACTTGCCCAGGAACCAATCGAATCTGCAGGTAACCTTTTGAACCATTGATGGGCTCCGCCCTGTAGAGTTGCAGCCAGTAACCTGCACCTGGTGGCTTCCTTCACTTGATAAACATCCATCTCTGTGTCAAAACGACTAAGATATTCAATGGGATCAGTAGTCCCATCGAATTTCAATTCATTCGAAGGCCTGTAAGACCTAGGCAGAGCCGACTTTCGAACCTTCTTGGTGAAAGGAGAAGCTGTTATAGGGTTTACAGCAAGATTCTTCTCGTCCTTGAGTTGAGCCAAAATTTTCTTGACATCCTCTGCTGTCACCTCCCCAGTAGCTTCCGCCTTTGTCTTCTTACTCGTTCCTTCTTCCTCTTGCGACTCTGCAACGCTTGATTCTTCAGTATCCTCATCTGAATCCGTGCTTTCTTGTTCGATTACCTCGACAGACGGGTCTTTATCTTTCTTCTTTTTCTTTGAGGAACCTCCAATCTTGGTTTTCTTCTTTTCCTTGGACCCTATATGGCCCTTGCTACCAGTTTTACTCTTCTCAGGGTTCTCCATATCTTCCTCACCATTATCTTGCTTCGGTTCTCCACCATCGTCTGGAACCTCCTCTCCATTCTCAGATTCTTCAAAATTCAACTGCTTCGGAGTAACCTTCGACTTCTTGCTTTTCCTTGCCTTCTTTTTCTTCTTTTTGCTTGAAGCCTGCTCCAAAGTCGACAAACGTTCTCCCACAGTCTTTAAGATTTCCATCATGGCTGCTTTAGTAACCTTCGGTGCTCTGGGAGGAGATGTGTTCCCCTCATGAATCTGTCATTCAGAACCGGTTGCTTCGCTATCCGTGTTGCCTGACATCTTTTCCACTCTTAAGATATTAACTATCCCCTCCTTCTAGCGCCAATGTTGATGAGTGGATTTCGTAATCAACTTATATGAGGTTTACCAGTAGTTGTATAGGCTAGCGATCAACTGTTCTACGAAAAGGTTTGGGTTGTGTTTGTGGGGGTTGAGCTGAGCTCGAGGGTATCTCCAATAATCTCAGATGCCTTTTGAGAAAATTAGAGAACTTAATGCGTCGTACCCTGAGGTGCCTACGTACCCTTGTATTTATAGGGATCAAGCTCACGTGGTTCTAATATGATTCTGTCTCTTACTGGAATAGCTGTATTCGGTCACCTAGTTCGTGTTGGACTCAGGTTCCTTTAGAGCCTTTCACGAACTAGTTTGGCTAAGTGGAGTAGAACTCGAGTTCGTACTCCACCTATGATTCTCTCATTGGTTAGAGTTATTCTAGGATCATCTGCGCCCTAGAATTATACTCAGATACCAATTTGTTTATCTGTTCTAGATGACTCCTAGAACTTTCTGTTGGCGACTCGTAGGAACCTGGTGCTCAGGAACCTACGTTTCAGGAGCCTGTTTCTCAGGGACCTCCTTATTTCGGGACATATCACTTAGGGACCTCCCTTTGGGTGTCAGTACCTGCACAAATAACAAACTAGTTAGATTGGATAACTCTTTATATGCTTTTGTCACCTCTATGGCTGTTGCTATGCTAACTCGAACTCTTCTGCTGGGAGGAACCTGGTCTTCGAGTGCTCAACTCAGCTTCCTGACCATTGGGAACCTCCTAATACTCATACTTCCTTATTCATTTCTTCTATTTGATCTTCATAACTCGTACTGGATCATTCCTCTAGCTTGTATTTGATCGGACCCTATCGATTAATGGGCCTAAATCTAGCCCATGGAGATTTTGGGCACAACAATAACTTAGACAAAATATATGATATATTGCTTATTTTTTTTGTTATTAAATTTTTGTTTAACTAAATTCATAATATTAATTTTTAAAATGAACAATTTGCTAATTATGAAAGGGCCTAATTTTTCTTCTCGCACTGGGCCCCTAAACTCTTAGGACCGACCTTGCTCATATGCAACTGAATGCAACTGAATATTGAAAGTGGAATTTTCGTTTTTTTATCAACTTCCAGTTGTATATAAGGGCGACGCAGCCGCATATGAGAATTCAAATTTCAATTGCGTATAAGATTAGTTGCATGTGGTTGCATATGCAACTGGATACAACCTCATATGAAACTGAATGCAACTAAAAATTGAAAATTGAATATTCATTTTTTTTATCAACTTCGAGTTGTATGTAAGGGCTGCGCAGCCGCATATGAAAATTAAAATTTCAATTGCGTATAAGATTAGTTGCATGTGATTGCATATGCAACTAGATGCAACCTCATATGAAACTGAATGCAACTGAAAATTGAAAATGGAATTTTAAATTTTTTTGCCAACTTTTAGCTCTATATAAGGTCGGTGCAGAAGTTAAAAAAATGGAAATTAAACTTTTAGTTTTTAGTTGCATTCAGTTGCATATGTAGTTGCGTTCAGTTGCATGTAGTTGCGTTCAGATACAACTGTTAGAAATACAGAATTATGAGTGCCCCTGGCGGGGCTTTGAAACCCAAATCCACCAAACACAACTACAATTACTTGACAAACTGCAACTAACTGTCAAAGAAGGGTTGCAGCACCCTGGATCGGTGCAAATATACATAAAGTTCCGAAAGTAAGATTCAACAATCTTGCAAGAATACAAAGTCACCAATCATTCTAGATTATTCAGACAATACAAATTAACCACCCAAGATCTAACTTCTCTATTTCTACCAAAACTCAAAAACGCAACAAGAAACATTATTTGAGAAAGTCATCTACGGTTGGGTTGAGTCGGGTCTACCAGGAGACTTCGGGTTCGAGAAAGTCAGGAAGGCCGAGAGTTTAAGAGAGGTGGAAGAGAGTTGAGGGAGGCGGAGGGCGGAGGTGGCCATGGGCGGATGTGGGAGATGGTGAGGGAGGGGGAGGGGGGGAGGGGAGGGGTTCGGGGAAGGGGGCAGCGGGTAGGGGGATTAGGGGGGTCAGACATAAGTTAAGGAGAAAGGGGTAAAGAGAAGAGAGACAAAGAGGGTTGACTAAAATTGCAAAGATAATTGTAAAGATAGTATATTTGCAATTAATTAAAGAAGATGATATTTTTGCAAAAAGAAACTTTAAATATAGTATTTTTGGTAAATTCTCCTAATATTTTTAAGTATGTTTACAAAAGGTAATATGTTTTAGTTAAAAGGTAATATGTTTTAGTTAAAAGGTAACATGTTTTAATTATAAAAGACAAAAGGCAATCGACTATTACTATGATTATATTATTTTATTATTCATTAAATCGTCGAAAATCAGAAGTTTCAATGTTTCGAATTTAATATAATAGTATATATTTATAATTCACCTCAGTTGAATAAAAACAAAATATAGATGCAAACAAAAAAGACAACGTTATACATCGTTTTTTATCGCTATTTTAATATAATTATTATATTTTTATATATAATTGGAGTTAATATTGTATGGTTTGGTCTTGGTCGTCCTAGCTAAAAAATTTTAAACGTAAAATAATTTCAAGAAACCATAACATAATTAATTTAAAAATATTCTTATCAATTAGAAATTTAGTATTATTAGAATAGTTAAATAGTAGCATGTTTATTTTTAAGTCATATGTATATTTAATGATTTGAAATATGAAAACCTATAATTTCAAAAGTATAGAATACACTAAAACAAAGTTTTTATATTTTTGAACACTTTCAATTTCAATTATTATTAAAAGTTAATAAAATTCAGTTGTGGCATACATAATCTTTTAGAAAAAAGTGAGTAAATAAATAAATGAATAAAAAATCCTTATGTAAACATATTACAATTAAAATATTTAAAATAACATTACAATATTAAAAGCAGACATGAAATAAAACCTTACTTTACCTAAAATTTTCATTTCTTTGTATAAAAAGAATTATTTTTTTAACATATTTTAAATTATACTTAGTATGTTATTTCGTATAATATGTTATATTTGAATACTTAAGTTAATCATTTTAATTTTTAATTTTTGTATAAATATAATTAATATTGTTTGCGTGTAGCAATTATTTTAATTTTGACTACATTATTACTAATTTTAGATACCCAAAAAAAACAAATCTAATTCAAAATCCGACGAATTTGGTTTCAGATATTTAGTTTTGGATTTGGATTTATTTTTAAAACCCAAAAATATTTGGATATGCGTTTGGATTTTACAAAATTTGGATCAAATCCAAGCTGTTTCAGCCAAATGCGTAAAATAAAACATTTGAAAATGAGTATCGCCTATCTTTTTTCTATTTGACTAACATGTTAAAATAGAAACTGTACATGAAACTAAAATCAAATGTGTAGTATATAAACACGTAATCACATTATTATATATGTGTCCTTTTAATTTAATTATCGGGTTAAAAAACATGAAATTCATTTTTCATTTAGTAGTGAGTATATTTTTCTGACATATATTAAAATAAAGCGCTTACGTAGATCTGGAAAGCGTATGTGTTGTGTACATTCATGTAATGTGTCTTTGGGGTCTTGCATGAAAATGATATGAAATTCTTTTATGTACCATGATTCGAACACAAAATGCTACTCCCTCTGTCCCATTGAATTCTTAACATTTGGGACAGAGGGTTCGGCACGGATTTTAAGATTTCATTAATTATTTAAAAAAAAAAAACTTTTGAATAAAAATTTAATGTTAAAACTTTTATTTTTTTAAAAAATTTAAAAAAAGTTATGGAATTATACTTTATATACACCTTAAAATGCGTACCGAGTCTTATATCTCAAATGTTAAGAATTCAATAGGATGGAGGGAGTACTAAACTACGCAATTTTTTTTGTACACGAAATGAAAATAATATGCGAAAAAAAAAATATGACAATTACATGTAATGTTATTCTCTGTCCAAGTTATCTAAGTATGTTACTATATCACTGAAAACAACATTGAGATGCTACAAAATAAAACAAAGAGTAGAGTACATCAAAATGAAGCCCTTTTTTTAAAAATTTTTTTTGTTTATTGTTAATTAATATCTCTATTTGATTAGAATATATCTACCAAGTTATTAAAAAATTTACCTTTATTTAAGGTTTTGTTGATATAAAAAATAAATATTATTAACCAACAAAGTAAATTCGATATGTTTGTTCTTAGATTAGGATATAAGAATTGAATACAATTATTTGAATTCAAGAATACAAAATTAAATGGGCACCTTTTATTAGAAACAATATATAATTTTATATGTATTGACCTATCCAGTTATCAATAATATTGATTTTTAAACGATTGCTATAGCCGTTTCTCTCTCTTCTTCTCTCCTAAAAAATATTAAACTAAAGTTTAGGGATTGACATTTGCGTTTTGGTTGATGATAAACCCATTTTTATTGTTTTCCTTGATTTTTCTTTGTTTTTCAATAAATATCTCTCTTTATTGAGAGTCTAGTACCACGTTCGTAGGTTTTATCTACTAATATATTGGATTTTGTACTTTCTCCTTGTGAATGATAACTCCCTTTTTCTTTTCTTGATTTTACTTTATTTTTCAATAAATACATCTCTTTATCGAGAGTCTAGTATCCCGTTAGTGAATTTTGTCTATCCATATATTTGATTTTGTTTTTTTTTCTTTTGCGAGTAGGTTCCTTTATTTTGTCATCCGAGATCTTAGATCTACATGATTTTGTTATATTGGTTCATTTGGATAATATAGAATCGTAATTATGGTTAGTTGTTCGAATACGTTCTCACAAATCACATATGTAATTCCCTCACAATTATAATAAATTGTTGGATTATTTCGTTAGAAATACTACATATTTCAGTGATATAAGCGAGTTATTTACCACAATTTAAGATCTAATCAACAATTGTAGTTTGGATTAAGAAAACCTTGTTACCTTGATATGATCTATTTTAATATATGTTTGAAGATGTATGATTTTTTATTGATAAATTATTTACCTATAAAAAATAATGATTTAGAAGAAAATTTGAATGATTTTTTGTGTAGATGACATATGCCCTTTTGTTGATAAATTAATTACTTATCAATGCGTTGAGTTGACCAATTTTCTATGAAAATATTCACTAACAATAATTGATTCTGTAATGAATTTTATTTTTTGGAATGATAATTTATACACCAAATAATGTCTAATACTATTTGAGAGTCTATTCAGTATATTGTCAAGTCAATTTATTCGTCCCATTAATTTTTGCATAAATAAAAAATACTGATAAGTAAAATGTTAATGATATTGGTTTAAAATTCATTTTTTAATATTTTAATGTGTGTTTAGAATAGTATAGTAACTATTTTTAATTTTTAAAATATTTAATTGAATATGAGTATATTTATTCAAATTTGTTTGCACCTTGTGATTGTAGATCGAGTGTTTGAGTTATAAAAATATTATATTTTATAATATATATATAGATAAATAGACCCATGCATTAAAATAATATATTTGTATTAAAAATAATTAATAAATACGCAATTTTGAAAAATGGCTTCATACATAGAGAGTGACACAAAGAACAGATGTGCTAATATATAATAATATAATTGTGATTGATTTTTATAATTAATTTAATTTTACTGGTAAATTCTAATTGGCTCTTACATATTTTTATGAAAATTACTTCGTAATATATAATAATGCAATTATGATCAATTGAAAATCAAAAGAGTGAAATATTTTCACCCTGTTTATCAAAAAAAAAGTGAAAAATTCATATTGCAAAAATCGCTTAATATTGTATATTTTTATAATCCTAATTGATTTTAATTTAAAATATTAATTTATTATTAATATGGTTTGACATTAAAAAAATATGTAAAATATGGATATGTTAAATCAAGTCATTACTATATTTAAATTAGAATTGTTAACTAATTATGGGTAGTATAATAGGATGAGAATGGTAAATGAGGAAATTTTTTAATATAATATGATTGCTTTAAAATTAGGAATGAACTCTGATTGTTCCTAAAATAATTGTTAGTTTTCTGATTGGTCATCTAACTATATAACTGTTGTGTTTATGTGTGTTTTTTGTGTGTATAAAATTGAGAAAAGAAAATTTGTGATCATCAAGATTAATAATTATGGTAATATTTGTTTTTCTTCAAGTTGTACAAATTGAGTTTTAGATCTACTAGGGTATGAAAAAACGTGAATTAGTATTATTATTGTTTTAATTTGATATTTTAATTGTTGCATTACCATTATATATTTAAAAAAATATATGTCCCACTCGTGTACGAATAATTTAATATTATTGTTGGAGGAAGTAGTTGACAAAAATAACCTTACTTTGGCTTTTGGTGACCGGTGAAGATTGACGTATCAAATTAATTTATTATAAATATTTTTTGAAATTAAAAAAATATGTAATATTTAAGTCATTATTATATTTAAATTAGAATTGTTAACTAACCATGGTTAGAATAATGGGATGAGAATGGTAAATAAAGAAAACTTTTAATATAATATGATTGGTCTAAAATTTAGGAATTACCTCTGATTGGTCCTAAAATAATTCATAATTTTTTTATTGGTCAACTATAATCAATATTAAATTTTTAATATTGAAATTAAATTAAATTGATATTTTATGAAAAAGAAAAAATATTGATAAATAAATAAATTAAGAAAAATACTTACATAAATATTTTATAAAATTTCCCGCACGAGAATAAATCTAGTATATCAAAAGTTAGGTAAGTTGACTCTATGGGAACAAAATTACAACACATCATATGATAACATAACATGAGAATTTATAAAATATACTTGGGTACCGAGTAAATTTTGACAATACATCTTATATTTTTATAGGAACAACTTTTCATATTTTCAAAAATTTTATTGGTGAAAAAAATTAAAATATTGTTTTAGAAGGATGCGTGTTCCCAAATTCCAATGATTAGATACTCCCCTAATGGTAACAACTTCGACGCATTATCCCGGTGAATTGCATTTTGGCAATTAACATTAACAACGAATTAGATCAAAGCTTAAATATTGGAACTTAAGAGAGAGTCTTCCGTATCTTCATGCTTTTATAGTTGTTGGCCTTGTAAGAGCAAGTCCAATGCTAAAGATAAAATGACTATAGTTATTGCTATAATTTGAGACCAAAAAGTAGTTTTTGGTCTTGAAATACAACTAGTGTTCCAATGCATAGTTTTAAAATAGGACCGATTACATTCAAACTAGCATTTAAAGTGTATTTTAACATTTTTTGATAATAAATTGAATTATGTGATTGGTTGGAGATGATGTGACAAGGATGACTATAGTCATTTCTAGTCCTAAATATAGGACCAACTGTTCATTTATGCTACTATAGGACTTAGTATAGCTATGCATTAGAGTGGTGATTTTGCAAACTTAGTTCTATATTATAGCTATAGGACTAAGTATAGCTATGCATTGGACTTGCTCAAAGATATCCTTCTCTTTGGCTTCATTGTGACTCTTTAAACATGATGTCAATTGAAGGCGCCTCCATTAGTTGAATCAGCTTCCTCTGGGAACTCTCGCCTTGCAACTTAGTAGCATAGTTGGGTGAAAAATTCAAATTCTTGCAGAGAATATCCATGATGTCTTACTCTTGATCGATCCAGACTACCTTCCCGATGATAAGATCAACCACATCAGAACAATTCGATAATATCTTCAACTTCCGAACATTCTCACGTAAGGCAGCATCCAAACTCGTGCGGATAGCATCCAGCTCTGCTGCTGGAACAAGCGCGTTCGAAGGAACAACAAAACCCTTGAGCATCATAGTGGAATTTCCAGAACCAAACAATGGTGTCTTCCCATTGAGATTCGTCAAATAAAACCCATACCCAGAACTCAATCTTACTTTATTAACTGAAGCGTCAGACCTTAATATATAAGCTTTGTCATGTAGATGTCAAGCCTACTTAACCTAATAATACCAGGGAGTATCACGGGACCGGGACCAACAGACATGCCAACTTCTAGCCTTTGATGATACAAGTAATAGAAATAGTAAGATGACTAATGATAAAAATGATTATGCATATTTCATTGTTTAAATTTTTTGAAAAACATTATGATAATTTTCCAAAAACATTATGATAACTTTCGAACTAATTATTGCAAAAATACTGAGTTTTTTAAAAATGTTTTGCCAAAATTTCAATTTTTAGAAAAAAATTGCAAAAATACGATTTACAACTTTGTAGCAATCTTCGCAGCTGACATCAACCAAAATTAAGCATAAATGGAACTTTAAAAATTTAGTAATTGAAATTTTATTAGTTGCATAATAGGTTGTGTAACAAGTTGTATTGCAACCAAATCAACGTCAAATAATTACCCTTGTGGCGTAAACAATTACCGATTCATATATCTATATATAAATCGTCCTTGAAACTACTCAAAATTTGCCTACAACTACCTTCATGTACAATATTTTACATGTGTTTGCAAGTTAGGAAAGTTTTTGTTTTAGTATATTTGTGACATTGTGTATAATTTGAGCACGAGGGAAGAAAATGAAATTATGTGATATATAAAGTAAAAATTCAGAGAAGAAAAAAAGTTTTGCACGCAATATGTATAAAACAAAAGCTTTCCTAACTTGCAAACACATGTAAAATATTGTACATGAAGGTAGTTAAAACTTGCAATCTCATAATTGCCGTCAACTCATTTAACGGGACTGATGGAAAGCTGACGTGGCAAGAATTTTAACGGGTAAAATGACTAATTCATAACTGAACTGATCCTCAACTTGCAATTTGCAAATGGGTAATTGAACTCAAAAGGATTGCAATCAGCTCATCAGTTAGTGTTATAAAAATATTCTAAACAATAATATATAAAATTATATGATATAACAATATTTTTTTACTTATATTTAGTGTTATAAAAATATTCTAAACAACTAACTTATTAAACTAACTCTCCCGTGCAAAGAACGTGCACCCTCCAAATTTCAATTATTTATTGATTTTCAAAAATATATTTAATATATCTTTAAGTTGTACGAGATATTTAATATTTGTAATATTCATCTTGTGAAGCTAATCATTGTCCAATTCGTTAGATTTAATAAATTTTAGTAAATTTGAACTTATTTCTACTATGAAAATAATACTTTTAAAGTACGATTTAATACAACGTCAAATGTAAGAATCATTATATTGTGGGTATAATTTTTTTGGAATGTAATTTGGATATCAAGAAGTATGAACGACTACACCACAGTTGAATATAGACGTATTATATGACAACTTTTCCTTGTGTATTTTAAAAATATTGCTCTAATTTAGTGGTGATGATTGTCTCATTTCACTTTATAATTGGGTCATATATAAATTTTATATATTTTTTACTTACTAAATATCATGTATAAAAAATTCCATATTTGAGTTTATATAATACAGCGTGCAAGAGATAACACAGTGTGTGAGATAATTTTCTCACAATTTTATACCACATAAAATCTAATTTTGTAATCACCTTTTTTGCTTGTAATCAATTCGGTTAATTGTTGTTAACTTTTTTCGTCTAAGACACAAGTAGACATATAAGTCATAAGAACATGTTTGTTCAAGTACAAATTGTAATATGAAAATATTGAAATATTATTAAATAATGAGATATGTGCGTGTTTTAATGTGTAATTTCAGTTATCCAATTGTAAACTTTTTGAGTTTAATTACCCAGTTGCAAGTTGAGGGTCAGTTCAGTTACAAATTAACCATTTTATCCCTTACCTGTACAAAATTAACGGACCTCTGTTAAAAGTCAACGAAAGTTAACGGTCGTGCAATCTTTTAATAGTTTAATTATGAGATTGCAAGGTTTAATTAGTTTAATGACGTTAATGCAAGTTTTTTGAGTTCGATTACCCAACTGCAAGTTGAGCACGAGTTCAGTTATGAAATAGCCAATTAACCCAGGGCTTTATTATATATGAACATGTATGTTAAATAAGGATAAATAAGTAAAATTAATAGGTTAAGCGAAACAAGGTATAATTGGTTGGTTGGTCGGTCGATTAACACCCTTTTCAAAAAGTTTGTAAACACCTTCCAAAAAAGTAAAAGTAAATTAAATGCATACAAAATTTTATTTTGTAAAAAATAAACCAAATATTTTACTTAATAACAAAATCTTTTAATTACACTCCAATTAATATTCAATTACATACCTTTTTCAGTTATATTTGAATTAAAATTCTTCAACTACATCCAAATTTTTTAGACTCTTTCAATTACTTGAAAATCAAATATTTTCGAAATTAATTTAAATACTTTTAATATCACATAGCGAAGTCGGTCCGTTAACATATTTCCAAAAAGTTTGTAAACACCTTCCAAAAAGTAAAAAATAAATTAAATGCATACTCCAATTAATATTCAATTACATACTCTTTTCAGCTATATTTGAATTAAAATTCTTCACCTCACCAAACTTTTTTAGAGTTTTTCAATTACTTAAACATCAAATATTTTCATAATCAATTTAAATAATTTTAATATCACATATTTATTAAAACATTTACAACAAATTATAAATCAACAAAGTGAAAATAAACTAAAACTATATAATAAACAATAATGAAATTTTCACACAATTATAAATTAATATTAAATTCTATTTTAGATAAATATTACATTACGAATTACAATTTGAATATGATAATATCAAAAAAAAATTGAATATAAACATATACAATACTTCCATTTATATTTTTATTATTATGACAAAATATAGTCATAATTCGAACAACCAAAAAGTTTGTAAATACCTTCCAAAAAGTAAAAAATAAATTAAATACATATAAATTTTTATTTTACAAAAAATAAACAACATATTTTACTTAATCTATACTATACTATTATAAGCAAAAAAACATGTTAAATATTAATTTATTTATTACAAACAACAAACTTTACCAATAACGCACAAAAATATACTTTTAAAAAGTTAAAAAAAACATGTTAAAATTAAAAATTCAATGAAATTATATTTAATTTATCAAAAATAAAAAACCACATATTTTATAAAGTTTTCAGTTATACCCGATTAGAATCATCGTCTGCACACACTTATTTCTACGATTCTTTCTCCTACGATTTTAGGTTACACTAAATAATTTTTAAAAAATATCTATTGAATTTTTAATATATTTAACAATAAATTTAAAAATAACCTTAAATTAATGATATTTATTTATGTCATGAAATTAAGTATGGAACATATATAAAGTTAAAATTAATAATAGAATTATTAAATTTAAGTAAAAAAATTTATCAAATCAAATAATTAATATATTAATTCATTGTAACAATTATATCCTATTATATAATAAGAGTAAGAGGGATAATAAACAAGTACTAACATAGGTCTATAGTTCGATCATCTCGAACAACAAATTTTATATAATATTTATATTTTAAACAGGCTATCAAAACAACTTCATTCGCGTAAATACATTGTTAGTATATTTGATTCCCCAATTTCTTAGACATGAATCGAAAAAATGTTGGATATTTTAATGTAATTGGATTGGCTAGTTGATCAATGTAATCATAATGTTACATCGAACAAGTCGGGAGAATGCGGAGTGCATGCTCTGTTCGAGTTCGTTATGATTTCAGAATTATTGCTTATGAGACATGTCTATTGGCATCAAACACATCTGTTAGAATGAGATGTGTCTATTGGGAAAAGACACATCTTGAGATGTGTCTATTAGCATTGGACATGACTGTTGGAAATGAGATGTGTCTTTTGGCAAAAGACACATCTTGAGATGTGTCTATTGGCAAAAGACACATCTATTGACATCTATAAATAGGCGTGGCATTGATCATTTTCAATATAGGTTCATTTTGGAAATACACAACAAAAACACATTCTCTCTTCTTGCAGAATTTCTGACTTTATCCGATTGAATTATTTGGGTGAACCACAAGTAACTTCAATCTGAAAGTGTTCACACGACTTCAGAAAAAATCCAAGTAATTACCCATATTCCCCAACAAAGATTGAAGTTATCTATTTTCTGAAGATGACGAATTCAGAATCTGCAAAAGACATGACAAGCAAGTTTGCAAAACTGGACAAGTTTGAGGGTCAGGATTTTAGAAGATGGCAAAAGAAGATGCATTTTCTGTTGACCACACTGAAGGTTGCGTATGTTCTGAGTACCCCCATGCCAGAAGTGATCGAGAACGAAACCGCTGAACAGACAAGACAACATTGCAAATGGGAAAATGCTGACTACATTTGCCGTGGTCACATCTTAAACGGTATGTCTGATTCCCTTTTCGATGTATATCAAAATGTTGAGTCAGCAAAAGAATTGTGGGATTCTCTTGAATCGAAATACATGGCAGAAGATGCTTCTAGTAAGAAGTTTCTGGTCAGTAATTTTATGAATTATAAAATGATCGATTCTAGACCGGTGATGGAACAATACAATGAATTGTTAAGGATTCTGGGACAGCTTGCCCAACACAATCTAAATATGGATGAATCTATCTCAGTTTCTGGTGTTATAGACAAACTGCCACCATCATGGAAGGATTTTAAACACTCCTTGAAACATAATAAAGATGATATGACTTTGGTTCAACTTGGAAGTCACTTCAGAATTGAAGAGGCTTTGAGGACTCAAGAAATTGAGAATAATCCTAAGGGCAAGAACCAAGTCGGTAACTCTTCTGTGAATATGGTTGAATATGGTGGATCTTCTAAGAATTCTAAGTATGGCAAGGGTGATAAACGAAAGTTTAAAGGAAACAACAACAATTCTTCCAACAAAAAGCCTAAGATGGCATGTTGGAAGTGTGGCAAACCTGGACATTTCAAGAAGGATTGTCGGGTTGGTAAAGGCAAGAAAGAAAAGTAAAATGCTGGTCCAAGTGGATCCAAGTATCCAGAAAAGCAACAAGGTTAGATTTTAATACAAATTTTAATTCTGGTCAGAATTATGTATCTCTAATATCTGAGGCATTTTATGTGCAGGATGACAATGTTGCTTGGTGGATTGATTCAGGAGCAACGAGTCATGTATGCAAAGATCTTCGTTGGTTCATAGACTTTTAACCAATCGAAGATGGATCTATCTTAAAGATGGGAAATGTTGCAACTGAACCGATCAAAGGACTAGGAAATGTCAAGATAGTTTTTACTTCTGGCAAATGTATATTGTTAAATCAAGTGTTGTATGTTCTTGGGATTCGGAAGAATCTCTTGTCTGGTGTTGTATTGAACAATTGTGGATATAAACAAGTTTATGAAAGTGACAAATATATATTGTCAAAACATGGCTCTTTTGTTGGCTTTGGCTATTTGTGTAATGGTATGTTTATGTTGAATGTAAATACTCCATTTATTGATGAATCTGCTTGCATGACTTCTACTAGCACTAGCAATAATTTGAATAAACCAGAATTATGGCATGCTAGACTAGGACATGTACATTACAAAAGAATAAAGGATATGTCAAAAATGAGTCTCATACCTGCTATTGATTTAGACAATGAAAAATGCAAAACATGCATGTTAACAAAGATAACTAGGATGCCCTTTAAAGAGGCTAATAGGGTGTCTGATGTTTTAGAACTAATACATAGTGATTTGTGTGATTTTCATTCTACACCATCATTGGGAAATAAAAAGTATGTAGTTACTTTTATTGATGATGCTACAAGATATTGCTATGTATACTTATTGCATGCTAAGTATGAAGCTCTTGACTTTTTTTAAAATTTATAAAGAAGAAGTAGAGCTACATCAGAGTATCATGATTAAAAATCTACGTACTGATAGAGGAGGTGAGTATTATGATCCGGTTTATTTTCAATCTACTGGTATAATACATTGTTGAGTATTGAACACGATAAAAGAATACAGAGGGGGGGGGTGAATGGATTCTTGAACTTTTCTTGATTGAGTCTGTGTAGCTGATAAGTGTGTATGTGTGCAGAAATTAAAGTGCGGATAAGTAAACAACACAAGACACAATATCACTTTAATCTAATGTATATTAGATAAAGGTTGCTACAATCTATGAATACAAATGGTAGTATTCTCAGCTTCGTTTTTCTCAGAGAGATATAGCTTACAGTGTATGAAAAACTTGACTCACAAAGTTACTAAGTTATGAAGTGAGGCTGTGTCCTTATAGAACATGGATACAGCCTGCTTACTACAAATAAGGTAGCTAAACAAATTACTTTCTAGTCTGTCTATCCTTTTTGAGTAAGCATCCAAACGGTTACAGATTTGACTTTGCAAAGCCTGTTTAGATCCACTTCTTTAGCTCCTTGTCTCTTCTATATCTCTCCAAGCTTCCTTGTAGGCTTTCCAGAGCACGTTACAGATTGTGGTCCATAAAGTGCATTGGCTTGTTGCAGGTTTCTGACTTGTACAATTTCTTCAGTATTTTGTCTCCAAGAATGTATTCGAGAAGTGACTAAGTAAGTGATTCGAGAACTAGAATTGACTTGATCGATAACTCTGAGTTCTCGAATACTGTTATAAAGACATATCGAACCACTTCTCGAATAGCTCTTTTCCATCAGGATTCCTTGAGTTGTCGAATAGAACATTTGACTTATCGAATCCTCGAGTTGTCGAATAGCTTTCTGAGTCCTTGAGATATCGAATGGAACTTTGACTTGTTGACTCTTTGAGAACTCGAATACCATCTTGACTTGTTGACTTTTTGAGTTCTCGAATAGAGTAGTAGACATATCGAATCCCTGAGATATCGAATGAGATATCGAACAGTGTATTCAGAGATATCGAATAGTGTCTTGAGATATCGAATCTCTGACTTCTCGAATGCTGGACTTCTCGAATAGACAAATATACTTCTCGAATTGGTACTTAGGCAAATTCTTCATTTCTTCAAATCCCAACTGTGATTATTTGGCAGTCTTTAACTCCTTGCTTGAGGCATGAACCATGGAACTTCTTTCAAGCATTATTCTAGACTCTATTTGTACAGTTACACAACTAGGATTTGATGCCTATTACAAGTACAATACAAACAGAAACTCTACAACTAGAGGTTCCCTCAGTTAAGAGGTCATGTAAGTAATGCAAAGCATTACAAACAATTAGGCTTGTTATTAGATGAGTACAGGCATGCCTCTGTAACTAACAATCTCCCCCAAATTGTGAGTGAGACCCTTAGTCACAATTTCATGTCTGATAACAAGCCTAACATACATAAAGATAAAACTTTAAAAGTACAGGTATGTATTTTGATTGAACACATAAATGAAATTACAAGATAAATACTCTTACAGTATGATGAGGTACTAGCCATTTTCTTTTGATTGCATCTCCATTGCTTTGGCTTGTAGATCATCATATGCTTTCTGTTTCCTTTCTTTCTCCTTTCTTGCAATCTCATCTACTGCTCTCATGATTTCTGTCATAGCATCCAATTCTTCAATCATAATAGAGTTTTTGAAATCTTCAAGCACTGGCTTCAGAATGTTGGCAGGATAGTGACTGAGTAGGTTCATTCTTATATTGACATTATCTCCATTTCTCCTCCTATACTTCACCACATAGGGATCAAACTGAACTCTACACAATCCCTTTGCCCTTAGCTTTTCTGCTTCAATCTCCAGTCTATCAATTTCTTTTTCCCTTTCTAACCATTTCTCATAGCAGCCCTTCCTTATCTTCTCAGCATAGTCTTTCTTCATTCTCACAAAATCAATCAATTCCAGCTTCCATACTTTCTCCACCTTGTCCTTAGAATCCAGCAATGCAATGATTCTTTCTATCTCATACAATTTACCCCAATGTTGACAACCCCCTTGTTTGAATTTCATTTCTTTCCCATCAGTGTACTTGATTACAAGGTGATCATCCACAATTGCAGCATAGCATATCTTTTGAGCTCTTAGAAATAGCAGTTGCTCTTCATCAAAGTCTTCATCAAGTGGCTGGAGCTTTAATCCTGGAATGATTGTTAGGGCTCTAGATTTGGATAGCTTCACTCTCCTTGCAGCATGTTTAAATTTTGTCCTCTTGACATGGTTGCTGGGCAGAAATCTTTGACCTTGGTTGGTAGACCATAGTAGTATTCCATTAGCAGATTGCTTTCTGAAACATACACATGGTTTCTTGACTTGAATCTTCTTCTTTTCTTGAGATGGTAAGACAGTTGCAGAAGCCATAGATGTAGATTTTGTTAGGTCACTACTAACAGTATTCACCCTAGACTTAGAGTCTTGTGTTGTGGTGAGATTACTGCTAGCAATGCCTAAGGCTTGCTGTCT
Source organism: Kitagawia praeruptora (assembly GCA_037693485.1). Taxonomy (NCBI): domain Eukaryota; kingdom Viridiplantae; phylum Streptophyta; class Magnoliopsida; order Apiales; family Apiaceae; genus Kitagawia; species Kitagawia praeruptora. The sequence continues at coordinate 890,542 of CM075348.1, read as the reverse complement.
TCCACTCTTTCTCACATATGTCTTACCCTGGTCATCATCTTTTTCATCCTTGTCCCCCTTTTTCTTCTTATCTTCATCACCCTTATCTCTCCTTTGATGTCTTCTCCTCCCATCACCTTTGTCTTCAGAATCATCATCCTTATTTCTCCTAGGTTGAGCCATCTCTGGAATTCCACCAGTTGCAATATAAGTTCTGAGGATATGCAGTGCCTCAATTTCTTCAGCATTTCTGGCTCCAACCTTCTTCTGAAGTTGATCAATAATAGCAATGATCAGTCTGTGATTTCTGGGGGTGAGATCATGAAGAATGACCAGTTGCTTGATATCTTCAATTCTGGTACCAGACTGATAGATAATTGTCCATGGCTTCTTGATCACTTCTGGTAGCCTTGTAGGTTGACCATTCCTCAAGTCATCAAACAGACTCTTGCTGTTGTCATTTTTCTTCTCAATGAGCTCTAGTATGGCATCTATCTCTGAGTGCTTTAAGTCTTGTAGAATCTGGTATGTTAGATGCCATATCTTTAGTTTGGACACCATCACTATCTCCTTGACCCATAAATTGTTGACTTGCTTGGGGATGACAGTGATGTAGTCTATCTGCTTCTTCACCTCCCTCAGATAAAACTGAGTGTCACCAACCTGTTCCCTTATGGCTTTCAGAAACTCCAAGAAGGCTTTATCATGATAGACATTGGAGTTAGCAACTTCTTGTAGCTTGACCTCAGTAACAACTTTGACTTCTACAGGCTTGGCACTCTCAGCTATAGAAATTTGAGGTTTGTCAGATGGCATACTCCCTGCAACCACTGTGGTAGTTATTGATTGCTTTTGTCCTCCAGGAGTAGTGATGTGCACAGTTGGTAAGGTGACAACTGGCAAGATAGATGGAGGCTCATCTACTTTGGCTTTTCCCTTGCCAGGCACATTTTCTAGAGACTTAGTAGCCCTTTGTTGTCCACCTTCTTTGAATACTATGCCTTTCTCCCTCTTTGGCTCCCCCTTTGAATTTGAGTTCCTAGCCTTCTTCTCCCCCTTAGGCTTGTTGTCAGGCACAGAGGCTGTAGAGATGTCCTTTGGGATTGAAGATTCATCAGGTAGAGGGAGCCCCATATGCTTCATCATTGCAGCTAACATGGATTGTTGATGCAGAAGGACATCAGCTGTGGTGGATGCTTGAGTGTCCAACTGATCATTTAGCAATGCAACCTTTTCTGTGAGATGAGCATTGGTCTTGGTGAGAGTAGCTACCTCTTGCTCAAGAGTGTTGACCTTAGTGAAGAGTTCATTGGCCTTGAAACCAGATAGAGATTGTTCCTGCAGTCTCTTCACTTCATATTTAGACATTTCATGCACAGGAACATCAGTCACCAGCCTATCTCCATAGAGATTCTTGAACATTATTTTCAGCATGGCATTGGCATCTGTAGTCTGGCCAGATAGATTCTGAAATTGATGACCCAGACCTGAGACAGCATCTTTTAGCACAGCCAACCCATTGTCCACCTTAATGCATGTAGAGTTGCAGTGTTTGATGTCCTTGAGCACACTGTCCAAGTGGGGAAATTTAGCATCAAAGGCCCTCTTGACTTCTGCTACTGAAGTGGCTGTCTTATCACATACCCTGTTGACTTCAGTTTTGACTCCTTTGCCAAGATAGTGTGCAGCCTTGAGGAAACCCTTGTAGGAGTCATTGACAGCTTCATACACTTCACCAGGTGACAGGGATTTAGCATTGGAGCCCAGTGAAGTGATGTATTCCTCCCTGAGATACTGAAGTGCTTCATCGAGAGTAATATCATATTTTCCTTGCAACCAGGCATCTATGTTGCCATCTCTCTCAGCATCATCAATGATCTTTGATTTCTGCACCTCCATATCATCCCTATGGCATAACAGAATAGCCTCATAGTCTGGATTGGGCATGTCTGCAGTGAGAAGGTGCTGAGCAATCTTTGTGAACTCAGGAATCTGATCCACAATTAAGCTTTGAAGTGCTTCAACCGTCAATTGTTGTGGAACAGACCCTGATCCTGAAGCACTGTCATGTTGCACAGGCTTCAGCCATTTTGACATAAAGTCAGAGCTAGAGCTAGGCAAGCTAGTCTCCTCAGTTACAGATGCAACTTCTGTAGCCGGATGGATGGACTCTACTACTGGTGTCTCCACAGAAGTGGGATGAATTACACCAGCAGTTGACACAGGCACAGAGTCTCTAGTAAAAACTAGGGGAACCTCTGTGTTTGTGATGGTGTCATTAGGATATGCCTCAGCATGCATTCCCTCACCATCTAAATGTGGGTTCTGAGTGGTGAACAAAGTGTCATGCACTGAGTCACTTGAAATTATTGGCTCATCAAGAGAAAAGAATTCTTGATGATCAATACCTTGCATCTCAGTTGCCTGAGTTGCAGGTTCCAAAGAAATTTCAGAGTTAGATTCTGGAAGAGAAGTGTGTTCTAGAGTAGATTTTGGCAACTCCCCCTGAGAGATAGAGGGAGTTTCAAAAGTGATGTGCTCTCCACTCAGTGTTGTGCCAGCCTTATCACTCCCATGTGCAGACTCTATACAAGAAGGTGCATTGGGGAGAATGCTTGATTCTATAGGTGCACCCTGTTGAGAGGATACACCTAGTGAGCTGTGTGCCCCTGATTTTACAACTTCAGCCATTTGTTTGACTGAAGAGGTGGTCTTAGTTTTCCTCTTCTTTGGCCTTTGTAAGGGTGACTCAGGTTCCTCACTTTCTAGTCCTAATTCAACAGCTAATGCTGCTTCAGATAAGATATTTAATGGTGCAGACATTACTTCCTTTCTCTTCTTTTTACTAACATCACCCTTTTGAGAGGATGATGCAGTTGGCTCAGTATGTGGGAGAGTGTTTGGTTGAGAGGGTTGGTTAGCAGGCCCTGGGTTAGCAGTTTGTTCTACTTGCTTGGGCTGTGCTAACTTAGATTTAGCATCAAATGTTGGCATGTTGTGGGGGTAAGTCTTAAACAAACTCTCCATATGGGGAGTTATGTTCAGTCTTACATCCACATCATTCCTAGTTTCCAAGTTACCAAAAATGAGTTTGGTCATGGACTTAGGATAGCCTATTTTATTTTTATCAATCCCAGGCAATTCAATCAACGAAGCATTTTTATAATTAAGTACAGATTGAATAAAGCGAGGGAAGAAAATATCAGTACCTCTCTTGGTTGTGTTCTTACCAAGTCTCCCATATAATTCTTGAAGTATGATTTGGCCAACATCTATCTTCTTTCCATAGGCCAAAGCATATCCAATTTGCTGCACAGGTGCACTGATTTGATCAAAGCTTGATTTCCTGGCAGTAAAGACTTGAAGAAGAGTTGCAAACACATAGCTCCACTCCTTTCTCAGATTCTTTCTGTTTAGCTTTCCAAGGTTAATCCCATCTGAGTAGTTTATGAATTCGAAGAATTCCTCCAACTCTGCAGTAGTGGCCATTCTATCAAATGATTCCTGTTGTAGTCCTAGTGCTTGGTTCATGTCTGCAGTAGTGATAGTGATATCCTTATCTTGAACCTTGCAGTAGATGACATAGGATGTGATTGCATTTTCCAGGGCTACAACCTCCACAATAGCAGTATTCCAGAATTGTTCCAGAATATCGAGATATAGAGTTGGATTGGCAGAGAGTGCTTCTTTGATGTATGATTCAGCCATCCATTTCACAAAGCACTTAAAGTTTGCATTGGGTGCTTCAACATCACTAGTTAGAGCGATGAAGTTGGTGTTGAACTTTACTGTTGCCATTTGTATAAAAGAGAGAAAAGAAATTGAAGGTTGAAGAAGAAATTTGGCTTTTCGCAGTTAGGGTTTCAGGGGTTTAGAGAGTGTAGATGCTTGAGAAATCGAATGAAATGAATCGAATAGATGTGAGATTGTATAAGTATGAAGTACTTGAATTGTCGATTAGCAAACTGTTTTGTATCGACAAGTCAGGCATTCGAGAAGTAGAAAACAACTATTCGAGAAGTCAAGAATGGCTTAATCGATAACTCAAGCAGATAGAAACTCACAGCTGGCAGTTATCTAACTTAGAAATAATTCTAAATTAAATAAAATGTGTTTTTATGAGTGAATTAAACTTTTAGACAAAAAGTCCAAAATCGATTAAAATTCAGCGAGAATTCAGCCTTTTCAAATGATTCGAGAACTCAAATATAGTGTTCGAGAACTCAGTCATTCGAGAACTCAGTTACTATATTCGAGAAGTCAATCATTCCTCTATTCGATATCTCAGAAAGACTCTATTCGAGAACTCAAGAGTACTCTAATGAGACTTATTAGAGATGTCGAATAGTGAATCATTCGAGAAGTCTGACTTATCGAACTATACCCATCACTCATAAAAATTTGATTTTCACTATCCTTTTAAAATCTACCAGACATATTCATTGAAAAATATTCTAGCAAATCAAATAGTGATTTTCTCAAAATTTCATAGAAATTTTAAGTTAATAAAAATATGATTTTCAACATATGCAACAGATTTGAAATATTTATAAATCATATTTCAGCCAACACTTACTTCAAAAATATTGAGGATTTAGATAAAGTAAGTGTTTACTGCTGCAACAATCTGGATGATGTATTCACTTAGCCAGAATCTGAAGAATTCAGCATTCCAATCTCACTTACCAACCTTGTGAAGGTGGCTTCATCTAATGGCTTAGTGAATATATCAGCTAGTTGTTTATCTGTAGAGACATAATGCAACTCAATGGTTCCATTAGTTGCATGTTCTCTTATGAAATGATATCTGATGTCAATGTGCTTTGTTCTAGAATGATTGACAGGATTGGCAACTATAGAGATTGCACTTGTGTTGTCACACATGATTGGAATTCTTTCCAACACAAGTCCATAATCTCTAAGTTGATTTCTAATCCAAAGCACTTGAGCACAGCAACTTCCAGCAGCTATATATTCAGCCTCAGCTGTAGAAGTTGACACAGATTGTTGCTTCTTGCTATACCAAGAAACTAACCTTTGTCCAAGAAACTGGCAGCTTCCTGAGGTGCTTTTCCTATCCACTCTGCATCCAGCATAATCAGCATCAGAGTAGCCAACCAGATTGAACCCTGTGTCCTTAGGGTACCATAATCCCAAGTTAGGAGTGCCCTTCAGATATCTAAAGATCCTTTTTATTGCAATCAAATGTGATTCCTTTGGATTTGATTGAAACCTTGCACACAAGCATGTAGCAAACATGATGTCTGGCCTACTTGCAGTGAGGTAGAGTAGAGAACCAACCATGCCTCTGTAGACTGAGATATCTACTCTCTTGCCTTTAGCATCTTCATCCAACTTAGTGGCAGTGGCCATGGGTGTCTTGGCAGGTGAACAATCTTCCAAGTCAAACTTTTTCAATAAATCCTTGATGTACTTGGTTTGACTGATAAAGATACCATCCTTCCTTTGACTGACTTGCAACCCTAGAAAGAATGTCAACTCTCCCATCATACTCATCTCATATCTGCTCTGCATGAGTTTAGAGAATTTCTCACACAGTTTCTCATTTGTAGAACCAAAAATGATATCATCCACATAGATTTGAACTAGAATCATATCATCACCATGCTTCTTGTAAAACAGTGTCTTGTCCAGTGTGCCTCGAGTGAATTGATTTTCAAGAAGAAATTGTGATAGAGTGTCATACCATGCTCTTGGAGCTTGCTTAAGTCCATACAGTGCCTTAAGCAATCTGTAGACAAATTCTGGGAAATGTGGATCCTCAAAGCCAGGTGGTTGTTGCACATAAACCTCTTCTTCCAACTCTCCATTTAGAAATGCACTCTTGACATCCATTTGATAAACTTTAAAGTTTGAATGAGCAGCAAATGCCAAGAATATTCTAATGGCTTCCAATCTAGCAACAGGGGCAAATGTCTCATCATAATCAATGCCTTCCTGTTGAGAGTATCCTTTTGCAACCAACCTTGCTTTGTTCCTTATTATTACACCATCTTCATCCATCTTATTCTTCAGAACCCATTTTGTTCCAACAATGGTTCTATTCTTTGGTGCAGGCACTAGTTCCCATACTTTGTTCCTTTCAAATTGGTTCAGCTCCTCTTGCATAGCAATAATCCAATCTGGATCCAACAATGCATCATCAAGTTTCTTAGGCTCAACTTGTGATAGAAAACATCCATAGAGGCACTCATTTTGAGTTGCTCTCCTAGTCCTTACTCCTGCATTAGGATCTCCAATGATTTGCTCTGCAGTGTGTGATCTATCCCATTTCCTTGAGTGTTCAGCCTGATTCCTCATCCTTGATGTTGCTTCATCATCCTCATCATGATCATCCTCATTTCCTCCCCCTGTGAAGTTGCCATTACTCACAGGTGTGTCTTGGATGCTTGTTTCTTCACTATTGATTGGCACAAATTCTTCTCTTGTATCATTATTCACTTGAGTTTGTTGAACTTGAGTTTCAACTCTAGTTTCAGTCTCTTCATCAGAATCATCTAAATTATCAAACTTCAATGGATCTTTGTCTTCATCATTGGCTTCTTCTAGTCCAGGTAGCTTGCTGTCATCAAATGTTACATCTGTGCTTTCCATAACTTTCTTTTGACTGATGACATAAACCTTGTATGCAATTCTTTCCATAGAATAGCCAAGAAAAATTCCTTCAACTGCTTTTGCATCAAACTTTCCAACATATTCAGAATTATCCTTAAGTACAAAGCATTTGCTTCCAAAAGTATGAATATACTTCAGTGTAGGCTTCTTTCCAGTCATCAAGTTGTAAGGAGTCTTTCCAGTGTTTTTGTTGATGAGGGTTCTGTTCTGAATATAGCATGCAGTGCTCACAGCCTCAGCCCAAAAACATGTGGGCATACTTGCATCAAGTAACATTGTTCTAGCAGCCTCAATTAGAGTTCTATTCTTTCTCTCAACAACTCCATTTTGTTGTGGAGTCCTTGGAGCTGAGAATTGCTGAGAAATGCCATTCTCTTTGCAGAATGCTTCAAGTGTGGCATTTCTGAACTCTGTTCCATTATCACTCCTCAATGCAATCACACTTGCATTGTTTGCCTTTGCTTCCTTGTCAACTTTCTTTATATGCTCAATGATTACTTGTGGAGCCTCATCTTTTGATGCCAGAAATTCTACCCATGTATACCTTGAAAAATCATCAATCATTACCAGGGCATACTTCTTTCTTCCAAGTGACATTATGTTGACAGGCCCAAACAAATCCATATGGATAAGTTGTAGTGGCTTGGTTACAGATGTCACTGTCTTTGACTTGTGGCTTGATCTCTTCATTTTTCCTTTTTGACAAGCCTCACACACTCCTTCTTGGCAGAATTCAAGTGTGGGCATGCCTCTCACTAACTCTCTTTTGACTAGAGAATTAATGGCCTTAAAGTTCAGGTGTGATAGTTTCTTGTGCCACAGCCAACAATCTTCATTTGATGCTTTTGAGTAAAAGCAACAAATTTTGTCCTTGTTTGCAGAGTCCATATTGGCTACAAACAGGCTTCCCTTCCTTACTCCAGATAGAGCAAAATCACCAGTCTTCTTGTGGGTGATCAAACATTCATCTTTGTCAAAATTCACCTTGAATCCTCTATCAGTAAACTGACCAACACTTAACAGATTATGCTTGAGCCCCTTGACTAGTGCTACATCTTCAATGATGACATTTCCAACTTTCAGCTTGCCATATCCCAATGTGTTACCCATGCTGTCATCTCCAAAAGCAACCATTGGGCCAGCCTTTTCCTCATACTGTGATAGCAGGGCCATATCACCAGTCATATGATTTGAGCATCCACTGTCCAAAATCCACATGACCTTCTTTTCACTTTCTTTGCCCTGCAAACACAAAGGTATTACTTTTCCTTTGGTACCCAAACTAGTTTGGGTCCATGTGACTTAGAGACAGTTTTATCATAAACAACATGCTTGTTAACTTTCTTAGTGTCAGTCTTCTTGTCACTGTTGGAAGTCTTAGAACCTGAGGTCTCAGACTTAGGTGACAAAGGTACCTTCCTAGCTTTAGGAGGACTTGAAGACTTTGACCTTGTGTAGTGTGTGTGTGAATTGTGACTGATACAACCATCAATGAACTGCCTTCTCAAATTAAAACAACTAGTCATGACATTCATATTGCATGGCATACAGTCAAATTTATCACAGAAAGGTGCATCTCTATGTCTTAGAGGCACAGAACAATCATAGAAAGGCTTAGACACACTACCAACAGGTTTCTTGCATGCATGAGTTAGATGATTGGTACTGAAACAGTTCTGACAAGTTTTCCTAGGGGCATTAGGCATATAAGCATAGTTGTTATCCTTGTTAATCCCTAACTTGCCATTTCTGTTCTGTTTCTTTTTAGTCACTTCCTTTTCTGATTCACTCTTCCCAGCTGGTACAAACTTAACAAACTTCTTAGGTCTTGGCCTATCAACTACTGGTTTCTTGGTCTTTGACTTGACACTCTCACCCTTAGAGGATGCTAGCTGTTCACTAGATTGTGCCTCATCCTCATCATTCAACATTTGTTTGATGAGTAAGGCATCCTCATCAATTTCAAATGTTGATTCCTTAAAAATTGGATTTTCAGTTTTTCTCAAAATGTGAGGCACTTTCTCATGAACAGCTGTGTCCTCTTCAATGACAGCATAGCCTTTCCTTTGCTTGAGAGAGTCATAGTCAAGTCCAATAGCTGCTTTGGGTTTAGCTTCAATTTTCTCACAGTAGGATTGCACTAAACCAGATGATTTCTTGAAAGTTTTAAGTTTGAATTCATTCTCAGCTAATTCATCCCTAAGAGCCTTCTCTACTTGGCTAGCACACAAAACCTTGTTCTCTAAATATTCAACTTCTTTCTTAAGGTTTTCTACTTGCATAGCAGTTAGCTCAAGTTCCTCATTCTTTTTGGTTAATACTTCATTTCTAGTTGACAATTTAGCAATCTCCTCATTAGCAGCAGTCATACTAGTATGAATATTAAACATTTCAACAGATAATTGTTCAATCATGGATTTGTATTCAGAAACAGACATGTCTATTGTAGTGAGAGATGGTACCTGAGAATCAGATGAAGATGAGTCATCCTTGGAGTTGGCCATCAAGGCATAATTGCAGAATTCTTGTTCTTCTTCATCACTCTCAGAATCATCCCAACACTTTCCTTCAGCTATGTAGGCCTTACCATGTGTCTGCTTTTTCAGAAGGGCCTCATACTTAGCTTCTAGCTCAAGAAAATCTCTATCCTTCTTTTTAGGCTTCTTGCATTCACTGGCAAAATGCCCTAGGTCATTGCATCTATAACACCTTACAGATGACCTATCCACATAACCGGTTTTGAATTTATTTCTGTTTGGTTTCACAGGTGCCTTGTTCTTGTAAGCTGAATGGTTTTGGGTTTTGGGTTTGAAGGGTTGATTTCTTTTAAATCTGATGTTTGGAAATTTTCTGGCCATGAAAGCATATGAAGTATTTTCCATCCCATCAAGTTCTTCCAGAGTGTAAAACTCCTCTTCTTCTTCCACCTTTTCCTCAACAGGTTCACTTACCCCAGCTTCAGTTTCTTCATCATCTGCCACCTCCTCTATCCTCAGTTGACTTGTAGATGCTTCTAGGTCCAGAATGGATTTGTTGACAATCAAGGCACATGATGTGTTTATCATCCTACCTTGGTTGGCTTGGATAGCCCTCTTCTGAAGCAACTCAAGTTCATGAGTCTTTAGGACTCCATAGAGTACATCATAGGTGACTTTGTTCAAATCTCTCTCTCTTAGAGAAATGACTCTTTGCTCCAGATGATTTGGTGAAGACAACAGAAATTTCATATTTAACTCCTTGGTGCTGTAAACCTTTCCATTCATCTGCAACTCAGTAACTAGCTTGTGAAACCTTTCAAACATCTCAGTAATGCTTTCCTTGGGCTGTGCCATGAAAGCTTCATACTGTGTGACCAGTATCTGTTTCCTGTTTTCTTTAACCTCATCAGTCCCTTCACACAACACCTCAATGTGATCCCACATCTCTTTAGCAGATGTGCATGATGCAATGTTTGCAAACATTGACATATCCATGGAATCAATGATGAGCAACATGAGGTGACTGTCAAGAGCAACCTTCTCCCTTTCTGACTCTGTCCACTTTGATGGATCCTTGGCCTCATAAGTTCTAGGGATTGTTAGGGTTCCAACAGTCTTCTCTGGTATCTCTTGTTGTGGAACAAAAGGACCATTCTTGAGAATCTCAGGATACAAGGGATGAGAGGCTTTGATGAACAACATCATCTTTATCTTCCAGAGGTTGAAGTTTTCTTTATCAAACTTAGGGACCTTCACTGTTCCTGTAGTCTTTGGTGTATTCGAACTCATGATCGTTTCTCTGTTTTTGAATAAACAGCCCTCTCTGATACCACTTGTTGAGTATTGAACACGATAAAAGAATACAGAGGGGGGGGGTGAATGGATTCTTGAACTTTTCTTGATTGAGTCTGTGTAGCTGATAAGTGTGTATGTGTGCAGAAATTAAAGTGCGGATAAGTAAACAACACAAGACACAATATCACTTTAATCTAATGTATATTAGATAAAGGTTGCTACAATCTATGAATACAAATGGTAGTATTCTCAGCTTCGTTTTTCTCAGAGAGATATAGCTTACAGTGTATGAAAAACTTGACTCACAAAGTTACTAAGTTATGAAGTGAGGCTGTGTCCTTATAGAACATGGATACAGCCTGCTTACTACAAATAAGGTAGCTAAACAAATTACTTTCTAGTCTGTCTATCCTTTTTGAGTAAGCATCCAAACGGTTACAGATTTGACTTTGCAAAGCCTGTTTAGATCCACTTCTTTAGCTCCTTGTCTCTTCTATATCTCTCCAAGCTTCCTTGTAGGCTTTCCAGAGCACGTTACAGATTGTGGTCCATAAAGTGCATTGGCTTGTTGCAGGTTTCTGACTTGTACAATTTCTTCAGTATTTTGTCTCCAAGAATGTATTCGAGAAGTGACTAAGTAAGTGATTCGAGAACTAGAATTGACTTGATCGATAACTCTGAGTTCTCGAATACTGTTATAAAGACATATCGAACCACTTCTCGAATAGCTCTTTTCCATCAGGATTCCTTGAGTTGTCGAATAGAACATTTGACTTATCGAATCCTCGAGTTGTCGAATAGCTTTCTGAGTCCTTGAGATATCGAATGGAACTTTGACTTGTTGACTCTTTGAGAACTCGAATACCATCTTGACTTGTTGACTTTTTGAGTTCTCGAATAGAGTAGTAGACATATCGAATCCCTGAGATATCGAATGAGATATCGAACAGTGTATTCAGAGATATCGAATAGTGTCTTGAGATATCGAATCTCTGACTTCTCGAATGCTGGACTTCTCGAATAGACAAATATACTTCTCGAATTGGTACTTAGGCAAATTCTTCATTTCTTCAAATCCCAACTGTGATTATTTGGCAGTCTTTAACTCCTTGCTTGAGGCATGAACCATGGAACTTCTTTCAAGCATTATTCTAGACTCTATTTGTACAGTTACACAACTAGGATTTGATGCCTATTACAAGTACAATACAAACAGAAACTCTACAACTAGAGGTTCCCTCAGTTAAGAGGTCATGTAAGTAATGCAAAGCATTACAAACAATTAGGCTTGTTATTAGATGAGTACAGGCATGCCTCTGTAACTAACATACATCAAACCACGGCTCTTTATACACCACAACAAAATGGTGTGGCAGAGAGAAAGAATAGGACTTTGAAAGAAATGGTTAATTCCTTGTTATCCTACTCGGGTTTGAGTGAGGGATATTGGGGTGAGGCTATGTTGACAGCCTGTCATTTATTGAATCGAATTCCTAGTAAGAGGAATACCTTATGAACTTTGGTATAAAGAGTCACCAAAATTGAGTTTTCTAAGAGTTTGGGGATGTAGAGCAGTTGTAAGACTCACTGAATCCAAAAGAAGAAACTTGGGTGAACGAGGTATAGATTGCATATTTGTTGGTTATGCTGAGCATTCCATAGCATATAGATTCTATGTGTTAGAATCTAATGACTATGTATCTGTGAACTCGATTATCGAGTCAAGAGATGTTATATTTGATGAACACAGATTTACATCTATACCTAGACTAAGGGACATGCTTCAGAATTCTTCTAGTAGGAACTCAATTTCTACTGAAGATGTGAGTGGACCGTCTGAACCAAGGAGAAGCACTAGAGCTAGAAAAGCAAAGTCTTTTGGAGATGACTTTCATCTTTATCTAGTAGAAGGCTCAAGAGATGAAATTGAATATCAATACCAATATTGTTTTGTTTTTTAGGAGGATCCAAATACTTTTAGCGAAGCTATGAAATCTAGGGATGTTGCATTCTGGAAAGAAGCTATCCAAGATGAAATGGATTCTATCATGAATAATAATACTTGGGAATTGAGTGATCTGTCCCCTGGCTGTAAAGCATTGGGAAACAAATGGATCTTCAAAAGGAAAATGAAGGTGGACGGTACCATAGATAAGTTTAAAGCCAGATTGGTAATCCAAGGTTTTAGACAAAAAGAAGGGATTGATTATTTTGATACTTATGCTCCTGTTGCTAGAACCTCCACTGTTAGGTTGTTAATAGCACTTGTTGCTATACACAACCTTGTCATTCACCAAATGGATGTGAAAACTGCATTCTTGAATGGTGAATTAGATGAAGAGATTTATATGAAACAACCCGAAGGGTTTGTCATGCCTGGTTGTGAGAACAAGGTGTGTAAATTGAAGAAATCAATTTATGGTCTGAAACAAGCACCAAAGGATTGGCATGATAAATTTGATACCGTGGTCTTGTCTAACGGTTATTTTCTTAACCAAGCAGACAAGTGTGTATATAGCAAATTTGATGCTTCTGGTAAAGGAGTTATAATTTGTTTATATGTGGATGACATGTTGATTTTTGGTACTGACCAAAATCAAGTGGATAAAACCAAGAAGTTCTTGTCATCTAACTTTGATATGAAAGACATGGGGGAGGCTGAGGTGATTCTTGGTATAAGGATCAAGCGTGAGAACAATGGTATTTCAATTTCTCAATCTCATTATATTGAGAAGATTCTGAAAAGATTTAACTTTAAGGATTGTTCTCCTGTTAGCACTCCTCTTGATCCTAGTATTAGACTCCTACCTAATACAGGTATTGCAGTATCTCAACTTGAATACTCAAGGGCTATTGGTAGTCTTATGTATGCCATGATAAACACTAGGCCAGATATTGTCTATGCTGTTGGAAAGCTTAGTAGGTACACTAGCAAACTATAACAGCCCGACTTTTCGGACTATTAATTCTAAATCGAAAACTAAAACAAATTACAATTTATTAAACCAAAAATCTATTACAAAGGTATTTATTACAAAAGCGCAGCTAACAATAACGATCAACTCCGAACCTAAGCTCCTCGAACTCCAATGCTATCCACTCGATCTTATACGAAACCTGAAATTGTAAGTAATGAGCTATACAGCCCAGCAAGAAACCAACCGATCCAACTAGTTGGGCAAATAACATGTATACACAGAAGACAATACGATATTCAATATGATACAATAACATTATACGATACGATAACGATATACGAAACAATAACTTTCGAAACACATAAATATTCTTATTCGATACAAACAATACGACACCACATAACAACAATAACTCAAAACCCACAATTCATGCCACGACCACTACAACCCGGTGATAACGGTCCTAAATTTTCAGAAAACTATCACTACAACCCGGTGACTCGGTCCTTATTCTTATTCGATATTTTCACAAACCATGACACAAATCAGAGTCCCAAGACTATTGCTGCTTACACATAGCACATATACAATAATACACGTATAACTTCAAAATATAATCATTTAGCCCAAGTTTTGATAACAAATTCGTACACATAATACATAATTTTAAAAACACTAGCAAAATCAATCAGAAACTTACCTCGACACAGAAAAACAAGAATCAAATCATCCTAGATCATGTATTCAATTCTGACCAGATCTGTATTTTTTGCTTTTTGACCCTCTAAACGATGTTTTCTTGGAAAACTCAAAGAACGAAAGTTGTAGAGCACAAAAAGACCTTTCCGAAAAGTCCAGAATCAACGAATTCTGAATTACGATGAATTTTCTACGAATTTTACAAGACTGCTGATTTTTGTGAAGAATAGACCTACGAATTTTACAAACAAAGATGAGAAAGAAGTATAAGATGTATTTATAATGTCTTACAACCCTAATTCCAGACCTACTAGTATTCCGCAATCAAATCTGATTCATGTTTTAAGCCCATTATTATAATCCAATTTTAAATCCTATTTATTATCTAATTTTAATCCTTTTTATTCTATTATTCTTTTTTATTATTATTCTAAAAATTACGGGATATTACACAAACCAAGTTCACATCATTGGCAAGCCTCAAGTCGAGTGTTCAAGTACTTGAAAGGAACCATGGATTATGGTTTGACATATACTGGATTTCTTTCGGTTATTGAAGGTCATTCGGATGCAAGTTGGATTTCCAATAAGGAAGATCATTCTTCCATAAGTGGATGGGTATTCCTTCTTGGGGGAGGTGCTATCTCTTGGGCATCGAAGAAACAGAGTTGCATTACTGATTCAACGATGGAATCTGAATTTGTGGCATTATCATCGGCTGGTAAACAAGCTGAATGGCTAAAAAATCTGATTTATGAGATTCCATTGTGGCCTAAACCGATATCACCCATATCTATCAGATGTGATAGTGAGTCTGCCTTGGCAAATGCTTATAGACAAGTGTTCAAAGGCAAGTCTAGACACTTAGGTGTTAGACATAGCATGATTCGTGAGCTTATCACACACAGAGTTATATCAGTGGAGTTTATAAGAACTCAACATAATTTAGCCGATCATTTAACCAAAGGGTTGAATAGAGATCTTGTGCACAAGTCGGCTGTAGGGATGTGATTAAAGTCCATCAAAAACCTCTCATGTTGAGATACCCAATTCCCATCTAATATGACATTAGGTGCTGAATTCAATGTGGAAAGCTTAACATTTAGAGATTGGAACACATTAAAGCATCATCCCAAGGTATGTGTTCAGACCTGCAAGTTGAGGAGGTTGAAGTTTGTCTTCTTAATAGTTCTTTTGAAAAATTGCATATGCAGGTGCGAGAGTAAAAGAACTACCTATATGAGCATGAAGTTTAGCCGCTTGAAGAAGCTAGGACTTGGCTTTGATATGCTTATGAAGGATCATGACACAAGGCTAGTAAAAGATAGTGTCAAGTGAGAACATTTGAGAATGTAAATTTATGTGTATATTATCTTCATGTATTCACTATGAATAACCAAGGTTCAATCCATAGTGCACCTTGGTATTCGAATATTTGGAATGTGTAATATACTAATGTGAAATTCAATCGTCACGATATTTCATTTATGCATAAGTTTGTTGTTTGTTGTGATTTTGTTTAGTTAATCATGGATTACGCTAAAATGGGGGAGGATTGTTGGATATTTTAGTGTAATTGGATTGGCTAGTTGATCAATGTAATCATAATGTTACATCGAACAAGTCGGGAGAATGCGGAGTGCATGCTCTGTTCGAGTTCGTTATGATTTCAGAATTATTGCTTATGAGACATGTCTATTGGTATCAAACACATCTGTTAGAATGAGATGTGTCTATTAGCATTGAACATGACTGTTGGAAATGAGATGTGTCTTTTGGCAAAAGACACATCTTGAGATGTGTCTATTGGCAAAAGACACATCTGTTGACATCTATAAATAGGTGTGACATTGATCATTTTCAATATAGGTTCATTTTGAAAATACACAACAAAAACACATTCTCTCTTCTTGCAGAATTTCTGACTTTATCCGATTGAATTATTTGGGTGAACCACAAATAACTTCAATCTGAAAGTGTTCACACGACTTCAGAAAAATCCAAGTAATTATCCATATTCCCCAACAAATTTTTTTTATTCCCTAATTTTCTATATATGAGTGAAAGTAAATCTACGTTGTTATATTTGAGAACAAGCCTAAAAATTTAGTTGTTTACATGTTATTGGATTTATCCTCACGAACAACATATTTTATATAATATTTATATTAAACATACTATCAAAACAACTCCATTCGCGTAAATACATTGCTAATATATTTGATTCCCTAATTTCTTAGACATGAATCGAAACTGTTTTTTTATTCCCTAATTTTCTATATATGAGTGAAAGTAAATTTACGTTGTTATATTTGAGAACAAGCCTAAAAATTTAGCTCGATCTTAACATGTTATTGGATTTCAATTTACAATTTTACATGAAATTACACATTACGATACTAATCCTACGACCTATCTAGCAGCAAGGGTTTCAATCCAAAAGGACTTTTGGATACAAATTCCTAAGGTTTTGGTTACATGTGAGTGTTCTGCAACGAGTGCACTAATCAAATTAAATATGCTAATCAAACTAATTAAGCTTAACTATGAATATTTTCTTTTGCTTTTTGGTCCTAGATTTTGCAGCTCAAACTTTTAAATATTTGTAATTCCCTAGCAACGAGTTAGTTAGTGTTGTTAATTTGAAAACTAGGAAATAAATATAAGAAGTAAAAATTATATTAAAAAAAGAATTATTGCATCCTATTATCCCTTATATATAATTGTCAGTTTGATTTTCGGAACGGTTATCGTAATTATTAAAATAAAATGTAGAATAATATAATTAATGATAATTAGCCAATTGCCTTTTCAATTAAATTTTTTTAATTTTAATAGGTGATATTACCTTTTATAAATATCTAAAATATCGTATCTTTCAATTAGTAAAAATTTTCCGAATTAAAACATGTTAACTTTTAATTTAAAACATAATCTTTCAATAATACATATTTATCCAAAAATATCTCACCATATCTTCTAATTATTAACAAATATAATAGAAATCCGTATATAACGAATAATGACCGTTAGAGTTTTAGTAAAAAATCAGAATAATAAGATCTAATGAGTAGATATATTATATGATTAAATTAATTTACTAAAATTTCAAGTTTCTAATTTCGTCAACGTCGTGTTTATTTTAAAATTTTATAAAATAAGTTTTAAACCATGCATATCATTAACATAATTATAGCATAAAATAAAATTTATAACATATAAAAAAATCGTACATAACACGAATTATAAGCTAGTAAATTTTATTAGATGAACTAAAGATGTAATATAGGAACACATTTATGCACACCTCGTTGTATGCAACTAATATATGGAAAAAGAAAAAGAAAGGTAAAATTCAATTTTAAAGAATGAATTGAATTTGAGGGATGAAAGAGAAGAAATAGATATATTGAATTTTAAAATTCAAATTCAAAATACATGGGAGCCGGATCGCAAGGGGAGAGGATGATTTTTTGTGAGTGTTTTGCAAATTTGAATTATAGGGAAATGTGCTCAATATATGCATACATATGATATAAAATATGTATATATTTAAAATACGTATTTGTAGGTATAATACAATAAGGTAGTGACAATCTACTGTAATTATTTAAAAGTAGGAGGGCATTTAGGTCATTAAACAACAAAAAAGGCTTCAAGCTTTATACTCTTAAATAGATAAAGCTGAAAACCTCACACAAGTCAGAACAATAACAAAAACATAAGACGATAAAAATAAGGGGATGGAGTTTCTAAAGCACCTTAAATCTTGTATTTTATTATTATTTTTGATAATTCAATCGTACGGATGAAAAGTTTATGTCGAAATAACATTATATACAAATTTTTATTATATTTGAAATAGTGGAGCATTACTTTTACAATAATACTATTTTCTATATATATTCAACGACACATATTTATCATAATCTTATTGCTATAAATTTATAGTTCCAAATAATTAAATTATACGAAAATTTGTACATTCACATATTTTTGTATGAACTAACATCTGTACGATTGGATTGTTCAAATAATAATTAATTTATTATATTTTTATTGTGTGCTTTAGAATTTAGATACTTTTTTCCGTAAAAATAAAACACATATATAAAATCAAATTCTTAAGCCGCTTCCTATCTAATCGTGGTTCTCAAAACCCTAGATTTTTATAGTCACATCGCCATTCAATCTGCCTCAATTCGCATCAAGGTAATTACATTTCTTTGTTGTTTCTTGGCTTTTTATGCTCTTCTTTATGTATATGTTCAGTCAATTTGATATTATGTACTGTAATAATTAGTTAATTTTTTGAGCAATTTTACACTATTGCAGCTTAATTAATCTTTACATTTGTATTTTTTATACGAGGTAATGAATATACGAAGTATCTGTTTAGCAGTGGTGTATGTAGATATGTGTGTGGTTGAATTAGTACTTGATTAGTGTTCTAGTATATATTGATATGAGAGAATTGAACTTAAAATCTTTGAAACAACAAAGAGATAGTTAAATTTGTTCACGTGTTTTAAAATATTTATAAAATTAAAAGTAATATTTTTATTTGATATAAAAATATGATATTCAATTGCATTTGTGCAATTGTACAAATGCCAGAAAGGAAGAAATGAACCTGCTGCCTCAGTCGTCAGCTTAAAAAGAGAGAAATTTCTTGAAATTCTAGGGTGCGTATTAACCCTAGACGTCACACACCCCTTTTGCTCAAATTTCTTGAAATTCTAGGTAATACTTTACTCAGCCTCCTTGTTTTCCTTTTGTTTGTATGTATATATATTTACATGTATCTTCCTCACTTTTCATTGTTTGATGATATTCCTCCTACTCAGAATTATCCTCTATTAAATTAATTAATTTATACTCATCTGTTTAAGACTAATCCCTAATCAATCCAGTTTGAGTAATCCCCCTTTCTCTAAGGAAGAGGGCTTTATTATTGCTGTGGCCCATGGCTCTAAAAATCGGACAAATCGCCGATAAATCGGAAGTAGGAGACCTACGATCTGTTTTCGTGAAATCGCCGGAAAAAACGTTTTCCGATCAATGGGATCAAAATCGGGTCAACACCAGCAAAAATCGGAGAAAACAGAATGAATTGGGGGAGAATGTTGAGGGGATTTGTTGGTTTAGTGATGGGAATGGTGGGTTTGTGTTGTGTTGGTTGCAGAGGGTGTGCGTAATCTTGATGGGAATGGTGGGTTTGTGTTGTGTGTGGATTGCGGAGATTGTACGCTATATTGATGAGTGAAATTTGGGGGTTTTGAGGTTCGAAAGGTTGGAATGTTGATTTGGGTGGTAGAAAGATTGGATTTTGAGGTGTGGTTGTGAGATAATTGGGAGGATTGGTTAGTGTATTTTAATATTGGTTAGTAATTATGTCATCTGTATAAGGACAGGGAAACTAATCTCGTCCTCCATTGGGTTACAGATTCCCAAGGATCGTGATGAAGAAATGCTTAATAGGGAGTTGTTACACTGTGTTGTTACCTTTTTTGTGGATATTGGAGTTGGAAATAAGTGCTATTATGAATACTTTGAGAAGGCAGTACTAGAAGATGCAGCCAGCTACTACTCTCAGTTACTCTGTAAAAATATTAAATTTATATTGGTGGTTCATATATGTTTATGTGAGTTCAAACCAAATATCTAGGTACCATATAGTAGCAAAATTAAAATAATAATGATCTAATTTAATATATATTATAGAAAAAATAATATTAAAGTACGTCAGATTTTTCCGATTTAACATTCCGATAAATCCCCGATTTCCGATAAATCGCAAATCGGTAGCTCAACCGATTTAGTCCGATTAGCGATTTCTGTAACGTTGTTGTGGCCTTTTTCAACTCAAACTACTAAGATTAAGTGCACAAGTAAATCATGTTGGATTCACATTCCGGATATACCTGTTGCCTTCCTTCTTAGATATATACTAGTATTTGTTATACTGCTCAATACTTCACTTTCAGGATTTTCATACGTATAGCTTTCAGGTTTTCTTCTGCCTACTCATTTTGTTTAAACTTTTGAATTTAGGAAAATAATCAACAAAACAAGAAATTATGTCGAGGCCAGAACTTCAAGCACCACCAGAGATCTTCTATGATGATACTGAAGCTCGTAAATACACATCCTCCTCTCGTATAATGGGAATTCAGGTTTTTTTTAGTTTAGATTCCTCTTTTTTTTATATTTTATTTCATTCACATTGTTTATGTTTACATTATTGCTCATCATTCTGACAATATTACTATGTCGTATAATGGAAATAAAATAAACTTAGGCACAACTTTCAGAGAGAGCACTTGAACTTCTTGCACTGCCTGATGATGATGTGCCCAGATTACTCCTCGATATCGGTGAGTGGTAACTCAATTTCCCTACCTTCCTTCCATTATATGCAGGGATCATGTAATTACATCCACATATCCATACTCGATAGAATCACATCCCAATTTGTGTATGAATGGTAACGGGGAAGTATGGTTGTTGATCGTTGCCATGTGGACAATATGGCATCCAAGCAAACTTAATTGGTTTTGTCTCGATGTTGATATAATGTTTAATCATATGGCGGACACTGCATCGAATGCTAGTCTACTTTTTAGGAAGATGAGTTGTTTACAACAATCATTCTTTACACACACTTGTAGATATTAACAAATAAATAAGTGATTCCTAATACAGTATAGATTTTTCTCACATAATTAAAGAATTGTTTGACAAGCAATCTGATTAATATAAATGGTTTTATGTAGTTCCTTAATTTCTTTACATAATTAGTTTATATATACTTGCCTGATTAAATATGTAAATGTTCTATGTTAATCTATTGTCATTGGATAAATTTGATTACTCTTTTATTTAGATATCTGTAATGCGATGCAGTGTCAAGGTTTTACATTTTAGCTGTACTAACAATTGAAATGAATAACAAAAAAGATTTTAAAATGTATGGTTGAAGTTATCTGTACTTGTAGAATATTTGATGACTTGAAGTTGGAAAGTGTAAGCATATATAAGGCAATTGATCAAAATGACCTACAATAATATATTATTATGGAGATCAGTATATATACTTGTTAATAGATATTTGAAACTATACGTGTAAAAACAATGGGTGGCATATTGTTATATCATCCTGAAGGTCCGCTAGTTGTTGCGGCTTGCCATGGCACGCTAATAACTAATATCATTGACCTTATATGTCTTGAAGGTCCACTAGTCATTCCTAGTAAGATATATTTATTTGTTAATAGTTAGAAATGTGAACTGCTATTCACTTACCTCAGTTGTTTAAAAATTGGAGTTACATTTTTTTAAGTTTGGGAACAATATATTGCACATATAATCTTTTATGTCTTGTATGGATGGTCACCAGGAATAAAGGGTTAAATGGTTTTATAGAGAGTCTGTCATTGTTTGCTAATAATAGGAGCCTTGTAGGCTTACATTTGGATCTACACCTTCTCTCCTTAGACTAGTCTAAAACGCAACATCATGTGATCGTGATGTATACTTCTCTTGGTTTTTCCCTGCACGAGATTTGGTTCGACGATAAAACTACCAAGTACATCAGGGAAGTTGCCTGTGTCGGTATATGTTTGTAATTTTGAAAGTCTTAGCCAGGACTCTTAGCTTTCAGTAGCATGACTTCTTTAATTACTTCCTCAATTCATTTTAAAGTAAATCTTTCAGATAATTCCATGTCTACAAGAGTTCGACTTTAGACTATGTTCTTTTCAGTACACATGTTCTTTTGAGTACATATTTTCTTTTCAGAACACTTGTATCTGTATAATGAAGAAAGAAGATGTATTTGGATTTCTGGGAAAATAAATCAATCAAAATCATCTGATGTTGTATGAAATTGAACAGCCAAGTACCGAATGTTTGACTCTTTTTAATATTGGTGAATTCAGTACATGTTCTAGAAAAAGTAAATGTAGGTCTCATGAGGGTGGTAGCATCGCTTCTTTTTAAAGCATATCTGCTTGGTGTGATATGCAGTGGGTATTTTGTGGTTACCTTTATGTGGTTAACTTGCCTTTTGTCACTCTTTTGTTTGATGTTTGCATAAAGTTGCAAATTTAAGTGTGTTGTTATTCTGGTCCCTGTAGGTTGTGGATCGGGGCTTAGCGGGGAGACACTGTCAGAGAATGGACACCAGTGGATTGGGTTAGATATATCAGAATCGATGCTTAGTATGTAGAGCTTTTGTGTTGTTATTACTTTAAGTTGTTATAGTTTGTTTTTAAGTTGTATATCTCTTCTTGGTTGCATTGTTCAGTTCAATAACATTGGTCTCCAATATCAGATATAGCAAGGGAGCGTGAAGTTGAGGGGGACCTTATACTAGGTGACATGGGTCAGGTAACTTTGGATTTATCACATCCAAACCACGTCGTGTTCCTTCAGTTGTGATCAAGTTAATCTTTTACATCATCGACTCAGATTTATACCATTGGATCTTTATTCCGAAAATTGTTTGTACTACTTTACAAGCTAATGGATTCTGTTAGTTTTGTTATTTTTTCTATACAGGGTCCAATAATTTGTGTTGTACTGTGTAACTGAATCACTTACATTCGATTTGTCTATATTGACGAATGAACAATTGTAGTTCTTATCATTTTTATAGAAGTAATCACAACTATTATCATATTTCTGATCTGTTATTGCGTTTGTTAAATTTTAGGGCTTAGGACTTCGACCTGGTGTGATTGATGGTGCCATCAGTATATCGGCTGTCCAGGTCTGTTTCTATGTTCATGCAATATGATTTATCCTTAGCAGTTTCTTATTATAAACTTTTGAGTATGTTGTTATACTAATCTCTGTCTCAACTTGCTTAGTTATTCACACATGTATGTTTGGATGAAATTAATATACTTTTTCACCCGTAACTTTAATTGGATAATATGAATTTATATGTCCAAGTTAATGTTGTTACTTGATTCAGCCTGTTGACTTAGGTTTTTACTCTTTTACTTTTTTTTTGTTCATGACTTCATGCTTTTTCACTTTTACGTGTGAATTATGATCTAATGCTATTTGATGGGACCCTGTTTTCCTTTTGTTATGGAATCTTAATTATAAACCTCTTTAAATAAGATTTGATTGCTTTTGCATACCTAGTTTTTTGGTTTTGATGTCTTTGGTAATGAGCCAGGTAACTTAATATAAGTTTGCTTGGCATTGAACTCTTGTCACAATGCTCAATCCTTTAATGGTTGATGATGTGACTATGCAGTGGCTTTGTAATGCGGACAAATCCTCTCATGAACCTCGGTTAAGACTAAAGTATGTTTTCTTTCTCCTGACTTCTAGTTGTGCTTCCTAATCAGATAAAAATAATGTGCTTCACATAATTGCTGGTTGATCCTTTAGGTTCTCTTTAATTTAAACATGAACACGTTTTCAACAAAATCATATTTCAGGGCTTTCTTTGGGTCATTATATCGATGTTTAGCTAGGGGAGCAAGGGCAGTACTACAAGTATATCCTGAAAACGTTGCGCAACGTGAATTGATACTTAGTTTTGCTATGCGTGCTGGATTTGCTGGTGGCGTTGTTGTTGACTACCCCCACAGGTATTCATTATAAATGCATGTCATGACTTATGCTATTTATTTTGTATTATTTACTTTTCTTAAGGATGCTCTTGGTTATCCTTGTCAAAAGAGGATCTGAATATATCATGGTTGTTTTGGAGCTCAACAAACCATCTAGAGAACCCTTTTGTGCTTAATAGTAGGATAGTAGCAGTATTGCTGAAAATCATAGAGAAATCGGCCTTTTAAAAATTATTGTAAGTATGCTTCGTGTATCGTTAATGATATATACTTTAGTACTTTACAGGGAGATATTTGAAAGGACTACATATATGAAAGAGAGACAGGGTGGTAATCGAGCAAATGAAGATCTTCAAAAAATACCCGAGCTCAAGCTTAAAATCTTGTTCAAGCTCAGCTTGTTATAAAAATTAATGATAATTTCATTGCCTGTTGATTGAAGTTGAACTCTATAGGCATTGGTGCTTTAACTTTGATCAACATTGGAGGGTTTTCTCCTTTAGTTGTACTTGCTGATTGTAGTTAGGCTTTTGTTCCTCGTGCAGCATGCTTTTTGTGATTGCGAATTCTAAATTGCAGTATGTCAGGGGGAGCTCTTAGTTAAATAGTCTTATAATATTGGCATTTCTATAGCTTTTGATCTGTTTTGAATCTGTCCTATAGTAAAAGCAATTAGAGCATGTACCCATGTTTTGAAATTACATGCAGAAGCATTTTTTTCTTGTTCAAAGTCACGATCTGATACTTATATTAATGTAACAGTTCGAAGAGCAGAAAAGAATACCTTGTGCTTACTTGTGGCCCCCCCTCTCTCAGCAGTGCTACACCAAAAGCAAAAGGTGAAGAAGGAGAGAGCTGTTCTGAAGATGACAGTAGTGGAGATGAAGAAAATCCAACTGTGAGTTCTCATATACCGTAATATGGGGATATTTTACATACCCGTTCTAAGTTCTAACCGATTATCATTTGCCCCTCACCTTTGGTTTTATATTATTGCATTTTATGTTAACCTGTAGCAACTTTTTACTTGTAGGTTTGCATTTCGGACAGGCATAGACCAAGGAAGAAGCAAAAGGTTAACAAGAAAGGGAAGGGAAGAAACTGGGTGCTAAAGAAAAAGGAACAGATGAGGAAAAAAGGAAATGTTGTACCTCCTGATACAAAGTACACCGCGCGGAAAAGGAAAGCTCGTTTTTGAACACCTCCCTCTCCACCCCTACTTACACCAAATGGGTCTCATTTCTTTTTATTTATTTGTTCATTGCTTGTACCAGCACATCCTAGGATCAATTGAGGAGTTTTGGTTGCAAGATCTATCTTGCCTTTCATTTAAAAACATGTCAAGTGGTGGCATGTCTGAAATTTCATCGATACTTATCAGGACAACTAGTTCATCTGTATGATGAATGCTGGTACTAAGAGATGAGAAAAATGCTCCAATTTATGTACTTGGGGAGATTATGGTCGTCATAACTTTGGAAAATCATATGTATTTGAATGTATGGTCCTATTTTTGTTTGATAGACAGTTTAGTTTGTGAAGGAAGTTGAGTTTGAGTTATAATTCAATGTAAGCTAATATTTTGGTTTCAAAATGAAAGTGCAACTACCATCAATCTGGACTCGAGAAGATGAGCAGTATTTAAGTTTTTCTTCTCCCTTCTACTGTTAGTTCATCTGTTTGCATATTTTTGAAGTATTTATTTATTTTCAGCAAAGCTAGACCTGTGCTCCCTTTTATGGCAAGTTCAACATATAGTTAGTATGGTGTTCTCGATAAACAATGGTGCAATTTAGAAGACAAACAGCTGTACAGACCAACACTTTTCAAGTTACTACCATGCCATTGGACTACTGCATTTCCAATTTACTTGCTACAGAAGTATTTTGCTATCTTCCCCTTCCTTGACCTTTCATTCAGGCTTTGTGCTGCTATACATATATGCGTATTGCGTAGTAGTTCATCTGTTTGCATATTTTTCAAGTATCTTTTTTATTTTCAGCAAAGCTAGATCTGAGCTCCCTTACTTATATGGCAAGTTCAACATATAGGTGGTATGGTGTTCTCGATAAACAATGGTGCAATTTAGAAGACAAAAAGCTGTGCAGACCAACATTCTTTCAAGTTACTCTGTGGAAGTATCAGGATCCTGATTTCTCAAATCTGCACAACAATAATACCACGGTTTAAGTTCTGAATGCATGCCTACCACACTGTACAGAAAAACATGATAATAATGAACAACTTCATGCATCCACTTCATAAGAATTTGATATTTTAAAGTAACTTCAGTGGAATCAGTTTAGTGGCAGTAGACAGAACAGAAGTTACAGAATCTACAGTTCGTTTATAACAAGTTATAGCAACACAAATGGATTACATTTACAGGCTAATAGCTAATCCGCTCATGAAAGAGCTCAAAATTAGCTCAGGGAGCACTGAATCTCTATATATACTAGGAATGTTGCCGGCTACGCATGGTGGGTGGATTTTTTTACTTTTTTTTAAATTTTTTTCTTAAAATATTATAGTTTCCTTCGGTTAAAAAATAATGTATAACCAAAATAAATTATTAACCAAAATAAATTGTGTAATGTCTTAGTTGACTAATGTAACACAACTTTTTGTTATAAATGATGTAATTGTATTGGATCAAACTATTCAAGGTTTTGGGCAGATAAAATATTTAGACTGTTTTAAAAATGGTATTTATTGTACTTCCCAATTAATGACAATTGGCCTTATTTCTTTAAATGTCATGTAACTGTCCTCCTTTCTTTGTGTGTTGTGAACTTGTGAAGTACCAAAGGCAAACTTTTCCATTGATATCGATATTTTCGAAGTAGAAGAACCTTTACTGAAGCTTTTGTATTGTTTTGTATTGGATGAATGTCAATGATCCTCTCTAGCCCTCTGATTTTTGAATCTATAATAATTAGGGGTGATCATTCGGTTAAAACCAAACCGAACCGGAATAACCGAAAACCGACCATTTTTTCATGAACAGAACCAAACCGAAGTTGGCATATAAACCGAACCGAACCAAAATAATTCGGTTATTTCGGTTCGGTTAAAAACCAAATTATATTTAAAAAAACACTTCTGCATTATAAATAAAGCTAAAAAAAAAAAAAAAAAAAACAGAATCATTTCTAATTGTTTTAAAGTTTCAGTACTACAACTCTGCAAGTCTACATTAAAGATAACAAAATTCAGTACAATGCTTCAATTTCCAAACAAAACCAAGCTAAAATTTGCACAAAATATAACAAAGTGTAGAATTGCAGTGCTCAGCTCCTGCCTCCCGACTTCTGCTCCAATGGACCAATCTGCTGATTTGCATGCAACAAAAAAAAATAGCAGCCATAAGTAATTAGCTATTATGAGTTGGCCAAAAAAAAGGTGCCATGGTTACACTAAATTGTAAATCTTTCTGCCAAGTGCCAACATGAAAGTGCACATTACAATATTGCTAGACTATTTTTGCGACAAGAACTGTTATTAGTGTTAATGTGTTATTAGTTCACAAGAACTGTCAAGGACAGTAACCCACCAAATAGTTCAAAGACTTGGCTCAATTTCAACAAGCAATAAGACCAGACAGAAGATGATAAAAAGAACCCTCTAAAGATGTATGTAGAATTGTGTTGAAATGGTAAAGCAGACAGAAAATGATGGTCACACAAATACAATGTAAATAAAAAGAAGAGACAAAGGGAGAATTCAGTGTAAAACAGAATATAGATTGTGTTCATTTTTTGCCTCACCAGAATATAGATTTTTTAAAACAGCACGGCCTTCATACTGTGGTGGAGCCTGCTGGTGTTGCGGGCAAGGGCGGGTTTGCTGGTGCTGTGGGCAAGGGCTGGTTTGCCGGCTGCTGATACATGTGATGAGACGGGGGCGGCAGGGGCTGCGAGGAATATTAGCAATGAAAGGTGCTTTGTAACCAAAATTTGGGCATTGCTGTGAAAAGTTTCAGGTCCTTTACATTAGTTGCAAACTTTGTTCTGCCCATTGCAGCAAAATAGTCGCACTCCAAATTGTTTTCTCGAAAGATCATTCAATTTTTTTAAGGAGATCCCAATCTTACAGAGAATATCCATGATGTCTTCCTCCTGATCGATCCAGACATCCAGACTGATCGATCAGGAGGAAGATATCATTGATATTTTCTGTAAGATTGGAATCTCCTTAAAAAAATTGAATGACTATTCTGCTAATCACATCTTTCGAGAAAACAATTTAGAATGCGACTATTTTGCTGCAATGGACAGAACAAAGTTTGCAACTAATGTAAAGGACCTGAAACTTTTCACAGCAGTGCCCAAATTTCGGTTACAAGGCACCTTTCATTGCTTATATTCCTCGCAGCCCCCGCAGCCCCCGCAGCCCCCGCAGCCCCTGGCGCCCCCGGCTCAATGTAGAAGAAGCTGGTGTTCAGGTACCTATTTACCCAGGATTCATCTGTGGTTGAATTGTACTCAGAAAATATATAAATCAATAACCAGAAATAATAAACTATAGTCTCTGGTATCATAAATATGATTATCTTTCATGGATTTTGAGGCATATGCAATAAAAGCAGGTGGACATAGATATTTGAGAAGTAAAAAATAAATATCAAGCAGAGAGGAGCTGAACTCCTATGACAATGCATAAAAAATAAAGAATCGAACACCACACTTGAAAAAAAAACAGATCAATCAATCAAGTGAATCAGTTAGGAATGAAAATATGGAAAGCAAGGGGACCTTGTGA
Source organism: Kitagawia praeruptora (assembly GCA_037693485.1). Lineage (NCBI taxonomy): Eukaryota > Viridiplantae > Streptophyta > Magnoliopsida > Apiales > Apiaceae > Kitagawia > Kitagawia praeruptora. The sequence continues at coordinate 862,183 of CM075348.1, read as the reverse complement.
TTCTTTGGGAATGCCACAACTATCTTCGACAGTTAAGTGTTGTTCCTGCAACGAAAAGGCGAAAAGTTTTTGAAACAATATAAGCACAAGAAAATGTAACATGACCGACAACAACAAAGAAGGAAGAAGAAAATCAGCTTCAATTTATGAGTTTATCTAACAATGACAAGCAAGGATGAGCTAGCTGGTTTGCATCTTTTCCCTTAAATTTCAATGTAATAGACACGATGAGGTGTATAGACAATACTAGATGAGTCAAGTGAAGGCCGGAAGAATTCATGTCATGAATGACAACCACATACCTTTTCGAAGCAATCAAGATCACCCCTCTTGGCTGACTCTAGTAACTTCATAACAGCTGTCATCTGGCTCATCATAGTCTTGCAGTTTTCACCTTCCATGCCGCATAATTGAAACCCCTTTTTGATATAAGGGATGAGATTATACTAGTCACATAAAAGCGTAAAGCTTGGATATTGTGCTCAGGAGGTAGACAGGTAGTAGGTAAGTAGATTGTAGGAAAGGTAGGCTTAGGGTTGTAAAGAGAAGTGGCAAACAACAAAGCAGCCAGCTCAACAACTTTGCCTTGAAGTGGAACATTTAAAAATTAAATTACAAACCCCTGAGGACTTGGCCACAAGGATAGAAATGGTTTGGAGGAGAAATTGCTGTAGTCAATGAAAATGCAAGTTAAATAAAGATATCGTCTTTAGGCAGAAGAGATTCTAAAATATGTAACAGAAAGAAAGAACAGGTAGCATTAAATAAACAGTAGCTCTTTGTCGAGAGTGTTGAGGAGTAAAAGGAATGAGTTGGCTGGAGCCATTTCCAATGGAGTCATCCCATGAAACGGTGAGCTTGCATCCTGGCATTTGACATTTGGGTTGGCGACTAATTAAGGTAGGACAGTATGTGAGAAGTGCAAGGTGGAGAGGGAAAAATCCATCTAAAACAGGGAGGGACATTAAAATCCACAACAGGGAGGGACATTAAAATCCACAACAGGGAGGGACAGTAAGATGAAACTCATTAATCTCAACTGGTTTTCCATAAATCAACAGCAACAATTTCCAAAAAATTATATTCAACTGGTTGGAGTTGCAAGTCTTTCACTGTAGGCAGTTGTTATTCGATTATCACCTCCAGATCGGAAAATATCTGTTTGACAAATGATGAATAAAGCCCATACTATGTAAGAGAATGTATGTATGTATGTATATAAAATTGTAAATTGTAAGTACCTTTTCCATTGAATTTCTGTCAACTCCTTTGGGAATACTGAAATTAGCTGCTGCTGAAAGTGAAACAAGCATTTCCGTAGGATATCTCACCATCTGATGTTGAATCACTCATATCGCCTATTGAAATTGTATCGCCTTGCAATGTATTACTAGAACTCACACACCCCAGATATACATACATACGTAGATTAATAAGAAGAAGAAGAAGAACAAGGCAAAATCTCACTAGATTCACAATAATTAGTAACAACTGGATACAATAATTCCCAGAGGGGAGCTTCTCCTGAAAACCCTCACAAAACAATACCACACCCTAATTCCTTTCTCTCATCCCCCTTATCCAACTACAGGCCCAATATTACACACACAATCACTAACATGCCCCTCTATCGACTTCTATTGAAATTGTGTATCGCCTTCTCACCAATGCGCCGCTTAATCTAGGGTTTCTAATTCTATCACTGCTTCTATAATGCTCCGTATCACCGTATGTGATATATATGATTTTTTTTTCCTTTTTTTGGACGGAAATGTGATATATATGATTAGATTCGTCAATTTGATAGTACACGATAGCACGCCCCGTTAATAACGAGTTTGGGTTCAATAAAAGGATACACCTTTCAACCTTATTTAAAGAATTGAAAACTTCCTGACAAAAAAAAAAAAAAAAAAAAAAAAAAGAATTGAAAACTTGGGATCCAAACACAAAAGTAGTCCCTCCGTACCGTGGTTTCTTTACATTGTCATTTTACACGGAGATCAAGAAATATTGTTAAAATAAATGAATAAGTGGGTGTAATAATGATTTTATTTTTAAAAATTAGTGAAGTAGTGGGTGTAATAGTGTAAAATGTTGAAAAAGTGGAGTAAAGTAGTGGATGTAAAAATGTATTTTATTGTCAAAAGTTACTATTTTTAGTAATGTAAAGAATTGATGAGACGTCCCAAAAAGGAAATTGTAAAGAAATGGATGGGACAGAGGGAGTACATGATAATAATGGGTTGGGCTTGGGTTTGATTTTCTGTACTGTCTACACGAAAGTACACACGAAAGTACATGATATAAATAAATAAATATATAATTTTTTTAAAATAATTATTTATAAATATTACTTAGAAGATAAGCATATTACTTTTTTGAAACCAGATAAGCATATTACTTTACTTAGCTTCTCATATTCTAACACAACATGTAAGAATTCAGGTTGTCACATCCTCTTGCAGAATACATCCATATACTCTACTACAACAATAACAATATTCTTCACAATCCGGGTTATGTTTTAAAACAAATACATACATCTTCAAAAGTTATTTCAACATCAGAGTATCCTTCAGAATCTTATTACAACTTTTACTTAAAGTTCATACAATACTTAGCATTTATTCGAATTCAACATAATATAATCCATAATGACTCCATTAACGAGTCTACTGATAAGTGCATAATTTTGCATATTTTTATTACCTATTTATTATTTGAACTCGTAATTTAATAAATTATTTTGTTGCATTTCAGGAAATTCGAGAAAAGTGAAGAAATGGCAAAATATATAAATAAAGTGCAAAAAGAGCAAAAGAAGAAAAAAAGAAGGATTAAAACAGAAGAAAAAAGGAAAAGCAAGGGGTGGTGGTGCATTTTTGTAGCCCACCAAAATGGATGGTTAGGATTTAGTCAACCTAAAACCAAATGGAGGGCCAAGATAAGCCCACACCAACCCCCAAACCCTAATTTTCACCTATAAATACTCCCTTCATCCACCACATCTAAAAACCAACCTCTCTTATCTTATCCTTAATCTTAGTTTTAGCCTACATCTTAGTTTTCTTTCCTTACCCTAAATTTTGTAGCCTCCATATTTTGTAGCTTTCATTTTGTAATTGTTCTTTGTAAACATTTCTCTCATTTTAACACAAACTTAATTTTTCGTTATTTTCGTAATTCCGATTAGTGGATAAAGTAGCGAAAGCTAACCACTTGGGGTAGAAATTAACGATTTTTAATTTCGTGTTCTTAGTTAAATTCGAAATTGTGCCCCTTTAAAAATCAATTTTATTGTGAGTTTTATTATTGTTAAATTTTAGATCTACTTTTCATATTTTATTTATAGTGTAATAAATAATAAAAAAAATCCAAAAATATTAGTTTAAATATTGTCTAGTCCTTAATTTTCATGTTTTTAAAATAAATAAAAAAAATCCAAAAATATTAGTTTAATTAATATTTTATTTAGTACTTAATTTCCTGGCCATTTCCTGTATCTATGCTTTTATTCGATTAAACACATAATACACTCAAACACAAAACTCCCCTGCATCTCTCTCCTTTCTCCCCCATCCAAACTCAAATCCCACACAAATCTCTCCCTACCTCTCTCGTTCTCTCTCGTTCTCCCTCCACTCTCAGCCATCTATCCCTTCCATTTCCTTCTTCCCTTTGTCCTTTTTAATTCACCCCCGAAAATCTCGCCCTCCCCTACTTTTGTACGCACACACCCACCCCGGTTCATCTCTCCGTCAACACCCATTCCCTCCTTGTTTTTTTATTTTTTTTCTCCGTAATTCCCTTTCCTCAAAACCCCATTCCACTTTTACTTTTTTTTATTTCGTTTTTGGACCCCCAAGTTTGTGTATGAATTGTTGAGTTTTGGTTGTTTGAACTTTAGAATTGAAACGCCGAGTTGATTTCGAGTTTTGTCAGGATAAATTAGAGTTATTTTTGCTTGGTTTTGTCACTGGGTTTCCATGTATATGTCTGGGCGATTGATTGTTTCTTTGATTCTGTAATCATTTGAATTTAGTAGTTCGATTTTTGGTTTTGAATTGCTAATCGAGTCCTAGAATTAGCGGGGTTCCAATGTCCTAGTTTTCCGAGTCATTCACTGAGTCGTTTTGCTGAGAGTTTGTAGCAGGGTTCGCCCGAGTTGGTCTTGTTGAATTGATGCTGAGTCCCAGTCGATGCTTGCAAATTTTCTTCTTATTAAATGTTTGGGAGTTTTTGATTGAGATCACAAGTTTACCGTCTTCATTCGATGTTTCTATGATGAGTCCTGTTTGTTCTTCTGGATTCGCTACGTTTTATTTAGTCATGAGTCCAACTCCGTGTTCTGTGTAAAGTGATGTACGAGTTTTTTTAAGTAGACTGAGTCATAATATGAGTTGCTGTTGTTGAAGTCTGCGTTCGCGAGTGGAATCCCTTGTGTTTCGTTTGAAGTTCATGCGTGTTTGCTGTGCTGAGCTGTGGTTATTTTGCTGGTCCATTTTAATTTGAGTTTTGAGTTCTGAGTTCGTGTAATTAAGTCGAGTAGACTGGGTCCGAGTCGTCTGAGTGTTTAGCTGAGTTGTAGGTTTTATGAGTTGGTATTGTTGCCGTGTTGACCTGTTTGTGCTGCATTTCCGAAGTTTTGTTTTGCTGAGTTTCTAGTGTTGAGCTCTGGCTTAACTTTCTTATTGGCGATGTGTTTTTCTGCTGAGTTAACTCGGAGTGAAGAGATGGTTATGTTTTTGGCTAGCTTAATTTTTAAATTAATCATGTCGAATTTTCTTTATAATTTCCTGTACATAAATCTCGTCTTTAATTCAAGTTTAGAATCTTTAAATAATGTTAGTTTAAAATTAGAATAAATTTAATTTCTTTTAAAAATAGTTTTAATTTTTTTTAGGAATTAAGATAGAAAAATTCTAATTTTCCAAATTCAAATTAAAATCTGTTTTTTTGTGCTCTTGTTTTATTAATTTGAATATCGAATTGTAATTTGGTGTTGCTGAGTGTGTTTGGTTGCAAATATTCGTTCCTATGGTTTGTTAATATTTCAAATATTTTGGGTCGAATTTTATTTAAAATTTCCTGTAAATAAATTCAAATTTAGAATCCTTAAATAAATTAGATTTTGTTCTTTTAATTTTCAATTTCCTAGTTTAAAATTAAAATAAATTTAATTATCCTTTAAAATATATAAAATTTTCTTTTTGTAATTAAGTTGTATAAAATCGAATTTTCAAAACCCAAATGTTCTAATTCAATTAAATTAAAATTTTAAGATTTACGAAAATATTAGTCCCTGTGGATCAAATCATAAATACTAAAACGAGATCGTGCACTTGCGATTTTAATTATCACATTTTCACCACATCAAGTTTTTGGCGCCGCTGCCGGGGACGAATTATTTTTCGCGCTTTAATTTTTAATTTTTCTGATTAGTTTTATTTCTTTTCTCATTTTTATTTTTTATTTTTATTTTTTTTGTAGGAAAGTGTGAAATTTCGGGAATCTTCTCACGGAGCGTGGAACTAATAGGAATTTTTAGAAGCGTGCTTCGGTAACCCGTATCTCACTCTTTTCGCCTTTTTATTTTTAGAAAATCACAAAAAAAACAAAAAAAAATCAAAAATCACAAAATATTGAAAATTGAAAAAAATATAGTTGTAAATACATAATTGTTGCATCATGCATTTAATCACTTAGGGGCACATCATCTAGATTTTTATTTTCTTGTTTTTAATTTTTCGTACCATATAAATTGTGGTGATCGCTGGAGGACCCAAATGTACGTTAAATTCTTCTTTCTTATAGATTAGGACACGTAGTGTAATGCAACCATATTTGTTCACCGCTTTTGTATATATCTCGTTGTTTGTTGCATCATTTTAATAAATCTTAAGGGCAAAACCACTCACAAGATAAGGGAAGGGATTTCATCACTCTATCCTTAGCCCAAAAACAATTAATCCCTCATTTTGCATGCCCTTAGCCTTTAATAAATTAATTAGACGTTGGCCCCTAGGAATTCGCGCTCAATTAGGAAGGTACCTAAAAAACGAAGTAATCATTAATTATTCTGACTCGTTGGTGTCTAGGCAAGCGAAGGCTTACCTGGCCAATTAAGATTTGGTGTCTAGACTGGTGTTTAGCCTCTTGGCAATTCTTGCACCTAACTGGCCAAATCGGTCCGAATAAATTCTGATTTACCGAGTTTTTGGTGGTCCTTACAGTTAGGAGCAAGGTCTAGTTATTTTCTTAAGGAACCCTAGGTCTAGAATTTTCCTTTAAATTTTACACCCTTTCTTTTGTTTGTTATTTTGTCGTACTTAATTGCTACGTGCTACTTTTGTGGTTTATGCGAACTGATTGGATTAGGGATAATTCTGCTAGGCTAGTAAGATCAATCGAGATTGCATCTTCTTCTGAATCCGAGTCTGTAGAAATTCCTGACCCCGTAGTGACCATGGCAGTTTCGTTAAAAGACCGTTGTTACCCCACCCGATCGGCCCAACCTTCTTGCATCACCCTACCTCCCGTAAATGCTAATAATTTCGAAATCAAAGGTCATCAAATTAGCATGTTACCTAATTTTCGCGGGAGTGACGGTGAGGATCCTTATCTTTTTCTACAAGAATTCGAGGAGGTTTGCACTTTGCAAAAGCTCCAACAACTTTCCGAGGACGCCATACGGCTTAGACTAATCAACTTCGCCTTAAAAGATAATGCTAAAAAATGGTTGTATAGTCTACCCGTCAATTCGATTTCTACGTGGGAAGGTTTCGTAGTCATCTTTCTAAAAAAATTCTTTCCAAACCATAAGACTACGAAACTCACGAATGAGATTAATCAATTTCGTCAAAAACATAATGAACCATTTTGGACATGTCTTGCCCGTTTTAAAAATCTTCTATCTCAATGTCCCCACCACGGAATCGAAAAATGGAGGCTCTGTAAGATTGTGTACGAGGCCTTAGATGGTTCAACAATCGCATTGTTGGAATCTATGTGCCAAGGAAAATTCATGGAGAAAGACGAGGACGAGGGATGGGAGTTTTTCGAAGAGTTCGCGGAAAAGACTATGTTGTGGGAATCGACTAGGGAGTCCACTCGAGAACCCGAGAAATCAAACGATTCAAATGCTACCATGCATCAAAGGGGGTTACATCAAGTTGGTAACTCTATCGCGACCGAGGCTAAATTAGCCACTCTTACTCGACGTTTAGAAGCCTTAAAAACCAACGGATCCCACTCCCAAGTATCCATGCGCTCAAATTTTAATTCAACCAATCAAGGGATACAAAATCCTCAAGATTTTCAACAAGTCAATGCGATGTTCCAACCGGGTCCTCGAAATGATCCTTATGCTCCTACTTATAACCCCGGTTGGAAAAATCACCCGAACTTTTCTTGGAATCAGGGTCAAGGTCAACCATCTCACCCCGCACAATTCCAAAATCAACCGCCGGTTTTTCATAAATCGCACTCAAATTCATTTCCACATCAAAATCATGCTCCTTATCCAACTCAAGCTCCTTCCCACCCTCCCGGTTTTTCTGAGTCGGATAAGCGACTTACATCGTTGGAGAAAAGTCTCGATGCGCTTCTCAAATCCACCACTAATTTGGCTAAATCGCAACAAACTTTCATGCGAACCATGACTCAAGATAGGCAAATCTTAAATGCTAGCACCCAAGCCATATCCAAGTTAGAGGTTCAAGTGAGCCAATTAGCTAATGCCATTCATGAGCGTGAGAAGAATAAGTTTCCAAGTCAACCCGAGGTCAACCCTAAGTTTCCTCTTAATCAAAGACCTCATGACAATGTAAATGCTGTCATTTCCCTAAGATCCGGAAAGCACGTTGATAATCGAGTAGGAGTCGAGTCCCCCGAAGAGGAAAAAGAAGAATCAAATGTTGCACCGACACATATTCTCGATCCTTCTAATCAAATCCGTTTCCCATCTCTTCACATCTTTCTAGTCAACCATCTTCTTCGAGTGGAACAACCTCGGAGCCCGTTCCCGAAGAACAAGTTTATAAACCAAAGACTCCTTACCCACAACGCCTCGTCTCTAATAAGCAAACCGCTCAATTAGATAAGATCTTAGAGGTGTTTAAGCAAGTTAAAGTCAACATTCCTCTTTTAGACGCGATTCAACAAGTTCCCTCTTATGCGAAATGTCTAAAAGATTTCTACACTCATAAGCGAACCACCCAAGTCCCTAAGAAAGCCTTTTTGACCTCTCAAGTGAGCTCAATTCTTTCTAACCAGATTCCCGTGAAATATAAGGACCCCGGTTGTCCCACAATTTCATGTGTTATAGGTAATTCCTTCGTGGACAAGGCTCTTCTCGACTTAGGTGCTAGTATAAACTTGCTTCCATTTTCTGTCTACCAAACCCTAGGGTTAGGAGAACTTCAAAAGACGAATGTTACCCTTCAATTAGCAGATCGCTTCATCAAAATTCCTAAGGGGATCATTGAGGATGTGCTAATTAAAGTTGGTGATTTCGTCTTTCCTGTTGATTTTGTGGTGCTAGAAACTGAACCGGTTAGGAATCTGACATATCAAATTCCCGTCATTTTAGGGCGTCCTTTTCTAGCCACGTCGAATGCTTTGATTAATTGTAGAAATGGATTAATGAAACTAACATTTGGGAACATGACCATTGACCTCAATATCTTTCATGTTGGGAAACAACCCGATGATTTTCACGATCAACCTATGAATGTCAATTTAATTGATGAAATAGTTGATCCAGATTTTTTAAACCCTAACGAGGCCCTCGAATTTTGTTTAAACCACTTTGGCCATGATTGGGATGTTTCCGAATATACAAATGAGGTCAATGCAATGTTAGAATCCACCATTCCTACAAATAATCAAAATGTTGAACCATTTCCCCTGTCTCTTCTCGAAAATAGTGAACCCGTTGAGTCAACATCGCCCGATTTAGAACTCAAACCGCTTCCCGACACTCTTAAGTACACCTATTTAGGTCCTAACGAGTCTTTTCCCGTTATTATTGCCTCTGATTTGACCGAGTCACAAGAGGATGAGCTTGTTGGGGTACTTAGAGAACATAAGGAGGCCATAGGTTGGAGTATCTCTGATATTAAAGGAATTAGTCCGGCCATTGTCCAACATCAAATTCACTTAGTTGATGATGTGAAACCCGTTCGTGATCCTCAATGGTGTTTGAATCCCACCATGATGGAAGTCGTTCGAAAAGAAATTCTTAAATGTCTCGATAATAGGATCATTTATCCCATTTCTGATAGCTCTTGGGTAAGCCCCATTCAAGTAGTTCCTAAGAAGTCTGGCATTACCGTTGTCACCAACGAGAATGATGAGAAAGTGCCCACCCGTGTTCAATCCGGATGGAGGGTGTGCATAGACTATAGGAAACTCAATTCTGCCACCAGAAAAGACCACTTTCCTTTACCTTTTATCGATCAAATGTTAGAAAGGTTAGCCGGTCATGCCTACTACTGTTTCCTAGATGGTTATTCCGGGTATTTCCAAATTCCCATTGCTCCCGAAGACCAAGAAAAGACCACTTTCACATGTCCCTTTGGAACTTTTGCCTATCGACGTTTAGCCTTTGGTTTAACCACTGCTCCAGCCACTTTCCAAAGGTGTATGATGAGCATCTTTTCTGACATGGTAGGGGATTTTCTCGAGATCTTTATCGAAGATTTTTCCATCTTTGGTTCGTCTTTTCACCAATGCCTAAATCATCTTCAGTTAGTCTTAAAAAGGTGTAAAGAAACCAACCTCGTTCTAAATTGGGAGAAATGTCATTTCATGGTTAAGGAAGGGATCGTTCTTGGTCATAAAATTTCTGAAAAGGGGATAGAAGTCGATAAAGCCAAAGTTGACCTCATTGCAAATCTTCCCCCACCCAAGTCGGTCAAAGCCATTCGTTCCTTCCTAGGCCATGCGGGATTTTATAGGCGTTTCATTAAGGATTTTAGCAAGAAGGCAAGACCCTTAACCACTCTTCTCGGGAAAGATGTCAAATTCGATTTCAACAGCGATTGTTTACAATCTTTTGAGCACCTTAAGAAAGAATTGACTTCCGCCCCAATCATTCGATCTCCCGATTGGAATCTCCCCTTTGAGTTGATGTGTGACGCTTCTAATTATGCAATAAGAGCCGTTTTAGGGCAACGAATCGATAAGATGCCCCATGTCATTTACTATGCTAGCAAGACTTTGAATGATGCCCAACTTAATTATTCTACCACCGAAAAAGAACTTCTAGCCGTAGTCTTTGCTCTCGACAAGTTTCGGTCTTATCTTATCGGTTCGAAAATCATTGTCTACACCGATCATGTCGCTCTTCGTTATCTATTCTCTAAGAAAGACTCTAAAGCCCGATTGATTAGGTGGATTCTCTTGCTTCAAGAGTTTGACCTAGAAATTAGGGATAAGAAGGGTTCTGAGAATGTTGTCGTCGATCATCTTTCTCGCTTGATAGTGGAGTCCACAATCGACTCTCCTGTAAACGAATCTTTTCTGGATGAGCAACTTCTATCCATCTCTACTTCCCCTTGGTTCGCCGATATTGTCAACTATCTCGCAACCGGCGACATTCCATCTCATTGGTCCTCTCAAGATAAATCCAAATTCTTTTCACAGGTCAAACACTTCTTTTGGGATGACCCGTATCTCTTTAAATACTGTCCCGACCAGATCATTCGGAGGTGCGTCCCAAATCATGAATTCAAGAATATCCTTTCTTTCTGCCATGACCAAGCTTGTGGAGGACATTTCAGTGCTAAGAAAACAGCCGCTAAAATCCTCCAAAGCAGTTTTTATTGGCCTACTTTGTTCAAGGATGCTGTCGAATACTGTGCTGCGTGTAATAGGTGTCAACACTTAGGAAAGATCACTAGGAGAAACATGATGCCAATGAGCCCTATCTTAATCATTGAGATTTTTGATGTATGGGGTATCGATTTTATGGGCCCCTTTCCTAGTTCCTTTGGCAACCTCTACATTTTGTTAGCGGTCGATTACGTGTCTAAGTGGGTGGAAGTCAATGCCACTAAGTCCAACGATAACAAGGTCGTTCTTAAATTCCTCAAAGAGAATATCTTTTCTCGTTTCGGTACACCTAGGGCTATCATTAGTGACCAAGGCAAGCACTTCAAAATTCATCAATTTGAGTCTCTTTTGAAAAAGTACTCAATAACTCATAGGCTAGCCACCCCTTATCATCCTCAAACTAGTGGTCAAGTTGAAGTCTCAAACAGGCAAATCAAGCAAATTTTAGAAAAGACTGTCAACTCAAATAGGAAGGATTGGTCCATCAAACTGATAGATGCTTTATGGGCCTATCGGACTGCTTTTAAAACCATTTTAGGCATGTCCCCTTATCGAATTGTTTTTGGCAAAGCCTGTCACTTGCCAGTTGAACTAGAGCATAGGGCCTTGTGGGCCACTAGAGAATTGAACTTTGACTTACCAACTGCCGACAGTCACAGGAAGTTGCAATTGTCAGAACTAGAGGAATTAAGAAATGAGGCCTATGAAAATGCTAAAATCTATAAAGAAATAACTAAACTTTTGCATGACAAATCCATTTTGAGAAAATCATTTTCTCCGGTTCAAAAAGTTCTTTTATACAACTCCAGGATTCATTTATTTCCCGGGAAATTAAGGTCTAGGTGGGAAGGTCCTTACATTGTTCGGATCGTTTTTCCTCACGGTTGAAATTGAAAATCCTAAAAATGGTGATATATTTAAAGTTAATGGACAAAGACTCAAACCATTTTAGAGCTGCCAATTGATCCTAAGGAAGAGGTAATCAACCTCATCGATCCATGATGCAAGTAAGTTTCTTCAGTAGGTATTTGTAAACTCTCTGTCATCCCTTGTCAGGTATTTTCTCACCATTCTCCTTTGTCATTTATCCTGCATTTGTATACATTGAGGACAATGCATGATTTAGGTATGTGGAGGGTTTAGTGTAAATACATAAAAATTGAAAAATCCAAAAAAAAATTTAAAAAATTGAAAAAAATCACAAAAAGAGTTGTAGAATTGTAAATAGTAGAGTTCTAATCTTATTCTAGTCTTGTTAATTAATTACTAGTTGCTTGATGCACCCTTACATGCTATGATAATCTTGTGTTCCTTTAGCTTTTGATTGAGAAGTGATTTGCTAAGTTCTTGTCCACACACTTACACTAGCAAGGTGAAACTAGTAGACTTATTTGAATTGTGCAAGAAAGTAGAAGGTCATGATTAGGTGTAAGATGATTTGGTTTTCATGCTTTGAGTACAAGTAGGTGCATTGAGGATACCTTTACTTGAGATTGATTATGTTCTACCACACCAAGTGAGTTTTGAGCCCATATGCATATCTTTTGCATTTATATTCGTTTGTTTGAGTGTCCACTTGTCATTTGCATTGCTAGTACTTGTTTGAGTTCTTTCTTGAAATACATGACATTGATTGATGATAAGATGATAAAGGCATTTAGGAATAACCCGTATTTCCAAAATGTCCACACCATTCTTATGTGATCAATTAGTTACCCTTTTGAGCTTAATCCAATTTTTTTGGTGACGCACCCCATTACTCGCCTAAGACCTTTTTCCTGTACAGCCTTACGTATACTTGATCCTAATTTGTCAAAGGCTAGTATGAACTGGAGGAAGTAATAAGGTGTGTGAGATGGGTTTACTTTTGTTCATAACTTTTGAGGAAATATATGTTTTGTTGGTTATCTTGTTAGTCGATTTTCTGTAAAGAAGGATTATTGTTGCTTATATTAGCTCTTAAAAAAAATCGAAAGAAAAAAAAGCAAAAATATATGAGAGCATACTTATGTTTTTGTAATCCTCCTTCATTCGACTAGTCAAGTCTTTTTATTTCAAGTAGAAAATAATTATGTGGGGAGGAAGTTTGGTGTTGTGCATGATTTCCATGATGACTACTAACTTTTGACACTTCACCTTGTTTTGGCCTTACTTGACATTCACTATCCCTAGCCCCATTACAACCCAAATAAAGACCTTTTGGTTATCGTCATTGATGTATGTTGTGTTTAAGTTAGAATGATACCAAGTGTCAAGCATGTTTTTGATTTTGTTGGAATTAAGTGATACACTTACCCTTGTTCTTGAGTGAATGTTCGTTTGTGAGTGAAATGTGAGGTATTGCTTATTTCTTTTGCATATGAGATCTCAAGTTTTGACTTTAAGGTGTGCTCTTGTAGACTTAGCATGGTTTCCAATAAATTTTTGCACTTGACATGAACCGGTAATCACTCTTGCATGTTCCTTTAAGTAGATTATGTGAATCCTTGTCTTTCCACACCAAGACTGCAAATTCATTTTGATTCTTAAGTTGATGTATCATAAGAGGACATGTATGTGTGGTGTTGCATTGCCATGTAATCTTTTATACGAACTAGATGGATTTTGTGGGTACATTCACTATAGGCCCTCACGAGACCTCACTCGTCCACTAGGGCTTCCTAGGGGTTTAAAGGGCTTGTTGCATATGCCAAATGCAATCGTCACACCTACAAAAAGGAGTATAGGACTTTTTATCTAGATTTTCTTTTTGTTTTTGTTTTACTCGAGGACGAGCAAAAGATAGGTATGGGGGCATTTGATAAGTGCATAATTTTGCATATTTTTATTGCCTATTTATTGTTTGAACTCGTAATTTAATAAATTATTTTGTTGCATTTCAGGAAATTCGAGAAAAGTGAAGAAATAACAAAATATATAAATAAAGTGCAAGAAAGGGCAAAAGAAGGACCAAAATAGAAGAAAAAGGAAAAGCAAGGGGTGGTGGTGCATTTTTGTAGCCCACCAAAATGGATGGCTAGGATTTAGTCAACCTAAAACCAAATGGAGGGCCAAGATTAGCCCACACCAACCCCCAAAACCCTAATTTTCACCTATAAATACCCCCTTCATCCACCACATCTGAAAACCAACCTCTCTTATCTTATCCTTAATCTTAGTTTTATCCTACATCTTAGTTTTCTTTCCTTACCCTAAATTTTGTAGCCTCCATATTTTGTAGCTGCTCTTTGTAAACATTTCTCTCATTTTAACACAAGCTTAATTTTTCGTTATTTTCGTAATTCCGATTAGTGGATAAAATAGCGAAAGCTAACCACTTGGGGTAGAAATTAACGATTTTTAATTTCGTGTTCTTAGTTAAATTCGAAATTGTGCCCCTTTAAAAATTAATTTTATTGTGGGTTTTATTATTGTTAAATTTTAGATCTACTTTTCATGTTTTATCTATAGTGTAATAAATAATAAAAAAATCCAAAAGTATTATTTTAAATATTGTCCAGTCCTTAATTTTCATGTTTTTAAAATAAATAAAAAAAAATCCAAAAATATTAGTTTAATTAATATTTTATTTAGTACTTAATTTCCTGGCCATTTCCTGTATCTATGCTTTTATTCGATTAAACACATAATACACTCAAACACAAAACTCCCCCGCATCTCTCTCCTTTCTCCCCGATCCAAACTCAAATCCCACACAAATCTCTCCCTATCTCTCTCATTCTCTCTTGTTCTCTCTCGTTCTCCCTCCACTCTCAGCCATCTATCCCTTCCCTTTCCTCCTTCCCTTTGTTCTTTTTAATTCACCCCCGAAAATCTCACCCTCCCCTACTTTTGTACGCACACACCCACCCCGGTTCATCTCTCCGTCAACACCCATTCCCTCCTTGTTTTTCTATTTTTTTTTCTCCGTAATTCCCTTTCCTCAAAACCCCATTCCCCTTTTACTTTTTTTATTTCGTTTTTGGACCCCCAAGTTTGTGTATGAATTATTGAGTTTTGGTTGTTTGAACTTTAGAATTGAAACGCCGAGTTGATTTCGAGTTTTGTCAGGATAAATTAGAGTTGTTTTTGCTTGGTTTTGTCACTGGGTTTCCATGTATATGTCTGGGTGATTGATTGTTTCTTTGATTCTGTAATCGTTTGAATCAAGCTGACACAGTCAGCTGAGGGAATAACTTTATCGCAGTCTCATTATATAGAGAAATTTATACTTGAGAAATATGGTTATTCACAGTGTAGAATCGCTAGTACACCCTATGATCCTAAAGTTGCCCTTGTTAAGAATACTTCAGGAGTACCTGTGTCTTAGTTCAGGTATTCTCAGATTATAGGGAGTTTGAAGTATCTTGCTAACTGTACTAGACCAGATATTTCATACTCTGTGTCTAAGTTGGCTAGATATACAAGCTGTCCAAACAGAACTCATTGGGATGCTCTTGATAGAGTACTTAGATATCTGAAAGGCACAATGTACCTTAGTTTACACTATAGGAGATTTCCTGGTGTGCTTGAAGGAAACAGTGATGCAAGTTGGATAGCTAAGAAGTCTGGTTCCAATGGAGTGAATGGATATGTGTTCACCTTAGCAGGAGGAGCAATATCCTAGAAGTCGACCAAACAGACCATATTAACTCGGTCTACTTTTGAGGCTGAGTTGTGTGCGCTTGATGCCACGGGGATGGAGGCTGAATGGTTACACGGACTTATGTCCGCGATACCTGTAGTAAGCAAATCGCTTCCTGCGCTTGCTATTCATTATGATAGTAAAACAACTATCGACAAGATTAGTAGTAAAAAGTATAATGCAAAGACAAAGAGGCACATCCAAGTTAGACTAAAGTCTATTAGGGGTTTAGTGTCTGATAGGATTATAGCTATAGAGTTCATAGGAACTCAGAATAATATAGCTGATCCTTTAACTAAAGGACTAGAACCTGCAGTGGTCCATAAGTCAAGGTTAGGGATGGGGCTGTCAACCCATTATAGTTCATCGTCAGTGGGAACCCAATACACATGAGAGGAGATCCCTTGAAGTGTATTCAATGTGGTAATAACAAGCTGTAAGGATGACTTGGTAGTACCTTTGTTACATAGATGATACTATTGTATCTGAGTCTATCCCCTGTAAACCTAGAAGGTACTGACACTGCTAGTAAGCAGGAGTTATTCTAACTCTGAATGGGGTCAAGTCATTTGACGAGATGGTTGCAGTACATCTCTGGAGATGCCCAGCTAAACGAATGTAATTGTGTGGTCGCAATTAAAGGAAAGGGTTATTCCTTGAAGCATTCGACGAACAGGATCGAGACAAGACCATTAATGTCTCAAAGCCGTAGATTGGCACCATAGCCTTTGACTTGTCGTCGTCTATTGAACATGATTACATCAAACGGATTAAGATTCAAGGTGAAACATTCCATCTGAATCCGGTAATCATCAAAGTAGGGGACTTAGGAGGGTTCAAACCCGGAAGGGTACCGTGTAAGAACCCAAATTTTTGGGTAGAATAAAAACTTTTTATTATGTAATAATATGGGAATGAATAGTGGTTATGACTGCGATGTAACGACTGTCTATTTAATGAATGGAATGGATTTGGATTCAATTGTTATATGTCATGCAAAATACCTTTGGTTGACAGCATAGATAAGAATGATCTATCTCCTAAGAATATGAGAAGATTACTTCAAGTAAGATTATTCTTGTGTCATCCAAATCAATATCTATTATAAGCCCAGCGGTTCCGTAAAAAGGTTAAGGGACACTCGAGGGTGAACCAGGTTCATTTTCCTAATTATAGGAATTAAATAAAAATAAGTGATGAATAGTGATTTTGGTGGAATTTGGAATATTATTATAATAATGTTATACCCGGTATTCGGAACGGATTTCTGAGTTCGTATTAGTGATCCAGGAGGAAAATAAGTGTATGTAAAAGCTGTCGGATTCAGAAAAAGAGCACTTTTATTTTCTTCGAGATTTCCCTAGACACTGCAAGACTTAAGGATTTATAAAAGGGAATTAAGGAATTTAAATTCGAGAAGTATTAAGAAAGATGAAGAATAGTATTAGAATTATTAAGAAGGTTTTCGGTAAAACCCTAACTAGAAACGAATGAGTTATTCCCTCGAACGATCAATGAATTGAGCAATAAACGGGCAAAGAAACAAGCAGGGGATCAAGACACATGCATGTTCTAGTGGATAACATCAAGTAACTAAGTAGTTACCATGGTAACTAGCAATACTTAGACACCAACCAAACAACTAAGCTTACAACATACACCATTCCACAAAATCACTTCCACTTGGCTAGATGATGCATGCAATGACCTATTAGCTTTAATAAAGCTACTTTATGCTAGATATTTTCTAAGGACATGACAATAATGCAAGATGGGATGAGAGTAAATCAAGCAACCAAGCAAAAATGCTCTCTCTCCCCCATTTCAAGCCATTCGGCTTTTGCTCTTAATTCAAGGATTGAAATCAACCTTCCCACCATTGTTTGATCACCAAACTTTTATCCTAGATCCTATATTTCATAAAAATGATACCCTAAAAATCTTAGCCTCAAAATCCTTTGTTTCCATTTTCAATAAAATCATCAAAGTTAAGGGTGAATAGTAACATCAAGAACAAAATTCTTGGATCTTGAATTTTTGGATGGTCTAAGCTTGGTTAAGGGTGGACATGGACTATACAAGGCTTAGCAAGGTCTTTAACATTCTACAAGGAAGGTATAAACCTCATGAACCCTTAGTTTGACTTTGAGTTTTGATGATGTTCTTGATGGATTTAAGCTTAGTTATGTTATTAGTGATTATAAGCATGCTTAGTTAATGATTTAATGATTTAAGTATCATGATGATTATGGTAAAGCATGATGTTCTTGGGCTTATTGAGAGGAGAATCATGTGTAAATGATGTATGGATGCCCGGGGTGGCTTGGGTTGATTGATAGGAATTTTGGAACGTTCGATTTATAGCCGTCGTAATGCCCGATTTTCGTTTAATCTTGAAATCCGAATTTGACAGTAGATAAAACTCACTGCATAGCTTCGACTTATGCCATGATTAGCTAGATCATGTTACAAGCTTCGTTTTGATATAAAGATCGCATGAAATGGACTTACGGTTTAGGAGTTATGATTAAATTCGTAAAAGTGGTTCGAAATCGTAAACGAAAATTCGTAATTGAAATTGATTCCCTTAAATGTCATTTAATCAGTGGAAAATCTTATTAATTAAATATTAGAGGTAAAAAGGAAGGTGTGGGAGAAAACCACATGTCGAATGGATCGTTTTCCGATTTTATAAAAATGTTTGAATCGAGGTTAAACGCGAACGAACCCCTTAAAGGTATGACTTTGGTTATAACTTAGAAAACGGGCGATAACACTCGAGGTATAATCTTGATTCGTAAACGACCAACCTTAGAACTTATACGACTTAAGTATATACCAAGTATAAGCATGATGACATGTCTTGATAACGAACGAATGTCGGATCGTATCGGTGATAAAAAGAGTTACACTAAAAGAGACGTAACGAGATAACTCGAAAACATGTTTCGATTTAAGTGGAGTTTATACTTAGCCTTTTAATAAGCGTTAAGTGGTTAATCTTAAATATTCTGATTGTTTATAGATTGTCGAGCTGACCCGGGACACATTACCCTACCCGCACTCGATTCTCAGGCAAGTTTCCAATACTTGGAACTGTTGTTGTGATAATATATATATGATGATTGTTGTATACATATGCCATAGCATGCATGTCTACTTTCAAGTATATTGGAATACTTGTTCCCTGAATCAATATTCGCTTATAGACTAGGTATGGATTATCAGATATAAGCATGATTGTTTTGGTAGGACCCTTAGTGAAGGGCATATGATATGTATTCTTTAAATATAGACCGGGAGTCGGTATTTTGAGATATAGATGTAGTCGTGGAAACCCGGAGGGATTCCAGCGACAGATTAGTATTCCTTTTGAGGAATGTTATTATTAAACATTATTTATATTTCCATAAAAGTATCAAATACTTGGAAATCTTTCGAGAAATGTTAGTTGAGTATTATCTCAGTCGAGAAATATTAAATGAATATTATTTTTGAATATTCATTAGATTTGATTATTAATGAATAATTACTTTGATATTCATTGGAATTTTATTCATTAAATGAATATCACTTTCGGATATTCATTTAAGTTTTATGTAATTGATAAATATTATTATAAAAGTATTCTTTGGAAGTTCTAATTACTCAAGGAATATTATTTCGAATATTAAGGTTTCGATTACTAAATGAATATCATTGGATATTTTTTCTAGAATATTATTTGTTTAATGAATATCAATTGAATATTCATTTGGAATTTATTTATTAAATGAATATTATTTTGAATATTCATTTAAGATATTATGTACTTGATGAATATTATTTTGAATATTCATTTAAGATATTATGTACTTGATGAATATTATTTTGAATATTCATTTAAGATATTATGTACTTGATGAATATTATGTTAAAATATTCATTTGAAGTTCTATTTACTTAAGGAATATTGCTTCGAATATTCCTTTAAAGTTTTGATTACTAAGAATATTATTTGGGTATTCATTTAGAATATTATTTATTAAATGAATATTATTTTCAAATATTCATTTAAGGTTTGATTTATTTAGTGAATATTATTTTAAATATTTACTTGAGTTTTATTTAATTAATGAATATTATATTGAATATTCATTTAAAGAAGAGAATTATTTAGTAAACGATTCTATATATTTATTTGAGGATTACTTACGAGAAATATTATGATTTAATCATATCCCTTAATTATTATTGATAAAATAAATATTCTTGGAATATTTATTTAAATTCTTTTAAGTTCTTTCTATAATAATTCATATTACTCAAAGATTATCTTTCACCTTCAGATATGGTGTAAAATATTTCGGAATATCTTATGACTATTTATATCAAGGGGAGGTTCCTAAACTTTAATTTCATTTAAATCTATCTTAAAGAAGATTTAAATACTCGCTCAACTTCCAAACGTATATAAGGGATCTCACTTGAGCGATGTTATTTATTGGACTGCCCGGTCCTATACTTGCTAAAACTATCTTGTCACTCACATCTTGATTCTTTCAAGCATCGATATGAGTCTTTTGGTTACCTCCTCAACGCTCGAGGGGTATGATTGATGTAACAAGTTTATATCCATTAACAAGCATCAGCTTGGGAAATATTGGTGAATTTTCCTTTCCAATTAGATACGACTACTTTGTGGAGTCCTATCAACAAGTGTTACACTTGGGGAAAAGGGGAACGAACTTTACGTTTCAGAGTCATGGATGATATTCGAACTAGGAGACGCGTAAGTGGCCGAGTGGCGCCGGTCCAGCAATAGCCCAACCGTTGGCTGAGGAGTTCCAGAGGGCGGTAGATAAGTAATTCCGTCGGAGCTACCATCTACATGTAGAGAACGACTGATGAGATGCATGACATACGACTGATCATCGTAAACGTCAGGGCATCTGGCGCGGCAATGCTCCCGTATTAGTTCATCTTCTAAAAGTGAGAAATTTCTGCAACACCGTTGGTGTTGGCAAGGTGAAAAAGTGTTGAAACCGGAATTGCAATATTTTTCCTGCAAGTTCCTCTTTTATGATAATTGAGAATATCTTGCTTATCTTTTGCATAGCAGATATTTATTCAAAACAAATATATTTTTGAGTTACCTTGTAACTTCATCTCATACCTTATATTGGTACTACATCGTTAATGCATGGCATATGGTTTCAAAGATATTTTGGACTGTTATATATTATCACTGTTCAACTATATTTCTGGTGGGCTATTGCTCACCCTTGCTTTATTTATTTATATCACAACAACAGCTAGATCAGATGGCCGCGCAAGGCACACACAGCATAAGCAGGTGTCAATCGTCAGAGGTTTACCGCTAAGGTCTTGGCTACCTTTGTTGAGGATGCAACTACTGGTAGGCTAGTTGTTAGCAATTGAGCCTCAAATGTATTTATATTATGGTATCTATTAATGGATGGCAAAGAGTATGTAATTGTACAATTGTAATTCTTTGGGTTGTAAGAACTCAAACTTGTGATTAATAATATTGTTGGTTACTCTGATTTCATCTCTGGGACTATAACGGGTGTGTTTTATGTTGTTGTTTTGGGTCACAAGGTTGTAATTTAAATTATGTTGGTTTTGTGGATGGATATTGAAACCGTAACGACCAGATCCCTGACCCTGGATCTGGGGGTGTTACATACCGACTCTGAAAAATAAGTCATGATGAGAAACCTGAAGCATTTCTACATGGATTTGTGGGGGATTGTTAGAAAATTGAGTTTTTAGAGCATAATTAATTTATGTTCTTGATGTTAATTCCGGATTTTAACGGTTGGAAATTGTTCCTTGCTATGAGAACTTAAATTTTTGATAAGTGGATTTTATATCTACTTGGAACAATCTAATTCGGCTTAAATTAATTGCTTTGGCCTCAAGTTTGTGGTAATTTTGATGTGTTTTGTGTAATTGTGCAGGGTTGAAGAAATATCGATTAAAGGTGTAGTTTCCGTCATTTTTGGAGCGTTTTGTGGAGTTGATTGATGATATGGAATGAAGAATGGTGGCTAATATCAACTCCTAAGAAGTATACAAGTTATTCAGAATGAAAGACGGAAGCTCATGCAAAAGGAACGGGAAGAAAAGGCGAAAAAAGCAAAGAAAAATTAGTTTTCGCAGAACGGGACCAAGCCGGGAGCTCCCAGCCATGTTTATGCAGATTGCACCGGCGCTTCAGGCGCCCAAACGGCGCTCCTGCGCTGCGGGGGTGCGGGTGAAAAATCAGCCAGAATTTTTGATTTTGTTTTGGCCATATCTTGAGTTCTAGAAGTCCGTTTTGGACGATCTTACTGTCCACGCGAAGATAACGAGATTCTCTATCATTCTAAAGTGGTCCAGAAGCCCAATTACAGCCGGAATGTTCCAGAATTACTGAAGAAAAGACAGCTGCGAATTTTCCTTTAAAACAGAATCAGTTTAGGAAACGTACTTCTATTATAATTCTGATTTGGTATTTCTTGCTGGGCAAGATGTCTAGAGCCTATATAAACACATCCAACCCTTTTAAATTGGATTATTATCATCGCTTTATTATTGTAACATAGCTTAGATCTGCAAGGGAGAGAAGGAGAGAAGGATTCAACGCTCGTGACAAGCAACGGATCTAGATCTACTTCATCTTTTGTGTTACTCTGGATTATAGATTTGTTTTCTCAACTTTTGTTTTATTAATATTATTGCTTCTTTTATTCATATCTTGTTTATTATCATGTTTTCATCAAATCCCATGACGATGAACGGTTCAATTATGAGCTAATCGTTGTCATGGGATTCTAACGGAGTTATTTATGTAGCTTAGTAGTTTGATTGCTGTAAAGATTAAGTGTGGTGAATTCTTGATATCCTCGTATGGTTAATCTTAATGCTTTTAGATGCGTAGCTAACATCTAAATTGAATTGTTAATCTCTTGCGAAATGAGAGTGGATCTTGAGATTTAGAACTTGCCATGCTAGCATAGGATAGGTTGATGTTTGACATCATGATTTGTGGTGTAAATAGAGATATTATGCTGCCCTATGTGATCTATGTGGATAACTTGTGCTTAAACCTTTATGTTTTCAAATTCTATAGAGATATAGGGTCTAAATATAATTGGTGTCTACCCATCTTCTATCTCTTTTGTGGATGCATGTGTAGTTTGGTACTAGTATACCGAGAGGTAACTTTTACTTGTTTCGTGTTGTCCGATCAGATATCAAATCCCACATGTGTATTGATTAAAGGCATCAACTCTAAGTGAAGTAGATAATGAAGTTAGAGTCCCATGTTTTTATTCTCATAAGTAATTCGATTTTTATTCTTATTAGTTAATTTAATTCTTAGTTTTATAATTTGCATCTTAGTTTAGTTTAGTTAATCAAACCACAATTTTTTAATTGTCTTAGCAGTGAATTAAAACCATACATTGTTGCATAGGTACTAAATTGAAGTAAAAACCTGATCTTTGTGGGAACGAACTTGACTTATATTTATATTACTTGTGACCACGTGCGCTTGCGTGATTTTGTGTTAACAAGTTTTTGGCGCCGCTGCCGGGGATCATCGGTGTTTTATTTTTAGTTTATGTGCTTGTAAATAGTGGTCGTTAGCGTTCACTGACTTGGATTTCTTACTTAGTTTGTTTGTTTCGTGGTGTTTTAGGTACTTGAATTTGTATGCGAACACGCTTACAAGCTCGTTTTGGAAGAACTGGCGGAAGACGATCTTGTAGAGAATAAAGAGGATAAGAACGAGGAAACTGAAACTACAGTAGCAATGGCAGATGCAGCAGCAGCTAAGGCTTTGAAGGAGTATTCTCAGCCGAAAATCAATGATATCCAGTCTACCATTATCAGGACGGCTATTGCAGCTAACACTTTCGAGATCAAGCCGGGCACTATTCAGATGCTACAGAATTCGGTTCAGTTTGGGGGTGCTCCTACGGAGGATCCTAACATGCATATTCGGGACTTTATCGAGATCTGTGATACTTTCAAGTTTAATGGTGTTTCGGATGATGCTATCAAGTTGAGACTTTTCCCATTCTCTTTGAAGGATAAGGCCAAGGGTTGGTTACACTCTCTACCACCTGGGTCTATTACTACATGGGAGGATCTTGCTCAAAAGTTCCTTACTAAATTCTTCCCTATGGCGAAAACTGCAGCATTAAGGAACCAGTTGACTCAATTCCAACAACAATCTGGTGAGACCTTGTGTGAGGCTTGGGAACGCTACAAGGAGATGCTACGGAAGTGTCCTCATCATGGCATGCCTTATTGGATGGTTATTAATGGGTTCTATAATGGGTTGGGAGCACAATCTAGACATATGGTAGACGCAGCATCAGGAGGAGCCTTATGGGCTAAGAGCTACGAGGAAGCTTATGATCTAATTGAGATGATGGCTGCTAATGAATATCAAAATCCAACTCAAAGACTACCACAAGGCAAGGTTGCAGGAATTCTAGGAGTTGACACAGTTATAGCTCTAGCAGCCCAGCTAGAGGCACTTAATATGAAATTAGATTTTATGACAAAGCATGGGGTGCCTCAGGTTGCGAGAGTGTGTGAACTATGTGCTGGCGCACATGAGACGAGTAAATGCGCCATCTCCAGTGAATCGGTGCAATTTGTGAGCAATTTTCAAAGGCAACAGCAACCAGATCCAAATTATCAATATCCACATCAGTCTTATCACCAGTTTCAGGGTCATCAGCACGGAGTTGAGCCATTTAATTCTTTAGGTTTTCAGCAACTGTATGCTCCAAGGCAACAGTTTCAACCTCCTGGTTTTCAGCAGCAACAGTTTCATACTAGTTCTAGCCATCAGTCAAATGAAAAATCTGAATTAGAAGAGTTGAGATTAATGTGCAAGAGTCAGGCAGCAACTCTCAAGAGTCAGGAAGCATCTCTCAAGACATTGGAGAGTCAGATCGGACAAATTGCAAGTGCCTTACTCAATAGGCCACAAGGAACTCTTCCTAGCGATACGGCGGTTAATCCAGGCAGAAGGGAAAGTAAAGAACAGGTTAATGCAGTTACTTTGAGATCTGGAAAAGTCACGAGTGATCCTAAATCAGCAACTGAAGAAGATGAAGATGTTCAGAATCAGCAGGTTGAAAAATCTGCAGTGCCAGTAATAGAGAAATCTGACTTAGTGGATGATCAGCTTGAAGGTGAGAAGAGCAAGAAACCTGTTGAAAAGTCTACTCCGGAACAGTCTATAAAGAATAATCAGATATATCCTCCTCCTCCATATCCTGGACGTTTGCAGAAAAGTCAAGAGAAACAGTTTCAGAAATTTATGGAGGTCTTCAAGAAACTATCCATTAACATTCCTTTTGTTGAAGCATTGGAGCAGATGCCGAGATATGTTAAGTTCATGAAGGATATTTTGTCAAGGAAGAGAAGATTGGAAGAATTTGAAACAGTGACATTAACGGAGGAGTGTAGTGCCGTTTTGTAACAGAAGTTGCCACCTAAACTGAAAGATCCGGGAAGTTTCACTATACCTTGCACCATCGGAAATCTCACCATCAGCAAGTGTTTGTGTGATTTGGGAGCCAACATTAATCTCATGCCTCTATCTGTTTTTAAACAGCTTGGTCTTCCTGATCCAAAACCGACGAACATGACGTTGCAGTTGGCTGATCGTTCAATTACATATCCTAGAGGTGTAGTGGAGGATGTCTTGGTTAAAGTGGACAAACTCATCTTCCCGGCTGATTTTGTGATTCTGGACTATAAGGAGGATAAGAAGATTACCATCATCTTGGGAAGACCGTTTTTAGCTACGGGCCAGACCTTGATTGATGTTAAAAAAGGAGAGCTCACAATGCGAGTGCTAGATCAGTCTGTCACATTTAATATGTTTCAGGCCATGAAATATCCGCTAGAAGATGAGGAGTGTTTTAGGGTAGAAGTGCTTGATACGGGACAAAGCAAAGAGGCTGAGGGGTTTGTGAAGATAGATGAGTCTGACATTGAAGAGAAGGTAAAGGTAGAGCATGGCAAGCAGGTGGTTGTATCACCTTGGCTAATGAGGATCGAAGTTTCGCATGTGTCACTTGGATTGGCCGATCTCTTAGATTCTCAGGTGCGATTTAAAACATATTCTAAAGAAGCTTCCACACTCGAGCTTAAACAGGATCGCCTGAGGTATGCATATTTTGGCCAGCCATCTACTTTGTCTGTTGTTATGGTTACTAGATTGTCAGGTAGTGAAGAGAATAATGTTACGGATACTTTTGAGGATAGAAGAAGGATGAAACTTATCATCAAGAATGTAGCTCCGAAAAAGATCGTTAAATGGCCGTATAGAGACGCGGTGTAAAAGTATCGGGAGAGAAACTCATTGCGATGTATCCGGCTAAATGATATTAACGACAGCACTTCGTGGGAGGCAACCCATGTGTTAGGTATGTTTTCTACTATCTTTCTTTTTACCTTCAATGCGGACAGTGAATCTTTCAAGTTTGGGGGTGGTTTGGGGGATTAGTAGTTGTTGGTGTATTATGTGTTCATATAGGATTTCATGTTTTGCATATTAGTAGTAGTAAATTATGCATTTATGTTCGTGTTATCTACGTTTGTTTCATATAGGACATTTTGTTTTTATGTTCGTATATTATGTGAGTTCATATAGTTTGCATTTGCACCCATGCTTGATAGGAATTTTGTGTTGTTGATGCTTTTGATTGAGAAGTGATATGCTTTGTTCTTGTGCACACACATACTGTGGCATCCCATAATTCGGGGTACAAATTTGGGGCCACGAACCACAATCAACACAACATAAACCTGGACATAAGCCAAATATATAATACAACACCCCTGATCCAAGACCGCATACAGGTTATGGTATGAAACAACTATCAAATTACATCTTTACCGTCCAATCTCTGAATAAGATTATTATACAAATTAATAACAACTAAGTCCTTCTATTGAATCAGTTAACCAACCTCTGACGGGCTCAAACCACTACCCGGCGAAACCAACAACTCGAACGTCACCTCTCGCTGGAACAGGAAAACTCATCAACACAAGGTCCACTAATCTCCTCTATTAACTAAAGAAAAATAAACAAGCAAGAGTGAGCCAACAATGCTCAGCAAGTGTAAATAGTGATAGCAATATCAAGAATAATATAGGTTCTGATCAACAAGAATAATCATCATACGGTACGAAAGAATCAGCTGAAGAAATTAAATATTGTAACTCCCAGATGAGCCAACGGGACTCCGCTAAAATAAAATGCATCAACAATGAGAACTGATAAAAGTTTTGATAATTAAAGATAATCATAATAGGCTTCAAGGGAATCAGGCTTTGAAGCAACTCAACCTCAATGTATGGATTAGAATTGGATTTTTATATATTTTAAAAACAGTAAGGTTAGGCTGCTGATCAGTCACGCACTAACCCCGGACAAACGCACACAGCAATGTCCTTTAATGGATCCACGGCACACATTGGCCTTAACATCTGACCACAAATCTGGTCTCCCCGAAGGGACATCTGTTGACCATCAAACTGGTCTCCACGAAGGGACATTTGTTGACCATCAAACTGGTCTCCCCGAAGGGACATCTGAAAAAAAACATTCCAATTCTAAATCCAACGCACTAGGTGTCGGGACAATCGACAACCTCTGTCAATCAAACAATCTGGAAAACTCACGTTTTCGCACAACAACTCAACTAGTGGAATGAAAAGAGAATCAACAATTCTATCCTCGATATCGACAAGTTCGATATATAAATGGGGTGAAAATTAAGAAACAACATCAGCACTAGTTGTCGACGAGATCGACGATAAATGGGGTAATAATAGATAAAGATCCACAACAATAATAAATGTCGACGAGATCAACAATAAATGGGGTAACAATTGAATGAACAACAATAACAATAAATATCGACGGAATCGATAATAAATGGGGTAACATCATAATCAAAAATAATTAAAGGTACATTTCAATTGAACAAGAAGTGAAGGGAAGTACTTGCAACATGATTAACAACAACTGTGATAATAAGATAAATTAAGGATATAGTCAAGTGCTAAGCATTTAATAAAAATATACCAACACATTGTCAAGTTTGAATCAACATAAGTGAATTAAGTTGTTTAAAAATGATCATTTGTAAAATAACTCCAAGATAATTAAATTGTAGGTCAGTTTGAAGAAAACATCCCCTAAAGAGGTCCATCGGTGAAAATATGGTAGAATCAGAAATTATGCTAAAAGATTTATATAAGAATTTAAAAATCTTGGATTTCCTCTGTTTAGAACGTCCCTTAAAATTTTTTGAAGAAAATAAAATAAAATAAAATAACTGGTACTCTCCTGACCATGTTTTAAAATATTATTGAAGAGAATGGGTATTTGTAAGATCATTTGAAAATTAGCACTTGAGCTATAGGTGGAACATATAAATATTAGCACATCATTGGAAGAAGGACGTCACTTTGTAAACATAATTTGATCAACACGTTTGATATATAAATAGCACAGAATTGCATCACTTGAACAATAAGTGAGGAGCGATAACACTTGCCTCAATACATAGTTCCCAATACCACATCTCGATTCGTCATCAACCCACGTCAGTCTCTACTTCTCTACACGTCGTCCCCTACTTGATCGTACGCCCGTCTACCTCGATAACCATTTCCTTCTTTAACTTCCCTCTACGCGCGCACTGCTCTTAGTCGGGCCTCCTACCCATATCTACATACAGTAACGTGGTACTTCAGTACAACTCAACCAAAACCTTATTGTCAATCTAATCTACCCATACGCGTCCTATAACGCAGTACAACTTAACACATATAGCACATTTTGGTTATACACATAAAATAATTTAGTATAACCAAACCAAACATATAAACACGTATCTCAAATCGATTTGCAAATAATTCTTATTAAATTACTATAAGAATTATGAAATAATTCTAATGAAAATTGGACAGCACCTCCTTTATAAATTGGACTAGCCCGTCGGAACACAACCGACACAATAAATCAACAATCAACAATTATAATCACCCGTAAACACAAATAAAACCACTATCGACAATTTGCACTTAAACTTTCTGACATACAATAAAGTCATATCCGAAAATGATCTGTTACCTAATTAAATTAAAACCGAAAACCCATCATAAATTTGAAATCAGTCAAGGCAAATTGAACCCACATTTGGTTTTGCTGTAAACACACAATATAAATTATCGCAGCAACTTCAGACCAAATCGTTCGCAATTAATCTTGAAATCAGGGAAAGAACACAATTACTATCTACTGTGAGGTCTCGGTGGAAACTCTGGAATTCAAAACTCACACTCAACAGCAGTTTTACACACATAAAACAAATCCACGTACAACACCACCCTCATATCTCCCCCTTTTCAGCCCCTTCATTACACAAATACTACATCCTACACCATACCACCGCACACCCATACAATGCGTACTCCACAACATACCCCATGATTCATCACAAAATATCAATACACGCCCAAACATATGCACAGCACGCGCACATACAGCACACCACACTCATGCCTGCTGCCTTCTTTCCGTATCCCTCTTCACTCTTCAATTTTGCACCATCTTCACATACCCGACATACAGTGTTTAATCACCACACTCACCCAGCACCACATACATACATACGATCTATATATCAATAGCAGTTTGTCAAGTCCCCAAACCGAAACACTCTAACATACCAAACAATTGAAAACCCCAATTTCAACACCCCCGTTTCAGCTATACAGATACCATATATACGCACAGCACAATCCCCACACACACGCACTGTTTCGATTACCCATAGTAAACGCACACACACATCACTGCAATTTACGCCTCTACACAACCATCTCTACTTGCACATCGCACACATCACAATAACTCGACCCACACCACACCTGACCATATACTCTGCATACGACCTCCCTCGACTCCCTTGCCCTGTATCTGCACATCTACGTACATCACCAACATCACCCTGCTCCTTACATACCCATTTCTGCTCCCACAAGCACACCCTTAACTCTAATTAACACACATACGAACTCAAATTAACACATACATCCTCCACATATACACACAGCCACACTCGGCCACACTTACACACGCACACGCGCACGCCATACCCACACACACCACTATCACAGAACACCAGCACCATTGCTCGACATAAATACATAATTTTCCCAGCTACTGCAACACACACAACACCACTGCGGCACACACAGCTGCCGGACAGAGGGGAGAGAGATGTGAGGAGAGGTGAGATGGAGAGAATTAGAGAGGGAGAGATTAAGGATAGAGGTTGAGAAAGATTATGTGAGAGAGATTAGAAAGAGGGAGAGAGCTCGAGAAATCTCTGGAGAAACCGAGAGATTGCAAGGCCCAAATGAAACTGCTGTTTAGATAAGGTAGGGAGACAAGGACAAAACGGTAACCTCACTGCTAAAAACAAATTCAAAATCAGTTTATTAGCTTTTAAAAATCGTATTTAAATGAAAATTTTAAGAAAAATTTAACTTTTCATTTTTAAAATAAAGGGTACAAAATTACGGACACCCACATATTTTTGAAATATTTTTAGGATAAAAAATGAATTAAATATGAATTTTACAAGTTTTGATCCTATAAATGCAATAAAATTCTTAAAATCATTTTAAAATATTTAAACACCCCAAATAATTCTTTCAAAAATTTTTAAAACTATTTAATATCATAAAGATGATAACAAAAAAGATTTCGTGATTTTTAACAACTCCGATGAGTTTATAAAATTTTTAGAAGATCAATAATACATGATTTAAACATATTTAAATCCTTAAAATTCAAATAAACAATACTCAGACTTACACAGCACACACAAATCATCATGTAAACACATGAACACAATATCACAAATATTGACCTTCTCAAAAATATTCACATCATATAATCCACATTTAATATTAAATAAGGAATTTAAATACGCGATTTTCTAAGTCGTTACATCCTTCCCCCCTTAAAGGATTCTGTCCTCAGAATCAATCCTAAGAAACAAGTGACGGTACTTTTCAAACATTCGCTCCAAATTCTTCAATTTGGGTCCTCAACTTTAGGACTCCCCCATATCAACTCATACATCGATAGGCTCATCCTGTAAGCCTTCAAACTCCAAGATAAACTTAAACCTTACCCTTACAATTTCCGTTAATTCGAAACGTTTACTACTCTTAGAAAAATGCATGATCTACAGAAAATTGGGCATGAACTTTTCGTATAATAGACTATGCCCTGCGCAATCATCTCAAATACCAACCCAATCATCCACATACAATTCATCTCCATACCCCATTCACTCACAATCTTAATGCATTCACATACAATGCTAATATAAAATCTGTCTTGACTTGCAGTAATACGCAAATAAATCTATGATACCTTGATTCCAATCTATCAATCAAACCTCATGTCGTCTATTCGCGACCTTGAAATCGAATACTACAATCAAACACATACGTCATTAGATACTCGTCAAACCTGATTCGATTAACAACTCAATTCTCACCCTTATAAAAACATTTTGGTTTGTTAAAGCTTTTGAAATACAACCTCGAATATTTACAGTTTGAAAACTAATAAACTTTATAGCCTTGACTTTGACATAACCCACTACAAGAACAAAATCTTGAAATAACTGGTTTGTAATATCAATTATTTTGGGGTCGCATACCCCCCCTTGATACCAACCACGAAACCACTTTCAATTCAACACTTTTTAACAAACTCTGACTTTCATTAACAAGAAAATTCGACTTGACATACATCACATCAGTCATACGTCTTTAACAATTAACGTGATCCTCGAAAATCATTTAAACTTTACTATCTAGCATCCTCCTAGATCAACTTCCAAAACATAGCTCTCCATACTCGACAAGTCCTCAAATTTGACTCTACGCATTACAACTTTAATGTTTAACACTACTCAAATTAACCGCAAAATCATGACATTTATCCATCGCTTGAGTTTTGAACTATTTCGAACAAATACATGTTCACCATTTGCCCTCCTCACTAATTAATTCTTTTCCATTAATTCATTCACATTTTGATTCATCACCTCAACTCGGTACCTTTTAATCCTCTAATAATCAGGCTAAAATGCCACTGTATCGATCACCTTCGTTGTAGGCTAGGCGTTCAAACTTCCACATCTGACTTCTCAATTCTTAGAAACTCTCTTCACACTTCACTGTCCATTCAAAACCTTTTTGTTCTCTCTCTGGTAAAATTGATTACTACTGTATGTATCTGAATAAAATCTTAGATAATCTTCAGTAGTCCCATTTACTCTCACAAAACTTCCGACCTCTGCTGGCCTTTTGGGTTCTTCCCACTTCACTACTGCTTCATCTTCACAAAATTCATTTTTATCCTTTTCATTCCCAACTACATGTCTTGAAATTAGGTTCCTCCTCATCTAAAGTTCACATTAAATTCTTGTGCAAAATTTTCTTCCTTTTCTTGGAACTCTTACAGTCATTCTCGATTGATTTGCATACGCTTCACAAGTCTTAGAACATCTTGAAATGTCATCTATGAACATAATTAAATTCTTCATCTGAATACTGTTTGAAATTTGATTCATTGTACCTATAAAGCGGTAAATGGACTAATTCAATCAAACACCATTACCAACAATTTATCATGTCCATCTCAAGTCAAAATGTTACTTGAAAAATATCTTAGGGTTTATAGCTATAATGATCTTAATCCTTTTCATAAATCGACTTTAGGTAACATACAACTTCCAACTAGTTATACAACTCATCCAACTTTAATAAAACAAAGTTCCTCGTGACTACTGGTCCACTTATTCATTTTTTTTTTTTGGAAATTGAATAACAAACATATCTTCACCCTTATCTGGTGACAGTCCGGGTAATCCATCAAATTATACATTCAAAAATTTTAATCACTAAATTCTGCTTCGATTTAACTATTTTTTTTTTGATATTTCTTTCTGTGCAAAATAATTCCATCATCTTTTATAATAATCTTTTGATTTACATGCTCGTTAAGACTTCTTTATCTGTTTTCGGCCTCAAAACACCACTTAAATCCCTTGAAAATCATAATCTCACTTCTTTGTCTTCACAATTTGTTTGTACTTCGTAGTCAATTACTCAATCCATTCCTGAATCGCACTTAACTCTTTTCACATTCAAATTCTTGATAACACCATTCATAGTCATAATGAATTTCTAGCTTCCTAGTAATTTAAAGAAAACAGTCTTGTTACTCTCATCATAGGTTCCACTGAGACTGATATGATACAATCTCTGGCAAGAAGTCCTATCTTTCCAAGCTCATGGCACATAACTTTAACTTCTGACTCTGTCACTTGATACCACACTATTCTTTCGGATTACAGCCACAACTCTCTGCATTTATCTCAGTAAAATTTCCATAGGCTTTTCTCTCGAAATTTTATCTTCTGACCATGGGGTCTCATTAATCTTGATAAGTGGATTTTATATCCACTTGGAACATTCTATATCAGCTTAAATTGATTGTTTTGGACTCAAGTTTGTGTAGTTTTGATGTGTTTTGTGTAGTTGTGCAGGTTTCCAAGAATATCTAAGCTTTTGTCGTTTTTGGAGATTTAATTGATTAAAATTCGGATTTTCCGGGAAGGTTGCGCAGCTTATACTGTTTTGGCCATATCTGGAGTTCTAGAAGTCCGTTTTCAGCGATCTTACTGCCCACGCGAAGCTTGAGAGATTTTCTACAACCTGGGATAGGAAACAAGTGCAAGAAATAAGCTGAATAAAGTCGCGCACGTTTTCTTATTAAAGAAGGCTTGGAATTTACTGTTTTGCCCTTTTTCTAATTCTAATTGTATTCTGGGCAGTTTTGGGTACCTTCTTTAAATCCTAATTGTAATAGAAGGCAATATCTTGCTGGGCAAGATTTGTAGAGCCTATATAAACACATCATACCATTGTAAATCATAACAATTCATAGATAACAATTGATAGCCTGTAATCATATCAAGGTACTTTCGTTCTTCAATATTATGTTTTCATTCATTATTATTATTTTGTTTTCTTCTTTAATTATGTGTAACTAATTCTCTAATCTGAGGATTGGGTAGTATTCCTTGGTATTCATGCATGCTTGATTATGTGATTTTCTGCTTTGCTGATCTGTTAATGAGATCTTAACACAATTAGGGGAGTCATGAACCTTTGATTGTATTCTAGGGATTGTGATAAGCTTGGGAGAGAAGTTGCAATCTTAGTACATGATTTAACAGACATAATTTGAATATTAGATCGGGAGATTAATAGGAGAATTGTGAGACATATAATTCTTGGCACTTAACAGTTTATAGATATACTTTGATTGTATCACGGGAGTGACAATTAGGGTGTAGCTGTAGGCACTATAGTGTAACCTGGGAGGGTGCAGTATAACTTTAGAAGAATTGTTTTCAGCAAGGTAGGAACGATATCACATTAATATTGAGCATGTATTGAGACCAAGTGAAGAACCCCAGTTCTTAGATTGTTTTCCTCATATATTTTATTCTCGTTTGATAATTAGTTTAATTTTGTTTAGTTTAATTGAGTTTATAAACACACCAAACATTCTTCTACACTTCTAAATTGTGAGAGATAAGAAACTTGAACTTGATATTACAATTCAGTCCTTCCCTGAGAACGAACACACAAAAATACTACTAACAAATTGGCGCCGCTGCCGGGGAAGGCAGCAATGTTGAGTTTAGGTTAATTGTTTCTTATTGTTTAGATTTTATCTTTGTATATATTTTTCTTTTCTTTCTTTTTGTATTTCTTTCTTTGGAGTGTCTACAGGTTCTTTGAGGTAGACAACTTAAACAGGTTTTGAGGAGAGAGACTAGATGGAGTACAACTTTGGTTGGAACAATGCTCAGAATTTCTACAACAGTCAGGAACAATATCAAGACTTCAATCCTTACCCACAATTTAATGCTTATGAGGATTGTAATGCATATCAGGTGAATTCGTTCTATTCTGAGAACTCATTTTATGCTCCATATGCCCCTAGCAATGATTATTCGTATTCGTTTGAAAATCAAAATCATGATGATGTTTATCCATATATGTGTAATGATGTTGATATGAGTTTAACTCAGTCTAATCCTTCTTTACTTGCTGATTGGGAGATTGCGCTGAATAAAATTATTCAAGGAACTCAGTCTAATCCTTCTTTACTTTCATTGGGAGTTGTTGATGAACCAACTTTAGAGATTGCTAGTGACAATGATATTCCATGTGATTCAATAGCTTGGTACGAGGAGAATGCTAAACTAAATAATTTTATTTGGGAAGTTCGAGCAGTGTGGTATGAAGGTTGTTATAGAACTCCCCCTTGTGTCAATTTTCCTCTATGCCATGATTCTTGTTTAGCAATTGATGATAATGTTGTGTCTGATGAGTCTACTTGTGTAGTTGATAATTGTCCCATGCGCATTAATGATAATTTGGATGCAATTGAAATTCTACCAAATCTAGAAAATTTTGAGCTTAACACATTGGTAGACGAGATTAAAATTGATGAGTGTCCAATTATAGAAGAGAAGGAAGTTAAGATTGAGGAAGTTGAAAATCTTGCTTTAGAGTATAAGGATCCGATTTGGGAGGAGTATATGAGTCGTACTTATAATGATTATTCTGACGACTTTTCTAGCTATTTTGATGTTTCCAAGTCTCTTGAGCATGATAGGTTCTTGGAAGTTTTCGTATCTTTCAATGAATCTAAGGTTTATTTGCACAATATGCTTATATTAGAAATTCGTAGATATGTGCATCTGTTTGCGTTTTCTGTTCATTGAAGTTTGCAGGTAGAAGTAACGTCAAGCTATTGACGTTAAAGGAGCGCTTCGTGGGAGGCAACCCACACATTAGTGTAGGAAGAAAAAAAAATTGAGTGTAAAAAAAAAAAAAAAAAAAAAAAAAAACACAAAAAAATCGAATTTTTGGTGTGTAACGCAGGTTGCACCTGCGTTACTGGTCTGGAAGCAGGTTGCAGCAGTGTAACGCAGGCTGCGCCTGCGTTACTGTATTGGGGGCAGTTTGCGCGGCTGAGGCGCATTCTGCGCCTGCGTTACTGGCCTTGGGGCTGGTTGCGTCCCATGCGCGCATCTTGCGCGTGTTCCAGGAGATTTCAGCAGATTTTTCAGCGCCATTCCCTTGTCAGTGTCGCCTGTTGCCGTGTGTTTATATAAAAAAAAAAAAATTCTTTCCCCTTCCATTCTTTTCATACCCCCATTCTCTCTAATTCTTTTCCTATTTCAATTCCAAAACTTCCCATCTTTTCTCCAAAAATTCTAAACCTATTTCTATTCTTATTATTATTCTTATTATTATTATTATTATTATTATTTTATTATTATTATTATTATTATTATTACTATTATTATTATTATTATTATATTTAGTATTATTATTTATTTTTATTATTTTTTTTATATACCCACCTATACATACAAATCCAATTCCTCTTCTATTTTATTTTAATCTCTAAAAATTCAATTCTAAAGAGGAATTAATTGCAAGTTCACCTCTTTGATTCGTATTGGGTAAATCTTTTTCTCTAATCTTATTACGAATTTGTGTTCTTGTCAATGGGATTTTGTACTGTTCAGGCAAGGTGGCCAGACTATGGAGCTCGTATGCAGTATCCTCCCCAGATTCATCCGAGGAGGAGGACGAGTAGGTATGTTTTCTACTATCCCTTGTATTATTTCCATTCAATGCGGACATTGAATATTTTAAGTTTGGGGGTGGTTTGAGGGATATGTAGTTGTTGTTGTATTATTTGTTCATGTAGGATTTCATGCTTTGCATATTAGTAGTAGTAAATTATGCATATTTGTTCGTGATATCTACGTTTGTTTCATATAGGACATTCTGTTTTTATTTTTCGTATATCATGTGAGTTCATAGTAGTTTGCATTTGCACCCATGCTTGATAGGAATTTTGTGTTGTTGACGCTTTTGATTGAGAACTGATATGCTTTGTTCTTGTGCACACACATACACTAGTAAGTTGAAGCTAGTAGACTTATTGAATGTTGTAAGTAATTATAAGGACATGAATATGTGCAAGATGATTTAGTTTGCATGCTTTGAATACAAGTTGGTGCGTTAGAGAGATTTTTGCTTGGGATTGAGTATGTTTTTCCACCAAGTGAGATTTTGAGCCATATTGCATATTTTTTGCAATTTATTCGTTTGCTTGAGTGTCCACGGATTGTTTGCATTGCTAGCAGTTGTTTGAGGTCTTTCTTGAAACGCATGACATTATTTGACGATTAAAATGATAAAGGCATTTAGGAATAACCGCATATTTTCCCATATTACCACACCATGTTTACATGATCAATTAGTTAACCCGTTGAGCTTAATCCTATTTTTTCGGTGACATACCACATTACTTGCCTAGACCTTTTTCTTGTATTGGCCGTACATTAATTTGAACCCACATTGTCAAAGGCTAGTATAGTGCTTAAGGGAGTAATAAGGTGTGCAAGGAAGGGTTTATTGTTGGTCATACTTTTGGGGAAAATATTGAGATTGGGTTTGGTTGTTTACTTGATAGTCGGCATATGTAATAAATGGTGGGATCATTGTTATTGTTTATATTATTGTTTTATTTAGCCCTCGAAGAAAAAAAAAAAGAAGAAAAAAAAAAGAAAAAAAAAAGAAGAAAAAAAAAAGAAAAAAAAAAAGAAAAAGAAAAAAAATATTATGAGAGCATGTTTGTGTTTGTTGTGATCCTACTTTAGTCGACTAGTCGAGTGTTCTTAGTAAAATTTATGTGGGGGGAAAATAGGGTGTTGTGTATGATTTATTATGGTGCTTACTAGCTTTTGACACTTCACCTGTTTTTGGCTTATTTGACATACCTTGTCCCTAGCCCACGTTACAACCCAATTAAAGACCTTTTGATTATCGTCATTGATGTATGTTGTGTTAAGAGTTAGATTGATACCAAATGTCAAGCATGTTTATGATTTTGTTGGAATTGAGTGATACACTTACCCTTGTTCTTGAGTGAATATTCTTTTGTGAGTGGATTGTGAGTGTTTGCTTATTTTTGCGTATGAGATCCCGAGTTTTGTCTCAAAGATGTACTCTTGTAGGCTTAGCATGTTTACTAACTTATTCTTACACTTGACATGGACTTGTGAGAACTTATGCATGTTCATTGAGTAGACTATGTGAATACTTGCACTTTCGACACCAAGACATTGCGTATTTACTTTGATTCTTAAGTTGATATGGCATGAGAGGATTTGAAGGTATGGTAGGCTAGATTAATTGCATTTTTCATATTAGTTGCATTCATGCATTGCATTGCATTAGGTTAAATGGATTTTGTGGGTACATTCGCTATAGACCCTCACGAGACCTTACTCGTCCACTAGGGCTGCCTAGGGGTTTAAAGGGCTTGTTGCATATGCCAAATGCAACCGTGATCACCTACGGAAGTGGTACTAATTAGGTAGTTGTAATTGTTTATGCTTGAGGACAAGCATCGGTTTAAGTTTGGGGGTGTTTGATAAGTGGATTTTATATCCACTTGGAACATTCTATATCAGCTTAAATTGATTGTTTTGGACTCAAGTTTATGTAGTTTTGATGTGTTTTGTGTAGTTGTGCAGGTTTCCAAGAATATCTAAGCTTTTGTCGTTTTTGGAGATTTAATTGATTAAAATTCGGATTTTCCGGGAAGGTTGCGCAGCTTATACTGTTTTGGCCATATCTGGAGTTCTAGAAGTCCGTTTTCAGCGATCTTACTGCCCACGCGAAGCTTGAGAGATTTTCTACAACCTGGGATAGGAAACAAGTGCAAGAAATAAGCTGAATAAAGTCGCGCACGTTTTCTTATTAAAGAAGGCTTGGAATTTACTGTTTTGCCCTTTTTCTAATTCTAATTGTATTCTGGGCAGTTTTGGGTACCTTCTTTAAATCCTAATTGTAATAGAAGGCAATATCTTGCTGGGCAAGATTTGTAGAGCCTATATAAACACATCATACCATTGTAAATCATAACAATTCATAGATAACAATTGATAGCCTGTAATCATATCAAGATACTTTCGTTCTTCAATATTATGTTTTCATTCATTATTATTATTTTGTTTTCTTCTTTAATTATGTGTAACTAATTCTCTAATCTGAGGATTGGGTAGTATTCCTTGGTATTCATGCATGCTTGATTATGTGATTTTCTGCTTTGCTGATCTGTTAATGAGATCTTAACACAATTAGGGGAGTCATGAACCTTTGATTGTATTCTAGGGATTGTGATAAGCTTGGGAGAGAAGTTGCAATCTTAGTACATGATTTAACAGACATAATTTGAATATTAGATCGGGAGATTAATAGGAGAATTGTGAGACATATAATTCTTGGCACTTAACAGTTTATAGATATACTTTGATTGTATCACGGGAGTGACAATTAGGGTGTAGCTGTAGGCACTATAGTGTAACCTGGGAGGGTGCAGTATAACTTTAGAAGAATTGTTTTCAGCAAGGTAGGAACACAGATATCACATTAATATTGAGCATGTATTGAGACCAAGTGAAGAACCCCAGTTCTTAGATTGTTTTCCTCATATATTTTATTCTCGTTTGATAATTAGTTTAATTTTGTTTAGTTTAATTGAGTTTATAAACACACCAAACATTCTTCTACACTTCTAAATTGTGAGAGATAAGAAACTTGAACTTGATATTACAATTCAGTCCTTCCCTGAGAACGAACACACAAAAATACTACTAACAAATCTCTGCTAATTCTCCTCTTGTAGACAACTACTGTGCCCTCACGCTTCAAACTCCAAATCTTTAGAATTCCACATTCTTTCCTTAACTGAATCACAAGTCTTCCATTAAAACGCTTCTGAAACTTTTCTGGTTCACTGTCTTCCTCTTTTTATCATCTTGTCCCATCTTGCTCAATTCTTTTCTACTCTTAGCATCACAACTCTTATAACTGGGCTCACACAAGTCATTATTCCAACACAATCATCTTACTTCTTATTCAAGTTTTACCTCCTCCTGATAGTTATTACAAACAAATCCATCTTATTCATTCTGCCTTACTCAAGTTATCCTTTTTCGGTTCTAAATTTTTATCCTCAACAATGGGTCTCAAAACATTCAAAGTCTTATGATAATCCATTTACTACCCTAAAATTACACACAAGTCTCCAAAAATCTTTCATCAACAATAACATCACATACCAAACATCTTCATCATCATTCTATTTTCAATCTTAAAAAAAATCCTCAATCTTGAGCCCTTAATACATGCTCCTTTTTTTTTACTCAATTTCATTAAACTCGAATCTTGTACATGTGTACTCAATCCAATAATTAATCCAATGTGATACTCAATCTCCATTTTTAACATCAACTTCTCAATCTTGCTTACTCAATTCTTCGCCACGTACTCGCAGTTTCAACAACTAAGAATATGGTCGCGTCTATCTTCGCGGCTCTTCATCACTAGTAATCCAAAATCATCAAGGTTTTTCCGACAAGGAAATCAATAGAATGAATAGGTATCAATGTGAATGTACACTGGATTTTGTTTGATAAAACGTTTTGTGAAAGGATTTAACCGAGAGATCAATATGATCTTTGAACTGTTATCAGGTTACATTTGTCACTTAGGTCAACCGCCCTAGTACAAAAAGATGGCCAGTCTTTAGTACTTTCATGACAAACACAATCAGTGGCGTCCCACCAGACTTTTATCACAGAGATAAAATGTCCCTGAATCCCCTATATCCATAGGTTGTTCATCTCAGTTTGAATAAAGAAGATTAAATATTCATGGAAAAAATGAAAAGAGTTCAAGAATCTCAAAATGTTGAAGTATTGAGTTGATCAAGTATCCTTTTAAAAATAGGGATATTTCTGAAAGATTAGGATTGAATTCAAGTGAATCTGATATACGAAACTCATCATCAATGGAAGTATAGTAAAAAAAAACGTTCAAGAAATTCATAATTATTCATAATCTCACTCTTGTCGGCTAAGCATTAATATACCTAGCTGCCAAAACCGGCCTGGCAATAATGAGTTGAATAAATAAGAAGATCTTCATTCATTCTCGATTTTAACAACCACTGCGCAACAAATGCTTCAGCGACAATATAAACCGAGAATTCGTTTAAAACAATTCAGAGCAAGAACAAGAATCAATTCAACTGTCCAAATGGGGAATCAATTAAGAATTCAACAGAGATCAACGGCTAGTAGCATGCAACTATGCCCTCACTTCCCCCTCATGCCAACAATCGCTTCCCACATCTTATTTCTAGTCTTCTCATACTCTCTTTATAACGTTCACATCGTAACTGGAGTCATAGAAAAATTCTAGAAGGTACGTGAAATCTTGAGATAATGCCGTCCAAATTGGTAACTCCAACTGCTCACTTAGGGCTCTGGATTATCTGTCTTGCTCGTCCACTAGTCTCAAACGAATCGAACTCCTACTCGCGGGATATGTCGAAAGACCTTACAACGTCGCAATATTCGTCATAATAACCTAAGGCGAACTTTCTCCTAAATCATTCTATCTAACGTCCATCACACACACGTATACCCACCCATCCTAACTGTTTCAGTGACCATAACCTGTAGCTCTGATACCAACTGTGGCATCCCATAATCCGGGGTACAAATTTGGGGCCACGAACCACAATCAACACAACATAAACCTGGACATAAGCCAAATATATAATACAACACCCCTGATCCAAGACCGCATACAGGTTATGGTATGAAACAACTATCAAATTACATCTTTACAGTCCAATCTCTGAATAAGATTATTATACAAATTAATAACAACTAAGTCCTTCTATTGAATCAGTTAACCAACCTCTGACGGGCTCAAACCACTACCCAGCGAAACCAACCACTCGAACGTCACCTCTCGCTGGAACAGGAAAACTCATCAACACAAGGTCCACTAATCTCTTCTATTAACTGAAGAAAAATAAACAAGCAAGAGTGAGCCAACAATGCTCAGCAAGTGTAAATAGTGATAGCAATATCAAGAATAATATAGGTTCTGATCAACAAGAATAATCATCATACGGTACGAAGAATCAGCTGAAGAAATTAAATATTGTAACTCCCAGATGAGCCAACAGGACTCCGCTAAAATAAAATGCATCAACAATGAGAACTGATAAAAGTTTTGATAATTAAAGATAATCATAATAGGCTTCAAGGGAATCAGGCTTTGAAGCAACTCAACCTCAATGTATGGATTAGAATTGGATTTTTATATATTTTAAAAACAGTAAGGTTAGGCTGCTGATCAGTCACGCACTAACCCCGGACAAACGCACACAGCAATGTCCTTTAATGGATCCACGGCACACATTGGCCTTAACATCTGACCACAAATCTGGTCTCCCCGAAGGGACATTTGTTGACCATCAAACTGGTCTCCCCGAAGGGACATCTGTTGACCATTAAACTGGTCTCCCCGAAGGGACATCTGTTGACCATCAAACTGGTCTCCCCGAAGGGACATCTGAAAAAAAAACATTCCAATTCTAAATCCAACGCACTAGGTGTCGGGACAATCGACAACCTCTGTCAATCAAACAATCTGGAAAACTCACGTTTTTGCACAACAACTCAACTAGTGGAATGAAAAGAGAATCAACAATTCTATCCTCGATATCGACAAGTTCGATATATAAATGGGGTGAAAATTAAGAAACAACATCAGCACTAGTTGTCGACGAGATCGACGATAAATGGGGTAATAATAGATAAAGATCCACAACAATAATAAATGTCGACGAGATCAACAATAAATGGGGTAACAATTGAATGAACAACAATAACAATAAATATCGACGGAATCGATAATAAATGGGGTAACATCATAATAAAAAATAATTAAAGGTACATTTCAATTGAACAAGAAGTGAAGGGAAGTACTTGCAACATGATTAACAACAACTGTGATAATAAGATAAATTAAGGATATAGTCAAGTGCTAAGCATTTAATAAAAATATACCAACACATTGTCAAGTTTGAATCAACATAAGTGAATTAAGTTGTTTAAAAATGATCATTTGTAAAATAACTCCAAGATAATTAAATTGTAGGTCAGTTTGAAGAAAACATCCCCTAAAGAGGTCCATCGGTGAAAATATGGTAGAATCAGAAATTAAGCTAAAATATTTATATAAGAATTTAAAAATCTTGGATTTCCTCTGTTTAGAACGTCCCTTAAAATTTTTTGAAGAAAATAAAATAAAATAACTGGTACTCTCCTGACCATGTTTTAAAATATTATTGAAGAGAATGGGTATTTGTAAGATCATTTGAAAATTAGCACTTGAGCTATAGGTGGAACATATAAATATTAGCACATCATTGGAAGAAGGACGTCACTTTGTAAACATAATTTGATCAACACGTTTGATATATAAATAGCACAGAATTGCATCACTTGAACAATAAGTGAGGAGCGATAACACTTGCCTCAATACATAGTTCCCAATACCACATCTCGATTCGTCATCAACCCACGTCAGTCTCTACTTCTCTACACGTCATCCCCTACTTGATCGTACGCCCGTCTACCTCGATAACCATTTCCTTCTTTAACTTCCCTCTACGCGCGCACTGCTCTTAGTCGGGCCTCCTACCCATACCTACATACAATAACGTGGTACTTCAGTACAACTCAACCAAAACCTTATTGTCAATCTAATCTACCCATACGCATCCTATAACGCAGTACAACTTAACACATATAGCACATTTTGGTTATACACATAAAATAATTTAGTATAACCAAACCAAACATATAAACACGTATCTCAAATCGATTTGCAAATAATTCTTATTAAATTACTATAAGAATTATGAAATAATTCTAATGAAAATTGGACAGCACCTCCTTTATAAATTTGACTAGCCCGTCGAAACACAACCGACACAATAAATCAACAATCAACAATTATAATCACCCGTAAACACAAATAAAACCACTATCGACAATTTGCACTTAAACTTTCTGACATACAATAAAGTCATATCCGAAAATGATCTGTTACCTAATTAAATTAAAACCGAAAACCCATCATAAATTTGAAATCAGTCAAGGCAAATTGAACCCACTTTTGGTTTTGCTGTAAACACACAATATAAATTATCGCAGCAACATCAGACCAAATCGTTCGCAATTAATCTTGAAATCAGGGAAAGAACACAATTACTACCTACTGTGAGGTCTCGGTGGAAACTCTAGAATTCAAAACTCACACTCAACAGCAGTTTTACATACATAAAACAAATCCACGTACAACACCACCCTCCTATCTCCCCCTTTTCAGCCCGTTCATTACACAAATACTACATCCTACACCATACCACCGCACACCCATACAATGCGTACTCCACAACATACCCCATGATTCATCACAAAATATCAATACACGCCCAAACATATGCACAGCACGCGCACATACAGCACACCACACTCCTGTCTGCTGCCTTCTTTCCGTATCCCTCTTCACTCTTCAATTTTGCACCATCTTCACATACCCGACATACAGTCTTTAATCACCACACTCACCCGGCACCACATACATACATACGATCCATATATCAATAGCAGTTTGTCAAGTCCCCAAACCGAAACACTCTAACATACCAAACAATTGAAAACCCCAATTTCAACACCCCCGTTTCAGCTATACAGATACCATATATCCGCACAACACAATCTCCACACACACGTACTGTTTCGATTACCCACAGTAAATGCACACACACATCACTGCGATTTACGCCTCTACACAACCATCTCTACTT
Organism: Kitagawia praeruptora; assembly: GCA_037693485.1. Lineage (NCBI taxonomy): Eukaryota > Viridiplantae > Streptophyta > Magnoliopsida > Apiales > Apiaceae > Kitagawia > Kitagawia praeruptora. The sequence goes on along the minus strand of CM075348.1, from coordinate 817,751 downwards.
GCACATCGCACACATCACAATAACTCGACCCACACCACACCTGACCATATACTCTGCATACGACCTCCCTCGACTCCCTTGCCCTGTATCTGCACATCTACGTACATCACCAACATCACCCTGCTCCTTACATACCCATTTCTGCTCCCACAAGCACACCCTCAACTCTAATTAACACACATACGAACTCAAATTAACACATACATCCTCCACATATACACACAGCCACACTCGGCCACACTTACACACGCACACGCGCACGCCATACCCACACACACCACTATCACAGAACACCAGCACCATTGCTCGACATAAATACACAATCTTCCTAGCTACTGCAACACACACAACACCACTGCGGCACACACAGCTGCCGGACAGAGGGGAGAGAGATGTGAGGAGAGGTGAGATGGAGAGAATTAGAGAGGGAGAGATTAAGGATAGAGGTTGAGAAAGATTATGTGAGAGAGATTAGAAAGAGGGAGAGAGCTCGAGAAATCTCTGGAGAAACCGAGAGATTGCAAGGCCCAAATGAAACTGCTGTTTAGATAAGGTAGGGAGACAAGGACAAAACGGTAACCTCACTGCTAAAAACAAATTCAAAATCAGTTTATTAGCTTTTAAAAATCGTATTTAAATGAAAATTTTAAGAAAAATTTAACTTTTCATTTTTAAAATAAAGGGTACAAAATTATGGACACCCACATATTTTTGAAATATTTTTAGGATCAAAAATGAATTAAATATGAATTTTACAAGTTTTGATCCTATAAATGCAATAAAATTCTTAAAATCATTTTAAAATATTTAAACACCCCAAATAATTCTTTCAAAAATTTTTAAAACTATTTAATATCATAAAGATGATAACACAAAAGATTTCGTGATTTTTAACAACTCCGATGAGTTTATAAAATTTTTAGAAGATCAATAATACATGATTTAAACATATTTAAATCCTTAAAATTCAAATAAACAATACTCAGACTTACACAGCACACACAAATCATCATGTAAACACATGAACACAATATCACAAATATTGACCTTCTAAAAAATATTCACATCATATAATCCACATTTAATATTAAATAAGGAATTTAAATACGCGATTTTCTAAGTCGTTACACATAAACTAGTAAGTTGAAACTAGTAGACTTATTGAATGTTGTTAGTGATTAGAAGGACATGAATATGTGCATGTTGATTTAGTTTGCATGCTTTGAATACAAGTCGGTGCGTTAGAGAGATTTTTGCTTGGGATTGAGTATGTTTTTCCACCAAGTAAGATTTTGAGCCTTATTGCATATTTGTTGCAATTCATTCGTTTGCTTGAGTGTCCACGGATTGTTTGCATTGCTAGCAGTTGTTTGAGGTCTTTCTTGAAACGCATGACATTATTTGACGATTAAAATGATAAAGGTGTAAGAACCTAGATTTTTGGTAGAATTAAAACTTTTATTATGTAATAATGTGGGAACGAATAGTGGTTATGACTGCGATGTAACGAAGATCTATTAAATGAATGGAATGGATTTGAATTCAACTATTTATATGTCATGCAGAATACTTTTGGTTGACGGCATAGATAAGAATGATCTATCTCCTGAGAATATAAGTATATTACTTCAAGTAAGATTATTCTTGTGCCATCCAAATCAATATCTATTATAAGTCCAGCGGTTCCGTAAAAAGGTTAAGAAGCACCCGAGAGTGAACCAGGTTCATTTTCCTAATTATAGGAATTAAATAAAAATAAGTGATGAATAGTGATTTTGGTGGAAATTGGAATATTATTATAATAATGTTATACCCGGTATTCGGAACGGATTTCTGAGTTCGTATTAGTGATCCAGGAAGAAAATAAGTGTATGTAAAAGCTGTTGGATTCAGAAAAAGAGCACTTTTATTTTCTCCGAGATTTCCCTGGACACTGCAAGACTTAAGGATTTATAAAAGGGAATTAAGGAATTTAAATTCGAGAAGTATTAAGAAAGATGAGGAATAGTATTATAAATATTAAGAAGGTTTTCGGTAAAACCCTAACTAGAAACGAATGAGTTATTCCTACGAACGATCAATCGAATCGAGCAATAACCGGACAAAAGAGCAAGCAGAGAGCAAGATGCATGCATGTGCAAGAAAGGAAAATATCTAGTAACCATTCTAGTTACAAGACTAACTAGAACCATTAGAGAACAACTAGTACTTAGCAAGCAACTATCTAGTTAAGCTCTAAACCACCATAAACTCAACACTTGTCATGGTGTTTCCTCATCCAACACCACACTACTTTAATAAAGTAGCCTTAAGATGAGATATTATCATAAACTCTTCACTTTATGCAATCTTGAAAGATCAACCAAGCCAAATACTCCCCCCCCCCCATTTAACACCATTCGGCCTTTGGTTAATTCCAAAACACAAATCAAGCTTCCAACCATCACTTGACCTTGTAATTTTTATGGTGAGTTCCATAATTCATAAAAGTGATCTCCTAAAAATTTCAAAGCCAAACACCTTTGTTTCCATTTTCAAAGAATTCATCCAAGAGGAGGGTGAATAGTGATTCTATGAACTAATCTTGTTTTTTCTTGTTTTTCATGGTTGATTTAGCAAGCTTAAACACTTCTAAGGATCATACCAAGCATAGTGAGGCTAGATCATACTCCAAGGAAGGTATAACAACTTAAAATCCTAGGCTTTACCTTGAGATTTTGCATGCTCTTGATGGGTTTTAGTATAAGATGTGATATTAGCATGATTATAAGCATGATTGTGATTTAGATTTGATAAATGTTAAAAATAGTTTAGATGAACGGAAAGGCATTGCTTGGCCTCAGTTCATGGTGATATATCATGTATATGTTGTTTGGGATGGATACCTTGATTATTGGAAGGTTTGGAATTTAGAAATATTCGATTTATAGCCGTCGTAATGCCGAAAAATTCGTTAACATTAAGAACACGAATTTGACAGAAGGTATAACTCACTGATTAGCTTCGACTTTTACCATGATTAGCTAGATTATGTTATGAGCTTCGTTTTGATATAAAGATCGCATGAAACGGACTTACGGTTTAGGAGTTATGATTAAATTCGTAAAAGTGGTTCGGAACCGTAATCAAAAGTTCGTAATTGAAATTGATTCCCTTTAATGTTGTTTAATCAGTGGCGAATCGTGATAATTAAATAATAGAGATAAAAAGGAAGGTGTGGGAGAAGACCGCATGTCAAATGGATCGTTTTCCGATTTTATAAAAATGTTCGAATCAGGGTTAAGTACGAAAGTACCCCTAAGAGGTATACTTGGTTATAACTTCGGTAAACCACTTAGAAAACGATCGATAAATATCGAGGTCTAATCTTTCGACTTTAAAACTTATACGATTTAAATACTTACCATATGTAAGTGTAATGTCATGCTTTAGTAACGAACAAGTATCGGGTAATAAAAGCAATAGTAAGAGTGAATTAGAGGGGTATAACGAAACGACTTGAAAACGTGTTTCGATTTAAGTGAAGTTTATACGTAACCTTTTGAAAGGTGTTAAGTGATTAATCCCGAATGCCTTGGCTAATTATAGATCATCAGGCCGACCCGGGACACGCTACTACTACCCCTACTCGTACTCGATTTCCAGGCAAGTTTTCGAACCTTTCTTTCTAAAGGCTGTTGTTGTGAATATATATATATGTATGTGTTTTCAGTATACATATGCCATAGCATGCATGCCTGTTCTCGAATTATTTTGAAAATGCTTGTTCCCTGAATTATTGTTGGCTTATAAGTTAGATAGTTAGTATATCAATTATAAGCCGGAAATTACTAAGACCCTTAAGCGAAGGGCATCTGAATCTCATTCTTTGACTATAGACCGGGAGTCGTTATTCCTTGATATATTGATATTATTTTCAGAGGAAAATAACTAAGTAAATATTTTCCATTTATTATCTGGCGAATATTGTTGGAATATTCCCTTGAGATTATTTGATAAATATTATTCGGATTATCCATCAGATGTTTATTTATTCGAGTAATATTATATATTTAATATTCATCTAGAGTCGATTAAATATTCGAATATTATTTCGAACTCTCAGTTAAGTTATTTAATTAGAGAATATTCATTCTTATTTACTCGATAAATATTATTTTGAATATTCATTCGAGTTTATTTATTTAATGAATATTATTTTAATATTCATTCAAGCCTTATTTATTTAAATGGATATTAATTCGAATATTCATTCAATCTCTATTTATTTTATAAATATCAGTTGAACATTGATTCACACTCCAGTTATTCGATAAATATTACTTTGAATATTCCCTTGAGATAAGGAATATTACCTTCGACCTTTATTTAAATTCGATTCAATTATTGAACATAATTTCAAATATTCATTCGATAATCATTTCTTCGATAAATATTATTAAGTTGAATATTCATTATTTATTCAATGAATATTGTCCCAAATATTAAGTCGATAATTATTCCATCAATATGTATCCTTCTTGAGTCGAATATTCTCTATTGATTCAATAAATATTATCTCCAATGTCCATCTGACGGTTACTCCATCAATAAACATTGTTATTGATTTGAATATTCATTATTTGTTCAATGAATATTATTCTGAATATTTATTCAAAGATTATTCCGAGCAACCCTTTTTCAATATCTATGACTTAATAAATATTCTTGGAATATTTATTTAATTCTTCTAACTCGTTTCAAAGATACTTGGTTTCATTCACATAGTATCATCAACCCTCGAATATTATATAAATTATTTCAGAGTCCTATTATTATTATTATATTATCAAGGAAGGTTCTCAGTGATTCCATTCTCCCTTCGATTCTATTATAAGGGAACCCTACTTGAGGAATGTTATTTATCTTGTGACTGCCCGGTCATAAATTATTCGTTCACTCGCAACTTGGTTGCTGTTATTCATGGTATTACGTGTACCCACTCATTATTCGAGGGGTAAGAATGTTGGAACAAGTCATTATCCATTAACAAGCAGCAGCTTGGGAAATATTGGTAAATTTTCCTTTCCATTTAGATATGACTACCTTGTGGAGTCTTATCAACAAGTATTATACTTGGGGAAAGGGGGACAAACTTTACGTTTCAAAATGATGGATGTTAAATGAACTAGGAGACGCGTAAGTGGCCGAGTGGCGCCGGTCCAGCAATAGCCCAACCGTTGGCTTAGGAGTTCCAGGGGGCGGTAGACAAGTAAATCCGTCGGAGCTACCTTCTACATGTAGAGAACGACTGATGAGATGCATGACATACGACTGATCCCCGTAAATGTCAGGGCATCTGGCGCGGCAATGCTCCCGTATTAGTTCATCACTCAATGTTGGAAATTTTCTGCAACATCATCATAGTTGGCAGAGTTGAAAAGTATTTCAAACTGGAATTGCAATATCATTCTGCAAGTTCCTATTTTTATGAAAATGATGCTATCTTGCTTATTTTGGCATAGCATATGCTTCCACAAAATATACACCTATTGAGTTACCTTGTAACTTCATCCTTTATATTAAACTGGCAATATTTTCTCTAATGCATGGCATATGATTTCGAAACATATCTTTGAACTGTCTTATATATTACTGCACAGTTATATATTGTTGGTGGGCTGTTGCTCACCCTTGCCTATTTATTATGTCACAACAACAGCTAGGTCACATGGCCCGCGTCAGGCGCACTCGGCGCAAGCAGGTTACCCGCCCCGCAGGGCTTCCCGTTGATATCATCGCTGCCATTGCTGAGGTAGCATAGATCAGCAGCCTTTGATTACCAGTCTAATTATATGTATCAATAATGATTAATCAACGGCAAAACTTGTAAACTTATGATGTTATCATTTTGGCTTGTAATAACTTTTATTCGTAACCAGTAATGCAAGACTTATTTCAATTTCATCTCTGGGACTATAACTGTGTGTGTGTGAGTGGTTATTATTGTGGGGTCACAGCAGGTGATTTATTTATTGTGGACTCAAGTAAAGTATTAATCATGGGAAATAAGACCGTAACGACCCGATCCTGGACCCCGGATCTGGGGGTGTTACAGAAATGGTATCAGAGAGAGAGTTATAAATCCCAAGAGATGATGCGACGCTATACAATACTAAATTCACTAAGATAATAAGAACTCTTGCCAAGTTCACTTAAAACCCTTATGGGAACTTTTAAGTATCATGATAGTAATATAATTCGTCATTGTGTAGGCGAGCGACATCTCGGATCCGGAGGAGTATGAGAGGCAGCACGATGATGCGATCCAGGCCGCCGAGGGCTCGGCGATGGTAGATTCAGATGCTGATACTGATGTTGTTGAGTCAGAGGAGGAGGACCCTGAGGTCCAGGTGGATGCTGATACTGATGTCATGGAGTCAGAGGAGGAGGACCCTGAGGAGGTCCAGGTTGATGCTGATACTGATGTTGTTGAGTTAGAGGAGGAGGTCCAGGCCGTAGGGGATGCTGAGTTAGTTGCTGAGGATGTTGAGGATGAGGACCCTGAGGAGGACCAGCTTATACCTGAGGGTAGAGAGATTGGGGAGGACTTTTGGGTTGTGACTCAGATTAGGACTTTGGAGGAGGATACTGACATGACCACGGATCAGGTGGTACCGGTGGATGAGGGTGATGAGGGAGATGTAGACGAGCCAGTAGTTGGTGTTGTAGGGAGTTCTGGACTTCTTGTGCCACTCCTCTCTGATGAGAGAGCCCCTACCCCGCCACCACTACCTATGAGCCCATTGTCAGATGAGTTTGAGGCATTGACCCCAGAGCCACAGCAGGCAGAGGCTGCCCTTCCAGCTGATCCAGCCCCTCCACCCCATGGTCCGACAGGGGACGTCCCAGCATGTTTTCACCACTATGTTATGGGCAGACTTACTTCTGAGGTAGCCGTGGCTGAGGCCAGGCTGGCAGAGTCCCGCAGAGAGCTAGCCGCAGAGAGAGAGGCCCGGTTGAGGCACCTGGGTGGTAGGCATGCCAGAGCTAGAGATATGTATAGGCAGGTGACCGGCATAGAGCTGATGGCCCGTGTGAGGGTGCGACGGTTACCTAGTGATGGGCATGGTATGGTATCCAGGGCTGATGCAGAGGAGATTTTCCGCCTTGCTATGAGGAGGGTTCTAGATTTGGCCCACCGTCGTGGCTGACTGCAGGGATAGTGATGTATTGGTCTAGTTGTCTAGTCTTGTACGGTCATAGTAGTGCCGATTTTTAGTAGGGATAGTTTCAGCTTGTAGTTCCCTGTTGCAGACTAGACAGATAGACAGCTTATTTCACTTTTGACTAGTTATTATTCGGATGGTTGTATTTCTTTTAAAACTGTTGTTGTATGTCGGATGTTGTACCGTTTGGTACTTGGTATATATTTATTTCCCTTTTCAGTCATTTCAGTTTTCTTATGACGCGATCACTAGTTTATTATATTATATCTGTCCGTACTGCTTTCGGCTGAAACTGCCATGATATATAGAACTGTGGGATCCTAAATCCATTTATGCATCGATATTGTGAGGAAAACCCTCTGAAATAGGTAAATAAACCTAATGTATATTGTCCAAATTTTCAGTAAAATGCCTCCGAGAAGAATGGGTACTAGGGCTAACCCTCACGAATCTACTGACCAAGAAGTCACAATCAACATGAGGAAAATTTTGAGTATAATGAAGAACAGGATCAGGACTATAATGAGCAGGAGGATTCCCATTATGGGATGGGGGATGAAACTTTCTATACTGCAGAGTTTGAAGAGGAAATAGAAGAAGGGGAAACTGAAGTCGAACATCAGGGGGAGAACCAGGGCGGAAACCCCATGGGACAATTTATGGATCTGCTCAGGCAGAATTTGAACCAACACCCCCAACCGGCCCAAGGAAACAATACCACTGTGGCCAATTCCTTTAGAGCCTTCAAGTCCCTCAAACCCCCAGAGTTTCACGGATCGGCTGACCCCGTAGAGGCAAGGGCCTGGGTCAAAGAAATGGAGAAATCTTTCGAGATTCTGAGTATTGGGGAAGCCCAGAAGACTGTCTTTGCCACCTACTTACTAAAAGGAGAGGCCAACTATTGGTGGGAAGCTAAGAAGAATATGGAGACCGATGCTATTGTAACCTGGGATAGGTTTAAACAATTGTTTCTAGAGAAGTATTTCCCAAAGTTTATGAAAACCCAGATGGAACTTAAGTTTTTGGAACTGAAGCAGAACAATATGACAGTGGCTGATTATGAAGCCAAGTTTACTGAGTTATCACGATTTGTACCAGAGTTTGTGGACACTGAAGAAAAGAAAGCTAACAGGTTTCAGCAAGGGCTGAAGCAGTGGATTCAGAACAGAGTGGCCGTTTTAGAGATTACTGATTATGCCACCTTGGTGCAAAAGGCAACCATTGTGGAAGCAGGGAGCGATCAGATGCAAAGAGAGAGAGAGAAGGGGGGATTAAAAAGAAAGCATGCCAGCATGGGTGGAGGTTCCGCAGGGGGAAGGCCCCCGAATAGGTTCAACCGAGGAGCAGTTTCCCTACCGGGGAGGAATGTTGGGTTTAAACCATCTGGGAGTGCAACTGTGAGCCAGGGCGGCCAACAAGCTGGAGTGTCCCGTTCCCATCATTCCAGACCTCCACTACCAGTATGTGCCACTTGTGGGAAGAGACATTCCGGGGTGTGTACTCAGAAACAGACGGTCTGTTATAAGTGTGGGCAAGCAGGCCACTATGCCCACCAGTGTACCGCGATTGCTCCTACTGCCAGCAAAGGCACTACTTGTTTTCAGTGTGGTCGTCCAGGTCACATGAGGAGGGATTGCCCGATGAACAAACCAGCGGCATCAGGGGCAAGCAAAGCTGCCTCCAACAGGCCACCAACTGCTAGAACTTTTAACATGACAGTACAAGATGCCGTGAGGAACACAGATGTGATAGCAGGTACATTTTCCCTCAATTCAGTCAGTGCAAATGTTTTATTTGATTCTGGGGCAACTAAGTCTTTTATATCTAGAGATTTTGCACATAAATTGAAACTTAAAACTCAACCACTAAGGGAGTCTTTGCAAGTAGAGATAGCTAATCAGGAAGTCGTTCCAGTTAATCAGATTCACTCCGATTGCAAAATAGAAATAGGAGGACGATCCTTCTGTGTTGATTTAATCCCTTTTAAGCTAGGGGAATTCGATGTTATTTTGGGAATGGACTGGTTGTCTCGTAATAATGCGCAAATAGATTGTAAAGGGAAAAAGGTTAAGTTGAAAACCCCAGGGAATAAGGAAATAGTGTTTAAAGGGTTACGACAGACCCAAACCATTCTAACCATGGCACAGACCAAGAGACTGCTACGAAAAGGAAACGAAGCTTATTTAGCTTACGTTATCGACACCCAGAAAGAGGCGCCCAAGAAACAAGACATTCCGGTGGTTAACGAATTTGAAGATGTGTTTCCTGAAGATCTTCCTGGATTACCACCAGATAGAGTGATTGAGTTTGCTATTGAGTTAGCCCCGGGGACGGCGCCAGTTTCAAAGACCCCATACCGATTAGCACCAGTGGAAATGAAAGAGCTAGCCAAGCAATTACAGGAATTGTTGGATAAGGGTATGATAAGACCCAGTGTGTCGCCTTGGGGCGCACCAGTATTGTTCGTCAAGAAAAAGGACGGGAGTATGAGGTTATGCATCGACTATCGGGAGTTGAACAAGCTAACAATAAAGAATAAGTACCCGTTGCCCAGAATTGATGATTTGTTTGACCAGCTAAGAGGAGCTGTGTATTTCTCCAAGATTGACTTGAGAACCGGATATCACCAGCTGAAGATTAAACCTGAGGATATTCCAAAGACTGCATTCCGTACTAGGTATGGACATTATGAGTTTTTGGTGATGTCATTCGGATTGACCAACGCCCCAGCAGCTTTCATGGATTTAATGAATAGAGTGTTCAAGGAATATTTGGACCAGTTTGTTATAGTCTTTATTGATGATATTTTGATCTACTCAAAAACAGAGGAAGAACACGCGGAACATTTGAGGATAACCTTAGAGACGCTCCGGAAAGAGCAATTATATGCCAAATTCTCAAAGTGTGAGTTCTGGAAAAATGAAGTACAATTTTTAGGGCACGTAATCAACAAAGAAGGCGTGCTAGTTGACCCCTCCAAGATAGAGGCAGTTTCAAATTGGGAGCGACCAACCACTCCAACAGAGGTAAGGAGTTTCATAGGGTTAGCAGGATATTATAGACGATTTGTTCAAGATTTTGCAAAGATTGCAGCCCCGTTAACTCGACTTACCCGGAAAACTGAGAAATTTGAATGGACTGAAAAATGCGAGAAGAGTTTTCAAGAGCTGAAGAAGAGGTTGGTAACGGCCCCAGTATTGGCGTTGCCTGATGGAAAAGGAGATTTCGTGATTTACAGTGATGCTTCGCATAAAGGATTGGGATGCGTGCTTATGCAACACGGCAAGGTAATAGCATATGCGTCAAGACAATTGAAGGATTATGAGATCCGATACCCCACCCATGATCTGGAATTAGCAGCAATTGTTTTTGCCTTAAAAATTTGGAGGCACTACTTGTATGGAGAGAAGTGTGAGATTTACACTGACCATAAGAGCCTCAAGTACATTTTTACGCAGAAAGAGCTTAACATGCGCCAGAGAAGATGGCTAGAGCTAATCAAGGATTACGACTGTGAGATTCGTTATCACCCGGGCAAAGCCAATGTGGTGGCTGACGCCCTTAGTAGGAAAGAGAAGCTCAAAATGATAACTACAGAGGAAGAATTGATAAAAGACTTTGAGAGGCTGGAAATTGAGATTAAGATACCTGAAGAAGGTCAAGAAAAGTTGATGGAAATTCGGATCCAGCCTCTACTGTTGGAAAAGATTAGGTTATGCCAGGAACAAATGATGGAAGCAGAAAAGAACTCGACAGAGGAATTAATGACTGGGGAAGAAATCAAGTGTGAAAAAGATAAAGGAGGAATCATGAGATATATGTGGAGAATATGGATCCCAAACGATCAGGAACTCAAGGAAGAAATTCTATATGAGGCACACAACTCAGGATACTCAGTGCACCCCGGTAGCACCAAGATGTATAGAGATTTGAAAGAGTACTACTGGTGGCCCAACATGAAAAAGGACGTGGTAGAATGGGTAAGCAGATGCTTGACTTGCCAGAAAGTGAAAGCAGAGCACCAGAGGCCTAGTGGACTTCTACACCCCTTGGAGATTCCCGAATGGAAATGGGAACATATAGCTATGGACTTCGTAGTAGGTTTACCAAGGACCAAAGCAAATCGTGATGCCATATGGGTGATTATAGACCGACTAACAAAGTCAGCTCACTTCCTACCGATCAACGAAAGGTACACGGTTGATAGGCTTGTAGACATCTACCTCAAAGAAATAGTGGCGCGACATGGAGTCCCAGTCGCCATAGTATCTGACAGAGATCCCAGATTTAACTCCAGGTTTTGGAGGAGCTTTCAGGACTGTGTGGGAACCAGGCTAAACATGAGTACAGCTTACCATCCCCAGACAGACGGGCAAAGTGAAAGGACCATCCAGACACTAGAAGATATGTTGAGAGTCTGTGCTATAGACTTTAAATGAAATTGGGATGATCACTTGCCATTGATTGAGTTCTCCTACAACAATAGCTTTCATTCAAGCATAGGGATGCCGCCTTACGAGGCCCTTTATGGAAGGAAATGCCGATCTCCCTTATATTGGGATGAAGTTGGAGAGCGAAAGATGCTCGGGCCTGAGATGGTCCAACGGACTAAAGATGCAGTGGATCTAATCAGAGGACGGCTGGTAGCAGCCCAAGACCGACAAAAGAAATATGCCGACTTAGCTCGGAAAGGAAAAGAATATGAGGTGGGAGACCTAGTGTTCTTGAAGGTGTCTCCTTGGAAGGGTTTAATGAGGTTTGGAAAGAAAGGGAAGCTGAGCCCTAGATATATTGGGCCATTTGAGATCTTAAGACGTATTGGGGAGCTAGCTTATGAACTGGCATTACCCCCAAACCTGTAGCAAGTGCACAATGTGTTCCATGTCTCAATGCTAAGGAAATATAACCCAGATGCCAAGCACATAGTGGAATATGAACACGTGGGCATGCAACCAGACTTGACCTACGTAGAGCAACCTGTGGAAATCATGGACAGAAAAGATCAAGTGCTCCGAAACAAGGTCATCAAGCTTGTCAGAGTTTTATGGCAGAACCACAACATAGAAGAATCAACCTGGGAGCTAGAAAGTGCAATGATGGAAAAGTACCCCCATTTATTTTCAAGCTGATTCCGGGACGGAATCCTTTTAAGGAGGGGAGACTGTAAGAACCCAGATTTTTGGTAGAATTAAAACTTTTATTATGTAATAATGTGGGAACGAATAGTGGTTATGACTGCGATGTAACGAAGATCTATTAAATGAATGGAATGGATTTGAATTCAACTATTTATATGTCATGCAGAATACTTTTGGTTGACGGCATAGATAAGAATGATCTATCTCCTGAGAATATAAGTATATTACTTCAAGTAAGATTATTCTTGTGCCATCCAAATCAATATCTATTATAAGTCCAGCGGTTCCGTAAAAAGGTTAAGAAGCACCCGAGAGTGAACCAGGTTCATTTTCCTAATTATAGGAATTAAATAAAAATAAGTGATGAATAGTGATTTTGGTGGAAATTGGAATATTATTATAATAATGTTATACCCGGTATTCGGAACGGATTTCTGAGTTCGTATTAGTGATCCAGGAAGAAAATAAGTGTATGTAAAAGCTGTTGGATTCAGAAAAAGAGCACTTTTATTTTCTCCGAGATTTCCCTGGACACTGCAAGACTTAAGGATTTATAAAAGGGAATTAAGGAATTTAAATTCGAGAAGTATTAAGAAAGATGAGGAATAGTATTATAAATATTAAGAAGGTTTTCGGTAAAACCCTAACTAGAAACGAATGAGTTATTCCTACGAACGATCAATCGAATCGAGCAATAACCGGACAAAAGAGCAAGCAGAGAGCAAGATGCATGCATGTGCAAGAAAGGAAAATATCTAGTAACCATTCTAGTTACAAGACTAACTAGAACCATTAGAGAACAACTAGTACTTAGCAAGCAACTATCTAGTTAAGCTCTAAACCACCATAAACTCAACACTTGTCATGGTGTTTCCTCATCCAACACCACACTACTTTAATAAAGTAGCCTTAAGATGAGATATTATCATAAACTCTTCACTTTATGCAATCTTGAAAGATCAACCAAGCCAAATACTCTCCCCCCCCCCCATTTAACACCATTCGGCCTTTGGTTAATTCCAAAACACAAATCAAGCTTCCAACCATCACTTGACCTTGTAATTTTTATGGTGAGTTCCATAATTCATAAAAGTGATCTCCTAAAAATTTCAAAGCCAAACACCTTTGTTTCCATTTTCAAAGAATTCATCCAAGAGGAGGGTGAATAGTGATTCTATGAACTAATCTTGTTTTTTCTTGTTTTTCATGGTTGATTTAGCAAGCTTAAACACTTCTAAGGATCATACCAAGCATAGTGAGGCTAGATCATACTCCAAGGAAGGTATAACAACTTAAAATCCTAGGCTTTACCTTGAGATTTTGCATGCTCTTGATGGGTTTTAGTATAAGATGTGATATTAGCATGATTATAAGCATGATTGTGATTTAGATTTGATAAATGTTAAAAATAGTTTAGATGAACGGAAAGGCATTTCTTGGCCTCAGTTCATGGTGATATATCATGTATATGTTGTTTGGGATGGATACCTTGATTATTGGAAGGTTTGGAATTTAGAAATATTCGATTTATAGCCGTCGTAATGCCGAAAAATTCGTTAACATTAAGAACACGAATTTGACAGAAGGTATAACTCACTGATTAGCTTCAACTTTTGCCATGATTAGCTAGATTATGTTATGATCTTCGTTTTGATATAAAGATCGCATGAAACGGACTTACGGTTTAGGAGTTATGATTAAATTCGTAAAAGTGGTTCGGAACCGTAATCAAAAGTTCGTAATTGAAATTGATTCCCTTTAATGTTGTTTAATCAGTGGCGAATCGTGATAATTAAATAATAGAGATAAAAAGGAAGGTGTGGGAGAAGACCGCATGTCAAATGGATCGTTTTCCGATTTTATAAAAATGTTCGAATCAGGGTTAAGTACGAAAGTACCCCTAAGAGGTATACTTGGTTATAACTTCGGTAAACCACTTAGAAAACGATCGACAAATATCGAGGTCTAATCTTTCGACTTTAAAACTTATACGATTTAAATACTTACCATATGTAAGTGTAATGTCATGCTTTAGTAACGAACAAGTATCGGGTAATAAAAGCAATAGTAAGAGTGAATTAGAGGGGTATAACGAAACGACTTGAAAACGTGTTTCGATTTAAGTGAAGTTTATACGTAACCTTTTGAAAGGTGTTAAGTGATTAATCCCGAATGCCTTGGCTAATTATAGATCATCAGGCCGACCCGGGACACGCTACTACTACCCCTACTCGTACTCGATTTCCAGGCAAGTTTTCGAACCTTTCTTTCTAAAGGCTGTTGTTGTGAATATATATATATGTATGTGTTTTCAGTATACATATGCCATAGCATGCATGCCTGTTCTCGAATTATTTTGAAAATGCTTGTTCCCTGAATTATTGTTGGCTTATAAGTTAGATAGTTAGTATATCAATTATAAGCCGGAAATTACTAAGACCCTTAAGCGAAGGGCATCTGAATCTCATTCTTTGACTATAGACCGGGAGTCGTTATTCCTTGATATATTGATATTATTTTCAGAGGAAAATAACTAAGTAAATATTTTCCATTTATTATCTGGCGAATATTGTTGGAATATTCCCTTGAGATTATTTGATAAATATTATTCGGATTATCCATCAGATGTTTATTTATTCGAGTAATATTATATATTTAATATTCATCTAGAGTCGATTAAATATTCGAATATTATTTCGAACTCTCAGTTAAGTTATTTAATTAGAGAATATTCATTCTTATTTACTCGATAAATATTATTTTGAATATTCATTCGAGTTTATTTATTTAATGAATATTATTTTAATATTCATTCAAGCCTTATTTATTTAAATGGATATTAATTCGAATATTCATTCAATCTCTATTTATTTTATAAATGTCAGTTGAACATTGATTCACACTCCAGTTATTCGATAAATATTACTTTGAATATTCCCTTGAGATAAGGAATATTACCTTCGACCTTTATTTAAATTCGATTCAATTATTGAACATAATTTCAAATATTCATTCGATAATCATTTCTTCGATAAATATTATTAAGTTGAATATTCATTATTTATTCAATGAATATTGTCCCAAATATTAAGTCGATAATTATTCCATCAATATGTATCCTTCTTGAGTCGAATATTCTCTATTGATTCAATAAATATTATCTCCAATGTCCATCTGACGGTTACTCCATCAATAAACATTGTTATTGATTTGAATATTCATTATTTGTTCAATGAATATTATTCTGAATATTTATTCAAAGATTATTCCGAGCAACCCTTTTTCAATATCTATGACTTAATAAATATTCTTGGAATATTTATTTAATTCTTCTAACTCGTTTCAAAGATACTTGGTTTCATTCACATAGTATCATCAACCCTCGAATATTATATAAATTATTTCAGAGTCCTATTATTATTATTATATTATCAAGGAAGGTTCTCAGTGATTCCATTCTCCCTTCGATTCTATTATAAGGGAACCCTACTTGAGGAATGTTATTTATCTTGTGACTGCCCGGTCATAAATTATTCGTTCACTCGCAACTTGGTTGCTGTTATTCATGGTATTACGTGTACCCACTCATTATTCGAGGGGTAAGAATGTTGGAACAAGTCATTATCCATTAACAAGCAGCAGCTTGGGAAATATTGGTAAATTTTCCTTTCCATTTAGATATGACTACCTTGTGGAGTCTTATCAACAAGTATTATACTTGGGGAAAGGGGGACAAACTTTACGTTTCAAAATGATGGATGTTAAATGAACTAGGAGACGCGTAAGTGGCCGAGTGGCGCCGGTCCAGCAATAGCCCAACCGTTGGCTTAGGAGTTCCAGGGGGCGGTAGACAAGTAAATCCGTCGGAGCTACCTTCTACATGTAGAGAACGACTGATGAGATGCATGACATACGACTGATCCCCGTAAATGTCAGGGCATCTGGCGCGGCAATGCTCCCGTATTAGTTCATCACTCAATGTTGGAAATTTTCTGCAACATCATCAAAGTTGGCAGAGTTGAAAAGTATTTCAAACTGGAATTGCAATATCATTCTGCAAGTTCCTATTTTTATGAAAATGATGCTATCTTGCTTATTTTGGCATAGCATATGCTTCCACAAAATATACACCTATTGAGTTACCTTGTAACTTCATCCTTTATATTAAACTGGCAATATTTTCTCTAATGCATGGCATATGATTTCGAAACATATCTTTGAACTGTCTTATATATTACTGCACAGTTATATATTGTTGGTGGGCTGTTGCTCACCCTTGCCTATTTATTATGTCACAACAACAGCTAGGTCACATGGCCCGCGTCAGGCGCACTCGGCGCAAGCAGGTTACCCGCCCCGCAGGGCTTCCCGTTGATATCATCGCTGCCATTGCTGAGGTAGCATAGATCAGCAGCCTTTGATTACCAGTCTAATTATATGTATCAATAATGATTAATCAACGGCAAAACTTGTAAACTT
The DNA here is from genome assembly GCA_037693485.1 of Kitagawia praeruptora. NCBI lineage: Eukaryota > Viridiplantae > Streptophyta > Magnoliopsida > Apiales > Apiaceae > Kitagawia > Kitagawia praeruptora. The sequence continues at coordinate 800,926 of CM075348.1, read as the reverse complement.
ATGATGTTATCATTTTGGCTTGTAATAACTTTTATTCGTAACCAGTAATGCAAGACTTATTTCAATTTCATCTCTGGGACTATAACTGTGTGTGTGTGTGTGAGTGGTTATTATTGTGGAGTCACAGCAGGTGATTTATTTATTATGGACTCAAGTAAAGTATTAATCATGGGAAATAAGACCGTAACGACCCGATCCTGGACCCCGGATCTGGGGGTGTTACAAAAGGCATTTAGGAATAACCGCATATTTTCCCATATTACCACACCATGTTTACATGATCAATTAGTTAACCCGTTGAGCTTAATCATATTTTTTGGTGACGTACCACATTACTTGCCTAGACCTTTTTCTTGTATTGGCTTTACATTAATTTGAACCTACATTGCCAAAGACTAGTAGAGTGCTTAAGGGAGTAATAAGGTGTGCAAGGAGGGGTTCATTGTTGGTCATAAGTTTGGGGGGAAATATTGAATTTGGAAATTGGGTTTGTTTACTTGATAGTCGGCATATGTAATAAATTATGGGATCATTGTTATTGTTTATATTATTGTTTGTGTTCTGTTTAGCTCTCGAAAAAAAAGAAAAAAAAATAAAAGAATATAAAAAAAAAGAAAGAAAAATATTATGAGAGCATATTTGTGTTTGTTGTGATCCTATTTCAGTCGACTAGTCGAGTGATTGTTTTTAGTAAAAGTTATGTGGGGGGGAAATAGGGTGTTGTGTGTGATTTATTATGGTACTTACTAGCTTTTGACACTTCACCTGTTTTGGCTTATTTGACATACCTTGTCCCTAGCCCCGTTATAACCCAATTAAAGACCTTTTGATTATCGTCATTGATGTATGTTGTGTTAAGAGTTTGTTAACTCGAATAACTTGTAGAAGGGGGGGGGGGTTGAATACAAGTTATATAATCCTGTCTGATTTTTGCTTGATTATGAAAACAAGAATAAACGAATGAATCAAACTCTTGTTTGTATTAATAAGATCAAATACAAACTCTACCAAAGGTGTACAATACCTTTAGCAGCTGCTGACAATACAAATATCTCTTTGTTTGTTTCGAACTTCTCGAATACAAACCTTATACAGAGCTACGCACTCGAACTTTATCCTCACGAGCTACACTCACGCTCTTTACAATGATATTGAGAGAGTATTTATAATGCTACCTATCAACTAATAACAGAAAGATATAATCTATACATGACAATGTTCTGCCTTCTAGTCGATAGTTTCCTTCAATAGAAAACTCTTTCCTTCATAATATCTTCTTGCTTGTTCTTCAAACAACGATCCTGTTTTATAGCACTTGCCAGTTTCTGTAGCATCCATAATGACATCATCAGTAACAAGACTGATATCAGGATCTGCACACTGCATCAGTATCTGATCAACCATCAGTATTGGACACGTCATCAGGATTTGCTCTCTGTTCCTGACATGTAGTCTCCGATACACTGTTCATTCCTGATTAAACTATACAGATAACTGTTTTACACATAAAACCTATATACAGTGCTAAATCCTTTATAAGATCAGGATTACAAGAAGTATAATGTGTAAATTCTATTCTTAACATCACAACTTATGAATTATTCCTAACAATCTCCCCCTATTTATGCTTTAAAATCTGAAGCATAAATCTAAGTTGTGGATGTCAAAACATATAACAATACAACCAGAATAGAATTTATGAATGTAGAATTATGAAGTTAAGTACCTCCTTCACAGATGTAGACGTTTATCTAGTACTTAGAAGAAAGAATTTTAACTATTAATGCTGCTCTTCCTTTACCTCTTCCTAGCTGAGATTCACCACTGTCACTCCTGCTAGTTCTTCTTTTTACTACCCTTTGTCTGATCTTTATCTCCCCCAGCTTTAGATTTATCTTTATCTCCTTCAGTCTGGTAGTGTTGTTGTTGTCTTTGAATTGTCTTTATCTCCCCCTTTTTGACATCAGCAACATTAATTCCAAGAGATTCAGAAACAGAACAAATAAGATTCATAAGAACTACTTGATTTTCCATAATTGTGACTTGGTTATCTTCAAGTGATTGAAGTCTTGTTTGAATAGCAATTTGAGAATTCTGAATATCTTTCAAATCATTAGAATTAACTTCAATTTTGGAAGTGCTTCTAGTATCTTCAGTATCAGAATCAGAAAGAACTTTATCTTCAAGTCTTGTAGAAGAAGTTGCTTGAGTTGTATGATATTCAAGTAATAAAACCTGATTAGAAGTATCAACGTCTTCATCTTTCTGTTCTGGAACTGAAACATGATCATCATCTCCTTCACCAGTATTCTGTGTACTAACATCTTCAAATCCTGACTCCTCCTTAGAGTGATCAGAGACTGTTGATGTCTCAATTCTAGCTGATATTGGAAGTACATACAAAGGAACACTAGGATCTTCATCTGGTACATATGTATCAAGAGATTGCTTTATCCTGGCACCTCTTCTGTTAATGATTTCTGCAAACCTCTCCTTTTGCTTCTGAGCTTTAACTTCTGGCTTTGCATTGTGATGTGCTAGGTCATTCTTCTGATACATTTTGATGAATGAATAAGTACCAGCATCCATACCCAAATTTTCAGACCAAGATTCAGGAAAAACCTGATCCCAGAAATCAAATGATGGTTTCCTAATTTTCTCTCCCTCACTATGGAGTTGATCATCCATACCCTCATTCTCACTTTGACTTTCTAAAGTCAACACTCTTTCTACCTCACCTTTTGCCTGGTCAGGAGCCAGCCGCTCAAATTGTGGATCTAAGTCCATCTTTTCAACTGTATCACTCAAATTTAGATAAGTGCTCTCATGACCTACAGAAAAATAGAGTTTAGAAGGAGTTTTTATACCTGAACTCACATGGAGAGAGGGTTCCTCATATGGCATGTGGCTTGAGGTTTTCTCCAAGGAGTGAGCTGCTATAGTCTCTGAACCCATACAATCATCTTCTTTCCTTTCAGAAACTACAGGCTCCAGTATACCACTTTCAGGTTGTTTACTAGACTCTGATGTCTTCAGTAATACTTCATTAGACACCATAGTTAGTATATCACCGTCTTTAAGTGTTGTTTGCTGAGACACACCCTCAAGATGGATAGACTCTGACTGAACAAAATTTGTTTGATCTTCAGAAAAATCAACCAAAGTCATTCCTCCCATATCATAGGGTATCTCACTTGCATTCTCAGTCATCACAGAAGACCTTTCAACATCAGCTATCACAGCTCCTGAGTCATCCTTCCTCTGACTAGATGGTTCTTGTGTTACAGTGACTGTGATCTGATCTTTCCTACTATTCACCACTGGTGCAATAGTATCTTTTGTTGACTGCTTTCCTCTATCTACTTCCTCCAGTTGTTCACCTTGAGCTGAAGCATCTTCAATAATTACATCCTTGTCAAATAAATATGCATGAAGTGATTGAAGTGCAACATGCTTCGAGAGTCCAAATTTCTTGACTAATTGTCTTCTGACAGATACATAGAAATACATCTTCATTAAGTCAAGTCTTTGATGTAGAAGTCCATATTCATCTGGAAATAAAAGTTTTGGTACTTTTTCAACCAAAAAGTCTAGAACAGGCCTTGACAACTTCACTTTGAGAGAAATTAGTCCCATAGCCAGTCTGTATGATAATGTAGTTTCCCATGAAGAATCAATATCCAGATCTCTCTTGTCAAATACTGACATAGATGTAGCTTGATTTGTAGAAACCTGCATGATATTAGTTGGACTAGACTCTGTGTGTGTAGGTGACAATTGAATCTTTCTCCTTGTTCTCCTGATATAGTGAGCAAAAGATTTATCCTGAGAAGACTCAAGAGGTGTAGACACAGAAGTGATCTTGGGATGAGATCTTTGTTCAATAGACACAGTCTTTTGAGAGACAGTATCCAGTAACTGTTTTCCCTTTTTAAGAACTACAGCCTTTTGTGAGACTGCAGCCTGGCTGTGACTAGGTTTTTCATCTCTTTGTGCTAACAAAGAAAGTTGAATTGCAGCCTTCAATTCTGCTCTCTCTGCAAGAGTTAAATCATCATCATCTTCACTAGAATTACTACTACTACTTGACACAACAAATCTTCTCTTCCTTACAACTGATGTCTTTTGAGAAACACCAGAGGTTGGTTTCTTTGAAACAATAGGCTGTGGATCAAAATTTGGTTCTTGAATTGTTTCAGAGACTATGATGTTTTGGGCTACTTGGGTAGACACAGGTGGGTTCTCCTCCAATTGAGATTCCTGAGCCATTTCACCACAAAAGAAAGAAGAATTGTAGATAGTAGGAAGATGAGTGTTAAGAATTACCTGAAAATGATGTGGATAATGAATTGCAGGTATTTCATCTAGATTCTTTGCATTGTCCTTCTTTGAAATATCAGAGAAAATTCTCTTTTGCTGTTCATAAGAAGAAACACAATGTTCCCTACCAAATCTAGCTTCAACATCAGGAATAAAATGGTTAATAAACAATTGCATAAATCTATGATAATAAACCATTTTCCTGTTTTGATCTCTTGACCCAAGTTTAATACTCATCTGACTTAAGATAATATGACCAATGTTAATTACTCTGTCATAAAGCAAACTATAAGCAATATGTGATGTAACAGAAGTAATTTGTTGAAAAGAACTACATTTGCCAGTAAAACATTTAGCAATTTGATCAAAATAAAAAGACCATTCCTTTCTAAGAAAAGTTCTATTCAACTGGCTCATGTTATCTAGAGGTCCACTATAACCTAATTCAGACAACATAGTTCTTATATTATCATCAGATGGTACATTCTCATAACTATCAGTAACAGGTAAGCAGAGTACTGAACTAACAACAGATTCAGTAATGTCAAATAAATCTTGTCCTAAATGTAGAACAATCTTACCTGATTGACTCTGAGTAGAATCAATTACCTCAGCATTCTCCCAAGCTTGTGAAACAGCTACTTGATTAATCTGTGGAGATGCTGTCAATGCATAACTTAATGGTCCATACACCAGAAAGTCCATGATTGGATGAAAATCAGATGACACTCCTTCCTTGTTGGTAATGGCTGCAACATGATTGTTTGTCATAAAATCAAAGTCACCAAACTTGAAGGCTACTGATTTAGGTAATCTTCTCTGAGCTGCCATTTTTGATCTGAAAAGAAACTTGAAAAATTCTTGAAATGAATTAGTGATTTTGAAAACTCAAGAGTGATTTTTGCTTTAGAGAATGTAAGATTAGAGAAAGCAATTGCACGATTAGAGTTTCAAAACAAATATATTTCACAAATCCTTCAGACCACTATCCCACGTTGACACGTAGATTGACAGGTGTCAGTCCCTGAAAAATGCGGTTACCCACGATTTTTGGAAAATAAAATCCAAAATTGATTTTCATGAAATAAATCAGGGTATAAATAAGCAATACTGATCAGCTTCCTTTTCCTGATGACCTCTCATCAAAATAATCACAAGCAATGATTTTCACATCCTGATGGTCACACATGAAATCCTGACCAATATAATCAGAGACTTAATATGGAGTTTCCACGTGGCATTTTTCTTTTATCTGAAAAAAGAAAATAAACAATTAATCTGAACAGAAAATCAATTGGTTAGATATTTTCAATATTTCTTGAAACAAGAAATACAGTCTCATGCAATAATTAGCATTTGACTTCATTAAGACTTCCAAGTGACTGCTCAGCTTCTCACGTCTTTCTTTAAAAGAACCAAACGCCTTATGCCATTCTCCATAACCTTTCAATTTCTTTTCTTCTCAACAATGCTTCTCAAACCAAAAATCCCTTCAAACCCATTTTTCAGATTTTTCTTGGTCGATGAACATCCTGTTCTTGATCATCTCTTTGAACAAACGACTCTTCTCATCGAACTAATCATGAATGGATTGGTTTTCGATAATATCCAGAGGTTTCTTCTAGAACATCCATCTGTTGGATACAATCTTCCCCTAACCTCCTCAAAACTTGAGGATGAAGAATTTGGCCGAGAGTCTGAGGTTGATCTTGATGGAGATGCTATTCATTTAAGTTAGCTGCTCTCATTCAAGTCGCCCAGACAAGGAATCCAAGAGCAAACAAGACTTTCATCCCCTAATGGATTTCTTGAGATGCTCCTTGTCCTGTTCCTCAGAGTTCATATCAAAGACAAGTATAGAATAGAGATTTAGACAAAAAGATGTTGTATTTCATTTCCATGTAATGATTTCTATTAATGAAAATACAATTTCTTGTTATCTGCTTGTCTTTTGATTTCTGAATGATGTATAAATTATCAGTATGCAAATATCAAAACTTGCTAGCATAGACTTAACACATCACAGAATCAGATTAATACACAAAGTAAACGTCAGGATCTGAAACAATTTTCATAATCCTGATGATTATTAACAAGTCTATCATACTGAAATTTATCAAGGCAATGTGTTATAGCTAAAACATTTAACAATCAAATATAGATCCTGACAAGAATATCAAGTCTATAAGCTAAGAACAACATACCTTGCTACTTTTGCAGATGTTAAAGATCTAAAAATTTAACATTCCTAACTCACTTACTAGTCTACTGAATGTAGTCTCATCAAGTGGTTTAGTTAGAATATCTGCAAGCTGTTTGTCAGTAGGAACAAAATGAAGTTCCACAGTACCATTCTCAATATGTTCTCTAATAAAATGATACCTGACATCAATGTGCTTAGTCCTTGAATGTTGAACTGGATTTTCTGCAATTTTAATAGCACTAGTATTATCACAAAACATAGGAATATTACTAAGTGTCATACCATAATCCATCAACTGATTTCTTATCCAAAGGAGCTGTGCACAACAACTGCCTGCTGCTATGTACTCAGCTTCTGCAGTTGAGGTTGAAACAGATTGTTGCTTCTTGCTTGCCCAAGAAATCAATCTATTTCCCAAGAATTGACATGTACCTGTAGTGCTTTTCCTGTCTATTTTACACCCTGCATAATCAGAGTCTGAATAGCCAATTAGAAAGAAATCAGATTCTCTAGGATACCACAAACCAAGATTTGGAGTTCCTTTGAGATATCTAAAAATTCTCTTCACAGCAATTAAATGAGATTCCTTAGGATCACCTTGGAATCTAGCACATAAACAGGTAGAAAACATTATATCTGGCCTACTTGCAGTTAGATATAACAAAGAGCCTATCATGCCTCTATAACTAGTATTATCCACACTCTTCCCCTTAGGATCAGAGTCTAGTTTAGTGGCTGTTGCCATGGGTGTTTTTGCAACTGCACAGTCTTGAAAGTCAAACCTTCTTAAAAGATCTTTGATATACTTTGACTGATTAATGAAAATACCAGTCTCAGTCTGTTTGACCTGCAAGCCTAAGAAATAATTTAGTTCACCCATCATGCTCATTTGATACTTAGACTGCATAAGCTTGCTAAACTTAGCACATAACTTCTCATTAGTAGAACCAAAAATAATATCATCAACATAAACTTGAACTAAAAGCAATTCACCTTTTATCTTTCTAAAGAATAGAGTTTTGTTAATTGTACCTCTTGTGAAGCCATTTTCAAGAAGAAATTTAGACAAAGTCTCATACCATGCTCTTGGTGCCTGCTTTAGTCCATAGAGTGCCTTGTCAAGTTTGTAGACATGATTTGGAAACTTTGGATCAACAAATCCAGGTGGCTGTTCTACATATACTTCTTCATCAAGTTTGCCATTTAGAAAAGCACTCTTAACATCCATCTGGTATACCTTGAATTTTGAATGAGCTGCAAATGCAAGAAACATTCTGATTGCTTCCAATCTTGCTACAGGTGCAAAGGTCTCATCATAATTAATGCCTTCTTCCTGAGAATATCCCTTGGCCACCAGTCTTGCTTTGTTTCTTACAATCATACCAGATTCATCTAGCTTGTTTCTGAAAACCCATCTTGCACCAACAATAGATCTATCTTTAGGTCTTGGTACCAGTTTCCAAACTTTGTTTCTCTCAAACTCATTTAACTCCTCCTGCATTGCAATTACCCAATCAGGATCCTGTAAGGCTTCTTCAACCTTCTTAGGTTCATTCTTTGAGAGAAAGCAACTATACAAGCATTCATTTTGAATTGATCTTCTAGTTCGAACACCACTATTTGGATCACCAATTATCAAATCTTCAGTATGATCCTTTGTCCATTTTCTAACAGGTGGTAGATTAACTCTGCTAGTCTCTCCCCCTAAGTTAGTGGTATCTTTTGTAGAAGAATTCTCTCTACCTTCAAAAACTCTCCTTTGATCAATAGAATCAGTAGATTCCATATTGCTGCTAGTTACTGATCTTTCCTCAGTAGACTCTGAAAGGTCAGTTCCTGATGGAGTAGACTCTGAAACATCAATTCCTGATGGAATAGACTCTGAAAGACTAGTCTGCTCCTGATGATCACTATGTTCTCTCTGATTGATTTGCTCCCCCTCAACAGTAGTATTCCTTTGAGAAGCAATAGAAATTCCTTCTGGAGAACCTTCATCATCACTTGAGAGTATCTCAGAAATCTTCAGATTTTCAAATTCCAATTCATCATGGCTTTCATCAGTTTGCAAAATTCCAAATTTCTTATCATCAAATGCAACATGAATTGATTCCATAACAATGTGAGTTCTGAGATTATAAACTTTGAAGGCCTTAGATGCTGAATATCCTAGAAAAATTGCTTCATCCGATTTGGCTTCAAATTTTCCAAGTTGTTCTGGATGAACTTTTAGGACATAGCATTTACATCCAAAGATGTGAAAATATTTCACACTTGGTTTCTTTCCTTTGATCATCTCATAGGGAGTCTTTCCATGACTATTTACCAAGGTACAGTTCTGAGTGAAACATGCAGTGTTAATAGCTTCTGCCCAAAAGTAGGTTGGAAGTTTTGCATCTGCAAGCATGGTTCTTGCTGCCTCTATGAGAGTCCTGTTCTTTCTTTCCACTACACCATTTTGTTGAGGTGTACCAGGTGCAGAAAACTGTTGAGTAATTCCATTGTCTGCACAAAACTCCTCCATTGTAGAATTCTTGAATTCTGTACCATTGTCACTCCTAAGTACTTTGACTTTGTACTCAGAGTTATTATGAATATTCTTAATGAGTTCAATGATTTGCTGAGGAGCTTCATCCTTCTTGTGTAGAAAGAACACCCATGTAAACCTTGTGAAATCATCCACCATAACTAGAGCATATCTTTTCTTGCTGATAGACATAATGTTTACTGGACCAAACAGATCAAGATGTAGCATGTGAAATGGTTCAGTAATTGAATTTTCAGTCTTGCTCTTGAAAGTGGTTCTTCTTTGCTTTCCAAACTGACATGCATCACAAAGTCCATCTTGCACAAAATTCGCCTGAGGTAGGCCTCTCACCAAATTGTGTTTAACAAGTTGATTAAGCTTCTTGAAATTAAGATGTGAGAGCTTCTTGTGCCAATTCCAGCTTTCATCACTTGTTGCTTTACTGTAGAGACATCTAACAATTCCTTTAGATGTATCACTTAAGCTGGCTTCATATATGTTACCATGCCTTTGACCAGTTAGAACAATGTCTCCATTCTGCATATTCAAGACTTTGCATCCTTCTCTGTCAAAGATTGATTTGTAACCTTTATCACCCAGTTGACTTATGCTTAAAAGAGTATGTTTCAAGCCTTCAACCAGTGCTACATTTTCTATGATGACATTCCCCAAAATAATTGAGCCATATCCCAGAGTTTCTCCTTTGTTGCCATCTCCAAAAGATATTACTGGGCCAGCTTTCCTCTCAAACTTTGTAAGCAGGGACTTCTTTCCAGTCATGTGTCCAGAGCATCCACTGTCCAAGATAATTGAATGCTTCTTTCCTGTGCCCTTATCAGAGGATGGAGAAGTTTTCTTTGGAGATCCAGGTTTGTCTGAACTATTGGCCATCAATGCAATGTTTTCATAATCCAATTCATCTTCAGAGTCACTGGAATCAGCCCAATCCTTCTGTGTGACCATAAGTGCATTACCCTTTCCTGAATTCCTAGGCTTCTTACACTCACTAGCAAAGTGTCCAAGCTCGCTGCAGTTAAAGCACTTGATCTTGGCCTTATCAAGCTTGACAATTGTACTTTTGCTCTTGTCACTCTTCTTCTCCTCCTTCTTTTGAAAAGGTCCTTTGCTAAATCTTCTCCTGTTGAATCTGCCTTTCTTGAAAGCTTTAGCAAACATAGCAAAGAGTTCTTGCATCTCAGATTCAGAATCATTGTTGTCAGAGACCATATCATTAGTCTCTGACTCAGAACTTTCTTTGCTTTTCTTCTTCCTCGAATTCTTTACAGCAATCTCTTCATGCTGTTCTTCAGGAAGCTTCTTTACTTCAGATTGAGCAGTAAGTGCAATAGTCTTCATCTTTCCTTCACTCCTGCTCTTCTTCTGCTGCTTGTCAAGTTCATAAGCTCTCAATTTTCCATAGACTGCCTCTAATGAAATCTCATCCAGATCATTAGCTTCCTCAATCGCAGATATCTTCTCATTGTAGAAATCAGGCAAAGCTTTCATGAACTTTGTATTCATATCCTCCAAGTCATAATATTTACCATGCATGGCCATCTCATTGATGAGTTTTGTAAACCTATCAAAGGTATCAGTAAGTGACTCACCAGACTTGGATTCAAAGTACTCATACTGTTGTATAAGTAATGTCCTCATATTCTTCCTGACAGGCTTAGTTCCTTCACAGTGAACCTTAAGATTGTCCCATATATCCTTAGCAGTTTTACAAGAGAGAACATAATTAGTGAGAACAGAATCAAGACTATTGAACAATATGTTTCTCACTTTAGCATCTTTAAGAACACTCTCCTTGTCCTTATCTGACCATTCAGATTTTGGCTTCTCTGCTGTATGTTCTGGAACAACCTTACCATCAACAGTTGCTTGTCCAACGACCTTTGTTGGAACAAAAGGTCCATCTCTGATTCTGTCAAGATAATCAGGATCTGTTGCTTCCAGATGATGCAACATCTTTACTTCCCATAGAGTATATTCGTTTCTCTTGAGCATAGGAATCTTAGTATTCCCATCCTTGTAACCAGACATGATTGCAGATCTTTATGATTACTCGAAATCAACCTGGCTCTGATACCAATTGTTAACTCGAATAACTTGTAGAAGGGGGGGGTTGAATACAAGTTATATAATCCTGTCTGATTTTTGCTTGATTATGAAAACAAGAATAAACGAATGAATCAAACTCTTGTTTGTATTAATAAGATCAAATACAAACTCTACCAAAGGTGTACAATACCTTTAGCAGCTGCTGACAATACAAATATCTCTTTGTTTGTTTCGAACTTCTCGAATACAAACCTTATACAGAGCTACGCACTCGAACTTTATCCTCACGAGCTACACTCACGCTCTTTACAATGATATTGAGAGAGTATTTATAATGCTACCTATCAACTAATAACAGAAAGATATAATCTATACATGACAATGTTCTGCCTTCTAGTCGATAGTTTCCTTCAATAGAAAACTCTTTCCTTCATAATATCTTCTTGCTTGTTCTTCAAACAACGATCCTGTTTTATAGCACTTGCCAGTTTCTGTAGCATCCATAATGACATCATCAGTAACAAGACTGATATCAGGATCTGCACACTGCATCAGTATCTGATCAACCATCAGTATTGGACACGTCATCAGGATTTGCTCTCTGTTCCTGACATGTAGTCTCCGATACACTGTTCATTCCTGATTAAACTATACAGATAACTGTTTTACACATAAAACCTATATACAGTGCTAAATCCTTTATAAGATCAGGATTACAAGAAGTATAATGTGTAAATTCTATTCTTAACATCACAACTTATGAATTATTCCTAACAGAGTTAGATTGATACCAAATGTCAAGCATGCTTATGATTTTGTTGGAATTGAGTGATACACTTATCCTTGTTCTTGAGTGAATATTCTTTTATGAGTGGATTGTGAGTGTTTGCTTGTTTTGGCGTATGAGATCCCGAGTTTTGTCTCAAAGATGTGCTCTTGTAGGCTTAGCATGGTTACTAACTTATTCTTACATTTGACATGGACTTGTGAGAACTTATGCATGTTCATTGAATAGACTATGTGAATACTTGCACTTTCGACACCAAGACATTGCGTATTTACTTTGATTCTTAAGTTGATATGGCATGAGAGGATTTGAAGGCATGGTAGAATATTAGTTGCATTTTCATATTAGTTGCATTCATGCATTGCATTGCATTGGATTTTGTGGGTACATTCGCTATAGGCCCTCACGAGACCTTACTCGTCCACTAGGGCTGCCTAGGGGTTTAAAGGGCTTGTTGCATATGCCAAATGCAACCGTGATCACCTACGGAAGTGGTACTAGTTAGTTAGTTAGTTGTAATTGTTTATGCTTGAGGACAAGCATCGGTTTAAGTTTGGGGGTGTGATAAGTGGATTTTATATCTACTTGGAACATTCTAATTCGGCTTAAATTGATTGCTTTGGCCTCAAGTTTGTGGTAGCTTTGATGTGTTTTGTGTAATTGTGCAGGGTTGAAGAAATATCGATTAAAGGTGTAGTTTCCGTCGTTTTTGGAGCATTTTGTGGAGTTGATTGATGATATGGAATGAAGAATGGTAGCTAATATCAACTCCTAAGAAGTATACAAGTCATTAAGAATGAAAGACGGAAGCTCATGCAAAAGGAACGGGAAGAAAAGGCGAAAAAAGCAAAGAAAAATTAGTTTTCGCAGAACGGGACCAAGCCGGGAGCTCCCAGCCATGTTTATGCAGATTGCACCGGCGCTTCAGGCGCCCAAACGGCGCTCCTGCGCTGCGGGGGTGCGGGTGAAAAATCAGCCAGAATTTTTGATTTTGTTTTGGCCATATCTTGAGTTCTAGAAGTCCGTTTTGGACGATCTTACTGTCCACGCGAAGATAACGAGATTCTCTATCATTCTAAAGTGGTCCAGAAGCCCAATTACAGCCGGAATGTTCCAGAATTACTGAAGAAAAGACAGCTGCGAATTTTCCTTTAAAACAGAATCAGTTTAGGAAACGTACTTCTATTATAATTCTGATTTGGTATTTCTTGCTGGGCAAGATGTCTAGAGCCTATATAAACACATCCAACCCTTTTTAATTGGATTATTATCATCGCTTTATTATTGTAACATAGCTTAGATCTGCAAGGGAGAGAAGGAGAGAAGGATTCAACGCTCGTGACAAGCAACGGATCTAGATCTACTTCATCTTTTGTGTTACTCTGGATTATAGATTTGTTTTCTCAACTTTTGTTTTATTAATATTATTGCTTCTTTTATTCATATCTTGTTTATTATCATGTTTTCATCAAATCCCATGACGATGAACGGTTCAATTATGAGCTAATCGTTGTCATGGGATTCTAACGGAGTTATTTATGTAGCTTAGTAGTTTGATTGCTGTAAAGATTACGTGTGGTGAATTCTTGATATCCTCGTATGGTTAATCTTAATGCTTTTAGATGCGTAGCTAACATCTAAATTGAATTGTTAATCTCTTGCGAAACGAGAGTGGATCTTGAGATTTAGAACTTGCCATGCTAGCATAGGATAGGTTGATGTTTGACATCATGATTTGTGGCGTAAATAGAGATATTATGCTGCCCTATGTGATCTATGTGGATAACTTGTGCTTAAACCTTTATGTTTTCAAATTCTATAGAGATATAGGGTCTAAACATAATTGGTGTCTACCCATCTTCTATCTCTTTTGTGGATGCATGTGTAGTTTGGTACTAGTATACCGAGAGGTAACTTTTACTTGTTTTGTGTTGTCCGATCAGATATCAAATCCCACATGTGTATTGATTAAAGGCATCAACTCTAAGTGAAGTAGATAATGAAGTTAGAGTCCCATGTTTTTATTCTCATAAGTAATTCGATTTCTATTCTTATTAGTTAATTTAATTCTTAGTTTTATAATTTGCATCTTAGTTTAGTTTAGTTAATCAAACCACAATTTGTTAATTGTCTTAGCAGTGAATTAAAACCATACATTGTTGCATAGGTACTAAATTGAAGTAAAAACCTGATCTCTGTGGGAACGAACTTGACTTATATCTATATTACTTGTGACCACGTGCGCTTGCGTGATTTTGTGTTAACAATTTTCATATATGGGTCTAAGTAATTTTCTTAGTGAAACCCATAGAGAAATAGAGTTGAAGTGGGTAGCTTGAAAGAGCTTGAAAATGAGAATGTGTATTTGTCCCACATTGAAATAAATAAAGGGGGTTGTTGGCTTTATATAGAATCACACACATGGGTAGTGTACAACTACTAAGGTGTATGATGGTGCATGGTGTTACTGTGTGCTCCACGCGCGCACACACACACACGCGCGCCGCCGCCTCCCGCCTCGCCACGCCATGTCTCGACTCGACTCGGGTCGGCTCGGTCGAAGGGCGATTTGGGCGAATGTCTTGGCATCTCGCGTACGCGAGGCGACCTGGGCGAGGGATTTTATTTCTGTGTTTAAATATATTTTAATTAGAATAAATATAATATATCGATTGGGATCAGTACTTGGAATAAATCAGTAACTGGTCAGACATCTAATATTGATGGGCCAAGTCCTGATGAAATCCTGAAGGTACTACCAGATCCTGATGCTTGATCAAATACTGATGGACCTCAAGTCCTGACGGTACCAGATCCTGATGATCAAATACTGATGGACGGACATCAGTTCCTGATGTTGAGTCCTGAACAGAATTTGATAATATATATTGTATATATTCGTATAATTAAAATAAAAACTGATATGTGTGGATAAAATATAACGTAACTGTTATGATTTATTTAATATGAATTCAGCTGTTACAGCCGTTTAGATTATATTAAATCGACCGTTTCATTCTTATTAAATGGAATGGGAGTTACAATATTAATTGGGTGGCATCAGTTACGTTTGGCCTCTCCTATAAATAGAGAGCTGAGCTGCTGGGTTCTATACACTACACCCTACATTCTCTTCTCCTCTCTACACTCTCTAATCCCTTCCTGTCGTAGCTTTGCTTGTGGGTTTTTCCGGCGACTGAGGTGCTAGTCGAAGTTGAGCTTTCTGATTACTGTGATCATTTATCTCGGAGCTGTTTTATCCTGGGAGAGGTGTTGCAAGCATCCTAACACAGTGTAAGTGGGGGCAATTATCTCTTCAAGAGCAGTCAGGTTTTTCGAGCAAATCCTGACGACTCAGCTGTTCTCTTATTTGTTTGATATACTGCTATAGTTATGGCTACTAGTATGTCTTCTGTTCTTCCTTCGTTTATATAGTTACTGACATGCATGCCTTTTACCTTCGTGTTTTGTTTCGTTAATTGTTTGCTTGGCCTTGGCTTGTTAAATACGATATATAATTGCCTCTATGTTGCTGTATTAGTCAATATTTCCAACACATACAGCAGAGAAGCCTAAATCTAAATGGTCAGATAAGGACAAGGAGAATGTTCTTAAAGATGCTAAAGTGAGAAACATATTATTCAACAGTCTTGATTCTGTTCTCACTAACTATGTTCTCTCTTGTAAAACTACTAAGGATATATTGGACAATCTTAAGGTTCATTGTGAAGGAACTAAGCCTGTCAGGAAGAATATGAGGACATTACTTATACAACAGTATAAGTACTTTGAATCCAAGTCTGGTGAGTCCCTTACTGATACCTTTGATAGGTTTACAAAACTCATCAATGAGATGGCCATGCATGGTAAATATTATGACTTGGAGGATATGAATACAAAGTTCATGAAAGCTTTGCCTGATTTCTATAATGAGAAGATATCTGCGATTGAGGAAGCTAATGATCTGGATGAAATATCATTAGAGGCAGTATATGGAAAACTGAGAGCTTATGAACTTGACAAGCAGCAGAAGAAGAGCAGGAGTAAAGGAAAGATGAAGACTGTTGCACTTACTGCTCAATATGAATTAAAGAAGCTTCCAGAGGATCAGCATGATGAGCCTGCTGTAAAGAATTCAAGGAAGAAGAAAAGCAAAGAAAGTTCTGAGTCAGAGACTACTGATATGGACTATGACAACAATGATTCTGAATCTGAGATGCAGGAACTCTTTGTTATGTTTGCTAAAGCTTTCAAGAAAGGAAGATTCAATAGGAAAAGATTTAGCAAAGGACCTTTTCAAAAGAAGGAGGAGAAGAAGAGTGACAAAGGCAAAAGTACAATTGTCAAGCTTGATAAGGCCAAGATCAAGTGCTTTAACTGCAGTGAACTTGGACACTTTGCTAGTGAGTGTAAGAAGCCTAGGAATTCAGGAAAGGGTAATGCACTTATGGTCACACAGAAGGATTGGGCTAATTCCAGTGATTCTGAAGATGAATTAGATTATGACAACATTGCACGGATGGCAAATGTTTTAGACAAACCTGGATCTCCAAAGAAAACTTCTCCATCCTCTGTTAAGGTATCACTTCACTCTCTTGATTCATTTGATAGCTTAAATTCTGATGAAATTAGATCTATCCATGCTGAGTTTAAAAATCTTATGACTAATTTTAAGATTCTTACTAGTGAAAGAGATGAACTTAAGGTTAAAAATGATAAATTAGTTGATAGAAATAATTTTCTTGAATCTGAGTTAATTCAAATGGAAGAATACAAGTTAAGTTCTGATAAAGCTAAGCATGATTACAGTGTTATTCTTGAGGCTTATGACTATGTCAGAAAAGAACTAGAGGAAGAGAGAGATGTGATTAAGACCATTAACATTTCTGGTAAAAAGACACAAGAAATCATTGAAAATGGAATTCGTGGTAAGGTTAATGGTTTAGGTTTTGATAAGGCTAGACAAGAAGAAAAAGTAGCTTTTGTCAATGATGATAGTAAAATAGAAGCTAGCACATCTAAATCTGAAGGTAAGAAAATTGTTTCTGAACCTAATCATGTTAAATTTGTTGATTCAAAAGGTACCCCTGTTGTACACAAAAGGATTAACAATAGTAATTCAGATGAGAAAGTGTTAGAGAAACCTAAGAATGTAAACATAGGGTTTCTGTCTAAGTCTCAGTTGAAACAGAGATTAGATGGTCTTTCAGAGTCTAGCAAGGTCAAAAGAAATAGAAATGGAAAAGAAGGTATTAACAAAGAGAATAATTACAAGAATGTATCTGATGCACCTAGGAAAAAATGCTATAAGTGTGGAAATCATAATCATTAGGCCCTAAAATGCAATCAAAAACCTTCTTGGAAAACTGAGTCCAGATTCCCCAAGACTCGGAAAATTCAACACCAACCACAAAAAGCTTGTTATCATTGTGGTAGTTTACTTCATTTCATTTACATGTGTAGAGAATATCATGAACTATATTATGACTATTATTCTCTGAAATCTGAAACTCCTAGTCACAAACAGTTTATGAAATCAGAGTCTAAGGTTGACTCTACAACAGGTAAAGTAAAAGCAAAATCTTCAAAGCCTGTTGTTTCTAAATCTAGTAAGAAAGGATCCAATCAAAGTTGGGTCCTAAAAAATTCTAACTAGTTACTTTTTGTTTGCAGGGCACAGGAAAGAAACATTCAATTATCTTGGATAGTGGATGCTCTGGACATATGACTGGAAAGAAGTCCCTGCTTACAAAGTTTGAGAGGAAAGCTGGCCCAGTAATATCTTTTGGAGATGGCAACAAAGGAGAAACTCTGGGATATGGCTCAATTGTTTTGGGGAATGTCATCATAGAAAATGTAGCACTGGTTGAAGGCTTGAAACATACTCTTTTAAGCATAAGTCAACTGGGTGATAAAGGTTACAAATCAATCTTTGACAGAGAAGGATGCAAAATCTTGAATATGTAGAATGGAGACATTGTTCTAACTGGTCAAAGACATGGTAACATATATGAAGCCAGCTTAAGTGATACATCTAAATGAATTGTTAGATGCCTCTACATCAAAGCAACAAATGATGAAAGCTGGAATTGGCACAAGAAACTCTCACATCTCAACTTCAAGAAGCTTAATCAACTTGTTAAGTACAATCTGGTGAGAGGCCTACCTCAGGCAAATTATGTGCAAGATGGACTTTGTGATGCATGTCAGCTTGGAAAGTAGAGAAGAACCACTTTCAAGAGCAATGTTGAGTATTGAATACGGTAAAAGAATACAGAGGGGGGGGTGAATGGATTCTTGAACTTTTCTTGGATTGAGTCTATGTAGCAGATAAGTGCCTGTGTGTGTAGAAGTGAAGGTGCGGATAAAGAAACAACACAAGACACAATATCACTTTAATCTAATGCATTATTAGATAAAGGTTGCTACAATCTGTGAACACAAATGGTAGTATTCTCAGTTTCGTTTTTCTCAGAGAGATATAGCTTACAGTGTATGAAAAACTTGACTCACAAAAGTTGCTAA
Organism: Kitagawia praeruptora; assembly: GCA_037693485.1. Taxonomy (NCBI): domain Eukaryota; kingdom Viridiplantae; phylum Streptophyta; class Magnoliopsida; order Apiales; family Apiaceae; genus Kitagawia; species Kitagawia praeruptora. The sequence goes on along the minus strand of CM075348.1, from coordinate 782,503 downwards.
GTTATGAAGTGAGGCTGTGTCCTTATAGAACATGGATACAGCCTACTTACTGCAAATAAGGTAGCTAAACAAATTACTTTCTAGTCTGTCTATCCTTTTTGAGTAAGTGTCCAAACGGTTACAGATTTGACTTTGCAAAGCCTGTTTAGATCCACTTCTTTAGCTCCTTGTCTCTTCTATATCTCTCCAAGCTTCCTTGTAGGCTTTCCAGAGCACGTTACAGATTGTGGTCCATAAAGTGCATTGGGTTATTGTAGGTTTCTGACTTGTACAATTTCTTCAGTATTTTATCTTCAAGAATGTATTCGAGAAGTGACTAAGTAAGTGATTCGAGAACTAGAATTGACTTGATCGATAACTCTGAGTTCTCGAATACTATTATATTGACATATCGAACCACTTCTCGAATAGCTCTTTTCCATCAGGATTCCTTGAGTTGTCGAATAGAACATTTGACTTATCGAATCCTCGAGATATCGAATAGCTTTCTGAGTCCTTGAGATATCGAACGGAACTTTGACTTGTTGACTCTTTGAGAACTCGAATACCATCTTGACTTGTTGACTTCTTGAGTTCTCGAATAGAGTAGTAGACATATCGAATCCCTGAGATATCGAATGAGATATCGAACAGTGTATTCAGAGTTATCGAATAGTGTCTTGAGATATCGAATCTCTGACTTCTCGAATGCTAGACTTCTCGAATAGACAAATATACTTCTCGAATTGGTACTTAGGCAAATTCTTCATTTCTTCAAATCCCAACTGTGATTATTTGACAGTCTTTAACTTCTTGCTTGAGGCATGAATCTTGGAACTTCTTTCAAGCATTATTCTAGACTCTATTTGTACAATTACACAACTAGGATTTGATGCCTACTACAAGTACAATACAAACAGAAACTCTACAACTAGAGGTTCCCTCAGTTAAGAGGTCATGTAAGTAATGCAAAGCATTACAAACAATTAGGCTTGTTATTAGATGTGTACAGGCATGCCTCTGTAACTAACAATCTCCCCCAAATTGTGAGTGAGACCCTTAGTCACAATTTCATGTCTGATAACAAGCCTATCATACATAAAGATAAAGCTTTTAAAAGTACAGGTATGAATTTGATTGAAGAAATTACATAGAAGTATTCTTACAAGTTATGAGGAACTACTTAGCCATATCCTTTTGGATTCATCTTCTGAGCTTTGGCTTGCAGATTCTCATTTTTCATCCTATCTTCAGCTTCTTTGGCTTTCTTCTTTGCAATTTCTTCCATGGCAAGAATGATATCTTCCATTGCAGTGAGTTCTTCAATTAGAGGAGAGCCTGATAAATCCTTGAGCACTTCATTTAGCTGTTTCTCAGAGTAGGAACTGATGTAGTCCATTCTAATCTTCACATTTCTACCATATTTCTTGTACTCAATGATGTAAGGATTAAACTTGACTCTGCACAGACCCATAACTCTCAACTCATCAGCCTTAGCTTCCATTGCTGCAAACTCCTCCTCCATTTTCTTTAGTAGCTTTTCACTGTTCTTTCTCATTTCTGCCTGGTGATCTCTTTTCATCTTGACAAAGTCAATTAACTCCAGCTTCCACACCCTTTCCACTCTGTCTTCAGAATCCAACATTGCAATTATCCTTTCTATGTCATACAGCCTGCCCCAGTGCTGGCATGTTCCTTGTCTGAATTTTTTCTATCTTTTATCAGAATACTTAACTTCAAGAAAATCATCAACAATAGCAACATGATAGATTCTTTGAGCCCATAGAAATTGCAGTTGGTCTTCATCATAGCTTTCATCCAGAGGTGGTAGGTTTAATCCTGGGATAATTGTCAGTGCCTTAGATTTGGATAGCTTCACCTTTCTTGCAACATGTTTAAATTTCATCCTTTTGACATGATTGCTTGGCAAAAATCTTTGACCTTTGTTGGTAGACCATAGTAGTATTCCATTAGCAGTTTGCTTTCTGAAACATACACATAGTTTCTTGACTTGAATCTTCTTCTCTTCTTGAGGTGGCAAAACAGTTGCAGAAGCCATAGATGTAGATTTTGCTAGGTCACCACTAACAGTATTCACCCTAGACTTAGAGTCTTGTGTTGTGGTGAGGTTACTGCTAGCAATGCCTAAGGCTTGCTGTTTTCCAATCTTCCTCTCATAGACTCTTCCTTGGTCATCATCATTCTTCTTATCTTTGTCTCCCTTCTTCTTCTTGTCTTCATCACCCTTATCTCTCCTGTGATGTCTTCTCCTCCCATCACTTTTATCTTCAGAATTATCATCCTTATTTCTCCTAGGTTGAGCCATCTCTGGGATTTCACCAGTTGCAATATAGGTTCTGAGGATGTGCAGTGCCTCAGTTTCTTCAGCATTTCTGGCTCCAACCTTCTTCTGTAATTGATCAATGATAGCAATGATCAGTCTGTGATTTCTAGTGGTGAGATCATGGGGAATGACCAATTGCTTGATATCTTCAATTCTGGTGCTAGACTGATAAATGATTGTCCATGGCTTCTTGATCACTTCTGGTAGCCTTGAAGGTTGGTCATTCCTCAAGTCATCAAACAGACTCTTATTGTTCTCATTCTTCTTCTCAATAAGCTCAAGTATGGCATCTATCTCTGAGTGTTTTAGTTCTTGTAGAGTCTTGTATGTTAGATGCCATATCTTCAATTTGGATATCATCACTATTTCCTTAATCCATAGATTATTGACTTTCTTAGGAATGACAGTGATGCAATCAATCTGCTTCTTCAGCTCCCTCAGATAGAACTGAGTGTCACCAACCTGTTCCCTTGTGGCTTTCAGAAACTCCAAGAAGGCTTTATCATGATAAACATTGGAGTTAGCAACTTCTTGTAGCTTGGCCTCAGTAACAACTTTAACTTCTACAGGCTTGGCACTCTCAGGTAAGGAGGTTGGAGATTTGTCAGATGGCATACTCCCTGCAACCACTGTAGTAGTTATGGATTGCTTTTGTCCTCCAGGAGTAGTGATGTGCACAGTTGGTAGAGTGACAACTGGCAAGGTAGATGGAGGCTCATCCACTTTGGATTTTCCTTTGCCAGGCACATTTGGTAGAGATTTTGAAGAAGCTCTTTGTTGACCACCCTCTTTTATTATTATGCCTTTCTCCCCCTTTGTATTTGAGTTCCCTTTCTCCTCCTTTGAATTTGAGTTCCTTGTCTTCTTCTCCCCCTTAGGCTTGTTGTCAGGCACTGAGGCTGTAGAAATGTCCTTTGGGATGGAAGATTCATCAGGGAGAGGGAGACCCATATGCTTCATCATAGCAGCTAACATGGATTGTTGATGCAGAAGGACATTAGCTGTGGTGGATGCTTGAGTGTCCAACTGATCATTTAGAAGTGCAACCTTTTCTGTAAGATGAGCATTGGACTTGGTGAGAGTAGCCACCTCCTTCTCAAGTGCATCCACTTTGTTGAATAACTCAGTAGACTTGAAGCCAGACAGGGATTGTTCTTTGAGTCTCTGTACTTCAAATCTAGTCATGTCATGTACTGGGACCTCAGTGAGCAGTCTGTCTCCATATAAATTTTTGAACATGGTCCTCAGCATGGCATTAGCATATGTGGTCTGATCAGATAGAATTTGAAATTGATGCCCCAGACCTGTGACAGTATCCTTTAGCAGAGCTAGCCCATTGTCCATTTTGGTGCAGGTAGTGTTGCAGTGTTTGATGTCGTCCTTGAACACACTGTCTAGCTGAGGGAATTTAGCATCAAAGGTCCTCTTGATTGCTTCTACTGTGGTGGTGGTCTTATCACACACTCTATTGACCTCAGTCTTAACACCTTTTCCAAGATAATGAGCAGCCTTGAGGAATCCCTTATGTGTATCATTCATAGCCTCATACACTTCACCAGGGGTCAGAGATTTGGCATTGGAACCCAGTGAAGTGAGGTATTCCTCCCTGAGATACTGAAGTGCTTCATCAAGAGTAATATCATATTTTCCTTGCAACCAGGCATCTATGTTGCCATCTCTCTCAGCATCATTAATGATCTTTGTCTTCTGCACCTCCACATCATCCCTATGGCATAACAGAATAGCCTCATAGTCTGGATTAGGCATGTCTGCAGTGAGAAGGTTCTGAGCAATCTTTGTGAACTCAGGAATCTGATCCACAATTAAGCTTTGAAGTGCTTCAACCGTCAATTGTTGTGGAGCAGACCCTGATCCTGAAGCACTGTCATGTTGCACAGGCTTCAGCCATTGTGACATAAAGTCAGAGCTAGAGCTAGGCAAGCTAGACTCCTCAGTTACAGATGCAACTTCTGTAACCGGATGGATTGACTCTACTACTGGTGTCACCACAGAAGTGGGATGAATTACACCAGCAGTTGACACATGCACAGAGTCTCTAGTAAAAACTAGTGGAACCTCCGTGTTTGTGATGGTGTCATCAGGAGATGCCTCAGCATGCATTCCCTCACCATCTAAATGTGGGTTCTGAGTGGTGAACAAAGTGGCATGCACTAAGTCACTTAAAATTATTGGCTCATCAAGAGAAAAGAATTCTTGATGATCAATACCTTGCATCTCAGTTGCCTGAGTTGCAGGTTCCAAAGAAATTTCAGAGTTAGATTCTGGAAGAGAAGTGTGTTTAAGAGTAGATTTTGGCAACTCCCCCTGAGAGATAGAGGGAGTTTCAAATGTGATGTGCTCTCCACTCAGTGTTGTGCCAGCCTTATCACTCCCATGTGCTGACTCTATACAAGAAGGTGCATTGGGGAGGATGCTTGATTCTATAGGTGCACCCTATTGAGAGGATACACCTAGTGAGCTGTGTGCCCCTGATTTTACAACTTCAGCCATTTGTGTGACTGAAGAGGTGGTCTTAGTTTTCTTCTTCTTTGTCCTGTGTAAGGGTGACTCAGGTTCCTTGCCTTCTAGACCTAATTCAACAGCTAATGTTGCTTCAGATAAGATATTTAATGGTGCAGACATTACTTCCTTTCTCTTCTTTTTACTAACATCACCCTTTTGAGAGGATGATGCAATTGGCTCAGTATGTGGTAGAGTGTTTGGTTGAGAGGGTTGGTTAGCAGGCCCTGGGTTAGCATTTTATTCTACTTGCTTGGGCTGTGCTAGCTTAGATTTTGCATCAAATGTTGGCATGTTGTGGGGATAAGTCCTAAACAAACTCTCCATATGGGGAGTTATGTTCAGTCTTACATCCACATCATTCCTAGTCTCCAAATTACCAAAAATGAGTTTGGTCATGGACTTAGGATAGCCTATTTTATTTTTATCAATCCCAGGCAATTCAATCAATGAAGCATTTTTATAATTAAGTACAGATTGAATAAAGCGAGGGAAGAAAATATCAGTACCTCTCTTGGTTGTGTTCTTACCAAGTCTCCCATATAATTCTTGGAGGATGATTTGGCCAACATCAATCTTCTTTCCATAGGCCAAAGCATATCCAATTTGCTGCACAGGTGCACTGATTTGATCAAAGCTTGATTTCCTGGCAGTGAAGACTTGGAGAAGAGTTACAAACACATAGCTCCACTCCTTTCTCAGATTCTTTCTGTTTAGCTTTCCAAGATTGATCCCATCCGAGTAGTTGATGAACTCAAAGAATTCCTCTAACTCTGCATTAGTGGCCATTCTGTCAAATGACTCTTGTTGTAGGCCCAGTGCTTGGTTCATGTCTGCAGTAGTGATAGTGATTTCCTTATCTTGAATCTTGCAGTAGATGATGTATGAAGTGATTGCATTTTCCAGGGCTACAACCTCCACAATAGCAGTGCCCCAAAACTGTTCCAGAATATCTAGATACAGAGTTGGATTGGCAGAGAGTGCATCCTTGATATATGACTCAGCCATCCATTTCACAAAGCACTTGAAATTGGCATTGGGTGCTTCAACATCACTAGTGAGAGTGATGAAGTTGGTGTTGAACTTTACTGTTGCCATTTGTGTAGAAGAGAGAAAAGAAATTGAAGGTTGAAGAAGAAATTTGGCTTTTCGTAGCTAGGGTTTCAGGGGTTTAGAGAGTGTAGATGCTTGAGAAATCGAATGAAATGAATCGAATAGATGTGAAATTGTATAAGTATGAAGTACTTGAATTGTCGATTATATGAAAGTTTTGTATCGACAAGTCAGGCATTCGAGAAGTAGAAAACAACTATTCGAGAAGTCAAGAAAGGCTTAATCGATAACTCAAGCAGATAGAAACTCACAGCTGGCAGTTATCTAACTTAGAAATAATTCTAAATTAAATAAAATGTGTTTTTATGAGTGAATTAAACTTTTAGACAAAAGTCCAAAAATGGTTAAAATTCAGCGAGAATTCAGCCTTTTCAAATGATTCGAGAACTCAAATATAGTGTTCGAGAACTCAGTTACTATATTCGAGAAGTCAAGAATACCTCTATTCGATATCTCAGAAAGACTCTATTCGAGAACTCAAGAGTACTCTAATGAGACTTATTAGAGATGTCGAATAGTGAATCATTCGAGAAGTCTGACTTATCGAGCTATACTCATCACTCATAAAAATTTGATTTTCACTATCTTTTAAAATTTACCAGACATATTCATTGAAGAATATCCTAGCAAATTAAATAGTGATTTTCTCAAAATTTCATAGAAATTTTAAGTTAATAGAAATATGATTTTCAACATATGCAACAGATTTGAAATATTTATAAATCATATTTCAGCCAACACTTACTCCAAAAATATTGAGAATTTAGATAAAGTAAGTGTTTACTGCTGCAACAATCTAGATGGTGTATTCACTTAGCCAGAATCTGAAGAATTCAGCATTCCAATCTCACTTACCAACCTTGTGAAGGTGGCTTCATCTAATGGCTTAGTGAATATATCAGCTAGTTGTTTATCTGTAGAGACATAATGCAACTCAATGGTTCCATTAGTTGCATGTTCTCTTATGAAATGATATCTGATGTCAATGTGCTTTGTTCTAGAATGATTGACAGGATTGGCAACTATAGAGATTGCACTTGTGTTGTCACACATGATTGGAATTCTTTCCAACACAAGTCCATAATTTCTAAGTTGATTTCTAATCCAAAGCACTTGAGCACAGCAACTTCCAGCAGCTATGTATTCAGCCTTAGCTGTAGAAGTTGACACAGATTGTTGCTTCTTGCTATACCAAGAAACTAACCTTTGTCCAAGAAACTGGCAGCTTCCTGAGGTGCTTTTCCTATCCACTCTGCATCCAGCATAATCAGCATCAGAATAACCAACCAGATTGAACCCCGTGTCCTTAGGATACCATAATCCCAAGTTAGGAGTGCCCTTCAAATATCTAAAGATCCTTTTTATTGCAATCAAATGTGATTCCTTTGGATTTGATTGAAACCTTGCACACAAGCATGTAGCAAACATGATGTCTGGCCTACTTGCAGTGAGGTAGAGTAGAGAACCAACCATGCCTCTGTAGACTGAGATATCTACTTTCTTGCCTTTAGCATCTTCATCCAGTTTAGTGGCAGTGGCCATGGGTGTCTTGGCAGGTGAACAATCTTCCAAGTCAAACTTCTTCAATAAATCCTTGATGTACTAGGTTTGACTGATAAAGATACCATCCTTCCTTTGACTGACTTGCAACCCTAGAAAGAATGTCAACTCTCCCATCATACTCATCTCATATCTGCTCTGCATGAGTTTAGAGAATTTCTCACACAGCTTCTCATTTGTAGAACCAAAAATGATATCATCCACATAGATTTGGACTAGGATAATATCATCACCATGCTTCTTGTAAAACAGTGTCTTGTCCAATGTGCCTCTAGTGAATTGATTCTCAAGAAGAAATTGTGATAAAGTATCATACCATGCTCTTGGAGCTTGCTTAAGTCCATACAGTGCCTTAAGCAATCTGTAGACAAATTCTGGGAAATGTGGATCCTCAAAGCCAGGTGGTTGTTGCACATAAACCTCTTCTTCCAACTCTCCATTTAGAAATGCACTCTTGACATCCATTTGATAAACTTTAAAGTTTGAATGAGCAGCAAATGCCAAGAATATTCTAATGGCTTCCAATCTAGCAACAGGGGCAAATGTCTCATCATAATCAATGCCTTCCTGTTGAGAGTATCCTTTTGCAACCAGCCTTGCTTTGTTTCTTATTATTACACCATCTTCATCCATCTTATTCTTCAGAACCCATTTTGTTCCAACAATGGTTCTATTCTTTGGTGCAGGCACAAGTTCCCATACTTTGTTCCTTTCAAATTGATTCAGCTCCTCTTGCATGGCAATAATCCAATCTGGATCCAACAGTGCATCATCAAGTTTCTTAGGCTCAACTTGTGATAGAAAACATCCATAGAGGCACTCATTTTGAGTTGCTCTCCTAGTCTTTACTCCTGCATTAGGATCTCCAATGATTTGCTCTGCAGTGTGTGATCTATCCCATTTCCTCGAGTGTTCAGCCTGACTTCTCATTCTTGATGTTGCTTCATCATCCACATCATGGTCATCCTCATTTCCTCCCCCTGTGAAGTTGCCATTACTCACAGGTGTGTCTTGGATGCTTTTTTCTCCACTATCGATTGGCACAAATTCTTCTCTTGTATCATCAATCACTTGAGTTTGTTGAACTTGAGTTTCAACTCCAGTTTCAATCTCTTCATCAGAATCATCTAGATTATCAAACTTCAATGGATCTTTGTCTTCATCATTGGCTTCTTCTAGTCCAGGTAGTTTGCTGTCATCAAATGTTACATCTGTGCTTTCCATAACTTTCTTTTGACTGATGACATAAACCTTGTATGCAATTCTTTCCATAGAATAGCCAAGAAAAATTCCTTCAAATGCTTTTGCATCAAACTTTCCAACATATTCAGAATTATCCTTTAGTACAAAGCATTTGCTTCCAAAAGTATGAACATACTTTAGAGTAGGCTTCTTTCCAGTCATCAAGTTGTAAGGTGTCTTTCCAGTGTTTTTGTTGATGAGGGTCCTATTCTGAATATAGCATGCAGTGCTCACAGCCTCAGCCCAAAAACATGTAGGCATTTTTGCATCAAGTAACATTGTTCTAGCAGCCTCAATTAGAGTTCTATTTTTTCTCTCAACAACTCCATTTTGTTGTGGAGTCCTTGGAGCTGAGAATTGCTGAGAAATGCCATTCTCTTTGCAGAATGCTTCAAGTGTGGCATTTCTGAACTCTGTTCCATTATCACTCCTCAGTGCAATCACACTTGCATCGTTTGCCTTTGCTTCCTTGTCAACTTTCTTTATGTGCTCAATAATTACTTGTGGAGCCTCATCTTTTGATGCCAGAAATTCCACCCATGTATACCTTGAAAAATCATCAACCATTACCAGGGCATACTGCTTTCTTCCAAGTGACATTATGTTGACAGGCCCAAACAAATCCATATGGATGAGTTGTAATGGCTTGGTTACTGATGTCACTGTCTTTGACTTGTGGCTTGATCTCTTCATTTTTCCTTTTTGACAGGCCTCACACACTCCTTCTTGACAGAATTCGAGTGTGGGCATGCCTCTCACTAACTCTCTTTTGACTAGAGAATTAATGGCCTTGAAGTTCAGGTGTGATAGTTTCTTGTGCCACAACCAACAATCTTCATTTGATGCTTGAGCAAACAGGCTTCCCTTCCTTACTCCAGATAGAGCAAAATCACTAGTCTTCTTGTGGGTGATCAAACATTCATCTTTGTCAAAATTCACTTTGAATCCTCTATCAGTAAACTGACCAACACTTAGCAGATTATGCTTGAGCCCCTTGACTAGTGCTACATCTTCAATGATGACATTACCAACTTTCAGCTTGCCATATCCCAATGTGTTACCCATGCTGTCATCTCCAAAAGCAACCATTGGGCTAGCCTTTTCCTCATACTGTGATAGCAGGGCCATATCACTAGTCATATGATTTGAGCATCCACTGTCCAAAATCCACATGACCTTCTTTTCACTTTCTTTGCCCTGCAAACACAAAGGTATTACTTTTCCTTTGGTACCCAAACAAGTTTGGGTCCATGTGACTTAGAGACAGTTTTATCATAAACAACATGCTTGACAACTTTCTTAGTGCTAGTCTTCTTGTCACTGTTGGAAGTCTTAGAACCTGAAGTTTCAGACTTAGGTGACAGAGGTACCTTCCTAGCTTTAGGAGGACTTGAAGACTTTGACCTTGTGTAGTGTGTGTGAGAATTGTGACTGATACAACCATCAATGAATTGCCTTCTTAAATTAAAACAACTAGTCATAACATTCATATTGCATGGCATACAGTCAAATTTATCACAGAAAGGTGCATCTCTATGACTTAGAGGCACAGAACAATCATAGAAAGGTTTAGACACACTACCAACAGGTTTCTTGCATGCATGAGTTAAATGATTGGTACTGAAACAGTTCTGACAAGTTTTCCTAGGGGCATTAGGCATATAAGCATAGTTGTTATCCTTGTTAATCCCTAACTTGCCATTTCTGTTATGTTTCTTCTTAGTCACTTTCTTTTCTGATTCACTCATCCCAGCTGAGACAAACTTAACAAACTTCTTAGGTCTTGGCCTATCAACTACTGGTTTCTTGGTCTTTGACTTGACACTCTCACCCTTAGAGGATGCTTGTTGTTCACTAGATTGTGCCTCATCCTCATCATTCAACATTTGCTTGATGAGTAAGGCATCCTCATCAACTTCAAATGTTGATTCCTTAAAAATTGGATTTTCAGTTTTTCTCAAAATATGAGGCACTTTCTCATGAACAGCTGTGTCCTCTTCAATGACAGCATAGCATTTCCTCTGTTTGAGAGAGTCATAGTCAAGTCCAATAGCTGCTTTGGGTTTAGCTTCAATTTTCTCACAGTAGGATTGTACTAAACCAGATGATTTCTTGAAAGTTTTTAGTTTGAATTCATTCTCAGCTAATTCATCCCTAAGAGCCTTCTCTACTTGACTAGCATATAAAACCTTGTTCTTCAAATATTCAACTTCTTTCTTAAGGTTTTCTACTTGCATAGTAGTTAGCTCAAGTTCCTCATTCTTTTTGGTTAATATTTCATTTCTAGTAGACAGTTTAGCAATCTCCTCATTAGCAGTAGTCATACTAGTATGAATATTAAACATTTCAACAGATAATTGTTCAATCATGCATTTGTACTCAGAAACAGACATGTCTATAGTAGTGAGAGATGGTACCTGAGAATCAGATGAAGATGAGTCATCCTTGGAGTTGGCCATCAAGGCATAATTGCAGAATTCTTGTTCCTCTTCATCACTCTCAGAATCATCCCAACACTTCCCTTCAGCTATGTAGGCCTTACCATGTGTCTGCTTTTTCAGAAGGGCCTCATACTTAGCTTCGAGCTCAAGATAATCTTTATCCTTTTTTTTAGGCTTCTTGCATTCACTGGCAAAATGCCCTAGGTCATTGCATCTATAGCACCTTACAGATGACCTATCCACATAACTGGTTTTGAACTTATTTCTGTTTGGTTTCACAGGTGCCTTGTTCTTGTTGGCTGAATGGTTTTGAGTTTTGGGTTTGAAGGGTTGATTTCTTTTAAATCTGATGTTTGGAAATTTTCTGGCCATGAAAGCATATGAAGTATTTTCCATCCCATCAAGTTCTTCCAGAGTATAAAACTCTTCTTCTTCTTCCTCCTTTTCCTCAACAGGTTCACTCACCCCAGCTTCAGTTTCTTCATCATCTGCCACCTCCTCTATCCTTAGTTGGCTTGTAGATGCTTCTAGGTCCAGAATGGATTTGTTGACAATCAAGGCACATGATGTGTTTATCATCCTACCTTGGTTGGCTTGGATAGCCCTTTTCTGAAGCAACTCAAGTTCATGAGTCTTTAGGACTCTATAGAGCACATCATAGGTGACTTTGTTCAAATCTCTCTCTCTTAGAGAAATGACTCTTTGCTCCAGATGATTTGGTGAAGACAACAGAAATTTCATATTTAACTCCTTGGTGCTGTAAACCTTTCCATTCATCTGCAACTCAGTAACTAGCTTGTGAAACCTTTCAAACATTTCAGTGATGCTTTCCTTGGGCTGTGCCATGAAAGCTTCATACTGTGTGACCAGTATCTATTTCCTTTTTTCCTTAACCTCATCAGTCCCTTCACACAACACCTCAATGTGATCCCACATCTCTTTAGCAGACGTACATGATGCAATGTTTGCAAACATTGACATGTCCATGGAATCAATGATAAGCAACATGAGGTGGCTGTCAAGAGCAACCTTCTCCCTTTCTGACTCTGTCCACTTTGGGATAGTTGTGGCTCCAACAGTCTTCTCTGGTATCTCTTGTTGTGGAACAAAAGGACCATTCTTGAGAATCTCAGGATACAAGGGATGAGAGGCTTTAATGAACAACATCATCTTTATCTTTCAGAGGTTGAAGTTTTCTTTGTCAAACTTAGGGACCTTCACCGTTCCTGTAGTCTTTGGTGTATTCGAACTCATGATCATTTCTCTATTTTTGAATAAACAGCCCGCTCTGATACCACTTGTTGAGTATTGAATACGGTAAAAGAATATAGAGGGGGGGTGAATGGATTCTTGAACTTTTCTTGGATTGAGTCTATGTAGCAAATAAGTGCCTGTGTGTGTAGAAGTGAAGGTGCGGATAAAGAAACAACACAAGACACAATATCACTTTAATCTAATGTATTATTAGATAAAGGTTGCTACAATCTGTGAACACAAATGGTAGTATTCTCAGCTTCGTTTTTCTCAGAGAGATATAGCTTACAGTGTATGAAAAACTTGACTCACAAAAGTTGCTAAGTTATGAAGTGAGGCTGTGTCCTTATAGAACATGGATACAGCCTACTTACTGCAAATAAGGTAGCTAAACAAATTACTTTCTAGTCTGTCTATCCTTTTTGAGTAAGTGTCCAAACGGTTACAGATTTGACTTTGCAAAGCCTGTTTAGATCCACTTCTTTAGCTCCTTATCTCTTCTATATCTCTCCAAGCTTCCTTGTAGGCTTTCCAGAGCACGTTACAGATTATGGTCCATAAAGTGCATTGGCTTGTTGCAGGTTTCTGACTTGTACAATTTCTTCAGTATTTTGTCTCCAAGAATGTATTCGAGAAGTGACTAAGTAAGTGATTCGAGAACTAGAATTGACTTGATCGATAACTCTGAGTTCTCGAATACTATTATATTGACATATCGAACCACTTCTCGAATAGCTCTTTTCCATCAGGATTCCTTGAGTTGTCGAATAGAACATTTGACTTATCGAATCCTCGAGATATCGAATAGCTTTCTTAGTCCTTGAGATATCGAACGAAACTTTGACTTGTTGACTCTTTGAGAACTCGAATACCATCTTGACTTGTTGACTTCTTGAGTTCTCGAATAGAGTAGTAGACATATCGAATCCCTGAGATATCGAATGAGATATCGAACAGTGTATTCAGAGTTATCGAATAGTGTCTTGAGATATCGAATCTCTGACTTCTCGAATGCTGGACTTCTCGAATAGACAAATATACTTCTCGAATTGGTACTTAGGCAAATTCTTCATTTCTTCAAATCCCAACTGTGATTATTTGACAGTCTTTAACTCCTTGCTTGAGGCATGAACCTTGGAACTTCTTTCAAGCATTATTCTAGACTCTATTTGTACAATTACACAACTAGGATTTGATGCCTACTACAAGTACAATACAAACAGAAACTCTACAACTAGAGGTTCCCTCAGTTAAGAGGTCATGTAAGTAATGCAAAGCATTACAAACAATTAGGCTTGTTATTAGATGTGTACAGGCATGCCTCTGTAACTAACAAGCAAGACTGAAAATTCAATTACTGAACCATTTCATATGCTACATCTTGATCTGTTTGGTCCAGTAAACATAATGTCTATCAGCAAGAAAAGATATGCTCTAGTGATAGTGGATGATTTCACAAGGTTCACATGAGTGTTCTTTCTACACAAGAAGGATGAAGCTCCTCAGCAAATCATTGACCTTGTCAAGAATATTCAAAATAACTCTGAGTACAAAGTCAAAGTACTTAGGAGTGACAATGGTACAGAATTCAAGAATTCTACAATGGAGGATTATTGTGCAGACAATGGAATCACTCAACAATTTTCTGCACCTGGTACACCTCAGCAGAATGGTGTAGTGGAAAGAAAGAACAGGACTCTCATAGAGGCAGCAAGAACCATGCTTGCAGATGCAAAACTTCCAACCTAATTTTGGGTAGAAGCTATTAACACTGCATGTTTTACTCAAAACTGTACCTTGATATAGTCATGGAAAAACTCCCTATGAGATGATCAAAGGAAAGAAACCAAGTGTGAAATACTTTCACATCTTTGGATGCAAATGTTATGTCCTAAAATTTCATCCAGAACAACTTAGAAAATTTGAAGCCAAATCGGATGAAGCAATCTTTCTAGGATATTCAGCATCTAAGGCCTTCAAAGTTTATAATCTCAGAACTCACATTGTTATGGAATCAATTCATGTTGCATTTGATGATAAGAAATTTGGAATTCTGCAAACTGATGAGAGTCATGACAAATTGGAATTTGAAAATCTGAAGAATTCTGAGATACTCTCCAGTGATGATGAAGGTTCTCCAGAAGGAATTTCTATTGCTTCTCAAAGGAATGCTACTGTTGAGGGGGAGCAAATGAATCAAGAAGAACACAGTGATCATCAGGAGCAGACTAGCTATTCAGAGTCTACTCCATCAGGAACTAATCTTTCAGAGTTTACTGAGGAAAGATCAGTAACTATCATCAATATGGAATCTACTGATTCTATTGATCAAAGGGGAGTTATTGAAGGCAGAGAGAATTCTTCTACAAGAGATACCACTAACTTAGGGGGAGAGACTAGCAGAGTCTATCTACCACCTGTTAGAAAATGGATAAAGGATCATACTGAAGATTTAATTATTGGTGATCCAAATAGTGGTGTTCGAACTAGAAGATCAATTCAAAATGAATGCTTGTATAGTTGCTTTCTCTCAAAGAATGAACCTAAGAAGGTTGAAGAAGTCTTATAGGATCCTGATTGGGTAATTGCAATGCAGGAAGAGTTAAATGAGTTTGAGAGAAACAAAGTCTGGAAACTGGTACCAAGACCTAAAGATAGATCTATTGTTGGTGCAAAATGGGTTTTCAGAAATAAGCTAGATGAATCTGGTATGATTGTAAGAAACAAAGCAAGACTGGTGGCCAAGGGTTATTCTCAGGAAGAAGGAATTGATTATGATGAGACCTTTCCACCTGTAGCAAGATTGGAAGCAATCAGAATGTTTCTTGCATTTGCAGCTCATTCAAAATTTAAGGTATACCAGATGGATGTAAAGAGTGCTTTTCTAAATGGCAAACTTGATGAGGAAATGTATGTGGAACAGCCACCTGGATTTGTTGATCCAAAATTTCCAAATCATGTCTACAAAGTTGACAAGGCACTCCATGGACTAAAGCATGCACCAAGAGCATGGTATGAGACTTTGTCTAAATTTCTTCTTGAAAATGGCTTCACAAGAGGTACAATTGACAAAACTCTATTCTTTAGAAAGATAAAAGGTGAATTGCTTTTAGTTCAAGTTTATGTTGATGATATCATATTTGGTTCTACTAATGAAAAGTTGTGTGCTAAGTTTAGCAAGCTTATGCAGTCTAAGTATCAGATGAGCATGATGGGTGAATTAAATTATTTCTTAGGCTTGCAGGTCAAACAGACTGAGATTGGTATTTTCATTAATCAACCAAAGTATATCAAAGATCTTTTAAGAAGGTTTGACTTTCAAAACTGTGCAGTTCAAAAACACCCATGGCAACAGCAACTAAACTAGACTCTGATCCTAAGGGAAAGAGTTTGGATAATACTAGTTATAGAGGATGATAGGCTCATTGTTATATCTAACTTCAAGTTCGGAGATTATAGCAGCTCTGTTAACTCGAATAACTTGTAGAAGGGGGGGGTTGAATACAAGTTATATAATCCTGTCTGATTTTTGCTTGATTATAAAAACAAGAATAAACGAATGAATCAAACTCTTGTTTGTATTAATAAGATCAAATACAAACTCTACCAAAGGTGTACAATACCTTTAGCAGCTGCTGACAATACAAATATCTCTCTGTTTGTTTCGAACTTCTCGAATACAAATCTTATACAGAGCTACGCACTCGAACTTTATCCTCACGAGCTACGCTCTTTACAATGATATTGAGAGAATATTTATAATGCTACCTATCAACTAATAACAGAAAGATATAATCTATACATGACAATGTTCTGCCTTCTAGTCGATAGTTTCCTTCAATAGAAAACTCTTTCCTTCATAATATCTTCTTGCTTGTTCTTCAACCAACGATCCTGTTTTATAGCACTTGCCAGTTTCTGTAGCATCCATAATGACATCATCAGTAACAAGACTGATATCAGGATCTGCACACTGCATCAGTATCTGATCAACCATCAGTATTGGACACGTCATCAGGATTTGCTCTCTGTTCCTGACATGTAGTCTCCGATACACTGTTCATTCCTGACTAAACTATACAGATAACTGTTTTACACATAAATCCTATATACAGTGCTAAATCCTTTATAAGATCAGGATTACAAGAAGTATAATGTGTAAATTCTATTCTTAACATCACAACTTATGAATTATTCCTAACAATCTCCCCCTATTTATGCTTTACAATCTGAAGCATAAATCTAAGTTGTGGATGTCAAAACATATAACAATACAACCAGAATAGAATTTATGAATGTAGAATTATGAAGTTAAGTACCTCCTTCACAGATGTAGACGTTTATCTAGTACTTAGAAGAAAGAATTTTAACTATTAATGCTGCTCTTCCTTTACCTCTTCCTAGCTGAGATTCACCACTGTCACTCCTGCTAGTTCTTCTTTTTACTACCCTTTGTCTGATCTTTATCTCCCCCAGCTTTAGATTTATCTTTATCTCCTTCAGTCTGGTAGTGTTGTTGTTGTCTTTGAATTGTCTTTATCTCCCCCTTTTTGACATCAGCAACATTAATTCCAAGAGATTCAGAAACAGAACAAATAAGATTCATAAGAACTACTTGATTTTCCATAATTGTGACTTGGTTATCTTCAAGTGATTGAAGTCTTGTTTGAATAGCAATTTGAGAATTCTGAATATCTTTCAAAACATCAGAATGAACTTCAATGTTGGAAGTGCTTCTAGTATCTTCAGTATCAGAATCAGAAAGAACTTTATCTTCAAGTCTTGTAGAAGAAGTTGCTTGAGTTGTATGATATTCAAGTAATAAAACCTGATTAGAAGTATCAACGTCTTCATCTTTCTGTTCTGGAACTGAAACATGATCATCATCTCCTTCACCAGTATTCTGTATACTAACATCTTCAAATCCTGACTCCTCCTTAGAGTGATCAGAGACTGTTGATGTCTCAATTCTAGCTGATATTGGAAGTACATACAAAGGAACACTAGGATCATTAGGATCTTCATCTGGTACATATGTATCAAGAGATTGCTTTATCCTGGCACCTCTTCTGTTAATGATTTCTGCAAGCCTCTCCTTTTGCTTCTGAGCTTTAACTTCTGGCTTTGCATTGTGATGTGCTAGGTCATTCTTCTGATACATTTTGATGAATGAATAAGTACCAGCATCCATACCCAAATTTTCAGACCAAGATTCAGGAAAAACCTGATCCCAGAAATCAAATGATGGTTTCCTAATTTTCTCTCCCTCACTATGGAGTTGATCATCCATACCCTCATTCTCACTTTGACTTTCTAAAGTCAACACTCTTTCTACCTCACCTTTTGCCTGGTCAGGAGCCAGCCGCTCAAATTGTGGATCTAAGTCCATCTTTTCAACTGTATCACTCAAATTTAGATAAGTGCTCTCATGACCTACAGAAAAATAGAGTTTAGAAGGAGTTTTTATACCTGAACTCACATGGAGAGAGGGTTCCTCATATGGCATGTGGCTTGAGGTTTTCTCCAAGGAGTGAGCTGCTATAGTCTCTGAACCCATACAATCATCTTCTTTCCTTTCAGAAACTACAGGCTCCAGTATGCCACTTTCAGGTTGTTTACTAGACTCTGATGTCTTCAGTAATACTTCATTAGACACCATAGTTAGTATATCACCGTCTTTAAGTGTTGTTTGCTGAGACACACCCTCAAGGTGGATAGACTCTGACTGAACAAAATTTGTTTGATCTTCAGAAAAATCAACCAAAGTCATTCCTCCCATATCATAGGGTATCTCACTTGCATTCTCAGTCATCACAGAAGACCTTTCAACATCAGCTATCACAGCTCCTGAGTCATCCTTCCTCTGACTAGATGGTTCTTGTGTTACAGTGACTGTGATCTGATCTTTCCTACTATTCACCACTGGTGCAATAGTATCTTTTGTTGACTGCTTTCCTCTATCTACTTCCTCCAGTTGTTCACCTTGAGCTGAAGCATCTTCAATAATTACATCCTTGTCAAATAAATATGCATGAAGTGATTGAAGTGCAACATGCTTCGAGAGTCCAAATTTCTTGACTAATTGTCTTCTGACAGATACATAGAAATACATCTTCATTAAGTCAAGTCTTTGATGTAGAAGTCCATATTCATCTGGAAATAAAAGTTTTGGTACTTTTTCAACCAAAAAGTCTAGAACAGGCCTTGACAACTTCACTTTGAGAGAAATTAGTCCCATAGCCAGTCTGTATGATAATGTAGTTTCCCATGAAGAATCAATATCCAGATCTCTCTTGTCAAATACTGACATAGATGTAGCTTGATTTGTAGAAACCTGCATGATATTAGTTGGACTAGACTCTGTGTGTGTAGGTGACAATTGAATCTTTCTCCTTGTTCTCCTGATATAGTGAGCAAAAGATTTATCCTGAGAAGACTCAAGAGGTGTAGACACAGAAGTGATCTTGGGATGAGATCTTTGTTCAATAGACACAGTCTTTTGAGAGACAGTATCCAGTAACTGTTTTCCCTTTTTAAGAACTACAGCCTTTTGTGAGACTGCAGCCTGGCTGTGACTAGGTTTTTCATCTCTTTGTGCTAACAAAGAAAGTTGAATTGCAGCCTTCAATTCAGCTCTCTCTGCAAGAGTTAAATCATCATCATCTTCACTAGAATTACTACTACTACTTGACACAACAAATCTTCTCTTCCTTACAACTGATGTCTTTTGAGAAACACCAGAGGTTGGTTTCTTTGAAACAATAGGCTGTGGATCAAAATTTGGTTCTTGAATTGTTTCAGAGACTATGATGTTTTGGGCTACTTGGGTAGACACAGGTGGGTTCTCCTCCAATTGAGATTCCTGAGCCATTTCACCACAAAAGAAAGAAGAATTGTAGATAGTAGGAAGATGAGTGTTAAGAATTACCTGAAAATGATGTGGATAATGAATTGCAGGTATTTCATCTAGATTCTTTTCATTGTCCTTCTTTGTAATATCAGAGAAAATTCTCTTTTGCTGTTCGTAAGAAGAAACACAATGTTCCCTACCAAATCTAGCTTCAACATCAGGAATAAAATGGTTAATAAACAATTGCATAAATCTATGATAATAAACCATTTTCCTGTTTTGATCTCTTGACCCAAGTTTAATACTCATCTGATTTAAGATAATATGACCAATGTTAATTACTCTGTCATAAAGCAAACTATAAGCAATATGTGATGTAACAGAAGTAATTTATTGAAAAGAACTACATTTGCCAGTAAAACATTTAGCAATTTGATCAAAATAAAAAGACCATTCCTTTCTAAGAAAAGTTCTATTCAACTGGCTCATGTTATCTAGAGGTCCACTATAACCTAATTCAGACAACATAGTTCTTATATTATCATCAGATGGTACATTCTCATAACTATCAGTAACAGGTAAGCAAAGTACTGAACTAACAACAGATTCAGTAATGTCAAATAAATCTTGTCCTAAATGTAGAACAATCTTACCTGATTGACTCTGAGTAGAATCAATTACCTCAGCATTCTCCCAAGCTTGTGAAACAGCTACTTGATTAATCTGTGGAGATGCTGTCAATGCATAACTTAATGGTCCACACACCAGAAAGTCCATGATTGGATGAAAATCAGATGATACTCCTTCCTTGTTGGTGATAGCTGCAACATGATTGTTTGTCATAAAATCAAAGTCACCAAACTTGAAGGCTACTGATTTAGGTAATCTTCTCTGCGCTGCCATTTTTGATCTGAAAAGAAAGATTAGAGTTTCAAAACAAATATATTCACAAATCTTTCATACCACTATCCCACGTTGACACGTAGATTGACAGGTGTCAGTCCCTGAAAAATGCAGTTACCCACGATTTTTGGAAAATAAAATCCAAAATTGATTTTCATGAAATAAATCAGGGTATAAATAAGCAATACTGATCAGCTTCCTTTTCCTGATGACCTCTCATCAAAATAATCACAAGCAATGATTTTCACATCCTGATGGTCACACATGAAATCCTGACCAATATAATCAGCGACTTAATATGGAGTTTCCACGTGGCATTTTTCTTTTATAGTCTAATGCAATAATTAGCATTTGACTTCATTAAGACTTCCAAGTGACTGCTCAGCTTCTCACGTCTTCCTTTAAAAGAACCAAACGCCTTGTGCTATTCTCCATAACCTTTCAATTTCTTTTCTTCTCAACAATGCTTCTCAAACCAAAAATCCCTTCAAACCCATTTTTCAGATTTTTCTTGGTCGATGAACATCCTGTTCTTGATCATCTCTTTGAACAAACGACTCTTCTCATCGAACTAATCATGAATGGATTGGTTTTCGATAATATCCAGAAGTTTCTTCTAGAACATCCATCTGTTGGATACAATCTTCCCCTAACCTCCTCAAAACTTGAGGATGAAGAATTTGGCCGAGAGTCTGAGGTTGATCATGATGGAGATGCTATTCATTTAAGTTAGCTGCTCTCATTCAAGTCGCCCAGACAAGGAATCCAAGAGCAAACAAGACTTTCATCCCCTAATGGATTTCTTGAGATGCTCCTTGTCCTGTTCCTCAGAGTTCATATCAAAGACAAGTATAGAATAGAGATTTAGACAAAAAGATGTTGTATTTCATTTTCATGTAATGATTTTTATTAATGAAAATACAATTTCTTGTTATCTGCTTGTCTTTTGATTTCTGAATGATGTATAAATTATCAGTATGCAAATATCAAAACTTGCTAGCATAGACTTAACACATCACAGAATCAGATTACTACACAAAGTAAACGTCAGGATCTGAAACAATTTTCATAATCCTGATACTGACACAATACTGATGACGTCAGTATCCTGATAACAAATCTAATCCTGATGATTATTAACAAGTCTATCATACTGAAATTTATCAAGGCAGTGTGTTATAGCTAAAACATTTAACAATCAAATATAGATCCTGACAAGAATATCAAGTCTATAAGCTAAGAACAACATACCTTGCTACTTTTGCAGATGTTAAAGATCTAAAAATTTAACATTCCTAACTCACTTACTAGTCTACTGAATGTAGTCTCATCAAGTGGTTTAGTTAGAATATCTGCAAGCTGTTTGTCAGTAGGAATAAAATGAAGTTCCACAGTACCATTCTCAATATGTTCTCTAATAAAATGATACCTGACATCAATGTGCTTAGTCCTTGAATGTTGAACTGGATTTTCTGCAATTTTAATAGCACTAGTATTATCACAAAACATAGAAATATTACTAAGTGTCATACCATAATCCATCAACTGATTTCTTATCCAAAGGAGCTGTGCACAACAACTGCCTGCTGCTATGTACTCAGCTTCTGCAGTTGAGGTTGAAACAGATTGTTGCTTCTTGCTTGCCCAAGAAATCAATCTATTTCCCAAAAATTGACATGTACCTGTAGTGCTTTTCCTGTCTATCTTACACCCTGCATAGTCAGAGTCTGAATAGCCAATTAGAAAGAAATCAGATTCTCTAGGATACCACAAACCAAGATTTGGAGTTCCTTTGAGATATCTAAAAATTCTCTTCACAGCAATTAAATGAGATTCCTTAGGATCACCTTGGAATCTAGCACATAAACAGGTAGAAAACATTATATCTGGCCTACTTGCAGTTAGATATAACAAAGAGCCTATCATGCCTCTATAACTAGTATTATCCACACTCTTCCCCTTAGGATCAGAGTCTAGTTTAGTGGCTGTTGCCATGGGTGTTTTTGCAACTGCACAGTCTTGAAAGTCAAACCTTCTTAAAAGATCTTTGATATACTTTGACTGATTAATGAAAATACCAGTCTCAGTCTGTTTGACCTGCAAGCCTAAGAAATAATTTAGTTCACCCATCATGCTCATCTGATACTTAGACTGCATAAGCTTGCTAAACTTAGCACATAACTTCTCATTAGTAGAACCAAAAATAATATCATCAACATAAACTTGAACTAAAAGCAATTCACCTTTTATCTTTCTAAAGAATAGAGTTTTGTCAATTGTACCTCTTGTGAAGCCATTTTCAAGAAGAAATTTAGACAAAGTCTCATACCATGCTCTTGGTGCCTGCTTTAGTCCATAGAGTGCCTTGTCAAGTTTGTAGACATGATTTGGAAACTTTGGATCAACAAATCCAGGTGGCTGTTCTACATATACTTCTTCATCAAGTTTGCCATTTAGAAAAGCACTCTTAACATCCATCTGGTATACCTTGAATTTTGAATGAGCTGCAAATGCAAGAAACATTCTGATTGCTTCCAATCTTGCTACAGGTGCAAAGGTCTCATCATAATCAATGCCTTCTTCCTGAGAATATCCCTTGGCCACCAGTCTTGCTTTGTTTCTTACAATCATACCAGATTCATCTAGCTTATTTCTGAAAACCCATCTTGCACCAACAATAGATCTATCTTTAGGTCTTGGTACCAGTTTCCAAACTTTGTTTCTCTCAAACTCATTTAACTCCTCCTGCATTGCAATTACCCAATCAGGATCCTGTAAGGCTTCTTCAACCTTCTTAGGTTCATTCTTTGAGAGAAAGCAACTATACAAGCATTCATTTTGAATTGATCTTCTAGTTCGAACACCACTATTTGGATCACCAATTATCAAATCTTCAGTATGATCCTTTGTCCATTTTCTAACAGGTGGTAGATTAACTCTGCTAGTCTCTCCCCCTAAGTTAGTGGTATCTTTTGTAGAAGAATTCTCTCTACCTTCAAAAACTCTCCTTTGATCAATAGAATCAGTAGATTCCATATTGCTGCTAGTTACTGATCTTTCCTCAGTAGACTCTGAAAAGTCAGTTCCTGATGGAGTAGACTCTGAAACGTCAATTCCTGATGGAATAGACTCTGAAAGACTAGTCTGCTCCTGATGATCACTGTGTTCTCTCTGATTGATTTGCTCCCCCTCAACAGTAGCATTCCTTTGAGAAGCAATAGAAATTCCTTCTGGAGAACCTTCATCATCACTTGAGAGTATCTCAGAAATCTTCAGATTTTCAAATTCCAATTTGTCATGGCTTTCATCAGTTTGCAAAATTCCAAATTTCTTATCATCAAATGCAACATGAATTGATTCCATAACAATGTGAGTTCTGAGATTATAAACTTTGAAGGCCTTAGATGCTGAATATCCTAGAAAAATTGCTTCATCCGATTTGGCTTCAAATTTTCCAAGTTGTTCTGGATGAACTTTTAGGACATAGCATTTACATCCAAAGATGTGAAAATATTTCACACTTGGTTTCTTTCCTTTGATCATCTCATAGGGAGTCTTTCCATGACTATTTACCAAGGTACAGTTCTGAGTGAAACATGCAGTGTTAATAGCTTCTGCCCAAAAGTAGGTTGGAAGTTTTGCATCTGCAAGCATGGTTCTTGCTGCCTCTATGAGAGTCCTGTTCTTTCCTTTCACTACACCATTTTGTTGAGGTGTACCAGGTGCAGAAAACTGTTGAGTAATTCCATTGTCTGCACAAAACCCCTCCATTGTAGAATTCTTGAATTCTGTACCATTGTCACTCCTAAGTACTTTGACTTTGTACTCAGAGTTATTATGAATATTCTTGATGAGTTCAATGATTTGCTGAGGAGCTTCATCCTTCTTGTGTAGAAAGAACACCCATGTAAACCTTGTGAAATCATCCACCATAACAGAGCATATCTTTTCTTGCTGATAGACATAATGTTTACTGGACCAAACAGATCAAGATGTAGCATGTGAAATGGTTCAGTAATTGAATTTTCAGTCTTGCTCTTGAAAGTGGTTCTTCTTTGCTTTCCAAACTGACATGCATCACAAAGTCCATCTTGCACAAAATTCGCCTGAGGTAGGCCTCTCACCAAATTGTATTTAACAAGTTGATTAAGCTTCTTGAAATTAAGATGTGAGAGCTTCTTGTGCCAATTCCAGCTTTCATCACTTGTTGCTTTACTGTAGAGACATCTAACAATTCCTTTAGATGTATCACTTAAGCTGGCTTCATATATGTTACCATGCCTTTGACCAGTTAGAACAATGTCTCCATTCTGCATATTCAAGACTTTGCATCCTTCTCTGTCAAAGATTGATTTGTAACCTTTATCACCCAGTTGACTTATGCTTAAAAGAGTATGTTTCAAGCCTTCAACCAGTGCTACATTTTCTATGATGACATTCCCCAAAATAATTGAGCCATATCCCAGAGTTTCTCCTTTGTTGCCATCTCCAAAAGATATTACTGGGCCAGCTTTCCTCTCAAACTTTGTAAGCAGGGACTTCTTTCCAGTCATGTGTCCAGAGCATCCACTGTCCAAGATAATTGAATGCTTCTTTCCTGTGCCCTGCAAACAAAAAGTAACTAGTTAGAATTTTTTAGGACCCAACTTTGATTGGATCCTTTCTTACTAGATTTAGAGACAACAGATTTTGAAGATTTTGACTTTATTTTACCTGTTGCAGAGTCAACTTTAGACTCTGATCTCACAAACTGTTTGTGACTAGGAGTTTCAGATTTCAAAGAATAATAGTCATAATACAGTTCATGATATTCTCTACACATGTAAATGGAATGAAGTAAACTACCACAATGATAACAAGCTTTTTGTGGTTGGTATTGAATTTTCTGAGTCTTGGGGAATCTGGACTCAGTTTTCCAAGAAGGTTTTTGATTGCAGTCTAGGGCCAAATGATTATGATTTCCACACTTATAGCATTTTTTCCTAGGTGCATCAGGTACATTCTTGTAATTATTCTCTTTGTTAATACCTTCTTTTCCATTCCTATTTCTCTTGATCTTGCTAGACTCTGAAAGACCATCTAATCTCTATTTCAACTGAGACTTAGACAGAAACCCTATGTTTACATTCTTAGGTTTCTCTAACACTTTCTCATCTGAATAGCTATTGTTAATTCTCTTGTGTACAACAGGGGTACCTTTTGAATCAACAAATTTAACATGATTAGGTTCAGAAACAATTTTCTTACCTTCAGATTTAGATGTGTTAGCTTCTACCTTACTATCATTATTGACAATAGCTACTTTTTCTTCTTGTCTAGCCTTGTCAAAACCTAAACCATTAACCTTACCACGAATTCCACTCTCAAAGATTTCTATTGTCTTCTTACTGGAATTGTTAATGGTCTTAATCACATCTCTCTCTTCTTCTAGTTCTTTTCTGACATAGTCATAAGCCTCAAGAATTACACTATAATCATGCTTAGCTTTATCAGAACTCAACTTGTATTCTTCCATTTGAATTAATTCAGATTCAAGAAAATTATTTCTATCAACTAATTTATCATTCTTAACCTTAAGTTCATCTCTTTCACAAGTAAGAATTCTAAAATTAGTCATAAGATTCTTAAACTCAGCATGGATAGATCTAATTTCATCAGAATTTAAGCTATCAAATGAATCAAGAGAGTGAAGTGATACCTTATCAGAGGATGGAGAAGTTTTCTTTGGAGATCCAGGTTTGTCTGAACTATTGGCCATCAATGCAATGTTTTCATAATCCAATTCATCTTCAGAGTCACTGGAATCAGCCCAATCCTTCTGTGTGACCATAAGTGCATTACCCTTTCCTGAATTCCTAGGCTTCTTACACTCACTAGCAAAGTGTCCAAGCTCGCTGCAGTTAAAGCACTTGATCTTGGCCTTATCAAGCTTGACAATTGTACTTTTGCTCTTGTCACTCTTCTTCTCCTCCTTCTTTTGAAAAGGTCCTTTGCTAAATCTTCTCCTGTTGAATCTGCCTTTCTTGAAAGCTTTAGCAAACATAGCAAAGAGTTCTTGCATCTCAGATTCAGAATCATTGTTGTCAGAGTCCATATCAGTAGTCTCTGACTCAGAACTTTCTTTGCTTTTCTTCTTCCTCGAATTCTTTACAGCAATCTCTTCATGCTGTTCTTCAGGAAGCTTCTTTACTTCAGATTGAGCAGTAAGTGCAATAGTCTTCATCTTTCCTTCACTCCTGCTCTTCTTCTGCTGCTTGTCAAGTTCATAAGCTCTCAATTTTCCATAGACTGCCTCTAATGAAATCTCATCCAGATCATTAGCTTCCTCAATCGCAGATATCTTCTCATTGTAGAAATCTGGCAAAGCTTTCATGAACTTTGTATTCATATCCTCCAAGTCATAATATTTACCATGCATGGCCATCTCATTGATGAGTTTTGTAAACCTATCAAAGGTATCAGTAAGTGACTCACCAGACTTGGATTCAAAGTACTCATACTGTTGTATAAGTAATGTCCTCATATTCTTCCTGACAGGCTTAGTTCCTTCACAGTGAACCTTAAGATTGTCCCATATATCCTTAGCAGTTTTACAAGAGAGAACATAATTAGTGAGAACAGAATCAAGACTATTGAATAATATGTTTCTCACTTTAGCATCTTTAAGAACACTCTCCTTGTCCTTATCTGACCATTCAGATTTTGGCTTCTCTGCTGTATGTTCTGGAACAACCTTACCATCAACAGTTGCTTGTCCAACGACCTTTGTTGGAACAAAAGGTCCATCTCTGATTCTGTCAAGATAATCAGGATCTGTTGCTTCCAGATGATGCAACATCTTTACTTCCCATAGAGTATATTCGTTTCTCTTGAGCATAGGAATCTTAGTATTCCCATCCTTGTAACCAGACATGATTGCAGATCTTTATGATTATTCGAAATCAACCTGCTCTGATACCAATTGTTAACTCGAATAACTTGTAGAGGGGGGGTTGAATACAAGTTATATAATCCTGTCTGATTTTTGCTTGATTATAAAAACAAGAATAAACGAATGAATCAAACTCTTGTTTGTATTAATAAGATCAAATACAAACTCTACCAAAGGTGTACAATACCTTTAGCAGCTGCTGACAATACAAATATCTCTCTGTTTGTTTCGAACTTCTCGAATACAAATCTTATACAGAGCTACGCACTCGAACTTTATCCTCACGAGCTACGCTCTTTACAATGATATTGAGAGAATATTTATAATGCTACCTATCAACTAATAACAGAAAGATATAATTTATACATGACAATGTTCTGCCTTCTAGTCGATAGTTTCCTTCAATAGAAAACTCTTTCCTTCATAATATCTTCTTGCTTGTTCTTCAACCAACGATCCTGTTTTATAGCACTTGCCAGTTTCTGTAGCATCCATAATGACATCATCAGTAACAAGACTGATATCAGGATCTGCACACTGCATCAGTATCTGATCAACCATCAGTATTGGACACGTCATCAGGATTTGCTCTCTGTTCCTGACATGTAGTCTCCGATACACTGTTCATTCCTGACTAAACTATACAGATAACTGTTTTACACATAAATCCTATATACAGTGCTAAATCCTTTATAAGATCAGGATTACAAGAAGTATAATGTGTAAATTCTATTCTTAACATCACAACTTATGAATTATTCCTAACAAGCTCACTCCTTGGAGAAAACCTCAAGCCCCATGCCAAATGAGGAACCCTCTCTCCATGTGAGTTCAGGTATAAAAACTTCTTCTAAACTCTATTTTTTTGTAGGTCATGAGAGCACTTATCCAAATTTGAGTGATACACTTGAAAAGATGGATATTGATCCACAATCAGAGCGGCTGGCTCCTGACCAGGCAAAAGGAGAGGTAGAAAGAGTGTTGACTTTAGATAGTCAAAGTGAGAATGAGGGTATGGATGATCAACTTCATAGTGAGGGAGAGAACATTAGGAAAATCACCATCATTTGATTTCTGGGATCAGGTTTTTCCTGAATCTTGGTCTAATAATCTTGGTATGGATGCTGGTACTTATTCTTTTATCAAGATGTATGAGAAGAATGACTTAGCAAAGCACAACTCAAAGCCAGAAGTTAAAGCTCAGAAGCAAAAAGAAAGGCTTACAAGAATTATAAACAGAAGAGGTGAAAGGCTATGACAAACTTCTACACTACCAGTACCAGAAGATATTTCTAATGATCCAAGTATTCCTTTGTTTGTACTACCAATATCAGCCAGAATTGAGACATCAACAGTATCTGATCAATCTAAGGAGGAGTCAGGTTTTGTAGATGTTAGTACACAGAATACTGGTGAAGAACAAGATGATCATATTGAAACTTCAGATCAGAAAGATGAAGATGTTTGTAACTCTAATCGAGTTTTATTACTTGAATATCATTCTACACAGGCAACTTCTTCTACAAGACTTGAATCTGAAGATATTCCAAATACTTCCAACATTGAAGTTAATTCTGAAGTTCTACAAGACATTCAGAAATCTCAAGTTGAAATTCAATCAAGACTTCAAATACTTGAAGATAACCAAGTCACTATTATGGAAAATCAAGCAGTTCTGATGAATCTCATTTGTTCTGTTACTGAATCTCTTGGAATTAATGTTGCTGATGTCAAAAAGGGGGAGATAAAGACAATTCAAAGACGACAACAACAACAGACTAAGGGAGATAAAAGAAGAACTGGTAGGGGAGATAAAGACAATGACATAGGTGAATCTTATCAGGGAAGTGGTAAAGGAAAAGAAGCATCAAATAGTTGAATTCTTTCTTCTAAGTACTGGATACTATGTCTATATCTGAAAAAGGAGGTACTTAACTTCATGATTTTTGAATTCATAAATTCTATTCTGATTGTTTTGTTATATGTTTTGACATCAACAACTCAGATTTATGCTTTAGATTTTAAAGCATAAATAGGGGGAGATTGTTAGGAATAATTCATGAGTTGTGATGTTAAGAATAGAATTTTACTTATACTTCTTGTATATCCTGATTTATAAAGGATTTAGCACTTTGTATAGGAAATATGTATTAGACAGTTATCTGTAAAGTTTAGTCAGGAATGAACAGTGCATCGAGTACTACATGTCAGGAACAGAGATTGAATCCTGATATGTCAAGTTAACTACTGATCAAGTACTGATGGGATGGTCAGATCCTGATGTAAGATGGAATCCTGATATCAGTCGTGTTACTGATGATGTCATTATGGATGCTATAGAAACTGGCAAGTGCTATAAAACAAGATCTTTGTTTGAGGAACAAGCAAGAAGATTTTATGAAGGAAAGAATTTTCTATTGATGGAAACTATCAACTGGACGGTAGAGCATTGTCATGTATAGATTATCTTTCTGTAATTAGTTGATAGGAAACATTATAAATATTCTCTCTATATCATTGTAAAAGAGTTCGAGTCAAGCGAATGTGCGTAGCTCTGTATAAGGTTTGTATTCGAGAGTACGAAACAAACAGAGAGAGAGATTTATTTTGTTAGCAGCTGCTAAAGGTATTTGTACACATTTGGTAGAGTTTGTATTTGATCTTATTAATACAAACAGAATTTGATTCATTCGTTTATTCTTGTTTATTTAATCAAGCAAAAATCAGACATGATTATATAACTTGTATTCAACCCCCCCTTCTACAAGTTATTCGAGTTAACAAACTCCTCAAAATTCAGTAACTACACGACATTGTTCACCGTCAGGTAGTTTTTACAAAATCATTCATATTTCCTAAATCGTAGCTCAGAAAGGCTCGCCGTTTGCGTGTACACAAACTAGACTTCGTCTAGATCGTCTCCACATGAAACCATTGCCCTGAACCAGTGAGAAAAATACTCAAAATACTACGCAAAACCGTGTCTCGGACAGCCTTCCGGCGCCCAAAACAACTAGCCATAATTTCTCCTCACTAATCCACCTTATAACCCCCTTTAATCAATTGAAATACTCCATACAATCAACAACAACAAATACCCACACTTTACTGATTATACACATGCATCAAAACATCATCTAATACTCAAAATAATTACATAAATACAATGATCTAGGATAGAGATTATACCCCCGGCGATCTTAGCTCCTCCTCTTCTCTTTTCTTCAAGAACCCGAATCCAACTCTAGCCAAAACCTCTTGTTCTAGCTCTTATTCCTCATTCCAAGCCGTGCTATATGTTTGTATGTATTTTATATAAGCTATATATGTATTTGGTAATTTTGGAACTACTAGAAAGCAAGCAAAAAAAAATTTCTTCCAAGCTTTTCTATGGCTTCTTTCTCCAAGCATAACTTCGACCTTGCCCTTTTGGATGAGCATGAATAGTGCTAGATAGGTTGATTTTATCTCCAATTATCATATTATGTGATGGCCAAGCAAATTGACCATCCATTTTACTTTCTTTTACAATTTCTTTTCTAGTTTAATTCATGTAATTCACATTTCTACTTGCTAGCTTTAATTCTCATAATGTTCGGCCCATTAATAAATATAACAATCACATAATTCCTCATTTACTTCATTCCCGTTATCGTCATGTAACGGAATAATTCTCATCATTTTATATCCCTCGAAATAATACTTCTTCAATCATTCTACTATTCTTTTTCTCAAAAGTTACTATTCATCTTCTCGTTATTTTGTAAAAATGCCCATCTTCAAAAATTACGCTTATATTAAACGTACTTCCATAATATACTTCCACTTCTTAAGTTCCATAAGTCGTATTAATAAATATCGAACTTATGACAGATACTATTCACCTTTATTATTCATCCTTCTATGTACTATAAGAATTATCTCAAAACTTGCTCCTGAAATAATGTTCCTCATAATTTCTAAATTCAATTCCCATTCCTACCCTCGTATAGAGTGTTCATACACATTTTTCCGACTTACAGATCTTTTTATAAATTCCTGGAAGTTTAGATACGTTATATACTAAAACGTTCTAAATTCCTTTTAAAATACTTCAGAGTCAAATCTTTCAATGACGAAGAAGACTATAGTTACTCATATAATATCCTCTATCGCATTCTCCAAAAATAATATTCCACCAAAATTACTATTCATCTCGATAAATTACTATTCACTTTCTCGAGAAATCTCAAAAAACGAGAATCTTCGAAAACTAACTGGATCATATACTTATTTTTCTCATACGTTACTAATATACTCTCGAATCATCATTTCTCATATGCGACATACTAAATATCATTGTTTCATAAAAATGAAAAAAATAAATACCAAAATCTCACTTATTACTAAGTGTCAGAATTTCTGGTTATTACAGTCTTCCCTCCTTAAAAGGATTTCATCCTCAGAATCTACGTAAGATACAACTGAGCATTCTACGCTCTAATTCTCATGTTGACTCCACAACCTTCTTATTTTCTCCCCAACACTCTTACCATTGTCATGTCCTCCTTTCTCAATACTTGTTCTTTTCCATCAATCATTTCTACCAGTATCTTTACACGAGACACTATTGGTCATACTTCTATATACTCCATATTACTACACGTCTTACACTCCAATACACGTTCTTATCATCGATATATTAAACCCATTATGGGCTCGCCGACATTTGGAGACATTTGAAAGAAGGATATTTAACATGGGTTATGTGGGTTGTTACAGTTGAAATAACTTGAGCCCCACATTGAATTGGTAATGAAAGGTTGGTGGCTTTATATAGCTCCATGTGCAAGTGTAGTGCACAACTACTAAGGCATGTGGGTGTGCATGATAGTAGTGTGGGCCTCGCGCGCGCACACACACGCGCCGCCGCCTCGCCTCGTCACGACACGACACGGGACGGGTTGGGTCGAAGGGCGGTTTGGGCGAATGTCTCGGCGTTTTGCGTACGCGAGGTGACCTGGGCGAGGAGGAATTTTATTACCTGATTCTTGAATTAGTTGATTTATTTTAACAGGAACATGCAATCGGACTTTATTTGTTACAGCAGTATACTGAGGATCAGTACTTGGGATTAAATCCTGATGGACCTGGCCAGACATCAAATACTGATGGGTCAAGTCCTGATCAGATCCTTACGTCAAATACTGATGATCCAAATCCTGATCCGGATGGACATCAGATCCTGACGGTCAAATCCTGATGTTACTGTAACTGAAAAATAAATTATGATCTGCTGCTGTTAATGCGATTAAATCAGAATAATTAATTCTTTCTTTTTTGTTGTATATCAGTTACGTATTTATTTTGTATATTATATATGCAGAATAGTACGTTTGGATATAAGAGATAAGTGTTTCTTACTTTCTTGATGATTACAGTCTCTGATTATATTCTTGTTTATGCCTTCGTGTTTTGTTTCGTTATTTGGTTAATTACCTATTCTTGTTTAATATATATCACTGTCTCATTATTGTGTAATATAGTGAATTTTTCCCAACATTTATATAGTTATTTTTTCATTTTAATATTAAAATTTGTTTCCGGAACAGAGCATATTAAGTGAAGATGTTTGTTGTTTGGTGAGAAAAAGAATAAGGGAAAGTCTTATTGGTGGACCTTCAACAATTGGTTTTTACAAATGATGACATTTTATATTTTGGTCTTACGAATAGCATTCTCTAAAATTAGGGGAGAGTATGGTTCGATTCGGCTCAATTTTTGGATGAAATCAAAACCAAAATCACATGTTATCGATTTTAAATATTGAAAACCGTAATCGCAACCAAACTGCACGATTTGGTTTCGGTTTCAAAAACCTCGATTCGGTTGCTTTCGATTAGGTTTCGGTTGTAAAATCGGAAAAATTAAAAAACATTAAATTTATTTCCATAATCATTTTTAAAACCGAAAAAACAATTATATTAGATACTCTTGGGCTCCTTGCAAAGCCTATGAACATACAAAATACCAGGGTAAAAAAAAAAAGAAATATGTAAAGTCACAAATAAAAATAAAAACAAATAAATAATAATAGACATATTAGGTAATATGATAATGGAAATAACTTTGATTATATTGAATAATGAACATAATAATACACAGATAACACAATTACATTTGCAAACATTTACCAAGAAAAGCAACAGAATAGAGCGTAAAACCAAGTCTATGTAATTGATCTAAGTATCAGAGGCCCAAATAATCAAATATAAAACCCACATTTTCATTCATGACTTATCATTACGATATATGTATATTAAAATTTATAAAATATAAAATATAATGGTATATAATAAATAATAATATGGATATTTTAGTAATATTATAATATATTTTAGTAATTTGATCGGTTTAGTTTTTTTTCGGTTCGGTTTAAATTCAGAACCGAAATCGAGCCACTTGTAACGGTTCGGTTTTTTGGTTTTTCGGTTTTAAACGGTTTGATTTTTATCGTTTTTTACCGGTTTCAATTTCGGTTCGGTTTCAGTTTCATTTCAGTTTTTATTTTCACATTATACTTGTCATACCCTTCCGTTAAAGAAACGTTAATTCACTACCTTTTTTGAATAATTTTCACTGGTGCCTTCTACAATTGACTTTTTCAAATGATATCATTTCACTCTTAATAAAATGAAATAACTCTTTTCAAATAAAATAAAATACTAAATACAATAAAAGATAAGTTAAGTCCGGTGGAGACCATAATTTAAGTGAAATATATACTAACGAAACACATTTATATAAATGAATCGTACACATACCTGCAAGTCCAGATGAGATGATTTTGATGATAGTGGAAAATCCTCTTTTCCCTTTTTTTTCCTTTCTAATCGAACCCTAACTCTCACTCTTTCTAATTGAATCCCACTGATATGGTATCCATCCGACTCAAGTTTTTCTTTTATTTTGTTTAGTATTTTATTTTAATTAAAAACAATCATTTGATTTCATTAATATTAAAATGGTAGAATTTGAAAAAGTCAATTGTAGAAGGATATCCATGAGAATTATTTTAAAAAAAAACAGTAACTTAAAGTTTCATTAACATTTTCATTAAGCGTATGATAAGTATAATTCCTTATTTTAGGGGTGCCGATTGTAAGACCAATATATGTAATGAAATCATTTGGAAAAATCGAGAATTTCTTAAAAAATAATAATAATAACTAAAATAAAAAGAGTAAGGAATTATTTATTTTTCTTTTCTTTTTTCCTTTGTGATGAAGAGTAAAGAATAGACCTGGCAATTTGGTACACGACACGTGAACACGACACGAAACGACACGAAAAAATACGGATATGGGTTTTGATTTTTAGTACACGAAACACGAAAGTACACGAACACGAAATTACACGATAGATTTAGTGTCGGGTATGGGTTTTCATTTTGGGTACACGAAAGTACACGAAAGTACACGAAATAAAGATGTTAATAATTTACTACTTATAGATTTTATGTATATATTAATATTTTTTTATAAGGATATATATTTTACACAAAAATATACATATTTACAAGTTTTTATAGAGTTGTATTTATATTTATATATGGAAATGTAAAATATTTAATGTATATTTCATATGAATATAATATTTACTAATAAATTTTAACTAAATTTTATTTTTATTTTTATATAATATATACACGAAACACGACACGAAAGTACACGAATTCATTTCGGGTGGATACGGGTTTCATATTCAAGTACACGAATCCTGTTTCGGGTGGATACGGGTTTCACCTTCAAGTACACGAAACACGAAAGTACACGACACAAAAGTACACGACACGATCCGATTGCCCGCTCTAGTAAAGAATTATTGGACAAGAAAGCTGGGTCTAAAACCCAGAAAAAGTCGAGAATTTCCCAAATCTATACTATTATATAAATTCTGAAACATTGAAAGTTTTGGTACCTGTTTTTCGGTACCAATTTTTTGGTATCTGTTTTTTGGTATTTCGTGAATTTACTTATGTACCCTTCATTATAAAGAAAAATATATATTAAAACACCTAAAATAAATTTTAACATAATATAATTAATGATAATTAGTCGATTGCCTTTTTCATATTTACTTTTAGTTAAAGATGTTACCTTTTATCATATCTTCCAATCATTAATATTAACTTTCGAATTAAAATATGTTTCCTTTTTGATTTAAAACTAATCTTACAATCATTAATATATACCCGAAAATATCATACAATATTTTTCAATTATTAATAAAATATATTAAAAACATACTTTGTTTATAATAAGGAAACATTAGTATAATCCGTAAACATGTGTATATTAAATAATATTAATTAAAATTAAAAATTATGTAAAAAATAATGATTATATAAATTGGTACCAGTTTTTTTGTACCTATTTTTTGGTATTTCGTGAATTTACTTATTTACCCTTCATTATAAAGAAAAATATATATTAAAACACCTAAAATAAATATTAAAACACCTAAAATAAATATTAACATAATATAATTAATGGTAAGTAGTCGATTGCCTTTTTCATATTTACTTTTAGTTGAAGATGTTACCTTTTATCATATCTTCCAATCATTAATATTTCCTTTCGAATTAAAATACGTTTCCTTTTTGATTTAAAACTAATCTTACAATCATTAATATACTTCATGAATTTACTTATGTACCCTTCATTATAAAGAAAAATATATATTAAAACACCTAAAATAAATTTTAACATAATATAATTAATGGTAATTAGTCGATTGCCTTTTTCATATTTACTTTTAGTTGAAGATGTTACCTTTTATCATATCTTCCAATC
The DNA here is from genome assembly GCA_037693485.1 of Kitagawia praeruptora. Lineage (NCBI taxonomy): Eukaryota > Viridiplantae > Streptophyta > Magnoliopsida > Apiales > Apiaceae > Kitagawia > Kitagawia praeruptora. The sequence goes on along the minus strand of CM075348.1, from coordinate 746,532 downwards.
ATTAATATTAACTTTCGAATTAAAATACGTTTCCTTTTTGATTTAAAACTAATCTTACAATCATTAATATATACCCGAAAATATCATACAATATTTTTCAATTATTAATAAAATATATTAAAAATATACTTTGTTTATAATAAAGAAACATTAGTATAATCCGTAAACATGTGTATATTAAATAATATTAATTAAAATTAAAAATTATGTAAAAAATAATGATTATATAAATTGGTACCAGTTTTTTTGTACCTATTTTTTGGTATTTCGTGAATTTACTTATTTACCCTTCATTATAAAGAAAAATATATATTAAAACAACTAAAATAAATATTAAAACACCTAAAATAAATATTAACATAATATAATTAATGGTAAGTAGTCGATTGCCTTTTTCATATTTACTTTTAGTTGAAGATGTTAGCTTTTATCATATCTTCCAATCATTAATATTTCATTTCGAATTAAAATACGTTTCCTTTTTGATTTAAAACTAATCTTACAATCAATAATATATATCCGAAAATATCGTACCATATTTTTTAATTATTAATAAAATCTATACTATTATATAAAAACCGAAACATTAAAAGTTTTGGTACATGTTTTTTTGAACCTATTTTTGGTACTTCGTGAATTTACTTACTTACCCATCATTATAAAAAAAAATACACCTAAAATAAGTAATAACATAATATAATTAATGGTAATTAGTCAAGATACTACCTTTTATAAATAACTAAAAACATCAATCGTATCACATCTTTCCATCATTAATATTTCCTTTCGAACTAAAAGTCTAAAACACGTTACCTTTTTAATTTAAAACAGATCTTACAATCTAAAATAAGTAATAACATAATATAATTAATGGTTATTAGTCAAGATATTATCTTTTATAAACACCTAAAAACATACTCCCTCTGTCCTACCCATTTCTTTACATAAAAGTGCGTGTCTGACACGCATTTTTATGGTGCATTTTAAGGATAGTTCTATAACTTATTTTTGATATTTTATTTTTTTGTATAAAAATAGAACAATCCTATTTTTATACAAAAAATGAAATATCAAAAATAAGTTATAGAACTATCCTTAAAATTCACCTTAAAATCCGTGCCAGAAACTGGTCCGCAAATGTAAAGAATTCAAAGGGACGGAGGGAGTAAATCGTATTATTTTTTTCCATCATTAATATTTTCTTTCGAACTAAAACACGTTACCTTTTAATTTAAAACAAATCTATACTATTATATAAAAGTCGAAACATTAAAATTTTGGTACCTATTTTTTGGTACTTATTTTTGGTACTTCATGAATTTAATTATTTACCCTTCATTATAAAAAAAAATACACCTAAAATAAGTAATAACATAATATAATTAATGATAATTAGTCAAGATACTACCTTTTATAAACAACTTAAAACATCAATTGTATCATATATTTTCATCATTAATATTCCTTTCGAACTAAAAGTCTAAAAGACGTTACCTTTTTAATTTAAAACAAATCTTACAATCTAAAATAAGTAATAACATAATATAATTAATGGTAAGTAGTCAAGATATTACATTTTATAAACACCTAAAAACACCAATCGTATCATATCTTTCCATCATTAATATGTCCTTTCGAACTAAAACACGTTATCTTTTTAATTTAAAACAAATCTTACAATCATTAATATATACCCGAAAATATCACATTAATATAATAAAATTAACGGTAATTAGTATAAAATTAACGGTAATTAGTCGATTGTCTTTTTCATATTTAGTTTTAGTTGAAGATATTACATTTTATAAACACGTAAAAACCTGAATCATATCATATCTTTCGATCATTAATATTTCCTTTCGAACTAAAACACATTACCTTTTTAATTTAAAATAAATCTTTCAATCATTAATATATAACCTAAAATATCCCACCATAATTTTCAAGTAAAATGTAACACCTAAAATAGATAACAATATAATATAATAAATTGTAATGAGTCGATTGCATTTTTCATATTTACTTTCAGTTGAAGATATTACCTTTTATAAACACCTAAAAAGATCAATTGTATCATATTTTTCAATCATTAATATTTCTAATTAAAACACGTTACCTTTTTAATTTACAACAAATCTTACAATCATTAATATATACTCGAAAATATCACACCAAAATTTTCAATTATTAATAAAATATATTAAAAATCATATACGTTGTTTATAATAAGGAAACATTATTATAATCTGTAAACATGAGTATATTAACTTATAACAAATTAAAATTAAAAAATTATTAAAATAATGATTATATAAAAACATAATTTTAATATTAAATAAAATTTATAACATAATACAAGAAACCTGTGCACTGCAATACTAATAATTAATCGATTATCTTTTCAACTAAAACATATCATCTTTCTATTTTTTCTAATTGTTATGCTAATTTCACGCAAGCGTACGTGGTCACAAGTAATACAGATAGAAGTCAAGTTCGTTCCCACAGAGATCTGGTTTTTAATTCAGTATTGTACCTATGCAACAATGTATGGTTTTAATTCACTGCTAAGACAAATAACAAATTGGGTTTTAATTAACTAAATTAAACTAAGAAAGTAAATTAACAAACTAAGAATTAACTAACTAACAAGAATTGAAATCTAAATACTTCTGCAAGAAAAACCATGGAATCCTAACTTCATTAAATACTTTGCTTAGATCTGACGCCTTTAATCTCTATATGCAATGGTTATGATATCTGATCGGACAACACGAAACAAGTACACGCTACCTGTCAGCATACATATACCAAACTACTCATACATCCACAAAAGAGATAGAAGATGAATAGACACCAATTATGCTTAGACCCTATATGTCTATAGAATTTGAAAACATAACGGTTGAAGAGCAAGTTATCCATAATAATCACATAGGGCAATACAAGTATTCTCATCTCGTACCACAACCATATTGATAAACAATTATGAACCTATGCTAGCATGGCAAGTTCTAAATCTCAAGATCCACTTTCACTTCACAAGAGATTAACAAATTAGATGTTCATGACGCATCTATCAATTAAGCATAACCATACGAGGATATCAGATATACATCACACACAGATCTTTAAAGCATCAAGATACTAAAGCTCCATAAATAAATCCGTTAGAATCCCATGACAACAATTAGTTCATAATCGAACCTCTCGTCATCATGGGATCTGATGAAACCATGATAAAAACAAAGTATGAAAATATACAAATAAACCTAAGTAATTGATATGTAATAGTTCTACTCCTAATGATGATAATCTAATTATTCCATAATTTACAAGGGTTGGATGTGTTTATATAGGCTCTAGACATCTTGCCCAGCAAGAAAATACCAAAACAGAATTATAATAGAATTTCTGCAAGATACGTTTCCTAAACTGATTCTGTTTTTTAAGGGAAATTCGTAGCTGACTTTTCTTCTGTTTTCCAGAGCCGTTCCAGACGTAATTGGGCTTCTGGACCACCTTAGAATGATAGAGAATCTCGTTATCTTCGCGTGGACTGCTTACGGGCTGAAAACAGACTTATAGAACTCAAGATATGGCCCAAACAGTGAATCTCACGCGTGCAGCCCAATAATTCCGAATTTTAATAAATTAAATCTCCAAAAACGACAAAAACATCCACCATAATCAACATCCTTGTAAATCTGCACAACTAAACAAAACACATCAAAACTACAAGAAACTTGAGCCCAAGACAATCAATTTAAGCCGATTTAGAATGTTCCAAGTGGATATAAATCCACTTATCACACCCCCAAACTTAAACCGATGCTTGTCCTCAAGCATAAACAATTACAACTAACTAACTAGTACCACTTCCGTAGGTGATCACGGTTGCATTTGGCATATGCAACAAGCCCTTTAAACCCCTAGGCAGCCCTAGTGGACGAGTAAGGTCTCGTGAGGGCCTATAGCGAATGTACCCACAAAATCCATTTAACCTAATGCAATGCAATGCATGAATGCAACTACTATGAAAATGCAATTAATCTAATCTACCATACCTTCAAATCCTCTCATGCCATATCAACTTAAGAATCAAAGTAATAATGCAATGTCTTGGTGTCGAAAGTGCAAGTATTCACATAGTCTACTCAATGAACATGCATAAGTTCTCACAAGCCCATGTCAAGTGTAAGAATAAGTTAGTAAACATGCTAAGCCTACAAGAGTACATCTTTGAGACAAAACTCGGGATCTCATACGCAAAAACAAGCAACACTCACAATCCACTCACAAAAGAATTTTCACTCAAGAACAAGGGTAAGTGTATCACTCAATTCCAACAAAATCATAAACACGCTTGACATTTGGTATCAATCTAACTCTTAACACAACATACATCAATGACGATAATCAAAAGGTCTTTAATTGGGTTGTAATGGGGCTAGGGACAAGGTATGTCAAATAACCCAAAACAGGTGAAGTGTCAAAAGCTAGTAAGTACCATAATTCATCATACACAACACCATATTCCCCCCACATAATTTTTACTAAAACAAACACTCGACTAGTCGACTGAAATAGGATCGCAATAAACACAAACATGCTCTCATAATATATATATATTTTTTTTTTCTCTTTTTTTCTTTTTTTTTTCTTTTTTTTTTTTCGAGAGCTAAATAGAACACAAACAATAAACAATAACAATAACAATGATCCCATAATTTATTACATATGTCGACTATCAAGTACACAAACCCAATTTCAATATTTCCCCCAAAGTACGACCAACAATAAACCCCTCCTTGCACACCTTATTACTCCCTTAAGCACTCTACTAGCCTTTGACAATATGGGTTCAAATTAATGTAAGGCCAATACAAGAAAAAGGTCTAGGCAAGTAATGTGGTATGTCACCGAAAAAATAGGATTAAGCTCAACGGGTTAACTAATTGATCATGTAAACATGGTGTGGTAATATGGGAAAATATGTGGTTATTCCTAATTGCCTTTATCATTTTAATCGTCAAATAATGTCATGCGTTTCAAGAAAGACCTCAAACAACTGCTAGCAATGCAAACAATCCGTGGACACTCAAGCAAACGAATAAATTGCAACAAATATGCAATATGGCTCAAAAGCTCACTTGGTGGAAAAACATACTCAATCCCAAGCAAAAAATCTCTCTAATGCACCAACTTGTATTCAAAGCATGCAAACTAAATCATCTTACACATATTCATGTCCTTCTAATCACTTACAACATTCAATAAGTCTACTAGCTTCAACTTACTAGTGTATGTGTGTGCACAAGAACAAAGCATATCACTTCTCAATCAAAAGCGTCAACAACACAAAATTCCTATCAAGCATGGGTGCAAATGCAAACTATTATGAACTCACATGATATACAAACATAAAACAGAATGTCCTATATGAAACAAACGTAGATAACACGAACATAAATGCATAATTTACTACTACTAATATGCAAAGCATGAAATCCTACATGAACAAATATTACAACAACAACTACTAATCCCTCAAACAACCCCCAAACTTAAAATATTCAATGTCCTCATTGAATGGAAGTAAATACAAGGGATAGCAGAAAACATACCTGAATACCGAAGCATACCCAACAATTTTTTTCTCGCAAAAATCCCCTTTCCGTAGCAATTGGCCTCAAAACAACAGATTAAATTTAACCTCCACCGTCGAAAACGAAAATTTCCAAACATTAGCACTATCTCTCCCATGCTTACGAGCCAAAAGAATCAATACCCAACTCCCAAGAAGCTCCACCAAAAATTACCAAGCAATACCACACCAAAAATAGGCAAATACCTAGAATAATACAAAATCCCAATTTTTCAAGAACACAAATTCGTAATCAAAATAAAATTTGAGATAAGAAATAAACCCACTACGAATTGGAGAGGTGAACTTGCAATTAATTCCTCTTTAGAATTGAATTTTTGGAGATTTAAATAAATAGAAGAGGAATTGGATTTGTATGTATAGGTGGGTATAAATATAAGATGATGGATAGATGAGATTTAAAAATTTAGAGTGTAGGAGAGATTTGGAGAGGTTAGAATTTGATGTAGGATAGATATAGGGGTTAGAATGGAAGAAATTTGAGTTAGGATTGAAATTGGGTTTGAAATTGTAGGCAAAAACATCAATTTTCGGGAAAAATTCTGGCAAAAGGGGGTGTCACGCATCTCGAAGCTGCGTTACAGGTGCTGGGCGCGGAACAGGGAGAAACGCAGGAGCTACCTGCGTTTTAGAGGCGGAAAACAGTGTCACGCAGGCGCAACCTGCGCAACTCGGGCGCAAATTGCGCTTATTACAGAGACACAGGCGCAGATTGCGTTACTGTAGCGCAGATTGCGCGAAAAATACTGTTCACTTTTTTTTTTTTTTTTTCATACAACACTCAATTTTTTTCTCTCTCTTTTTTTTTCCTACACTAATGCGCGGGTTGCCTCCCACGAAGCGCTTCTTTAACGTCAATAGCTTGACGTTACTTCCAAGTCTCCATTAAGGATTATAATAGTTCGCCTGGTCCTCTCTTCGCAATACTTCATCATCATCTCGGCGACACACTTTTTGCTCCTTCTCCTTGCTTGACCTATTCAGGTAACAACCATGTCCTCTTCCAATGCCTTCATCTGTTGACCCAAAATCTGACAATTTGTAGAACAACACACCTTCGCGGGCTTCACTTGAATATAATGGAGGAGGGTAAATGTAAATTGCTGAAACCTTTGGTTCCTCAACGAGAACTTCCTCCCTTGGCTCTAATGCGCTACCTCCATCTTTAAATTCTGAGACAAGTAGAAGACCTGCATCTTTCTCATGTTCATCAGCCTCTTGGTTCGCACATACCAATTCTTGAAATTTCTGTAGCCCAACAGTGTCTTCTAGGTTCGCACAAAACAATTCTTGAAATTTGCGTAGCTCATCAGTGTCTGTCTCAAATAGTGCCCTTTCCAAATCATCCACCTCACTAGCTTGATCAAATTCCTCACATTGCTTATGAACACTCTCCTCCTCTTGGAATTTGTCTTCCTCAATTAAGCATGCAGTACCTTGCTCCAAGTCACTATTATTTTCTGGAATTGCCTCTTGTATGAATTGCTGATTCTCTTGTTCCAAGACTCTCAAAACTTGAGCAGCTAATGTCCCCATAGATTTGACAAGCTTCTCATTATTCTCTGCAAGCATCCTAATCTCCTCCCTAATCTCCTTCAAATCATCATCTGACTGAAAAGTAGGAGTAGGTTGCTGATGTTGAAACTCTTCACTACCATAGACATATGACATATCTGGAACATCTTGCTGGTACTGTTGAGGATAGTATTGAAAATATGGTTGTTCTTCATAACTGACATATGGATCAACTCCTCCGTAGTAACAATATTGCGATGGATCATGAACGCCCAAACACCTCTCACATTGCTGAGGCTGTTGAATACCACCATGGTTGCTCCAGCACTGATACGTCTCATGTGCGCCCGCACATAGCTCACAAACACTAGCCACCTGCTGAACTCCATAGTAAGATAGAAAATCCATCTTCAACGCCCACACTCTCTGACAAGTACCTGAAACACCAACGAACTATACAAGAATAGATGAGAAAAAGAAATCCGAGTCAGTGAACTCTAACGACCACTATTGACAAGCACATAAACCAAAAATAAAACACCAATGATCCCCGGCAGCGGCGCCAAAAACTTGTTTACACTAAAACACGCAAGCGTACGTGGTCACAAGTAATACAGATAGAAGTCAAGTTCGTTCCCACAGAGATCTGGTTTTTAATTCAGTATTGTACCTATGCAACAATGTATGGTTTTAATTCACTGCTAAGACAAATAACAAATTGGGTTTTAATTAACTAAATTAAACTAAGAAAGTAAATTAACAAACTAAGAATTAACTAACTAACAAGAATTGAAATCTAAATACTTCTGCAAGAAAAACCATGGAATCCTAACTTCATTAAATACTTTGCTTAGATCTGACGCCTTTAATCTCTATATGCAATGGTTATGATATCTGATCGGACAACACGAAACAAGTACACGCTACCTGTCAGCATACGTATACCAAACTACTCATACATCCACAAAAGAGATAGAAGATGAATAGACACCAATTATGCTTAGACCCTATATGTCTATAGAATTTGAAAACATAACGGTTGAAGAGCAAGTTATCCATAATAATCACATAGGGCAATACAAGTATTCTCATCTCGTACCACAACCATATTGATAAACAATTATGAACCTATGCTAGCATGGCAAGTTCTAAATCTCAAGATCCACTTTCACTTCACAAGAGATTAACAAATTAGATGTTCATGACGCATCTATCAATTAAGCATAACCATACGAGGATATCAGATATACATCACACACAGATCTTTAAAGCATCAAGATACTAAAGCTCCATAAATAAATCCGTTAGAATCCCATGACAACAATTAGTTCATAATCGAACCTCTCGTCATCATGGGATCTGATGAAACCATGATAAAAACAAAGTATGAAAATATACAAATAAACCTAAGTAATTGATATGTAATAGTTCTACTCCTAATGATGATAATCTAATTATTCCATAATTTACAAGGGTTGGATGTGTTTATATAGGCTCTAGACATCTTGCCCAGCAAGAAAATACCAAAACAGAATTATAATAGAATTTCTGCAAGATACGTTTCCTAAACTGATTCTGTTTTTTAAGGGAAATTCGTAGCTGACTTTTCTTCTGTTTTCCAGAGCCGTTCCAGACGTAATTGGGCTTCTGGACCACCTTAGAATGATAGAGAATCTCGTTATCTTCGCGTGGACTGCTTACGGGCTGAAAACAGACTTATAGAACTCAAGATATGGCCCAAACAGTGAATCTCACGCGTGCAGCCCAATAATTCCGAATTTTAATAAATTAAATCTCCAAAAATGACAAAAACATCCACCATAATCAACATCCTTGTAAATCTGCACAACTAAACAAAACACATCAAAACTACAAGAAACTTGAGCCCAAGACAATCAATTTAAGCCGATTTAGAATGTTCCAAGTGGATATAAATCCACTTATCACTAATTAATTTCCTTTTTTTTCTAGAAATATAACAGGAAAACGTTAATTTCTCATTTTCTAAAAAAAAACTATGAGCAATTTTAATTATTAATTGAACATAATTAAATTATAATTAGTATAAACTAATCAATTACCTTTTTCACCTAAAACATGTCACCTTTTTAATTTTCCCGTTTTCTTTTCTATTTTCTCTAACTAATATATCTCATTTTTCAAGTATATTAAGGGCAGTTCTATTATATGAAATAAAATAGTAATATGATAATACTAATAATTAATCGATTAACTTTTTTTGTTAAAACATATCATTTTTTCTATATTTTATAATTAAAATCCCTCTTTTCCTAGAAATATCACGGGCAACAATAATTTCTCTTTTTCTAAAAACATTACAAGCAATTTATTTGGTAAAATAACATAATTAACTTATAATTACTATAAACTAATCAATTACCTTTTTTACCTAAAACATGTTAGCTTTTTAATTTTATCTAACCAAATCCTCTATTTTTCCAATTATATCATGGGCATTCTATCTAATAAAAAATAATTATATAATTACTTATAATTAACCGATTATCTTTTTCAACTAAAATCCATCATCTTTTCTAAATTTTTAACTAAAATTCCCCATTTTCTAGAATTATCACGAATAACATTTATAAAATTATCATCATATAATCTCATTTAAAAATTTAAGTCTCCAAAAATTATGTTTTAAAAAAATTAATTCAAATAATTAAAAAAATTAATATAATATTAAAAAAATCCGTGCATCGCACGGGTTTTAAGCTAGTAATAATAATAAGTAAAATGAAAGAGTAAGGGATTTTTTTTTTTTTTTTTCCCGTGAAGAAGAGTAAAGAATTATTGGACAAGAAAGTTGGGTCTAAAACCCAGAAAAAACCCTAGTTAAAGGGGCATCGAGACAAGAAAGCAAGCAACGGACGAATTGAAGAGATTGCGAGCTTTAAAACTAGTACAACAGGTAGCATTCAAATTTCATGATTTATTTGATTGCTTTGAATCGGGGTTTAATCTTTCTGCCTGATACAATTTGATTTATGCAGGCACAGCCATGGAAGGAGGAAAGAAGATGACATTGGTGGCTAGAAAAGCTTGCTTTGGCCTTCCTACTGCCTGCCCTTCTTGTTTGCCTGTTTACGTTCTTCTCAAACTTACTGCCCTTCCCTTTTCTTTTAATTATAATCTCACCTATCCTGATTCAGGTACTGCTCTCTCTCCCTCTCCCTCTCTTTCTCCCTCTCTCTCTCTCTCTCTCTCTCTCTCTCTCTCTCTCGCTCTCTCCCTCTCTCTCTCCCTCTCTCTTCCCCTCTCTCTTTCTCCATCCATCAACTATCTGCACTCTCTACTTGTAGTTTAGACCATAAATTTTTTATGTTTTTCAATTTTGTCAGACCAAATTCCTTATGTTGAGACTGATGAATGCTATGTTGCCTATAATAATGAGAATGGCGGTGTGATTGAGACTCTTAAAAAAGATGGTATTGTTGATTTGGATACTGGACTGGATGTCATTCCTGAATGGATTTCCATTAAGGCTATGATTACTTCCTGGCTTGCTGATGCTGTCATGTATGAACTTTGGGTGGGTTCTGATCGAACTTCTGCACACAAGATTTACTATTCAGATCTCCCGTGGCCCATATCAAAGTTTTTGTACTATAAGCAAGTAAGTCTTGCAAAGCAACTACTTGGCATTACAAAAGAAAATGCTGATCGTAGAGAGAAAGAGGTATACTCCACCATCTATACTTTGTCACAGAAAACTTAAGGAGTATTAATATACTTGCTATTTTTGACTTGGATAGTGAAGTATTTTTTCATGGAGTAAACTTGATTTCCTCCTTATAGGGCCACACGAGAGTGGATGATTACATCTTTCCGTCTGTTTTTTTCCCTCTAAACCCCTTGTTCCAAAGATGCACACATATTTCATTAAACTCTAAATAATTCACTAGTTCCTCGTGGACAGATTTACAGTAAAGCAACCAAGGCTTACGAGGCTTTGTCTACCAGGCTAGGTGAAGATTTATATTTATTTGAAAGCAGGTAATATTTGAATACACTGTAGCTATAATTACAGGTTACATATCATGATCATCATCTATCTCTAATATGCATCAAGTCTGGATCATGAATAAGTGAGTAATTTGTCATCTTAATATTGCTCTTTGTTTTCGTCTAAGACAGGCCTACGAGTTTGGATGCTTTACTTCTTGGGCATGTACTTTTCACGCTCCATGCTTTACCTGTGAGTTTTGTTTGAGTCATTTTCTTTTAATAATTGTAGAAACTAATTTGTGGGACTTCCTCGGGATGTTACTAAGCTTGTTAGTACATTGCAAATTAATTTTAATATATATGGAACCATGTTGCTCATGTGGTGAGAGCTATTGCATTAATTTGACTTGCGAGTTCATAGTAGCTAGTACAGATGAAACACTTTTGCGTGATGCCGTGATCTATAGAATAATGGTTGATATTTTGATTATATGCCACAGGGGGTGGAAAGTGTTCACCTATAGGAAACAGTGACCAAGTTATTGGGGTACTTCAACTTGGAGGAAAAAATAAGGAGAGAAATCCATTCACTAGCCTAAGTTATTATCGTGCCTTTTCGTTGTCTGATTGATTGGATATTGCTTGCTAAGCACTTGCACTTGTTCAATCTGATGAATTGTTTATTTTATTGTGCACCATTATGATGATTATAGTCATTTCTAAGTAAACATAGTACAAATCTATCCCGAATTTTTATCTTGCTAATATCCGTAGTCCTGTATGGGAAAGATGGGTTTGCTGATATGCAATACCACGTAGAGGGAGAGAGAGAGAGAGAGGGAGGAAGGGAGCGGTAGAGGGAGGGAGAGGGGGGGGGGAGAGAGATAGAGGGAGGGAGGGAGGGAGGGAGGGAGAGAGAGAGCGGGAGAGGGGAATAATAAAAATTTGATATATTGGAACACTTATAAGATGTGACGTGAATTTCCCTGTGATAGAGTGAAGTTACTTGTTGGATTTATCCTCAATTCATTTCGATGTTTGTTCTGTATGTAATGTTAATATTTCTTTTAGACATTTAGCTTCACTGATGTCCTGGAGAAATATAAGTTTGTATATATTTACACGAGGGTCCTTCATTTTTCCTTCGTGTTCAATTAGGAAACGTCAGATCTGAGGAGCAGGCTGTTGACCCATACGAATCTTGTAAAGTCTGCTGAAAGCTTCATGACAAATTACGTTGATACTAGTAACTCATCATCTGGCCTACAACCTGGGGATCCTTTGTCTTCTGGATCACAATCTCAGTCGTATCAATCAACATCTGCATCTGGAAGAAGTTCATCAAACTGGCGTAAGTCCCAAAATATATTAAATACTTTGACTATTTTGTAATATTCTTGAATATGGAATGCCTTCCAATTGCTTTCCTTGCTGGTCTAAGCCATGATTATGATACTGGTGTATATCAATTATCGTTTTAGGGTCTCAATTTTTCAGAACAAGTTCATGATGTTGTCTATTGCTTAGTATGATTGTCTAACATATTACTAGTTTTTTCGTTTAAATTGAATATTATGGCTCAATCCATCATGAAGGTTAGACTGTAATCTTTTCCGGTAGGATGAGAAACACATCTAATGTTGGCTCTTGAAAACGTAGCTAATGAGGAGTCGAGGATCCAGCTATATGTTTATAGTGCTTATCGCTGAAAGTAATTAATGTTGAGCATGCAATGATCATATTAAAAGAGATTGCATTTTAAGCCGTAGTTGGTACCTTAAATGCATATTATAGTTGGTACAATAAATGACCCCTAGTTTTGAGATAAAAGGTTTAACGAGCTTCTTATCCTAATTAATGCTCAAGGTTTTGATTTATTACATTGCTAAGTTTTGTTCCGGGTTATTAAATACAAAGGTACTCCTGTTGCCCCCATTTTGTGAACTTGCTATATCTTCCCAAATTATTGATTTGGGAACTCAGTTGAAACCTCGGACACATTTCCATTCCAAAGCTTTCATAGTGATCTTGATAAAAATGACTTATCTTTTTTTTTTTTTGCCAAGAAAATGGCTTATCTTTAGTGTGTAGTAATATATGTGTATATTACAATTTAACTTTGCGCTGTCTACTATACACTTTCTGGTTGTTGCCTTTCTTTATGCTTGGTTTACTGATTCATGAGCCCCTGTACTATTTTTCATCCAGGTTCAAATCCGAGGAGCAAACCCAAAAGGGAAAAGATAGAGGAAGAAAAAACTTTTAGAAGGGCCAAATATTTATTTTCAACAAAGGTAGAAGGAGTTATAATAGCAACACAAATAGAGCTGTAGCTCATGAAAGAGCACAAAATTAACTCAGGGAGCACTGAATCTCTATATATTTCCGGACAACTATTTTAACACCACAAACGATCTATTGAGGTGAGGGAAAATTATGACAAGCAGAGAGAATAAGAGTAAGACGATCCAGTCATAACCAAAACCGACATTCTCCATATATTTATTGAGCTGCAATGTGTTACCCTTTCCCGTGTGTATATTTGTTCATTGAACTAGGATGTGCACTAATACGGCAAAACAACATTTCCCTCTGATCGCCACTACATGTGTGAATAATCTTTTGAATCACATAGTTTGCGTACGGGTCCTTCATCATTGTCTTGGAAATACAAACCAGAAAACAAGATTTAATCGATAAAAATGATTTTCGAAGTCATATACAAGTGCAATGAAAAAATACCCACAAATTCTTAAACGCATGCAATTGGTAACCATATGAAAACTATATCTTATTAGCATGCTTGCTATACAAACCTTTTAGCTTCACAGAATTGCGACATGTATTATTAGAGAGTAGGCCTGTCAATGGAGCTATCAATGGAGCGGAGCTCAGCTCCGATCCATGAACATAAAACTTGTTTACACAAAATCACGCAAGCGTACGTGGTCACAAGTAATACAGATATAAGTCAAGTTCGTTCCCACATAGATTTGGTTTTTAATTCAATTCAGTAGATGCAACAATGTATGATTATTATTCACTGCTAAGACAAATAACAATTTTGGGTTTAATAAACTAAATTAACTAAGAAGTAAACTAACAAACTAAGAATTAACTAACTAACTAAAATTGGAATCGAATTACTTCTGCAAGAGAACATGGGATCCTAACTTCATTAAATACTTCGCTTAGATCTGACGCCTTTAATCACTATATGCAATGATTATGATATCTGATCGGACAACACGAAATAAGTACACGCTATCTGTCAGCATACGTATACCAAACTAAACATACATCCACAAAAGAGATAGAAGATGAATAGACACCAATTATGCTTAGACCCTATATGTCTATAGAATTTGAAAACATAACGGTTGAAGAACAAGTTATCCATAAAGATCACATAGGGCAATATAAGTATTCTCATCTCATACTACGAATCATGTTGATAAACAATCATGAACCTATGCTAGCATGACAAGTTCTAAATCTCAAGATCCACTTTCACTTCACAAGAGATTAACAAATTAGATGTTAGCTACGCATCTAACAATTAAGCACAACCATACGAGGATATCAGATATACATCACACACAGATCTTTAAAGCATCAAGATACTAAAGCTCCATAAATAAATCCGTTAGAATGTTAATAAAATACTAAAGCTCCATAAATAAATCCGTTAGAATGTTAAAGATACGAATGTTAGTCTATATGACCTTCCAAAAAGACAACACATGTCTATCTGCTCTTTCTTACGGAACTTGGTAATGGTAGCAAGGATGTTCTGGAAGATATTGGTCGTGTTCAACGTGAATCTCTTAATGCCTAATGCTCCTCTTGAGGACACTAAGTTTCATATAACATTTATGCATCATACTGCACCATCTCTGACAATCTTCATAACCTTTACTGGTCACCATCCTCATTCCTAACACATCCATGGTATTTATAAAATCCATTATCATGTATCTCAATTCATTTTATATCAAAAGTCCTCGCGGTTGGCGCTTGATTAGAAGCAACCCCGCTATATCCTTTCATTGCTGGTCTAGTTAATTGCTAATCCTTTGTGACTTGGCCTCAACTTGCCATACTAAAACATGTGAGTTAGGGGTCGGCTAATAGCATTACTTTTCTAGCAATTGCTGGCATAGTGCCTTCTACTTTGATACATTTTGATCTTTTCAAAACCTTACTCCATATAAGTCTCAATCGACTTCTCGGTACCGTCTCCGGTCACCTTTCCTTTACTTTTATTCTTTCAGTTATTCTTATTAATTTCACGTGCCACAAAAGTTTACACTCTTGGCATAACAGCCTTTTCATTTAAGTCGATCCCAGAATTTCTCAATCCGGCTTGTTTCTTAATTACATTTCCCTTTTTTCCGCCCAATCTCAACTTCATAATTTTGTCTCTATAATCAATCGTAATAATTGGGGTCTGTCCACCATCCCGTATAACGGCTACCTTACCCAATCCATGGGGTTCGCTCCAGTTTACACTCTCTTCAGTGACGTATTCCGATAATCAGATAGACAAGGTTTGCTAAAATTTGTCAAATTCCTTTCAAGGATTAGGGAAATTTCAGTCAATCTATCCACCCACTGGTGACACTAAGAAGATCCAGTTCGATACCCGAAGAATATTTCTAGGAACATTCAAGCGGGTGGAACCATAAATAGTTATAATAACGAAATGATTGACATAAAGTTGGGAGTTTAACCATTGGAAAGAAACCAAATGTATATACCTCCCCTAGAAGGGAAATCAAAGTCTCCAAACTGAAACATACCACATCTTTCCGGTACATAATCGTCCTAATAGTCGATACTACCGAATACTAGTCTACCTAAAATCTAGTCTTAGAATGAACACTACCGTCAAGTTAGTCATTCCACGAAACTGGCACTACCAGGGCCTTCCGAATCTGATGAACCCTGCTGTCCGAATGCATCCGCAATTACCCTACCGTGTTGCACAAGCACAGCACCTAAACCTGTACGAGGTGCATCCTAATAAATTCCAAAATTTTCCTTCCTTCATTAGGTAACGCCAATGTTGGGTCGTTACCGATTTTATCTTTAGCTCCAGGGAGATCTTCCCCCATTTATCTTGTACATTCAAACTTTTAGTCTTACTAATAAGTCGGGTTATGGGACTGCACTCTTTGTAAAGTCCTGAGCAGATCTTTGGTAATACCTCGTGAATCTTATGAAATTCCTCACCCTTGCCAGTGTGGTTGGCCTTTCTCCATTTGAAACTGTCTTTAACTTGGTGGGATCGACCAACACTACTCCTATTGATCATATGTCCTATTAAGTTGACTTCATTTTGCCAAAACTCTTACTTCAAGAACTTGGCCTACACCTGTTCTTTCAGGTTTCATCTAAAAGTATTCTCAATCACACCTTAACCACTGCTCGCCTTACCTAATCCATTTACGATTCAGTGTCGAAATAAACTTAAGGTAACTACCATAATCCATTCAAGGAAAAGAAAGAATGTAATATTCCTCTGAATCACATGCATATAATGTTTCTGGTCCATCCTTCCACTGGATTGAACTAAACTTATACTTGGTCTCTGACAGTAGTCTTGTTACAAGTTTATCATTGACTTACTGGTCTTTTCCTCTTGTAGGTTCCGAGATCATTGTCTCGCTTACTACTTCCTTATGTAACTTTATCCATTCAGGCCATTGCTTTCCACTATCTTTACTTTCTAAGCTAATCCATTCATAAAATGGACATCTCACTGGATAAACCACCTCATCAATCTCAATTTGGTTTTATAAATTATAACCTATGAAATCTTCCTTCTCATGGCAAATTATTATTGACAATATTCAAACTTAACCCATTTATCAAATGATATTACACTTCTTGCCTCTATCTCCATTGTTCCTGGGACTCTACTTCCCAACATATATCGATGTCTTTGATAATCATGCATCATTCTTACTTGCTGGTACTTCATCCGGCAGTCCAGCTATGAATCCAATATGCCTCTTTAATTCTCTTCATAATTCAGTTCTTTACGCCCACTTCTCTGAGCACTATATCTAGATTCTTACAGTCTCTCTGGCTGTAGCCCTCATCTCCTCAAGGTAAACTTCCCTGTCTCTAACAGGATTCTCCCCCTTTGCTGGAACCTCTTCCGGGTCCTCAGTAGGGTACTCTATCGAATCCACCATCCGATCGTCAGCATATAATCAGGCATCATCGTGCTCCTGCTCGTATGCCTCAAGGTCTGTCGCCTTACTAGTCGGTACAAGAACGAGCTAAGTTACTATCATGATACTTAATAGTTCCCATAAGGGTTTTATATGTCAATACTACATTAAGTAGTCCGACTATGAACTTGGCAAGAGTTCTTATTATCTTAATGAATTTATTGTTTTAACGTCGCGTCATCTCTGGGATATATAACGCTCTCTCTAATACCATTTCTGTAACACCCCCAGATCCGGGGTCAGGGATCTGGTCGTTACGGTCTCAATATCCATCCACAAAACCAACATAATCTAAATTACAACCTTGTGACCCAAAACAACAACATAAAACACACCCGTTATAGTCCCAGAGATGAAATCAGAGTAACCATCAATATTATTAATCACAAGTTTGAGTTCTTACAACCCAAAGAATTACAATTAAACATTACATACTCTTTGCCATCCATTTGTATATGCCATATAATAAATACATTTGATACTCAAATGCTAACAACTAGCCTACAATAGCCCACCTAAAAGAATGTAACTGAACAGTAATAATATGTAACAGTTCAAAATATCTTTGATACCATATGCCATGCATTAACGAACGTAGTACCAATATAAGTTATGAGATGAAGTTACAAGGTAACTCAAAATATAATTGTTCTGAAGAAATATCTGTCATGTCAAAGATAAGCCAGATATTATCAAATTTTCATAATAGAGGAACTTGCGGAAGAATATTGCAATTCCAGTTCAAACACTTTTCAAACCTGCCAACAATGATAATGTTACAGAAAAATTTCCCAATTTGGAAGATGAACTAATACGGGAGCTTGCCGCGCCAGGAGCCATAACATTTACGATGATCAGTCGCATGTCATGCTCCCCATCATTTGTTCTCTACATGTAGAAGGAAGCACCGACGGATCGCCCGCCCTCTGGAACCCCCCGGCCAACGGTTGGGCCATTGCTGGACCGGCGCCACTCGGCCACTTACGCGTCTCCTAGTTCGAATAACATCCATAACTCTGAAACATAAAGTTCGTCCCCCTTTCCCCAAGTATAGTACTTGTTGATAGGACTCCACAAAGTAGTCGTATCTAATTGGAAAGGAAAATTTCACCAATATTTCCCAAGCTGATGCTTGTTAATGGATATAAACTTGTTCCGTCAATCTTACCCCTCGAGCGTTGAGGAGGTAACCAAACAGACTCATATCGATATTTGAAAGAATCAAGATGTGAGTGACAAGATAGTTTAGCAAGTATAGGACCAGGCAGTCCAATAAATAACATCACTCAAGTGAGGTCCCCTTATATATTTTTGGAAGTTGAGCGAGTATCTAAATCTTCTTATAAGATAGATTTAAATGGAAATAAAGTTTTGGGAACCTCCTCTTGATAAAAATAGTCATAAAATACTCCGAAATATTTTACACCATATCTGAAGATGAAAGATAATCTTTGAATAATATGAATTATTATAAAAAGAACTTAAAAGAATTTAAATAAATATTCCAAGAATATTTATTAAATCAATAATAATTAAGGAATATGATTAAATCATAATATTGCTCGTAAGTAATCCTCGAATAAATATATAGAACTATTTAATAAATAACTCTCTTCTTTAAATGAATATTCAATATAATATTCATTAATTAAATAGACTCAAATAAATATTTAAAATAATATTCACTAAATAAATCAAACCTTAAATGAATATTTGAAAATAATATTCATTTAATAAATAATATACTAAATGAATAGCCAAATAATATTCTTTCCGTAATCAAAACTTTAAAGGAATATTCGAAGCAATATTCCTTAAGTAAATAAAACCCCAAATGAATATTTTAAAATAATATTCATCAAGTACATAAAATCTTAAATGAATATTCAAAATAATATTCATTTAATAAATAAATCCCAAATGAATATTCAATTGATATTCATTAAACAAATAATGTTCTAAATGAATATCCAAATAATATTCATTTAACAAATAATATTCTAAATAAATATCCAAATGATATTCATTTAGTAATCAAAAACCTTAATATTCGAAATAATATTCCTTGAGTAATTAGAACTTCCAAAGAATACTTTTAAAAATAATATTTATCAAATACATAAAACTTAAATGAATATCCGAAAGTGATATTCATTTAGTGAATAAAAACCCAATGAATATCAAAGTAATTATTCATTAATAATCAAACTCTAATGAATATTCAAAAATAATATTCATTTAATATTTCTCGACTGAAATAATACTCAAATAACATTTCTCGAAAGATTTCCAAGTATTTGATACTTTTATGGAAATATAAATAATGTTTAATAATAACATTCCTCAAAATGAATACTACTTTGTCGCTGGAATCCCTCCGGGTTTCCACGACTATCTATATAACACAAAATACCGACTCCCGGTCTCATATTTAAAGAATAAATATCATACGCCCTTCACTAAGGGTCCTAGCAACACAATCCTGCTTATAACTGATAATCCATATCTAGTCTATAAGCCAATATTAATTCAGGGAACAAGTATTCCAATATACTTTGAAAACAAGCATGCATGCTATGGCATATGTATAACCACAATTATATATATTATCACAACAACAGTTCCAAGGTATTGGAAACTTGCCTGGTAATCCTGTAGGGGTAGTGTGCCTCGTGTCAATCCAGTGATCTATAAATAGTCACAATAACCGAGGTCAATCACTGAACATTTCGAAGGTTAAGTATAACTTAACTTAAGTCATGTAAGCTTAGTCCAAAACATACCTCGAACCTATCCTTAATGTCAGATCTTTCGTATATCTTACTTAATCATTTATAACCTCGTTCTTTGCACCAATATGTTGTCTCGATAATTCTTAACAAGTTTCATGTTTTAGTCGACGCGAGATTCCTCTTTTAATCTAGCCAAAATGGGTGGTCAAAGTAGTACCTCTAGAGTTGACTTCCCTGGGAATTACTATTCCGGGACTCAAACTCCAACCCTTTTAGTAAATCACTGGAATTGTATTTAATTACGAAACCACTTCTAAAATCATCTTTGGTATTTGTAATATTTATCATAAAATTTCCAATTCGAAGCCACGGGTCTAGATAGGTGAAATGTATTTTTGAAGTTCAGTCGACTACGGATCTTTACTATTCACACCTCTTTCACTAAAACGTTCATAACTCGGTAACCGTTAACTCAAATGACGCACCGTTTTCGCGTACATGATCTAGAGAATGTCTAGAAGGTAGCTAAATCAAAATTTGACTTAGGTCAGAAGATTAATTTTTCGGATTTTTGCTAAAACAGGGCAGGAGCTTTTAGTGAATAGTGTTACCTCCGAAAAGTGGTTTCTTCGCACTTAACCTCGATTCGAACATTTTTATAAAATCGGAAAACGTTCCATTTTACTTGTGGTTTTCTCTCATGCCTTCCTTATGACCTCTAATATTTAATTACCAAGATTCGTCACTGATTTCGTAATATTAAAAGAATCCAATTTCAGTTACGAACTTTCGTTTACGGTTTCGAACCACTTTTACGAATTTAATCATAACTCCTAAACCGTAAGTCCATTTCATACGATCTTTATATCAAAACGAAGCTTATAACATAATCTAGCTTATCATGGAAGAAAGTGAAGCTAATAAGTGACTTATACCTACTGTCAAACTCGTGTTCTTAAGGTTAACGAAATTTTGGCATTATAACGACTATAATTCGAACGTTCCAACAATCATAACAACAATACCAAGCCACACCGGGCACAAATCCAAATTATACACATGATCTTCATCTCAAAAAGTCCAGAAGCTACTGATCTTAGCATCAAAATCATCATGTCTCTTAAATCAACTAAACCACTTAACTAATCATGCTTATAACATTATCATGAACATACTACTCTAAGATCATCAAGGACAAGGATAATCCCAAAGTAAGATCTAGGGTTTTCAAGACTTATACCTTCCTTGGAGTATGATCTATCCTTACAAAGCTTGGTATGGTCCTTGGATAGCCTTAAGCTTGCTAAATCAACCAAAGAAATCAAGGAAAAACAAGATTAGTTCATGAAAACACTATTCACCCTCCTCTTAAATCATTTTTTTGAAAATGGAAAAAGATGAGATTGAAGCTAGGATTTTGAGGAGATCATTTTTATGAAATGTAAGACTCACCATAAAAGTTTCAAGATCAAACAATGGTTGGAAGTGGGATTTTGATCTTGGAATTTCCAAGAAATTCGAATGGGAGGAAAATGGAGAGTGGTGGTGTTTTGCTTGGCTTGTTTTGATCAATAATGCATAAAGTGGATGAGTTTAACATAATATCTCATGTAAAGCACCTTTATTAAAGTGATGATGCATGGAATGATGTATTTGGCATAGACATGTGTTGATCTTTGGTGGTGTTAAGGCTAAGTATTGGTTTGATTGCTAAGTACTAGTTTAATCTCTAAGTGTACTAGTTACTTGAGTCACCACTTGGTTGCTAGATATTTTCTAGTAGCACATGCATGCATCTTGCCCTCTGCTTGCTCTTTTGTCCGTTTATTGCTCAATTCATTGATCGTTCGAGGGAATAACTCATAAGTTTCTAGTTAGGGTTTTACCGAAAACCTTCTTAATAATTCTAATACCAATCTCCATCTTTCTTAATACTTCTTGAATTTAAATTCCTTAAATCCCTTTAATAAATCCTTAAGTCTGGCAGTGCCCAGGGAAATCTCGGAGAAAATAAAAGTGCTATTTTTCTGAATCCGACAGCTTTTACATACACTTAATTTCCTTCTGGATCATGAATACGAACTCAGAATTCCATTCTGAATACTTCTGTATAGCGTCGTCCAATAATATTCCCATCTCCGCCAAAATCACTATTCACTATTTATTATTTCTTTTATTCCTTATATTTATTAAAAATGCCCTGGTCCTCTTTCGGGCGTTCCTTAACCCTTTTACGGAACCACTGGACTAATAACAGATATTGATTTGGATGACACAAGAATAATCTTTCTTAGAATAATATAACTTATAATCCTAGGAGATAGATCATTCTTATCTATGCTGTCAACCAAAAGCATTCTTCATGACATATAAATATTTGAATCTAAATCCATCCCATTCATTCATTCTTTGTTAATACCTTGTAGTCGGAGTCACTGTTCATTCTTTCATTAATATATAAAAAGTTTTAATTCTACCGAAAATTCGGGTTCTTACAGTCTCCCCTCCTTAAAAGGATTCCGTCCCGGAATCAGGTAGAAGACAATTGGGTACTTGTTGGTCATTTCACTTTCCAGTTCCCCGTTCAATCCTTAATCATTCCAATACTCTTACGGCACACCTCACTAGTGCTATAATATATCTTTTATCTTTTTTCATCAACTTTGCTACTTTTCGTACAACACACTATCCGGGTTATGCTCTTACTCAGTCATATACTACTTTCCTTATTGGTATCGGTAGTGACTTCGGTATAACTATCGCGCTGCAAATTTCGGAGATAACCTCACTCGTAATTATGCAATTCCTGATCGCTTTAATCTTCGCAATCTCGATCAATACATAGAATTAAAAGAATTTATTGAGAGATCACTATGATCAATGAACATTTGTCCTATTGCATAGTTAGTACAGAAGGTGGCCAGCCTTTAGTACTTTACAAGCAATTTAGACAAGCTATGGTATTCCACTTAGACTCCTATCACATAGACAGGTAGTCACGTAGAAGTACCTCCCCTCTTTAAAGGGTTGTTCTTCTCAATTTAGAAGAAGATAAATGAGGGATAAGAAAAGGAAAGAATTTCAAAGAATTATATAAGAAAATTTTCATGATTGTCAAAATATCATACTTAGAATTTACCTCTGAACTATAGAGGTTTATTAGGGAAGGAAGTAATCGTATTCGTATCACGTAGAACTATAGAGGTTTATAATGTCATTTATTTCAAGTATCACGTCGTTCCAAAATTAAACCATCCGAAATAAACCTGGAAGATTTATTATTATTATTATTTTTAACTTAGATTCAGTCCCGACATTTCTATAGTCTTCATCACCTAATTTCTCAGAAGGATCCCAATTGCATAAATTGATATTAGAGGAACGACACCCCAGTTATCTACCTGCGAATACCATCTATAAACATGTCGAAAGAGGAAACTCCCAAAAGATGAACAATCTTTGGTCATGACTTGTGAATGGTGAGCTCTTGCAATTAGGGGTGAGCAAAATAAAACCGAAAAATCGAAACCGAACCGAAAAACCGAAAAACCGCACCGAAAAAAACCGTAACCGACAAAAACCGAAAAAAACCGTAACCGAACCGAACCGACGAAACGGTTTGGTAACGGTTACGGTTTTATCCCAATAACCGAACCGAAAAACCGAACCAAAAAACCGAACCGAAAATATATTATTTTAATAATTTATATTTTTATATTATATACTTATATAAATATAGAATTTTATATAAGAAGTAAGACAAAAGCTAGTAGAACTTGAATTGCAAAAGTTTCCCATATTATTTTTTACACTAATTATTAATAATCTATCAAAAAATAATTATTTACTTAAAAAGATTTAAAAATGTCAAAAAATTTGATTTTACAATTTTATATTTTAAAAATGAATTGATTGATCTTATGACCACATTTAAGCTAAAACATGCGCCACCTTCGTAGGAATAGTGGGTTTAAGAAAATTAGAAACTTATTATTTTTACTAGCATGATATTAAGTATTAAAAATAAAAAACCGAAACCGACAAACGGTTAACCGAACCGAAAAAAACCGTTCCGAGCGGTTCGGTTACGGTTAATAGGTAAAAACCGAACCGAACCGACATGTACGGTTTGTAACGGTTTTCGGTAAAAACCGAGCCGAACCGACCCGTGCACACCCCTACTTGCAATAATCATCATCGACTCATCGCCCCAAATCCCCAAATACATCACAAGATCATTTTTTTAAAACAAATCGTACTTGCATTACTTAAAATTTATCACTTTCGAGTACATGATTAATAAATGCAGGAGGAGTGACATACCACTCTCCATAGCTTGACATAGAATTTGTGCAGCGTTTGCAAACAAAAGAACCATACGATTCGCAGATCGATAATCGAACTAATAGCATTTGATCAATGTGCTTTAGTGATTTTGTCCAAGAAATGGCTTCTCGAAGGCTAATGGCTTCAACTTCTCGTGATTGCCAATTACCTTCTATCTGACAACAGCTCGGTCCAACCTGATCTTCCCTCCAAACCTGGAGCAAATTCCGAACTGCAGCCAACACACCAAACAAGATAGCAAATAGAAAAAACAACCAAAACATAAACCCCAAAAATTGGGGATAAATCAACAACCCCAAAAAATTGGGGACAATCAACAAAAGAGATCCCACCCAAAAAGGATTGAATCTCGATTTTATTGAAAAACTAAAAAAATAGAAATTCAAAATTCAAAAATGGAGGAAACGGGATAGGTGGATGGTGAATGGATGTGGGTTTGATGGAAGAATGGGACGGTGAAGAGTGGGTGAAGGATGAGTGGAGGCGATCGACTCTCAAAACGAGTCAGAGAGTTTAAGGTTTTATTGATGCTTTGGTATAAATCATTTTTAACATATTCACAAATCGAACAAAACCAAACATAATTAATCAAAAACATAATAAAAATTTTCTTAAAGTATTGAAATGTGTCAAAGAAATTATAAGAGGATCATTTTTTTCCGACAAAAACAACTCTAACGTTGTTGTCCAATTAAGTACCTAAATTAACCAAAGCATACTACATTAGAATCTCGATAAATGAATATTTGATAAACGAATAATCTCGTTAAATAAATAATTTTTTTCGGTCCAAACATAATAAAGACGATGTATTTTTCATCTCGATAAATGAATAATCTTGATTAATGAATAAAATTTTTTGGTCCCGAACATATTCATTTATCAAGATTTAACTGTAATAAGTAAAATTTTTACTACCTAAATATCTCATTTAATTCCAATCATACTAATTAGTTATCCATGATATTCATTTAACGAGATTTAACTGTAATAAATACAAATTTTACTACCTAAATATCTCATTTCATTCCAATCATACTAGTTAGTTATCCAAGATCGAATATCAATTTAATTTAGGGTATTTACTAAAAATACAAGTTTTAAAGTTTTCATTTTCAAAAATACCATATCCTTGAATTAATTGCAATTTTACCAATCTAGATTTCAAAATTGCAAAAATACCAACCCTCCCCCTCCCCCTCCCCCTCCCCCTTTCTGCCGACACAGTACTTCCATCTGTGTACTTTTTTTTTTTTAAGGGTGGGGTGCTATTTTGGTTGCAACCACATGCAACTACATTCAACCATATTCAGCTTTTTTTTTAAGGTGGGGGTGCTTATGGTGGCTTTGGGTTGCAAGGCCCCGCCAGGGGCAATATTCAACCAAATGCAACCAAATTCAACTTTTTTTTAAATGGGATGATTTTGGGTTTTAGGGCCCCGCTAGGGGCAATATTCAACCAATTCAACTTTTTTTTAAATGGGGTGATTTTGGGTTGCAGGGCCCCGTCAGGGGCAATATTCAACCAAATGCAACCACATTCAACTTTTTTTTAAGATGGGGTGATTTTGGGTTGCAGGGCCCGCCAGGGGCAATATTCAACCAAATGCAACCACATTCAACTATATATATATACATATATATATATATATATATATATATATATATATCTAGAGTTCAAAAATTAGGTCGAAAATGACAACTGACAAATGGAACTTGAAATCAGAAATTTAGTTGCATGTGGTTGCATTCAGTTGCTGATTTCAAGTTCCATTTGTCAGTTGTCATTTTCCAGAGTTCAAAAATGAGGTCGAAAATGACAACTGACAAATGGAACTTGAAATCAGAAATTTAGTTGCATGTGGTTGCATTTAGTTGCAATTAGTTGCATGTGGTTGCATTCAGTTAAATATGCCCCTGCGGGGCCCTGCAACCCAAATCCACCAAAATCACCCATCTCCTTAAAAAAAAGTTGCATTTGGTTGCATTCAGTTGAATGTGGTTGTATTTGGTTGAATGTGGTTGCATTCAGTTGAATATGCCCCTGCGAGGCCCTACAACCCAAATCCACCAAAATAGCATCCCACCTTAAAAAAAAAAATACACAGATGGAAGTACTGTTCATTCGAAATTCTGGGCAAGGAAATTGGATTGAAAGAGAAAAGATGGTATTTTTGAAAGAAGATGGTATTTTTGAAAAAAATTACTTTTGATAATATATTTATGAAAATAGCCCTTTAATTTAACATATAAATTAGTAAATTAAAATTACGTTTTTTTTTTAAATTATAATATCAATTGAATTGATGTACTAAATTACAAAATACCAATAATTTAAGTTTCTTTATAATAGAAATCAATTTTATCAAAAAAGTTTCAGAACTTTAGTAAATCACGAATTAAAAGATAAAAGAAAAGAAGAAGTATAATTGTGTAAACAAATATTAAGGGAAAAAGTAAAAAAAAAAATAGAGATGATAATAATAATATTTCATAGAGATAAGAGATTATTGCAGGTTCAGAACAATATGTATTTTATAGAATTGAGTTTGCTATTCAATGAGTATTTGCGGTGTAATTTGTTTCCTTATACCTTGTATATTTGTATAATTTTTTAATTTCATTTTTTAATGTTTTTTAAAACAAATTTCATTTTTAATGTTAATTTTTGTTTCCAAAGCAGAGCATATTAAAGTGAAGATGTTTGTTGTTTGTTGAGAAAAAATAAAATAAGGGAAATATTTACTAATGACCTAATTGGTTTTTTAAAATGGTAATATTTCATATTTTGATTTTACGAATGACACCCTAATAATATAATATAATATTATATTTATTATATCCTTCTGTTAATAAAATATTAATTTGTTACTTCTTTTAAATAATGCCATTCATTCTTAATAAAATGAAATAATTGTTTTAATTAAAATAAAAGATTAAACACAGTAAAAGATGAGTGTAAGTACTAAGTTTAGGGCTGAAAATTGATCCGGATTATCCGGTATCTTGACTTATATCCGGCTCGAAAATACGATACATGTCTCGGATCCGTTTTATAAATGATCCAAATCTGGCGGAAAAATTAAGCCCGATTAATATATGATCCCAAATCTGAACAAAGCTATACCCGCTCATTTTAGGGATCATATTTTTTTAATAATGTGAATCCTACCCGAATTTGGTTCATATCCGGACTCGGTAAAAACCCGATATAAGGATTATATAGTAATAACTCTTTACGATACGTTTGTGTTTTCAGCCCATTACATATTATATATTCAGCCCAATATGTTTATGTTAAAATGTTAGACCCTGTCTAATACAAATACAGATATACATCGATAATATCAATATTAAATTCCAGACTCTTCGTTCTTCATTCTTATCAGTGTGTCAATACATGTACCTAGATGTATTTTAGATCGACTATGCATCTACAACAAATTATCAATGCCTTCGATGCCTCATTTCCACAAATATATAAATAAAAACGATTATATGATTATTTATATAATTTAAATAAAAATGATACTAATGTTGCTGGATCATATTTGACTCGTATTCGATGGATCACAAACTACCCGGTTAGAAAAAAGAAAATATGATACCGGCTCATATTCGGTTTGGATCCGGACCTCAATACTTGGGATCGGATCATATCCGAATTAAACGATACCGATCCCAAATCTGGACACAATAAAAATAAAAGGGAAATTCTATATGGTACCATTGTGGTTTTGGCTTTTCTACATGGTACCATCACATTATTTACTCCTATCCATGGTACCCTCGTACATTTGGTTTTTCATATATAATACCCTTCTGTTAAGTACAAAGTAATAGAATTGATTTCAAATTGTAAAACAAATTGTATATTTGAAATCGTTGCGAAAAAATACATGAAATAGACTATTGAATCATGTAAAATGGAATTAAAATGAGTGAGATATATTCAAACTCCATAACCAAACTTTGACAATAAATATCTCACTCATTTTGACTCTGTTTTACATGATTTAAGGGTCTATTTTATATAACTTTTCGTAAAGATTTCAAATATACAATTTGTTTTACGGTGTGAAATCAATTCTATTACTTTTTTACTTAACAGAAGGATATTATATATGTAAAACCAAATGTACGAGGGCATCATGGATAGGAGTAAATAATGTGATAGTACCATATAAAAAAGCCAAAACCACAATGGTACCATATAGAATATCCCAAAATAAAATGATCCGAGACATGAGCAAGGGTATATTCGGTATCACCCGGATCATTTTTCACCCCTAACTAAGTTCAATAAAGACCATCACATGAGTGAAACACATGTTAACGAACACACTGAATCGAATATCTACATGCAAGTTGAGATGAGATGATTTTGATGATAGTGAAAAATCCTATTTTCCTTTTTTTTCTCTCTTTCTAATTGAACCCTAACTCTTACTCTCTGTAATTTAATCCGACTGACCCAACTTAATTTTTTTTTTCTATTTTGTTTGGTATTTTATTTTAATTAAAAACCGTCATTTCATTCCATTAACACTAAAAATGGTATCATTTAGAAAAATTAATTTCAGAAGGACACCAAAAAAAATTATTAAAAAAATGATAACTTATGTTTTACTAATAAAAGAATATGGGAAGTATAATAATCACTTATATTTTAAAGTATCATTAATCAACATATCTTAATTCCTGCTAGTGAAGAATTCCAAAATTTTACCATTATACCCATCATTTTTAATGATTTATATTACATTTAAGGTTACATTGGTAATTGACTACAACTACTTGGGTTTATGGACTATCCAACTTGACCCATTACATACAAAATTAGTTATAATTCATATAAGAATATGGGTTATCGGACTATCCATCCAAATTACGCTTATCAAACTAAATACCCTATCTACGTTATTCATCCACTTGATTTGCCTTCTTCTCCTATCTTCTCCTTTTATGCGCTCTCTTCTTCTCATGTTCTTCTCCTCCTTCACGAATTTGAATTTCTATTATGTAATATTATTCATCTATTTATATTTAGATCATTTTCTCTTGATTCAATATATATGTATTTACCATGTTCTTTGTGATTCTATTCTATAGTTCTTGATTTTGATTTAATGATTCACTATACTCATAATTATATCTTTCTATTTTATCAGATTGTCAATGGATGATTTTCTTTTCCAATTATTATGATGTGTTCGGCGTTTTATATCTTCTCAAAAGAATGGGTAATGATTCTTCAATGTTTATATATATCTCAATGCTTATAAATTTTTTGCAGTCCAATTGTTTGATTAAAGTTCTAAAAGAGTTTTGATTGTTTTATTTGGGTTTACACCTGCGATGAATGTATATTCTATATTGCTTTGATGTTGTAGTTGTAGCTTCTGTAGCTTATGAATCACATCCGGTATTTGAGTATTTTCTTTAGGATGACTTGCTGAATTACAATTAAAGCGGGAAAAATATTTAGTTTAATTGTTTGCCCAATGTAGTGCATTCGGATAAAGTGGAATGATATATAAAATATAGTTACTTAAAGATAATGAATAATAATGTAGAATCATTATGCTTATCAAAATCATAATCTGCGCTTATCTGTCAAGTTACCACGACGATTTCTTCTTCTTCTTCTGTTGCACTGACCTTCATCCTCATCTTCTGTGATTGTTCAGGTGTGTGTTTTTTCGATCCTCCATGATTTATTTGTTTTCTTATTTGTGTGCATCTATGAACGGGGCGTAAGTGTACCCATGAGTTCTAATTGTAAAGTATGTATTCTTAGTTGTGTTCTATTGTGAAACAGGTAGAAAACGGTTATTTAGAGTCCAATCTCTCCTTCTGTTCGAACTGGTAAGCAATGCATATTTTGTAGACAACGTGTTTGATGAAAATCCTATAAAGGTTTATTTTACCATGTATCTAAAATTATTTAGGTATGTTAATTATATGTTTCTAATAGAGTTTTATAGTGTTTTATTGTCTTTAAACCAGCAATGAAATATATGTTCTATGCTTGAGGCAAGAAAAATGGCATAATTTCTAAACTTGCTTGATCTTTTGCATCTTCTTGGGTGCAGGGTACATAGTTGTTATTAATTACTTGATTGTTCTTAATTTTTTGAGATTAAAATAATGCGATTTATGATGACAAATATGGGAGAGATTTTTGTTTGTTTATACAAACTAATCATGAAATGGGGATTCCAGGTCTTGCTGTTTACTGGACCATTGACAAGGATGCACTTCATGTGAAATTAGCCGATGAATTAGTCTGCGTTGGTGAAGCAATGAGCAATTAGAATGTCACTAATCAGGTAGTTTTTCTTTGCTCAATATATTTGATCTGTTTGAGGTTGTGTGTAATTTTGTTTGTACTAAATTCTGTTTATTATTCAAGTCTATTAAATTGCGTTATAATTGCAAATGTATGTGTATTAGTATTGAGAGGAAGGAAGCTAGAATTACTGCTTAGAGACCCTGCAGAAGGCGAAAGCTGAGCAATACAGATATTGGAGGTACTTTCTTATGTTTCTATTATATTGGTTATCTTTTATTTATGCATTTCTTTCTATTTCTCGAGGATTAGTATCTGTCTTATATGCATATATATTTGTTTCTGTCGTGTATTTACATCAATAATATTTATACATTCTCAACACAAATAAATCTGAATTTTTCATATTATCTTAAAGATTCTGCTAGAGTATATAATTTTCTAGGTTCTTTTTGACTAACTTAGAAATTAATCACGTCTGAGCATCAGGTATGATCGCTAAAAGCTTTAGTGCACATTAGGTTGTGTGTCACATGATTATGTAATAGATTAATAGTTCAATGTGAGTGTAGTTATATGTACCTACTGAAACAACAATTTGTATCTCATGAAGACATGGGTACGTATGGTTGACTAAATAATAAAAATGTAGTTACTCCTTTCTGCTATGACCAATTTTTTTCTTTGATTGATCATATATTCAAGTTCTTGAATGACATGTTCTTCGTATTGGCTATTACTATTGTGATGGTTCGTCACTGTAAGATAAAATAGATGGAATTTTCTTCTTTGTAGTAGGAAGATAAGATTACAAAAATGTTTTGGGTTTAATTGTGTTGATGAGTATCAAAAGATAATTAATGTATTGGCATGCACTCGAAGCTGTCTTAAAAAGTACTAAGATCTGTTGCATTATTAAGGTGAGCTTACATTAGCCTTCGTATAGATAACAAGTGATAGTACTACTGAGAATCCATTATTTGTATTTTTCTGCAAAACTACAAGACTGAATATAAATGCATTTTATTAGTAGATAGGTTCTTGCTTTCTGTATCCATGCATTTTATTAGTAGATAGGTTCTTGCTTTCTATATGCATCTCTTTTGTAGTCTGCTGCCATATGGTTGGTTTTTAAGTGATCTATCAATCGTTTTGTATCTGCACATGTGGCTAATATTGGATCACAAAAAATGTGATTATTTATTAGTTGAATAAAGTGAACTCTTTAGCTATGTTTCATTTTATATTTTAAATATCACATATTCAATTTAACAGTTCTGACGTATATAAAACCACGACTTTAAACATTGCAGGTATGCTACGAGTGCAACGAGAATTATAATTGCAGGTTTCCAAGATTTCAACATAATAGTGAGCTACAAAGAGCTTCAAGTCCACGCAGAAACTTGAAACAGAACCAGGTTCATTTGCTCGAATTATTCATATTGATTGTTTGGTATAGTTCCGACTTCTAGGCTTTAATGATTTATTTTAAAATGTGTGACAGGTTAAAAATTTAGGAGTTGCTGCCTCTAAATTCTCAAAGACTTCTTCATTCACTTGGATGAACCAAGTAGGGTTACTGGATGGAACACAGGCACATGAAAATGATGTTGATAAATTTTACTTATGTGTATATATATATATATTTCCAATTTCTGTAAGTGTGGATTTTGATCCAATCAGGCAGTACATGCATTTTTGTCCCTGGATCACATGAAATTGTAGTTCTCCACATGGACTGAAATAGACAGTATCTGCTCTACAGCGTCAAAAGAAGTTCCCTTCGCCTTGAATAGCACATTTTCGGTCTTCTTCCTTGATTGAGGTAATGAGAATTTACTTTTCAGATTGAGGTAAGATCATTAACCTAAGCTCTAAGTTGTGACACTAGGTTCATTTGTCTTCCTTGATTGGCGTCATGAGAACTTCCTTTATGTGTTTAACACGATTTTTCTATAGATTTCATAAGTTGTGATGACATATGTCACTTAGGAAGTAAAAAGACCTTTATCCCACACTTTTATGTCAGCCTTTCTAGGACTGTTAAAGTAATTACATATGATTGTTTTAATCTTAATATATGGAATTTTGAAAGAAAGAGGAGATGGAGATCAAGGATTGCTCTTTTCCTGTATTTGTATCTCCTGCTGCACTATAAAAGTGAAACATATCATATTACGGGGTTTGCTCCAGAGGTGAGTAGTATATTAGTTTGCATGTGTTCTGTTAATTTGTGATTAAACTGTCTGCATGTATTAGGTGATGTTTTGACTCTAAAGGATCTCTTTTGAATGATTATCATTTATTTTCTTCTTTGCTAAACTTCAAAAAAGTGAGTTATATATGATCAATTTTGATTAGTATTTACCCATGTTTAGGAATGAAGTGTTTTATCTTACCATTTAGTTCAGTTTTAATTCTTTCATGTGGCTGTTATGGCTGAAATGATCGAGTACTATGATATTAGATGCTACTACATCATAAGGTCATGGGCCTGGAAATCTGGAAGCTAATGACAGTGCGTAATTATCCCTGTTGCTAGCATTATAATGTTTGATGTATAGTTATTTTTTAGTAATTTTAACAATCATTTTGTGCTGAACTCAAGATCATTTTAAATTGTAAACTTTTCTTTTACTATTCATGATCAAAATGGACAGTTCTTTGTTGGCTTCTTTTGTAGGCTGGCAATTAGATAATTGAATTGGATGTGAGGTATCATAGAAAGCCTGCTCACTTGCTCACTGCAAGGTAATTTGGAATATGGTCTTTTATGTTCAAGCTTTAAGTTGGTTGTTGTTCTTCCTACAAGTGAAAAGAATTAGGCGTCAATGTCTTGCCTAATATGAATATGAACATTATTATAATGAATTAAAATTAGGTATATAATTAAGTTTAAGTCTAAAGGGCATATTGACATGAATAACTTTAGTAGTTGGAACCAGATTCCTTAAAAAAAATTTTAAGTCTCTTAAAATGTATATTTCTATTCCTTAGTTGCTGAAGAAAGCTTATATTGTATGGGTCGTACAAGCAAAGCACTGTTGGACCGGGGAACACAAGTGAGTACATTTAACGCATACATATTTTGAGTGTTATATTTTGGATGCTTATGTGATAATGTTGTGATTTCAGTATTTCACATATACAGGTCACTAAAGTAGGACTTGGTACAGAAAACTCATTAGCCTTTCTATAAATCATTAACTTCTACACTACTACAAATGATAAGCAGACCAGGAAAATGTCATATGCTGCGTTTATTAATCTGTTTATCTCGAAATGTCATATGTTGTGTATATTAGTCACTTTCTCAAGTGTTTCTATACCTTAAGAACATGTTGTACGGGAATTTAAAAAATAAATCATTATTAATGGTGTAGGCAACAATGGCCGACAGGTCAGGTGCTTGATTCATTCTACAAACTTTAAGTGTATGCTTTATTATTTTATACTTCTCTAAATTAGTCTGATCCAAAAGTCTAATCCAAATTGACTCCAATTTTCTTTCTTTTTATTCCTAAATTTCTCTCTTTATCATGATATCATGCATTTGATATCGTATATGTGAACATAAATATATTTATGTGTTTATATTTAATATTGACCTGGTAGTATATCACCACATGTTCTTTTACTTTAAAATTGTATTGAACCACATACTATCAATAACACGATCAGGTAAATTTCATTTACTTCTCACACAATGCTTGGCCAATTGTTAGATCAGAGGATCAGTCTTCTACAGTTGATCTGCAGTTGATGTAAATTCAAATTTAATACAGATGTCTGATAATGCATCTCCTAACTTGGAACATATATAATTGGTTTGGCTATTCCATTGTAAATCAGCAAGAGCATCCCTAAGATGATATCTTTTTCTATTTTGTATGATATTGATCAGTGGCGAGATTGAGCCCAATGTCGTGCTTCAGAGAATGTAAATGATATCTGCAAACTCAAATTTTATGGGAGGCATCTCCCACCCGCCCTTACCTTTTATGCCTATACCTTCCTCTCTTTTTTTTCCCAACTTTTCAGTATTTGATTGTAGGACATTAGTATTGGAGCAGATGGTTTTGGAGAGTGGATATTCAGGGGGGATAATTTAAGAGGTGGGAATAATGTGTCGGGTGTTGTGGAAAGCCAGGAATGTAAGAGTCCAGCAAAATCGACTCTCAGCTACTGAGAATGTAGTTTCATCAGCGTTAATAGGTCTTGATCAATGTATTACTGCTCGAGACTTGGATACTGATAATCAAATAATGTATACATATGTTATCTTCACTACCTGATGTGTGTCTCAGTTTTATTAAACCGTCTGTATTATGCTAAAATTGTATTCACTGCTAAAATTGTTGGCTTGAGCATCCTCTGGCAAGACATGAAAATTGCAAAAGTCATTTATAAACAAAATTACTTTTTATTTTGTACAAATAGTACCGTAATTATTGTTATTAGTATTTTCAATTTATATAATTATGATATAAAAATTAAATTCCAAAAACTCTATTAAGGAATTCAAAATAATGTAGTATATAAATTACATAAAAGGAATCTTTGTTGTCTTTCTCTACTAGGAACGGAGCGAGGTCGCGCCGTAGGCGACGCCGAGAAGCTATTATACAATCAATATCAATATATTCTAAATGTTTGCTAGCATTAACTTTTCAAATTGATTTCAAATATCATTCCTGCTTTTTCTATCTTCGTGTAATTTCATGTACTTTATAGCAGTATTTTTACCCTTAATCGAGGCATCCATACACAAACGCGTTAAACTCATATGTCAGTTATCTAATGTTAATTTCATTTTAAAGAGTCACATATGTCGTATGTCGTGCTTTTTTCCATACACAAACGCGTTAAACTCATATGTCGTGCTTTTTTCCATACACAAACGCGTTAAACTCATATGTCAGCTTGCTATAATATCTTCTAGCAAGATGTTAAAGAGTCACATAATTATGTTTGTTTTCTTATGATTTAAGTACTTTGTATCAAGTCCATCATTATATTAATAATTTCAATATTATTGATTGAATTGTTAGGAGACGGCTAGAAACCCATACAATATGTAAATTTGAGACAACAACAACTAAGTCACATGATCAAATACACGTAACATGTTTTTTTTTTTAATTCTCTTTATCTAATTATTATACAATATTAATAAAATTTACATTTTCTTTTATTTTTTTTAATTATTTTAAATATGATAAAAAAAATTACTCAGTATTAAGTAACTATGTATAGTAATTTAATTTATAAAAAATGTAATACAAGTTTAGTGATATGAATTATTAAAGTTCTTTTATAATTTAAATGCGTCGAGGCGTCGCCGGGAGGCGACGCCGAGAAACCGATTAAATATGTAAATTTGGAACAATAAACACATAAGTCAAACATACAAATGCATATAAAATGCTCTTCTCAATATTTTTTATCTAATTATTATTCAACATAAATGAAATTACATTTTTTTAAAAAAAATTTATCATTCATAAAAAAAAAAGTATGTATTAACCCGGTGCGTAGCACGGGCATATTACTATTTCATAAGATTGTCTATCTTAAAAATGTCAATAATTTTGAATATTTAGAAAAAGATAAAAACAAAGTCAATGCAAGTTATAAATTTTGGTTGTGTAGTATTATTTTATTTATTTATTTATTTCACTTATTCTATAAATTCAATGATATAAAATTAATTTTTTTATTTTAAATTATTCAAAATATTTATTATGAATAAAATACATTAACATATATATTAAAATGTTTTTTAAAAAAACATAATATAAAAACATAAATTAAAATGGAACAAATTTAAAATTGATTTTTTTTTCACTATTAACTACCAAAAAAATATATAAAAAAACCCGTGTGCGAAGCACGGGCATATTACTAGTAAAACCAAAATATGTAATTATACCATTTTCAAAAAACCCATAATAAAAGGATCCCACTAAAATTTTTCCAAAAAATAATAATAAGTAAAAGAAAAGAGTAAGGAATTATTTATTTTTCTTTTCTTTTTTCGTTTTGCGAAGAAGAGTAAAGAATTATTGGACAAGAAAGGTGGGTCTAAAACCCAGAAAAAACCCTAGTTAAAAGGGGCATCGAGAGAAGAAAGCAAGCAACGGACGAATTGAAGAAATTGCGAGCTTTAAAACTACTACAACAGGTAGCATTATGATTTATTTGATTGCTTTGAATCGGGGTGTAATCTTTATGCCTGATACAATTTGATTTATGCAGGCACAGCCATGGAAGAGGGAGGAAAGAAGTTAACATTGGTGGCTAGAAAAGCTTGCTTTGGCCTTCCTACTGCCTGCCCTTCTTGTTTGCCTGTTTACGTTTTTCTCAAACTTACTGCCCTTCCCTTTTCTTTTAATTATAATCTCACCTATCCTGATTCAGGTACTGCTCTCTCTCTCTCTCTCTCTCTCTCTCTCTCTCCCGCTCTCTCTCCCTCTCTCTCTCTTACCCTCTCTCTTTCTCCATCCATCAACTATCTGCACTCTCTACTTGTAGTTTAGACCATAAATTTTTTATGTTTTTCAATTTTGTCAGACCAAATTCCTTATGTTGAGACTGATGAATGCTATGTTGCCTATAATAATGAGAATGGCGGTGTGATTGAGACTCTTAAAAAAGATGGTATTGTTGATTTGGATACTGGACTGGATGTCATTCCTGAATGGATTTCCATTAAGGCTATGATTACTTCCTGGCTTGCTGATGCTGTCATGTATGAACTTTGGGTGGGTTCTGATAGAACTTCTGCACACAAGATTTACTATTCAGATCTCCCCTGGCCCATATCAAAGTTTTTGTACTATAAGCAAGCAAATCTTGCAAAGCAACTACTTGGCATTACAAAAGAAAATGCTGATCGAAGAGAGAAAGAGGTATTCTCCACTATCTACACTTTGTCACAGAAAACTTAAGGAGTATTAATATACTTGCTATTTCTTAAGGAGTATTAATATACTTGCTATTTTTGACTTGGATAGTGAAGTTTTTTTTCATGGAGTAAACTTGATTTCCTCCTTATAGGGCCACACGAGAGTGGATGATTACATCTTTCGTCTGTTTTTTTTCCCTCTAAACCCCTTGTTCCACAGATGCACGCATATTTCATTAAACTCTAAATAATTCACTAGTTCCTCGTGGACAGATTTACAGTAAAGCAACCAAGGCTTACGAGGCTTTGTCTACCAGGCTAGGTGAAGATTTATATTTATTTGAAAGCAGGTAATATTTGAATACACTGTAACTAGAATTACAGGTTACATTATCATCTATCTCTAATATGCATCAAGTCTGGATCGCTTAAACGGTCGCTTAATGCGCTTTTTAGAACACAGGTTTTACCAAATCAAACTAGAAAATGTAAACCAAACGTAAGCACTTACGAATATCTTAATGCATATCTTAATGCACTGGTGTAGTCAGAAATTGATGGTTGTGGGGGTTAAATTAAATTAAATAAAATTAAAATTAATATATTAAAAATAAAATTTTAATAGGAAAATAGTTCAGACCTTACTACATTATATTCACAAAAATATCTAATTTTATAAAAATATATTTAAAAATACTATCTAAAGTTGTAGGTGAGGTTACAAATGTTGCATTTGGGGTTGCAAACCAGGTTGCAAATGTTGTATTGGATAGTTTTGAAAAAAGCCCAAAAATTTATTGCTTTTTCCCTATATCTCAAATAAATTATGAGCAATTTAAACTACCAACATTGATAATAAAAAACATTTATGCAACGTGTTAATGCTCTGTACCCTGTACAGGAGGGTTAGTAAGTGTAGTTTATGTCAACCACAAAGTCCCAACAACCGTCATTACAATCTCTTCCTATGCAAGAACAATGAATAATATTTTTTGGGTTAGTAAAAGTAGTTTATGTCAACCACAAAAGTCCCAACAACCGTCTCTTGATTTTGATTGTGTTCATTACAATCTCTTCCTATGCAAGAACAATGAATAATATTTTTTCTAATAAATTTCGGAAGAGAATTTCACAATGGGACTTAACAATACCGAATCACAAAATATAGGTCTTTATCACTTGAATTATCTTATTGCTTACCTTTTATTTTTGTCACATTAGTATAAATTTTAAAATTTTATACTAATATTGGTCTTTGTTTTCATCTTAATATTGCTCTTTGTTTTCATCTAAGACAGGCCTACGAGTTTGGATGCTTTACTTCTTGGGCATGTACTTTTCACGCTCCATGCTTTACCTGTGAGTTTTGTTTTGAATCATTTTCTTTTAATAATTGTAGAAGCTAATTTGTGGGACTTCCTCGGGATGTTACTAAGCTTGTTAGTACATTGCAAATTAATTTTAATATATATGGAACCATGTTGCTAATGTGGTGAGAGCTATTGCATTAATTTGACTTACGAGTTCATAGTAGCTAGTACAGATGAAACACTTTTGCGTGATGCCGTGATCTATAGAATAATGGTTGATATTTTGATTATATGCCACAGGGGGTGGAAAGTGTTCACCTATACGAAACAGTGACCAAGACCAAGTTATAGGGGTACTTTAACTTGGAGGAAAAAATAAGGAGAGAATACCATTCACTAGCCTAAGTTATTATCGTGCCTTTACGTTGTCTGATTGATTGGATATTGCTTGCTAAGCACTTGCACTTGTTCAATCTGATGAAATGTTTATTTGATTGTGCACCATTCTGATGATTATAGTCATTTCTAAGTAAACATAGTACAAATCTATCCTGAATTTTTATCTTGCTAATATCCGTAGTCCTGTATGGGAAAGATGGGTTTGCTGATATGCAATACCACATAGAGGGAGAGAGGGAGGGAGGGAGGGAGGGAGAGGGAGAGGGAGAGAGAGGGAGAGGGAGAGGGAGAGAGAGAGAGAAGAGAGGGTGAGAGCGGGAGGGGGAGGGGGGAATAATAAAAATTTGATATATTGGAACACTTATAAGATGTGACGTGAATTTCCCTGTGATAGAGTGAAGTTACTTGTTGGATTTATCCTCAATTCATTTCGATGTTTGTTCTGTATGTAATGTTAATATTTCTTTTAGACATTTAGCTTCACTGATGTCCTGAAGAAATATAAGTTTGTATATATTTACACGAGGGTCCTTCATTTTTCCTTCGTGTTCAATTAGGAAACGTCAGATCTGAGGAGCAAGCTGTTGACCCATACTAATCTTGTAAAGTCTGCTGAAAGCTTCATGACAGATTACGTTGACACTAGTAACTCATCATCTGGCCTACAACCTGGGGATCCTTTGTCTTCTGGATCACAATCTCAGTCGTATCAATCAACATCTGCATCTGGAAGAGGTTCATCAAACTGGCGTAAGTCCCAAAATATATTAAATGCTTTGACTATTTTGTAATATTTTTT
This sequence comes from Kitagawia praeruptora, assembly GCA_037693485.1. Taxonomy (NCBI): domain Eukaryota; kingdom Viridiplantae; phylum Streptophyta; class Magnoliopsida; order Apiales; family Apiaceae; genus Kitagawia; species Kitagawia praeruptora. The sequence goes on along the minus strand of CM075348.1, from coordinate 706,346 downwards.
AATATGGAAAGCCTTCCAATTGCTTTCCTTGCTGGTCTAAGCCTTGATTATGATACTATGGTGTATATCAATTATCGTTTTAGGTTCTCGATTTTTCAGAACAAGTCCATGATGATGTCTATTGCTTAGTATGATTGTCTAACATATCACTAGTTTTTTTCGTTTAAGTTGAATATTATGGCTCAATCATCATGAAGGTTAGACTGTAATCTCTTCCGGTAGAGCTATATGTTTATAGTGCTTATCGCTGAAAGTAATTAATGTTGAGCATGCAATGATCGTATTAAAAGAGATTGCATTATAAGCCCTAGTTAGTACCTTAAATGCATAGTATAGTTGGTACAGTAAATGACCCCTAGTTTTGAGATAAAAGGTTTAACGAGCTTCTTATCGTAAATTAATGCTCAGGGTTTGGATTTATCACATTGCTAAGTTTTAATCCGGGTTATTACATACAAAGGTACTGTTGCCCCCATTTTGTGAACTTGCTATATCTTCCCAAATTATTGATTTGGGAACTCAGTTGAAACCTCGGACACATTTCCATTCCAAAGCCTTCGTAAGTTCGTAGCGATCTTTTGATAAAAATGGCTTATCTTTAGTGTGTAGTAATATATGTGTATGTTACAATTTAACTTTGCGCTGTCTACTATATACTTTCTGGTTGTTGCCTTTCTTATGCTTGGTTTACTGATTCATGAGCCCCTGTACTATTTTTCATCCAGGTTCAAATCCGAGGAGCAAACCTAAAAGGGAAAAGACAGAGGAAGAAAAAACTTTTAGAAGAAGGGCCAAATATTTCTTGGTTACCCAGCTTGCTGCTGTTCTTATTTTTCTCTCTCTTTTTGGTGGATCGGATAATGTTGATATAGAGCTTGACAATGATGATGATGGTTCAATCTATGGATGACTGAAGAAGAAATAGCTTTTTCTTTTCTATGCCCAGCTACTTTCATCAATTAATGCAGATCTATATGTACTTGATGAGTAAAACCCTCAAGTTTTTCCTCTTTTTGGATGGATTCAGGATATTTTCAGAGAGTCTGCTCCTTCTCTTGATTAAAAATTTGGGAACTTGACATGTGACATTTTAAATATGTAGTCATTTTTTTAATAATGACAATCCAAGCGTATGTTTTGTATTTATCTATACTTTTATCTTAAATGGTGATGACAATCCAACCTATATAATTATGTAAATTAATTATTATACAATCCAACCAATGTAACAATATTATAGATAATAAATCAATTAATTTGACTAACAAAGTTATAATTAATTTCATAGTCTCATAATCAACTATGTTTTGCAACATGTCTTGCTCGAGGAACTGCAACCTTCCTTTATGTTTACATGGGGTCTTTTGGTTAATAAATCTTAGTTATATTTAACTTTCAAAGTGATTATCATTCCAAAGTTCGACTTATAATGCCGGCATAGCTTTTATATTTGCAAAAACTACATCTAGATCTAGCATCTCACTACCAATCACCTCCTAATCTATATTCTTCCGCCTTCTCAAAACCAGCCAAAAACTAGATCATACTTTCCATTTTTTATATGGAAAATGCAACTATGAGTCTATTAAATACATAATTTACATTAACTTCCTTACTAATCTACCTACCAAGTGCTAAATACCTCTATTTTCGAGTCCCTCCCAAACTTCGCGCCCGCTGGGCACTCTCCCATTGCTTGACTACATCAGCATATCCTTCAGCCGAACTTATAGCGAATTCTGTTAAAGAAGTTACAACAACAGACATTCCTGCACAGAGTACCCTAATGGCAACTTCAACCATTTTTTCTGCGCTATATACATCTTCTTCCAAATGCCCAACCTCCACCATCTCCTTCCCACTATATTCTGCTGAAAACCCACCTCCGTACCTCTTTGAGCCAGTCGGAGTCCGGTGACGAAAATCTTCCTTCAGCTGCTGTGCATATAGGGAACCGATACCTGCCACACAAAAATCCAGTCCATCGAGAACTGGAACCTCTCTAACCGCATCGATAAATCTAGACCATTGTATGCAAATACCGTATATTGGCAGGGAAGTTACCATGGATCGACGAGGAGAGAACGGTAAATTTGAAGCATCTGCGTCTGATCTGACACAGCGTAGGAGCCATCCTGTTAATGCATGTATGTATGATCGTTGAGAAGTGATCCATGATTCAAAACAGGCTCTCCAATTTCTAAACTCATTTTCAAGGTTGGCAGCTGCACAGGCTAGCCGATGTGGCTCAGTAGGTGACATTAGAGTATATTTCTTTGTTCCAGACAACTTTGATGGGGTTCCAGCTAACAAAAGCTTGGCATCATCCAATACGCGTTTTTGAGATAGATGGCAGTCGGCCATTACCTTCCACATTCTTGTTAGCCTGTGTATACAGGTGCTTCGTTAGATTGTGCATAAGTACGTGTTAGTGCATATATATTTCACTATTCAATGACATCCATCTTTGGAATACAAACCTTGGTAGAACTTTTAATGTTTTCAACGGAAAGTTTATGACTAAAAGTAATGACAGCCTTGGAAAAGCAACTGATAGTTTCTTCAAGTGATAGTTCTATATATAACTAATAGTTACATGGTAGCTATGTTCACAATATTGTGATACTAACCAGTAACAATATTTTTATTTTATTAAATGTTGAAAAAACCCAATTTGAAATGGTCACTGGTCAGTCATCTGGCACATGTTGTTAAAGAGACAGAAGGGGCAGAAAAAAAGAAGAAAAAAAAAAAGCGAAATTTTTTTTCTGGTGGATAGACTTTCTGCAAGATAACATGTGCCAGAAAGGTGCTTTAAAATTATACGTGAATCAGAGTGCATTTAGACAACACCTGTGTGAAACATAGTAAAAGGAGGGTGAGATACTGAGATGATGGCATCATTTAATTACATTGAAATATTCAAATAATTATGTCAAATGTAAGAACAAAAGGCTGGACATAACTCATACCCTTGTAACAGATCTAACAGCTGTGGTTGCAGCTCTTCATCTCTTAATGTTTCAATCCTCTTTGAGACAGCTTCAACTGAGTGTATTGAAACTTTTATCTGGGTATGCAGATCTCGTATAGCAGCTCTGGTCTTATCTACTGAAGAAGGATCATCTCCTTTTACGTCTTTATTCCGGAGTTGAGAACATTTCTTCTCATACGCTATGCGGACCCGTTCACCGGCCTGTCAAGGAAAACAACACCAAATGCAATTTTATTTTATACCCTATCCAAGCTAGATGAGTAGATGGCTAAGCGGGCCTAGGCCAATAGGTTAAGTCACACAAATATTAACTGGTCAAAACAAGTTTCTTGAGAAAAGGGATGATTGAAAGCTGAAAGACTCTTTAGTTACTAATGTTTTAAAATTATATTAACGACAACATAATAATCGCTCATCCAACATCAGGAAGGTTCAGTAAACCTAAAAACTGAAATGGAAGCCAGCTGAGGTAGATTATTCTGCAGCCTCTGCTACTTGCAGACAGACATTAAACCCACAAATGCGTAATACATGCATATATGCAAGCCATCTGGTGTGAAAATTTGAATCGAGCTAAATTGGTTTAAATGACGTACCCTAACTTCCTGGTAAAGTTTTTTCTCCCAGGCATATAGCTTATCTAGAGTAGACTGGTGACTACCAGAGAACGTACAAGACTCCTCAGAGAAGTCGCAACTGCTTTCATAAGCTTCATCTTTTGAGCTTGAAGAATTGATTGCAAATCTTGATGAAGATGAGCGTGAAGAAGCTGAACGCAACAAAGCTACAGGATTTAACATTTTCATGGCTGCAAAAATAGAAACATGGCAAATGGTATCAGAAGTTTGTAAAATAAATATTTACACTTTTTAATGATTAGTCTATGCTAGGAGGAACAATCATCATATCGAAGATGGCAGCACATTTTTGTCCATTTTATTAATTGACTCATAAACCTTAAAATGATTAATTGTGATAGTTGTTGAGCTAGCATAAATCAAGTGAACCATTGAGGTAATTGACTTGTGTGTTCACTTGACGTTGATGAGTACAGAGTAATATCTTAAAAATACTGGAATTGTTGACTGTAAGATGGATTTGTTAGGTGAACTGATATATAAAAAACTCTAAGAATGTTCTCTGACCTGCGAGTTCATTTGATGTTGATGTATACTGAGCTTTGCTGGCTTCTAACATAGCTGAGACCTCAATAGCAGAATTGCAAATGATCTTGAACTGAGCTTCAAGATCTTTAACAACTTCTGTCATGCTAGTTGGCCTTCGGTTTAAGTAAACAGTAAAGCCTGGGGTTTCCTCATTAGCATCCTTATTATCACCAACTGATGTTTCTTGGTAGCTAACTTGCCCAGCATTCTGCGACTTTGATACTTCTAGCTTTTGACTTCCTTGAGACTTTTTCACTTCAAGCTTGGCTTCAACAGGTCCTGTTACTTCATGTTCAGACTCAGTTCCACTGTCTGTTACATAATCATCATCGTCATCGCTGTCATCATCGTCATCGCTGTCATCATCTTCAACAAGAACTTCTTCTCTGGCACTGTTAACCACAACTTTTGCTTGCTCATTCTTCACATTAACTGTAGGTTCAAGGTCTTCTTGTTCGGTCTCCTCCTCCAACTCAGGAATCCCTTCTTCTTCTCGAACTTGTCTTAGCCCGGAAATGTCATCATCCAAAACAGTTTGATCAAGACTGGTTCTTGTAGGATACCCATAATAATCTAATGATGAAAATGGGTTCCAAAAGAAATCCCATTGGGAAGTACGCGGTGAAGGGGGAGGAAAGCTTGGTCTATGGATGGGGGAGTAATTGAAAAAGGAATTGTTCATTGGTGGGGACTGCATTGCAAAAAATCCATCCATCTCGTACTGGTGAATGGGTGAATAAGCCTCAACCCTAACTGTTTCCGGGGACTGTGGTCTCTCCTCAACAGAAACTGAAGGATTTCCGCCTGATCTTAAATAACTTACTTTGATGGTTGAGTTGGGTGTGGATTGAATTGGTGCTACAGTAAAAGATTTTGGTGATATAGAGATGAATCCAGTGCTCGATTTCTTTATTGGCGTGAAGGCCGGGGTTGTAAATGCATCTAACATAAGATCACGTTGCTCATCTCCCTCAATATAATCTCGGAGAGCAGCAGAAACTCTTTTCAAGGACTGGATATAAGCAGCATGCCCGGAGGCAAATCGCATTCTCTGCTCAACGGCTTCTTTAATGAAGTTCTTCCTATCTTTACAAAGCTGAACTGCCTCCTCATTGTCCAACTTAGATGTAGAACATCCCATCCCCCCACTTGTGTCTAACTCTCAATATCCAGACTCTGTGAGTTTTCCAGCCGTGAATCAAAATGCAAATCACAAGGGAGTCCTTATACAGTCTTCACCAGAAATTCTTCAAGCTATTCATAATAAGCAAAGTGGCTTAACAAGATTAATTTTGAACATGTAGAAGTGCAAACAAAGAAAGGTATTTAAAAGTTTTGAATCAAACAGAAAATTCACTTAGAACTGAGATATGGGTTAAAACTTAAAAGTGAGATAACATTTATACGATAACCCAATATTTTTCATCAGGTATAGAATTTTTATAAATTACGGTTTGCAATTCATTAGATGATTGTCTATTGCTTATTCTTCTTACAGTTCAAGCACTTTATGTAGAATAACACATAAAAAACAACTAGAAAGGAATTGATTACACACAACTACTTAAAGGAAAATGGAAAACGATACGCAATTAGGATAAACAGAGAAATGATCCATTAATTGAAACTGCATGAAAGAAAAACAAGAAAAAGAAAAGGCATTTGAACTAGAGCAAGGAAAAAAAAACAGATTTGGGGGGGGGGGGGGGGGGGGGTTAAAGGAGAAAGCTGAAATGGGCATAAATTGGGATTAAATTAATAAATTTGGGGGAGAATTCTGTAAAAGTAGTAATAGAAGAGGGGGCTACAAGTCACATTAAAGAAGCTAAAGGTGTAAAGCATATCAATATCACATGATGAAGCATAACAAATATAAATACACAAAATTAAAATTAAAATAAAAAAAAAAGGATGAGGAGATTAGGCATTCAAAAAGGTATGTAGTGAGGCAAGAAACCAACAATGGTAATAAAAGTGGAAGCCAAATAGACACAACTGGGAACATACAATATAAGAGCAAAATTGCAGGAAATTCAATTAGAAAACACTAATTTCAACTAGAGGAGGAGGAGAAAGAAGAAAGGTAGCTGTAAAAATGAAAACAAAGAGATGCATATATAAGTAAAGATTGCATGCAAACAAAGGACTGAAGAAATTAAAATACATGATGGATGATAGCTTAATGGAAGCTAAAAGGACATATACAAAAGAGGTGTAGAGGATATAGGGAAATAATAACGGTACCTGACAAGGAGGAACAACATAACATGAGGAAGATAAGAAAGAAGAGGAGAGAGTACAGACTACTGAGAAGAGCCTTCGCCTGAGAGAGAGAGAGAGAGAGAGAGAGAGAGAGAGAGAGAGAGAGACAGCAACGGTCAAAAACTATGCTTCTTTACTTTTTCAAAAGAGTGTGAACCAAACTAAAGGCCCAACCCAAGTACTTCCTACAAATGCTTGAGGGGTGACTAATTTAGACGAGTTTTTTTCCCTTTGTTATCACAATGTTTTATCCTACCCAACTTATTTGTCTAGATAGTTTGATACTACATTTTAATATTATGTTCTATTTTTTTCCCAAATCATATTTTTTTCCCTCATATTTCACTGATTAGTATTGAGATATTATCTACTGATACACTTATACAGTTTGGCTATTCTATTTTTATATTTTTATCATCAACATAAAATAATGGTAGGCATATTATATATAACATTTATTTGAACTAATAATATATACTACTTGTTAACTTCAAAAATAATGTAATGTAATCATTATTTATATTTTATGTAAAAATTTTACATGTTAAATTATTTCTTTTTATTCACATGCATCGTAACTTAGCTTATATATATATATACCCGTGTACTTACAAAAATTTTTGTAATAAAATGAAAGAAAGGAAGAACCGAAAGAATTATAGCCTAAGATTTTATATATACTAGCTTATAACCCGTGCGATGCACGGCTTTTTGTTGATATGTAATAAATTTTATTTTATGTTTTAATTATATTTTTATATAATCATTATTTAAAATAGTTTATTTTAATTTTAATATTAATAATTTAATATAAATTTAATTAATGATATGGTTTTGGTACCTGTTTTTTTGTACCAGTTTTTTGGTACTTCGTGAATTTACTTATTTACCCTTTATTAAAAAGAAAAAATAAATATATGATATTTATACTTTTAAAACACCTATAATAAATAATAACATAATATAATTAATGGTAAGTAGTCGCTTGCCTTTTTTCACATTTACTTTTAATTGAAGATATTACCTTTTAAAAACATCAATGTATCTTCCAATCATTAATATTTCCTTTCGAATTAAAACACGTTACCTTTTTAATTTAAAACTAATCTTCATTAATATTTTCTTTCGAATTAAAACACGCTACCTTTTTAATTTAAAACTAATTTTACAATCATTAATTTAAAACTAATTTTACAATCATTAATATATACCCGAAAATATCACATCCTATTTTTTAATTGTTAATAAAATATATTAAAAATCTGCATACGTTGTTTATAATAAGAAAACATTAGTATAATTCGTAAACATGAGTATATTAAATTATATTAAATTAAAATTAATTAATCTAGACTATTATATAAAGACCGAAATATTAAAAATTTTGATACCTGTTTTTTGGTACTTCGTGAATTTACTTATTTACCCTTCAATATATATAAAAAAGAAAAATATATACGATATCTATACTATTAAAACATCTAAAATAAATAATAACATTATGTAATTAATCTTTTTCACATTTACTTTCGATTGAAAATATTACCTTTTATAAACCCCTATTTCCTTTTTCACAATTATTTTCAGTTGAAGATATTACTTTTTATAAATACCTAAAAACATCAAATGTATCATATCTTTCAATCATTAATATTTCTTTCGAATTAAAACACATTACTTTTGATATAAAACTAATCTCAAAATATCACACCATACTTTTCAATTATGAATATTATTATATAAAATCTATCACTAACAAAATATAATAGAAATCAGTATATTTATCTGTATTAAATTGATTTATATTAAATTTGAGTTTTTCAGATAAATTTTATTTTTTTATTGAGGTAAATAAAGAAGTTAAATTTGAAAGATTTAGAGAAAAAACAACCAAATCTAAGTAAATTTATAAAAAAATTATTATTTATTAGAATTCAAATAATCAATTTACTCTTTTTACTCCATCTTGAGTTCTTAAAATCAGATTTAGACAATTTTACAGGTCATGCAAAATTCAAGAAATTATCTTTAATTTACTGATGGTTTAACAATTATTATCTAACTGAAACTACTCGAAAATTGAGGGATTAGAAAGTTACGAATTTTCGCATTGAGAATTCTATTTAATTTAGAAAACCTACTTTATTTGATTTTGATTATTAAAGTATAATTTTTTGTATTTTAATAAAATCCTGTTATCATTAATCTAGTATTAGATATAATTCTAGTCAATTTAGAATACCTACTTATATTTGATTTATATTATTAAATTTATTTTTAAAACACAAATCCTCCCTTCATATACAGTCTCTTCTCTTTCTCTGATGATAATGCTTGTCTCAAGCTCGCTGAGAGTGACGCTCTTCTGTAGTCTCACTGCAATCCATTTCATCTTGGTAGGCGTTTCGCTCGCACATACGGTGAAGGCTAATTCAGCATTTAACTTATATTTTCTCAATTCGAAATAATCAAACAGATCTCAATCTCAATTCGAACACAAAACATATAAAAGCATGGGTTACGAAATAAAAATTTAAACACCCACTAAAAGAAACAAAGCTATCGAGAGATTCAGAGTTTAAGCTGAATTTGATGAAGCCGATTAAGAGTCGATGTCCGAACAGATTGGTAGAGAGTTTGAGAGTTTAAATTGAACTTGATGATACACATTGGTAGAGATTTGAAATTGAATTTGATGATGGCGAATAAGAGCTCGATGAAGACGATGAACGTAGATGTCCGAACGTGGATGTGTCCGAGACTCCGAATATAATGGTTTTTTTTGTTAGTAAATATATTATGGGTGGTTTGTGTATAGATTAATTATAATTCATTATGATAATATTTAGGGTAATTATATAAAATCAACAGTACCGTACCGACCGACCAACCAACCAACTAAACTTTTAATGTTTCGATTTTTATATAATAGTATAGATTTAATTAATGATATGCATGGTTTAACACTTATATTATAAAATTTTAAAATAAATATGTCCTTGATAAAATTTGAAACTTGAAATTTTAGTAAATTAATTTAATCATATAATATATTTAATAATTAGATCTAATGATTCTGATTTTTCACTAAAAATTTAATGGTCATTATTCGTAATACAAATTTCTATTATATTTTGTTACTGATTATATGATATGGTGTGATATTTTTGGGTATATATTAATTATTGCTAGATATGAATTGATTGGAAAATATGATATGGTTGAGGTTTTTAGGTGTTTATAAAAGGTAATATCTTCAACTAAAAGTAAATGTGAAAAAGGCAATCGACTAATTACCTTTAATTGTATTATGTTATTATTTATTTTGGGTGTTTTAATAGTATAGATTTCATATATATTTTTCTTTATAATGAAGGGTAATAAGTAAATTTACGAAATATCAAAAAACATGTACCAAAAAATAGGTACCAAAATTAAAACTTTTAATGTTTCGATTTTTATATAATAGCATTGATAGAATATAATACTTTCCGCAAAGCTTTGCATATTTATGTCATCAAAGTCGTGTAAAAATAGTTGGTCCGTCCAGGTGGCACGATTGAGCAAAATCGGGCGTAGCAAAAGAAACAACCCACATTACAAATTGGATAAAGTGTTTTAATTCCAAAGAAAATATTAATAATTGGAATATATAAATGATAAAAGGTAACATTTTCAACTAAAAGTAAATATGAAAAGGGCAATTGACTAATTACCATTAATTATATTATGTTAATATTTATTTTAGGTATTTTTATATATACATTTTTTGAAGGGTAAATAAGTAAATTCACGAAATACCAAAAAAATGTACCAACAAACCGGTACCAAAACTTTTAATGTTTCGACTTTTATATAATAGTATAGATTTAATCATATAATATATTTAATAATTAGATATAATGATTATGATTTTTTACTAAAAATTTAATGGTCATTATTCGTAATACGAATTTCTATTATATTTTATTACTGATTATTTGATATGGTGTGATATTTTTGGGTATATATTAATTATTGCTAGATATGAATTGATTGGAAAATATGATATGATTGAGGTTTTTAGGTGTTTATAAAAGGTAATATCTTCAACTAAAAGTAAATGTGAAAAAGGCAATCGACTAATTACCTTAAATTGTATTATGTTATTATTTATTTTGGGTGTTTTAATAGTATACATATCATATATATTTTTCTTTATAATAAAGGGTAAATAAGTAAATTCACGAAATACCAAAAAACATATACCAAAAAACAGGTACCAAAATTTTTAATGTTTCAGGTATTATATAATTACTAGCTTATAACCCGTGCAATGCACGGGTTCTTATATTATGTTATAAATTTTATTTAATATTATAATTATGTTTTTATATAATCACTAATTTTAATATTTTTTTTAATTTTAGTTTGATATAATTTAATATACTCATGTTTACGGATTATAATACTGTTTCCTTATTATAAACACCGTATACAATTTTTAATATATTTTATTAATAATTGAAAAATATGGTGTAATATTTTTGGGTATATATTGTAAGATTTGTTGTAAATTAAAAAGGTAACGTGTTTTAATTAAAAAAGAAATATTAATGATTGAAATATATGATACAATTGATCTTTTTAGAAGTTTATAAAATTTAATATCTTCAACTAAAAGTAAATGTGAAGAAGGCAATCGACTAATTATCAATAATCATATTATGTTATTATTTATTTTAGGTGCTATATTTTTCTTGAAAATTATGGTGTGATATTTTTGGGTATATATTAATGATTGTAAGATTTGTTTTAAATTAAAAAGGTAACGTGTTTTAATTCGAAATGAAATATTAATGATCGAAAAATATGATAATGTTTTTAGGTGTTTATGAAAGGTAATATTTTCAACTAAAAGTATATGTGAAAAGGACAATTGGCTAATTACCATTAATTATATGATTTTATTATTTATTTTAATAATTACGATAACCAAATATACAAACTTTCAATCTTTCGACTTTAATATAGTAGTATAAATACGTATTTTAATTAGAAAAGGCAATCGTCTGCTTAACATTAATTGTATTATTTTTTTTATTTATTAATTAAGATAACTGTACCTAAATCAAACCGATGAAATTTTCAATGTTTCAACTTCAATATTATAACTAACTTATAACCCGTGCAATGCACGGGTTTCTTATAATATGTTATAAATTTTATTTAATATTAAAATTATATTTTTATATAATCATTATTTTTAATAATTTTTTTAATTTGATATAATTTAATATACTCATGTTTACGGATTATACTAATGTTTCCTTTTTATAAACAACGTATATGATTTTTAATGTATTTTATTAATAATTGAAAAATATGGTGCGATATTTTCGGGCTATATTTTTCTTGAAAATTATGATGTTATATTTTTCGGTATATATTAATGATTATAAGATTTGTTTTAAACTAAAAGGGTAACATGTTTTAATTCGAAAAAATGTAATGTATTTATAAAAGGTAATATCTTCAACTAAGATTAAATGTGAAAAAAGCAATCGACTAATTACCTTTAATTTTATTATGTTAATGTGAAAAAGACAATCAACTAATTACCATTAACTAGATTATAACATGTGCTACGCATACGGTAGTTCAAATTTAAATTTCATAACAAATGATATATAACAATAATGATTAAATAAAGAAAATAATTTTATATTTAAGATCAAATAAATTAATATTGAAAGAAGTAATATTATTAAATTCTTATTTTTCTATACTATAACAAATGCAATCAAAGATAAAAGAGGCTTTTTGAAAAATAAATTGATAAAATTAAATTTTTGAAGTAATATATATATAGATTTAAAAAAAAAGGTTGAAAATGATAGTTGAAAAATGAAACTTTCTTATGCAACTGAATGCAACCACATGTAACTGAATGCAACTTTTGTTTTTCACTTGCATTGAGTTGAATATGGCCCCTGGCGGGGCCTTACAACCCAAATCCACCACCTTAAAAAAAAAGTTGCATTTGGTTGCATTGAGTTGAATATGGTCCCTGGTGGGGCCTTGCAATCCAAATTCACTAAAATCACCCTACCTTAAAAAAAATCGATGAATAGTAATCCGAATTATTTTTTAAAAAAAGTTTTTTTAAAAAAATAAAATTGGGTTTAAAGAGGAAAGATAGTATTTTTGCAATTAAGATAGTAAATATGCAAAGAATTAAAGGTCATGGTATTTTTACAAAGAAAAACTTTAAACCTAGTATTTTTTTGTAAATTCTCAAGATAAAATTATTTAAATTTTCTATATCTATTATGTGCCCGTGCTACGCACACGGTAGTTTAAATTTAAATTATATAATAATTATGATATATAATAATAAAAATTAAATAAAGAAAATAACTTTATATTTAAGATCAAATAAATTAATATTGAAAGAATTAATATTAATAAAATATTACTTTTCTATATTATAACAAATGCAATCAAAGATAAAATTATTTAAATTTTCCATATTGTTATGTGATATATATATTAATAAGCTTACCAAAATTAAAAGATTTAGTCAAATTTTCGTTAATAATCTTACCATAAATATTAAGAGAATATATTGATAGTATTTAAATTTGTATACAAACTTTCTTTAATTAACAATGGGTCAAATACTGAATTTGGATCTTTCCCAAACGTAATATGGATACCAAACCTAAAAATGGATTATCCAGTGGGTCAAAACCAATACAAAATTTTGTCCAAACCTAAATATGGATACCGAACCTTAGGTAAGGGCTATCCACTAATTTATAATATATAGATTATATTATGTTATTATTTATTTTAAGCGTTATACTGTAACAGCCTGACTTTTCGGACTATTATCAATCAATCAAATTATCGAACAAAATTCAAATTGAATAAACTCATAAAACGAAATCCCAAAATATCGTAAAAAATATTCTAAAATCCAGAAATGGTACTACATAAAATAATCCAATGTAAAACCAGAATCCATAGAGACGCAGCTCCTCAAATAAAACAGCTAGAAACTAGAACATTATTAAGTGACACTGGTTCGACTCTAATCCAATCCAAATGCCATACTCGCAGCTAGTACCTGAAAATTCATAAATAATGAGCTACACAGCCCAGCAAGAAAACTAATCGAACTAACCAGTGGATCAAGTAAGTTTCACAAAATATCATACAAATTCCATAAATCAAAGTTCACAATTTCATAGTTCGTAAATCATATTTCCAGAATCAAAAATTCAAAACCGTATAATAAATTCCACAGTTCGCTAAGGTCACAAATACCTGGTGACACAGTATCATAGGTTCATAAGGTGTCAATAATGCGCTCCTTACTAAGGTATCATAAAGTGTGCGCTCCCGAAGGCATCATAAAAAGCACGCCCTTGTAAGGTATCATAGGCTAGTTCCGGAACTATACGCAATTACTAACGGGTTCATAAGTCATAGCTAGCTGGGAATTCTTATATCTAAAAATTCATACTTGATCCAAACTTTTGTAACAAAAATATTATAAATATAAAACATTTAAAAACAGTTCAAATATTAAAACATTTTTAAAATATACCGGAGAGCACGAAAAGTTAACTTACCTTACACGTGCCAGATACCAATAATATGATACAAATTAAGCCTACACAAAATACCAAATCACGGATTACTCTCACATTTTACAGGAGGAAGAACACGTGTAAAATTTATATACTAAATGGGTCTTAATTGCATTAACTCAAATACAATAATATAGTACATGAACTCATCATGATGCACATAGCCCCTGAACAAAACATTTTTTTTTCTAGTTATCAATTATCATTAGTAATACACTCGGCACATTTGACATCACCGTAACCTTGTATATACATTATATTAATATAATAATCAAAAGTGCTGCATGTTTACATGGACCACTAGTACACCACTTGACCTTTTAATGATTCAAAAATTAACAATCTAATAATACAGTACAATCAAAAGTTTTAGTGAAAATACCAAAATTGACTTACATGATTAGCACATAAAAAATGTACAATCTACCATGGCCAAATCAATAAACAAATATCATTAAAATATTTGTAAAAGGAAAAATTAAAACAAAACAATAACATCCCGTAGTTATGTACATGAAAAGAATTATAAAACATGTCTATTAATTTTACAAAAAATATATTAATTATAACCAAGTTAAACATATCGTACAATTATAATAGACCAACTAAATAATCTTTCTCTTTTTTTTTTTGTAAGCAAATAAAAATGGTATTCCTGGACATATAAACACAAAACTAGTAGCACACAGTTTATGAAATCAGGCTATCAATGCTCGAATAAATGATAGGAGTATGAAATAAAATATAATAGTATCAATTTAGTAAGAACCGTACCTGTCAAATTGTAGTTCTAAAAAGATCCCTGTACAGTAAAATTTAGGTCTTTCTAGTTTATAATATAGGCGTAGCACTAGAGTCCTATCTAAATTACGTAACTCAATAGCTATGCTAATCCCCTTTAACAATATCTAACTGAAAGCATATCTTAAGTAGAGTCCATCATATAAAGTGAATTATTTGACAAATAAAATAAAACATACTTTTACGATTCAAAAATAATAACAAAATGTAATTTAATATAATGACAAATTTGGTTAATAAAATAATATAATTTCACCTATGAAATTATGGGGTATTACATTCTACCCTCCTTAAAAAAAAATTTGTCCCCAAATTTTATAACAAAATATAAAAACACATAAATGCAACAAGTTCATAAAAACACCTTATTTTAAATAAATTGACATAACAAATAAATTTGTACCTTAATCTTGTTTCGGTTGGTGCTGATATACCCGTCCATATGTAGGTCCAAGGAGAGTTGCCAAAGTGCCTTTACTTGCATCATTATTTTTGTCATTGGCTGGATCGCGTTTTGGACATTCTGCGACCCTATGTCCCATCTCACCGCAGCTAAAACAAGCACCTGTGTTCCATCGACAGTCTTTATCCAAATGATTACGACCGCACCTGGAACATTGTAGTTTGTTCCCTTGAGTTCCTTTATTCGCATTTCCGCTAAACCCTCGGTTTCCAAACTTCTTTGCTGGCCCAGTATCATTGAATCCACTTGCAGGTTCGTTCCTCTTCTTACCATCTTCTTCTTTCTTCTTATTTGCATCTACCAAACCCCTTTCAACCACAAGAGCCTTATTAAGCACTTGCTCGTATGTACCCAGCTCAAAATTGGCAACCGCATGCCTAATGTCAGCCCTAAGTCCCTCTTCTAGTCTTCTAGCACGACTAACTTCATCTGCAACCAAAGTAGGAGCATACTTAGAGAGCTTCGAAAATTCTGCCTCATAGTCTGTCACTGTTCTGTCTCCTTGCTCAAGTCTGATAAAATCTCTCTCTTTTTGGACGCGCACAGTTCTCGGAAAATACTTGTCAATCAATGCAGCCTTGAATCTTTCCCAGGTAACAGGATCAGGATTTCCCTCGTTTCTTCTCTGCTCCATTAGCCACCAGTCATAAGCACTGCCCTGCAACTGATACATAGCTAAAGTCACTTTCTATGCATCATTACTTCCCATCAGCTCAAATGCCTTTTCCATCTCTTGTGTCCATTTTTCGACAACAGCTGGATCCGTTGCACCATCGAAAGTAGGAGGATTTAACCGCTTGAACTCCGATACAATGCTCCGTTGAACCGGTTGCTGGTTCCCAACAAGTGTAGCTATGGTTTGCGCTAACTGGTTAAACATATTACCCCCATCATTGTTGTTGTTGTTGTTGTTGTTGTTGTTGTTGTTGTTGTTGCCGTTGTTGTCGTTGTTGCTGTTGTTGTTGTTGAATCCATTGCCCCTACCTCGGCCTCGACCTCGACCTCGACCTCGAGTGCTCATGTTTCCTTACTTCACTTCACAAATAAAATAATACTTTTAGATGCACAAATAACGATCACATAACACAAAATCAAATAACACAAATAAAATCACACATATCAAAATTCACATAAGCGAGAACATCATCCCAAAATTTAATTCACTACCCTACGGGTCAATCCTAAGCGGAAGTCTACAGGATCGCGAAACGCTCCCTAGGAAATGTACTAGTCCCATACCTAATACACTCCGAAGAGAAGTCTGCTCTGATACCAACTGTAACAGCCTGACTTTTCGGACTATTATCAATCAATCAAATTATCGAACAAAATTCAAATTGAATAAACTCATAAAACGAAATCCCAAAATATCGTAAAAAATATTCTAAAATCCAGAAATGGTACTACATAAAATAATCCAATGTAAAACCAAAATCCATAGAGACGCAGCTCCTCAAATAAAACAGCTAGAAACTAGAACATTATTAAGTGACACTGGTTCGACTCTAATCCAATCCAAATGCCATACTCGCAGCTAGTACCTGAAAATTCATAAATAATGAGCTACACAGCCCAGCAAGAAAACTAATCGAACTAACCAGTGGATCAAGTAAGTTTCACAAAATATCTTACAAATTCCATAAATCAAAGTTCACAATTTCATAGTTCGTAAATCATATTTCCAGAATCAAAAATTCAAAACCGTATAATAAATTCCACAGTTCGCTAAGGTCACAAATACCTGGTGACACAGTATCATAGGTTCATAAGGTGTCAATAATGCGCTCCTTACTAAGGTATCATAAAGTGTGCGCTCCCGAAGGCATCATAAAAAGCACGCCCTAGTAAGGTATCATATGCTAGTTCCGGAACTATACGCAATTACTAACGGGTTCATAAGTCATAGCTAGCTGGGAATTCTTATATCTAAAAATTCATACTTGATCCAAACTTTTGTAACAAAAATATTATAAATATAAAACATTTAAAAACAGTTCAAATATTAAAACATTTTTAAAATATACCGGAGAGCACGAAAAGTTAACTTACCTTACACGTGCCAGATACCAATAATATGATACAAATTAAGCCTACACAAAATACCAAATCACGGATTACTCTCACATTTTACAGGAGGAAGAACACGTGTAAAATTTATATACTAAATGGGTCTTAATTGCATTAACTCAAATACAATAATATAGTACATGAACTCATCATGATGCACATAGCCCCTGAACAAAACATTTTTTTTTTCTAGTTATCAATTATCATTAGTAATACACTCGGCACATTTGACATCACCGTAACCTTGTATATACATTATATTAATATAATAATCAAAAGTGCTGCATGTTTACATGGACCACTAGTACACCACTTGACCTTTTAATGATTCAAAAATTAACAATCTAATAATACAGTACAATCAAAAGTTTTAGTGAAAATACCAAAATTGACTTACATGATTAGCACATAAAAAATGTACAATCTACCATGGCCAAATCAATAAACAAATATCATTAAAATATTTGTAAAAGGAAAAATTAAAACAAAACAATAACATCCCGTAGTTATGTACATGAAAAGAATTATAAAACATGTCTATTAATTTTACAAAAAATATATTAATTATAACCAAGTTAAACATATCGTACAATTATAATAGACCAACTAAATAATCACTACACCATATATTGCATATTGCAACGACATGAAAACATTGCCTTAAGGCCTATATTCGTTGCAATAGAGTCTATGGCAACAAATTTGCAAAATCTGAGCGTTGCATCCGGTTGCCTTGCAATAGGTCGATTTAGCAACGTTTTTGATACCATACAGCAACATAATTAAATCATTGCAATAAATTTCAGTAGCAACATTTTAGACTCTATAGCAACAATTAAAAACTATTGCAATAGCATAATAAGGTAGTTTATTGACACTTAAAGGCAACATTTTTCATACCAATTGCAATGATTTTTTATAGATTAATGCAACATATTTTGACCCTATTGTAACATTTTTTCAAAAAAAAAAATTAGTAGGATCATGATGAAAATACACTAAACAAGGCCATTTATAGCCACAATCCAAGCATCATCAATATTTCATAAACCAGGGCAACTTAATGCCAAATATCCAATTACATGTGTTTGTTCAAAGTCAAATAAAATTACAATTCTTGTACATCAATTTTTTTCAATAATTATACATCGGAAAACCAAAATAAATTAGTTAAAAACTACATATGTCGATTGCTTGTGGCGTAAGGTTTCGATGAACTCTGACCAGAAGAATTGCTACCGATTGCACAAAGTATAATGATGTCACCTGGAATTAAAAGATAATAAAAATTAAGACAATGCAGAAGAACACTGATTACGCATGGTCAAGTAATCGTAGTGAATTGATACAAATATGTGCACAAAACCACAAATGATTATTGATTAACAGCCAAGAGAAATGGGAACATGGACATCAACTAATACTCTAATAGGGTAGACATATAACTTTACTTTCCAGTGTTACTTTTTAAATATGAAATATATTAATTTTAGGGCTTTTAAAAGCATGCCAGGAAGTAGGGACAAGAAAAATGAATAATCAGTTTTCTCAAGGATACCATTCAGTCTGTAGTGCAAGCTAGGATGAATTCTGATGAGCAAAAGTTTGTTAATAACCGAAAATCAAAGAAATAATAAAAATGAGAAAATAACCTGAGCACAACCCTTGTTGCAATATGCAGTGTTGTGTTTCCCTTGCTTACAAACTGATCTGTTACTAAAAGCCGAAAGCAGGTGCCTGTAATGGAAATACTCTTTTAAAATTAACATGTGTACACGTTGGCTGATAAACAAAAAGCATTCTATCCAATGTACAACAAAGATTAATTAGTCGCATGGTTAAAAAACACCCTTGTAAATCAACCTAACTTATATTGGTAAATGCAATGCACTTAACTTGCCTCCACGATAGAAGGGCGTTACAGTGTTCTTTGCTTAATCAGTCATCATTTAAAACGTATACCCACGGAGAGAGCAAGAATATATACAACAGAACTATAAGAGCGAATAGGAATCACCTTGATGACGTTATTGAGAGATAATTCCTCTAATGAGCCTCCACTGGTTTCCAGATAAGCGGCAACAGGTTCATCACTATCATGATGTCATAGATAAGAGTTCTACAATTAGATAACTAAGACAAATTTTCTACAAAAATAAAGATTGGCAGGGAATTTAATTTAAAGCTAAGACAGCAGAAAGTGGCATGTTCCATAAAAAAAAGGAAGAGTAGCGAAGGGCCAAAGGAACACTTTTATGACAGAAGATTGCAACATATTTACTCCATTTTCATGACATTACCAAGTAATAATGCATAAAATGGGCAACATTTTGCCAAGTACCTGATGCAATAAGTACAAACATGGTGTTTCTGTACTTACAACGTGCTAAGGGATTGCAAAGAATAATTACTAATTTTTTTAAAGGGAAAGATATTAACAAAGTCTCTTGGGTTAATAAATCTTTCATAAGGACATTGCAATATTCCTATTACACTAGTACCGAGTCTGAACAAAACATGGCCATACAATAAACATGTATATAATTAGACTAGTTGCTCTTGTTTCTTTATTTAATTAACAATGAAACTAATTATAAACAGAAGAAAGCATTGTTGGAAGGTAAACCTCTTTAGTTTAACTTCCTGGAGTTTTTCTGCACTCAATTCACCTGACCTCAGTTTACACAATTATAATAACACTGAAATGGGTGCAAAAAATAATTAAGAAAAGGTAAATTGCAGACTATCAATAACCACATTAATAATGTAAGTTGGGATCTAACATACTTCAGTTAGTACCCTGTATGTTGCTACAGTGCTCAAGAAATCAATATAACATTTTCTATCAGCATAAAAGAACCACCAGCCATCTCGTCAATTGATATAGATCCAGCAGTTGCCTTTTTAGCAAGGTTATTTATCTCCTTCTCTATCTTAGCAAAATTCATTTTATCAGCATTGCGAATAACTGGAACAACAAGACCCTGCAAAAATAAATGTAAGAATACAAGTCAGGACTCAAGAATACATGTAATCTATACCCTAATGCTTCACATAAGTTTAGAATTCTAAGACAGGACATTTTTAAAAGCCAACATGATGCTCCATGAAAATATTCTTTCTTCATATTCACATCTATTCATTATGTGTAAAATTTAAGAAGTATATCATATCTTGCCTTCAGAGTGCCAACATCTATACTAATATCAACATAGTCCCTGTATATGATATCATCTCCATCAATAACTTCATTTATAACAGGCTGATTTTGGAGTCCACTCACAGCTGCCTGAAGGGAACAGAAAGTATATAAATCTTGCTGAAACAACAGAATCACTTGTTCTTAATCATACTAGGATCTAACGCTAATACACTTTTACAAATCCTGACATAAAACCTAGCTTCACTCCATGCTTCTCAAGGAATGCATCTTTGTAATCAGAACCGAGTTTCATCAAATTAGTCATGCAATAAGCAGCACATTGACAAGGTAAGTTTATGCACCACAGGTCACCCACTTAAATACCAGATATCTCTAATGTATATCCTCCAAGCACTTAGGAGAACTGTAGCAGTAACATGGTTTTCATGGCCATCTGGCATGAACTTTGCAATCCCAAAATCTGATATCTGAGAACCATCAATTTAAGAAAAAAGTGATTAAAATAGAGGATACTGATATCAATGTAGGACAAAGATTTGGAATAAGAAAAATTATAAATATAAGGAAAAACGTATGAACATATTTGAACAACCATAGTAATCCTAATTAAGAAAATACTTTTGGTTCTTGAAAAAGAATTTTGAACAGCTTATAAAAACCCCAAATTATAACACTAACACCCTAAATATAAACCCTAATTAAGAAGTGGCCAGCTAACAGTCATACAAATTTAAACCTATATATACCAAATTCACATCGACGTTAACATATATATATACAAATTTAAGCATATATATACCTAATTTTTTGATACAAAATTGATTTGGGGAACATACCTTATCCGAGCTTCGATTTAGTTTTCTTCGAGAGTCTTCTTCAAGAAATTGATTGATAGAGTCTTCTTTGAGCTTTGCCTGGGTCTTCTTCTTTGTTCTTCGCCTGAGTTGTCTTATTTGTTCTTGGATTAAGTTCGTGTTCTTCGATTGAGCTCTGCTGTGTTCTGTGATTTTGAATTGGGAAATAGTTTTGTCTTTCTCTTTTCTTTTTCTTTTAGTCTGATAAATGTTTACCCGGCAGCCGCTCAAAATATTAAAGCAATTTTACGAGCCCGCTTAACACAATTCAGAAGCCCGCCAATTTTTTGGCCCAAAACTTAAATTTATTGCAACGATTTAAGAAAATTGTTGCAATAGACGAAATGTTTTTAACTCTCTAAATTTTTTTCAATGCTATTGCAACATTTTTCATAGCCGTTGCAATTTGTGTTATTTGGTTTCTCAATAGCAACGTTTTTTGACAAACCTAAGAAACTATCGTTGCAATAGCCATTATATGGTGTAGTGAATCTTTCTCCTTTTTTTTTTGTAAGCAAATAAAAGTGGTATTCCTAGACATATAAACACAAAACTAGTAGCACACAGTTTATGAAATCAGGCTATCAATGCTCGAATAAATGATAGGAGTATGAAATAAAATATAATAGTATCAATTTTGTAAGAACCGTACCTGTCAAATTGTAGTTCTAAAAAGATCCCTGTGCAGTAAAATTTAGGTCTTTCTAGTTTATAATATAGGCGTAGCACTAGAAACCTATCTAAATTACATAACTCAATAGCTATGCTAATCCCCTTTAACAATATCTAACTGAAAGCTTATCTTAAGTAGAGTCCATCATATAAAGTGAATTATTTGACAAATAAAATAAAACATACTTTTACGATTCAAAAATAATAACAAAATGTAATTTAATATAATGACAAATTTGGTTAATAAAATAATATAATTTCACCTATGAAATTATGGGGTATTACATATACTTTTCTTGAAAATTATGGTTTGATATTTTCGGGTATATAATAATGATTATAGATTTGTTTTAAATTAAAATGGTAATGTGTTTTAATTCGAAAGGAAATATTAATGATTGATTGATGTTTTTAAGTATTTATAAAAAGTAATATCTTCGACTAAAAGTAAATGTGAAAAAGACAATCGACTAATTTTATTATGTTAATATGAAAACGGCAATCGACTAATTACCATTAATTTTATTATGTTAATTGATTACCATTAATTATATTATGTCATTATTTAATTTAGGTGTTATATTTTTCTTGAAAATTATGGTGGGTATATATATTTTAAGGTGTTTATAAAAGGTAATATCTTCAATTAAAAGTAAATATGAAAACGACAATCGACTAATTACCATTAATTATATTATGTTATTATTTATTTTAGGTGTATTTATTTTTCTTTATAATGAAGGATAAATAAGTAAATTTACGAAGTACCAAAAAACTGGTACCAAAAATCAGGTACCAAAACTTTACTATTTCAGTTTTATATAATAGTATAGATTATAATATTACTAGCTTATAGCCCGTGCAAAGCACGGGTTACTTTTAATATTTTATAATTTATTTATAATATAATATAATATTATAAATATTGATTTTAATATTTTATTGAAAGAATTCAAACCTTACATATTTGTATATTATAATTTTTAGTATTAAATATAAATTAATATGTTGTTGGCAGGAATCGAACCTTGGACCTTCTGCATATAACAACTTTTAGTATTTTAGTATTGTTAAATCTAACGGTCATGATCTATTTGAGTTGCTGATTTAACGGTGATAAGTGAGGGATAACCAAAAATGGGGAAAACCAAAAATAGGGGGTAACCAACTACAAATTATACCCCGTTTTGCTTATTATAATATAGTATAGATTGTATAGATTATAAAGTTATTATTTTATTTGTATTAAATAGAAACGCCTGTAATATAATTAGAAAAATGGAGATTTTAGTAAGAAGAAAGAAAAAAGGTAACGTGTTTTGCTGAAAAAAGGTAACCGTCCATGATATAATTGGAAAAAGAGAGATTTTAGTTAGAGAAAAGAGAAAAGGTAATGTGTTTTGACTGAAAAATGTAATTGATTAGTTAATAATAATTATATATAATTATGTTATTTTTTAGCTGAAAAGGTAATTGGTTAATTATTAGTATTATAATATTATTTTTATTTTTATTAAATAGAAACGCCTATAATATAATTAGAAAAATGGAGGTTTTAGTAAAAAAGAAAAGAAAAAAGGTAACGTGTTTTGCTGAAAAGGGTAACCGTCCATGATATAATTGGAAAAAAAGAGATTTTAGTTACAGAAAAGAGAAAAGGTAACGTGTTTTGACTGAAAAAGGTAATTGATTAGTAAATAGTAATTATATATAATTATGTTATTTTATTAAACAAAATTGCTCGTAGTGTTTTTAAAAAGGAGAAATTTTAGTTGGGTAAAATGTAAAAGATATTCTATTTTAAATGAAAAAGAAAATTATTTAGTTATTGAAAAATAAAAAAGGTTATATGTTTAAACTGAAAAAGGAATTGATTAATAAATGAGAAATTTTAGTTGGATAAAATATAAAAGATATTGTATTTTACCTGAAATAGGAAATTATTTAGTTCTTGAAAATAGAAAAGATAATACGTGTAACCTTTAAAGGAAATTGATTAGTTAGTAGATCTGTAATTGAGTAAGGGTAATTAGGTAAATTCAATAGGTACCATTGAACCAAACTTTTAATGTTTCGGTTTTTATATAATAGTATAGATTAAAAAGAATAATCAATTAATTATTAGTAATTATAAAATTATTACTTCATTTTATAAAATAGAATGCCCGTGTCCTGATTAGAAAAATAGAGAATTTAGTTAGTGAAAATTAAAAAGGTTATATGTTCTAGGTGAAAAGGGTAATTGATTAGTTTATAGTAATTATAATTTAATTACGTTATTTTACTAAATATAATTGTTCGTAACATTTTTAGAAAATGAGAAAATAATATTGTCCGTGGTATTTCTATTATAAAAGGGATTTTAGTTAGAAAATATAGAAAAGATGATATGTTTTAACTGAAAAAGGTAATTGGTTAATTAATAATATTATAATATTATTATTTTATTGTATTAAATAGAACCGTCCGTGATATAATTGACAAAAGATAGATTTTAATTAGAGATTATAGAAAGGTAACGTGCATGATTTACGTGAAAAAAGGAATTGATTAGTTTAAAGTAATTATAATTTAATTATGTTATTTTACGAAATAAAATTGTTCTTAGTTTTTAGAAAATGAGAAATTAACGCTACCAGTTATATTTTAGAAAAAAAAAGGTATGTAATTAGAAAAAATAGAAAAGATGATATATTTTAGCTGAAAAGGTAATCGGTTAATTATTAGTATTATAACGTTATTATTTTATTTGTATTAAATAGAAACGCTTGTAATATAATTAGAAAAATGGAGATTTTAGTAAGAAGAAACAAAAAAGGTAACGTGTTTTGCTGAAAAAAGGTAACCATCCATGATATAATTGAAAAAAGAGAGATTTTATAGTTAGAGAGAAGAGAAAAGGTAATGTGTTTTGACTGAAAAATGTAATTGATTAGTTAATAATAATTATATATAATTATGCTATTTTTTAGCTGAAAAGGTAATTGGTTAATTATTAGTATTATAATATTATTTTTATTTTTATTAAAAAGAAACGCCTATAATATAATTAGAAAAATGGAGGTTTTAGTAAGAAAAAAGAAAAAAGGTAAGGTGTTTTGCTGAAAATGGTAACCGTCCATGATATAATTGGAAAAAGAGAGATTTTAGTTAGAGAAAAGAGAAAAGGTAACGTGTTTTGACTGAAAAAGGTAATTGATTAGTAAATAGTAATTATATTTAATTATGTTATTTTATTAAACAAAATTGCTCGTAGTGTTTTTAAGAAGTAGTAATTTTAGTTGGATAAAATGTAAAAGATGTTTTATTTTAAATGAAAAAGAAAATTATTTAGTTATTGAAAAATAAAAAAAGTTATATGTTTAAACTGAAAAAGGAAATTGATTAATAAATGAGAAATTTTAGTTATATAAAATATAAAAGATATTGTATTTTACCTGAAAAAGGAAATTATGTAGTTTTTGAAAATAGAAAAGATAATATGTGTAACCTTTAAAAGGAAATTGATTAGTTAGTAGATATGTAATTGAGTAAGGTTAATTAGGTAAATTCAATAGGTACCATTGAACCAAACTTTTAATGTTTCGGTTTTTATATAATAGTATAGATTAGTTTATTTTATTAAATAGAACCGTCCGTGATATAATTGAAAAAAAGAGATTTTAATTAGAGAAAATAGAAAAATAACGTGCATGATTTATGTGAAAAAAATAATTGATTAGTTTATAATAATTATAATTGAATTATGTTATTTTACGAAATAAAATTGTTCATAGTTTTTAGAAAATGAGAAATTAACGCTACCCGTTATATTTCTAGTCAAAATAGAAAAGATGATATATTTTAGCTAAAAAGGTAATCGGTTAATTATTAGTATTATAATATTATTATTTTATTTGTATTAAATTAAAAGGCATGTAATATAATTAGAAAAATAGAGGTTTTAGTAAGAAGAAAGAAAAAAGGTAACGTGTTTTGCTGAAAAAAGGTAACCGTCCATAATATAATTGGAAAAAGAGAGAATTTAGTTAGAGAAAAGAGAAAAGGTAACGTGTTTTGACTGAAATTGGTTAATTATTAGTATCATGTAATATAATTAGAAAAATAGAGGTTTTAGTAAGAAGAAAGAAAAAAGGTAACGTGTTTTGCTGAAAAAAGGTAACCGTCCATGATATAATTGGAAAAAGAGAGAATTTAGTTAGAGAAAAGAGAAAAGGTAACGTGTTTTGACTGAAATTGGTTAATTATTAGTATTATAATATTATTTTTTTTATTAAATAGAAACGCCTGTAATATAATTAGAAAAATGGAGGTTTTAGTAAGAAGAAAGAAAAAAGATAACGTATTTTGCTGAAAAAGGTAACCGTCCATGATATAATTGGAAAACGAGAGATTTTAGTTAGAGAAAAGAGAAAATGTAATGTGTTTTGATTGAAAAAGGTAATTGATTAGTTAATAGTAATTATATATAATTATGTTATTTTATTAAACAAAATTGCTCGTAGTGTTTTAGTTAGATAAAATGTAAAAGGAAATTATTTAGTTTTTGAAAAATAGAAAAGGTTATATGTTTAAACTGAAAAAGGAAATTGATTAATAAATGAGAAATTTTAGTTAGATAAAATATAAAAGATATTGTATTTTACCTGGAAAAAGAAATTATTATGTAATCGGTTAATTATAAGTACTTATAAAATTATTATGTAATTTTATTAAATAGAATGTCGTGATTTAATTGGAAAAATAGAGGTCTTAGTTAAAAAAAATAAAAAAGGAAACATGTTTTAGGTGAAAAAGGTAATTAGTTTATAGTAATTATAATTCAATTATGTTATTTTACTAAATAAAATTGCTCGTAATGTTTTAAGAAAAGGAAAAATTAATGTTGCCCGTGATATTTTCAGAAAAAGAGGATTTTTAGTTTGAAAATATAGAAAAGATGATACATTTTAGCTAAAAAACTTAATCGGTTAATTATTAATATTATAATATTATTTTTTATTTTACTAAATAGAACCGCCCGTGATATAATTGAAGAAAGACATATTTTAGTTAGAGAAAATAGAAAAGGTAATGTGAAAATTAAAACGATGACATGTTTTAGCTGAAAAAGGTAATTGATTAGTTTATAGTAATTATAATTTAGTTTATGTTATTTTACTAAATTAAATTGCTCGTAGACTCGTAGTGTCTTTAGATAGTGAGAAATTAATGTTGCCCGTGATACTTTTAGAAAAAAAATTTAATTATGAAATATGGAAAAGATGATACGTTTTAGCTGAAAAGGGTAATCGGTAATTATTAGTATTATAATATTATTATTTATTTTATTAAATAGAAACACCTGTAATATAATTGGAAAAAGAAATATTTTAGTTACAGAATAGAGAAAATGTAACATATTTTGGTTGAAAAAGGTAATTCATTAGTTAATATTAATTATAATATAATTATGCTATTTTATTAAACAAAATTGCTCGTAGTGTTTATAAGAAATGAGAAATTTTAGTTAGATACAATATAAAAGATATTGTGATTTACCTGAAAATGGAAATTAATTAGTTAGTGAAAAATAGAAAATATAATTTGTTTAATCTAAAAAAGGAAATTAATTAGTTAATATCATGGATTTTATTTGTAATTAAGTAAGGGTAAATAAGTAAAATCAACAGTACCGTACATACCAACCAAACTTTTAATGTTTCGACTTTAATATAATAGTAGCTTATAACCCGTGCGATGCACAGATTTTTTTTGATATGTAACAAATTTTATTTTATGTTATAAATAGATTTTTATATAATCATTATTTATAATATTTTTTTTTTCTTTTAATATTAATAATTTAATATAAATTTAATTAATGATATGCATGGTTTAAAACTTATATTATAAAATTTTAAAATAAATATGTCGTTGATAGGATTCGAACCTTGTATATAATATATTTAATCATTAGATCTAACGATTTTGATTTTTTACTAAAAATCTAATGGTCATTATTATATTTTGTTAGTGATTAGAAAATATGAGGTGAATTTTTTTGGTATATATTAATTATTGCTAGATATGATATGATTGATGTTTTTAGGTGTTTATAAAAGGTAATATCTTCAACTAAAAGTAAAGGTGAAAAACACGATCGACTAATTACCGTAATTATATTATGTTATTATTTATTTTAGGTGTTTTAATAGTATAAATATTGTATATATTTTTCTTTATAATAAAGGTTAAATAAGTAAATTCACGATATACTAAGAAACATATACCAAAAAATGAGTTTCAAAATTTTAATGTTTCTGCTAATGTTTTCTTATTATAAACAGCGTATACATGTTTTTAATATATTTATTTATAATTGAAAAATATGATATTATATTAATCTATACATATACACAACATCTTTATATGCACCGATCTATGCATATATGTAATCAAAACCATAAAAAAACCCACTCGAAGTCAGACTTTTAATATATTAATGATTATAAGATTAGTTTTAAATTAAAAGGGTAACATGTTTTAATTTGGAAGAAAATATTAATGATTGGAAGATATGATACGATTGATGTTTTTAGGAGTTAATAAAAGGAAATATCTTCAATTAAAAGTAAATGCGAAAAAAGGCAATTGACTACTTACCATTAATTTATATTATGTTATTATTTATTTTAGAAGTTTTAATAGTATCGATATAGATATCATATATATATTTTTTATAATGAAGGGTAAATAAGTAAATTCACTTAGTACCAAAAAACAGGTACCAAAACTTTCAATGTTTCGGAATATATATAATAGAATAGAAAGGCAATTGACTACTTACCATTAATTTATATTATGTTATTATTTATTTTAGAAGTTTTAATAGTATAAATATAGATATCATATATTTTTTTTTTATAATGAAGGGTAAATAAGTAAATTCACTTAGTAGCAAAAAACAGGTACCAAAACTTTCAATGTTTCGGAATTTATATAATAGTATAGATTACTAATATTATTTAATTTCTATAAAATTCTTCATCGGATAAAGTTATTTAAAATATAACATATACATCTGTCTTTATTAACTCTTGATCAATAATAATTGTGATTTTAATTATATTAAATTAAGCTTTCTCCGTAAAAGAATATTATTATTGTGGGCTACAAATTGTAAATCATATTTATCCATGTGTGTACATGAGTATTGCAGGAAGAATAAAAGAAAAGAATAAACACAGCTTTTGGTACTCGAATATATTGATTCCGCCGTTTCCAATGTTTTTTTAAAATAAATAAAGCAAGCCAACTCAACACATGACATTGATCATGAATGTAATTTGCTTTTTAGAAAAAATATAAAATCAATTTTGAGATTAAAAAAAAATAACAATTGCATCAAAAATGTATTTTTTTTATATGTGAAAAACCAAAATACCCACATTTTAATTCCAACTACCCAAAATACCCACCGTCGGAAAGGACCGCCCTTTTTACCCACTGACCACGCATGTCTCACATGCGTACATAGTATACGCATGTTTCCATGCGTGGTCTTTACAAAAATGAAAGAGGAGTTCACATATATAACTAGTATACGCATCTAAGAAATGCGTATCTCAATCACTGTTCATCGTCTTCACAGACGAGAGACAGAGACGTCGCCGGAGGCAATTTTTGGTCATTTTTTCGATCGTTTCGTTCTTTCCTTTCCAGCAATTGTTCACTACTATACCATACACTAAATTGTTCGTCTTCTTCTCCTCTACACGGATGTACCATTATATTTTCGTATGTTTAGCCGGATTAGAAAGCCCCAAAACCAACCCATTTTCCGATTTCGTCGTACATGCCCCTGCGGGGCCAGAATTCAACAAATCAAGTTGGGGGAATGGAGAATGAGGTGTGGGCTTCAATTTCATGTCATTAATTGGTGTGAAGGATGCCGGAATATGATGGACGGGGGAGACAAAAGGGAGTGACGATTAGAGGTCGCCAGAGACGTCGATTATGTTTCTGAGAAAATGATGTGGGATGACGTCATCACGCATTTTTGAAATGCGTGATACGTAATGCGCAAGTATGGAATGCGTATCCAGTAATGCGCAAGCTTGTCATGCGTAGTTCGTGGTCAATTTGGGAGGAGCTTCCCGCATATGGGCATTTCGGACAGTTGGGCTCCAAAAGTGGTGTAGTTTGGGCAATTTCTCTTTCTTTATTCCATTTTAATATTAAAATAAAAGATATCAATTTGCAATTCAACAATATATTTACACATACATATTTAGGAGGCCAAATCAAAATATAAAATAAAAACATAATTAGGAGGCGTTTGGTTATATCCCATTCCACATCCTCCACTTAGTATTTGGTTTTCCTTTCCTAATTTTTTTTTCATTTACAATTATAATTTTTTATTTTAAACCATTAAAATATAGATTAACATGTATATTATTTTAAAATTTCAAAAAATATTATTTAATTTAGTTTTTATAAATTTAAAATAATTTTAATATAAATTTTAATTAGATCAAAATCAAATAAATAAAATAATTCAGGATTAATTTTCTTATTTCTTTTTTTTTTATATTTCTCAGAACGAAGCAAACGCCCCGTTAGTTGAAAAAATCTAGGTGAATGAATGTATAGCATATGTATGAAAATAATATCAGGTTGTTTTTGAATTGTGAATTGTAAAAGGAAAATGAGGAAGCTTGTTTTAGACTTTCACTGTGGCGAATAAAAAAGCAAAAAAGTAGCCGGCAGCCCCGGCACAAAGGGAAAGGGAAAAAAACGGAGGATGAAATAGATGACTAGCTCACTAGCCTAGTTGCCATAAGTGGCGGAACCAGGATTTTTTTGGACCCCAGGCTAATCTAGCTCTATATTTCGGGGTGGAGGAAATTTCAGGGTAAGCCGCGCGAAGCGTGGATTTTTTTTTCACTAAATCATGCAAAAATTTGATATTTTTCACTAAATCATACAAAAATCGGATATTTTTCACTAAATCATACAACAAATGGATATACACACAATTAAAAACCAAACTAATACCTCTATTTAATATTTCAATCCAGGCTAAAAAATTATATGTAGCCATTTTTAAATTTGACCCGGGCTAAAAAAAATATTACTTGTTTTTTTTTTCCGGACCCGGGCTGGCGCGGGGTAGCCCCCCTGTTTCCGCCCCTGGTTGCCATGAATTTAAAAAACTACTCCCTCCGTCCCTAAATATCATTCCTGTTTTGACTGGACACGTTTACCAACGCGCACTTTTGATCGTTAATATATTCAATTTCGTATTAGCTTTAGATATAAAAACTTCACTGTATTAAAGTACTTATAAATACGAATCCAACAAGATCACTCATGACTATATTTGATCTTATAGATTAAACGTAAATTAGTAATTTGTCTCATGTTATGAACAATCCCGACATTTCAAATAAGAAAAGTAAAAAGAGACAGAGGGAGTAATAACAAAAACCAACTGTTGTCCTTGAAAGTGCTTATCTGAATATTGTCATTCGTCACCAATATAATTATGAGGCCGTTTGGTATTGCTTATTGATTTAATGGAGGTATTTTTAACTTAAATGAGAAAGTAAAATTATTTACTTTAAATTGAATGAAAGTGTTTAGGTAATTTTATTTAAAGTTAAATGGGGGTTTAATAATTTTGACTTAAAGTGAAATTTGACCTTAAAAAAATTTAAAATTCATAAAATTTGAACTTTACAAGAATCGTGAAAAAAAAAACTCGATAAGTCATAAGTTAAAAGTACCTAGATGGAACTTATGACTTAAAACAGTTTTTTAACTTGAAGTCGACTTAAAGTCGAGGTTGCCAAACACTCCAAAAACAACTTAAAGCTAATTTTTGCTTAAAGCTAAGTTTGCCAAACAGGCTCTATATCAATATCAATATCAATATGGGGTGGAATGCGTAGTACACTAGTAAAAAAACGAAACTTACTCAGTTATAATACCACTCAAAGTGGTGTCTGAAGAGGGTAGATGTACGCAGACCATGCCCCTATACAATAGGGAGGCTGTTTCCTAAGGACCCCCGGCCAAATACAGAATTACAAATAACAGAATTACAAATACAGAAAGGAAATCTAATACAAACTAAGAAACTCACGCACACGCAGGAGTCGAACCCCTGACCTCCTTCAAAGGAGGCCAGTGGCTCAACCATTGCACCAACATATTGTTGGCCGTAGTACACTAGTACTACATATAAAAATGTGTAATACTAGGTGCAGAAAAAATAAGTAAAAAATCTATAGAATCAGTTGAATTTCATTAATAAATATTTTTATTAATTGATATTATTGTGAATGTAGGGGGTCCCTGTAATTCACAGATGAAATTGTAAACTTTCTCATTGATCAAAAATATAAGTTGTACAGTTTACATATATACAGATATATACCTTCAATAACTAACTTGACATACATGAAATTACATATCTATCCCTGTGAACTAACTATAGGCTATAGTCATTATCTAATTTTATACTTATAGGCTTAATACCCTCCTTCAAATTAGTAGAGCTGAAGAGATTCTGCACTCCTAATTTGCCAAGTAAGAATTTGTGTAGGTGACAGTGGTTTTCTAAGTAAATCTGCAGGCTGGTGAGCTGTTGATAAATACAATGGTTGAATAAAACTCTCATTTACTTTGTCTCGAATATAATGACAATCCAGTTCGATATGTTTTGTTCTTTCGTGCAGAACTGGATTTTCAGCAATGTGAATTGCAGATGTGTTGTCACAATACAAAATAATCGGTTTGGGAATTTGAAACTTTAGCTCAGTCATCAGATTGAACAACCAAGATACTTCACAGAGAGTTATGGCTAGAGATCTGTACTTTGATTCTGCAGAGGACCTAGCCACAATTGATTGTTTCTTACATTTCTAGGAGATTAGAGACTTCCCTAATATCACACAATAGCCTGAGAGGGACCTCCTAGTCATAGGGCACGTGGCCCAATCAGCATCACAAAAGGCTTGTAAATTGAAAGTACTAAATGCTGACAGAAGTAAACTTTGTCCTGGAACCGCTTTGATATACCTTACAAGCTTTAAGGCTGCTTTCCAATGCACATCTGTAGGAGCTGCCACGAATTGACTCAAGATATGTATAGGATATGATAGGTCAGGTCTGGTGATAGTCAAATAAATCAGTTGACCTACAAGTCTCTTATATATACAGAGGCATCAGGAAGCAGATTACCAGTATCACTGCTTAGATGATGTCGAGCTTCCATTGTGACAGAGCTTGGCTTAGCACCTAAAAGACCAATGCTTTCTAGGATGCTTAAAGCATATTTTCTTTGATGTAAATAAATGCCCTGAAGACTGTGCAATTTCAAGGCCAAGGAAGTAATTCTGGTGACCTAAATCTTTTAATTTGAACTGTGAAGTCAGAAACTCTTTTACCTTAGTAATTTGCTGATTGCAAGAACCTGTCAGTAAAATGTCATCGACATATACTAACAGCATTGTACAAGAGACATGAGTCTTCAAATAGAACAAAGAAGAGTCACCTTTGGATTGTATAAAACCATATGTGAGTAAAGCAACAGAAAATTTATCAAACCATTCCCTTGGGGACAGTTTGAGACCATAGATGGACTTGATGAGTCTACAAACAGGATTTTTACCTTTGAAAACTTCAGGAATAATAACACCTAGAGGAACCTTCATGTACAATTCTTCATGTAGATCACCATTAAGGAAAGCATTAGTGATATCCAATTGACTAATATTCTAATTTTTAATTGTTACTATAGACAGAATTAACCTGTCTATGACCATCTTGGCAACCGGAACAAAAGTCTGAAAATAATCCAATCTAGCTGTTTGTGTAAACCCTTTTGCCACAAACCTAGCTTTATATCTATCAAGGGTACCATCTGCCTTATATTTAACTTTATAAATCCATCTGCAATTAACAACCTTTTTATCTGGTGGAAGACTAGTAAGTTGCCAAGTATAATTAGCTTCCAATGCATTAAGTTCAATTTGCATAGCATTATACCAATTTGAATCTTTGACTGCTTGAGAGTAAAACAGAGGTTTAGGAATGACAACAGAGTTTGCAATAAATGCTTGATATGAAGGTTTGAACCTCTAAACTGAATCAACCAATTAAATGGGATAAGAAACAGTTGATAAGGCTGAGGAATTACACTGTTTCGTACAGTGGATGGAAGCCCTGTATAATCAAAAAAATTTGTAGGTAACACTTTTGACCTTATTAGTCTAATAGGTATCTGAGGAATTTGAAGAGAGTTTATTGATGAAAAAGTATAAGAAAGAGAACTAGTAGGACTAGCAGTATCAGAATATGATGATGAAATGTCATTGGGATTATCAGTAATAGATGATGAAAGAACATTAGGATTAACATTACTTGATGATGAGACAAATGGAATAATAGTATCAATATCATCAATAAAAGATGTATGAGAAGGAAACATAAGAGAAGAAGGAGAAATAGGTGATTTATATGGAAACACTATTTCATAAAAGCAAACATATGACCTGTATCAAGAGCCATCAACTTGTATCCTTTCTTGTTATAAGGATATCCTACAAAAATGCATTTTACAGCTCTTGGAGCAAATTTGTCCTGTCTTTTAGACAAAGTAGAAGCATAGGCTAAACAGCCAAACACTCTTATGTGATCATATAATGGAGGTTTATGAAAAAGAGCTTCATTAGGAGATTTGTGATTAAGTATAGCAGTAGGAGTTCTATTTATCAAATAGGTGGCAGCGAGGAGACAATCCCCCCACAAATGAATGGGAACATTTGACTGAAATTTAAGAGTCCTTGCAACAGAAAGTAGGTGTTAATGTTTTAGTTCAACCTTACCATTTTGTTGTGGGGTTTCTGTACAAGAACTTTGATGTATAATACCAAGAGAATCAAAGAAGGAGGTCAGTTCTCTATTAAAGAACTCAGTACCATTGTAAGACCTTATGGTCTTGACTTGAGCTTCAAAATGATTTTTAATATATGTAACAAAATTCTGGAAAATAGAGAGAACTTGAGTTTTATTTGACAAGAGAAAAGTCCAGGTACACCTGGTACAATCATCAACTATTCTAAGAAAAGAACAACAAGTATGATAAATCTTATGCCTGTAAGGCCCCCACAAATCACAATGTAAAAGATCAAAGGGCAACAGAGCATGACTATCACTAGAAGAAAAAGAAGATCTACTTTACTTAGAAAAGTCATAAACATCTCAAGGTAAAGTATTACAAGACTTAATAGTAGGACTGATATCACTAATCTATTTAAGAGTAGAGAAAGACATATGGCCAAGTCTTGAATGCCAAAGAAAATAAGAAGTAGTATTCTGCACACTACTGCACATTGAAGTGTTGACCACTGGAAACAAAGTTGAAGAAGTCTGAGAAGTACTAGGTAGAACTAACTTGTACAGTTGACCCTGAGTTTACCAATCCCCAATATTCTCTTTTGTGTACAATCCTGAATGACACAGATATTAAGAAAGAATTGAAACATACAGTTCAGAGTAGATGTTAGTTTAATTACTAACAGATGCCAAATTGAACTAAAAATGAGGAACAATAAGAACATCATAAAGAACTATTTCAGGAGATAAGTGTAATGTCCCTTTCATTTGAACCTTAGTGTGAGCACCATTTGGCAAACAAATATCCACATCACAAGGAACAATATTAACAAGTAAGTCATTTGAACAAGTAATGTGATATGTGGCCCCTGAATCCATTATCTAATCGTGTGATGAATGACAATTAGTGAGGCATATAGAAGTCTTATATGAGCACATGTGTGAGTTACCTGATTATGGAGGTTTAGTCAGAGTCTGAGAAGCTTGACTTTGATTTAGTAATGAGATAAGTTGCTGATACTGAGAGGCTATTAAAGAGACATCAGAGTTCTATGTACCAGTATCTGTTTGATCAGTAGAAGAACCAGAACCAACAGTTTGTTGAGATGTTGTAGCTACTTGAGCAATCACTTTACTGTCAAATTGAATAGGTTTAGTAAAACCAGCAAAAGAATTCTTAATCTTCAGTGGGAATCCAATTAACTGATAATAATGATCCCTAGTGTGATTCTTTCCATGACAATAAGAACATTCCAAATTATTCATTCTGGAATCAGATTTCTTGAACTGTTCTGGCCGTTTTTGATCAGGTTTAGAGAATCTTGACTTGCTAAGAAGAGCTGCTGACTCAATAGCATGTTGAGCCACATGAACATAGTTACGCTACCTTTCTTCTTGTTGAAGAAGCGAAAGAACACTCGTGAGAGGTGGCAACTGATTGATCATCAGTAACTGACCACGAACATTAGTATAGACTTCATTGAGTCCCATCAAGAATTGAGTGACCTTCATCATCTCATCATGTTGTTCCAACTATTTTTTAGCTTTGCAGTTGCAAACACAGACACATTTAGGCACACTAGAGGCATGAATAAGATCACCCCAAAGCATCTTAAACTTCGTATAGTAACCATAGATTGTTAAAGTATCCTGGGTTAATCCTCCTAATGCTTTCTTGAGTTCGAAAACACGAGGACCATTACTTTGTGAAAAACGCACATTAGTATCAGTCCACACATCCGTGGCTAGAGCAATATACACCAAACTTGAACGAATTTCAAGGACAATTGAGTTTAGAATCCACGTATTTACCATATCATTGCAGCGTTGCCAATGAGCAAAATACAGAGATGATTCACCTGGAATCTTGAATTTGCCTGAAACAAAACCTAGTTTTTTCTTTACAGAGAAAGCCAGCGACATCGAACGTCTCCATTCATTGAAATTGTCAACGTTCAGAACGGTAGAAACAAGAATTTGACCTGGATGATCAATTGCATGGAGATATAGAGGATGGCTTGCTTCTAAAAAAAGTGAATGAAATTCATTCTCAAGATCAGATGTTGTATCAGTAGATTCAATATCAGGTATAGAAGTTTCACCAATTGTAACCATAGTGTTTGATAAAATGTTTCACAGAACAAATCAAGAACTGACATAATTGTATTGCACATCTCGAACAAATCACTACTGAGATGTCGATAAACAGTGATGAGAAAACATGAGCAAAACGAGATAACCAAAACGAAAGAAAATGAGAGATTATTTACAAAGAAATGAGAGAAATTGATGACAAAACATTGAAGAACAGAGTACGAGCAAATCTTCAAAGAAGATTTAATGGTCGAAGAAAAAGTAAGTAACTAACTAACTAGAGAGAGAAAATTCATCGATCTGGTACCATGTGAAGAGATGAAATTGTAAACTTTCTCATTGATCAAAAATATAAGCTGTACAGTTTACATATACACAGATACCTTCTATAACTAACTTGACATACATGAAATTACATAACTACTCCTGTGAACTAACTAATTATAGCCACTATCTAATTTTGTACTTATAGGCTTAATAGATCCATTAAGTTATAACTAATCAAATTGAAATATTTATCATTTTGTAAAATTTTATGTAACTTTATCATTTTCATACCTTACCTTGGTGAACAAGGTAATCTATATCATCAAAGTTATTAATACTACTCCCTCCGTCCCACAATACAAGTTTTTTTGGAAAAAAATTATGTATCTTAAGAAAACATTAATTAGATCCTCTTATACCCATTATAAATGCATTGACTTAAGAATATGAACTATTTTATACTCTTGGTCATTTCTCATTAATTATTATACAATTTTAAAAAAAGATAGTTTAGAAAAAATATAACAAATTTACATTGAAAATGGGCATATATTATGGGAAAACAATTCTCTCAAAAAAGAATATTATTATAGGAAAGAGGGATTTGAGAAATTATTATTGTGGAACGAAGAGTATTATAATAGTAATTCCTAGTAGTTAGCTGAAATTGGAGAATTTGTGATTTGACTGTTCTAACAACGTCAATTGCATCTCATTAAACTACTAGTATAACATTCTTGGAAGTTGGAGCCACATCTCGTAACAATTTGCACCCCCATTCAC
This sequence comes from Kitagawia praeruptora, assembly GCA_037693485.1. Taxonomy (NCBI): domain Eukaryota; kingdom Viridiplantae; phylum Streptophyta; class Magnoliopsida; order Apiales; family Apiaceae; genus Kitagawia; species Kitagawia praeruptora. The sequence continues at coordinate 668,234 of CM075348.1, read as the reverse complement.
CTTATAAACATGCTTCCATACCAACCACCCCGAACTAACTTGTCTCCGATCACAACCCCAAGATGTGTATCAATTTTTATTATTCCCTTGATGATGAATGATAGTGACTTTTGCTTGGCCAAAAATTTGAACAGTCCTTCATTGGAGTAAGGAGTTATGTGACGGTGAAAGAGTCAGTCATTCACGTACTGCCAAACTACCCTCTTACAGTCTTCAAAGTTAAGTTTCCATGCCCATACCATTTTCCACATCAGTTTTGATAGGGGGATCGGATGCGGGTTCGGTGCGATTTTATGATAAAACCGCAACCAGAATCGTATACTCTCGGTTTTAAAAATCAAAAACCTCAATCGTTGGTTCGATTTCGGGTTCAAAAAATTCAGTTTGGTTTCTATCGGTTCGGTTTCAGTTAAAAAATCACATTAAAAGAAAATGAAAAAATTATTACAAATTAAATAAACAAAATTTTTTGGAGCTGAGCGAATAAAACTTCATGATTTCTGCCTTGAGCCTATCAAGTTCGTTTACCTTTTTTTGAACAATTGCCAATTCAGTTGTTCTAATAATTTTGCACTATACCACAAGAATGAAACAAAAACAGAAGGCCAAACATTTGGTTCAGTCATATAATTAAATTAAATTAGTGTATGAAGATGTCTATATATGTTCTAATATAATTTTTGTTGGCAAGAACCAAAGAAGGGAAACTAAGTTTGCGAACAAGTCAAAGGAATATAATTCGGCAAGATTTCAACTATAACTTCTCGGCAGATTAGTCCGTCTTCCGAGATATTTTTTTAAAAAGATAATCTCTAATTCTGAGAAGCTCATTTGCTTCATTGTGAATGTCATCAGCATGTTGGTTGTTCATATATAATAAGTATTGCTTCTGGAGAAATCTATCATATATCAAATAATTCAAAAGAGAGAAAAGAAATCCAAACTACCAAACACTATACTGATTAGTGAATAGTGATTATTGAACATGTTTGTATTTAATATTTCTAAAAATTTGTATAAATTATAAATATAATATTATTTATTTATTTTAATAATCATATTGGTTCAACTTTTTTGTGGTTTGGTTGCAACCTAAAATCGAAACCGGAACCAAAAATCTCAACCATGGCTTCAATTTCGATTTTTTCGATTCGATTTTTTTACTTACCCCTACTTGTTGTACATTCATTCAAGTCACCCACTCAATTTAATTCCCGATCTTAAAAAGAACAAGATCATCAATATCACCTATATATCACTAGGCCATCCACCTAAAATGTATTATATATATATATTTCCTCCGTCCCATAATATAAATCTTTTAAGATAACACGGAGTAAAAACATTGAATTTTCAGTACGAACAACTCAGTTATGGTGCTATTTCTTGTTTAGTTGCACCGATTTTCTTGTTGTTTAGGTACTATAATCTGTCTTGTCGATCGATTTTCTAAGTTTGTTTTATGCAATTGACCTTATCGTTAAAGAAGACTCACCACCCTGTTGTTGCCGAACGAGTGACACAAGAATTCCACCGGAAGAAACTCAATGCCGACAAGTACTTCATGGTAATGCAATTCTATAACTTTGTTGCTAACCGGATACTTGTATACATGATCGACATCTTTTGACCATAAACCGAACTTGCGAGCTTCTTTTTTCTATTATATCAACTTCTTTTCACCATGAACCTTGTATTGTTTTGTTGAGAAACAAAGTTACTTTGTTACTTATAAACTTATACATACTCAAATACTTTACTGGTTAAATTATTCGATCACAATTTCGGATAATCCTCCTCCTAAAGCCAGTCCAAAGAGTGGAGCCTTGCCGCAACACTCCTTCCTAAAACTCTTACAGCAACCCCTAACATGCCTTACTTCCAAACTTGGATAATTAACATTGCTACATCCAACTTTGTCTGTTGAATGATGGCCACAACAACTATTCACTATGCTCTTCAGTTCCTCCTCTGTGACATAGTCTTTTGCATGCTCATTGGTGCTTAAGATCATATGTCGGTCGGGACCTGGAGAACTGAAAGATCGACGGCCATCATCTAAACGTTGATGGCTTATGGTGCTGGACTTTTGATGGTGACAATGACTTGTGTGTTTCATTGTGCTACAAGGTTTCGGCTCATGCTCAGAATGGCTTGTTGAGCAACATCCATGTCCTCTGCCAACTGAATCAATACATTTTTCTTCTTCGTGTGAATGTACAATGTCACAGATACCACTGTTCATGTGTGTTGTTGCCTCTTCAAACTTGTCACCCTGTTCACAACAACCATGATTGACGTGCTTTACGTGTTTTACCTTTTCAAGCTTGTCATCACCATATCCACAGCAGCCATCAGTTTCAGCAGATTCGGGTAGTTGCTTGATCTCCCCAAATGATTTTGGAGTCACGGATTCACATTGATGCTTTGGAGAATTAAAATGATGAGGAATGCACTTTGTTTCAACTTGGTTGGCAGAGCAACAATGTTGGTGACAATGGGACTTCGACTCGGGAATGGCTACATTGTGCTGTACTCCGCGGGCTTGATGATCATCAAGTTTACAACAACCTTGATCTTTTGCCAAGGACATCTTCTTGTCGATCCCACGAGAAACTGAACTGACAGCCTTAGAGTGACTCTGCGCAGAACATTTTTTGGAAGAACATCTTTTGTGTACATGTTTCTTCATAGATTTAGTACCAGAGCAACAATGCTTGTGGCTATGAGCAGTTCTCCTTTTATGTGCAAAAATAGAGGACTTGAAACACCCTTTACCATGGTTGTCTTCATGTGCTAAGAGTAACATACTATTACAGATAACTAGCAAGCATGTCCCTGCATCTGCAAGAACAGCAGCCCAAACAAGTGGATGCCCCATGATAGCCAGAACAATTATAGCAGTCTTTGTGATAATTGACAGAAATATATTTTCAAGGATTTTTTGTTTCGTTTTCCTTGCAAGTCGAACAGCTTGCGGTATCTTTCTAATATCATTTGACATGAGAATTATGTTCCCGGTTTCCATTGCTAGTGCTGAACCAGAAATTCCCATGGAAATACCAATATCAGCAGTGGCTAATGCTGCAGCATCATTTAGGCCATCGCCAATCATTGCAGTGGCCGATTCGTGCTGGAAATCCTTGATGATTCTTGCCTTGTCTTCAGGTAGAAGTTCCGCATGGACAAGTTCCAGAGCACCACCGATCTGAAAATTAGTACAGTGGTATCCTTTATTAGTACAGTTAAACTAAAGATGGGAAAACACTATGCTACACACTAGGAAGCTAACATGTAAGATTTATTTTGCAGATTGCAACAAAGTAATTTATGTAGGCTGATGACTTGACAATTTTCAAAAGGTGCTGTATTAGGATAACCTGATCTTGTGCATGCTTCGCTGCCGCTTGATGATCTCCTGTAAGCATAGCTGTTTTTATTCCCATTGATTTAAGGTCTTGGATGGCCTCCTTGACTCCAGTTCGACAAACATCAGACAGGCTGAAAATTCCAGCAAGCAAAGACCCTGAGAATATGTATCCAATAGACTTTCCTTCCATTTCATCATCTCCTATGATTGGTACTGAAATGTTCAAATGTCTAACCAGGGTTATGACTAAACAAGAATAAAGGGTGCTAAAGAAGAGTTGAAATAAAAAATATGAACTCTATGAAGTCGAAGTTATATACAATATGAAGCTTTCTTACATGTTGCACATCCTGCTCGAATAGCAATTCTTTTGTTTCCAACATATATGTCTTTCCCTTCAATCTTTCCACAAATCCCTTCACCTGGAAAGTTATGGAAGTCCTCAACGTCATCTGGCTTGGGCTCAACAGAATAAGACTTTGCATATTCAACTAGTGCTTCTGCCATTGGATGACTTGACTTGCTCTCGATGCTAGCAACCCTGAACATGTTCAAATGCATGAATATTAGGTGAAGATTTATAACTTTGAGTATCATTTCATGAAGAATAGCGAAAGTGGTTTGTGCTTGTTGCATCTAATCTATTTATGGAAACTTGAAGTCCGACGGGAAGGTGTATTTATATTTACCAGTACAGTAGCTTGTGCAAGGTAATATGATCATCCTGCAGAAGTGGTTTGAAATCTGCAACAACAAAATCCCCTGTGGTAATTGTACCCGTTTTATCAAATGCCATGATCTTAACTTTGGCCAGAGTTTCAAGATGTTCTGCTCCTTTGACAAGAAGACCTGATTTAGCTGCATTTGAAAGCGCGCAGAAGGCAGCAACTGGGGTGGAGAGGACAAGTGCACAAGGACACGCACTCACCAAAACAACCAATGCCAAGCGATACCACTCACTTAAATTGTCAGCTCTTATTGCAGAGGGAACGATTACTAAGCAGAGAGCTATAGCTATAATAACTGCCAAAAAACAATATTAGACAGATGTATGTATTTAAGAAAATACTTTACCACTGAGAATAGGATTTCCCAGCTAAACAAATTGTAGTCGAAGAAACTAACATGGAGTGTAAAATTTTGTGCATTTGTCAATGATTCTTTGGGTTTTTGATTTATTCTTTTGAGCCTCTTCAACAAGGTTTGCCATCCTAGCTACCACACAATCTTCAGCTAGAGCAGTAGTTTTCACGCTCAAATAACCTAAAAATATTAGTTGTTTAGATGAAAATAGGCAATAGAAAAGCTTTTAGTTGTGACATACATGCATACACAAAATTAGTTAATATATGTAGTAATACAATATTTACCATTTAGATTAATGGTGCCGGCCCAAACAGTGGAGTCAGTTTGTTTAGAAACGGGAAAAGATTCACCAGTTAAAGTTTTCTCATCGACATCACAGTTTCCTTGTACAACAACTCCATCAATGGGGATTACATCACCGGGCTTAATGGAGAGAATGGTGTTGAGCTGGACTTGATGAGCATTCACTCGTTCTCCGGTTTCAGCAATAACTGCAGTTTGAGGGACTATGTTTGCGAGTGATGACATAGCAGAAGTAGCCCTGTGACTGGCCTTGGACTCCAGCCATTGAGCAAATGTGAATAAGAAAACTATTGTGCCGGCTTCCAAGTAATCTTTTAGCACAATTGATCCAGCAACTGCAGATACCAAAATAGTTGATAGCTGTATAATTGATCCATTGAGTAAATCTATTACCATGGAGAAAATTCATTATGGTAATAAATGCGGCAGGCATGTGGATAATTGATAAGCTGATTCATGTTGCAATAATTTAGTTTGTAGTTGCACAAGTTGCTTGAATAGCTGCATGTAGGTAAATAATTACTAAAAAAGAAGAAGAAAAAAAAATAAGTAGTACCTGTGATAAGGACAAGAATGTTGATGTTGGTGAGGTTGTAGTTGCGTAAAGCAGCAACGGCCTTGAATAAAATGGGGAAGATAGCAAGTGCCACAGCAGCCAGTCCCAGGTAACGGAGAGGATGATATACGTGTTGGAGTATTAAAGTTAACAATACCAACAATCCTGAACCCATTACAAACGGGCTTGGCCATCTCTTTTTATTATTCTTATTCTTATTATTATTCTTGTTAGTATTAGTTTCCCCTCCTCCTCCAGTTTTGTCTTTCACGCTTGCTTCCAATCCTGATTTATTCAGTGCGTTCACTGCAATTACGTCGTTTTAATGGTTAATAAAATTAATTAATTTAAAGCAAGAATTAAACATACGTATAACTGTTAAATATATATGAGTATAAGATCCTTGGAAGGGACTTCCCAACAACTTAAGATTTTGGGTGAAACGGTTTCTACCATGATATCAGAGCTCTGGTGTTTGGTTTCTGATGTTTGTAAAACGAAGTTATAATATACTAGAGTAGTATTTTTCTAGTTCCGCCCAAAATATATTTTCAAGTCATATTACTTACGTTGGAGTTAAAAAGTAGTAGCATAGGATTCAAGCACCCGATGGAACAACTAGTCCAATACTAGTTGTACTATAATTAGCCAACCGGATATTCCGTGTTTCCTTTGTAAAGCCGATAACAAACTATGGGTGCGTTAGGCAATTGTGGCTAGGCAATAACATGATTTGAATTTGAATTAATCTACTAGAGTAGTAGTAGTACTGTATATGAGTAGCAGCAGAAAAAGTGAATGGGTGAGGATTCATTAACCACTAACAAAGTGGGTAGTACTAGTACTAGTAATATCTTTACTGGGAGTGGGGGAAGAGATATTATAATGTAAATTGAATTTTGGAGCACCCCCACCACCCATTATGAAAACTAAAGTAAAGCAAACATGTACACTCAAACTTCGTCATCAATCCCTTTCACTTTCCATTCCATTGTGTATTTCCAATTACTCTACGCAATTTGAATTTACAAACTGATCGACTAATATTGCAAGATAATCACAAATTTTGTTTTGTTTTGGTTTGGTGGGACTCAAAAGTAGGACGGACGTAGCAAAGCAACCAACGATATCTGAGTTCAAATTTTGTCAAAGGTTGCGTCTAATACAGTATATGGCAACACAAAACAACTAGTGTCTAGTGGACGGACGTAATTAAAAAGAAAAACAAAAAGACAGAGTAGAGTACCGATCTGAAGCTGGGAAATGAGGAGGGAGTGGTGGACAACGATAACAGTTTTGGAGGGGACGATGACACTCACCTCCACCACTCCTTCTAGCGCCTTCAACAATTTCTCTATTACTGGGATTTCTGAACTACAGCATATTCCCAACACATCAAAGTAGCTTTTATCCACCTTTTCATTCATCTTCCTCCTTAATTGCACTCGATCACCTGCATCAAACCATCAACTTAATTAATTCTCACACAAGAAACATATATATCATCATCATACATACTCACCCAAACAAGGAAGATATATATATGTATACCAGCTAGTGTTTTAGCAGCTAAACAAAATATTGGTATGACAGTTGAAATAGTGTGGGGGGGGGTTTATTCGGAGATTTTGCTTGCAAGACAAAAACATCGGCCTAATTAGCCCATGCAACTAATGTGAGAGTAATTCAGATGGGATGTACCATATATATACTACTTACACACGCGCATACTAAACAATGAGAATAATATGCTTCACTTTTGCTATTTTATTTTCTTATCCTTTTCTTGAATTAAAGTAGCTTTATATTCTTGGAAAAAAAAAAAAGTAGCTTTATATTGTTCAATTCTTTTTTTTTTTTTTTTTTTTTTGACAAACAAGGAATTCATTACTCATTCAGATCATCCAAACAAATGGACTGAAGTTCGACAGGGACAGAACTCCTGTCGAAAACTCGACCCGGGAAAAAACACGACTCCCTCGCTATAAAGTGAGCGGCCCTGTTAGCGGATCGTTTAATAAAAAACAAATCGATGTTTAATTCAGCGAGCAATCTACGACATTCCACAGCTAAGTTAGCAAACGGAGAAACCATTGTAACCTTGCTACGGATGGCTTGAATTACTCCCAAGCAGTCTGACTCAATCACAACTTCCCTCCATTCCATCGCCTTGGCCCAACTTAGAGCCTCTTTCACCGCCATAATCTCTGCCATCTCCGGTCTTACTCGACCCTCATACACCTCTGAGCGACCCATAATAACTATGCCCTCATCATTTCGAGCTAATAATCCCACCCCATATTTAGAGTTCTCCTCAAACAAAGCTGCGTCGACCGAAATCTTAACTGAATTCTGTTTAGGTTTTTCCCAAGAAGTAGCTCCTTCGCCTGGGATGACATCCCTGTACAGAGTTTTTGATGAACACACTTGGGCTGCCATCCAATCTGTAAGATATTGTTTAGCCATACACACCACACTGTTTGTTGAGTTGTTCTTATTATGCCAGACCTTTTGATTCCTAGACTGCCATAAACTCCAACACATTGTGACTATCTCTCCGTGATCTTCTACTCTTGAGTTATCCAGCCTATATTTTAGCCACTCGTCAAAAGATTCCGTGTCTGCAATCTGCAAATTATTATCCCTCTGTCTCCAGCACCTAGCAGCAAACGGACACATTATCAAAACATGTAAAACTGTCTCCTCCTCAGCATTACAAACTGGGCATGTTGAAGAGACTTGCACTCTTTTCATCCTCAAGCTTACACATGTTGGTAAACATTGATTTAAGGCACGCCATATAAAATTTAACACCTTTGGAGGTGCTTTAATTCTCCAAAGTCTCTTCCATAGCGCACTGCTTGCTGTTGAAAAACCTGACTCTTTCTGTGCACGAATTAATCTATATGCACTGCGAACTGTAAACACGCCCATCATGTCCTCATTCCAGTACAAAATGTCCTTATTCAAAACTCCCCCATACTGCGTATTATAGATGCAAGTCTGATCTCGTTGGTTGAACAAATCCTGCAGGATTTCCATATCCCAATGCTGACCATCCTCCGTTCGAAGAGAATGCACAGTAGCATTTTCTAACCCCTATAACTCAGTTGTGATATATGGGTCTGTGCTGTTCTGAAGCCATGGTTGGTTTAATATACCAACTTATTACGCATTTTCAAATTGAATATTATTAATACACATTTTATAAAAGATATTTACCAAAAATACTAGATTTAAAGTTTCTATTTGCAAAAATACCATCTTTTTACCAACTTAAGTTTCAAAATTGCAAAAATACCAACCCTAAGTCCCTAACCCTTAACCCTCCCCCTTTTCCTTTTTTGCCCTTCATTCCATCCGGTTTTTTTAAAAAAATTTTTTAAAGATGGGTGCTATTTTGGTTGCAACTGATGCAACCACATTCAACCATATCGACTTCAACGGACTTCAACACTTTTTTTTTAAGGTGGGTGCTATTTTGGTTGCAACCACATCGACTTCAACAGATTTCAACACTTTTTTTTTTAAGGTGGGGTGATATTTTGGTTGCAACCACATTCAACCAAATGCAACCACATTCAATTTTTTTATAAGGTGGGGTGATTTTGGTGGATTTGGGTTGCAAGACCCCGCCAGGGGAAATATACAATCAATTGCAACCACATTCAACTTTCTTTTTTTTAAGGTGGGGTGATTTTGGTGGATTTGGGTTGCAAGGCCCCGCCAGGGGCAATATACAACCAGATGCAACCACATTCAACTTTTCTTAAGGTGGGGTGATTTTGGTGGATTTGGATTGCAAGGCCCCGCCAGGGGCAATATTCAACCAAATGCAACCACATTCAACTTTTTTTTTATATAAAAATGGTGTGGTGATTTTGGTGGATTTGGGTTGCAAGGCCCCGCAGGGGAATATTCAACTGAATGCAACTGAAAAATGAAAATTACATTCAGTTGGATGTAGTTACAAATTTAGTTGCATGTGGTTGCATTCAGTTGCTGATTTCAAGTTCCATTTTTCAGTTGTCATTTTCGACCTCTTTTTTGAACTCTAATATATAACTCTAATATATATATATATATATATATATATTAGAGTTAAAAAAAGAGGTCGAAAATGACAACTGAAAAATGGAACTTGAAATCAGAAATTTAGTTGCATTTAGTTGAATGTGGTTGCATTCAGTTGAATATGTCCCTGCGGGGCCATGCAACCCAAAATCATCACACCTTCAAAAAAAAAAAGTTGAATGTGGTTGCATTCAGTTGCTGATTTCAAGTTTCATTTTTCAGTTGTCATTTTCGACCTCTTTTTTGAACTCGAATGAATATATATATATATATATATATATATATATATATATATATATATATATATATATGAGTAAGGATCTAGGGAAAACCTCTTTTAATGGAAAACTTAGAAAACTAAATCGAAATATAGCATATATGGTATGCAAACTAATTGTTGGGAGATGAAGAAAAATGTGGTGAAATTAGATTTAAAAAAAATATCAGCGATTGACGGGAAAAATCAAATTAAAAATGGAGGGGATTAGGTGTGATTCTGTGTGTGAGGGTGTATTTGATTAGTGTGTGGGTGCCCCTGGCGGGGCCATGATCTTAATACATCTAATGGCTAGGATTAGTATCTTAGTTTTTCGAGTTCAAAAAAGAGGTCGAAAATGGCAACTGGAAAATGGAGCTTGAAATCAGAAATTTAGTTGCATTTAGTTGAATGTGGTTGCATTCAGTTGAATATGCCCCTGCAGGACCATGCAACCCAAAATAGCACTCACCTTAAAATAAAATTAAAAAAAAAACAAAAAAAAAAACAGATAGATGGAATGAGGGTGACGTAAGGAATGAGGGAGGGGGAGGGAAAGGGGAACCTAGTATTTTTGCAATTTTAAAACTTAGATTAGTAAAATTGCAAATAACTATTCTTAACGAAAGTAAATGTGCAAAAATTTATTTTTTCCTATATATTTATGAAAAAAGCCCTTTTATAAATGTGTATTACATAAAAGTAGTAAAAAATAAAATTGGTGATGTTACGCATTTGAAAAATACGTATCACCTTGAAACTGGGTGAGACACACATTCTTAAGATGTGTGTCTTCTATATGTTATCTTTTTTAAATTTTTTAATCATTTTTTGACATGATACCCATTTTTTAATTGCGTATTAGCAATATCTATTTTGCAAATAGTAATGGATTTATATTTTTGATCAAAAAATTTAAAATTAGTATTTGTGTAATAAAATCTTAAAAAAAAATAAAATTTTTGTATATTTTTGTATTCATATATTCAAAATGCAAATATATATAAATATTCAATTTTTATGTCATTTAGGCTATGTTCACTTGGATTGAATGGAATGAGGGGAGAATGGAATGAAATTTATACTATTATTTGGGGGTGATTGGGGAAAATGTTTATAAATTTCATTCCTTGCTTCATTCCTCTCCAAATAATTTGAACTAGAATTCTAACCCACATGTTTTGGAAGGAATGCTCCATTCCCAATCTTCATCATTTTCCTTGCAATCTTCATCATAAAAAACTTCTTCTCCCTCATATTTGTTCATTATTTCCCCCAACATCCCCCTTTCTTCATCATTCCATTCCTACCCCATTCCATTCTTTCCAAGTGAACACACCCTTAGTGTCATAATTTCGTGTTGGGTAGAATATTGCGAGGTCTATCCCAACAGCTTATGGCACTTCAGGGGTGAGCGAAATGAAAGCGAAGCTTAAAAGCAGCAATCTTCATGTGACTTACATCTCTAGATATTTTTATTGGACGATTTTAGCATGCACAGTTGCTGATTGTTCATTGCATTTCTCCTAATATGATTTTTTTAAAAAAAGTTTTAACTGTTATTAATTAAATTTTTTGTATTTTTGATTTCTTATATAATTGCAGTTACACACCAAGTCAGTTAAAATTCAAAGCATGTGTATGTGATAGATTTTATTTTGAGTAGAAAGACAATAATCAAAATGACAGTAAAATCATGTCCAAGTCACCATCCGCTATTAAGAGCATCTCCAAGGGTGTTATGTAAAATGATTAGCTATAATCATTAGTTATAATGATAGTGTAAAATTTTTTCTAAGGATGAACATGTGTGCTCCAAGGGAATTATCTATAATTATGGTCATGTAAAATTATACATAAAAGCTTTATTAATTCAACAAATATAATTCACCAAATATCATTATCTATAATTTTTTGCTAAGGAATTAATGGTTGGAGTGCTCAAATTTTTACATATTATTTAAATAGTACCACTGGATGCCAACTAGATGCCATGTAGATAATTTAGCTAAGGGTGTGTTCACTTTGGAAAGAATGGAATGGGGTAGGAATGAAATGAAAATTGTAAACAAAATTTATGAAAAAAGGGGGATGTTAGGGGAAATATTGAACAAATATGATGGAGAAGAAGATTTTTATGATGAAGATTGCAAGGAAAATGATGGAGATTGAGAATGGAGAATTCCTTCCAAAACATGTGGGTTAGAATTCTAGTTCAAATTATTTGGAGAGGATTGAAGCAAGGAATGAAATTTATAAACACTTTTCCCAATCTCCCCCAAATAATAGTATAAATTCCATTCCATTCTTCTCTCATTCCATTCAATCCAAGTGAACATAGAATAAGAGTTTTACCCCCTCGGAGATTCTCTAAGAAAACAAACACTTTAAACTATTGATTTGAGATCAATATTTAGATTCCAGTGTGAACTCCAACCATACATTTTTTTGATCAGTTGTGTACGTACTCACACAGCTATCTTTATTATTCCTGCTAAAACATAAGTCCCGCTCACTCCACTGCTTAAATAATAAACGGTTTAGTCACTCCACTGCTTAAATAATAAAATAACTCCTCTAGAAAGGAGAAATAATTTCAATTATCCATGTGTCGGGCGGGTGTTCCAATTTACAAGTTAGGCCCCGTCAAATGTCAATAAAGTTTAGTATGTACTGTCATGACTCCTGGTTATTATAATTCGACTCAAGTCTAAATTGGATATATATTAAATGAACTCCAACTGTTTAAAACAAGCCAATTGTTAACGGAGGAATTTGGTGATAACAAATTTCGGAGATTGTTGGAATAATGAAATAATTTGGTGATAACAAATTTCGGAGGTTGTTGGAATAATGAAATTATGAAAATAGGGGGATTTGAAATTTTGGATGTTTGGGGCTGGACTCGAGAGGTGTCTCGACTTGTTAGATGTGTCGGATCCTTTTCCAAGATGTCTGCGTACTCTATATTTATAGAGATCAAGCCAACGCAGTTCTGTTAAGGATTGATTTTTAATCCCTGTGATTGTTAAGGAATGTATTCTGGGAATTAGTAGATTTTATCTCTTTAAATTATATTCGTGTTGGGATACCTTCCTGATTTGAAGGATATCGTTTGGAGATATTTTCTATTATTAATTGGAGATAATTCCTCGTTTCAGAGAGAGGAGTTTCAGAGAGAGGAAATAACTAACTTGGGGATTAAGTAATTATTATTAGATTCGTATTTGGAAATTTGGGGGATAATGGAGGCAATCGAAATTATGGCGTAACAACTACCCCAGTTTTTTAGTTTAGCTTGTTGCAGTGGAGAACTAAGCATACTTCGATCTTCCAAATTTCATGAGTCACTGAAACAGCTAAGAGATGAAGATTAGTAAAAAATATGGAGCACCTAGGTGCCTGTAATATGCATGTAAATGTAAATAAGACAATAAACCAAACCAAACCAAACATACCCAAATCCCGTTGAGAACGGGGTCTGGGAAGGGTAGATTGTACGCAGACCCTGCCCCTACCCGGAAAGTAAGGAGGCTGTTTCCGTGCAGACCCCCGACTTAGTGCATAGTGCATAAAAATAATAAAAATAAGACAATATGATATGTAAATAATAAGTTGTGTAGGTGTGAGAGAATGTATCTTATAGGGTCATCCAAGCATTATTCCATAAAGTCATCCAAAGCATTCCGAGTAATATCATCATTTAGTCGAAGAAGGTCATATCTACCATGTCTTCTGGAGGGTATCCCCTTTAGTTGTTCTTAATAATAACTAGTTGATAATCGGTAAGACCATACTGTGATTATTAATTAATGGCTTAATTTAAGAAGTAAATAGAGTTCGTATGTGGAAGCAAATGGGCGTTTGTATGTTAAAGTTATATGTTGGTAATTATAATTGTCGGGCTTGTGGTCGTTAGTGGTTAATTATTATTTTTCATATAATGATGAAGTTTATGTGACCTTGCTAATGGTAAATGGTTTATATGTGCTAAATGTAGTAGTCGAGTCATATTATCTGTTAAATGCTATACCTGTCAAATTCTTGGTGGTGAATTGTATGTGGTCAGATTGGTGTCGATTAAGTAATTTTAAAATGTTATATGTTATTTATCAAAGATTAATTGTTAGATTCATTCTATTATGTGTTTATCTGCGAGGAGTTGTAATGAGATCACAAGTCTTAAATGTCAATATTTAAGGACTTGTGTAATTCTCTTCAACTAGTTCCTCGGGCTTACGAATATCCATGATTAGCCATCACGAGTATAATTAATATACTTGAGTGATGTGATCATTGATATAGCGTAAGTAATAGTTAGTGCTAGGGGTTGTTCCCTAGGGCTTACGAACATCAATGATTGATTGTCGCGTGTATCATTAAAATGCGTGAGAAATACGATCATTGGTGTAGCGTAAGTAGTAGTGTAATGTAAATCATTATGTGCTAGGTGCCGCATGTCTGGGCGGGTACTTTTCTTATTTGTTTACTTTTATGTTGCTGCAAGTTGAGGCAGCTTTATTTTTGCAAAAACAGGGTTGAATTGTATTTGAGGGGCTGTGCCCATAGTCCGATAAATGAATACTTCATGCCGAAATTTTCTAAAAATCCCCTGCAAATTTATTTAAAAGTCTATTTGAGTTATTTGATTTCAAGGCTTGAAAGTATGTTATGATTTTTAAAGGGTTAAGTATATGTGTCAGTGGAGTATTTCAAGTATATATTATGGTTTTGAAAATTTGATGGTGTGTTGTTTTGAAGTGGTTATGTGACGTGTATATGTGACTTAGTAATTATACTAAGGCTACTATATAGATATGATTGGATATGTCTATATGTAGTGGTATGTGTTTGTATATGTTATTTATGATAAGTGTATAAGCGTTATAGGACGCGTACGGGTAGAGTAGAGCAAGTAAGAGTTGCTTGATTTGGCACTGAACAGTATCTGACCTTGTAAAGGTTGAATAGGAGACATGGCCAAGAGCAGAGTACGAGTAAAAAGATAAGCAGAAGGACAAGTAGCGAAGTCGATGAGTGTATGAAGTAAGGAATGACATGAATTTGAGTCGAGGATCCATGGTAGGATCAGGAACTCCGTAAATCGAGGCAAGTGTTTTGCTCTTCACTTATCTTTCAAGTGATGCAGTTCAATTTCTTGTTGTAGTATATGATGAGAATAAAGTATATTTAGAAAATGTAATGTTTCTTCAATTAGCGGGAAAATGTTTATTTCCCCACCCTCAGTTCAACTATGAAATTTTAATAAACCTCACCAATAACTTTCCTACACAATGCCATTTCTTTATTTCCTTCGATTATGTTAAGAAATTTGTTGGATAGAGAAAAATCCAGATTTTAAAATCCTTATAAATATCTGTTAACAAAATTCCCGATTTTAGTATATTTAACCCAAGTGACCTTAACTTATTTCTTCAATTAAATCGAACATTGTTTCATTAGTACTTGATCATACAACCCTATCTCTGTAGATACATCACGTTGTGTTGATTTACTTTCCCTTTTGATATCAAGTCAATTCACTAATGCTGAATCATATTCCTTTGATCGTATTCACTTGATTCTATGTATGTTGAACCTGAATTATTACTTCTCATTTGAAAAATGGAATTTCTCCTTGCCTAATTTGCCGTGGTTATAATTTGAAGTATTCGTATCGATTTTGTTGATACTTTTTCTGAGTTAACGTTCTTTATAATTTCCCCTATGTGGTATCGAACTTGTCGATACCAGACGATGATGTGGTTTCTTATTAATTCCTAATCATAAGTTGTTATTCTGGACGTGAGTTCCAGTTATTGTTGAAACAGGGTAGTCGATTGTCCCGACCCCTGGCCTGAGTATTAAAGATAGAATTGGAAGTTTTTATTAAATAAAAATGTTTTCATGACTGAGGACGCCAGTCAGAGTATGAGTATGATATTTTAGGCCAAAAGAGGCCTTGGATCCAGTTGAGTATTTGGATATACAAAGAGAGTATATCCGGAGTTTTAGTGTGACTGATCATCCACTTTAACTCGTTGCGTCGAAGTGAAAAATCCAATTCTAATCTATAAATTGAGTATCCAGTTGGACTTTGATTCTTATTGCTAGACCAGGAATTTCCCAAGTAGTCTTATCGAATTGTTATCATTTGATCTTGAGTTTTCGAGTATCAGTATTGAATTTTTAAAGCCTGGTTTCTTTGAAGTTACAATGTTTATTCTGATTGAATAAAACTCCTATCCGTTCTAGTTCCTGTTGCACCTCAGCAATGGTGAAGTATTGGCCCTCGTGGCAATTTAAAAGTATCATCATAGATTCTTTCACAGTATGAGTTGAAATTCTTTTGTTATCAGATTTGTTTCGATATTGAATTGTTATCACCTTATGCACTTGCTGAGCATTGTTGGCTCACTCTTGCTTTTGTTTGTTTTCCTCAGTTAATAGTGGAGTTAAGTAAATCTAGTAGTGGACAGTGAGTATTGATTCCCGGGCAGCAAGAAGAGGCAGTCGAGTTATAGATTTCGCCAGACAGTGGATTGCGAATTGTCAAGGTTGGAGATATAGTTAGATAGTGATTTCACTTATTCATAAATGTATATTTTTATTATTCTGAGATTGAGTTATAGTAATGTAATTCGATAGTTTGTTTCATACCATAACCTGTAAGAGATCTTGGTTTAAGGGGTTTTTATTATTTTATGTTGTTATTATTCAGAGTTGTATAATATTGTTTATGGTTAGTGGCCCCATATCTGTACCCCGGATTTTGGGATGCTACAAGTTGGTATCAGAGCTACAGGTTATGGTCACTGAAACAGATTAGGAGAGTTAGGGTACGAGTATAAGATAGAAGTCGAGTAGAACTATTAGGATAAGGATCGCGTTAGGATACTTCGACCAGCATCGCGACGTTACTCGGTCTTTCGGTATATCGCGCGAGCAGAAGTTTGAATCGTTTAAGGATTGGGCTATTAGCCAAACAGCGAACCCGAAGCGGCATAAGCTAAGTGGGCAGCTGGAGCTATCTGTCCGGGGGATGCTATCTCGAGATTTTTGCGTAGGATCTAGAACTTTGTACGATATTAGTTTCAATGTGAATGTTTCGGAGATTGAGAGAAGGTTAAGAATGTGAAGTGGGAAGCAATTATTAGCAAGAAGTGGAAGTTGAGCGTAGTTGTGTATCCTTAATCGTTGATTCCGTTCAGTTTATTGTCCAGAGAAATTTCATATTCTTCCTTTGAATTGTTGTAAATTAATTTCTGGTTGGTATCGTGGCTGAGGCATTCGTTGCGCAGTGACGGTCCAAAATCGAGAATGAATTGAAATCTTCTTAATTATTCAACTCATTATTGTCAGGCCGATTTTGGCAGCTAAGCATATTAGTGCTTAGTCGACGAGAGTGAGATTATGAATAATTAGGAATTTCTTGAATGTTTTCTTGATTAATCAATGAAGCATCTATTGAAAAGTCATCTATACATCCATTGATGATGAGTCTTATATATCAGATTTACTCGAAATTCAATTCCATTCTTTCGGAAATATCTGAATTTTACAGAGAGTACTTGATTCAATTTACATGAAGATTTTTGAAATTCCGGAATCTCTTCCATTATCCCGAATGTTTGATTTTCTCTATTCCAACTGAGATGAACAACCTATGCAGATAGGGGATTCAGGGACATCTTATCTTTGTGGTAGGAGTCCAGTGGGACGCCACTGATTATGTTTGTCATGAAGTACTAAAGACTGGCCATCTTTATGTACTGTGATGGTTGACCAAGTGACAAATGCAACCTGAAGATAGTTCAAAGATCATATTGATCTCTCGGTTAAATTCCTTTATAAAAGTTTTATCAAATAAACCCAGTGTATATTCGTACTTGGTGCCCATTCATTGGTATTGACTTCTTTTTGTTAGAAATTCGATGGTTTCGAAACTTCGAATGATGAAGAGATGCGAAGATAGACGTAACGACGTTTTAAATGATTGAAACTACAACTGCATTGACGAAGAAGTGGTTATGCGAGTTTAAGAAATTGGTGATTAAGACAGATATGTCATGTCAAATTGGATTAATTCTTGGACCGATAAAATATAGACAAGATTTGAGACTAATGAGAATCAAATAATGTTAGGTCCAATAAGATTGTAGAAGGGGGGGTTGAATACAATCTTTACCCTTTTATCGAAATTTGTCCTTATGATTTAAGTTTACTTTAGACAAATTTTGTGCGGAATTAAATGAAACAAAGTTCAAGTTAAATATAACAATATATTAAACTTGAGGGTTGTTACAAAATCAGTACAGAGTAATATCAAGTTAATAAAAACAAATTAGAAAATTCGACATGAACTTTTCTTAATTTGTTAATAAAAATCGAGATATAGATTAGGAGTAAAAACTCGCTAATAGTACAAGAGTCACAAGTAATCAAGCTTGAACGGATTAAATATTACAAATACAAAGCTTTTGATTTTCTAGGAATTTATTGCTCTTGAATGATATCTTTTAAGATGAGAGAGAGTTGCTGTATGTGTTCTTGATTCTTGAACTGATATTGTCTTGTATTTATAGCCCCTGTGTCTTTGCCTTGGTTGATTTATTTTTGTTGAACAAATCTTGGACGTCTCTGTGAATTTTGATTTCATTTTGTACATCAAAGACAATCTCCAAGACAATCTGTTCTTCCAAGACAATCGCCAAGACAATCTGTTCTTCCAAGACAATTAGATTTGTACTGCCAAGACAATCGCCAAGACAATCTTTGATTGTTCCAAGACAATCAAGCTTTCCAAGACAATTGATTTTGTACTGCCAAGACAATCTGTTTTGCTTACCAAGACAATCGCCAAGACAATTTAAAATTGTCTTGGGGAATTAAAAACTCGGGTGAATCATTTCTGTTGAACTGAATTGAATTTGCCACGCTGAAAACCAGTTGCAGGAGAGGAGGAGTGTGCTGCACGCGAGCCTTTTGTTCGGCTTGTCACAGGAGCGTGTACTACACGCGCTAGCTGGAGAGTAAGACCTGCTGCCGACAGTTCCTGCACCACACTTTATCACCTGCTTCTTGTTTTCTTTTGTTAATTCTGTCGACTACAACTTGTTTTCTTAATTTTGTGTTCACACACAAAATTACAACTTAGTACCTCACCTTTAACAGATCTTGCACTTCAATTGGGCCTTGAGCCCAATGGCTTTTCAACCGGCCCAGTTCATTTCTTTTGGATTCAGCCCATGCAAATTCATAACCCAAATCTCTTTTGTTTTAATTTAATTAATTACTTAATCAATTAATCATTTAAACAAATAATGATTAATTCATTAATTACTTAATTAAATCAATTTAGATTAATACATTAATTCAACGTTAATTAACATGATAATTAATTTAATAAATAAATTAATTCAGAATGAATTAATTTATTAATTAAATAAATTACATAAATATGTTAATTAAATAAGAATTAATATAAATCTATTGATAGCGCAAATTCTTTTTCTCGAACCACTGAAAGTAATAAAGAAGTACCACCGAATTTCTGCTGACGCTCGATGCACGGTCTGGTTCATGAACGACTAACTTCAACGGCTTTTCTTTATTTTTGACTTTAAAATCTAGTTCCTTTTCTATTCTTCTCTCTCTCTCTCTTTTTAATTCTTCTGTACTGTCTCTGTCACTGTTGAAATCTCTGTCACTTTAAATGAATCCACTTCTTAACGAATACTCCACTGAGGCTTGATCAGATGACTGAGCTTCTTTCAATGTAGTAAATCCTCAAGTCTGTAGATTGACCTTGATCTTTTTCTTCTGACAGATAATACAATCTGAGATTCCTTGTGACAGTCTATATACTATTTACTATTACAATCTTGTTTAAGTTGAGTTGTATCCTCGAAATACATATGCCTTTCAATCTCCCCCTATTTGTTTGTTAGACAATAACAAGCAAATACCTAGAGGATAACTCGACTAACTCAATTAAACAAGAAAAAGATTAAGCATTTAGGAGCTTAGCAAATAGTACATTAAAAAATTCTCTGGTTTAGATTTAACATTTCCAGAATCCTCAGTTGATGAAATGATAGATGATTGTTCCTCTAGCACTGAACTGATCTTCAATAGATAACTCCTCTTCATTTCTGATTCTTCATATCTCTGCCTGATAATCCTTCCCATCTTACATTTGTGATTATCAGCAGTTCTTGATTTACAATCACTTCCCTTCTCTGACACAACTTTTCTCACTTAAGAAAAACAACTGCTCCTACTATATAGACAATGGTGAATCAATACCATTTCTATAACTTCTAGGAAATCTACTACTCCTCCAGTTAGCCTTTATACATAGTACATTGAAAGACTAATAGAATAGTATTGTGATGTAATCTTCTCCTTATATCTCCCCTTTCTTCTCAACTAAATCTCCCCTTACTTCTCCATCTAAGACTCCCCCTTAGTAACTTGACTTGCTTCTCCTCCAAAGCACAGTCTGTAAATGCTCCCCCTTTCTAACTTAATCTCCTTTTTCTTGTACCCCTTTACTTCTCCCCCTTAGTTGAGGAATCCTCCAATCAACTAGTTGACAAAGTAGTTGTACCAATTATAGAGTTCTTTGTTAGAAAGGAAGTTTCATTTTCTTCCTCACTGTGAGTGTGTGATAGTGTTTAGTGTACCTCACAAGTGTTTCACTCTTCTCTCCACTCATTTGTGTTGAGTGTCTCACATCTCTCTGTGTTTACACTCTTGCTCACTAGTGTATCACTCATATCACTCATAGCTCCAACATCCATTAGTGTACCTGCAAGGAAAAATCACCCTAGCCCCTTCAATGAGAGGTCAGTGGTGGTGCAATAGGAGTTCGCAAATCCCAAATCCTCGTTGGACTCGTCAGACGAATCTGAGTCATAATCTACAAGTTGCTAGTTTTCCCTTTTTAGGGTTTTCAGATTTGAATTCTGAGAAGGTAAACAATGATCTGTAAATTTAGCATTGAGATCAAGGTTCCATTCTAATGTCTGTGAAGACATCACCTTGTTAAACTCATCAGGTAAAATCTGAATCATAGTTTACAAGTTGCCGATCCGCACCTATGTCAGACCCGTTACCCGCAGGATCCAGAGATGTTCCCTCTGGGGAGTTAGATAATGATCTTGTTGAATTTTGCATTTGAGATCAATACCTTCTCTCGAGGTCTGTGAAGACTCTTGGTTCATTAAAGAACCTTTAACTTATAATCCTAACCGTAAAATGGTTGGATTACAGGTTTCCGTCAATTCATCCTTAGTGTGTGCAATCTCACTTTGTGCATATGAAATATTTTGGTTAGTGGATAAGGTAGTGACTCTCCAACTGAATATCCCACACATCCTTATTTGCTGCATCAAGTGCAGTTACTCCCTGGTGACCTTTAGTCTGATAGGTTACTTCCTTTTAGGGGGTAAAATAGAATGTGTTTGAGTTTGACTGTAGTCTGGGATAAAAGTTGTTGGGTTTACAACCTTATGACTAAACATGTGAAAAAGCAAAACTCCATTTAGATGAACCTGCATCACAGAATATGAGTAATAGAGATAGAATGATATACAGTTGTGATTTCAAAAGATTTACAATGTAAGCAATCACAACTATAGAAAGAGATTTTGAGTTAGGAAGTTAAATAGATCTTGAGCCGATTTTACTAAACAAAAACATAAACAAAAATCCAATTAACAATGAATATTAATCAAATTAATGAATGTTAATGTTTAAACCAAAACAAACAAAACTATTTTATCATGTTTTAGATCCTGTATGTTAGATACCAACTGT
The DNA here is from genome assembly GCA_037693485.1 of Kitagawia praeruptora. Lineage (NCBI taxonomy): Eukaryota > Viridiplantae > Streptophyta > Magnoliopsida > Apiales > Apiaceae > Kitagawia > Kitagawia praeruptora. The sequence continues at coordinate 646,766 of CM075348.1, read as the reverse complement.
TACCACTTGTTAACACTTGTTAGGTCTTGTCTTCCAATTGTTAGAACATGAAAATCAAACGTTAGTTCCTAAACAATTGAATTGACATATACCATTTTGATACCAACAATGTTCCTTAATAAGAAATTCTGTTAATAACAACAACACAACAAGGATTAGAAATTAAAACAGCATGATATGTGTGTGTTAAACAGAAGAAGTTCAAAAGAACCAAGTACAGGGACCTGTTTGTAAGTTTTGAAAGTATAGTGACTAAACTGAAAAACTATACAAACTATTTATAAACACATGAAAAATAATATACAACAATAAGAAATAATATACATAAGAATAATCTTAAATAAAAACTAAAAAGAAAAGAAAAATACGATTTTTTTTTTTATTTTTTTTTTTTTATTATTCAAAAATAAATGTATTAATAATATTTACAGAATATTAGAAATAAAAGAAAATAATTTACAAAAATATTTACAACAACACATAAATAATAGGTCCGATATCGATTTGAGCTTTCAGAGTGAAGTTTTGAAAATTCTAAGTCTGGGAAGATTTTCGAGTTAGTGAGTCAGTGACTATCTCGAACTACAACTCGAAACTCGACTTAGATTTTCGAGTTAGTGACTATCTCGAACTTCAACTCGAAACTCGACTTAGATTTTCGAGTTAGTGACTATCTCGAACTTCAACTCGAAACTGACTATCTCGAACTTTATCTCGAAACTGACTATCTCGAACTTTATCTCGAAGTTCGACTTAGGATTCGAGTTCGAGTTACCAGTATGCCTAGTTTTTATCTTCAAAATTTTCGAGATAAGATCTATCTCGAACTTTATCTCGAAGTTCGAGATGAGGACCAATATAATTATTCTAAAAATCAAGTATTAACAGAATATGTACCAGATTATTTACATGAAGCAATTCTAACAATGAAGCAAATTTAATTATTAAAACAAGCTATAAAATAGCAAAATAATTTACACTAAAATTATAAAATCGAATAAAAATTATAAAAACAATCATATGTGGTCCCTTTTATGAAATCAAACATTAATAACAAAAGGACAAACACTACAAACCAATTAATAAACTATTAACTATTTACATATTTATTCATGGTAGATTAATAAATCTATATATTTTCTAATAAAATAAATTTCTAATAGAAAATTATTTAAAAAGAAAATATGACTTATTAAACCATCATAAATATAATTTTTAAGAAAAATAAGTTTCTCATAAATTACAACTTGTAAAATTTGATAAAATTATTTTCAAGGAAAATGAATTATTTTATCATTGAAAAGAAGTAAGTAGGAATATATTAAGATGATAATGACAATGGTTTGAACATTAACAAGTAACAAGGTAAGTTGATAAAATAATTATACAAGTGACTTTAATCAACAAATATTAACAAGGATAATCACTTATAAATTATTAAAGAGCAAACCTCAGATATTAACTAGTTTAATTACTAGGACTATTTAACATACCCAATTCACCAACAATTCTGGTGAATGTGGATTCGTCAAGAAACTTAGTAAAAATATCTGCTGTTTGTTCTTCCGTGGGTACAAAATGTAACTCCACGGTACCATTCATGACATGCTCTCTAATAAAATGATACCTGATATCGATGTGCTTTGTCCTCGTATGCTGCACAGGATTGTTAGAGATTGCTATGGCACTTGTATTATCACACAAGATAGGAATCCTGTCAAGTACAAAGCCATAGTCCCTTAGCTGATTCCTAATCCACAAGATCTGTGCACAACAGCTTCCAGCAGCTATATATTCAGCTTCAGCTGTTGAGTTGGAAACTGTTTGTTGTTTCTTGCTGTACCAGGAAACCAACCTGCCACCTAGGAATTGACAACTCCCAGATGTGCTTTTTCTGTCTACAACACTTCCTGCATAATCTGAATCTGTATATCCAATAAGATTAAAACCAGAATCTTTAGGGTACCAGATGCCTAAGTTAGGCGTACCCTTAAGATATCTCAAGATTCGTTTTACAGCAATGAGATGAACATCTCTAGGATCCGATTGGAACCTTGCACACAAGCACGTAGCATACATAATATCTGGTCTACTTGCAGTAAGATAAAGTAATGAGCCTATCATACCTCTGTAGCTTGTGATATCTACCTTAGCAGAATTTTCACATGCTCCAAATTTGACAGCTGTAGATGATGGTGTTCTTGCTGAAGATGAGTCCTCCATTTGATATTTCTTGAGGAGCTCTCTGACATACTTGGATTGACAGATAAATATCCCATCTGTCCTTTGACTTACTTGCAATCCAAGAAAGAACTTCAGCTCACCCATCATGCTCATTTCAAACTTACCCTGCATTAACTTAGCAAATTTCTTGCAAAGAAGATCATTAGTAGACCCGAATATTATATCGTCCACATAGATTTGAACTAATATTGTATCATTTTTATGTTTCTTTGTGAAGAGAGTTTTGTCTATGACACCTCTAACAAAACCATTTTCAAGTAAAAATTCAGAGAGAGTGTCATACCATTTCCTTGGTGCTTGCTTAAGACCATAAATAGCCTTGAAGAGAAAGTAGACATAATCCATAAATTCTGGATCTTCAAAGCCAGGGGGCTGTTCTACATATACCTCTTCATCTAGCTTACCATTCAGAAAATCACTCTTGACATCCATTTGATAAACCTTAAAGTTTGAGAATGCTGCGAATGCCAAGAATATTCTGATAGCCTCAAGTCTTGCCACTGGAGCGTAGGTTTCATCATAATCAATGCCTTCAGCTTGTGAATAACCTTTTGCTACCAGTCTTGCTTTATTTCTTGTCACTGTACCATCTTCATCTAGCTTGTGTCAACCACTTTCCTGTCTTTGGGTCTGGGTACCAGCTTCCATACTTCTTGTTGTTTGAATTGATTGAGTTCATCTTGCATAGCAATCACCCAATCAGGATCAGAAAGAGCTTCCTCAGTTTTCTTAGGTTCCATTTCAGATAGAAACCCTGAATAGTTACATTGATTTTGAGTAGCACTTCTAGTTTTGACTCCAACATCTGGATCACCAATAATAAGCTCAAAAGGATGAGCTCTATTCCAAACAGTCTGTCTGGGAAGATTTAATCTTGATGATTCGCCTTGTTCTTCATTGTGATGTTGAGTGTGACCAGTTGACCCTTCATTGTCTCCCCCTGAGTTGTTGCCAGGTTGACTAGATGATTGTTCAGGAGTGTCAGGGGTACCTTCATTATTATCATTGTTTTCATCACCATTACCCTGATCATCATCATTATTATCATTGTTGTCATTAGCATCAGCAAAAATCTCAGGTGTATTGTCATCATCTGAATCTGTATCTGTCATGTCATCGAAAGATAGCTTTTCAGATGGATCCTCAGTTTGGATACTAGGGAGTTTAGTGTCATCAAATGTTACGTTGACACTTTCCATCATCTTCTGTTCATCAATCACATACACCCTGTATGCCCTCATTGAATAACCAATAAAAATTGCTTCAAATGCTTTGGTATCGAATTTACCACCTTGATCATCACCTTCTTTAAGCACAAAGCATTTTGCCCCAAATACATGAAAGTATTTGAGTGATGGTTTCTTATCAGCCATAATTTCATAGGGTGTCTTCATATGATCTTTATTGATTAGAGTTCGATTCTGGGTATAGCAAGCAGTGTTGACAGCTTCAGCCCAAAAGTACAATGGAAGCCTTGATTCACTTAACATAGTACGTGCAGCTTCAATCAAGGTTCTATTCTTTCTTTCCACTACCCCATTTTGCTGAGGAGTTCTTGGTGCTGAATATTGTCTGGTTATACCCTTCTCAGTGCAGAAGTCATTTAGAACTGCATTCTTGAATTCAGTTCCATTGTCTGATCTTATAGCTCTCACTGGATATGTAGAATCTCGCTCAATTAATTTGATGTGATCAATCACCAGTTGTGGAGTCTCATCTTTAGAATTCAAAAATAGGACCCATGTGTATTTTGAAAAATCATCAACAATCACTAGAGCATATCTCTTCCTTGACATAGACATCACATTAACTGGACCAAACAAATCCATATGAAGTAATTGTAATGGTTCAGTTATTGAAGATGTGTCAGTACTCCTGTGACTTGCCCTTTTTAGCTTGCCTTTTTGACATGCATCACACAGTCCTTCTTGAGTGAATTCCATTGAAGGCAAACCTCTCACCAATTCTCTTTTAACTAGAGAATTCATTGTTTTGAAATTAAGATGAGAAAGTTTCTTGTGCCATAGCCAACTCTCGTCATTAGATGCTTTAGTGTAGAAGCAAGTAATTTCTGCAGTGCTTCCTGAGTTCATATTGGCTACGTATAGATTGCCTTTTCTAACTCCTGTCAGTTGTGGCTTTTCATTTCTCTTGTGTGAAATTAGACAATTCTTCTTGTTGAAATAAACTTCATATCCTTTGTCACAGAATTGACTAACACTGAGCAAATTGTGTTCAAGTCCTTTCACAAAAGAGACTTCATCAATGATAACATTTCCAGCTTCAAGTCTGCCATATCCATCAGTTCTACCTTTGCTGTTATCTCCAAAGGTAACTACTGGGCCGGCCTTCTCCACCACATTTGTCAGCAGGGTTCTGTCACCAGTCATATGCCTTGAACATCCACTGTCCAAGATCCAGGTCACTCGATCAACCTGTTTCACACCCTGCATTGACAAATAGGTTAAACCTTCTTCGGAACCCAAATCTGATTGGGTCCAGAATACTTAAAGAATTGGCCTTTGTCAGGCAAAACAACATTTTTAACCTTGACACCAATTTCACCATTAACCAACAAACATTTAACCCTATAAATAGATTTGACAATCTTTTGTTTTATCTTGGGTATCCATGTTTCTTTAGTAGCAATAACATTTGTTTCATTGACTGAACATTTGACCTTGCAAGCAGCCTTACCAAAAGTTTGTTTAGGCTTTGATACAAATGTCTCTCTCCTATCTCGAGGAGGACTAGCAGTCTTTGATCTAACATTTTTATTCCTATTCATATGTTGTCGAGGAGCAATCTTATCAGCACATGTTTGATTACCATTAAAGTAAGCAGACATTACATTAAAAGCACAAGACATACAATTGACAACACCACATGCTTTATGAGAAACATCAACGATAGGCATGGTATGCATGTTAGACATGTTATTGTTCTTTTTCAACTTGTTACCACTTAACCCAGTTTTAGATGAACTGGTTGGATAAACAACCTTAACTGGTTTCTTAACAGATTTAACATTATCAAGGACTATGCCATTTGCACTGTCCTCATTACGCATCTCTTCTTGAATAATGATAGAAGTGAAGTTTGGAGGTTCTGCAATTGACTTCTTAAAGAGCGGATCTTCAACATTCTTAAGCACATGTGGTATACCCCTTTCTTTAGCACTAACAAGGTTAGGGGTATTTATGCCTAACAATCCAACAGCTTCGTTATAACCAAACCCTATTCCTACAGTTCGTTCTATAGCTTGTTTATTGAAATGCTCTTTAGAAAGTTTAACAGAATTAAAGCAAGCACTAACCTTGGTTTCAAGTTCAGCAATTTTAGAAAGTTGTTTAGTCACTACCTCTAGAATAGATTTCTCTCTTCTATTAAGTCGTGCTATTTCCTCTTTTTGTTGATCTTGATTAACATGCACCTTTTTTAGTTCTAACACTTCACTTTCAAGTTCAGTGTTTAACAAATTTAATCTAGCAATGTGTTTTTGTGCATTAACCTAGGAACCACCTAACTGACGAACCAACTCAGAGTCAGTAAGTTTTACCTGTGGTTTAGGATCAGTGAGCATGTCACCATTTGCCATTAGTGCAAGATTTCCAAATTCTTCATCTTCACTATCTGTGTCATCCAAGCTTTTACCAGCAGCCACATAGGCTTTTCCAGGTTTCTTCTTTTCAGGAACATAATCTCTCTTCTGGGCTTGTTTGGGTTTCTGACACTCAGTGGCAAAGTGTCCAAGTTCATTGCAATTATAACAACGAATTTTGCTTCTATCAACAGTTCCAGTTTTGTAGCCACCTCTGCTACTGGAAGATGAGGAGCCTCCTCTCTGGAATCTGTTATTAGACTTGAACTTGAACTTAGGATTTCTCCTGAATCTAAAGTTGCCAAACTGTCTAACCATGAGTGCCATGGATTCATCCTCCAACTGATCCAATTCTTCTAATGAGTAAAACTCACTTCCATCCTGAGTAGCTGGTGTCTGACCATGTTCCACTTCAGTCTGCTCCTTGTCTGAGCTGTAAGGTCGAACAACCTTAGCTTCCACTTCCTTAGGAGCCTCAACCACTAATGCTGTAGATGAACTTGCAACTCTACCTTTACCATGAATCTCTTTCTGTTGGACTTGTTCCAACTCATAGGTTTTTAAAATACCGAAGAGTTTTTCAAGAGTAACTTTATTCAAGTCACGAGATTCTCTTATTGCTGTTATCCTGTGTTCCAGGTGAGTCGGCATAGTCAGTAAGAACTTCAGATTAATCTCCTTCTGTGTATAGTTCTTGCCATGGATTTGCAAGTTGTTGATTATTTTATTATACCTTTCAAACACTTCTTGAATGCCTTCATTAGGGCCAGCTCTGAAGTGTTCATACTCGGAGGTTAAGATTTGAAGTCTGTTCTCCCTGACTTCATCGGTTCCTTCATTAATGGTTTCAATAGTTTCCCACATGTGTTTGGCAGTTTTACAATTCATCACATGGCTATACATCACAGCATCCAGGGAATCTATTAGAATGAGTCTGAGGTTTTTATCAAGCCCTGCATCCTCCTTTTCATCAGGTGTATAGGTAGCAGGGTCCTTTTCATAAGATTTAGCAGGAATCACAATTTTACCCTCAGCTTCAACTTCATCTTCATAGACCATAGGAGTTTTAGGTCCGGTTTTCAAAACAACCAAATATTTAACGTTTGTACATTCCAGAAACAACTCCATCTTATTCTTCCACATATCATAATTATCTTTGTCAAAGATAGGTATCTTAACAATGGCTTTAGAAGTCATGATGAATTTTTAAGAGAGTTAAAAATTCGAGCTTGATTTTTAATTGAATAAGAATAGGATCTTGATTTGTATATCAATCAAACGGCTCGGATACCAATTGTTAGGTCCAATAAGATTGTAGAAGGGGGGGTTGAATACAATCTTTACCCTTTTATCGAAATTTGTCCTTATGATTTAAGTTTACTTTAGACAAATTTTGTGCGGAATTAAATGAAACAAAGTTCAAGTTAAATATAACAATATATTAAACTTGAGAGTTGTTACAAAATCAGTACAGAGTAATATCAAGTTAATAAAAACAAATTAGAAAATTCGACATGAACTTTTCTTAATTTGTTAATAAAAATCGAGATATAGATTAGGAGTAAAAACTCGCTAATAGTACAAGAGTCACAAGTAATCAAGCTTGAACGGATTAAATATTACAAATACAAAGCTTTTGATTTTCTAGGAATTTATTGCTCTTGAATGATATCTTTTAAGATGAGAGAGAGTTGCTGTATGTGTTCTTGATTCTTGAACTGATATTGTCTTGTATTTATAGCCCCTGTGTCTTTGCCTTGGTTGATTTATTTTTGTTGAACAAATCTTGGACGTCTCTGTGAATTTTGATTTCATTTTGTACATCAAAGACAATCTCCAAGACAATCTGTTCTTCCAAGACAATCGCCAAGACAATCTGTTCTTCTAAGACAATTAGATTTGTACTGCCAAGACAATCGCCAAGACAATCTTTGATTGTTCCAAGACAATCAAGCTTTCCAAGACAATTGATTTTGTACTGCCAAGACAATCTGTTTTGCTTACCAAGACAATCGCCAAGACAATTTAAAATTGTCTTGGGGAATTAAAAACTCGGGTGAATCATTTCTGTTGAACTGAATTGAATTTGCCACGCTGAAAACCAGTTGCAGGAGAGGAGGAGTGTGCTGCACGCGAGCCTTTTGTTCGGCTTGTCACAGGAGCGTGTACTACACGCGCTAGCTGGAGAGTAAGACCTGCTGCCGACAGTTCCTGCACCACACTTTATCACCTGCTTCTTGTTTTCTTTTGTTAATTCTGTCGACTACAACTTGTTTTCTTAATTTTGTGTTCACACACAAAATTACAACTTAGTACCTCACCTTTAACAGATCTTGCACTTCAATTGGGCCTTGAGCCCAATGGCTTTTCAACCGGCCCAGTTCATTTCTTTTGGATTCAGCCCATGCAAATTCATAACCCAAATCTCTTTTGTTTTAATTTAATTAATTACTTAATCAATTAATCATTTAAACAAATAATGATTAATTCATTAATTACTTAATTAAATCAATTTAGATTAATACATTAATTCAACGTTAATTAACATGATAATTAATTTAATAAATTAATTAATTCAGAATGAATTAATTTATTAATTAAATAAATTACATAAATATGTTAATTAAATAAGAATTAATATAAATCTATTGATAGCGCAAATTCTTTTTCTCGAACCACTGAAAGTAATAAAGAAGTACCACCGAATTTCTGCTGACGCTCGATGCACGGTCTGGTTCATGAACGACTAACTTCAACGGCTTTTCTTTATTTTTGACTTTAAAATCTAGTTCCTTTTCTATTCTTCTCTCTCTCTCTCTTTTTAATTCTTCTGTACTGTCTCTGTCACTGTTGAAATCTCTGTCACTTTAAATGAATCCACTTCTTAACGAATACTCCACTGAGGCTTGATCAGATGACTGAGCTTCTTTCAATGTAGTAAATCCTCAAGTCTGTAGATTGACCTTGATCTTTTTCTTCTGACAGATAATACAATCTGAGATTCCTTGTGACAGTCTATATACTATTTACTATTACAATCTTGTTTAAGTTGAGTTGTATCCTCGAAATACAAATAGGCTACATCATATGCCTTTCAAATAAAGGAAAAGGACAGTAAATAAGAGTGCATGATCGCAGATATAGTAAAAGGGCGAAAAGAGAATAATAATGATCGCAGATATAGTAAAAGGGCGAAAAGAGAATAATAATGAAGGTGTTGATATATCTGATATCCTCGTATGGTTATGCTTAATTGTTAGATGCGTAGCTAACATCTAATTTGTTAATCTCTTGTGAAGTGAAAGTGGATCTTGAGATTTAGAACTTGCCATGCTAGCATAGGTTCATGATTGTTTATCAACATGATTCGTAGTATGAGATGAGAATACTTATATTGCCCTATGTGATCATTATGGATAACTTGCTCTTCAACCGTTATGTTTTCAAATTTTATAGACATATAGGGTCTAAGCATAATTGGTGTCTATTCATCTTCTATCTCTTTTGTGGATGTATGGGTAGTTTGGTATACGTATACTGATCAGATATCATAACCATTGCATATAGTGATTGAAGGCGTCATATCTAAGCGAAGTATTTAATGAAGTTAGGATCCCATGTTCATTCTCATATAAGTAATTTGATTTTAATTCTCTTTAGTTAATTAATTCCTAGTTTGTTAATTTACTTCCTTAGTTAATTTTAGATATTCAAAACCCAAATTTGTTAATTGTCTTAGCAGTGAATAATAATCATACATTGTTGCATAGGTACATCTACTGAATTAAAACCATAACCAGATCTCTGTGGGAACGAACTTGACTTATTCATATATTACTTGTGACCACGTACGCTTGCGTGATTTAGTGCAAACAAGTTTTTGGCGCCGCTGCCGGGGATCATCGGTGTTTTAATTTCAGTTTATGTTCTTGTCATTAGTGGTCGTTAGAGTTCACTGACTCGGATTGTTTTTCTCATCTATTTTTTGTAGTTCGTTGGTGTTTCGGGTGATGGAGTTTCTAACTTACTATGGAGTTCAGCAGGTGGCTAGTGTTTGTGAGCTATGTGCGGGTGCACATGAGGCGAATCAGTGTGTCATCTCTTATGAATCGGCATACTGGAGCAACAATCAAGGTGGCATGCTACAACCACAACAGCTTTATCAGTAGTATCCAGGTCAGCATTATGGAGCACAGCCTTACAATCACCAGAATTTTCAGCAACAGTATGCCCCGTGGCAATTTCAACCTCCAGGTTTTCAACAACAACAATCATATGCTGGTTCTGGGAATTCCAATTATGACGAATCTGAATTGGAAGAATTGAGGTTGATGATTAAAAGCAACGCTGTCTCGTTTAAGACCTTGGAAAATCAGGTTGGGCAGATTACTAATGCCTTGTTGAGTATGCTACAAGGAACTCTACCGAGTGATACATAGGCTAATCCAGGCAAAGGGGATGTCGAAGAGCAGGTGGAAGCAGTTACCTTGAGATCCGGAAAGGCTACAACTGATCAGGAATCAGCAGCTAAGGAAGATGAAGAAGTTCAGAATTATCAGGTTAAAAAATTTGCAACACCAGAAATTGAAAAATCTGATTTGGCAGCTGAGCAGTTGGACGGTGAAGTGGAAAAGAGTAAGAATCATGTTGAAAAAGCTTCTCCGGAGCAATCTACAAATATCAATCAGACCTACCCTACTCCTCCATATCCAAAGAGACTCTTGGAATTTCCGGTAGAGGAGGAAGAGTGTTTTGGCAAGTCGGACCCCTTAGACAATGCTTCACAAGGAAAGTCTGATACTGAAGGTGAGGAATTAGGCTTGGCTGATCTCTGGGATTCTAAGGTGCTGGTTGATGAGGTGGTTTCATGGTCAAATCTTGAGAATATTGCAATTGAGTCTTTTCTTGAGGAAGATGTTTTGATTGAGGGTAATGAAGATCTTCATGAGTTGTATAGGAATTTTACTTCTGACGAGATGTTGGAGGAATTGAATGCTACTTGTTCTAAGCATGAAATTCAACTTGAGGAGAGTTCTTTTGATACTAAGTCTGTTGTTAAGATTTTTGGTGGTGAACCACCAAAAGAATCATACACCTTGAATTAAAATCTTTTCTGCTTGCATATAAATTCAAAAACTCAGTTACTGATACCTCCTTGTTTATTTATAATACAATACTAACTAGTATTATGATTCTTTTGGTGTACGTTGACGATATTGTGCTAACTGGAAACAACATGCCCTCTATCAATTAATTCATCACTCAAATGAATGAAAAATTTTCTCTAAAAGATTAAGATTCGAATTTCATCAACATATTTAAATTTATAAACAATTATTATTTTCACTAATAATATATAATTAATATTATAATCTTATAAATAAAATATTTTAATCAATATTAATTATTGAAACCAATTTCATTATGGAAGCTAATTGACAAGTGTTTGCACTAAATCACGCAAGCGTACGTGGTCACAAGTAGTACAGATATAAGTCAAGTTCGTTCCCACAGAGATCTGGGTATGGTTTTAATTCAGTAAACGCACCTATGCAACAGTGTATGGTTATTATGCACTGCTAAGACAAATAACAAATATGGGTTTTAACTATCTAAATTAACTAAAAAGCAAATTAACAAAACTACAAATTAACTAACTAGAAAGAATTGAAATCTAATTACTTCTGCACGATAAACCATGGAATCCTAACTTCATTAAATACTTTGCTTAGATCTGACGCCTTTAATCACTATATGCAATGGTTATGATATATGATCGGATAACACGAAACAAGTATACGCTACTTCTCAGTATACGAATACCAAACTAAACATACATCCACAAAAGAGATAGAAGATGAATAGACACCAATTATGCTTAGACCCTATATGTCTATAGAATTTGAAAACATAACGGTTGAAGAGCAAGTTATCCATAAAGATCACACAGGGCAATATAAGTATTCTCATCTCATACTACGAATCATGTTGATAAACAATCATGAACCTATGCTAGCATGGCAAGTTCTAAATCTCAAGATCCACTTTCACTTTACAAGAGATTAACAAATTAGATGTTAGCTACGCATCTAAATTCATAAAGCACAACCATACGAGGATATCAGATATACATCACACACAGATCTGTAAAGCATCAAGATACTAAAGCTCCATAAATAAATCCGTTAGAATCCCATGACAATGATTAGTTCATAATCGAACTGCTCGTCATCATGGGATCTGATGAAACCATGAAAAAAAACAAAGTATGAAAATATACAAATAAACCTAAGTAATTGATATGTACTGGTTCTACTCCTAATGATGATGATAAATTACAAGGGTTGGATGTGTTTATATAGGCTCTAGACATCTTGCCCAACAAGAAAATACCAAATCAGAATTATAATAGAAGTACGTTTCCTAAACTGATTCTGATTTAAAGGGAAATTCGCAGCTATCTTTTCTTCAGATTTTCTGGAACGTTCCAGCTGCAATTGGGCCTCTTGACCACTTTAGAATGATAGAGAATCTCGTTATCTTCGCGTGGACAGTAAGATCGCCCAAAACTGACTTCTAGAACTCAAGATATGGCCCAAACAGTGAATCTCACGCGTGCAGCCCAATAAATCCGAATTTTAATAAATTAAATCTCCAAAAACGACAAAAACATCCACCATAATCAACATCCTTGTAAATCTGCACAACTAAACAAAACACATCAAAACTACAAGAAACTTGAGTCCAAGACAATCAATTTAAGCCGATTTAGAATGTTCCAAGTGGATATAAAAGCCACTTATCACACCCCCAAACTTAAACCGATGCTTGTCCTCAAGCATTAACAATTACAACTAACTAACTAACTAGTACCACTTCCGTAGGTGATCACGGTTGCATTTGGCATATGCAACAAGCCCTTTAAACCCCTAGGCAGCCCTAGTGGACGAGTAAGGTCTCGTGAGGGCCTATAGCGAATGCAATGCATGAATGCAACTAATATGAAAATGCAATTAATCTAGTACTAATATCCTACCATACCTTCAAATCCTCCCATGCCATATCAACTTAAGAATCAAAGTAAATACGCAATGTCTTGGTGTCGAAAGTGCAAGTATTCACATAGTCTACTCAATGAAAATGCATAAGTTCTCAAAAGCCCATGTCAAATGTAAGAATAAGTTAGAAAACATGCTAAGCCTACAAGAGTACATCTTTGAGACAAAACTCGGGATCTCATACGCAAAAACAAGTAAACACTCACAATCCACTCACAAAAGAATATTCACTCAAGAACAGGGGTAAGTGTATCACTCAATTCCAACAAAATCATAAACACGCTTGACATTTGGTATCAATCTAACTCTTAACACAACATACATCAATGAAGATAATCAAAAGGTCTTTATTTGGGTTGTAACGGGGCTAGGGACAAGGTATGTCAAATAAGCCAAAACAGGTGAAGTGTCAAAAGCTAGTAAGTACCATAATAAATAATACACAACACCCTATTTCCCCCCCCCACATAATTTTTACTAAAACAAACACTCGACTAGTCGACTGAAATAGGATCACAACATACACAAACATGCTCTCATAATATTTTTTTTCTTTTTTTTTTCTTTTCTTTTTCATTTTCTCTTTTTTTTCTTTTTTTTTCTCTTTTTCTTTCTTTCTTTTTTTTTTCTCTTTTTTTTCGAGAGCTAAATAAAATAATAATATAAACAATAACAATGATCCCATGAATTTATTACATATTTCGACTATCAAGTAAACAACCAAACTCAACTTCAATATTTCCCCCAAATGTACGACCAACAATAAACCCCTCATTGCACACCTTATTACTCCCTTAAGCACTCCACTAGCCTTTGACAATGTGGGTTCAAATTAATGTAAGGCTAATACAAGAAAAAGGTCTAGGCAAGTAATGTGATATGTCACCGAAAAAATAGTATTAAGCTCAACGGGTTAACTAATTGATCATGTAAATATGGTATGGTAATATGGGAAAATACGCGGTTATTCCTAATGCCTTTATCATTTTAATCGTCAAATAATGTCGTGCGTTTCAAGAAAGACCTCAAACAACTGCTAGCAATGCAAACAATCCGTGGACACTCAAGCAAACGAATAAATTGCAAATATGCAATATGGCTCAAAAGCTCACTTGGTGGAAAAACATACTCAATCCCAAGCAAAAATCTCTCTAACGCACCAACTTGTATTCAAAGCATGCAAACTAAATCATCTTGCACATATTCATGTCCTTCTAATCACTTACAACATTCAATAAGTCTACTAGCTTCAACTTACTAGTGTATGTGTGTGCACAAGAACAAAGCATATCACTTCTCAATCATAAGCGTCAACAACACAAAATTCCTATCAAGCATGGGTGCAAATGCAAATTACTATGAACTCACATGATATACGAACATAAAAACAGAATGTCCTATATGAAACAAACGTAGATAACACGAACAAACATGCATGAATTACTACTAACATGCAAAATATGATTCCTACATGAACACAATGACTCACAAATAACTACTACACACTACTTATCCCCCCAACCACCCCCAAACTTGAAATATTCAATGGAGAGTAATACAAAGGATAGTAGGAAACATACCTAAATAAAAATACCGAAAAGCGTGGGTTGCCTCCCACGAAGCGCTTCTTTAACGTCAATAGCTTGACGTTACTTCCAAGCCTCCATTAAGGATGATAATAGTTTGCCTGGTCATCTCTTCGTGAGACTTCATCGTCATCACGGCGGTACACTTTCTGCCCCTTCTCCTCGCTTGGCCTATTCATATAACAACTATGTCCTATTCCAATGCCTTCATCTGTCGACCCAAAATCTGTCAATTTGTAGAACAACACACATTCGCGGGCTTCACTTGAATATAATGGAGGAGGGTAAATGTAAATTGCTGAAGCCTTTGGTTCCTCAACGACAACTTCCTCCATTGGCTCTAATGCGCTACCTCCATCTTTATACTCTGAGACAAGTAGAAGACCTGCATCTTTCCCACGTTCTTCATCCTCTTGGTACGCACATACCAATTCTTGAAATTTGCGTAGCTCATCAGTGTCCTCTTGGTACGCACATAATAATTCTTGAAATTTGTGAAGCTCATCAATGTCTGTCTTAAATTGTGCCCTTTCCAAATCATCCACCTCACTAGCTTGATCAAATTCCTCACATGGCTTGTGAACACTCACCTCCTCTTGGAATTTGTCCTCTTCAATTATGCATACAGTACCCTGCTCCAAGTCATCGTTATTTTCTAGAATTGCTTCTGGTATGAATTGTTGTTTCTCTTGTTCCAAGGCTCTCACAGCTTGAGCAACTAGAATCTCCAAAGATTTGAGAGACTCCTCATTACTCTTCACAAGCATCCTAATCTCCTCCCTAGTAGGAACCTCATCTGACTGAAAAGTAGGAATAGGTTGCTGATGTTGAAACTCTTCACTACCAAAGACATATGACATATCTGGAACATCTTGCTGGTACTGTTGAGGATGGAATGGAAAATATAGTTGTTCCTCATAACTGACATATGGATCAACTCCTTCGTAGTAACAATATTGTGATGGATCATGAATGCCCAAACATCGCTCACATTGATAAGGCATGGATGTACTCGAATATGCCCACCATGGCAACTCCTCGCATGCCATCTTCAAACACTCAAGTACCTGAACACACCGAACTAAATAGATAGGTAAGAAAAAATCTGAGTCAGTGAACTCTAACGACCACTATTGACAAGCACATAAACCAAAAATAAAACACCGATGATCCCCGGCAGCGGTGCCAAAAACTTGTTTGCACTAAATCACGCAAGCGTACGTGGTCACAAGTAGTACAGATATAAGTCAAGTTCGTTCCCACAGAGATCTGGTTATGGTTTTAATTCAGTAAACGCACCTATGCAACAGTGTATGGTTATTATGCACTGCTAAGACAAATAACAAATATGGGTTTTAACTATCTAAATTAACTAAAAAGCAAATTAACAAAACTACAAATTAACTAACTAGAAAGAATTGAAATCTAATTACTTCTGCACGATAAACCATGGAATCCTAACTTCATTAAATACTTTGCTTAGATCTTACGCCTTTAATCACTATATGCAATGGTTATGATATATGATCGGATAACACGAAACAAGTATACGCTACTTCTCAGTATACGAATACCAAACTAAACATACATCCACAAAAGAGATAGAAGATGAATAGATACCAATTATGCTTAGACCCTATATGTCTATAGAATTTGAAAACATAACGGTTGAAGAGCAAGTTATCCATAAAGATCACACAGGGCAATATAAGTATTCTCATCTCATACTACGAATCATGTTGATAAACAATCATGAACCTATGCTAGCATGGCAAGTTCTAAATCTCAAGATCCACTTTCACTTCACAAGAGATTAACAAATTAGATGTTAGCTACGCATCTAAATTCATAAAGCACAACCATACGAGGATATCAGATGTACATCACACACAGATCTGTAAAGCATCAAGATACTAAAGCTCCATAAATAAATCCATTAGAATCCCATGACAACGATTAGTTCATAATCGAACCGCTCGTCATCATGGGATCTGATGAAACCATGAAAAAAACAAAGTATGAAAATATACAAATAAACCTAAGTAATTGATATGTACTGGTTCTACTCCTAATGATGATGATAAATTACAAGGGTTGGATGTGTTTATATAGGCTCTAGACATCTTGCCCAACAAGAAAATACCAAATCAGAATTATAATAGAAGTACGTTTCCTAAACTGATTCTGATTTAAAGGGAAATTCGTAGCTGTATTTTCTTCAGATTTTTTGGAATGTTACAGCTGCAATTGGGCCTCTTGACCACTTTAGAATGATAGAGAATCTCGTTATCTTCGCGTGGATAGTAAGATCGCCCAAAACTGACTTCTAGAACTCAAGATATGGCTCAAACAGTGAATCTCACGCGTGCAGCCAAATAAATCCGAATTTTAATAAATTAAATCTCCAAAAATGACAAAAACATCCACCATAATCAACATCCTTGTAAATCTGCACAACTAAACAAAACACATCAAAACTACAAGAAACTTGAGTCCAAGACAATCAATTTAAGCCGATTTAGAATGTTCCAAGTGGATATAAAAGCCACTTATCAACAAGATTAAATATATTAAATTACAATTATTATTAAAAAAATAATATAATTATATAAAAAGTGCAATTATAATATGTTAAAAGAACTGTACACTTAAGCTAGTATATTTAAATACACACATATTTTTATAACAATATCATGATTCACTCCTA
The DNA here is from genome assembly GCA_037693485.1 of Kitagawia praeruptora. Taxonomy (NCBI): domain Eukaryota; kingdom Viridiplantae; phylum Streptophyta; class Magnoliopsida; order Apiales; family Apiaceae; genus Kitagawia; species Kitagawia praeruptora. Next base: position 629,570 of record CM075348.1, on the reverse strand, counting down.
TAACAAATTTATAATATTTATGAAGAAAATGATTATTATTTTCACCAAATATTTAATTTTCATATGAAATAATTGTTAATATTTAGTTTTCTGTTAAAACCTATTATGTATATATAGTCCATCTAGGGATGGCAACGGGTCTGATCGAATCGGATTTGACCAAATCCAAAATTTTCGGATCGGATCGGGTCTGGATCCGGGTTTGAAAATCAAAATTCAAATCCAAATCTTCGGGTTTTATCGGGTTTCGGATCGTATTCGGGTTTAAATCGGATTTTTAATTCAAAATTCAAAAATTAAAATAATCACATTAAGCAAAACATAAAAGTATAAATATATTTAAAATTTAAAATATAAAAATATTTTAGTTGCATAAAAAATATAGAATATTATAAATAAAATTTAAAAAATATAAGAAAAATAAAGAATATATATATATATATATATATTAGAATTTTAATTAAAAAAATAAGATTGTAATTGAATAAAAATAATATCACATTATTTAAGATATCCCAAATATATATGTGACTGATCATTTTGTTTATTTGTTTGATATGTATCTCAAATATATAAAATGATATAATAATTAATATTAAATGTACGTAAATATATATATATATATATATATATATATATATATATATATATATATATATATATATATATATATATATATATATCGGGTTTTTATCAGGTTTCGGGTTCGGATCGGGTTTCGGGTCGGATATCGGATCAGATTACCTAAGATCCAAATCCAAACTCTTTCGGGTCCAAAAATAAGATCCAAATCCAGATCCAAATCCAAAAAATCGAGTTCGGGTAGACCCAAATAAATCGAATCAGGTCGGATATCCATCGAATCGAATTTTTCTGTGTTCCCTAGTCCATCTCCACTCTCCGGCAAGCAACACTCCATCATAAGCGTACAACCTCTAGCACCTTTTTAGTACTAAAAGTCTAAAACACCATGTATATATTAACTATTACGGAGTAATTATTACAGGAAAACCTTGTAATATTTTTGGGAATAGAAAGAAAGTATTATTATATTTTAATAGAAGTTAATATATGAATTTATAATTATAAAAATTAATTAATAAATATTTATTATATATTTTAAATTCAAGAATTATTATGTATATTTAATAGAGATTAACGTATAAAGATACTGGATAAAATGAAAATATTTGGGATACAACAAGAAGGTGATCGTATTTTACTATTTTGGATACTGGAGTTGCAAAATGAAAATGTGATAGAGTAGTGAAAATGTAATGGCAAGAAAAAGTAAGTGGAATATTAATCAAATCATGGATATGTGAATGTCCGGATCTAACAATAAGAGATTGACAGTGAAGGATTAGGAGAAAAATATAGTAAATGGAAACTGAATCAGCATTAACTAAATGGTATAATGGACTGACTTTAAGTGGTAGCTAGTCATGCATAATATAAAGGGGCGAGAGATATGTGTTTAGGACTAGCAAGTAGCAATGATTCATCTCTCCATTGTTAAATTGTCAAATATATAAACAACACTCCCACCACCTTCCAATCAATTAACATTATGGCCGGCAAACTGATTGCCTTGTATCCAAGTACAAGTAAGACGGTGTAGTAGTACAATAAGTTTCTGTTTCTTTTAAAAACCGCACGTAATGCCATGCATTTTATGTTGGCAGACGTTCCATTAGTGCTGGCCAAACGAGCGGGCCGTGCGAGCCGGGCTGGGCGAGCCGTGCCGGGCTTCGCACGGTTCCGGTTCGCTGGCGGATGATTCGTGAACGGCATGCAGGAAAACAGGGCCGGGCTCGGGTTGGTTACAGTTCAAGAAAACTGAATTCGTGGTCGAACAACCGGTTACAGACGGGCCGTGCGGGCCGATTAAATCGGGCTTAATTTTTTTTTTTTTAAAACCGATCAATTCATTCATTAATTTATTATACTGCTAAAAGATTTTGAAAATTAATTTAATAAATGTAGTTAAAAGAGGACGGTACCTCGTATAAATTTTATTAATTAAAAATATTTTACAAATGATTTGAGAGGACTCCTCTCTAAAAAAACGGAACAAACCGCATTAATATACAATAATACAATACAAATTAAATAAACTACCCACTATTTATACAAATTAAATAAACTATTCACTATACACTATAGTTGTTGTTCGCTTGTTGATGTGCCAGATTCTGATGAAGTGTCCATTATCATCCATGGATCGTCTTCACCATCTTCATCATATCTTCTTCTTTCTTTCCTTGTTGTCTTTTTGCGGCTTGATCCCAATCTTTTTTACAAACACAAATCTTTACCGCGTCTGGCGCAAGACTTGATCTCTTCTCGTCTAACACTCTTCTACCTGCACTAAAAGCGGACTCGGACGCAATTGTAGAAGCGGGAACGACTAAAATATCCCTTGCAATTTTTGATAAAACCGGAAATTGTAACTCATGATTCTTCCACCATGTTAGTATTTCAAAATCATCATTTAACTCATAACTATAAGAAAAAAATTCGTTAATCATACTAAAAGCAGAAGCAGGTACATGATTTTTTTTTTTTTTGCCACATTTATTCTATTATTTTAGTATCTGTTCTGATACATGCGGTAGGGGAGAATCGAACCTTGGTAGTTCGACAAAGCATAGTCCTCATTTACCACATGAGCTACATTTTTGTTTTTTAGTTAGTATAGAAGTAATAGTACTATTAAACCTACTAATAGTTGCAGTATTCTTATGTGGCATAACATTTGGAAGTTTAGGAGCATACAAATCTATAAGTTTATATAAAAGAACTAAACAATTATTTACATATATCATATGATCATATTTAACTCCTAAAACTTCATAATAATGCTCTAACATATTTTCTAAACCTTCTTTTTTAACACCCGGATCAAGAAGACATGCAATACCATAAATATAAGGAAATTCCGTTAAGTATTCGATCCACTTAACTTTCATATCACAAATAACCGCATAAAAAGCATCATTTTTTTCATAATTAAATAAACTAGTAACAATATTAACACATTCAATAATAACATGATGTACATTTGGTTCATAAACATAAGAAAAATCTGTAGTAGCATGTGCAAAACATTCAAGTAAGTCACGTACGGTAGTTACCAAATACCAATCATTATCGGTAAGTAATCCACCATCATATTTGTTTCTGGGGTCATCATTATATAACACGGTGATAATGGGTCTATATTTAATTGCTTCTTTTAATAATTTATAAGTTGAACTCCATCTCGTAGGACAATCGATACCCCACTTCTTCGGCCTTAAACCATTATCCTTACACAATTTCTTGTACTAGACCTATATGTACCCGCTAAACGTAGATACTTAACTACTTTCCTAATAGGTTCTAATAAATGAGTAAATTGTGCAATTCCTTTTTGGGCCGACAAGTTAATGATGAGCACAACATCTAACGTGTAAAAATTGTCCATCTAAAACTAAAGGGATATCAGGCCTAATATAATCCATACATTTGTTATTGTTAGCAGCATTATCTAAAGATATTGTGAATACCTTCTTATACAAATTAAATTCATTTATTGTTTCTAAAATTCTTTGTTTTATGTTATAACCAGAGTGTGACTCATCCATAACATCAAATGCAATAATTCGTTTTTGTAAGATGTAGTCACTATCAATCCAATGAGCCGTAATACAAATATAAGGCTCACCTTGACTCGAACTCCAACAATCACTAGTTAAAGAAACCAAACCATCAAAATTACCTAAAAATTCAATAAGTTCTGCTAGTTGAATATAATATTCTTTTTGTATGTGACGTTTAAGTGTGTTTCTAGGAATTCTTTTAAAACCCGGATTTATTGAATTTTTCATCATATGCTCTAAATTTGGACTCTCACCGTGGGAGAAAGGTAACTCATCTAAGGTAACATATCTAGCAAAATCATCAATCATTCTATCCCTACTATAAGCAAAAGGCATACCTCCACCGGTCGATGATGTCATAAAACCACCGAGTTGTGTTTGTTGTGGACCTCTACGAGCTTCTCCACTTTCATGATTCGCCTTCGTAATTTCGTGAATATTTTCCAAGTGCCGATTAAGTGTACCCGTACCTTGTCCCTTACTCCACGTACACGGTGGTTGTGTATGGCCATTTTGTATACAAAATAAACAATGAACTTTAAATTTTGGTGGAGCATCGATATTTGTACTTTATCAAAATATGTCCAGACATGCAAGGATTGTCTCGAACTCGAACCTACAAAAATTTACAAAATGAATAAATTACAAACGAAATAAAAAAGTTCGAAGAAAAATTAAACAATTTAAAAACAAATGCCACTGCCCCTTGGTTATAAAACCTTGTTTTAATTTGTTTTAATTTAAACAGTTGTAAAAAAATTTAAAAGCAATTTGTTTTAATTGTTTTAATTTAAAAATAATTTAAAAAATTTGTTTTAATTTACAAAACGAATAAATTAAAAACTAAACAAAATTTAAAAATTTAAAAACGAAACTAACGAACAAAAAACAAAATTATTTATACCTTCATCATTAAAAGTGGCCGGAGATCGAGGTGGTAGCATGCCGGTCATCGGAGTTGAATCTTGAGATGAAATAGTGTCACTGCCCCTTGCTTGTTCCATTTTTTACAGAAAAATTGAGACGAGAGATACAGCTTACAAAGTTACAAGTTTACAAATATTAAAAATAGAGAGATTGGTGTTAGACTGGTAGCCGGAGATAGAAATAGAGAGAGAATATAGAAAATGATTGGTAGAGATTGAGAGAGATGGTGTAGAAAAATGGTGGAGACGGGGTCATTATTTATAGGGGTGGGAAGGAAGTAACCGTTGGGGGGAAAAGGGGGAAACGGTAACCTGCAACATTGTCTGCAGACTCCAACGGGAAGAAACCAACGGGCCGCCGGTTCATCCGGTTCGGCTTGGTTGCAGGCCGGGCCTGGCCGGTTCACGGTTTGCAGATGCTGAACCCGTGTTCGGACCGGAGTGTTTACCGGTTTCGTGCCGGTTCGAGCCGGTTCAACTCGGGCCGAATTAAACCGGTTAAAAAACCGGGCCGGTTCCGAGCGGGCCGGTCTGAACCGCACGTTTGGCCGGCTCTACGTTCCATGACAGATGTTTGTCAAAGTATTGTTTGTTATCAAACGGTTTTTATATCGTTGGATCAGCCATCCAATAGTTGTAGTTTAAAAAAAATGTTTCTTATTGTAGAAATTATGATTTAAAAAAAATTCGTCCTATGTCATACAAACTTTCCACGATATGGAGAAATTATCAAAATGTTTCCTTATTTTCATACCAAAAATCTATTATACACATATCTTTCTATAATATTACAGGTCAAACTATTTATCACAACAAACATTTGTCCATAACCGTGTTCCTTTTATGTTCCAGTGCTTCTTTATAATTTCCATTATCAAGGAACTCCATGCGTGTTTGCATTTATAATTTTTTACGCACCTATTATATACAATTATAAAGTGCCACGCACATGTGGAAGTGTGGAACTGTGGGAGTTACACTGTTTAATACTACCAAGTCTCGTTGCAAAGCTGAATAACTAATTCAACTCTTACTCTGTTAAGTGCAATTAGTTATCAATTATCATAGTTATATAGGCATTCGAAGTGCTGAGGTACCACAAGATGATGATGAACCCAGCCAATTGTGCTTTTTGCGTTGGATCAGGAAAATCTTTGGGATTAATGGTTTCGAAGAGAGGCATAGAGGCCAACCCTGATAAGATCAAAGCGATCTTGGACATGGAACCACCCCGTTCTATACGAGATGTACAGAAGTTAACCGGCCGAGTTGCAGCCCTGGGGAGATTTATCTCCAAGTCTGGTGACAAATGCTTGTCATTCTTTCAAGCATTGAAAAAAGTGAAAAATTGTGAGTGGACTACTGAGAGCCAAGAGACCTTTGAGCAATTGAGGAGGTACATGGCAGAAGCCCCGTTGTTGACCAAACCTAGTCCCGGGGAGACTCTTTATCTATACCTGGCGGTGTCCGAACAAGCGCTGAATGCCGTCCTCATTCGAGAAGAGAAAAAGGTTCAGAAACCCATTTACTATGTTAGCAAGGTGTTGCATGGAGCTGAGTTGAATTACTCAACCATCGAGAAAATTGCTTTGGCATTGATAACAGCATCGAGGAAGCAGTATTTGCTAGTTCTGAAAGTTATTACGACTCTGTTGATGAGTGTTATGTGGAGTGTATTTCAAGAAATGAGAACGTTATGGCTGATGCCCTGTCTAAATTCACTTATTCTGAGATAGAGAATTATGCAGGGAGTGGTTACTTCTAGGTCTTGAAGGCCCCGACCATCAACTCTAAGTTTGTAGCACCGATTAATGAAGGAAGTTGAAGGATAGATTCTATCAAAGCTCATCTTGAGACTGGTTGGCTCCCTGATAATGCCTTGAAGGCACAAAAACTTTTAGTGAGAAAGTGTTGAGATAAGAGATCATTTGTCATTCCATACTTAAAATCTTAAATCTCAAATCTCGACACAAAAATTAAGCCTTGATGGCCAACAAGGCTGTCTCCCTCCAATCGAGTTTGTCATTTGAGTTTAAGGGCTCGAATCAAGAGTCATTAGCCAAGTTGAAACCTAAGCAAGGTTATATGAGTATAAGAATAAGGTTGGAATCCTAGAGTCAAGATAGAGGAGTGACAACTAGCCAAGGCACACCAGACTTGAAGTCAAGTGCTGAGTGGCAAATGAACTTCTTGAACGATCAACCGAGAAACAAGACCTCCACCACACGAAGTAAGGGGGCAAGAACTAAAAAGCTTCACTACAAGATCACTACGCCACAAATGGGCTTCAACAACGCTTTTTTCAGTGTTACGAGCAAAAGTGTTGGCATAAATGCCATAAAATTGGTCTACGATAACACTTTTTTTTGATGTTACAATTGATAGTAACCGGTGTTAGCATAGCCATAAATCGGTATCTATGGTAACACCAAAATCGGTGTTACCATTGATCTTTTAAAAAAGTGTTACCAAAAGTGGGGAAAAAATAGGCGAACTTGTATTGGGCGGCATCTTAATTTTTTATCCAAAAAATTGAGCGGGCAATACCATATGTTACCTTAGAGTATTTATGAACAAAAATTTTATTTTATTTGAAATTAATTGTAAGAACCCTGGTTTTTGTAATATTTTTAAGAAGATAATATCATATGATATTGTGAATTTGGGACCTTTTGAGTCACCCATGTTGTTTAATGGAAATGATTATCTGAGAAATTTATGTTGTTATATTCACTGTGTAAGAAAAAAAGGAAGATTGTTGAAGGCAAGAGGCCTACTGCTATTAGGATTCATAAAAACTTGGGATTTGAGAGTTATTAGAGTATTAGGAGATTTTAAGAGACTATGACAAGGAGTTATGGATATTTAAGGAATTTACCCAATTAAGTACTTAAAGAATTACAAGGGAAATCTCTACGTGACAAAATATTATTACGAGGAATTAATTATGATACGATATGAATTAAGGATTAAGTGACAACCATTGGTGGAGTAATAATAATACAAGGAAAGGATATTGCATGCAAGTGTCATGTAACTAGGCAATTAGGAAAGCAAACTAGAAAAAGCATAAAGTAACCAATGAATAGTGACTAGTTGGTGCATTATTCTAGGAGACAAGTAGTACATATGACCATACCTATGCTAGTACTTTGCCTATACATACACATTATGTATCACCCAACACCTTTTAACACAATTATTCACCAAACAAACAAACACAAAAAAATCAAAAACACTCTCCCCCTCCCTCTCTCCTTGAAGCTCTCGGCCAAGCTCTTCCAAGGGGGAAGAAGAAGATTTTTCTTCAACTCCCACCCACTCACAAATCACAATAAAATTCCTAGAGCCTCCTTGTATCATAGTGAAGGTATGTTATCAATTTCATAGCTTTCTAACCATCCAATCTTGAGATATTAATTGTTGAAAGTTTGAGTGAATAGTAACCAAGGTTGGTTATCTTTTAGATCTTGAAGTTTAAGGCTTGTAAAGGCTCATCCAAGGTGTTCTTAAGGATCTTAAGGCTTACCCAAGGCTCCTAGATACTCAAGAAGGTATAAAACCCTAACCACTCTTAGTCATGGTTTGTTTATGCTTTATAATGTTAGATCCACAAGTATTAGTGCATATCTTGGTAGTATGAGTTATAGATGATGAGATCTTGAAGTTATGTGCTTGTTATGATGATTTTAAAGCTTGTACTTAGAGTATGTAACCCCTTGTATGCTAGAGAGTCATGTCTTGGTGGTTTTGATGGTGGATATGATGTATAAGTGGAGTTCTTGAAGGTTGGAGTAAGGATGAGTAATGTGTAAATATTCTGGGAGTATGCACTGCATTGAAGTAGGCTTTTGAACCCCTTAATCTTGTCTCCCGAGGGTCTAATACCCATGGTTAGAAAGGTATTTGAATGTAGTTTCCAGAAATATAAGTCTCATGTCTAGGTGATGTATAGATTTTGAGTTATGACCTGAAGAGTGAGGAGTGGTTCTGAAATCCGGACTGCACTGTATGGTCTGTTTGTGAACTGTCTTTGGACCCCCAAACTTTTTACAAACATTGTGAAAAATTGAGGTTAGCTAGGTCTTACAGTGAGGAAGGCTGCACAAAACGAATCGGATTAAAACTCGAATTTTCCAATTTTATAAAAATGTTAGAGCGAGGTGTGCGCAAGTGAAAAACCACTTAGGTGATTAGTTTAAAGTAGTTTAAGAATGTTCACTTGAGTTTCGAGTTTGAGGAATAAATTTGAGTCGAATGGGTGACGAAAGTGATAATGTGACGACATGGTCATATGAGAGGGTTAGTGGTCACAAGTGGAGTCGTTAAGTTGGTCTTACGATTTTTAAAACCTTATGATTAAGTAGCGTTGTTAAGGTACTAACGTACAAATATTGATTATGTATAGATTTCCATTCCACTTCGCGAGCCGACCACCCCAACCTCACCAAGGCAAGTTTTCCAACCCTAAGTATTTATTTTCAAAAGATGATATTCTTGATTTTACCTATGCAAGTTTACTTTTCAAAAATATATATAAGGATTTTCACTGTTGTGTTTATAGCTTCCAAATGTATTATATGCTTATGCTTTACGAGATTATGTTGAAGTTTGAGATATATGCATATGTGTTTGTACACCCTTGAACTTAGAATGAAAGTGTTTTCTTCGGACAACGACTCTAGCAATAGAGGTCGTAGCGGTCCAAATATACTATTGACCGGGGAGTGGTATATTGTTGTATCGCGATTAGATTGCGAAAACCCGAAGAGTCATTCGGGAAGTATCGTATACCTAAGTAATTATTATTTTTACGTTGTTAAAAATACTCAAAAATTATCTATCTTGGATTAAAAGCTTATTTTAATTAAATAATTATTTTATTAATTGTTTATATTAAATCTCAAAATATTATTTATTAATTATCGTTCATTATTTTAAAGACAAAACTAATCCAAGATACCTTCAGCGTTTTCAAACTTGAACTCTTTCGGACCCAAAACATTTTCGAAAACCCCCGGTCAGCATTTGCTTCTTGTACGTTTTTCAAGAATTATCGGACGACTGAGGTCGAACTTCAACTACTCAAGTTTTATATCAAAATGATTTTGAAAAGAAAAGAAAAAGGGGACTCTGGCAGGTGTGGGAATCGTTGACGAACGATTCCCGGGATGTGTAAGCGGCCGTGAGCCAGGCGGTCCATCAATTATTATTCCGGCCCAGGTGTTGCCGAAGGATGATTACGGATGTAGTTTTCATCGAGGGTGATTACGGATGTAGTTTTCACCCGAGGATAGTTACGGATGTAGTTTCTATCCTTCTACCGGTAGAGAAGACCCGCGGATTGTTGGACTTGGTTGTGGCGACTGATCATCGTCAATCCTTGTCAGGTTTTTATGTTTTCTTCCAGTCCCATCCTCCACTTTGGAAAAATACTCAAACACTGCTTCTTGGGCCTAAGTGCCAAGTTGCCGATAGTGTGGTTTTGATAAGAAAAATATTGACATCGTGCAGTATCTAGAACTGCAAGATTTTCTATAAAGATTGGCACGTGTTAGTGCACTCTTGCAATTATTCCAAAGAATGAAATGTTTTTGAATGAGAAACCTTCTAAGCTAATGGAAGGAAAGAGGTTTTGCAATAATGTATTCCCTGTACAGTATGTTAACCGTAGAGTGTTTTGCCGAAAATGATATACTAATATGTATATATTTTCAAACCTGAGATATATTGAAATGGGAACCTTATAAAGGTTTCATATGTTATTCTTAAAGCTCCTTAGCGAGTATAAATGTTTTATTCAAACTCGGACATATATATTGTCGAATTATGTTTTGAAATCTGAGATATATACCCATACAGTTGGGAACGTTTTCGAAATAAACCACATTATTATTTTTAAAAATGGCGAACTTGATGAGCATTATGTAGCTCATTCTTGCTTTATAAAAACTTTTCAGAAAGAGAAGAATTTGGTCAGTTAACTCCGTACCAGCAGAAGAGGAGTAGAAGATTTATCCCGAGATGACTTAGTTCCGGATAAATAATACAGAGTAAGTCTGATAGCTTTTCAACTGTAATAGTAAGACTCGTCTTCAAGTGTAGTTGTATAAGTGGAAGTGCATAAGATTCTGGATTGTACAGATGAATTGTAATATTTAGTGTTACTTTTGGTTATCGTTTCTGAGGCTCTAACTTGTATGTGCGTAAGATTGAGGTCTGGATGTATGTATTGTTGAGTTGTAAAGTTAATACAGGTATGATATGGTTGGATGGTGATGTGACGACCTGAATCTTTGACCTCGGATTTGGGGGCGTCACATTAATGATTTAATAGTCACTTGACTTGAAAATAATTAATTTTAATAAAGTCGGTGAAGTTATCATTGTAAAACATAATATTGACTATATGTTAAATAAATTTAAATTGACTATATATGAATAAATAGTATAAGATAATTACTAATGAATTTAATTGAAGTATTCATATTTTATACAATAGCTCAGGATTCTTGTATAAAGGTAGTTTTTTAATTGAAGTGTTCATATTTAATAAATATTAAAATATTTTAATAACTTTAGAATAAAAAGATTTCTAAAATAAAATAATATTCAAACATTATTAAATTTGGATTAAAATCATTGAAATTTTTAGTAGAAAAAAATAATAATTCGTATAAACTGTGAATTATTACAAATAATGAAATTAATAGATTTAATAATTATAATTTAATATCAAAAAATCATAATAAATTTGTACTATATATATATATATAAAAGGGAAAACACGGTGAATTATTGAGGAGGGCTGAGCGGAAAATAGAAGTAGAGTGGCAAAACAAAGAATTAGAATTGGGGAAAAAATAAAAATCTCTCACCTCTCTCATTTCTCTCGCCTCTTTCACCTCTCTCATTTCTCTCGCCTCTTTCACCTATGTCACCTCTCATTTCTCAGTCAACTAGGGTTGAAGGATTCAATTAGGGTTAATCAAAGCTTGGTTCCAAGATTCAAATAGGGTTCAAGTTGGGTTAATCGAAGTATGGTTGAAAATTCAATTAGGGTTCAAGAATTTGAGGTATAAATCTTTTTTTATATGTTTCGATTTGTGTATACTTTGTGTTGTATGCTTCAATTTATGTATTTATAGCTCTCTCTTTATATTTGTATCTACATATCTTTCAATTTATGTATTTGTATGTGTTTGACCTCTATCTCTCTCACTTCTCTCTATATCTCTCCCCCTTTCTCTATATCTTTCTGTATCTCTCTCTCTCTACGATTCTCCCTGTCTCTCTCTCCCACTCTCCCTGTCTCTCTAACAAAATCTAATTTTTTTTTTGTATTGTTGGTTAAAATCTAACAAAGTTCGGTTAGTCAATTAAAATCTCCCACTTCTCTCTCTCCCTCCCTCCCCCCCTCTCTCCCTCTCTCTCCCCCCTCTCTATCTCTCCCACACTACTAAGCACAAAGGAATGTTCATTTTAATGGCACTCTATTATTTTTAAAATGAAATTTACACCGCTAAAGTAGAAAGTTGCATTACATTTTTCTACAGCTGATTTAATAGTAATTCTATAGATTATCACAAGTTTAGTTTTTAGTTATTTGGGAGGTATAAGAGGCAATTTAGGATGGTCATGATTAATTGATAATGTGCTGCCCTATTTGAGGCTTTCCAGTTATGAAAGAAAATTGGTATAGAAAAAAAAAGTAGTAATATCAAAGTGTCCTATTTATAGGAAGTGATCCTTATGTTGCAGCTATATGATCAAACTAGCCATTAGCCAACTTGCTGATAAGTAAAATATAAGTAAAATAGGACACTTAAATATTTATTATGTTTGAATATAGCCCTTGAATTATTTCAGGCATTGTGATGGGAAGGGACGGTACAGGTATCCGTATTGATAAAAAGCCCAATGCTAACAGTGTCAAGTCAAATGGCATCTCTCATGATACTGCTTCGCAAATTACAACTGGAACTAGTGAAACAAAAAATGTTGTGGTAGAGGATTGTACTGTTAAAGATTTGCTTGATAAAGAATGTCAGGACAAGCAAGATGTCTTAGGTGTTAAAAGCATTAACTGTGAGGTTGGTCCACCAGAGGAGAAATCCGTAATACCCGACACCGAGAAGTCCAGTGAAAAGACCTTACGCTCACTTATTAAGCCTGCCTCGGGCTCTGACAATCCCAAAATGAACTCCAAAGTTTCTCAATCATTTAGGTATATGCTTTTATTTGGTGCGCACTTACCTACTATGTCATAGGTTACAGCCTTGAACCAGAAAGGTATGGTATTGTTCCTAAATGTATATCTTATGTTCTTTTCTATATACATTAACAATTTCTTTGGATGTATGAACTTAGGTATCCCCCTCAAAGGGGATCATTTTCCTCAGAATTTTATAAATTTATGATACTTTCCTCAAAGGAGATCATTTTTAGTTTAGAAATACCCTCCTCACAGGAGGTGGATTTTCCGAAGCTCGAACCTTGATGAGTCGCCGGAAGTACGGTTTTTGCAAGGATTTAAAATTTTGGGATACCCTCCTCAAAGGAGGTCGTTCCCCATTTCAGAAATATCCCTCCTCACAAGAGGTGGATTTTCCGAATCTCGTGCCTTGATGAGGCGCCGGAAGTACGGACATCCCCCCCGGAAGTAAGGTTTTTGCAAGGACTTTAATAATTTGGGATACCCTCCTCAAAGGAGGTCATTTCCCATTCCAGAAATATCCCTCCTCACAGGAGGTGGATTTTCCGAAGCTCGTGCCTTGATGAGGCGCCGGAAGTACGGACATTCCCCCCGAAAGTACGGTTTTTGCAAGGACTTTAATAATTTGGGATACCCTCCTCAAAGGAGGTCGTTCCCCATTCCAGAAATATTCTTCCACACAGGAGGTGGATTTTCCGAAGTTCTCTTCATTTTCACTAAGACTCTCCTTAGAGGAGATCGTCTTTTAAATAAATTATGAAGACCCTCCTTAGAGGAGGTCGTCTAACACAAAAAATAAGGGAGACCCTCCTTAGAGAAGGTCATCTTCCCAAAGCCATATCAATATCTCAAGATTCTTCCAAAAAATATCAGCAACACTTGAAGGATCTTCTAAAAAATAATCAACTCTTCGAGTAAGAGCCTTCTAAAATATTACCCATGCAAAATATTACCCACAAGGAGGGTCTTCTAAAATAATAAACTCTTCGAATAAGAGCCCTTCAAAATTTATCCTTAGAAAAGAGGATCTTCCAAAATTATTACCCCTGCGAAGGAGGGCCTTCTAAAATAATAAACCTGTTGTGGAATAAAAACTAGGTTATTTGATTGCGGCTAGGGTTTGCTGTATTTAATGCTAGGGTGCGTGAGCTTCGTGCTTTAATGGCTGTTCTCGTGCTCGTGGGTGAATCTGCCTTCACAAGATGCCTACGTACTTTGATGTGTATCAAAGATCAAGCCAAAAACGTAGTTCTGAGAATGAGGGGTCAGCCCCTTTATATAGGCTGAGAAGCCCTAGAATCGTGGTAGAATTAGGTGACTTGGTGGGCAAGTCACCGCCTTGAGGAAGGTTCTAGACTCCTTCCTTGTAGGAATCAATTTCCTTGTTGAAGTAGGTGCCTTGGAGGCTAAGTCAGGCAGGAGTAATATCCTTATTTGACTCTTATTGCTGAGCTGGTTTATTACCCTTAATATTAATTACGAAATTAATATTATAAATAGGGTTTGGGCCCATTTAATGGGCCCCACGTTTTGACCATATTGGGCCTAATTAATGCCACATTAAATAAGTCTTCAGGGCTAATTTTTAACCCATATCATTTGCCCCCCAACTTCTAGGAAAACTGATCAGGTTTTCCTTGAAATTTTAACGGCCTTTTTCGAGACTCGGGTCAGGGCTCATCTTTATACACTAGTGTTTCACGAGTATTGTCTTGATGTAAAGCGTGGAGCGACCGACGCGTTTACGACAATGTTAATTTGATGCTAATCGGCACTAATCAGCTTTAAATGACTTTTAAACGATGTTAAACGATGCTAAACGGCGTTAAACGGTGCTAAACGGCACTAATCGACACTAAACGGTGCTAAATGCGCTAATCGGCACTAAACGGTGCTAAACGCGCTAATCGGCACTAAACGGTGCTAAACACGCTAATCGGCACTAAATGGTGCTAAACGCGCTAATCGGCACTAAACGGTGCTAATCTTCAAACTCAGTTTTCACTTTCCTTGATTATCAAATCGGAAAAATAAAAACAAAATTTCGCAACCCCGACTCGAGCATCGCTACCAGTCTGCCGAGTCAAAAACCCGTACCGACAGTCGACGTCAGTCGACCAACGTACGCGCGGGAAGCCAGTCGGCCAGGAGGTTTGTCGGCCAAATTTTTTTTTTTTTTTGGAACGGAGCAAAAAAACCCATACCGACGATCAACGTCGGTCGGCCGAAGGACCTTCGGGCAGCCAGTCGGCTAGGAGGGCTGTCGGCCAGATCAAGAACCCGCATCGATGGTCGATGTCAGTCGGCTGATGCTCCAAAAAAAGGCCAGTCGGCCGGGAGAGGGGTCGGCCAAATTTTTTTTGATTTTTTTTAACCCATACCGACGATCGCCATCAGTCAGCCGAAGCTTTCCCGGGAGGTCAATCGGCCAGTGGTCGGTCGGCCGGAGGCCTTCTCGGGTGCTCGATCGGCCGGCCCTCAGAGCTTGGTCGGCCTTTTCTCGGTCCTTGAACTTCAATGTCAATATTCGAACGTCGATATTTGGACCTCAATGTGAGTATTCGATCGTCGGATGTCATTATTTAAAGTCGATGACCAAACAGACATCCTTGACTTCAAATTGGTTTTCACAAATTTCGTGACCTTCTGGGCCTTAACTCACTTGTTGAATTCTTGGTTTTAAACCTTGAATCCATTTATGGTTGTCGGTTATAACCAACCCTTCATTCTCATTCTAAGATGTGGATCCACTACGCCACATATGGCCTATGGCTACTCCCAAAAAAGTGTGATTACAGCGCCAAAAGTGTTGCTAAAAGAGCCTAAAACCACCTATGGCTACACTTTGACCAAATTTGGGAGTGTTACAAAATTGGGTGCTACCATAGGGGTCTATGCTAACACTTTTTCGATTTTTGGTAACATGGGAGAAAAGTGTAGGCTTAGACCCCTATGCCAACACCTTTCTGATCTGTGGCTACACCTTATAAGATGTTGCTATAGATCTATGCCTACACCATTATCTTTGTAGTAACACTATTAAAAGTGTTGGTGTAGACCTATGCCAACACTTTGCTAATCTTTTGCCAACACATAATGATTAATAATTTAGAGCCAATGGCTACATTTTTACAGGCTCTATACCAACATTTTAAATAAAGAAAGACAACATGTAAAATTGAAAAATAAAGATTCTCATTCAAAATATTATCAAACATTCCAATACATAAAGGCTATCCAAAAGCCATTCCAATACATAAAATCCCATCCAAAATAACTACATCAAATCCACAAACCAACCATCTAAAACCTATCTAATTAAGTTAAATACTGTGGAATAGCTAACTTGAGTAGTTTAAAAGTTAAGTACCAACTTATTAGCAACCTCAACACCTTCGGTTTGCAGGGCTTATTCTCGTACTCCTTGATTAACACCATGAACAGATCGAGCTTAGAAAACTGTCCAACTCCCATCTAACACTTTTGTAATCAAGCCCACGCCACTTCACAAGCCACTCGTAGTAACAACTTGAAGTACGGGGATGAGCATTGTTCTCCTGATTAAGGGACAACAATCATTTCTTCAATAGTCGCTGTGGTACAACCCACTCTTCATTCCACTTCACAGCCTACATTAAAAAAAATCATAAGTAGGACCAAGTGATAAGACTAACTGTGTAAGAATTCTTGCATAATGGACAAACAGTTGTTGACTAAACTTGAATACATAGCAAAAATATCTACGGCCTGTAAAGAGGATTAAATATTAGACAACCATTACAATGTCTAAAACTTAACCCTGTTAAAATAATCAGAAGATGAAAACATGAAAATGCGTCGCAGTTATTTTGAGAATCAGGTGTTGGTACTTATAAACCTCTATTTTTTTAACATAATATGATATTTCGAGAACAAAAGGCAATTGTGACTAAAAAGCATTTTATCTAGCATATTTTCGCTTGGCATGAGGTGTTGTCCCCATTTTCTACACAGTTTCTTTTTATTACACCTTTTTATCAAGAAGTCCTACCACCTTTTGCTGTGGCATTCTCTGAGTTGAATTCTGATATTCATTTACTGCCATCATCTCGATAAGATCATAAGCCACCTCATAGCTCTTAGCTCATAGTGCTCCTCCTGAAGTTGCATCCACCATTGGCATTGATAAGTGGATTTTATATCCACTTGGAATTTTCCAAATCGGCTTGAATTGATTGCTTTGTTCTCAAGTATCATTGTGATTTGATGTGTTTTATGAGGTTTATGCAGGAGATATAGGTGTGGAGTTGTTTGGTTGAGTTGTGGCATAAGCAAAGCAAAAGAAGTTGTTTTTACTACAGAAATTCCAACCGCGGCGCGCCACAATTGCTCTGCACACAGCGCGGGCGTGCTAAAGATTCTGGTCATTCTCAAGCCGCGCGGGCACGCGAGAAATGTGCTTATGGACCGCGCGGGCGCGCGAGGACTTCGTCAGAAATTCCTGGAATTTGATTTCTAATGGGAAATTGCTATTTTCTTCTCCTATTCAATTTGGCAATTATTATGAAAGATCAGAAGGTTCCAGAATCAGTTAAACATGGAATTTGGAATTCTATCCTAATTCAAAGACGGTAATTGCTTGGACAAGAGGGCACTTAGATCTATAAATACACACCTTAGGGCACATCAAAATCATCATCTACACACATAATTCATTCAGAGCACGAGAGAGAGAAACCAAGGCGAGGATTGTGACGACAAGAAGATCTAGACATAGTTTTCTTGTATTCCTTTGTTAGGCGTATCTTTTGGATGCTTGTTACTTTTCCGGATTTGTTCGCTAAACCTTATTCTATTATTGATTTATTCAGCTTCTTTATCTTGTTTAATACCATGCTTTCGTCAAATCCCATGGTGACGAAAGGTTCGATTATGAACTAATCGTTGTCGTGGGATCCTAGTGGATTTATCTATATAGCTTAGTAGTTTGCATGCCTTAAAGATTTATGTGTGGTGAATTCTTGATATCCTTGCATGGTTGTGCTTATTGAATTTAGGTGCGTCGCGAACATCTAATATGTTAATTTCTTGCTAAACGAGAGTGGATCTTGAGATTTAGAACTTGCCATGCTAGCATAGGATAGGTTGATGTCTTAACATAATGATTTGTGGCATGAATAGAGATATTATGCTACCCTATGTGATCTAAGTGGATAACTTGTGCTTAAACCTTTATGTTTTCAAATTCTATAGAGATATAGGGTCTAAACATAATAGGTGCCTATTCATCTTCTATCTCTTTTGTGGATGTATGCGTAGATTGGTACTAGTATACCGAGAGGTAACTTTTACTTGTTTCGTGTTATTCGATCAGATATCAAAACCATCACATATTTTAATTAAAGGCTGCAACTCTAAGTGAAGTAGATAATGAAACTAGGATTCCATGTTTATTCTCATATAAGTAATTTGATTTTAATTCTTGTCAATTAGTTAATTCTTAAATTTATAATTTGCATCTTAGTTTAATTTAGATAATCAAACCCAAATTTGTTATTTTTCTTAGCAGTGAATTAAAATCATACATTGTTGCATAGGCATATTTTTTGAGTAAAACTTAACCAGATCTCTGTGGAACGAACTTTAATTGTATTACTTGTGACTACGTGCGCTTGCGTAATTATAGCATAACAAGTTTTTCGTGCCGCCGTCGGGGATCTTCGGTGTTTTATTTTTAGTTTATGTGCTTGTCAATAGTGGTCGTTAGCGTTCACTGACTCGGATTTCTTACTTAGTTGTTTGTTCGTGGTGTTTCAGGTACTTAGGTTTGTATGCGAACGCGCTTACAAGCTCATTTAGAAGCACTGGCGGAAGACGATCGTGTTGAGGATTTAGAGAATAAGAACGAGACTACAGTCGAGATGGGTGATGCTAAGGCTTTAAAGGAGTATTCACAGCCGAAGATCAATGATATCCAGTCTAGTATTATCAGGCCGGCCATCACGGCTAATAACTTCGAGATCAAGCCGAGCACTATTCGGATGGTACAGAATTCGGTTCAGTTTGGGGGAGCTCCTACGGAGGATCCTAACATGCATATTCGGGACTTTATCGAGATCTGTGATACTTTCAAGTTCAATGGTGTTTCGGATGATGCTATCAAGTTGAGGCTTTTCCCATTTTCTCTGAAGGATAAGGCCAAGGGCTGGTTACACTCTTTGCCACCAAGTTCCATTACTACATGGGAGGATCTTGCCCAGAAGTTTCTTACTAAGTTCTTCCCTATGGCGAAAACTGCAGCAATAAGGAACCAGCTAACTCAATTTCAGTAGCAATCTGGAGAATCTTTGTGTGAGGCTTGGGAACGATACAAGGAGATGCTTCATAGATGTCCACATCATGGCATGCCTGATTGGATGGTTATTAATAGTTTCTACAATGGGTTGGGAGCACAATCTAGACCTATGCTAGATGCAGCATCAGGAGGAGCTCTTTGGGCTAAGAACTATGATGAAGCTTATGAACTTATTGAGACGATGGCTGCTAATGAATATCAGAATCCAACCCAGAGGCTTTCTCAAGGCAAGGTAGCAGGTTTGTTTGAGGTGGATACAGCTTCAGCTATTGCAGTTCAGTTGAAGGCTTTGACAATGAAGGTGGATTCTCTTGCAAATTATGGAATTCAGCAGGTGGCTAGTGTTTGTGAGCTATGTGCGGGCGCACATGAGACGAATCAGTGTGCTATCTTTTCTGAATCAGCACAGTTCGTGAGTAATTTCCAGAGACATGCTGTACCAGTTCCAGCCACTTATCACCCTAACAATAGGAATCATCCCAACTTCAGCTGGAGCAATAATAAAAGTGCACAACAACCTTATCAGCAAGCGAAGCCATTCAATTAAGGCTATCAATAGCCTTATGTTCCAAGGGCACCATATCAACCTCCAGGATTTCAGCAGCAACAGCCCCAGGCTCAGGCGGGGCAATCTTCTAATGAAAAATCAGGGATGGATGATTTGAGGATGATGGTGAAGAATCTGTAAGCTTCTCAAAAGATCTTGGAGAGCCAGGTGGGACAGATTGCAAGTGCCTTACTTAGTAGGCAACCAGGAACTCTACCTAGTGACACAGAGACTAATCCAGGTAGGAGGGAGGTCCATGAGCAGGTGAAAGCTGTGACTTTGAGGTCGGGAAATGTTACATCAAATCCTAAATTAGCAGCTAAAAGAGATGAGGAAGTGCAGAATCAGCAAGATGAAAAATCTGCAGTACCTGAATTTGAGAAATCTGACTTGGTAGCTGATGAGCTAGATGGTGAGAAGAGCAAGAACCCTGTTAAAAAGTCTACTCCAGAGCAATCTTCAAAGAATAATCAGATCTATCCGCCTCCTCCATTTCCTGGACGCTTGCAGAAAAGTCAAGAGAAACAGTTTCAAAAGTTTATGGATGTATTCAAGAAACTGTCCATTAACATTCCTTTTGTTGAAGCATTGGAGCAGATGCCAAGATATGCAAAGTTCATGAAGGATATTTTGTCATGGAAGAGAAGGTTGGAAGAATTTGAAACAGTGTCTTTGACAGAGGAGTGCAGTGCCGTTCTGCAACAGAAATTGCCACCTAAACTTAAAGATCCAGGAAGTTTCACTATTCCATGCACTATTGGCCATCTTTCACTCAGCAAGTGTTTGTGTGATTTGGGAGCCAGCATCAATCTCATGCCCTTGTCTGTTTTCAAGCAACTTGGTCTACCGGAGCCGAAGCCAACTAACATCTCTTTGTAGTTGGCTGATCAATCTATCACTTATCCAAGGGGTATAGTAGAGGATGTCTTGGTGAAGGTTGATAAGCTCATTTTCCCTGATAATTTTGTTATCTTAGATTTCGAAGAAGACAAGAAGATTCCCATAATCTTGGGAAGACCTTTTCTAGCTACAGGTCGTACTTTGATCGATGTACAAAAATGAGAGCTTACAATGAGGGTACAAGATTAGAATGTCACCTTTAATGTGTTCAAGGCCATGAAATTTCTAACTGAGGATGAAGAGTGTTGCAGTGTGGAGATGGTTGATATGGGTCAGAGAAAGAAGTTTGAACAGTTGTCGAGTGAAAAGTCGGATATGCACATGCTAAAGCATCTCATCAGTGATTCTATTGACAGTTCTTCAGTTCAAGATCTCTCGAATGTCAAGCTTAAAAAACTTCCATCTCATTTGAGGTATGTCCTTCTGAATGATGAGTTAGTGATTTTTGAAGAGGGTCACGATAATGTGTTAATAAGGTGGATAGTTGATGATGCTGTAGAAGAGTGTGTGATTCAGTCAACTGAAAGGGATAAACACCTTAGAGGTGTGAGAAAGAAGAAGAAACAGAAAAAATCGATTGGAGGAAGAGTCAAAGAAAATTTTGGTTTAGAAAAGATGTGGGAAGTTAGCAAGAAGGTTGTCAGACAATGGGTGAATAGTTCTTCTGCTAAGGACAAGCCGAATGCGATCTTCGAGCCACCATGAGTTGAATCATATTTGTCCGGCTAAATGACGTTAACGACAGCGCTTCGTGGGAGGCAACCCATGTGTTTCGGTATTGTTAGGTATGTTTCCTACTATCCCTTGTATTACTTTCCATTCAATGCGGACATTGAATCTTTTAAGTTTGGGGGTAGTTTGGGGGATAAGTAGTGTGTAGTAGTTATTGTGTGTCATTGTGTTCATGTAGGATATCATGCTTTGCATATTAGTAGTAATTCATGCATATATGTTCGTATTATCTATGTTTGTTTCATGTAGGACATTCTATTTTTTATTTTCGTATACCATGTGAGTTCATGTTAGTTGCATTTTCATGGCATGCATAATTCATGATCCCTTAGGATGAGCTGATTCTGATTGATAGGTAGATGTTTTAATTGAGTGTGGTGATGATGAGTAGAGGGCTGATTTATAGTTCCTGGGAATTGACTTGCATGTTTCGGGAACAAAACTTTTACACAGTCTAATTGTTTGCTTTTGGGCTAAGTTGAGGTTATGCTTGTTTGGATGTTTTGAGATTTAATCATTTGATTATATTTAGAATTTTCGTTATTCCCTTGATGGCGTAGGAGCATTAAAGTCTAAATTTGGGGGAAACTAGGGATTTCATGCTAGTTGTTAATATTTGTTAACTAATGGGTAGGTGTCAAATGGCTAGTAGCCGACTCATATTTATATGAGTAGTCTAGGGTTGGAAATGAGAAAGGCTCATTCCAGATTGCGATAAAAAAAAACAGAAAAAAAAAGAGTCAAAGTTTTATTTGTTTTTATGCAAAATTAACCAGAGTGAGCTCTTTAATACTCGAGTAATTAAGTCTGAGGGGACTTAGTCCTAGTAACCTAAAGCCCTTATGGTTTGGGATTGCTGACCTAACGCTCGCTACATGGGTATTATTGTATAAGCCTTTTGGGGTCTCATTCATTGCACGGTTAAATAAGCATGCGTATTGTTTATGGTATTATATGTCATAGTGTAGTAATAAAGTATGAATTCCTGGCTAACTTGAATGAGGATGGAGGTGTTTTTAAGTTATGAAGTGTCTACAGTCTATTCTTTTTATAAACCTGTGATTGTCTTGGCGAAGGGCATGTATGATTTTTGACCTAGTTTTGGGAGTATTTCTGATGAGCATGCACACACTCACGTTTCTGTCATGTATTGTTAGTATACGGGGACTTAGTCGAGCTCTGCTTGGATTTATTTACATTCTTTGAGATATTTGCTTGTTAGTTGGTTTTGGTGAGTTTGAAGGGGATCTTGCATTTTTCATAATAGTTGCATTCATGCATTGAATTGCATTAGGTTAAATGGATTTTGTGGGTACATTCACTATAGGCCCTCACGAGACCTTTCTCGTCCACTAGGGCTGCCTAGGGGTTTAAAGGGCTTGTTGCATATGCCAAATGCAACCGTGATCACCTACGGAAGTGGTACTAGTTAGCTGTATATAGTTTTTTTCTGTTTATGCTTGAGGACAAGAATCGGTTTAAGTTTGGGGGTGTGATAAGTGGATTTTATATCCACTTGGAATGTTCCAAATCGGCTTGAATTGATTGCTTTGTTCTCAAGTGTCATTGTGATTTGATGTGTTTTATGAGGTTTATGCAGGAAATATAGGTGTGGAGTTGTTTGGTTGAGTTGTGGCACAAGCAAAGCAAAAGAAGTTGTTTTTACTGCAGAAATTCCAACCGAGCGGGCGCGCCACAATTGCTCTGCACACAGCGCGGGCGTGATAAAGATTCTGGTCATTCTCAAGCCGCGCGAGCGCGTGAGAAATGTGCTTATGGACCGCGCGGGCGCGCGAGGACTTCGTCAGAAATTCCTGGAATCTGATTTCTAATGGGAAATTGCTGTTTTTCTTCTCCTATTCAATTTGGCAATTGTTATGAACGATCAGAAGGTTCCAGAATCAGTTAAACATGGAATTTGGAATTCTATCCTAATTCAAAGACGGTAATTGCTTGGACAAGAGGGCACTTGGGTCTATAAATACACACCTTAGGGCACATCAATATCATCATCTACACACATAATTCGTTCAGAGCACGAGAGAGAGAAGCCAAGGCGAGGATTGTGACGACAAGAAGATCTAGACATAGTTTTCTTGTATTCCTTTGTTAGGCGTATCTTTTGGATGCTTGTTACTTTTCCGGATTTTTTCGCTAAACCTTATTCTATTATTGATTTATTCATCTTCTTTATCTTGTTTAATACCATGCTTTCGTCAAATCCCATGGTGACGAAAGGTTCGATTATGAACTAATCGTTGTCGTGGGATCCTAGTGGATTTATCTATATAGCTTAGTAGTTTGCATGCCTTAAAGATTTATGTGTGGTGAATTCTTGATATCCTTGCATGGTTGTGCTTATTGAATTTAGGTGCGTCGCGAACATCTAATATGTTAATCTCTTGCTAAACGAGAGTGGATCTTGAGATTTAGAACTTGCCATGCTAGCATAGGATAGGTTGATGTTTTAACATCATGATTTGTGGCATGAATAGAGATATTATGCTACCCTATGTGATCTAAGTGGATAACTTGTGCTTAAACCTTTATGTTTTCAAATTCTATAGAGATATAGGGTCTAAACATAATAGGTGCCTATTCATCTTCTATCTCTTTTGTGGATGTATGCGTAGATTGGTACTAGTATACCGAAAGGTAACTTTTACTTGTTTCGTGTTATTCGATCAGATATCAAAACCATCACATGTTTTAATTAAAGGCTGCAACTCTAAGTGAAGTAGATAATGAAACTAGGATTCCATGTTTATTCTCATATAAGTAATTTGATTTTAATTCTTATCAATTAGTTAATTCTTAAATTTATAATTTGCATCTTAGTTTAATTTAGATAATCAAACTCAAATTTGTTATTTTTCTTAGCAGTGAATTAAAATCATACATTGTTGCATAGGCATATTTTCTGAGTAAAACTTAACCAGATCTCTGTGTAATGAACTTTAATTGTATTACTTGTGACTACGTGCGCTTGCGTAATTATAGCATAACAGGCCTCGACTACAATCCCAATCCATTGTAAAAATAGTTGATTACCATCCAGTTCGGCATGCCATGATGAGGGCATGATCTAAGCA
Source organism: Kitagawia praeruptora (assembly GCA_037693485.1). Classification (NCBI taxonomy): domain Eukaryota; kingdom Viridiplantae; phylum Streptophyta; class Magnoliopsida; order Apiales; family Apiaceae; genus Kitagawia; species Kitagawia praeruptora. The sequence continues at coordinate 605,180 of CM075348.1, read as the reverse complement.
TCTCTTTGTATCTCTCCCACGCTTCACATAAAGATTCTCCAGAATGTTGTGAAAATTGAGTAAGAGCATTCCTAATTGCTGCTGTTTTAGCCATGGGGAAAAATTTAATGAGAAATTTATGAGCAAGATCCTCCCATGTCGTAAAAGAACCGGCTGGTAAAGAGTGTAACCAGCCCTTAGCCTTATCCCTCGGAGAAAATGGGAAAAGTCTCAATTTCACAGCATCTTCTGACACACCGTTACTTGAAAGTATCACAGATCTCGATGAAGTTCCGGATGTGCATATTAGGATCTTCCATTGGAGCACCCCCAAACTGAACTGAATTATATACCATTTGAATCGTACCAGGCTTGATTTCAAAGGCATCAGCTGCAATGGCTGGTCTGACAATGCTAGATTGAATGTCATTGATTTTCGGCTGCGAATAGTTGTCAGGAATAATTCATAAGTTGTGATGTTAAGAATAAAATTTGTAAATACTTCTTGTATATCCTGATCTTATAAAGGATTTAGTACTTTGTAAAAGATATATGTGTTAGACATTGATCTATAGAGTTAAGTCAGGAACAGGGCATTAAGGACTACATTTCAGGAACTGAGAGCAGATCCTGATATGACAAGTCAAATACTGATCAAATACTGATGGGATGGTCAGATCCTGATGCGAGATGGAATCCTGATATCAATCGTGTTACTGATGATGTCATTATGGATGCTACAGAAACTGGCAAGTGCTATAAAACAAGATCGTTGTTTTGGAGAACAAGCAAGAAGATATCATGCAGGAAAGAATTTTCTATTGATGGAAACTATCAACTGGACGGCAGAACATTATCATGTGTAGATTAATTTTCTGTTATTAGTTGATAGGTAGCATTATTAATACTCTCTCTATATCATTGTAAAAAGAGTTCATTCATGAGGTTTGTAATCGTAAGTATACGAGAGTACAAACAGAGAAAGATTTGTATTGTCAGCAGCTGCTAAAAGTACTGTACACCTTTGGTAGAGTTTGTATTTGATCTTATTAATACAAATAGTTTGATTTATTTGTTTGTTCTTGTTTATCTAAATTAAGCAAAAATCAGACACGATTACATAATTTGTATTCAACCCCCCCTTCTACAAGTTATTCGAGTTAACAATAGTCCTTCAAAGCCTTAGCTGCTGGTTCTCCCATATCTACTGTTGTTTCAAGATCTTCTTCTGCCAGTTTACGAGATTGAGAACGTGTTCGTATACACGCTCAAGTACCTGAAACACGCAGAACAAAACAAACTAAGTAAGAAAATAATCCGAGTTGGTGAACTTTAGCGACCACTGATGACAAGCACATAAACTATAATAAACATCGAGTCCCCGGCAGTGGCGCAAAAAACTTGTTCACACTAAATCACGCAAGCGTACGCGGTCACAAGTAATATAGAATAAAGTTGAGTTCGTTCCCACAGAGACTGGTATATTTCAGAATATGCACCTATGCAATAATGTATGATTTCGATTCACTTCTAAGACAATAACAAATTCAGATTTTAATTATCTAAATTAACTAAGATGCTCTTTAACAATATTAAAATCTAATTAACTAACGAGATTAAATCGAATTACTTATGAGAGAATAAACATGGGATCCTAACTTCATTAAATACCTCACTTAGATATGATGCCTTTAATCAAAGTATATGATGGTTATGATATCTGATCGGACAACACGATTCAAGTATAGGCTACCTGTCAGTATACGAATACCAAACTACTCAAACATCCACAAAAGAGATAGAAGTTGGGTAGACACCAATTATGTTTAGACCCTCTATGTCTATAAGATTTGAAAACATAACGGTTAAAGCACAAGTTATCCATTAAGATCACATAGGGCAGCGTAAGATGGTTAAAATTACACTACGAATCATGATGTTAAAACATTCATAAACCTATGCTAGCATGGCAAGTTCTAAATCTCAATATCCACTGTCGCTTCAATAGAGATTAACAATACAACTTAGATGTTAGCTACGCATCCAAGAAGAATAATCACAACCATACAAGGATATCAATAATTCATCACACACAAATCTTTAAAGCAAACAAACTACTAAACTACATAAATAAATCCATTAGAATCCCATGACAATGATTAGTTCATAATCGAACGGCTCGTCATCATGGGATCTAATTATAACATGATAATAAACAAGGTCTGAATAAAAACAATAGTGCTAGAGTAATAGAGTTAAGAAAACAAATCCTAAAATCATCCAAGAGTATCGCCTAAAAGAAGAAAACAAAAAGTAGATCTAGATCTCCGTTGCATGTCACGAGCGTAGGAATCCTTCTCCAAGTCTGAATCTCCGTCTCTCGGCTCTCTCTCTGTGTTATCTTGAGTATTGGTTCATTTTCTAATGAAGGATGGTGTTTATATAGGCCACCAGCAATTTGTCCAGCAAGAAATACAAAAAAAACAATTATAAATCGAATTAGGATTTTCTGTAGCTGACAACTGCGCACCCATGCTTCATTGCTGCGCACCTGCGCTCCTGGAACTCTCTCCTATGCACCCGCGCGCCTGGAACGCGTAGCCGCGCCTCTGCCTCCTGCCGAATTGCTGATTTTCTTGCTTTTCTGCTCGTTTCAACTCCTTTTTCCTCCACTTCTCTCGCAAGATGCTATACTTCAATTCTTGAGCTTAAATCCACCAAATAACATGGAAATGCATCTCCCCACTTCAAGATAGTAACCCTACGCATTCTCACTAAAAACAAATCAAAAACACGACATACTTGAGGCCAAGTTAATCAATTTAAGCCGATTCGAAGCGTTCCAAGTGAATATAAATCCACTTATCAAAAAGCCCATGGCCTTCATTCGGTTATTCAAATATCCCCAATCTACCCTATCATACGCCTTGCTAATGTCCAATTTAAGCGTAACCTCTCCCTCACCACCAACCCTACCCCTTCTCATATGATGAACCACCTCGAAAGCCACTATAACATTGTCCATTATACTTCGATCCGGGACAAAAGCAGATTATTTTTCAGTTATGAGGTTTGGTAAAACAGCTTTTAACCTGTTCGATAGCACCTTAGCCAGGATCTTATAAAGAACATTACATAACGCTATTTGTCGAAGATCCTTCATACGACAAGCCCCTTCCTTTTTTGGGATCAAAACTACATTAGTACTGTTAAGATCAGCTGGGAACACCTCTCCTCTGAGCCACCCTTTACAACTCTCGAACACCTCCTTTCCTATTACCTTCTATAAATTTTGATAAAAAGCGGGGTTCAAACCATCAGGACCACTAGCCTTGCCTGGATGCATTTGATGAACGACCTCAGAAAATTCTTCAAACGTCACATCACTCGTTAACTAAACATTCTGAATGTCTGACACCCTTCTTGGACTGCTTACATGCCTCCTCTCATTTCTTCCTCCCGCTTCCCCGAACACACTCACGAAATAATCCTGCTCATACCCTCCTTTGTATCAACCCTGGTTCCATCATCCCTTTCAAGAAAGGAAATGTGATTAGATTTCCTTCTAACAGTGGCGCTGGCATGAAAAAATTTAGTATTCTCATCTCTTTCCCTTAACCAAAATAGCTTTTCTCTCTGTTTCCAGTAGATCTTCTCTTGAAGAAGCAAATTGTTCAGTTTATCTCTTTCGACAAGGTATTGTTGCACACCTCTGACATCAGTCCTATCCTTCAAATCATCAATCACACCTTTCTACACTCGAACTTTCTCTCTAAACTTGTTAAAGAAGTTTCGTCCCTATTTCTGCATATACTTAGAAACCGATAATAGCTTAGGCAACAAACTCGTCGCAGGAATCTCACTCCAGAAAGAAGAGACATTATTAATAAATGACTTCTCCTTCAACCATGTACTTTCAAATTTGAATCTAAACTCCCTTTTCGATTTCATGACATGAACCAGATCAAGCAAAATAGGATCATGGTCTGACACAGAAACTTTGACAACAACCATCTTACAAAGAGGGAACTTAGAGTGCCAATCACTCATTGTAAAAGCTCTGTCAATACGCTCTTGAACCCAATCATCCGTACCACGACTTTTTTCCCATGTATACAAACCACCATTAAGCTCTATCTCTGTTAACATGCTGTCCTCAATAGCCATCCTAAACCCCTCCAGAAGGGACCTCGAATGCTAATGTTTTCCTTTCTTATCAATCTGATACAATATGTCATTGAAGTCCCCCAAAATACACCAAGGCAACGTCGACAAACCAGCCAGCCTTCTAATCAAATCCCAAGACTCCCTCCTCCTAGCTCTCTCTGGATAACCATAAAAACAACTCAGACGCCACGCCGCTATACTCCTCTCATTGAACGTGGTCAGTCGTTGTTGATTGTATGATATCTTAATCCGTTATATATGTAGTTAATATGTATGCCATTTATGTATGATAAATTTTATTTAAATAATTTTATTAGTTGTGAATTATATCCTTATATATAATAAGTGTAACAGGGATCTTATCCAAATTTTGGTTTGGTCACTGTACTACCAAAATAATCTCAAACCGTCTAATATAATATTTTTAAAAATAGACGATCAAGATTATATCATATTAAAAAAAAAATTATAATCTAAAAAGGATATAATTAAAAAAGTTGTATTAGAATTGAATTTTATAAAATAAGTTATAATCTGAAAAGGATATAAAAGATTGCATAAGAATTTTATTTATTTATTTATTAATATTAAAAGAAGGTTCATATTTACTATTTAGGTTCTATCTCGAGATACAGAAATCAGATTTGGATGATTTTACAGTCCATGCGAAACTCATAAAATTATCTTTAATTTAGTGAATGATTTACGGAGTAACAATTATTATCAAATGAAAACACTCAGAATCTCAAGAAAAAATATAATTACATATTTTTACATTAATACTATTTAGTGTAGAATATCTACATTAATAATCCTATTCAATATAGAAAACCTAATTATATTGATTTAAATCATTAACAAGCAGTTTTTCGTATTATAATATAAATACACTTTTTAGTTTACATGTTAAAATATTTAACATTTTTTTATGCTAGATCCAACATTTTTTATCTATTTATTTTAAGATCTAACTGTTCTTATTTATTTTATCGTACTGAGGGCCAGACTACCAACTACCAAAATTTTGAACAAAATCCCTCCTACACTTATTATTAAAATTGTATTTGGTTGTTAGTACAATTATCTCCAAATAATAAGAAGGTTATTTTGATAATCAAAACAAAATATAAGTAGATTTCCTAAATAGAATAGAATTTTCAATATAAAAATCGTCAATTTTTCATCTCTCTTTTGTTTCTTGGTAGTTTTAATTGGATAAAATTATTAAATCATCACTAAATTAAAGATTTTTTTGTTAATTTCATGTAGACTGTAAAATCATCCAAATCAAGTTTTAAGAATTCAAGCTAAAACACATAATAAATTGAACGTGTAAAATCTTTTATATATATATATAGGGTCTTGTTCTAATAGAAACTAAATTAGAATAGAAACTAGAAACTAAACCTAAATTAAATATTTCAAGGTAATCTAATGACCAAATTAGGGGTACCCCAATACAAAAAACATTTAAAATTATTGGCTCTATTCAACAAAAAATAAAAAAAATAACAATAAAAGTTACTGTTCACGTGATGACGTGGCACGTGAACAGTAACTTTTTTTATTATTTTTTTTATATTTTTGTTGAATAGAGCCAAGAATTTTATAAGTTTTTTGTGAAGGTGCCCCTAACGGGGCCATTAAAATAAATGAAATATAATTTATTTAGTGTAGGTTTCTAGTTTCTATTCTAAGGTTGGTTTCTATTTGAACGCTAGCCTATATATATATATATATCTAGGCTTTTGCTCAAATACAAACCAATCCTTAAATACAAACTACAAACTAACACTAAATTAATTATATTTCATCTATTCTAAGGTTCCCGCCAAGGGTACCTTCACGAAAGATGCTTAAAATAATTGGCTCTATCCAACAAAAAAAAAAAATCTTGCCGTGGAAATGCGAAGCATTTAAGACAGTAAACGGATGAGTTAGGTAGTCATGAGGGCCGAAGGCCCTCGACACACCCGTCAATAGTCTATTGCCTTTACCATTGATTGCAATTCCTTACAACTTTAGAATGATAAAGGCGCGAAGCGCCGTACAAGAAGGTGCGAAGCACCGTTAACCAGTGAAATCCACTGCCACGTCATCACGTGAACAGTGATTTTTTTTTTAATTTTTTTTGTTGGATAGAGCCAAGTATTTTAAACAATTTTTGTATTGGGGTACACCTAGTTTGATCATTAGATTAGCATGAAATGTTGGATTAGTGTTTAGTTTTTAGTTTTTAGTTAATTTTAGTTTGTAGTGGAGTAGGACTCTATATATATATATATATATATATAGGGTCTTGTTATAATAGAAACTAACTTAGAATATAAAGTAGAAACTAAACTTAAATTAAATATTTCAAGCTAATCTAATGACCAAATTATGGGTACCCCAATACAAAAAATGTTTAAAATTATTGGCTCTATTCAACAAAAAAATAAAAAAAAATTTAAATTTTTTTTTAAAAAAGTTACTGTTCACGTGATGACGTGGCACGTGAACAGTAACTTTTTTTAAAAAAATATTTTTGTTGAATAGAGCCAATAATTTTATAAGTTTTTTGTGAAGGTGCCCCTAGCGGGGCCATTAAAATAAATGAAATATAATTTATTTAGTGTAAGTTTCTAGTTTCTATTCTAAGGTTGTTTCTATTTGAACGCTAGCCTATATATATATATATAGGGTGTGACTCAATATATATATATATATATATATATATATATATATATATGTATATATATATCAATTTCATAACAACAATTTGATATGTAAACTAATAACAAATAAATAATAAAAAAATATATGAGTTATAAGCTTGTATATAATTATATGAGTATTGAACATATATTTCATTTACTCGCATTTTGCCCGTACTTCGTACACAGCATCTTATTTAATTTAAAATGATAATACCAAAAATTTAACAAATTTGATTGATTTCTTAGAAAGATGTTCAATGCATTTATATAAATAATTAATTCTTAGAAAGATATTCTATATATTTATATAAGATTTAATAAAATGATGATATGCTAAAATTTATATAAAAGGGTAGTTTACAATTCTATTTTGGTAATGTTGAAAATTTATTTAATCCATCAAAATCTGCAATAAAAGTAATAAATATTTTTACAAATATTGTTCTCCAATTGAAAACAATATTATATTGTCTTCATTATTCAAATGTGAAAATGATAATTCCTGCACCCCAATGGCTCCAAAACATTAAACCTGAAACACAATTTTAAAAAATTATTTCAACAAAAAAAGAGAATAATAATAGTCTATTTAAATTATCAAAAATAAAAATTAAAAAATTAAACCTTTTTTTGTTTTTTGCTTTGGTTGCCTGCTGATGAATTACTTGATGATTTCTCTGTTCCCGGTGTCTCTGTAATCATTTTACCCGAATACTTTGAAAGTGATGGGTGGCCTCACCCTCTTGTGAATTGAACCCCTGTAAAAAAACAATAATAAGATAAATAAGAAAATTATAGATTATATTTTTCCATTATGCTTATATATGAGTAACATGCATCATCTAGATTGATCGTGCTATGAGATTGAGATTCTGAATCAAGGTTAGATACTTGTAGAAAAAAATGAATTTTATTTAATTTTGTTTATATTATTATTTATAATTTAGTTTAAAAAATCAATGTTTTTAGTATCAATATTTCTACACTAATAAAGTCTAAAATTATTTGTAAATAATAATATGTTTCATATAATTTAGAAAAATATTAATTAAATGTTCTTCAATAAAATTATCCAATTAAATGTTTTGTAAAAAAATGATAGATATTTTAAATCAAATTACTCGAATTTCATAATAATGAATAAAGTGTAAAATTATTATTAAAAGCAAACACATGAAATAATGGTTAACTTTTTTTTTTTTATGGGAACATTTTGTAAAGCATGTATTTTTTGTACTACATCGTTATTATATGTTCCGAAGTCAAGTTTCCAACGATAAATGTAGTATATACATATACACGCTTAGTGCATATACATTGTCGACCTTGAATTAAGCTTGTTTTTTTAAAACATACTCCGTATAATTTTGAGTTCGGATCCTCTGTCCCCTTCTCTATGCCCCTTTCTGTGTCCCCTATTTTTTTTGTATTAAAAGAGTGCCCCTGGCGGGGCCCATTTTAAGGAAAATAAAAATAAAAATATTATTTTTATTAAAATGGGCACGTCAAGAGCACTTTTTTAATACAAAAAGAGCAGGGGACTCAGAAGGGGGCATGGAGAATGGGACAGATGACTCTATAATTTTATGTACAACATCGATAACTATTGAATAATTTATTATCAACAATATTCAATATTTAAAACACTCATAAAAATAAAATCAAATATCCTTGACAATGACAAAATCCCGCAAGAAAAGTGTAAATAAATACTTACATTTGGAAACATTGATATCTAAATACTTATTTGAATAAAAAGCAACAATTGTTCTAAAAAAAATGAAATATCATAATAAAAGGTCTTGTGATTTTATTTTCCAAAAGTTTCCCACTTTGTCCTGATGTTCATATTTGCAAAAACTTACTGCACCTGCATTTTACATAAATGTATACAGCTAATTAATAAATACATAAAAAATCAATTAAATATAAATGTAGAAATTTAGAGAGAATGTATTACCAGTTTAATTTTCTTGTTACACGATCACGGAACCTGGAGTAGTGTCCCCAACAGCCAACTTGTTAGGTTAGGGGACTTATACAATTCGAGATTCACAAACAACCAATACAGAGCGCGCGCACACACCAATCAATAATTGACAAGATCTACCAAAGCACAAAACAAGAACACACAAATACTTGACGTGGAAACACCCACGTCCCAAACTCGTATTATTAATTTTAACAATAATCAACAATACATCAAAACAATAACACCTTAACGATGTCCCAACCCTGATACTTGAGCCAACAATGCTCAAGCATCTCCCAAACAATACTTAAGACTACATCTCTTAAGCTTTCACCTATCAAACAAATACAATATGACTATGTATATATATCCATCCAAAACTTAGCCACCAAGACTTACCATACTTGTTCTACAAGTCTTACCATACTTGTTATACAAGTCTTCCAATTCTTGACACCTAACTACCCAACTTAGTGATGAAGACATACCATATATAATAATTGTCTACACATACAATTATTATCTTACCATATACATCTTGGACCACCCAAACCCATAACACATATTGGGTTGAAACCCAACAATCCTCCCCTTCAACCCAATACCCACATCGGATTGAACGGTAACCCATCAAGCCATCGACGTCCATTCGCCAACGCCTCCCCTCGAACAAGAATCTCCTCATCTTGCTCTTCCAAACATTGAGTGTCGCTAAAACTCATATAGTGACCCTCCAAACCAAACCATTGTTCTTCACCATAACGATGTATCCAATCTACAAAATCACATGCATCAACCACCACGAGTGCTCTTCCACATGTTGAGTCACCCGATCCTTGCTTTCACAATCTTTCCTGGTTGATCAAGCCATTGAAGCAATTGCGATGACCTCTTCCATCTTCTTCTATCTTGAGTCCGAACACAGGATTGATCCATGGTGCAAGTCAACCTTCAAACCGCACGTAACTTTGTCTCTACCCGCTTTAGTAGCAATCTCCTTGTCAGCAAATCCTTCTCGAACTTTCCCTCAACCTCTTCAATCACAAACCCAAACCAATACAGAGCGCGCACACACCAATCAATAATTGACAAGATCTACCAAAGCACAAAACAAGAACACACAAATACTTGACGTGGAAACACCCACGTCCCAAACTCGTATTATTAATCTTAACAATAATCAACAATACATCAAAACAATAACACCTTAATGGTGTCCCAACCCTGATACTTGAGCCAACAATGCTCAAGCATCTCTCAAACAATACTTAAGACTACATCTCTTAAGCTTTCACCTATCAAACAAATAAAATATGACTATGTATATATATCCATCCAAAACTTAGCCACCAAGACTTACCATACTTGTTCTACAAGTCTTACCATACTTGTTATACAAGTCTTCCAATTCTTGACACCTAATTACCCAACTTAGTGATGAAGACATACCATATATAATAATTGTCTACACATACAATTATTATCTTACCATATACATCTTGGACCACCCAAACCCATAACACATATTGGGTTGAAACCCAACACAACTCACCATTCTGAAATAAATTTAATAGCTTAATTTTTTGGGTTAAGTAAAATGGAACGGGTGCATTTATAAGACTTCATAGGAATATTGAATGAAACAGATTTCAATATAAGAAAATCAACTCACATCTGCAGAACTGGATATGGTGTAATTTGGAATTTCCTTATCGAGTCAGAACATATTGACTTGTACTCTTTAGGAAGATAAGAATCACTTGCATAATTCAAAATGAGGCAAAATGAGACCCACTTTCCCTTCGTAGTAATTCACTTCACATATTTATTTGAGGCAACTTCACCTCAATAGCATACAAAGAATAACACGCACATGTATAACATTGGGTGCTATAAAGTAATCTCTAATATCAACTTCAGCCCAGCTTTTAGTGAAGACACTTAAATCTATAAGACTATTTGACATTTATCTTATTATTGCTGAAAAGTACAAAGGAAAACGTATTTTCGAGTCAATAACATTGTTATATTTGCATAAACAAAAACAAAAATTGGATCTTTAAACACTGCGAGCAAAAAATACACTACTCTATAATATATATAATATCTACATAGATTTAGAGAATCAATATTATATGCGAATGGGTCGATGGAATTAAATATAGCCGCATCAAAGTAGTAAAGAAACGATTGCCAATATCCACTTAAATGTCTGAGGGACAAACAATAACATACTATTATCTTTTACGCATTTTTGGTTCACGACCATACTATCATCTTAGAAGATAGAGCTTTTTATTTTTTACATGGTATAAATTATTTTTTTTAGCTAACTACATGGTCTTAATTGATTCTTGGATAAAAACCCAAAATTATAAAATAAATACAAAGGCTAAACATGCTAATTAAGAATGTTCAATAAATCATACATGAAGTGCATTTTATTTTCTCACTCCATTTTATTTCCACTCAAGTTAACTCCAACAACCATTTAGCTTAGTTCGGAAACTAATTAATGATGCAGTTGTATATGTTGATAGAAGTAGAACAGGTTTAGTCTCTAAGGTAAATCACTCAAATCTTAGAAGACGTAGTTGCATTGTTGACATTATGGAGGTAGCTAGCTACGTAGTTTGTTTTTACTATTTCCAAATAACAAAATCATGCATACTTTGATCTTCACTGGATAAATTTTCTACGAATTGGCGGAAGCAGGAGAAAATTCCATAAGAATCACTCCAAGTTAAATATGGTTGTAACTTGTAACTTTGCATACCGGTCAAACTTGACTCATATCAATGACTGCGAAAAAATCTAAGGCAATGGCCAATAAATTCACAGTTAATGTCCTGGTTTTTCTCTTTGTTACCCTAATGACAGATTCAATTGTGAAAATCCAAGAGCTTCCTGGGAGAATATCTTAGAACTATCAGGTATGTTGTATTCTATAAGGAAAATTATCCTATTTTTAATGGCCCCGTTAATTTCAGTGGATTTAAGTGGCACCGCCACAACATTTTTCGGTGGTGAGCGTTCATGATCATGCAAGTATGATTAACCATATGATTTATGTATATACATGTTATCAAAAAATGCATTGTAATGTATACACGTTCTATGTATATATGCAGAAGTTTGTGCGGAATTATAATAACAAATCAATTTCTAGCACAAAAAAATGGATAGAGAAAGAGCAAGAACATGAAAAAGTGAACATACCCATACCCATACCCTGCTGGGTGCAAAATAATTGTCACAAGAACAGTCTCTTGTACCTTATAGATCAAGCCACCAATTTATTTTCTTCAAAATACGAAGAGTTTTCTCCTGATTTGAACATTGATATTGATAGTCATTGGGCAAATGGTCATCATCCATTAAATTACTATAATGTTTACTTTAATATATATATATATATATATATATATATATATATATATATATATATATATATATATATAATAGGATAAAAAAAGTCAATACATTTTCCTAAAATTCCTTAGTCTGCAATAGCTACACAACTTACAATCTATTTATACATTTCTACACTTCCTCTAAGCGGATAAAAAGATGAATGATCTATGTGGCCATGCGTCGAGACATACTTGTTCTATCAAACGAAAATTTATAATAGATTGGTGTTTCTCTGTAGATTAGTTGGTCGAACCTTTAGATAACTTGTAGGAATAAATGATGGCAGTTGTAATAGCAAGCACAACAGCAGCAAATGAATAGTTTCGAGGCCTGAAATTTAACACATAATGTGTAGGTAAGGAAGTGATAACAAACACTGATTTTAGAAACTGCATACTTGAAGAACTTGAACAAACACGAAGTGTTTACATCGAAACATTATCGAGGGACAAAAAAAGAAATGGTAGATGAGCTTACATTAAAAGACGAAACATAGAAGAAGTCATTGACATGTGGATGAGTTACCTCCTCGTAATTAGCTGTACAATTGAATTAGTGGGTAGATTGGTTCTTAAATTTAAAATTATTGCAGAATTGTGCAGATTGTTACGAAGTTGTTGCACGATCACCGTCAATTACCATATTTCACGTCAGGGCTCTTGATTTTGGTTACACCCTGATGCCGTGGGTAATTAACTGGCTGTTACAAATGCCTAAGCCCAAGTCATGATTTGGTTATCAAAAATCACTCCTTAATTTAGTCAGGATATAGGAAGTGTATCACTGAGCTTCTCCTTAAAATGTTACAATAAAATTACAGTCTTAAAACTTGTGAAAGATTTAAAAATCTAGGTGTAGTTGGCATATCCATAGCAGTAGGCTGTTGGCACTATATAAAACATATTAGTTGAGTTTTGGTATGATTTTTTATTGTTGCAATTAAGCAGTTGGTACTTGGTATTAGGTCAAGCGCATATGGAGAAAATAAAAAAAAATCATGGAAATTGTATGCTCCTGCACAGAGTCAGAGAGACAACAGGAAATATTTTCTTTTCAACTTGTTCAAATATACTGGGCATTGGCCGCCTATTCAATGTTGATTTTGGTTTTATTTTAGATCGAGATGCAAAACCCTTTCCGCCACCTATGAAGCTTTGTAAAGAAATGGTTGAGGCTATGGGTGGAGCAGAAAGAAAGGTATAATACTTTTAGAATGCAAATGCTTGATAACGTTGTTCAAGGTTCTCATATTGATTAGTCATCATATGCAATTGATAATTCTCTGTGTTTTTTGTTTTTGGCTTCTACAGCCAGTACTATACCAGATTTAAATCTTTTTGCTGTGAGGCATACAACATTCTTCGTAAGTCTAGTAACTTAATATTTACAACTATTACGTCCAATATATTGCACATGTTACGTCCTTAGAATATAATTTTCTCATATATACTCATTAAGGATACACGGGCTCCAAGCCTTTAACATATACATTATAGCTCAAAATAAAATTAATAAGAAAAGTAGGCTCCCGCATTGCTACTAATTACTATTTAGATATAAATATGGTGGTTCAAACATTAGGTTTTGGTCGAACAACAATATTCCTCGATATATTACATATTTCAAGATGAAACAATACACCATTACATACAGACACGTACATAATTTGCAGATGAAGACACAACTTCGGATACAAGATCTACTTACAATGATAGACAACAGAGTTACCATGAGAAGAAATCAATGGAAAATAATGGAATATAAACATTGGGCAGTGAAGAAGCCGTGATAGGTTTTGACAAAAGAGAGGAAGAAAGATAGGATGTGACGATACCCGGATAACAGTACTCAAATTCTCATACCTGTTAATAAAAGTGTTTAACAGAACACCATATCACGGTTATCGCCATCCCATTCGTGTTAACCAGCCTGTAATTCCCCCAAACAAACACCTTCTAAATTAAAGTAGCACCACGTAAGATCTAGCTAAAACTAAATCACAATAGGACTTTTCATCTTAACTAAATTAAAAGGACTTGCAAAAAGTAATTAAGTACCAGCATATCAGTACACAAATCCACATATATGATAACGATCCACACATCAATCCAACTACGGAAAACAAATAAAATTCAAAATATCAACAATTACATACTTTCTGATCTGAGAAGATGAAAACCAAGTCGGCGGCGTGCAAATTTCTAAATACCTCGATTTGGCACTTACGGAGAATTGTAAGCGAAATCATTACTTATTTGTGCGGGAGATAGATTCGGGTCTATTCAATCTAAATTGGGTACCCGATCAAAAGTAAAAGGATTAAAAAGCCTATGTAAAAAAATTGGATAATATTGATTTCAAAGGGTAATTGGTGTAATTTAAAAGTAAAAGGACTGAAAAGCCTATGTAAAAAATTGGATAATATTGATTTTAAAGGGTAATTGATGTAATTTGATTAAATCCTTCACTAAGCATCATTAAGAAGATAGATAGATAGATAACAAATGTAATGTAATTACATAGATTTTTCCAAATTTCAATCAAATCTTTATTCGTGTGGGACTGAATAAGTGGGTTTTCAAAAAATTTGGGTCAAGCCAGGTTTTCAACGGATGAGGTTGGATTGGGGCAGGTTATAGTTAAAATTGCGGGCCCATTCTTCAAGTCGTATTTTTTTCCGGGATCGGACCGGGCATGATAATATAGTTAGCTCCTGTTATTTTTGTTGAGGCCCAACACCACATATATATATATAGGCATGGTAGAAAAACATAGCAGTAATATAAAACCATCATCTCTCTCTCTCTCTCTCTCTCTCTCTCTCTCTCAGTGGATGTGTCTGAGTTTTTGGTAGTTTGCATTGGTTGCGAGTCCGATCTCAGACAACCCAACTTAAAAGTAAGTTCTAGTAGGTAATAGATTTTGCTTCCACTCTTTGGTCTTCCGCAACACATCCTTCCTTAGTGCATAATAATGTTATGTTTAAGTAAACTTGAGTTGTTTATCAGTCCCTTTTTTTTTTTTTAATGTATATTCAATTCAATTTTTGTTTGTTTCCTTTTAATTAGTTTTAATTG
Source organism: Kitagawia praeruptora (assembly GCA_037693485.1). Lineage (NCBI taxonomy): Eukaryota > Viridiplantae > Streptophyta > Magnoliopsida > Apiales > Apiaceae > Kitagawia > Kitagawia praeruptora. The sequence goes on along the minus strand of CM075348.1, from coordinate 589,872 downwards.
CTACTTTCTCACTGAAATTATGTTTCCAATTTCATGTTTTTTGTTTACTCGGTAATGCATCCTAATTTTTGGAGTTAGGTGGATAGGGTTTGACCTTTCTCCAATTATTTTTGGTTGAGCAGCTTTACGTTTTTTAATTTATCATATTCTGTAGTCTAGAATGTGTCTGATCTGTTAATATGTACGTACTTAAGCTTGGAATTAGTTGTTATTTTAATATCCGCATACCAAGTATGATTTGGAATTAGATGATAATTGTTGCGCTGCCTTGTTGCTGTTCTCTGACTACAAGTTTCTCTCCATTCAAACTTGTAAACCAATTCTCGAAGCTTCGCTTTCTGCTGCTAAGCAATTATTCTACTTGATTCTTGCATCAGGTCTTATTGTGTACTCACCTTGGAGGACAGGTTTATTATTTTGACACAGTTATGCACATATTTTAGATGAAGACAGCTCAGGCGTGGCGTCTAGGCATGAAAGACCTACAAATGATGTCTGTGCCTCGCCACCGTGCTCATCTCAAGAAGCCAACTTGGATTATTGTCTTAATTTTACTAGTCAGTGTGTTTTTAGTTTGTGCTTATGTCTACCCTCCCAGGAATACTGCTGCCTGTTATGTATTCTCATCTAGCAGTTGTAAAGTCTTTACAGACTGGCTACCACCTGCTGCTGCGAGACAACTTACAGATGAAGAGGTTGCTTCTCGTGTTGTAATTAAAGATATTCTCAATACACCACCAGCTATATCAAAAACCCCAAAAATTGCTTTTATGTTCTTAATCCCCGGTGCATTGCCTTTTGAGAAGTTGTGGGACAAGTTCTTCCAGGTAATTTCTTTACAATACATGAGTTTCAGATGTTATTATTTCTCATTTCTACATCTGCTTTATTGCTTAAGAACTCATGGTCCTAATATGGTGATTCTTTTAGCCATGTCAGTACTATGAAAGAAGATTTCAATATTGTAAGAGAGTACAAAATGAAAGTTGGAAAGTCTTCTGTGTAAAAAGCTAAAAGAATTAAGGGTTGATAATTTAAAGAAGCTCATAGAAATGAAGATGCGAAGTTGTAAAATACGAATTCATTTAATATCCTTTTATAGTGGAAGCTTATGTGTCTTACAATCGTTGAGGTTGAAATAGATGTTAAGAGACTAAGGGAGGAAGCAAGCATCTAAAGTAATATAAAATATTATTAAGAGAGTAGAGACATATTCATATAAGTGCAATAAAGTATCTTGGATAGCCTAGTCTAAAAGTTAAACTAAAGACATAATGTAAGTTCTACTACAAAATGTGATGAAGACTGCTCTTATGCTGACGGCCACACAGTGATGTGATTGACCTTGGCAATGGTCACTCGAGTGATATGATTGACGTTGACAAGATACTTGCGGCATAATTTGCAACTTGAGATGCTTTTTTTTTTCCCCGCCAATTCAGAATTGAGCATGCACTTACAATTTTCGTTAAAGGGTTTTGGATTAAGCATGCTTTTTTTTTTTTCTGGAGGGATTTGGTTTAAGCATGCTTTCTCTTTTGAATTATATGCATGTCATTATTACACTGCTTTCAGTGTTTTCCTACAAATTCCTGTTCAATGTTAAGACATTAAATACTACTCATCCCATCTCAAAATAATAGTCATGTTTTGACAATTATGTGGTAAAATTGATATAAAATGTATTCCCTCCAAAGACCATTTCCACTAACCAAACAAAATCAAGCTTCCTGACTAGTTTGAAGTAAAGATTAAAAGAGAAAACATACAGAAATTGCAGAGAAAAATGTGGAATTAAAAGTAGGAATCCTAGTGAGAGAGAGAGAGATAAGGCAATTATATTAATATAAACACACACACACACACACATAGAGAACTGAGGATGAAGACTTCTATTTTAAGTTCATCTGCATATTGAAGTTAGAGATAACTCTGGTCATTGGTATTGATACAACTAAAGCTTGGTTAACTATATTTAGCCAACAATTTATTACTAATACTCATTGCCTAGTACTTTGACTTATTAGGTAATGCTGACTCTAATTTAACAACCAGTATTCTAGCTGATCCTGACAATTTATGTGCTCCTAAAAATATGGCAGGGGAATGAAGATAGATTCTCTGTCTATGTTCATGCATCTAAGGAAAAACCTGTACATACTAGTCGTTTTTTTGCTGATCGAGAGATTCGCAGTGAAAAGGTTTGTAGTCCCTAATTCTATGAACTACTTCTAAATAATTGTATACTTATAAATTATTTCTTTTCATTATCATGTGCCCACTGGGCCTCTTGACCAGTTTCCAGTAATTTTATTTTTCAATGTTCGAAGATGCTTGGTAATTGAGATATGATGACTGTTATTTATGACTCCATATCACTTAAATTTAATAATTCTGGATGAATTTTATGTTTTCCCTCCGTACTCCTATATTTTGTTAGTTTACTTAAAAACCAAGATGAGAGAACATTTTAGTTTAGTTTTCTATGTGGCAGCTTATTGGTTTGCCAGCAAGTCAGTAAATCTTAGTCTTTCCAGAGTGCTAAACTCTCACACTTTTAACCTAAAAGCTTGTCTTACTTAATTAACCAACGACTTGTTACCAATGCATTCTATCTACTACTTGGCTCTTGATGATCTTTACTTGCTGAGGCATGCTATTTTCTGGGTTGCATGTAGCGTCCTTGATTTGCATCGTTCTACTAAATATTACATTTGAAACATAAAGTTATGTTTTTGTTGTTATGTTTTCACATCTTATCCTCATATTAATAAATATTTTTTTCTGGTATGTGTCCAGAGTCTTGTGCACCTGTACAACTACAAAGACATTAAACACTGTTTGTTCTGAAAAATTAAAATCATAGTATGGAGAATGAGGCCTAGAGCCTCAAATAACCTTCCACTGACTCACGGTGCTTACACTGACTCACGGCACACAAATACAGGCCAACTTGGGAGGGGGGGGGGGGCGATAATGAGTATTTGTTAAATGTACATCATACATAAGCTTCTTGTCAATCTTGTTATAGTCCTATTGACTAATTGTTTTGTCCTGTTGGCATATAAGGTGTTACTAAGCTTGTTAAAATTGTTTTTAAGAAATATTGTTAATTGTTATGCTAAAATATGTTCAGGTAGTTTGGGGTGGTATATCAATGATTGATGCAGAACGACGACTTTTAGCGAATGCACTGAAAGACCCAGATAACCAGCATTTTGTATTACTTTCTGACAGGTATGGGTAATTTACCTTTATGTTTTAATGTAATTGCAGAAGTATGACAATTGGTGGTGGTATTATTAAGTCTGTTGTCTATTTTTATTTTTGCAGCTGTGTGCCATTGCATGATTTTGACTACGTATACAACTATTTGATGTACACAAATGTCAGCTACATTGACAAGTAAGATAAGTGATCTTGGATCTGTTTTCTTTTATTACTTATTCAATGACTTTTTAAATGAGAGTCTATTCACGCAGACATATTTTGTCTTATATTATAGGCAACTGGTTTGCTTTTAATTACTATATGTAGTTTGATCTTTTATAGTACCACTAGATGGCAAGAGTAACTCAAATCAGTTATTGTTATGGCATCATGATGCATGCAATGCACTTCATTTAAATTTCCAGGTTCAGGGATCCTGGTCCACATGGGAGTGGCAGGTATTCAGAACGTATGTTACCTGAAGTTGAAAAGAAAGACTTTCACAAAGGTGCCCAGGTATATAATACGATCCCTTTTATGGTCATATGTTAGTGTTTAGGTGTCATTTTACAATAGCAATGGACTGATATTTATAACCAAGCTTTCATTATTAGGCTCTAGGTTTTCAGTTTTTCTTAGTTTGAATCGACATCCATGTAGGCAATACTTGCTGACCTGAAAAATGATGTGTTGCTCCTGTTACTTCTGTTATTATCTGAAAGTGGAAGTTGAATGAAGTGGGGTTTATTTCAATGCATAGCAGGTGCTCATTTTTCTTGAATTGGCCTTTTCTGAGTATTTATATGTTTTCACTATATTTTACAGTGGTTCACAATGAAGCGCCAGCATGCTCTAATCATTACTGCTGATAGTCTATATTATACGTTGTTCAGAGATTTTTGCAAGGTGCTTCTCATTCTTAGCATCTCTATGTTTTTTTCTTATTGAATTAAAGTTCTATATATGTGAAGTTTTCTGTGTATCATTTTATGATCACCTGTATATGCATTTACATAGTCTGTTTGGAACTTGTTTGTCGCGGGGGGGGGGGGGGGGGGGGGTGGTTTGCTTGTGAGCTTCATTGCATCTACTTGGTATGTTTGTCCTTTTGTAAGTCAATAGTGTCTTAACATAACATAGAAATCCCAAAAGCTTTATTTTTCTTTGTAGGTAGTTGAATATTCTGTTATGTTCTTGTGCAAAATAGATAGTTTTGTTATAAGCTGTTATACCTTCTACTGGATCTGGAATTAGGATGGGAACGTAAGATTGATACTTTTAGCTTTATGTCCTTCCTTAAAATTGTGACGGAATGCCTACTGTTAGAACTTTATTAAATTTATCATATTATACATATTTATCAGTTACAACAATTTTTTTTTAATATACTCGTTCGTAACATATATATCGAAAAATTACGTCGAAAAGGAAGGCAAGTGAGCAGCAACACATGCCGTTGTCCCTTTGTGAATGGTGAAATCGTCCTCTAAAATACGACATCAATAGACTTGGGAGTCGTAACATTACTATGCATGACTATTTGGACTCTGCTGAGAAGCTTCTAACGTCTGTTACTAGGAAATTTAGAATTCAAATTCATTCATGGTAGGAAATTTAGATCAGAACTTGTACAATGTGTTTATCATTAGGTTCTACATATATATATATATATATATATATATATATATATATATATATATATATATATATATATATATATATATATATATATATAGAGAGAGAGAGAGAGAGAGTTGCACTCCATAAAGAACACTTTATATAAAGAACAAAGAAGAACACCATCAAAACACATTATTTTTTGAAGAAAAATGGATTGTTAAAATTAGAATGACTAAATTTAAAATAGGTGCCCCTGGCGGGGCCTATTGCTTATAAATAATCTCATCTAAAATTTGAAAATCAAATATCATAGAATCTATGATAGAATTCTACATGTATTTTATAACAATGAAATTGGTTGTTTTTAATATCAAATTGTTGCTAAATTAATTTTAGATTTTATTATTATTCATAATCAAAGCTTAATTGTTATTAAAATTGTTAAGTAACCAACTCATCTAAAACCTTAAGGTGTTAGAGGAAGGTCCCAACAGGATCTTATGCTACAACATATATTCAGGGGCGGGGCAAACAAATTTGGGGCCCTGTGCGATGTCTTAAAATTTGGCCCTCCATTTATATCTTAATATGAATTCAAAATACTATGTAATTTAAAATAAATGCAAACACATTCATTTAAATAGAGATAGTCTTCTTGCATGTTTTACAACAAAATCTTCTATAACACTTTCAAAATTATGAAGTAATCTGAATTTTTTGGTCAAAATTTTAAAATCTCTCTACATATAAATACATATATATATATATATATATATATATATATATATATATATATATATATAGGGTCACGCTCTATGTAGAACCACACTAATCTGAGAACCGGAGAACTCTAATAAGTTCAGCAGTGGAACTTTAAGTTCAGCAACAGAATATTTGTTGAAAAAAGTAAGTTCAGTCGTAGAACTTTGTAGAAAAATAAGTTCGGTTGTAGAACTTTTAATGTCATGTGGAAAACTTTTAAAAATAAGCAAGTTCAATTGTAAAAATTTTAATTTCATGTGCATAAATTTGAAATTCAATAGCAGGACACTATATTTTTATTACAAAACAAAATAGGTTCTACAGTAGGATCCAATGGTTCTCCGATCCGGTTCTCTTTTAGATAATGGTTCTCATTTTAATCAACCCCTATATATATATATATAAGGAGGAAAAAATTTTGGGGCCCTATATTTTGGGGGCCCTGTGCGGTCGCTCACCCCGCGCACCCCCAGCCCCGCCCCTGCATATATTATTTAACACTACCCCTCAATCGTACCGATTGACCAGACAACGACAACATATATAACCAATACCAATAACAATATCAACAACAAATATTTAAATTAAATAAATGGGGGTGGAGGGACTCGAACCTGAGATCCCTCCTAAAACTGGCTCTGATACCATGTTAAGTAATCAACTCATCTAAAACCTTAAGGTGTTAGAGGAAGGCCCCAACAGGATCTTATGCTACAACATATATTATTTAACAAAAATTAATTTTATATGAGCTTTTATAATGAATTTTATAGTGTTCTTTATATAAGGGTGTTCTTCTTTGAGCAATGACCTATATATATATATATATATTACTTTAATTTTTTTTGCACCTTAAATTACTTGTAAAAAGTCAAAGTGCTTATAATACTTGCAATGATATTATTTTGAGATATTCACAAAAATACCCAACTTTTTGAAACCATTTTCATAATTACTATCTAAAGTTGCAGATGAGGTTGCAAATGTTGCATTTGGGGTTGCAAACCAGGTCGCAAAGGTTGCAACCGTATTTTTGAAAAAAGTTTATGCAACATGGATATTGTTGAAAAAAGCTCTATTATTTTCTTATATTATTACCCATTATTTTCTTATGTTATTACTTTCTGATATATTATTACCTATTGATGTACGTACACCTATTTCAGGTTTTTGATATATTTTACTTATTTTTTATGCATCTTAAAGTAAGTGTAAAAAGTTAGTGCTTATAATGCTTGCTGTGATATTATTTTCTTAATAAATTATAGTTTATTTTTATATATTTGAGAAGTAACAAAAATCAAAGCACTCTATCATATGTTACTTAAAATTTTAAATTTTATGGTACAATAGATCAAATATTGTATATTGATTTTCTTGTTACAAATATGCATATGCATCAGATGTGTAATTTTAAATTGTAATTACACATCTGGGGATAGATGATATTGAATTGTTATTTACTTTATAATTATCTAAAAAAAAATATTACATTTATATACTAAAACTGACTAATAATGATTGCTAGTTAAAGATATATTTAAGGGTATAATTGTCAAGTACAAGTTTAAATACTTTAACATGTTAATTATCTAACAATTTTCATTCAGTAAATTTTATCATTCTATCTACTTTCTAATTTTGGTAATGTAACATTTAGTATTCCTGATTCATTTTTATTAAACAGCACCTACATTTACTTTCATAACCATCAGAAAATAGCCAACGAAAATGAAATTAAATATTATAGCACTTGCCTAAAGTTAGGATAAGGAAAATGAATAAGGGAAAATATATTAAGAAAAAATAAAATGATGCTGGGGATTAAAAAATTTTTAGTTAAATTTTGATAATGCATATCATGTGTAAGCACTGTTATTATTGATGAAAGTAATGTAGGATAAAACAGGTATTAGTCCATTCAGCAGCCCAGCTTATTCCAGAAGGTAGATGTGAACACTGACCGATAAAGTCAATTTAGTTTTCTTTAGGGTAAAATGTCTAATTGGTCACTGTAGTCACTAGTTAAAAAAATTCACTCAACTAATGAAGTACTTAAAACTTTGCACTCTCATCACTCCCGTCAGGACCATTAAATTTCTAACATTTTGAAATTTCTAACGTTTTGCTTAGGTGGACTTGCTTACTTGGCACGATCAGTATAACCCAATAGAAACCCAGCAACATGGACTAAATTACCTACATATAACCCGATCAGTATAGCTCAAATACATATGTATGCACTTATTCACTCTTAACATAAACATTTTCATTCACTCTTAACCCCCAATGAGCTCTTCAAACTCTTCTAGCTATCATGGAGATCGACTTCGTCAATCGCTGGTCGAACACGTATCGCCTCTCTCGATCGTCTTTGTCACCTCAGCTCTCTCGTGCCCTAATTTGTGTTTAGACTAATTGGGGGTAATTGATTTCTAATCATTTCATCTGAATTGGGTTCTATTTTCGGGTCGGGTATGGGTCATATTACAAGGATGCTGAGGATGCTGAGATGGCGTGACATGGATCCTACCTTGAGAAACTAACGTTGCACCATTAAAAGTCAAGGGTTTTTAACGGTCGTGCAATTTATTTCTGACTTAGTGATACGGTTGATAAATATGTGTAGCTTAGTTATGTGATTGAAAGTTTTTTTAACTTCGTGACCTACGAACAAAATTTATTCATTAAGACCCCGTTCAGAGTTAGTTAACAGTGCTTATATCTTCACAAGTCTTCATACTTAGTAATGTAATGGTCCTGCATTCTTTGTTTTGGACTTGAATTGCTGCCATAAATGCCTGATGTTATGCTTTTTGTTTTACAGCCAGGTATGGAAGGGAACAAGAATTGCTATCCTGATGAACACTATCTGCCCACATTTTTCCATGTGAGTATAAATTATGTTCTCCCATTATAAGCTCCCGCAATGCTCTGTATACCATCCCGTGTTGATTGAGTTATCTATCTTTTATTTTTAAGATGCTTGATCCTGTTGGCATAGCGAATTGGTCAGTCACACATGTTGATTGGTCTGAAGGAAAGTGGCATCCAAAGTCATACAAAGCTGAAGATGTCAGTATGGAACTCGTAAAAAATATTACCGTAAGGGTCTTGTTTGTGCATCACTGAACACAACCACCAAATGCACATGCACTGCTGGATTCTGTGAAAGTTGTTTTTTTTAAGAATTTTGATTGACACTTGTGTTGTTCGTACAGTCTCTTACGGAAAATGTTCATGTGACCAGTGATGCATCGGTATGCACTCTACTTAATGGCTCAAACCAATTTTATCAACTAATCTGAAAACATTAATTTCCTGATTTTGCAGAAAGAAATCCAGATCCGGCCTTGCCTGTGGAACGGAGAGAGACGGCCGTGTTACTTGTTTGCAAGAAAGTTCTTACCAGAAACTCTAGACAAAATGATGCAACTTTTCTCCAACTACACAAATTATTCATTAGGATGATGATATTCGTAACCCTGATTCTTTGGTTAGGATCAGGGATGGTTTTTGGCCCATTAATCTCTTTTACTCATGTAGCTTACATTGTTGTAAATTTTTCAAAATGATTAAAGCAAGAGAAAGTAAATGTGGTGTCATGTTTTTTTGTCGAGGGCATGGGGATACTGTCAGTCTTTTGTATCTTTCCCTCTCCGTTTTGGGAGATTTATATATACTTTAGTAACTGGTACAGAAATTTTGGTGCACCAGCAAATATTTTTCAGAAGTAAATACACTGGTAATGTAGAGTTACAGAGTCGTGACAACTGCCGTCTGCAGTGAAACATGATATCCTGTTGAGTGAGACAATTTAGCACTTATGCTGGGTTCACTGTATTTTTCAGTCAACTTCAGTGTTCATTATTGTCAGTTTGTCACTGTCCACTTGACTTGGCAAATTCAACTATCAGCTATCTCCTGTTACCTGTATACGTAAAAATGACAAAGATTTGGTGTGGTATTCTACATCACAACAGTTTCTTGTTGTATGTAAAAAATAAATAAATCAAGTATTAGATTAACTGTGTAACTGCTTGAAAAATATTCCCTCTCGTTACTTTTTCTTTTTTTCTTCAAAGGATTAACTTTCAGTTTTTACTCGTCTACTAATTTTCCAGTTATTTTTAGCAAAGAAATTGTACTATTACTTTTTTTTTTTTGTTTAAATATAATTAGATAAGATTCAAAATTTTGGTATATAGTCAATCGGCCAAAATTAAGAAATTATCCAATTAAATGACAATATTAGCTAATCATAAATATTAAACAATCAAGAACATGGAACAATATCAATAAAATGAAAATCTTAGCTATTTGAAAATAAATAAATATTATTAATTGATCGAGAACTAATAAAAATATCCAATTTTGATACACATATGCAAGGAGATGCAGGAGCAGGAGAAAGCCGGAATGCCGGATGAAGAGGAAGATAGCTTCTTAAATTGTCACTTCTGTTTTCTGCAATGTTATGTTATGGTAGCTAGTTGTTTCCGGACTTGACCCCGTTATCCATCGACTACGCATTTCGACTAGGCCCCGAAGCCCTGACTCAGAACTTTGTTTTGTTATTGTATTCTGAAATTGACTACCTAGAGTCGGAACATATTTTTAATATCCTTTATTATAATACACTAGCTTATAACCCGGGTAAAGTACGGGTTATTTTTTTTTTTTAAATTTACTTATTGTTTAGTATATATAATATTATAAATATTACTTTTAGTATGTTGAGAGAATTCAAATTTTAGACATTTGTATATAAATAATTTTTAATATTAAATCTAAATTAATATGTTGTTGGTGGGAATCGAACCTTCAACCTTTTTATATAACATAATCTAATATTAGTTTTATATTAAAATGTTGTTGGCGAGATTCGAACCTTAGATCTCCAATTTTTAGTATTGTTATATCTAACGTTCATGATCTATTTGAGTTGAAGATCTAACGGTTGAGAATGGTGATAACCAAAAATAAGGGGGTAACCAAACTACAAATTATACCCCCTTTCATTTTTTATAGTATAGAAGATAGTATATATATATATATATATATTCTAAATTTCAATTTTATCATTTAACTATTTTTTGCTTTCATTTTTTGGGCTCTATATTATTCTTTTTATAAAAATTAGTTTGACTATAATATTTACAAATATAATTCATTTGAATAAAACATTATCAATATTTTTATATATATAAAAGGGCCCAAATTTTTTTTTTTCACGCTAGGTCCATGAATTCTTAGGACCGACATGCACCTGCTGTCTTGATTTTTAAATCCACTAATTAATTGTCATGTTTGTTTTCCTGAAGAATTTGTTCCATGTTTAAGTCGGCCCAATTGTTTTCCTGACCCAAGTCTAGTAGTTCATCAGTTTTCTAGCTAAGCCCGAATGGTCTCTTCCTGATTTTATCAAACTTGCATTTGCCATGTTTTCCTTTTTATTTTATTTATATTCTTATCTATCGAGTGATGGAGGAGAGGTAGTCTTTGAATTGGAATAGAAAGTTACTAACAGTACATGTTTTGTTTTTTTGTTTTTTTTCTTTTTAAATTCTTTTTTAATAGTGGGATAACCAAAAAAAGGATAACCAAAAAGAGGAGATAACCAACTACAGATTATACCCCCCTTTTGCTTATTATAGTATAGTATAGATAGTATAGATGTGTGCATTTAATCAATCAGAAAATTTTGAATTATTTTTGAATTAATCAGAGCTAATTCTTAAATTTTAGACCAATATGTTATATTAAGAATTTTCCTTATTTACAATCTCACGCTACCTCTTTAACTATGGTTAATTAATACTTATAATTTTAAATAAAATAATGATTTTATTAAACATATCCATAAATACATATTTTTTAAATCAAAAAATATTTACTAGAAAATCACAATTTTAATTTGAAATCAATCACAAAATACTATTATATATTTTAAATTAAATTTCATAATTAATCATTCATTAATCAGCCACTCTTTTAATATAAAGTCAATCACAATCATATTATCATACATTATAAATTGATTTTTATAATATATATTGTACAATTATAATTGATTTTAAATAATTATAATCTAACTTAACTAAAAATCTGAAAAAATCGGATTTGAAATTAGATTTTAAATAACTTGGATAAGATCCAACACTAATATAAGCCAACACTACAAAATCGGATTCGATCAAATTTTAAATAGTTTGGATAAAATTCATATCTTCAAATACTCGATTTTTGGAAATGCTCAAAAATATATTTATTCACAATTTGTTAATAAAATAATTAATAAATTCATATAAACGAACACTACATATATTTTAATCACTTTAATTATTAAATATACGCTATAAGAGTATTATTATTGGTTGGTGAATAAATTACCAATCAAAAAATTAAAATTATTTTAGAGGCAATCAGGATTTACTTCTAAACTTTAAATCAATCAATCATATACAAATTTTTTATTATTTATCATGCTTATTCTAATTTACTAATCGCGGTTAAATTAAATTTAAATATAAAAATATCTTTTTTTTTGAAAGGATAAATAGTTCAATGATTAAAAGTCATACGACATAGGGCTGTCAAAAAAATCCGAAAAAACCGATATCCGACCGAAAAATCCGATACCGAATCCGAAAAAAACGGATAATATCCGTATTCGAAAGAAAACGGATATTATTCGTATTCGAATCCGTATCCGAAAATAGCGGATACGGATATAGGCACATCCGTATCCGAAATATCCGATATCCGAAAATTTATAAATAAATATATATATATATATATATATATATATATATATATTTACTTTTAAAAATATATAATTTATAATATAATATCTATAATATATTATTTATGTATTAAAATTTAATTATTTATTATTTAATTCATTAATAAGTAAAGATATTTACATTAATAAGAAAAGTACACACAAGTGCACAACACGTACGTTATTTTCACTTTTCATTTATCCAAACCCTAATTCCTAATATGCTCTGTGGCCGCCTCATTCACGATTAACCTTCCTTCACCATTTCCATTTCACGGAGTTCACCTTCGAGTTCACTCTCCAATTCACGACTTCATCTCCACTCTCCAGACTCAATCTCGCGCTATCTCTTTGGTAAATATTCTTAATCCAACCATATTCGTTGATTAATCCTTATATCCTAAATAGATTACCTGTTTTTTCTAATTAGGAAAATAATAATGATCAAGTTTATTTAATATTCATGTTTATTTAATGTTATTGCTGTTTAATTAGTTGATTTTTGTATGTGTTTGTTTAGGTAGTTGCTTTTGCTGTGTTTCTGACTTTGGGATTTGCTTTTTATGTGTTCTTTGCCCCTTTTGTTGGGAAGCAACTTTATCAGTATATTGTGATTGGGATCTACACTCCTTTGGTAAGCCTATAATTCTGTTCATACCTTATCATAATGTAGTGTTTGTTCCTTTTTACATTTTTCTAATGGGTGAAGATCTGGATCCATTCTTATGTTTTTGTGCACCTAACAAAACTGTTCTTCTGTCTTTAATTTCTATAATCTTAATGAAAGTGTGCTGCTTTGGAAAATATGACTAGTTGAGCTATTGTCAGTGCCATTGTAAGGGGGTGTTATGATTTAGCTACGATTCCAGGAGAATGTGCCAAATTGTACTTTCCCAATTTATGTAGCTGATAAGTGGATTTTATATCCACTTGGAACATTCTAAATCGGCTTAAATTGATTGCTTTGACCTCAAGATTGTGGTAGTTTTGATGTGTTTTGTTTAATTGTGCAGGGTTGGAATAATGTTGATTAAGATCGTTGTTTCCGTCACTTTTGGAGTTGAATTCGGGCTTAATAATGTAGAATGGAGTCTTGTTGTGATTCACCATGAGGATTCCAAGCATAGAGGATTGAAAACGGAAGAGAACGCAAAAAGAACGGGAGCAAACGGAGCAAAAACGAAGGAGAAAAAGCTAAAAAACGAGGAAAGAAAAGCTTCACCAGAATATGGCTGGGCAGACTGCACCATTTCTTGAGCAGTCTGCGCCAGGTGGCAGAATATGGCTGGGCAGTCTGCGCCGTGCTTGAGCAGACTGCTCAGGGTCGTGCTGATTTTCCAGTTTTGCCCTTATTCGATCTGAAATTGTATTTTAAGTGGTTTTTGACACAAAAATCGAATTCTAGTTGTATTTAAGGTATTTTTCTTATTGGGCAAGAGAGGGAGAGCCTATATCAACATCCAACCCTTGTAATCATAAGATACACACGTTACGTAATATAACCGAGTTTTTGGGAAGAGAGAAAAGGAGATAAGGAATTTCTCCAAGCTAGTGACAAGCAAGGATTATTCTTTGGAACCTTTGTACTCTTCTATTTTGGGGATTTAATTCTAAACCTTATTTCTTCTTCTATATTTTTACTTGTTTATTTTAGAATTATGTTTTCCATAGAATCCATGATGGCAATTAGGTCAATTATGGGCTAATTCGTTATCATGGGGTTTTAATGGATTTTGCTATGGATTCTAGAAATTGAGTGTTATTTATGCCTTGGTGTGTGATTGATTGTATTGATTGCCTAGTATGTTTATGCTTATTCGTTATAAGTGCGTCGCGAACACTTGTAATTGTTTGTTTAATCCTAGTGAATGCGAAAGTGGATCTAGGGTTTAGAACAATTCATGCTAGCATAGGTTTTTGCATGTGAAAAACATGTATTAATTTGTGATGTAATTCTAACCGTCTTGCATCGACTATGTGGTTTAATGGGTGCTTGATTCTCAACCGGTATGTGTTAAATTGCTATAGACATATAGGGACTACACATATTTGGTGACTACTTGACTTCTATCAATTGTGGATGATCAGTAGGAAGGTATATGCACAACGAAAGTTGGTATGTATCAGTTTAGTGCATCTAATCAGTAATCAACTCTGTCACATGCTAGGCTAAAGGGCATAAGATTCTAGATGAAGTAGTAAATGAAATTGAAATCCCATGTTTGTTTATTATAAAGTTAAAGTTAAGTTATTTCCTCGTAATTGGCCTAGTTGGTAATTAATCTTTAGTAAATCAAAACCAAAATTATGATTGTCTTAGCAGTGAATGTAAATCATAAGCTGGTGCATAAGTGAACATAACGAACAATTTGAGTCTCTGTGGGAACGAATCCTATTTACTCTATATTACTTGTTGACCACGTTCTCTTGCGTGAATAAGTGCGAACAAGTTTTTGGCGCCGCTGCCGGGGACTCGGTTCATTGTTTGTTTAGTTTATGATCTTGTCATCAATTTGGATTAAATTCACTGACTCAGACATTTTTTTTCTCACTCATTTGCTTTGGGGTTTCTCAGGTACTATCTTGAGCGTGTATGCTTACTCGATCTCAAGCTCGTAAAGAAAATCTGGAAGAAGAGAAGCACGAAGAGGAATTAGTGGAGGACAGTGAAGAAGAGTTGGTAGTTACTGGAGAAATGGCAGATAACAAGGCGCTGAAGGAATATTCTCAGCCCAAGATTAATGATATTCAGTCAAGTATTGTGCGGCCGGCTATTGCTGCAAATAATTTTGAGATCAAGCCGGGCACAATCCAAATGGTCCAGAACTCAGTCCAGTTTGGGGGTTCATCTGTTGAGGATCCCAACATGCATATCAGGGACTTCATTGAGATCTGTGACACGTTCAAAACCAACGGAGTTTCTGAGGACGCTATCAAGCTAAGGTTGTTTCCCTTCTCTTTGAGAGACAAAGCAAAAAGCTGGTTGCATTCACTTCCAGCAGGCTCCATCACTACATGGGAAGATCTGGCACAAAAGTTCTTGACTAAATTCTTTCCTATGGCAAAGACTGCTGCCATGAGGAATGCTCTTACACAATTTAGTCAGCATTCTGGTGAATCACTGTGTGAAGCTTGGGAAAGGTACAAGGAGATGCTCCGGAAATGTCCCCATCATGGGATGCCGAATTGGATGGTCATCAATAGCTTCTACAATGGGTTAAGTCATTCTCGAGCAATGCTTGATGCAGCATCTGGAGGAGCTCTGTGGGCCAAAAGCTATGAAGAGGCCTATGACTTGATTGAAATGATGGCTGCAAACGAGTATCAGAATCCGACACAGCGTATTCCACAAGGTAAGGTTGCAGGTGTACTTGAAATGGATGCCACAACAGCTATAGCAGCTCAGCTACAGGCTCTAACCATGAAAGTGGACTCATTGGCTAAGGTGGGGGTTCAACAAGTCGCCATGGTTTGTGAATTATGTGCGGGGGCTCATGACACTAATCAATGTGCAATTTCTAGTGAGTCGGCACAGTTTGTCAGCAATTATCAGAGGCCTTCACAACCTGCTCCCAATACATATCATCCCAACAATAGGAATCATCCTAACTTCAGTTGGAGCAACAATCAGAATGCTGTGCAACAACCATCTCAGGGTCAGCAGTATAGTTCAAGGAAGTTGTGACAGCCCCAAATCCGGGGTCATGAATCTGGGCCATCACGGACCAACTTCCATTCAAAATCAATATCTCCTGGGATTTTTTTTTTATTTAATACTTATGCAATTGACCCCACAGTAATACACACACACACCAGTCATATGCTCAGAGAACAACATTCACCATAATAAAAGTTTAGAGTTAAACAGTTATTACAAACCCAGAATCATACTTAAACACATTGCTGAATAATACTTCGACATGAAGCATTTCAACAATCAAAAGTTATTACACCAACTTACACACTTAATGTACACAATCTATCAATACCCAACCGTCCGCTAGCTACCTCGGAAAGCGTTTCCAACACTCTCTCAAAAGTTCGTCTTTCCCGTACCCTCTTGCGGGGTGTAGTACGGAGTATCGGCGTACCTAGCTGTATATAGATAAGTAGCAAGAGTGAGCTATAATAGCTCAGCAAGATAATATTGTAAACTGGAATTTAAAATGTAACCAAGTATACATGTATATACATATGTAAGCAGTAACCAAATTATAAACTTTAAGGAAGAATAAAACTCTTATTTAATAATACATCATCCACTTACTATTATAAGAAAGAAATCTAAGATAATACAGTATCAGTTTCTCTTCTTAAATAATATAAGAATCAATATACCCTTTCAGTGTAATATTTTAAAATAATATGAATACTTGAATAAATCTCTCACTATCATCTTCTTATTTCCTTCCTATAAAGCAATTTTATAAATTAATATAAAATCAGTTTCTCTTCATCTATAACAATAATTTCATCTTTTCATATCACTTTTCTGTTTTCAGTTATAGAAATCTGAAAACCATTTTCAATTCTTTCTTTCAAGTTTTGGGGATATATACTGGCGCCAGATACGTAGGACGATGATCAGTCGCCTGACCGTATCCGCTCTCTGTTTACTACTAGTAGAAGGAATGAAGGCCACCTACTAACATCATCCCTGGAGGAAGGCCACCTGCTAACATCCTCCTGGAGGAAGGTCTACCACTACATCCTCCTTCGGCAACTCTTGGGCCGAAATGAAACATTAAGTGCTGGACTGTGCAACTTCCACACGGCCTCTTACGCTTATTAAGTGCTGGACTGTGCAACTTCCACACGGCCTCTTACGCTTATTAAGTGCTGGACTGTGCAACTTCCACACGGCCTCTTACGCTTATTAAGTGCTGGACTGTGCAACTTCCACACGGCCTCTTACGCTTATTATTGTAAATTCCCCTTTTTATAAGATCATCATTCAATTTATCAACACCATTTCACATTTTCATTTCCGTATATCACTTCCATTATCAATTATCATTCACTCATATCATTTTCATTCTCGCACATTATTTCTATAAAATATATTCATAACATAATACTTTGATTATGATTCAGACATCTCTTTTATATTCAAGAATTTAAATATGCTTTTATATCCATAACATATTCCATCTACTTAAAAAGTAGTAATTAATAATCAAATAATATTTATAATACCACCAACACCAAAAAGAATATTTTTAATATAGTATTATAAACCATATAACCCTGGATAACAACTGATACCATTCTTTCATATTCCCTTAATCATAAGGCATGTTCACTTCATGCATAATCATCTCTATGTATATTCATATCCATCTCATACTCATACTCATATCCATATTCATACCATACTCATATACCTTCCCTTTTTACATCAATAATCGAGAAAAACCATTTCTTAACAATATAGTAACAATAGCATCTCATATATATATTTCATGAAATCAAGTTTCTTTGAAGATAAATAATTTCCAAGTAGGGATAGAAAAGATCTTGCCTCGGTTCCTGTATCCTGACAGTAAGGCTGGTCCCTCTTCCGGAGTTTCTATAAACACAAAAGGACCGTCATTAGAATATCACATCTCTTACTCACTACACTCTTGTATAACATTACCCTTGATACTTCAATATATGCCTAACGTATCACTATTACCCCAAAGGTTCAAGAACTTAACCATTTATAAGCTCAAACGAAGTTTCAGTGGTTTTTCACCATTTTCCCTAACGACCACACTTAACTGTAAAAATTCTCAGAAAATATTGATTTCGAATTTTAATGTAAGGTCAACTGTCAAGGGTCCTCTGACCACCCTACTACCTTATCCCAAAATTTCGTGGCTTATAAAAATGTCCAAGTATGGTAACTTTAGCCTCAAAGTTGATACAATTATGTTTTCTCGGTTATCGAACGTCTTTCACTAAAACTGACTTTTCTCCTAAACCGTTCATCAGATTTTAACGCACCTTATATCAAAACGATCTATGAACTAAGCTCTATCATTTCATGGTCAATTGGTAACCTAGGCAGTGAGGTACCGTATGAATGCAGGGGTCACAAAACAGGGCAGTTTTCGTTCTAACGAAAATCGGACATTATAACTGCTGTAATTTCATACTTTCCAAAATCAAACTCCTCCAAATCAATCATCCACCTTATACACCATCACCTACACCATGTGGTCATCTTACCAACCATGGTTACAAGCACATACTCCTTCCAAAATCAACTTTAATCACTTACAAACACTTATAACATCATAATCATAACATTTATACCACTTAATCACTAAACACAACTATATCCATCATAAACATAAAAGAGCAAGCATGATTATACCTTCTTGAAGCTTTGATAACCCTTAAAAATCCTTGATAAACCTTGGGCACTCCTTAAACAACCTTAGATTAACTTGAATCAACTAAAGAAACCATGAAAACAAAGTTAACAATTCGGAATTACTATTCATCAGCTGAAAGAACATGAAAAACGACCCCTTTACCTTGCTTTTATGGAAAACTCTTGTGAAATACGACTTGTAGGTTATCTCATGGGCTTTCTAAAACGCTATAGAACGCAAAATTTGGCTGAGAAACGAAGAAGTTATGGTCATTTTACTGGGCTGTTCTTGTTTTGGCCGAAAATTGTAATATGGATGGGGGAGAGAGTTTTGTTCTTTGTTTTGATCTTATCCCTCTTTAATCTTGTTAATATTTGTTAGCTTTAGCTTGTCCTAGAAGCCTTGGAAGATATTTAGTGATTAAAAGCTTGCAAAGTTACTAATTTACCCCCTTAAAACAAGTTAATGGAAAGTGATACCACTTGGATTTTCTAATCTCTTATTTTCTAAGTTTTCTAAGTAAAATGCCCATCACATTGGTAAATAATATGGTATGTATCCTTGTTATATTACTAATCTTGGTTGCTTGGTTTCCATACTCGTCTAATTGTGGTTCGTTTCGAGTAAACCTCATTATCTCAGTGGTTTTCGAAATCATTTACGAATCCAATTTCCTTTGGTATTCTCTTAACTTAATAATCCCTTGGTTTAATCTAAATTCACTAATCCCTCAATTTGTCATTCTTATAATATTTCCATGCTCCTCAATATCCAATAGAAGCTTATTCGAAATCAAAATCCTCAAAATCCATATTTAGGAATTTCTGAAATCTATCGTCATTTCGAGTCACTTAATTTCAGTGTATAATATTAATATGGTTTCTGTTTATTCATTTTCTGTTTCCATTATAGGGTACCTACGTACCATTTCTCTAAATCCTCGAAATTTACTATTCATGTGACCACTGTAGCATTACTGAAGTTAGGGTTATTACATCCTTCCCCCCTTAAAAGGATTCCGTCCCGGAATCACGTCAGAAATGTCCATAGATACCTTTTCATCTACACCTTATAACTTCTATACCACTTTCTCCATCCTTTTTCCTTCATAATATCTCTATCTTGTTTGCGCAAAAATACACCAACATAAACTTGCTTGTCATTCATCAACATTCCTCTTTTGGTTATGGGTATCGGCCACCACATTGGCCTCCCCTGAATGGTAGTATATCTCACTTATGGTTTATCCCTATGTTGATCTCTATCATGACATAAAATATACACACTTCGATCTTATTATATCTTGTCTCTGTAAAATCTTCCAGAAATCCGACTAGAATAAGATTCTTTGAAACAATTGTAAGAAAATATTACCTATAATATATATTTCCTGTTCGTATATAAACAAGTCTGTGGTTTACCCCCAAAATACTATTATTCTCCGTTTCATAGAATTTCTAACCCCTAACAGATACTGATTTTCCTTATCTAGATTATCAACCTACCTATACCATTCATTGACCACATTGATTCCTAACCAAACATTTACACTAAAAATTTAAATACTAGAAAAATGTTCACCTGTATCTGTATCCGGCTTTCTCAATGCCTCTCCTAAAGTCATATTGTACACCCTGGCAGTAGGTCTATTTGAAGCAGTCATACTTTGTCCTGGTGCGGACGACTCACCGGAACGGCAATCTCTGGCAAAGTGTCCTAATTTCCCACACTGGTAACACTTCATGTCACTCCTATCGACTAATGGACACTTGTCTAGAAAATGCCCCTTTTGTCCACACCTAAAGCAAGTTATTCCTAACACTCTACACACTCCTGAATGCTTCTTACCACACGTGTTACAATCTGGCAATGGTGGTCGCGATTGATTAGACTGAAAGGTTCCTGTGGATCTACCACCTTGATTCACCGTCTCACTGTTAGTCTTATTATTCCCTGACTTTCCAAACTGGGGTTTTTGTCCTTTACCAAATTTATTAAAGTAGCTTCCCTCACTTGAACCTCCTTTTGGACCCTCAAATTTTCTTTTCTTGTTCTCTCGACCTAATTGGTTTTGTTCACTCTCGGCCTCGATAATAGATGCCTTCTGAACCACCGCAGCATAATCAGTCAACTAAAATGGTGCCACTCTTGTCCGTAGCCATGGTTTCAATCCTTGTTGAAACCTTTTCGCTCGTTGTTCCTCAGTACGCACAAATTCTGGAACAAACCTAGACAGTTCGGTAAATTTCGTTTCATACTCAGCCACTGTTAGATTTTCCTGCTTCAGCTCCAAAAATTTTATTTCCATCTGGTTCTCTAAGTACCTAGGGGAATATTTGTCTAGAAACACCCTAGTGAAACGCTCCCAAGTTATCACTCCCGCTCCCTCGAGATTTTTCTTAGCTTCCCACCAATAATTTGCCTCTCCCTTTAGGAGATAGGCTGCAAAGACTGTCTTCTGATCTTCCTCTACCCTCAGTATCTCAAAAGCCTTCTCCATCTCTTTCAGCCATGCCCTGGCTGCTACTGGGTTAGTGGTTCCCTCAAATTCTGGGGGTTTTAATGACTTAAAAGCATGAAAAGAGTTAGCTGCCTGGTTGGGAAGAACAGGTGGTTGTGGCGGATTCTGTGGATTAGCTAAATTCTGCCTCAATAGTTCCATAAATTGGTTAAAAGGGTTACCACCCTGATTTCCCTGTTGACCAGTTGATTCATCTTCTTCTTCCTCATGATCTTGTTCATTATGAGCGTTTTCACCCTGCCTATTATGACTTCCTTCCTCTCTCTCATTTTCCCTTGCATTCATTCTATTATTACGCTTAGGCGGCATGATTCTGTATATAACAATATTCTTCATTAATCACCCAAATTCAGGGTATAATATACATCATTTCTATATACACATTCTCATATACACAATTATATCACTAGTTAACTCATTTATATACCATAATATTCTCAACTCAACTTTAGTAATTAAGCGTATCACCTTTAGCACAATAACCTTTTCATTTAAGTCAATCACCTTATATACATCAATATCCTTGAATCTCAACATTTAATATCAAAATACAATAGAATTTAGACAGAATACACAAACTTCATTAATTATCCCCACTTCCTTTGTTTATCCTTATTCTAACTTTTCCCTCAAAATACACCTTACTCTCAATAGTAAATCTCAATTATACCTTAAAATTCCTAATATTCTTTTATCTCAATAATCCTCAAATATACCCATTTCTTCTCAAGAAATTCCTTCCTCTTTTATATCAAAACGCTTCTAGCTCTAATTATCTCTTATTGAAATTTCCCTTGAAATCTCGAGTTTCCTCATATAATCACGTATACTCTAAACTTTGCTTCCATTATCCCATCCTTTACTGAAATCTTCTATATTCGAAACAATTGATAGAATTTAGGAAACTTTGAATTGAAACGAACCCAGAAACAAGCAAGGGTTCCACAATAATTTATAAAATTAAGAGTTTTAAATAACTTTTATTTGAAACAAAAGGATATTTGAGAAATCAATATGATGGAAGAACCGTACGTCACACAAGTGAGGGCGTCCCCTCCGACTTTCTATCACACAGACAGATTGTCCTTGTGTATACATATATGGTTGTTCCTCTTAGTTGGAGTAAGAAATATAGAGGAAAATTTAAATCACAATGATAAATACCATCTTCCAAAAATAATCTTAGAGGAATATTTTGACTAATACAATTTTGAAACACATTTCAAGGATACCAAAAAGTTTTGAAAAGATACCGGCCCCTTTTGAATAAGAGATGATGAATCACCCTGGAATTACTCACGAGGTTATCTAACGTACACTTCCCGATACATCAAGTATTCCCCTTTTTCATATCGATCTCGTGTGCTACATAAACTTAACACTTTTGGCATAATAACCTTTATTAGCAATAATCTATAAAATTATAATCACTACTTAGAATAAACGCTTCGTTCGATAAACCCCTCCTTGAACTCGATGTGAGTTCAAAATTTCTATTATTAATAATATATTTATTATTATCACTCTTGTTCCTGAGCATTATGACTCTAAGCTCTGATACCAAACTGTGACAGCCCCAAATCCGGGGTCATGAATCTGGGCCATCACGGACCAACTTCCATTCAAAATCAATATCTCCTGGGATTTTTTTTTTATTTAATACTTATGCAATTGACCCCACAGTAATACACACACACACCAGTCATATGCTCAGAGAACAACATTCACCATAATAAAAGTTTAGAGTTAAACAGTTATTACAAACCCAGAATCATACTTAAACACATTGCTGAATAATACTTCGACATGAAGCATTTCAACAATCAAAAGTTATTACACCAACTTACACACTTAATGTACACAATCTATCAATACCCAACCGTCCGCTAGCTACCTCGGAAAGCGTTTCCAACACTCTCTCAAAAGTTCGTCTTTCCCGTACCCTCTTGCGGGGTGTAGTACGGAGTATCGGCGTACCTAGCTGTATATAGATAAGTAGCAAGAGTGAGCTATAATAGCTCAGCAAGATAATATTGTAAACTGGAATTTAAAATGTAACCAAGTATACATGTATATACATATGTAAGCAGTAACCAAATTATAAACTTTAAGGAAGAATAAAACTCTTATTTAATAATACATCATCCACTTACTATTATAAGAAAGAAATCTAAGATAATACAGTATCAGTTTCTCTTCTTAAATAATATAACAATCAATATACCCTTTCAGTGTAATATTTTAAAATAATATGAATACTTGAATAAATCTCTCACTATCATCTTCTTATTTCCTTCCTATACAGCAATTTTATAAATTAATATAAAATCAGTTTCTCTTCATCTATAACAATAATTTCATCTTTTCATATCACTTTTCTGTTTTCAGTTATAGAAATCTGAAAACCATTTTCAATTCTTTCTTTCAAGTTTTGGGGATATATACTGGCGCCAGATACGTAGGACGATGATCAGTCGCCTGACCGTATCCGCTCTCTGTTTACTACTAGTAGAAGGAATGAAGGCCACCTACTAACATCATCCCTGGAGGAAGGCCACCTGCTAACATCCTCCTGGAGGAAGGTCTACCACTACATCCTCCTTCGGCAACTCTTGGGCCGAAATGAAACATTAAGTGCTGGACTGTGCAACTTCCACACGGCCTCTTACGCTTATTAAGTGCTGGACTGTGCAACTTCCACACGGCCTCTTACGCTTATTAAGTGCTGGACTGTGCAACTTCCACACGGCCTCTTACGCTTATTAAGTGCTGGACTGTGCAACTTCCACACGGCCTCTTACGCTTATTATTGTAAATTCCCCTTTTTATAAGATCATCATTCAATTTATCAACACCATTTCACATTTTCATTTCCGTATATCACTTCCATTATCAATTATCATTCACTCATATCATTTTCATTCTCGCACATTATTTCTATAAAATATATTCATAACATAATACTTTGATTATGATTCAGACATCTCTTTTATATTCAAGAATTTAAATATGCTTTTATATCCATAACATATTCCATCTACTTAAAAAGTAGTAATTAATAATCAAATAATATTTATAATACCACTAACACCAAAAAGAATATTTTTAATATAGTATTATAAACCATATAACCCTGGATAACAACTGATACCATTCTTTCATATTCCCTTAATCATAAGGCATGTTCACTTCATGCATAATCATCTCTATGTATATTCATATCCATCTCATACTCATACTCATATCCATATTCATACCATACTCATATACCTTCCCTTTTTACATCAATAATCGAGAAAAACCATTTCTTAACAATATAGTAACAATAGCATCTCATATATATATTTCATGAAATCAAGTTTTGTAATAATCCGGATTTTTCAAGAAATGATTTTATTATTATTTCTATAATAATAATGATTTTCCTAAAATGAGGAGGATTTTTTATTTTATTTTATTTATTCATTATTCCAGTTCAAGGAATTTCAAAAATGGATATTTAATTATTTTTCGATTCAGTAGAATCGGGTCAGTTTTAAAGATTCAGTATGAAATTATTCAGTAAAGATTTTATTTAAATTACTGAATATCTGGAGATTTTAAAATCCTTGAAAAATGATTATTTTAATTATTTTAGGATTTAAAGAAATTACTCGATTAATATATAAAATCGAGAATTTGAGATTTTATTGAAGCAATAATGTTTGTGGTATTTTATAAAGCCCCGTAATTATTATTTTTAGAGTTGCATTTACAAATTAATAATAATTTGTAAAATGCATATCAATTTAGAAAAATTAGATTTAATTCTAATTCTTTCTCCAAAAATCTTTAAAAATATTCTAGTATCTGGTTATGCTGGAATTATTATTATTTTACGGATTGAGATTTTTAACTCAAAGCTATTATTTTACCCAAATAATATTTTGCGGGTTTAAATTAGAAGTGGATTATGAGTGTTAGTAGTTAGTTTATATAATTGGGCCAAGCCAATTAGTCAACAAAATACAACCACACTTATACTATACACAGCAGCCATATATTCAAAACACACACAACCGACAGATCTGGGAGAAAGAGAGAGAGAGAGAGAGAGAGAGAGAGAGAGAGAGAAGCAGTGCAACTGCAGCTCCTGGACAGCTTCTGGACCTTTTTGCACAGGTAAAATCATGATCTTAAACTTCGATTTTGCTTGTGATTTATATATGAAAGTTGTTGCTTATAGTTTGTAGAAGTTCCCTGAAAAGTTTTATGAATTATAGATATGTAAGTTGGGAGTTATGGATTTATTAGTAAAGGGGTGCAGAAATACACGAATTGCAGTGTTATCACGACTTTGTGAAATTGTTTTTGTATGATAAAGAGTGAGTTAAGCTTTAAAATTTTTATGAGAGATGTATATAACAACTAACAGGAGGATGTAAAAATTTCATTGGAAAAGATGAATTTTTCGATTTATGAAAAATGTTTGAACCAAGACTGCGCAGAGGTGACTTTGATTCCCAGATTTTCTGCCTTGTTTTGACAAGTGTTTTTGAGGAGGTTATGGCCTTTATTGTTGGTTGGCCAAAGAACGAAAGTTGTAGAGAAGGGTCTAATTATGGTCCCTATAAATTTTGGTAATTTTATAACATGTGGATAAGGAGTTAAGGTAAAAGAAAACGTAGTTCAGTGACAATGAAGAGTATGTAGTAACTGTCTTGTTTTAGACAGAAAAATTGAGGCATTTACACCTGTGTTTTGATGATTGTTCCTTAAGACAAACTGTTCTATATTGTTTCTAGTTTACGTACGCGAAAACCTTGCATTATTTAAGGTTACGGTTATTGAGTTATGAAAGTTTTAGCGGAGAACATTAAAACTGAAATTTCATATAAATGTCAATGTTTGGAAAATTGTTTTAAGGCATTTGTTCTTGACTTGTGTTGGCAAGATAACATGATGTATGAGTTATTTTCAAATGGTTTTGATTATAATTGAGGGGCTCTGACCCCGGGATAGTCTATTTTACAAAAAAAAGGTTATTTCAAAAAGTTTCCTTATAATAGGAATTTATTTCCTAATTGTATGGTTTTTAAATGTTGTATAGCAAGGATAAACTGTTAGTTTATTTTCCTTAATTGTTTATGTGCCGCATGCTTGGGCGTATACTTTTCCTTACCTGTTTAATTTATGTTGCTGCAAGTTGAGGCAGCTTTATTTTTATTAAAACAGGTTGAATTGTTTTTGATTGGCATTGAGGGGCTGTGCCCATAGTCCGATAAACGAATACCTCATGCCGAAATTTTCTGAAAATCCCCTGCAATTAAATTTATTTAACTTATTTAATTACAATGGTCTAGAGGCATGAAGTGGATGTTAACTGTTATGTGAATATGTGCCATGTGAATTATTTTGAGGGTTAATTGTTTCCTCGAGGATTTATGTGCTAAGTCAAGTATTAAATGTGTCTTGAGGATTAAGGATGTATTACATGACTTTATTGAGGATCAATGGTGCTTTGAGGATTATTTATTTATTAAATTGGTTAAGGCTATTAAATGGTGGTGAGGTGTTTAAGCACCAGGAAGTGTCCACTTTATAAAGGGGGCCATGTCCTTTTCATTTTATTTTATTAAATGTGTTATGTGCAATAAGTGGTATTAGAGTAGTCAACTATAGGAAGGACACCTATAGTTTGACTTTATGTGATTTAGTGGTAAATCCGAGTTGTGTCTACTCGAGATACGAGGTAGGACTGACACGTACTCGTAACCATTTCAGTACCATTAGGGTGTAATCAAATTGGAGCGACGTGCATCCAAAAAGAAAGATCAAGACGTCAGGTAAGGTTCATGGAATTGCTTGGACGAGGTGCGAAGGATTTGATTCACGGTTTCTGCTTTCTGCTAAGGATCAGAGGCAAGTTTAATTATGCATACTCTATCGTTCAGAGTATATATATATATGTTTTGAAATATATGAAGTATGAGGATTAAATTTAAGTCCGTGATTGCAAGCTTTCCAATCTCATGCTTCTTCTTTAAAATCAGTATATTCTTGGCTTGCCGAGAAAAGTAAATTCTGCTTATGCAAATGATCAAAACCCCATGACTTATAATACTATCAATGGGTGTCGATGTTTTATGATTCTACCTCTCGAATTATATTGTGAATATATATATATATATAAATCTTTCGTATTAGAGGTATGGACTCTATGTTATGAGGGTGTTAATATGAACCAGTTATGATAAAGGCTCTGGAGGTAGAGCAAGTATTATGTTCAAAGATGGTATAATGCCAGTATACGTTAGGTCATAGAGTTTTAAGATAATAAAAGTATTATGCTTTCGAACCTAGCCCGCGAGTCGGGAATATTTTATATTAAATATTTTATGAAAACCAGGAAGAGTACCGGAGGCGCAGTATCTGAATGTTGATTAAAATACTTCAAATATTATACTTTGGATATTTCGAGGTTTAAGTGATATTATTAAATATCATATGGATATGTATTTGATTTAAATGAATATTATTTTGAATATTCATTTAAAAAGGATTAATGATGGTTTTATATGTGTTTATGAATATTGTTAAAAACCCGGACAAAGTTTTTAAAAGAATTTCGCAATAATTAACCTAAAGGCAACATCACCAATAAATCAGTGCTTATTTAATTAGTGGATACTTCTAAAAGTATTTATTGATTAAATAAACCTTATTCGTCTAATTAAATTATTTAATTAAATGAATATAATTTTCAAAATGTTTTCTTATAATCGATTTGTTCCGGAGAAACAACAAAGGTATACCAATGGTTATAAATTGGGTATTTCGGTTAAAAATATCTTTAATGATATGGTATAAATGTTATTTGAACGTTATTTAATTCAATGAATATTAATTATAATATTCATTTAAAAAGGATTTAGTAATTGTTTATTTCTTATTGACCAGGAGTCAATATTAGTTATATTGATAAAGTGATTAAGGTCCGGAGACTGCCGGAGATGTAAGGAATTGTTTATGATTAAAATATCCCATGAGTCATATGTTGGGTATTTAGAGGTTATGATTTATTTAAATAATATTAATAAATATTATTTGGATATTTACCTAAGAAAATGAATATTATTTTGAATATTCGTTTAAAAAGGTATTAGTGAATGTTTATTATTTAATAAATATTATTTAAATATTTATTAAATACTCTAGATGATTCAAAGGTTATGAAATGCTATTTAAAGTATTTAAGGACTATCATAGTCATTAAAAATATCTTCTGATCCTCAGAAAGTTTATTCAAAAACATCAGGAGTTCCCAAATATCATTTTGGATTCAAATAAGTTCTTTTAGCTGAGAGCAAACATTCTTTGACTCCTCAAAAATTTGGAACTCAGTTCAGAAAGTGAATAAATGATTTTACCTCCTCGTTTACCAAAAACGGTTATGTTTCTGGATCACTGCCCGATCTCAGTACATGTTTCAACTTATCAAATCAATAAGATTATCGACTAATTCCCAAGTCATGTTTTGTAATGAGCTTCCTGTGTCAATGAAATCTGTTGACTAAGGTCAACCCACATATCAAGGTTACTTCCTTAAATATTCCTGGAAGTAAAGTTATGTAACTATATCAGACCTATCAACAAGCTTTGTGCTTGGGGAACTGGATTAAGTTATGTTCCAATGATGGATAGGATTCTTCAGGGGACTGGAGGAAGAGGGGACTTCGGTCCATGCACGCGTAGAGGACTACATTCACGTGTAGCCGCTACAGCGGGATGAGGGGACTACGGTCCATATGAAGGCCCATATGCGGTCAGGGTGGCAGCCCGATTAGGGACCATCCATCTACTAGTAGAAAAATGCGATACAAACGGCTGATCACCGGGTATCGTGGTAAAGGCTCCAGAATTATCCCTATTCTTCCAATTGGAATTGTACTGCAACACTGTAATGCAAGCCTAGGTGCTGAATTACCTATAGTGTTGACAGGGTGATGAACTTTTCAAAGTACCTCGGAAATCTTTTATTATATTTCTGGATAAAGAATGAGAAATGTTTATTGATAATTCGATTCAAGAATCAAGTCTTCCAGGGTGTTTTCTATTCCTTGGAAGGTATGAAATGTTCTGACGAATGTACCAAGTTTTCAAATTCTAGTTGTTATACTGAGAAGTGTTATTATACTCGAACTCTGCAAACTATCGAATTATAAATCGTCGGTCTTGCACTCGAAACGAATAAGTATTCTAATTATATGTTCCCTATACAGTATCTCGAACTGTATGGTATCGAATCGAGAGTCTACTTTTCAAAGATCTCGATTGTCATGTTAGCAATTGCTGTTGAGTCTCAAATGTTTACTTCACAAATATTGACTCTCTTACTATCAGTTAATTCTAAGTTTTAAACTTATCAAGTGCCCAAAGAACTTATACCCTGTACAGAATAATGAACTGTAGGGTGTCTTGAAGAGAATGATGTACATGTATGCATATGTTTTCAGACTTGAGAAATACTGGAAGGGAACCTTATAACGGGTCGGTATATGTATGATAAAAATGGATGGTCATGGCAGTATAGTGAACTGCGTATTTTGAAAGCTTTCTAAAGGATTAGCAATACTATATATAGTGTATGCTATTTTGCTAAGGTATGGAGGTTACTATGGTTATTTTGAGAAGCTTTCTAAAAGATTATCAAACCTATAGTGTAACACTATTTTACTAAGGTATGAATATTGTTATGGTTATTATGAGCTTAATTAGCTCATTTGATGTTATTTCAAAGGTCATACTTTCCCCTCTATTGAAAGTTTCATGTTTATAAATGTTCAAAATGACTTTAAGTATCAGTTGAATGTTGAAAACCCCATGTGTATGATGGGAGATATTTTAAGCTTTTGTAATAATTTGCTGAGCAATTCTTTCGCTCATACTTGCTTGTTTTCAAACTTTAACCTTTCAGAAAAAGGTAGACAGATGAGGCATAACGGCATAGCTCGGAAGAAGCAGGCAGTGTGCCCGTGTGAAGATGACATGATCCAGAAAGTCGACGACTGGAGAAGTTATATGTATGTATATTGATGTGTAATAAATATTACATTGTACAGAGTAGTACTAGTTACTGGTGTACTTCCCAACGAAGCTATACTAGTAGTATAAGATTTGTAAGATAGTGTAAGGTAATTGAATGGATGTAATGAATTGAGTAATGAAAGGACTTTAGTTCTTGTTTCTAGCCCTATAACCTAAAAGATTCTTGTTAGTTGGGGTTGCAGAGGATGTAATACAGTTGTTAAATGATTATAGGTGCTTCTATGTTGTTAAACAGGTGATGTGGTATTGAGGATTTCCGCGTGACGACCAAATCCTAGACCCCGGATTTGGGGGCGTTACAGAAATGGTATCAGAGATGAGGTTATAGTAAACTAGAAACGAGAGTGAGTAGGAGTGTGTATAGTTATGTGAGAACGCCAGAACTCATGTAGAGTTCCTGTTGGACTACTGGACGTAGTGCCAATGAGTAAGATAAGATTGAAATATTATGTTGAAGAATATGATGATATAGACCTCACTTATTGTGGTGATGGATGTCTGCTAAAGAATCCTCAGAGACAAGTATTGGCCGGTCAGGGCATTGATCGCCAAAGGCACGAAGTTAAGCTGATTTTAGGGGATTCATGAAAACAGTTATGTATTCCCCGAATTATAGGAAATTTCAATATGATGATGAAGAATAGAAAGTTGGCATCAAGTATTATGGTAGCAATGTGTTGAGGTTGTGCTCATACTGTTAAAATTCCGAAAAGGGAAACAAAACAAGATCACTATGAAAGATCATTCATTGAAGTGGCAGTTATTAAATTTCCTCGAGCTAAAGAGAGTTTGAGGTAATTATATGAATAGATTGGTGGACAGACACTGATCGTTTCAAATGGTTACATAGATGAAATGATGAAGTTGAGATTGGTCAATGAAGACGAGATATGTTTTAAGAATCAAGACGGACTGAGAAAGTCCAAGGATGATTTAAATAAGAAGGTTGTTATGCCAAAGGTGTTAAGCTTAAGTAGCACACGGGATGAATACGAGAAAACAAGGTATCTGGTATTAGGACAGTTACCAGGGTGATTGGATTAAGTATGTATTTCCTAACGATGTCCCGGAATATCGCCTAGTCGAAAAGTAGAATTCGTCAATTCTAAGGGCGACACCAGTATCGAAGTCTACTCAAAGAATAGAACACTTGCTGGTGATGCTTGCGTCGAGTCGAATAGAACTCATTGCGAATATAAACGCCAATGGCTAAATTCGTAGCAACTATTGCGAATCAACGATGACGTAAGTTGTCAAGCACCTTAGGGTGTGCATGGAAAAGAAAAGCTTTGGAATCGAACGATTATCCATCAGAGGAGATGACGTAAAAGGCATACGTGGAGACCTTGGCAATATACCCTCCCCATTCGTGAAATCATTTTGATTACCTCCCCAAATGGTGAATTATTTGATATCTCTCCATTTGCAAAATTATTTTGATTAACTCCCGAGTCGATGATCTATCTCGATATCTCTCCAAGAGAGAATTTCGATAAAAGATATACTCCCTCTTCGAAGTTATTTGATAATGCTCATGTTAAACCATAATGGTTTCAATTGTGTCAGAGGCTGTCATGATACCTACTTTCAGGTTTTCGAAGCCCTGTTAGATGATGTTATTCAAGATTCCACTTTTCTTCAATAGTGGATAATCCTATGGTGGTATAGCACCACTTGCTTGTTAAATACCAGTATCCTTCTGGTTATCATTTCTTTTGAAATCTCACCTTGGAATCTGATCAATTTTGACTCAAGGTGTCCCTTTATGAATTAATTGTCAAAAGATGATAATCATTAACTTGATTTTGAATTGCTTTCATACTTCACAACTTCCACTGAGACGAACAACCCTATATTTATAGGGGCCACAAGGACCATCTGTCTGTGTGATAGAAGTCTGATGGGACGCCATCACTTGTGAGTTGTGAAATACAAGAAGGCTAATTACCTTCAGTAATGTCTCAACTGAGACACGCAACGTGAGTTCTTATGATCATATTGATCTCTCGGTAAATTCTCTTATCTTAATTAAGGTTTACTTTAAAACTCATAGCCTTATGATCACCAGCGTGTGACAATTGCCTTGATATGGCAGCTATATTTTCAAAGCTCCATGATTCTTGCTATCTATAATGAATTTCAAGGGGATGCCAACCAGGTCGAACAAGTTGTAAGTTCGCTGATAGAAATTAGATTCGAGCGGAATCGTTAAGATCAAGAGCGAATCCCAAAGCGAATAGAATATCAGTGACGTATCAAGGGAATTAGTTCATTCTCTCTCAATGGTATTATGTTAATGGAATTAGTGCATTCTCTCTCTCAAGGATGTTATGTTAATGAAATCAGTGAATTCTCTCTCAAAGACATGATGTTAATGACGAGTTGGTCAAGCTATATTTGAAAGGAGTAACGATGTGTCGTGAAACTCCAGCGATGACGGTATTAGACAGAAACTCCGTAGTGAAAAGAGATTACGGAGAAGTTGATTATGAATGGACACTATCTCTGGTTTTGCAGAATAAGTGTTGATGATGAAAGAGTTAAGGAATCCCAGTAGTGGCCTTAGTTGATTCCGAGGACGGAATCCTTTTAAGGAGGGTAGATTGTAATAATCCGGATTTTTCAAGAAATGATTTTATTATTATTTCTATAATAATAATGATTTTCCTAAAATGAGGAGGATTTTTTATTTTATTTTATTTATTCATTATTCCAGTTCAAGGAATTTCAAAAATGGATATTTAATTATTTTTCGATTCAGTAGAATCGGGTCAGTTTTAAAGATTCAGTATGAAATTATTCAGTAAAGATTTTATTTAAATTACTGAATATCTGGAGATTTTAAAATCCTTGAAAAATGATTATTTTAATTATTTTAGGATTTAAAGAAATTACTCGATTAATATATAAAATCGAGAATTTGAGATTTTATTGAAGCAATAATGTTTGTGGTATTTTATAAAGCCCCGTAATTATTATTTTTAGAGTTGCATTTACAAATTAATAATAATTTGTAAAATGCATATCAATTTAGAAAAATTAGATTTAATTCTAATTCTTTCTCCAAAAATCTTTAAAAATATTCTAGTATCTGGTTATGCTGGAATTATTATTATTTTACGGATTGAGATTTTTAACTCAAAGCTATTATTTTACCCAAATAATATTTTGCGGGTTTAAATTAGAAGTGGATTATGAGTGTTAGTAGTTAGTTTATATAATTGGGCCAAGCCAATTAGTCAACAAAATACAACCACACTTATACTATACACAGCAGCCATATATTCAAAACACACACAACCGACAGATCTGGGAGAAAGAGAGAGAGAGAGAGAGAGAGAGAGAGAGAGAGAGAGAGAGAGAGAAGCAGTGCAACTGCAGCTCCTGGACAGCTTCTGGACCTTTTTGCACAGGTAAAATCATGATCTTAAACTTCGATTTTGCTTGTGATTTATATATGAAAGTTGTTGCTTATAGTTTGTAGAAGTTCCCTGAAAAGTTTTATGAATTATAGATATGTAAGTTGGGAGTTATGGATTTATTAGTAAAGGGGTGCAGAAATACACGAATTGCAGTGTTATCACGACTTTGTGAAATTGTTTTTGTATGATAAAGAGTGAGTTAAGCTTTAAAATTTTTATGAGAGATGTATATAACAACTAACAGGAGGATGTAAAAATTTCATTGGAAAAGATGAATTTTTCGATTTATGAAAAATGTTTGAACCAAGACTGCGCAGAGGTGACTTTGATTCCCAGATTTTCTGCCTTGTTTTGACAAGTGTTTTTGAGGAGGTTATGGCCTTTATTGTTGGTTGGCCAAAGAACGAAAGTTGTAGAGAAGGGTCTAATTATGGTCCCTATAAATTTTGGTAATTTTATAACATGTGGATAAGGAGTTAAGGTAAAAGAAAACGTAGTTCAGTGACAATGAAGAGTATGTAGTAACTGTCTTGTTTTAGACAGAAAAATTGAGGCATTTACACCTGTGTTTTGATGATTGTTCCTTAAGACAAACTGTTCTATATTGTTTCTAGTTTACGTACGCGAAAACCTTGCATTATTTAAGGTTACGGTTATTGAGTTATGAAAGTTTTAGCGGAGAACATTAAAACTGAAATTTCATATAAATGTCAATGTTTGGAAAATTGTTTTAAGGCATTTGTTCTTGACTTGTGTTGGCAAGATAACATGATGTATGAGTTATTTTCAAATGGTTTTGATTATAATTGAGGGGCTCTGACCCCGGGATAGTCTATTTTACAAAAAAAAGGTTATTTCAAAAAGTTTCCTTATAATAGGAATTTATTTCCTAATTGTATGGTTTTTAAATGTTGTATAGCAAGGATAAACTGTTAGTTTATTTTCCTTAATTGTTTATGTGCCGCATGCTTGGGCGTATACTTTTCCTTACCTGTTTAATTTATGTTGCTGCAAGTTGAGGCAGCTTTATTTTTATTAAAACAGGTTGAATTGTTTTTGATTGGCATTGAGGGGCTGTGCCCATAGTCCGATAAACGAATACCTCATGCCGAAATTTTCTGAAAATCCCCTGCAATTAAATTTATTTAACTTATTTAATTACAATGGTCTAGAGGCATGAAGTGGATGTTAACTGTTATGTGAATATGTGCCATGTGAATTATTTTGAGGGTTAATTGTTTCCTCGAGGATTTATGTGCTAAGTCAAGTATTAAATGTGTCTTGAGGATTAAGGATGTATTACATGACTTTATTGAGGATCAATGGTGCTTTGAGGATTATTTATTTATTAAATTGGTTAAGGCTATTAAATGGTGGTGAGGTGTTTAAGCACCAGGAAGTGTCCACTTTATAAAGGGGGCCATGTCCTTTTCATTTTATTTTATTAAATGTGTTATGTGCAATAAGTGGTATTAGAGTAGTCAACTATAGGAAGGACACCTATAGTTTGACTTTATGTGATTTAGTGGTAAATCCGAGTTGTGTCTACTCGAGATACGAGGTAGGACTGACACGTACTCGTAACCATTTCAGTACCATTAGGGTGTAATCAAATTGGAGCGACGTGCATCCAAAAAGAAAGATCAAGACGTCAGGTAAGGTTCATGGAATTGCTTGGACGAGGTGCGAAGGATTTGATTCACGGTTTCTGCTTTCTGCTAAGGATCAGAGGCAAGTTTAATTATGCATACTCTATCGTTCAGAGTATATATATATATGTTTTGAAATATATGAAGTATGAGGATTAAATTTAAGTCCGTGATTGCAAGCTTTCCAATCTCATGCTTCTTCTTTAAAATCAGTATATTCTTGGCTTGCCGAGAAAAGTAAATTCTGCTTATGCAAATGATCAAAACCCCATGACTTATAATACTATCAATGGGTGTCGATGTTTTATGATTCTACCTCTCGAATTATATTGTGAATATATATATATATATAAATCTTTCGTATTAGAGGTATGGACTCTATGTTATGAGGGTGTTAATATGAACCAGTTATGATAAAGGCTCTGGAGGTAGAGCAAGTATTATGTTCAAAGATGGTATAATGCCAGTATACGTTAGGTCATAGAGTTTTAAGATAATAAAAGTATTATGCTTTCGAACCTAGCCCGCGAGTCGGGAATATTTTATATTAAATATTTTATGAAAACCAGGAAGAGTACCGGAGGCGCAGTATCTGAATGTTGATTAAAATACTTCAAATATTATACTTTGGATATTTCGAGGTTTAAGTGATATTATTAAATATCATATGGATATGTATTTGATTTAAATGAATATTATTTTGAATATTCATTTAAAAAGGATTAATGATGGTTTTATATGTGTTTATGAATATTGTTAAAAACCCGGACAAAGTTTTTAAAAGAATTTCGCAATAATTAACCTAAAGGCAACATCACCAATAAATCAGTGCTTATTTAATTAGTGGATACTTCTAAAAGTATTTATTGATTAAATAAACCTTATTCGTCTAATTAAATTATTTAATTAAATGAATATAATTTTCAAAATGTTTTCTTATAATCGATTTGTTCCGGAGAAACAACAAAGGTATACCAATGGTTATAAATTGGGTATTTCGGTTAAAAATATCTTTAATGATATGGTATAAATGTTATTTGAACGTTATTTAATTCAATGAATATTAATTATAATATTCATTTAAAAAGGATTTAGTAATTGTTTATTTCTTATTGACCAGGAGTCAATATTAGTTATATTGATAAAGTGATTAAGGTCCGGAGACTGCCGGAGATGTAAGGAATTGTTTATGATTAAAATATCCCATGAGTCATATGTTGGGTATTTAGAGGTTATGATTTATTTAAATAATATTAATAAATATTATTTGGATATTTACCTAAGAAAATGAATATTATTTTGAATATTCGTTTAAAAAGGTATTAGTGAATGTTTATTATTTAATAAATATTATTTAAATATTTATTAAATACTCTAGATGATTCAAAGGTTATGAAATGCTATTTAAAGTATTTAAGGACTATCATAGTCATTAAAAATATCTTCTGATCCTCAGAAAGTTTATTCAAAAACATCAGGAGTTCCCAAATATCATTTTGGATTCAAATAAGTTCTTTTAGCTGAGAGCAAACATTCTTTGACTCCTCAAAAATTTGGAACTCAGTTCAGAAAGTGAATAAATGATTTTACCTCCTCGTTTACCAAAAACGGTTATGTTTCTGGATCACTGCCCGATCTCAGTACATGTTTCAACTTATCAAATCAATAAGATTATCGACTAATTCCCAAGTCATGTTTTGTAATGAGCTTCCTGTGTCAATGAAATCTGTTGACTAAGGTCAACCCACATATCAAGGTTACTTCCTTAAATATTCCTGGAAGTAAAGTTATGTAACTATATCAGACCTATCAACAAGCTTTGTGCTTGGGGAACTGGATTAAGTTATGTTCCAATGATGGATAGGATTCTTCAGGGGACTGGAGGAAGAGGGGACTTCGGTCCATGCACGCGTAGAGGACTACATTCACGTGTAGCCGCTACAGCGGGATGAGGGGACTACGGTCCATATGAAGGCCCATATGCGGTCAGGGTGGCAGCCCGATTAGGGACCATCCATCTACTAGTAGAAAAATGCGATACAAACGGCTGATCACCGGGTATCGTGGTAAAGGCTCCAGAATTATCCCTATTCTTCCAATTGGAATTGTACTGCAACACTGTAATGCAAGCCTAGGTGCTGAATTACCTATAGTGTTGACAGGGTGATGAACTTTTCAAAGTACCTCGGAAATCTTTTATTATATTTCTGGATAAAGAATGAGAAATGTTTATTGATAATTCGATTCAAGAATCAAGTCTTCCAGGGTGTTTTCTATTCCTTGGAAGGTATGAAATGTTCTGACGAACGTACCAAGTTTTCAAATTCTAGTTGTTATACTGAGAAGTGTTATTATACTCGAACTCTGCAAACTATCGAATTATAAATCGTCGGTCTTGCACTCGAAACGAATAAGTATTCTAATTATATGTTCCCTATACAGTATCTCGAACTGTATGGTATCGAATCGAGAGTCTACTTTTCAAAGATCTCGATTGTCATGTTAGCAATTGCTGTTGAGTCTCAAATGTTTACTTCACAAATATTGACTCTCTTACTATCAGTTAATTCTAAGTTTTAAACTTATCAAGTGCCCAAAGAACTTATACCCTGTACAGAATAATGAACTGTAGGGTGTCTTGAAGAGAATGATGTACATGTATGCATATGTTTTCAGACTTGAGAAATACTGGAAGGGAACCTTATAACGGGTCGGTATATGTATGATAAAAATGGATGGTCATGGCAGTATAGTGAACTGCGTATTTTGAAAGCTTTCTAAAGGATTAGCAATACTATATATAGTGTATGCTATTTTGCTAAGGTATGGAGGTTACTATGGTTATTTTGAGAAGCTTTCTAAAAGATTATCAAACCTATAGTGTAACACTATTTTACTAAGGTATGAATATTGTTATGGTTATTATGAGCTTAATTAGCTCATTTGATGTTATTTCAAAGGTCATACTTTCCCCTCTATTGAAAGTTTCATGTTTATAAATGTTCAAAATGACTTTAAGTATCAGTTGAATGTTGAAAACCCCATGTGTATGATGGGAGATATTTTAAGCTTTTGTAATAATTTGCTGAGCAATTCTTTCGCTCATACTTGCTTGTTTTCAAACTTTAACCTTTCAGAAAAAGGTAGACAGATGAGGCATAACGGCATAGCTCGGAAGAAGCAGGCAGTGTGCCCGTGTGAAGATGACATGATCCAGAAAGTCGACGACTGGAGAAGTTATATGTATGTATATTGATGTGTAATAAATATTACATTGTACAGAGTAGTACTAGTTACTGGTGTACTTCCCAACGAAGCTATACTAGTAGTATAAGATTTGTAAGATAGTGTAAGGTAATTGAATGGATGTAATGAATTGAGTAATGAAAGGACTTTAGTTCTTGTTTCTAGCCCTATAACCTAAAAGATTCTTGTTAGTTGGGGTTGCAGAGGATGTAATACAGTTGTTAAATGATTATAGGTGCTTCTATGTTGTTAAACAGGTGATGTGGTATTGAGGATTTCCGCGTGACGACCAAATCCTAGACCCCGGATTTGGGGGCGTTACAGTTTCTTTGAAGATAAATAATTTCCAAGTAGGGATAGAAAAGATCTTGCCTCGGTTCCTGTATCCTGACAGTAAGGCTGGTCCCTCTTCCGGAGTTTCTATAAACACAAAAGGACCGTCATTAGAATATCACATCTCTTACTCACTACACTCTTGTATAACATTACCCTTGATACTTCAATATATGCCTAACGTATCACTATTACCCCAAATGTTCAAGAACTTAACCATTTATAAGCTCAAACGAAGTTTCAGTGGTTTTTCACCATTTTCCCTAACGACCACACTTAACTGTAAAAATTCTCAGAAAATATTGATTTCGAATTTTAATGTAAGGTCAACTGTCAAGGGTCCTCTGACCACCCTACTACCTTATCCCAAAATTTCGTGGCTTATAAAAATGTCCAAGTATGGTAACTTTAGCCTCAAAGTTGATACAATTACGTTTTCTCGGTTATCGAACGTCTTTCACTAAAACTGACTTTTCTCCTAAACCGTTCATCAGATTTTAACGCACCTTATATCAAAACGATCTATGAACTAAGCTCTATCATTTCATGGTCAATTGGTAACCTAGGCAGTGAGGTACCGTATGAATGCAGGGGTCACAAAACAGGGCAGTTTTCGTTCTAACGAAAATCGGACATTATAACTGCTGTAATTTCATACTTTCCAAAATCAAACTCCTCCAAATCAATCATCCACCTTATACACCATCACCTACACCATGTGGTCATCTTACCAACCATGGTTACAAGCACATACTCCTTCCAAAATCAACTTTAATCACTTACAAACACTTATAACATCATAATCATAACATTTATACCACTTAATCACTAAACACAACTATATCCATCATAAACATAAAAGAGCAAGCATGATTATACCTTCTTGAAGCTTTGATAACCCTTAAAAATCCTTGATAAACCTTGGGCACTCCTTAAACAACCTTAGATTAACTTGAATCAACTAAAGAAACCATGAAAACAAAGTTAACAATTCGGAATTACTATTCATCAGCTGAAAGAACATGAAAAACGACCCCTTTACCTTGCTTTTATGGAAAACTCTTGTGAAATACGACTTGTAGGTTATCTCATGGGCTTTCTAAAAAGCTATAGAACGCAAAATGTGGCTGAGAAACGAAGAAGTTATGGTCATTTTACTGGGCTGTTCTTGTTTTGGCCGAAAATTGTAATATGGATGGGGGAGAGAGTTT
The DNA here is from genome assembly GCA_037693485.1 of Kitagawia praeruptora. Lineage (NCBI taxonomy): Eukaryota > Viridiplantae > Streptophyta > Magnoliopsida > Apiales > Apiaceae > Kitagawia > Kitagawia praeruptora. The sequence continues at coordinate 549,665 of CM075348.1, read as the reverse complement.
TGTTCTTTGTTTTGATCTTATCCCTCTTTAATCTTGTTAATATTTGTTAGCTTTAGCTTGTCCTAGAAGCCTTGGAAGATATTTAGTGATTAAAAGCTTGCAAAGTTACTAATTTACCCCCTTAAAACAAGTTAATGGAAAGTGATACCACTTGGATTTTCTAATCTCTTATTTTCTAAGTTTTCTAAGTAAAATGCCCATCACATTGGTAAATAATATGGTATGTATCCTTGTTATATTACTAATCTTGGTTGCTTGGTTTCCATACTCGTCTAATTGTGGTTCGTTTCGAGTAAACCTCATTATCTCAGTGGTTTTCGAAATCATTTACGAATCCAATTTCCTTTGGTATTCTCTTAACTTAATAATCCCTTGGTTTAATCTAAATTCACTAATCCCTCAATTTGTCATTCTTATAATATTTCCATGCTCCTCAATATCCAATAGAAGCTTATTCGAAATCAAAATCCTCAAAATCCATATTCAGGAATTTCTGAAATCTATCGTCATTTCGAGTCACTTAATTTCAGTGTATAATATTAATATGGTTTCTGTTTATTCATTTTCTGTTTCCATTATAGGGTACCTACGTACCATTTCTCTAAATCCTCGAAATTTACTATTCATGTGACCACTGTAGCATTACTGAAGTTAGGGTTATTACAGCAGTTCAACAATTCGGGTTATCAACAACCCTATGCCCAAAGGCCACCATACAATCCACCTGGATTTCATCAACAGCAACTAGGAAGTCATGTGCAATCTAATGAGAAGTCAGAAATGGAAGAATTGCGAATGATGTACAAGAGTCAAGCAGCATCTCTGAAAACTCTTGAAAATCAAATGGGCCAACTGGCCAATGCTCTTTTGAACAGACCTCAAGGGCAATTACCTAGTGACACGGAAGCTAATCCGGGTAAAAAAGAGGCCAAGGAACAGATTCATGCTGTTACGTTACGTTCTGGAAAGGTTACAGACGATCTGGGAGTCAAAAAGCAGTTTAACGAAGAACTTGAAAATGCTGTGAACAGTGATTTGGACGCGGGCGCGTCTGAGGGGTCTATCCGGTTTTCTAATTCAGCCCTCCCGGTCATTCAGAAGGCATCAGGTGAGGAAGAAAAGGAGAAGTCAGATGGGAAAACAGGTTCAGAAATTACGGAAGCTAGCAAAGAAGTTTATCCGCCTCCGCCATTCCCTAAAAGGCTTCAGAAACAGAAGTTTGATAAGCAATTCGCAAAGTTCTTAGAAGTGTTCAAAAAGTTGCACATAAATCTACCATTTGCTGAAGCACTTGAACAAATGCCAAGTTATGCCAAGTTCATGAAGGGCATACTTTCGAGGAAATTGAAGCTCGAGGAGTTAGAGACCGTCGCTTTGACGGAGGAGTGCAGTGCTGTTTTGCAACAAAAGTTGCCACCTAAGCTGAAGGATTCGGGGAGTTTTACCATACCGTGCATCATTGGAAATTTGTCGTTTGACAAGTGTTTGTGTGATTTAGGGGCAAGCATCAACCTCATGCCCTATTCGGTTTTCTTGCAACTTGGTCTTCCGGAGCCTAAGCTTACCAACATGTCACTCCAGTTAGCTGATCGCTCAGTTACCTACCCTCGAGGAATTGTAGAAGATGTTCTGGTAAAAGTGGACAAACTCATCTTTCCAGCGGATTTCGTCATACTTGATTTTGAAGAAGACAAGAAAATCCCTATCATTCTTGGGAGACCATTCTTGGCCACGGGGCAAACCTTGATTGACGTGCAAAAAGGGGAACTTACGATGAGGGTGCATGATCAAAATGTCACCTTCAATGTTTTCAAGGCTATGAAGTTTCCAACTGAAGAAGAGCAATGTTTGAAGATAGATTTGGTGGAGTCAGCAGTGCAATCTAAAATCGAGCATCTGCTCTTGAATGACACATTGGAAAAAGCATTGATTAGTGATTCTTTATTGGAAGAAAATGAGATAGATGAGCAACTGCTACTTCTTGATGCTACTCCATGGCAAAGGAAATTCGAGAGACCAGTGGAATCATTAGGTCTATCTGAATTGAAGGGGTCACATCAGCGGTTGAAACCATCCATTGAAGAAGCTCCAACTCTAGATCTCAAACCACTACCTGATCACTTAAGGTATGCTTCTCTTGGTGAGTCATCTACTTTACCTGTGATTATTGCTGCTAACTTGTCAGATTCTGAGGAAGACAAGCTCTTGAGAGTTCTTAGAGAATTCAAATCAGCTATTGGATGGACCATAGCAGACATCAAGGGGATAAGTCCAGCTTACTATCAACATAAAATTCCATTAGAAGAGGGGAGTAAACCATCAGTGGAAAATCAGAGACGTCTAAATCCAATCATGAAAGAAGTTGTGAAGAAAGAAATTATCAAGTGGTTGGATGCAGGGATTATCTATCCCATTTCTGATAGCTCATGGGTAAGCCCAGTTCAATGTGTGCCGAAGAAAGGTGGCATGACGGTAATCACCAATGAGAAGAATGAACTTATCTCTACTCGCACAGTCACTGGTTGGAGAATCTGTATGGACTACCGGAAATTGAACAAGGCCACTAGGAAGGATCATTTTCCTTTGCCCTTTATCGATCAGATGCTGGACAGACTTGCAGGTCAGGAGTACTATTGCCTATTGGATGGATATTCTAGGTATAATCAAATCTGTATTGCCCCTGAAGATCAGGAGAAGACGACTTTCACATGTCCATTTGGTACATTTGCTTTTCGGCGAGTCTCTTTTGGTTTGTGTGGTGCACCTGCTACTTTTCAGAGGTGTATGATGGCTATCTTTTCAGACATGATTGGCAAAACCGTAGAAGTTTTCATGGATGACTTTTCTGTAATCGGTCTCTCTTTCGATGAATGTTTGAATAATCTGGGTGCAGTTCTGAAAAGATGTGTGGAGACTAATCTAGTGCTTAACTGGGAGAAATGCCACTTCATGGTTCAGGAGGGAACTATTCTTGGGCACAAGGTGTCACGGAGAGGTCTAGAGGTGGACAGGGCAAAAATAGAGACAATTGAAAATCTTCCTAATTCAGTGAGAGGGATTCGCAGTTTCCTCGGTCACGCAGGTTTCTACAGGCGTTTTATCAAAGACTTCTCAAAAATCTCCAAACCGTTGTGTAAGCTCTTGGAAAAGGATGTTCCTTTTAAATTTGATGAAGAATGTTTGACCGCTTTCGAGACTCTGAAAAAGAAATTGGTTTCAGCACCAGTGATCATTGCTCCCGATTGGAGTGAACCTTTCGCGATGATGTGCGATGCTAGCGATTATGCAGTGGGGGCTGTTCTCGGTCAAAAGAAAGACAAAGTGTTTCATGTGATCTATTATGCAAGCAAGACTCTTAATGATGCTCAGTTGAACTACACTACCACTGAAAAGGAGCTGTTGGCCATAGTCTATGGTTTCGAAAAATTTCGTTCTTACTTGCTAGGTACAAAGGTAATGGTGTACACGGATCACGCGGCTATTAGATATCTGCTCTCTAAAAAGGACTCCAAACCTCGTTTAATTCGTTGGGTACTTCTGTTACAAGAATTTGATGTGGAGATTAAGGACAGGAAAGGGACAGAGAATCAAGTAGCTGACCATCTTTCTCGTCTGGAGGACTTTGGTAAATCTTCTCGAGACAGTACCATCATTAATGAATTCTTCCCGGATGAGCAATTGTTTAGGGTGCAAGAAGAGGAGCCATGGTATGCAGACATTGTGAACTTTCTGGTTAGTCAAGTTATTCCATCCGAATTTTCTTATGCACAAAGGAAGAAGTTCTTGCATGAAGTTAAATGGTATCGTTGGGACGAACCATATCTGTTTAAACAGGGAGCTGATCAGATTCTTAGAAGATGTGTGCCGTATAGTGAAACAGAGGCTATTCTGAGGGATTATCACGCCACGACATATGGGGGCCACTATGGAGGTGAAAAGACTGCTACTCGGATTCTTCAAGCAGGGTTCTATTGGCCTTCTCTTTTTAAGGATGCTCATCAGTACGTCTTAAGGTGTGATCGTTGTCAGCGTGTTGGTAACATTTCGAGGAGGGATGAGATGCCCCTTAATGTAATGTTGGAAGTGGAAATTTTCGATGTTTGGGGAATTGACTTCATGGGACCCTTTATCTCTTCATGCAACAATCAATATATCTTGCTAGCAGTTGATTACATCTCTAAATGGGTTGAGGTCAAAGCACTTCCGACAAATGATGCCCAAGTCGTGCTTAATTTCCTTCAGAAGAACATCTTCACCAGATTTGGTACTCCTCGAGTCATTATCAGTGATGAAGGCACTCATTTTTGCAATCGCAAGTTCACTAATCTTATGGCCAGATTCAATATCAATCATCGGGTAGCTACAGCATATCATCCTCAGACCAATGGCCAAGCTGAAGTGTCTAATCGGGAAATCAAGCGTATTCTAGAAAAGGTGGTGAGTCCTTCAAGAAAGGATTGGTCTCTGAAACTCGATGAAGCCGCCTGGGCTTATCGAACGGCATATAAAACACCTTTGGGAATGTCACCGTATCAGCTTGTCTACGGGAAAGCTTGTCATTTGCCGGCGGAATTGGAGCACAAGGCTTATTGGGCTTTGAAAAAGCTAAATTTCGATCTTACAGCCGCGGGTGAGAAGAGAATGGTGCAACTCCATGAGATGGACGAGTTTCGCTTGCAAGCATATGAGAACAATAAACTCTACAAAGAAAAAGTGAAGAGATGGCATGATCGTCGTTTAGTCAACAAGGTATTTGTTCCTGGACAACCCGTGTTATTATTTAATTCTCGCCTTCGTCTATTTCCAGGAAAGCTAAAATCGCGATGGTCAGGGCCCTTTGTTGTAAAAACCGTGTTTCCGCATGGAGCGGTTGAGATTTTTGAGAAATCACCTGATCAGTCGTTCAAAGTCAATGGTCAGAGATTGAAACCGTACTTTGGTGAGGTATCGAATCGTGGGGCTGAAACCGCGGTTCTTGCAATTATTGAATAAATCATGGAAGTCACGTCAAGCTACTGACGTAAAAGAAGCGCTTCTTGGGAGGCAACCCAAGCATTGTTGTATACAAGATTATTTCTTCTTATAAAAAAAAAAAAAAAAAAAAATTTGATCAGAAGCTTCTCGCGCACCCTGCGCCGCATTTGGAGCAGACTGCGCCGTGTAACGCAGATAGGAGTCGCGCAATCTGCGCCATTCTCGCGCATCCTGCGCTCGTTTCAAGCAGGTCTCCGCGCAAACTCTGCCAAGCTAGCGCACACTGCGCCCGTGCCATCTGCAAGCCCGATCTGTTGTATAAAAAAAAAAAAAACCCCAAATCATATTCATCTTTTATTCCATATCCTACTATATTTCTAAATCAAAAACCCTAAACACCTCCCACTCCAATTCTATATCTAATTCCTCTCCTAACCCAATTTCATCTCACCATATATATACATCTCTCTATATTTATACATCATCATCCATTAACAATTCATCCATACACTTTTCTATATATACACTTCTCATTCATAAACTATATACATACATCAATTCCAAGCTCAAGGGGAGGATATATTCGGATTATTGGAGGCTTATTCTTGCAAGGACACCTCTTCAATTCGTAGGGTATTGTTCTAATCTCATCTTTGTAATTGCTACGAATTGTGTTCTTGCCAATTAGGGTTTGGTTGTGTTCTTGAATTGGGGGTTTTTTTTTGTTGAAATTCGAATTTTATGGTGTGTGGATTGTTATTGTTGTTGTGATGGCTCCCAAAAGACAAAGATTGGTAGGTAGTAGTAGTAGTAGCCATCCATCGGTGGATGAGGATGCTATTGTGGAAGAAGGAGTAGTGAAATTTGTGAATTCGGAGGCCGAGTCGGAGTACGGTCGATTAGTTCGTAAGGGAGTTATAGGGGAGAGGAGGTTTGTGCCTCGTGATAACGAGGAGATGGTGGCTATGGTGAATGCGAGGGGTTGGAAGGTATTTTGCGAATTTGCTAATGATGTGCCATTGAATGTTGTTCGGGAGTTTTACGCTAATGCTTCAGTAGAGCAGAATAACTCCACGATTGTTAGGGGACAACAGGTTGATTATTCTCCTCGAGCAATTCGGAATTTGATTGATCAGTCGCCTAAATCAAGGGGTGTTGAGGATTGGGGACGAAAGACGGTGGGAGATGTTGATCTTGATGTTGTCATCGGTGAGTTGTGTGTCCCAGGGGCGGTATGGAAGTGTAAGGCGGGTACTACCGAAAAGAGAAATTTTCCGGCTGCATCATTGACTAAGTTTGCCCGTGCATGGTTCTTATTCATATGTACTAGTATCCTTCCGTCGTCTCATGTGACGGAAGTTACTGTTGAAAGGGCTATCCTTTTATGGGGGATTTTAAAAGGTGAGTATGTCGATTTGGGTTACTTGATTAATCAAACTATTCTTCGATTTTTGAAGGGTAATTCGACAGCTAGTATTCCCTATGCTTCCATTATTACGGGATTGTGTGATGTTGCAAAAGTGCAGCCGCGTGTTGATGAGCCGGTGCAAAAGCCTATGGCTCCTATTGCTGATTCGTCTATTGGGCGAATGAAGGAGGGCGAAGGTGGTGTTAGTGATGCGGGTGGTCATGTAGCTGAGGGATCGGGAGTTGCTAGAGCCGGTTCACAGCAGAGTACGGGGAATATGTCCACTCTTGAGTCTTATTTGCGGCGAATGAATAGGCGGTTGGATGCTATGCATGTTAGCAGTCGCCAATATTCAGAAGACATGGGCATAGCTTTGGAGGCAAAGTTTCAATCACCGAGTACTCCGGTTCAGTGGCCTATTTTTGGATCCCGGATTCCGTATCCTCCAACTGATTCTTCGGATGAGGATGATGAGGGTGACGACAGCGAGGACGAGTAGGTATGTTTCTACTATCCCTTGTATTTACTTCCATTCAATGAGGGCATTGAATATGTTAAGTTTGGGGGTGATTTGGGGGATAGTAGTTGTATGTATTGTTGTATTTTGTGGTCATATAGGATATCATGTTGCATAGTAGTGATAGTTCATGCATGATTGTTATGTTCGTATTATCTACGTGTGTTCATATAGGACATTTTGTTTTATTTTCGTATACCATGTGAGTTTTCATTTAGTTGCATTTTCATGGCATGCATATTTCATGATCCCTTAGGACGAGCTGATTCTGATTGATAGGTGGATGTTGATTTGGGTGTGATGATGATGAGTAGAGGGCTGATTTATAGTTTCTATGAAATTGACTTGCATGTTACGGGAACAAAATTTATTACACAGTCTCATTGGGGTGCTGTTGGGCTAGGTTAGGGTCATGCCTGTGGGATGTTTTGAGATTTAATCACTTGTTTATATTTAGAATTTTCGTTATTCCCTTTATAGCGTAGGAACATTAAAGTCTAAGTTTGGGGGAAACCAGGAATTTTCATGCTAGTTGTTAATATTTGTCAATAAAGGTTAGGCGTCAAATGGCTAGTAGCCAGCTCATATTTATATGAGTAGTCTAGGGTTGGAAATGAGAAAGGCTCATTCCAGATTGCGAAAAAAAAAACAAAAAAAAAAAAAAGAAAAAAAAAGAGTCAAGTGTTGTTTGTTAATGTAAAATTAACCAGAGTGAGCTCTTTAATACTCGAGTAATTAAGTCTGAGGGGACTTAGTCCTAGTGACCTAAGGCTTTATAGTCTGGGATCCACTGACCCAACACTCGCTACATGGGTATTATTGTATAAGCCTTTTGGGGTCTCATTCATTGCACGGTTAAATAAGCATGCGTATTGTATATGTAGTGTCGTAGTATAGTAATAAAGCATGAGTTTCTGTCTACCTTGGATGAGGGTGCAGGTGTTCCTAGGTTATGGAGTGTCTACAGTCTATTCTAGTTATAAACCTGTGATTGTCTTGACGGAAAGCATGTATGATTTTTGACCTAGTTCTGGGGGTATTTCTGATGAGCATTGCACACACGCACGTTTCTGTTCATGTATTGTTAGTATACGGGGACTTAGTCGAGCTCTGCTTGGATTTGTTGCATTCGTCGAGATATTTGCTTGTTAGTTGGTTTTGGTGAGTTTGAAGGGGGTCTTTGCATTTTTTTCATATTAGTTGCATTCATGCATTTGCATTGCATTAGGTTAAATGGATTTTGTGGGTACATTCGCTATAGGCCTTCACGAGACCTTACTCGTCCACTAGGGCTGCCTAGGGGTTTAAAGGGCTTGTTGCATATGCCAAATGCAACCGTGATCACCTACGGAAGTGGTACTAATTAGTTAGTTAGTTGTAATTGTATATGCTTGAGGACAAGCATCAGTTTAAGTTTGGGGGTGTGATAAGTGGATTTTATATCCACTTGGAACATTCTAAATCGGCTTAAATTGATTGCTTTGACCTCAAGATTGTGGTAGTTTTGATGTGTTTTGTTTAATTGTGCAGGGTTGGAATAATGTTGATTAAGATCGTTGTTTCCGTCACTTTTGGAGTTGAATTCGGGCTTAATAATGTAGAATGGAGTCTTGTTGTGATTCACCATGAGGATTCCAAGCATAGAGGATTGAAAACGGAAGAGAACGCAAAAAGAACGGGAGCAAACGGAGCAAAAACGAAGGAGAAAAAGCTAAAAAACGAGGAAAGAAAAGCTTCACCAGAATATGGCTGGGCAGACTGCACCATTTCTTGAGCAGTCTGCGCCAGGTGGCAGAATATGGCTGGGCAGTCTGCGCCGTGCTTGAGCAGACTGCTCAGGGTCGTGCTGATTTTCCAGTTTTGCCCTTATTCGATCTGAAATTGTATTTTAAGTGGTTTTTGACACAAAAATCGAATTCTAGTTGTATTTAAGGTATTTTTCTTATTGGGTAAGAGAGGGAGAGCCTATATCAACATCCAACCCTTGTAATCATAAGATACACACGTTACGTAATATAACCGAGTTTTTGGGAAGAGAGAAAAGGAGATAAGGAATTTCTCCAAGCTAGTGACAAGCAAGGATTATTCTTTGGAACCTTTGTACTCTTCTATTTTGGGGATTTAATTCTAAAACTTATTTCTTCTTCTATATTTTTACTTGTTTATTTTAGAATTATGTTTTCCATAGAACCCATGATGGCAATTAGGTCAATTATGGGCTAATTCGTTATCATGGGGTTTTAATGGATTTTGCTATGGATTCTAGAAATTGAGTGTTATTTATGCCTTGGTGTGTGATTGATTGTATTGATTGCCTAGTATGTTTATGCTTATTCGTTATAAGTGCGTCGCGAACACTTGTAATTGTTTGTTTAATCCTAGTGAATGCGAAAGTGGATCTAGGGTTTAGAACAATTCATGCTAGCATAGGTTTTTGCATGTGAAAAACATGTATTAATTTGTGATGTAATTCTAACCGTCTTGCATCGACTATGTGGTTTAATGGGTGCTTGATTCTCAACCGGTATGTGTTAAATTGCTATAGACATATAGGGACTACACATATTTGGTGACTACTTGACTTCTATCAATTGTGGATGATCAGTAGGAAGGTATATGCACAACGAAAGTTGGTATGTATCAGTTTAGTGCATCTAATCAGTAATCAACTCTGTCACATGCTAGGCTAAAGGGCATAAGATTCTAGATGAAGTAGTAAATGAAATTGAAATCCCATGTTTGTTTATTATAAAGTTAAAGTTAAGTTATTTCCTCGTAATTGGCCTAGTTGGTAATTAATCTTTAGTAAATCAAAACCAAAATTGTGATTGTCTTAGCAGTGAATGTAAATCATAAGCTGGTGCATAAGTGAACATAACGAACAATTTGAGTCTCTGTGGGAACGAATCCTATTTACTCTATATTACTTGTTGACCACGTTCTCTTGCGTGAATAAGTGCGAACAGTAGCATAAAATGGTAAATTAGTATGTTAAGGCTCACTTCTTTCAGATTCAGAGTAGCAATGTAGCTGCAAACCTTTGCCCAATTGTGATAGTTATAGTTGTATACTCGTATTCAGCCATACATCATATTCTGCTACTGCAGTTGCATGTAAACTGCAGTTATAGTTTTGTTTTTGTGCACCTAACAAAACTGTTCTTCTGTATATACGTGTCTGATCATGAAAATTGAATAAAATACATTTTTAGGACACATAGATGCACGCACTACACATAAAATCTCTTGGTTATGGACTGCATTGTTTGTCCTTTGAGCCAACATATCACTTGTAGAAGCATGTGCATATGTGTGTGTGAGGAATGTGCAAATTAAAATTTACTATACTGACATTTGACCTCTAAAACTGATCTCACTTAGCAGGATACAGATCATGAGAAACATGAAGAGAAGTCTTTCTTTGAACCTAGCAACTTTGGGGGAAGTCCTGTGAGAACTGGATCTCCGAGGCAAATGATTTGTTCCCTAAGAAGATTGCAGAACAATGTTGTTACCTAAGGATGCTATTTCTAATCTATTTTGTTGGGAGTTGAATATGTATATGATTTCCTAAAATTCTCATGTGAAATATGTAGCTTGCAATTTGCTTGTGAAATGCTTAACCCAAGTGTTTATTCTATTTAACTATGCTTGAATGGAAAAAAAATTGGATTTTTTAATTTTTTTTAGATGATTCGGATATTCGGATATTCGGTGATATTCGGATTTTTTTAAAAAAACTCAAAATTCGGATATTCGGATTCGGATCCGGATAATATCCGACGGATTCGAATTCGGATATAATTTTCTAATATCCGTCGGATTCGGATACGGATTCGAATAGTGATTTCGGATTTCGGATTCGGATATAGGCAGATCCGTATCCGAAATATCCGTTTGACAGCCCTAACGACATCTACAAAGATAATTGAAATTTAACAAACACATGACAAAGATTAAATCTAAGTATTCTTCATCGAATCTACAATCGTTGAGATCTCTCTGGTGCGGTCCCTTGCTAACATCGCTGGAAAATACAGCCTTTTTGAAGGGATTATCTAACGATTTGACGTAGTGATGAACATGATGTATTCGAAAAACCAACCATAATTGCAAGCCCATATAAATCTTTTTCAAAGAACCACAAGATCCAACACACCAAACATCCCGCAGATCTGCGATCCCGGACATTAAAACACACTAAAACAAATTTAAACTCTCACACGGAGAGACAAACCAAACTCTCACAAGGAGAGACAAATAAACCCAAATAATGGGTACACAAGCCAAACTCTTACAATCCTCACAGAAGGAGGATGATTATTGAAAATTAAAGATTAGAACTTGAAAGCAAGAAAAAAGAGGGCATCCGGCCGGTGGATAAACCACCGCCGGAGGAGGAGAACCTTACGAAGAAGAAGGGATGGGAGAGGGAGAAAAAGTTTTTCGGTGGAAAAGAGAGAGAGTAAAGACTTGTATCTGCCTTACTCTATATATATATAAATATCTTGATTTAATAAATTCACATATCACATGTTTTTTAATTTTAAAAAATTTCTACTAACCGTAAATATTATTTTCTATAAATCCACATAATAGCATATTACATATGTTTATATCTTTTAGTTATGAATTGTTTTTGAACATAATTTATTATAATAAAGGATAGCTGAATCTACCATGTATTAGTTAACCAGTCACAAGATTGTGCATTATTTTAACATCAATCAGAATCTATTAAATTTTAGACAAATTAAACTTAATGTAACATGTTTTTCTATTGGATCTAGATTCTACGTTCAACCAAGATTAAACTCAAATCAAGTTACACTCAATAATAGTTAATTTTTATTTTTTCATATCAATTAACTAAGGATAATAACTACTAATTTTTATTTTAACGATCAATTAATAAACAATTTATATAAAATAAAATTCTTACAAACTAAAAAATATAATTGTTATATCAATTTAAATATTACAGGAAATCTAAGCCACTTATTCCCTATTCCCCATCAGACCTAGCCAACTTTGATAAACTAAGTGTATGCATCAATTTTCCTTATGGCTAAATCATATCATTTTTGGTTAAGGTACCACTTTATATTTTTTTTTATTATATGACATACTATACTTGGATAGATTATCTTTTCATTTTGATTATATATATGTATCGTATGTTTCGTGTTTTAATTGTCCAATAAATTCAACTAGAAAAAAGTTTTTGACAAAAAAAATAGAAAACAATTTAGGTTATCATCATTACCAGTCCAGATTCTCCCAAAATTACTTCCCATTAGAATATTCAGTAGCAAATTCCAATAATCCTGCGACTTACTGAATTGTAGGCATCAATCCTTACACTGATTTGTTTACATTATTAGATAAATGTCTTTTTACAGTGTTGGGTTGTCAATGTTATTCGGTGATTACTTAACAATTTTATTTTAAATACAATAATTATTTAATTTAAAAAATTAAATAATACATTAATGCATGAATCTATTATATCTATAATAGATATTTTGATATCTCAAACTCTCAATTCAAAAACATAAGGTACAATCAAAATCATGAATTAAAAATATTTAATAATATAAACTTATTTACCACATTATTCTAAATACACATTCAAAATTTAAGTTATGTAAAATATAAAATAATTTGGTCATAAAAAAAGCTAGGATCAACCAATTAAAATATTAGAATGAATTTTGAACCAATCAACTTTTAACATTTAAATTACAAAACTTTTTAACTATGCAATAATTAATGGGAAAAAAATTTGACCTGACAATATATATGTTAGAAATGATTGATGAAAACAGTGTTTGAAAGCTAAAGTCAGAAAACAGAGTTTAGCTGGAAGCAGTCAGAGTTTAGTTAAACACTGACTGGAAGCGCAAACAGAGTTTGTTAAACTCTGTAGCGGTATTGTCTGAAGAGTCAACAGTGTTTGAAGATTGATTCAAGATAAATATGGAAGCAATATCTTTGAAGATTGGAAAGCTGTCAAAGAGATTGAGTTGACTTGGAAGACTGGAGCAATCGTGATTGATATCAATTGTATAGCTTAATTATAGGAGAATCAATTACTGATTGTACGAAGCTGTATGTTCTATAAATACAGTTAGGTTAACCCTAGAAGGGTAATCGAACATTGAGAAATCTTTTGATTGTAACCTAAGCAGCTCTCTGTGATATTTACATCACTGAGAGAGGAATTATTAATTCCAAACAGTTTTTAATTGTTAAACATTGTGTTCTTGTTAAGTTACTCATACAGTATTTGATTACTTATTGTGTATTCGACCTAACAAGTGGTATCAGAGCCAAATCTGTTACTTTATTACAGTTAAAGATCCAAACACAAGAGTAATCAATGGCAGAGATACCTCCACCATCTGAGAAAGCCCCTACTACTGTTAGTAGGTATGAGACAATAAGGGTTCCTATACTTAGGCCATCAGAGTATGCAATTTGGAAGGTGAAAATGACCATGTTTCTGGAGGCTACAGATCCAGAATACCTTGATAGAATATATGAAGGTCCTCACAAACCAACAAAATTATCTGCTGCTGCTGCTGGTGAGGAATCAAAGGTCATTCCAAAGGAAAAGAAAGATCTAACTGCTGAGGATCTTTCATCTATTGCAAAGGATGCAAAAGTGAGACATTTACTTCACAGTGCATTAGACAATGTTATGTCTAATAAAGTGATTAATTGCACAACTGCAAAGGAAATATGGGATGCACTTGAGGTTAGGTGTCAAGGAACTCCTGCAATCAAGAAAAACAGAAGAAACATACTCACTCAGGAGTATGAGCACTTTGAGGCAAAGTCTGATGAAACCATGACAGAAACATTTGACAGATTCTGTAAACTGCTCAATGATTTGTCATTGGTTAACAAAGAGTATGATTTAGAAGACTCAAATCTCAAGTTTCTTCTTTCTCTACCTGAAAAGTGGGATGTGAAAACAACCACTATAAGAGATAACTATGAACTTGGTGAAACAGAGATTGATGAAATTTATGGACTGCTCAAAACCCATGAATTGGAATTGGAGCAGAGAAATAAAAGATCAAGTAGAAATTCAAAGTCTGTTGCTCTTAATGTTGAGGAGAAACCATCAAAGAAGGAGGCATCAAGGAGAAAAGCAAAAGGAAAAGCCTTAGTCATACATTCAGAGAATGAGTCATCAAACACTGATGTTGACTCAAACACTGATGGATCATCTGATTCTGAAGATCATGAGGAGATGATGCAAATGGCTGCATTGATGGTAAAGACCTTCAAGAAGATGGGATACAAGAACTTCAAGAAGGGAAAGAGATTCTCCAGGGACTACTCAAAGTCTGACAAGAAGAATTTCAAGAAAGCTGAAGGAAAGGACTTCAAATCTGGTAAGAAAGATAAGTCTGAGATTCAATGCTACAAGTGTAAGGAGATGGGTCACTATGCTCCTGAGTGCAAGAAGGGTAAAACTGAAAAGGCACTCTACACCAAAGGCAGAGACTGGGCAGACACTTCAGATTCAGATGAGGAAGTCAACTATGCTCTCATGGCTACTACTCAGACTGAAAATGATGATCTCAAGGTACCTCCAACTACCTATGCTTATAACACTGATAATATAACTGAATTGAGAATTTATCTTAAAGCATTGCATATCAGTTATAGGGATCAGACTTTAGAAAATGAAAGGATAAAGTCTGAGTGTTCTCAACTCAAAGAAAGAAATAAACTTGTTGAGGAACAGCTAGAGAACATGAATAAAATTCAGAAAGAGAGAGATGATGCAGTGTTTATTGAACAAGAGTTGCTAGGTAAGTATAAGCAACTAGAATCAGAATTGGAGGATACTAAACACATCATTAAAACTTGGACACACTCTGGTAAAGACACTCAAGAAGTGTTTCAATCAGACACAGTAGGTCTAGGTTACTCTGTAGGAGATGAACTTAGATTTGAAAATCAGGTAAAGGTTAGACCACATTGTTCATCTGAGGGTAATGTCATGGGAACAGGTGGACCTAAGACTGAAGCACAGAAAAAGGCTGTTAAAGAGTCATATGCTAAAACTTTTGTTAAAGAGGCTAACATTGGTTTAATGACAGATAAACAACTCAAGCATAAGCTTAAGGAGATAAAATCTGTCAACAAACAGAGATTGCCTAAGAAAAATAAAAATGGAAAAGTAGGCATCACATCAGGAATTAAGCCAATGCTTGCTTCATTAGCTCCTAGAAAAACATGCTTTAATTGTGGTAGCACTAATCATCTTGCTAGTTTCTGCAGTAAGAATAAGAACATTAATACTTTGCCCTCTAAAACTGCAGTAAAGAGTGATTATGTGAGAACAAGACCACAGACTTTATGCAAACACTGTGGAAGTACTTGGCATTCTATTTACACTTGCAGAGATTATCATGCTATTTATTATAATTACTATGAACCCAAACCAAATTTGAAATGGGTTAAAGTAAACTCTGCAAATGTAAACTCTGAAAAAGTTAGCTTAAACTCTGTTAATGAAAATTCCGCTGCAAAAGCTAACAGATTTAAGAAAGCCAAAGGATCCAAGCAAGTCTGGATCCTTAAAACTAATAATCAGTGATTGTTTGTGATTGCAGGGCACCAGGGTTAGTACCCTAGTTGTGGACAGTGGATGTTCAGGACACATGACAGGAAATAAAGCCCTGCTATCAGAGTTTGAGGAGAAGGCTGGCCCAGAAGTTTCCTATGGAGATGGCAACATAGGACATACACTGGGATATGGCAATATTAATCTTGGAAATGTCATCATCACAAATGTAGCTCTGGTTCCAGGACTCAAGCATGATCTGCTATCTGTGAGTCAAATCTGTGACAGAGGATATCATGTGGATTTTCAGCCTGAATATTGTCAAGTGATCAGTAAATCTACAGGGAAAGTTGCTCTAGTTGGAAACAGACACAATAACATCTATGAAATCAAATTGTCAACAAACACTGATGGAAAAGCAGTGTGTCTGTCTACAAGGATGTCCAGTGAAGAGAGTTGGAAATGGCACAAGAAACTCTCTCATTTGAACCTAAACAACATCAATGAGTTAATCAAGAATGATCTTGTAAGAGGTCTACCAAAGTCATTGTTAAATGTAGAAGGCCTGTGTGATTCTTGTCAAAAGGCCAAACAGAGAAAAGTCTCCTTCAAAAGCAAAACTGAGTCTTCAATTGTTGATCCTTATCATCTACTACATGTTGATCTTTTTGGTCCAGTGAATGTAATGTCTCTTGGAAAGAAGAAATATGCTCTAGTCATTGTTGATGAATATACCAGATTTACATGGGTATATTTTCTTGCAAAGAAGGATGAAACTGCATTAACACTGACAGAACATATATTACAACTGGAAAAAGGGTCAGAGCATCAAGTGAAGATAATCAGAAGTGACAATGGAACTGAGTTCAGGAATTCATCAATGGAAGAATTTTGCAAGAGTAAAGGGATAAAACAAGAGTTTTCTGCACCTGGTACTCCACAACAAAATGGTGTAGTGGAGAGGAAGAACAGAACCTTGATAGAAGCTGCCAGAACCATGCTAGATGAAGCAAAGTTGCCAACATATTTCTGGGCAGAAGCAGTTCAAACTGCTTGTTTTACTCAAAATGCAACACTGATCAACAAGCATGGTAAAACACCATATGAAATGGTGAAGAAGAAAAAGCCAAATCTAAAATATTTTCATATTTTTGGATGCAAATGCTTTGTGTTGAAGACTCATCCTGAACAGTTGACCAAGTTTGACCTAAAGGTAGATGAAGGAATTTTTGTTGGCTATCCACTGTCAACAAAGGCATTCAGAGTTTATAATCTGAGAACTAGAGTGATCATGGAATCAATTCATGTGTCATTTGATGACAAGAAAAGAACTGGACTTGAATATGTCAATGAACATGATCAACTGCACTTTGAAAATGAAGATTTATTCTCTGAAAAAGTAAACTCTGATCAGACTGATTTGACAAACTCTGTTGATCTAAACTCTGAACCTCTACTGGTAAATACTGAAGAAACTCTTCAATCAGAAACAAGGGAAGAACCAGTTGAGGGGGAGCATGAAGAATCACATCAAAGTGATAAGTCAAACACTGAAAGTGACTCAATTGATGATTCTGAATCAAACTCTGTTGATTCAAACTCTGTTGATAATTCTGAGAAGTCACATTCAGGGGAAGCATCAGAAAATGAAGAAAGGCACCAAGAAAATCAGGAGAGCATGGATCAAGGGGGAGGATCACATGATGACAGAAGCAATCTGCCTTCTGCAAGAAAATGGACTAAATCTCACACACCTGATTTGATTATTGGTGATCCTGATGCAAAAGTAAGGACAAGAAGTGCAACAACAAATGAATGTCTGTTTCATGCATTCTTGTCACAAACTGAGCCAAAGAAAGTGGAAGAAGCTCTTAAAGATGCTGACTGGATAACAGCAATGCAAGAAGAGCTAAATGAATTTGAAAGAAATGAAGTATGGACACTTGTACCAAGGCCCAAGAACAGATCCATTGTTGGTACTAAATGGGTTTTCAGGAATAAAACTGACAGTGAAGGTGTTATCACAAGGAACAAGGCAAGATTGGTTGCAAAAGGCTACTCACAACAGGAAGGAATAGACTATGATGAAACATTTGCTCCAGTAGCTAGATTGGAGGCAATCAGAATCTTTCTTGCATATGCCTCTCACATGAAATTCAAAGTATTTCAAATGGATGTAAAAAGTGCATTTTTGAATGGAAAACTTGAAGAAGAAGTGTTTGTGGAACAACCACCAGGGTTTGTAGATCCAAAATATCCAGACCATGTCTACAGGTTAGACAAGGCACTTTATGGACTTAAGCAGGCACCAAGGGCATGGTATGAAACCCTTGCCAAATTTCTACTAGAAAGTGGATTTCACAGAGGTACTATTGACAAAACTCTGTTTTACTTCCAAAATGATAGTGACTTGCTTTTAGTTCAGATATATGTGGATGACATTATTTTTGGGTCTACTAATGATAAACTCTGCAAGAAGTTTGCCAAACTCATGCAGTCAAGATATCAAATGAGTATGATGGGAGAGCTTAGTTATTTTCTAGGCCTACAGGTGAAGCAAACAGATGATGGAATCTTTATAAATCAAGCAAAATATACCAGAAACCTTCTCAAGAAATTTGGTATGCTTGATTGTTCATCTGCAACAACTCCCATGGCAACTGCAACAAAATTGGACAAAGATGCAGGGTCATCAGTAGATATGACAAGTTACAGAGGAATGATTGGTTCTTTACTTTATTTGACAGCTAGCAGACCTGATATCATGTATGCAACTTGTTTGTGTGCAAGGTTCCAGGCAGATCCAAGAGAACCACATTTAACAGCAGTAAAGAGGATATTCAAGTACCTCAAGGGCACTATGACTTTGGGGCTGTGGTATCCAAGAGAATCAGAGTTTAAACTTCTTGGTTACTCTGATGCAGACTTTGCTGGATGTAAGATAGACAGAAAAAGCACCAGTGGAAGTTGTCAATTTCTAGGTGACAGACTTGTTTCCTGGTACAGCAAGAAACAGAAGTCAATATCTACATCTACAGCTGAAGCAGAGTATATTGCTGCTGGTAGCTGCTGTGCACAGATTTTATGGATGAAGAATCAACTGCTGGATTATGGATTAAGGTATACCAAGATACCTATTTACTGTGATAATCAAAGTGCTATTGCAATGACAGGTAATCCAGTGCAACATTCAATGACAAAGCACATCAGCATAAGGTATCACTTCATCAGGGAGCATGTAGAGGAAGGCAACATTGAACTTCACTTTGTGTCTACAGAACAACAACTTGCAGATATCTTCACCAAGCCATTGAGTGAAGCTACATTTACAAGACTGGTCAATGAACTAGGAATGGTCTCTAGTTTTGACTAGAGATGTTGGTTAGACTCAAAAACTTATTTCTAAAATATGTTGCTCATGTTTCTGCAAATTGTTAAGTGCTATGTGAACCTTAGTATTAAACTCTGTTATGCATGCTTATGTTTAAAACTTTTTAAACTCTGTTAAGCATGTCTGTCTGTTAAACACTGTTAACATGTTAGCTATACTCAGTGAATTCAGAATTGATTATTGTCTGAATGAAAACACCAATGAAGAAAATTGTATGAAGCATGATTCTCAGTAAATAAATCATGATTCTTTCTGAGTCACTGTAATCTAATCAGACTTTGTGCAGTAAATCAACACAGCATGATACTGTTTCATATTTATAGCATCTCTTAGGTTATTCAGTCCTAAACTCTGAGTCTATGAATATTGTGTGCATTGCCTCTCATAAATAATTTTGGTTATTGATGAACTCTAAACTCTGATAAGTGACATTCTGTTTCCAAAGGTATGGTTCATGATGATTCCTTGTTTGTACTTGTGAAAACCATAAAACTTGAGATGTGTCATTGATTAGTTTGGTGAGTTCAGATTCATGTCTACAACCTGTGAGAGTTTGAGCCAAATCAGTGATTGATACATTTTCTATCAATCAGTATTTATTGTTGTGTGATATTAATCAGGTAGTATGTTTCTCTAGAACTTGTATTAGACCATTTTGAGACTACATAATATGTGTGTGCATGAAAATGATAAAGGCAATAGGATTTACCCTCTACAAACACTGTTCAAAAATTCTTTTGAACTTTGTTCAAACACTGTTCATAAATTCCATTCTTAGTAAACCCCTTTGAGCCTTATTAACTGCTCATTTTTCTTATACTCTGAAGTGTTAAGAGCAGTTATATGTTTTTTTTCTCTTCTCAAGCAGATGAGTGTTTCTCAAGAAAAGAAATAGATTACTCAGTATATATGCTAAACAAAATAAAAAAAATAATAATAATAAAAAAAAAAAAACAAGAAAAAGAGCATATATACTGATCTTGAACAAATATATACTGTGACTGAACACTTTGTTCTATTAAGATGTTCAGCTTGAAGTCACTCATGAATAAAACATTTCTTTTCATCTGTTTGATCTTACTCCATTTAAACCCTGAATAAAGTCCTTTTGATTTGTGAATACATGTACTCAAAGTAGTGTAGAATTGGTGGACATTCAAGCATATGGTAGATTCTGCTATGTCTGATTGAATGTGAGTGTAAACACTTCACCTAAACACTTGTGTGAATTGAGAGTTTGTGAGGTTATACAGTTCATGACTGTTATTCACTGAATGAAACTCTGATTTCTATCTCTTGATATTTTTGTCTTTAAAGACTGTGTGCTTACTTGGATAATCATGGACATCAAAGGCAATGGAAGTTTTCAGATTTCTGTATTACAGTAACTACAGAGTTTAGCATTCATCAAACAATCAGTGTTTACTATGAGAGTTTGTGCATTCAGTGTTTATTGATTTTTGTTATGGATTTTATGAAATATTAGATGCTCTAAAAATTGATTTCAGTAAACTCTGCTTCACACACACTTAATTCACAACTGTGCAATTTTTGAAAGGGTTTTAGTGATAAAGCTGGATAATTGATAAACACTGTTGAGTTGTGTTAAGTACTCTGAGGTAAAATCTCATTGAGATGATTTGACTATTTTGCAGTAATTGGGGTAGTTGACAACTGTTAATTAGTGTAAGTGTCGTGATTATAGGAATGACAGCGGTAATTATTAAGTAATCCATTGGTTGTTTGACACGTGTCCCATGATTGTGTCCCACACACACACTACTCTACAACAGTTGCACGCTTTTACTAAATAAACGATTGAGTTTTAATTTTACTCTAATCGTCTTTAGTCTCTTACTCCATATCGATTCACATTCACCCACTCACAGTTACTTGCATATTCATTTACTTTCACACTTCTCATATACTCTCCTTCACATTTTGATAAACACTTACAGTGCATACACATCTTTTCTCTGAATATCTTCGTATCAACTTGTTACTGATGGCAACTAAAGCGTTTGATGCAGCAGGGTTAGTTTTTCTCCCTAGTAACTATGCAGCACCATTGGAGAATGCAAATGCTCCACAGGCATTTCATTTGTTCCAAAATTTCTTGAACGATTCTGAGATAGGGAAAGCTCTAACAGCACCACCTACACTATCTGCTTCGCAAATTGCTACTTTCTGGACAAACTCTGTATATGATGATGGAGAAGAGTCTGGCACTCCCACAATAACTTTCACTCATGATGAATCAGAGTATATTATTACTCCAACTACTGTTAGGGATGCTTTGGATTTTGAGACACACACTTCTTACAGTGTTGTTGGTCATGATCGATTGAGGACAATGTTGGAGCAAATTGGATGTGCAGGAAACTTGAACAAGATAGGGTCTTTGAGACGACCAAGTTTGAGAAAAGAATGGAGTTTCTTCTTTGATTGTATAACAAGGGCTTTTGGAAAGAAGACAACAAACTGGGATGCACTTCCTCTGGATACTCTCCAAATTGGTCATGCTCTACTATATGGAGGTAACTTCGATTTTGGTAGACTAGTACTAATGAACTTGGGAGAGCGTTTGTCTGAGTCTACTACAGTTTATTTTGCTCGTTTTTGTCAACTGCTATTTACTGCCTGTGTGCCTAACATTCCAATTGATGAAGCTGATGTTATTCAGTCTTTTCAAGTTGCTAAGAGAATGTTTTCTGATTTGACAAACAAAGATGTCACTAAACAGCAAATACCTGAGATGTTTATGCCTTTAGCCCTACAAAACTATGTAAACCAACCACAAGATCCTCAATCACCACAACAAATGCCTGAACCAATAGACACCATAAACTCTGAACCAACATCCACAACACCCACACCCACTGTACCTACTACATCTCATCAACCACAACCAGAACCAATAAACTCTCCACCAATAAACACTGAACCCTCAAACACTGAAACATTAAACACTGACACCTTAAATACTGAAACCTTAAACCCTGAGCCAGCACCTACTGAAACAGCTACAACCAAGCCAAAGAGAAAGAAACACACTGCCCAAAACACTAAACACTCAAAGGCTAAACAAACAATACCTGGAGCTGTTTATACAAGAAGGAAGAAACAGAAAGCAAACAGACCTTCACTTTCACCACCAAGAGAGAGCTCAAGTGAAGATGAAGAAGAGAATGTGGTGCATCCAATAAAGAAAAGGAGATTAATTCTTTCTGATTCAGATGAAGAGAATCTTGTTGAAGCTCCAGAGGTGGTTTCACAGCAAACACCTACTGTTGAGGTTACAGTGAATGTTGCTATACCTGCAGAGGTTAAAATGCATGCAGAGGATATTATGACTGACAAAGTTGAATTACCTACAGAGGATAAAATGCCTGTAGAAGAGGATAACAGAGATGGTTTTTCACCAAGGGATAATATTTTTGACTCATTTGAACCATTCTCTGATCCTATCTCACCTATTGTTCATACTGAAGCTCCTGGTGTAGCTGATGAGCTTGCAGCAAAAGTTCCTGAAGCTGAAGCATCACCCACAGAGCTAGTATCTTCTCAAATTCAAGACAAAGGTGATGAAGTTGATCAGGCAACAAAGATAATTTCTGAATCCATGCATGTTGAAGCTACAAAGGTAAACTCTGTTGCAGAGCCTGTGCAACATGAGGTGATTGTTGAAAAGGTTGAAGAAACTGTGGCTGACACTGCTCAGCACAGTGGTTCTTTAAAAGATGATCAATCTAAGGATGCAAGTGCTGAAGATGAATCTGCTAGTAGTGCAAACTCTGACTCTTTTGTGAGTGCACCAACACAGACAGATAATAAACATACACCTTTTGATCAGCCTTGTCCATCACATGCCATTGAAGTAGAGCATCTTGCTAAATCTGCTGAAAATTGGTATAAACAAGATTGCATTTTTCCAAAAGGGAGAGCATCTGAGTTTGTTAAGCAAACTGCAAAGCAAATTTCAAATCCAGAAATCCTATCCTGTTTAAAGGCAACTGTAGTACAAGTCAAGACTCTGGAAGGAAATTTTGCTGAAACTAAACAAGAAATTGCTTCCTTGAAGACTGAGATTCAGTCAAGAGAATTGAAAATGGAAAGAGAGTCTAAAATAAAAGCTGTTCAGCTGTCTAAAGTTCAAGACACTCTCTTTGCCAGGCTAGGAAAAGTTGAAGACAATCAGACTGCTTTATTTGCTAAGGTTGATTCCATTGCTAATTCTTTGGAGCTCATTACATCAATCCTTATTCCTGATGATGTCAAAAAGGGGGAGAGAGTGGCTAAGTCTAGCTGCAAAGTTTCTCAAACTCTGACTCAAAAGGATGATGCTGGAGATGGAGGGGCAAGTGATAAGAGCAAGGTCTTAAACTCTGAAAAGCAAACTCTGAAAACTGGCAAATCTTTTAAATCACAGTCTGTTGGAATAAACACTGAAACTCAAGGTACTTCAAAGACCAAGAGTTTGGAATTAACATCAAATCCAAAGACTGATGAGGAGTTAGCTGTTAAGCTTTTTATGGAAGAAAATGCAGAAGGAGTTACTTTAGAAGATGCTAAAGCTGAAGAGAAGACTTTACAAGAAAAGCATCTGAAAGCTCTAAAGTCTGAAAAAGCAAAGAAGAATATGAAAGTTGCTAAAGCTGCAAAGCCTGTTCTTAAAGGCATTCAAATCAAAGAACCTGTCGGTACAAATCAAAGAATGCAAGTATTCAGAAAACCAACAGATGCAGAAGCCAAGCAAAAGCTGAAAAGTATAGTTACAACCTCTGTTGATACACATGTTGTACAGAAGAATGAAGACACAACCTCTGTTGCTGCACAAGTTGTGACCACACCATTATTGTCTTCTCAGTTGAAATCAACATTTAAGAGGGGTGCTCCTCATGATCCAAGACTAGAAGCTACAATTCCAATGGATTTTACTGATGGTAGAGCTCTATCTGGTAAAGTTGGATACAACAAAGAAGGCATAGGCTCACACAAAGATAAAAGGCAATATGTTGGTCCTAGAGATCCTTCTTCACTGTCTGTTCCAGGTCGTGGTGTCACTCAAAAGAGTTTGGACAAACTGGAGTCAGTACAGCTTGTATATCAGAAGAGTCTAGAAAAGGATTTCTTGCTATATTTCATGGCTGATGGAACAGTATTTAAAGTCTCTGAAAAGGATATCGAATTAAAGTATGCTGAGGAACTTGAATATGTTTTGTATATTTTCAGAGTGAGAAATCAAAGAGCTCAGTCAGTTGCGAATGTGCTCAGACAGAGAATGATTCAGAACCTTGCAAGAAGGCAAATGAAATTCAACAGCAAGTATGTTCCTAAATACAGAGATTGGAATGGCAATCTAATAGAAATGGAGAAAGGGACTACAAAGCTGAAAACATATCTTGGAATTACTGTTCTGGATTTCAATGTAAAATCTGAAGAGGTGAAATACATCAGACTGGGAAATGAGATGAGAAGAAACAAAATCTACGATCTTAGAGCTGCTATCTATCAAACTGATGAGAATGATCCTCAGTTGAGAGAAATCAAAGAAGCTATGCAGATAGAGCTTGAAAATGCTGAAAGAAGGTTGCTTATAGACTATCTCAGAACAATGCCTGATCTGCAAGAGATTAGAAATTAAAGTCTGTAAGAATTTTCTTATTTTCTGTAGAATTTGTTAAGTAATAGCTTAAACTCTGTTTGTATGTTAAACACTGTAAACTTTGTATTTGTTTTGACATCATCATTTACTGTAAAACTTGTACATTCTTGCTAATGGACAAGTTGGGGGAGATTGTTAGAAATGATTGATGAAAACAGTGTTTGAAAGCTAAAGTCAGAAAACAGAGTTTAGCTGGAAGCAGTCAGAGTTTAGTTAAACACTGACTGGAAGCGCAAACAGAGTTTGTTAAACTCTGTAGCGGTATTGTCTGAAGAGTCAACAGTGTTTGAAGATTGATTCAAGATAAATATGGAAGCAATATCTTTGAAGATTGGAAAGCTGTCAAAGAGATTGAGTTGACTTGGAAGACTGGAGCAATCGTGATTGATATCAATTGTATAGCTTAATTATAGGAGAATCAATTACTGATTGTACGAAGCTGTATGTTCTATAAATACAGTTAGGTTAACCCTAGAAGGGTAATCGAACATTGAGAAATCTTTTGATTGTAACCTAAGCAGCTCTCTGTGATATTTACATCACTGAGAGAGGAATTATTAATTCCAAACAGTTTTTAATTGTTAAACATTGTGTTCTTGTTAAGTTACTCATACAGTATTTGATTACTTATTGTGTATTCGACCTAACAATATATGAATTATTCATAAT
The DNA here is from genome assembly GCA_037693485.1 of Kitagawia praeruptora. Classification (NCBI taxonomy): domain Eukaryota; kingdom Viridiplantae; phylum Streptophyta; class Magnoliopsida; order Apiales; family Apiaceae; genus Kitagawia; species Kitagawia praeruptora. Next base: position 524,455 of record CM075348.1, on the reverse strand, counting down.
ATTAAATATACTCCTAAATAGTACTATACATTATTTGGTGTATAAATTATCAATAAAAAAATTTATAAAGTTGTTGTGGGAGGATTTTAGCACAACTACGTGGAGGCCGTTGCTGGAATAGCGCCGTTAAATATGGAATCGGCCAACTGCCCGGAAAGGCTCGCAGTCGGAGATTTATGGCTAGCCGCCTGGGAAGGCTCACGACTAGGGGTTACCGAAGAACACGGGAAGGTGTTTTGGTGATGATTGGGGCTGAATCTACGGGAATTAGAGCTCAAGGACCGAATGTTGGCCTGCCAAGAACCCTAATTATGAGAGTGAACGTGCACCGGAGTATACATGCTCTTCGTATTAACGTGCATTTCGAGAAGAGACCCCGCAAACTGCCTACATACCACTATTTATAGTGGATCAAGCCCGTATGTAGTTCTTGATTGATATGTTCGGTTGTTTGTGATGAGTTATCTCGTGTCTGATGAGATAATGATTGATATTTTTGTTTATCAACTGATTGTGATGTGTTTATCAGGTTTCCAAGCCGTACTAGGACTGTTGGAAGCCTATCTCATGATGTTTATCTCAAGAATGAAGGATTTATCATAGAGCTGTTTAACGAACCGAACTGTTCGTTAAGCTCGGTTTGTTCGTTCGTGTTCGAGTTCGGTTAGCTCGTCCGATAAGCTTACTGAACTCGAGTTCGAACAAGAAAATATGTTCGTTAAGGTTACCGAACATTGTTCGGTCCGTTAAGATTTCGTCCGAGTTCGTTAAGAGTTCGTCCGAGTTCGGTTCGTTCGATAAAAACAATAATATTTATAATTTTTTTTAAATTTTTTAAATTTCAAATTATTATTTTAATTTGTTATATAATATTATATATATAATTACAGAACTGTTCGTGTTCGGTTCGGTTCGGTATGTTCGCGAACAGTTCGTGTTCGGTTCATTACCGAAATCGAGTTCGGACAAGAAAAATTGTCCGATAAGCTTACCGAACATTGTTCGGTTCGTTAAGAATTTGTTCGTGTTCGTTAAAAGTTCGTCTGAGTTCGTCCGAGTTCGGTTCGTTTACAGCTCTAATTTATCATGCATATATGATGGATATCCTCGAATAATTGAATAATTATCCGTTTAGAGGTGTATTTCAGCTGTAGAGACGTGCTCCTAAAAAGTAGGAGGTGTACCTTATCCAATCTGGCGGCCTTATCAGGCTTCCGGGGGAAGCTGGGGGTACCACCCGGTAGCCTGACTCCGGTAACCTGACTCCGGTACCCTCTCTGGTAGCCCAATTATGGAAGCCATACTGGAAGCCCTACCTGATGGCTGTCCTAGTCTAAATCTGTGTTTCTGTCAGGCTTCAGGGGAAGCTGGGGGTACCACCCGGTAGATCCTCCGGTAACCCAGTTACGGAAGCTATTCTGGAAGCCCTCTCTGATGGTTGTCATTGGCTATGGATGAGCCTATCCCCGGGACCATAAGCCTTATATTCTTTCAATGTTCATCGCAAGGTAGCCCCTCTAGGGGTACCGCCCGGTAACCCAAACTATGGCAGCCCCTTTGGTAAGCCGGTTATGAAAGCTATTCTGGTAAGCCATGTCTGGTAGCTGTACTGGAAGCTATGTAATGATGTCTATGGGTTGTGGATCATCCATGGGAGGCCATTCCCAGGACCCTTATCGTCATATTTACCTGCTACCCATCTCATGATAGCCCATATGGGTTGTCATAGGCTCTTGGAAGCCTGTTATCCGGGAGCCATGCCATTCGGGAGCCCTTCTACCCGGGAGCCCTATTATCTTGGGTGCCCTGTTATCAGTTTTCATGGGTTACCACGGGTACCTTGGAAGCCCTCTAAAATATCCTCTTTCCTTGTGGATTGGACCCAAAACTCATCATGGGCCTAAATCTGATCCATGCAAGATTTTGGTCACAACAAAAGCCAATGAAAATATTGTTAGTGAATATTTCCATAATTAATTGATCAATTTAGCACAAATTTTCTTATAAATCACTATTTATTTATAGATAATTAATTCATCAATAAAAGGACATATACCATCCACAAAAATATTAAAACCTGCAAAAATTATCAATAAAAGGGCATACAACATCTACAAAAATAATTAAAATTGAAAAAAATACTTAGTAAAATAGATCACTAATTTTCTTTATCCAATAATTGAACAGATCTTCAATTATGGTAGATCCATCGCTTATATCCCTAAATTATACAGCACTTTCGGTGAAATAATCAAACAATTTATTATAAACGTGAGAAATATGTATATATGTTTTGTTAGAACGTATTCAAACAACCGACCAGAATTGTGATTCTATACTATCCTTATCAATGAACTAATATAACAAAATCTAATATATGGGTAAACAAAATCTACGAACATGATATTAGGCTCTCAATATTAAAGAGAGATATTTATTGAAAGCCAAAGTGAATCAAAGAAAAGAAAATGAGGCTTATCATTCACAAGGAGATAGTACAAAATCTTATATTTTAGTAGATAAAATCAACCAACGGGCAACGGGATATTAAACTCTCAATGATATATTTATTGAAAAATTAAAAAAAATAAGAAAATAATTCATAAAAAATAATAAAAAAAACTCAAAAAGCTAATGTCAGCTCCTAAACATTAGTTCAGCATTTTATGGGAAAGGTAGAGAGAGAGACAGAGAGAGCAGCAACTACGGTCTTTGTTATAAAAATTATTAATACTAGCTTATAACCCGTGCGATGCATGGTTTTTTATAATTTTTGTGATGCATGGTTTTTAATAATTTTCTTTCTTTAAAAAATTAAATGTTGTGTGTTTTATTCTGAAAATTGCTATTTTTATGTATGGTGGTATCAAAATTATTTCATTACATTTGAGAGTAATTTCATAAATAGTTTACAACAATATCAAGTTTTAGACATAGATTTAGATGACCATTGTTTACTTTTTGACACCCAACAATATCAAGTTTTTGTCTTGTCCTTTCTTCACAATTTTTTTCTTCTTTGGCTCCGTTCTTCTTCTGTAGCTTCTGCATATCGTTCACGACGTCTCTTGTTATGCTCAATTTTTTGTTTTTCATTTGTAGATGTCAATCTAGTGGACATATCCATAACTCAATTTTTAGGTTTTATTTTTGTCTTGAAGAAGTTTGTCTAATGATATTTAGTATCTCAATATTTTGACAGATGGGATGAAGGTTAGAGCCAATGAAGAAGAATTATTTTGAAGTAACTAATGGTCTTGTATATATAGATTTCTTCTTGATAGAATAATGTAATTATAATTCTATTTGTTATTGTATTAGGATTTCTTTTCCGATTCATTCTAGAGATATTTTTAGTTTGTTTATTTGTAATTGATTTTAGTTTTTTTTATACAAATTTCACGGTAGTAGATATAAGTGGTTAGAGTTGAATGTCAATATTAAAATATTAATAATTAATAGAAGCATCCGCTACAGGTGGTCCAGCCTTAGAGAATCCTTCGGAAATATTCGATTCATAATTCATAGCCTGAACACCGTTGAAAGTGGGTAGTGTGGCATAAGAAAACCCTTGAGACCCTTGAGGATTAAGTTATGTCATAATCAGACATAGTTTGTTCGTTGTATAGAGTTTCATGCAATATGAATTTAATTTGGATCTAATGTACGTATATTTTAATTTTTTTTGACGATTTTTTTGTAATTATAATTCTTTTCATATTATATATATTTTTTTAAATTCAATTCCAATACTACCTTTTTTAATTGTATCCTTTTTAAATTATAATTTCCTTTTTAATATGATATAATCTTGATCATCTATATTTAAAAATATTTGATTCGACGACTGAGATTGTTTTGGTAGTACAGTAATAACCTTTTTAGATTATAATTTCCTTTTTAATATGATATAATCTTGATCGTCTATTTTTAAAAATATTAGATTCGACGGTTGAGATTATTTTGGTGGTACAGTGACCAAACCAAAATTATGGATAATATCCCCCTTGCACTTATTATATATAAGAATATAATTGTTAAATAAAAAGGTTGATACACTTAATATTATATATCGTTTTTAATAAAAGGGTGTCTTTTTGAATTTTGTATCCTTGAATTAAAGTAATAGTATCAATTCCTATATCTTAACCTAAGAGCATATATTGAATTTTCTTGGTTGGTTGATTATAATTTATTTTTTAATATCAACAAAACATAAAATATGGTAAGAAAACCCAATAACTTGGTAGAAAGATTCTACACAAAGAGACATATTTGTTAACGAGAAAGGAGAGTTTCATTTTTGTTTGGGAGACTTTACACCATGCATACTATTCTTAGTTTTGTTTTGTAACATCTCAATGTTGTTCTAAGACATACTCCCTCCGTCCCACTCAATTATTAACACTTTTTTTGTCACTTTCTGGCATGCATTTTAAGGATAGTTCCATAACTTATTTTTTAATTTTTTTTAGTATAAAAATAGGATTGTTCTATTTTTATACAAAAAAAGAAAATTTCAAAAATAAGTTATGGAACTATCCTTAAAATCCACCTTAAAATGTGTGCCAGACGCCCTATTTTGAAATGTTAACAAACTGGCGGGACGGAGGGAGTATAATTATATATTTACATAACTTTGATACATAGTAATATTTCATGTAATTGTCATATTTTATTCTATTCGCGTATTTCATTTCCTTTCGTGTACACGAAAAAATTCGTGTAGTTGTGTCATTTTGTGTTTTATTTTGGGTACACGATTTAATATCATGTCATTTTCGTTCAAAACCCTAAAATACATAACATGAATGTACAAAACGATTTGTCAGATCTACATAAACTATTTCTTCTTATATATGTCGGAAAAATATATTCACTGTTAAAGGAAAATGAATTTCATGTTATTAAACCCAATATCTAAATTACAAGGACACATATATAACAATGTGATTATGTGTTTATATATTACACACTTGATTTCTGTTTTATGGACAGTGACTTATTTTCACAAGTTAAGGGCAATAACCATAAAATCTAACAATCATACGTTACTCCAAGAGCACGATATATTGAATTTGTTTGGTTAGTTGATAATATTTATTTTTCTATAGTAAGTCAATTCATTAATAAAAGGACATAATTTATAAAAATAATATTAAACGATCACATAGCAAACTAGATTAGATGAAAGTTTCTATTGTTATAATTACGTTCGTTTCATGTATCTTGCACAGTAGATATCCTTTCTCATATCGCTGAAACATTCAACCTTTTTTTGATAGACAGTCTAATGATTTATTGGAGTCGTGAGGATTAAGTTTCTATACATTTTTAATATGTAATCGAAAAATTAACCACGGCCATACAAATATTTTCAATGGATTAATATTATAAATATTTTAAGGATTTGATATTGAATAAATATATCGAATTCTCAGAATATGGGTGAAAAATTTGTTAACATGGTACGTAGAAATATTCTCTAACAAAGAGAGAAATAAAATGAAAGCTAAATTTAAAAAAGACAGTAAAGAGGGATTTTGAACTTTTCAACGGGGGTTGTATTTGTTTTGATGATTGGTTCATAATATTAATATTAATTCAATTGGTAAGAATTCACGGATAAGTAATTTTATACTTAAGTTAATTAACATTTCAATAAAATTATATTTTTTTCTAAATAATATATTTATGTTAATTAATTAATATAATTTATCGGTCGGTGCGTAGCACGGATAGAACGCTAGTATTTTGTTACATTTATAAAATTAGATGGTTATCAAAAAATAAAAATAAAATTTTGTAATTTTTTACTCAATCATTTACTAGAGAAATGGGATTCGAACCCACATAATACAATCTGGTATGTCGATTTAGCAAACAAATGCCTTAAGCTCAACTCTATCTCTCAATTGACCATATACATTTATGGAAAATGCTGGAACCCCAAATCGAATCCCAAAAAAATTCTCAAATGTCACGTGTCATCTTTTAATTGGTCATATTATGATGGTCCCCTGTATTCACATCAATCACACCAATTAAAATATCTCATACTGCCAAATCACCCATGCCACGTCATTTGGGAACTCCTTTTGGAATCCATTTCGGGGTCCCTAGCATTACTCTACATTTATTCAAATCGCTTAATTTTAAAGTGTAATCTCATCTCTCCCATCATTTAGCACACAATGAAATGATATTGCACGAATAATCGTGATTTCTTTAATTGTTAGACATATGTAATTTGACATTAACAACTAGCTAACATTCCGCCATTCTATGGTGACTCAGTATTTAAATATGCATGTTAGACGTAAGTAATTCTACATTAATCAGAATTTTTTCATGCATGTATTATTAGTTTTGAGCATGGTTGTTCATGAATTGTGTGTTGTTAAAGAAAAGTTATATTTTGTTTAAAGATTTGTTTTAAAAATATATATTTAATATTTATTAAAAGACAAGATATCAAAAATTTGATGTTACAGAAATAAAACTGTATAAATTGTTTAAAAAATCCGCTGGTTTGTATGCTGGCGCCTTCAACGACAACAGATTAGAAATCTGTTTTTTTTCCACAGTTTGAACCTAATAGTAATTGATACTCACTAAAGTAGTATATACAATGTTGGTTGTGTAGCTATCAATTACAAGCCTAAAGTTGCAGTGCATTGAATTTGTGTAGGGACCAAAGATCTGACATTAGTTTTCTTCTTGGCTTCAAGTAGCAGCAGCAGCTACAATGAGGTAGTAATAGCACAAACCGACACGTACATTACTTATATCTATTACCAAATGTGTGGTTAGGTACAAGACTACAAGTTACAACAATGATGAATTAAGGAGGTACAACGATAGGAGCCGGGGGTACCCATTTCTGGATTGGTGAACAATCCCACCCCGTTTCCTTGGAGAAGGAAAGTGTGAAATGCTTGGGCACCCAAGTGCTGTCCGAGGAGGCTCTTTGTTTGACAAGCTTTCTTTCTTTTTCCTCTATTAAACTTTTTGCTTCTCTTGCCTTTTCCCAGTTTTTGCTCATTATTCCCTTGTTAACCTCACCCCATACAACTGCTGATTCGCCTGCCCACAATCCCTATATACAAACATATGTCACCCTATATACTGTTATATTCATGTGGTTGGAGTATATATATATGTTGCATCGCTGTGGTATGGTACTAAGTGGACTCCCTATGTATATAAATATCAAAACAACTGTTCAACCATTTCGCATTGTATGTTGCAACATACGTTTGCGAGGGACTTGACCATAATATCTTGGCCAGATGAGATTACCTTAGTTATCTACCATATTTACAACTTGTTTACATTTATTATTATTTTTGTCTTGATATGCAATTTGCCCTGTGCTGGATATCTACGGTGTTTTTAGCCCTTTATCATATATAGATACTCAACAAGGCTTCATCAGAGAATGAGAGAAGATGATTGATTACCTTGGGATTTTCAACTATAGGTGTCTTTAGTCCAGCAATGGCTTCCTTTGCGTTGTATATAACTCTTAGCTTACCATTGACAGGATCTTTAGCTGTGACCGTCCTGCATATATAATATATTAGTTCAGAAATGGACTTGATATATAAGTATATATATATATATATATATAATTATGTAATTCAAATTTGTCCTGCATATATAAGCTTTCTCAGTTTAAGATCAAGTCAAATTTTGCATTTTGAAATTTCCAATATATATACATTTTACAATTGCTAAAACAGAGATACAAATATGTAAAAGGAGTTCAAGCTAATTACTTATCCCAGTGGCCTGCAATTTCGTATAGAGTCTTCATTGATGATGACCTATAGATTCTTCCTTCAATAGCCCTATGAGTACTTGATCGACGACCAAAAAACGCATTGCCTTTGTACTTTAACTCTGCTTCAAGACCAGTTTCTTGACACCGAATTATAACATTGCCGAGGCACTCAACCCCCGGCACAGGGAATAATCTCATCACAAGATTGGGAGAGTTCATTACATAAGTTTCACCGTTGTTTAGGAGCTTTAGCACTTTCCTTCCATGGACCTTACCTTCTATGTAAGTACCTTATTAAATGACATTTTGTATTATTATTATCAAATCTGTTTATTGATACTGTAATTATCACAACTACAGTGGAGCACTAAAGGAAATTCATACCATGAAATGTAGGAATGACATAGTGACACCATATAGTTTCAATATTTTGAGTTTGGTCCGTTGCATGAAGAGCTGACACAGGCGGATGATGAGAAACCTGCAAACAAATAATCAAAGAAGTATCGTCTCCATGAACTGCGTGCATTACATAAAACCAACCAGCTAAAACATAGTATTAACAAGCCTATCTATATATTTACGAGAATGTTTATAGAAAAAAGGACACACTATGCAGTAATGAGAAAAAAGGTAAAAAAAAAAAAAAAAAAAAGGTAAAATAAAAAGAAAAAGAACAGACCTGTTCCAAGAGGACATTGAGATTGGCATTGGAGACATGATGAGTCTCACCAAGAACAGGATTGAAGGGAGTGACACCAAAAGCGAGAGGACGGACAGCAGAGATGCTCCATGCCACAACACAGAGAAACCTTTCTAATGCACTACTATTATTTTTGTCAATGCCAGTGGCACACTTTCTCAACAAATCATCGTTGTTGCTGTACACTAATTCTCCATAACACTGCAGTTGTGACTTTGGAATATTGAAGAGAGGCGGAAGCTGATTTTAATTAAACAATTATCACAAATCAACCAAACTATATATAATTTGCTCGTAAAGTTCAATGAATACAATTCTATGCAGGTATGTAGTATGCAGCTATGGGACTGGCCTGTAAGCGGGTAAGATCGGAACCGGGGCGGATATTGGTGAAGAGACTGAGAATGCGCTTAACAAGATTTGGAGCTCTGTATTCCTTATTATTTGAATCTTCTTCATCATCTAGCGATAAAGGCACTGAGAGAACAGCTTCCATATCTCCAGCTCTGTTTCTCATCTCCTTGAGCTCTTCCCTTTCCTACATGTAATGCTGGAAATTCACTTAAACTAGCTTTAATTTGTTTCCTTGGTTGAATTTTCTGTTTATTGTATGTTACCAACCAAATATTATTGGTAAAATAATACATTAAGGAACTAGGTTTAGCAAATTTTTACATATCTTATTGAATTCTCTTATCATTTTTTAGTACTGCTCCAAGCGGAGTGGTTGGCATTTGACAGGGATTGAAGAGGAGGTGCTGTCGTGCTGATAAGCCTCTGGTGTGCAGGGTGGGACACACAGTACCGACTACCAAGGGGTAATTTATATATAGAGTCTTACTTTACTTTAAATTACAAACTAGAAACTAAATTAAAAATTTTCTAAATTATGTCGGAATATAGCACATATGGTAATGGTATGGAAATTGAACGTTGGGAAATGGAGAAAAATATAATGAAGTCGGAATATATATAGCGCATATGCTATGTAAAAATTGTTGAAAAAGCTAAACAATTTAAGAAACACTTAATTTCGAAGCCAAGAAATAATTATTGATAGAGTGAAATAAAAATGTAAGTAACTAGTGCACGTTACTGGACTATTGCACCGATGTTATCAAAGTTAGAAGTGGCGTGTAAGTGGCATATATAGTTATATACACAGTATGTCAAAAAAAAAAATTATGAAAGAAAACAAATAATCATGTGCAATACATATATTCATATGGCTATATACATCGGTAATCATATATAGCACTTGATGAACACAATATATATATGGGATTTACACACACACAGAGAGAGAGAGAGAGAGAGTACCATTAGATGAGATTGGTGGGAGCTAGGGCAGCACGTTGGAGAAGAGGGAGAGAGATGGTGGTGTTGGTGTTATTTTCAAGAGTAATCTGAAAGAGACAGAGAGGTGCATATGGGAGGGAGGTAGTTTAATTTTTGTGTAATGTGGGCTTATTTGTAAATTATAACTGCATATTCCTTTCTCCTTTTCCCACATCTTCCAAACAGTCGCTCGGCTCACATTATGAATGTAAACCAAACATACTCAGACTCAAAGTGGTGTCTGAGAAGGATAGATGTACAATAGGAAAATTATGCACATGCATAGTACCACTGCACCAACATGTTGGCTCACATTATGAATGTACTACGTACGATATCGTGATGCAGACCCACAGCCAGCTACTTCTTCTGTATAATGAATTAATGATATTTAAGCGCTCGACAGATATTATTTATATACAGTACAAATTTAATTTCTTTCAAAATTTTGTAAGATTTGATTTGTGAGATTTTATGTTTGATTTTATACCAAAGTTTTGCTATTTTACGAAGAAACTCTTTAATTATTACTGTACTTGATAGACTGATAGTTGATATACATGCATTTCTTAAAAACCTTTTTTTAAAAAAATTATATGAAAATTTTAACATTTCTCTAACATGACATGAGCATATAAATTGTTCAAAAGTTCATCAAAAGAGATTTTTCCCCAGTTGCAAGGAGCCCTTTAATCTAGGCTTAATTCAGGTTCTTAAATAAGGATTTTTCTGATTCTCCTGATTTTGATAGAAAACAATTAGATATTTTTTCTCTTCCCAAATATTTTTTTTTTTTTTGACGAAAACCCAAATATTTGTTTAAATATTACATTTTTATATGTGAGAATACACTTATAATTTTACATGTAAAAACCATGGGTCCGGAACCTCTGTCCCCTTTCTCCGTGTCCCCGTTTTAATAAATAATAAAAATGGGCTCCACAAGAGCATTTTTTTTGTATTAAAAATAACCGGGGACACAAAGGAGACACGGAGGAAGGGGATAGAGATCCCAGCTCAAAAACCATCTAACCTCATGGTTTTACCTAAGGATGACGCCCATTTAACTCTTTTATATAATAACAAACACGGGCCAATCCTAATGCAATAAAATATACTCCCTCCGTCTCATTCATTTCTATACACTTACTATTTTGGGGTGTCCCATCATTTCTATACATACCAAAAATAGTAAAGTTTTAATAATAAAAAACACTACTACACCCACTAACTTTCCTTCACTATCTCAAATCTATAATATAAAACACTATTACACCCACTACTTTCCTCCACTATCTCAAATCTATTATTAAATATTGATAGGTCCCATCACTTTACCCATTTTTCATCTAACTTTACTCATTTTTTATACATTTTCTTGGTCTCCGTGCCCAGACCAAACGTATAGAACTCACCGGGACGGAGGGAGTATCTAAGATACATTTTTAATTTGTTATAAACATATTTTTCTAAAATTGACTACTATGTGAGATAAAAGTTAGTATCCTAATTATTTGGAGAACGTGGTAACGATTTAAATTTTCACATGAAAAGAAAAACATACATGAAAAGAAAACGCCGAAAGAGAAAAATATCCCCCCCCCCCCCCGGCATCTGCAGGCTACACCAAACCCATAGGAGAAAGCTACATCTAAAAAAAAAAACACGACACAAAATGTAGAATAAACAGAAAATTCCAACAACTAAAGAACCCTCAGGTCCAGGCAGGCGTCTTGCATACAGGTCCAGGCAGGCGTCTTGCATTCTTTATGTAATCAATAGTCAACTTAAATATATAATTCTGAAGACAGATCGGAACCAAATGCCAAAAGAGGGGAGGCAGCCCAAATATGCTAAGGTTTAACTTTTAAACACAATAATATGAACTTAGGTTAATATAAAAAGCGGATAGAGGGAGGTTAAAATGACGCTGATAGCCATTAGCGTCAAATATGTAGGCTAAACGAATAAAAAGAAACCAAGTAGCCCTTTAAATGGCAAAACCAAAAGGCTTGCTTTTATTATGAGCAAAGCAGCAGCTACGTTTCTTCTTCGCTTCACATTGCCAGTTCCAACAAAATATAAAACCAAACTTACTCAGTTATATAATACAACTCAAAGTGGTGTCTGATGAGGGTAGATGTACGCCGACCATGTCCCTATACAATAGGGAGACCGTTTCCGAGAGGATCCCGGCCAAATACAAATACAAATACAAATACAAAGAAAGGAAACTAATACAAACTAAACTCACAGGGGTCGAACAAAGGAGGTCAAGGGTTCAACCCACTGCACCAACATGTTGTTGACCCAGTTCCAACAAAATATGAATATCGTATTCCATTCCAAGCTTCTCCTCTAACTTCTCTTTATCACCTCCTTTTCCTTTCCAGCTTTTTTTTCAAGCCTTTACATACACTATTTGTTATTCTGCTTTTGACAAACACAATGATATGATAATCCCATTTGGTGTGAACCCAACTGTATTCGGCAACCAACAAATACTTATTTACCTTCTCATGCTGCTGTGGAGGTTTCGGCTTTTGACAATATTTCTTAACCATTGTGTTTTATAACTTCTTTTTGTGTCTTGTAGAATGCTAGCTTACCCCGTAATCACACCGTGCTTCATCACATGATATATGTGCTCCAGCCTCCAAAGCGCTTGTAAAATTCTCTAAACCCATAGACGTCACTGCAGAAAGTCGAAAACTTATTGGTTGTATATATTTGTTATCGTAACATTTCAGTTTGGCTGGGGTGGACTGGACAACAGGTCTAATGGAATGAAAACGCAAGAAGAAATCTAATGCTATGTTGGTTTATAGGTCCTGAATTTTTTCATCTTAAAGGAGGACTATTAAATGTCTTTTAGAGTATAAGGTCTAAACATCAGACAACAAACAAGGCTACAAGCAAGCTTACCAACTACTGATACCGAAAAAAAATATAACAAATCATTGTGGAGTATTACATTACGAATAAGTTTGAAGAATACAATAGCAGCTGTTGCTCATACAATACAACCAAACCAGCAGTCAACTGCTCCTCGCAGATAACCCAGTACCTTATACCTACCTAGAATGGAACCCCATAGGCTCCTATTTTATGAATTCCGTTATGGGGAAAAAATACAAGGCAGTCCACCATACAACAAAATCACTTTTCCAAACTTAATAGGATTAAACTATAACTTCTTCCCCCCATGACTTCTAATTTTTACACTATATATATATCATCATTTCCATTATTTAACATTTATTATTATAACATACATTATTCCCACATATTGCAAAGAATATCACACCCATCATAAGTGAGATCACCACCCCAAAACTACCGGTCATAACCCATAGCTACTACAGGGATCCTGACCTTGTGTCCCCTGCTTCCTTTTAACAACACCTCTCCAAAGCTGTAGGTACCGGTCAACGATCTAACTGTGAGACTGACCGAGAATTTCCTTGATGCACCAGGTCTGAGAGTCATAGCTGAAGGGTTAGTATCAATAGCCACGGCTGGCTCCATTCTAGCTGTTATTACATAAGTTTCTTCCTCCGCAACATTTGTTACCGTACGTGTAACAGTACGAGTTCCAACAAGATGGGAAATTGTGATAGAGGGAGAATTAAGGTTAGATGGATGGCCAAGCGTGTAGTTGCATGGCGAGCTTGTGTAGTTTTGTATCTCATGAGAATCAATTCCAGGTGTCGTGCACAAGAAGCCTAGATAATCTTGATAACCTGCAAAACAGTATCAAAAAACACAGATTGGAATGATACAACTTTGACAAATTCACATAAACCTTAGAACCTGCAATCCCCAATTTATAATCAAGCGGTAAGATATGCAAGTACTGAAAAGTTATTAATCACATATTTCTAATAATATATTCAAAATTCCTAAATAGAGGCAGCCTTTGAGATTAATGCACCGGCAATTATATAAAATTATGTCTCGTCATATATGCTCTCTATGAGACATATAAATGCAAATAAATCTAGAAGCTCATATGTTTATGCACAATTACTATACAAGTTGATTAAATTGCAAAAACTACTTTGGCTGAGGGGATAAAAGAAATCTAGTGCCTAATGATGTTTGACTTGTTAAAACAGACGGTCACTTTGAGACATCTAAATAATGACATCTGTTGCCCTCCTGAATCCCGTACTAACCAAACCAAGCCGAACATACTAAATCCATCCCGCTCGTAAGCAGAGTAGGGTCTAGACAGTCTAAGATGTAGGCAGACCTTACATCTGCTCGAAGAAGAGAGTAAGAAGAGAGAGGTTGTGTAGAGACTTGGGACACAAATATCCATCCTAGCTAGTTACTTAGGAGTTGGGACGAACCAAATAGAATGAAGTCCAGTGGGCTGATTGATCCCAGGCATTGGCTTTGGCAATGAGACGAATCAGTTAGGTATGATCCGAAATAAAAACCATTTTGGTTCAGTTTTCTGATCTAATTCAGTAATTTCTTGGGTTATTTATAGGCCAATAATTATGGTTTTGGGGTTGGTGCCTAGAATCTAGTACATCGATCCATGGCCTAGATGCCTAGATGACTTGTATGTGTCCAGGTGGTTTTTTGTGGTAGGCGTGTGTCTGGACCATTTTGGCGGATCTAGTACATCGATCCATGGCCTAGACTAGGGGTGTAATCGAGCCGAGCCGAACCCTGCTAGGCTCGAGTTCGAGCTTGACTAAAAAGTTCGGGCTCGGGCTCGAGTTCGATCGAGCCTTCCAGTTTAAGCTCAAAACTCTGCTCGTAAAAAGTTCAATATGTTCGAGTTCGGCTCGAAAGCTCGAATCGATTTCATCGAATATGGCAAAACTCGAATATGATCGATTCGGCTCAAGTTCGACTCGATTAAATATATAAATTATACTCCCTCCGTCCCTCTAGGTAGTTTACATTGGGAATGGGCACGGAGACCAAACGAGATCAAAAAGTTGGCTGCTGAAAAATGGTTCATGAGCAGAGCAAACGAGATCAGTTTTTGATGAAATTGCGTCCTGAGTACGAGGCAGCCCGCGCAAATCTGATGAATCGTGATCCTCCTCCTCCTTTGGATGTTTGCTTTGGAGAATTGTTGCGGGAAGAGCAACGTCTTGCCACACAAGTTGTTTTTCAGCAACATCAAGTCCACGAGAATGCAGTCGCTTATGCTACAAATCATGGGAAAAGTAAAGGGAGAGACTTGAGGCAAGTTCAATGCTATAGCTGCAAAGAATATGGACATATCGCTGCTGATTGTGCAAAGAAATCTTGCACATACTGTAAGAAGCGAGGGCATATTATCAAGGAATGTCCGATCCGACCTCCGCATCGCCAAGCTAAGCAGGCTGCTACTGCTAATCAGGCCATTGCTGGTTCAACAGATGGTAAACCAGTAGTGACTCCAGAAATGGTTCAGCAGATGATTATTACAGCTTTTTCAACCATAGGGCTTCAAGGTAAGCAAAATCTTTCCTCTTTATCATGGCTTGTTGATTCTGGCGCATCCAATCACATGACAAATTCATGTAGCACTCTCAGCAATGTTCAAAAATATGAAGGAGATATTCAGGTTGCGAACGGTAGTAAGTTGCCCATTCATGCTATTGGGGACATTAATTCTTCAATTAAAGATGTTCTTGTGTCTTCTGAGCTCTCCGCTAATCTTATTTCAGTAGGACAATTAGTCGATAATAACTGTAATGTTCGATTTTCCCATGATGGTTGTGTTGTGCGGGATCAGGTGTCGGGGAGGATACTAGCGAAGGGGCCTAAAGTTGGACGTCTATTTCCTTTGCATCTTCCTATTCCTTATTTTGTTTCCTTAGCTAGTATTGATGTAAATCACAAGGGTGAAGTATGGCATAAACGTTTAGGCCATCCAAATAATGTTGTTTTATCTCATATAATAAATTCTGGGTTGTTGGGCAATAAAAATAATCTTCCCTCGCATCTCTCATTTGATTGTTCAGCTTGTAAATTAGGTAAAAGCAAGTCTCTACCTTTTCCTTCTCATGGTAGTCGTGCAGAAAAGTGTTTTGATGTCATTCATAGTGATGTGTGGGGTATTACTCCTATCGTATCTCATGCACATTATAAATACTTTGTCACATTTATTGATGATTACAGCAAGTATACATGGGTTTATTTCCTTCGTTCCAAATCTGAGGTATTTACTGTGTTTAAAACCTTTGTAGCTTATATCGACAATCAATTTTCCGGTAAAATTAAAGTGCTCAGATCTGATTCTGGAGGGGAGTAAATGTCTCATGCCCATGAATTTCTAATACAAAACGGAATTGTTTCCCAACGTTCTTGTCCTTATACGCCTTAGCAAAATGGGGTTGCTGAGCGTAAGAATCGCCATTTGTTAGATGTTGTTCGCACATTATTACTTGAATCTTCTGTTCCTTCCAAATTTTGGGTTGAAGCCTTGAGCACAGCAGTTTATCTAATTAATCGGTTGCCTTCTCAAGTATTGAATTGGGAATCTCCGTATTTTCGTCTTTATCATGAGCATCCCAACTATCTTGATCTGCATACTTTTGGATGTGTTTGCTTTGTTCATTTGCCACCTCATGAACGTCATAAACTTTCTGCTCAATCTGTTAAATGTGCTTTTATGGGTTATAATGTTTCACACAAAGGTTATGTTTGTTATGATCCTTGTTTGAATAGATTTCGGATAATTCGTAATGTTGTTTTCTTTGAAAATCAATTTTTCTTTTCTACTCAAACTGAGTCTTCAGCAATCTCTCCAAGGTCACCAGAGCCACTTTTACTTCCTCATTTTGATGAAATAACTAATACTTCTAAAAGATTTAAGCCCGGTTTTGTATATACTCGACGCCATCCAACTTTGGAGCCTCAAGAGCTTGATCCGGAGACATCTGAGCCTGTTCAAACTTCATCTACTGCAAATCAGCCCTCAAACAGCCTGCGGCGCTCTTCTAGAGCCACCCGTCCACCTGAATGGTATGGATTTTCTCATAAATCTCTACATACTACTTTGGCTGATATTCCTATTCCTACATGTTATTCAGAAGCTGTTAAACATGAATGTTGGCGTAATGCTATGAAAGAAGAACTTCAAGCTCTCGAGGATAACCACACCTGGGATATTGTTCCTCGTCCATCTAATGCTAAAACAATTGGTTGTAAATGGGTCTACTCTATCAAACTTCGTTCAAATGGAACTCTGGATCGCTTCAAGGCAAGGCTGGTTGCCCTTGGCAACAAACAAAAATATGGGGTTAATTACGTAGAGACGTTTGCTCCAGTTGCCAAAATGACTACAGTTCGTTTGATTATTTCTCTTGCAGCTTCACAAGGCTGGCCACTTCATCAGATGGACGTTAAAAACGCATTTCTTCATGGTGATCTCAAAGAGGAGATTTACATGACTTTACCTCCTGGTTTATCATCCTCTTCTTCAGGCGTATGTAAGTTAAAACGATCAATCTATGGATTGAGGCAATCTTCTAGAACTTGGTTTGATAAATTTCGAACCACATTACTCCAGTTCTCATTTAAGCAAAGCCAATATGACCCACCCTTATTTCTTTGCACGACACCTGCTGGCATTGTTCTTCTTGTTTATGTTGACGACATTGTTATTACAGGGACAGATTCTACGTTAATTTCTCGTCTACAACATCATCTTCATGCCTCCTTCCACATGAAAGATCTTGGTCCCCTAACTTATTTTTTGGGTTTGGAAATTAACACGGATGCTTCTGGTGTTTTTCTTAGTCAAAATAAATATACTCAAGATTTGCTTCAGTTAGCTGGTCTTCAAGATGCCTCGTCTGTAGATACTCCATTAGAAGTGAACACAAAATATAGCAGAGAGGAAGGTGAATTAATTTCCGATCCTACTCTATATCGCCAGTTGGTAGGTAGTTTGAACTACTTGACCATTACACGTCCAGATATTTCTTTCGCTGTTCAGCAAGCAAGTCAATTCACGCAAAAGCCCCGTCATTTGCATTTAGCTGCTGTTCATCGTATCCTTCAGTATCTTCGTGGGACACCTGGCCGTGGATTGTTCTTTTCAGCTGGTAATCCTCTTAATCTTGTTGCATATAGTGATGCTGACTGGGCTGGTTGCCCTGACACTCGACGCTCTGTCACAGGCTGGTGCATGTTTCTTGGCAGCTCCTTGATTTCTTGGAAGAGTAAAAAGCAACCTCGTGTTTCAAAATCTTCTACTGAATCTGAATATCGTGCTATGTCTGCTGCTTGTTCAGAGATTGTTTGGCTTCGTGGCCTCCTAGCGGAGCTTGGTTTCACTCAATCTAACCCCACTCCACTTTATGCGGATAACACTAGTGCGATTCAAATCGCTGCCAATCCAATTTATCATGAGCGTACTAAGCATATCGAGGTGGATTGTCATTCTATTCGTGAAGCCTTTGACACTCGTACAATATCTCTTCCTCATGTTTCTACCAAGCTTCAAGTAGCTGATATTTTTACTAAAGCTATGACACACCAGCGTCATAAGTTCCTTGTGGGCAAATTGATGCTTCGTGACAGACCAGCATCAATTTGAGGGGGGATGACAACTTATGTTAAGGCTCAAATATTAACAGCAAATATCAAGGCATATATCAAGCACTCATGTAAATATATAGTCATTAATAGCATAGTTGTATATATGATGTATCTTCTGTATACTAGATATTAGTGATTTTAATCGCTGATAATCAGCCTTGTATACCTCTTGTATGTATGTGATATTTCTATATAATGAAAGCACCCCTGAGATGGAGGGCAATTCAATCCAAATTGACATAGCAAACATGTACTAATCTAAAATATACTTAGATCGGGATGAATAAATAAAGTGATCAAAACCATAATCATTGGCTTTACCCACATTAGTCAAACTCCCATTTAGCAGGTAGTCTAATCATATAGATGCAAAAAGAGTAAACTAAGAAAATCGTAAATTACCAGCATCAAATATGAGCCCGGGATCTAAAGCAGCTCTAGGATTTACATGGCCACTTCCATAATCAAAAGGTGTAGCTGGGACAAGCGACACGGTCTCAGATCCAGAATATTGTTGGGCTTGAAGAGGCCTCCCTGCCCTGTCAAGCGTAGTTGATGTCGTCATCAATGCTGATTTGATGGCAGCAGGACTCCAGTGATAGTGTTTCTGCTTTACCAGAGCAGCAATTCCAGCTATATGTGGTGCAGCCATGCTAGTCCCAGATATCATAGCAAATCCTGCACCTGCTCCAAGGAAACAGTTCATTGAGTTGGTTTGAATCATGCATGATATCACCTGCTTAACTCCAATTTTCATATACTGTCTTAAATTATGATGGTATCTTTGTATAGCTATAATTTACTCAGTCAAGTTTCAGTTTTACCGATATCAGTTTGTAACCAAGGTATGGAGAAATGGATTATAAGGACGCATAGTAATTTGTTCTAAATGCACATCTAATAGTTGGAACTAGCTACAGAAGATCTCCCCCCCCCCCCCAGGTTTCCCAAAGAGCGTCCCATATTGGACTTTTAAAAGATTCCTACAGTGTCACTAAAGCTACATATGTCTAAAGATCACTGTTGGTGAAACTGGATGACATCAAAACGTTGTTCTTAATGCAATTTCCTACGAGGGAATGTAACTGCAACATTACAATATTCCAGCTTAGGTAAGAGTAAAAATAAAGACCCATCACAAAGATTAACTTTAGGACTGAAGAAACAACCAACTAATCTTAATAGCAAGAATTATTACTTACCCATATAATTCGCTTCATCTGTGCCATTGGGTGACCAAGCAGCCCAAATCAAAGAACCAGGAGCTAAAATATCTGGTTTGAGAAGATCAGCTTCCTGAAAGCTATAGTCTTTAATATTGGGTCCACGACCTGAGAACAATGCTACTTGCGGTGCTGATTTGTGGAGTACGGGCCTCATACCATCTCCTATGCTTCCTACTGCTTTAAAACTCCTAACTCGTCCAGTCCAATCTCTTGATGTAGAGATATTGTAGTAGTTTATAAGCTCCTAAATATTCCAAATAAACAATTTTAGAGATAAAGTTTCTAAAACATGTGGAGAAACAGTGTATGGGGTAGAAAATTATAATAGAGTGTCAGATATCTAAATATGTATCAAGGGTACCTGTCATAAAATTAGAATTAATTCGAATAACATTGTTGGCATTTCTTAAGTTACAAATTTTAATATTAAAATAGCTGGATAAGCCAGGAAAGCAGCGGGAAAAGTAAAATATTTTTTCAATATATCCAGTTCAATTCTCATATAGCCATCCTGCCTGAAGACACACACACACACACCTACACATAAACCCTCATTATGAGGATCAGAGAAGCCGAGAGGTATCAATTAATAAAGAACAGGTTGTGGCAGATCAATGTCAGTTCCAACTTCCAAATGACCCACCAAATGAGTCGATCTTGACACTTTTACTCTAGGTCTTACCCTTGACAGAATACAGCTTTAAGTATGATAGAACCAAGAAAGAAAAAGGATCACAATATTTACCATCGACTTGCTAACATCTGCGATGAGTATCCCCGGAAGACCGACAGGAACTGGATCATATTTTGATCCTGGTGAAGAACTTTCCACAGCAAGAACAAACCCAATTGCACCAAGACTCTTGGCGGTTTCCGAGACTTTTTTAACTGATGCAGTACCAACAACAAAGTTGAAGGAATAACCGCAAAGAAGAATGTTTCCCTCCACCAAGTTCTTGTTTAACACCTCAGGCCTCTGGCAATCTGAAGGGCTGTACTTGAATGCTGAAGAATCCAAGAGTACATCATTTGCAGCAACCAAGGTGAATGTTCTATCGGCATGAGTAGCAGCTGCATAAAGTCACGATACATGTTCAGCATAAAAACGTTGGTCGCTTGTTCGATAAAACTTGCAGAACAGAGTCAGTTGAGAGAATTATGGACACTCTCAAAACTGCAGTAGACACACTAACTGCAGGCCCAAGATCAGACTTAAGAACTGGGCAGAAAACTGCACTTAAAACACACACAACACTGCTGGTTTACACAAGAGAGAGCAGGGATTTTACTTAAGAAGTATTCTGATTTTTTAACACTAATTTGATACAAATCTGCTGAGTACATTTTATAGTAGCAGTAGAATATTCTAGATTATTACTAGATGCAGAAAAAGTACAGGAACTTTCTAGTACATGAAATGCATAAAAGTACTGGAACTTTCTAGACAATGAACCTTCTAGTGCATGAACCATGAATGCATAATTAACTCCTTAATTTTTTCTAGAACCTTCAGGACTTAATTATTCTAGAACCTTCAAGAAGTTCTGCACAATCTTTCAACAGAATCTGCTAAGGATTTAGAAAAATGAAGAATCAAACAGAGCAGAAAAAAGTAACAGTTACAGCACTCTTAAAACAATTATCACACTGAGTCACTGCGGAACTTGTCCATTAAAATTGTCAACATATAAGCACCAAAAACAGAAGTAACTTGCGAGCTAGATATTTCCTCAATGAATTGAGGCAAATAAATCTACCACTGGTGTGTTTATCTTCACATGTACATTAATCAGGACTACCAACTTGAGGCCTTTGACATATAATATTTCAACAAATACAGGTAAGGAAGTTAGTTATTTGACAACTTGTACTCTTCCTTTAAATGTATTAATTATAGTATATCCTACGGTTCTACCCTAAAATATTAGAAAAAACAAGGTAAGGTGTTGTGTCTATTAGATACTGCTCCTTTTTAAAGATAACCAACATTTGTGAACAGCAATCCAAAGGGATTCAAAAATTCGAAACACAAAAGGAATTTATACAAGTATATTTAGTTCCTATCACAGTGTCACGGTGATGCTCTTTCGATAGAAATGCTTAAAGCATATCTCTTTAATGTTTGTAATATTTCCTCCTCTTAATGTAAACTAAACATCTACGCCTGAAACTAATATCAGGTATAAGTATAATATAACTATGTCATTACGCAATAAAAAGACATTGTTGTACAGATCTGGTCAAGTATACATATGTGCTTTACCAAATTAGATGAAGTATAATAAATATGCATTGAACTTACGCGACAAGCCTATTCCAGGAAGTATTTTCTTATTTCCCAGGGTCAAATGATTCTTATATGTACGATCATCCACTGCAGCAGCTACAGATGCTATCCATGGACTGTAAGACAAAACTGTTTTAGGAAAAGGACCCCCATTTCCAGCTGCCTGTGCAACAAAAACTCCAGCTTTTATGGCTGAAAGAAGTACAGCATCAAAAGGGTTTAAAAATGTCGTCTTTGTGGTAGCTGGAGGACCATTTGGGCCCACAGAGAGATTAAGAATGTCCACACCATCATGAACAGCCTATCAAAAGATAAACTGTGTATTAGCAGCAATTATGTAAACTACATATTAATCACTAGAATAAGTTTAATGGCATAAGGTAAATAAGCGACAAATATAATATGCAACCCACTGTCATAGAATCATGTAACTAACAAACATGGAAGGAAAAGTCTAATTTACCCTCTCTTTTTCCATTGTCATTACTATATGTGCAAGTTCAACAAGTTCTGTACAAGAACTAGAATGGTACTTTTGAATATACGGTGAATCACTTGACTTCTAAATTTCTGATTTCTAAACAGCAAACTTCTTTTGCACCTCTCTTCCATGCTTATCAACAAACATTTAAAGCCCCGCAAGTACAAAATTAAATACATTTCTTTTCTGCAATATTTTACTTGCAGTTGTCCATGTGTGGAAGAAAAATAAATTGGTATCCAGTTAACTTATTTTTATGCTACATAAGCAAATCCTGCACTTATTACAACCTCTCGCCTCAACCAGGACTAATAAATAAGAACCGGAAGTAATTAGTTCATCATCTGAATATATGTAGAATTTGTCGCATGAGAATTTGAAGCCTTCAAAATGAAGTTAATACAGCTTCTTAGCATAGCAAAATCGTGACCAGCTAGGTCTCAATGATGAAACCTACATGATAAAATCTTATAGAACCAGTATTTCAAACCAGAACAGTTTAAAATTTCAAAATCTCAGCATATAAAGATAAGGACATGCAATCAGAAAATCAGACAAAATAAAAACCAACACCACCACGAGGGTGACTGTTGGAACCAAAAAGAAACATCAGATGAAATATCATAGAAAGTTGTTCTTATATCTAGAACTATAGGCAAATTGATAAATGAAATATAAAATAAGAACAGAGAGTCTAACTGATACAGTTGAATGGTTTAAGATGATGCCTTGAAGAAAAGAATAAAACGGATAGAATACTTTACATAGAAACAATGTTCACAACTTATGAAGTGAGCAAAGTTGGCCACATATGCAAAGGCTAAAAAAAGTGATTTACTAATTACTATTTAAGAGTTAAACTTGCAAATAGACTCAAACTTAAGTATCACATATAAAACCAACAGCAGGGTAGCATATAAGCACACCTGCTCAATGGCAGCTACTACGTCTGACACAAATCCACCGAAAAGTCTGTAGAGTGCCTTGTATACAGCAATCCTGAAAATAGACAAAGAAACTATCCGTTGTTCTTAACTGTTCGTATGCTAAACATTTAGAAAGATAGCATGTACTAATAAGGTAAGGTGTTCAAAACTAACCTTGCACGAGGAGCCATCCCACTTGCTTTACCAACTTCATAGCCATGCATATTCACGGGAATCCCATTATTTCCAGCAGCAATAGCGGCAGTATGACTTTTATGCATTAAGTCACATGTTAAAAGAGAACCAGTGGACAAAACAAAATTTAATATCCCAAAGGCTTACAGCAGTTAAGAGAATTGACAATATATTGAATGCAATCTTTGTAGTTACTTAATCTATCTAATGGTATAATTACTAACCTTCCATGCCCATCTCCATCTAGTGGAGAAGCAAAATCAATCGCAGGATTAAATACACCAGCTGCTATTGCAGCTTCAGCAAAATGTTGGGCTCCAATAATCTTCCCATTACAGAAATCCCTCTTTGTATCTGGATCAACTTCACATTTTCCTCTGTACTTTGGAAGAGGGCCAAAGGTATTGTGGCTACCAAAGCTTGGATGCTGGGGGAAGATTCCTGAATCCACAAATCCTATCACAATGTCCTCTCCTGCCCTATCAAAGCCACCTCCAGTAGGCCATACTCCAGTTGGGAGCCCCAAGAATTGAGGAGTGTGTGTGGTTAGTCTCCTGACCTTCCAATCACGGTGAACAGACTTCACGCCAGGGGCTTGCTTAAGAGTTTCTGCCTACTAATGCAGGAGTGAAAATGAGTCGTTAGGTACACTTTTGCAACTAATTATTACTCCCCTCTTGAGAGAGAGAGAGTCGTGTTGGCTTCTGGCAGATAGTTTACAAAATTACGGTGTATAAAAGTTATTTATTTATAATCTATATTGACATAATTTTTTTCACATACAAATATACAACCTACATTTTCAAAAAAACTGAATCATTAAAAAACAATTATGTTTAAGAATTTTTTTTATACATCTTAAAGTATGCGCAGACTGCAGAAAGTCAGAATTGATTCTTATTTAGGAAATGTAGTAAACTAGTAATTCTTCTAAGAGATAGTAATAAAGAAGTACAGGCTGTCACCTGTTCAGGAGAAGTATGGACTGAAAACCCATTGATTAGATGCCGATAACTGTAGAGCTTCTTGTACGTCCCATGATCAAACAGTGTTCCTAAAAGCATGTCATGTTTCTGCTCAAGGTGGTGCCGATAGGAAGTAACTAAGTCACTGAAAGTATTAAAAAAAAGGACAAAAATAAGGGTATAGAGGAATCAAGACATATCTAAATCTTCTTGACATTCTCACTGGATGTGGACATGACTTTCCCGACGAAGTATTATATAAATCTGTCTCAAAATCACAAACTACTGTTACATCAAAGACTAATCATTTAATACATTTGTTAACAGTAAAACAGACAGCCGGCAGATTTTCTTGTTGGCCAGGCAATGCAAATGTTAACACAAGTAACATATTAGGTTTTCTTATAGACTTGTGCAGTTGCATGTCACAACAGCCAACTTGAAACCAATTAGCAATAAACAAAGTAATCTCAGTTTTATCCAATAATTATCAAGACTTAATCTAACTGATGTATGCCAAATATTATCTCAACAAGCCTCCTCAGCATAGAGTTACTGTATCTCCTTAGACAGATAAGACGGTGATTTCTATAGGTGATAGAGCATGTGATCCAACAGGCGATTCACATAAAAGCGTGACCACATGCCTTCTCCGGTAAAATGTCCAATTCAAAATATATAGAAGTTAAATGTAAATGTGTTGGATGTGGAAAGTTGATTAAATTAGTCAGCAGTACAGATCAACATACCTAAATTCTGCCGTTTTACCTTTCCCAGTTTTTTTTAACCATCTATTTAATATGGCACTAGGTAAACAGGACATAGGGCAGTAGATGTTGAAAAGCAATTAGAATTATTAGCTTCGAGTAAGCATATGTAGCTTATTTTAGTTAGAGAAAATTGATTATGAAAAGGACCAACATTTACCTGGTGACATCAAGCTCCTCATCCGAATCCACAGCAGTGGCTGAAAAACCATCAATGCCACCTCTGTAACTTATTACAGGGTCCCCTTCAACAGTTACTATGTATATCTCTGCCTTTGCGATAATTGGAAAAGCAAATAACATAAGAATCACAAAATCAATCTGTATCTTCCCCATTTAGCTGGTTAACTGCAAATTTACATGAAGCTATCACATCAGTTAGGTTCAGGACATCAATTAGAAACAAGTAGAAAATTATGCAGGATATTTAAAGTAGCGTTCCGACTCCAATGACACTTATGGTCCAAAAGAAAACTGGGGAACCAAATGTTGTGCACTTTTATCCATGTTGATATATGTTGTTTTTCACTTTGTGCAGAACATTTGATTCTGACAGTTCTCCAATCCTCATTTGGGATCTAACACTAATAAAGTAACCTAGTTTAGTTTGCTCCACCACTAGCAAATGGTTACAAACTTTTAAACAACAATTACACTAATTATCATTATTGTTATTATAAATAATATAAAAAAGGAAAACAGAACTCACCCTTAATGTACAGAAATCTTTAAACCAACCACTTGAATAGAATAGAAAGAAAAAATGTAGTTGCATCCACACATGAGGAGAAGGGCTGAAGAAATCAAAAGGGGCAATTAATAAAAATTGGTTGATCTGATCTAGCTACAAAACAAAAGGGGGGCTTAGCAATCGAATAAAGTTGAGATATGTTATATATATATATAAAAAGTAAAGGAAGCAAGTGAGCTAGTGAAGTAAAGAATCAATAAAATCAAATGAGTTTAAATCAAAATGTATAATGAACACATTAATATCATATTGTTGGATTTAAAATGAGATAATAAAAGTACAAGGGGGAAAGGGGGAAACTTTATAACTCACATTAATGGGTGCAAGAAAGGAATCAGAGCTTAAGAATGGGTGGTGGTGAATATAAAACAAGAAAGCAACACCTTAAGAGCTCAGCTACATTATATAGGAATCAGAGCTATTATTATTTTTTATTATTAATATTGTACAGTGTAGAAGAAGAAAGATGGAGGGATGTTGATAGAGAAATGGAATATGGGGCAGGCAGTTGTTGTTAGTCCTTGGGGTTAGGGTTTCTTTCATTTACTGTAACTCTCCCCCCAGATATTTATATATCCCATCAGTATTTATTTACACATACATACATACATACATGTAATGTAATGGCGCCAGCCAGGCCAGCCCAGCAGACAAAGGGAGCGAAGATTGAGGACATGAAACAGAAATAATTTCTACTATTGTTTTTTTTTTTTTTTTTTTGAAATCAATTTCTACTATTGTTGTTTTCAGCGGCAATGCTCATTTTTATTACGAGTAGTGCTAGAGACATCAAAATGGATTCCGAATTTGTTTCCAAATGACAAATGTTTTGTTTTAATTGGTGTTCTTGGTGTAAATGCAGGGAACCCACATCATTATTTTTAGAGTAGTGCTAGGGACCCCAAATTTAGTCCCCAAAAAAGTCCCCAAATGACATGGCATGAGTGATTTGGCAAATTGTAATGTTTTAATTGGATGGCCCTGGCGGGCCCATTTTAATTATAACCAATCACATTCATTTGGTAACAATTTTTAGTACCCAATTTGGTACCTCTAGCATTTTTCTTATTTTTATCATTATCCAATTAAACATTATCTCATAATCATTTGGATACCAAATTGAAAATATTTTTAGGGACTCTAGCATTTTCCTTTTATTATCCCTTAAAATCATTATGAGTAACTTCACCTCGCCCGCCCACTTGCACAAAAAAGAGTGTTACTCAATGAGGTGACATTTTCTGATGTATCCGTTGATGTGATCTTGGCGTTTGATGGGGTTTATTATTCGATTTTGGTTGTTATTATAGTAATTGATGATAATTATATCTAGTAAAAATTTCATGTATTTAGTATATAAGTATATGGGTGAAAAATCAAAATATCCATTAAAATAATCAGCCCAAAATATTTGTTGGCGGGGATGGCTGCATTTTTTACCCACGAAACACGCATGTGACATATGCGTGGTGATAAATGAATTTTATATCCATTTAGAGCATTCCAATTCGGCTTAAATTGATTCACTTGTCCTCAAGTTTGTTGTAGTTTTGATGTGTTTGTGTTTAGTTGTGCAGGTTTACGAAATATCGTTTAGAGTTGGTGTTTTCGTCAATTTTGGAGATGATTTGCGTAATGGAATGAAGGATGGCGTATTTCCCTAGGCTATCATGAAGATCATAACGCTTAAGAATTGAAGAACGGGAAGTGGCGAAAGAATCGGAAGAGAAAGCGGAAGAGAAATGAGCAAATTGTGGAAAATTCGGATTTGTCGGTAGGTTGCGCAGTCTACTTTGTTTTGGCCATATCTGGAGTTCTACAAGTCCGTTTGAGGCCCGTAAGATGTCCACGCGAAGCTTGGAGAATGTTCTAGAGCATAAAAATATTTCTGGCAGAATGCAGCACGCGGGCGCGCCTGAAACGCACTAGGGGAGCGTGCGGCCGCGCCCATATGCGGCAGACAATTTCCAGAAGCTGCAGAATTCTATTTTTACAAGGATATTGCTATAATTCCTACTTCTAATCAATATGGTAATTGTCCTGGACGGTGGGAACATTCCAGAATCAGTCTTATGCATGGAATTTGCAAATCTTATCCCGTTTAAAGATGGAAATTGCCACAATTCTATTCCAACTCAAAGATGACAATTGCTTGGAGGAGAGGCGACTTGGGGCTATAAATATACGTCTTTGGGAGCACAAAAAGAGAACCATCCACCATAGATCACAACCACGACACACACCATAGAATTGTATCATTGACTCTTTGTTTTACATCATGTTTTCATTAAACCCCATGATGACGAGAGATTCGATTATGAACTAATCGTTGTCATGAGATTCTAACGGATTTATTTATGGAACTTTAATATCTTGATGCTTTAAAGATCTGTGTGTGGTGTATAATTGATATCCTCATATGGTCATGCTTAATTGATAGATGCGTCATGAACATCTAATTTGTTAATCTCTTGTGAAGCGAGAATGGATCTTGAGATTTAGAACTTGTCATGCTAGCATAGGATAGGTTGATGTTTTAACATCATGATTTGTAGCGTAAATAGAGATATTATGTTGCCCTATGTGATCATAATAGACAACTTGTTCTTCAACCGTTATGTTTTCAAATCTTATATAGATATAGGGTCTAAGCATAATTGGTGTCTATTCATCTTCTATCTCTTTTGTGGATGTATGTTTAGTTTGGTATTCGTATACTGAGAGGTAGCGTGTACTTGTTTCGTGTTGTCTGATCAGATATCATAACCATTGCATATAGTGATTAAAGGCGTCAGATCTAGTGTTGTTAAAGGCGCGCCTAGGCGCGCCTAGGCGCGCGAGGCGCGGCGAGGCGCAGCGAGGCGCACCTGTTGCGCCTAGTTATGCCCGAGGCGGGGCGACTTGCGCCTAATGGGCGCCTAGACCCCTGAGGCGAGAGGCGAGGCGCTGGTGAGGCGCAAGAGGCGCACTTTTAGCCTATTTTTGACTGATTTGGACTGTTTTTGAGTGATTTTGACTGATTTTCCACTGCTTTTGACTGATTTTAACTGTTCTTGACTGATATTCCACTGATTTTGACCAATTGTCTACTGATTTTGACCAATTGTCTACTGATTTTGACCGAGTTTTACCGATTTTCCACTGAGTTTGACCAAGTGCCTCACTTCGATGAGGCGCGCGCCTCGCCTCGCCTCGCGCCTCGTCGCCTAGGCTCTAGGAGGGTCTGGCGCCTTGGTGCGCCTCTCGCCTTTAACAACATTGGTCAGATCTAAGCAAAGTATTTAATGAAGTTAGGATCCCATGTTTTCTCTTGCAGAAGTAATTCGATTCCAATTCTTGTTAGTTAGTTAATTCTTAGTTTGTTAATTTACTTCATAGTTAAGTTAGTTTATTAAACCCAAATTTGTTAATTGTCTTAGCAGTGAATAATAATCATACATTGTTACATAGGTACATCTACTGAATTAAAACCATAACCAGATCTCTGTGGGAACGAACTCGACTTATATCTATATTACTTGTGACCACGTACGCTTGCGTGATTTTGTGTTAACAAGTTTTTGGCGTCGCTGCCGGGGATCATCGATGTTTTATTTTTGGTTTATGTGCTTGTCAATAGTGGTCGTTAGAGTTCACTAACTCGGATTGTTTCTTACATAGTTGTTTAGTTTTATGTGTTGCAGGTAGCAATGGGAGAAGCAGCAGCAGTGAAAGCATTGATGTATTATTCTCAACCAAAGATCAATGACGTCCAATTTAGTATTGTCAGGGTAGCTATTGCAGCTAATACTTTCGAAATCAAGCCTAGCATAATTCAGATGGTGCAGAATTCGGTTCAGTTTGGGGGTGCTCCGACTGAAGATCCTAACATGCACATCCGGAATTTCATTGAGATCTACGATACTTTCAAGATCAACGGGGTGTCGGAAGATGCTATCAAATTGAGACTTTTCCCATTCTCTTTGAGGGATAAAGCTAAGGGATGGTTACACTCTCTACCAGCCGGTTGCATTACTACATGGGAGGATCTTGCTCAGAAGTTTCTTACTAAATTCTTCCCTATGGCGAACGAAGTGGTCTTGCTAAACGAAGTGATTATTTGTCAAATACCGTTGTCTCGAGTGATACCAGACAACGGTTTTGGACAAATTATCCGTTGTCTGATAACAAACAACGGTATTTTAACAAATACAATTGTAACGTAAAGCTTCAGACAACGGTATGTTGTAAAGATACTGTTGTCTAACAGTGGTTATATTTTTTTTTAACATAATAAATTTGAAAAATTTTAATAATAGATTCAGTCACATTTCTCGACGATCCAAAGGTACGGATGTCAAAATATATCTAATATATTGATATTCCAAAAATTTTCAAAAAATAAAAAATTGATTGGGTTAGAGATCTTAGTAGATCACTAGTATATTGACTAGTACCCGTAACTAGTGCTTTGTCATGGATTATTGTTTCTATTTTTCTAAAAATATTTCTCGACAATCCAACTTTACGGATGTCAAGATATATCTAATATAATGATATTCACAAATTTTCAAAAAATAAAAAATTAATTTGGTTTGTAAAATTTAATATTTAATAAACGAAGTGGTCTTGCTAAACGAAGTGATTATTTGTCAAATACCGTTGTCTCGAGTGATACCAGACAACGATTTTGGACAAATTATCCGTTGTCTGATAACAAACAACGGTATTTTAACAGATACAGTTGTAATGTAAAGCTTCAGACAACGGTATTTTGTAAAGATACCGTTGTCTAACAATGGTTATGTTTTTTTTGAACATAAATATAAATTAACATAATAAATTTGAAAATTTTTAATAATATATTCAGTCACATTTCTCGACGATCCAAATGTACGGATGTCAAAATATATCTAATGTATTGATATTCCAAAAATTTTCAAAAAATTAAAAATTGATTTGGTTAGAGATCTTAGTAGATCACTAGTATATTGACTAGTGCCCGTAACTAGTGTTTTGTCACGGATTGTTGTTTCTATTTTTCTAAAAATATTTCTCGATAATCCAACTTTACGGATGTCAAGATATATCTAATATAATGATGTTCACAAATTTTCAAAAAATAAAAAATTAATTTGGTTTGTAAAATTTAATATTTAATAAACGAAGTGATTATTTGCGAAATACAGTTGTCTCGAGTGATACTAGACAATGGTTTTAGACAAATTATCCGTTGTCTGATAACAGACAACGGTATTTTAACAAATACAATTGTAATGTGAAGCTTCAGACAACGATATGTTGTAAAGATACCGTTGTCTAACAAACGAAAATAATTTTTTTATCAAAAACATACTCGCCGGAGTTCTTGAGGCTACCGGATTTTCTGGATAATTCGTCGAGATTTTGCAGTTTCCGGCGAGCAACAACAGCTTCGGTGAGCTTCCTTAGTGCACCAAATTGACACTAACATGTTCCATAGTCACTAGGCATCCTACAAAGTACTACATCGATAACAAACAAATCAAAAACAGCCATAAACGATCAAATCCGAGAAAACCCGACGAGCTAGACATGGATTCCGGCCAATGTAAGAACCCAGATTTTTGGGTAGAATTAAAACTTTTTATTATGTATTAATGTAAGAGTGAACAGTGGTTACAACTACAATGTAATACTGGTTTTAAGGAATGCCCGAAAGAGAACAAGGACATTTTTATAAATATGAGGGATAAAAATGGAATAAAGAATGAATAGTGTTTTTGGATGAAAATAAGAATATTATTAGACGACGCTATATAGAAGTATTTAGAACGGATTTCTGAGTTCGTATTCATGATCCAGGGGCGATATAAGTGTATGTAAACGTCATCGGATTCAGAAAAATAGCACTTTTATTTTTTCCGAGATTTCCCTGGACACTGCAAGACTTGAGGATTTATTTAAGGGATTTAAGGAATTTAAATTTGAGAAGTATTACGAAAGATGGAGAATGGTATTATAATTATTAAGAAGGTTTTCGGTAAAACCCTAATTAGAAACGAATGAGTTATTCCCTCGAACGATCAATGAATTGAGCAATAAACGGATAAAGAAACAAGCAGAGGGAGCAAGAGTCATGCATAAGCTACTAGAAAATATCTAGTAACCATATGGTTACATAAGTAACCAACATACTTAGGAATCAACCATGCACTTAGCAAACAAACCATGTAGTTAAGTTATAACCATCCAATGATCAACACATGTCTTGCAAAATGCATCATCCAATGCATCATCACTTTAATAAAGCTACTTTGGATGAGATATTATCCAACTAAGACACTTTATGCATTATTATCAAATTAACCAAGCAAAAGAAACAACTCTCTCCATTTTTTTACTACATTCGGCTTTTGCTTAATTCAAGGGGAGAAATCCCACTTCCAACCATTGTTTGATCTCCAAACTTTTATCATAGATCTTATATTTCATAAAAATGATACCCTAGAAATCTTAGCCTCAAACACCACTTTTTCCATTTTCAAATAAATCCTTGAAGATGAGGGTGAATAGTGATTTTCAAGAACAAATTCTTGGATCTTGATATTTTGGATGATCTAAGCTTGGTTAAGGATAGACATGGACTATACAAGGCTTAGCAAGGGCTTTAACACTCTCCAAGGAAGGTATAAACCTCATGAACCCTAGATCTTACTTTGAGGTTATGCTTGTTCTTGATGATTTTAGAGTTATATGTTCTTAATGATGTTATAAGCATGATTAGTTAAGTGGTTTAGTGATTTAAGTAGCATGATGTTTATTACAGTGAAGTATGATATTCTTGGACTTGTTGAGATGAGAATCATGTATAAATGATGTATGGATGCCCGGTGTGGCTTGGTTTGATTGTTGTGATTTTTAGAACGTTCGATTTATAGCCGTCGTAATGCCCGATTTTCGTTAAACCTTGAAAACCGTGAATCACAGTAGGCTTAACTCACTGCATAGCTTAGTAATCTGCCATTATAAGATAGATTATGTTATAAGCTTCGTTTTGATATAAAGTTCGTATAAAATGGACTTACGGTTTAGGAGTTATGATTAAATTCGTAAAAGTGGTTCGAAACCGTACACGGAAGTTCGTAACTGAAATTGGAATCCCTTAACATGACTAAGTCAGTGACGAATCATGGTAATTAAATATTAGAGGTCATAAGGAAGGCGTGAGAGAAAACCACAAGTAAAATGGATCGTTTTCCGATTTTATAAAAATGTTCGAATCGAGGTTAAGTGCGAAGAAACCACTTTTCAGAGATAGCACTATGCGTTCGAATGCTCCTGCCCTATTTTAGTAAAATCTGGAAAATTTTATCTTCTGAACAAAGTCAGATTTTGAGCTAGTCACCTTATATACATTCTCTAGAGTATGTACGCGAAAACGGTGCGTCATTTGAGTTAACGGTTACCGAGTTATGAACGTTTTAGTAAAAGAGGTGTGAATAGTGAAAATCCGCCGTTGACTGAACTTCGAAAATACATTTCACCTATCTAGACCCGTGTTTTCGGATTGGAAATTTTATGATAAATATTACAAATACCAAAGATGATTTTGGAAGTGGTTTCATAATTAAATACGTTTCCAGTGATTTATTAAAAGTGTTGAAGTGCGAGTCACGGAATAGTGATTCTCAGAAAAGTCACCTCTAGGGATACTACTTTGGCCACCCTTTTTGGCTAAGTTAAAAAGGGAATTTCGAGTCGACTAAAACACGAAACTTGTTAAGAATTATCAAGACCACATATTGGTGCAAAGAACGAGGTTATAATTGATTAAGTAAGATATACGAAAAATCCGACATTAAGGATGGGTTCGAGGTGTGTTTTGGACTAAACTTACATGACTTAAGTTAAGTTATACTTAACCTTCGAAATGTTAAGTGATTGACCTCGGTTATTGTGACTATTTATAGATCATTAGATTGACACGAGGCACACTACCCCTACAGGATTACCAGGCAAGTTTTCAACCTTCTTGAAGGCTGTTGTTGTGATAATATATATATGAATTGATTCTGTTATATATATGCCATAGCATGCATGCCTACTTTCAAGTTATATTGCAATACTTGTTCCCTGAATTGATATTGGCTTATAGACTAGATACGATATATCAGTATAAGCCGGATTTTTGGTTAAGACCCTTAGTGAAGGGCATGTGATATTCATTCTTTAAATGTAGACCGGGAGTCGGTATTTTGAGATATAGATGTAGTCTTGGAAACCCGGAGGGATTCCAACGACAGATTAGTATTCCTTTTGAGGAATGTTATTATTAAATATTAATTATATTTCCATAAAGTATTAATTACTTGGAAATCTTTCGAGAAATGTTATTTGAGTATTATCTCAGTCGAGAAATATTAAATGAATATTATTTCGAATATTCATTCAGAGTTTGATTATTTCATGAATTTTATTTCAAGATTCATTTAGAATATTGTTTATTAAATGAATATTACTTTCGAATATTCATTTAAGGTTTTATCTATTCAATGAATATTACTTTAAGATATTCCTTTGAAATACTAATTACTTAAGGAACATTATTTCAAATATTCCTTGAGAGTATTGATTACTAAATGAATATAATTTGGATATTCATTTAGAATAGTATTTATTAAATGAATATTATTTGGATATTCATTTAAGGTTTTATTTACTTAATGAATATTATTTTAAAATATTCAATTGAAGTTCTAATTACTTAAGGAATATTATTTTGAATATTTCTTTAAAGTTTTGATTACTAAATGAATATTAATTGGATATTCATTTAGAATACTATTTATTTAATGAATATTATTTTCAAATATTCATTTAAGGTTTGATTTACTTAATGATCATTATTTTAAATATTTATTTGAGTTTATCTATTTAACGAATATCATCTTGAATATTCATTGGAAGTTTTATTTATTTAATGAATATTATTTTGAATATTCATTTAAGAAGAGATTTATTTAATAAAAAAATTTTATATATTCATTCGAGGATTACTTACGAGTAATATTATGATTTAAAAATAGTCCTTAATTATTATTGATTTAATAAATATTCTTGGAATATTTATGTAAATTCTTTTAAATTCTCTTTATAATGATTTATATCATACAAAGATTATCTTGTACCTTCCGATATTATGTAAAATATTTCAGAGTCTTTTTATGACTATTTTATCAAGGGGAGGTTCCCAAAACTCTATTTTTATTTAAATCTATCTTAAAAGAAGATTTAAATACTCGTCCAAACTTCCAAAAACATATAAGGGGACCTCACTTGAGAGCTGTTATTTATTTGACTGCCCGGTCATATACTTGCTAAAACTATCTTGTTACTCACATCTTGATTCGTTCAAACATCGATATGAGTCTTTCGGTTACCTCCTCAAAGCTCGAGGGGTAAGATTGATGGAACAAGTTTATATCCATTAACAAGCATCAGCTTGGGAAATATTGGTGAATTTTCCTTTCCAATTAGATACGACTACTTTGTGGAGTCCTATCAACAAGTGATATACTTGGGGAAAGGGGGAGGAACTTCATGTTTCAAAGTTATGGATGTGAAATGAACTAGGAGATGCGTAAGTGACCCAGTGGCGCCGGTCCAGCAAATGGCCCAACCGTTGGCCGGGGGGTTCCAGAGGGCGGTAGACAAGTAAATCCGTCGGTGCTTCCTTCTACATGCAGTAAACAAGAGGTGGGGAGCATAACATGCGACTGATCATCGTGTAAATGCTATGTCTCCTGGCGCGTCAAACTCCAGTATTAGTTCATCTCTCAATGTTGGAAATTTCCTGCAACCTTATCATTATTGGCAGGTTTGAAAAGTGTTTGAATTGGAATTGCAATATTCTTCCTGCAAGTTCCTCTATTATGAAAAGTTGATAATATCTGGCTCATCTTTGACATAGCAGATATTTATTCAAAACAAATATATTTTGAGTTACCTTGTAACTTCATCTCATACCTTATATTGGTACTACATCGTTAATGCATGGCATATGGTTTCAAAGATATTTTGAACTGTCATATATTATTGCCGTTCAATTATATTTTTGGTGGGCTATTGCTCACCCTTGCTTTATTTATTTATATCACAACAACAGCTAGATCAGATGGCCACGCAAGGCGTACCCAACATAGGCAGGTGTCAGCCGTCAGAGGATTAACCGATGAGGTCATAGCTACCATTGCTGAGGATGCAGCTTCTGGTAGGCTTGTTGTTAGCATTTGATCCTATAATGTATTTATTATATGGCATATATCAATGGATGGCAAAGAATATGTAATTGTACAAATGAAATTCTTTGGGTTGTAAGACTCAAACTTGTGATTTATAATATTGTTGGTTACTCTGATTTCATCTCTGGGACTATAACGGGTGTGTTTTATGTTGTTGTTTTGGGTCACAAGGTTGTAATTTAAATTATGTTGATTTTGTGGTTGGATATTGAGACCGTAACGACCAGATCCCTGACCCTGGATCTGAGGGTGTTACAGCCAACTTCGATTCTAAACCAAACTCAACGTTTAATAACTCAAAACAAAGCTGAGAACATCAGCAAACTAACCCCCATAACCACGTATACGAAAAATCAATGAACATCAGGAACAATCAAATTAAACTTCGAGTTAATATCCGAAAATTATGAAATTTTTAACCAATCATATTCGAATATACACACACACACATAAACATGTAGTACAGATCATGAGATTCAATTTGATTACTCATATTAAGTATTTGAATTTCAGAATCACCTTCAAAAGGCTGTCTGATCTTCAAGAACTTCAAGAACTATTTTCAGAGAAAAAAATTAATCAGAAAATCTGATTTTCTGATTTTTTCAATAAATAAAAAAAATTCTGCTGCTATTTATATACAACAGTTTAAATTTTTAAATGCTTGTCTGAAATTGTTGAGGACAACGATTTAATGTACAAAACCATTATGTGTTGCATGCAATTCAGGCAACAGTATTCACAAACCATTATCTGATTACATTTTATACAACGTCTATCAAAACACTTGTCTGATTTTAACAACATTTTTTGAAAGCATTGTCTGAAGAAACTTCAGGCAATGCTTTCAAAAAGCGTTGTTAAAATCAGACAATAGTATTTAGTCATCGTTGTATGAATACTTTTGGAGCAACATGTGAAAAAATAGTTGTCTAAGTTTTACAACGCTTTTGAGAACCATTGTAAGACAACATGTTAAACAACAACACTTTCAAAAACCGTTGTAAAACGGATGTCTTTTTTGATCTTCTAGACAACACTTTTGAAAACTATCGTTAAGTTCATGATCAGACAATACACCGAAATGCTTGGGAAAAAACCGTTGTGCAAAAATTTTAGCCAACACTTTTTCGTCGAAGTGTTGTCTGATGAGTGTCGTCTGATTCAGTTTTTCTTGTAGTGTTGCCAGAGTTGGACCTTCTCAATAGATGCTTGGGGGGCATAAATGTTTATAATGAAAAAACTTTGATTGCCATTCAGAGTTTTGCCACTAATTAGGAGCCAGTTCCTTCCAGTACCTGCACAGTTGTGTATAGAAATTAAGGATGGGTTCCAAAACGTTACTAAACCACCAGACTGGCCCACTGGATGCATATTGGACCAACAGTCTACATCATATATGCCCATTGACTGCTTAACTCTATCATTAAAGTCAGAGAATAGTGATTCTTGTAAACATACCACCACTGGATGAAATTTGAGCACAAATTGTTTAACATTGTGCCTATTTCGAGAGTTAAAGAGGCCACGAACATGTTGGATATTTTAGTGTAATTGGATTGGCTAGTTGATCAATGTAATCGTAATGTTACATCGAACAAGTCGGGAGAATGCGGAGTGCATGCTCTGT
Source organism: Kitagawia praeruptora (assembly GCA_037693485.1). NCBI lineage: Eukaryota > Viridiplantae > Streptophyta > Magnoliopsida > Apiales > Apiaceae > Kitagawia > Kitagawia praeruptora. Next base: position 486,579 of record CM075348.1, on the reverse strand, counting down.
TCGAGTTCGTTATGATTTCAGAATTATTGCTTATGAGACATGTCTATTGGCATCAAACACATCCGTTGGAAATGAGATGTGTCTATTGGAAAAGACACACCTTGAGGTGTGTCTATTGGCATTGGACATGACTGTTGGAAATGAGATGTGTCTATTGGAAAAGACACATCTTGAGGTGTGTCTATTGGCAATAGACACATCTGTTGACATCTATAAATAGGTGTGGCATTGATCATTTTAAATATAGGTTCATTCTGAAATACACAGCAAAATTCATTCTCTCTTCTTGCAGATTTTCTGATTTTATCCGATTGAATTATTTGGGTGAACCACAAATAACTTCAATCTGAAAGTGATCACACGACTTCAGAAAAAATCCAAGTTATCACCCAATTCCCCAACAAAGATTGAAGTTATCTATTTTCTGAAGATGGCAAACTCGGAATCTGCAAGAGACATGACAAGCAAGTTTGCAAAGTTGGACAAGTTTGAGGGTCAAGATTTTAGAAGATGGCAAAAGAAGATGCATTTTCTATTGACAACGCTGAAGGTTGTATATGTTCTGAGTACCCCCATTCCAGAAGTGGTTGAGGATGAAACCGCTGAACAAACAAGGAGGCGTTGCAAATGGGAAAACGCTGATTACATCTGCCGCGGTCACATCTTAAACGGTATGTCTGATTCCCTTTTCGATGTATATCAAAATGTTGAGTCAGCAAAAGAATTGTGGGATTCTCTTGAATCCAAATACATGGCAGAAGATGCTTCTAGTAAGAAGTTTCTGGTCAGTAATTTTATGAATTACAAAATGGTCGATTCTAGACCTGTGATGGAACAATACAATGAATTGTTGAGAATTCTGGGACAGTTTGCCCAACACAATCTGAAGATGGATGAATCTATCTCAGTTTCTGGTGTTATAGACAAACTACCACCATCATGGAAGGATTTTAAACACTCCTTGAAACATAACAAAGAGGATATGACTCTGGTTCAACTTGGAAGTCACTTCAGAATTGAAGAGGCTTTGAGGACTCAAGAAATTGAGAATAATCCTAAGGGCAAGAACCAAGTCAGTAACTCTTCTGTGAATATGGTTGAAGATGGTGGATCTTCAAAGAATTCTAAGTATGGCAAGGGTGATAAACGAAAGTTTAAAGGAAACAACAACAATTCTTCCAACAAAAAGCCTAAGATGGCATGTTGGAAGTGTGGCAAACCTGGACATTTCAAGAAGGATTGTCGGGTTGGTAAAGGCAAGCAAGAAAAGCAAAATGCTGGTCCAAGTGGATCCAAGGATCCAGAATTGCAACAAGGTCAGATTTTAATGCAAAATTGTAATTCTAGTCAGAATTATGTGTCACTAATATCTGAGGCATTTTATGTGCAGGATGACAATGTTGCTTGGTGGATTGATTCAGGAGCAACGAGTCATGTATGCAAAGATCTTCGTTGGTTCATAGACTTTCAACCAATCGAAGATGGATCTATCTTAAAGATGGGAAATGTTGCAACTGAACCGATCAAAGGACTAGGAAATGTCAAGATAGTTTTTACTTCTGGCAAATGTATATTATTAAATAAAGTGTTGTATGTTCCTGGGATTCGTAAGAATCTCTTGTCTGGTGTTGTATTGAACAATTGTGGATATAAACAAGTTTATGAAAGTGACAAATATATATTGTCAAAACATGGCTCTTTTGTTGGCTTTGGCTATTTGTGTAATGGCATGTTTATGTTGAATGTTAATACTCCATTTATTGATGAATCTGCTTGCATGGCTTCTACTAGTACTAGCAATAATTTGAACAAACCAGAATTATGGCATGCTAGACTAGGACATGTACATTACAAAAGAATAAAGGATATGTCTAAAATGAGTCTCATACCTGCTATTGATTTAGACAATGAAAAATGCAAAACATGCATGTTGACAAAGATAACAAGAAAGCCCTTTAAGGAGGTTAATAGGGTGTCTGGTTTTTTAGAATTAATACATAGTGATTTGTGTGATTTCCATTCTACACCATCATTAGGAAATAAAAAGTATGTAGTTACTTTTATTGATGATGCTACTAGATATTGCTATGTATATTTATTGCATGCTAAGGATGAAGCTCTTGACTTCTTTAAAATTTTTAAAGAAGAAGTAGAGCTACATCAGAGTACCATGATTAAAAATCTACGTACTGATAGAGGAGGTGAGTATTATGATCCGGTTTATTTTCAATCTACTGGTATAATACATCAAACCACGGCTCCTTATACACCACAGCAAAATGGTGTGGCAGAGCGAAAGAATAGGACTTTGAAAGAAATGGTTAATTCCTTGTTATCCTACTCGGGTTTGAGTGAGGGATTTTGGGGTGAGGCTATGTTGACAGCCTGTCACTTATTGAATCGAATTCCTAGTAAGAGGAATAAGATTACCCCTTATGAACTTTGGTATAAAGAGTCACCAAAATTAAGTTTTCTGAGAGTTTGGGGATGTAGAGCAGTTGTAAGACTCACTGAACCCAAAAGAAGAAACTTGGGTGAACGAGGTATAGATTGCATATTTGTTGGCTATGCTGAGCATTCTATAGCATATAGATTCTATGTGTTAGAATCTAATGACTATGTATCTGTGAACTCGATTATCGAGTCAAGAGATGCTATTTTTGATGAAAATAGATTTACATCTATACCTAGACCAAGGGACATGCTTCAGATTTCTTCTAGTAGGAACTCGGTTTCTACTGAAGATGTGAATGGACCGTCTGAACCAAGGAGAAGCACTAGAGCTAGAAAGGCAAAGTCTTTTGGAGATGATTTTCATCTTTATCTAGTAGAAGGCTCTAGAGATGAAATTGAATATCAATACCAATATTGTTTTCTTATTGAGGAGGATCCAAATACTTTTAGCGAAGCTATGAAATCTAGGGATGTTGCATTCTGGAAAGAAGCTATCCAAGATGAAATGGATTCTATCATGAATAATAATACTTGGGAATTGAGTGATCTGCCCCCTGGCTGTAAAGCATTGGGAAATAGATGGATCTTCAAAAGGAAAATGAAGGTGGACGGTACCATAGATAAGTTTAAAGCCAGATTGGTGATCCAAGGTTTTAGACAAAAAGAAGGGATTGACTATTTTGATACTTATGCTCCTGTTGCTAGAACCTCCACTATTAGGTTGTTAATAGCACTTGCTGCTATACACAACCTTGTCATTCACCAAATGGATGTGAAAACTGCATTCTTGAATGGTGAATTAGATGAAGAGATTTATATGAAACAACCCGAAGGTTTGTTATGCCTGGTTGTGAGAACAAGGTGTGTAAATTGAAGAAATCAATTTATGGTCTGAAACAAGCACCAAAGGATTGGCATGATAAATTTGATACTGTGGTCTTGTCTAACGGTTATTTTCTTAACCAAGCAGACAAGTGTGTATATAGCAAATTTGATACTTCTGGTAAAGGAGTTATAATTTGTTTATATGTGGATGACATGTTGATTTTTGGGACTGACCAAAATCAAGTGGATAAAACCAAGAAGTTCTTGTCATCTAATTTTGATATGAAAGACATGGGGGAGGCTGAGGTGATTCTTGGTATAAGGATCAAGCGAGAGAACAATGGCATTTCAATTTCTCAATCTCATTATATTGAGAAGATTCTTAAAAGATTTAACTTTAAGGATTGTTCTCCTGTTAGCACTCCTCTTGATCCTAGTATTAAACTCCTACCTAATACAGGTGTTGCAGTATCTCAACTTGAATACTCAAGGGCTATTGGTAGTCTCATGTATGCCATGATAAGCACTAGGCCAGATATTGCCTATGCTGTTGGAAAGCTTAGTAGGTATACTAGCAAGCCAAGTACACATCATTGGCAAGCCTTAAGCCGAGTGTTCAAATACTTGAAAGGAACCATGGATTATGGTTTGACATATACTGGATTTCCTTCGGTTATTGAAGGTCATTCAGATGCAAGTTGGATTTCCAATAAGGAAGATCATTCTTCCACAAGTGGATGGGTATTCCTTCTTGGGGGAGGTGCTATCTCTTGGGCATCAAAGAAACAAAGTTGCATTACTGATTCAACGATGGAATCTGAATTTGTGGCATTATCAGCGGCTGGTAAAGAAGCTGAATGGCTAAGAAATCTGATTTACGAGATTCCATTGTGGCCTAAACCGATATCTCCCATATCTATCAGATGTGATAGTGAGTCTGCCTTGTCTAATGCTTATAGACAAGTGTTCAAAGGCAAGTCTAGACACTTAGGTGTTAGACACAGCATGATTCGTGAGCTAATCACGCATGGTGTTATATCAGTGGAGTTTATAAGAACTCAACATAATTTAGCCGATCATCTAACCAAAGGGTTGAGTAGAGATCTTGTGCACAAATCGGCTGTGGGGATGGGATTAAAGTCCATCGAATAACCTCTCATGTTGAGATACCCAATTCCCATCTAATATGACATTAGGTGCTGAATTCAATGTGGAAAGCTTAACATTTAGAGATTGGAACACATTAAAGCATCATCCCAAGGTATGTGTTCAGCCCTGCAAGTTAAGGAGGTTGAAGTTTGTCTTCTTAATAGTTCTTTTGAAAAATTGCATATGCAGGTGCGAGAATAAAAGAACTACCTATATGAGCATGAAGTTTAGCCGCTTCAAGAAGCTAGGACTTGGCTTTGATATGCTTATGAAGGATTAGGACACTAGGCTAGTAAAAGATAGTGTCAAGTAAGAACATTTGAGAATGTAAATTTATGTGTATATTATCTTCATGTATTCAATATGAATAGTAAAGGTTCAATCCATAGTGATACCTTGATATTCGAATATTTGGAATGTGTAATATACTAATGTGAAATTCAATCGTCACGATATTTCATTTATGCATAAGTTTGTCGTTTGTTGTGATTTTGTTTAGTTAATCATGGATTACGCTAAAATGGGGGAGGATTGTTGGATATTTTAGTGTAATTGGATTGGCTAGTTGATCAATGTAATCGTAATGTTACATCGAACAAGTCGGGAGAATGCGGAGTGCATGCTCTGTTCGAGTTCGTTATGATTTCAGAATTATTGCTTATGAGACATGTCTATTGGCATCAAACACATCCGTTGGAAATGAGATGTGTCTATTGGAAAAGACACACCTTGAGGTGTGTCTATTGGCATTGGACATGACTGTTGGAAATGAGATGTGTCTATTGGAAAAGACACATCTTGAGGTGTGTCTATTGGCAATAGACACATCTGTTGACATCTATAAATAGGTGTGGCATTGATCATTTTAAATATAGGTTCATTCTGAAATACACAGCAAAATTCATTCTCTCTTCTTGCAGATTTTCTGATTTTATCCGATTGAATTATTTGGGTGAACCACAAATAACTTCAATCTGAAAGTGATCACACGACTTCAGAAAAAATCCAAGTTATCACCCAATTCCCCAACAGAACATTCCAACTTAACACAGATACTCTATCCGTAAAAGAAAATATAAAGTTAAAGTTTTAAGAGGAGCCTGGCTTATTAGGTTTCTAATCTACAGGAGATGTTAGCGAGGGCATCCTCCTTAGAACCTAAGACTTCTAAACCCATTAGCATGGCAGTTTCCAAAACTTTCTCTAACTCATGTGTCTTACCTTTTTTACCATGCCCTGTAGTGGATTTGTTTTCTGTGCCACGGGGGAGTTGAAAGGCTTTGACAATCCTATTTGGGAATTTTCTAGGCCTACCCCGTCGTTTGAATGGTTTAAGGCTATTGAGGTTCTGTACCACTGATCCCAGAGAAGCCTCAATATGGGACTCCATAGTATTACGAAGTGGACTAGGAGTAGGGGACTTGGAGGGAATGATGATGTCTGAACTTGAGATAAATGATTCTGTTGCTTCTCTAAACTCCCAAAACTGCTCATGCATGCTAGTTTTCAAGCCATCAGAAGTAGCTCTTAAAGTGTCTATGGGAATGATTGCATTACCAGTTGAGCATTGAGAGTTGTTCTTCTCAAAAGGATCTGAAAGAATGTTGCAAGTGTTGGTATTTTCCAAAAAAGGTGACCTAGGGCTAACATGCTTAGGAGTAGTATCCACTTTGCCTGTAATCCCAGAATTAGTCTCCACCGAATCGCTGGCGTTATCATCCATCTTTTGCTCCTGTTCCTTGTAGTCATGACTGATATCTTGAAAATAATTCTGCTGATCGATTTCTCGTACCGTGATGGTAAAGTCACTATCTCCCACCTGAACCTTGATAGTTTCCGAGAGTTTGTTGGGGTTAACCGTTTACAAACCAACTATGGGGTTAGAATAGAAAAACTCCTCATTGAGTTTATTGGAGATACTAATAATATTACCCCATTTCTGTAAGATGGTGGTGAGAGATTCTAAGCTCAAACTGTGATTGGAAGACCGATGATTTCTATCCATGCTAGACGCAGAATTAATAATTCCTCCAGCTTAACCAATGAACAATCCAAGAAACCTAAACCCAGCAGCTTCATATCAAGATCCTGAAAAGCAACAGGGTCCTAAGAAGGTGATTAAGAATTTGTGTCTCGATATCCCTTTTACCAGAACATTATCAAAACCCAACAGATCTAGCTGATTGAGTACTTCTGTAACCATACTGGGCATCAATGTGGTAACAATTACACTATTCTTTAATTCTTCACACAGTTTTGTGTCAGGAGCTAATACAATATCGATGTCAGGTTGTTTAGAATGAGAGGAGCACCTTTGAGGTCGGACTATTGTTTGACTTTCCTGTAATGGATTTTGTTTAGGGCCTTCTTTAGTATTCCTTTCTTTATTGATCTGTGAGGCAGATGAAGATGGACCCATGTTAGATGCTGGCGTCTTTCTGGTGCCCTTAGAAGTACCTGATGGCGACTTAACTGATCCCCTTTTCTTGGCAAAATCTAACCTTAGGGTGTTACCATCGAAGGTTTTACCTGTTAATGTGTTAATTAACATAGAGGCCTCGGTGGCGTTCCTCAGTTTGACAAACGCATATCTTTTGCCATATTTGTCCACCTTTTTTGAAAGAGTGATGTCCCTGATGGTGCTAACCTTTTTGAAATAAGACCAAACCTCATTGATTAGTGCAGTGATGGGGATTTTCGAGACAAAACAACATTGCTTTCTAAAATTATATTATTGATATAAGGAAGTTATTATTGTTTGGTTACCATGGACAAATTTATCATTTAAAATATTATTAGTAATTATATTTCCTAAATAATATTAAATAGAACTAAGAAATTGTTAAATTTTACACCTTATTACAAACATTGTGGAAGGAGTTTAAAGATGTTATTTTGCAATTTTTGAAAATATAATCACAAATTAATTATATATTATAATAAAATTTTAAAGTGAAAAAATATAGAACATAAAAAATTTATTGATTTTCAAATTGAAAAAAATGAAATTTCTTGTAAAAATTACATTAACTAAAAGAATAAATATTAATGTGAATAAAATAAATATCATCAATTTTATGAAAGAGATAAATACCAAAATTACTCAGTCACAGAAGTTTGACCCTCACCTACCCTCCATTCATAGTGAATCGTCAATCGCATCTGTTTAAATTTTTTACAAAGACATGGTGTTTGTTATTACGTTACTCTGTGTTCCGTGTATTCCAAACGTGACATACGATGTGCCGTGATAAAGGCAATCATGTTGAATCATCTTTCATATTCAGGGACGGATTTACATGCAAAGTATTAGGGGAGAGGCCCCCACTCAATTTTGAGTGTCATAGTTAAATTTTATGAACTGCTTAGTGCCCCCATTAAAAGATCACAAGTGCCCCCACTAATTCATCAAACTAAGAGAAAAGAATGACAAAGTTGTGGATTAATCGGTGTTGCAAAGAAAAAAGAAACACATATGTAAGTTATTAGTAAACATATACTAAATATATTTTTAAAAAAGAAAATATTAGCAAACAATTACGTATATAATGCAATATTTTTGCAACATTATTTATATACTTTTTTATATGGTGTCCCCGGTAAATTTCTTCCCTTGATCTGCCACTGTTCATATTACATGTAATACGCTACACATAACACAGTAATACGTTGTTGTTGCATACGAAATGTCGTGAAAAGCTGTTGCTACACACAAAATACAGTGTCTCGGGGCATTTAGGGACCTCCATCTTCAAAATGGGGCATTTAAGACTATTACGGTGTTACATGTAACGTATTACACGTAATACGAAAGATGATTCAATGTGACTGCCTCTATCACGATACATCGTATGTCGTGTTTGGATGTAAAAGGTACCAGAAATGGTACACGAAATACCGTGTCTTTTATAAAATTTTTAAGCAGATGCGGTAAATGTTTCCCCGTAAATAGGGGTATGTCAGGGCCAAATTTCTATGACTGAAGCGTTTTAATATTCATCTTTTTACAAAAACATAATAATTTATTTTAATATAAAATTTCATATAAATATTTATAAAACTTCCCGTACATGACTCTAATTAAAATATAGACCGCGTTTGAGAATCTTATTTCTCAAAAATAAGTTACTTATTTTTGCAAGATAACGAATGTTAAACTTCCCATACACATTTTTTTTTAAAAAATATATAAATATGATTTTTTTTTCCCGAAATAAGTAAAGTAACAATTAAGATTTAGCAAACAGGCATCTATACTATACTATACTATAATAAGTAAAAGAGGGTATAATTTGTAGTTGGTTATCCCCTCTTTTTGGTTATCCTTTTTTTGGTTATCCCACTACTAAAAAAGAATTAAAAAAGAAAAATATATATATAAAAATTATATACGCACTTTCGTTTTTTATACCAACTCAATAACTGATATATCATTTGGATATGGTTCAACTTTCCTTATTTGCCTTTCAGTCTCGACAGAGCATGCCCCAACTTCCTCCTCATATACATATGTATCTTATTATGTTTTCTTTCATGATTTATGAAATTTTCTTCCATTCTTGATTTGATATTGTACTGAATTGATAAAGTTTGTAACTTTTCGAGTTCTTGATAGAATTTTGTCAAGATTGATATTTTATATTTAAATCACTCCTTTAAAATTCAAGGTTCGAATTTCGTCAACAACAAATTTATATTAATTATATTATTACTCCGTATTAGTTCTAAACAAGACATATTATTTATTAAATAACTATTATTATTATTAATAATTTTATTAATTAATATTACAAAGTTAAATTATATGCATAAACATAATAAATTATTATATTCTATTTCCTTAAATCATATAATTTAAAAATATTGAAAAGTAACCCATGCTTTAGCAAAGCACGGCCTATAAGCTATTATAAATTAAATCCGTTTCCATATATTTCGAATCGTATTTTTAGAATCTGGAGTTCTGGACTCTCATTTTACAAGAAACACACGTACCGGACGAGTAGGCACCAGTTTAAAAAACCAAAAACACAAAACTAAACACAGTCTGCACTAATTAATACTCCGTACTAATACTCCTCTGAGCTATGGCTTCGAGAGCGGCGGTCGCCGGCGCAACTGAATTCAACCTGGGTTGGTCTACTAACAGTGCTCCCATCTTAAAGATTCAGAAGGGTGATATCACTCGATGGTTTGTTGATGCCTCTTCCGATGCTATTGTACTCTCTCTCTCTCTCTCTCTCTCTCTCTCTCTCTCTCTCTCTCTCTCTCTCTCTCTCTCTCTCCCTCTCTCTCTCCCTCTCCCTCTCCCTCTCTCCCATTATTTTGCGTATATAATTATGTAGATAAAAGATATCTTCCCAAAGTTTGAAACCTCAATTGGAAGTTTGAAACGTAGATAAAAATATCTTCCCAAAGTTCTCAGGGAATTATAATTGGTAGAGTCACATAAAGAACTCCTTAATTTTATCCAAAATCCACTAATTCATAATATTAAAATATGTCTTACAACTGTGCAATAGAGTTCCTAGCTGATGCAGGACAAGATTGTGAATGAAGGATTATGAACTAAAAAGAAGAATGATGATAATTCGATTAGCTTGGTTCAGAGAAGATAGAGATTAAGATGGATTCCCAACCACACACACGAGGGAGAAATTAAGATGGATCACAACATGTGGAAGAGACCTAATTCAGTATTCAAAATATTTCAATAATAAAGCATAATTTATATGGGTGTTTGGGGGGGGGGGGTGTTCTATCATTATATATAGAGAATATAATCATATCATATTATATTATAGAGTAAAAAGCACTTCGTGTACTTGAACTTTGCCGAAATCTGCACTTGGGATACTATAATTCAAAAACCCCTACTTGTACAACTGCACTTTCAAACTTTTTGCAAAGTGTGTACTTCCATCAATTTCCCTCTAACGTCGCTACTTTGGCGAGGGCAAAACAGTCATTTCGAGTATATAAAAAATAGAAATTAAAGATCCTATCTCTCACACATCTCCTTCCTCAGCCACTCCTTCTCCTATAGCCACCGTTAACCAATCACCACCACCTCCGTCTGTTCTCTTGCACCCACACGACCTCCTCTGTCCTCCTTCACTAACACACCCTCCACCTACATCTGCCAAACTCACCAAACTCAACTCCGCCGCCTCCACGCACCTCCATCTGCTGCATATTCCGATTATTCTCCGCCACCTACCACTTCTCCTCAATTCCGACCAACAGCCACACGCCCAATTCCCGCACCCTCCTCCCCAATCCCGTTCTTCTCCAACCACAACCTGCAACCTCTGCTGTTCACTCCACGACCAATAGCTGGAGTCAGATTCACTCCCAGGTGGAATTGAGGCTTTTGAAATTTGTGCCAAGTTCTGTTATGGCATCACTATCACTCTCAGTGCCTACAACATTGTATCAGCTCGATGTGCTGCAGAGTACCTACAAATGAACGAGGACGTAGAGAAGGGTAATTTGATCTACGAGCTTGATATATTCCTCAATTCGTGTGTTCTTCAAGGTTGGAAGGACTCAGTTGTGTCCTTACAAAGCACCAAAGGGTTGCCTTTATGGGCGAAAGATCTCGGAATTACTAGCAGTGCATCGAAGCTATTGCTTCAAAAGTTCTTTCCAACCCCTCAAAGTCAAATTTGTCACACAGTTATTCAAGGAGAGGTAGAGATGATACACTGTCCTGTAATGTGTTATGGACTGGCCCAAGTTAGAAATAGGCCCAATAAGAGGTCCAAGAGGAATTAAAATGTGCAGAATAAAAGAGGGGAACAAGGGGAATTAGGTTATCGATTATGAATTTTGTGTAAAAGCTATCTAGTTTTGGGAGAGTACGGACCTCTCGAATGTCCGATATCTTTGTGTAATCTATTCTTGTGAGTTAGTTCATAGCAATTGGTATCAGAGCTGTTCGAGAATGGGGCACTCAACGGCGTCACAGAGATCAGAGACATAGGAGGAGATGCCAGATTTCAGAGAGATGATGACAGATTTTGGAAAGGAGATGAAGGAGTTGCTTACAAAAGGGGTGGAGCAGGCAATTGAGAAAGAAATGGAGGCAGTGCATCAGTCGTTGGCAGATTGGGTTATGGAGAGTCAAACAATGGTAAAGAAGAAGATGGGAAAGAACTATGCAGGTCCATCAAAGCTGGCGACAGAGAACGACGAGGGGGGAAGAGAAATTGAAGTTGTTGGTGGAGAAAGAACACAAGCAAAAGAGACATACTCCGATGTGTCAAAACTGCTACCTCAGATGCCTGCACTTCAGGTGTTTGATGAAAATTCTGAGAGAAGATTTGTCCAAAAAGCTCCAACGTCGATCTCCCAAGGTACAAACCCTATCATCTGCCCTCCTAATCCGTATTGGAATGCTTTGAAAACACATTTTAATATGGTTATGGTTTATAAGCTTCATGAGAATGAGTATGGTAAATGTGCTAGTAAATTTGAGAATGTGAATTCTCTAAGGTTTTATGATGCTGATAAAGGAACAACCAAGGTGGATGGTGTGGACATAAGGATGCTCGATATTGAATGGTACAGAGGGAAAATGGGACTAGTTAGTCAAGATCATGCACTTTTTGGAACATCAATAAAGGAGAATATCTTGTTTGGGAAACATGATGCTACTATGGATGACGTACTCGTGGCAGCAACAGCTGCTAACGCTCATAGTTTCATTAGCCGACTTCCACAAGGGTATGAGACAAAGATTGGTGAGAGGGGAGCACTTTTATCAGGTGGCCCGAAGCAGCGGATTGCAATTGCAAGAGCCATTATCAAAAACCCCGTTATGCTTTTACTTGATGAAGCAACAAGTGCACTTGATTCTGAATCAGAAAAACTTGTTCAGAATGCCCTTGATCAAGCCTCCGTGGGAAGGACAACTATGGTTATTGCCCACAAACTGTCAACAGTTAGACATGCAGATGTTATCGCTGTCATGAGTGCTGGTTGCATCATGGAACAAGGCACACACCATGATCTTATTGACAAACATAATGGCCATTATGCAAGATTGGTAAAACTTCAAAGACAGTTGACTATTGACGAGCAAGAACAAGTTGATCAATCTGCTAGGTCTTCGGGTGCAATTAGCAGTGCCAGCTGGCTAAGTCCAGGTCTCTTTTCCTCGCCACTTCAATTTATTGATGATAAGCCATGCCCCAAATTCAAAAATCCTCCACCATCAATTTATCGTCTCCTCTCTTTAACTTCTCCTGAATGGAAAGAGGGCTTAATTGGAAGCTTGTCAGCAGCAGTCTTTGGAGCAGTACAACCTGTGTATGCCTTAACAGTTGGTGGCATGATTTCAGCTTTCTTTTTAACAAATCATCATGAAATGAATGCTCGAATCAGAACATACTCTGTAATATTTTGTTCACTCTCTTTGATTTCGATAATTGTGAATCTCTTGCAACATTACAATTTTGCAATTATGGGTGAAAAGCTAACCAAAAGAATCAGAATAAGGATGCTCAGGAGAATTTTCACCTTTGAAGCAGCTTGGTTCGATGAAGAACAGAACTCAAGTGGAGCCCTTTGTTCAAGATTGAACAATGAAGCTTCCCTGGTCAAGTCTCTTATAGCAGATAGAATTTCACTTTTAGTGCAGACACTCTCCGCTGTGATGATCGCAATGGTAATGGGACTGATCGTAGCAGGGAAGCTAGCTCTTGTAATGATTGCGGTCCAGCCCCTTTCTATTCCTTGTTTTTATGCGCGAAAAGTTGTGCTCTCTACGATGTCAGCGAATGTTGTTAAAGCACCAAATCAAAGCACTCAGATAGCTGCAGAGGCAGTGTATAATCACAGAATTGTGACTTCATTTGGAAGCATAGGGAAAGTCCTTCAAAAATTTGATGAAGCTCAGGATGAACCCAGGAAAGAGGCCAGAAAGAAATCTTGGCTAGCTGGGATAGGGTTAGGGTCAGCTCAAGGACTAACATTTATGTGTTGGGTTTTGGATTATTGGTATGGTGGAACATTGGTGAATGCTGGAGAAATATCTGCCGGTGCTGTCTTCAAGACTTTCTTTATTTTAGTCGGTACAGGAAAAGTTATAGCGGACGCTGGGAGCATGACCTCAGATATTGCGAAGAGCTCAACAGCCGTGACATCTCTGTTACCAGTACTTGATACAGTCACTCATTTCGAGAGCTGTCAATGTTGGAGGTTCCACAAGGATTCCCAAGGTTCATAAATGGTTGCAAGACTTTTTCAATGGGAAGGAGTTGTGCAAGAGTATTAACCCTGATGAAGCTGTTGCTTATGGTGCAGCTGTTCAGGCTGCAGTCCTCAGTGGTGAAGGCAATGAGAAGGTGCAAGACTTGTTGCTGTTGGATGTTACTCCACTTTCGCTTGGGTTGGAAATTGCTGGAGGAGCAATGACGGTCCGGATTCCAAGGAATACAACCATCCCGACCAAGAAGGAAATTCTTAAAAATGTCACGGACTACATTGACGATGTGATCTGCAAGCGTGGAGAGTTTGTATATAACTACGGTGTGATACTTAATTACGAAGAGCTTATTGATTTCATTCTTGAGGTATTTTATGGACTGATTTGGTATCAAAGGAATTTTGATGGGTGGTGGTCTGATGCGGAAAATGAGATAATCTATATGTTTTTTAAGGCTGCAACAGTGTATATCATACCAGGCTTACTTGCACTACTTATATTTATCATTCCATTTGTTCAGAAGATTATGGAGATTAAGCCCCTGGTTGCTCTAACAATGGCTCTATTAAAAATGAAAGGTGTAAAGTACAACTGGCGTGAGTTTTTCGGTAATACCAACAGAATTGCGGTAGTTCTATTCTGGGCTCTAATCATCTTGATTAATTTAGTAGATCTGCAAATCTGGTATTATGTTTTTTCGTCGATTTATTGGGCATCAGTCAGGCGGTTTTCAAAATTGGGAGAGATTCAGAATTTTGCTCAGTTAAGGCTTAGGTTCCAGTTCTTTGCAAGTGCATTACAATGTAATCTGATGTCAGATGATCAGCCCATGACTTTAAAGGACCCATTCATCAACAAGCTTGGGGACACAGTTGAGCGTGTGAAGCTACGATATGGACTTGGGACTTGGTGCCTGACTCTGTTTCTAATGCAGTTTCCGGCTTTTGACCTTGAGGACAAGGTCGTTCTTTGGGAGCGGGGTATTGTTATGGACTGGCCCAAGTTAGAAATAGGGCCAATAAGAGGTCCAAGAGGAATTAAAATGTGCAGAATAAAAGAGGGGAACAAGGGGAATTAGGTTATCGATTATGAATTTTGTGTAAAAGCTATCTAGTTTTGGGAGAGTACGGACCTCTCGAATGTCCGATATCTTTGTGTAATCTGTTCTTGTGAGTTAGTTCATAGCATAATGGTGCATAGATGTTGCAGAATTAAGCATAGACCTTTACTGGAGAACAATGATAGCCATTAAATCTAGAAGAAAAGTCCCTTATAATCTTGTTGGTGATGCATTGCTGATATATGCATCTCGATGGCTACCAGTCATATTCTGTGAATGAACTAACCTCAAAGCACAGACTTCTATTGGAATCAATAATTAGCTTACTCCCGGTAGACAGAAGTGCTGTTTCTTGTGGCTTCCTACTAAAACTTTTAAAAGCAGCTAATATCCTTAAGGCTTCATCTTCTTCAAAGATGGAATTAGCAAAAAGAATTGGAATTCAGTTAGAAGAAGCAACAGCTGGTGACCTCTTGATTCCTAATATGTCACACGCGCCAAAGGGGGATTTCAGAGACAAAGATCGCGTTCAGTTGAAAATATTGATTTTGAGTTTCAGGAGAGTAGGAGGTCATCTTCAGCATCTCCACAGCTCTAAACTAAAATTGGCAAAGCTTGTTGATGTTTATCTCCAAGTGGTAGCCCGTGAAGTGAATTTACCCCCTTTAATACTCAAAATGACTGTTTTGCCCTCGCCAAAGTAACGACGTTATAGGGAAATTGACGGAAGTACACACTATGCAAAAAGTTTGAAAATGCAGTATTACAAGTAGGGGTTTTTGATCTGTAGTATCCCAAGTGCAGATTTCGGCAAAGTTCAAGTACACGAAGTGCTTTTTACTCTATATTATATCCTAGAGTAAATTACATATTTGTGGCTGAATTTTATCCGATTTTGCATTTTACGTTTGAAAAGGGTGGCTAAGAGCATCTCCAATGAGATTGGTTAAAATGATTGGCTAAAATGATAGAAAATACTGATTATGTAAAATTTATTAAACCTGTAAGGCGTTGGCTAAAATAGTATGTTATTATTATTTTTAAGTTATTATAAATAGAATATATCATTTGAATATGGTAAGAGATGTTGTGGAATCTTCTTACAGGTCTCTAGAGGTTCGACAATTATAGCCAACATCAGGAGGTTGGCTAAAAATATAGACAAGGGAAATGATCCATTGGAGTTGATTTTTTTTTACATAATCTCTATAATTTTTATTTATAGTATGTTTTAATTACTTTTAGCTAAAGGTTCTACATGATTGGAGATGCTCTAAGGGCCACTTTTTTGAGAAAAAATAGTTCAGAAAAGTGGCCCTTAACCACCCTTTTGAAACGTAAAAGTAATGTTTGGCCAATAAATTGCAAATTTGAAACTACAACCATCAAAGTGCAGAAGTGGATAAAATTTAGTCACATTCTATATCTTATTAAATAATGCGAGCAAGAGGGATACTATTAAATTACTACCAAAGGTCACGGTTTTGATTCCCTCCCACTAAATAATAAATATAATATTTATTTTGTAAATTTCAAAGGTACTTTTAATATTGATATTTATAAACTATAAATATACTATCTGAGAGCATGTTAAAGTTTAATATTTTTGTTATGAATACTTAATTGTCAAGGATTGCCTATTGTTTCATGAGACGTTCGTTTATACTTTTATGTTTATCTTACACCAACTCCATTCCTTTTAGCTTACATGCTTACATGTGTGACCGATAACATATTTTTATGAGATAGCTCATTATTGGTATGGGCGCTTGATTTTCTCTTTCGGTTGCAACTTTCAACTACCCAGGAATATAGGTTATTGAAAAGAGTCAAATATTGTAGCAAACATGAGCCCAAATTTTAAATGTTAATTATTAAATGCAATTAAAGCTCTTTAAAGTAATACCTTTGGGACCGGAAAAAAAATTACTATATCGGATTTATTACTATATCGATATAATAATAAAATATTACTTTATCGATAAAGTAATATTTTATTATTATAAAGAGATTTATATGTATAATTTGTTATTATATTTTATAGATGGTAGAGATTTTTGGCGTAAATTGAAATATATTTATATTAGGATAGTCAACTTACACCAAGCAGATAAAGAAATTTTAATCAGTTAAGTATTAATCACGAACAAATATTAGATACATTGTATTTACTTATAATGTAAAAAATATAGTGATCGTGAAATCACTTATAAGGTAAAATTATTTAGTAGATCATAACAGAGTTATGTCAATAGTTGTCATCTCAAGTGATTACAGTAAAGAAGTCCGATGATAAATACCACACACAATTATTTACTATACTACGAAAAATATATATAAGAGATAAAATTGTACATGTTCTATGAAATATTAAGAATGAGATTTATTTTGATTTGGCGGGAACTTAAATAAAAATGAATATAAAATTCACATTTAGAAAAGAAATGAAAATTGTCTAATATATATGAACATAAAATTTAATAAATATTACTTTATATTTTCATTGGGTCATTAAGTAATTTTTTTTTTAAAATTATTATCTTATGCATTTAGCGAAAATATTACTTTATCCTATTGGCCCAAGTCGGGACCGGACAAAAATATTACTTAAGCGAGGTTATTACTTTATCGGGTATTATTTTATCGGGGGTTTTTTTTTTGCTAAACAAAACAATTTGAATTAAGATAAGCAGGCCATGCCTGAGGACTACAACTCAACGAAACTAGAAAACAAATAAGAAACAGAAAAAAACAACTAGGGAACCAAAGACCAGCTACACTTCCATCAGGCCAGCTTCAATCAGTCCAACTTCCTCTTCCTTGCTTCAACATCTTCCAGTAGCACCATTTGTAAAATCACTTGGTCTACTTCCATCAAATCTGACTCCACCATTGGCAAAAGGTTTGGCTTCGGGACTCCACCATTCTCATTCAATTGGAAAGGCTGTTCTTCAATCTTAATCGAAGAATTCTTACATTTGTCTTTCTCCATCCTATCCATGACTGAGCCCAAGTTACCAGTTATAGCAGCATGCAAAACATCCTTAACTTTTAAACCAACTGTAATTTCTTCTTCCAAGTCCACATTGGTTTTACGAAAAGCACTAGCAATAGGCTTGAGAGATCCCTCATCAAGGATTTTCATGGCCTCAACACTAAGTAACCCATTGATATTGAACGCATATTTTATCGGGGTTTAACTGTATCTTCAACCAAAAGTAAATGTAAAAAAGGCAATTAACTAATTACCATTAATTATATTATGTTATTATTTATTTTAGGTGAAAACAGGTGCCAAAACTTTTAATGTTCCTATTATAGCGATGTACGGATTTTTTAATATTAAATGATTTTTTTCATTAATTTAAATTAATTTTTTTAAAACATGAATTTTGGAGGCTTAAATTTTTATATGAGATGATTTGATAATAATTATATAAATGTTATCCGTGATATTTCTAGAAAAGGAGATATTTTAGTTAGACAAATTATAAAAGATACTGTATTTTACGTGAATAAGCAATCCGTGGAAATACAAAATGTGATACATAAATAAATATGAGAAGACAAAAGTTGAACATCATGTATATACACAATCTAGGGGAGTCAGTAACTAAACACAGATGATACGTTTTAGCTGAAAAAGGTAATCGATTAATTATCAATATTATTAGTTTATTATGTTAAATAGAACCGCACGTGATATAATTGAAAAAAGAGAGATTTTAGTTAGATAAAATAGGAAGGTAACATGAAAATTGGAAAATATAGAAAAGATGATACGTTTTAGCTGAAAAAGGTAATCGGTTAATTTTTAATATTATAATATTATTAGTTTATTTTATTAAATAGAACCACCCGTGAAATAATTGGAAAAAGAGAGATTTTAGTAAGAGAAAATAGAAAGTTAACGTGAAAATTAAAAAGGTGAGAATATAATGTTGTAAACTAATATTGTAATTATAATTTAATCACGTTGTTTTACTAAATAAAATTGCTCATGGTATTTTTAGAAAATTAGAAATTAATGTTGCCCGTGATATTTCTAGAAAAAAAGGAATTTAATTAGAAAAATCGAAAAGATGATACTTTTTAGCTGAAAAGGTAATCGGTTAATTATTAGTATCATAACATTATTATTTTATTTTTATTAAATAGAACCATTCATGATATAATTGGAAAAATAGAGGTTTTAGTAAGAGAAAAGAAAAAGGTAACGTGTTTTGACTGAAAAAGGTAACCGTCCATGATATAACTGGAAAAAGAGAGATTTTAGTCATAGAAAAGAGAAAAGGTTACGTGTTTTGACTGAAAAGGGTAATTGATTAGTTAATAGTAATTATAATATAATTATGTTATTTTTTTAAACAAAATTGCTCGTAGTGTTTTTAAAAAAGGAGAAATTTTAGTTAGATAAAATTTAAAAGATATTGTATTTTACATGTTCTATGAAATATTAAGATTAGATTTATTTTGATTTGGCGGGAACTTAAATGAAAATGAATATAAAATTCACATATAGAAAAGAAATGAAAATTGTATAATATATATATATATATATATATATATATATATATATATTCATATATGAACATAAAATTTAGTAAATATTACTTTATATTTTCATTGGGTACTTAAGTATTTTTTTTTAAATTATTATCTTATGAATTTAGCGAAAATATTACTTTATCCTATTGGCCCAAGTCGGGACCGGACAAAAATATTACTTAAGCGAGGTTATTACTTTATCGGGTATTATTTTATCGAGGTTTAACTGTACTAACTTATAACATGTGCATATATTGGTTATTTTCTTATTATAGTATAATGTAATATAACATTATAAGTGTTTAATTTTATTGTTTTTTAGCAGGATTCGAACCTGAGACCATTTTATGAAAATTTTATAGAATGACATTAATATTAGATCTAACCCAACTGTTTAATATTAATATATGTTGTTGCGGGATTCGAACCTGAAACCTTAAAATAACTTTAATATTAAATCTAATGGTTCTCATCAACTTGATGTAAAAGATCTAACGGTTGTGATTGAAAAGAATAACAAAAAATGAGGTGTGAACTAAACTACAAATTGTATCCCATTTTGCCCATTATAGTTTAGTATAAATGAGTCAACATAATTTTCTCCCAATACTTTTTGCGCAACACCATCCTATGTATGACAAGGTTAAGATGAATTTTATCAAAAATGTTATAAAAAGCCTAGAATTAGATGGTTATGCGAGACATATCATATCATGTCATATTATTTAGGTTAGTGTTTTGTTTGATTTTATTTCAAAATTATTGTATTGTATGAAATAATGTCAATGGAAATAATGATAATTTTTTTTGGGAATTGATAAATAAGCTCCACACTTTACTATTTAAGCTCCAATTGTTCTTTTTCATACATGCAAATTACATTATTATCCATGAAGAACTACATTAAGGATATGGGTAAATATGGGGAAAAAAAATAATTGGAGCTTAAATAGTAAAGTTTGGAGCTTATTTATCAATTCCCTATTTTTTATGTGTATATTTTGAGCGTAATATAAAAAATTAATGTTATGAGTTTTACTTTTTATAATGAAATTTATGGATGAAAAGCATATTTTCCAAAAATATAGGGATCTGCTTTATAAAAAAACGACTTTTGAATTAAAAATGCTTTTTAGAAAATTTATTATAAAGTTTACCAAACAATTTTTTTTTCAACAAAAAACTGATGTTGATGTCCTCAACATCAACACTACTAAAAGGGACTCAAATTATATGTGGATCAGCTGTGATTAAGGTAAAAATCTCTTAAAATTGAATTAAATTGAATATCTAAGTATAAAGAAATGTACATTTAATAGTTGGTCATTTTAGGTCACTTTTTGAATTTGAATAGATTATTTTCGAGTCAATTTCAAGTTTGATCTCAATAAATCAACTTGAATTCGAATCGCGTTTGATATTTTCAGTCCTAAAATTTTGACATGGAAGTCCCATTATATGTACAATGGGAAACAATCTAATTATTACTCCCTCCGTCCCGATCAATTCTTTACATGGGGGCTGGGCACGGAGACCAAGGATAGTGGGTGTAATATTGTTAAAATAAATGAAGTAGTGGGTGTAATAGTGATTTTATTGTTAAAATAAGTGAAGTAGTGGGTGTAATAGTGTAAAGTGTTGAAAAAGTGAAGTGAAGTAGTGGATGTAGTAATGTATTTTATTGTTAAAAGTTACTATTTTTGGTAATGTAAAGAATTGGTGGGACGTCCCAAAAAGGAAATTGTAAAGAAATGGATGGGACAGAGGGAGTATTAGTAATGTTATCATGTTTTAGAAAATGTTTACTACTATATCGCTGGACATGTAATTGACTTCGGATGGGTTGAACTATGAAATCTTGGTGATTTAAAATTAATTTGCCCACGTTGTTTAAGTAATTGTTATTTGAAATTATGGGTAGAATTAGAATTTTTGCGCGCGCATATATATAATTTTAAGTGAGAGTTTATTCAAGTACTAATAAATATCAAGTAATAATTACAAATAAAATAAAAAAGATAAAGAATATTTATAAATATTTTTTATAACAATAAATACATATAAAGGAACCATGCTTTGCTCGGATTAGAGCATCTCCAATGGGGTTATCTAAAAATTATTGGCTAAATTAATATTTGCTGAACCTGTAAGATATTTGTTGAACCTGTAAGGTGTTGTACTCCAATGGAGTTGGCTATAATGATTAGTTATATTTCAAAAATAGCATGTTATTATTATTTCAAGTTAAAAATAGAATTTTATTATTTTAATATGGTAATTGATGATGTGGAGTTTCATTACAGGTCTCTAGAGATTCAACAAATATAACCAATATAATAAGATTATCTAAAATTTTAGATAACAGTAATGTTCCGTTGGAGATGAATTTTTTTTACACAATCTCTAAAATTTTGGAGATGATTTTTTTTTTACACAATCGCTAAAATTTTTATTTAAGGCATGTTTGACACTTTTAACTAAGGAGTTTGCATGGTTGGAGATGCTCTTATAAGCTAGTAACTAATGAAATAACCTAATGGACTAGGGTTATTATAACTAACCTATATTTTATTAACTACTAGTCCCAGTCCCACATATAAAACATATTGATAAATATACTACATATCTCTACACGAAATATATAGGCCAATTATTAATGTATATAATTTCTTCACTTTTGTTTCCGGTCATTCTCCCGTTAGAGAAAACTCGACCATGAATTTTGTAAATTGACCATGCAAGATCGAACCGGAACGAAGAAAAATACTTTGCAATTCCTTAAGAAAAGGCTGAGATGCTTCCGAAAACTAGAAAGCAAGTTAACGAGGTTTAGCCAAGTAGTCTAAAATGATAACTCGTTATGTTCAGCCTCAGTTATCACCACCTACTTTATATTCCCCATGAAAGCAATCAAGTTGTAGCTTGGTTTCTTCTATTTGGTCCTCACTAACGAAACGACCTCTGCATAACCTCCTCATTGGGATAGTACTTGTGTCTTCGATATGCTCAATTTCCATTGCAAATAGTACTTGTGTCTTCGATATGCTCAATTTCCATGGCAATTTCCTCCCTTTTGACTATTTTTGCATTCTTCGAATGCACAAGACGTTAAGTTGAGACAGTCCCAAAAATCCTCTCTCTGTTGCACGTCTTCCACTTTCTTTCGCCAATTCAACTTTATAACTTTTTCCAACCTTTTAAGTTCATCATATTAATAATTTAACTCCAACGTAAATATTCAACTAACTTGTTTTTGGGAATAACAATCATTAACCTCGTACTGTAAGAAATCACATTCATCCTCGTGACGACGAAACATTATATTTTGCAGACTATGCATTTAGACATGTTTTAATGCACAAAACAAGAACTTAAAAATTAGAATTACCCTTTCTATCTCAACACTAAGCAACTTCCAAAGAAAAGCAGCCCCTACTCTCTGTTTTTTTTCTTCTTTCCTTCTCCAACTTCTTTCTGAGATGTTCTTCCCTTAATTTTTCTAAAATGTCGTGAATAGTTCTCCGGCATGAACAGTACTTTGACATTGAATAGTGTTTTCTGACAGTGAATAGTGTCCGTGAACAGCACCTCCCCCTCCAAATAAAAGATATCCAAACAGTTAAAAAGTCGATGGAGAAACCTAAGCTTTGATGCCATTTGATGTAAGACAAGATTGTGAAAGAATGATTATGAGCTAAAAACAAGAATAGCAGGACAAGAATGTGAAAGAACGGTAATGAACTAAGAAAAAGAATAACGTTACGCTTGGGTAGATTAACCACAAAAAATCCACTACCCTAAAGATTTCCCAATCGGGAAATGAGAAATTAAGATGTATCGCAATCCATGAAATAGACCTAATTCATTGTTCAAAATATTTTTAATTATCAAGTCTAATTAGTATGTGGGGATCACATCATTATATATAGTTACATATGCTTATATACAGAGAATAAAATATCTAATTAAATAACCTAATGGACGAAGGTCCATAAACAATTGGGCTAATTAATAATATATATTAACAATTGGTCCATAACTAACCTATATTTTGTAAACTACTAGTTCCACGTATAAAATATATCGATGAATATACTATTTATCTCTACACTAAATATAGATATACTAATTAATTATATATACATAATTTCTTCACTTTTGTTCCCCATCAAAATTGAATAAGTAAAATCCTATATAACTAATTCTGCCAATGTACATCTACTGTATTCCCAATTATATTATTTACAGATATTCATCTTTCATTACGCTTATATTAAAATAATATTATTAAATTAACTAATTTACACATTTCATGCTTCATATCATTCTCGTCTCCTTCGAACCAAATTCAACCTCTACATTGAAAGTGATGAGTGTTCCAGAAGGCTCGAATAAGACTCTTTTGAAAATGATTATAGAAGCTGCTAACTAGGAGTTATGTGATGCTGATAGTGGCAGATTCACGGTGTGGCAGGTGGGGTCACAGGACCCCACTAGACTTTCTAGTTCTTACAACCTACACATACTACACTTACTGATATACATGTCTTTGAGTTGTGTTAAGAGCATCTCCAAGAGTCTCCTAATTCACACTTTCAAAATAAAACAATTAAGCTCTTAGTAAGTTAGTACATTGTTTATCGTGTCAACTCCAACAATACTATTTATATTTGCTCTCTATGTATATTTTATTCATATTTCAACTCAACTATTAGAAAATTTTGAACTCAAGTGGTGGAAATTTGGAGGGCATGAATATTTTATTGGTAAAAATAAATTAAGAGTCAACTATAAGCAGCTCCAACAAGCTCTAAACATTTTTGCTAAAAATAATATAATTAATTGCCTCTTAGTCATTTATGATACGAACTTACTTATCATATCCAACAACATCATGCCCCTACCTCCTAAGTTATTTTTTATTACTAAATGTACTTGCAATATTTAGAGAGAGAAATGGGATATTGGTAGAAAGTTAAAAGGAAGTGATGTATATTTTAAAAGCACACAAGGCTCACTCAGATCGGAGCTCAAAATAACTCGTCAATATGTGACTAAAAACCCACATTTTCCAGCATTATAAATGATGAGGCAAATATCTACATACCTCCTCATAAATAGTATGGAGTATTTATTTTAAAAGTTATTAATAAAATGTTACTTTTAAAATATATTTCAAATTAAAACCTCGCACATCATAAATGTCACATCATTTGTAGCAAAAAATGTGTCCCTAATTTGGCCCCGACTAGGTTACAAGGCTGGCTCCGCCACTGGACACTGATAAGTAGCTGAAGTAGTCAAATACAGATCCGTAGAGATTGAATATCAGTCAAATCATTAATCACTAATTAGAAATCCTTAAATTGAAGAATACGTAAAAAAGAAAATAATCTTTAATGGGTTTGCGCCACCTGATAATATATACTAGTGTTTATTTTAAATTTCAATATTCCTAATTAGATAATATAATTATTTAATTGCAGTAATTGCACTAATATATCTAGATAATAATATAAAATAGTTAACAGCTAATTTAATTATTTTCGGTTCCGGTATCAAAATCTCAATCTCACACTTCAATCCTTAATCAATTGCTCTCAAACTCATGATCCTTGAGATCTTAGCGGTAAAATATTATAAGAGATTAATGGCATAGTATAAAAAAAGATTAGGGACAGTATGCCTGCTATAATTTTTAGGTTCTATTTGATGTGGACCCTGTTAAAGAAATCACAAATTAGCAACTTGGGTTGCTTATATATACACTTAGATTTGGCACTAACTGGCAACTTAGTTGATATGGACACTGGAAAAAAATCACTAGTTAGCAACTTGGGTTGCTTATATATACCTTCAGATTTGGCCTAAAGGTCAAAAGTGCACTACAATTGTATGCGGAAAAAGTATAGAAAATTGACGTGTCTCTGTATGTAGGTTAATCCTGCCAATGAGCGAATGCTTGGTGGTGGTGGTGCTGATGGTGGTAATGACTTCACTGATCTGTCTGTTGTGACATGTAGTTTCAACTTTCTCTTTTAATACCCGTCCTTCCTTTTCTCAGCTATTCATAGAGCTGCTGGTCCGGAACTCCG
Source organism: Kitagawia praeruptora (assembly GCA_037693485.1). Taxonomy (NCBI): domain Eukaryota; kingdom Viridiplantae; phylum Streptophyta; class Magnoliopsida; order Apiales; family Apiaceae; genus Kitagawia; species Kitagawia praeruptora. The sequence goes on along the minus strand of CM075348.1, from coordinate 461,237 downwards.
AGAAGCATGCTATACTGTACCTGAAGTTCGACCTGGAGTCCGCTGCCCAACTGGAGAAGCAAGGATCACCCCGTATGTATTCATGATTGATGCCGACTCTTGCTACTTGATTTAAGGAGTGTTGTACTGGGTTTAAGAAAATATTTTCTCTTTCTATATATAATTTATCAGTAGATTAGGGCATGGAATATCATCAGTCATCACTTATACGGGCTTGTAACTAGGAAGATGCTATGCCATTTTTAAGATTAAAAATCATGTAATAGACAAAGCAAGTGTAAGGGCTGAAGAATTTATATATTTTTATCATTGCACAAACTTACAAATAGTATTGGGTCTTTGCAGAGGATTTCGGTTGCCAGCCTCTCATGTTATTCACACTGTTGGACCGATATATGATGTTGATAGCAACCCTGCAGCCTCTTTAAGAGGCTCATACAGGTTTGGTTTCAAGTACACACAAAAATTGTACATTTGTTGTTATACCAAACTATTTATTTCCTCATATTTTGTACAGAAACAGTTTGCGTGCTGCTAAAGACAACAACATTAAGTATATCGCGTTTCCTGCCATATCTTGTGGTGTTTATGGGTGAGTTGACATTAAGTAGTCATCAGTTATAAAAAGTTTATCTTGCAATTAAAACAATTTGCTCTCATTGTATTAGTAATGCTACATGAAATGAATCAAAAAAGAGTTTTTAATTTGGTCCTTGGGATTACTTTTAAGGATTAAGTATTATTAAGAGTAAAAGTACTGAGTTGTGGTCGAACTTAATCCCATTTAACACTTTGGTGGCCAGAGTTTCAAATTCGCAATATGATGGCTAAACATTGCTTTTATATTTGGAAAAAGTGGCTCTTAACTATCATTTTGAAGAATAAAGTAACGTCAAGCTATTTTTGAGAAAAAAACTATTATTTTTTCTCAAAAAAGTGGTCATTAGCCACCTTTTTGAAAAATAAAAGTAATGTCAAGCCACCATATTACAAATTTGAAATTTCGGCCACCAAAATGCTAAAACATGTAAAGTTCAGTCACCACTTTGTAATTTACTCTATTATTAATGCCACAAAATGAATCAAATAATGTTCAGATTTAGTCCTTGGGATTACTTCGAAAGATGTAGCATTCAAAAGCCATTGATTTAGAGCAGTTAGTAAATCATCGTGTAGAAACATAGGCCAATATTCGCAGGCTCCGTAATTTTCTTTCTTCCTCATAGGGGAAATAGAGTCATTAGGTGGTATACTATATGTATATGTATTTTAGAACTCCTTCTAACGACTTATGCATTCTGTTATCACTTTCAATTGGATGATTAGGAATAGTTGGACTGTCTATAGGACCTATATTACTAACGGGATTCATCACTACTTTAGCTACCTTAGCGGCTTGTCCAGTTACTCGAGATTCTCGATTATTCCATTTCCTGATGTTAGCAATGTACAACGGGCAAATAGGATTATTTGCTTCTCGAGACCTTTTACTTTTTTTCATCATGTGGGAGTTAGAATTAATTCTGGTTTATCTACTTTTATCCATGTGGGGGGGGGGGGGGGAAAGAAACGTCTTTACTCGGCTACAAAATTTATGTAATCATCATGTAGAAACATAGACCAAGTGCCTTGGTCAGGTAAAGTCTTCACTTCTTGACTATAAACACTTTACATAGAACCTGGCTTATATTGATAACTATATGGACAAGAGATGTCACCACAATTAGTTGATAGTTTTTGGTACTGTAAGGTCAAAGATAAGTTGTTCAATCTGGGCCTTTTATGCAGGAAGTTGTATTCACATATTACTTTATGCTAAATTTTCTCTTGAGTATCAGATATCCTTATGGAGAAGCTGCAACTCTGGCTATATCAACAGTTAAAGAGTACGCAAATGGCCTCAATGAGGTACTTCACTTCCGAAGATGTTTGTGGTTTTCTTTCAATATATTTGTTATCCTTAGCATGTCCCTTCCTGCACATATATCAATATGCGCAACCATTAGGTACTACTATTGTTTGTTAAACATCATATTATGATGTTCAGTAGTTTGAACTTGGATAGTATGCTGTGGGAAACTGCTATTTTATTAGTTAATGCCGAGAATAAATGTGAAGGACTGCAACATGGTGGAAAAATTAATTTCTACAATTTTTGTCACGAAATAATAGTTTCCCTTATGTTCTAGCAATCTGTATAGTCTACAAAACTTGTTTCTATCATCATCCCCTTGAGAGTGTGATTACAGATATACTTGCACATACAATATAAGCATCACTATAGCTTACTTATTGCTAAATTTTGAGGTGCAGGTGCATTTCGTCTTGTTTGAGGAATCTGTTTACAATGTTTGGTTAAGCAAGGCAAATGAATTACTCCAAACTTAGTGCTCACCTTTTGCATTCAATATGATATTAATCTGCCTAGATGTTTTTTGGATAAAAAAATGCAGAAAATGGAGTTTAAATTGAGGTAATACGTCAACTTGTAATGCATTCAAGCTACTGGACTTCTGGTTCTCAATATGAATATGTTGCAACACCGCACTATGATGTATATAGATTTTCAGTGGACAAAAGCTTCCATATCTAAACTTATGATTAAACCTTGGTGTATGTTTCTGGGCTGATAGTCCATCGGCCACAATCTATCAGTGCGGAACAGTGTATGGTGTAGATTTGGCAATATTTATATTGTGTGGCTATAAATTTTTTCAAGGCACTGTTGCTAGTCTTGTTTTGCAGGGTCACAGCGCCACAACTGCTTGACCTCCATATAGAACATTTGTTGAGAATTTATTTGACAGATTCCAGTGCGATGTCAGTATTTAAAATAGTACGGTCATAGGTTGGGTTAGCTCTTCCTCTTGCATTCAAACATCAAAAGGGTGATAATTAATCTTTACAAAACACGGGTTTAAGTTAGGGGTCCGTTCTTTGGCAACTGTTTGTCAAAGAACTGTCACACAACAAACGATTTTGTATCCGTTGGATGGTTGAGCCAACGGTCCTAATTTAAAGTATCGCAGAAACTTTCCGTGGTACGGGCAAATTACCAAAATGCCCCCATTGTTCACGTATCGCAGAAACTTTCTACGGTACGTGAACAGTAGATTTTTGATGTGAAAACATGGGGCATTTTGGTAATTTGCCCGTGCCGCGGAAAGTTTCTGCGATACGGTGCGAATTTTTTTTTAATATTGATCCAACGGTGTAGAAACCGTTTGTAGCCAAACAGTTAAATGGCAAACAGTTAACCAATGAACGCGCCTTTAAAGTGAAAGCACAAAAGACACTATGTTTTCTGAAAATATAATAAATCAAATATTCTATGTTTACCTGAGCAAGACGTTGCCTGTTATTCGGATACATTTTGCAGTGCTTTCATTGAATTTTACAGGTTAATGAGAAGTTTGTGTCTTAAGTAGCGATCATTGATGTTAAGGGAGCTTTGGCCAAGAATACCCCAAAAAGTTATATTACATAACAAGAATACCCCAAAGCACTGATCATGGCCATAAATACTCGTCTATTAAGCATTTCATATGAGGATAATAGGGTTACGCATTTCATATTGGGGTAACTAGTATAAATTTTTCATCTATTACGCATTTGGAGAATGGGTAATAGGGGTTACCCATTTTTCAAATGCGTAATAGGCTTCCCTGACAGGTCTATTATAGAGGGGTATTTATGACCATCATCTATTATTTGTGTTATTCTCTTCAATTTTATTAAAAAATGGAATATTTATGTCATTCTTTCGTGTTCAGGTCAAATCGCTGCCAAAATAAATCCCTTTCCAACCCAATCTAAATTGAAATCGAAGTGGTCTGGTTTTGGTTTGACTCTACTCCAAACCATCGACTACCCAATGACCCAATCCTACTTTCTTAAATGTTCAATATATTTTTTTATTTATATACAAAATTTATTTTAGCAAAATTGTGTTTCAATTATTTTTTTGCTAAATAATTGCGTTTTTTTTTTGTTTTGATAGTTTGTGTTTTTAATTTTGAGTTGTGTAAAACAACGAATCACTTTAGATGAAGTGGGGTATGAAAGTGTTGAGCTCATCCTGCAAACACAAGGCTCTTCTATACTTTGTATTCTATCTATACTATAATATCTATACTATTATATTAAAGTCGAAACATTGAAAGTTTTGGTTTTCTCTTAAGTTTTGGTTTTCTCTAATTATTTAATTTTAAATTATATATAGTATAAAACAAATCAAATGAAGAAACATTGAAAGTTTTGGTTTTCTCCTAAGTTTTGGTTTTCACTCTAATTATTTAATTTTAAATTATATATAATATAAAACAAATCAAATGAATTCCGTTAAACCAATACAGAGTAGTATTTTATATTTACACCATTACTAATACAGCTAATCTTAAAACCTCCGTTACCTTACAGAACTCTAATTCTTCTAAATCTCATCTGCGCAATCTTCATCAATTCAATACACAATCTTCTTCGGCTTTTCTCTTCTTTTTCAACACCATATATCAAACATATCTATACTATTATATTAAAGCCGAAACATTGAAAGTTTTGGTTCTCTCTTAAGTTTTGGTTTTCACTCTAATTATTTAATTTTAAATTATATATAGTATAAAACAAATCAAATGAAGAAACATTGAAAGTTTTGGTTTTCTCCTAAGTTTTGGTTTTCACTCTAATTATTTAATTTTAAATTATATATAATATAAAACAAATCAAATGAATTCCGTTAAACCAATACAGAGTAGTATTTTATATTTACACCATTACTAATACAGCTAAACTTAAAACCTCCGTTACCTTACAGAACTCTAGTTCTTCTAAATCTCATCTGCGCAATCTTCATCAATTAAATACACAATCTTCTTCGGCTTTTCTCTTCTTTTTCAACACCATATATCAAACATAAATACTTTTCACATAACCGTTAGATCTAATAATAAGGAATATTATTTATTTAAATCCCTCTTCCAAAGATCAAGGTTCAAATCCCATCAACAACAAATTTACATTAAGATTTTATATTATTAATTCTAATCAATACATATCATTTATTAAACTATTATTATTACTAATAAATTCGTAATAAATTATTCTCTATTTTATTTAATTATATAATTTTAAAAGTATTTAAAAGTAACCCGTGCTTCGCACGGGCTATAAGCTAGTATACTATAATAGATAAAAGGGGTATTATTTGTATTTTGGTTAATTCTTACTTTTTGTTATCCTCTCACTTTTAGTTATTCCTTTCATTTACAATCATTAGATCGTCAACTCAAATAAATGATAATAGTTAGAAACAATAATACTAAAAAATGTTATATATAGAGGTATGGAGTTCGATTTCCGTCAATAAAATATTAATTTATATTTAATGTTAAAAATTGATGTAAGGTTCAAATCCTTTCAATAACTCATTAATATTATAATATTATATTATATTATAAACAAATTATAAAAAATTAAAATAACTCATGCTTTTTACACGAATTATAAAATGGTATTGGTAAACAATAAATCTTAGCGTACATACGTGTTCACTACAAAGTCACTACCCCATTTTTAGTATTAGCAGTTATGTATACGATCGATCCACTTTCACATGTCTGTTTTCATTTTCTATTAATGTTATTATTTGATTTCACTCATTAGAATAATTAACTCTCATGATCTATATTTCTCTTCCAAAATCGCTAAAACTTAGAATAATATTCAAGAAAACAAAACTTTTAAATTTTTTATAAAATATATCATTAAAATATTTTAGAAATGAAGTATTTTATAAAAATACATAATATGATATATAAATATTTGTTACAAAAATTTTGTATAAATTTCTTTTACAAGAGTTTTAAAATTTTACAAAACATAATTATATTTTTAAGAAAATATGGTATGCCAAAATCTCTTAACAATTTTATTTGACATCCCATTTTAACCTTTGAAGGAATAAAATTTAATTTTATATATTCATTTTTCTGAATAACACATTTAAAAATTTGAAAAATATTTTTTACAAAAATTCATGTGTTTAAGTAAAAAAATGAAGCAAATTTAAAAGTACAATAAATGAGAGCTCATTTAAAAAACATATAAAATTTTAGTAAAAAAAATTTCATCCATTTAAATTATCATAAATATGCAATAGAAATCACTCTATAAAATTTAGCAAAAAATCACTTTATATAATTTTGTTTTATATACATAACATATTAAGTATAGAAAAATCATGGTGTCCTTGAATATCCAAAATATTTTAATAATATATTTTAAAAAAATTAAAAGTTTTGCTTTGTTGAATATTATTCAAAGTTTCAGCAAACACTCGTGTAAGAGCAGTATAGATCTTGACAATTAACAATTATACCAATTGAAATTTGATAACAATATTACTAGAAAATAAAAAGAGACGTGTTAGAGAGAGGACCCTGACATCCCAAAAATGAGGTAGTGACTTTGTAGTGAATATGTATGTACGCTAAGATTTATTGATTGGTAAAACTAAAATGCCATCATCCTACAACATCGGGTTCTGTTTGTGAAATAAAAGTTACCGGCAGCAAATATTTGATAAAGGAATACGTATATTTTTTTGGGTCCGGATCCTCTGTCCACTTCCTCCGTGTCCCCTTCTTTTTTTAATACAAAAAGAGTGCCCCTACGGGGTCCATTTTAATAAATAATAAAAATGGACTCCACAAGAATATTTTTTTTGTATTAAAAACAATAGGAGACACAAAGAAGACACGGACGAAGGGGACAGAGAATCCCAACTTTATTTTTTTCCCGTTTGACTAAACATGCCTACTTAATAGTTAAAGGTCTAATCTTGTTGTCATTCATGTCACTTTCTCAAATATTTAAATTACATATAAATAATTATATACATAGGGATACATGAGTTTATTGGAATATATTATAGGTTTATTGACATTTTGACCATTAAAGTTTTCACAAAAATACACATCAACCTTTAATATATAAAAACGTACATCTGCACCTTTAAAATTTGGCACTTGTACATCTTGACCATGTTTCATATATTTTCATATATTTCTTCCAATTTTACCTTTGTACTTTCAGTTTTGACCCTCAAAGTTTACACATAAATACACATCAGACCTCAAAATTTGTCACTTGTACATTTCGACCCATATATTGAGGAGTTTATGTAATTCTTCCGACATTGAATTTGGTGATTTTATGGATTAATTTCAGCTAATTAATGTGAAAAGGGTAATCATGGGTAGTATGCATAAGTAAATCAATGACAATCAAGATTTTTTGGGGCAAAATGGTCTAAAATCAATAAAGATGATTTCATAAAAAGTTATGGAGAAACCATTTATGCAATCACTTTGTAGTCATAGACTAGATAATGGAGAGAGAGTCTAGCCACTAGTGCAATGGGTTTTATATCAAACGGGCCACTGATCTCATTAAAAAGTATCAAGTAGCTCACCAGTCTCCACGGGGACTCATTTAAACCACTAAACTAAGAAATATATCATTTGCCCCTGCATTCACAAAAATAATACAATTTATGTGTGATCTGAGTATTGTTGTTTTAATATATCATATTGTGTGTGCAATGAGAACATTGTCTAATTAATGTATACAATAAATTAGTAAGGGATAATTTTTAATGAGACACTACGCCATAGATGGCCTGCAGCAACGTTTTCAAAACGTTGCAGTAGGCCAAAAAAACGTTGTTGCAGAGCCAAAAAACGAAACGGCAACGCTTTTTCAGCGTTGCAATTGGCACAACTGCCGTAGGTGTCTACGGCAACGCTTTTGTTCACTACGGCAACGCTACTACTTTTGTTACCAGAAACTTCTATGGCAACGTTAATGTAATGTACAGCATAGGGATGGCAAAAAAAACCGATCCAACGGATACCCGATCCAATTCGACCCGATTGGATCTTACCGAACCCGATTTTTTGGATTTGGATTTGGATTTGATTTTTAGACCCGAAAGAGTTTGGATTTGGATTTGGATATTAGCTATATCCAACCCAATCCAAACCCGAAACCCGAAAACCCGATCCAAACCCGAAACCCGAAAAAAAACCCGATATATATACATATATAAATTATAATATATATATATATATATTATAATTTATTCCTTAAAAATAAATACCCGTTACTTAGTTACACTAGCTAATTTTGTTCAGACAATTTTGATACACATGCTGTGCTACTATGAAATTTCTTAGTTCAGACAATTTTGATACACATGTTGTGCTACTGCTAGTCTTCTAGTCTACACTCTGTCTCTGTCTCTGAATATTTATGTGGATATTTATTTGCAATTGTATTTTAATTTTTATGTCTTTAGATATTAATAGTGATGTAACTTGGACTTATTTATTTTCATGTCTCTGAAATCTAGATATTTATTTGCTATTGTAATTTTAATTTTTATGAAATTTAGCTTAAAAAATATTACTGCTTTTTTACAAAGAATTAAAAATTTCGGGTTTGGATAAAACCCGAACCCGATCCAAACCCGGTGGATCGGGTTTGGATTTTGAATTTCTAAATCCATTTGGATTTGGATCGGGTTTGGATTTGGATTAAGGATTCGGGTTTGGATTTGGATATCACAGATATCCAACCCGATCCAACCCGTTGCCATCCCTAGTACAGCAACACTAAACTAGTGTTGCAGTAGATGTCAACATTCTGAAAATTGTGGGTCCCACATGGGATACCCATGTAAGACCCACTTGTGGACCCACCCATGAATTTTTAAGTGGGCCCCACATAAACAAATTTTGCACAATTGATGACAGCAATATATAATACCTACAACACTTTTATAATAAAAATTTAAAAGGAACAATTTGTATATATGCATTTCTGAAAATTAAAAACTTGTTTTATTACACCAATACCAAAATTTATCAATACAAGTTAATGGGCTTCATAACCCTTAACCCAAAAAAAAAAAATTACAATCCAATACTACAAGAGCAGAAGCTCCTTTGGCAAAAAAAAATAGCAGAAGCTCCTCCTCCCCCATTGCAAATTTCAGCAACGCCAATTCCAGCAGACGCATGATTTGTGTTCAAGATAGCATTGATCTCAGCATGGCACACATAACTGGAAGACATCAAAACATATTTTAAAGGTGAAATATTGCATGGAATAAATCTGAACTGTGAGCATGTGGAGTACATTAAATACAAGTCATGAAAGCATTTCCAGGAAATCCTCATTATAGACATATTTTTTTCTAAAAATATCAACATGACATGACTGTTCAAAACTCAAAATACAGAGCCATCAGTGTCCTTCATCCGGTCTTACCAAGTATTACACCATTTTCACTAACCAAGCATGCACCAACCTGGATAAGAATAAAAAAAATGATAGAACAATCAAGTTAATTTCGAGCCATAACAGGAGCTTATATTTCAAACATTTTGCTTTCTTCAGGATATACATTAATTTATTCCTCTTCTATTAAATAACTTTATTCCTCTTCTATTTCAATTACATTAATTTTCTTTTGCATTTAAAAACAGAGGAAGGTGTGCCCTGCACTAAAAGGCAAAGAGAAATCTAATATGCAACAAAACTTAAATAAATCTTATACAGGTACCAAAGACTCTAATATGAAAAATGTTGTGTAAAAATACCAAAATACTTCATTGACAGACCAGTAGAAGCCTATAGCTGGATATGTGATTATCACAAATATAAATGCTTGTAGGAATAGATATGGAATTTCAATCACCACCTGCAACATTTGAGAAACATTTTAACTAATATACCTTTGTTTATATGAAGAAACTCTCTGAGTTTTTAACAGCAGGACCAAAGGTCTATCAATAATTATGAACCTGTGCGAGTGAATGAGCCAAAAAGGAGTACATTCCAATAAATCTTTCTCTCAACACAACACCTCTATCTGTGGCTATAAATGACTAAACTGATGAGCAGTTGGCTATTCCCAAGAATAGAACAAATATGTAAACGGTTCATAGTATGTTCAACAAGTCATGTTCGTCATTGCTGCAAGACAAAATATTCAGTAAGCATTTTATTTTATATAATTGTTATTTATTGTACACTATAGTGAAAATACCACTCATTATCATTTAAACATAGAAACATCTACTTGCATGATATTTAGACTGATAAAATAAGCTTCTCTTGACTCTAGAGACAGGTAATTCTGGTGGGGTTGCTAGGTTGTCAGTAGTTTATAGAGAGTTCTTGCTGAGAGTCTGATACACGTATAGTACTAGATTATATGCACTTCTATTGACTGCAAAGTATGAAATTGGCAGGGGTTACTGTATTATTTTAAGACAAATTTTTCATGTATATCAAGTCATGTGCATGAGGTGATTCCCTATGTTTGCTCAAGTCCACAACTACATTCATAAATGCACTATTCTGCATCTGTAATCTGTTTAGCGTCCCTTGTTATAGTTAGTGAAATGAATACTTACATATCGTTTGCTTTCTGCCAAAGAAGACCTCCTAAACAGCAAAGACACCACAGTAATAAATGTTAACTGCACCAAGTTGTAATTAGGACTCCTCCAATACGATAAATTTTGTTTCCAAAGGCATGCTTTGAATTGTTCCCATCCATTTCGTAAAAAGCAATTAGAAATTTTAAGTTGGCCAAAACCTTCAACCGGAAAGCTCAGTTCTTTAACTAGTTCCACCATTTTCCTGCATTTGAAAAAAATAGCAAAACGGGCTATATTATCTACTATCGTCTGTTGTATTTAGTTTCCAGTTATATTATGTCCTTTGTTTCCCTAGTTAAATAAATCTCTGAGCATTTACACCTGCTCCAAATCCAATAGGAAGAGCATGTTTACTCAAGTTACCAAAGACTTTCACCTATTTTATAATATAAATAACATAAGATTGCAAAGTTACCTAAAGAAAATGTATAAGACGAGAGATAGATGACTATTACCTTGTGGTTCTCAACTAGGACATGCACAGGTCCTTGAACTCGAGACATGCTTCCCTATATGAGATGATAATGTTTAAAGTTTTGACATATCCAGGACAAATTTTTTTTTAAAAAAACAAGAGAAGGGTTGTAACAAGCACATTAAATACTTTCAGATTGAGATAAGAGGAATTTAATAACACTACAATAGTAACTATTTTGATACAAAGACTAACGCGTGGAAATATACAAAGATTGTGAATGGACACTACTAACACTAAGAAGAAAATGAAGCAATTGATGAAGATTACACAGAAACTTTGCATTTCTTTACATTTTTTTTCATAACTCTTTTCTCAGGAAAAGGTATTCTTTTCTTTCCACATTTTTTCTACTAAAAAATTGACAAACATGGTGCAAAATGACCAGATAAAAATGTAAGAAGGTAGAGTAATGAGAGCAAGTGGTCATACCAAAGTAAAGCTATTCACGGTGTGAGTACCATCTGCAAACAAAGATGGGTGGAGATCTTGCATCAAACTGTCTCCCAGCAAATGCTACCATATGTCCACCAGATGTACCCTAAGGATTACATACTGCATATAAGTAGGAGTAAATAATAAACAGAACAGACTAGGATCATGATTCGAATCATGAGAGCGAAAATGAAGATAATTATACAAATAAGTTATCGTGCTTGAAAATGAAAACATACGGATGATGTTAGGAATGTAAAGATACATGGTGATTGTTGGAGCAGCCATGGTGGACAAGTACAAGTGTGGCGAGTTAACTCAGTAAGTGACGATCCAGATGTAGTCAAAGTAAAGTAACGAATCATTATTCATTTTAGGATTAAAAACAGGACAATACATCAAAAAGGAACATAACTAGCTAACTTCATAGACTTTTACGTACATAAACAAATATAAACACACAAAGAAAAACAGAGAGGGAGAGAGAGAGGGGAGAGGGGGAGAGAGAGAGACAGAGAGGTGGGAGGGAGAGTGAGAGAGGGGGAGTGAGAGAGAGAGACATAGAAAGAGAGGGAGAGAGATACAACAAACATACTTTGATATAACAAAGAAACCGAAACACTATATCAAATCAGAGAAAATCCCCAATTCAATTCGATCCCAAATCGAAACCCTAATTGAATCAAGGACGGAGAGAGCGGTGAGCGGTTGAGAGTGAGAGTGAGGGACTGTGTTTTTGTTACAACCCTAATTAGAGTGTGAGTGAGTGTTTTGTTTGCCTTTGTGAGTGACAGGCGGCAAAATTACCGCCCTTCTAAAATTAGAATTTTTCGGACCGCGCCACAAGCCCAAACTCAACACAGCATCCACAATTTTTTTTATTTTATTAATTTTTTATTTGAAAATTTCTTTAATTTAATTAAATTTATAAGAAGATCTGTTATTTTTATAAAAAAATTTATTTTAGTTCAACAATGCATACAAATTTTTTAATATCAAATTTAACATTATTTCACAAACTTTATTCATTTTCTATAAAATTAAATTTTAAAAAAAAATTGTTACATTTTTTTTAATAATTTGGTCTATTTCAAATAATAAAAAATGTCATTTTTTTTTCCTTCAATTTTTTTATATTTCATAAAAATGCCAATATTGACTCTAATAACAAATTTTGAAAATTTAAATTAATTAATTTTAATTCACAATAATTATTTATTTCAATTTTTGTTAAAAAAAATTGTGTTTAAATCATATTAATGACAACACTTCACAAGTGTTGCAACTTGCTACGTTTCTTATAGCTACCGCAACACCATGTTTTGTATACAGCAACACAAAAACAAAACGTTGCTGTAGACCATCAAGTTTAGAGCTACTGTAATGTTTTTCATTGCAACATCGAAAAAAAACGTTGCTGCAGGCCATCTATGGCGTAGTGAGATCAGTGACCCGTTTGGTATTAGTAAGGGATAAAACAGTAGTGAATTAAGGCATTGATTACTGTACAACTGAACTAGGGGTAAAATAGGAAGAAAAGTATTGAAAACTAATATTGAGGGTTAGGATATACAAATGACAAATTTTAAGGGCATGAAGGTATGTTTTTGTACTTTAAGGGTTAATGTGTATTTTTGTGAAAACTTTAAGGGTCAAAATGTTAATAACCCTATATTATAAGTAAATATTGCCAAAATTCACGTAGAAAATAGAGAAAATAAAAATCAATACATCCAACCATTTGACAAGAAATGACAACCTTATTATAAATTTTTTTTTGAAGATACTCTAATTAACTTCCAACCCAGAACAAACTAGCACCATTATCACTCCTAATTACTAACCTCTCTGGGAAATGTTCTAATTCCAAAACAAACTTGTACAATTATCACTCCTCGTTTCAAATATTGCCAGCACTTAATTTTGCTGTTCAATGGCTTCCTCTGTTTCAAACATGATACCATATTTTTATTTCAATTCCAAATTCATTAAAAACATTTTTTCTCTACTTGACCATCATGATTTAAAAAACAATGGGGAGAAAATGAAGGATTTTTCCTATTTGAAATAGGGGAGTCATTTTTCTCTGCAATTACAGCATGTTCCCAAAAAAGAAAAAAAAACTTTCCGCAACATTTTTCAAAGAACTTTTCCTCTCTGAAAAATATTTTGTATATTTGAAACCAAACCACACAGAAAATCTCAACAAAAGAATCTAAGCCTAAACAATACTTGTAAATCAAGAAAACATCTTTCGTGAAACAGGAACCTAAATGTAAAATTTGTATCAGTAGTCCGCACAATTGCAGAAAATGAGGACTGCAAAAAGGTTTTGAAAAACAATTACAATCCAAATTAGCACTTTCAAAATGTAAATTTGTTACCAAAAGGTAGCCTGAATTTTATACAAGGAAATAACCACAAGGGGTTGATAAGAATATAAGATATACCTTTAACAATCATAGCTCATAGTTATCTTACCTAGCTTACTACCAATCTTCCACCTATAGTTTTCTTTTATCTCTACAATAAAACCTCTATAAATTAATACAGTTGGGACGACAAAATTTTATTAATTTATTGAGATTATTAATTAATCGAGGTTAAATTTATACTGCCACTAATATGTTGGGACCAATAATCTACATTGAAAATATTAATTTATCGTAATATCGAGTATTAATTTAATGAGGTTTTACTGTATTTAAAACACAAATGTAGTAAAAGCCAAGGAAAAGTCCATGATAGATATAGTGAAGGAGCATAGCGAAAAAGCAAGAGAAGTTGACAATGCATATAAGATGGCTGCTTAAGAAACTAATAAAAACAATGATATTGACAATTACTAGTTTAGAAATGATAAACAATATAACTTCAAGCCTTCTGCTCCCAGATTTAAGAATCTTTAACCTTGGATAAACTCTGAGGAATTCTGCTAATCATGCTATCATCAACAATTTTATAGTGCATGGAAAGTTTTTGTTGGATGAAACCAGCATATCTGTCAACTTTTTGTTCATATCTGTTGTATAAAGCAGGAACTGTAATCGCTATTATTGTTCCTGTCATAATTTCAAGTTAAACGTAAGCTAGATGCTCCAGCTAAGGTTAAGGCAAAATCTGTCAGGTGGATGAAACGTATAATCACATGCCATAAAATCAATTTTCCAACAGGGCATTAAACTGAAACAGGTTCAGCAAGTGAACTTGTGCATACAATAAAAAGAGAACTGAAGTACAATCTAAAACACTAGAGACTTGGTTTCTTGGAAGACAACCTAAAGCATAATATTCTGCAAGTCATGAAGTAGACTGCATATTCCGGACATCACCAGCCCAGCCCAGATGCCAATCTATACAATTCGGGCTTACATTATTTTAGACCGAGATTCCAGACATCACCAACCCAGATGGCCTATATATATAAACAAATCCAGCATATATTCGTAGACTGACTTTTTCGAATTTTACAAACTCACACTTTTTCTTGTATTCGATATGAAGAACTTCTATCTCAAGTTCATATATGAAAAGAAACCACCAAAAAAGTATATTCTCTACATGCACTCATTAGTAGATGGATCTCCTAAGGGTGTTCATAATGCAAAGCTGCTGGGTTGTGGTGAAATGAATAATCTGTATCCATAGAGACTTAGAGAGCATACTGAGCCCTACTTTGAGGTAAAGGGATCAGTTGGAAGGTCACATGCGATGCTTAATTTTTTGAAACTTTTTGGTGCAGTTCTGAGATTCTGTACTGAGGGATCAGTTTGCAACTTCTGAATACTTCAGGTACTGGTTTTAAAATTTATGAAAATTTCAGGGGTCAATAATTTTTCAGATCCCTCCAGGTATCCAGTTGCAACTTTTGCAAGAAAATATGTTAGTAGAGAGGGCTAAACTTCAGTTATAGCACAGGGTATGTTAAGAGCAAGTCCAATGCTAGGTGCTAAATAGTTATTGCTATTGCTATTGCTATAATATAGCACCAAAAAGTGTTTTTTGATGATAAAATAAATGGTGCACTCCAATGCTAGGTGCTATTACTAGTTTCAAATTTGACAAACTTTTTTAACTTTTACCTAACTTGTATAACTTTCATTAAATAATTATACAATGCAATAATTGTTGAATTACTTTTACTTCATTTTTAGTTATTGATGATGTGGCAAGGATTCTAAATTTAGAACCAAAGATGCATTTATGCATTTTTGCATTCAACTATAGCACCCCTTTGGAGTTGAGTATTTTTACATTTGATTCTATATTATAGCAATAGCACCACATATAGCATTGCATTGGACTTGCTCTAACAAGGTTTTGGGCTGTCGTGTTTAAAACAAAAGGTTGAGCTTAGTATGTCATATTGGGCTGGATTAAAGGGTGGGCTGGATTAAAGGCGTTCAGGATTTGGAGTCGGTTAATTAAAATCAAAGAAGTAGATATAGGCTGAGTATAACAGATATACGTATATCAGCATATACAGCCTATACGTATACGCAATGGCAAGTGGAAGGGTTACGTATTCTGGCAGCTTCCTGAGCTACGCATTCTCTATCTTCTTCTCTTTTTCTTTCTCCTTTTATACTTCTTTTCCTTTGTTTTCGGTCAAACATTTTTTCTTTTTCTTTTTAAAATTCTGAATTAGATCTACAAATTGTTTTTGGCATCTTGTTTGGGTGGTTGTAATCGGAGAAGTGATGAGTGCCCGCCTCTGGGGTTTATTAATGGGTATGGGTGGGAATTTAGGGTTCGATTGTGTTTCGTATTGCAATTAAGTTTTAAGGTAATTGGGTTCTGGCCCAGTTGAGATGTGGCAGCGAGTTTGTGGCTTTTGATATGGGATTTTAGGGACTACACTAGGATGTGGATGGTGGTGGTTGGCAGGCAGTTGACGTTCAAGAACTTTAAAACAAAGAGCACAGATTCCATTAGGTTCAGGACATCTTTGAGAACGATGGGTTTATGAACTAAAAACAATATAAAGATTAACAGGGTGGATTAAAAGCAGAAACTCCACTACCTAAAGGGTTCCCCAAGAGCGGAAGGGATAAATAAAATGGATCGCAACCAATAAACAAAGCGGAGACCCAATTCAATACTTTAGTATATTCCAATAATCAAAGTTCAGTTTGATATTTGGGGATTACATTATTAGATAATAAAATACCTAATGATAAGCTAATGGACCAAGGTCCTTAAACAAATGGGCTTATCATAAACTAGAAAGCACTGAATCAGATAAGGCGATACGGGAATTCGTAATTATCAAAGAGTCTTGGATACGGGACACGGCAAAAAAAAAGTAATAAAAATAAATGATTTGTAAATGTGAAATATAAACCTTATTGTAGTAGTTGCAGTGCCACCTAACATTCCCACCCTTCTTTTCCCCATTCTCTATAACTATTACATATCTCCACAATGGAAAATTCCCACCAATTTCTACACCAGTGCGTTACTATTCGCACTTGAACTCATTGACCCACTCATTGTATATAAACTTTAAACACCCTAAGAGATATATCACAAAACTCTATCAATATATATATATAATTGCAGATGTGTATATATATATATATATATACATATAAAATTGCAAATGTATATGTATAAGAAAGAAGGAGATGTTGTGCTATATATATATGGATGTATACATGGAAGTAATGTAAAATCAGATTGTTTTGGGCCTTTTTGAGGTGGGCTGAGTCCCTCGGTCGAGTAGGTCGCATGTGCGCCCCGTGTCGGAGCTGTGTCCACTGTCGTTTGCGTGTCAACACGCCATGCCCCGTGTCGGAGCCGTGTCCCCTATCGTTTGCGTGTCAACACGCCACATGGCAAGTCAGACACGTATCGGTCGTGTGTCCGACACACATACGATGCCCTTTTTGCCATGTCCGTGCTTCCTAGATCATAAATAGGGATGGCCGGATGGGCGCCAAGGTCACTTGGGGACCGGGGAGTGCTATCCCCACCCCCGATCCCCGAACATTGATTTTTTTGCTCCCGTTTCCTGTCGGCGATCCCCTTCCCGAACGGGGATCCCCGCGGGGAATCGGGGATTTTATGTTTTTTTCCAAATTAAATTTTATATATTCTATAATCTATTTTTTAAGAAAATTAATTGGATACATCATGATATGTAATATATATTTTAAATCTAATATCATTTTTAAACAATAATTTGAACTAACATTTATTTAAAATAAAAAATAAATGATAAAATTAATAGTAGTGTAATTTTATTACTAATATGAAAATTTTAAAAAGAAAAAAATTCATTTAAAAATTTACACTACAAAAAATATATATACATATTTATTCATAATAATTATATATATATAATTTTTAATAAATATGAGAATCGGGGCGGGGATACCCTAGTCACGAACCCGAAAAATTCTTCGAATCCCTGACCCGAACGGGACGGGAATTGGATCGGGATCGGACGGGGCGGGTGACATGCCCATCCCTAATCATAAATAATCTATATTCCATGAACTACTAGACCCACCCCCACTTATTGAACATATAGATAAACATCACTTTAACTAATAACATATATATAAATTCTTCACTTCCATTCCCTATCAGCATGTAACTAAGATAGTTTAAGCATTATCCACAAGTCGACAAGTCATGTGGCAAGTCAAGCCACAATGATGCCAAACGAGAAAATAATAATTAATTGCATTTCCTTTTATCTTATTATTCAGTATTAACTGTAATTTATTATAAAGCATAATTACATTATATATATAGTTTATTAGGAATATGTTAGTTTATGGTTAAATTATTAAAAAAGATTCATTTCCTCTATTACTAGTTTCTTTGCTATTAGTATTTTACTTGCTGGTCACGTACTTGGGTTTTACTCCTCGATGTAAAGAGAGGTAATCTTTTATCATCAGAAGATTTCATTTGATTAAGCAAATAGATGTTCTCTCCATGATTGTCATGTGTTGCGATCCATGCAAATTCATCTCTTCCTCTATGCCTAATCCACTATTTCTATCCTTCTATTGCTTTTATCGCATGAATCCTTATTTTTTCTTCTTGTCCTCCATCACAAGATCCAAAAAGATGAAACCTTAAAGGTATTTTGTTCCATTACATGAATGGACAGTTCAAATCTAAACGCGTGCGACCTCTTTTGTCTACGACTTCTTAAGCAACTTTTTTATTAGTAAAGAGTTTGATTACATTTAAAAGGAAGCGTTTTTTAATTAGTAAAGAGTTTGATTATATTTAGTAAAAAAATTGGTGTATTTACATATACTCCCTCTGATTCTTCTAATTGTTTACATTTTCAAGAGGTGTCCGGACGCATTTTAAGACACATTTTAAGGATAATTCCATAACTTATTTTTAAAATTTTCTTTTTTTGTATAAAAATTTAAAATTTTCTTTTTTTTTGTATAAAAATTTAAACATTAAATTTGTATACAAAAAAAGAAATTTTAAAAATAAGTTATGGAACTATCCTTAAAATGTGGCTTAAAATGCGTGCCGGACACCCCTTTAAAAGTGTAAACAATTGGAAAAAACAGAGGGAGTATGTTTTATGTGGGTTTAAAAGTTTATTAAATATTTAATAGGTAATTTATAATAAGCTCAATTGTTAATGGGCCTTAGTCTATTAGGTTACGATAAAAAAAAAAGGGGGGGGGGGGGGGGGCTTTCCTTTCTCCTACTAACAGATTCCGTTTGAGATTAGGCCTCAGATGTGTACTCTAATTAGGCATGAAAACCAGATCATAGAGGGCAAATAGGCTATGTGGGTGGAATGGCTTCCGCGGTTGGGTCGATCTATAGATCCAGCTGGCGATAGCATGTAGTGGTTTCATTCCTCTATTTAGTTTTTTATACAAGTGATGCAATCCAGAACATATTACCTTAGACTTGATTATTGAGATATTATTATATATTGAATAAGGTCTCTTTATGGGTTGCGATCCATAGTTTTTCTCCATTCTGCAGTTTGGAAACCCATGGGGCAGAGATTCTTCCACGGTTGAATCAGCAAAGTTTATTGGTTATTATTGTATTTATATCCTATATCCATCATCTTAAATCTTGTCATGCGTCAGACACAAACACACTTTTTTCCATGATCGAGCACAATGTGCTGACTGTGAATTTTAAAAATGAAAGAGCCTAAACACTAAGAAAACTATATGAAAAGCATATAAAGTGATGTGGTTACTTCAGTAAAATTTACCAATATATGCAAGGGTGAAGAAAGAAATATAGCTACCAGTTACGGACATGAGCCAAAGTACCACCACCACCTGCAATGTGAGACACAAAACAGTAGAGAGATCAACCCATGTGATTGCTTTCTTATGCCTACGTAGAGGGTCCTATACAATTTTTTTTTTCTTTGCTTTTTTTTTTATACAGAACAACTCTAGTGTAGTTTACAGTGGGTGTAGATCCTATCCACATAGCATATAAAAATATAAGTCCAGTTTAAGTATAAATATGAAGGTAGTACCCAATGCTGTAAGGATATTAATACTGTACTTAGTGCAGGATGCTTGCAGCAACATGGTAGGGGGAACTATATTAGATCACTCAACTCGGTGATAACTGTATTAAGAAGTTTGAAGTTAAGAATCCCGTGTAAATAATATCACTAACCTTAAAAAAGAGGCGGAAGTCTTTTCCAAGGGTGATCTCATGTGCCATTAGCAGCACATAATTGATTTTGGCACGAAACGAAGCTGCAACATTATTGACCATTTCCTCAGACAAAACTAATTCTGGTAATGATTGAAGGTGTCTGCAAAATGAGCAAATAGAATGTGCAAGTTAATTAAACAAAAGTTATACGTATATAGAAAAGATGATAAATAGATTTAAGCACGTACAAATTTCTGAACTCGGCATAGTTAGCACGAAGAAAGAGCAGCACAATCAAGATGAGCAAGACATCTGAAGAAATTGTTAAGAAGGATAAACCAGTGTGCTCAAAGAGTAGCCAAGCAACAGTAGCAACCAGTAGAATTGCCGATGAGACGTATTGGCGTTTCCACAACATAACATCAGCAGCTATTAAGTAATAGAATGAGAATATGTGATTACAAAAATAATCTGTAGCCAGTAATTTCTAATTGGGCAGACATATATACTTAAGAAATAGAAAAAGGAAACTGTATTTGGTATACTTAATCATCGTGTTTGTGTAGTTTGGTGTTGATAAAATCTGAACTCAAGCACTAAAAATTCAGGCGCACAAAATATACTACCTCTACCTCCACCCATCATCTGGTGAATAGTGGTTTGGCGACCAAATAATCGGTATGTTGATGAAAACGAAGAAGAAGCAGCTGTTCCAGCATCACACCTTTCTTCTCCATCTGCCGCTGTCTGTGGTCCTCCGTTGTCCATCAATTCCACATAAACTACACAAAACATATGATGATATTATTAGTATCAGAAAGACGCATTATTACACTATCATCATCATGATGGATACTAGTGTACTAAACAGCGAATTAAACATATTCCCTAGAAGAAGCAAGAGACGAGTTTAGATTAGAGAGCACCAACCAAACACTGAATTCTAACACAAAAATATTTCAGAATCACTTCAGTTTTTCGAGCTTTAATGATAGCAGCAGACCCAGTTGTTTTTGTTTGACTTGCTTGACCAAGATACAGTTCGTTGGGAATCGATTGGGGTTCCGATCCAAATAAGGAATGGGGTTTTATGTCAAACTCACTTTCTTATTATTCAAATATATCAATCAATCAATTCATCTAATATTAGAAAATTATATCATTTGAAATATTTAATTTAATTTAATATAGTATATATTAGTCGGTTAAATTGCCAATTTTTTAATGGACGGAAAATTGACGTGTCAACACACGTGGCACACTCGGTTCATGTTGGACAGTTACAACTATTTTATGTTGACATGTTTCGTATTTTCACAATCTTTTCAATGAGGCTAGGAGGAGTGGTGCCAGTGTGACGCAAGAGGTCCCTCTTTCGCTCTTTCGGCCCATGTGAGCGTATCAGCGAAGAGGAAGTCAAGGGTGCCCTTAAAAAGATGGCTAGAGGGAAGACGATTGGACCGGATCAGATCCCTATCGAGGTGTGGTTTTGTCTTGGTGAGGTTGGCGTACAATGGCTAGCGAATTTGTTCAATGTTCTCCTCTTGGGTGCTAAGATCCCAGATGAATGGAGGCGCAGTAATGTCGTCCCTTTTTTCAAGAACAAAGGCGATGCTTAGAACTGTAGTAACTATCGGGGAATTAAATTACTCAGTCATACTATGAAACTTTGGGAGAGAGTGGTTGAATTTCGGATTAGAAGAGAAGTTGAAATCTCAGAAAACCAATTTGGTTTTATGCCTGGGAGGTCGACGACCGAGGCCATTCATCTCGTCAGACGCCTTATGGAGAAGTTCAGAGAGCATCGAAAAGACCTCCATATGGTGTTCATCGATCTTGAGAAGGCGTATGATAGCATCCCCCGTGAAGCTATTTGGAAGAGCCTTGAGGAGAGGAGAGTGTCGTCGGCGTACGTCAGGACGATTCAAGACATGTACTCTCAAGCTAGTTCCTGCGTCCGGACCCTAGTTGGTGATGCGCGTTACTTCCCTGTTGAGATTGGGCTACACCAGGGGTCGGCCCTTAGTCCTCTTCTTTTCGCCCTTATCCTGGATGTCATGTCGTGAGGGATTCAAGATGCCGTCCCTTGGTGCATGCTCTTCGCCGATGATATCGTGCTAGTGGCGGAATCGAGGGGGGAGGTGAACGAGAAGTTGGAGTTATAGAGATCCACGTTGGAGCCCCAAGGCTTGCGTGTGAGCAGGTCAAAAACCGAATATCTCTGGTGTAACTTCAGTGGTGAGGCCAACGAGGTAGGGGTGGAGGTCAGGATTGAAGATCAGATCGTCCCCCGTATGGATAAGTTCAAGTATTTGGGTTCGATCATCCAGAAGGAAGGTGAGATTGAAGATGATGTCTCACATCGTATCAAGGCGGGGTGGCTAAGGTGGAGAGCAGCGTCAGGGGTGATGTGCGATAAGAAAGTCCCGTTAAAGTTGAAAGGGAAGTTCTATAGAGCGGCAATCCGTCCTGCGATGTTATATGGTTCGGAGTGTTGGGCGGTGAAGAAGGCCCTCGAGAACAAGTTGGAAGCAGCTGAAATGAGGATGTTGCGGTGGTCTTGTGGCCGCACGATGTTAAAAAGAATCCCTAATGTGGTTTTCAGGAGCGAGTTGGAGGTGGCGCCTCTTTCTGCGAAAGTTAGGGAAGGGAGGTTGAGATGGTTCGGCCACGTCCGTAGGAGGCTGCCGGAAGCCCCGGTGAGGAGGGTCGAGAGTCTTTCGGTTGTGGGGGTGAGGAGGAGAGGCAGACCGAGGAGATCGTGGGAAGAGCAGCTTAGGATGGATTTGAAGGCCTTAAACTTGAATGAGACCTTGACCGCTGATAGGAGTTCTTGGAGGTGCAAGATTAGAGTTGTGGATTCTCTTCTAGGGAGCGGTTCTGTTGTTGAGAGCCTCAGAGTTGGTTTTTCTCGGTTAACATTATCTTAGTAGTTTGGCTTTTCGTTTCATATTGTCCTCTATTTTCTGGATTTGCAGGTGCAGGGAGCTTGGCCAGAGGTCATCCTAGATCAGGAGAGGAGTTCGCATTACCGCTTAGGTAAGTCCCATGAGGTCCAAGCCATGGGCCCATGTTTAGTTGAATACTTTCCCCATCCTTACCATTCCTTGCGCATAATTCACACTGTTTTGCTCTAAGCCGGGGGTCTTCACGGAAACAGCCTCCCTACTGTAAAAAGTAAGGGTATGGTCTGCGTACATCTTACCCTCCCCAGACCCTGCTTTGAGCGGGATATACTGGGTATGTTTGGTTTGGTTTATGTTTCGTTCCGTGAGGTATATATATACACAACCTTTATATCCGCGATGTACGGGTTACTTTTATAATTTTTTTTTCGTAAATTTTATTTTGGTTGTTATTGAAAATGTTTTGTTTTTGTTTGTTTTTGAATTATTTTAATAATAAAGCATTGTGTTTTAATTTTTTTTTCCTAAACAATATTTGTAATATTTTAATAATTATTATTGAATTTGTTGATGAGTATTTTGATTAAATTATTATTTTATTTTTTTTTGTGTTTGAGAGTATTTTTTTAAGATGATTTTTTTTATAATGTGGGTGATATTATGTGGTTTTGTGGTGTATTTTGATTGTTATTTGTTTTTTTTAAAATTTTTGTTTTTTTTAAAATTATGTTTAGATTGTAAATTAAATTATTGCTTTGTGTTAACGGAAGAATTTGGGAAAACAAATTCGGGGAGGGTTGCTGGAATTGTAGTGGTGGTTGATGACGGTGAACGGTGTAGGTTGTTTAGGGTTAGGGTTTATAATTTGGGGATGGCTGAGATTGTATGCAGAGATGTATTGCAATTAAGATCGAATATTCAATTCTCTCTTTTCGCAAGGGTTTGCATCGTACCATACAATGTGCCTACGTATCCTATTTATAGGAATCAAGCCAAACGTAGTTCTTGGGGAACAAGTCATCGAAACGGGCTAGGTTTCCTTACTCAGGAAAGCCCATTGGATCGGGACCACCACTTTTAGCTGAATCCTTATGGGCTTTCGTAGCCCAACTATTTTCCCGTAACGTGGCGGTTGAGTCATTGACCCGAGTTTATCGGAGTCGATGCCCACCTTAAGCCACCAAGAGAGAATACTTAGTTATAGGGCTAGCCCTAAGAATTGCTAAAGGGCGACTCCTCCATTTAGGAAAGCTTTTATCTTCATTCTTGTATATGGGAAAAACTCCCTTTTTTGTCATTGTCGGGCGAGGCCCCTAATTGGGCGAGCCCTACTGGTTTAGGCGACGCCCTTTGTTAAGATGGGCCATAGCCCAATTAGCATTTAGACATCTCCTAAAATGTAAACTTCCTCGATTAAGGGCGAGGCTGATTTCTGGGCGTAACAACTACCCCCCAGTTTCTTGTAGCAATTATTTTTCAAAAGAAACTACTTTTGGAAGAATCGCCTTAAGAAACAAGGCGAGCCCTTATAGTATTCTTCTCTAAATCCTTAGCGCGGGAAATGAACTGTCACGCCGTAACACATATTTCAAGAACCAATCACCTGATGCCACGTGGGCTTGTATTTTCTCTCTCCTTCCTGCTATAAAACCCTGATGAATTTTCTTCTTTTCTTCATATTTCCACAAATTACGTTAAGGTGCTGCTACATTTTCCTGTGAACAAGTAGGCGAGGCTAACTGTACCCTGTAGGCGAGTCTACATTTCTTCTATCGACATCTCTTCCCCTAAGGTATGTCCCACCCCTATTTTATTTTCTGTATTTCCTTTTTAAAGCATCGCCTGAATTTAGTTTTAATTTTATCTACTTTTAATAGTTCACATACAAACATTGTGTAGTCAATCTTCTAGTTAGAAATAGGGCGACCCTCTTTTTCAAGGGCGAGGATTCTTTGACCCCTCCTGTAAGAACCCAGATTTTTGATAGAATTTAAACTTTTTCTTATGTAATATATGGAAGCGAATAGTGGTTACGATTACGCTGTAACGGTTGTTCTAGTAAATAAATAGAATGGATGTGGGTTCAAATATTTATATGTCTTGAAGAATACTTTTGGTTGACAGCATAGATAAGAATGATCTATCTTCTAAGGATATAAGTTATATTATTCCAAGAAAGATTATTCTTGTGTCATCCAAATCAATATCTATTATAAGTCCAGCGGTTCCGTAAAAAGGTTAAGGAACACTCGAGGGTAAACCAGGTTCATTTTCCTAATTATAGGAATTAAATAAAAATAAGTGATGAATAGTGATTTTGGTGGAATTTGTAATATTATTATAATAATGCTATATCCGGTATTCGGAACGGATTTCTGAGTTCGTATTAGTGATCCAGGAGGAAAATAAGTGTATGTAAAAGCTGTCGGATTCAGAAAAATAGCACTTTTATTTTCTCCAAGAATTCCCTGGACACTGCAAGACTTAAGGGTTTATAAAAGGGATTTAAGAAATTTAAATTCGAGAAGTATTAAGAAAGATGAGGAATAGTATTATAAATATTAATAAGGTTTTCGGTAAAACCCTAACTAGAAACGAATGAGTTATTTCCTCGAACGATCAACGAATTAAGCAATAAATGGACAAAGAACAAGCAGAGGGAGCAAGAGTCATGCATAAGCTACTAGAAAATATCTAGTAACCAACATAGTTACAAGAGTAACTAGAATCAAGTGAATCAACCAAGTACTTAGCAATCTAACTACAAGTTAGCCTTAAACCACCACAAAATCAACACTTGTCCCTCCTAATTACATCATCTAGTGCATCACACTCCACTAACACCACTTGAATGAGATATTATCCAAGTAAACCTCACTTTATGCATTATTGAAAATCAACCAAGCAAAAGAACACCAATCTCTCCCATTTTCCTTCCATTCGGCCCATCCTTAATTCAAAGACCAAAAATCCACTTTCAACCATTGTTTGATCTTGAAACTTTTATGGTGAGTTCTATAATTCATATAAATGATCTCCTAAAAATCTTAGCTTCAATCTCTTCTTTTTCCATTTTCAAAAAAATGATTTAAGAGGAGGGTGAATAGTGTTTTCATGAACTAATCTTGTTTTTCCTTGATTCTTATGGTTGATCTAGCTTCTATAAAGCCACCCAAGGATAGATCAAGGCTTAGTAAGGCTCTAGAACACTCTCAAGAAGGTATAATGATCTTGAAACCCTAGCTCTTAGTTTAAGTTTTGATGAATATGGAGTGATTTTATAGTAGTATGTTCATGATAATGTTATAAGCATGATTAGTTAAGTGGTTTAGTTGATTTAAGAAGCATGATGATTTTGATGCTAAGATCAGTAGCTTCTGGACTTGTTGAGATGATGAACATGTGTATAAGTTGGATTTGTGCCCGGCGTGGCTTGGTATTGTTGTTATAATTTTTAGAACGTTCGATTTATAGCCGTCGTAATGTCGAAATTTCGTTAACCTTAAGACCACGAACTTGACAGTAGATGTAACTCACTGATTAGCTTCGATTTATGCCATGATAAGCTAGATTATATTATGAGCTTCGTTTTGATATAAAGATCGCATGAAACGGACTTACGGTTTAGGAGTTATGATTAAATTTGTAAAAGTGGTTCGGAACCGTAATCAAAAGTTCGTAATTGAAATTGATTCCCTTAAATGTCATTTAATCAGTGGCGAATCTTAATAATTAAATAATAGAGATCATAAGGACGGTGTGGGAGAAGACCTCGTATTAAAAAGATCATTTTTCGATTTTATAAAAAGGTTCGAATCATGGTTAAGTACGAAAGTACCCCTAAAAGGTATACTTGGTTATAACTTCGGTAGCCACTTAGAAAACGATCGATAAATCTCGAGGTCTAATCTTTCGACTTTAAAAACTTACACAATATAAATACTTACCACGTGTAAGTATAATGACACGTTTTAGTAACGAACAAGTGTCAGATAATAAAAGCAATAATAAGAGTGAATTAGAGGGGTATAACGAAACGACTTGAAAACGTATTTCGATTTAAGTTAAGTTTATACTTAACCTTTTGAAAGGTGTTAAGTGATTAATCCCGAATGCCTCGGCTATTTATAGATCACCAGGCTGACCCGGGACACGCTACCACTACCCCTACTCGCACTCGATTCCCAGGCAAGTTTCAAATCCTTGTTAAAAGGCTGTTGTTGTGAATATATATACATGTGCTTTCTGTTTTACATATGCCATAGCATGCATGCCTACTTGAAAAATCATATTGATATACTTGTTTCCTGAATTATTGTTGGCTTATAAGTTAGATAGTTAATATATCAGTTATAAGCCGGAAATTACTAAGACCCTTAAGCGAAGGGCATCTGAATCTCATTCTTTGATTATAGACCGGGAGTCGATAATTCTTGATATATTGATATTATTTTCAGAGGAAAATATTTAAGTAAATAATTTCCATTTATTATCTGGCGAATATTATTGGAATATTCCCTTGAGATTATTTGATAAATATTATTCGGATTATTCATCAGATGTTATTTATTCGAGGAATATTATGTATTTGATATTCATCTAAATTCGATTACATATTCGAATATTATTTCGACCCTCACTTAAGTTATTTACTTAAAGAATATTCATTCTTATTTACTCGATAAATATTATTTTGAATATTCATTCGAGTTTATTTATTTAATGAATATTATTATAATATTCATTCGAGCCTTATTTATTTAAATGAATATTATTTTGAATATTCATTCAATCTCTATTTATTTTATAAATATTAATTGAACATTGATTCGAACTCCAGTTATTCGATAAATATTATTTTGAATATTCCCTTGAGATAATGAATATTATCTTCGACATTTATTTAAAGTCGATTCAATTAGTGAACATAATTTCAAATATTCATTCGATAATCATTTCTTCGATAAATATTATTAAGTTGAATATTCATTAATTATTCAATGAATATTGTCTCAAATATTCAGTCGATAATTATTTCATCAATAAGTATCTTTCTTGAGTTGAATATACATTATTGATTCAATAAATATTATCTCAAATATCCATTTGATGATTACTCCATCAATAAGCATTGTTATTAATTTAAATATTCATTATTTGCTCAATGAATATTATTCTGATTATTTCTTCAAAGATTACTCCGAGTAACACTGTTCCAATATCTGTGACTTAATAAATATTCTTGGAATATTTATTTAATTCTTCTAACTCATTTCAAAGATAATTTACTTCATTCACATAGTATCATTGACCTTCGAATATTATATAAATTATTTCAGAGTCTTATTATTATTATTATATTATCAAGGAAGGTTCTCAGTGATTCCATTCTTCCTTCGATTCTATTGTAAGGGAACCTTACTTGAGGAATGTTATTTATCTTGTGACTGCCCGGTCATAAATTATTCATTTCACTCGCAACTCGGTTGCTATTATTCATGGAATTGTGTATACCCACTCATTATTCGAGGGGTAAGAATATTGGAACAAGTTAGTATCCATTAACAAGCAGCAGCTTGGGAAATATTGGTGAATTTTCCTTTCCAATTAGATATGACTACTTTGTGGAGTCTTATCAACAAGTATTATACTTGGGGAAAGGGGGACGAACTTTACGTTTCAAGGTATGGATGTGAAATGAACTAGGAGATGCGTAAGTGACCCAGTGGCGCTGGTCCAGCAAATGGCCCAACCGTTGGCCGAGGGGGTTCCAGAGGGCGGTAGACAAGTAAATCCGTCGGTGCTTCCTTCTACATGTAGTAAACAAGAGGTGGGGAGCATAACATGCGACTGATCATCGTGTAAATGCTATGTCTCCTGGCGCGTCAAACTCCAGTATTAGTTCATCACTCAATGTTGGAAATTTTCTGCAACATCATCTTAGTTGGCAGAGTTGAAAAGTATTTCAAACCGGAATTGCAATATCTTTCTTGCAAGTTCCTATTTTTATGAAAATGATGCTATCTTGCTTATTTTGGCATAGCACATGCTTCCACGAAATATATACCTGTTGAGTTACCTTGTAACTTCATCCTTTATATTGAACTGGCAATATTTTCTCTAATGCATGGCATATGGTTTCAAAATATATCTTTGAACTATCATATATATTACTGCACAGTTATATTATTGGTGGGCTATTGCTCACCCTTGCTTATTATTATGTCACAACAACAGCTAGGTCACATGGTCCGCGTCAGGTGCACTCGGCGCAAGCAGGTTACCCGCCCCACAGGACTACCCGTTGATATCATTGCTGCCATTGCTGAGGTAGCATAGATCAGTAGCCTTTGGTTTACCAGTTTAATTATATGTATCAATAATATTAATCAACGGCAATACTCTTAAACTTATGTTGTTATCCTTTTGGGCTGTAATAACTTATGATCGTGGATTCGTAATATGAGACTTATTTTAATTTCATCTATGGGACTATAACTGTGTGTGTGTGAGTGGATATTATTGTGGGGTCACAGCATGTGATTTATTTATTGTGGACTTAAGTAAAGTATCAATCATGGAAAATAAGACCGCAACGACCCAATCCCGGACCCCGAATCTGGGGGTGTTACAGAAATGGTATCAGAGAGAGAGTTATATATCCCAAGAGATGACACGACGTTATATAATAATAAATTCACTAATATAATAAGAACTCTTGCCAAGTTCACCTAAAACCCTTATGGGAACTTTTAAGTTTCATGATAGTAATATAGTTCGTCTTGTGTAGGCGAGCGGCATGGCTGCCTAGGAGGACCCTGAGGTCCAGGTTGATGATGATACTGATGTTGTTGAGTCAGATGAGGAGGACCCTGAGGTCCAGGTTGACGCTGATACTGATGTCATTAAGTCTGAGGAGGAGGAGGACCCGGAGGAGGTCCAGGCAGGATAAGATGCTGAGTTAGTTGCTGAGGGGGAGGATTTCTAGTTTGTATCTGAGATTAGGACTTTGGGGGAGGATACTGACATGATCACGGAGCAGGTGATGACTGTAGATGAGGATGCGGAGGGAGATGTTGATGAGCCCGTAGATGACGTTGTAGGGAGTTCTGGACTTAGTGTGCCACCCTTCTCTGGTGAGAGAGCCCCTACCCCACCACTACTTCATGGGAGCCCATTTTCTGATGAGTTCGAGGAGCTGACACCAGAGCCGCAGCAAGCAAAGGCTGCCCTTCCAGCAGATCCACCCCATGTTCCAGCTGAGGGAGTCCCAGCATGTGTACACCACTATGTTGTGGCCAGACTTACTACTGAGGTAGGCGTGGATGAGGCCAGGCTGGCAGAGTCCCGCAGAGTGCTAGCGGCGGAGAGGGAGGCCCGGTTGAGGCACCAGGGTAGGGGGCGTGCCAGGGCCAGAGAGATGTATAGATAGGTGACCGGCATAGAGCTTAGGGCTCGTGTGAGGGTGCGACAGTTACCTAGTGATGGTCACGGCAGGGTATCCAGGGCTGATGCAGAGGAGATATTTCGCCTTGCTATGGGGAGGGTTCGAGCTTTGGCCCACCGTCGTGGTTGATTGCAGTGATAGTGATGTATTGGTCTAGTTGTCTAGTCTTGTACGGCATAGTAGCACCGATTTTTGGTAGGGATAGTTTTAGCTTGTAGTTCCCTGTTACAGACTAGACAGATAGACAACTTGCTTCACTTTTGACTAGTTATTATTCGGATGGTTGTACTTTTTAAAACTGTTATTGTATATCGGATATTGTACCGTTTGGTACCTTGTATATATTTATTTCCCTTTCAGTCATTTCAGTCTCTCTACGACGCGATCACTAGCTTGTTATATTATATTTGCATATAATTGTTCGATTAAAATTACCATGATATATAGAACTGTGGGATCCTAAATCCAATTATGCATTGATATTGTGAGGAGAAAACCCTCGGAAATAGGTAAATAAACCTAATGTATATTGTCCAAATTTTCAGTAAAATGCCTCCGAGAAGAATGGGTACTAGGGCTAACCCCCATGAGTCTACTGACCAAGAAAGTCACAATCAACCTGAGGAAAACTTTGAGTATAACGAAGAACAGGATCAGGATTACAATGAACAGGAGGATTCCCATTATGGGATGGGGGATGAAACTTTCTATACTGCGGAGTTCGAAGAGGAAATAGAAAAGGGGGAAACTGAAGTCGAGCATCAGGGGGAGAACCAGGGCGGAAACCCCATGGGACAATTTATGGATCTGCTCAGGCAGAATTTAAACCAATATCCCCAACCACCCCAAGGAAACAATACCACTGTGGCCAATTCCTTTAGGGCCTTTAAGTTTCTCAAACCCCCAGAGTTTCTCGGATCGGCTGATCCTGTTGAGGCAAGGGCATGGATCAAAGAAATAGAGAAATCCTTTGAGATTTTAAGCATTGATGAGGCCTAGAAGATTGTTTTTGCTACCTACCTATTAAAAGGTGAGGCCAATTATTGGTGGGAAGCCAAGAAGAATATGGAAACTGATGCTATTGTAACCTGGGATAGGTTTAAGTTGTTTCTTGAGAAGTACTTTCTGAGGTTCATGAAAACCCAGATGGAACTTAAGTTTTTGGAACTGAAGCAGAACAATATGACAGTGGCTGATTATGAAGCCAAGTTTACTGAGTTATCATGATTTGTACCAGAGTTTGTGGACACTGAAGAAAAGAAAGCTAGCAGGTTTCAGCAAGGGCTGAAATAGTGGATTCAGAACAGAGTGGCAGTTTTAGAGATTACTGATGATGCCATCTTGGTGCAAAAGGCGACCATTATGGAAGCAGGTAGTGATAAGGCACAGAGAAAAAGAGAGAAAGGAGGATTAAAGAGAAAGCATGCTAGTATGGGCGGAGGTTCCGCAAGAGGAAGACCCCTGAATAGGTTCAACCGAGGAGCAGTATCCCTACCTGGGAGGAGTTTTGGGTTTAAACCATCTGTGAGTGCAACTGTGAGCCAGGGCGGTCAGCAGTTAGGAATGTCCCATTCTCACCGGCATGCACAACTTATGGGAAAAGGCACCCTGGAGTATGCAATCAGAAGCAGTCCATCTGTTATAAGTGTGGACGAGTGGGTCATTACTCCAACAGGTGTACCGCGATTAATCCTACTGCTAGTAAGAGCAATACCTGTTTCTAGTGCGGACGTCCAGGGCACATGAGGAAGGATTGCCAAATGAACAAACCAGCAGCCTCAGGGGCAAGTAAAGCTGCCTCCAATAGGCCACCAACTGCTAAAACTTTTAACATGACAGTGCAAGATGCCGTGAGGGACACTGATGTGATAGCAAGTACATTTTCCCTCAATTCAGTCAGTGCAAATGTTTTGTTTGATTCTGGAGCAACTAAGTCTTTTATATCTAGAGATTTTGCACATAAATTGAAACTTAAAACCCAACCACTAAGGGAATTCTTGCAAGTAGAGATAGCTAATCAGGAAGTCGTTCCAGTTAATCAGATCCACCCCGATTGCAAAATAGAAATAGGAGGACAATCCTTCTGTGTGGATTTGATTCCTTTTAAGTTAGGGGAATTCGATGTTATTTTGGGAATGGACTGGTTGTCTCATAATGATGCGCAAATAGATTGTAAAGGGAAAAAGGTTAAGTTGAAAACCCCAGAAAAGAAGGAAATAGTGTTTAGAGGGATGCGACAGACCCAGAATATTCTAACCATGGCGCAGGCTAAGAGGTTGTTACGAAAAGGGAACGAGGCTTATTTAGCTTACGTTATAGACACCCAGAAAGAGGCACCCAAGATTCAAGACATTCCGGTAGTTAACGAATTTGAAGACGTATTTCCTCAAGATCTTCCCGGATTACTGCCAGATAGAGTGATTGAGTTTGCTTTCGAGTTAGCACCGGGGACGGCGCCAGTTTCCAAGGCCCCGTACCGATTGGCGCTAGTGGAAATGAAAGAACTAGCAAAGTAATTGTAGGAATTGTTGGATAAGGGTATGATAAGACCTAGCGTGTCGCCTTGGGGCGCACCGGTGTTGTTCGTCAAGAAAAAGGACGGGAGTATGAGGTTATGCATCGACTATCGGGAGTTGAACAAGCTAACCATAAAGAACAAGTATCTGTTACCCAGAATTGATGACTTGTTTGACCAGCTAAGAGGAGCGGTGTATTTCTCCAAGATTGACTTGAGAACCGGATATCACCAACTAAAGATTAAACCTGAAGATATCCGAAAGACTGCATTCCGTACTAGGTATGGACATTATGAGTTCTTGGTAATGTCGTTTGGATTGACCAACGCCCCAGCAGCTTTCATGGATTTAATGAATAGAGTGTTCAAGGAATATTTGGACCAGTTTGTTATAGTCTTTATTGATGATATTCTGATCTACTCAAGGACAGAGGAAGAACACGCTGAACATTTGAGGATAACTTTAGAAACACTCCAGAAGGAGCAGTTATATGCTAAATTCTCAAAGTATGAGTTCTGGAAAAATGAGGTACAATTTTTAGGGCACGTAATCAACAGAGAAGGAGTGCTAGTTGACCCCTCCAAGATAGAGGCATTGAGAAGGAGTGCTAGTTGACCCCTCCAAGATAGAGGCATTTTCCAATTGGGAACGGCCAACCACTCCAACCGAGGTGAGGAGTTTCATCGGGCTGGCCGGATATTATAGATGATTTGTGCAAGATTTTGCGAAGATCACAGCTCCGCTAACTCGACTTACCCGTAAAACTGAGAAATTTGAATGGACTGAAAAATGCGAGAAGAGTTTTCAAGAGCTAAAGAAGAGGTTGGTAACGGCCCCAGTGTTGGCGTTGCCTGATGGAAAAGGAGATTTCGTGATTTACAGTGATGCTTCACATAAAGGATTGGGATCCGTGCTTATGCAGCACGGTAAGGTAATAGCATATGCGTCAAGGCAATTGAAGGATTACGAGATCCGATACCCCACCCATGATCTGGAATTAGCAGCAATTGTTTTTGCCTTAAAAATTTAGAGGCAATACTTGTATGGAGAAAAGTGCGAGATCTACACTGACCATAAGAGCCTCAAGTACATTTTTACGCAGAAAGAGCTTAACATGCACCAGAGAAGGTGGCTTGATCTAATCAAGGATTACGATTGTGAGATTTGTTATCACCCGGGTAAGGCCAATGTGGTAGCTGATGCCTTTAGTAGGAAAGAAAAGCTCAAGATGATAACTACGGAGGAAGAATTGATAAAAGATTTTGAGAAGTTGGAAATTGAGGTTAAGATGCCAGAGGAAGGTCAAGAAAAGTTGATGGAGATTCGAATCCAGCCCCCATTATTGGAAAAGATTAGGCTATGCCAAGAGCGAGTGATGGAAGCAGAAAAGAACTCGATAGAGGAAGTAATGACTGGGGAAGAAATCAAGTGTGAAAAAGATAAAGACGGGATCATGAGATACATGTGGAGGATATGGGTCCCAAATGATTAGGAACTCAAGGTTGAAATTTTATATGAGGCACACAGCTCAAGGTACTCAGTGCACCCCGGTAGCACCAAGATGTATAGGGATTTGAAAGAGTACTATTGGTGGCCCAACATGAAAAAGGACGTTGTAGAGTGGGTAAGTAAATGCTTAACCTGCCAGAAGGTGAAAGTAGAGCACCAGAGGCCCAACGGACTTCTACACCCCTTTGGAGATTCCCGAATGGAAATAGGAACATATAGCTATGGACTTCGTAGTAGGTTTACCAAGGACCAAA
The DNA here is from genome assembly GCA_037693485.1 of Kitagawia praeruptora. Lineage (NCBI taxonomy): Eukaryota > Viridiplantae > Streptophyta > Magnoliopsida > Apiales > Apiaceae > Kitagawia > Kitagawia praeruptora. Next base: position 426,562 of record CM075348.1, on the reverse strand, counting down.
GCAAACCATGATGCCATATGGGTGATTATAGACCGACTAACAAAGTCAGCTCACTTTCTTCCGATCGACGAGAGGTATACGGTCGATAGGCTAGTAGATATCTACCTCAAGGAGATAGTGGCGCGACATGGAGTTCCATTCGCCATAGTATCCGATCGAGATCCTCGATTCAACTCCAGATTTTGGAGGAGCTTCCAAGAATGTGTAGGAACCAGGCTAAACATGAGTACAACCTACCATCCCCATACAGACGGGCAAAGTGAAAGGACCATCCAGACACTAGAAGATATGTTGAGAGTCTGTGCTATAGACTTTAAAGGAAATTGGGATGATCACTTACCATTGATTGAGTTTTCTTACAACAATAGTTTCCATTCAAGCATAGGGATGCCGCCTTACGAGGCCCTTTATGGAAGGAAATGCCGATCTCCCCTATATTGGGATGAAGTCGAAGAGCGAAAGATGCTCGGACCTGAGATGGTCCAACGGACAAAAGATGCAGTAGATCTAATCAGAGGACGGCTGGTAACAGCCCAGGATCGACAAAAGAAATATTCCGACTTAGCTCGGAAAGGAAAAGAATATGAAGTAGGAGACCTAGTGTTCCTGAATGTGTCTTCTTGGAAAGGATTAATGAGATTTGGAAAGAAAGGGAAGCTGATCCCTAGATATATTGGCCCATTTGAGATTTTAAGACGAATTGGGGAGCTAGCTTATGAACTGGCATTACCCCCGAACCTGCAGCAAGTGCACAATGTGTTCCATGTCTCAATGCTGAGGAAGTATAACCCAGATGCCAAGTACATAGTGGAATATGAGTACATGGATATGCAACCAGACTTGACCTATGTAGAGCAACCTGTGGAAATCATAGATAGAAAAGATCAAGTGCTCCGAAACAAGGTCATCAAGCTTGTCAGAGTTTTATGGCAGAACCACAACGTAGAAGAATCAACATGGGAACTAGAAAGTGCAATGATGGAAAAGTACCCCCATTTGTTTTCAAACTGATTCCGGGACGGAATCCTTTTAAGGTGGGGAGACTATAAGAACCCAGATTTTTGATAGAATTAAAACTTTTTCTTATGTAATATATGGAAGCGAATAGTGGTTACGACTACGCTGTAACGGTTATTCTAGTAAATAAATAGAATGGATGTGGGTTCAAATATTTATATGTCTTGAAGAATACTTTTGGTTGACAGCATAGATAAGAATGATCTATCTCCTAAGGATATAAGTTATATTATTCCAAGAAAGATTATTCTTGTGTCATTCAAATCAATATCTATTATAAGTCCAACGGTTCCGTAAAAAGGTTAAGGAATACTCGAGGGTAAACCAGGTTCATTTTCCTAATTATAGGAATTAAATAAAAATAAGTGATGAATACTGATTTTGGTGGAATTTGTAATATTATTATAATAATGCTATATCCGGTATTCGGAACGGATTTCCGAGTTCGTATTAGTGATCCAGGAGGAAAATAAGTGTATGTAAAAGCTGTCGGATTCAGAAAAATAGCACTTTTATTTTCTCCGAGAATTCCCTGGACACTGCAAGACTTAAGGGTTTATAAAAGGGATTTAAGGAATTTAAATTCGAGAAGTATTAAGAAAGATGAGGAATAGTATTATAAATATTATTAAGGTTTTCGGTAAAACCCTAACTAGAAACGAATGAGTTATTCCCTCGAACGATCAACGAATTAAGTAATAAACGGACAAAGAAACAAGCAGAGGGAGCAAGAGTCATGCATAAGCTACTAGAAAATATCTAGTAACCAACATAGTTACAAGAGTAACTAGAATCAAGTGAATCAACCAAGTACTTAGCAATCTAACTACAAGTTAGCCTTAAACCACCACAAAATCAACACTTGTCCCTCCTAATTACATCATCTAGTGCATCACACTCCACTAACACCACTTGAATGAGATATTATCCAAGTAAACCTCACTTTATGCATTATTGAAAATCAACCAAGCAAAAGAACACCAATCTCTCCCATTTTCCTTCCATTCGGCCCATCCTTAATTCAAAGACCAAAAATCCACTTCCAACCATTGTTTGATCTTGAAACTTTTATGGTGAGTTCTATAATTCATATAAATGATCTCTTAAAAATCTTAGCTTCAATCTCTTCTTTTTCCATTTTCAAAAAAATGATTTAAGAGGAGGGTGAATAGTGTTTTCATGAACTAATCTTGTTTTTCCTTGATTCTTATGGTTGATCTAGCTTCTATAAAGCCACCCAAGGATAGATCAAGGCTTAGTAAGGCTCTAGAACACTCTCAAGAAGGTATAATGATCTTGAAACCCTAGCTCTTAGTTTAAGTTTTGATGAATATGGAGTGATTTTATAGTAGTATGTTCATGATAATGTTATAAGCATGATTAGTTAAGTGGTTTAGTTGATTTAAGAAGCATGATGATTTTGATGCTAAGATCAGTAGCTTCTGGACTTGTTGAGATGATGAACATGTGTATAAGTTGGATTTGTGCCCGGCGTGGCTTGGTATTGTTGTTATAATTTTAAGAACGTTCGATTTATAGCCGTCGTAATGTCGAAATTTCGTTAACCTTAAGACCACGAACTTGACAGTAGATGTAACTCACTGATTAGCTTCGATTTATGCCATGATAAGCTAGATTATGTTATGAGCTTCGTTTTGATATAAAGATCGCATGAAACGGACTTACGGTTTAGGAGTTATGATTAAATTCGTAAAAGTGGTTCGGAACCGTAATCAAAAGTTCGTAATTGAAATTGATTCCCTTAAATGTCATTTAATCAGTGGCGAATCTTATTAATTAAATAATAGAGATCATAAGGACGGTGTGGGAGAAGACCTCGTATTAAAAAGATCATTTTTCGATTTTATAAAAAGGTTCGAATCAAGGTTAAGTACGAAAGTACCCCTAAAAGGTATACTTGGTTATAACTTCGGTAGCCACTTAGAAAACGATCGATAAATCTCGAGGTCTAATCTTTCGACTTTAAAAACTTATACAATATAAATACTTACCACATGTAAGTATAATGACACGCTTTAGTAACGAACAACTGTCGGATAATAAAAGTAATAATAAGAGTGAATTAGAGGGGTATAACGAAACGACTTGAAAACGTTTTTCGATTTAAGTTAAGTTTATACTTAACCTTTTGAAAGGTGTTAAGTGATTAATCCCGAATGCCTCGGCTATTTATAGATCACCAGGCTGACCCGGGACACGCTACCACTACCCCTACTCGCACTCGATTCCCAGGCAAGTTTCAAATCCTTGTTAAAAGGCTGTTGTTGTGAATATATATACATGTGCTTTCTGTTTTACATATGCCATAGCATGCATGCCTACTTGAAAAATCATATTGATATACTTGTTCCCTGAATTATTGTTGGCTTATAAGTTAGATAGTTAATATATCAGTTATAAGCCGGAAATTACTAAGACCCTTAAGCGAAGGGCATCTGAATCTCATTCTTTGATTATAGACCGGGAGTCGATAATTCTTGATATATTGATATTATTTTCAGAGGAAAATATTTAAGTAAATAATTTCCATTTATTATCTGGCGAATATTATTGGAATATTCCCTTGAGATTATTTGATAAATATTATTCGGATTATTCATCAGGTGTTATTTATTCGAGGAATATTATGTATTTGATATTCATCTAAAGTCGATTACATATTCGAATATTATTTCGACCCTCACTTAAGTTATTTACTTAAAAAATATTCATTCTTATTTACTCGATAAATATTATTTTGAATATTAATTCGAGTTTATTTATTTAATGAATATTATTATAATATTCATTCGAGCCTTATTTATTTAAATGAATATTATTTCGAATATTCATTCAATCTCTATTTATTTTATAAATATTAATTGAACATTGATTCGAACTCCAGTTATTCGATAAATATTATTTTGAATATTCCCTTGAGATAATGAATATTATCTTCGACATTTATTTAAAGTCGATTCAATTAGTGAACATAATTTCAAATATTCATTCGATAATCATTTCTTCGATAAATACTATTAAGTTGAATATTCATTAATTATTCAATGAATATTGTCTCAAATATTCAGTCAATAATTATTTCATCAGTAAGTATATTTCTTGAGTTGAATATTCATTATTGATTCAATAAATATTATCTCAAATATCCATTTGATGATTACTCCATCAATAAGCATTGTATAAATTTAAATATTCATTATTTGCTCAATGAATATTATTCTGATTATTTCTTCAAAGATTGCTCCGAGTAACACTGTTCCAATATCTGTGATTTAATAAATATTCTTGGAATATTTATTTAATTCTTCTAACTCGTTTCAAAGATAATTTACTTCATTCACATAGTATCATCGACCTTCGAATATTATATAAATTATTTTAGAGTCTTATTATTATTATTATTATATTATCAAGGAAGGTTCTCATTGATTCCATTCTTCCTTCGATTCTATTGTAAGGGAACCTTACTTGAGGAATGTTATTTATCTTGTGACTGCCCGGTCATAAATTATTCGTTTCACTCACAACTCGGTTGCTATTATTCATGGAATTGTGTATACCCACTCATTATTCGAGGGGTAAGAATATTGGAACAAGTTGGTATCCATTAACAAGCAGCAGCTTGGGAAATATTGGTGAATTTTCCTTTCCAATTAGATATGACTACTTTGTGGAGTCTTATCAACAAGTATTATACTTGGGGAAAGGGGGACGAACTTTACGTTTCAAGGTATGGATGTGAAATGAACTAGGAGATGCGTAAGTGACCCAGTGGTGCCGGTCCAGCAAATGGCCCAACCGTTGGCCGAGGGGGTTCCAGATGGCGGTAGACAAGTAAATCCGTCGGTGCTTCCTTCTACATGTAGTAAACAAGAGGTGGGGAGCATAACATGCGACTGATCATCATGTAAATGCTATGTCTTCTGGCGCGTCAAACTCCAGTATTAGTTCATCACTCAATGTTGGAAATTTTCTGCAACATCATCTTAGTTGGCAGAGTTGAAAAGTATTTCAAACTGGAATTGCAATATCTTTCTTGCAAGTTCCTATTTTTATGAAAATGATGCTATCTTGCTTATTTTGGCATAGCACATGCTTCCACGAAATATATACCTGTTGAGTTACCTTGTAACTTCATCCTTTATATTGAACTGGCAATATTTTCTCTAATGCATGGCATATGGTTTCAAAATATATCTTTGAACTGTCATATATATTACTGCACAGTTATATTATTGGTGGGCTATTGCTCACCCTTGCTTATTATTATGTCACAACAACAGCTAGGTCACATGGCCCGCGTCTGGCGCACTCGGCACAAGCAGGTTACCCGCCCCACAGGACTACCCGTTGATATCATTGCTGCCATTGCTGAGGTAGCATAGATCAGTAGCCTTTGGTTTACCAGTTTAATTATATGTATCAATAATGTTAATCAACGGCAATACTCTTAAACTTATGTTGTTATCCTTTTGGGCTGTAATAACTTATGATCGTGGATTCGTAATATGAGACTTATTTCAATTTCATCTCTGGGACTATAACTGTGTATGTGTGAGTGGATATTATTGTGGGGTCACAGCATGTGATTTATTTATTGTGGACTTAAGTAAAGTATCAATCATGGAAAATAAGACCGTAACGACCCGATCCCGGACCCCGGATCTGGGGGTGTTACACCTCTTGCTGACTTGTCCATCTGAACCTTATTTCTTTTCTTAACATCATCCTCGCCCTTTATTTCAGATGTCAAGCGAGAACCTCCCTTTAGAAGGCAACACAACATCGCCTTCGGGAGCTTCATCTTCCTTTCCTTCTCAGAACGATCCTCTTCAGAACTCATTGACTCCTGGATGGCTAAGGGCTCATAAAAATACTGTCGATCATCATACCCCCATTAACCTTTCTTCAAGTATTAGCCCCCGCCCTCTAGGAAAAATCGAGGACCTTGCTAGTGCGTACAACGCCCAAGATCTAGGCGAGGAGGAAAATGAAGAAGACCTTCATGATTTATTTAAAGACCTAGATCCAAACAGGCGGGTCCTTCCCGTATCGGGCGAGGAAAGGGAAAGGACTTGAGAAAATTTGAAAAATTAATCCAAGGGAGGACCACGAAGACTCTGATAATGATGATTCCGTTGAGGGTGATGATGAAAATACGTCAATTAAAGAAGTTGCTTACTCAGCATCGCCTATTAATTGTGCTATGGAAATGCCTTCGCCCCCTAACAAACCATTCATTCCGGAGGTCTATGAGCATGAAGTAGATTTAAATTTTGAAGAAGATGTCTCTGAAGAAGATAAGATCGAAAGAAGAAAAGCCAAAGGGATTGTTTCTTGCAACCGCCTCGCTTTCGAAATTTCCTCAGAGAACATAATGTGGATGATTGAGTATTTCAACCTCAAGCGCAAATGGTATTGTAAGAACCCAGATTTTGGGGTAGAATTAAAACTTTTCATTATGTATTGATGTAAGAGTGAACAGTGGTTACAACTACAATGTAATATTGGTTTTAAGGAATGAATAATGAAAGGATATAGATTCCAAGGTTGTATATCCTGAAGGATACTATTGGGTGATAACTTAGATTAGAATAATCTATCTCCTAAAAAGTTAAGATAAGATTCCATAGAAAGAAATAGATACCCTCATGTCATCCAGATCGATATCGGTTACAAGTACAGAGGTTCCATGAAAGAGTTAAGGAACGCTCGAGGAAGCACAAGATATTTTCTAAGTACCAGGACTAAAAAGAGAATAAGTGATGAATAGTGTTTTTGATGGAAATAAGAATATTATGAGACGACACTATTTAGAAGTACCCGGAATGAAAATCTGAGTTCATCTTAGTGATCCAGGAGGAAAATAAGTGTATGTAAAAGCTGTCGGATTCAGAAAAATAGCACTTTTATTTTCTCCGAGAATTCCCTGGACACTGCAGGACTTAAGGAATTATTAAAGGGATTTAAGGATTTAAATTCGAGAAGTATTAAGTAAGATGGAGAATAGTATTATAAATATTAAGAAGGTTTTTGGTAAAACCCTAACTAGAAACGAATGAGTTATTCCCTCGAACGATCAATGAATTAAGCAATAAACGGACAAAGAATCAAGCAGAGGAAGCAAGGTGCATGCATGTGCAAGTGATAAATATCTAGAAACCAATTAGTTACATAAGCAACTAGCAAGATTAAGAAGCTAACTCGTACTTATCATCCTTTTCTCATCCAACCACAAAAACAAGACACATGGCCATCAAAAATTCATCATCCATGACATAATAGCTTTAATAAAGCTACTTTATGAGATAATATCTCAATAATGCAAGATGAGAACAAGAGATTAACCAAGCAAACAAAGCAACCAACTTCATTTCTCTCAAAAAAAGAAGCATTCGGCTTCTTCCTTAATTTCAAAACCAAAATCAAGCTTGCAACCATCATTTGATCTTGAAACTTTTATTGTGAGTCCTATATTTCATAAAGTAATCTCCTAAAAATCCTAGCTTCAATCTCCTTTGTTTCCATTTTCAAATAAATCCTTGAAGATGAGGGTGAATAGTGATTTTCAAGAACAAAACTCTTGGATCTTGATTTCTTGGATGATCTAAGCTTGGTTAAGGATGTACAAGGACTATACAAGGCTTAGCAAGATCTTTACCCACTCCATGGAAGGTATAACTTTTCAAAACCCTAGCCCTTACTTTAAGAATATGTTTGTTCTTGATGGATTTAAGTAGTTATGGTGTTAACATGGTTATAAGCATGATTATAAGCATGATTATGATTTGGTTTTGGTAAATGTTAAAAATCATTTAGATGAATGGAAAGGCATTTCTTGGCCTCAGTTCATGGGTATATATCATGTATATGTTGTTTGGAGTGGATATCATGATTATTGGAAGGTTTGGAATTTGGAAATATTCGATTTATAGCCGTCGTAATGCCGAAATTTCATTAACCTTAAGAACACGAACTTGACAGTAGATGTAACTCACTGATTAGCTTCGATTTTTGCCATGATGAACTAGATTATGTTATAAGATTCATTTTGATATAAAGTTCGTATGAAATGGATTTACGGTTTAGGAGTTATGATTAAATTCGTAAAAGTGGTTCGAAACCGTAAAAGCAAGTTCGTAACTGAAATTGAACCTTCGTAAAATGAGTTATGCAGTGACGAATCATGGTAATTAAATATTAGAGGTCATAAGGAAGGTGTGAAAGAAAACCTCATGTCAAACGATTCGTTTTCAATTTTATAAAAATGTTCGAATCAAGGATAAGTGCGAAGAAGCCCTTTTCAGAGGTAGCACTATTCACCAAAAAGCTCCTGCCCTGTTTTAGTGAAATCTGGAAAAATTAATCTTCTGACCTAAGTCAAATTTTGAGTTAGTTACCTTCTAGACATTCTCTAGATCATGTACGCGAAAATGGTGCGTCATTTGAGTTAACGGTTACCGAGTTATGAACGTTTTAGTGAAATAGGTGTGAATAGTAAAGATCCGTAGTTGACTGAACTTCGAAAATACATTTCACTTATCTAGACCCGTGGCTTCGAATTGGAAATTTTATGATAAATATTACAAATACAAAATATCATTTTAAAAGTGGTTTCATAATTAAATACGTTTTCAGTGATTTATTAAAAGTGTTGAAGTGCGAGTCATGGACTAGTAATTCTCAGAAAAGTCAACTCTAGGGGTACTACTTTGGCCACCCATTTTGGCTAGATTAAAAGAGGAATCTCGAGTTGACTAAAATATGAAACTTGTTAAGAATTATCAAGACAACATATTTCTTCAAAGAACGAGGCTATAAATGATTAAGCGAGATGTACGAAAGATCCGACATTAAGGATGGATTCGAGTGTCGGATTATAGCGGTATTAATAAGAGTTATGTTAGGGTTTGCCTAACGAGATAATTTGAAAATGTGTTTTAACCTAAGTTAAATATATACTTAGCATGTCGAACTGTTAAAGTGATTAACCTCGGATATTGTGACTATTTATAGATCACCAGATTGAACCGAGGTACACTACACCCACAGGATTACCACAGGATTACCAGGCAAGTTTTCAATACCTTGGAACTATTGTTGTGATAATATATATGATTGTTGTTATACATATGCCATAGCATGCATGCCTACTTTCAAAAGTCTATTGAAATACTTGTTCCCTGAATTGTTATTGGCTTATAGACTAGATAGGGATTATCAGATATAAGCCGGATTGTTTTGTAAAACCCTTAGTGAAGGGTATATTATATTCATTCTTTTAATATAGACCGGGTGTAGCATCCCAAATCCGGGGTACAGATATGGGGCCACTAACCATAAACAATATTATACATCTCTGAATATAAACAACATTTAATAATAAAAACCCCTTAACCAAGATCGCATACAGGCTATGGTATGAAACATCTATCGAATATCATATTACAACCCAGTCTAAGAATAAAAGAATATTATACAATTTTATGAATGTACAAAATCACTATCCAACTAGATATCCCACCTCGACAAATCCAGGACTCGAACGTCTCCTCTCGCGGCCTATAGAGCAATACCCACTGACCTCTAGTTCTTTTGATTATCTCTAATTACTGGAGAAAATAAACAGAAGCAAGAGTGAGCCAACAATGCCCAGCAAGTGTAAATAGTGATGACAATTTCAGTAACAACGACAATTTTGATAAGCAAAAGAATTTCCTTTCATCATTTGAAAGAATCAGTGATATCAGCTTTTAGATTGCCACGAGGGCCAACAATTCACCATTCATAAGGTGCATCAGAAACTAGAATTAGAATTTTTATTTATATATAAAAAAATCATTAAGGTTAGGCTGCTGATCAGTCAGCACTAACCCCGGACAAGCTCGCACAGCACTGTCCTTAATTGGATCCATGGCACACATTGGCCTTAATTATTTCTGACCTTCACGGTCCGACCTTCACGGTCCACATTTAAAAACATTCTGACCTTCACGGTCCACATTTTAAAAACATTTCCAATTCTAAATCATCCACACTAGGTGTCGGAACAATCGATAACCTTTGCCAACCAATAACTGGAAAACTTACGTTCCAGAATAACTCATAATTCGAGAGTCGATGAATAATTCACAATCAACAGGTGTCGACGAGTTCGACACAATGAAAGGGGAAATAAATAGTAACGATAAGTTCGATACAATAAAGGGTAATAATGGAATAATCAAGGTCATCAATAGGTATCGACAAGTTCGATACAATAAGTGGGGTGTAAACGAATAACCAATAAGAATAAAAGATATCAACAAGATAGAAAGAAATAATTGGATTTATAACATCAGCAGTTTACGCAAAGAGAAATTCCATTTGAGCAAGAATAAAAACATAAATTGCAATAATATTTTCAACAATTGAAATTCTAGACTAAAGCAAGGAGATGGTCAAGTATTGGGCGTTTACTAAAACTTATACACACTGAAGAGTTTGAGCTTCCATAAGCGGATAAAATAGATTAGGACAATTATTTGTAAAACAGTTTCAATATAGAAAGGTTCAGATCAGCTTAGAGAAAACATTGTCCAAATGGAAATTCGTTGGTAGAAACATACTAGATCAGAAATTTTGCTAGCAGGTTTTTGCAAAGTTAAGAAAACTTGGATTTCCTTGCTTTAAAAACTTCTTGAGAGTATTTGACGAAAATAGAGGAAATGGCACTCCATTGACAAATTGTGAAAAGGTTATTTATAAGATTCCTTGTAAAACCGACATGTGAATTATGGGTGGGGAAAGTGAACAGTATCATGCTAATTTGAAGAAGCATATATATATATATCATCTTTCAACTATACTTGACCAACTCATTCATATGATAAATAAACTAAATTGCATCACTTGAACAATAAGTGAATAGCAATAACACTTGCCTCGATATATGAAGTTTCCACTTCCAACATTTCAATTCGTTACTCACTTCACGTCCATATCTACTTCTTCACACATTGATCTCCACACGAGTTCACTCGTCAATTTTGACAATTGTCTTCTTCTCGAAATTCCATCTACACGTGCACGGCTCTTGGTCGGGCCTCCTACTCGTACCTATATGGTAAAGTACTTCAGTACGAAACCAATCAAAACCTTATTGTTTGCTCTGTTCTACCCATACGCGTCCTATAACGCTTTACACATAACAACATTTCTTGCATACAAATTTAATCACAACCAAAACATAATCCTTCATACTACTACTTCATATATGACGACCATCTGCATACATACATATATTAACAATCAACGAGTCGTGTCGATAAAATCACATCAATTCATTTACTGCCTACATCTAAATTTAATTAACACTACCAAAGCTAAATACTAATCAAGTAATAATCACCTAGTTACTTAATCATTAATTTAACTTTATCACACCGATGCCATATAGTCATTCAGCTTGACATATCATACTCAAAACCAATCAATATTCGAAATTTAGCACTTAGCTCACAAGCTCGAAACATATTTTCCGCCAGTCCCCAACTCGACCCAAAATCAAGCTAAACACATTGGTTCATTCTCAATTTAACAATGAACTTCACTTACAACAGTCAAATCCCAAATTTATTCCATTCAATCATATTCTCCCCAATTCAAACTACACAAGCATTTTAAAATTCTGCAATTTGAATGTTAACCAGGTAGACTCTAAAATCTTCATCATGCCAGACTTGGTTAGCAGTTAAGGTTTCGATTCATACTATATACATATAACAACCATTCAAACGTAACTAGCAAGAACCGAAATCAAAACTCGAAACAAACAAGAAAATCAATCTATAACTTGAGATTTCCGAAACAGAACTCACACCAAACTTCTTATCAAACCGGCATTAAACTCACGAATTTTCCTTTCAGGAATGATTTCAATTCCTTGAACAGACCTTACAACCAATACCTCACACTTGAACATCACCCGCTCCCCTGTACTCCTTCTGAACATCGCAACTCACCCAAGCACACATATACTACACTCACATACTCCTCATGCACACTCCATGTACAGGTACCCACTTGAACACCTTCATTTCATCCCTTCTTCTCTTCTGGTTTCGCAGCCGTACAACACAGCCTCCTATCCTTCCTCTAACCTCTCTGTTTTAACACTTAACAACAGAACACACCTCGAAACATAACATGCCCATAAGCAAGCCTCTTCTTCCTCTCTCAAAATATCAACACACACACGGTAACTACATACAACCGCAACACAGACTTGGTAAACCAGACACCACAATTAGAGAACCCCCACATTTACATACCAACACACCCTGATATCACTCTACAAGCACACCCCCATAGCAGCCCAGCTATTCGTTGAAATGACCACACACGCACACGCCTGTATCATACACACACCTCGATCAAAACTCGCACACCCACGGTAACTCATTCGACCCATACCAGCACTACCCAGCTCGAATTTGAACACACAGCAACAACAACACTTCCTTCCTTACCCCCTATTTTCATACCCTGCATCACCATATACCCTGCTATACACCATCACCGGGCACTTACCACAGCCACAAGCAGCAATAATCAACATATCACCATCAAAACCCCCAAGTTTTCGCACCAAATTCAACCACACCCATATGCTCAACTATACACACCCTTCTCTTTTACATACACATATACACAGTTCATACATATATAGATATATATCGAGTAGAGAGAAAATAAGGAGGTGAGAGAGATATATACACGAGAGATTAGAAAATTCGAGATAGATTTAGAGATTGGCAAGAGAGAGAGGTCGAGAGATGAGTTCTCCAGAGATTAAAGGAGACTCGAGACATTTCTAAAAACCACGGCTAAAATAACTGCTATAAAGAATTGGGGGAATTGAAATGGAGGGGTATTTTCAAATTTTCACCACAATTTTAAAGATTAAAACAATTAAAATCCACTTTGTAAATTTGATAACAATTTGGAATTATTTGAGAAAATCACGAAAACATTTTTAAAACGTAGAAAATGAAATTATCTACCTCCAGATATTTTTTAAAATATTTTTAGGATCACAAATGAATTAAATATGAATTTTACAAGTTTTGATGCTTTAATTGCAACAAAACTCTTAAAATCATTTTAAAATATCTAAACACCCAAAATAATTCTCCCAATAATTTAATAACTCAATAAATATATAAAGATAATATTACAAAAGATTTCATGATTTTTAATCCCTCCGATAATTTTATAAAATTGACAGAGGATCAAAAATGCATGATTTTGTTTCAAAAAAAAAAAAAAATGCATGATTTAAATACATTTAAATCCTCAAAAATACAAATAAAAATACACCGACCTTCACAACTTATCCAAATCATCATATAAGCACATAAGCATAATTTCATATACATTCCACCTTCCAAAAATATTCACATAATATAATTCATAATTTATATTAAATAAATAATTCTAAATTCGAAATTTTCTAGGGCGTTATACCGGGAGTCGGTATTTTGAAATATAGATGTAGTCCTGGAAACCCGGAGGGATTCCAGCGACAGATTTTATTCCTTTTGAGGAATGTTACCTATAAACATTAATTATATTTCCATAAAGTATTAATTACTTGGAGATCTTTCGAGAAATGTTATTCGAGTATTATCTCAGTCGAGAAATATTAAATGAATATTATTTCGAATATTCATCTAGAGTTTGATTATTTAATGAATATTATTTTAATATTCACTTAAAATATTATTACATGAATATTACTTTTGGATATTCATTTAAGGTTTTATTTACTTAATGAATATTATTTTGAAATATTCATTTGAAGCTCTATTTACTTAAGGAATATTAATTATTTCGGATATTCCTCTAAAAGTTGTGATTACTAAATGAATATTATTTGAATGTTCATTTTTAATATTAATTATTAAAGTGAATATTATCTTCGAATATTCATTTCAGGTTTGATGTATTTAGTAAATATTATTTTAAATATTTATTTGAGTTTACTATTTAATGAATATCACCTTGAATATTCATTGGAAGTCTTATTTATTTAATGAATATTATTTTGAATATTCATTTAGGGAAGAGATTTATTTAGTAAATAATTCTAAATATTCATTCGAGGATTACTTACAAGTAATATTATGATTTGTTCATGTTCCTTAATTATTATTGATTTAATAAATATTCTTGGAATATTTATTTAAATTTTTTTAAGTTCTTTTTATAATGATTCATATTATTCAAAGATTATCTGTCACCTTCAGATATGGTGTAAAATATTTCGGAGTATTTTATGACTATTTTTATCAAGGGGAGGTCCCCAAACTCTATTTTCATTTAAATCTATCTTCTAAGAAGATTTAAATAATCGCTCAAACCTCCAAAAACATATAAGGGGACCTCACTTGAGAGCTGTTATTTATTTGACTGCCCGGTCATATTCTCGCTAAACTATCTTGTCACTCACATCTTGATTCTTTCAAACATCGATATGAATCTTTTTGGTTACCTCCTCAATGCTCGAGGGGTAAGATTGATTAAACAAGTTTATATCCATTAACAAGCATCGGCTTGGAAAATATTGGTGATATTTTCCTTTCCAATTAGATACGACTACTTTGTGGAGTCCTATCAACAAGTACTATACTTGGGGAAAGGGGGATGTTTACACTAAAACACGCAAGCGTACGTGGTCACAAGTAATACAGATATAAGTCGAGTTCGTTCCCACAGAGATCTGGTTATGGTTTTAATTCAGTAGATGCACCTATGCAACAATGTATGATTATTATTCACTGCTAAGACAAATAACAATTTTGGGTTTAATAAACTAAATTAACTAAAAAGCAAATTAACAAAACTACAAATTAACTAACTAACAAGAATTTAAATCTAATTACTTCTGCAAGAAAAACCATGGAATCCTAACTTCATTAAATACTTCGCTTAGGTCTGACGCCTTTAATCACTATATGCAATGGTTATGATATCTGATCGGACAACACGAAACAAGTACACGCTACTTCTCAGTATACGAATACCAAACTAAACATACATCCACAAAAGAGATAGAAGATGAATAGACACCAATTATGCTTAGACCCTATATCTCTATAGAATTTGAAAACATAACGGTTGAAGAACAAGTTATCCACATTGATCACATAAGGTAGCATATTATCTCTAATCATGCCACAAATCATGATGTTAAAACATCAACCTATCCTATACTAGCATGGCAAGTTCTAAATCTCAAGATCCACTCTCGCTTCACAAGAGATTAACAAATTAGATGTTCATGACGCATCTATCAATTAAGCATAACCACACGAGGATATCAGATATACATCACACACAGATCTGTAAAGCATCAAGATACTAAAGCTCCATAAATAAATCCGTTAGAATCCCATGACAACGATTAGCTCATAATTGAACCTCTCGTCATCATGGGATCTGATGAAACCATGATAAAAACAAAGTATGAAAAGATACAATTAAAACTAAGTAATTGATATGTAATGTTTCTACTCCTAATGATGATGATCTTAATTTTACAAGGGTTGGATGTGTTTATATAGGCTCTAGACATCTTGCCCAATAAGAAAATACCAAATCAGAATTATAATAGAAGTACGTTTCCTAAACTGATTCTGATTTAAAGGGAAATTCGTAGCTGCCTTTTCTTCAGTAATTCTGGAACGTTCCAGCTGCAATTGGGCCTCTGGACCACTTTAGAATGATAGAGAATTCCGTTATCTTCGCGTGGACTGCTTACGGACCTCAAACGGAGTTGTAGAACTCAAGATATGGCCAAAATAGTAAAAACTGTAATTTTTCAGCACCACGCGCATGCAACCTGCGCCCAACAGTCTGTTCTTCGCGCAGATTGCTCCTACCCGGCGCAAGTTGCTCGTGGGAATCCTATCCCAAGTTGTAGAAAATCTCCCAGGCTTCGCGTGGGCAGTAAGATCGCTGAAAACAGACTTCTAGAACTCCAGATATGTCCAAAACAGTGTAGACTGCGCAACCGTCTCAGAAATCCGAATTTTAACTAATTTATTCTCCAAAAATGATAGAAGCATCAACCTTAATCAACATTCTCGTAAATCTGCACAACTAAACAAAACACATCAAAACCACCACAAACTTGAGTCCAAGACAATCAATTTAAGCCGATATGGAACGCTCCAAGTGGATATAAACTCCACTTATCACACCCCCAAACTTAAACCGATGCTTGTCCTCAAGCATAAACAATTACAACTAACTAACTAACTAGTACCACTTCCGTAGGTGATCACGATTGCATTTGGCATATGCAACAAGCCCTTTAAACCCCTAGGCAGCCCTAGTGGACGAGTAAGGTCTCGTGAGGGTCTATAGCGAATGTACCCACAAAATCCAATGCAATGCATGAATGCAACTAAATGAAAATGCAAATAATCTAGTACCATACCATCAAATCCTCTCATGCCATATCAACTTAAGAATCAAAGTAAATACGCAATGTCTTGGTGTCGAAAGTGCAAGTATTCACATAGTCTACTCAATGAACATGCATAAGTTCTCACAAGTCCATGTCAAGTGTAAGAATAAGTTAGTAAACATGCTAAGCCTATAAGAGTACATCTTTGAGACAAAACTCGGGATCTCATACGCAAAAACAAGCAAACACTCACAATCCACTCATAAAAGAATATTCACTCAAGAACAAGGGTAAGTGTATCACTCAATTCCAACAAAATCATACACATGCTTAACATTTGGTATCAATCTAACTATTAACACAACATACATCAATGACGATAATCAAAAGGTCTTTATTTGGGTTGTACCGGGGCTAGGGACAAGGTATGTCAAATAAGCCAAATCAGGTGAAGTGTCAAAAGCTAGTAGGAACTATAATAAATCATACACAACACCCTCTTTCCCCCCACATAATTTTTACTCAAAACAAACACTCGACTAGTCGACTGAAATAGGATCACAACAAACACAAACATGCTCTCATAATATTTTTTTCTTTTTTTTTCTTTTCCTTTTTTTTTCCTCATATTTTTTTTTCTTTTTTCATATTTTTTTTCGAGAGCTAAATAAAACAATAATATAAACAATAACAATGATCCCACAATTTTATTACACATGTCGACTATCAAGTAAACAAACCCAATTTTCAATATTTCTCCCAAAAGTAAGACCAATAATAAACCCCTCCTTGCACACCTTATTACTCCCTTAAGCACTCTACTAGCCTTTGACAATGTGGGTTCAAATTAATGTAAGGCCAATACAAGAAAAAAAGTCTAGGCAAGTAATGTGGTATGTCACCGAAAAAATTGGATTAAGCTCAACGGGTTAACTAATTGATCATGTAAATATGGTGTGGTAATATGGGAAAATATGCGGTTAATCCTAATGCCTTTATCATTTTAATCGTCAAATAATGTCATGCATTTCAAGAAAGACCTCAAACAACTGCTAGCAATGCAAACAATCCGTGGACACTCAAGCAAACGAATAAATTGCAAATATGCAATAAGGCTCAAAAACTCACTTGGTGGAAAAACATACTCAATCCCAAGCAAAAATCTCTCTAATGCACCTACTTGTATTCAAAGCATGCAAACTGTAAGAACCCAGATTTTTGGGTAGAATTAAAACTTTTTATTATGTATTGATGTAAGAATGAATATTGGTTACAACTAGAATGTAATATTGGCTTTAATGAATGAATAATGAAAGGATATAGATTCCAAGGTTATATGTCCTGAAGGATGCTATTGGGTGATAACTTAGATTAGAATAATCTATCTCCTAGAAAGTTAAGATAAGATTCCATAGAAAGAAATAGATACCCTCATGTCATCCAGATCGATATCGGTTACAAGTACGGAGGTTCCATGAAAGAGTTAAGGAACGCTCGAGGAAGCACAAGGATATTTTCTAAGTACCAGGACTAAAAAGAGAATAAGTGATGAATAGTGTTTTTGATGGAAATAAGAATATTATGAGACGACACTATATAGAAGTACCCAGAATGAATTTCTGAGTTCGTATTAGTGATCCGAGGGGAAAATCAGTGTATGTAAAGACTGTCGGATTCTGAAAAACAGCACTTTTATTTTCTCCGAGATTTTCCCTAGACACTGATAGATTAAGGATTTAATATTTAATATTTAAGGTATTTAAATTCGAGAAGTATTAAGAAAGATGGAGGATGGTATTATAATTATTAAGAAGGTTTTCGGGAAAACCCTAACTAGAAACGAATGAGTTATTCCCTCGAACGATCAACGAATTAAGCAGTAAACGGAAAAAGAAACAAGCAGAGGGAGCAAGAGTCATGCATAAGCCACTAGAAAATATCTAGTAACCAATATAGTTACAAGAGTAACTAGAGTCAAGTGGATCAACTAAGTACTTAGCAACCAAACCACTAGTTAGCCTTAAACCACCACATTCTCAACACTTGGCTTGCTAAACACATCACTCCATGCATCATCACTTTAATAAAGGTGTTTTAGATGAGATATTATCTTAGAAACATCACTTTATGCATTATTGAAAATCAACCAAGCAAAAGAACTCATCCTTCTCTCCATAAACAAGCCATTCGGCTTTCTTGAAATTCAAGAACACAAATCCAACTTCCAACCACTTGTTGATCTTGAAACTTTTTATTTGAGTCCTATAATTCATAAAAATGATCTCCTCAAAATCTTAGCATCAAACTCATCTTTTTCCATTTTCAAAGAAATGATTTAAGAGGAGGGTGAATAGTGTTTTCAAGAACAAATCTTGGTTTTTCTTGATTTCTTGGATGATCTAAGCTTGGTTAAGGATAGACATGGACTATACAAGGCTTAGCAAGGGCTTTAACACTCTCCAAGGAAGGTATAAACCTCATGAACCCTAGATCTTACTTTGGGTATATGCTTGTTCTTGATGGATTTAAACTTAGTTATGTTATTAGTAAGTTATAAGCATGATTATAAGCATGATTAAGATTGGGTTTTGATAAATGTTAAAAATAGTTTAGATGAACGGAAAGGCATTGCTTGGCCTCAGTTCATGGTTATAAATCATGTATATGTTGTTTGGAGTAGATATCATGATTATTGGGAGGTTTAGAATTTGGTAAATATTCGATTTATAGCCGTCGTAATGCCGAAATTTCGTTAACTTAAGAAAACGAATTTGACAGAACCTATAACTCACTGTTTAGCTTCTATTTTTGCCATGATAAGCTAGATTATGTTATAAGCTTCGTTTTGATATAAAGTTCGTATGAAATGGACTTACGGTTTAGGAGTTATGATTAAATTCGTAAAAGAGGTTCGAAACCGTAATCGAAAGTTCGTAACTGAAATTGGAATCCCTTAACATGACCAAGTCAGTGACGAATCTTGGTAATTAAATATTAGAGATCATAAGGGTGGTGTGAGAGAAGACCTCGTATTAAAAAGATCGTTTTTTGATTTTATAAAAATGTTCGAACCAAGGTTAACTACGAAAGTACCCCTAAAGAGTATACTTGGATATAACTACGGTAAACCACTTAGCAAACGATCGATAAATCTCGAGGTATAATCTTTCGACTTTAAAACTTTTACAAATCGAATGCTTACCATATGTAAGGGTAATGACATGCTTTATTAACGAACAAGTGTCGGATGATAAAAGCTATAATAAGAGTGAATTAGAGGGGTATAACGAAACGACTTGAAAACGTGTTTCGATTTGAGTTAAGTTTATACTTAACCTTTGAAAGGAGTTAAGAGATTAATCCCGAATGCCTTGGCTATTTATAGATCATCAGGCTGACCCGGGACACGCTACCACTACCCCTACCCGTACTCGATTTCCAGGCAAGTTTCAAACCTTTTTAAAGGCTGTTGTTGTGAATATATATATATATATATATATATATATATATATATATATATATATATGATTTCTGTTATACATATGCCATAGCATACATGCCTATTTTCAAGTTATATTGTGATACTTGTTCCCTGATTTATTGTTGGCTTATAAGCTAGATAGATATATATCAGTTATAAGCCGGAAATTATTTAGACCCTTAATCGAAGGGCAGTGAATCTCATTCTTTGATTATAGACCGGGAGTCGATAATTCTTGATATATATAGATATTATTTTTAGAGGAAAATAATTAAGTAAATATTTCCCATTTATTATCTGGCGAATATTATTGAGATATTCCTTTGAGATTATTTGATAAATATTATTCGGATTATCCATCAGATGTTTATTTATTCGAGGAATATTATATATTTAATATTCATCTAAAGTCGATTAAATATTCGAATATTATTCGAACCCTCAGTTAAGTTATTTGCTTAAAGAATATTCATTCTTATTTAGTCGATAAATATTATTTTGAATATTCATTCAAGTTTATTTATTTAATGAATATTATTTTAGTAATCATTCGAGCCTTATTTATTTAAATGAATATTAATTCGAATATTCATTCAATCTCTATTTATTTTATAAATATCAGTTGAACATTGATTCGAACTCCATTTTTTCGATAAATATTACTTTGAATATTCCCTTGAGATAAGGAATATTATCTTCGACCTTTATTTAAATTCGATTCAATTATTGAACATAATTTCAAATATTCATTCGATAATCATTTCTTCGCTAAATATTATTAAGTTGAATATTCACTATTGATTCAATAAATATCATCTCCAATGTCCATCTGACGGTTACTCCATCAATAAACATTGTTATTGATTTGAATATTCATTATTTTTTCAATGAATATTATTCTGAACATTTATTCAAAGATTATTCCGAGCAACCCTTTTTCAATATCTGTGACTGAATAAATATTCTTGGAATATTTATTTAATTCTTCTAACTCGTTTCAAAGATACTTGGTTTCATTCACATAGTATCATCAACCCTCGAATGTTATATATATTATTTTAGAGTCCTATTATTATTATTATTATTATTATTATCAAGGAAGGTTCTCAGTAATTCCATTCTTCCTTCGATTCGAATATAAGGGAACCTGACTTGAAGAATGTTATTTATCTTGTGACTGCCCGGTCATAAATTATTCATTTCGTTCGCAACTTGGTTGCTATTATTCATGGAATTGTGTATACCCACTCATTATTCGAGGGGTAAGAATGTTGGAACAAGTTGGTATCCATTAACAAGCAGCGGCTTGGGAAATATTGGTGAATTTTCCTTTCCAATTAGATACGATTACTTTGTGGAGTCTTATCAACAAGTATTATACTTGGGGAAAGGGAGACGAACTTTACGTTTCAAGTTATGGATGTGAAATGAACTAGGAGATGCGTAAGTGACCCAGTGGCGCCGGTCCAGCAAATGGCCCAACCGTTGGCCGAGGGGGTTCCAGAGGGCGGTAGACAAGTAAATCCGTCGGTGCTTCCTTCTACATGTAGTAAACAAGAGGTGGGGAGCATAACATGCGACTGATCATCGTGTATATGCTATGTCTCCTGGCGCGTCAAACTCCAGTATTAGTTCATCACTCAATGTTAGAAATTTTCTGCAGCATCATCATAGTTGGCAGAGTTGAAAAGTATTTCAAACTGGAATTGCAATATCTTTCTTGCAAGTTCCTATTTTATGAAAATGATGCTATCTTGCTTATTTTGGCATAGCATATGCTTCCACGAAATATATACCTGTTGAGTTCCCTGTAACTTCATCCTTTATATTGATTTGGCACCATTTTCGGTTATGCATGGCATATGGTTTCAAAATATATCTTTGAACTGTCATATATATTACTGTTCAGTTATATTCTTGTTGGTGGGCTATTGCTCACCCTTGCTTTATTATTTATATCACAACAACAGTGAGATCAGATGGCCGTGCAAGACGCACTCAGCGTAAGCAGGTGTCAGCCGTCAGTGGATTAACCGCTGAGGTCATAGCTACCATTGATGAGGATGCAGCTACTGGTAGGCTAGTTGTTAGCATTTGAGTATCGAATGTATTTATTATATGGCATATACAAATGGATGGCAAAGAGTATGTAATGGTTAATTGTAATTCTTTGGTTGTAAGAACTCAAACTTGTGATTAATAATATTGATGGTTACTCTGATTTCATCTCTGGGACTATAACGGGTGTGTTTTATGTTGTTGTTTTGGGTCACAAGGTTGTAATTTAGATTATTTTGGTTTTGTGGATGGATATTGAGACCGTAACGACCAGATCCCTGACCCCAGATCTGGGGGTGTTACACAAACTAAATCATCTTGCACATATTCATGTCCTTCTAATCACTTACAACATTCAATAAGTCTACTAGCTTCAACTTACTAGTGTATGTGTGTGCACAAGAACAAAGCATATCACTTCTCAATCAAAAGCGTCAACAACACAAAATTCCTATCAAGCTTAGGTGCAAATGCATACTATTATGAACTCACATGATATACGAACAAAAAAACAGAATGTCCTATATGAAACAAAATTAAATAACACGAACATAAATGCATAATTTACTACTACTAATATGCAAAGCATGAAATCCTACATAAACACAATAAATACTACAACAACTACTTATCCCTCAAACCACCCCCAAACTTGAAAGATTCAATGTCCGCATTGAATGGAAAGTAATACAAGAAATAGTAGAATACATACCTAAATAAAAATGCCAAAAAGCGTGGGTTGCCTCCCACGAAGCGCTTCTTTAACGTCAATAGCTTGACATTACTTCCAAGCCTCCATTAAGGATGATAATAGTTTGCCTGATCATCTCTTCGTGATACTTCATCGTCATCACGACGGCACACTTTCTGCCCCTTCTCCTCGCTTGGCCTATTCGTATAACAACTTCCAATTCCAATGCCTTCATCTGTTGACCCAAAATCTGTCAATTTGTAGAACAACACACACTCGTGGGCTTCACTTGAATATAATGGAGGAGGGTAAATGTAAGTTGCTGAAGCCTTTGGTTCCTCAAAGAAAACTTCCTCCATTGGCTCTAATGCGCTACCTCCATCTTTAAACTCTGAGACAAGTAGAAGACCTGCATCTTTCCCATGTTCTTCAGCCTCTTGGTATGCACATACCACTTCTCGAAATTTGTGCAGCTCATCAGTGTCTATCCCAAATAGTGCCTTCTCCAAATCATCCACCATCCTAGCATGATCAAATTCCTCACATGGCTTGGAAATGCTCACCTCACCTTGGAATTTGTCTTCCTCAATCAAGCATGCAGTACCTTGCTCCAAGTCACCGTTATTCTCTGGAATTGCCTCTGGTATGAATTGCTGATTCTCTTGATCCAAGGCATCCCTAACTTGAGCAACTATTGTTTCCAAAGATTTGATAGACGCCTCGTTACTCTTTATACGCATCCTAATCTCCTCCAGAGTCTCTTGTTCCAATGATCCAAAGAAATATGACATATCTGGAACATCTTGCTGGTACTGTTGAGGATAGTATTGAAAATATGGTTGTTCCTCATAACTCAGAGGTTGAGATTGCCACGGGTCATGTTGCTGCAGAAAATTCTGGTTCTGCTGTTGCAGAATATTCTGAGGATAGCAAGGCTGTGCTCCATATTGTTGACCTTGATACTGCTGATAAGGCTGCTGAGGTTGTTGAATACCACCTTGGTTGCTCCAGCACTGATACGTCTCATGTGCGCCCGCATATAGCTCACAAACACTAACCACCTGCTGAACTCCATAGTAAGTTTGAAAATTCATCTTCAATGCCAACACTCTTTGACAAGTACCTGAAACACCAACGAACTAAACAAGATAGGTAAGAAAAAATCCGAGTCAGTGAACTCTAACGACCACTATTGACAAGCACATAAACCAAAAATAAAACACCGATGATCCCCGGCAGCGGCGCCAAAAACTTGTTTACACTAAAACACGCAAGCGTACGTGGTCACAAGTAATACAGATATAAGTCGAGTTCGTTCCCACAGAGATCTGGTTATGGTTTTAATTCAGTAGATGCACCTATGCAACAATGTATGATTATTATTCACTGCTAAGACAAATAACAATTTGGGGTTTAATAAACTAAATTAACTAAAAAGCAAATTAACAAAACTACAAATTAACTAACTAACAAGAATTTAAATCTAATTACTTCTGCAAGAAAAACCATGGAATCCTAACTTAATTAAATACTTCGCTTAGATCTGATGCCTTTAATCACTATATGCAATGGTTATGATATCTGATCGGACAACACGAAACAAGTACACGCTACTTCTCAGTATACGAATACCAAACTAAACATACATCCACAAAAGAGATAGAAGATGAATAGACACCAATTATGCTTAGACCCTATATCTCTATAGAATTTGAAAACATAACGGTTGAAGAACAAGTTATCCACATTGATCACATAAGGTAGCATATTATCTCTAATCATGCCACAAATCATAATGTTAAAACATCAACCTATCCTATGCTAGCATGGCAAGTTCTAAATCTCAAGATCCACTCTCGCTTCACAAGAGATTAACAAATTAGATGTTCATGACGCATCTATCAATTAAGCATAACCACACGAGGATATCAGATATACATCACACACAGATCTGTAAAGCATCAAGATACTAAAGCTCCATAAATAAATCCGTTAGAATCCCATGACAACGATTAGCTCATAATTGAACCTCTCGTCATCATGGGATCTGATGAAACCATGATAAAAACAAAGTATGAAAAGATACAATTAAAACTAAGTAATTGATATGTAATGTTTCTACTCCTAATGATGATGATCTTAATTTTACAAGGGTTGGATGTGTTTATATAGGCTCTAGACATCTTGCCCAACAAGAAAATACCAAATCAGAATTATAATAGAAGTACGTTTCCTAAACTGATTCTGATTTAAAGGGAAATTCGTAGCTACCTTTTCTTCAGTAATTCTGGAACGTTCCAGCTGCAATTGGGCCTCTGGACCACTTTAGAATGATAGAGAATTCCGTTATCTTCGCGTGGACTGCTTACGGACCTCAAACGGAGTTGTAGAACTCAAGATATGGCCAAAATAGTAAAAACTGTAATTTTTCAGCACCGCGCGCATGCAACCTGCGCCCAACAGTCTGTTCTTCGCGCAGATTGCTCCTACCCGGCGCAATTTGCTCGTGGGAATCCTATCCCAAGTTGTAGAAAATCTCCCAGGCTTCGCGTGGGCAGTAAGATCGCTGAAAACAGACTTCTAGAACTCCAGATATGTCCAAAACAGTGTAGACTGCGCAACCGTCTCAGAAATCCGAATTTTAACTAATTTATTCTCCAAAAACGATAGAAGCATCAACCTTAATCAACATTCTCGTAAATCTGCACAACTAAATAAAACACATCAAAACCACCACAAACTTGAGTCCAAGACAATCAATTTAAGCCGATATGGAACGCTCCAAGTGGATATAAACTCCACTTATCAGGGGACGAACTTTATGTTTCAGAATTATGGATGTAATTGAACTAGGAGACGCGTAAGTGGCCGAGTGGCACCGGTCCAGCAATATCCCAACCGTTGGCTGAGGAGTTCCAGAGGGCGGTAGACAAGTAAATCCGTCGGAGCTACCTTCTACATGTAGAGAACGACTGATGAGATGCATGACATACGACTGATCATCGTAAACGTCAAGGCATCTGGCGCAACAATGCTCCCGTATTAGTTCATCTTCCAAAAGTGAGAAATTCTGTAACACTATTTGTGTTGGCAAGGTTTGAAAAGTGTTTGAAAATGGAATTGCAATATTTTTCCTGCAAGTTCCTCTTTTATGATAATTGAGAATATCTTGCTTATCTTTGTATAGCAGATTGTCCACAAAATATATATGTTGAGTTACCTAGTAACTTCATCTTTTAAGTTATACTAGCATCATTTCCGTAAATGCATGGCATATGGTTTCAAAGATATTTTGGATTGTTATATACTATTACTGTTCAAATATATTTGTGGTGGGCTATTGCTCACCCTTGCTTTATTTATTTATTTATATCACAACAATAGTTAGATGAGATGGTCGCACAAGGTGTACTTGGTGTGAGCAGGTGTCAGCCGTCAGAGGATTAATCGCTGAGATCTTAGCTACCATTGCTGAAGAGTAAGCTGTTGGTAAGCTAGTTGTTAGATTTTGTATATCAAATGTATTATTGATTTGGTATATATATAAATGGATGGCAAAGAGTATGTAAATTATTAATGTAATTTCTTGGGTTGTAAGAACTCAATTGTGTGATTAATAAAATTTGGTTACTCTAATTACATCTCTGGGACTATAACGGGTGTGTTCTATATTGTTGTTTGGGTCACAAGGTTGTAATTTAAATTATGTTGGTTTTATGGATGGAGGTTGAGACCGTAACGACCAGATCCCTGACCCCGGATCTGGGGGTGTTACAGAAATGGTATCAGAGAGTACGTTATAAACCCAAGAGATGCTGCGACGTTAAAATAATAAATTCATTAAGATAATAAGAACTCTTGCCAAGTTCATAGTGGGACTACTTAATGTAGTACCGACATATAAAACCCTTATGGGAACTCTTAAGTATCATGATAGTAATTTAGTTCATTCCCGTGTCGACTAGTAAAGCGATAGACCTTGAGGTGTACGAGCAGTAGTACAATAATGCTTTATTTTATATTGGCAATCGGATTGTGAATTCGATGGAGTACCCTACTAAGGACCCGGAAAGGGTTCCAGTAGAGGAAGGAAATCCTATTGAGGATGAGGAATTACCCCTGAGGAAATGAGGGTTGTAGCCTGAAAGACTGTAAGAGTTAAGATATAGTGCTCAGAGGAATGAGCGTAAAGAATTGAAATATTGTTAATGGAATTAAAGAGGCATATTGGATTCGTAGCCGGACTACCGGATGAAGTACCAGCAAGTAAGATGGATTTGAGGATTTACTCAAGATCTTATGTAAGGATAGATAAGAAACCTTGGAGACTTTCAGATTAATGAGAAAGGAGTTAGAACGATGCATGATTATCAAAGACATTGATATAGGACGGGGAGCAGAGCCCCTAGAAACAATTAAGACATAGGTGGCAAGTGCCATATCTTCGGATAAATGGGTTAGTGTGAATATTGTCAATGGTAATTCGCTATGAGAAGACAGATTTCATAGGTTTTAATTTATGAAACCAAATTGAGATTGTTAAGGTGATTTTATTCAGGGAAATGCCCATCTTATAAATGGATCAACTTAGAAAGTAAAGACATTGGGAAGTGATGGCCCGATTGGATAAGGTTATACAAGAGGAAAAGACCAGTGAGTTTATGAATAAACTCGTAGCAAGACTATTGTCAGAGATTAAGTATATGGTTATTTTAACTCAGTGGAATGAGGAACCAGAGGCGTTAGATATATGTGGTTTAGGAGAATATTAAATTCTTTCTTTTCCTTGACTGGATTATAGTGGTTGCATTAGTTACTCCAATGTGGAATCATAAATGGATCAGGCAATACGATTAGTGGTGAAGAGATAACGGAAAAATATTTTAGATGAGACCTAAAGGAGGTAAGTGTCTGCCAAGTTCTCTGAGTATGAGTTCGGGCAATTGAAGTTCCGTTATTAGGACATGCGATCAATAAGTGAGTAGTGTTGGTGGACCCCGCCAATTTAAAGGCAAGTTCAGGCGAGAAAGGTCAACCACACCAATAAAGGACTAAGAAGTTGAATAGACAGAAACGGGAGGAAATCTTCCTGGAGCTAAAAGATGAAATTGGTAATGACCCAGCGTTGGCGTTGCCTAAATGGAAGAAGGAGAACATTGGGAAATATTATGATGCATCTCATACCAGATTAGGCATTGTGCTTATATAGTACGGTAGCATAATCTCGAATATATTTGAACAACACTGTTCACCAGATTCGGATGGCCTTGGAAGTGCCAATTTTGTGGAATGACTAACCACGACAGTAGTGTTCCTTCTGAGACTAGTTGTTAAAAAGACTGGTATTTGGTAGTATCGACTAATAGGATGAATATGTATCGAGAAGATGTGGCATGTTTCAGTTTAAAACTTTGACTTCCCTTCTAAGGGATGTACATATATTGGGATCCTTTCCAATAGCTAAACTTCTGACTTGATGTTGATCATTCTATTAATATAACTGTTTAATTTGTGTAATCGGCCGATATCATGGATTAATTATATGCAAATAGGGGTATGGATCGAGAGATTTACTTACTAGAGGCACACATACGATTAACAGAATTGAATTTGACTGCGGAAGCATCATTGGATTTCTGAGAGCGTTAATTCTTGGAAGAGATTAACTTGACTCTAATTACCTGATTGATTGAATTACTAAAAGTGGTTAATTGTGTTGAATGTTTCGAGAGTGTTAATGCTTGAAAGAGATTAACATACTCTAGTTATATGATCACATTGATTGCTTTAGCTTAAGAGCCAATTGTGTAAGCATGGTGGACCTGATTGCCCTAGGTTTTAAATAATTTGTTTATCATCTGTTTAATTAGTGTTAATTTAGTTTAATTAGTTAATTAATAATTTCACATATTCGTATGACCCTTGAAACAATTAGCGATAACTGAAAAGGAATTAGTAAAACCTGTCTCCTTGTGGATTCGACCCGCTTGCCATTTGTACTAGCAATAGACACCGTGCGCTTGCGGTTAGGTATAATTTGACACATCAAGTTTTTGGCACCGCTGCCGGGAAGACAGCGAGTTTCTGTTGATTTTAATTTAGTTGTTTAGATTGTTTCCATTGTCTCATTTGAACTTTAGTTCCAATTGAGACAAATTTTACTACGTTTCTTGGCTTTGTTGAGTGTTTACAGGTTACTATGGGTGAAGTTGATACTTTAGCACTACTCACTTCCATGTTGGAGGCACGCACTCAAGAAATTGCCTCATTCAACTTTACAGAGCCCACTATGCGTCCAATGAGTATCAATGAGATGTCACAAGTGGCCCCTAAAATTTACAACTTCTATCAAATTTGCGGTGTGCAGGGTCACTATGGTTTTGAATGCTCTTACAATGTCTACAATTCTCAGAATGCTCAGTGCGGACAAATGAATTCTTTTGAAGAAGGATATGGGTACAATCAGTATTCAAACACTTTTGATCAAGAATGCGTGAATCAACCAGATTTCTACTACCAGGACAATGGTGCTCAAAAATTTTCATATCATAATCAGCAACAGTTTGAGCAACAATATTATCAGTCCACTACGCCATAGATGGCCTATCGCAACCTTTTGGCATGGGTGTTACCACTACGGGTGTTACCATAGCTATGAAAATTTTGACCTATCGCAACCTTTTGATTGTGGTGTTACCATAGACACAAAAGTATGTTACTTTAGTTATAAAGGTGTTAACAATGGGTAACACCATGAGGTGTGTCACCATAAAGTATTCATTAACAAAATTTTTATTTTATTTAAAATTAATGATTTAATAATTATTTGACTTTAAAAATAATTAATTTTAACAAAATCATTAAAATAATCCTTTTAAAACGTAATATTCCATCAAATAATTAAATTATTGATTTTTCATAAATATTAAATTATGTTTATAAATTTCACATAAAAAGGTTTTAAAATAAAGTAATATCCAAAAATTATTAAATTTTAACTAAATTTATTAAAAAATTTAATTGAGAAAATAATAATTTTCATAAATTGTGAATTATTTCAAAATAATGAAAATAATAAATTTAAAAATATAATTTAATACCAATAAATTAAAATAAATTTAAAATATTTTTTAAAAAATATTTAAAAAAATGTAAATTATTGAAATGGGATGCAAATAAAAATAGAGATGGGCTGAGCGGGAAAACAAAAAAGTGAGCGACACATGAAAATTTAGAATTAGGTTAGTCAAACATTTAATGGGGGAAAAATTGGGGAAAAACACTCTCGCCTCTCTCTGTTCTCTCTCGCCTCTCTCTCGCCTTTCTCTGTTTCAATAAGTGTTTGAACTAATTAGGTTAATCGAAGCTTGGGTCAAGGATTCAATTAAGGTTCCAGCTGGATTTGAAGTTTGTGTTCGAAGATGTTTGGTTAATTGAAGGTATAGATCTCTCTTTCCCTCTCTTTCCGTCCCTCTCTCTATCTCTCTCCCCTATCTCTGTCTCGATCTCTATGTGTCTCTCTCCCTCTGTCTCTCACTCCCTATCTATCTCTCCCCTACTCTCTCATGTATGTATGTTTTTTTTAATTTACTATGTCGTGTTTCTCTAATTTGTGTACACAAGGTTCGAATTATATTTTACCATTTTTGTATATATGCCTTTTCTGTGGATTACTTGTATTGCTATTTGGTGGCTTCATCTCTGTGATATGCATAATTAATTTTAAATTAACTTATTCATCTCTCCAGACTATATTCACCGGAAGATGGTAATATTACCTGAGGTAATACTTATTCCAGTTTGTGTATGTGATGATTATGTTTTAATACATTACACTACACTTCACTATATAGAAAGCATTATGTGCGCATTCATTCTGTCTTCACTTCTTAAAATGGTCCTCTGCACTGAATTTTTAAAATGGTCCCCTACATCTTGTTTCATGAGGCTATTGGATGCACACCGGTTTAGATTTATGGCGTATTTTCCATTCTTAAACTAGCTGCTATCTCTATGTAGGTACTGTGAGTGCTTCGCTGCTGGTGTTTACTGTGTGGAACCATGTTAGAATGCTTCAATAAACTTATTTATGAAGATACTGTCCTTGCAATTAGAAAGCAGATTGAATGTCGAAATCCCCTTGCATTTGCTCCAAAAGTGATCAGAAACCCAGATGCCATGATTGAAGTTGGGGTGAGAAAATAGTCTCATGCTATGTACTGTCTGTCTCTACTGTGTTTCTTAGGAAGTATAGTATTTCATTTAGATGTCTTGATTTTACAGGAGGAATCCAGCAACTGATGAATTATCATGCCAGTTCTGACATAGTATTTTGCTATGAATTGTCTTTAAGAATTCTATGGTGCATGTGCATTGTTTTTTACTCTCATCAATGTGATGTTCAATGGGATGGCTGAGCTTGCACTGACTATGTTCAGACTCCCCGTGTTTTTTAAACAAAGGGATGCCTTGTTTTACCCTGCATGGGCATTTGCTCTACCAATTTGGCTCCTAGAATTCCTCTCTCAGTAATGGAATCTGGAATCTGGATTTTGTTAACTTATTATACTGTTGGATTTGCCCCTTCTGCTAGTAGGTATGTGGTTGGCCTCTACTTTTCAATCATGTATTCAATAAATGGTGCTAAAATGTGTGACATGCTACAATGTTACTTGATGGTATAGGAAATGAACATTTTTTGTCTGCACATACAATGTCTAGCAATAAAACGCTTACTAGCTACTCAAAAATTCATATTAACTCTTACTGTTTTTCTTTCCGTTTTATTTTTACAAATTGTAAGAAGGTCGTAAGGGGTCTTTGATTTTTCTTTCCCCTGGTCACTTCACTAACCAAAAGTAGTAGTATAAATTAGTATGTTTAGGCTTCAATGCACATCCAGTGACCTGATGTAGTATGCGCATGCTTCGAATTCTTTAACCTTTTCAGCTGTGCAATAGTTGTACACGCGAATCATTTTGTCATCAGCTCCAGCGACAAACCTGTCAATACATGCAACTTCTATTCCTTAACAACATGTAGTTTCTGGTTGTATGGTAGCAGAATTTTTGCCTTTGTGAGTCACTAACTCACTTCCTTGCTGCAGGTTATTAGTGGCATAAATAAGGGTAACAGCTGCGACAATCACATGTAAGTTCAATGCCTTTTAAATCATTTTCCTGTATTTTGTTTTTTCTTTTTTGCTAAAAATTTTCCTGTATTTACTTTGTGCTGTCTAAATAATCCGTAAAACTTAGTTTAGACATTCACGTTTGCTGTAACACATAAGTCTAGTCTCTAGCATATAGTTTACGCATTTTGGGTCAAAACTTTAATGTCAATAGATGCATCGTTACAGAATAATTTAAGATGTAATCATGTTAGATTGAATATGTATTAGAGTGTTGTATGTTAGACCAAGTTCGGACAAGTAATGGTTTCGATTTAGATTCCAGTAGCTCATTTTCATTTTCGAACCTATATGTGAGTGTGTGTGTGTGTATACTTTGAAGATAGTGGATATTTTCTTTGGCATATTTGATACGGTTTCATGAACTGTTGCATTTGTAATGAGTGTTAACTTGAAGGACCTGTACTATTACAATGGGAGCAAGCTTCCATTTGCTGCTGCTCATATTTAATTAAAAATGCAGTGTGAGAATTGGGTAGAGAATGAAAACTTTTTGAGTGAATCTTATCATAGAAAGAGCAGGACTATATATATAATTTTGTCTTAGTGATTTCAGTATGTAATGTCAATGTTGCCACATAGGTGTGATTGGAGTAAGTTCAAAGTCTCAAACAGTCACAGGAATCAATGCCCACAATTGTATAAATATGCAAGAGAAACCTGTTCATATCATTGTCTGCTGGAAGCGAATTCGTTGCCACTTATGCATTAAATATTGTTTTATTTTGTTATTTTTATTTTAGAATTAAGGCGTGTATTAACAATTGGTAAGGATTGCTTTTACAGTTGGTATGGATGGATTCTATTTTGTGCCTGCTCTAAAACATGGTTCTATGCTTCTTTGTTTTGGGAAGGATATTTTAAAAATGAATAGCAGCAGTGGAAACTCAGGTTCAAAGTTTACAATAAAAAAAATTGTTGTGATTATCTTACACTTACAGATAAAAAGGAACTGACAGCTGTTTTTTCATTTTCCTGATACGAACTTTTTATTTCATTTTGTGGCAAGCAGCATGTTTAGTGTTCTTATTTCGAACTATTATTGTTGTTGTTTAACATAGTTATATATTTGGAAGATTGTAGTTGTTGGTCTGACATGTTATTACTAGAATGGACCTGATATAGATTGTGCAACCATTCTCGCAGCTGTTCGATAGGGAACTTATCAAAGCAGTATTGAACGAATGGCAGAAAACAATGATAGATTTGCCAGCAGGAATTCAGCAGGCCTGTGAAATGGTACATTGAATTATTTTGGTGGTTTTCTATTGTGTATTAAGTTAATAACTTAAGATTCGGAATATAACATGCAATATATTTTGTAGGGTTTAGTGAGCACTTCACAGATGGTAAAATATCTAGCAATTAATGCAAGGCCAACCGCTACTCGGGCGATATCGCTCAGTCTGGTGGGATTAAAGTTAAAGAGTTTGGTTTCACCAAGTCTATAATAATAGTAATAGTAATCCCTTGCAGGTAGATGACCCTGATGCAATAGTGCCTGGACTTATGGCTGCTGGGGAGGCAACTTGTGCATCTGTTAATGGCGCGAATCGCCTTGGTGCAAACTCTCCCCTTGACATTGTTGTGTTCGGTCGAGCCTGTGCAAATAGGGTAGCAGAGATCCAAAGACCAGGCAAGTAGCAGGTGTTAACTATTATAGATGTTATTTCTGAAACCGTGCTAAAAGTATGGTAGCTTCATTTGTCTTCATGCAGGAGCAAAGCAAAAGCCTTTGGAAAAGGATGCTGGTTCCAGAACCATTGAGTGGTTGTAGAAAATAAGAAATTCAAATGGCTCACTTCCAACATCAAAAATTTGGTTGCAATGAGTAATGCAAAACAATGCTATTAGCTCTAGTAGGTGTTAGTTCTAGTACTTGTATGTTTCGTTCATTAGCTAGTGTTGGATAATGTGGTAGAGGAAGTTACATTCCGTCTGATGATGGTGTCAGGATCAACTATAAGAATAGGTTAAATAAAGATTCGATTCCTGATGTTGCCGGTAGCACATTACCGACATTAGGAGGCTCTACGACAGGCCAGACCAAATTCCCCAAGAGACTCGCCTTTTCTTTGGAAAGAGAGAGGGGAGGTTAAGTAACAATGAATTGATAGTAGATGACCAGAAACAGAGATGGTATAAATACTGATAAGCTAAATGGCATAATGATGAATGACAAGAAAGTTATTGTTGGTGTATTTCTGTGCAAACAAGATAGAGTACATGAAGTTAAAGATTTATGATGCTGAAAGGTATCCCTGTATTAAGGATTAACGAGATTTGGAAAGTGATTAGGTAAAACGCTGAGCTTCCAATCTTCAACAAGAGATATACGATTAATAATCTCCTCAACCTATCCTAGCTATAATGCTTGAAGCTCTTCTGCAATTCTATCTTCTTCATGTGATATCTGTATCAAGTTCAGGAAGTATTCCTTATAGGAAAGGAATGGTGATTACTTTGTCTTCCTAAGAGAGTGATGATTTGACAAATCATGAAACCCGTATGTCTAGCTATTAAAGCCCTACATAAATGATAAGCGATAACGATTTATCCATGGACCACATTAATGTAGTGTTGATTTTTTGCGGAATTAGATGATAACGATTGTGGAAGGGTCGAAATTGAATCTAAGTTAGAGAAATCATCCAGGTTAATTTCGGATGGTTTAATTTTTGGAACGACGGGATATTTGAAATAAATGATTAGGCTATGATGGTTCATAGAATGATTATAATAGAAATGAAGACAAGTGACTGATAGAGATGGAAATAGAGTAGAAAATCAATAAGAAAGTCAGATAGGACTCATGAGAAGCTCCAGTAATGAAGCGAGAAAAGTATGGAATTAACAGGGCAAGGGTATTGGCCAAAATGGAAAGTTGGAATTAGAAGCATAAATGACATACAAATTGACTCCTTTTAAGTTTTGAAAATTCGAGGAAATATGGAATAGATTGATTGACTAATAAAGAGACTCATGGAATGAAAAAGTGAAGTCTAGATGGTTGAACAAAGGAAAATTTGGCCCCAAACGTGTAACACGTATTGATTAAAGGTGACGAGTGTCTCAACCCTGAGATGACGGTGGAGATAAACAACAGAAGTAAATAAGAATTAGATAATACGAAGGATGTGATTGATAAAGAAAAGATTGGGAAATAATTATGGAATGTGAAGCAAGGAATGTTATGAATGGATTGATGCATGGGTTTTCCTAATGAGCTCACGGAATGACAACCTGATGGTGTTAGAATTATGAATATGAAATGGCCAGT
The DNA here is from genome assembly GCA_037693485.1 of Kitagawia praeruptora. Lineage (NCBI taxonomy): Eukaryota > Viridiplantae > Streptophyta > Magnoliopsida > Apiales > Apiaceae > Kitagawia > Kitagawia praeruptora. Next base: position 391,370 of record CM075348.1, on the reverse strand, counting down.
GTTGTGGCATGAAATGCCAGTAATAATAATGTCAAGCGAGAAATCCAAGATTTTAACCTGAGAGGTTGAAGGATTTTCCAAAAGTAAGTGTTGCTAATATCGAACAAGAGTATAGGTCCATAGAATGATGGACAGAGTAGCAAGGACACGTGATACGTGGGATTACGATAAAGTAGTATTTGATACGAATACGATTAATTTTCTTCTCTAATAAACCTCTATAGTTCAGAGGTAAATTCTAAGTATGATATTTTTGACAATCATGAAAATTTTCTTATATAATTCTTTGAAATTCTTTCCTTTTCTTCTCCCTTATTTATCTTCTTCTAAATTGAGAAGAACAACCCTTTAAGGAGGGGAAGTACTGCTACGTGACTACCTGTCTATGTGATAGGAGTCTAAGTGGAATACCATAACTTGTCTAAATAGCTTGTCAAGTACTAAAGGTTGGCCACCTTCTGTACTAACTGTGCAATAGGACAAATGTTCATTGATCATAGTGATCTCTCAACAAATTCCTCTAATTCTATATATTGATCGAGATTGCGAAGATTAAAGCGATTAGGAAATGCATAATTACGAGAGAGGTTATCTCCGAATTCGCAGCGCGATAGTGATACCAAAGTCACTACCGATACCAATAAGGGAAAATAGTCTATGACTGGGAAGGAGCATAACCCGGATAGTATGTAGTACGAAAAGTAGCAAAGATGAATGAAAAAGGATAAAGGAGGTATTGTAGACTAGTAAGATGTGCCGAAAAAGGATTGGGATTGATTAAGAATGGACTAGGAAACTGGAAAGTGAAATAACCACAAGTACCCCATTTGTCTTCTACCTAATTCCGGGACGGAATCCTTTTAAGGAGGGGAGACTGTAAGAACCCCAAATTTTCGGTAGAATTAAAACTGTTTATATATTGATGAAAGAATGAACAGTGACTCCGACTTCAGGTATTAACAATGAATGTGACTGGGTATAGATTTAAATGATTATATGTCACGAAGAATGCAATGGGTTGACAACCTAGATTAGAATAATCTATCTCCTAAGGAAATAAGTTATGGCACTCCAAAGAGGAAGGAGATATGCTTGTGTCATCCAAATCAATATCTGTTGTTAGTCCAGTGGTTTCATAAAAGGGTTAAGGAATGCCCGAAAGAGAACAAGGACATTTTTATAAATATAAGGAATAAAGATAGAATAAATAATGAATAGTGTTTTTGGTGGAAATAAGAATATTATTAGACGACACTATATAGAAGTACCCGGAGGGAATTTCTGAGTTCGTATTAGTGATCCAAGGGGAAAATAAGTGTATGTAAAAGCTGTCGGATTCTGAAAAAAAGCACTTTTATTTTCTCTGAGATTTCCCTGGACACTGAAGGACTGAAGGATTTATTAAAAAGGATTTAAGGAATTTAAATTAGAGAAGTGTTAAGAAAGATGGAGAATGATATTATAAATGTTAAGGAGGTTGTCAGTAAAACCCTAACTAGAAATGATTGAGATATTCCTCCAAACGATCAATCGAATTAAGCAATAACCGGACAAAGAAATCAAGTTGATGAACAAATGAGATGCATCCAATCTTGCATCATACACCATTCAAGTAGTGGACCATGACACCACACCTTTATTAAAGTAACAAGCATCAAAAGGTAATTAACCAAAGGACTTAAGTGCAATACCATCAAAGTTAAGGATTTGGTTGCAATTCAAGGGGATAAGGCAATCTAGAAAGGACCAATAAGAGCTTGAAACCTATCCAAAAGAGGATGCATCCAAGAGATGAGATATTTAGTCCATGCTTTAGTGTATTATTGAAATAAACACAAAAATCAAACCAAGAACACCTCCATAAGCACCATTCGGCTTCTCCTCCAAATTCAAAATCAAAATCCAACTTTCAACCATTTGTTGACCTTGAAATTTTTATGATGAGTCTTACATTTCATAAAAATGATCTCCTCAAAATCCTAGCTTCAATCTCATCTTTTTCCATTTTCAAATAAATCACCAAAGAGGAGGGTGAATAGTGTTCTTATGAACTAATCTTTGATTTTCTTGTTTTCATGGTTGATCTTAGCTAGCTTAAGCACTCCTAAGGACTATACCAAGCTTTGTAAGGCTAGATCATACTCCAATGAAGGTATAACAACTTGAAACCCTAGATCTTGTTTTGAGTTTAAGCATGTTCATGATGGATCTAGCTTAGTGATGATTATATTCATGTTATAACCATGCTTAGTTAGTGATTCAAATAGAATGATGATTATTATGGTAAAGCATGATGTACTTGGACTGATTGAGATGTATATGAAGTGTAGAAATTGTGTGGATGCCCGGTGTGGCTTGGTTGGTGTGTTATGATTTTAGAAACATTCGATTTATAGCCGTCGTAATGCCGAAATTTCGTTAACCTTAAGAACACGAACTTGACAGTAGATGTAACTCACTGATTAGCTTCTCTTTTTGCCATGATAAGCTAGATTATGTTATAAGCTTCGTTTTTATATAAAGATCGCATGAAACGGACTTACGGTTTAGGAGTTATGATTAAATTCGTAAAAATGGTTTGAAACCGTAATTAAAAGTTCGTAACTGAAATTGGAATCCCTTAACATGACTAAGTCAGTGACGAATCATGGTAATTAAATATTAGAGGTCATAAGGAAGGCGTGAGAGAAAACCACAAGTAAAATGGATCGTTTTCCGATTTTATAAAAATGTTCGAATCGAGGTTAAGTGCGAAGAAACCACTTTTCAGAGATAACACTATTCATTCGAATGCTCCTGCCCTGTTTTAGTAAAATCTGGAAAACTTTATCTTCTGAACAAAGTCAGCTTTTGATCTAGCCACCTTATAGACATTCTCTAGAGTAGGTACGCGAAAACGGTGCGTCATTTGAGTTAACGGTTATCGAGTTATGAACGTTTTAGTAAAAGAGGTGTGAATAGTGAAAATCCGCCGTTGACTGAACTTCGAAAATACATTTCACCTATCTAGACCCGTATTTTCGGATTGGAAATTTTATGATAAATATTAAAAATACCAAAGATGATTTTGGAAGTGGTTTCATAATTAAATACATTTCCGGTGATTTATTAAAAGTGTTGGAGTGTGAGTCACGGAATAGTAATTCTCAGGGAAGTCAACTCTAGAGGTACTATTTTGACCACCCTTTTTGGCTAGATTAAAAGAGGAATTTTGAGTCGACTAAAACACGAAACTTGTTAAGAATTATCAAGACCACATATTGGTGCAAAGAACGAGGTTATAAATGATTAAGTAAGATATACGAAAGATCCGACATTAAGGATGGGTTCGAGGTGTGTTTTGGACTAAACTTACATGACTTAAGTTAAGTTATACTTAACCTTCGAAATGTTAAGTGATTGACCTCGGTTATTGTGACTATTTATAGATCACTGGATTGACACGAGGCACACTACCCCTACAGGATTACCAGGCAAGTTTCCAATACCTTGGAACTGTTGTTGTGATAATATATATGATTGTTGTTATACCTATGCCATAGCATGCATGTTTGTTTTCAAAGTATATTGGAATACTTGTTCCCTGAATTGATATTGGCTTATAGACTAAATATGGATTATCAGTTATAAGCAGGATTGTTTTGTTAAGACCCTTAGTGAAGGGCGTATGATATTTATTCTTTAAATATGAGACCGGGAGTCGGTATTTTGTGTTATATAGATAGTCATGGAAACCCGGAGGGATTCCAGCGACAGAGTAGTATTCATTTTGAGGAATGTTATTATTAAACATTATTTATATTTCCATAAAAGTATCAAATACTTGGAAATCTTTCAAGAAATGTTATTTGAGTATTATTTCAGTCGAGAAATATTAAATGAATATTATTTTTGAATATTCATTAGAGTTCGATTATTAATGAATAATTACTTTGATATTCATTGGAATTTTATTCATTAAATGAATATCACTTTCGGATATTCATTTAAGTTTTATCTAATTGATAAATATTATTTCAAAAGTATTCTTTGGAAGTTCTAATTACTCAAGGAATATTATTTTGAATATTAAGGTTTTGATTACTAAATGAATATCATTTGGATATTTATTTAGAATATTATTTATTAAATGAATATTATTTGGATATTCATTTAGAATATTATTTGTTTAATGAATATCAATTGATTGGAATTTATTTATTAAATGAATATTATTTTGAATATTCATTTAGGATTTTATGTACTTGGTGAATATTATTTTAAAATATTCATTTGAAGTTCTATTCACTTAAGGAATATTGCTTCGAATATTCCTTTAAAGTTTTGATTACTAAGAATATTATTTGGCTATTTATTTAGAATATTATTTATTAAATGAATATTATTTTCAAATATTCATTTAAAGTTTGATTTATTTAGTGAATATTATTTTAAATATTTATTTGAGTTTATTTAATTAATGAATATTATATTGAATACTCATTTAAAGAAGAGAGTTATTTAGTAAACGATTCTATATATTTATTCGAGAATTACTTACGAGCAATGTTATGATTTAATCATATCCCTTTATTATTGTTGTGGGAGAATTTTAGCACAACTACGTGGAGGCCGTTGCTGGAATAGCGCCGTGGAATATGAAATCGCCCAACTGCCCGGAAAGGCTCGCAATCGGAGATTTGAGGCTAGCCGCCCAGGAAGGCACACGGCTAGGGGTTACCGAAGAACACGGGAAGGTGTTTTTATGATGATTGGGGCTGAATCTACGGGATAGAGTTCAAGGACCATCTGTTGGCTAGCCAAGAACCCCAATTTGACTGTGTCACACAAGAGTGCACGTGCTCTAGCTACTCAAGGAGTGTAAAGTGTCGAAGAAGATCCCGCAAACTGCCTACATACCACTATTTATAGTGGATCAAGCCCGTATGTAGTTTTTGATTGATATGTTCCGTTGTTTGTGATGAGTTATCTCGTATCTGATGAGATAATGACTGATATTTATGTATATCAACTGATTGTGATATAGTTATCAGGTTTCCAAGTCATATCAGGACTGTTGGAAGCCTATCCACTGATGTTTATCTCATGAATGCATGATTTATCAAGTAATAATGATATTTATCTCTGAATAATCGTGTAATTATCTGATATGAAGTGTATATTGGTTGTAGAGACGTGCTCCTACAAGATAGGAGGCTGTCCTTATCTGATTCTGTGATTCTGCCAGGCTTTCGGGGAAGCTGGGGTACCGCCGGTAGCTAGGCTCCGGTAGCCCTGCTGGCTGACTATGGTAACCGACCTGGAAGCCCTATCTGGTGGCTGTCCTAGTTACCTTGCTATAGTAATTATGGGCTACAGGTCATCCTTAAGGGGTCATGCCCTGGGATCCTAAGCCTTATGCTCATTTAATATCTACCTCGTGGTAGCCCCTCTGGTAGGCTGTCTACGGAAGCCTAATATCCGGGAGCCTGATAATAATATCTGGGAGCTAGGGATTTAGTCAAGGGAAGCTAGTTCCTGGGACCCTAGGCTTTGTATCTATCAATGATCCTTCTAGAATAGCTCTCCTGGGCTGCCATGGGCCCTTGGAAGCCTCACTGATCATCTAATTCCTCTACAGATTGGACCCTAAATCCTTAATGGGCCTAAATCTGACCCGTGCAAGATTTCGGTCATAACAATTATTATTGATTTAATAAATATTCTTGGAATATTTATTTAAATTCTTTTAAGTTCTTTTAATAATAATTCATATTACTCAAAGATTATCTTACACCTTCGGATATGGTGTAAAATATTTCGGAATGTCTTATGACTATTTATATCAAGGGGAGGTTCCCAAACTTTAATTCCATTTAAATCTATCTTAAAGAAGATTTAAATACTCGCTTAACTTCCAAACATATATAAGGGGACCTCACTTGAGAGATGTTATTTATTGGACTGCCCGGTCCTATACTTGCTAAACTATCTTATCACTCATATCTTGATTCTTTCAAACATCGATATGAATCTGTTTGGTTACCTCCTCAACGCTCGAGGGGTAAGAATTGATGGAACAAGTTTATATCCATTAACAAGCATCAGCTTGGGAAATATTGGTGAATTTTCCTTTCCAACTAGATACGACTACTTTGTGGAGTCCTATCAACAAGTAAAATACTTGGGGAAAGGGGGAGGAACTTTACGTTTCAAAGTTATGCATGTGAAATGAACTAGGAGATGCGTAAGTGACCCAGTGGTGCCGGTCCAGCAACTGGCCCAACCATTGGCCGAGGGGTTCCAGAGGGCGGTAGACAAGTAAATCCATCGATGCTTCCTTCTACATGTAGAGAACAAGAGGTGGGGAGCATAACATGCGACTGATCATCGTGTAAATGCTATGTCTTCTGGCGTGTCAAACTGCAGTATTAGTTCATCTCTCAATGTTGGAAATTTTCTGCAACATTATCATTGTTGGCAGGTTTGAAAAGTGTTTGAACTGGAATTGAAATATTCTTCCTGCAAGTTCCTCTATTATGAAAATTTGATAATATCTTGCTTATCTTTGACATAGCAGATATTTCTTCGGAACAATTATATTTTAAGTTACCTTGTAACTTCATCTCATACCGTATATTGGTAATACGTTCGTTAATGCATGGCATATGGTTTCAAAGATATTTTGGACTGTTATACATTATCACTGTTCAATTATATTTTGGTGGGCTATTGCACACCCTTGCTTTATTTATTTATATCACAACAACAGCTAGATCAGATGGCCGCGCAAGGCGTACCCAACATAGGCAGGTGTCAGCCGTTAGAGGATTAACCGCTGAGGTCATAGCTACCCTTGCTGAAGATGCAGCTTCTGGTAGGCTAGTTGTTTTGATCATCAAATGTATTTATTATATGGCATATACCAATGGATGGCAAAGAATATGTAATGGTAAAACTGTAATTCTTTGGGTTGTAAGAACTCAAACTTATGATTAATAATATTGATGGTTACTCTGATTTCATCTCTGGGACTATAACGGGTGTGTTTTATGTTGTTGTTTTGGGTCACAAGGTTGTAATATAATTATGTTGGTTTTGTGGATGGATATTGAGACCGTAATGACCGGATCTCTGACCCCGGATCTGGGGTGTTACATTTATGATGTTTTGATCATCTAACCCTAGCAGTGAGCTTTGATAAGCTACACAGTTGCATAATTTTGTGTCAAGATTGCAGTAATTTTCATGACTCAAACTGACAACAGAGGCTAATGATGATGGAGTAATGGTGTACATACAGCAAACTTGGTAACTGCAATAACCAGGTTCTATAAGCGTGTCATATGCCCTGTAACACCTACTCAGAATTAGAACTTAAGAAAAGATAATTGGTTTGTACTCTGTTACACAACAAGTCTTATTAGTTAACTCTAAAACTCATAAACAAGTATTTCTGTTGATTGAACTCAAATTTCAAATTGACTAACTATGGCACTAGGATCAAGTAGAAACACTTTTGCAGATATTTCAATGATCATTCATAATTGTCTCTGCAAGTGGGCTCTTGTCCTAAGTACAGCATCAAGCAAATGTCAACTTGTCCACTCAAGACAATGAGTGCTCTGCACCTTACTTAAGAGATTAGTTCTTCATATGGAGAAGACTCTTACAGCAGTTCACTTAGCAAAGGTACTGAGTTCATTCTCTTTTAACTCAACAGCTCTTGTCCTAAATCTTTGCCTTACTTTGCTGAACTGAGAATTGCTGGCATGTCCCCCAGATTCTCTACCTAATCAGCACACCATACTTTCAAAATTTACATCTCTGAAACCCCTTCTATAGTTTCTCAACAAGCTGTAGTTGACAAATTCTTGCAAATCTTAATTTGAGGGGAGTGTCCAGGAGGAAAGTTAGGGTGAGGGAAGTGGTGAACATCAAGAAACCATAAGAATAAGGAAGGTGAGGGTGTGTAAAACCAGCCTAGCCATCCTATGTCTTCCCAAAAAGGCATGGTGATTAATAAGGACATCCATATTTCTGGTTTTAGTCTCTCAACAGACTTTAACTATTGAATCTAGTTCCCAACCAGGAACACAATCAGTGAGGGTAAGGGACACAATTGTGCAACCTATGACACTTGTCATCTAGCAAGGAGTTAGTTCAAGATGCACAGACATAGGGGGAGCACACACAAGTTACTCTTAACTGTTTCTCAAATTCAGGTTGATGAATTCTCTATAAATGAGAGGATTCAGCCCCACTCATGGATACCTAATTTGATAACTGAAGCGCTTCAATACAACTCCAAACACTCTTGATTCTTCATTCCAATTAATGAAGAAGCCAACACTCATTCTTCAGTTCACTCTGCTTTCCCTAAAAGCAATTAACTGAACCTTCATCTCAGTTTGGATCATCAATGCTAACATTCAATTTTCTTCAATCTATGTGAAACCTCATGGTTTCTCTTTAGGACTGAGGGAAGGAAGTGAAAAACAGGAGAGGCCTGGTTGCTCCAGGGCAAAAGGTGAGATGTGTGTAAAGAGTGGTCTCCTATTTCTTCCAGGAGAGCAAAATGAGAGATTGAGTACCCCTTTAGTAAGGGACGGTGAGATGTGAGAAGTGAACCAGGATGAGATCCTGATGCAAAATCAGAGAGATTAGAGTGAGCAGCTTCTTCTTTATTTTATCTGATTTTACTGAGGTACTACATCACTTTATCCTTCTTTTTGCTGATAACAAAAAAAGGGGAGAAGTTATAGTTCAGTTCAGAATCTTCTTAACACCCAAAGGGGGAGAAATTTGCAAACTAAGAACTATATCTCAGAAGAACAGTAACTAGTGGATACAGAACAACTCTCAGAAATGGATGCCATACATAGGGGGAGCAGTTCTTAGTCACTCAAGTGAAGTTGGTACAACTTAGATACTGTGTCAAGGAAGCTTGATCAAAATTTTCTGTCATAATGAAAGAAGAATCTGAAGAGTGGTTTTTGTTATCATCAATCTCTGGATTTATGCCTCTTTATCTTGGAGTCATAAATAGGGGGAGATTGTTGAGTTATGCATGGATATGGATGATGATAACAAATACCACAAGACAGAAAATGAATCAAGGAATCGAAGCTGATGAACAAATCAGGAAGCCAACTAAAATGCAGATCAACCAAAGCAATATCTTAAGGATGAAACTCTGCATAAAGTTAGGATTTATTTCAGTAACAAGCCTGGAGATGCTAAAGTCAGATATCAGTAATCAAAAGAGAGTTTGCTAAAACCATGCAAGTAAGTTCGAGAAATCAAGGAAAGAAGAGTTCGAGAAGTCATTCGAGAACTCTACTCAAAGGGTTTTATTCGAGAAGTCCTAGTTCGAGAAGTCAGACTGTTCTATTCGAGAAGTCCATAAAAAGATCTATTCGAGAAGTTTGTAAAAAGAACTATTCGAGAAGTCTGAGAAGTGCCAATTCGAGAACTCAGACTGTTCTATTCGAGAAGTTTACATCAAGCACTAATCGAGAAGTCATCTCAGAAGGATATTCGATAAATCATCATTCGAGAACTCAAGATTTATCTGTTCGAGAACTCAACCTGTTTCACAATAATATCAGAGATCTTTAATAGAACATATCGAATGATGATTAAACCCAGAATTACTTTGCAACCCGTGACGATTAGGCAGTGATCAATTACACAGAGGATGTTACGAGTAGGGAGTCAAATTGTAGATATTCGAAGGCTCAAACTCTTCCAAGTGAAAGGTGAAATCAGTCACTGTTTACTCGACTTCAAGGGCAACAATAAGAGTGTAAGCAACCTCCAACATGATTACACACCTACTGAAAGATTCAAAGGATATTTCGACAAATGCATAAAGATCAGCCGTTATGTCTGGGAAGTTCTAGCACAACTCAATAAGCAGAAAGGCTTATTGACTTTCAAAAGGATTAACACTTTTGCTAAAGCTACTCTCAGAGACAAATATCCAAAAGCAAAATGATCTTGTGCAGAAAGCATCACGTGGGCTTGGAAGCTAAGTCACCTCAAGAACTTAGTCACTTTTGAAGAAAGAAACATACACTGTCTCAAAGCCTACTGGGATTGTCCAAATCAAGAAGAGAAGACTTTAAAGATAATTCCAGAAATGGAAATCACTTTGAGTACGCGTGTGTGACAAGTTATATCAAAATGTATCATTACATGTAACTTACTTGTCTTCATATAGTTTTAAATAAGTTGTATGAGCAGCATAATTTAGTAGAGAAGAAAACACTGATCACAAGGCTGAGAGCTTTAGGTTTTCTTGTAAACACTAAACAGTGTAACCGCAGTTGTGTATTATTACGCAGAGAATTATCTTCAATACAACCATCAGGTGGATCAAGCTGATAAGCCAACCCACCTGAGATTTTTATATCGTGTGTTGTGTATGATATAGATATTCCCCTTATCTTGTTTTGTTTATGTTCTTATAACAATCTAGCAAGACCTCATCAATTCGAAAGAATTTTTCGAGATTGTATTCAACCCCCTCTTCTACAATCTCGTGGTGTACAACTGGGAATTATCAAGCGTCTTCTCAGATATCGAATCTCTGACTTCTCGAATAGACAAATATACTTCTCGAATTGGTACTTAGGCAAATTCTTCATTTCTTCAAATCCCAACTGTGATTATTTGACAGTCTTTATCTTCTTTCTTGAGGCATGAACCTTGGAACTTCTTTCAAGCATTATTCTTGACTATATAAGTACAGTTGCACAACTAGGATTTGATGCCTATTACAAGTACAAAACAAATAGAAACTCTACAACTAGAGGTTCCCTCAGTTAAGAGGTCATGTAAGTAATGCAAAACATTACAAACAATTAGGCTTGTTATTAGATGTATATAGACATGCCTCTGTGACTAACATGTTTTTTGTGTTATTTTTTCATGTTTTATTTTCTTTTTGCTTTACCTCTTTGTTAAATTAAAATAGCATTAATTAGTTACTTAGAAGCTGTCAATGGTTCGAATCCACTTCTAAGCGATTTGGATTTTTTGCAAATTTTTTTAATGTTATTTTAAATTGTATTTTTTACATTAAATAATTATTAAAATTCATTTACTTATGATAATAATTTGTGAATTTGTTGATATGTATTTTATTGGTTTGAATTGCACAAATTTAGTTTTGATTTAATTGTAGATGAAATTTTATAATTTTGCAATTTTTAATTTTTGAATTTTTGATATGGTATAATATTTTAATTTTATATTATGTTTCTTTTTTTGGTTCATAAATCTTTTTACAATTATAGTATTGCGTCAATATTTTTCGAAAAATAATAATATAATGAAATAAAAATATTTTTTTTCAATAGAGTTGCATTTTTTTATTTGTGTTTGTTTTTAATAGAAATTTAAGAAACATTTTTATTGAAGAATTGATAAATAAATATTTTATGTTTTACAGTATTTATTAGACAAAAATATACCTGAGACATTATATATTAACATTTTTTATCTTTTTTATTATGTAACGTAACGTCTTTTTTATATTTAGATAGTTTTTAAATTTCTTGTTTTGGTGTTTTAAGTTGCTTTTTTTAATTTATTTACAACTTTAGTACCGAATCTAATTTCTTTTTATAACTTGATTTTACACGTAAAACATAAATGTAATCTTTTTATTATATTTATTTAAATAATATTTTTTAAAAGACTTTTATGTGATATTTGTTTGTTTTGTAAATTATATTCTAAAGTTTAGTTTAACATTTTTTTGGGATGCTTTTTTTATTATTTTCTTAAATTTTATATGATATACTTCGAAAATGTTTAGTGTTTGTTTTTTACATCACAATTTGTTGATTTCTGCGTTATTTCCAAACAGCACATGTTTTTTTTATTTCATTTAATGTTTAAAAAAATTGTACTTGTTTTTAATATGTTTTTGTGTGTGTCTATTTATTCTAAATTATATAAGTGTTTGTTGTGAATTTTAGTTTTTTGCTTTTTACGTTTTATCCTGTAAAATTATTTTAATCCAAAATTCTTTTTTTTAATTACAACAATAATCATTATAAAACACTATGTTATAAAGTAAAAAGGATACGGGTGTTGGCCCTATTAATCACAATCTGAAAGAAAATGATCCCAAATATCACAGATCAAAAACTTGGCCCCAAATATCACTTCAAGACAAAATATTAAACTGTGTTTTATATTTTTTCTTAACGTGTTTAGCGTTAGAAGGGAGTTTTTTTTGTTTTGTTTTTTTTTTTTTTGCGAAAGCGAAAACTCCTTTCATTGATAGAAATGTTAGGAAATACATCCTAAAGATAATAAAAGTATATTATCTAACCGAAAGGTATGCTTAACCAATCCATGGGTCGTACGACCCATAAGAAAGAGATTCATCCGGAAGTTTAGATAATAAAAAACCTTTATATCCACCAAACTAGGCCTCGTTAAAAAATCCCACATGAGCAAAACCCTTTGGGAAAAGAACTCAAGCGGGGAAAAAGAGTGCCCAACTAAAATAAGAATACATCATTTTACATCATATCTGACTAAACAAAAGGCTAGACTCTTCTTGATTCTTCTGTTATAGCAATCTCATTCCTGACTTCAACTATCTCCTTTTCCATCCATGAAAATCTGAAATAATCACCAAAACCATATACAAATCAAAAACTAAGTTAATACATAGACATAAGTTTGAGCAAAAACAAAAAATATATAATATTATATTATTTAATAATAAAACCTATATACGGTGATAAGGTATTAATAGAAAACCTAAGTATATATAATCTAACCAAAGGGGGTCCCTTTGGTTAGACCTCTATTAAACATATAAAGTAAAAATTTGTAAATTAAGAGAAGAATCGTTATTACTATATATAGATGAAAATATTAAAATAACTAAAATTGAATCAATTGTTAGGGGAAGAACGCCCCATAGTGTGGCATTTTGGTTTGTTTTTTTTTTCTTTTTGTTTTTTTTTCTTTTTTCCTAAATATATATTTGGGAAAAAAATATTAAAAAACGTATTTACAAATAGTCAATTAAAATATAAATTTTTTCACAAAAAAAAATACATATATAAATTTATATTTTTTTTAAAGTTCGTATACCGTTTATTCATCGTTCCGAATATTTCTAAACCCAAAGGTTAACTATTGAAACCCAAAGGTTAACTGTTGAAACCCAAGTCAATATTGATAAAATTTAAAAATTTTAATTAAAAAAATGAATCCGGCGACCTGATTTTTAAACGCGTAGGAAGTTAGGGTTTAGGGTCAAGGGTTTAAGGTTGTAAACAACCCTAAATCCCAAACCCTAAGTTCGTATACGGTTTATTCGTCGTTCTGAATATTTCTAAAACCCAAAATTGAAACATTGAACCCTTAAAGTTAATTGTTGAACCCCTAAATTTAATTAAAATTGTTTTTTTTAATTAAAAAACTTTAGTTAAAAATTGAACCCGGTGGCCTGAACGCGTTTAAAAATCAGGATAAGTTAGGGTTTAGGGTTGTAAACAACCCTAAACCCTAAGTTCGTATACGGTTTATTTATCATTCCGATTATTTCTAAGCCCAAAATGGAAACATTGAACCCCAAAAGTTAATTGTTGAACCCCTAAATTTAATTAAATTTTAATTTTTAAATAAAAAAATACAATTTTAATTATTAAAAAAATAGGATAAATTAGGGTGTAGGGTAAACCCTAAATCAAATTTAAAGACGCTAGTTCAAAATGTGTTACTGTCAAAATGCTATTCGAAGTATTGTTTCCGGCTCAGATGCAACTTTAACTTATGTTTATTATTGTTTTGGTTGCACTGGAGAGTGCAACGCTGCATACTTCGGCGTGTAAAAAAAAAAAACAAAACGCTGAATTATAATATGTTTTAGGTTGATATTTGGGGTCAATATTTTAAATTATGATATTTTGAATTAATTATTCTAAAATTGTGATATTGGGAGCATTTTGTCATAGGATACTGCTCGTAAAAATTTATTTTATTTAGCATCGCTTTAAATTAATTTTATGATACAACTCGTGTATCAAGATCATCAGGCAGGGCATGGAACTATGGAAGGATTAGAAATGGGTGTTTTACGAGCCCTAGTTGTTATGAAAAAAAGGAGCGTAGGTAGCTGTAGTTTTCAGCGGGGATTGCGGACGACGACGTTTAGTCTACCGGAGCTAGCATACGACTATGGTGATCTGGAACCGGCGATAAGTGGCGAGATAATGAAGCTGCATCACCAGAAGCATCACCAGACTTACATTACCAACTACAACAAAGCCCTAGACCAGCTCGATGCTGCCATCTCCATATCTGATTCTAATACTATTGCCAAACTTCATAATGCCCTCAAATTTAATGGCGGAGGTTCTCTCTCTCATATACTAGTATGGTAATAGTATATATGTCTGTTCATTCTAAATCATTCTTTCTAAAGCAGGTCATATCAATCACTCAATTTTCTGGAAGAATTTAGCTCCGGTTAAGGTATGTTTTTCCCTTTTCCATCCTTGGGACTAATTATTGGACTTGGCACATAACAAGTAATACAACCTTCTTCCCAGGAAGGAGGAGGTGAGCCTCCCAAGGGGTCCTTTGGGGCTGCTATTGACACTCAATTTGGTTCTTTGGAGGCATTAGTTCAAAAGATGAATGTACAAGGGACTGCTTTACAGGGTTCTGGATGGGTGGTATGTTTAATAATCCCTAACTTGGTATTTGACATGCCATTTTCTGGTTAATTTATACTAAAATGTATGTTCGTTTTCTTGTTATTTTTGTGCCACAACAGTGGCTTGGTTTGGACAAAGAACTGAAAAGGCTTGTCGTAGAAACCACTGGAAATCAGGTATCATATGCAATAATCAAATATACTTGTCTACTACCATAAACAATGAAGGAAAGTATTGTGTAATCCTAATGTAATGAAGAGGTAAATAATTTATAAATTATAAAATTTATAATTAACTATAAAATTAACTATAAAATTTGGAAAAGATCAAGAGAAAAGAAAATTTTCATGTGCAATGGATGTGAATTTCTTAGTCATGTGTCAGAAATTCATTACTGGTTCAATAAATTGTGAAATGATAGGGAAAGATCAAGAGAAAAAAAATCTCGTGCAATAGTTTTGTTTTTCTGGCAATGATCAAGCTCCCGTTGATGACACAATCCTTTCTTCATCAATTGTGACCCCAGGTAGACTTTTAACATCAGATCCTTTAGCAATAATTATATGCTTTCCTTTTACTACAGTATTTCCACCTTCACTGGTGTCTACAGAGAAATCAGAAGGGGAGAAGAACTTGCCATTACATTTGACATAGTTAACCTTAATTTTCTTGAAAAGACCCTCGATCCATACCTTTTCCCAGGCCAGCCACAGATTTATCCTTTTGGGCCATCATTGCAGGTAGATCGACCTCAACAGAAGGGAACTTTATGCCATAGATAATGAATACTTGGCTTTATCATACATATGTGATTAAGTAAGAAGAACCTGAATGGAGTTGAAACAGACGAGAGTCGAGAGATAAGAAATTTGCCTTTCAGAAACAAAAAGAAAAGAATGTAACTTAGCAAAAACAAAATGAGAAATTTCAGCTGTATTTAGTTAACAAATCTCTAGTATATCTCACTTTCACATAGTATACACTACAGCTTTACCATCTGTAGTCATTACATAGGAATGAATATATTAGGTGTTCAAATTTTGTTCTTGGAGTTCTGGTTCTGGTTATATATATTTGGGATTATGTGTACAACTCATTTTGTATTAAAATAGCTGTTAAATATTAAATTTCCAATTCTACCCATGTCTATTAGACAAACTTAATGGAATGCAGTCGTGTGTTAAAAAAATTATAGGCCAGCCATGTGGGTGCTTATTATTATATATGGCCATTTTCGTGAAAAAAAAAAAGTTTAGGCCATCTTGCTACAATTAAGTCTTATCTATATGTTTATATGTGGGACTAGTAGATTATTAAAAAAGTAGTTTATTATAATAATCCTAATTAATTACGGGCCTTGGCCCATTATGTTATGTTTTAGGGTTTTTATTCCGTGTATAAGTTATGTAACCCCACATATTATTATGAACTTGATTGTTGGAATATTATTGATACTAGCTTATAGCCCGTGCAAAACACGAGTTTCTTTTAATTTTTTTTAATTTACTTGTAGTTTAGTATATATAATATTATAACATTACCTTTAATATGTTGGGAGAATTCAAATTTTAGACCTTTGTATATAAATAATTTTTAGTATTAAATCTAAATTAATATGCTGTTGGTGGAAATCGAACCTTCAACCTTTCTATATAACATAATCTAGTATTAATTTATATTAAAATGTTGTTGGCAGGATTCGAACCTTAGACCTCCAACTTTTAGTATTGTTCTATCTAACGGTCATGATCTATTTGAGTTGAAGATCTAACGGTTGTGAATGGGGTATAACAAAAAATGAGGAACCAAAATAGGGGGTAACCAAAGTACAAATTATACCCCGTTTCGCTTATTATAGTATAATAATATAGATAATATAGATATAGATTGTATTGGGTCTTTTTCATGGGTTGAAATCCTTAGTGCCCTTGGGATAGTGGGTGTTCTGCTATTCATCCACCCAAGCTTATCTTATCTATTGTTTTTATATTATAAATCAATATTTTGAAAAGTTGTGCTCCATCATCACTAGTCATTGACCTCAAGGAAAGAAAAATATTGCATCCCACTATCTAGAAAAAGAAGTTAAGAATACATAATGATTAGGAAAAGATAAAAAAATGAGATGTGAAAGGAAATAGTGGTTACGAGAGATATTATAAGAGTTACAAAGGCGCACTGAGGTATGAAGGTGTCATGGAGCCTACTTTATTGAATCGAGGTTTAAACGCTTTATGGAATCTAGTTTGATGAGCAAAGGTGCAAAAGCCTCATGGACCCTAATAGTCAAGGGAGACACGACTCACTTCAGTGAGCCGCACCCTATACTGAAAGTGACAATTTTAAAAATATTGCATATTATGTTACTTTTGGTTCGTCAAGTTTTTTTTTTATCGAACTTGTGATATTGTAATACAGGACCCGCTGGTTAGCATTGGAGCTAATTTGACCCCTCTGCTTGGTATTGATGTTTGGGAACATGCGTATTACTTGCAGGTATTAGATCGTCAGAAGCTCTTGACTTTTCCTGCAATTTTTTTGTGAGTCTATGAAGCTGCTTGTTGCTGGTACACAGATCATTTACGTTATGAAAAAAAAAAAGTGTAGTGGTATAATTAATATTTTAGCATTATAATTAGGGATATATTCGTCTAAACGATGTATTATTCCTTTCTAACAAATTTGGTATCAGATAATTTATATGACTACTAATCCTACAATATTTAACATCGGACTATATTTCGCAGCTGTAAAATTGAGAAAGTAGACATTACCCGAGGGTTTCCTTTTTTGTGTATATATTGAATCCCCACATGCATATTTAGTAAACAGATAAATAGTCGGGCATAACTGTATATTACTTTCATTGAGTGCAATCAGTATAGTTCTTTCTCCAAAGTTGAGAAATTTTAGGGGCTGATTATTTTGTGGCTAATTCTCTGTGATTTCTTCTCACTTGCATGCACATGGTTAATCTGCAAATACCTTGATATATGAATGAATAAGATATCATCTATGTAATTAATACCAAAGGAATTTGTGGCAACATTTATTTTTCTGGTCTAATTTTATTGTCTTCTGTACGAGGTAAGTTTATTGTCCATTTGCCCTTTTTGTTGTTTGTCTTGCACTCTTGCTACTAATACTTGGAAAATGGTTTAACGTAGTATGATATACTTATTTTGAGGAGATTAAGCAGTGTTGAAATCTTTCTCGTGTGGAGCCAATGTAGTGTATATTGTTTTCTTTATTTATTGTCTTTTGACCATCTCTTCTGACACTTCTCGTAAGGCTGATGTCAGGTGATTCCAGAAGCCACTTCCAGAAGCCACCATTTCTATAGCCCCCCATGTGCAAAATTCAAAGTCAAAACTCCACCTACTCCACCTACTCTCATTTATTTGCATTTAAGGACCTCATTATTTGCATGTAAGGACCTCTAGTATTAGTATAAATAGGCATGTTTAGAGCATTGTAAAATCACATTGAATTTGAGTAATAAAATTGAGTTATTTAGAGAATTTTCTCTATTGTTCCTGAGCCATATTTTGGTATCAGAGAAGTTTTTAGATCCCGGAGTTGAGTGGAAAAAAACAGAAATTCCGGTCACTATTTCGGTCGGAAGTTACTGTTCACTATTCACTGTTCATCGCCGGAGAAGACGACACTGTTCAGGCAGAGTTACTGTTCATCACCGGAGAAGACGACACTGTTCATCACTGGAGAAGACGACACTGTTCATACGGTACTGTTCACGAGCACTGTTCACGGGCACTGTTCATACGGTACTGTTCATACGACACTGTTCATACGGCACTGTTCATACGGTACTGTTCACGGGCACTGTTCACTGAAAATTTATTTTTCAACATGCCTCCACGAAGACAACCTCTGCGAGATGTTGAAATGGCGGACATGCGGAGACAAATTCAAGAACTTCAAGATGCTTTGCAAGCCCAACAAGTCTTGTTAAACGAGCGTCAACCAGAAGATGAAGAATCTTCCAGTGATTCTTCAACACCTAGAAATCGTAGACCTCAAAGGCCACAAGTCAGACATGATGACATTAAAGTTGACATTCCTAACTTTGAAGGAAGACTTCAACCGAATGATTTCATCGATTGGCTTCAAACAGTCGAAAGGGTGTTTGAATATAAGGATATTCATGAAGAAAAAAAGGTGAAGATTATTGCTGTGAAATTAAGGAAACATGCTTCCATTTGGTGGGAAAATCTTAAAAAAAGGCGAGACCGAGAAGGAAAAAGCAAGATCAAAACTTGGGAAAAAATGCAAAAGGAATTAACCCGAATGTTTCTCCCTCCTCACTACTACCAAGACAAGTTTATCCAACTGCAAAATCTTCGTCAGAAGAATTTATCAGTCGAAGAATACACAAGAGAATTTGAGAAGTTGATGATGCAGTGTGATATACAAGAAAAAGAGGAGCAGACCATTGCCAGATACCTCGGAGGATTAAATACTGATATTGCTGATCGTGTTGAACTTCAACAATATTGGTCGTTAGAAGATGTTATTCGTCTTGCTACGCGAGTAGAGAAGCAGCTACCCAAAAGATCTACCACGAGAAATTTCTCTCCAGCAAACCAACCACCTTACAATCAGAAGCCACCTACCAACCAAGCCAGCTCTTCCACCCAACCCTCTCCTAAAACCATTTCTATAGAAAACAAAAACAAGGCCATTAAATGCTTTAAATGCCAAGGTTTTGGTCACATTGCTTCAAACTGTCCAAACCGGAGAACCATCACAAATATCAAAGGAGAAGCCTATGAAGTTTATGAGGAAGAAGAGACTCGAGAAGACACTGAAGGAGAATATTACGCAGATCCAATATACGATGAAGAAATTACTACTGCTGATCAGGGTGAGTCCTTAGTAATCCGACGAAGCCTAAACACAATGGCCAATAAGGAAGAACCTTGGTTGAGACGCAATATTTTCCACACTCGTTGCACTTCTGCAGGAAAAGTCTGTGATGTTATCATAGATAATGGGAGTTGTGAAAATGTCATTTCAAGTTACATGGTAGAAAAATTGGATCTACCAACCCAGATTCATCCACACCCCTACAGTTTGCATTGGCTCAATAAAGGAAGTACAGTCAAAGTTGACAAGCGTTGCCTAGTGACATTCTCTATTGGTCAGAAGTACCAGGATCAAGTATGGTGTGATGTTGTGCCTATGGATGCCTGTCATCTTCTCCTAGGTAGGCCATGGCAGTATGATCGTCAAGTACTTTATGATGGTTATGCAAACACCTATTCTTTTGTCAAGGATGGAGTAAAAATCAAGCTAGCTACTCTGCCGCCGAGTGAGCTTGATAAAAACAAGAAGGAAGCCAAACCATTAGTGTCCCTAGTCACGAAGAAACAACTGGAGGAAGCTATAGAGGAAGTTCAAACCATGAGCTTATTTCTATTATTCGAATCAAATAAGGAGACTCATGTTCCAGTCGAAATTAAACCATTACTTGAAGAGTTTCCCGATGTGGTTCCAGAAGACATTCCATCTGGACTACCCCCCATGCGAGACATCCAACACGCTATTGATTTCAGTCCGGGAGCAACGATTCCAAACCGACCCGCATACAGAATGAGTCCTCAGGAGCATGCTGAAATTCAAAATCAAGTTGAAGGATTATTAAAAAAAGGATTAATACAGGAAAGTGTTAGTCCTTGTGCGGTTCCTGCCATTCTAGTCCCTAAGAAAGATGGAAGCTGGAGAATGTGTGTTGATAGTCGAGCTGTCAACAAAATTACCATCAAGTATAGATTTCCAATTCCTAGACTTGATGATTTGCTAGATCAGATACATGGTTCCACTATCTTTTCAAAGATTGATCTTCGAAGCGGATACCATCAGATCAGAATTCGACCAGGAGATGAATGGAAGACTGCCTTTAAAACAAGAGATGGTCTTTATGAATGGACAGTTATGCCCTTTGGGTTGTCCAATGCGCCAAGTACATTCATGCGACTTATGAATCAAGTCCTTCGACCCTTTATTGGTAAATTTGTCGTCGTCTATTTTGATGACATTCTAATCTTTAGTAAGGACAAGGAGGAACACTTGGAACATGTCCGACAAGTGTTACAGACTCTTCGTGAACAAAAACTCTATGCCAATTTGAAGAAATGTGCTTTCCTGACAAATGAAGTTACTTTTCTTGGATACATCATCACATCCGAAGGCATACGAGTTGATCCGGAAAAGATAGAAGCAATCAATAGCTGGCCAGTTCCGCAATCAATCCATGAGGTCAGAAGTTTCCATGGATTAGCCTCTTTTTACAGAAGATTCATCAAAAACTTCAGCACAGTTGCCGCTCCCCTCACAGATTGTATCAAAGGAGACAAGTTTCAATGGACCGAGGCTGCACAGAAAAGTTTTGACAAGCTGAAGAAATATTTAACTGAAGCACCAGTATTAGCCCTTCCCAATTTTGATCAAGTATTTGAAGTTAGCTGTGATGCTTCCCACACTGGAATTGGTGCTGTTCTAAGTCAAGAAGGTCATCCTATAGCCTTCTTCAGTGAAAAGCTTAACAATGCTAAACTTCGGTATTCAACATACGACAAGGAGTTTTATGCAATTGTTCGAGCCTTGCACCATTGGAGTCATTACCTGTTAAATAAAGAATTCATTCTTTATTCTGATCATGAAGCTTTAAAATATTTGAACTCTCAACAGAAGATTAGCCGTCGACATGCATCTTGGAGTGAGTTTTTACAGTCTTATCCATTTCTAATCAAGCATAAAGCTGGAATTCAAAATGTTGTTGTAGATGCTCTCAGTAGGCGCCATACTCTACTGTCTACACTCCAAACAAAAGTAGTCGGTTTTGAAATGATCAAGGAGTTGTACCCAGATGATCCTGACTTCCAGAAAATTTGGAATACTACTGAAGTGCAATCTTCCAAAGATTACTACAAGCATGAAGGATTTTTATTCAAAGAGAAGACTTTATGTATTCCTCGATGTTCACTACGAGAAGCCATTATCTGGGAAGCCCATGATGGAGGATTAGCAGGCCACTTTGGCCGAGATAAAACTATGGCCCTGGTAAAGGAAAATTTTTATTGGCCAAGAATGGAAAGAGATATAAATCAGCATATTCAAAGATGCAGAATCTGTCATTTGGCTAAATCCAAACGCCAAAACACTGGTTTATATATGCCACTTCCCGTACCAGAATCACCATGGGAAGATGTTACTATGGATTTTATTTTGGGACTTCCACGAAGTCAACGTCAGAAAGATTCAATTATGGTCGTGGTGGATAGATTTTCAAAGATGGCCCATTTCATTCCTTGTCAAAAGACCAATGATGCTGTTCAAGTTGCTGATTTGTATTTCAAAGAAATAGTTCGTCTTCATGGAATTCCAAAAACGATCACTTCTGATCGAGATGTGAAGTTTTTAAGCCATTTTTGGAGAACTTTATGGAAGAAGATGGGAACTAAGCTGCAGTTCAGTAGTGCGAGCCATCCTCAGACTGATGGACAAACCGAAGCTGTCAACCGACTATTGGGAAATCTACTTCGAAGTTTTGTTGGTAAAAACTTAAAGCAGTGGGATCTTATTCTGGCTCAAGTTGAATTTGCTTACAATAATTCAACTAATCAGTCCACGGGAAAGTGCCCTTTTGAAGTTGTATATGGCACCCGTCCACTTAGCCCACTTGATTTGACTCCGTCAACCAACAAACAACAATTCAGTTCTGATGCAGATAGTCGAGCGAAGGAAATCAAGAAACTTCATGAACAAGTTCGAGAGCAGATACGGAAACAAAATTCCAGATACAAAAATCAGCGAGACAAACATCGGAAGCAACAGATTTTTAAAGTTGGAGATTTGGTCTGGATTCATTTACGAAAAGAGAGATTTCCTAATCAACCGAATGCCAAGTTGTCACCTAGAGCTGATGGACCATTCAAAGTTGTGCAGAAAATCAATGACAATGCTTACAAAATAGAACTGCCTGGAACATATGGTGTTTCTGCTACTTTTAATGTTGCTGATCTTTCACCTTACCTGGACAATGAAGAATTCTAAAACTCGTGGTCGAGTTCTTTCCAACCCGGGGAGTATGATTCCAGAAGCCACTTCCAGAAGCCACCATTTCTATAGCCCCCCATGTGCAAAATTCAAAGTCAAAACTCCACATACTCCACCTACTCTCATTTATTTGCATTTAAGGACCTCATTATTTGCATGTAAGGACCTCTAGTATTAGTATAAATAGGCATGTTTAGAGCATTGTAAAATCACATTGAATTTGAGTAATAAAATTGAGTTATTTAAAGAATTTTCTCTCTTGTTCCTGAGCCATCAGGTCTTGTTGTGCTCTTCTCACATACTTTTATCAATAAACAATCTTTCAAAATTGTTGTAGTGACCCCCTTGAGTTCCGAGGTACTCTTAAATTTGGCTTTGTAGTTATTGTACATCATTTATCACCCAATGTCTAATCCATATCCATTATATATCTATTATGATTTGTGAATGTGATAGGAGTGCTGGTTTGCATGAGTTGTCAATTGATATCCGTCTTGTACAGATTTTGATCTATCTATTTGTAGATAATCAAGAGTGTAGAGTTTAGAATTGAAAACTTTAACGTTCTTTAAATGTGTTGGTCTCTTGAAACTTGTCAATACTTGTTTGCATGTTAGCTAGGCTGATCATTAATTTATTTATTTTTAATTGGATTTTTAGTTTTGACCCTTTTTTCCCTGCTACATCAGTGATTGATATATATATCTCTTGTTGTACACTGCAGTACAAAAATGTTAAACCAGATTACCTGAAGAACATATGGAAAGTCATGAACTGGAAATATGCGGGTGCAGTTTATGAGAAAGAGTGTCCTTCAACTTAATAGAAACAGCATCTTTAAGGAGCTGTTGGAGGGAGTGTAGCTGTTGTGTTAAGATATATGGTACTCAATAAAAGGATGCTGAGGGCGTCATTGTTGCTAGTTCTTGTTTCTTGTACGTACTTGCTAATTTTAATTTTAATTTAAATTTCAATTATAAGCAGTGTTTACGAAAATTCTAAATGAGTATCAGTCAGCCCTTTATAGTTTGTACCTTGCAATTTTTTTTTCTATTATATATATATATATTTTTTTTTTCTTTGATGATTTTGATGTTGATTGTTGTAAATAATGGTTCGGGTTTACCTTGCTTGGTTAAAAGAAAAGAGAGGCGAAAATTGTGGTTCCGTTTGTTGGAGGTAGAACATTGTTAGAGACGTGAAGCAAAGATACATGAAATTCGACATGTATCTATTTATCTAAAATGTTGGGTGGTCCATGTCGGAGGAGGAATGGGGGGACTATTGTCATGTTCTCCATAAAGCAAAAGCATGTGCTTCTGCCTGCCTAACTTTTTTTACAAATAAAAATGGAAATAGAGCAGGCATGTATTATTGCCTTCTCCGTCCCTGTTTCTCTCCTTTTAATCGTCAGGATTAGGCTGCCCAGCTGCTGCTTACGTATTGCCGTATCGTTCGGAAAAATTTAACATCTTAGACTGGACATGGTGTTTTACTTTTCAGTACAAAATACATGAATTAATTTTATACGGTGCAATGAAATTGTTTTTATTAACTCTCCAAGTTGAGGTTTCGAACATTCCACAATTTTAATTTTCTATACATTATATTGTACTAGTAGTATAGTACTCCCTCGGTCCCTTTTGATTCTTAACATTTTCTATTTTGGGATGTCACAATAGATTCTTAACATTTCCTAAAATAGTACTCCCTCTGTCCCGTATTACTTTTCTTGTTTCAAATGTCGGGACTGTTCATGACATGAGACAAATTACTAATTTACGTCTAATGTATAAGACCAAATATAGTCATGAGTGATCTTGTTGGATTCGTATTTATGA
Organism: Kitagawia praeruptora; assembly: GCA_037693485.1. NCBI lineage: Eukaryota > Viridiplantae > Streptophyta > Magnoliopsida > Apiales > Apiaceae > Kitagawia > Kitagawia praeruptora. Next base: position 366,775 of record CM075348.1, on the reverse strand, counting down.
GTACTTTAATACAGTGAAGTTTTTATATTTAATACTCATACAAAATTCAAGATATTAACGATCAAAAGTGTGCGTTGGCAAACGTGTCCAGTCAAAACATGAAAAACATTAAGGGACGGAGGGAGTAAGTTTTAACACTATTACACCCACTAATTCACTTATTTTAACAATACTTTACACTATTACACCCACTACTTAACTTATTTTAACTATAAAATTACTATTACACCCACTACTTCATTTATTTTAATAATATTACAACCATTATCTTGGTTTCCGTGCAAAAAGCAAATGTTAAGAACTCATGGGGACGGAGGGAGTATGTCTTATATTAGGGTGATAGAAAACTAAACATGTTATGGTCTCCGGCTATATTAGGGTAAAATATCTAACAATTATAAACTTATTTTTTAAAATTATTATTATTAAATGAGAGAAGATCAAATTTGGCTATATTAGGGTACAATTTCTAACAATTACAACTTTTTTTTTATTATTATTAAATTTGAGAAGATCAGAATTTGATTTCTCGTAAATACGAGACTTTAAATTTTAAATTAGAAAAATGTAAAAGTACAGTCCAAAAAGAAAATGTGAAAGTATTACATTAAAAATAAATAACATAATTATACTAACTTTCAAAATATATTTAAAGTGAAGAATCATAACTGAAAATACAATGATATACTAAAAACATTTTTTAAATTGAAAAATATGCGAGATTTTGTAAAAAAATCTTGTACTACTACTTAATGGCATTGGTTCCTGACAATCGATTGTCAGGGACCGGTTAACTAACAATTGGTTTTTAAACCATTGGATCAATGATCCAACGGCCCCCCTGGATTAAAAAAAAATTTACGTTCCTCGGAAATTTTCCGTAATTTTTTTTTTTAATCTCAGCCGTTGGATCCTTGATCCAACGGCTGTGGAACCGATTGTTAAATAACCGGCCCCTGACAAACGATTGTCAGGACCGGGACTACTTAATTACCAAAGATATATAGCATAAGAGTATTAGAAACTTTTGATTTTAGGGGTTGATTTAAATGAGAACCATTATCTAAATGAGAACCATTATCTAAAAGAGAACCGGAGAACCATTAGATCATATTGTCAAAATTATGCACATAAAATTAAAATTTCTACAATTGAACTTGCTTTTTTTTTCAAAATTTTGCACATGACATTAAAAGTTCTACAACTAAACTTGTTTTTTCTACAAAGTTCTACGACAAAACTTACTTTTTTCAACAAATATTATGTTGCTGAACTTAAAATTCTGCTACCGAGAGTTCTAGATTTTCAGTTTAGTGTGGTTATTCATAAAGCATGAACTTTGATTATAACCGTTAGTTATTCAATCAATTAAATTACTTGTAAAACTGTTTATATCAACATCTTGACTGTAAATATGTTCTTTTTTTCTTCTCTCTCTCTGTTTCTGTTTTCTTACCTACTAGCTAAGGTAGGCTTCTGCTACTGAAATTTGGTGGGTCTATTTAGTTTATCTTGTTCTGCTATACGGATTGATATATCTCAAGTTTTGTGATATGTGGGAAGGACTATGGATCTTGAAAATGCCAAATCTTGGAGGTCCTCAAGGGTTTGTTTTTCTCTTCATTATTTCACTTATCTGCTTCTCTTGTTTTCCTTCATACTTATAGTTTAGCATACTTACAGTAGAAAATTATGTTGGAGCTGTTCTTGGTAGTTTAGTATGAGGGAGCGCGCACACACACAAACACACATTTATGTAGTTTTGCGCCTAACCCCCCTGAACTGAACATAATTTTATTAATGTGATATATATATATTCAGAAGGATTCTTGGAAGACCACTCTGCTATTAGCCTATCAAAGTCTTGGTGTAGTTTATGGCGATCTCAGCATTTCCCCTCTTTATGTTTACAAGAGCACCTTTGCCGATGATATTCATCACTCCGACACTAATGAAGAGATCTTTGGTGTCCTTTCCTTTGTCTTTTGGACTCTAACGCTAGTTCCCCTATTCAAGTATGTCTTTGTTGTCCTAAGAGCCGATGACAATGGGGAGGGTAAGTAGTAGTATATGCATACTCATATTAACAATAAGTTTCGTGTTTGCATAATATCAACACCACTTTCTCCAGGTGGCACTTTTGCACTATATTCCTTAATATGCCGACATGCCAACGTTGGCCTTCTTCCCAACCGTCAACTTGCTGATCAAGCATTATCAACTTATGTTATGGAGCAACCTACTGAGAGGAAAAGTAGCTTGAGAGTAAGAGTGTTTCTTGAGAGGCACAAGTCCTTGCACACTGCTTTGCTTATCTTGGTTCTACTAGGTACTTGTATGGTAATTGGGGATGGACTTCTCACTCCAACCATATCAGGCAAGTTCTTTGTTTTCCTTAACTGTGTGCCTGGTTATCATTTCTGTCATAATTTATTTTGCTTACATGCAAAACAATTTTGCCTTCAGTTTTCTCTGCAGTTTCTGGGCTAGAGTTATCAATGGAACACCATCAGTGTAAGTTTTTTTGAATTAAGTTATATACTAATCTTGATTATGTTTTATTTGTTCCTCAAGCTGCCCATTCTGATCTTATGGATTAGCTGTCTCAAATAATATTATAACCAAAAATTTGCTAAACTGTACCTTTGCATCGAATCAATGTGTTCCTAAGTAATGTATTATAATGTACTGTACTCTTTTCTTGCCATTCTAAACTAGAAAGGTTGGTGATATGCCTTTGGGCATACTGCCTCTCAAATAGTCCGTATTTCTAGTTACCCAAAGTAATCAAGTTATGAACATTAATCTTTTTGGCCTGGGGTGTGAAGACTGAAGATCATATAGTTTTAATCAAATTGTGGTGTGAAATTGTCTTTCCTTTTCAGTTTGCAGTGAAGTTGTTGAATAGGAATATAAACACTCCAGGACTACTGGCAAACTATGTAATAATTTTAAAACAGAAGGATTTTCTTTACTCTGTAGATTCAGTCATGGTCGATCAGAAAGTTGAAATAAGCACACATCCATGCCTTCACTGTTACATCACTGCCACTTAATTTACATGAGCCCATTGCAAATATTGCAAAGGAAAATACAAAAGAGATGCCTGTAGAAATGGGTCTAAAAGAGCAGCCCATAGTCCAACACAATAGAGGCCCAACCCGAGTTAAGAAAATACCAACTTGGCTCAAGGATTTTGTAGTCTGAGAATGAAAATATATATACTCACTGATGTAAAGAGGAGTTTATGAATTATGTTTTATGAAAAGTTTTGTTTATCTCTTCCCTTTTGTGTCTCTGTCTTCTGGAGTTTACTCTCACTCTAAGAGAGCTTATCAGTAAATTGTATCAATTGGTGCTTTCATTGAGAGCTGAAACCGACATCCTAGCAGCGATTAAAGCTCTACAGGTCCAAATTGATAGCCAAACCCTAGCTCAACATCAAGCTATGCAACAATATATGGCCACTGTAGATTCTAGAATTGAGGAGGTTCGTTCTCATGCTAATTCAACAAAGCTCTCAATCATCTTCTTCACATCAACAAGGAACTAATTCATCGTTGGATAAAATTGAGCAACCTGTGTTTATCCGACAAATGAAGATGGAGGTGCCGAAATTTGATGGTACCGATCCGGATGGATGGGTTTTTCGCGTGGAGGAGTTTTTTGATTTTCATGGCACTCCAGAAAATCAACGACTTCGAATTGTCTCATTTCACATGGAAGGTAAGGCTGCAGCCTGGTTTCAATGGATGAAAGCTAACAAGCTCTTGACCACATGGAAAACATTTTTGGTGAATTTAAAACAACGATTTGGGGCTTCCATGTTTGAAGATTATCAGGGTACTCTGTTCAAGTTAACACAAACAACCACCGTGGCTGAGTTTCAATCGGAGTTTGAAGATCTGATGAACAAAACGACAGGTATCTCAGAACCCTTACTTATTTCATTCTTTATTACTGGTTTGCAAAATGAGATTAGGCGTGAGTTATTGCTTTCCCGACCGACAAATCTTGTTGAAGCTTTTGCAATTGCGCGAGCCTATGAGGCTCGTATTGTGGAGTCTCGCCAAGACCACCGTTCTTGGTCTCCTGGACCTATTAGTGTATCATCCCCAAAAGTCTCAACAATAACCACACAACCCAACCTTAATACACAGAATATTACTACAAAACCAACCATACTATCATCTGTCCCGTCGTACAAACAGCCACCTCTGCTGCCCACACCTCCCCTCTCTAACACTGCCCTGCCTATTAAACGCCTGTCACCCACTAAACTTCGTGAAAAGCGAGAAAAAGGGCTTTGTTACAACTGTGATAAAAAATGGTCAGCATCGCATCGTTGTCAGAGTAAATATCTCCTTCTTTTAGGAACTGAAGAAGATGATGATGAAATTGCAAACGATGATGCTCAATTAGACTCCACAGATGAACTGATTACTGGGGATATATCTAGTCTGAACGCATTGGCAGGCCAGAATAATCCAAGGAAGGAAATATTGGGTCGGTGAAATTTCAGGTGCTTATAGATAGTGGTAGTACACATAATTTCATAAAATCATCTCTAGCTGACCGTTTGGGATTACCAATTCGATCGGTGGATCCGTTTCGTGTGTATATTGGGAATGGTGATGCTTTGCCTTGTAAGTTTTATTGTCCTCAAGTAACCCTTCGAATGCAGGGACATTCTTTTCCAGTTGATCTTCATTTGTTGACAATTGAAGGGCCTGATGTTGTGTTGGGAATTCAGTGGCTTCAACAATTGGGAAAGATTTGTCATGATTACGCAAAAATGTCTATGAAATTCTCATTGAATGGAAAACAAATTACTCTTCGCGGTGAGGCTAAAACAACACCAAAACTTATCACCTTCACCAGTTTCAGGCCTTGGTCACCCATAAAGGGATACAAAGTATTTATGAATTGCATTGTCTTTCTAGTGACTCGTCAAATATTGATGAACCATCACAACTTACTAGTTTTCCTAGTGACATACCTTCCCCTATTATGCACATCCTTCATCAATTCACTGACCTATTCCAGCTACCTACTAATTTACCTCCACATCGTCTCATAGATCACAAAATTCACCTTCTCCCGAACACCAAACCCGTCAATGTACGACCTTATCCCTACTTTCAGAAAACGACCATGGAAAATTTGGTGAAGGAGATGTTGGAACAAGGAATAATCAGGCCTAGCCAAAGCCCTTTTTCATCCCCCGTCTTACTGGTCAAGAAGAAAGATGGATCATATCGTTTTTGTGTGGACTATAGGGCCCTGAATGCAGTCACTATCAAGGACAAGTTTCCAATACCAACTATTGATGAATTACTTGATGAGTTGGGGTCTGCTACATTATTTACCAAGTTGGACTTGCGAGCTGGTTATCATCAAATCCGCGTGCATCATCAAATCCGCGTGCACAATAGAGACATTTATAAGACGGCTTTTAGAACGCATGAAGGCCAATATGAATTTTTAGTCTTGCTCTTTGGGATGACTAATGGGCCATCAACATTCCAAGCTTCAATGAATCACATTTTTTCTCCATTTCTTCGAAAGTTTGTTATCGTCTTCTTTGATGACATACTCGTGTACAGCACTTGCATTGAGGACCATATAATTCACTTAAAGCAGGTTCTACAGTGTTTACAAACTAATAACTTCTATGTCAAGTTGTCCAAATGCATGTTTTGTCAAGATTCCATTGAGTATTTGGGACATATTGTCAGTAAGGGTGGATTGTGTGTAGATCCCTCAAAACTAGAAGCTATGGTTCAGTGGCCTCAACCACACACACCTAAGCAGTTGCGTGGTTTTCTTGGCCTCACGGGATATTACAGACGCTTCATTAAGGGTTATGCAACCATTGCTGCTCCATTAACAGATTTGCTTTGCAAAGACAATTTTCATTGGACTTCTCAAGCTTCTGATGCCTTTGTAGCTCTCAAGAAAGCCATGACAGAAGCCCCTTTGGAGTTTGTTATAGAAACTGATGCTTCTAATATCGGCATCGGGGCTGTCCTTATGCAAGATGGACATCTCATTTCATATTTTAGTAAAAAGTTGGGCCCTCGCCTAAGAGCTGCTTCTACCTATCTCAAAGAATTACATGCTATTGCAGAAGCCGTACAAAAGTGGAGGCAATATCTGTTAGGTAGGTTCTTTGTTATACGAACTGATCATAAGAGCATCAAGGAGCTTCTTCAACAAGTACTGCAAACACCTGATCAACAGGTATACATTCGTAAGCTTCTCGGATTTAATTTTCGCATTGAGTATAAGTATAGGCGTTCAAATCTCGCCGTTGATGCTCTATCTAGAGTATATGAAGGTCAGCCTATTTTGTTTTGGATCGCTAGTCGTCCAATTGCTGATTTCCTATCTATCTTGAGGACAGAAAATGCCACCCTCAATGACTTGCAACTACTCCATCACCAATTTTCTGAAGGTAAGCTCGCTTCTAATTACTCGATTAATGAAGGGATCATGTGCTATAATAATCAATATTATCTCAGCCCTAATTCTAGCCTAAAGAATCGATTGTTACAAGAATTTCATGCAACACTAATAAGAGGTCACGCTGGTGTAAAACGAACCTTAGTGCGCCTTTCTAATCACTTTTACTGGCCAAAGATGCGAAAAGATGTGGAAGAATTTATAAAGGCTTGCTTAATATGCCAACAGACCAAGTATTCAACCAAGGCTCCAGCAGGTCTACTTCAACCTTTGCCAATTCCTGCTCAGGTTTGGGAGGAATTAACCATGGATTTTATTACGGGACTGCCAGCTTCAAGAGGACAAACTGTTATCATGGTAGTAGTGGACCGACTAACCAAAGCTGCTCACTTTGGACCTCTTCCTACTAACTTCACGGCACCTAAAGTTGCAGAGTTATTTGTTGATATGGTTATCAAACTGCATGGTTTTCCACGTACAATCATCTCTGATCGTGATCCTATTTTTGTCTCAAATTTCTGGAAATGTTTGTTTGAACTAAGTGGAACAACTCTTCATCATAGTACTGCCTATCATCCGCAAACGGACGGGCAATCAGAAGTAGTAAATCGGGGATTAGAGCAGTACCTTCGCGCATTCACACAAGAGAAACCAATTGCTTGGGTTTCATTCTTAAGCTGGGCCGAGTTTTCGTACAATTCTAGCTATCACAGTGGCTTAAAGATGTCACCATTTCAAGCTCTTTATGGTCGCACCCCACCATCCATCCCTCCCTACACACGAGGTTCTACCGTTAATCAAGCTTTAGATGAGTGGTTGCTGGAACGTGATGTTCTGTTACGAGCTTTGAAGAATAATTTACGTAGTGCTCAACATCGGATGGAACAGCAGGCCAACAAACATCGCAGAGAAGTTGAGTTTGCTGTTGGGGACTTGGTTCTTGTCAGATTGCAACCATATCGACAGACTACTGTAGCTCACCGTCTAACCAACAAACTAGCTAAACGCTATTATGGACCCTTTGAAATCCTAAAACGTGTTGGTCAAGTGGCTTATCAGTTAGCATTGCCTCCAGAATCAAAGATTCATTCTGTTTTTCACGTATCTGCACTTAAGCCTTTTTATGGCAGTGTTACTACCCAAGCTTGTCCGTTGCCTCCTGATTCCATAGAAAATCAGCTTGTCTCCGTTCCATTGGTTATTTGTGCAACTCGAACTATCCTTCACCAAGGTAAAGTTATACCTCAAGTTCTGGTACAGTGGCAAGACTCATCTCCTGATAATGCTACATGGGAATCATTCAAGAAATTTTGTCAGCTTTATCCACATTATCACCTTGAGGACAAGGTATTTTTTGAAGGAGAAGAGAATGTTACATCACTGCCACTTAATTTACATGAGCCCATTGCAAATATTGCAAAGGAAAATACAAAAGAGATGCCTGTAGAAATGGGTCTAAAAGAGCAGCCCATAGTCCAACACAATAGAGGCCCAACCCGAGTGCCAAGAATTTTGTGTCTGAGAATGAAAATATATTTACTCACTGATGTAAAGAGGAGTTTATGAATTATGTTTTATGAAAAGTTTTGTTTATCTCTTCCCTTTTGTGTCTCTGTCTTCTTCTAATTTCTGGAGTTTACTCTCACTCTAAGAGAGATTATCAGTAAATTGTATCATTCACTGAGGCTTAAACCCTCGACCTGTTAGTAAATAAAGAAGAGGGGTATCCACTAGGCTACATTTTTGCGCAGCTCCAGTTACACAGATGGCACATGCTTTGTGTGGTTAGAAACCTCTTTTTTTTTTTTTTAATATGAGAATTGAGAACTCTCCCTTATTCGGTAGGAATTCTTGTGAAAGAAGCCAAGCAAACTGGGGTGTAAGTTGTGTATATATATATAAGTTACACTCTAGGAAGAACATCTTACATAAGAAACAATACATACTATAATTGGATAGATTATCTTTTTATTTCGATTACATATATGTATCGTATGTTTTGTGATTTAATTGTCCAATAAAATCAACAGAAAAACGTATCTAACAAAAAAATAATAGAAAGCGATTTAGGTTTTTATCATCGCCAATCCAAATTCTCCCAGAGTTGGAGCAACTCTAATGCAATTCTATAATGCTACTAGAGTGTAACTTATTGTGTAAAAGTAACTCCAATGCAACACTATCATGGTGTAAAAATTACACCAAATGAATAGTGTGACACTAAATTTGGTGTCAAAAAACAACTAGATCTTTTTGCCAGTCTGAATCTATTGAGAACATTGTGCACCGAAGGAAATGGTAGGGTACTTCCTGCAATCGGATCCACTTAACAAGTTTACCAAGTGCGTGAATTTCACAAAAGCACTTAAACCCCGTGAATATTTAGTACCAACATGATATCTTAATTGATTCTACATAATAGATTTGATGATCTTGAAGAATATACAAAGATACCATTGCTCTAGTGGCATATACCTGTCAGTGGCTCTAGTTAGCAGGTTTTTCATCTGCGTAGCTTCTGAAAACCTTGCTAGCACTAGTAACTTTTGAACATCATGTTGATTGGATAAGCATAAGGTAGATAAGCTATGCACGGGCTATTCACCCATGCTACTTAAGAGTCGGGTTATGAGTACTCAATACCATTGTTGGCAAGAAAAGTTTAATTTTATAAACTTTACCTTTTTTTTTCCTGCTATTGCCTTCGAACTATTGCCACATATTTGAGAGAAATCTGCCATGGAATGTTCTCAGTATGTAACACAATTGATAAGTTCTTAAATTCAAGTTTTTTTTTATTTTGCTGACAAGTTCTTAATATCAAATGGTTTTAATGTGTGTGGTGCCATGGATAAATTATTAAATTATGCCTTGTAATCTGTATCTTTCAATACTTTGTACACTTTTCAAGAAACAATTCATTATTAAGAATCCCAACATATATATTTACTTTTGATAAAATGGATTATGACCTTTCTCTTATTTCTTCCATATATATTTGACAGTTTGTCTCCTATTTGCAGATGCGGTTATTCCAATTACTTGTTTTATATTGGTTTGCCTTTTTGCACTACAACACTATGGCACACATCGTGTAGGTTTCTTTTTTGCACCAATTATCTTGGTTTGGCTACTATGCCTTAGTGGTCTTGGCTTGTACAATATATTCCACTGGAACCGGCATATCTACAAGGCACTTTCTCCTTACTACATGTTCAAGTTCTTGAAAAAGACAAAAAGGGGAGGATGGATGTCTCTTGGTGGAATATTATTGTGCATAACAGGTACAAAGTGTCAAGAAACATGTTTATTTCACGTTGCATTTTATCTGTGTTTGTGTTAAAAAACACAGCCGTTTTAGATAATTGTTTTTCTACATTGATGATAATTCATAAGAATTATGTAGTGGATCGAAGAGTTTGAAGACTTAGTGCGTCATATGTGTGAATTACATTTTGAACATGCTCTCTTCACGCATGTCATAATTTCAATAAAAAAATTTAGTTATTTTACTTAATGGAGCATATTTTCTTACCCTTCATGTGTGGCTATACAAGGATTTTTTTTTTTTTTTTTGGATTACCATATCAATTGAAATTATTTCCTCCATAGAAACAAATATGGCATCGTTGCATCCTAGTTAGGCTTGGTTCAAGTAAGCTCACTTACATTAGGTTGTAAACTTGTTCTTAGGTCAAACAATAAAAATCTTTCCGCTTATCAGCTTACTTAAATATAAGTAATAAACAAAAACTCAAGATAAAATAGGCTTAACGAGGATTTAAGCTTATGCTATAGTAAAAATATCGGTCAGAGTCTCGAGTAACGTTATAATGGCATCACCAATGAGACACGGCGTCTTGACGTTGGAAAAAGGTAAGGCATCCTGGTTGCCATGTTCTCCTGCCCAAATCAGTAAACCCCTTCCCTACACATATTGCTTTAGCACAGCATAAATTTGTTTTGACCAGAAAGATTCGAGGTGAGTTAAAGTAATAAGCACTGATGTAGGACAGGGTTAGAAAATCGGCAGGAAACACAATAAATCCTCATATGTGATTCATACTACTCAGATTAATAATGAAGATTGCAGTCATATAAATAAATATTCTATAACTTTAGCGAACAAGTAAATGTTAGGTTAGGGGACTTACAAAATTCGAGATTCACAAACATCAATACAGAGCACACTCACCAATCGATTAATTGACAAGATCCACAAAAGCACGGTCAAACACTATTCAAGTATTACTTCTACTTCTATCAACAATAAGTAAAAGCAAAACAAGAACACACACAATATTTGACGTGGAAACACCCACGTCCCAATTCGTATTATTAATCTTAACAATTTATTAATAATACATCAAAACAATAACACCTCAATGGTGTCCCAAACCCGATACTTGAGCCAATAATGCTCAAGAATCTCCCAACCAATTACTTAAGACTACATCTCTTAAGCTTTTTCCTTATCAAACAAATACAATATCACTGTTAGGAACTGATTTATATTGATAGTATAGGCTGCCAAGAGAGTATATAACAAGAACGAATTCTTACATTGATAAACTCACACACACTAAGCTAGGTGGTATTCGAGAGACCACCCACTCTCCACATTCACTCTTCAATCAATATGATTTTCTTGATACTTTCACATACAATTGGCTTCCCTATTTATAATCCTAACATCAACTTGGAATCCCTAAATTGAAGCTCAAATATTATTATTCCCACCAAATCCTCCTTTCCCACAAAATCCTCTCTTTCAAATCCATAATTGATGCACACACTAATTATTCAGATTTGTAACTGATTACATATTTATTATGTTTATTATGGTGCCTAACATAAATTGATAAATCTTGTGACAAGTCTACTAAAAGATCCAAGATGATACCTTGGATCTTTTGAAACAATGGGAAAACCTAGATGGAAACTAAGATAAAACTTAAAAGATCTACTAATCCTCCATTATTCTCCTAATATTAACTAAGAAACACCTAATAAATTGATAAATCTTGTGACAAGTCTACTAAAAAATGGACTAGGTCGAAATCACTTGAGCAGGGGGAGTAAATCAACAATACTTAGCATCGACCCTCGAGGAAGTACTATATTCTCACGGCTAAGCACTTGTAGTCTTTGAAGTCGAGTTGGCTAATTAATATTCTTTGCTTGTCAGTTTTCAATACTGATACCTGTCATTTCTTGCTTGATTCCTAGAGTTTGTCCTGGAATGTAGTTCTGTGGGGACGTGTGGGTTGCCTAAACAAGTTCTGACCTCTATCTGCAGGCTCAGAAGCAATGTTTGCTGATCTTGGCCACTTCTCATATTCTGCGATTCAGGTAATTCAAACATAAACTGTTTTTGATAATTTATTAAAAAGTTATTTGTCTGCTGGTATTGGGGCTCGTTTGGATATGATTATCAAAGAGATTAACAGAAATGTGCTATTAGCTGTCAATATTATAGAACTGTTGCCTCCAAGAGGAATGTGTTTTCCTTTTAATCATGTAATTTGTGAATTTAGGGCATATTCAGGTCATAAAGTATATTATTCTTTTGCAGATTGCTTTTACCTTGATGGTTTATCCTGCATTAATACTGGCGTATATGGGCCAAGCAGCTTACTTATCGAAAAACCACGTCAGTAGCTACCAGATCAGTTATTATGTCTCTGTTCCAGGTACCATCTGTTAGTAATCATGATGGATGATGTTGAATGTAAACACATTTATTGTGTGTTTACATAGCGTGCAATGAGAAAGTCAGCTGGCCAGATTCTCACTTTTTGTTGCTTTTTCGAAATGTTCAAAAGCTAATTGGGTAGCAGATTTGACAATTGGTTCTTTTATTTATTTAAAAAAACAGAAGTTCTAATTTGAAAGATACACAAAGAGTCTCAAGGACAAACCGTGTAATATAACAAAAGCTCTCTCAATATACCTCTTTTTTCCCGTTTCCAATGTCCGTGCATTTGTTTAGGCAATTTTTTATGTGTTTCCCTCTTGAGCTTGGATCTGTTGGAGGTGCTTGCAATAAATTAATATGGGTGTTAATGTGAACAGAAAAACCACCATATTGACCAAGGCTATAAAACCAAAATTGGATCTGCCCATAGATTTATATGCACTATGATGAATCAATTTTATTGGTTGTAGATAATTATGTTTTATTTATTCCTATTAAGTAGGTGAAAATTGATAACTAATGTAGGATAGATGTTGGTATATTTTTCTTCTGTATCCCTCGGGTTATTCTGTTGTAATTTGAACACACAGCATTTTTTAACACCATGATACTCTTCTATAAATTTGGTTATAATCAACTGATTAGAATACCAATCATAATATTTTATTTGCACTGCAATTATCCATACAGAAACTGTGAGGTGGCCTGTGCTGATACTAGCCATCCTTGCTTCTGTTGCCGGAAGTCAAGCAATCATCAGTGGAACATTTTCTATCATCAACCAGAGTCAATCACTTGGTTGTTTTCCTAGAGTTAAGGTTGTACACACCTCTGACAAGATACACGGCCAGATCTATATCCCTGAGATCAACTGGATACTCATGATTCTCTGCATTGCTGTAACGATTGGCTTTAGAGACACAAAACACATGGGAAATGCATCAGGTATATTTCAAGTTAATTTTCCATTTATGAAACTTACAATTAATCATAATCGAGTCAAAAAATGTTTGGATCGTGCAGAAGTCTTCACTCTAATGTTGCGTAGCATCAAAACCTTCAAAGTTCTTTTTGGACTATTACTTGGATAGTAAAAGCATCCTAAATAAATTGAGCATTTTTGTTAATTGCCTTCTGGAACAACTACCAATAAAATTGTACCCATTCAGCGCTTCTTGTAATGTAAATTATCGACGCTAAGAATCTGAGTTTTCTACTAGTTGATACAATTGAAGGCAACACTTTACCATTTTTAATTATCCATAATCTTTGTATTTACCGGTTGCAGGATTAGCAGTGATGGCAGTAATGCTAGTGACCACATGCCTAACATCTTTGGTCATCATATTGTGTTGGCAGAAACCTCCCATGATAGCTCTTTTGTTTTTACTCTTTTTTGGCTTTATTGAATTGCTCTACTTTTCTGCTTCCCTAATCAAGTTCCTAGAAGGTGCTTGGCTCCCGATCCTCCTTGCCCTCTTCCTTGTGACAATCATGTTTGTTTGGCATTATGCCACTATCAAGAAATACGAATATGATCTACACAATAAGGTTTCCTTGGAATGGCTATTAGCTTTGGGTCCAAGCCTAGGTATTTCTCGTGTACCTGGCATTGGCCTTGTTTTTACTGATTTAACCTCTGGAATTCCTGCAAATTTCTCACGCTTTGTCACCAACCTCCCTGCCTTTCACCGTGTCCTTGTATTTGTGTGTATAAAATCGGTGCCTGTTCCGTTTGTGCCTCCAGAAGAACGTTATCTTGTAGGCCGTGTAGGTCCTGAAGCTCATCGTTCCTACAGGTGCATCATTCGGTACGGGTACCGAGATGTTCATCAGGATGTTGATTCTTTTGAATCTGAACTTGTTAATAAGTTGGCTGATTTTATACGATATGAATGGTGTCGTGTTAATAGAAGAACTGATATATGTAGTGAGGATGGTGGATCTCCTTCAGATATGTCATCTAGACTGACAGTGATTGGGACTGTAGCTTTCTCTGGTACCCCTGCTTTTGAGGTTGATGAAAATGTGCAACCAAAAAGTGTATCTATTGGGTTTCCAACAGTTGAGAGTGTGACAGATATAACTGAGCTGGAAGCAGTTGGTGCAGCTGAGAGGAGGGTGAGGTTTGCCGTTGAGAATGAATCTGAATCTGATGCACGGTTCTCCGACGTGGATGTACAGTTGCGTGAAGAGGTAGAAGATTTGTTTGCAGCTCAACAAGCAGGGATTGCATTCATGCTAGGGCACTCGCATGTAAAAGCTAAACAAGGGTCATCTCTGTTTAAGAAGTTGGCAATTAATTACGGCTACAACTTTCTGAGAAGGAACTGTCGAGGGCCAGATGTAGTTCTCAAGGTTCCTCCGGCTTCTTTACTCAAGGTTGGGATGGTGTATGTTGTTTAGCTTCTAAGGAACCAAACAGCATTAAGCGTTTTAGCAAATGGAGCTTTTATTTCTATCCAAGAAAAAAAAATAGATAAAGAGAATTTGTGCAGAGTGTAGTGAAGTGTAATGATCGAACTATTTGAACCCATGATCTGCTGCTCTTTTTAACCCTTGAATATAAATTATATCCTATATACGGAGTATATATATATATATATAGGCCTTTGCTCCATAAAGAACACTCTTATATAAAGAACAATAAAGAACACTATAAAATCATTTATTCCAATAGATCCATTGGCCCCGCCAGGGGCACCCAATACAAAAAGTTCTTATTTTTTTAGGCTCTATCCATCCAGCAAAAAAAAAAAAAAAAATGAAAATTTTACTGTTCATCGATGACGTCATCATGAACAGTAAAATTTTCAAAAAAATTTTTTTTTTTTTTTTTGCTGGATGGATAGAGCCTAAAAAAATAAGAACTTTTTGTATTGGGTGGCCCCGCCAGGGGCAATGGATCTATTAGATATGAGGTGTTCTTTGTTGTTCTTTATTTAAAGTGTTCTTTACATATAGGCAAATGATCAAAAGAGAACCCTTTTTTTTTTTAAGAAAACTAAGGTATCAATCCTAACCATTGGATGTATTATAATCAATGGCCCCGCCGGAGGCACCCACACACTAATCAAATACACCCTCACACACACAATCCCACCTAATCCCCTCCGTTTTTAATTTGATTTTTCCCATCAATCGGTGATATTTTTTTAAAATATAATTTCACCACATTTTTCTCCATCTCCCAACGATCAGTTTGAATACCATATGTGCTATATTTTAATTTAGTTTTCTAAGTTCTCCTTTTAAAGGGGTTTTCTCTAGATCCCTACTCCATATAATTGGTGTAAAGGAGTTGGTATGGTATGGTCGTCAGGGATAGAACTGTCATTTCAAAAATACTATTTTTTATATTCTTAAATATTATTAAGTAGGAATTATAAATATTATTAAATTGAACACCTTATTTTAAAAATTATGAAAATGATTTCTAAACATTACATTTAGCGGGGTTTATGGGTTTGATCGTCGATGTGTTATTTAAGAAGTACTAATAATAATTATATTTTTAAATTATATTAAGTAAAAATTAAAAAAATTGTTAAATTGTACAACTTATTTCAAAAATTACTTAGCAAAAAAAAAAAAACTTATTTCAAAAATTATGAATAGGACTTATAGGTATTATTTTAGAATTTCTCAGAGAAAAACAAAATTAATTATATAGACTATAATAAAGTTATTGAGTAAAAAAGTGTGTAAAATAACATTTAATAATTTTAAAATCAAAAAAACAAAAACAATTCGGGGAAAAAATACAATAATAAGAAATAATAATTATTATTAATAAAATAAGTATCATCAATTTATGAAGTTTGCACACATTATTCGATAGTTCTTCCAAACAAAATTGAAAACATAAATTTTATTATTAAAAAATGCATATATTATATTTACAAAACATCCCGTGCATCGCACGGATATAAAACTAGTATATATAATATTTCTCCACCCACCTGGTGGTAACCGTTAGAAACCATTAGAAAATGTGCAAGGCTTACTGGTATGGTAGTATGTTGACAAAGTAAATACGGATGCGCGGCGGGTGACTTTGGGGTCGGGGAGTGCAAACCCCGAACCCTATCCATTTTCCGAATCCATCCCGATCCTTGAAGGGTGAGTGCTCTAAATATCCAAAATTTTAATTTCTCTCACCAAAATGTTCAGATTCGAGAAGTACTGTCCAAAATGTCCACCACATACACCATTGGCATGGGCGTATGTGGTGATACGCCAACACCAACGACGTCACTGGTAGATACGCCAAAAGCAACAACGTTACTGGTCCACACACGCCTCTTCCATCATCGTATTTCGTACCGCATACGCCTTTGACATTGACGTATCATGCGATACGCATGTTCATCCGGCGTATCTTACGTCAGCTCGTCGTCTTCAGAGCTCCTCAGCAATGGCGATTCCGGCGTGTTTTTTCTTTCTATTCGTTCATCCAAACCACAAGCTTTCCCATTACATTATATATACCAATACAATCGTAATCCGCTTCTCTACACATCCATACCAAGATTTTTATGTTTTAATCGCCCGATTTGAAATCCCCAATTCGACCATATTTTTTCCGATTTGAATTTCCGTTGAGCTTGTTCGTGCCCCTACGGGGCCGAAAGAGATAAACGAATATGGGCATCAGGACGGAGACGAGTTGGTTGTGTTGTAGTGATGATTTGAAGGGCGGTAGATGATGAAAGGTTGGTAGACTAAGAAATGGGCATTTTTCGTCGAAATCGCCGGCAATCGCACCACCCAAATTTCTGGCGAGTTGCTGGGTTTCTGGCGATGAACAATGCCTCCGGATACGCCACACTGAACGGCGTATCCCGTGGGTATTTCGGTCGGTGTTTTGAAATTTGGGTATTTTGGTAAGTAGGTACCAAAATAATGGGTATTTAGGGCATTCTTTCATCCTTGAAAGGAAAATATTTTATTTTCCGATCTCCGTCCCGAACGGGGATCCTGCGAGAAATTGAGGATTTTTATTTTTATTTAAAAAATAAATTTTATACATTTTCTAACAAATTTCATAATAAAATTAATTTGATAAATTATGATATATAACATATATTTTAAATTCAAAGACATATTCTAAAAAATAATTTCAAATTAATTTTAATTTGTACTAAAAGATATAATTAAATTAAATTTTACTATTAAACTTTTTTTAATATGTGAAATGAATTAAAAATTTTAGCACTAATAATATATATAAATATATTTACTAATTACTATAATAATTTAATTATATACATATATCAATATATATATTTTTTGAAGATAAAATCGGGGATGGAGATCCTAATCCCCAATTCGCGAATTTTTTTAAAAATATTTCTTGTTTCCTATCCTGAATTCGAATTTTTTTTCGAATTCTCGATGGGTAAAAACTAAAAACAACATTTTTTTGGATTAAAAAAATGAAAATGACATTTTCGAGAGGGGTGTTAAATACCCATTTAAATACGCATTTGGGATTGGGGTAAAAGCTGCTACGCATTTTAAAATGGGTAATATAAGTTACGCAATTTTAAACGAGGTAATACATGTATTGCAAACCTTTGGTTACGCAAGTCTCTGCTGGGTAAGGTAGGGATACGCATTTCAATCTTGCGTATCCACTGTAATGCATCACCAGCCTGCGTAATGACGTCATTTGACATCATTGTCATCTTTCCCACAGACGGGAGCTCAGAGACAACGATACATGTGATTTCGGCGAGTTTTTCGTTCTCTCCATTCGTCCGTAGCTAGAACTTTTACCATTAGAATAAAATCTCTACACAACTATATCACTCTTATTACATTTACTATGCATGATTGAGAACGCCCAAATCATCTCTAATTTTCCGATTGAAAGCTCCAGTGACCTTCACACGCCCCTGCGGGGCCAAACATCGTTAAAACAAATCGAGGATAAAGGTAGAGTGAGGTGTGACGATGTTATTCATGTGCTCAGATGAAAGGATGGTTGAGAAATGGCCGAGATCGAGGGATGGCGACTGAAGAGACGATTTTTCGTCGAGAACAACGATCGGCGTGTCTGTGAAGGATGACGTCACATGACGTCATAATGCATCTCAGAAATGCGTTGCAACTGATACGCATCACGTACATGCGTATCTCAAATACGTAAGTAGTGTTTGGGTAACAAAATGGATATTTTTCACACCCCTTCCCCAAATTGATATTCTCGTTCTTTTATTTGGAAAAGTTGTTATTTTTAACAAATTTTCATTCTCGATCCCTACCAATAAATTTTCAAATACTATTCTGCGGGGTCCCTCGTAAATGATTTGTTACAACGTAATTGTCATAGTCGCAGTATGATATGATCGTTTGACAATGGATTTACTAGTACCACTTATGGATGTACAGAGGGTAGCAAAGCAAATGCCACTATTGACAGCTCTCCTACTTGCATTTATTCTCTCAATTAAAGCAGCAAAAATACTCCTTCGCTTATTTGTATTAGTCGTCAGCTAAATGGCCACGTTCAGTATGCATTTACCACACAGAAGGCGTGGCATTCATTCAATTGCAATATCCACTGCAGTTTTAACCAGTCACATGGCTAGTGGTCCAATTAAGTCGCCAACTAATTAATATATATCACTTAATATATTATTCGTATATATATAAAAAAATAAGTGTAGTTGAAAATTTCAATATATTTTTGTTGAAAGATTGATTCAGTCCTCTAATCAATTAAATTCCACTAGAAAGAAAAAAAGGGATATTATTTGCTTAATATATGTTTGGTGTTTAGTGAAGCTCTGGTTTCCAAGCTTTCCTTAAAGAAAAACAATTTGAAGGGTTAGTTAGTCTCGCAAATAAATTGGTGAATAATGGGAGTAATGGTTAGAGGTGGTGGTTTACTCGTGGCTTCCACGCCTTTACAAAACCATAACAACAGCTTCTTGGTAGTTGGTCGTCAGAGTGGGTTAAAAGAAGCATGTTATTATAATAGGCACAGGAGATCAGCGGCAACACTAATGGTTGTCTCGGCCAAGAAGAATGAGGAAGAAGCTGATCAAACAAATGAGACCAAGAGGAAACAGAATCTGTTCGAGAGCGTAACAGAAGCTTTGGATTTTGCCCAGGTTCGATCAGAAGAAGATGCTCAGCTACTTGACGATGCTAGAAAAGCTACTAAATCCGGATCTAAAATGACCCGGGAGCAGGTACGTACCGATATTTCATTCGATATTTCACTGCTGCTGCTCTTATCCTAGTTTATGTTGTATACACTCTCTGTCCCAACCTTTTCTTTACCGAAATCTTTCGGAGAGATTATCTCGCACACATTTAAGATACATAATATAAAGTACAGTTCTACAACTTATTTTTATAATATTATTTTTTTTTATAAAAATAGAACAATTCCATTTTATACAAAAAAGAAAATTTGAAATATAAGTATGGAACCATCTGCACTTTTAAAATGCGTGTCAGACATCCTCTCCGAAATGTAAAGAACGGGACAGAGGGAGTAATATATAGTATATTATATTATTGGTACTCCCTACTCGATCGTAAAGAAGTTTTAGAGAATTACTGGTAACTGGTAAAACAGTACTGTAATGTTTGTATCTTCCAATTTCTTGCCATGCATACAGTATGGTGCTCTTAGAAGGAAAATTGGTGGAACATACAAAGATTTTTTCAAATCCTACGTTGATGGTACGTTGCCTACCCTTTAACCGGAATGTAATCCCATTATTTTGAACGGAAGAACCTTAGTTATTAATGATATATATATACTGTTTGTGTATCTGCAGTTGACGGGGAATACGTGGAGGATGGTTGGGTGGACAAAACTTGTAAGATTTGCAAAAGAGATACGAGGGGAGAAGCAAGGCAGGTGGACAATTTTGGAAGATATGTTCATACAGCCTGCTTGGATGACAAGTCCAAGTCCGGTGGCAACTTTTTCACTAGACTCTTCTCATTATAATCTACTCTTCCTTTCTTCCTCGGCCCTTAGCTTCGCTATGTATAATTTTATTCCGTATATGCTCCCTTGAAATGCAACTACTAACAATAGTAATTCAAATTCAAATATTGTTCCATTTAAGTTGTGCTTGTTATGTAATAGTGTTAATTATTTTTTCTTTCATTTAATTTGTGCATGTTATGTAATCGTGTTAATTATTTTCATACATGTAACAAGGTTGTTTTTATGGCGTTAAAACACACTTACGTTAAATATCTACTGCATAAGACCAGACTATATGATTCCTATATTGACCTATGTTCCTGGTTCAGACTGATGGTCGGATGTGAATGGAATTAAAAAAATGTTATAAAATTATATTCTATATAGACTTGCGTCAGGTTTGGTCATCATGTAAATTCAAATTATAGGAAAAAAAAATTGTAGTAGCACAAAACCTACACACAATTAACAAATCTATCTATACTATTATATAAAAATCAAAACATTAAAAGTTTGGTTCAATGGTACCTATTGAATTTACCTAATTACCCTTACTCAATTACATATTTACTAACTAATCAATTTCTTTTTAAAAGTTACACATATTATCTTTTCTATTTTCAAGAACTAAATAATGGGTGAAGGCCCAAAATAATCAAAAATAAATACTGTTTGCCCAAAATACTGATCTCCAAATATTTGGCCTTAAATACCGACGGAACACGGTGTTTCGTGTACCGTATTAAGTTAATACGGAGCACCGTCTACCGTATTAAGCTAATACGGCACACCGTACACCGTGATAGAGTGAGACACGCTTCTTAAAGCCACGTATTGGCAGGAGACACGGTTCCTGGCACAACGTATTCGCCGAAGAGACAATTCTTGGCACAGCATATTTGGCAAATTTGTTTACTCTTATGATATTCACAGTAAGCATCACCACACAATTTGCTATATTATAATATACACACACACATATATATATATATATATATATCACATAGATATTCTTCTTGGTTTTCATTCGTGGTGAAATCAAACAACTTATGTATATATAATAAACTGGGTTTTGTCCGATCTCTGTTCGCCAATATACTATACAATTGGGTGTTGCTATTACAGTGTATGCAAATCATCGATTGTCTCCCTCCCTTCGTTTTCCGATGACTTCGAACATGCCCCTGCGGGGCCAGTTTGCATAAAATCAATCTGATCTATAAGCTACTCCGTGTTGAAGTTTGGTACCTCCTTTTAAGTGAACTCCATAAGAAACCAAGGTCCAAGAAATAGTCAACATAAGCAACTCCAGAGCTTCATCCATGTCACCAAGCTCACAGTACTTTCTTATTAAACAACCATAAACAACCTCATCTGGCGAGACACCCTTCATAATCATTTCATCAAGCAACTCCCTAGCTTGCTTCACTTGACCCCACCTCGAGAGTCCAGAAATTAGAGTAGTGTAGGTGTACAGATCGAGCTCCATGCCTACTTCCACCATCAAGTTCCGAAAATTCAATGCTTCTTTAATATCTCCATCCTTTCATGTATCCATCAATTAAAGATGTATATGCAATTTTATCTGGAAGCATACCCTTGCATCCCATCTCATCAAATAGCTTTTTAGCAGTTTCAACCCGTTTATTTTTACAAAGCCCGTCAATCAGATTTCGGAGAGAGAGCGAGAGAGATGGGAACACGGAGATGAACAGTAATTGAAGTGGAGCGAGATACGGAACAAGGTACTCCGTGTTGAAGTGAGATGCGAAAGACGAGCCTCCGTATTAAGTCAGTATAAAGGGTCCTAAATCTGTTTTTCAGTATTTTGGGCAACTTTGTCTCAAAAATGAATATTTTGGTCATTTTCTCCTAAATAATTTCTTTTTTCAGGTAAAATATAATATCTTTTATATTTTATCTAACTAATATACTATACTATTATATAAAAACCGAAACATTAAAAGTTTGGTTCAATGGTACCTATTGAATTTACCTAATTACCCTTACTCAATTACATATATACTAACTAATCAATTTCAATTACATATATACTAACTAATCAATTTCCTTTTAAAGGTTACACATATTATCTTTTCAATTTTCAAGAACTAAATAATTTCCTTTTTCAGGTAAAATACAATATCTTTTATATTTTATCTAACTAAAATTTCTCATTTATTAATCAATTTCCTTTTTCAGTTTAAACATATAACCTTTTTTATTTTTCAATAACTAAATAATTTTCTTTTTCATTTAAAATAAAATATCTTTTACATTTTATTCAACTAAAAATTACGAGCAATTTTGTTTAATAAAATAACATAATTATATATAATTACTATTTACTAATCAATTACCTTTTTCAGTCAAAACACGTTACCTTTTCTCTTTTCTCTAACTAAAATTTCTCTTTTTCCAATTATATCATGGACGGTTACCCTTTTTAGCAAAACACGTTACCTTTTTTATTTCTTCTTACTAAAACCTCCATTTTTCTAATTATATTATAGGCATTTGTATTTAATAATAATAATAATATTATTATTATTATAATACTAATAATTAACCAATTACCTTTTCAGCTAAAAAATAACATAATTATATATAATTATTATTAACTAATCAATTACATTTTTCAGTCAAAACACATTACATTTTCTCTTTTATCTAACTAAAATCTCTCTTTTTCCAATTATATCATGGATGGTTACCTTTTTCAGCAAAACACGTTACCTTTTTTCTTTCTTCTTACTAAAATCTTCATTTTTCTAATTATATTATAGGCATTTCTATTTAATACAAATAAAATAATAACGTTATAATACTAATAATTAACCGAGTACCTTTTCAGCTAAAATATATCATCTTTTCTATTTTTTATAATTACATTCCTTTTTTATCTAGAAATATAACTGGTAGCGTTAATTTGTCATTTTCTAAAAACTATAAACAATTTTATTTCGTAAAATAACATAATTAAATTATAATTACTATAAACTAATCAATTACTTTTTTCACGTAAATCATACACGTTACCTTTCTATTTTCTCTAATTAAAATCTATCTTTTTTCAATTATATCACGGACGGTTCTATTTAATACAATAAAATAATAATATTATAATATTATTAATTAACCGATTACCTTTTTCAGCTAAAACGTATCATCTTTTCTATATTTTCTATTTAAAATCCCTTTTATAATAGAAATACCACGGACAATATTATTTTCTCATTTTCTAAAAATATTATAATTATTATAAACTAATCAATTACCCATCCGAGCTTCGTGAGGAACTTATTCGAACTCTAAGAGAATTTGCTGATATTTTTGCTTGGACCCCCAAAGATATGTGGATTTTATATCCACTTGGAGCGTTCCATATCGGCTTAAATTGATTGTCCTGGACTCAAGTTTGTTATAGTTTTGATGTGTTTTGTGTAGATGTGCAGGTTTGCAAGAATGTCGATTAAGGTGATGCTTCTATCGTGTTTTGAGGTTAAATTGATTAAAATTCGAATTTTCCGAGACGGTTGTGCAGTCTACACTGTTTTGGCCATATCTGGAGTTCTATAAGTCCGTTTTCAGCGATCTTACTGTCCACGCGAAGCTTGAGAGATTTTCTACAACATGGGACAGGTCTTACACGAGTAGGCGGCGTGTGATGAGAGCAGACAGCACGACAAGTAGACTGTTAGGAGCAGGGAAATTACTGTTTTGCCCTTTTTAAATTCTAATTGTATTATGGGCAGTTTTAGTACCTTAATCAAATTCTAATTGTAATAGAAGGTAATTTCTTGCTGGGCAAGAAATCTAGAGCCTATTTAAACACATCCTAGCATTGTAATTTGTATCATCAGTTTTTATAATTGTATTATAGCTTAGATCTGCAAGGGAAAAAAGGAGAGAAGGATTCAACGCTCGTGACAAGCAACCGATCTAGATCTACTTCATCTTTTGTGTTATTCTGGATTATAGATTTGTTTTCTTAACTCTTTATTTTAATAATATTATTGTTTCTTTCTTCTATATCTTGTTTATTATCATGTTTTCATCAAATCTCATGACGATGAACGGTTCAATTATGGGCTAATCATTGTCATGGGATTCTAACGGATTAATTTATGGAACTTAGTATCTTGACGCTTTAAAGATCTGTGTGTGGTGTATAATTGATATCCTCGTATGGTTATGCTTAATTGTTAGATGCGTAGCTAACATCTAATCTGTTAATCTCTTGTGAAGTGAAAATGGATCTTGAGATTTAGAACTTGTCATGCTAGCATAGGTTCATGATTTTTTATCAACATGATTCGTAGTATGAGATGAGATTACTTATATTGCCCTGTGTGATCTTAATGGATAACTTGCTCTTCAACCGTTATGTTTTCAAATTCTATAGACATATAGGGTCTAAGCATAATTTGTGTCTATTTATCTTCTATCTCTTTTGTGGATGTATGTTTAGTTTGGTATACGTATGCTGACAGGTAGCGTGTACTTGTTTCGTGTTATCCGATCAGATATCATAACCATTGCATATAGTGATTAAAGGCATCAGATCTAAGTGAAGTATTTAATGAAGTTAGGATCCCATGTTTATTTTTATATAAGTAATTCGATTTAAATTCTCGTTAGTTAGTTAATTCTTAGTTTTATAATTTGCATCTTAGTTTAATTTAGATAATCAAATCTCAAATTGTTAATTGTCTTAGCAGTGAATAATAATCATACATTGTTGCATAGGTACATCTACTGAATTAAAACCATAACCAGATCTCTGTGGGAACGAATTTGGACTTAACCTTATATATTACTTGTGATCGCGTATGCTTGCGTGATCTTGTGTTAACAGGCTTCTGATCTAAATCGACCTCTTTAACCAAAACTGCAGCCAAGGTAGAGTCTGATGCTGATAGATATAGCTTTAACGGTTCACATTGGAGTGGTTTGGCCATGATGGGTGGAGTCATGAGAAAGTTTTTATTTCCTTGTAAGCTTTCTTCGCACTCCCTTATCCAGGTGAAAGACTTATTCTTTGACGCTTCCTTGATTGTCTCGTACATCGGAAGGCATTTCTTTGAAGATTGAGGTATGAAGCGTCTAAGAGCTGCGATGGACCCTGCGAGGGTCTGTAACTCCTTGAGGCACTTTGGAGCTGTGACACCTTGTATGGTTTTTATTTGATTTGGGTCTGCTTCAATGCCTCTCTGCGTGAGAAGAAAGCCCAAAAATCGACCTCCACTTAAGCCAAAAGAACATTTTACTGGATTTAACCTCATGGAGCTGGCTCTTATTCTTGTAAAAGTCTCCATGAGGTCCTTGACGTGTTCTGAGGCTGTCGGTGACATTGCTATAATGTCATCGACATAGACCTGAATGTTTCTTCCAATTTGAGGGGCAAATATTGTGTCCATTGCATGTTGGAAGGTTGCTCCTGCGTCCAAGAGGCCAAAAAGAGTGACTTTAAACCCGAAGACCCCTTTGTGAGTTATGAATACCGTGTCATCTTGGTCTTGTTCAGCCAACTTTATTTGATTATATCCCGAGAATCCGTCCATAAAAGATAGTATCTCATTTCCTGCTATGGAGTCGATGAGCTAGTCAATGTTAGGCAACGGATAGAAGTCTTTGGGGAAAGCTTTGTTGAGATCCGAATAATCTATGCACATTCTCCATTTGGCATTGCTTTTCTTAAATAAAACTGGATTAGCAATCCATTTAGGAAATTGGACGGGCTTGATGAAGTTCGCCTCAAGTAGTCTGTCGATTTCTTTCTCAATGGCTTCTTGCTTTTCCTTGGAGAAAATATGCCTTTTCTGCTTTACTGCCTGAACCCCTGACTTTATATTGAGATGATGGAGAGCTAGCTCAACTGGAATTCCTGGCAAAACTTGTTAACACAAAATCACGCAAGCGTACGCGGTCACAAGTAATATATAAGGTTAAGTCCAAATTCGTTCCCACAGAGATCTGGTTATGGTTTTAATTCAGTAGATGTACCTATGCAACAATGTATGATTATTATTCACTGCTAAGACAATTAACAATTTGAGATTTGATTATCTAAATTAAACTAAGATGCAAATTATAAAACTAAGAATTAACTAACTAACTAACGAGAATTTAAATCGAATTACTTACATGAGAATAAACATGGGATCCTAACTTCATTAAATACTTCACTTAGATCTGATGCCTTTAATCACTATATGCAATGGTTATGATATCTGATCGGATAACACGAAACAAGTACACGCTACATGTCAGCATACGTATACCAAACTAAACATACATCCACAAAAGAGATAGAAGATGAATAGACACCAATTATGCTTAGACCCTATATGTCTATAGAATTTAAAAACATAACGGTTGAAGAGCAAGTTATCCATTAAGATCACACAGGGCAATATAAGTATTCTCATCTCATACTACGAATCATGTTGATAAACAATCATGAACCTATGCTAGCATGGCAAGTTCTAAATCTCAAGATCCACTTTCACTTCACAAGAGATTAACCGATTAGATGTTAGCTACGCATCTAACATTAAGCATAACCATACGAGGATATCAATTATACACCACACACAGATCTTTAAAGCGTCAAGATACTAAGTTTCATAAATTAATCCGTTAGAATCCCATGACAACGATTAGCCCATAATTGAACCGTTCATCGTCATGGGATTTGATGAAAACATGATAATAAACAAGATATGGAAGAAAGAAACAATAATATTATTAAAATAAAGAGTTAAGAAAACAAATCTATAATCCAGAATAACACAAAAGATGAAGTAGATCTAGATCCGTTGCTTGTCACGAGCATTGAATCCTTCTCTCCTTTTTTCCCTTGCAGATCTAAGCTATAATACAATAATAAAAACTGATGATACAAATTACAATGCTAGGATGTGTTTAAATAGGCTCTAGATATCTTGCCCAGCAAGAAATTACCTTTTATTACAATTAGAATTTGATTAAGTTACTAAAACTGCCCAAAATACAATTAGAATTTAAAAAGGGCAAAACAGTAATTTCCCTGCTCCCAACAGTCTGCTTGTCATGCTGTCTGCTCTCACCACACGTAGCCTGCTCGTGTAAGACCTGTCCCATGTTGTATAAAATCTCTCAAGCTTCGCGTGGACAGTAAGATCGCTGAAAACGGACTTATAGAACTCCATATATGGCCAAAACAGTGTAGACTGTGCAACCGTCTCGGAAAATCCGAATTTTAATCAATTTAACCTCAAAACACGACAGAAGCATCACCTTAATCGACATTTTTGCAAACCTGCACATCTACACAAAACACATCAAAACTATAACAAACTTGAGTCCAAGACAATCAATTTAAGCCGGTATGGAACGCTCCAAGTGGATATAAAATCCACTTATCATACCCCCAAACTTAAACTGATGCTTGTCCTCAAGCATAAACAATTACAACTAACTAACTAGTACCACTTCCGTAGGTGATCACGGTTGCATTTGGCATATGCAACAAGTCCTTTAAACCCCTAGGCAACCCTAGTGGACGCGTAAGGTCTCGTGAGGGCCTATAGTGAATGTACCCACAAAATCCATTTAACCTATTGCAATGCAATGCATGAATGCAACAAAATGAAAATGCAATTAATCTAGTACTAATATCCTACCATACCTTCAAATCCTCTCATGCCATATCAACTTAAGAATCAAAGTAATAACGCAATGTCTTGGTGTCGAAAGCGCAAGTATTCACATAGTCTACTCAAAGAACATGCATAAGTTCTCACAAGCCCATGTCAAATGTAAGAATAAGTTAGTAAACATGCTAAGCCTACAAGAGTACATCTTTGAGACAAAACTCGGGATCTCATACGCAAAAACAAGCAAACACTCACAATCTACTCACAAAAGAATATTCACTCAAGAACAAGGGTAAGTGTATCACTCAATTCCAACAAAATCATAAGCATGCTTGACATTTGGTATCAATCTAACTCTTAACACAACATACATCAATGACGATAATCAAAAGGTCTTTATTTGGGTTGTAACGGGGCTGGGGACAAGGTATGTCAAATAAGCCGAATCAGGTGAAGTGTCAAAAGCTAGTAAGTACCATAATAAATCATACACAATACCCTCTTTTCCCCCACATAATTTTTACTAAAACAAACACTCGACTAGTCGACTGAAATAGGATCACAACAAACACAAACATGCTCTCATAATATATATATAAAGAGTTAAGTTCAATGGAGACCAACATTTTTAGTGGAGACCGGTGACCAATATCAATCAAAACATTGCATAAACTTATTTATTGAAAATCATGTTCTATGAAAATCACTATACCATCTATTTCATTGAAAATCTTGAAGATCATATATGTTTTACATGCAAATTTCATTAAAAATCTTGAAAATCATGTATGTTTTGCAAACAAAATATTGCAGAACGTATTGTTCTCCAAAACATGTTTTGCTTGCAAATCATATATGATTTTTAAGATTTTGAATGAAATAATAATGTTAATTGAACATTATTTGCAAATATATATGTTTTGCAATGTTTTGAGTGCATAATGTATATGGTCTCCACGGTCTCCACTAAAATTCTGGTCTCCATAGAACTTAACTATATATATATATATATATATATATATATATATATATATATATATATATATATATTTTCGAGAGCTAAATATATCACAAACAATAATATACACAATAACAATGATCCCATGAATTTATTACAAATGCCGACTATCAACTACACAACCAACCCAATTTTCAATATTTTCCCCAAAAGTAAGACCAACAATAAACCCTTCCTTGCACACCTTATTACTCCCTTAAGCACTCTACTAGCCTTTGAAAATGTGGGTTCAAATTAATGTAAGGCCAATACAAGAAAAGGTCTAGGCAATTAATGTGGTATGTCATCGAAAAAATAGGATTAAGCTCAACGGGTTAACTAATTGATCATGTAAATATGGTGTGGTAATATGGAAAAATATGTGGTTATTCCTAATTGCCTTTATCATTTTAATCGTCAAATAATGTCATGCATTTCAAGAAAGACCTCAAACAACTGCTAGCAATACAAACAATCCGTGGACACTCAAGCAAACGAATAAATTGCAAATATGCAATAAGGCTCAAAAACTCACTTGGTGGAAAAACATACTCAATCCCAAGCAAAAAATCTCTCTAGTGCACCGACTTGTATTCAAAGCATGCAAACTAAATCATCTTGCACATATTCATGTCCTTCTAATCACTTACAACATTCAATAAGTCTACTAGCTTCAACTTACTAGTGTATGTGTGTGCACAAGAACAAAGCATATCACTTCTCAATCAAAAGCATCAACAACACAAAATTCCTATCAAGCATGGGTGCAAATGAATACTATTATGAACTCACATATTATACGAAAATAAAAATAGAATGTCCTATATGAAACAAACGTAAATAACACGAACATATATACATAAATTACTACTACTAATATGCAAAGCATGAAATCCTACATAAACAAATAATACAATAACTACTAATCCCCCAAACCATCCCCAAACTTAAAATATTCAATGTTCGCATTGAATGGAAGTAAATACGAGGGATAGCAGAAAGCATACCTACTCGGTGCCTTAAATATCTTTCCCCATCGTAACTCAACATGCTTGTTCGGCAAAAATCTCCTTTCTATAGCAATTGGCCTCAACTAACCGATTAAATTCAACCTCCGCCATCGGAGACAAAAATTTCACAACACTACCATCACCTCTCCCACGCTTAGGAGCCATAAAAATCAATACCCAACTCACAAGAAGCTCAACCAATAATTACCAAGCAATATCACACCAAAAATAGCCCAAATACCAAGAATAATACAAAATCCCCAATTTGCAAGAACACAAACTCGTAATAAAAATAAAATTTTAGAAGAGATAAACCAACTACGAATTGGAGAGGTGAACTTGCAATTAATTCCTCTTTAGAATTGAATTTTTAAAGATTTAAAGAAATAGAAAAGGAATTGGATTTGTATGTATAGGTGTGAATAAATATAAGATGATGGAGAGGGTTGTAAAAAAAATAAAAATTAGAGTGTAGGAGAGAATTGGAATGGTATGGAATTGATCTAGGATAGAATTAGGCTTTAGGAATTTAGGGGATGATAGTTGGAATAAAATTTGGGGTTGATTTTGTGCTGAAAAACTACAATTTTCGAAAAAATTCTGGGCAGAAAGTGATAGTGTTTGTGCCCTAGAGACAATGTTATTGTGCTTCTAGGATAAACTATTTTGTTATTCAGTGATTATGTTATATCGATTATTCAACAATGATTTATTATGTCTTTATTTACTGCGATATAAATATTAGAACAATAAATGTCCTTGGAATATGTAACATGTATTCTATATCTTTAAGTATGTGACTTAAAAATGAGATTATAAGAATAGTGTTAATATTCCTAAATATCCCTAATCGAGCATTATTAATATGGGACAATTATAATGCATAAATATTAGTATGTTTGTTGACTGATGACCACATCTCATTGGTCATAGGTATAGTGATACTAAAGTCAAGAACATAGGTGCATGTAATATTCTACATGGCACTGGATTGACCCACAGTGAGTTTCTACATGTTGATAATGTCATTAGAAAGACTCACAGTGATAATGGTGTAATGATCCTTAGACTTGAGATCATTATATTTCTATACGAGGATTAATATACTTTGACTACATTAAAAGTTACCTTTGATCGGGTGATGATAAAAATGTACATCGGGTATATTATGAGACGTATGAGAAATATGAATGATAGATAAAGGATTTAACCCTCCTTTTATTAGGAGAGATATTATTGGCCTCTTGATTGAGTGAGACTATGAAAATGCATGGCCATGCTCAAATATTGATTTGTTTTTAATAGTCTACTCATTGATCAAGTAAACCCGGATTAAATTATGAAGAGGATGACTAAATACATGCCTCGAGTTTAATCTATAATATTTGGTTAAAGGGATTATATTACACGGAAACATTATATCACGAAAGGTTTAATTGGATCACCAATTATTATTATTACTTGGGTAGCAATGATGTATTACTAGATGCCACTCATTGTTTATAATTTTATTATTGGATATTAAAATTATTGCCAACGTAATAATAACCTAAAGGGTTATACAATAAGAACGTTTAAAATGGAGACTTATTTAAATTATGAATTTAAATATATGTATACATTATTATTTCGAATTATATAATTGGTTAAGTAGGTCTTGATTAATTATAATATAATTCGAATTAATATTAAAACCAAAATCAGATTGGGTTTAAGGAAGCCCAAAACAGATTTAGGTTTTAAGCCCAAACTCTTTCTCTATAAATACATAAGATGTATTGTTTTTAGGGTTAATCTTTTGCCAAAATTGTTTTAGCAAAAAACCCTAGCAGCTAGAGTGAGAGAGAGAGAGATAGAGGGCAGATTACGGCTAATACCAACTTCGGAGATTGTGGAGACAATCGTGCGTTCGTGTGGACTGATTAGCGAAGCAGATCTCACGAAGAGGGCTGTGTGGTGATCATTCTTGGACCTCCATCTGTCAACCGAATCGGAAAGCTTTTAAAAGGTACAGATTCTGTTCTCCATAATCAACATGTCTTATACACGGATCCTAGGGTTAGGTTTCGGTTTTTTATTGTTTTTTATCGTTTTTCCGTTGCGTTTGTTGCCCCGAAACCTATCAATGGTATCAGAGCTACGTGTATAAGAGGTTGGTTTGGTTACGTGTTTACTGTATTATTACGAGTATGCATGTTTGATGAATCTGCCATGATACCGTTATGTTATATGTGTGATATAATGAATCTGTATATTATGATATGATGATGCTAGCATTTTTAGAATCTGCCATGACTCATATGTATGCGATCGGTTAATGATATGTATGCTGCTTGGTTTGTATGATGATATAAACTGTCGGATGGATGTTATTGGATATGATCCGTATACAGGGATTAGGGTTATGTGTATGCTAATACATGTTTTATGGTAACTGGAATTAAGGTCGCATGTATACTGATATATGCTTCTGGAATTGAATTCTGGTAAGGATTTGCTTGTATTTTGATACGTAATATTGCTAATTTGGTTAGGTCGATCCGCGTGGTTAGGGCTTGTGACAAATTTGGGCTTGTGACATATGCTTTATTCATGTGATATGTTTTGATATGATGTTCTTAAGTGTTAATTGAGCATGGTGATTGGTTATGGCCTTGAGACCCATAGGTTAGTGGTTTTTATTATTGTGGTTTGGTTTTATAAATACGACTTGCATGTCGTTTTCTTGGTGCTTTATAATTGTTCATCTCGAATATAACTCGAGTTCTTATATAAGTACATTAGTATAGTTATGTTTTATATTCTATGTAATAAGAAGATCATTGGAAGCATGCAATGAAGGATCAATGGAGATGAAGGTTGATGACACAAAGAAGACATGTATTTATGAAGACCAACTATGTAATAATTTAGTTTTATTAAACCACCATAGATTGACCTAGATTTTTCCATTAGCTTGGAAAGATCATATAGGATTGGGCCATAACCAAGCACGATTTTACATTCATGCACTTTACATATGATGATATGTATGCGTAATGATAGATATGCATGCTTAATTAGATTAAGTAGAATGTATGTATGTATTAGATACATCACCCATGCCATGCCTGCT
Source organism: Kitagawia praeruptora (assembly GCA_037693485.1). NCBI lineage: Eukaryota > Viridiplantae > Streptophyta > Magnoliopsida > Apiales > Apiaceae > Kitagawia > Kitagawia praeruptora. The sequence goes on along the minus strand of CM075348.1, from coordinate 333,893 downwards.
TAAATAAGATAAAATCTGTAACGACTCGAGATTCTAAAATTTACTATAACGACTATGAGATTTCTGTATTTAATGAAATACGGAATTAAATACGAATTTTCAATTATTTCGATATGGGGAGATTTTGTCAAAAACGGGTCATACCTGTAAGGAAGTTGGATATTAAGTGAGGCCGCATGTGACTCCTCCAACAACCTGGAAATCAAACCATTGGTGAATATTGATTTGAAGTATTTAATTCAAGGAAAAATTGGGAATCTTTTTATGATGGGATCATGGTCGTTTTAAATAAACCCCTAACAGAATATTAAGTTTAAGATGCCTTCCAAATGGGAAACACTCGTCAAGACCTAGATCGACAAAGGGTAGGTGCGCCAAAGCGGAATGCCCTCGTTTATCGTGGTAAGGCGCGATCGAGTAAGTTAGTGATACTCAAATGTTAGACCTTTGGGTTTGACTTAACTAAGTGACCACAATAGGATTGTGAACTTAGAGGCATAGAGTTTGGTAAGATTTACTGGATGAATAGGAACAAATGTTGTTCTACCAAACTATCCAAGAGTTATATATGATATAATTGACAAATGTTGTCTACCTAAATAATCATTTTAAGGAGAAAAGCTAAAGCTGACCTTAAAAGGGATGAAATATGGATCTTGGCTCACTAGAAAGGTTTAGAGAAACTTTCCGAATTGATAGGTAGGGCTATTAATTTGATAAAATAGTGGGAGATATATATTATGGATATATATGAATAATCACTTGAACATAATTTAACAATTCCGTAGACTAATTATTTTATGCATTTTAACATTGTAGATATTCGAAATGGCAAACAACACAAACAACACTTTCTCTGTGCGATCAGTCCTTGAGAAGGACAAGCTTACAGGATCAAACTTCCTTGACTGGTCTAGGAATTTGAGAATTGTTCTCATGCAAGAAAAGAAATCTTATGTGATTGATATTCCTCCACCGGCAGCCCCTGTTGCTAATGCCACTCAAGATCAACGAAATGCTTATCAGAAGCATATTGATGATGCTACTGATGTGGCTTGTCTTATGCTTGCTACTATAGATGCTGAGCTTCAGAAGTAGCATTTTGATATGAATGCTTATACTATGTTTGAACATCTTTTGACGATGTTTCAATCACAGGCTCGTGTGGAAAAGTTCAACAAAAGCAAAGCACTCTTCTCGTGCAAGCAGGGCAACGGACCAATCGGACCACATGTTCTAAAGATGATCGGGTATTGTGATTACCTTTCTCGTTTGGGTTTCCCGCTTCAGCGAGAGGCTCAAGTCGATATAATCTTGCAATCTTTGAACAGTGACTATACTCAGTTCATTATGACTTTTAATATGACTGAGCAAGATAAGACTTCTATGGAATTGTTGGCCATGCTGAGGACCACTGAAGCAAATATTGTCAAGGCACCTGAGAAAGCTTCCATAATGATGGTGGGCAAGAAAGGTGCTAAGGGAAAAGGGAAATGGAAGGGCAAGAAAAAGGTAGCATAAAAAGATCTTGGTCCTTCTAAGCCCTCTTTCAAAAAGGCTAAAAAGCCGAAGGGAGATGTCGTACAGGCTGACAAAGGTGAATGTCACTACTGCAAGAAGCCTGGTCACTGGAAGAGAAACTGTCCTGTTTACTTGGAGGATCTGAAGAAGAAGAAGAAGGCTGAGCAAGCTTCTACTTCAGGTATTTATGTTATAGAAGTCAATCTGTCTATTTCTACATCTTGGGTATTGGATACTGGATGTGCTTCTCACATTTGTATAAATGTGCAGGAACTGCAGAGAAGTAGGACTTTGGCTAAGGGAAAAGTTGACCTACGCGTTGGCAATGGAGCAAAGGTTGCTACTTTAGCTGTAGGGACTTATCATTTATCGTTGCCCACAGGGCTCATTTTAGAACTTGAGAACTGTTTTTACGTGCCTGCGATTTACAGAAACATTATTTCCGTTTCTTGTTTGGACAAGATTGGTTTTTCTTTCTTAATACAGAACAATAGTTGTTCCTTTTCATTGAATAATGTTACCTATGGGGTTGCACGTTTGTTTAATGGTTTATATGTTCTTGATCTTGATACTTCTGTCTATAACATAAATAACAAACATCTTAAAACAAATGACTCAAATCATACATACCTCTGGCACTGTCGTTTAGGCCATATAAATGAGAATCGCATTTCCAAGTTACATAAGGATGGATACTTAGACAAGTTTGATTTCGAATCATACGAGAAATGTGAACCATGTCTCATTGGCAAAATGACTAAAGCTCCTTTTACCGGTCAAGGTGAGAGGGCCACCAAACGATTGGAACTGATACATAGTGATGTATGTGGTCCAATGCGTACGATGGCAAGAGGTGGCTATTACTATTTCATAACCTTTACTGATGATTTTAGTAGATACGGATATGTGTATCTTTTGAAGAACAAATCCGAATCGTTTGAAAAATTCAAAGAGTATAAGGCTGAAGTAGAGAAGCAAAAGAGCGAAAGTATTAAAACTCTACGATCTGATCGTAGGGGAGAATACTTAAGCTTAGAATTTAAGAATTTCTTAAAGGAGTGTGGTATCGTATCACAACTCACTCCTCCTGGAACACCACAATGGAATGGGGTGTCTGAAAGGAGAAATCGTACCTTGTTGGACATGGTGCGATCGATGATGAGTCATGCGGATCTTCCAATTAGTTTATGGGGTTATGCCCTAGAGACGACTACACAAACACTAAACCGGTTCAAAAGACACCATATGAGTTATGGACTGAAAAACGTAATAGTGTTTCATTTATGAAAGTTTGGGGATGTGAAGCGTTTGTGAAACGTTTGATCTCTGATAAGCTAGGACCGAAATCAGACAAATGCAATTTTGTAGGATACCCATTGGAAACTAAAGGGTATTATTTCTATAAACCTTCTGAGAACAAAGTGTTTGTTGCTCGAACGGCTGTATTTCTAGAGAGAGAACTGCTTTCTAAGAAAAACAGTGGGAGGACAATAGATCTCGATGAGGATCGAGAACTACAATGTAACACCCCCAGATCCAGGGTCATGGATCTGGTCGTTACGGTCTCAATATCCAACCACAAAACCAACATAATTTAAATTACAACCTTGTGACCCAAAACAACAACATAAAACACACCCGTTATAGTCCCAGAGATGAAATCAGAGTAACCAACAATATTATTAATCACAAGTTTGAGTTCTTACAACCCAAAGAATTACAATTGTACAATTACATACTCTTTGCCATCCATTAATAGATACCATAATATAAATACATTTGAGGCTCAATTGCTAACAACTAGCCTACCAGTAGTTGCATCCTCAACAAAGGTAGCCAAGACCTTAGCGGTAAACCTCTGACGGTTGACACCTGCTTACGCTGTGTGCGCCTTGCGCGGCCATCTGATCTAGCTGTTGTTGTGATATAAATAAATAAAGCAAGGGTGAGCAATAGCCCACCAGAAATATAATTGAACAGTGATAATATATAACAGTCCAAAATATCTTTGAAACCATATGCCATGCATTAACGATGTAGTACCAATATAAGGTATGAGATGAAGTTACAAGGTAACTCAAAAATATATTTGTTTTGAATAAATATCTGCTATGCAAAAGATAAGCAAGATATTCTCTATTATCATAAAAGAGGAACTTGCAGGAAAAATATTGCAATTCCGGTTTCAACACTTTTTCACCTTGCCAACACCAACAGTGTTGCAGAAATTTCTTACTTTTAGAAGATGAACTAATACGGGAGCATTGTCGCGCCAGATGCCCTGACGTTTACGATGATCAGTCGTATGTCATGCATCTCATCAGTCGTTCTCTACATGTAGAAGGTAGCTCCGACGGAATTATTTATCTACCGCCCTCTGGAACTCCTCAGCCAACGGTTGGGCTATTGCTGGACCGGCGCCACTCGGCCACTTACGCGTCTCCTAGTTCGAATATCATCCATGACTCTGAAACGTAAAGTTCGTTCCCCTTTTCCCCAAGTGTAACACTTGTTGATAGGACTCCACAAAGTAGTCGTATCTAATTGGAAAGGAAAAATTCACCAATATTTCCCAAGCTGATGCTTGTTAATGGATATAAACTTGTTACATCAATCATACCCCTCGAGCGTTGAGGAGGTAACCAAAAGACTCATATCGATACTTAAAAGAATCAAGATGTGAGTGACAAGATAGTTTTAGCAAGTATAGGACCGGGCAGTCCAATAAATAACATCGCTCAAGTGAGGTCCCCTTATATACGTTTGGAAGTTGAGCGAGTATTTAAATCTTCTTTAAGATAGATTTAAATGAAATTAAAGTTTAGGAACCTCCCCTTGATATAAATAGTCATAAGATATTCCGAAATATTTCACATCATATCTGAAGGTAAAAGATAATCTTTGTATGATGTAAATCATTATAAAGAGAATTTAAAAGAATTTACATAAATATTCCAAGAATATTTATTAAATCAATAATAATTAAGGACTATTTTTAAATCATAATATTACTCGTAAGTAATCCTCGAAAGAATATATAGAATTATTTATTAAATAAATCTCTTCTTAAATGAATATTTAAAATAATATTCATTGAATAATTAAACTTAACTAAATATTTAAAATAATATTTACTGAATAAATCAAACCTTAAATGAATATTTGAAAATAATATTCATTTAACAAATAACATTCCAAATGAATATCCAAATAATATTCATTAAACAAATAATATTCTAAATGAATATCAGAATAATATTCATTTAGTAATCAAAACTTTAAAGGAATATTCGAAGTAATATTCCTTGAGTAAATAGAACTTCCCATGAATATTTTAAATAATATTCATTAAGTAAATCAAACCTTAAATGAATATTCGAAAGTAATATTCATTAAATAAATAAAGATCAAATGAATATTCCAAATAATAATAAGTAAGCCAAATGAATATTTGGGAATGATATTCGTCCACCAAATAACTCTAATGAATATTCAAAATAATATTCATTAACTAAATAACTCCAATGAATGATCAAAATAATATTCATTAAATAAATGACATTCTAAATGAATATTAAAATAATATTCATTAAATATTCCTTCACTGAGGTAATACTCAAATAACGTTCCTCGAAAGATTCGTAATCGAATAAAAATCCTCGAAATAATAAATTTGTCGCTGGGATCCCTCCGGGTTTCCACGACTATATATATATTACAAAATATCGACTCCCGGTCTATGTTTGAGGTATGAATATCATACGCCCTTCGCTAAGGGTCTTAACCAAACAATCCGGCTTATAACTGATATTTCATATATAGTCTATAAGCCGATTTCAATTCAGGGAACAAGTAATTCAATATTAACTTGAAAGTAGGCATGCATGCTATGGCATATGTATAAAACAATCATCATATATACTATCACAACAACAGTTCCAAGTATTGGAAACTTGCCTGGTAATCCTGTAGGGGTAGTGTGCCTCGTGTCAATCCGGTGATCTATAAATAGTCACAATAACCAAGGTCAATCACTTAACATTTCGAAGGTTAAGTGTAACTTAACTTAAGTCATGTAAGTTCAGTCCAAAACACACCTCGAACCCACCCTTAATGTCAGATTTTTCGTATATCTTACTTAATCAATTATAACCTCGTTCTTTGCACCAATATGTGGTCTTGATAATTCTTAACAAGTTTCGTGTTTTAGTCGACTCGAAATTCCCTTTTTAACTTAGCCAAAAAGGGTGGCCAAGGTAGTACCCCTAGGGTTGACTTTTCTGAGAATCACTATTTCGAGACTCGTACTTCAACACTTTTAATAAATCACTGGAAACGTATTTAATTACGAAACCACTTATAAAATCATCTTTGGTATTTGTAATATTTATCATAAAATTTCCAATTCGAAGCCACGAGTCTAAATAGGTGAAATGTATTTTTGAAGTTCAGTCGACTACGGATCTTTACTATTCACACCTCTTTCACTAAAATGTTCATAACTCGGTAACCGTTAACTCAAATGACGCACCGTTTTCGCGTACATGATCTAGAGAATGTCTAGAAGGTAGCTAACTCAAAATTGGACTTAGATCAGAAGATTAATTTTTCGGGATTTTGCCAAAACAGGGCAGGAGGTTTTAATGAATAATGTTACCTCCGAAAAGTGGTTTCTTCGCACTTATCCTCGATTCGAATATTTTTATAAAATCGGAAAACGATCCATTTTACTTGTGGTTTTCTCTCACGCCTTCCTTATGACCTCTAATATTTAATTACCATGATTCGTCACTGACTTAGTCATGTTAAGGGATTCCAATTTCAGTTACGAACTTTCGATTACGGTTTCGAACCTCTTTTACGAATTTAATCATAACTCCTAAACCGTAAGTCCATTTCATACGATCTTTATATCAAAACGAAGCTTATAACATAATCTAGCTTATCATGGAAGAAATCGAAGCTAATCAGTGACTTATACCTACTGTCAAACTCGTGTTCTTAAGGTTAACGAAAATCGGGCATTACGACGGCTATAAATCGAATCTTTCTAAATTCCAAACCTTCCAATAATCATGGTATCCAATCCAAACAACATATACATGATATATACCCATGAACTGAGGCCAAGCAATGCCTTTCCGTTCATCTAAACTATTTTTAACATTTACTAAAACCAAACCATAATCATGCTTATAATCATGCTTTTAACCATGTTAACACCATAACTACTTAAATCCATCAAGAACAAACATATTCTTAAAGTAAGGGCTAGGGTTTTGAAAAGTTATACCTTCCATGGAGTGGGTAAAGACCTTGCCAAGCCTTGTATAGTCCTTGTACATCCTTAACCAAGCTTAGATCATCAAAGAAATCAAGATCCAAGAATTTGTTCTTGAAAATCACTATTCACCCTTATCTTCAAGGATTTATTTGAAAATGGAAAAAGTGGTGTTTGAGGCTAAGATTTCTAGGGTATCATTTTCTTGAAATATAAGATCTACCATAAAAGTTTCAAGATCAAACAATGGTTGGAAGGTGGATTTTTGTTCTTGAATTTCAAGGGAAGTCGAATGGGGTATAATGTGGAGTTCTTGATATTTTTTTGTGTTGGTTTCTTGAATAATGCATAAAGTGGATGAGCCTAAGATATTATCTCATCTTGGTTGAATTATTAAAGGGATGATGCACTAGATGATGCAATTTGCAAGACAAGTGTTGATCAATGGGTGGTGCTAAGGCTAACCAAGTAGTTTGCTTTCTAAGTACATGGTTACTTCACTTGATTCTAGTTACTTTTGCAACTAGATAGTTACTAGATATTTTACTTAGTAGCACATGCATGAATCTAGCTTCCCTGCTTGTTTCTTTGTCCGGTTATTGCTTAATTCGTTGATCGTTCGAGGGAATAACTCATTCGTTTCTAGTTAGGGTTTTACCGAAAACCTTCTTAATAATTATAATACCATCCTCCATCTTTCTTAACACTTCTCAGATTTAAATTCCTTAAATCCCTTAAATAAATCCTTAAGTCTGGCAGTGTCCAGGGAATTCTCGGAGAAAATGAAAGTGCTCTGTTTCTGAATCCGACAGCTTTTACATACACTTATTTTCCTCCTGGATCACTAATACGAATTCAGAAATCCGTTCCGAATACCGGGTATAACATTATTATAATAATATTCCAAATTCCACCAAAATCACTATTCATCACTTATTTTTATTTAATTCCTATAATTAGGAAAATGAACCTGGTTCACCTTCGAGTGTTCCTTAACCTTTTTACGGAACCGCTGGGCTTATAATAGATATTGATTTGGATGACATGAGGGTATCTATTTCTCTCTAGGGAATCTTATCTTAACTTTATAGGAGATAGATTATTCTAATCTAAGTTATCACCCAATAACATCCTTCAGGCCATATAACCTTGGAATATATATATCCTGTCATTATTCATTCTTTAAAGCCAGTATTACAATGTAGTTGTAACCACTGTTCACTCTTACATCAATGCATAATAAAAGTTTTAATTCTACCCAAAAATCTGGGTTCTTACAGTCTCTCCTCCTTAAAAGGATTCCGTCCCGGAATCAGGTAGAAGACAATTGGGTACTTGTTGGTTATTTCGCTTTCCAATTCTCTGGTCGACCCTTACACATTCCAATCTTTCTAAGGCACATCGTACTGGTGTTACAATACACCCTTTATCCGTTCTACCAATTCTTTGATACTTCCGCATAACACATTATCCGGTATACGCTCTTGTCCGGTCTTACACTATTAACCTTATTGGTACGTGCAGTGACTTTGGTATCACTAACGCACTACGAATTCCGGAGATAACCTCCCTCGTAATTTTGCAATTCCTGATCGCTTTAATTTTCGCAATCTCGATGTATATATATTTAGGTGGAAAAATTTTATCGAGAGATCACTGTGATCAATGAACATTTGTTACATTGCATAGCTAGTACAGAAGGGGGCCAACCTCTAGTACTTGACAAGCAATTAAACAATTAATGGCATTCCACTTAGACTCCTATCACACAGACAGAGAGTCACGTAGTAGTACCTCCCCTCCTTAAAGGGTTGTTCTTCTCAATTTAGAAGAAAATAAATAAGGGATATTAAAAGGAAAGAATTTCAGAGAATTATATAAGAAGATTTTCATGATTGTCAAAATATCATACTCAGAATTTACCTCTGAACTATAGAGGTTTATTAGGGAAGAAAGTAATCGTATTCGTATCAAATACTACTTTATCGTAATCTCACATATCACATGTCCTTGTTTCTCTGTCCATCATTCTATGGACCTATACTCTTGTTTGATATTAGCATTACTTACTTTTGGAAAATCCTTCAACCTCTCAGGTTAAATCTTGGATTTCTCGCTTGGCGTAACTACTACTGACATTTCACGCCACAACACTGGCTCTTTCATATACATAATATTAACACTATCAGGTTGTCATTCCGAGAGCTCGTCGTTAGGAAACCCATTCATTAATCCATTCATAACATTTTGTGCTTCACATTTAATAATTACCTCTCTATCTTTTCTTTATCAATCACATCCATCTTATCATCTAGTTCTCATTCACTTCTGTTATTGAACTCCACCGTCATCTTATTAGGGGAACACTTGTTACCTTTATTCAATATACGTGGCACGTTTGTGGTCAAACTTTCCTTTGTTCAACCATCTAGATTTCACTTTCTCATTCCATGAGTCTCTTTATTTCTCAATCAACTATTCCATATTTCCTCGGATTTTCCAAACTTAAAAGGAGTCAATTTGTATGTCATTCATGCTCCTAATTCCAACTTTCCGTTTTGGCCAATACCCTTACCTTGCCAATTCCATACTCTTCTCCCTTCATTACTGGAGCTTCTCATGAGTCTGCCTATCTGACTCTCTTATTAATTCCTAATTCTATTTCCATCTCTATCAGTCTCTTGTCTTTATTTCTACTATAATCATTTTATGAACCATCATAACCTAATTCTTCATTTCAAATATCCCGTTGTTCCCGAAATTACACCATCCGAAATAAACCTGGATGATTTCTCTAACTTAGATTCAATTCGACATTTCCACAGTCGTTACCACCTAATTTCTCAGAAGGATCACCATCGCTTATCGTTTACGCAGTGCTTTAATAACTAAGCATCATAATTATCAATTCAAGATCCTCTAGGAAAACAAAATAATCACTATTTCCTATCCATAAGGAACGCTTCCTGAACTTGACGTAGATATTACATGAAGCAGATAAAATTGTAGGAAAGCTTCCAGCATCGCAGCTGGAACAGGCTGGTGAGATTATTAATCATATATCTCCGGTAGAAGACTAAAAGCTTAGCGGTTTGCTTAATCGCTTGCCAACCTCATAATTCTCTATCTTGTTTGCACAGAAATACACCAACATAAACTTGCTTGTCATTCATCATCGTGCCATTTGGCTTATCAGTATTTGTACCCTCTCTATTTCTGGTCATTTACTACCAATTCATTGTTACTTAACCTCCCCTCTCTCTTTCCAAAGAAAAGGCGAGTCTCTTGGGGGAATTTAGTCTGGTATGTCGTAGAGCCTCCTAATGTCGGTAATGTGCTACTGGCAACATCAGGAATCGAATCTTTACTTAAACTATTTTTATAGCTGATCCTGGCAAAATCATTAGACGAAATGTAACTTTCCCTACCACATTATGACCATCAAGGTCCTTACATTATCATTCTATTTCTTTGGTCTGAGCATTTATACCTACTCCCCTATACTTAAAGTGTCGACCACCTCGTTGGCCTTTCCTGATTGTAATAATTTCTTAAGATCAATGTTTTTGGGATCTATTCCAACTCAGGGTGGAAGCATTCTCCCTTAAATTCTGCTGAATGAGAGAAAGCATCTATCAGTCTTTTCCAAAAGTCATTGCTTCCACCTTTCTAGTGCGATCTTGACTACAGGTACTCCAAATCATACCTAGGATATTTCCTTACTTAACTCCCTTCTTGTTTTTGTTTTTTTTTTTTTTTGATAATCTCAACCTTATTGGTTCAATCCATACTTGTTCATGGTTTCATACATGCTTTTTCTGGCCTTATTGTTACTATGTCATACATTCCTTACCAAACTTCCCTTTCTGAAGTTCAGAACATTACCTCTTCCCTTATAGGGTTTCTTAGGCCATCCTCAACATTCCTCCTGTATCTCCTGGTTACAGGGTATATCAAACATCATTAACCAATTCTATAACGATTCTGTCTATGTACTTTTCGAGACTCCTTTCCACAAATCCATATAGGTTATTGATACCTTGGTCGATTCAACTTATCTCGTCTGATTTTACAGTGCCTATTGTTAGGGGTGATGCTATCCTTTGTGCATCCCCCAGGGTTCGTCTTAATATATGGACATTCTATGCTCAATTCTAGTTTCAAGGAATACTTATATCCTGTACTTGGCAATTCAATCATATATCGTTAATAAGGGTCTCTTTTAATCATTCCAATCTTGATAATCTATAGGTAGCTTAATGTTACCTCTCCTTTTAAACGAATGTTAGTCTATATGACTTTCCAAAAGACAACATATGTCTATCTGTCTTTCTTACAGAACTTGGTAATGGTAGCAAGGATGTTCTGGAAGATATTGGTCGCGATCAACGTGAATTTCTTAGTGCCTAATACATCTAGGGTATTTATAAAATCCATCCTCATGTATCTCAATTCATTTTACATCAAAAGTTCTCGCGGTTGGCACTTTGTTAGAAGCACCCCGCTTTGTCCTTACATTGCTGGTTCAATCACTTGATAATCCTTAGTGACTTGGCCCCACTGGCCATGCTAAAATATGTGAGTTTAGGGGTCGGCTAATAGCATTACTTTTCTAACAATTGCTGGCATAGTGCCTTCTACTTGATACCTTTTGATCTTTTCAAAAACTTCACTCCATATAAGTCTCAATCGACTCCTCGGTACCATCTCCGGTCACCCTTACTTTTCTTCTAGTTACTCTTATCAATTTCACGTGCCACAAAAGCTAAACATTTCTGGCATAACAACCTTTTCATTTAAGTCAATCCCGAACTTTCTTAGTCCGGCTTGTTTCTTAATTACATTTCCCTTTTTCCGTCCAATCTCAACTTCAAAATTTTGTCTCTACAATCAATCGTAATAATTGGGATCTATCTACCAATCCGTGTAGCGGCTACCTTACCCAATTCATAGGGTTTGCCTCAGTTTCCACTCTCCTCAGTGATGTATTCAGATAATTCGAAAGACAAGGTTTGCCAAATTTTGTCCAATTCCTTTCCAGGATTAGGGAAACTTCAGTCAATCTATCCACCCACTGGTTACATTAAGAAAATCCATTTTGATACCCAAAGAATATTTCTATGAACATCCGAGCTGGTCGAACCATAAACAGTTACAATAGCGAAATGATTGACATGAAGCTGGGAGTTTAATCATTAGAAGGAAACCAAATATACATCGTCCTTAGAAGGGGAATCAAAAGTTTCAAACTAAACATGCCATACCTCCCCGATACATGCTTGTCCTAATAGTCGATACTACCGAATACCAGTCTACTTAACCACTAGTCTCAGAAGGAATGCTACCATCGGGGTCAGTCGCTTCCCAGAATTGGCACTACCAAGGTCATCCGAATCTGGTGAACCGTGTTGTCCAATTGTATTCGAAAATTATGTTGTCATGTTGCACAAGCACAACACCTAAACCTGTACGAGGTGCATCCTAATATATTCCAAAATTCTCCTTCTTCTTTTAGGTAATGCCAATGCTGGGTCATCACCAGTTTTTATCTTTAACTCCAGGGAGATTTTCCCCCATTTAGCTTGTCCATTCAAACTTTTAGTCTTACAAATAAGTCGGGTTACGGGATTGCAATCTTTGTAAAGTCCTGAACAAATCTTTGATAATACCTTGTGAATCTTATGAAATTTCTCACCTTTACCGGTGTGGTTGGCCAATCTCCATTTGAAACTGTCTTTAATTTGGTGGGGTCAATCAATCACTACTTCCTATTGCTCATATGTCCTACTGTCTGGACTTTATTTTGCCAAAACCCTCACTTCGAGAACATGGCCTACAACTGTTCATTCAGGTTTCATCTAAAAGCATTCTCAATTTCATCTCAACCACTGCTTGCCTTACTCAATCCATTTATGATTCAGTGTCAAAATAAACCTAAGATAACTACCATAATCCATTCAAGAAAAAAAAGAAGGAATTTAATAATCCTTTGAATCACATGCATCTAATGTTTCTGGTTCATCATTCCACTGGATTGAACTAAACTTATACTTGGTTTCTTGATGATAGCCTCATTACTAGTTTATCATAGACTCACTGGTCTTTTAGTCTTGTAGGTTCCGAGATCATTGTCTCGCTTACTACTTCCTTATGTAACTTTATCCATTCAGGCCATTGCTTTCCACTATCTTTACTTTCTTAGCTAATCCATTCATAAAATGGACATCTCACTGGATAAACCACCTCATCAATCTCAATTGACTTTATAAATTATAACCTAGGAAATCTGCCTTCTCACGGCGAATTATCATTAATAAGATTCATACTAATCCATTTATCTGAAGATATGGCACTTGCCACCTATGTCTTAACTGTTCCTAGGGACTCTGCTCCCCGTCCTATATCAATGTCTTTGATAATTATGCATCATTCTAATTCCTTTCTCATTAATCTGAAAGTCTCCAAGGGTTCTTATCTATCCTTACATAAGATCTTGAGTAATTCCTCAAATCCATCTAACTTGCTGGCACTTTATCCGGTAGTCCAGCTATAGATCCAATATACCTCTTTAATTCTCTTCATAATACATCAGTTCTTTATGCTCACATCTCTGAGCACTATATCTAGATTCTTACAGTCTCTCTGGCTGCAACCCTCATCTCCTCAAGGTAAACTTCCCTGTCTCTAACAGGATTCTCCCTCTCTGCTGGAACCTCTTCCGGGTCCTCATTAGGGTACTCTATCGAATCCACCATCCGATCGTCAGCATATAATCAGGCATCATCGTGCTGCTGCTCGTATGCCTCAAGGTCTGTCGCCTTACTAGTCGGTACAAGAACGAGCTAAGTTACTACCATGATACTTAATAGTTCCCATAAGGGTTTTATATGTCAATACTACCTTAAGTAGTCCGACTATGAACTTGGCAAGAGTTCTTATTATCTTAATGAATTTATTGTTTTAACGTCGCATCATCTCTGGGATATATAACGCTCTCTCTGATACCATTTCTGTAACACCCCCAGATCCAGGGTCAGGGATCTGGTCGTTACGGTCTCAATATCCAACCACAAAACCAACATAATTTAAATTACAACCTTGTGACCCAAAACAACAACATAAAACACACCCGTTATAGTCCCAGAGATGAAATCAGAGTAACCAACAATATTATTAATCACAAGTTTGAGTTCTTACAACCCAAAGAATTACAATTGTACAATTACATACTCTTTGCCATCCATTAATAGATACCATAATATAAATACATTTGAGGCTCAATTGCTAACAACTAGCCTACCAGTAGTTGCATCCTCAACAAAGGTAGCCAAGACCTTAGCGGTAAACCTCTGACGGTTGACACCTGCTTACGTTGTGTGTGCCTTTCGCGGCCATCTGATCTAGCTGTTGTTGTGATATAAATAAATAAATCAAGGGTGAGCAATAGCCCACCAGAAATATAATTGAACAGTGATAATATATAACAGTCCAAAATATCTTTGAAACCATATGCCATGCATTAACGATGTAGTACCAATATAAGGTATGAGATGAAGTTACAAGGTAACTCAAAAATATATTTGTTTTGAATAAATATCTGCTATGCAAAAGATAAGCAAGATATTCTCAATTATCATAAAAGAGGAACTTGCAGGAAAAATATTGCAATTCCGGTTTCAACACTTTTTCACCTTGCCAACACCAACAGTGTTGCAGAAATTTCTTACTTTTAGAAGATGAACTAATACGGGAGCATTGTCGCGCCAGATGCCCTGACGTTTACGATGATCAGTCGTATGTCATGCATCTCATCAGTCGTTCTCTACATGTAGAAGGTAGCTCCGACGGAATTATTTATCTACCGCCCTCTGGAACTCCTCAGCCAACGGTTGGGCTATTGCTGGACCGGCGCCACTCGGCCACTTACGCGTCTCCTAGTTCGAATATCATCCATGACTCTGAAACGTAAAGTTCGTTCCCCTTTTCCCCAAGTGTAACACTTGTTGATAGGACTCCACAAAGTAGTCGTATCTAATTGGAAAGGAAAAATTCACCAATATTTCCCAAGCTGATGCTTGTTAATGGATATAAACTTGTTACATCAATCATACCCCTCGAGCGTTGAGGAGGTAACCAAAAGACTCATATCGATACTTAAAAGAATCAAGATGTGAGTGACAAGATAGTTTTAGCAAGTATAGGACCGGACAGTCCAATAAATAACATCGCTCAAGTGAGGTCCCCTTATATACGTTTGGAAGTTGAGCGAGTATTTAAATCTTCTTTAAGATAGATTTAAATGAAATTAAAGTTTAGGAACCTCCCCTTGATATAAATAGTCATAAGATATTCCGAAATATTTCACATCATATCTGAAGGTAAAAGATAATCTTTGTATGATGTAAATCATTATAAAGAGAATTTAAAAGAATTTACATAAATATTCCAAGAATATTTATTAAATCAATAATAATTAAGGACTATTTTTAAATCATAATATTACTCGTAAGTAATCCTCGAAAGAATATATAGAATTATTTATTAAATAAATCTCTTCTTAAATGAATATTTAAAATAATATTCATTGAATAATTAAACTTAACTAAATATTTAAAATAATATTTACTGAATAAATCAAACCTTAAATGAATATTTGAAAATAATATTCATTTAACAAATAACATTCCAAATGAATATCCAAATAATATTCATTAAACAAATAATATTCTAAATGAATATCAGAATAATATTCATTTAGTAATCAAAACTTTAAAGGAATATTCGAAGTAATATTCCTTGAGTAAATAGAACTTCCCATGAATATTTTAAATAATATTCATTAAGTAAATCAAACCTTAAATGAATATTCGAAAGTAATATTCATTAAATAAATAAAGATCAAATGAATATTCCAAATAATAATAAGTAAGCCAAATGAATATTTGGGAATGATATTCGTCCACCAAATAACTCTAATGAATATTCAAAATAATATTCATTAACTAAATAACTCCAATGAATGATCAAAATAATATTCATTAAATAAATGACATTCTAAATGAATATTAAAATAATATTCATTAAATATTCCTTCACTGAGGTAATACTCAAATAACGTTCCTCGAAAGATTCGTAATCGGCCCGCAAGGGTTGTCTCAGTTGGTTAAAGAGAGGTCACCTTACCTCTTGGTCACAGGTTCGACTCCCATGGGAGGCGGATTTGTGATTATGCCATCCTGGGGCAGAGCCTGTCGCACTTGTGCGGTTTGCCTTGGATCACGTGGTTTGCAGGCTATTGCGTGAGCCCATGGGTTTACCCAGAGCGCGCCCGAAGGGTAGCGGCTGCGGGTTCCCATGTTAAAAAAAAAAAAAAAAAAAAAAAAAAAAAAAGATTCGTAATCGAATAAAAATCCTCGAAATAATAAATTTATCGCTGGGATCCCTCCGGGTTTCCACGACTATATATATATATTACAAAATATCGACTCCCGGTCTATGTTTGAGGTATGAATATCATACGCCCTTCGCTAAGGGTCTTAACCAAACAATCCGGCTTATAACTTATATTTCATATATAGTCTATAAGCCGATATCAATTCAGGGAACAAGTAATTCAATATTAACTTGAAAGTAGGCATGCATGCTATGGCATATGTATAAAACAATCATCATATATACTATCACAACAACAGTTCCAAGTATTGGAAACTTGCCTGGTAATCCTGTAGGGGTAGTGTGCCTCGTGTCAATCCGGTGATCTATAAATAGTCACAATAACCAAGGTCAATCACTTAACATTTCGAAGGTTAAGTGTAACTTAACTTAAGTCATGTAAGTTCAGTCCAAAACACACCTCGAACCCACCCTTAATGTCAGATTTTTCGTATATCTTACTTAATCAATTATAACCTCGTTCTTTGCACCAATATGTGGTCTTGATAATTCTTAACAAGTTTCGTGTTTTAGTCGACTCGAAATTCCCTTTTTAACTTAGCCAAAAAGGGTGGCCAAGGTAGTACCCCTAGGGTTGACTTTTCTGAGAATCACTATTTCGAGACTCGTACTTCAACACTTTTAATAAATCACTGGAAACGTATTTAATTACGAAACCACTTATAAAATCATCTTTGGTATTTGTAATATTTATCATAAAATTTCCAATTCGAAGCCACGAGTCTAAATAGGTGAAATGTATTTTTGAAGTTCAGTCGACTACGGATCTTTACTATTCACACCTCTTTCACTAAAATGTTCATAACTCGGTAACCGTTAACTCAAATGACGCACCGTTTTCGCGTACATGATCTAGAGAATGTCTAGAAGGTAGCTAACTCAAAATTGTACTTAGATCAGAAGATTAATTTTTCGGGATTTTGCCAAAACAGGGCAGGAGGTTTTAATGAATAATGTTACCTCCGAAAAGTGGTTTCTTCGCACTTATCCTCGATTCGAATATTTTTATAAAATCGGAAAACGATCCATTTTACTTGTGGTTTTCTCTCACGCCTTCCTTATGACCTCTAATATTTAATTACCATGATTCGTCACTGACTTAGTCATGTTAAGGGATTCCAATTTCAGTTACGAACTTTCGATTACGGTTTCGAACCTCTTTTACGAATTTAATCATAACTCCTAAACCGTAAGTCCATTTCATACGATCTTTATATCAAAACGAAGCTTATAACATAATCTAGCTTATCATGGAAGAAATCGAAGCTAATCAGTGACTTATACCTACTGTCAAACTCGTGTTCTTAAGGTTAACGAAAATCGGGCATTACGACGGCTATAAATCGAATCTTTCTAAATTCCAAACCTTCCAATAATCATGGTATCCAATCCAAACAACATATACATGATATATACCCATGAACTGAGGCCAAGCAATGCCTTTCCGTTCATCTAAACTATTTTTAACATTTACTAAAACCAAACCATAATCATGCTTATAATCATGCTTTTAACCATGTTAACACCATAACTACTTAAATCCATCAAGAACAAACATATTCTTAAAGTAAGGGCTAGGGTTTTGAAAAGTTATACCTTCCATGGAGTGGGTAAAGACCTTGCCAAGCCTTGTATAGTCCTTGTACATCCTTAACCAAGCTTAGATCATCCAAGAAATCAAGATCCAAGAATTTGTTCTTGAAAATCACTATTCACCATTATCTTCAAGGATTTATTTGAAAATGGAAAAAGTGGTGTTTGAGGCTAAGATTTCTAGGGTATCATTTTCTTGAAATATAAGATCTACCATAAAAGTTTCAAGATCAAACAATGGTTGGAAGGTGGATTTTTGTTCTTGAATTTCAAGGGAAGTCGAATGGGGTATAATGTGGAGTTCTTGATATTTTTTGTGTTGGTTTCTTGAATAATGCATAAAGTGGATGAGCCTAAGATATTATCTCATCTTGGTTGAATTATTAAAGGGATGATGCACTAGATGATGCAATTTGCAAGACAAGTGTTGATCAATGGGTGGTGCTAAGGCTAACCAAGTAGTTTGCTTTCTAAGTACATGGTTACTTCACTTGATTCTAGTTACTTTTGCAACTAGATATTTTACTTAGTAGCACATGCATGAATCTAGCTTCCCTGCTTGTTTCTTTGTCCGGTTATTGCTTAATTCGTTGATCGTTCGAGGGAATAACTCATTCGTTTCTAGTTAGGGTTTTACCGAAAACCTTCTTAATAATTATAATACCATCCTCCATCTTTCTTAACACTTCTCAGATTTAAATTCCTTAAATCCCTTAAATAAATCCTTAAGTCTGGCAGTGTCCAGGGAATTCTCGGAGAAAATGAAAGTGCTCTGTTTCTGAATCCGACAGCTTTTACATACACTTATTTTCCTCCTGGATCACTAATACGAATTCAGAAATCCGTTCCGAATACCGGGTATAACATTATTATAATAATATTCCAAATTCCACCAAAATCACTATTCATCACTTATTTTTATTTAATTCCTATAATTAGGAAAATGAACCTGGTTCACCTTCGAGTGTTCCTTAACCTTTTTACGGAACCGCTGGGCTTATAATAGATATTGATTTGGATGACATGAGGGTATCTATTTCTCTCTAGGGAATCTTATCTTAACTTTCTAGGAGATAGATTATTCTAATCTAAGTTATCACCCAATAACATCCTTCAGGCCATATAACCTTGGAATATATATATCCTGTCATTATTCATTCTTTAAAGCCAGTATTACAATGTAGTTGTAACCACTGTTCACTCTTACATCAATGCATAATAAAAGTTTTAATTCTACCCAAAAATCTGGGTTCTTACATACAAGATGTTGTTGAACCAGAGTTGGAACATGAGCAGAATGAGACTTAAGATGTTGAGAACAATACTGCTCAAGAAACACAGGTCGTTCGTAGATCAAGTAGGATTCGCCATGAGCCAGAGAGATATTATGGATTTCTCCTGACTCAAAGTGGCAATTTGTGATGCTTGTAGATAATGATGAGCCTCTCACCTACAAGGATGCTATGAATAGTCCAGATTCTGAGAGATGGCTGGAAGCCATGAAATCTGAGATGGATTCCATGTATGAAAACAAAGTATGGACTTTGGTTGCACCACCTGATGGGGTTAAACCCATAGAATGCAAGTGGGTTTTCAAGAAGAAAACTGACATGGATGGAAATTTACAGACCTACAAAGCAAGACTGGTGGCGAAAGGTTTCAAGCAAATTCATGGTATAGACTATGATGAAACTTTCTCACCGGTAGCTATGGTCAAATCCATCAGGATTTTGCTTGCGATAGCGGCTTATTATGACTATGAAATCTGGCAAATGGATGTCAAGACTGCTTTCCTAAATGGAAGCTTAGAAGAGGATGTGTACATGACACAACCTGAGGGTTTTGTCGATCCAAAGTTTGCTAGAATGGTTTGTAAGTTGCTACGATCTATTTATGGATTGAAGCAGGCCTCAAGGAGGTGGAACATCCATTTTGATGAAACAGTCAAAGATTTTGGCTTCATACAAAATGAGGATGAGCCGTGTGTTTACAAGAAGGTTAGTGGGAGCCATGTGGCATTCCTAGTATTATATGTGGATGACATATTACTAATAGGGAATGACATTCCTTCTCTACAGGCTGCGAAGACTTGGTTGGGAAAAAGTTTCTCGATGAAAGACTTAGGCGATGCTACCTATATCTTAGGGATCAGGATCTATAGAGATAGATCTAAAAGATTAATCGGCCTGAGTCAGAGTACATACATTGACAAAGTATTGCATCATTTTTGAATGCAAGAAGCAAAGAGGGGCTTTGTCCCGGTGTCTCATGGGATAGTGATCTTAAAGGAAAACTATCCTAAATCATCAGATGATAAGGACCGTATGAGTAAAGTACCATATGCTTCGGCAATTGGTTCTATAATGTATGCGATGATATGTACTCGTCCTGATGTCTCGTATGCTTTAAGCATGACGAGCAGGTACCAGTCAAATCCTGGTGAGGGTCACTGGACAGCTGTCAAGAATATTCTTAAGTACCTTAAACGGACTAAAGATTCGTTCTTGATATACGGAGGAGATGAGAAGCTGGTTGTAAAAGGTTACACTGATGCTAGTTTCCAAACAGATAGGGATGATTCTGTGTCCTAGTCTGGATTCGTGTTTTGTCTAAATGGAGGTGCTGTAAGCTGGAAAAGTTCGAAGCAAGAGACAGTAGCTGATTCTACAATGGAAGCTGAGTATATTGCTGCCAGTGAAGCAGCCAAAGAGGCTGTTTGGATTCGAAAATTTATTTCGGGACTTGGTGTGGTTCAGTCGATCGCAGATCCAGTTGATCTGTATTGCGATAACAATGGAGCTATTGCGCAGGCAAAGGAACCGAGGTCCCATTCCAAAGCAAAGCATATACTTAGGAGATATCACCTTCTTCGAGAGATAAACGAGAGAGGAGATATACATATATGTAAAGTGCATACTAATGATAATGTTGCGGACCCACTGACCAAAGCTTTGTCACAGCAGAAGCATGAAGGTCACACTAGTTCCATGGGTATTAGATACATAGGCGATTGGCTCTAGTGCAAGTGGGAGATTGATAGTGTTAGTGCCCTAGAGACAATGTTATTGTGCTTCTAGGATAAATTATTTTGTTATTCAGTGATTATGTTATATCAATTATTCAACAATGATTTATTATGTCTTTATTTACTGCGATATAAATATTAGAACAATAAATGTCCTTGGAATATGTAACATGTATTCTATATCTTTAAGTATGTGACTTAAAAATGAGATTATAAGAATAGTGTTAATATTCCTAAATATCCCTAATCGAGCATTATTAATATGGGACAATTATAATGCATAAAGATTAGTATGTTTGTTGACTGATGACCACATCTCATTGGTCATAGGTATAGTGATACTAAAGTCAAGAACATAGGTGCATGTAATATTCTACATGGCACTGGATTGACCCACAGTGAGTTTCTACATGTTGATAATGTCATTAGAAAGACTCACAGAGATAATGGTGTAATGATCCTTAGACTTGAGATCATTATATTTCTGTACGAGGATTAATATACTTTGACTACATTAAAAGTTACCTTTGACCGGGTGATAATAAAAATGTTCATCGGGTATATTATGAGACGTATGAGAAATATGAATGATAGATAAAGGATTTAACCCTCCTATTATTAGGAGAGATATTATTGGCCTCTTGATTGAGTGAGACTATGAAAATGCATGGCCATGCTCAAATATTGATTTGTTTTTAATAGTCTACTCATTGATCAAGTAAACCCGGATTAAATTATGAAGAGGATGACTAAATACATGCCTCGAGTTTAATCTATAATATTTGGTTAAAGGGATTATATTACACGGAAACATTATATCACGAAAGGTTTAATTGGATCATCAATTATTATTATTACTTGGGTAGCAATGATGTATTACTAGATGCCACTCATTGTTTATAATTTTATTATTGGATATTAAAATTATTGCCAACGTAATAATAACCTAAAGGGTTACACAATAAGAACGTTTAAAACGGAGACTTATTTAAATTACGAATTTAAATATATGTATACATTATTATTTCGAATTATATAATTGGTTAAGTAGGTCTTGATTAATTATAATATAATTCGAATTAATATTAAAACCAAAATCAGATTGGGTTTAAGGAAGCCCAAAACAGATTTAGGTTTTAAGCCCAAACTCTTTCTCTATAAATACATAAGATGTATTGTTTTTAGGGTTAATCTTTTGCCAAAATCGTTTTAGCAAAAAACCCTAGCAGCTAGAGTGAGAGAGAGAGATAGAGGGCAGATTACGGCTAGTACGAACTCCGGAGATTGTGGAGACAATCGTGCATTCGTGTGGACTGATTAGCGAAGCAGATCTCACGAAGAGGGCTGTGTGGTGATCGTTTTTGGACCTCCATCTGTCAACCAAATCGGAAAGCTTTTAAAAGGTACAGATTCTGTTCTCCATAATCAACATGTCTTATACACGGATCCTAGGGTTAGGTTTCGGTTTTTTATTGTTTCTTATCGTTTTTACGTTGCGTTTGTTGCCCTGAAACATATCAGAAAGGTGGGTAACGGAGGCACAGAGCGCGTGAGAGGCAGTAACGCAGGTGCAACCTGCGTTACAGGGGGCAGACTGCGGAAGAAGCAGAAACGCAGGCGCAACCTGCGTTATAGAGGGGCAAACTGCTTGATTTTTTTAATTTTTCTTTGAAGAAACACAATTTTTTTTTCCTATACTAATGCGGGTTGCCTCCCACGAAGCGCTTCTTTAACGTCAATAGCTTGACGTTACTTCCTCAACTCAAGGCGGTTTGAAAAGAATAACTGAACCGTTCTCAACAAATAGACCTTCATACGAACGTTGACATCTTGGTTGCTTGCTTTCCACAAATCTCTTTCATCAGACTTCAACCTAATTTTACTATCCAACGGCCTAATCTTCTTCTTTTTCTTCTTCACACCTCTAAGGCACTTCTCCGACTCAAACAGCTGAATAAAACTTTCTTCTTCCTTATCATCGGTTTTCCACCTTCGCAATACGTTATCATGCCCCTCTTCAAAAATCACTAGCTCATTATTCAAAAGGACATACCTCAAATGTGGTGGAAGTTTCCCAAGCTTTACACTCGAGAGATCTCGAATTGAAGAACCGTCAATGAAATCACTGATATGATGCTTTATCATACGTGTGTTCGATTTTTCACTCAATAACTGATCAAATTTCTTTCTCTGACCCGTATCAACCATTTCCACACTAAAACACTCTTCATCCTCTGTTGGAAATTTCATGGCCTTGAACACATTAAAGGTGACATTCTGGTCTTGAACCCTCATTGTAACCTCTCCTTTTTGCACATCAATCAAAGTACGACCCATAGCTAGAAATGGCCTTCCCAAGATTATTGGAATCTTCTTGTCTTCTTCAAAATCTAGAATCACAAAATCGGCAGGAAATATGAGCTTATCAACCTTTACCAAGACATCCTCCACTATACCCCTCAGATAAGTGATCGACCTATCAGCCAACTACAAAGAGATGTTAGTTGGCTTCGGTTCCGGTAGACCAAGTTACTTGTATACTGACAAGGGCATAAGATTGATGCTAGCTCCCAAATCACACAAACACTTACTGAAAGAAAGGTTGCCAATAGTGCACGGAATAGTGAAACTTCCCGGATCTTTCAGTTTAGGTGGCAACTTCTGCTGCAGAACAGCACTACACTCCTCCGTTAAAGTAACGATCTCTAATTCATCGAGCTTCAATTTACGAGAAAGAATACCCTAAAGAATACCCTTCATGAACTTGGCATAGCTTGGCATCTGTTCAAGAGCTTTCGCAAAAGGAATGTTAATCTGTAACTTCTTGAACACCTTTAAAAACTTAGCAAACTTCTTATCCAAATTCTACTTTTGGAGTCTTCTAGGATATGGAGGAGGAGGATAGATCTGAGTATTCTTTGTAGACTGCTTCGGCAAAGCTTTTACAACATGTTCCTCGCTCTTCTCTAATTCACCATCTTGCTGATCAGCTCCCAAGTTAGAATTCTCAATTTCAGGCACTGCAAATTTTTCAACTTGTTGATTCTGAACTTCTTCATCTTCTTTAGCGACCGATTTAGGTTCTGATGTAACCTTTCCTGATCTCAAAGTCACAGCCTTCACCTGTTTTTTGCCATCCCTCCTGCCTTGATTAGTCTCTGTATCACTAGGAAGAGTTCCTTGTGGCCTACTAAGTAAAGCACTTGCGAGCTATCCCATCTGGTTCTCCAATGTCTTGAGAGCAACTGCCTGAGTTTTAATCATTAACCTCAATTCATCCATCTCTGATTTTTCATTAGAAGATTGCCCCGCATGAGCCTGGGGCTATTGCTACTGAAATCCTGGAGGTTGATAAGGTTGCCTTGGAGCATACTGCTGCTGATAGCCTTGATTGAATGGCCCTGATTGATGTCCATGAAACTGCTGATACAGTTGATAAGGCTGAGGTTGTTGAGCACCTTGATTGTTACTCCAACTGAAATTGGGATGATTCCGATTATTTGGATGATAAGTGGCTAGAACTGGTGCAACAGGTCTCTGGAAATTACTCACGAACTATGCTAATTCAGAAGAGATAGCACACTGATTCGTCTCATGTGCGCCCGCACATAGCTTACAAACACTAGCCACCTGCTGAACTCCATAGTTTGCAAGAGAATCCACCTTCATAGTCAAAACCTTCAAATGAGCTGCAATAGCTGAAGCTGTGTCCACTTCAAAAATACCTGCTACCTTGCCTTGAGAAAGCCTCTGGGTTAGATTCTGATATTCATTTGCAGCCATCGTCTCAATAAGATCATAAGCTTCATCGTAGCTCTTAGCCCATAGAGCTCCACCTGATGCTGCATCTAGCATAGGTCTAGATTGTGCTCCTAACCCATTGTAAAAACTATTAATAACAATTCAGTCAGGCATACCATGATGTGGACACCTACGAAGCATCTCCTTGTAATGTTCCCAAGCCTCATACAAAGATTCTCCAGATTGCTACTGAAATTGAGTTAGCTGGTTCCTTATTGCTGTAGTTTTCGCCATAGGGAAGAATTTAGTAAGAAACTTATGAGCAAGATCCTCCCATGTAGTAATGGAACAAGGTGGTAGAGAGTGTAACCAGCCCTTATCCTTATCCCTCAGAGAGAATGGGAAAAGTCTCAATTTGATAGCATCATCCGACACACCATTGAACTTGAAAGTATCACAGATCTCGATAAAGTCCCGAATATGCATGTTAGGATCCTCCGTAGAAGCACCCCCAAACTGAACCTAATTCTGTACCATCTAAATAGTGACTGGCTTGATTTCAAAGTTGTTAGCTGTAATAGCCGGCCTAATAATACTAGATCGGATATCATTGATCTTTGGCTGAGAATAGTCCTTCAAAGCCTTAATTGCTGCTGCACCCGCCATCTCTACTGTAGTTTCAGATTCCTCTTTCTTATTCTCTCTATTCTCTACAAGATCGTCTTCTGCCAGTTTTTCCAAATGAGCTTGTAAGCGTGTTCGCATACAAACCTAAGTACCTGAAACACCACAAAACAAACAAACTAAATAAGAAATCCGAGTCAGTGAATGCTAACGACCACTATTGACAAGCACATAAACTAAATAAAACACCGATGATCCCCGATAGCGGCGCCAAATACTTGTTAACACAAAATCACGCAAGCGTACGTGGTCACAAGTAATATATAAGGTTAAGTCCAAATTCATTCCCACAGAGATCTGGTTATGGTTTTAATTCAGTAGATGTACCTATGCAACAATGTATGATTATTATTCACTGCTAAGACAATTAACAATTTGAGATTTGATTATCTAAATTAAACTAAGATGCAAATTATAAAACTAAGAATTAACTAACTAATGAGAATTTAAATCGAATTACTTATATGAAAATAAACATGGGATCCTAACTTCATTAAATACTTCACTTAGATCTGATGCCTTTAATCACTATATGAAATGGTTATGATATCTGATCGGATAACACGAAATAAGTACACGCTACATGTCAGCATACGTATACCAAACTAAACATACATCCACAAAAGAGATAGAAGATGAATAGACACCAATTATGCTTAGACCCTATATGTCTAAAGAATTTGAAAACATAACGGTTGAAGAGCAAGTTATCCATTAAGATCACACAGGGCAATATAAGTATTCGCATCTCATACTACGAATCATGTTGATAAACAATCATGAACCTATGCTAGCATGGCAAGTTCTAAATCTCAAGATCCACTTTCACTTTACAAGAGATTAACAGATTAGATGTTAGCTATGCATCTAACAATTAAGCATAACCATACGAGAATATCAATTATACACCACACACAGATCTTTAAAGCGTCAAGATACTAAGTTCCATACATTAATCCGTTAGAATCCCATGACAACGATTAGCCCATAATTGAACCGTTCATCGTCATGAGATTTGATGAAAACATGATAATAAACAAGATATGGAAGAAAGGAATAATAATGTTATTAAAATAAAGAGTTAAGAAAACAAATCTATAATCCAGAATAACACAAAAGATGAAGTAGATCTAGATCTGTTGGTTGTCACGAGCGTTGAATCCTTCTCTCCTTTTTTCCCTTGCAGATCTAAGCTATAATACAATAATAAAAACTGATGATACAAATTACAATGCTAGGATGTGTTTAATTAGGCTCTAGATTTCTTGCCCAGCAAGAAATTACCTTCTATTACAATTAGAATTTGATTAAGGTACTAAAACTGCCCAAAATACATTTAGAATTTAAAAAGGGCAAAACAGTAATTTCCCTGCTCCCAACAGTCTGCTTGTCGTGCTGTCTGCTCTCACCACATGCAGCCTGCTCGTGTAAGACCTGTCCCATGTTGTAGAAAATCTCTCAAGCTTTGCGTGGACAGTAAGATCGCTGAAAACGGACTTATAGAACTCCAGATATGGCCAAAACAGTGTAGACTGCGCAACCGTCCCGGAAAATCCGAATTTTAATCAATTTAACCTCAAAACACGACAGAAGCATCACCTTAATCGACATTCTTGCAAACCTGCACATCTACACAAAACACATAAAAAATATAACAAACTTGAGTCCAAGACAATCAATTTAAGACGATATGGAACGCTCCAAGTGGATATAAAATCCACTTATCAAAGCCCATGTACTACACGAGCCACATACTCAAAGATGCCGAAACAAGGTACTCAAATATTGAAAAACTTGCCTACGCATTGGTCATAGCTAGCAGGAAGTTGAGATACTATTTTCAAGGCAGATTGATCATTGTAATGACGAATCAACCCCTGCGATGAGTACTCCATAAGCCTGACATGACAGGGAGACTGGCTTCATGGACTGTGGAGTTAAGCCAATTTCACATGGAATTTCATCCGAGAACTGCAATGAAGTCCCAAGCCCTGGCGGATTTTGTAACACCCCCAGATCCAGGGTCAGGGATCTGGTCGTTACGGTCTCAATATCCATCCATAAAACTAACATAATTTAAATTACAACCTTGTGACCCAGAACAACATCATAAAACACACCCGTTATAGTCCCAAAGATGAAATCAGAGTAACCATCAATATTATTAATCACAAGATTGAGTTCTTACAACCCAAAGAATTACAATTTTACAATTACATGCTCTTTGCCATCCATTGGTATATGTCATATATATATAAATACATTTGATGTACAAACGCTAACAACTAGCCTACCAGAGGCTGCATCCTTAGCAATGGTAGCTATGACCTTAGTGGTTAATCCTCTGACGGCTGACACCTGCCTATGCTGAGAACGCCTTGCGCGGCCATCTGAACTAGCTGTTGTTGTGATATAAATAAATAAAGCAAGGGTGAGCAATAGCCCAACAAAAATATAATTGAACAGTGATAATATATAACAGTCCAAAATATCTTTGAAACCATATGCCATGCATTAACGATGTAGTACCAACATAAGGTATGAGATGAAGTTACAAGGTAACTCAAAATATATTTATTTTGAATAAATATCTGCTATGTCAAAGATGAGCAAGATATTATCAACTTTTCATAATAGAGGAACTTGCAGGAAGAGTATTGCAATTCCAATTCAAACACTTTTCAAACCTGCCAATAATGAAAAGGTTGCAGGAAATTTCCAACATTGAGAGATGAACTAATACTGGAGTTTGACGCGCCAGGAGACATAGCATTTACACGATGATCAGTCGCATGTTATGCTCCCCACCGCTTGTTTACTACATGTAGAAGGAAGCACCGACGGATTTACTTGTCTACCGCCCTCTGGAACCCTCCGGCCAACGGTTGGGCCATTTGCTGGACCGGCGCCACTGGGTCACTTACGCATCTCCTAGTTCATTTCACATCCATAACTTTAAAACGTAAAGTTCCTCCCCCTTTCCCCAAGTATATTACTTGTTGATAGGACTCCACAAAGTAGTCGTATCTATTTGGAAAGGAAAAATCACCAATATTTCCCAAGCTGATGCTTGTTAATGGATATAAACTTGTTCCATCAATTCTTACCCCTCGAGCGTTGAGGAGGTAACCAAAAAGATTCATATCGATGTTTGAAAGAATCAAGATGTGAGTAACAAGATAGTTTAGCAAGTATAGGACCGGGCAGCCCAATAAATAACATCTCTCAAGTGAGGTCCCCTTATATACGTTTGGAAGTTGAGCGAGTATTTAAATCTTCTTCAAGATAGATTTAAATAAAAATAGAGTTTTGGAGACCTCCCCTTGATAAAAATAGTCATAAACTACTCCACAATATTTTTACACCATATCTGAAGGTGACATATAATCTTTGAATAATATGAATCATTATAAAAGAACTTAAAAGGATTTAAATAAATATTCCAAGAATATTTATTAACTCAATATTAATTAAGGAATATGAATAAATCATAATATTACTCGTAAGTAATCCTCGAATGAATATTTAGAATTATTTACTAAATAACTCTCTTCTTTATATGAATATTCCAGATAATATTCATTAATTAAATAAACTCAAATAAATGTTAAAAATAATGTTCACTAAATAAATCCAATCTTAAATGGGTATTTGAAAATAATAATGTTTATTGGTGAAATAAACATCCCTTGGATATTTGATATAGTATTCATTAAATTAATAATGAATATTCAACTTAAAAATGATACTTATTGATGAAATGATTGTCGACTGAATATTTGAGACAATATTCATTAAATAAATAATGAATATTCAATCTTAATAATATTTATCGAAGAAATGATTATCGAATGAATATTCGAAATTATGTTCAATAATTGAATCGACTTTAAATGAATGTCGAAGATAATATTTATCATCTCAAGGGAATATTCAAAATAATATTTATCAATGAACTGGAGTTCGAATCAATGTTCAACTAATATTTATAAAATAAATAGGGACTGAATGAATATTCGAAATAATATTCATTTAAATAAATAAGGCTCGAATGAATATTAAAATAATATTCATTAAATAAATAAACTCGAATGAATATTCAAAATAGTATTTATCGAAGAAATACGAATGAATATTCTCTAAGTAAAGAACTTAACTGAGGGTTCGAAATAATATTCGAATATTAAATCTACTTTAGATGAATATTAAAGATAATGTTCATCGAATAATTAAGTATCTGATGAATAACCCGAATAATATTTATCAAATAATCTCAAAAGAATATCTCAATAATATTCGCCAGATAATAAATGGGAAATATTTACTTAATTATTTTCCTCTGAAAATAATGTCAATATATTAAGAAATAACGACTCCCGGTCTATAATCAAGGAATGAGGTTCAGATGCCCTTCGTTTAAGGGTCTTAGAAATTTCCGGCTTTTAACTGATATAATAACTATCTAGCTCATAAGCCAACAATAATTCAGGGAACAAGTATATCAATATGACTTTGAAAGTAGGCATGCATGCTATGGCATATGTATAACAGAAAGCATATATATATATATATATATATATATATATATATATATATATATATATATATATATATATATATATATATATATATATTCACAACAACAGTCTTTTAAAAAGGATTTGAAACTTGCCTGGAAATCGAGTGTGGGTAGGGGTAGTGGTAGCGTGTCCCGGGTCAGTCTGGTGATCTATAAAGAGCCAAGGCATTCGAGATTAATCACTTAACACTTTACAAGAAGATATATAGACTTCACTTAAGTCGAAACACGTTTTCGCATTATCTTGTTATACACCTCTAGGGTAACTCTTTTTATTACCGATGTGGTTCGACATACGTTCGCTATTATGACCCGTCATTGTACCCACACTTAATACGCAGTTAAGCCATGTAAGTTTTAATATCGATCATTTACGAATCAAGATTGTACTACGAGTTTTATCGTCCGTTTTCTAAGTTATTAACCAAAGTCATAATCAAGCAGCTTCTAGGGGTTCGTTCGCGTTTAACCTTGATTCGAACATTTTTATAAAATCGTAAAACGATCCTTTTAACGCAAGGTTTTCTCTCACACCTTCCTTATCATCTCTAGTATTTAATTACCAAGATTCGTCACTGCGATACATATTTTGCACGGTTCAATTTCAATTACGAATTCGCATTTTCGGTTTCGAACCACTTTTACGAATTTAATCATAACTCCTAAACCGTAAGTCCAAATGCTTCGATTCTTTCGCCAATGTGATCTATGACTCAAGATATACAAGGGCAAGTCTTATATTCAACAAGACCAGTGACTTATACCAACTGTGATGCACGAAATTTATGGGTTAACGAAATTTCGGCATTATGACGGCTATAAATCGAACGTTTCCAAATTTATTTCAACACAACCAAGCCACACCGGGCATACCATACATCTTAACATCAAATATACTCCATTAATCAGCCAAAAACCGTGCATAACCAGCGGCTTCTTCATTTTTATGAAAATCTATCGATAACTCATGCAATCGCTAAGCTAAACGCATAAACGACTAACCCATAACCTTAATTACTCATCCATGCTTTCAATTTCAAATTCTAAGAAGTTTCAAAATTAAAATCACTGTAGCACAGCCTATAAATCATGAGAAATGAACAAGCTAAGGTTGGAGGTGAAGAGAGTGGTTACCGTAGATGCGTAGAGCTCGGAGAGGGCTTCGATTGGAGTACTAGAACGCAAGAAACGGACAAGGCTAGCCATGATTCCCTTTGGCAAGCATGAATTCGGCCATGGAGAGAAAAATTGGGAGGAAGATGAGAGAAAAATGAGATATTTACTTGTGGTTGGTTGTAATAAAGCTAAATGAGTTTCTGTTCCGTGTGCGAGCGTATACCGTAACCTACCGTGGGTCTCGTCCTCCTTCCTTCTCTTTCTTTTTAAGAAATTCAATTTCTATTCCTCAAATAACTTTTCTAATTGTGCACTTAGTCACCACTTACTAATATGAAGCTCTCTCTGAAATTTGAGATTTTTCGGGTTTCGGGATATTTTCCATCATTCACTTGATCGTTTTTACATCGTTAAATCAGTTTTCTCCAATTAGCTCTTTTATGAATTCTGACGAATCCTACTTACGTTTATATATATCCTAGATTGAGAATATGCCTTCGAAATATTTCTCTGGAATAAATAATTTGTCCATCTCAATTTCTGGCCCAATCTGGTCCGTTTAGGAAAAATAATTTTTGAATTTCTGTGATCTGACGAGACGATCTTATGTTTATATATTCCACAGATTATGAATACGTCCTCAAATCTTTTTATTAAGTCCTTAAGTCTTTCAGTGTCTAGGGAAATCTCGGAGAAAATAAAAGTGCTATTTTTCAGAATCCGATATCTTTTACATACACTTATTTTCCCCTTGGATCATTAATACGAACTCAGAAATCCGTTCCGGGTACTTCTATATAGTGTCATCTGATAATATTCATATTTCCCCCAAAGACACTATTCATCACTTATTTTCTTTTTATTCCCTGCACTTAGCAAAATGTCCTCATTCTCTTTCGAGCATTCCTCATCTCTTTTACGGAACCATTGGTTTTATAACAGATATCGATTTAGATAATATGAGTATCTTTTCCTCTTTAGGAAACATATCTTGACTTACTAGGAGATAGATTATTCTAATCTAAATCGTCAACCCATTGCATTCTTCATGACATATAAACATTGGAATCTATATCCATTCCATATTCATTTATTAGAACTGTTAATACATTAAAATCGGAATCACCGTTCATTCTTTTATCAATACATAATAAAAAGTTTTAATTCTACCAAAAATCTGGGTTCTTACAGTCTCCCCTCCTTAAAAGGATTCCGTCCCGGAATCAGGTAGAAGACAATTGGGTACTTTTCGGTCATTTCACTTTCTATTTCTCCGGATGATCCTTAAACATTCCAATCCTTTTAAAGCACATCTCACTAGTGCAACCATACATCTTTTTATCCTTTTTCCTCAATTTTTGCTATAATTCGTACAATACACTATCCGGGTTATAATCTTATCCAGTCATATACTGTTACCCTTATTGGTATCTGTAGTGACTTCGGTATCACTATCTCGCTGCGAATTCGAAGATAACCTCACTCATACTATGCATTCCCCGATTGCTTTTATCTTCGCAATCTCGATCAATATATAGGAGTGGGAAAATTTATTGAGAGATCACTATGATCAATGAACATTTGTTACATTGCATAGTTAGTACAGAAGGGGGCCAGCCTTTAGTACTTGACAAGCAATTAAACAATTAATGGCATTCCACTTAGACTTCTATCACACAGACAGATAGTCACGTAGCAGTACCTCCCCTCCTTAAAGGGTTGTTCTTCTCAATTTAGAATAAGATAATTAAGGAAGAAGAAAAGAAAAGAATTTCAAAGAATTATATATAAAAAAAAATTCTTCATGATTGTCAAAAATATCATACTTAAAATTTACCTCTGAACTATAGAGGTTTATTAGAGAAGAAAAATAATTGTATTCGTATCACATGTCCTTGCTGCTTTGTCCATCATTCTATGGACCTATACTCTTGTTCGATATTAGCATCACTTACTTTTGGAAAATCCTTCAACCTCTCAGGTTAAATCTTGGATTTCTCGCTTGACATTATTATTACTGACATTCCACGCCACGGCACTAGCTCTTTCATATTCATAATACTAACACTATCAGGTTGTCATTCCGAGAGCTCGTTAGGAAAACCCCTTCATCAATCCATTCATAACATTCCTTTCTCCACATTTCATAATTATTTCCCCATCTTTTCTTTATCAATCACATTCTTCTTATTGTCTAATTCTCATTCACTTCTATTATTTAACTCCACCATCATCTTATTAGTGGAACAGTCGTCACCTTTACTCAATATGCGTTACACGTTTGTGGTCAAACTTTTCTTCGTTCAACCATCTAGATTTCACTTTCTCATTCCATGAGACTCTTTTATTACTCAATCAATCTATTCCATATTTCCTCGATTTTTCCAAACTTAAAAGGAGTCAATTTGTATGTCATTCATGCTCCTAGTTCCAACTTTTCATTTAGGGCAATAGCTTTGCCATGACAATTCCATACTTTTCTTGCTTCATTACTGGGGTTTCTCAGGAGTCCGTATATCCACTCCCTTATTGATTCCTCAACTCTATATTCATCTCTATCAGTTAATTGTTTCCATTTCTACTATAATCACTCTATGAACCATCATAGCCTAATCACTTATTTCAAATATCCCGTCATTCCAGAAATTAAACCATCCAAAATAATCCTGGATGATTTCTCTAACTTAGATTCAATTCGACATTTCCACAGTCGTTATTACCTAATTTCTCAGAAGGATCACCATCGTTTATCATTTACGCAGTGCTTTAATAACTAAACATACGGGTTTCATATTTGTCAATTCAAGATCCTCTAGGAAAACAAAATAATCACTATTCCTTATCCATAAGGAACGCTTCCTGAACTTGATGTAGATATTACCTTATCTCTCCTCTCTTATTCTAAAATAAAGGAGAGTCGCTTGGGGAATTTGGTCTGGCCTGTCGCAGAACCTTCTAGTGTCGATAATGTGCTGTAGACAAAATCAGGAATCGAATGTTTACTTAAACTATCCTTATAGTTGATCCCCGCACAATCATCAGGGGAACGTAAATTCCTCCATCACATTCTGACCTTCAAGGCCCTTCTCATTATCACGCTATTTCATTAGTATTAGCATATATACTTACTTCCTTATACTTAAAGTGTTGGCCACCTCATTGGCCTTTCCGAATATAATAATTTCTTGAAGTCAACCTTTTCTGGATTTATTCCAACTCAGGGTGAAAGCATTCTCCCTTAAATTCTGCTGAATGGGAGAAAGCGTATATCAGTCTTTTCCAAAAGTCATTGCTTCCACCTTTCTGGTGTGAACTTTACTACAGGTACTCCCCATTATACCTAGGATATTTCCTTACTTAACTCCCTTCTCGTTTTAGGATAATCTCAACCTTATTGGTTCAATCCATACTTCTTCATGGTTTCACACATGCTTCATCTGGCCTTATTATTACTATGTCATACATTCCTTACCAAATTTCCCCTTTGAAGTTCAGAACATTACCTCTTCCCTTATAGGGTTTCTTAGGTCATCGTCATCATCCCTCCTGTATCTTCTGGGTACAGGTTATATCGAACATCAATAATCAATTTTAT
This sequence comes from Kitagawia praeruptora, assembly GCA_037693485.1. Classification (NCBI taxonomy): domain Eukaryota; kingdom Viridiplantae; phylum Streptophyta; class Magnoliopsida; order Apiales; family Apiaceae; genus Kitagawia; species Kitagawia praeruptora. Next base: position 299,305 of record CM075348.1, on the reverse strand, counting down.
AACAATTCTGTCTATGTACTTTTCGAGACTCCTTTCCATAAATCCTTACATGTTATTTATACTTTGGTCGATTCAACTTATATCGTCTGAATTCATAATGTCTTTATTAGGGGTGATGCTATCCTTTGTGCATCCCCAGGGTTTGTCTTAATTTAAAGATGTTCTTCCCTCAATTCTATTTTCAAGGAATACTTACATTATCCTAAAATTGGCAATCAAATCATGTATCCTTAATAAGGGTCTATTTTCAATCATTTTCATCTTAATAATCAATAGGTAGCTTAATGCTAACCTTTTCTTTCAAACGAATGTCGGTCTACATGACCTTCCAAAAGACAACATATGTCTATCTACTCTTTCATACAGAACTTGGTAATGGTAGAAAGGATGTTCTGGAAGATATTGGTCGTGTTCAACGTGAATATCTTATTATCTATTGCTCTTCTTGAGGGCACTAAGCGTCAGATATCATTTATGCATCACACTGCACCATCTCTGACAATGTTTATAACATTTATTGGTCACCATCCTCAGCCCCAATATATTCAGGGTATTTATAAAATTCATCATCATGTATCTCAATTCATTTTACATCAAAAGTTCTCGCGGTTGGCGCTTGGTAAGAAGCAACCCCACTTTGTCCTTACATTGCTGGTTCAGTCACTTGATAATCCTTAGTGACTTGGCCCCCATCTGGCCATGCTAAATATGTGAGCTTAGGGGTCGGCTAATAGCATTACTTTTCTAGCAATTGCTGGCATATTGCCTTCTACTTTGATACATTTTGATCTTTCCAAAACTTTATTCCATATAAGTCTCAATCGACTTCTCGGTGCCACGCCCGGTCACCCTTTTCTTTACTTTTATCCTTTCAACTATTCTTATTAATTCCACGCGCCACAAAAGCTTAACACTTCTGGCATATCAACATTTTCATTTAAGTCAATCCCAGAATTTCTCAGTCCGGCTTGTTTCTTAATTACATTTCCCTTTTTTCCGTCTAATCTCAACTTCATCAGTTTATCTTTAGAATCAATCGTAATAATCGGGATCTATCTACCAACCCGTATAGCGGCTACCTTACCCAATTCATAGGGTTCGCTTCAGTTTCCACTCTCTTCAGTGATGTATTCCGATAATCAGAAAGACAAGGTTTACTAAAATTTGTCAAATTCCTTTCCAGGATTAGGGAAATTTCAGTCAATTTATCCACCCACTGGTAACGCTAAGAAGATCCATTTAGATACCCGAAGAATATTTCTAGGAACATCCAAGCGGGTCGAACCATAAACAGTTTTAATAACGAAATGATTGACATAAAGTTGGGAATTTAACCATTGGAAAGAAACCAAATATATATACCTCCCTTAGAAGGGAAAAATCAAAGTATCCAAACTGAAACATACCACATCTTCCCGGTACATATTCATCCTAATAGTCGATACTACCGAATGCTAGTCTACCTAACATCTAGTCTCAGAAGAAATACTACCGTCGAAGTTAGTCGCCCCATAAAATTGGCACTATCAAGGCCATCCGAATCTGGTAAACCGTGCTGTCCAAATATATTCGAAGTTATCCTACCATGTTGCACAAGCACATCACCTAAACATGTACGAGGTGCATCCTAATAAATTTCCAAAATTTTCCTTCCTCCATTAGATAACGCCAATGTTGGGTCGTCATCAATTTTATCTTTAACTCTAGGGAGATTTTCCCCCATTTATCTTGTACATTCAAACTTTTAGTCTTACAATTAAGTCTGGTTACGGGACTACACTCCTTCGTAAAGTCCTGAGCAGATCTTTGGTAATACCTCATGAATCTTATGAAATTTCTCACCTTTGCCGGTGTGGTTGTCCTTTCTCCATTTGAAACTGTCTTTAACTTGGTGGGGTCGATCAGTCACTACTTCCTATTGCTCATATGTCCTATTATCTGGACTTCATTTTGCCAAAACTCTTACTTCGAGAACATGGCCTACACCTATTCTTTCAGGTTTCATCTAAAAGCATTCCCAATTACATCTCAACCACTGCTCGCCTTACCTAATCCATTTATGATTCAGTGTCGGAATAAACTTAAGGTAACTACCATAATCAATTCAAGGAAAAGAAAGAATTTAATATTCCTCTGAATCACATGCATCTAATGTTTCTGGTTTATCATTCCACTGAGTTAAAATAACCTTATACTTAGGCTCTGACAGTAGTCTCGTTACGAGTCTATCACAGACTCACTGGTCTTCTCCTTTTGTAGGTTCTGAGATCATTGTCTTGCTTACTACTTTCTTATATACCTTATCCAATTATACCATCACCTTCCGATGTCTTTATTTTCTAAGTTGATCCATTCATAAAATGAACATTTCCCTGAACCAAACCACCTCATCAATCTCAGTTTTGACTTTATAAATTATAACCTATGACATCTACCTTCTCATGGCGAATTATTATTAACAATGTTCACACTAATCCCTTTATCAAATGATATGGAACTTGCTGCCTCTATCCCAACTGCTCCTAGAGACTCTGCTCCCTGTCCTCTATCGTTGTCTTTGATAATCATGTATCACTCTAACTCTTTTCTCATTAATCTGAAGGTCTCTAAGGATCTTTACCTATCCTCATATAAGACCTCAAGTAATCCTTCCAATTTGACTTAATTGCTGGTACTTCATCCGGCAGTCCAGCTATGAATCCATTATGCATCTTTAGTTCTCTTAATAATAACTCAGTTCTTTACGCTCACTTCTCTGGGTACTGTACCTTAACTCTTACAGTCTCTCTGGCTGTAGCCCTCATTTCCTTAAGGGTAAACTCCTTATACTTATCAATATTCCCTTCCTCTGCTGGGTCCTCAACCGGGTCCTCAGTAGGGTGCTCTATCGAATCCACCATCCGATCTTCAACATCAAAACAAGCATCATTATGTTACTGCTCATAATCCCCAAGGTCTGTCGCCTTACTAGTCGATACAAGAACGAGCTAAGTTACTATCATGATACTTTAGGGTTCCCATAAGGGTTTTATATGTCAATACTACATTATGTAGTCTGACTATGACCTTGGCAAGAGTTCTTATTATCTTAATGAATTTATTGTTTTAACGTTGCGTCATCTCTGGGATATATAACGCTCTCTCTGATACCATTTCTGTAACACCCCCAGATCCAGGGTCAGGGATCTGGTCGTTACGGTCTCGATATCCATCCATAAAACTAACATAATTTAAATTACAACCTTGTGACCCAGAACAACATCATAAAACACACCCGTTATAGTCCCATAGATGAAATCAGAGTAACCATCAATATTATTAATCACAAGATTGAGTTCTTATAACCCAAAGAATTACAATTTTATAATTACATGCTCTTTGCCATCCATTGGTATATGTCATATATATATAAATACATTTGATGTACAAATGCTAACAACTAGCCTACTAGAGGCTGCATCCTTAGCAATGGTAGCTATGACCTTAGCGGTTAATCCTCTGACGGCTGACACCTGCCTATGCTGAGTACGCCTTGCGCGGCCATCTGAACTAGCTGTTGTTGTGATATAAATAAATAAAGCAAGGGTGAGCAATAGCCCACCAAAAATATAATTGAACAGTGATAATATATAATAGTCCAAAATATCTTTTAAACCATATGCCATGCATTAACGATGTAGTACCAACATAAGGTATGAGATGAAGTTACAAGGTAACTCAAAATATATTTGTTTTGAATAAATATTTGCTATGTCAAAGATGAGCAAGATATTATCAACTTTTCATAATAGAGGAACTTGCAGGAAGAGTATTGCAATTCCAATTCAAACACTTTTCAAACCTGCCAATAATGATAAGGTTGCAGGGAATTTCCAACATTGAGAGATGAACTAATACTGGAGTTTGACGCGCCAGGAGACATAGCATTTACACGATGATCAGTCGCATGTTATGCTCCCCACCTCTTGTTTACTACATGTAGAAGGAAGCACCGACAGATTTACTTGTCTACCGCCCTCAGGAACCCCCCGGCCAACGGTTGGGGCATTTGCTGGACCGGCGCCACTGGGTCACTTACGCATCTCCTAGTTCATTTCACATCCATAACTTTAAAACATAAAGTTCCTCCCCCTTTCCCCAAGTATATTACTTGTTGATAGGACTCCACGTAGTCGTATCTATTTGGAAAGGAAAAATCACCAATATTTCCCAAGCTGATGCTTGTTAATGGATATAAACTTGTTTCATCAATTCTTACCCCTCGAGCGTTGAGGAGGTAACCAAAAAGATTCATATCGATGTTTGAAAGAATCAAGATGTGAGTAACAAGATAGTTTAGCAAGTATAGGACCGGGCAGCCCAATAAATAACATCTCTCAAGTGAGGTCCCCTTATATACGTTTGGAAGTTGAGCGAGTATTTAAATCTTCTTTAAGATAGATTTAAATAAAAATAGAGTTTTGGAGACCTCCCCTTGATAAAAATAGTCATAAACTACTCCACAATATTTTTACACCATATCTGAAGGTGACATATAATCTTTGAATAATATGAATCATTATAAAAGAACTTAAAAGGATTTAAATAAATATTCCAAGAATATTTATTAACTCAATATTAATTAAGGAATATGAATAAATCATAATATTACTCGTAAGTAATCCTCGAATGAATATTTAGAATTATTTACTAAATAACTCTCTTCTTTATATGAATATTCCAGATAATATTCATTAATTAAATAAACTCAAATAAATGTTTAAAATAATGTTCACTAAATAAATCCAATCTTAAATGGGTATTTGAAAATAATAATGTTTATTGGTGAAATAAACATCCCTTGGATATTTGATATAGTATTCATTAAATTAATAATGAATATTCAACTTAAAAATGATACTTATTGATGAAATGATTGTCGACTGAATATTTGAGACAATATTCATTAAATAAATAATGAATATTCAATCTTAATAATATTAATCGAAGAAATGATTATCGAATGAATATTCGAAATTATGTTCAATAATTGAATCGACTTTAAATGAATGTCGAAGATAATATTTATCGTCTCAAGGGAATATTCAAAATAAGATTTATCAATGAACTGGAGTTCGAATCAATGTTCAACTAATATTTATAAAATAAATAGGGACTGAATGAATATTCGAAATAATATTCATTTAAATAAATAAGGCTCGAATGAATATTAAAATAATATTCATTAAATAAATAAACTCGAATGAATATTCAAAATAATATTTATCGAAGAAATACGAATGAATATTCTCTAAGTAAAGAACTTAACTGAGGGTTCAAAATAATATTCGAATATTAAATCTACTTTAGATGAATATTAAAGATAATGTTCATCGAATAATTAAGTATCTGATGAATAACCCGAATAATATTTATCAAATAATCTCAAAAGAATATCTCAATAATATTCGCCAGATAATAAATGGGAAATATTTACTTAATTATTTTCCTCTGAAAATAATGTCAATATATTAAGAAATAACGACTCCCGGTCTATAATCAAGGAATGAGGTTCAGATGCCCTTCGTTTAAGGGTCTTAGAAATTTCCGGCTTTTAACTGATATAATAACTATCTAGCTCATAAGCCAACAATAATTCAGGGAACAAGTATATCAATATGACTTTGAAAGTAGGCATGCATGCTATGGCATATGTATAACAAAAAGCATATATATATATATATATATATATATATATATATATATATATTCACAACAACAGTCTTTTAAAAAGGATTTGAAACTTGCCTGGAAATCGAGTGTGGGTAGGGGTAGTGGTAGCGTGTCCCGGGTCAGTCTGGTGATCTATAAAGAGCCAAGGCATTCGAGATTAATCACTTAACACTTTACAAGAAGATATATAGACTTCACTTAAGTCGAAACACGTTTTCGCATTATCTTGTTATACACCTCTAGGGTAACTCTTTTTATTACCGATGTGGTTCGACATACGTTCGCTATTATGACCCGTCATTGTACCCACACTTAATATGCAGTTAAGCCATGTAAGTTTTAATATCGATCATTTACGAATCAAGATTGTACTACGAGTTTTATCGTCCGTTTTCTAAGTTATTAACCAAAGTCATAATCAAGCATGCTTCTAGGGGTTCGTTCGCGTTTAACCTTGATTCGAACATTTTTATAAAATCGTAAAACGATCCTTTTAACGCAAGGTTTTCTCTCACACCTTCCTTATCATCTCTAGTATTTAATTACCAAGATTCGTCACTGCGATACATATTTTACACGGTTCAATTTCAATTACGAATTCGCATTTTCGGTTTCGAACCACTTTTACGAATTTAATCATAACTCCTAAACCGTAAGTCCAAATGCTTCGATTCTTTCGCCAATGTGATCTATGACTCAAGATATACAAGGGCAAGTCTTATATTCAACAATACCAGTGACTTATACCAACTGTGATGCACGAAATTTATGGGTTAACAAAATTTCGGCATTACGACGGCTATAAATCGAACGTTTCCAAATTTATTTCAACACAACCAAGCCACACCGGGCATACCATACATCTTAACATCAAATTTACTCCATTAATCAGCCAAAAACCGTGCATGACCAGTGGCTTCTTCATTTTTATGAAAATCTATCGATAACTCATGCAATCGCTAAGCTAAACGCATAAACGACTAACCCATAACCTTAATTACTCATCCATGCTTTCAATTTCAAATTCTAAGAAGTTTCAAAATTAAAATCACTGTAGCACAGCCTATAAATCATGAGAAATGAACAAGCTAAGGTTGGAGGTGAAGAGAGTGGTTACCGTAGATGCGTAGAGCTCGGAGAGGGCTTCGATTGGAGTACTAGAACGCAAGAAACGGACAAGGCTAGCCATGATTCCCTTTGGCAAGCATGAATTCGGCCATGGAGAGAAAAAGTGGGAGGAAGATGAGAGAAAAATGAGATATTTACTTGTGGTTGGTTGTAATAAAGCTAAATGAGTTTCTGTTCCGTGTGCGAGCGTATACCGTAACCTACCGTGCGTCTCGTCCTCCTTCCTTCTCTTTCTTTTTAAGAAATTCAATTTCTATTCCTCAAATAACTTTTCTAATTGTGCACTTAGTCACCACTTACTAATATGAAGCTCTCTCTAAAATTTGAGATTTTTCAGGTTTCGGGATATTTTCCATCATTCACTTGATCGTTTTTACATCGTTAAATCAGTTTTCTCCAATTCGCTCTTTTATAAATTCTGATGAATCCTACTTACGTTTATATATATCCTAGATTGAGAATATGCCTTCGAAATATTTCTCTGGAATAAATAATTAGTCCATCTCAATTTCTGGCCCAATCTGGTCCGTTTAGGAAAAATAATTTTTGAATTTCTGTGATCTGACGAGACGATCTTACGTTTATATATTCCAATATTCCACAGATTATGAATACGTCCTCAAATCTTTTTATTAAGTCCTTAAGTCTTTCAGTGTCTAGGGAAATCTCGGAGAAAATAAAAGTGCTATTTTTCAGAACCCGATATCTTTTACATACACTTATTTTCCCCTTGGATCATTAATACGAACTCAGAAATCCGTTCCGGGTACTTCTATATAGTGTCATCTGATAATATTCATATTTCCCCCAAAGACACTATTCATCACTTATTTTCTTTTTATTCCCTGCACTTAGCAAAATGTCCTCATTCTCTTTTGAGCGTTCCTTATCTCTTTTACGGAACCATTGGTTTTATAACAGATATCGATTTAGATAATATGAGTATCTTTTCCTCTTTAGGAAACATATCTTGACTTACTAGGAGATAGATTATTCTAATCTAAATCGTCAACCCATTGCATTCTTCATGACATATAAACATTGGAATCTATATCCATTCCATATTCATTTATTAGAACTGTTAATACATTAAAATCGGAATCACCGTTCATTCTTTTATCAATACATAATAAAAAGTTTTAATTCTACCAAAAATCTGGGTTCTTACAGATTTTATTACGGAATGCACTTTTGCCTCCTCTAAACCAGGGGAAATAATAGCAAATTCGAAAGATAAAGTTTGGACTCTATTCACGGATGGGTCATCCACTTCACAAGCCGGAGGAGCAGGAGTCATCCTCACAAGCCCCGAGGGCTTTACTGTGCGACAAGTCATCAAGTTCAAATTTCCCACAACCAATAATGAGTCAGAACATGAAGGCCTCATTGCAGGATTGATATTACCTCGCCATTTGGAAGTATCTGTTTTGGACATCTTTAGTGATTCTCAACTCGTAGTAAAGCAAGTCTTGGGAGAATTTAAAACTCTCAACGAAAGAATGTCGGCATACAAAAAAATCACTTCTGACCTATTACACAACTTCGTGTCATGGACCATCAACAACATTGATAGGTCCAACAATCAATGGGCAGATGCTTTGTCAAAGATAGCCACCTCAAACACTTCAAGCACATCAGAACCTGTCTACTTCAAGGAGTTGCTCGAACCTTCAATAGTTCAAAAAGAAGTGTTTTGTGTATCAACACAAGAAGATTGGAGGACTCCTATTATAAGGTTTATTCAAGGAGTTCATGGCGAGCTAGACAGGCAAGAGACAAGAAAAATGATAATAAAAGCAAAGAATTATTGCCTCATAGACAACAAGCTATTTAGAAGTGTTAGGTCGAATACACAATAAGTAATCAAATACTGTATGAGTAACTTAACAAGAACACACTGTTTAACAATTAAAAACTGTTTGGAATTAATAATTCCTCTCTCAGTGATGTAAATATCACAGAGAGCTGCTTAGGTTACAATGGATGAATATCTCAATGTTCGACTACCCTTCTAGGGTTAACCTAACTGTATTTATAGAACATACAGCTTCGTACAATCAGTAACTGATACTCCTAAAATCAAGCTATACAATTGATATCAATCACGATTGCTTCAGTCTTCCAAGTCAACTCAATCTCTTTGACAGCTTTCCAATCTTCAAAGATATTACTTCCATATTTATCAATCTTCAAACACTGTTGACTCTTCAGACAATATCGCTACAGAGTTTAACAAACTCTGTTTGCGCTTCCAGTCAGTGTTTAATCAAACTCTGACTGCTTCCAGCTAAACTCTGTCTTCTGACTTTAGCTTCCAAACACTGTTTTCATCAATCATTTCTAACAATCTCCCCCAACTTGTCCATTAGCAAGAATGTACAAGTTTTACAGTAAATGATGATGTCAAAACAAATACAAAGTTTACAGTGTTTAACATACAAACAGAGTTTAAGCTATTACTTAACAAATTCTACATGAAATAAGAAAATTCTTACAGACTTTAATCTCTAATCTCTTGAAGATCAGGCACTGTTCTAAGATAGTCTATAAGCAACCTTCTTTCAGCATTTTCAAGCTCTATCTGCATAGCTTCTTTGATTTCTCTCAACTGAGAATCATTCTCATCAGTTTGATAGATAGCAGCTCTAAGATCGTAGATTTTGTTTCTTCTCATCTCATTTCCCAACCTGATATATTTCACCTCTTCAGATTTTACATTGAAATCCAGAACAGTAATCCCAAGATCAGTCTTCAGTTTTGTAGTTCCCTTCTCCATTTCAATCAGATTGCCATTCCAATCTCTGTATTTAGGAACATACTTGCTGTTGAATTTCATTTGCCTTCTTGCAAGGTTTTGAATCATTCTTTGTTGAAGCACATTTGCAACTGACTGAGTTCTTTGACTTCTCACTCTGAAAATATATAGAACATATTCAAGTTCTTCAGCATACTTTAATTCAATATCCTTTTCAGAGACTTTAAATACTGTTCCATCAGCCATGAAATATAACAAGAAATCCTTTTCTAGACTCTTCTGATATACAAGCTGTACTGATTCCAGTTTGTCTAAACTCTCTTGAGTGACACCACCTCCTGGAACAGACAGTGAAGAAGGATCTCTAGGACCAACATATTGTCTTTTATCTCTGTATGAGCCTATGCCTCCTTTATTGTATCCAACTTTACCAGATAATGCTCTACCATCAGCAAAATCCATTGGAATTGTAGCTTCTAGTCTTGGATCATGAGGAGCACCTCTTTTAAATGTTGATTTCAACTGAAAAGACACTAATGGTGTGGTCACCACTTGTGCAGCAACAGAGGTTGTGTCTTCATTCTTCTGTACAACATGTGTATCAACAGAGGTTGTAACTATACTTTTCAGCTTTTGCTTGGCTTCTGCATCTGTTGGTTTTCTGAATACTTGCATTCTTTGATCTGTACCAACAGGTTCTTTGATTTGAATGCCTTTAAGAACAGGCTTTGCAGCTTTAGCAATTTTCACATTCCTCTTTGCTTTTTCAGACTTTAGAGCTTTCAGATGCTTTTCTTGTAAACTCTTCTCTTCAGCTTTAGCATCTTCTATGGTCACTCCTTCTGCATTCTCTTCCATGAAAAGCTTAACAGCTAACTCCTCATCAGTCTTTGGGTTTGATGTTAATTCCAAACTCTTGGTCTTTGAGGTACCTTGAGTTTCAGTGTTTGTTCCAACAGACTGTGATTTAAAAGATTTGCCAGATCTCAGAGTTTGCCTTTCAGAGTTTAAAACCTTGCTTTTATCACTTGCCCCTCCATCTCCAGCATCATCCTTTTGAGTCAGAGTTTGAGAAACTTTGCATTTTGACTTAGTAACTCTCTCCCCCTTTTTGACATCATCAGGAATTAGTATTGATGTAATGAGCTCTAAAGAGTTTGCAATTGAATCCACTTTAGCAGATAAAGCAGTCTGATTTTCTTCAACCTTTCCTAGCCTGGCAAAGAGAGTGTCTTGAACTTTGGACAGCTGAACAGCTTTTATTTTGGACTCTCTTTCCATCTTCAACTCTCTTGACTGAATCTCAGTCTTCAAGGAAGCAATTTCTTGTTTAGTGTCAGCAAAATTTCCTTCCAGTGTCTTGACTTGTACTACAGTTGCCTTTAAACAGGATAAGATATCTGGATTTGAAATTTGCTTTGCAGTTTGCCTAACAAACTCCGATGCTCTCCCTTTTGGAAAAATGCAATCTTGTCTATACCAATTTTCAGCAGATTTAGCAAGATGCTCTACTTCAACAGCATGTGATGGACAAGGCTGAGTAAAAGGTGTATGTTTACTATCTGTCTGTGCAGGTACACTCACAAAAGAATCAGAGTTTGCATCACTGTCAGATTTATCTTCATCACTTGCACCTTGAGCTTGACCATCTTTGAAAGAACCACTGTGCTGAGCAGTGTCAGCCACAGTTTCTGCAATAACTTCTGCAACCTTTTCAATAATCACCTCATGTTGCACAGGCTCTGCAACAGAGTTTGCCTTAGTAGCTTCATCACCTTTGTCTTGAATTTGAGAAGATACCAGCTCTGTGTGTGATGCCACAGCTTCAGAAACATGTACTGCAGGTGAGACAGGATCAAGAATTGATTCAGGAACATCATGTATTGGTGACAAACCATCTCTTTGATCCTCTTCTACAGGCATTTTATCCTCTGTAGGTATTTCAACAGTAATATTATCCTCTGCAGGCATTTCAACCTCTGCAGGTATTTGTACTTTGTCATCCACAATATTCTCTGCAGGCATGTCAACTTTTGCAGGTACTTCAACATTCACTGTATCCTCAACAGTAGGTGTTTGCTGTGAAACCACCTCTGGAGCTTTAACAACATTCTCTGCATCTGAATCAGAAAGAATTAGTCTCCTTTTCTTGATTGGCACAACAATCTCCTCTTCATCTTCACTTGAGCTTTCTCTTGGTGGTGAAAGTGAAGGTCTGTTTGCATGTTGCTTCATTCTTCTAGTATAAACAGCTCCAGGTAATGTCTGTTTAGCCTTTGAATGTTTAGTGTTTTGGGCAGTGTGTTTCTTTCTCTTTGGCTTGGTTTTGGCTGGTTCAGTAGGTGCTGGCTCAGAGTGTAAGGTATCAGTGTTTAAAGTTTCAGTGTTTAATGGTTCAGTGTTTGAGGGTTCAGTGTTTAATGGTGGAGAGTTTATTGGTGGAGAGTTTAAGGTTTCTGGTTGTGGTTGTTGAGATGTAGTAGGTACAGTAGTTGTGGGTGTTGGAGGTGTTGGTTCAGAGTTTATGGTTTCTGTTGGTTCAGGCATTTGTTGTGGTGATTGAGGGTCTTGTGGTTGGTTTACATAGTTTCGTAAGGCTAAAGGCATAAACAACTCAGGTATTTGCTGTTTAGTGACATCTTTGTTTGTCAAATCACTGAACATTCTCTTAGCAACTTGAAAAGGCTGAATTACATCAGCTTCATCAATTGGAATGTTAGGCACACATGCAGTAAATAGCAATTGACAAAAACGAGCAAAATACACAGTAGTAGACTCAGATAATCTCTCTCCCAAGTTCATTAGTACTAGTCTACCAAAATCAAAGTTACCTCCATATAGTAGAGCATGACCAATTTGGAGTGTATCCAGAGGTAGTGCATCCCAATTTGTTGTCTTCTTTCCAAAAGCCCTTGTTATACAATCAAAGAAGAAACTCCATTCCTTTCTCAAACTTGGCCGTCTCAAAGACCCTATCTTGTTCAAGTTTCCTGCACATCCAATTTGTTCCAACATTGTCCTCAATCGATCATGACCAACAACACTGTAAGAAGTGTGTGTCTCAAAGTCCAAAGCATCCCTGACAGTGGTTGGAGTAATGATATACTCTGATTCTTCATGAGTGAAAATGATTGTTGGAGTGCCAGCCTCTCCTCCATCATCATATTCAGAGTTTGTCCAGAAAGTAGCAATCTGTGAAGCAGATAATGTTCGTGGTGCAGTTAGAGCCGTCCCTATCTCAGAATCGTTCAAGAAGTTTTGGAACAAGTGAAACGCCTGTGGAGCATTTTCATTCTCCAATGGTGCTGCATAGTTACTAGGGAGAAAAACTAACCCTGCTGCATCAAATGCTTTAGTTGCCATTAGTAACAAGATACGAAGATATTCAGAGAAAAGATTTGTATGCACTGTAAGTGTTTATCAAAAAGTGAAGGAGAGAATAAGAGAAGTGTGAAAATGAATAAGTATGTAAGTAACTGTGAATGTGAATCGATAAGGAGTGAGAGACTAAAGACGATTAGAGTAAAATTAAAACTCAATCGTTTATTTAGTAAAAGCGCGCAACTGTTGTAGAGTAGTGTGTGAGTGGGACACAATCATGGGACACGTGTCAAACAGCCAATGGATCACTTAATAATTACCGCTGTTATTCCTATAATCACGACACTTAGACACATTAACACTAATTAACAGTTGTCAACTACCCCAATTACTCCAATAATAGTCAAATCATCTCAATTAAACTTTACCTCAGAGTACTTAACACAATTCAACAGTGTTTATCAATTTTCCAACTTTATCACTAAGACCCTTTCAAAAATTGCACAGTTGTGAATATGAGTGTGTGTGAAGCAGAGTTTACTGAAATCAATTTTTAGAGCATCTAATATTTCATAAAATCCATAACAAACAGTTAATAAACACTGAATGCACAAACTCTCATATTAAACACTGATTGTTTGATGAATGCTAAACTCTGTAGTTACTGTTATACAGAAATCTGAAAACTTCCATTTCCTTTGATGTCCATGATTATCCAAGTAAGCACACAGTCTTTAAAGACAAAAATATCAAGAGATAGAAATCAGAGCATCATTCAGTGAATAACAGTCATGAACTGTATAACCTCACAAACTCTCAAAGCACACAAGTGTTTAGGTGATGTGTTTACACTCACATTCAATCAGAAATAGCAGAGTCTACCATATGCTTGAATGTCCACCAATTCTACACTACTTTGAGTACATGTATTCACAAATCAAAAGGACTTTATTCAGGGTTTAAATGGAGTAAGATCAAACAGATGAAAAGAGATGTTTTATTCATGAGTGACTTCAAGCTGAGCATGGTAAGAGAACAAAGTGTTCAGTCACAGTATATATTTGTACAAGATCAGTATATATGCTCTTTTTCTTTTTTTTTTTTTTTTTTTTTTTTTTTATTTATTTAGCATATACACTGAGTAAACTTTTTCTTTTCTTGAGAAACACTCATCTGTTTGAGAAAAAAAAAATAAAAATAAAATACTTAACTGCTCTTAATACTTCAGAGTATAAGAAAAATGAGCAGTTAATAAGGCTCAAAGGGGTTTACTAAGGATGGAATTTATGAACAGTGTTTATACAGTGTTTGTACAATGTTCAAAAGAATTTCGAACAGTGTTTGAAAGAATGGTAAATCCTATTGCCTTTATCATTTTCATGCACACACATATCCTGTAGTCTCAAAATGGTTTAATACAAGTTCTAGAGAAACATACTACCTGATGAATATCACACAACAATAAATACTGATTGATAGAAAATGTATCAATCACTGATTTGGCTCAAACTCTCACAGGGTGTAAACATGAGTCTGAACTCACCAAACTAATCACTGACACATCTCAAGTTTTATGATTTTCACAAGTACAAACAAGGAATCCTCATGAACCATACCTTTGGAAACAGAATGTCACTTATCAGAGTTTAGAGTTCATCAATAACCAAAATTATTTATGAGTGGCCATGCACACAATATTCATAGACTCAGAGTTTAGGACTAAATAAACTAAGAGATGCTATAAATATGAAACAGTATCATGCTGTGTTAATTTTCTGCACAAAGTCTGATTAGATAGCAGTGACTCAGAAAGAATCATGATTTATTTACTGAGAATCATGCTCCATACAATTTTCTTCATTGGTGTTTTCATTCAGACAATAATCAATTCTGAATTAACTGAGTGTATCTAACATGTTAACAGTATTTAACAGACAGACATGCTGACAGAGTTTAAAAAGATTTAAACATTAGCATGCAGAACAGAGTTTAATACCATGGTTCACATAGCACTTAACAATGTTTTAAATCATGAGCAATGAGTTTTTGAGTCTAACCAACATCTCTAGTTAAAACTAGAGACCATTCCTAGTTCATTGACCAGTCTTGTAAATGTGGCTTCACTCAATGGCTTGGTGAAGATATCTGCAAGTTGTTGATCTGTAGACACAAAGTGAAGCTCAATGTTGCCTTCCTCTACATGCTCTCTGATGAAGTGATACCTTATGCTGATGTGCTTTGTCATTGAATGTTGCACTGGATTACCTGTCATTGCAATAGCACTTTGATTATCACAGTAAATAGGTATCTTGGAATACCTTAATCCATAATCCAGCAGTTGATTCTTCATCCATAAAATCTGTGCACAACAGCTACCAGCAGCAATATACTCTGCTTCAGCTGTAGATGTAGATATTGACTTCTGTTTCTTGCTATACCAGGAAACAAGTCTGTCACCCAGAAATTGACAACTTCCACTGGTGCTTTTTCTGTCTATCTTACATCCAGCAAAGTCTGCATCAGAGTAACCAAGAAGTTTAAACTCTGATTCCCTTGGATACCACAGCCCCAAAGTTATAGTGCCCTTCAGGTACTTAAATATTCTCTTTACTGCTGTTAAATGTGGTTCTCTTGGATCAGCCTGGAACCTTGCACACAAGCAAGTTGCATACATGATATCAGGTCTGCTAGCTGTCAAATAGAGCAAAGAACCAATCATTCCTCTGTAGCTTGTCATATCTACTGATGACCCTGCATCTTTGTCCAATTTTGTTGCAGTTGCCATGGGAGTTGTTGCAGATGAACAGTCAAGCATACCAAATTTCTTGAGAAGGTTTCTGGTATATTTTGCTTGATTTATAAAAATTCCATCATCTGTTTGCTTCACCTGTAGGCCTAGAAAATAACTAAGCTCTCCCATCATACTCATTTGATATCTTGACTGCATGAGTTTGGCAAACTTCTTGCAGAGTTTATCATTAGTAGACCCAAAAATAATGTCATCCACATATATCTGAACTAAAAGCAAGTCACTACCATTTTGGAAGTAAAACAGAGTTTTGTCAATAGTACCTCTGTTAAATCCACTTTCTAGTAGAAATTTGGCAAGGGTTTCATACCATGCCCTTGGTGCCTGCTTAAGTCCATAGAGAGCCTTGTCTAACCTGTAGACATGGTCTGGATATTTTGGATCTACAAACCCTGGTGGTTGTTCCACAAACACTTCTTCTTCAAGTTTTCCATTCAAAAATGCACTTTTTACATCCATCTGAAACACTTTGAATTTCATGTGGGAGGCATATGCTAGAAAAATCCTGATTGCCTCCAATCTAGCCACTGGTGCAAATGTTTCATCATAGTCAATTCCTTCCTGTTGTGAGTAGCCTTTTGCAACCAGTCTTGCCTTGTTCCTTGTGATAACACCCTCACTGTCAGTTTTATTCCTGAAAACCCATTTAGTACCAACAATGGATCTATTCTTAGGCCTTGGTACAAGTGTCCACACTTCATTTCTTTCAAATTCATTTAGCTCTTCTTGCATTGCTGTTATCCAGTCAGCATCTTTAAGAGCTTCTTCCACTTTCTTTGGCTCAGATTGTGACAAGAATGCATGAAATAGACATTCATTTGTTGTTGCACTTCTTGTCCTTACTTTTGCATCTGGATCACCAATAATCAAATCAGGTGTGTGAGATTTAGTCCATTTTCTTGCAGAAGGCAGATTGCTTCTGTCATCATGTGATCCTCCCCCTTGATCCATGCTCTCCTGATTTTCCTGGTGTCTTTCCTCATTTTCAGATGCTCCCCCTGAATGTGACTGCTCAGAATTTGAATGATCAGAGTTTGAATCAACAGTGTTTGATTCAGAGTTATCATTTGAGTCACTATCAGTGTTTGAATTTTCACTTTGATGTGATTCTTCATGCTCCCCCTCAACTGGTTCTTCCCTTGTTTCTGATTGAAGAGTTTCTTCAGTATTTACCAGTAGAGGTACAGAGTTTAGATTAACAGAGTTTGACACATCAGTCTGATCAGAGTTTACTTTTTCAGAGAATAAATCTTCATTTTCAAAGTGCAGTTGATCATGTTCATTTACATCTTCAAGTCCAGTTATTTTCTTGTCATTAAATGACACATGAATTGATTCCATGATCACTCTGGTTCTCAGATTATAAACTCTGAATGCCTTAGTTGACAGTGGATAGCCAACAAAAATTCCTTCATCTGCCTTTAGGTCAAACTTGGTCAACTGTTCAGGATGAGTCTTCAACACAAAGCACTTGCATCCAAAAATATGAAAATATTTTAGATTTGGCTTTTTCTTCTTCACCATTTCATATGGTGTTTTACCATGCTTGTTGATCAGTGTTGCATTTTGAGTAAAACAAGCAGTTTGAACTGCTTCTGCCCAGAAATATGTTGGCAATTTTGCTTCATCTAGCATGGTTCTGGCAGCTTCTATCAAGGTTCTGTTCTTTCTCTCCACTACACCATTTTGTTGTGGAGTACCAGGTGCAGAAAACTCTTGTTTTATCCCTTTACTCTTGCAAAATTCTTCCATAGATGAATTCCTGAATTCAGTTCCATTGTCACTTCTGATTATCTTCACTTGATGCTCTGACCCTTTTTCCAGTTGAATTACATGTTCTGTCAGTGTTAATGCAGTTTCATCCTTCTTTGCAAGAAAATATACCCATGTGAATCTGGTATATTCATCAACAATGACTAATGCATATTTCTTCTTTCCAAGAGACATCACATTCACTGGACCAAAAAGATCAACATGTAGTAGATGATAAGGATCAGCAATTGAAGACTCAGATTTACTTTTGAAAGATGTTTTTCTCTGTTTGCCTTTTTGACAAGAATCACACAGTCCTTCTACATTCAACAAGGACTTTGGTAGACCTCTTACAAGATCATTCTTGATTAGCTCATTGATGTTGTTCAGATTCAAATGAGAGAGTTTCTTGTGCCATTTCCAACTCTCTTCACTGGACATCCTTGAAGACAGACACACTGCTTTGCCATCAGTATTTGTTGACAATTTGATTTCATAGATGTTATTGTGTCTGTTTCCAACTAGAGCAACTTTCCCTGTAGATTTACTGATCACTTGACAATATTCAGGCTGAAAATCTACATGATAACCTCTGTCACAGATTTGACTCACAGATAGCAAATCATGCTTGAGTCCTGGAACAAGAGCTACATTTGTGATGATGACATTTCCAAGATTAATATTGCCATATCCCAGTGTATGTCCTATGTTGCCATCTCCATAGGAAACTTCTGGGCCAGCCTTCTCCTCAAACTCTGATAGCAGGGCTTTATTTCCTGTCATGTGTCCTGAACATCCACTGTCCACGACTAGGGTACTGACCCTTGAGCCCTGCAATCACAAACAATCACTGATTATTAGTTTTAAGGATCCAGACTTGCTTGGATCCTTTGGCTTTCTTAAATCTGTTAGCTTTTGCAGCGGAATTCAAATTAACAGAGTTTAAGCTAACTTTTTCAGAGTTTACATTTGCAGAGTTTACTTTAACCCATTTCAAATTTGGTTTGGGTTCATAGTAATTATAATAAATAGCATGATAATCTCTGCAAGTGTAAATAGAATGCCAAGTACTTCCACAGTGTTTGCATAAAGTCTGTGGTCTAGTTCTCACATAATCACTCTTTACTGCAGTTTTAGAAGGCAAAGAATTAATGTTCTTATTCTTACTGCAGAAACTAGCAAGATGATTAGTGCTACCACAATTAAAGCATGTTTTTCTAGGAGCTAATGAAGCAAGCATTGGCTTAATTCCTGATGTGATGCCTACTTTTCCATTTTTGTTTTTCTTAGGCAATCTCTGTTTGTTGACAGATTTTATCTCCTTAAGCTTATGCTTGAGTTGTTTATCTGTCATTAAACCAATGTTAGCCTCTTTAACAAAAGTTTTAGCATATGACTCCTTAACAGCCTTTTTCTGTGCTTCAGTCTTAGGTCCACCTGTTCCCATGACATTACCTTCAGATGAATAATGTGGTCTTTTCTTTACCTGATTTTCAAATCTAAGTTCATCTCCTACAGAGTAACCTAGACCTACTGTGTCTGACTGAAACACTTCTTGAGTGTCTTTACCAGAGTGTGTCCAAGTTTTAATGATGTGTTTAGTATCCTCCAATTCTGATTCTAGTTGCTTATACTTACCTAGCAACTCTTGTTCAATAAACACTGCATCATCTCTCTCTTTCTGAATTTTATTCATGTTCTCTAGCTGTTCCTCAACAAGTTTATTTCTTTCTTTAAGTTGAGAACACTCAGACTTTATCCTCTCATTTTCTAAAGTCTGATCCCTATAACTGATATGCAATGCTTTAAGATAAATTCTCAATTCAGTTATATTATCAGTGTTATAAGCATAGGTAGTTGGAGGTACCTTGAGATCATCATTTTCAGTCTGAGTAGTAGCCATGAGAGCATAGTTGACTTCCTCATCTGAATCTGAAGTGTCTGCCCAATCTCTGCCTTTGGTGTAGAGTGCCTTTTCAGTTTTACCCTTCTTGCACTCTGGAGCATAGTGTCCCATCTCCTTACACTTGTAGCATTGAATCTCAGACTTATCTTTCTTTCCAGATTTGAAGTCCTTTCCCTCAGCTTTCTTGAAATTCTTCTTGTCAGACTTTGAGTAGTCCCTTGAGAATCTCTTTCCCTTCTTGAAGTTCTTGTAACCCATCTTCTTGAAGGTCTTTACCATCAATGCAGCCATTTGCATCATCTCTTCATCATCTTCAGAATCAGATGAACCATCTGTGTTTGAGTCAACATCAGTGTTTGATGACTCATTCTCTGAATGGATGACTAAGGCTTTCCCTTTTGCCTTTCTCCTTGATGCCTCCTTCTTTAATGGTTTCTCCTCAACCTTGAGTGCAACAGATTTTGACTTTCTACTTGTTCTTTTGTTTCTCTGCTCCAATTCCAATTCATGGGTTTTGAGAAGCCCATAAATTTCATCAATCTCTGTTTCACCAAGTTCATAGTTATCTCTAATAGTGGTTGTTTTCACATCCCACTTTTCAGGTAGAGAAAGAAGAAACTTGAGATTTGAGTCTTCTAAATCATATTCTTTGTTAACCAATGACAAATCATTGAGCAGTTTACAGAATCTGTCAAATGTTTATGTCATGGTTTCATCAGACTTTGCCTCAAAGTGCTCATACTCCTGAGTGAGTATGTTTCTTCTGTTTTTCTTGATTGCAGGAGTTCCTTGACACCTAACCTCAAGTGCATCCCATATTTCCTTTGCAGTTGTGCAATTAATCACTTTATTAGACATAACATTGTCTAATGCACTGTGAAGTAAATGTCTCACTTTTGCATCCTTTGCAATAGATGAAAGATCCTCAGCAGTTAGATCTTTCTTTTCCTTTGGAATGACCTTTGCCTCCTCACCAGCAGCAGCAGCAGATAATTTTGTTGGTTTGTGAGGACCTTCATAAATTCTATCAAGGTATTCTGGATCTGTAGCCTCCAGAAACATGGTCATTTTCACCTTCCAAATTGCATACTCTGATGGCCTAAGTATAGGAACCCTGATTGTCTCATACCTACTAACAGTAGTAGGGGCTTTCTCATTTGGTGGAGGTATCTCTGCCATTGATTACTATTGTGTTTGGATCTTTAGCTGTAATAAAATAACAGATTTGTCTCTGATACCACTTGTTAGGTCGAATACACAATAAGCAATCAAATACTGTATGAGTAACTTAACAAGAACACACTGTTTAACAATTAAAAACTGTTTGGAATTAATAATTCCTCTCTCAGTGATGTAAATATCACAGAGAGCTGCTTAGGTTACAATGGATGAATATCTCAATGTTCGACTACCCTTCTAGGGTTAACCTAACTGTATTTATAGAACATACAGCTTCGTACAATCAGTAACTGATACTCCTAAAATCAAGCTATACAATTGATATCAATCACGATTGCTTCAGTCTTCCAAGTCAACTCAATCTCTTTGACAGCTTTCCAATCTTCAAAGATATTACTTCCATATTTATCAATCTTCAAACACTGTTGACTCTTCAGACAATATCGCTACAGAGTTTAACAAACTCTGTTTGCGCTTCCAGTCAGTGTTTAATCAAACTCTGACTGCTTCCAGCTAAACTCTGTTTTCTGACTTTAGCTTCCAAACACTGTTTTCATCAATCATTTCTAACAAGAAGGGCTCTAGTCGAACCATTGCTCAAATGTGTTAATCAAGATGAAGCAAAAATAGCTATGGTTGAGGTGTGTTAACTCGAATAACTTGTAGAAAGGGGGTTGAATACAAGTTATATAATCATGTCTGATTTTTCCTTGATTAGATAAACAAGAACAAACGAATAAATCAAACTCTGTTTATATTAAATAAATCAAATACAAACTCTACCAAAGGTGTACAAATACCTTTAGCAGCTGTTGACAAAATAAATCTCTCTTTCTGTTTGTTTCGAACTTTCGAATACAAACCTTATACAGAGCTACGCACACAAACTCAATCGCTAAACTCACAATTGCTTCGCACGACCACGACTCTTTTTACAATAATATAGAGGGAGTATTTATAATGCTTCCTATCAACTAATAACAGAAAGATAATTTATACATGACAATGTTCTGCCGTCCAGTTGATAGTTTCCATTAATAGAAAATTCTTTCCTTCATGATATCTTCTTGCTTGTTCTTCAAACAAAGATCCTGTTTTATAGCACTTGCCAGTTTCTGTAGCATCCTTAATGACATCATCAATAACACAACTGATATCAGGATTGCACACTGCATCAGTATCTGACCATCCCATCAGTACTTGACTTGCTCTATCAGGATTCGATCTCAGTTCCTGATATGTAGTCCTCGATGCACTGTTCTTGACTTAAATTCTACAAATCACTGTTTATTATATATATCCTATACAAAGTGCTAAATCCTTTATAAATCAGGATATACAAGAAGTATAAGTAAAATTCTATTCTTAATATCACAACTCATGAATTATTCCTAACAATCTCCCCCTATTTATGCTTTAAGATCTGAAGCATAAATCTGAGTTGTTGATGTCAAAACATATAACAATACAATCAGAATAGAATTTATGAATTTAAAAATCATGAAGTTAAGTACCTCCTTCTTTAGATGTGACAACGTATCTAGTACTTAGAAGAAAGAATTCAACTATTTGATGCTTCTTTTCCTTTACCACTTCCACGATAAGATTCACCTTTATCATCCTTAGTTCTTCTTTTATCTTTCCCAGTCTATTTATCACCTTTGTCATCCTTAGTTCTTCTTTTATCTTTCCCATTCTGTTTATCTCCCCCAGTATATTGCCTTTGAATTATTTTTATCTTCCCCCTTTTGACATCAATAACATTAATTCCAAGAGACTCAGTAACAGAACAAATGAGATTCATCAGAACTACTTGATTTTCCATAATAGTGACTTGGTTATCTTCAAGTGTTTGAAGTCTTGATTGAATTTCAACTTGAGATTTCTGAATGTCTTGTAAAACTTCAGAATTGACTTCAATGTTGGAAGTATTTGGAATATCTTCAGATTCAAGCCGTGTAGAAGAAGTTGCCTATGTAGAATGATATTCAAGTAATAATACTCGAGTAGAGTTATAAACATCTTCATTTTTCTGATCTAAAGCTGCAATATTATCATTCTGTCATTCACCAATATTCTGTGTACTAACATCTACAAATCCTGACTCCTCCTTAGATTGATCAGATACTGTTGATGTCTCAATTCTGGCTGATATTGTAACTACATACATAGGAATACTAGGATCATTAGGAATTTCTTCTGGTACAAGTGGTGTAGAAGTTTTTCTTAGCCTTTCACATCTTCTGTTGATAATTCCTGTAAGCCTTTCTTTCTGCTTCTGAGCTTTAACTTCTGGCTTTGCATTGTGCTTTGCTAAGTCATGCTTCTCATACATCTTGATAAAAGAATAAGTACCAGCATCCATACCAAGATTGTCAGACCAAGATTCAGGAAAAACCTGATCCCAGAAATTAAATGATGGTGGTTTCCTAATTTTTTCTCCCTTACTATGGAGTTGATCATCCATACCCTCATTCTCACTTTGACTATCTAAAGCCAACACTCTTTCTACCTCTCCTTTTGCCTGGTCAGGAGCCACCCTCTCAGATTTTGGATCAATATCCATCTTTTCAAGTGTATCACTCAATTTTGGATAAGTGCTCTCATGACCTACAAAAAAATAGAGTTTAGAAGAAGTTTTTATACCTGAACTCACATAGAGAGAGGGTTCCTCATTTGGAAAGGGGCTTGAGGTTTTCTCCAAGAAGTGAGCTGCTATAGTCTCTGAACCCTCACAAGTATATTCTTTCCTTTCAGAGACTACAGGCTCCAGTATACCACTTTCAGGTTCTCTACTAAACTCTGATGTCTTTAGTAATACTTCATTAGACGCCATAGTTAGTATGTCACCATCTTTAAGTGTTGTTTGCTGAGACTCACCCTCAAGGTAGATAGAATTTGGCTGAACAATGTTTGTTTGATCTTCAGAAAAATCAGTCAAAGTTATTCTTCCCATATCATAGGGTTTCTTACTTGCAATTTCAGTCATCATAGAAGACCTTTCAGCATAAGCTATCACAACTCCTGAGTCATCCAACCTCTGACTAGATGGTTCTTGTGTTGCAGTGACTGTGATCTGATCTGTCCTACTATTCACCACTGGTGCAATAGTATCTTCTATTGACTGCATTCCTCTATCTACGTCCTTCTGTTGTTCACCTTGAGCTGAAGCATCTTCAATAATGACATCCTTGTCAAATAAATATGCATGAAGTGATTGAAGTGCAACATGCTTCGAGAGTCCAAATTTCTTAACTAATTGTCTTCTGACTGGATAGCTTCACTTTGATAGAAATAACTCCCATAGCCAGTCTGTATGACAATGTAGTTTCCCATAAAGAATCAATATCAAAATCTCTATTGTTAATTGTTGACTTGATTGTAGCTTCATTTGTAGAGACCTGCATGATGTTAGTTGGACTAGACTTTGTGTGTGTAGGTGACAATTGAATCTTTCTCCTTGTTCTCCTGGTATAGTGAGCAAAAGATTTATCTTGAGAAGACTCAAGAGGTGTAGACACAGAAGTGATCTTGGGATGAGATCCTTTTTCAATAGACACAGTCTTTTGATAGACAGTATCCAGTAACTATTTTACCTTTTTAAGTATTACAGCCTTTTGAGAGACTGCAGCCTAGCTGTGACTAGGTGCTTCATCTCTTTGTCCTAGCTTAGAAAGTTGAATTGCATCCTTCAATTCTTCTCTCTCAGCAAGAGATATATTATCATCATCTTCACTAGAACTACTACTACTACTTGACATAACAAATCTTCTCTTCCTTACAACTGATGTCTTTTGAGAAACACCAGAGGTTGGTTTCTTTGAAACAACAGGTGATAAGTGGATTTTATATCCATTTGGATAGCTTCAATTCGGCTTAAATTGATTGTCTTGGACTCAAGTTTGTGGTAGTTTTGATGTGTTTTGCTTAGTTGTGCAGATTTACAAGAATGTTTATTATGGTTGATGCTTCTATCGTTTTTGGAGAATAAATTAATTAAAATTCGGATTTCTGAGACGGTTGCGCAGTCTACACTGTTTTGGACATATATGGAGTTCTAGAAGTCCGTTTTCAGCGATCTTACTGCCCACGCGAAGCCTGGGAGATTTTCTACAACTTGGGATAGGATTCCCACGAGCAAATTGCGCCGGGTAGGAGCAATCTGCGCGAAGAACAGACTGTTGGGCGCAGGTTGCCCCTGAAAAATTCTGCCAGATTTCTGATTCACTGTTTTGGCCATATCTTGAGTTCTACAACTCCGTTTGAGGCCCGTAAGCAGTCCACGCGAAAATAACGAGATTCTCTACCATTCTAAAGTGGTCCAGAGGCCCAATTACTAATGGAACGGTCCAGAAATACTGAAGAAAAGACAGCTGCGAATTTCCCTTTAAAACAGAATCAGTTTAGGAAACGTATTTTGCAGAAATTCTATTATAATTCTGATTTGGTATTTTCTTGTTGGGCAAGATGTCTAGAGCCTATATAAACACATCAAACCCTTGTAATAGATCATTATCATTAGGAGTAGAACCATTACATATCAATTACTTAGGTTTATTTGTATTTTTTCATACTTTGTTTTTATCATGGTTTCATCAGATCCCGTGATGACGAGCGGTTCAATTACGAACTAATCGTTGTCATGGGATTCTAACGGATTTATTTATGGATCTTTAGTATCTTGATGCTTTACAGATCTGTGTGTGATGTATATATGATATCCTCGTATGGTTGTGCTTAATTGTTAGATGCGTAGCTAACATCTAATTTGTTAATCTCTTGTGAAGTGAAAGTGGATCTTGAGATTTAGAACTTGCCATGCTAGCATAGGTTCATGATTGTTTATCAACATGATTCGTAGTATGAGATGAAAATACTTATATTGCCCTATGTGATCATTATGGATAACTTGTTCTTCAACCGTTATGTTTTCAAATTCTATAGACATATAGGGTCTAAGCATAATTGGTGTCTATTCATCTTCTATCTATTTTGTGGATGTATGTTTAGTTTGGTATTCGTATACTGAGAAGTAGCGTATACTTATTTCGTGTTATCCGATCAGATATCATAACCATTGCATATAGTGATTAAAGGCGTCAGATCAAAGCAAAGTATTTAATGAAGTTAGGATTCCATGGTTTCTCTTGCAGTAGTAATTCAATTCCAATTCTTGTTAGTTAGTTAGTTAATTCTTAGTTTGTTAATTTACATATTAGTTAATTTAGTTAATTAAAACCAAATCTTGTTATTTGTCTTAGCAGTGAATAAAAACCATACATTATTGCATAGGTGCATGAACTGAATTAAAACCGTAACCAGATCTCTGTGGGAACGAACTTGACTTATATCTATATTACTTATGTCCACGTACGCTTGCGTGATTTAATGCAAACAAGTTTTTGGCGCCGCTGCCGGGGATCATCGGTGTTTTATTTTTGGTTTATGTACTTGTCAATAGTGGTCGTTAGAGTTCACTGACTCGGATTTCTTTTTCTCATCTATTCTTTTATAGTTCGTTGGTGTTTCAGGTACTTGTCAGAGAGCATTACGTTGAAGATGGATTTTCTAACTTACTATGGAGTTCAGCAGGTGGTTAGTGTTTGTGAGCTATGTGCGGGCGCACATGAGACATATCAGTGCTGGAGCAACCAAGGTGGTATTCAACAGCCTCAGCAATGTGAGCAGTGTTTGGGTGTTCATGATCCCTCACAATATTGTTACTACGGAGGAGTTGATCCATATGTCACTTATAAAGAGCAACCATATTTTCAATATCATCCTCAACAGTACCAGCAAGATGTTCCAGATATGTCATATTTCTTTGGTAGTGAAGAGTTTCAACATCAGCAACCTACTCCTACTTTTCAGTCAGATGAGGTTGATGATTTGAAGGAGATTAGGAAGGAGATTAGGATTCTTGCAGAGAATAATGAGAAGCTTATCAAATCTATGGGGACATTAGCTGCTCAAGTTTTGAGAGTCTTGGAACAAGAGAATCAACAATTCATACCAGAAGCAATTCCAGAAAATAACGATGACTTGGAGTAAGGTACTACATGCATAATTGAAGAAGACAACTTCCAAGAGGAGGTTAGCGTTCATAAGCCATGTGAGGAATTTGATCATGCTAGTATGGTGGATGATTTGGAAAGGGCATTATTTGAGACAGACACTGATGAGCTACACAAATTTCAAGAATTGGTATGTGCGTACCAAGAGGACACTGATGAGCTACGCAAATTTCAAAAATTGGTATGTGCGAACCAAGAGGATGAAGAACATGGGAAAGATGCAGGTCTTCTACTTGTCTCAGAATGTAAAGATGGAGGTAGCGCATTAGAGCCAATGGAGGAAGTTCTCTTTGAGGAACCAAAGGCTTCAGCAACTTACATTTACCCTCCTCCATTATATTCAAGCGAAGCCCGCGATTGTGTGTTGTTCTACAAATTGATAGATTTTGGGTCAACAGATGAAGGCATTGGACTAGGACATATTTGTTACACGAATAGGCCAAACGAGGAGAAGTGGCAGAAAGTGTGCCGCCGTGATGACGATGAAGTATCGCGAAGAGATGACCAGGCAAACTATTATCATCCTTAATGGAGGCTTGGAAGTAACGTCAAGCTATTGACGTTAAAGAAGTGCTTAGTGGGAGGCAACCCACGCTTTTCGGCATTTTTATTTAGGTATGTTTTCTACTATCCTTTGTATTACCTTCAATTCAATGGGGACATTGAATATTTTAAGTTTGGGGGTGATTATGGGGGATATTTGTAGTAGTTATTTGTTCATGTAGGATTTCATGCTTTGCATATTAGTAGTAGTAAATTATGAATTTATGTTCGTGTTATCTACGTTTGTTTCATATAGGACATTCTGTTTTTATGTTCGTATTTCATGTGAGTTCATAATAGTTTGCATTTGCACCCATGCTTGATAGGAATTTTGTGTTGTTAATGCTTTTGATTGAGAAGTGATATGCTTTGTTCTTGTGCACACACATACACTAGTAAGTTGAAGCTAGTAGACTTATTGAATGTTGTGAGTAATTAGAAGAACATGAATATGTGCAAGATGATTTAGTTTGCATGCTTTGAGTACAAGTCGGTGCGTTAGAGAGATTATTATTTGGGATTGAGTATGTTTTTTTCCACCAAGTGAGTTTTTGAGCCTTATTGCATATTATTGCAATGTATTCGTTTGTTTGAGTGTCCACGGATTGTTTGCATTGCTAGCAGTTGTTTGAGGTCTTTCTTGAAACGCATGACATTATTTGACGATTAAAATGATAAAGGCATTTAGGAATAACCGCATATTTTCCCATATTACCACACCATGTTTACATGATCAATTAGTTAACCCGTTGAGCTTAATCCTATTTTTCGGTGACATACCACATTACTTGCCTAGACCTTTTTCTTGAATTGGCCTTACATTTATTTGAACCCACATTGTCAAAGGCTAGTAGAGTGCTTAAGGGAGTAATAAGGTGTGCAAGGTGAGGTTTATTGTTGGTCTTACTTTTTGGGGAAATATTGAAAATTGGGTTTGTTTATTTGATAGTCGGCATGTGTAATAAAATTGTGGGATCATTGTTATTGTTTATATTATTGTTTGTGTTATATTTAGCTCTCGAAGAAAAAAAAAGACAAAAAAAAGAAAAAAAAAGAAAGAAAAAAAATAGCAAAAGAAAAAAAAAAGAAAAAAAATATTATGAGAGCATATTTGTGTTTGTTGTGATCCTACTTTAGTCGACTCGTCGATTGTTTTTGTTGGAAGAAAAATAGAAAAATTATGTGGGGGGGGGGGAAATAGGGTGTTGTGTATGATTTATTATGGTACCTACTAGCTTTTGACACTTCACCTGTTTTGGCTTATTTGACATACCTTGTCCCTAGCCCCGTTACAACCCAAATAAAGACCTTTTGATTATCGTCATTGATGTATGTTGTGTTAAGAGTTAGATTGATACCAAATGTCAAGCATGCTTATGATTTTGTTGAAATTGAGTGATACACTTACCCTTGTTCTTGAGTGAATATTCTTTTGTGAGTGGATTGTGAGTGTTTGCTTGTTTTTGCATATGAGATCCCGAGTTTTGTCTTAAAGATGTACTCTTGTAGGCTTAGCATGATTACTAACTTATTCTTACATTTGACATGGGCTTGTGAGAACTTATGCATGTTCATTGAGTAGACTATGTGAATACTTGCACTTTCGACACCAAGACATTGCGTATTTACTTTAATTCTTAAGTTGATATGGCATGAGAGGATTTGAAGGTATGGTAGGATTTTAGTATTAGATTATTTGCATTTTTCATTTAGTTGCATTCATGCATTGCATTGCATTAGGTTAACTAGATTTTGTGGGTACATTCGCTATAGGCCCTCACGAGACCTTACTCGTCCACTAGGGTTGCCTAGGGGTTTAAAGGGCTTGTTGCATATGCCAAATGCAACCGTGATCACCTACGGAAGTGGTACTAGTTAGTTAGTTAGTTGTAATTGTTTATGCTTGAGGACAAGCAACAGGCTGTGGATTAAAACTTTGTTTTTGAATTGTTTCAGAGACTATAATGTTTTGGATTACTTGGGTAGACACAGGGGGGTTTCTCCTCCAAACGAGATTCCTGAGTCATTTCACCACAAAAGAAAGAAGAATTGTAGAGAGTAGGAAGATGAGTTGTAAGAATTACCTGAACATGATGTGGATAATGAATTGCAGGTATTTCATCTAGATTCTTTTCATTGTCCTTCTTTGTAATGTCAGAGAAAATTCTCTTTTGCTGTACATAAGAAGAAACACAATGTTCTCTACCAAATCTAGCTTCAACATCAGGAATAAAATGGTTAATAAACATTTGCATAAATCTATGATAATAAACCATTTTCCTGTCTTGATCTCTTGACCCAAGTTTAATACTCATCTGACTTAAGATAATGTGACCAATGTTAATTACTCTGTCATAAAGCAAACTATAAGCAATATGTGATGTAACAGAAGTAATTTGCTGAAAAGAACTACATTTGCCAGTAAAACATTTAGCAATTTGATCAAAGAAGAAAGACCATTCTTTCCTAAGAAAAGATCTATTTAACTAGCTCATGTTATCTAAAGGTCCAGAAAGACCATTTTGATTCCAGAGACTAAATGGAATTCCACGTGGCAATCTCAGAATTTTAACCTAAAAAAACATCAATATTCTAAACAAAAATATTTTGTTAGATTGTCAAAATATCTTAGAAATACGAAAGGATCAGTCATACGCATAGATATATACGCTGATACATTGAACACTTCAAAATGACTGTTCAGCTTCTCACTCTTTCCTTTATAAACACCTGATGTCTTTTCCTTTCTTAACTCCAAAAACACACAAAACTCTCTGTAAACACAGAGCTTCCAACAAAATACAATGACCTTTAACCCCATCTTTCGATTTCTCACAGATGATGAACAAACTATTCATAACCAAAGATTCATTGTTCGTCTCTTTGAAGAGATGACTTGTCTCATCGCTTTAGACATGGTTCGAGTAGATCCAAATAATATCCAGAATCTTATCTTAAAACATCCATCTGTTGGATACAATCACCCTCTAACCTCCTCAAAACTTGAGGATGAAAAATTTGGTCGAGAGTCTGAGGTTGCTCTTGATGGAGATGCTATACATTCTAGTCAGCTGCTCTCATTCAAGTCACCGAGACAAGGAATCCAGGAGTAATCATCAAGGTGACTCTTGAGATGTTCCTTGTCCTGAAGTAGATCTTTGAAGACTAAGAACAACAACAACTTTAGACAAGAATAGGGTTATCAGTAGAAGTTAAACAAAAAGATATTTGTATTTCATTTCCATGTATGTAATGCTTTCAATTAATGAAAATACAATTTCTTATTATCTACTTGTCTGTTGTTCCTTGTTTATCGAATGATCTAACTAATGGTATAAATTATCAGTATGCATATATTATAACTTGCTGGCATAGACTTAACAAAACTCAGAATTAGATTACTACACAAAGTAAACGTTAGGATCTGAAAGAATTTTCACAATCCTGATACTGACATAATACTGATGACGTCAGCATCCTGATAACAATTCTAATCCTGATGATTATTAACAAGTCTATCATACTGAAATTTATCAAGGCAAAGTGTTATAGCTAAAGAATTTAACAATCAAATATAGATCCTGACAAGAATATCAAGTCTATAAGCTGAAAACAACATACCTTGCTACTTTTGCAGATATTAAAGATCTAGAAATTTAACATTCCTAACTCACTTACTAACCTACTAAATGTAGTCTCATCAAGTGGTTTAGTTAGAATATCTGCAAGCTATTTGTCAATAGAAACAAAGTGAAGTTCCACAGTACCATTTTCAATATGTTCTCTAATAAAATGATACTTGACATCAATGTGCTTAGTCCTTGAATGTTGAACTGGATTTTCAGCAATTTTGATAGCACTAGTATTATCACAAAACATAGGAATATTACTAAGTGTCATACCATAATCCATCAACTGATTTCTTATCCAAAGGAGCTGTGCACAACAACTGCCTGCTGCTATGTACTCAGCTTCTACAGTTGAGGTTGAGACAGATTGTTACTTCTTGCTTGCCCAAGAAATCAATCTGTTTCCCAAGAATTGACATGTACCTGTAGTGCTTTTCCTGTCTATTTTACACCCTGCATAATCAGAGTCTGAATATCCAATTAGGGAGAAATCAGATTCTCTAGGATACCACAAACCAAGATTTGGAGTTCCTTTGAGATATCTAAAAATTCTCTTCACAGCAATTAAATGAGATTCCTTAGGATCACTTTGGAATCTAGCACATAAACAGGTAGAAAACATTAGATTTGGTCTACTTGCAGTTAAATATAACAATGAGCCTATCATGCCTCTATAACTAGTGTTATCCACACTCTTTCCCTTAGGATCAGAGTCTAGTTTAGTGGCTATTGCCATGGGTGTTTTTGCAATTGCATGGTCTTGAAAGTCAAACCTTCTTAAAAGATCTTTGATATACTTTGACTGATTAATGAAAATACCAGTCTCAGTCTGTTTGACTTGCAAGCCTAAGAAATAATTTAGTTCACCCATCATGCTCATCTGATACTTAGACTGCATAAGCTTACTAAACTTAGAACACAACTTTTCATTAGTAGAACCAAATATAATATCATCAACATAAACTTGAACTAAAATCAATTCACCTTTTATCTTTCTAAAGAATAGAGTTTTGTCAATTGTACCTTTTGTGAAACCATTTTCAAGAAGAAATTTAGACAAAGTCTCATACCATGCTCTTGGTGCCTGCTTTAGTCCATAGAGTGCCTTGTCAAGTTTGTAGACATGATTTGGAAACTTTGGATCAACAAATCCAGGTGGCTGTTCCATATATACTTCCTCATCAAGCTTGCCATTTAGAAAAGCACTCTTTACATCCATATGGTATACCTTGAACTTTGAATAAGCTGTAAATGTAAGAAACATTTTGATTAATTCCAATCTTGCTACAGGTGCAAAGGTTTCATCATAATCAATGCCTTCTTCCTGAGAGTAACTCTTGGCCACCAGTCTTGCTTTGTTTCTTACAATCATACCAGATTCATCTAGCTTGTTTCTGAAAACCCATTTTGCACCAACAATAGATCTATCTTTAGGTCTTGGTACCAGTTTCCAGACTTTGTTTCTCTCAAACTCACTTAATTCATCCTGCATTGCAATTACCCAATCAGGATCCTGTAAGGCTTCTTCAACCTTCTTAGGTTCATTCTTTGATAGAAAACAACTATACAAGCATTCATTTTGAATTGATCTTCTAGTTCGAACACCACTATTTGGATCACCAATAATCAAATCTTCAGTATGATCCTTTGTCCATTTTCTAACAGGTGGTAGATTGACTCTGCTAGTCTCTCCCCCTAAGTTAGTGGTTTCTCTTATAGAAGAATTCTCTCTGCCTTCAAAAACTCCCCTTTGATCAATAGAATCAATAGATTCCATATTGCTGCTAGTTACTTACCTTTCCGTAGTAGACTTTGAAGGATTAGTTCCTGATAGAGTAGACTCTGAATAGCTAGTCTGCTCCTGATGATCACTATGTCCTCCTTGATTTATTTGCTCCCCCTCAATAGTAGTACTTCTTTGAGAAGCAATAGAAATTCATTCTGGAGAACTTTCATCATCACTGGAGAGTATCTCAGAATTCTTCAGATTTTCAAATTCCAATTTGTCATGGCTTTCATCAGTTTGTAGAATTCCAAATTTCTTGTCATCAAATGCAACATAAATGATTCCATAACAATGTGAGTTCTGAGATTATAAACTTTGAAGGCCTTTGATGCTGAATATCCTAGAAAGATTGCTTCATCCGATTTGGTTTCAAATTTTCCAAGTTATTCTGGATGAACTTTTAGGACATAGCATTTGCATCCAAAGATGTGAAAGTATTTCACACTTGGTTTCTTTCCTTTGATCATCTCATAGGGAGTTTTTCCATGACTATTTACCAAGGTACAGTTTGAGTGAAACGTGCAGTGTTAAATTTAGGGCTGCACATGGGTCGGGTTTTCGTCAAACTCCGACACAACCCAATTAGTTCGGTTTTATAGAGTGCAAAAATTTGTAAAGAATACGCAGAAAATATACAAAATATGCAAAAAATATGTAAAAAAAATTCTACATTTTATGGCAACGGGTTGGGTTGGGTTGGGTAAGGGTTATAATTTATTAAACCCTTACCCAACCCAATTAATTCGGGTTTTTTAAAAATTAACCCGTTTAACCCACGGTTTTGGATGGTTCGTGTAATACCCCCAGATCCAGGGTCAGGGATCTGGTCGTTACGGTCTCAATATCCATCCATAAAACCAACATAATTTAAATTACAACCTTGTGACCCAAAACAACAGCATAAAACACACCCGTTATAGTCCCAGAGATGAAATCGGAGTAACCATCATTATTATTAATCATAAGTTTGAGTTCTTATAACCCAAAGAATTACAATTTTACCATTACATACTCTTTGCCATCCATTCGTATATGCCATATTATAAATACATTTGATGATCAAATGCTAATAACTAGCCTACCAGAAGCTGCATCCTCAGCAATGGTAGCTATGACCTCAGCGGTTAATCCTCTGACGGCTGACACCTGCCTGTGCTGGGTATGCCTTGCACGGCCATCTGATCTAGCTATTATTGTGACATAAATAAATAAAGCAAGGGTGAGCGATAGCCCACCAAAAATATAATTGAATAGTGATAACATATAACAGTCCAAAATATCTTTGAAACCATATGCCATGCATTAACGAACGTACCAATATAAGGTATGAGATGAAGTTACAAGGTAACTCAAAATATAATTGTTCCGAAGAAATATCTGCTATGTCAAAGATAAGCAAGATATTATCAAATTTTCATAATAGAGGAACTTGCAGGAAGAATATTGCAATTCCAGTTCAAACACTTTTCAAACCTGCCAACAATGATAATGTTGCAGAAAATTTCCAACATTGAGAGATGAACTAATACTGGAGACGCGTCAGGAGACATAACATTTACACGATGATCAGTCGCATGTTATGCTCCCCACCTCTTGTTCTCTACATGTAGAAGGAAGCACCGACGAATTTACTTGTCTACCGCCCTCTGGAACCCCCTCGGCCAACGGTTGGGCCATTTGCTGGACCGGCGCCACTGGGTCACTTACGCATCTCCTAGCTCATTTAACATCCATAACTCTGAAACGTAAAGTTTCTCCCCCTTTCCCCAAGTATAATACTTGTTGATAGGACTCCACAAAGTAGTCGTATCTAGTTGGAAAGGAAAATTCACCAATATTTCCCAAGCTGATGCTTGTTAATGGATATAAACTTGTTCCGTCAATTCTTACCCCTCGAGCGTTGAGGAGGTAACCAAACAGATTCATATCCATGTTTGAAAGAATCAAGATGTGAGTGACAGGATAGTTTAGCAAGTATAGGACCGGGCAGTCCAATAAATAACATCTCTCAAGTGAGGTCCCCTTATATACGTTTGGAAGTTGAGCGAGTATTTAAATCTTCTTTAAGATAGATTTAAATGAAAATAAAGTTTGGGAACCTCCCCTTGATAAAATAGTCATAAATACTCCGAAATATTTTACACCATATCTGAAGGTGAAAGATAATCTTTGAATAATATGAATCATTAAAAAAACTTAAAAGAATTTAAATAAATATTCCAATTGAATATTTATTAAATCAGTAATAATTAAGGAATATGAATAAATCATAATATGGCTCATAAGTAATCCTCGAATGAATATATAGAATTATTTACTAAATAACTCTCTTCTTTAAATGAATATTCAAAATAATATTCATTAATTAAATAAACTCAAATAAATGTTTAAAATAATATTCACTAAATAAATCGAACCTTAAATGAATATTTGAAAATAATATTCATTTAATAAATAATATTCTAAATAAATATTCAAATAATATTCTTTTAGTAATCAAAACTTTAAAGGAATATTCGAAGCAATATTCCTTAAGTAAATAGAACTTCGAATGAAGATTTTAAAATAATATTCATCATGCAAGTACATAAAATCTTAAATGAATATTCACAATAATATTCATTTAATAAATAAATTTCCAAGAATATTAAAGTAATTTCTCATTGAATAATCAAATTCTAAATGAATATTCGAAACTAATATTCCCTTAAGTTATTAAAGCTCGAATGAATATTAAAATAATATTCAGTAAATAAATATACGCGAATGAATATTCAAAATTAATATTCATATGATACTTCTCGATTGAAATAATATTCAAATAGCATTCCTCTAATAATTTCCAAGTAATCAATACTTTATGGAAATATAAATAATGTTCATAAATAACATTCCTCAAATAAACTGTCACTAGAATCCCTCCGGGTTTCCACGACTATCTCTATATCCTAAAATACCGACCCCCGGTCTTATATTTAAAGAATAAATATCATACGCCCTTCACTGAGGGTCTTAGCAAAACAATCCTGCTTATAACTGATAATTCATATCTAGTCAGTCTATAAGCCCATATCAATTCAGGGAACAAGCATATTAATAGACTTGAAAGTAGGCATGCATGCTATGGCATATGTATACAACAATCATCATATATATTATCACAACAACAGTTCCAAGTATTGGAAACTTGCTTGGCAATCCTGTAGGGGTAGTGTGCCTCGTGTCAATCCGGTGATCTATAAATAGTCACAATAACCGTGGTCAATCACTTAACACTTTTTAAAAGGCTAAGTATAACTTAACTTAAGTCGAAACACGCTTTCGAATTATCTCGTTATACACCTCTTAGTGTAACTCCCTTTTATTATCACTTATGAGCCGACATTCGTCCGCTACTAAGACACTTCACTATACTTACACTTGGTATATACTTAAGTCATGTAAGTTTTTAAGGTCGGTCATTTACGAACCAAGATTATACCTCGAGATTTATCGCCCGTTTTCTAAGTCATTTACCAAAGTCATAACCAAGTATGCTTCTTGGGGTTCGTTCGCGTTTAACCTTGATTCGAACATTTTTATAAAATCGGAAAATAATCCATTCGACATGTGGTTTTCTTTCACACCTTCCTTTTTACCTCTAATATTTAATTATCAAGATTCGCCACTGATTTCGTGGTATTAAAGGAATCCAATTTCGGTTACGAACTTTCGTTTACGGTTTCGAACCACTTTTACGAATTTAATCATAACTCCTAAACCGTAAGTCCATTTCATACGATCTTTATATCAAAACGAAGCTTATAACATAATCTAGCTTATAATGGCAGAAATTGAAGCTTAACTGTGAGTTAGAGCTATTTTGATGCACGGTTTTCAAGGTTTTACGAAATTTCGGCATTATGACGACTATAAATCGAACGTTTCTAAATTTGTTACGTCAAAACCAAGCCACACCGGGCATACCATGATCAAACCAACAACTTATATGCATAATCTACGTCTTATCAAGTCCAAGAACATATCACTTAATCATCATTTGAACCCTAACTCTTAGATCTACTAAAACCACTACATAATCACTTAAACAAGCTTATAATAACATCATCACCAAAACTCATCCAAAACTCCATTAATACTCAAAACAAAGACTAGGGTTCTTGAAGTTTATACCTTCCTTGGAGTGTGTATGCACTTAGTAAGCCTTGTATAGTCCTTAGAATACCTTTACCAAGCTTAGATCATCCAAAGAGATCAAGAAAAATAAAGTTAGTTCTTGAAATCACTTAGACTCCTATCACATAGACAGGTAGTCACGTAGTAGTACCTCCCCTGCTTAAAGGGTTGTTCTTCTTAATTTAAAAGAAGATAAATAAGGGAGAAGAAAAGGAAAGAATTTCAAAGAATTATATAAGAAAATTTTCATGATTGTCAAAAATATCATACTTAGAATTTACCTCTGAACTATAGAGGTTTATTAGAGAAGGAAAATAATCATATTCGTATCAAATACTACTTTATTGTACTCTCACATATCACATGTCCTTACTGCTCTGTCCATCATTCTATGGGCCTATACTCTTATTCGATATTAGCATCACTTACTTTTGGAAAATCCTTCAACCTCTCAGGTTAAATCTTGGATTTCTCGCTTGACATTATTATTACTGACATTTCACGCCACGACACTAGCTCTTTCATATTCATAATTCTAACGCTATCGGGTTGTCATTACGAGAGCTCGTTAGGAAAACCCATTCATCAATCCATTCATAACATTCCTTGCTTCACATTCCATTATTTCCCAATCTTTTCTTAATCAATCACATCCTTTGTATTATCTAATTCTTATTTACTTCTGTTGGTTAACTTCCACCATCATCTCAGTGTTGAGATACTCGTCACCTTTACTCAATACGTGTTACACGTTTGGGTCAAATTTTCCTTTGTTCAACCATCTAGATTTCACCTTCTCATTCCATGAGTCTCTTTATTACTCAATCAATCTATTCCATATTTCTTC
This sequence comes from Kitagawia praeruptora, assembly GCA_037693485.1. NCBI lineage: Eukaryota > Viridiplantae > Streptophyta > Magnoliopsida > Apiales > Apiaceae > Kitagawia > Kitagawia praeruptora. The sequence continues at coordinate 261,688 of CM075348.1, read as the reverse complement.
GAATTTTCCAAACTTAAAAGGAGTCAATTTGTATGTCATTTATGCTCCTAATTCCAACTTTCCGTTTTGGCCAATACCCTTGCCCTGCCAATTCCATACTTTTCTCGTTTCATTACTGGAGCTTCTCATGAGCCCGCCTATCTGACTCTCTTATTGATTCTCAACTCTATTTCCATCTCTATCTGTCACTTGTCTTTATTTCTACTATAATCATTCTATGAACCATCATAGCCTAATCATTTATTTCAAATATCCCGTCATTCCAAAATTAAACCATCCGAAATAAACCTGGACGATTTCTTTAACTTAGATTCAATTCCACATCTCCACAGTCGTTATCACCTAATTTCTCAGGAGGATCACCATCGCTTATCATTTTCACAGCGCTTTAATAGCTAAACATACGGGTTTCATATTTGTCAATCCAAGATCCTCTAGGAAAACAAAATAATCACTATTCCCTATCCCTAAGGAACGCTTTCTGAACTTGATGTAGATATTACATGAAGCAGATAAAATTACAAAAGAGCTTCCAGCATCGCAGCTGGAACAAGCTGGTGAGATTATTAATCATATATCTCCAGTATAATACTGGAAGCTTAGCAATTTACTTAGTCGCTTTTCCGAACCTCGTTAATTCTTTTCACAAGGATAGTTTTCAGCATCACGATTCTCCAACCTCATAATCCTCTATCTTGTTTGCACAGAAATACATCAACATAAACTTGCTTATCATTCATCATCATGCCAATAGCTTATCAATATCAGTACCAATCTAACTTCTGTATTCAATCATCCCTTATTACCTCATCTCTCCTCTTTCCTTCTAAAATAGAGGGGAGTTGCTAGGGGAATTTGGTCGGGCCCATCTCAGAGCCTCCTAATGTCGGTAATGTACTTCAGACAAAATCAGGAATCGAATGTTTACTTAAACTATCCTTATAGTTGATCCTTGCACAATCATCAAGGAGAACGTAAAATCCTCCATCACATTCTGACCTTCAAGGCCCTTCTCGTTATCACGCTATTTCTTTGGTATGAGCATTTATACTTACTTCCTTATACTTAAAATGTCGGCCACCTCATTGGCCTTTCCTGAATATAATCATTTCTTGAAATCAATGTTTTCTGGATGGAAGCATCCTCCCTTGAACTCTGCTAAATGAGAGAAAACATATTCCAGTTTTTTTCCCGAAAGTCATTGCTTCCACCTTTCTGGTGTGAACTTTACTACAGGAACTCCCAATCATAACTAGGATATTTCCTTACTTAACTCCCTTCTTGTTTTAGGATAATCTCAACCTTATTGGTTCAATCCATACTTTTTCATGGTTTCACACATGCTTCATCTGGCCTTATTGTTACTATGTCGTACATTCCTTACCAAACTTCCATTTTTGAAGTTCAGAATGTTACCTCTTCCCTTATAAGGTTTCTTAGGTCATCCTCCTCATTCCTCCTGTGCCTTCTGGTTATAAGGTATATCAAACATCATTAATCAATTCTATAACAACTCTATCTATGTACTTTTTGAGACTCCTTTCCACAAATCCTTACATGTTATTGATACCTTAGTCAATTTAACTAATATCGTCTGATTTCACAATGTCTTTATTTGGGGTGATGCTATCCTTTGTGCATCCCCCAAGGTTCATCTTAATCTAAGGACATTCTATCCTCAATTCTATTTTTAAGGAATACTTACATCCTATACTTGGAAATTCAATCATATATCCTTAATAAGAGTCTCTTTTCAATCCTGCTCATCTTTATAATCTATAGGTAGCTTAATGCTAACCTCTTCTTTTAAATGAATGTCAATCTATATGACCTTCCAAAGGACAACCTATGTCTATCTGTTTCTCTTACAGAACTTGGTAATGGTAGCAAGGATGTTCTGGAAGATATTGGTCGTGTTCAACATGAATCTCTTAATGCCTAATGCTCCTCTTGAGGACACTAAGTTTCAGATACATTTATACCTCATACTGAACCATCTTTGACAATCTTCGTAACTCTTCATTGGTCACTATTCTCAATCCTAATACATTCATGGTATTTATAAAATCCATCATCATGTATCCCAATTCATTTTACATCAAAAGTTCTCACGGTTGGCGCTTGGTTAGAAGCAATCTCGCTTTGTCCTTTCATTACTAGTCTAGCCACTTGGTAATCCTTTGTGACTTGGCCTCAACTGGCCACATTAAAATATGTAAGTTTAAGGGTTGGCTAATAGCATTACTTTTCTAGCAATTGCCGACATAGTACCTTCTTCTTTGATACCTTTTGATCTTCTCAAAACTTTACTCCATATAAGTCTCAATCGACTTCTCGGTACCATGTCCGGTCACCTTTTCCTTTACTTTTATCCTTTCAACTATCTTTATTAATTCCACATGTCACAAAAGCTTAACACTTCTGGCATAACAGCTTTTTCATTTAAGTCAATCCCGAAATTCCTCAGTCTAGCTTGTTTCTTAATCCCATTTCTCTTTTTCTGTCCAATCTCAACTTCAAAATTTTATCCCTATAATCAGTCATAATAATCGAGGTCTGTTTACCAGCCCGTATAACGGCTTCCTAACCCAATCCACAGGATTCGCTCCAGTTTCCACTCTCTTCAATGACGTCTTCTGATAATCAGAAAGACAAGGTTTGCCAAAATTTATTGAAGTTCTCTCCAGATTTAGGGAAATTTTAGTATCTATCCACCCACTGGTGATACTAAGAAGATCCATTTCGATACCCGAAGAATATTTCTAGGAATATCCAAGCGGGTGGAACCATAAACAGTTATAATAACAAAATGATTGACATATAGTTGGGAGTTTAACCATTAGAAAGAAACCAAATATATACCTCCCCTAGAAGGGAAATCAAAAGTTTCAAACTAAAACATGCCACATCTTCTCGATACATATTCGTCCTAATAATCAATATTACCGAATACTGGTTGTTCTAACAACTAGTTTCAGAAGGAACACTACCGTCGTAGTTAGTCATCCCACAACATTGGCACTATCAAGGCCATCCAAATCTGGTAAACCATGTCGTCCAAATATATTCGAAGTTACACTGCCATGCTACATAAGCACAGTGCCTACCCTGCGTGAGATGCACCATAAAATATTGCAAAATTCTCCTCCTTTCATTTAGGCGACACCAACGCTGGGTCGTCACCAATTTCATCTTTAGCTCCATGAAGATTTTCTTATATTTATCTTGTTCATTCAAACTATTTAATCTTACAAATAAGTCAGGTTACGGGACTGCATTCTTTGTAAAGTCCTGAGTAAATCTTTGGTAATACCTTGTGAATCTTATGAAATTTCTTACCTTTGCCGGTGTGGTTGGCCTTTCTCCATTTGAAACTGTCTTTAACTTGGTGGGGTCGACCAACACTACTCCTATTGATCATATGTCCTATTAACTGGACTTTATTTTGCCAAACTCTTACTTTGAGAACTTGGTCTACACCTGTTCCTTCAGGTTTTATCTAAAAGCATTCTCAATTACATCTCAACCACTGCTCACCTTAATTACCTAATCCATTTACGATTCAGTATCAGAACAAACTTAAGGTAACTACCATAATCCATTCAAGGAAAAGAAAGAATTTAATATTCCTTTGAATCACATGCATCCAATATTTCTGGTTCATCATTCAACTGAATTGAACTAAACTTATACTTGGTTTCTGATGATAGCCTCATTACTAGTTTATTATAGACTCTCTGGTCTTCTCCTCTTGTAGGTTCTGAGATCATTATCTCACTTACTACTTCCTTATATACTTTATCCAATCATACCATCACCTTCCAATGTCTTTATTTTCTAAGTTGATTCATTCATAAAATGAACATTTCCTTAAACCAAACCACCTCATCAATCCCAGTTTGATTTTATAACCTATGAAATCTGCCTTCTCATGGCGAATTACCATTAACAATATTCACACTAATCCATTTATCACATGATATGGCACTTGCTGCCTCTATCTCAACTGCTCTTGAAGACTCTGCTCCTTGTCCTCTATCTTTGTCTTTGATAATCATGTACCACTCTAACTCTTTTCTCATTAATCTGTAGGTCTCTAAGGATCTTTATCTATCCCCATATAAGACCTTAAGTAATCTTTCCAATTCGTCTTAATTGCTGGTACTTCATCCGGCAGTCCAGTTATGAATCCAATATGCATCTTTAGTTCTCTTAATAATATCTCAGTTCTTTACGCTCACTTCTCTAAGCACTATACCTTAACTCTTACAGTCTCTCTGGCTGTAGCTCTCATATCCTCGAGGGTAAACTTCCCTGTATTTAATAGGATTCTCCTCCTCTGCTGGAACCTCTTCCAGGTCCTCAGTAGGGTACTCTATCGAATCCACCATGCGATCGTAAGCATATAATCAAACATCATCGTGCTACTGCTCGTATGCCTCAAGGCCCGTCCTCTTACTAGTCGGTACGAGATCGAGCTTAAGTTACTATCATGATACTTAATAGTTCCCATAAGGGTTTTATATGTCAGTACTACATTAAGTAGTCCGACTATGAACTTGGCAAAAGTTCTTATTATCTTAGTAAATTTATTGTTTTAACGTCGCATCATCTCTGGGATTTATAACGTAACTCTCTGATACCATTTCTGTAACACCCCCAGATCCAGGGTCAGGGATCTGGTCGTTACGGTCTCAATATCCATCCATAAAACCAACATAATTTAAATTACAACCTTGTGACCCAAAACAACAGCATAAAACATAGCCGTTATAGTCCCAGAGATGAAATCAGAGTAACCATCATTATTATTAATCATAAGTTTGAGTTCTTACAACCCAAAGAATTATAATTTTACCATTACATACTCTTCGCCATCCATTGGTATATGCACTACGCCATAAATGGCCTACAACAACGCTTTTTTCAGTGTTACGAGCAAAAGTGTTGGCATAAATGCCTTAAAATTGGTCTATGGTAACACTTTTTTTTGATGTTACAATTGAAAGTAATCGGTGTTACCATAGCCATAAATCGGTATCTATGGTAACACCAAAATCGGTGTTACCGTTAATCTTTAAAAAAAGTGTTACCAAAAGTGAAAAAAAATAGGCGAACTTGTATTTGGACAACATCTTAATTTTTTGTCCAAAAAATTGGGCGGTTAATTCCAAATAAATCACTAACTCACCTCTTAAATAACCCACCACTCTCAAAGTAACCCGATTCTCTCACTCAATTAATTAGGTTAGGTGAGTCATACATGATATGTTACCTTAGATCATTAATAAACTCAATTTTTATTTTTTTAACAATTTTTTTAATTATTTAAAAATCATATTTACATTCAAAATATTTTATTTTTTATAGAAAGTAAGAGTTTATCAATCGAATTAGTTTTTATTTTTAAATATCAAGGTATTTAATTGTTACTAGATTATATTTAAAAATATTTATTTATTATTTTTTTAAGTTATATTTATGTATTAAATTTAAAATGAAAAATTCTAAAAAAATCAAAAATTAATAAATGTATTTCCCCCCTTAATTCCAAATAAAACATTTCTCCCTTACAAAAATTTCATTCCCCGCCTACTAACATTTCCCCCTTACAAAAATTTCATTCCCTTGTTTTCCCCCAAATTACTCTCATCTCTCTCTGGCCTTATCTCCCTCGACCCTCATCTCTCTCTCATATCTCTTTCTCTCCTTCTCTCATATCTCTTTCTCTCTCTCACTCATCTCTCTCGCTCACTCTCAACACTACTCGACCCTCTCTCTCAATCTCTCAATGGAGATTAACTCATATTTTGAAGGGGTTAATGAATCTATGGTTTGATTTGCTGTTGGGTTTGTAGGGCTCGATTTTTGTCATAATCAATCAGGGATTTGCTGCTGGGTTTCTAGGGATTTGTAGGGCGTTGTGTGATTTGAAGAATTACAACTCCTTGTTAGATTGAGGGATTTGTAGGGCTCAATTGATTCAGTCCTCCGTTGCATTATATCTGTTGTTATTTTAGTTCCTCAAGGAACACCAAGATCCGAAGAGCCGGAACAAAAAGGTAGCATTTGGTTCTCCAGACAAACCATTTGCAGGGATGACAATATCTTTATCTGGCTGTCTTTCTCAAACACAGGTATATGTTGTTATAACCATAGTAATACAACATTTGTTACATGTATATTTTAATTAATTGGTGAGCTATTCAGCAACGTAGTGATAGAACATTTGTTACATGTAAATTTTAATTAATTGGTGAATTATTCAGCAACGTGGTAATAGAACATTTGTTACATGTATATTTTAATTAATTGGTGAGTTATTCAGTAACGTTGGAAGAGAGATACTGAAGAGCATGGATGGAAGGTGGCTAATTCTGTTCTTGGTAATAGCTCTCACTGAATTTGACAAATTCAAGTTTGTTTAGTGGTTTTGTTTGGTACTTTAGACAACTACTGTTTATGTTAAAGGTGTCACTTGTCTTATTGTTGCCCCTACTGATCGCGAACGAGGAGCACTCTAAGTTACACCCTATATTTCTAAGCAATTAGAATGTTAGATTTCCATAGAGGGGTATCAAGCACGTTTGACTAAACTGAGCAGGCTAAGACAGAAGTAGATATGAGATTGACTATATATGACTAGATAAATAGAAACACCAGAATTTAATGCTTCCCTTTTTAATCCCAAGCTGCTGCAGGTCATAATCCTTTTGATCTTCTATAAACTATGCCCACACTATGCAAAGATAACGTATTTGAAATTATCTCTCACTTGAATGAATTTGAGTCATCTATTGCAGCTAAATCCTGCATGCGAGAGGACAGAACAAGGATTCTTTTCTAACTCTGGTAAGCACTGACCTTTATGTACAAGCGTACCTTTTTTAAAGTACTGTAAGAACCCGCCTACTATTTGGTTTATACATTATGCATATGTGTGAGTATTTTTATTGGTCAACTATTGGATTAGTTCTGTGAAGCTAGATGTTTGATGGAATTTGCGATTTCGGATTTTGTTGCATATATAATACAGTAGTATATAAATAACTGTTGTTTTATGTAGGTAACATGGATCCATATGTTGTTACCACTTGTCGAACATAAGGGCAGAAAAACAGTGTTGCATCAGGTTGAATATAATCATTTCTTTGTACACCATTCTTTTATATTGCCTATAATACATTGTAAATCTTTTACATTATTTTCATCACATTTTTGGAATTGCCATTTGAATAAATAGCTTCACTCTGTATCAGTAGTGAGTTTGTGATGTGGAAAATATTATAAAATTTAGATTATATGTGGAACAAATTTTCACATCTACCTCCAGCTTTGGTTTATGATATTATTCTTTTTGCAAATTTGGTTTATATTTTATATGTTATGTCCCTGACATGGAGCTAATTTTTTAGTGTTGTTATTCAGAAATTACTGGTCACTGCATCTGCAAATGCGGTTATTTCTTGATGCTTATTTTTTATTTTGAAATTGTTAGAAATATTGTTACTTTGATAGTATAAGTTCAGATAGAATATATGATTATAGAAAGCTGGCTTTCATAGTGTGCTTCTGAAACCCTTTTCTTTGATTTTCTTAGCAGATCTCTTCATTTAGAAAGAGTAAGTCTGACAATAGACGGATTTACATATTTACTTCTACTAAGACTCTTTGAGTCGAAAGAGTTAGAGGTAAGGTTTCTTTGAGTCGAAAGTTATAGATACTGCATTAATAAAGTTGCATCACATGGGATTCTAAAAAAAGGTTGCATTATGTGGAATGTAAATGCGAACAATTTTAGTTTTATCTTATAAGGTTGTCACTGAAACAGTGGTTTTGATATCCATTTCTAGGCATTGAAGGTGGAATCATGATTTTGATGCTGCTTATAAATTTCTAGATATGAAATTTAGCCTGCAAAAAGGATAATTTATGTATGATATCTGTAACGCCCCAACTTCCCAACATTGAAAATATACTTTTTATAATAAAATAGACTTGGATACAGGGGAATTTTAGAAATTTTCGGCATGAAGTATTCGTAAATCAGACTATCCACCTGTATTTCAACCCAAACCAAATTCCAATTCTTAATCACAAATAAAACTTAATACACCAACGATTCCTCACCGAGGATCGATTCCAGGTTATGGTATGAAACAAGAATCTAACTAATAAAAAGTATTACAACTTCTATCTCAGCTCTAAAAACAAATCGTTATACCGTCTAATCTGTAGCGTAATCCAAAACTGTGCTCGCCCGCGTTAGCTCTGAAATCTATTCCGAATAGTATCCTCCTCGCTCATTCGCATTTGAAAATATAGGTAGGTCATCCTTAAACCTAACTGCAAAGGGTTAGGTAAAACAAAGCAAGAGTGAGCCAAAGAACGCTCAGCAAGTTAATAATATAGTGAAACAACGATATTACGATAATTCATTGATGAACAATATCAATGAATACTTTGTCTCAAGAGATCATTCAATTTCAATCATAGAGTAAAACTTTTCCATTTTCTTCAACTAATTGCCTCAGATAAAACTTTGAGAAAAAGAATATCAAGAAATTCCCCAATCATTCTTACTCCACTTTCACGTACAATGTTACTCGCGAAGGGAATAACTGAGAACCTCTATCCATCCTTAATCCCATTATTTTACTGAGTTCCAAATTTTATCAAGTAGAAAACAACTAACTCTGATATCCACAATTTCGAAACTAATGAGCATTTACCTTGAAACATATATATCTTATAAAAAACGTTCCTTTCTTTCATCACTTTTCACTAAAACATTCTTTTCTTTAAAACTCTTTCATCTTTGAAATATTCTTTTCGCAAAACCTTTTAAAAACATTTTTAAGCTGATTGGAGTTTTTTTCACGACTACGGACAATACGGGTGATCAGCCACGTAAAGTCCCCAGCCCGGACACTCAATCCGTCTGGACATAAAATTGGGTTCCCAATTAGGCAACACATTGGCCTATAAAGGTGCTGGACTGGTCCCACCATAACTACAGCACGAAAATAAAATATGCTGGACCGGCGTCACCCGGCCTCTTACGCCTCCAATCTGAAGGAATTCGTGGAAAACATTTTTAACGGAATTCCCCCACATCAAATCTTTCAAACCTTTAAAACATTTCACTTTTAAGTCCTTTATACTCACTGATAACAGATCAGCCCAGTATAAGGAATTTTAAAAACATCTTTCAATAATTAATCCATTTCCATTTGAAAATATAAAAGATTGAGGGTCAGGAAGCATTCGATATAAAAAAATTATGAACAACACATCAATAAGATTAAGATTCAGGAAAGCATTCAATATAAAGAATCATAACAACAAAGCAATGGGATTTTATCTAAACATGGTAGGGTTAAGCAAAACAGAATCATATATCAACAAGGAAACATTAATCAATAAGAAACAGAGCAATTATTTAGAATCTACAAATGGAACAACAAATATAAAGAAAGTAGGGAATAAAGAAAATTAAAAGTTCAACCGAAGATTTAAGTTACTGTACTGGCTAACCACTTATTTCAAAGATTATCAGTTGAAAAAATTTTCATGACAAAATTCGAAGTTACATAAAAGATTTGAATAGTTTAAATCGAAAATTTAAGAAATCCTCAATTACTCAAAGTCTCACTCTTGTCGGCTAAGCATTAATATGCTTTAGCTACCAGAACCGGCCTGACAATAATGAGTTTGAATAAATAAGAAGATCTCAATTCATTCTCGGTTTTAACCATCACTGAGCAACACATGCCTCAACAACAGTATAAACCTCGAATTAGTTTACAATAATTTGAAGAAAATTGCTCTTTGAAAAATATTAATAAAGATAAGGAATATTGAAATAAATAAATTTTAAAATAAATCAACACCTGAACGATAGGTGGGGAAAATATACAATGACAGAATAATTTGAGAATGAGTGTTTGCAAATTAATAGAAGAAGAATGTCACTGGAAATAAAATGAAGGGTATAGACACTAGCAAAATGATTTGAAAGGAACATCATATAAATAGCAGAACAGGTTCACATGATTTAAAATAAATATGAAGGGAATAAACACTTGCAAGAAAGGATTTGAAAGAACATATATAAATAACATAGGAGAATTCACATCACTTGAACGATAAGTGAGGGATAGTATACTTGCCTCAATAAATGAAGTTTCCAATTCCAATATCTCTACTCTTTACTCTTTTTACATCCATCTCTCTTTCCTTATACATTGGCACCTACTGAATCATACATCTTACTGAATCATACATCTGACTTTCTTCTGTAACTTGCCATCCTCTACATGACCCACTCGTCAACTCCTTCATCTTTCCATTCCTCAATATTCCATCTACATGTGTACTGGCTCTTACCGGCCTCATAATGGTACCTATATAAAGATGAAGTAATACTTCAGTACACTTATAACCTTAGCCGTCTAAATCAATTCTACCCAAACGCGTCCTATACCCTTTACCACTTAGCACATACAACACGTATTTAATCACATTCCCAAAATAGTAATATATAGCCACATAAAACACATAGCATTTTAACACATATCATTAACTTACACCTATACCTTTTAACTCGTACATCATATTGGTTTACAATAATCTTAATCCAATTACTATACAAGTCACAAAATAATTCTAACCAAAAATCGAACAGCACCTCCTCTAACATATGACTTAACTTGTCGAAATATAAACGACTCAAAGGCACTTAGCAGTCATTCGCCTCAACATAATTTATAGTCATCACAAACCATACCAATGTACATTTCATATGACCAAACACACTCCCTTTCTACACCTTATCGGTACTTAACCTTGAAATCTTAACCGACTGAAAGTAAATAAGTACTTCCTGACTCAAAACCTTACTTAAGTTTACATTACAATCAAGCACCACAACGTAACATCCTCTGTACATAAAATCGACTAAAACTTTAACAATCCACTTGATCGACTAAATCACATTCTCAAACAGCCTTACAACTCGATCTTAAATTCAGAATGTAGTTGTCCAATTAGCTACTCAAGTTTTACATATGCAACTTGTACTTACACTTCAACCAAAAACACAATTACCGAATCAAACCACTTCCATAATCGAATACACTACACAAACCACCATAATTGAAAAATCATTATAATAACCTGATTTCATATAAATCCACACCATCAAAACCATATAATTAAGCAACAAAACTTTCGAATAACATAAAAAAAATTCGGATATGATTAAAACTCAACCCTGTTTCCACCTTAATTACTACAGAGCAAAACAACTCCGCCACATCACCATTCAATCCATTCGTAACACCCAGCTCAGCCAAGTCTCCCAGTTTACCACACACAATCCGACAAGACACACACACCCGGTTACCACATTCACAAACCCGAACATAATCACACGTACTCCATCCCTTTCCCTCTCTGAGTCTCTGTTCTCTTGGCTTTACTGCATTACAACCCAGCACGCACTCTCAAAGCACCCCTAACAACTAACATCATCGCCTTTCTTACTCACTCCTCCCTGTAATACCTGAAATTATCGACACACCCTTCGAGCACAACACTCGAGTACAACTGGCATATACACACACGCAATTTACTTACACCCACACACTCACACTGGTCAGCAGCTCAACACAAACACGCATCAATGCAAAAGCCCCAATTTTCGACACCTAACTCGATCAGTCACACACCCAACTCACCCAACATCCACACTTAGATACGCGCACATACATCAATACCCACAATGATACACACAATCGAAATCATCTCAACTAAGAACACCCATAACAGCTTGAATCAAAACGAAGATGCCTCAAGTATACACTTACGAAATCTCGACCTTACACACACACTGTCATGCACCAGGTATACAGACACACACACACCCTCAAGAACACACACACACCTGTGACCCCTCCCACTCTCCAATACGACCTTCTACTCTCCTGCTCCTTCTTTTTCCCTTACCATTAGCTTCGTTCTCTTCCCTCGGCACTGCAACAGCACACACAAACAGAGCACACAACACCCATCATAACAGTACAATTAAATGCTTTACATAAATGGGCATAATTCAATACTAACATCACAATTCTGCTATCAAAGGTTCAACAAAACTCAACCAGATGAATAAGAAATCTGGCGAACTCAACTTAGCTGATTACTGAACAATAATCAATGGCAAGCTATACGCAGCAACCACAGAACTTGTACACACAAACGCACATATCACCATAGATAACAGTGATGAACGGAGAGAGAGAGAGAGAGAGAGAGAGAGAGAGATTGTCTTTACAGGAATGACTCGAATAGCACCTGGCTTGCAGCAAGAATCAATAGAATTCGTAGCTTATAAGAACTTAGAGGACCGAAGTTGTACAGGGAGAGAAGAACCCATACACACACAGCTGCTTACACACATACATAATAGTTTACACACGCACTTATTTAAGCAGAGAAGTGAAAGAGATGAGGGAGAGAGTGAGATTAAAGAGAGAGAGTCTTCCCGAGCTTTCTAGAGAAACGAGAACAGGGTGATGTTACTGAATTGGGGAAATGGATTTTGGGGATTAAAAAGAGTAAAGGTAGTTTAAGGAATTTTTACTTTTTTTTTTTTTTTTTTTTTTTTTTTTTTTTGACGAAATGCAGGAGGATATATTCATAAATCAAACCAATACAATATAAAACAGTGGGACAAACCCCCGACTGTCGATACGACGAGGTTGAAAAACAAATAAATTGTTTTCTCATCGTTTAACAAATTGAACTTAAAAGTTCTTGAATCTAAAAATGAATTCGAAGACATCCGAAATGATCTAAGCTGTGCCAACATCCCTGAGAGCAGCGGTGTTACAATTGACCACGTCACGTAAGATCCGTTGTTACCCCAGTGTTCAAAAGCCTCAGTTGGAATTCCACTCCAGCTATCTACATGCCGGATACCAGCTATAGACATGCCGAAAATAGGAACCTCCCAAGGATGGGTAATACCCCAGCTATCTACATGCCGGTTAACAGCTATAGACTTGCCGAAAGTAAAAACCCCCAATAGATGATGAACAATCTTTGGTTGTGAGTGGTGAGCTCTTGCAATAATCGTCAGCGTCCCAGCTTTGATGTGGACTTTCCAGATCCTCCAAAACATCAGTAAAATCATTTTCAGCAGATCTGACAAACCAACCAAACCAAACATACTCTCACAAGGAGAGAAAACAAACTCTCACAAAAGGAGAGAAAAACAAACTCTCACAAGGAGAGAAATAAACCCAATAAAAGGGTGGGCAATCCAAACACTAACAATCCTCACAATGGAAGGAATTTTATTAAGAAGAAAGCAAGAAAAAGGCCTCCGGCCGGTGGATAAACCACCGCCGGAGGAGACCGACTAAGCCTGAGACGAGAGCAAGCAGAGAGAAAGAGAGGATTTAACTTTCCACCGAAAGTTTTGCTTTTTCAAAATTTACAAAACAAATTTGATTTAAACCATTTCAAAAATTGAAGTTAAACAAAAATTAATACAAAAATAAATTTAAACATTCTAAAATAAAGTTTATGAAATTAAATTTATCCCTATATTTTTAAAATATTTTTCGGATCAAAAATGAATTAAATATGAATTTTACAAGTTTTGATCCTTTAAATGCAATGAAACTCTTAAAATCATTTTAAAATACTATAACACTCAAAATAATTCACCCAGTAATTTTAAAAACTAAATAAATATATAAAGACAATATTACAAAAGATTTCATGATTTTTTTTACCAATTCCAATGATTTTATAAAAATCTCAGAAGATCAATAATGCATATTTAAATAAATTTTTTTTTAATCGTCAAAAGTTCAAATAAAATACACGGACATACACATCGCACATACATCACCATATAAACATGTAAATATGATGTCACATATATTTAACTTAAAAAAAATCCACACCATATTTCCCACATTTAATATTAAATAAGAATATTTATAATTATGAATTTTCTAAGTCGTTATAATATCTACTTTATAAGTAACTTATTATTCAGTCCCAAGCCCTTCAGTCAAATAGTTCTTGTGTATACACAAAAGTATTTACAAGAAGTTCTTTCATAATAATCATACGCGTGTGTGACGGTGTGTTAGTTGGCGGTGGGAACCACACAGCTGTAATGCCACACCTGGATAAATCAGCTGCTTTTGGAGCCAGCTCAAGGTACCACTTTTTTCTACAGCTTTCCCAATTGAAACCTTGAAACTTGAAACAGAAAAAATTAACGGTATTAAGGATGAACTTAGATATTATATAGTGCCAGAGAAATGATTTTTTACTCTTGACTTTGTTATTCAGATATAGTAAGAGATTAACAGAGAATAACTTTCTCTGTTAGTACCCTTCTATCCTTTCTAATTCCTGTTATTGTATATGATTTTAATCTTGATTTGCACCCCCTTTTTAATTACCATTATTATTAACTGTTGCTCCAATCATTATTCTGTGCTATTTGTTCAATTAGGCATTGAATGCCAAGCTTATCAGACTAGTGCTACCAGTGAGGAGTGCACTGTTGCTTGGGGTATGTATAACTCCTTGTAATTCTTGGTACTATTACTTGTTGTACTGGAGCATTGTTAAAATGCTGTTTAGAAAGCTCGCCAAGGTTACAATCTTACCCAGATATCGGACAGGCTGCTTTTAGTGTTGCGGTTACCTTATGACCTGTTTAAAATATTTTATGGAAACATATTGTGTAGGTAGCTGTCATATTTGACCTGTTGTTTGTGGTATACACAGTGTAGTAACTTTGATTTTTTTGAATTATCTTTGACTATCTATGGCTCAAGGCCCTACTCCTCCAGGATTTTCCTTGCCATCAAGAGAACCTCCTCCTGGCTTTCCTGCATGCGAGAGGAACAAGGATTCTTTTCTAACTCTGGTGAGCACTGCCCTTTATGTACAAGGGTACCTTTTTTAAAAAGTGATATGTTGATTCATAGGATTGACTGTGCTATGTTCCCCTTGTATTCTCAGGAACTCACATGGTCAATGGTCAAGACATCTTCATTTTCGAAACTTGAAATCAACCATAGTGTACCATGGAGATGACAATATCAGATCATTTTACGTTATGCTAAGTAATTTTAGCAATTTTTGTTATATGTAGTATTTTGGATGGGATTTTATGTATTGGAATAGCTTTTGAACCACCTTTATGTATTGGAATGTTTGATAATATTTTGAATGGGAAACTTTATTTTATATGTTTCATTTCTTTATTAAAATGTTGGCTACAAAAATGTAGCCATTGGCTCCAAAGTGTTAATCATTATGTGTTGGTAAAAAATAGCAAAGTTTTGGCAAAAAGTATAAAAATGTTTAATAAACAAGTGTAGGCATAGGACTAAAGAGGTGTTGGCATAGGTCTATACCAACACTTTTAATAGTGTTACTACAAAGATAATGGTGTAGCCATAGATCTATAGCAACATCTTATAAGGTGTAGCCACAGATCAGAAAGGTGTTGGCATAGGGGTCTAAGCCTACACTTTTCTCCGATGTTACCAAAATTCGAAAAAGTGTTACCATAGGGGTCTACGGTAGCGGCCGATTTTGTAACACTACCATTTTTGGCCAAAGTGTAGCCGTAGCTAGTTTTAGGCTCTTTCAGCAACACTTTTGGCCCTATAAGCACACTTTTTTGGGCGTAGCTGTAGGCCATTTGTGGCGTAGTGATGCCATATTATAAATACATTTGATGATCAAATGCTAACAACTAGCCTACCAGAAGCTGCATCCTCAGCAATGGTAGCTATGACCTCAGCGGTTAATCCTTTGACGGCTGACACCTGCCTGTGCTGGGTACGCCTTGCACGGCCATCTGATCTAGCTGTTGTTGTGATATAAATAAATAAAGCAAGGGAGAGCGATAGCCCACCAAAAATATAATTGAACAGTGACAATATATAACAGTCCAAAATATCTTTGAAACCATATGCCATGCATTAACGAACGTACCAATATAAGGTATGAGATGAAGTTACAAGGTAACTCAAAATATAATTGTTCCGAAGAAATATCTGCTATGTCAAAGATAAACAAGATATTATCAAATTTTCATAATAGAGGAACTAGCAGGAAGAATATTGCAATTCCTGTTCAAACACTTTTCAAACCTGCCAACAATGATAATGTTGCAGAAAATTTCCAACATTGAGAGATGAACTAATACTGGAGTTTGACGCGCCAGGAGACATAACATTTACACGATGATCAGTCGCATGTTATGCTCCCCACCTCTTGTTCTCTACATGTAGAAGGAAGCACCGACGGATTTACTTGTCTACCACCCTCTGGAACCCCCTCGGCCAACGGTTGGGCCATTTGCTGGACCGGCGCCACTGGGTCACTTACGCATCTCCTAATTCATTTAACATCCATAACTCTGAAATGTAAAGTTTCTCCCCCTTTCCCCAAGTATAATACTTGTTGATAGGACTCCACAAAGTAGTCGTATCTAGCTGGAAAGGAAAATTCACCAATATTTCCCAAGCTGATGCTTGTTAATGGATATAAACTTGTTCCGTCAATTCTTACCCCTCGAGCGTTGAGGAGGTAACCAAACAGATTCATATCGATTTTTGAAAGAATCAAGATGTGAGTGACAGGATAGTTTAGCAAGTATAGGACCGGGTAGTCCAATAAATAACATCTCTCAAGTGAGGTCCCCTTATATACGTTTGGAAGTTGAGCGAGTATTTAAATCTTCTTTAAGATAGATTTAAATGAAAATAAAGTTTGGGAACCTCCCCTTGATAAAATAGTCATAAATACTCCGAAATATTTTACACCATATCTGAAGGTGAAAGATAATCTTTGAATAATATGAATCATTAAAAAAAACTTAAAAGAATTTAAATAAATATTCCAAGAATATTTATTAAATCAGTAATAATTAAGGAATATGAATAAATCATAATATGGCTCATAAGTAATCCTCGAATGAATATATATAATTATTTACTAAATAACTCTCCTCTTTAAATGAATATTCAAAATAATATTCATTAATTAAATAGACTCAAATAAATGTTTAAAATAATATTCACTAAATAAATCGAACCTTAAATGAATATTTGAAAATAATATTCATTTAATAAATAATATTCTAAATAAATATTCAAATAATATTCTTTTAGTAATCAAAACTTTAAAGAAATATTCGAAGCAATATTCCTTAAGTAAATAGAACTTCGAATTAAGATTTTAAAATAATATTCATCATGCAAGTACATAAAAGCTTAAATGAATATTCACAATAATATTCATTTAATAAATAAATTTCCAAGAATATTAAAGTAATTACTCATTGAATAATCAAATTCTAAATGAATATTCGAAACTAATATTCCCTTAAGTAATTAAAGCTCGAATGAATATTAAAATAATATTCAGTAAATAAATATACGCGAATGAATATTCAAAATTAATATTCATATGATACTTCTCGATTGAAATAATATTCAAATAGCATTCCTCGAATAATTTCTAAGTAATCAATACTTTATGCAAATATAAATAATGTTCATAAATAACATTCCTCAAATAAACTGTCACTGGAATCCCTCCGGGTTTCCATGACTATCTCTATATCCTAAAATACCGACCCCCGGTCTTATATTTAAAGAATAAATATCATACGCCCTTCACTAAGGGTCTTAGCAAAACAATCCTGCTTATAACTGATAATTCATATCTAGTCTATAAGCCCGTATCAATTCAGGGAACAAGCATATTAATAGACTTGAAAGTAGGCATGCATGCTATGGCATATGTATACAACAATCATCATATATATTATCACAACAACAGTTCCAAGTATTGGAAACTTGCCTGGCAATCCTGTAGGGGTAGTGTGCCTCGTGTCAATCCGGTGATCTATAAATAGTCACAATAACCGCGGTCAATCACTTAACACTTTTTAAAAGGCTAAGTATAACTTAATTTAAGTCGAAACACACTTTCGAATTATCTCGTTATACACCTCTTAGTGTAACTCCCTTTTATTATCACTTATGACCCGACATTCGTCCGCTACTAATACATGTCACTATACTTACACTTGGTATATACTCAAGTCATGTAAGTTTTTAAGGTCGGTCATTTACGAACCAAGATTATACCTCGAGATTCATCGCCCGTTTTCTAAGTCATTTACCAAAGTCATAACCTAGCCTTGATTCGAACATTTTTATAAAATCCTAAAATGATCCATTCGACATGTGGTTTTCTTTCACACCTTCCTTTTTACCTCTAATATTTAATTATCAAGATTCGCCACTGATTTCGTGGTATTAAAGGAATCCAATTTCGGTTACGAACTTTCGTTTACGGTTTCGAACCACTTTTACGAATTTAATCATAACTCCTAAACCGTAAGTCCATTTCATACGATCTTTATATCAAAACGAAGCTTATAACATAATCTAGCTTATCATGGCAGAAACTGAAGCTTAACAGTGAGATAGAGCTACTGTGATGCACGGTTTTCAAGGTTTTACGAAATTTCGGCATTACGACGGCTATAAATCGAACGTTTCTAAATTTGTTACGTCAAAACCAAGCCACATCGGGCATACCATGATCAAAACAACAACTTAAATGCGTAATCTACATCTTATCAAGTCCAAGAACATATCACTTAATCATCATTTGAACCCTAACCCTTAGATCTACTAAAACCACTACATAATCACTTAAACAAGCTTATAATAACATCATCACCAAAACTCCATTAATACTCAAAACAAAGACTAGGGTTCTTGAAGTTTATACCTTCCTTGGAGTGTGTATGAACTTAGTAAGCCTTGTATAGTCCTTAGAATACCTTTACCAAGCTTAGATCATCCAAAGAGATCAAGAAAAATAAAGTTTGTTCTTGAAATCACTATTCATCCTCCACTTGAATGATTTATTTGAAAATGGAAAAAGTGGAGATTGAAGCTAAGATTTCTAGGATATCATTTTTATCAAATGTAAGACTCACCATAAAAATTTGGAGATCAAATGATGGTTGGAAGTTGGGTTTTGAAATTTTAAAATTCCAAAAATTCGAAGGGCTCTCTTTAAGGGGAAAAACTGAGTGAACTTCTCAAATTTATTTACCCATCCAAACGATCTTTAAAAATTATGAAATTAAATACACAATTTCATCTTGATGTGTAGAAGCTCCGTGATTGTTTTCATGATTTTTAGATGAGTAGAACTAGGTGAAAAAAATTCGGAAAGACCCCCTATTCCTGAAAATCCGAACTGCTTGAAGAAAATGGGGGAGAAAAGAAAGAAAAGTTGATTGGCTTGCTTGCTTGGTCTCATCCTTGTCTAATGCATTATTGTGATAATATCTAGCATAAAGCTACTTTATTAAAGTGCTTTGCTCATGCCTTGCATCATCTAATGGATAAGTGTTGTGATTATGTGGTAAGATGAGGTGATGAAGCTAAGTACTTGGTTTGATTTGCTAAGTATGCTAGTTACTCTTGTAACTACTTAGTTACTTGATCTTATCCTCTTGCACATGCATGCATCTTGACTCTCTGCTTGCTCTTTTGTCCGGTTATTACTCCTTTTCATTGATCGTTCGGAGGAATATCTCAAGGATTTCTAGTTAGGGTTTTACCAGAAACCTTCTTAATATTTCTACTATAATTCTCAATCCTCCTTTATAATTCTTGCATTTAAATTCCTTAAATCCTCTTAATAAATCCTTAAGTCTTTAGTGTCCAGGGAAATCTCGGATAAAATAAAAGTGCTATTTTTCTAAATCCGATATCGTTTACATACACTTATTTCGCCCCTGGATCATGAATACGAACTCAGAAATCCATTCTGAATACTTCTATATAGCGTCGTCTAATAATATTCTTATTTTCACCAAAAACACTATTCATTCTTTATTCCATCTTTATTCCTTATATTTATAAAAATGTCCTTGTTCTCTTTCGGACATTCCTTAACCTTTTTACGGAACCACTGGACTAACAACAGATATTGATTTGGATGACACAAGAATATCTCCTTCCTCTTTGGAGTGCCATAACTTATTTCTTAGGAGATAGATTATTCTAATCTAGGTTGTCAACCCATTGCATTCTTCATGACATATAATCATTTAAATCTATACCCATTCACATTCATTGTTAATACCTTGTAGTCGGAGTCACTGTTCATTCTTTCATCAATATATAAAAAGTTTTAATTCTATCGAAAAATTCAGGTTCTTACAGTTCGGTTTGATCGGTTAAAATTGGGTCGGTTTAGTCAGTTTTCGGAACCCATGTGCAGCCCTAGTGTTAATAGCTTCTACCCAAAAATAGGTTAGAAGTTTTGCATCTGCAAGCATGGTTCTTACTGCCTCTATGAGAGTCCTGTTCTTTCTTTCCACTACACCATTCTGCTGAGGTGTTCCAGGTGTAGAAAACTGTTGAGTGATTCCATTGTCTGCACAATACTCCTCCATTTTAGAATTCATGAATTCTGTACCATTGTCACTCCTAAGTACTTTGACTTTGTACTCAGAGTTATTCTGTATATTCTTGACAAGTTCAATGATTTGCTGAGGAGCTTCATCCTTCTTGTGTAGAAAGAACACCCATGTGAACCTTGTGAAATCATCCACTATAACTAGAGCATATCTTTTCTTGCTGATAGACATAATGTTTACTAGACCAAACAGATCAAGATGTAGCATATGAAATGGTTCAGTAATGGAATATGCAGTCTTGCTCTTGAAAGTGGTTCTTCTCTATTTTCCAAGTTGACAGGCATCACAAAGTTCATCTTGCACAAAATTTGCCTTAGGTAGACCTCTCACAAGATTGTGCTTAACAAGTTGATTAAGCTTCTTGAAGTTGAGATGTGAGAGCTTCTTGTACCAATTCCAGCTTTCATCATTTGTTGCTTTGCTATAGAGACATCTAACAATTCCTTTAGATGTATCACTTAAGCTGGCTTCATATATGTTACCATGTCTTTGACCAGTTAGAACAATGTCTCCATTCTGCATATTCAAGATTTTGCATCCTTCTTTGTCAAAGATTGATTGATAACCTTTATCACCCAGTTGACTTATGCTTAAAAGAGTATGTTTCAAGCCTTCAACCAATGCTACATTTTCTATGATGACATTCCCCAAAACAATTGAGCCATATCCCAGAGTTTCTCCTTTGTTGCCATCTCCAAAAGATATTACTGGGCCAGCTTTCCTCTCAAACTTTGTAAGCAGGGACTTTTTTCCAGTCATATGTCCAGAGCATCCACTGTCCAAGATAATTGAATGCTTCTTTCCTGTACCCTACAAACAAAAAGTAACTAGTTAGAATTTTTTAGGACCCAACTTTGATTGGATCCTTTCTTACTACATTTAAAAACAACAGGCTTTGAAGATTTTGCTTTTACTTTACCTGTTGCAGAGTCAACCTTAAACTCTGATTTCACAAACTGTTTATGACTAGGAGTTTTAGATTTCAGAGAATAATAGTCATAATACAGTTCATGATATTCTCTACACATGTAAATAGAATGAAGTAAACTACCACAATGATAACATGCTTTTTTTGGTTGGTTTTGAATTTTCTGAGTCTTGGGGAATCTGGACTAAGTTTTCCAAGAAGGTTTTTGATTGCAGTCTAGGGCCAAATGATTATGATTTCCACACTTATAGCATTTTTTCCTAGGTGCATCAGGTACATTCTTGTAATTATTCTCTTTGTTAATACATTCTTTGTAAGAACCCAGATTTTTGGGTAGAATTAAAACTTTTATTATGTATTGATGTAAGAGTGAACAGTGGTTACAACTACAATGTAATACTGGCTTTAAAAAATGAATAATGAAAGGATATATATTCCAAGGTTATATGGCCTGAAGGATGCTATTGGGTGATAACTTAGATTAGAATAATCTATCTCCTAGAAAGTTAAGATAAAATTCCGTAGAAAGAAATAGATACCCTCATGTCATCCAAATCAATATCTATTATAAGCCCAGCGGTTCCGTAAAAAGGTTAAGGAACACTCGAGGGTGAACCAGGTTCATTTTCCTAATTATAGGAATTAAATAAAAATAAGTGATGAATAGTGATTTTGGTGGAATTTGGAATATTATTATAATAATGTTATACCCGGTATTCGGAACGGATTTCTGAGTTCGTATTAGTGATCCAGGAGGAAAATAAGTGTATGTAAAAGCTGTCGGATTCAGAAAAAGAGCACTTTTATTTTCTCCGAGATTTCCCTGGACACTGCAAGACTTAAGGATTTATAAAAGGGAATTAAGGAATTTAAATTCGAGAAGTATTAAGAAAGATGAAGAATAGTATTAGAATTATTAAGAAGGTTTTCGGTAAAACCCTAACTAGAAACGAATGAGTTATTCCCTCGAACGATCAACGAATTAAGCAATAAACGGACAAAAAAACAAGCAGAGGGAGCAAGAGTCTTGTGCAAGCTACTAGAAAATATCTAGTAACCAAACTAGAATCAAGGAACTAGCATCTTAGAGAATGCAACTAAGTACTTAGCAAGCAACTACCTAGTTAAGCTCTAAACCACCACATCTTCAACACATGTCTTGCCATTTCCTCATCCAACACCTCACTGCTTTATTAAAGTAGCTTTTAACCAAGATATTATCTTACTCTCATCAATAATACATTTTAACACATCCACCAAGCAAGAAACAAAAGATCAACTCCATTCTCTCAAGAAAAGAGCCATTCGGCTTTTGTGGAAATTCAAAATCCAAAATCCTTCTTCCACTCCTTGTTTGATCTTGAAACTTTTATGGTGAGACTTAGATTTCATATAAATGATCTCCTAAAAATCCTAGCTTCAATCTCTTCTTTTTCCATTTTCAAAAAAATCATTAAAGAGGAGGGTGAATAGTGTTCTTCAAGAACTAACTTTGATTTTCATGTTTCTTTGGTTGATCTTAGGGTTGTTAAAGCTAGACAAGGACCATACCAAGCTTTGTAAGGCCATACCACACTCTTAAGAAGGTATAATGATCTTGAAACCCTAAGCCTACTTTGAGTTTTGATGATGTTCTTGATGGATCTAAGTAGTTATGACTATGGTGATGTTATAAGCATGTTTAGTTAGTGGTTTAGTGATTTATGTAATATGATGATATGATGATGAAGCATGGTGTTCTTGAGCTTGTTGAGATAAGAATCATATGTATAAGATGTATCGGTGCCCGGTGTGGCTTGGTTTTAGTGTTACGATTAGTAGAACGTTCGATTTATAGCCGTCGTAATGCCCGATTTTCGTTTAACCTTGAAATTCCAACTTGACAGTAGGTATAACTCACTGCATAGCTTCGACTTATGCCATGATTAGCTAGATCATGTTACAAGCTTCGTTTTGATATAAACATCGCATGAAATGGACTTACGGTTTAGGAGTTATGATTAAATTCGTAAAAGTGGTTCGAAATCGTAAACGAAAGTTCGTAATTGAAATTGATTCCCTTAAATGTCGTTTAATCAGTGGCGAATCTTATTAATTAAATATTAGAGGTAAAAAGGAAGGTGTGGGAGAAAACCACATGTCGAATGGATCGTTTTCCGATTTTATAAAAATGTTTGAATCGAGGTTAAACGCGAACGAACACCTTAAAGGTATGACTTTGGTTATAACTTAGAAAACGGGCGATAGAACTCGAGGTATAATCTTGATTCGTAAACGACCGACCTTAGAACTTGTACGACTTAAGTATATACCAAGTATAAGCATGATGACATGTCTTGATAATGAACGAATGTCGGATCGTATCGGTGATAAAAAGAGTTACACTAAAAGAGACGTAACGAGATAACTCGAAAGCACATTTCGATTTAAGTGGAGTTTATACTTAGCCTTTCAAGAAGCGTTAAGTGATTAATCTTAAATATTCTGATTGTTTATAGATTATCGAGCTGACCCGGGACACATTACCCCTAACCGCACTCGATTCTCAGGCAAGTTTCCAATACTTGGAACTGTTGTTGTGATAATATATATGATGATTGTTTTATACATATGCCATAGCATGCATGCCTACTTTCAAGTTAATATTGAATTACTTGTTCCCTGAATTGATATCGGCTTATAGACTATATATGAAATATCAGTTATAAGCCGGATTGTTTGGTTAAGACCCTTAGCGAAGGGCATATGATATTCGTACTTCAAATATAGACCGGGAGTCGATATTTTGTAATATATAAATAGTCGTGGAAACCCGGAGGGATCCCAGCGACAAATTTATTACTTCGAGGATTTTTATTCGATTACGAATCTTTCGAGGAACGTTATTTGAGTATTACCTCAGTGAAGGAATATTTAATGAATATTATTTTATTATTCATTTAGAATGTCATTTATTTAATGAGTATTATTTTGATCATTCATTGGAGCTATTTAGTTAATGAATATTATTTTGAATATTCATTAGAGTTATGTGGTTGACGAATATCATTCCAAAATATTCATTTGGCTTACTTATTATTATTTGGAATATTCATTTGATCTTTATTTATTTAATGAATATTACTTTCGAATATTCATTGAAGGTTTGATTTACTTAATGAATATTATTTTAAAATATTCATTGGAAGTTCTATTTACTCAAGGAATATTATTTCGAATATTCCTTTAAAGTTTTGATTACTAAATGAATATTATTCGGATATTCATTTAGAATATTATTTGTTAAATGAATATTATTTTGGGATATTCATTTAAAATATTATTTGTTTAATGAATATTATTTGGATATTCATTTGGAATATTAATTGTTAAATGAATATTATTTTCAAATATTCATTTAAGGTTTGATTTATTCAGTAAATATTATTTTAAATATTTATTAAAGTTTATTTATTCAATGAATATTATTTTAAATATTCATTTAAGAAGAGATTTATTTAATAAATAATTCTATATATTCATTCGAGGATTACTTACGAGCAATATTATGATTTAATAATATTTCGTAATTATTATTAACTTAATAAATATTCTTGGAATATTTAATAAAATTCTTTTGAATTTTTTTTGTAATGATTTATATTATTCAAAGGTTATCCTTCACCTTCAGATATTATGTAAAATATATCGGAGTCTTTTATGACTATTTTATCAAGGGGAGGTTCCCAAAACTTTATTTTCATTTAAATCTATCTTATAAGAAGATTTAAATACTCGCTCAACTTCCAAAAATTATATAAGGGGACCTCACTTGGAGATGTTATTTATTGGACTGCCCGGTCCTATACTTGCTAAAACTATCTTGTCACTCACATCTTGATTCTTTCAAGCATCGATATGAGTCTTTTGGTTACCTCCTCAACGCTCGAGGGGTATGATTGATGTAACAAGTTTATATCCATTAACAAGCATCAGCTTGGGAAATATTGGTGAATTTTCCTTTTCAATTAGATACAACTACTTTGTGGAGTCCTATCAACAAGTGTTACACTTGGGAAAAAGGGGAACGAACTTTACGTTTCAGAGTCATGGATGATATTCGAACTAGGAGACGCGTAAGTGGCCGAGTGGCGCCGGTCCAGCAATAGCCCAACCGTTGGCTGAGGAGTTCCAGAGGGCGGTAGATAAGTAATTCCGTCGGAGCTACCTTCTACATGTAGAGAACGACTGATGAGATGCATGACATATGACTGATCATCGTAAATGTCAGGGCATCTGGCGCGGCAATGCTCCCGTATTAGTTCATCTTCTAAAAGTGAGAAATTTCTGTAACACTGTTGGTGTTGGCAAGGTGAAAAAGTGTTGAAACCGGAATTGCAATATTTTTCCTGCAAGTTCCTCTTTTATGATAATTGAGAATATCTTGTTCATCTTTGACATAGCAGATATTTATTCAAAACAAATTTATTTTGAGTTACCTTGTAACTTCATCTCATACCTTATATTGGTACTACATCGTTAATGCATGGCATATGGTTTCGAAGATATTTTGAACTGTCATATATTATTGCCGTTCAATTATATTTTTGGTGGGCTATTGCTCACCCTTGCTTTATTTATTTATATCACAACAACAGCTAGATCAGATGGCCGCGCAAGGCGCACACAGCGTAAGCAGGTGTCAACCGTCAGAGGTTTACCGCTAAGGTCTTGGCTACCTTTGTTAAGGATGCAACTACTGGTAGGCTAGTTGTTAGCAATTGAGCCTCAAATGTATTTATATTATGGTATCTATTAATGGATGGCAAAGAGTATGTAATTGTACAATTATAATTCTTTGGGTTGTAAGAACTCAAACTTGTGATTAATAATATTGTTGGTTACTCTGATTTCATCTCTGGGACTATAATGGGTGTGTTGTTTTGTTGTTGTTTTGGGTCACAAGGTTGTAATTTAAATTATGTTGGTTTTGTGGTTGGATATTGAGACCGTAACGACCAGATCCCTGACCCTGGATCTGGGGGTATTACAGAAATGGTATCAGAGAGAGCGTTATAAATCCCAGAGATGACGTGACGTTAAAACAATAAATTCATTAAGATAATAAGAACTCTTGCCAAGTTCATAGTCAGACTACATAATGTAGTATTGACATATAAAACCCTTATGGGAACCCTAAAGTATCATGATAGTAACTTAGCTCGTTCTTGTATCGACTAGTAAGGCGACAGACCTTGGGGATTACGAGCAGTAACATAATGATGCTTGTTTTGATGTTGAAGATCGGATGATGGATTCGATAGAGCACCCTACTGAGGGCCCGGTTGAGGTCCCAGCAGAAGAAGGAAATATTAATAAGTATAAGGAGTTTACACTTCAGGAAATGAGGGCTACAGCCAGAGAGACTGTAAGAGTTAAGGTATAGAGCTCATAAAAGTGAGCATAAAGAACTGAGATATTATTAAGAGAACTAAAGATGCATATTGGATTCATAGCTGGACTGCTAGATGAAGTACCAGCAGGTAGGATGGATTTGAGGAATTACTTGAGATCCCATATGGGGATAGATTAATGAGGAAAGAGATAGAGTGGTACATGATTATCAAAGACAACAATAGAGGACAAGGAGCAGAGTCTCCGGGAGCAGTTAAGATAGAGGCAGCAAGTGCCATATCATGTGATAAATGAATTAGTGTGAATATTGTTAATGATAATTCGCCATGAGAAGGGAGATTTCATAAGTGATAATTTGTAGAGTCAAACTTAGATTGATGAGGTGGGTGGGGTTCAAGGAAACGCCCATTTTATGAATGGATCAACTTAGAAAATAAAGACATTGAACGGTGATGGCATGATTGAATAAAGCATATAAGGAAGTAGTAAGCGAGACGAGGATCTCAGAACCTACAAGAAGAGAAGACCAGTGAGTCTATGATAAACTAGTAATGAGGCTATCGTCAAGAAACCAAGTATAAGTTCAGTTCAATTCAGTGAAATGATGAACCAGAAACATTAGTTGCATGTGATTCAGAAGAATATTAAATTCTTTCTTTTCCTTGAATGGATTATGGTAGTTACCTTAAGTTTATTCTGACACTGAATCATAAATGGATTAGGCAAGGCGAGCAGTGGTCGAGATGTAATTGAGAATGCTTCTAGGTGCAACCTGATAGAACAGGTGTAGGACATGTTCTCGAAATAAGAGTTTTGGCAAAATGAAGTCCAGCAATAGGACACATGATCAATAAGAGTAGTGTTGGTCGGCCCTACCAAGTTAAAGACAGTTTCAAATGAAGATTGGCCAACCACACTGGCAAAGGTGAGAAATTTCATAAAATTCACAAGGTATTACCAAAGATTTGCTCAGGACTTTACAGAAAGTATAGTCCCGTAACCCGACTTATTATAAGAATAAAAGTTTGAATGGACAAGATAAACGTGAGAAGATCTCCCTGGAGCTAAAGGTAAAGTTGGTGATGACCAGGGTTGGCGTTGCCTAATGGAAGAAGGAAACTTTGGGAGATATTATGATGCAACTCATACAGGTATAGGTCTGCGCTTATGCAGCACGACAGCGTAATTTCGAATACATTTAGACAGCGCAGTTCATCGGATTCAGATGGCCTTGGTAGTGCCAAGGTTGAGGAACGACTAACCCCGACGGTAGTATTCCTTCTGAGACTAGTTGTTAAGAAGACTGGTATTTGGTAGTATCGACTAATAGGACGAATATGTATCGGGAAGATGTGGCATGTTATTAGTAGGTGAATAGATTAACTGAAATTTTCCCAAATTCTGGAAAGGAATTCAACGAATTTTGGCAAACCTTGTCTTTCTGATTATCAAAAGACGTCATTGAAGAGAGTGGAAACTGGAGCGAACCCTGTGGATTGGGTAAAGTAGCCGCTATACAGGTGGGTAGACATACCCCGATTATTACAGTTGAATGTAGGGATAAAATTATGAAGTTAAATGTAATTAAGAAACAAGCCGGACTAAAAAAGTTCGGGATTGACTTAAATGAAAAGGTTGTTGTGCCAGAAATGTTGAGCTTTGGTGGCACGTGAAATTGATAAGAGTAACTAGAAGAATAAAAGAAAAGTAAGGGTGACCGGAGATGGTACCGAGAAGTCGATTGAGACTTGTATGGAGTGAAGTTTTGAAAAGATCAAAAGGTATCAAGTAGAAGGCACTATGCCAACAATTGCTAGAAAAGTAATGCTATTAGCCAACCCCTAAATTCACATATTTTAGTGTGGCCAGTTGGGGCCAAGTCACTAAGGATTGTCAAGTGACTAATCCAGCAATGTAAGGACAAAGCGGGGTGCTTCTAACAAAGTGCCAACCGCAAGAACTTTTGATGAAGAATGAATTGAGATACATGATGATGGATTTTATAAATACCATGGATGTGTTGGGAATGAGGATGGTGACCAGTAAAGGTTATGAGGATTGTCAGAGATGGTGCAGTATGATGCATAAATGTTATCTGAAACTTGGTGTCCTCAAGAGGAGCATTAGGCATTAAGAGATTCACGTTGAACATGACCAATATCTTCCAGAACATCCTTGCTACCATTACCAAGTTCTATAAGAAAGACAGATAGACATACGTTGTCTTTTGGGAAAGTCATATAGACTGACATTCGTTTGAAAGGAGAGGTAACATTAAGCTACCTATAGATTATCAAGATTGGAATGATTGAAAAGAGACCCTTATTATGGATATATGATTGCCAAGTACAGGATGTAAGTATTCCTTGAAAATGGAATTGAGGATAGAATGTCCATAGATTAATACGAACCCTGGGGGATGCACAGAGGATAGCATTACCCCTAATATAGACATTGTGAAATCAGACGATATAAGTGGAATCGACCAAGGTATCAATAACCTGTAAGGATTTGTGGAAAGGAGTCTCTAAAAGTACATAGACAGAATTGTTATCGAATTGATTAATGATGTTTGATATACCCTGTAACCAGGAGATACAGGAGGAATGATGAGGATGGCCTAAGAAACTTTACAAGGGAAGAGGTAATATTCTGAACTTCAAAAGGGAAGTTTGGTAAGGAATGTATGACATAGTAACCATAAGGCCAGAGGAAGCATGTGTGAAACCATGTAAAAGTATGGATTGAACCAATAAGGTTGAGATTATCCTAAAAACAAGAAGGGAGTTAAGTAAGGAAATATCCTAGGTATGATTTGGAGTACCTGTAGTCAAGATCGCACTAGAAAGGTGGAAGCAATGACTTTTGGAAAAGACTGATAGATGCTTTCTCTCATTCAGTAGAATTTAAGGGAGAATGCTTCCACCCTGAGTTGGAATAGATCTAGAAAACATTGATCTCAAGAAATTATTATAATCAGGAAAGGCCAACGAGGTGGCCGACACTTTAAGTATGGGGGAGTAAGTATAAATGCTCAGACCAAAGAAATAGAATGATAATGTAAGGACCTTGATGGTCATAATGTGGTAGAGAAAGTTACATTCCGTCTAATGATTTTGCCAGGATCAACTATAAGAATAGTTTAAGTAAAGATTCGATTCCTGATGTTGCCAGTAGCACATTACCGACATTAGGAGGCTCTACGACAGACCAGACCAAATTCCCCAAGAGACTCGCCTTTTCTTTGGAAAGAGAGAGGGGAGGTTAAGTAACAATGAATTGGTAGTAAATGACCAGAAATAGAGAGGGTACAAATACTGATAAGCTAAATGGCACGATGATGAATGACAAGCAAGTTTATGTTGGTGTATTCCTGCGTAAACAAGATAGAGTACATGAAGTTAAAGATTCGTGATGCTAAAGGGTATCCCTATATTAAGGATCATCAAGATTCGAAAGTGATTAAGTAAGACGCTGAGCTTCCAGTCTTCAATTAGAGATGTACGATTAAAAATCTACTCAACCTATCATAGCTGCGAGGCTTGAAGCTTCTCTGCAATTTTATCTGCTTCATGTAATATCTACGTCAAGTTCAGGAAGCATTCCCTATGGATAGGGAATAGTGATTATTTTGTTTTCCTAGAGGATCTTGAATTGACAATTATGATGCTTAGTTGTTAAAGCACTAAGTAAACGATAAGCGATGGTGATCCTTCTGAGAAATTAGGTGGTAACGACTGTGGATATGTTGAAGTGAATCTAAGTTAGAGAAATCATCCAGGTTTATTTCGGATGGTGTAATTTCTGTATCGACGGGATATTTGAAATGAAGAATTAGGTTATGATGGTTCATAAAATGATTATAGTAAAAATAAAGACAAGAGACTGATAGAGATGGAAATAGAATTGGGAATTAATAAGAGAGTCAGATAGGCAGACTCATGAGAAGCTCCAGTAATGAAGCGAGAAGAGTATGGAATTGGCAAGGTAAGGGTATTGGCCAAAACGGAAAGTTGAAATTAGGAGCATGAATGACATACAAATTGACTCCTTTTAAGTTTGGAAAATCCGAGGAAATATGGAATAGTTTGATTGAGTATGAAAGAGCCAGTGTCGGGGCGTGAAATGTGAGTAATAATAATGTCAAGCGGGAAATCCAAGATTTAACCTGAGAGGTTGAAGGATTTTCCAAAAAGTAAGTGGTGCTAATATCAAGCAAGAGTATAGGTCCATAGAATGATGGACAGAACAGCAAGGACATGTGATATGTGAGATTACGAAAAAGTGGAATTTGATACGAATATGATTATTTCTCTTCTCTAATAAACCTCTATAGTTCAGAGGTAAATTCTAAGTATGATATTTTGACAATCATGAAAACTTTCATATATGATTCTTTGAAATTCGTTCTTTTCTTCTCCCTTATTTATCTTCTTCTAAATTGAGAAGAACAACCCTCTAAGGAGGGGAGGTAATACTATGTGACTCTCTGTCTGTGTGATAGGAGTCTAAGTGGAATGCCATTAATTGTTTAATTGCTTGTCAAGTGCTAAAGGCTGGCCCCCTTTTGTACTAACTATGCAATATAACAAATGTTCATTGATCATAGTGATCTCTCAACAAATTCCTCTAATTCTATATATTGATCGAGATTGCGAAGATTAAAAGCGATCCAGATCGTAGTACGAGTAAGGTTATCTCCAAATTCGTAGCACGTTAGTGATACCGAAGTCACTGCACGTACCAATAAGGTTAATAGTATAATACCGGACAAGAGCGTATACCGGATAATGTGTTGTGCGAAAGTATCAAAGAATTGGTAGAACGGATAAAGGGTGTATTGCAACACCAGTACGATGTGCTTTGAAAAGATTGGAATGTGTAAGGATCGACCAGAGAATTGGGAAGCGAAATAACCAACAAGTACCCAATTGTCTTCCACCTGATTCCGGGACGGAA
Organism: Kitagawia praeruptora; assembly: GCA_037693485.1. Taxonomy (NCBI): domain Eukaryota; kingdom Viridiplantae; phylum Streptophyta; class Magnoliopsida; order Apiales; family Apiaceae; genus Kitagawia; species Kitagawia praeruptora. Next base: position 229,841 of record CM075348.1, on the reverse strand, counting down.
TCCTTTTAAGGAGGGGAGACTGTAAGAACCCAGATTTTTGGGTAGAATTAAAACTTTTATTATGTATTGATGTAAGAGTGAACAGTGGTTACAACTACAATGTAATACTGGCTTTAAAGAATGAATAATGAAAGGATATATATTCCAAGGTTATATGGCCTGAAGGATGCTATTGGGTGATAACTTAGATTAGAATAATCTATCTCCTAGAAAGTTATGATAAAATTCCCTAGAAAGAAATAGATACCCTCATGTCATCCAAATCAATATCTATTATAAGCCCAGCGGTTCCGTAAAAAGGTTAAGGAACACTCGAGGGTGAACCAGGTTCATTTTCCTAATTATAGGAATTAAATAAAAATAAGTGATGAATAGTGATTTTGGTGGAATTTGGAATATTATTATAATAATGTTATACCCGGTATTCGGAACGGATTTCTGAGTTCGTATTAGTGATCCAGGAGGAAAATAAGTGTATGTAAAAGCTGTCGGATTCAGAAAAAGAGCACTTTTATTTTCTCCGAGATTTCCCTGGACACTGCAAGACTTAAGGATTTATAAAAGGGAATTAAGGAATTTAAATTCGAGAAGTATTAAGAAAGATGAAGAATAGTATTAGAATTATTAAGAAGGTTTTCGGTAAAACCCTAACTAGAAACGAATGAGTTATTCCCTCGAACGATCAACGAATTAAGCAATAAACGGACAAAGAAACAAGCAGAGGGAGCAAGAGTCTTGTGCAAGCTACTAGAAAATATCTAGTAACCAAACTAGAATCAAGGAACTAGCATCTTAGAGAATGCAACTAAGTACTTAGCAAGCAACTACCTAGTTAAGCTCTAAACCACCACATCTTCAACACATGTCTTGCCATTTCCTCATCCAACACCTCACTACTTTATTAAAGTAGCTTTTAACCAAGATATTATCATACTCTCATCAATAATACATTTTAACACATCCACCAAGCAAGAAACAAAAGATCAACTCCATTCTCTCAAGAAAAGAGCCATTCGGCTTTTGTGGAAATTCAAAATCCAAAATCCTTCTTCCACTCCTTGTTTGATCTTGAAACTTTTATGGTGAGACTTACATTTCATATAAATGATCTCCTAAAAATCCTAGCTTCAATCTCTTCTTTTTCCATTTTCAAAAAAATCATTAAAGAGGAGGGTGAATAGTGTTCTTCAAGAACTAACTTTGATTTTCATGTTTCTTTGGTTGATCTTAGGGTTGTTAAAGCTAGACAAGGTCCATACCAAGCTTTGTAAGGCCATACCACACTCTCAAGAAGGTATAATGATCTTGAAACCCTAGGCCTACTTTGAGTTTTGATGATGTTCTTGATGGATCTAAGTAGTTATGACTATGGTGATGTTATAAGCATGTTTAGTTAGTGGTTTAGTGATTTATGTAATATGATGATATGATGATGAAGCATGGTGTTCTTGAACTTGTTGAGATAAGAATCATATGTATAAGATGTATTGGTGCCCGGTGTGGCTTGGTTTTAGTGTTACGATTAGTAGAACGTTCGATTTATAGCCGTCATAATGCCCGATTTTCGTTTAACCTTGAAATTCGAACTTGACAGTAGGTATAACTCACTGCATAGCTTCGACTTATGCCATGATTAGCTAGATCATGTTACAAGCTTCGGTTTGATATAAAGATCGCATGAAATGGACTTACGGTTTAGGAGTTATGATTAAATTCGTAAAAGTGGTTCGAAATCGTAAACGAAAGTTCGTAATTGAAATTGATTCCCTTAAATGTCGTTTAATCAGTGGCGAATCTTATTAATTAAATATTAGAGGTAAAAAGGAAGGTGTGGGAGAAAACCACATGTCGAATGGATCATTTTCCGATTTTATAAAAATGTTTGAATCGAGGTTAAATGCGAACGAACCCCTTAAAGGTATGACTTTGGTTATAACTTAGAAAACGGGCGATAGAACTCGAGGTATAATCTTGATTCGTAAACGACCGACCTTAGAACTTGTACGACTTAAGTATATACCAAGTATAAGCATGATGACATGTCTTGATAATGAACGAATGTCGGATCGTATCGGTGATAAAAAGAGTTACACTAAAAGAGACGTAACGAGATAACTCGAAAGCACATTTTGATTTAAGTGGAGTTTATACTTAGCCTTTCAAGAAGCGTTAAGTGATTAATCTTAAATATTCTGATTGTTTATAGATTATCGAGCTGACCCGGGACACATTACCCCTAACCGCACTCGATTCTCAGGCAAGTTTCCAATACTTGGAACTGTTGTTGTGATAATATATATGATGATTGTTTTATACATATGCCATAGCATGCATGCCTACTTTCAAGTTAATATTGAATTACTTGTTCCCTGAATTGATATCGGCTTATAGACTATATATGAAATATCAGTTATAAGCCGGATTGTTTGGTTAAGACCCTTAGCGAAGGGCGTATGATATTCGTACTTCAAATATAGACCGGGAGTCGATATTTTGTAATATATAAATAGTCGTGGAAACCCGGAGGGATCCCAGCGACAAATTTATTACTTCGAGGATTTTTATTCGATTACGAATCTTTCGAGGAACGTTATTTGAGTATTACCTCAGTGAAGGAATATTTAATGAATATTATTTTATTATTCATTTAGAATGTCATTTATTTAATGAGTATTATTTTGATCATTCATTGGAGCTATTTAGTTAATGAATATTATTTTGAATATTCATTAGAGTTATGTGGTTGACGAATATCATTCCCAAATATTCATTTGGCTTACTTATTATTATTTGGAATATTCATTTGATCTTTATTTATTTAATGAATATTACTTTCGAATATTCATTTAAGGTTTGATTTACTTAATGAATATTATTTTAAAATATTCATTGGAAGTTCTATTTACTCAAGGAATATTACTTCGAATATTCCTTTAAAGTTTTGATTACTAAATGAATATTATTCGGATATTCATTTAGAATATTATTTGTTAAATGAATATTATTTTGGGATATTCATTTAAAATATTATTTGTTTAATGAATATTATTTGGATATTCATTTGGAATATTAATTGTTAAATGAATATTATTTTCAAATATTCATTTAAGGTTTGATTTATTCAGTAAATATTATTTTAAATATTTATTTAAGTTTATTTATTCAATGAATATTATTTTACATATTCATTTAAGAAGAGATTTATTTAATAAATAATTCTATATATTCATTCGAGGATTACTTACGAGCAATATTATGATTTAATAATATTCCGTAATTATTATTAACTTAATAAATATTCTTGGAATATTTAATAAAATTCTTTTGAATTTTTTTTGTAATGATTTATATTATTCAAAGGTTATCCTTCACCTTCAGATATTATGTAAAATATATCGGAGTCTTTTATGACTATTTTATCAAGGGGAGGTTCCCAAAACTTTATTTTCATTTAAATCTATCTTATAAGAAGATTTAAATACTCGCTCAACTTCCAAAAATTATAAAAGGGGACCTCACTTGGAGATGTTATTTATTGGACTGCCCGGTCCTATACTTGCTAAAACTATCTTGTCACTCACATCTTGATTCTTTCAAGCATCGATATGAGTCTTTTGGTTACCTCATCAACGCTCGAGGGGTATGATTGATGTAACAAGTTTATATCCATTAACAAGCATCAGCTTGGGAAATATTGGTGAATTTTCCTTTTCAATTAGATACGACTACTTTGTGGAGTCCTATCAACAAGTGTTACACTTGGGAAAAAGGGGAACGAACTTTACGTTTCAGAGTCATGGATGATATTCGAACTAGGAGACGCGTAAGTGGCCGAGTGGCGCCGGTCCAGCAATAGCCCAACCGTTGGCTGAGGAGTTCCAGAGGGCGGTAGATAAGTAATTCCGTCGGAGCTACCTTCTACATGTAGAGAACGACTGATGAGATGCATGACATACGACTGATCATCGTAAACGTCAGGGCATCCGGCGCGGCAATGCTCCCGTATTAGTTCATCTTCTAAAAGTGAGAAATTTCTGCAACACTGTTGGTGTTGGCAAGGTGAAAAAGTGTTGAAACCGGAATTGTAATATTTTTCCTGCAAGTTCCTCTTTTATGATAATTGAGAATATCTTGCTCATCTTTGACATAGCAGATATTTATTCAAAACAAATTTATTTTGAGTTACCTTGTAACTTCATCTCATACCTTATATTGGTACTACATCGTTAATGCATGGCATATGGTTTCGAAGATATTTTGAACTGTCATATATTATTGCCGTTCAATTATATTTTTGGTGGGCTATTGCTCACCCTTGCTTTATTTATTTATATCACAACAACAGCTAGATCAGATGGCCGCGCAAGGCGCACACAGCGTAAGCAGGTGTCAACCGTCAGAGGTTTACCGCTAAGGTCTTGGCTACCTTTGTTAAGGATGCAACTACTGGTAGGCTAGTTGTTAGCAATTGAGCCTCAAATGTATTTATATTATGGTATCTATTAATGGATGGCAAAGAGTATGTAATTGTACAATTATAATTCTTTGGGTTGTAAGAACTCAAACTTGTGATTAATAATATTGTTGGTTACTCTGATTTCATCTCTGGGACTGTAACGGGTGTGTTGTTTTGTTGTTGTTTTGGGTCACAAGGTTGTAATTTAAATTATGTTGGTTTTGTGGTTGGATATTGAGACCGTAACGACCAGATCCCTGACCCTGGATCTGGGGGTGTTACATTCTTTTCCATTCCTATTTCTTTTGATCTTGATAGACTCTGAAAGACCATCTAGTCTCTGTTTTAACTGAGACTTAGACAGAAACCCTATGTTTACATTCTTAGGTTTCTCTAACACTTTCTCATCTGAATTACTATTGTTAATTCTTTTATGTACAATAGGGGTACCTTTTGAATCAACAAATTTAACATGTTTAGGTTCAGAAACAAATTTCTTACCTTCAGATTTAGATGTGCTAGCTTCTACTTTAATATCATCATTGATAATAGCCACTTTTTCTTCTTGTCTAGCCTTATCAAAACCTAAACCATTAACTTTATCACGAATTCCACTTTCAAAGATCTCTAGAGTCTTTTTACCAGAATTATTAATGGTCTTAATCACATCTCTCTCTTCCTCTAGTTCTTTTCTGACATAGTCATAAGCCTCAAGAATAACACTATAATCATGCTTAGCTTTATCAGAACTTAACTTGTATTCTTCCATTTGAACTAGCTCAGATTCAAGAAAATTATTTCTATCAACTAACTTATCATTCTTAACCTTAAGTTCATTTCTTTCACTAGTAAGAATTCTAAAATTAGTCATAAGATTCTTAAAATCAGCATGGACAGATCTAATTTCATCAGAATTTAAGCTATCAAATGAATCAAGAGAGTGAAGTGATACTTTAACAGAAGATGGAGAAGTTTTCTTTGGAGATCTAGGTTTGTCTGAATCATTTGCCATCAATGCAATGTTGTCATAATCCAATTCATCTTCAGAATCACTGGAATCAGCCCAATCCTTCTGTGTGACCATAAGTGCATTACCCTTTCCTGAATTCCTAGGCTTCTTACACTCACTTGCAAAGTGTCCAAGCTCGTTGCAGTTAAAGCACTTGATATTGGCCTTATCAAGCTTGATAATTGTACTTTGCCTTTGTCACTCTTCTTCTCCTCCTTCTTTTGAAAAGGTCCTTTGCTAAATCTTCTCCTGTTGAATCTTCCTTTCTTGAAAGCTTTAGCAAACATAGCAAAGAGTTTCTTCATCTCTGATTCATAATCACTGTTGTCAGAGTCTATATTAGTAGTCTCTCACTCAGAACTTTCTTTGCTTTTCTTCTTCCTTGAGTTCTTTATAGCAGGCTCATTATGCTATTCCTCTGGAAGCTTCTTTGATTCAGATTGAGCAGTAAATGCAATAGTCTTCATCTTTCCTTCACCTTTGCTCTTCTTCTGCTGCTTGTCAAGTTCATAAGCCCTCAATTTTCCATACACTGCCTCTAATGATATCTCATCAAGATCATTAGCTTCCTCAATTGCAGATGTCTTCTCATTGTAGAAATCAGGCAAGGCTTTCATGAACTTAGTATTCATATCCTCCAAGTCATAATATTTACCATGCATGGCAATCTCATTGATGAGTTTTGTAAACCTATCAAAGGTGTCAGTAAGTGACTCACCAGACTTGGATTCAAAGTACTCATACTGTTTTATAAGTAATGTCCTCATGTTCTTCCTGACAGGCTTAGTTCCTTCACAGTGAACCTTAAGATTGTCCCATATATCCTTAGCAGTTTTATAAGAGAGAACATAGTTAGTGAGAACAGAATCAAGACTGTTGAATAATATGTTTCTCACTTTAGCATCTTTAAGAACATTCTCCTTGTCCTTATCTGACCACTCAGATTTTGGCTTCTCTGCTGTATGTTCTGGAACAACTTGACCATCAACAGTTGCTTGTCCAACAACCTTTGTTGGGATAAAAGGTCCATCTCTGATTCTGTCAAGATAATCAGGATCTGTTGCTTCCAGATGATGCAACATCTTTACTTCCCGTAGAGTATATTCGTTTCTCTTGAGAATAGGAATCTTAGTATTCCCATCCTTGTAACCAGACATGATTGCAGATCTTTAAGATTTATTCAAAATCAACCTGCTCTGATACAAATTGTTAACTCGAATAACTTGTAAAAGGGGGGTTGAATATAAGTTATATAATCGTGTCTAATTTTTCCTTGATTAGATAAACAAGAATAAACAAATAAATCAAACTCTGTTTGTATTAAATAAATCAAATACAAACTCTACCAAAGGTGTAAAAATACCTTTAGCAGCTGCTGATAAAATAAATCTCTCTTTCTGTTTATTTCGAACTTTCGAATACAAACCTTATACAGAGCTACGCACAAAAACTCAATCGCTAAACTCACAATTGCTTCGCACGACCATGACTCTTTTTACAATGATATAGAGAGAGTATTTATAATGCTTCCTATCAACTAATAAAAGAAAGATAATTTATACATGACAATGTTCTGCCGTCCAGTTGATAGTTTCCATCAATAGAAAATTCTTTCCTTTATGATATCTTCTTGCTTGTTCTTCAAACAAAGATCCTGTTTTATAGCACTTGCCAGTTTTTGTAGCATCCTTAATGACATCATCAGTAACATAACTGATATCAGGATTGCACACTGCATCAGTATCTAACCATCCCATCAGTACTTGACTTGCTCTATCGAGATTCGATCTCAGTTCCTGATATGTAGTCCTCGATGCACTGTTCCTGACTTAAATTCTACAGATCACTGTTTATTATATATATCCTATACAAAGTGCTAAATCCTTTATAAATCAGGATATACAAGAAGTATAAGTAAAATTCTATTCTTAACATCGCAACTCATGAATTATTCCTAACAAGGTGCACTCAGGATTATGTGGAGACCATTTAGCTGGGAAAAACATGGCATTGAAGATCATGAGGCATGGAATTTATTGGCCCACGATGCGCCAAGACTGTGAGGAGTTCACTAAGCAGTGTGAGCCATGCCAGAAGTACGGGTCCATGAACCACAGACCATCAGTCCCATTTAACCTAACAACGACTCTGTGTCCGTTCTTTATGTAGGGTATCGATTTGGTGGGTCCTTTGCCAAAAGGTTCTAAACAACGCCAATACATAATTGTGGCGGTTGACTATTTCACAAAATGGATAGAAGCTAGGCCTTTGGCAAGGATAAGAGAGATTGAGGCAGTTCATTTCTTTATGAAACAAATAGTTTTCCGGTTTGGGGTACCTCGAATGGTTGTCACAAACAACGACACTCAGTTCACCGGAGAAAAATGGGTTAATGCAATGACTGAGCTTGAAATTCAACATCTCAAGGCTTCTGTTGCATACCCGCAAGCAAATGGACAGGTGGAAATCACTAACAAAGCAATTCTACAAGGATTAAAGAAAAGACTGTTAGACGCCAACAAGAAATGGGTAGATGAACTGCCAAACGTCTTGTGGAGTCTGTGAACTACTCCGAAAGCTTCTACAGGCGAGACTCCATTTAGGCCGGCGTACGGAACTGAGGCGATGCTTCCGATAGAAATTAGATCGAAGTCTTTGAGGATTGAAAAGTTTGATCCTAAATCGTCCGAGGAGGGCCTAAAGCTGAACGTCGATCTCTTCGAGGAGCTCAGATACTCCACACAGGCCAATGTCTCCAGGTACCAAGAAAAAGTTGCGAAGTTATATAACTCAAAGATCAAACCAAGGGGTTTTCAAGTCAATGACCTTGTCTTAAGGGAAGCTGCGGTATCCATGCCATCTCCTGGAATGCAATTCATCTACCCATTTTTGCCTACTTGATTATAAGTTTGAAAGTTTGTTGTTTTGAGAAAAGATGGACGGAGAAGGTAACAACAATGGCAATCAGGGCAACGATAATCAGAATGGCAACAACAATGGTGATGGAGGAAATGTATTCGACCAGCTAGCTGAGACTCTGGCTACACTCATGAATCAGCAACCCAGACAACAGAATATCATCTCTCAATTCAAGCGTTTGAACCCACCAACTTTCGATGGGGCGACTGATCCGGCCATAATCGAGATGTGGATACAGGAGATGGAAAAAGCTTTCGGACTTCTCTGTAGCAATGAGGAGCAGAAGGTCACCTTAGCTGTGTATCAATTGCAAGGAAGTGCTTACGACTGGTGGCTCATGGAGAAGAGAAAAAATGATACTGCAACCATTGAGGGAGATCCTGAACCATGCACATGGGCAAAGTTCAAGAAGGCTCTAGAAGATAAGTACTTTCCGAGACCAGTTCGTCTACAAAAGGAGAGGGATTTCATTCGTCTCGAGCAAGGTGGAAAGACTGTTACCGAATATGAGGCGGAATTTGCAAAGCTCTCGAAGTATGCGCCGACCTTAGTGGCAGATGAAAGCAGCCGGGCAAGAAGATTGGAAGAGGGACTTCGACCCGAGATCAGGAATTCTGTGGCATCGTTTGAACTCCAGACGTACGAGGCTGTTCTTAATAAGGCATTGGTGATCGAGAGGGGCCTAGCAGAATCTGAAAAAGCAACAGGCAACTGGAACAAGAAGAGGTTTGCTCCGACCGGTGGATTTTTGTCTCAAAGAGAACCTTTCAAGAAGCCACACGTGTACGATAATATCGGAGGATAGAGTGATCGAGAGAAGTTTTCGAGGTGCGGTAGGAATCATCTGGACAAAGACTGTCGTTGGAATACGGGTGCCTGTTTTCACTGCGGAGAAGTAGGACACAAGATTTCGGAGTGCCCGCACAACCTACCATCGAGGAATGAAGCTACACCAAGGAAGGAAGCTGATAAGAAGATTGGCATTGGACGTGTGTTTCAACTTAGTGGAAGTCGCACCAACTATTAAGGTATGATTTATTTTCTTCGTGATTTATTTTATTTTATTATTGTGAATTTGGGGACCAAATTCTTTTAAGGAGGGAAGAATGTAAAACCCCATTAATTTTTATTTTATTTTATTATTAGAAATTAGATTTTTTAAGTCATTTTTATTTATTTAGATAATTATGTTAATTGGTAATTTTTTTTACTCGAATTCTTTTTGTACAAGATATTATAAGTAAGAATGATATTTTTTTTATTAGAGCAAAGAAGTGTGAAAAGATTTTTAGGAAATCAGAATCATTTAATTTAAAAGATATGTGTGAATTAGGATACTCTTAATTTATGTATTAGTTGGAAAGATTGTACGAAAGTTTTAAGATTACCATAATTAATTTAGGGTTTTAGTAGGCCTATATAAGAAATCCTTTAGAATTGTTTGAGACTCCTACAGCTCTCTTTTCATATCGACTTAATAGGTATGTATGTTCTCTTTGGTCTTTGCATTGCGCAAGCTCTCCGTATTTTCTTCTGTCTGCTTTAGTTGGTCTGCTTGATTTCAAAAGTGATTGTCTTATGGTATATATTAATAACTGTTACTCGATTTTCTTTTTGTGGTTTAATTTTTGATCAATTTATATATACATGGGTTTTAATGATAATTGGTATTAAGTGATTTTTTGCATGAGCCATGCATACTTTGATTTTAGGAGCATTATTTATGGTTGTAAGTGCAAAACATGATTCAAGGTCTCCTTTTATTAATTTAGTAATTCACTGTACGTGTATATGATTTATGCCTCTAATAGGTTTCGTGTCGCGTGTAAGGGTAGTTTGAATATTAATTTGTTTGATATATATATGAGTTAGTATAAGTTTAATTAAATTGTTATTCTTCTTTTTGACCTTTGTGTTTAGTGACTACAACATAATTATCTCATAAAAACTTGCTTAATATATTTTTATTTGTTAATTAAAATATTAAATTATAATTATCATGTGTAATGTTATAAGTTTGATGCGGTTTCTTAATTATTTAAGTAAGTTTATGGGTCATAATCGTTTTAATTGTTACTCCCTCTATCTCTTAAAACATTTCCTGTTTACTAAATCGGGACTATCAAAAATACTCTTCCCCTTTCTATTTTAAGCCATAAACAATAATATTCAATATCCACTACTCCACCCACTACTCCTTAAAAACAATATTCAATACCCACTACTTCACCCACTACTCCTTAAAAACAATATTCAATATCCACTACTCCACCCACTACTCCTTAAAAAATAATATTCAATACCCACTATCCACCCACTACTCTTTAAAAACTATATTCAATACCCACTACTCCACCCACTACTCCTTAAAAACAATATTCAATACCCACTACTTCTTAAAAACAATATTCAATACCCACTACTCCATAAAAAAACAATATTCATTACCAATTGTCTTAAAACCCGTGTTTTTAGTCAAACGGGAAAAGAATAAAGAGACGAAGGGAGTAGATAATACATATTGTGGACCATGATTGTGAATGAATGAATTAAGATGCAAGCTGAATGGTAATGGATAGTTAGAATGTTAATAATTTAATAATTCATGCATGCAGGCTTCTGACCATATTTAACATATATTATTCTGTCTGTTAATTGTTAGAGTGGTACGTGTACATTGAAATTAGGTATCATGCTAGATTTATTTTCACCCTGTTAATATTAAGTTCATTGTTTGTTAACTGTTAGTGAATATATGCGAGTCGTTAATTAGTCGATAATTAATTAGTCGTTAATTATAATGATTGTTTAGGATTTATACGCTTGAACTATTTTCACCACTCAGTCGACTTTGAGGTAAGTACTTTTTGACTTACTTTTAATTTTCGAAAAGTATATTTTGATTCTGCAATTTTCGATTTTCGTATAAGATATAAGATTTTGTTTTCGATTTTCGTATAAGATATAAGAATTCTGTTTTGAACTGTATAAGATATAAGTATTTGATTTTAGAACCCAGTCTCTACGTTATCGAACCCGTTCGTAATTTACGTTATAGTTCCGGAACTAGCCTTAGATACCCTTAGTAGGCGCACAAGTGTGAAATTTTAGATACCTATTAAGGGCACGTAATTATTGAACTTTAGATGCCGATCACTGGCAAAGTGTGGCGAAAGAATAAGAATAAGAATAAGATGCCGGTCACTGGCAAAGTGTGGCCGAAGAGCAAGACTGTGGTATTTTTGATTTCGTATTATTTATGTTTTTGCTTCTATTTCTGTTTTAAATTCTGTATTTTGAAAATATAAAACTTTGGGTTGGAATTGTTTTCGTAAATGTTTTGCAAACTTATATTGGATTTTGAAAATTGTTTTATTAAAAACGCCCATTGATTTTTGAAAGTAACTGTTAGTCAATTTGTACTTGCTGAGCTGTGTAGCTCATTTGTTTCTAATATTTCAGGTTCTGATTTTGGGAGCTTAATAAGAATAAGGATGTGAACCTTGTGGATTTATTTCTTGTTGATTTGGATGCATTTATTAAAAAGACTTGTATCATTATTAGAATAAATTTGGATATTGGATTTTGCATTTATGGAGCTGCTTCTCCGAATTTATGTTTTTGAGTTATCAAGTTTGACCGTTGCTTTGACTTTGTGGCATATTTGCCTTATTTGAATAAAGTGTTAGGAATATGTTGTAGTTGATGATAACTTAACATTCAAGCAAAATGGTATAAGTCAAGTTTTGTAACTATCAACGGATAAGACTTTATAACTCTATTCGTTGACAGGTAGCTCATCAATGGATGAGGTTTTATAGCATACTGCAATATCTCTATTTATCAATTGATAGTGTTTTTATTCAGAGTCATGTTGACCATCAATGGATAGGCAGAATAGGGTAGCCAATTGTAAATAAGCTATGCTATGTAATTCTGTCTAAGTGAAAGTGTATCAACGGATGAGAACAGGGCTCTATCAACGAATACAACTCAAATCTACTCTATCAACGGATACAGCTCAAACTACCATCAACGGATAATTGTGCACAACATCAATGGATAATCATTATCACTTTATCCTATGCTAGCTGGGAATTAGCAGTTGATAAGGACAGGTTTGACTGAGAGATCACATGAGTTGATAGTAGGTATAAAAAGCAGTATGGCAGCCATACTTTGGAAACACAGAAGAAAGAAGCATTCCATTTACACAGTACATACAAGAAGGGTGCAGGGGATATATCTGTTCACAAGGACAACCTTTCGGCTACATGTGGATTTGGAGTGGAGTAGCAAGTCAACTTGAATTAGATTAATATTATTTTATTCCTGTAGTACTTGTAAACTTGGGATATATAACAAAGTGTAGCAACTCTTTAGAAACTAAGAAAACAGACATATTTGCTTAGGGTTTCTTGAATATCCTTAGAAGCAAAGAGTTGTAAAAACAAAAGCTGTGTACATTTGTATCACAGAGTTTTCTTCAAATAAAAGTCTCAGGTGGTACATTTAACCACCTGATTTTTTATGTGTTTATGAACCATTTCTTATTCAGCAATTATTTCCTTATAGATTTCTGTGGTTTTTATCAGAAATTTATAACTATCAAGAATTGTATTCAACCCCCCCTTCTACAATTATACAAGTGTGTAATCTGGGAATAACAATTGGTATCAGTGCAAGCTTCTAATATTTTTGAAGTTTAAAGATCAACACACTTCCAACATGTCTAAGAAGGATTATGGAGTGAAGATACCGGTTCTTGATAGAGAAAACTACTTTTACTGGAAAGTAAAAATGCATCTACATCTCATGTCTATTGATGTAGGCTTTGTAGATTGCATTGAGAAGGGTCCTCATGTTCCAATCAAGGCTGCTTCAAGAGTTGGTCTTGCTGCAGATGCACCAGACACTTACACTCCAAAACCTATTTCTGAGTGGAGTACTGAGGATGTTGCAGAAGTCCATAAAGATAAAAAGACCATGAATATTCTGTTTAATGGTTTAGAAACAGACATGGTTGACAATGTTATCAACTGTACCACCGCCAAGGAAGTATGGGACATTGTTCAAACCCTTTGTGAAGGTACAGAACAGGTAAAGGAAAACAAGATGCAACTACTGATCCAACAGTATGAGCACTTCCATTTCAAGAATGGAGAGACATTGAATGACACATTTAGTAGATTTCAAAAGCTACTGAATGGCTTGAAACTGTATGGAAGAATCTACCAAGTGAAAGATTCTAATCTCAAATTTCTGAGATCACTACCGAAAGAGTGAAAGCCTATGACTGTTTCTCTAAGAAACACTCAAGAGTACAAGTCATTTACTCTTGAAAGGCTCTATGGAACTTTAAAGACATATGAACTAGAAATGGAGCAGGATGAAGAAATTGAGAAGGCCCAAAAGAAAAGTGGGTCAGTTGCACTTATAACGCCTTAGAAATTTCGATATTTAAAATTTATTTATTTATTATAAATTATAAATTATAAATTATATTATGTGGGTATTGTTGGAAAGTGGAATGTATGTGAATTTGTGTTTATGTGCTTATGTGATGATCTGGATAAGTTGTGAAGGCCCATGTATTTTCATTTGTATTTTTTAGGATTTAAAAATATTTAAATCATGTATTTTTGATCCTCTGTAAATTTTATAAAATTATCGGAGGGATTAAAAATCATGAAATCTTTTGTAAAATTATCTTTATATATTTATTGAGTTTTTAAAATTGTTGGGTGGATTAAGTTGGATGTTTTGGTATTTTAAAATGATTTTAAGAGTTTTATTGTATTTAAAGGATCAAAACTTTGAAAATTCATATTTAATTCATTTTTTATCCGAAAAATATTTTAAAAATATGTGGGTGTTCGTGATTTTATATTCTTGATTTTAAAAATGAAAAGTTTAAATTTTGAGTATTTTATTGGATTAAGATTTATTATAATCGTTTATTAGTTGTAATTGGGCCAGAATAATTATAAGTAGTATAAGGAGTAGTGGGCCTAAGCCCAAATAAAAGAGAAAGAAGAGGAAGACAGTAGATGAATCTGGAACAACGGGGAGAGGTCGGGAGAAATAAAGAAATAAAAGAGAGATAGAAAGAAGAAAAAAAAAGAGATGAGGGAATGGAGAGAGATTAAAGAAGGAGATTGGGGATTAATTGATTGGGGTTCTTGGGATAACTTATACACAGATACATACATGTATATATGAGTGCGTGCGTGTGTGTGAAAATCGTGTGCATAGTGTGTGTATAGTGTGTCTGGTAGCAGCAGTGGGCGACTGAGCAGAGGAGGTCGCGGCGGTGGGCGGCCGGAGCTGTTATGGGTGGCCGGGGAAGGCGAGGCAGAGGGCGGAGCAGCGGTGGTAGTGGCTGTGCAACGCAGAGAGAGAGAGAGAGAGAGAGAGAGAGAGAGAGAGAGAGAGAGAGAGAGAGAGAGAGAGAGAGAGAGAGAGAGAGAAGAGAGAGAGAGAGAGATGGTTGCGGGACTGGGAAAAGTTCGGAAAGGTATAATATTTTATTTATTTATTTACATTCATTTTGATGTAATTATTTAATTGTCAATTTTAGATTTAATTGTGTATTGTTGTAATTTAATTAGCTAAAATTGCTAGTTCAATATGTTAATTCTCGTCATTAGAATATATTTGAATTTCGAGAATATTGTTGTAATTTGAATTGTTTTAATTTAAGTAGTTGTAAATTGTGAGTATATTGTTGATTGCAGTGATTTAATTATTTAATTAGTATTGTTGCAATTTAATTAGTTTTAAATTTTGAGTATTGATTAATTGTTGTAAATTTAATTAGATTTAAATTATGAGTCTAAAATGATAATTTTCGTAATTAGCTTAGTATGGTTAATTATGAATATTGGTTGAATTTCCGTATTTAATTCGGAGGAGTATAATTGCTATTTATAATTGTGGAGAAAGATGTGAGTCTTTAATATGTTGGATTAGTATTTGTTAATTGTTAATCATTAATTGCTAATTATTATTGCCGAATATTATATGTTAAGAATTATTTGAGTTGATTAAGTATAGTTACCTTGTGCTAAATGATTGTTAATATTAATTGTTATATGTCGTTTATTGTTGGAAGTTATATGATGTACTAATTATAAATGGTGTATATGGATTAAATGTCGTGAGTTGAGTATCATTAATTCTCTGGATTAATTATATGTGGTGGCGAGCTATTTGTATAGTTTTCAAATGTAATCTATAGTAAAGTTAAATTGTTATTTATTTTTCATTATGTGTTTATCTACGGGGAGTTGTAGTGAGGTCACGAGTCTTAAATGTCAATATTTAAGGACTTGTGCAATTCACTTCAACTAGTTCCTCGGGCTTACGAATACCAATGATTAACTATCATGAGTATAATCAATATACTTAAGTGATGTGATCATTGATATAACGTAAGTAATAGTTAGTGCTAGGGGTTGTTCCCTAGGGCTTACGAACATCAATGATTGGTTGTCACGTGTATCATTAAAATGCGTGAGAAATCCGATCATTGGTGTAGCGTAAGTAGTAGTGTAAATCATTATGTGCTAGGTGCCGCATGTCTGGGCGGGTACTTTTCTTACTTGTTTATTTTTATGTTGCTGCAAGTTGAGGCAGCTTTATATTTTGTATAAACAGGGTTGATTTGCTTTTGATTGATATTGAGGGGCTGTGCCCATAGTCCGATAAACGAATACTTCATGCCGAAATTTTCTAAAAATCCCCTGCAAATTTATTTAAAAATCTATTTAAGTTATTTGATTTGGTGATTTAAAAGTATATGGTGATTTCCGAGAGTCAAGGTAAATGTTATAGTTGATATGCATTGTGGTGAAGTGGTTGCCTAGATGGTATCTAAATGTCGAGTAATCATATGTGTTAAGTATTTATGTGGAGTGAGTATTTGATTTATTGGTTTCTTGAAACTATATTATGAATGTGATTAAGTATGTTTGTATAAGTTATATAAGTAAGCGTTATAGGACGCGTATGGGTAGAGTAGAGCAAAACAATAAGATTTTGCTTAGTTGGATACTAAAATAGTATTTGACCTTGAAAAGGTTTGAATAGGAACCTAGCCAAGGCTAGTGCGGGTGAATTGATGTGGAAACTGGTAAAGTGCAAAGGATGGAAGTGGGACCGAGTGAGAAGCCACATGTAAATGAAAGATATTGGCGAGAAGATAAGTTGAGTATCGATGGAGAATCAGGAATTCCATGAAACAAGGCAAGTGTTCTTGCTAATCACTTATTGTTCAAGTGATGCAATTTAGTTTATTTATAGTATGTGATGATTTGGCCAAGTATAGATGGCAGATGACACATATACTTTTCTAAATAAGCGTGATGCTGTTTATCTCCCCTACCCGTAATTCGAACATCCGATTTGCAAAGAATTTTACAAATAACCTTTCTCGCTCAGTATCCTATTCCTGGAATGCCTCTTCTTCTATTTTCGTCGAAATTGTTTAAGAATTCCCTAAATAAAGGAAATCCAAGTTTTAAAATCCTTATAAATACCTGTTAGCGAAATTCCTAATTTTAACATATTATCACCAATGGACCCTCTTTAGAGGATGTTTTCGTTAAACTGATCTGAAATTTACTATAATGAAATTATTTGGCAAATAATCGTTTTATACTATTTCATTCACTTATGCCGAGTCAAACCTTGCAATGTGTAGATAAATTTTATTAAATGCTTAGTACTTGACCATATCTTTGCTCTAACTTAGAATTTCAATTGTTGAAAATCTTGTTGTGATTTATATCTTTTATTCTCGCTCAAGTGAATTCTCTCTTTAGACAAGTTAATGATGTTATGACCCCAATTACGCATATCTATCATGTTGATACGTATTCAAATATTATTCTTTATATTCTCCACCCCATTTATTATCGAACTCGTCGGTATTTATTGAAGATCTTGATTATTCGGTTATCGCCCTGTTTTGTATTGAACTTGTCGATACCCTTTGAGATTGTTCTTTATTTATCACCCCCTTTATCGTGTCGAACTTGTCGACACCTATTGATATTATTATTCCTTATTTACCCCGTTGTTGGTTTGATCTGATTGATATCAGTTGATGTTGATATTCATCAGCGATTCTTAATTATGAATTAATTGCTATTCTTGAACGTGAGTTTTCCAGTTGGTTGTTATGGTAAGGCTGTCGATTGTTCCGACGCCTAGTGGGTCTGATGTAGAATTGGAATATTTTTGACCGAAAGGTCGGACCCTATTGTGGTCGTGATAAATGTTTTTGGACCGTAAGGTCGGACCAGATTCGTGGTCGGAAGTAATAAGGCCAATGTGTACCATGGATCCACTTAAGGACATTGCTGTGTGCGTTTGTCCGGGGTTAGTGCTGACTGATCAGCAGCCTAACCTTAATGATTTTATTTTAATAAATAAAAATTCCAATTCTAATCTATACTTTGAGTTGAGATGTTCAGTTCTTGACTTCTTGAAAGTTTGTTTGAATAATATTTTTGATATCGGAATTCTTTTCAATTATAGTTTCTGATGCACCTTATGAATGGTGAATTGTTGGACCTCGTGGCAGTCTAAAAGTTGTTATAATTGTTTCCTTCATAGAATGAAACGGAACCCCCTTGTTTATCAGATTTGTTATCATTATTGGAATTGTATCATTGTTGCACTTGCTGAGCATTGTTGGCTCACTCTTGCTCTTGTTTGTTTTCTCCAGTTAATAGTGAAGCTTAGTAGACCTAGTAGAGGACAGTGAGTATTGATCTCTGGGCAGCGAGAAAAGACAGTCGAGTTATGGACTTCGCCAGATAGTGGGTTGAGAATTGTCAAGGTTGGAGGTATAGTTAGTCAGTGGTTTGTATATTCACCAAATGTATATTTCTATTATTATTCTGAGATTGAGTTGTAGTAATGTAATTCGATAGTTTGTTTCATACCATAACCTGTAAGAGATCTTGGTTTAAGGGGTTTTTATTATTAATGTTGTTTATTTTCAGAGATGTATAATATTGTTTATTGGTTAGTGGCCCCATATCTGTACCCCGGATTTTGGGATGCTACAAGTTGGTATCAGAGCTACAGGTTATGGTCACTGAAACAGATTAGGAGGGTTAGGGTACGAGTATAAGATAGGAGTCGGGTAGGACGGTTTAGGGTAAGGATCGCGTTATGATACTTCGGTAAGTGTCGCGACGTTAATCGGTCTTTCGGCATGTCACGCGAGTAGAAATTCGAATCGTTTAAGGATTGAGCTATTAGCAAAACAGCGAACCTGAAGCGGCATAAGCTAAGTGGGAAGCTGGAGCTATCAGTCCGGGGGACGTTATCTCGAGATTTTTACGTAGAATTTAGGACATTTTACTATATTAGTTTCGATGTAAACGTTTCGGAGATAGTACGAGAAGGTTAAGAATGCGAAGTGAGAAGCGAGTATTAGCAAGGATTGAAGGTTAAGCATAATTTTGCACCCCTAATTATTTATTCGTTCAAAGTTATCACCTGAAGAAATTTCCTACCCTTTCTTTGAGTTGTCGTAAATAAATTCCCGGTTGGTATCATTGCTGAGGCATTCGTTGCACAGTGACGGTCCAAAATTGAGAATGAATTGAGATCTTCTTATTTATTCAACTCATTATTGTCAGGCCGGTTTGGCAGCTAGGTATAGTAGTGCTTAGTCGACAAGAGTGAGACTGAATAATTAGGAATTTCTTGAATATTTGCTTGATCAATCATTGAAGCATCTATTGAAAAGTCTTTTATACCTCAATCGATGATGAGTTTCGTATTCAGATTTAGTTGACTTCAATCTCATTCCTTTGAAAATATTTGAATTTTTAGAGAGTACACGACTCAATTTTGCATGAAGATTTTTGAAACTCTTGAATCCTTTCCATTATCATGAATGCTTGATTTTCTCTATTCCAACTGAGATGAACAACCTATGCAAATAGGGGATTCAGGGACATCTTATCTTTGTGGTAGGAGTCCAGTGGGACGCCACTGATTGTGTTTGTCGTGAAGTACTAAAGACTGGCCATCTTTATGTACTGTGGTGGTTGACCAAGTGACAAATGCAACCTGAAAATAGTTCAAAAGATCATATTGATCTCTCGGTTAAACTCCTTTGTAAAAGCTTTATCAAACAAACTCAGTGTATATTCATACTTGATGCCCCATTCATTTTATTGATCTCCTTTGAAAAAAATTCGATGTTTTCAAAAAATTCCTAATGATGAAGAGATGCGAAGATAGATGTGACGACGTCTTGAATGATTAGAACCACAACTGCATTGACGAAGAAGTGGTGATGCGAGTTCAAGAATTTGGTGATTAAGACAAATGTCATGCCAAGTTGGAATATTTATTGAATCGATAAAATCTGGACAAGAGTGAGACTAATAAGAATTGAATAAAGGAAAAGAATAGTAAATAAGAGCATATGATTACAGATATTGTTAAAGGGCGAAAAGAGAATGAGCATGGAGATGTTTGGGGTAAGATATTCGGTGTTGAAGGAAGATTGTTTTAGACATCTATTGAATGGCGGAGGTAGTAAATGGAATATCATAAGATTGTGAATGTTTGGAACCTGTCGTTAGACATAAGATTTTAGAATAAAGGAAGGACGACTTGAGTAAAGCAGAATGAAGCAAAACAGAAGGGTTTGTAAGAATTAACAAGAAGAACCATGACTGAATGAGGGGTAAGGTGAATATGTGGAGTAAATAACTTATACAAGCCAGGGTAAAAAGTCATGATTATCAAGGATGGTGGAAAGTTAACCAAGATGGAATATCATGTCAATCCTGGTGGAAGTTTTGAAAAGAGTGTCAAGATTGCTTTTATGATTATTAAGAATATGAAAATTTAATATGATCATGAAGGAAGATAGCAAGAAATGGATGGTGATAACGGTAAGACAGGGTTAAGTATTTCTCAGGATCGGAATTATGTCCTAACAACGAAATGCGAGCTGTGAGGAAGATAAAGGCGGCGTTTTGGAGATTGAAAGCAAACTTAAGAGTCTTAGCTATCAAGCAGATCAAGAGATTGTTATACCAAGGGAATGAAATTGTTTCGTATAAGAAGCATATTCTAATGAATAAGATTTCAAACGACATTCGGACGAAGAATTTAATATGATCGAAGATTTAGGAAGCGTATGCAAATCAATCGAGAGTGATTTTAAGAGTTTACAAGAAAAGGAAGAAATTTATGCATAAGAGTTTTAGTGTGAATTTCGAATGACATGATTTTGTAGATAACGAGAGTGGTGTTAAATGTTGAAGTCGCAAGATGTAGAGTCAAACTTGAGGACTCGTCAAGTATATAGAATTGTGATCCGAAGGTGATTTCGGAGGATACGGGACAGTGAAGTCACAAAATAAGTTTTGTTATTAGAGGAAGTTATATCAAAGCTAAGATTATGGAGTTTATTAGTTTTCAAAACTGTAAATGTCAAGGATAAAATGTTTTCAAGGATATTTGGTTTCAAAAGCTTTTATTTAAAACTTCATTATTTTAAATGTTTTTAAAAATGATTTTCAAAAAAAATAAAATGGTTTTGACTTGTTTTAAACCAACAAAATATTTGAGGGTTTTTTTAAAATGTTTTTGCAAACCGACGTTGTATGAAGGTAGAAATTGAGTATTAAACCGAATGGTAGTTGGTGCAAATGCCATGCGATAAGAGTTGAGCGTGTTGTTTGTAAGAACCCAGATTTTTGATAGAATTAAAACTTTTTAGTATGTAATAATATGGGAATGAATAGTGGTTATGACTGCGATGTAACGAATGTCTATTAAATGAATGGAATGGATTTGAATTCAATTATTTACATGTCATGCAGAATATTTTTGGTTGACGGCATAGGTAAGAATGATCTATCTCCTAAGGATATAAGTATATTACTTCAAGTAAGATTATTCTTGTGTCATCCAAATCAATATCTATTATAAGTCCAGCGGTTCAGTAAAAAGGTTAAGAAGTACTCGAGAGTGAACCAGGTTCATTTTCCTAATTATAGGAATTAAATAAAAATAAGTGATGAATAGTGATTTTGGTGGAATTTGGAATATTATTATAATAATGTTATACCCGGTATTCGGAACGGATTTCTGAGTTCGTATTAGTGATCCAGGAAGAAAATAAGTGTATGTAAAAGCTGTCGGATTCAGAAAAAGAGCACTTTTATTTTCTCCGAGATTTCCCTGGACACTGCAAGACTTAAGGAGTTATAAAAGGGAATTAAGGAATTTAAATTCGAGAAGTATTAAGTAAGATGAAGAATAGTATTAGAAATATTAAGAAGGTTTTCGGTAAAACCCTAACTAGAAACGAATGAGTTATTCCCTCGAACGATCAACGAACAAGCAAGGAAATTGAGTAATACCCGGACAAAGGAACGAATAAATAACCAAGAGACAAACAAGTACAATTGGTGGGAAAAGGAGAAACCCAAGTAACATCCTTATAAGTCAACTACAAGATGAGTGGTGTAATTGCATTCTTGCAAAAATGGAGTTGTTTGTTGTAGTGCCAACACTTGGCCCAATGAGGAAGCAACAAGTGGCACCATTGGATTGCCAACAACACATTAAAAGAGATGCATCCATTATATATGCAAGGGTTATACATGTATTAGCCATAAATCACCAAAACAAAACAAACCACCACCATTTCTCTCCATTTCTTCATAAAAATCTGCCCATTCTTAGCTAATTGGAAGTCCAACTTCCAACCATCACTTGTTCTTCAAATTTTTATGGTATGTACTACATATCATGGTAATGATCTCCTAGAAATTTCAGCTTCAAATTCATCTTTTATCATTTTCAAATAAATCATCAAAGATGATGATGAATAGTGTTCTTCATAAACTAACTTTTATTTCTTGATTTCTTTTGATTATTCAAGCTATACTAAGGCTAGATAAGGGCTAAACAAGGCTTGATAAGTTCATACATACACCAAGGAAGGTATACCACTCTTGAAAACCAAGCTCTTAGTTTAAGTTTTGGTATTTTAGATGAGTTATATGGATTTAATGCATGTTTAGGACCTTAAGATTATGATTGGGATTTATTAAATGTGAAATTAGTTTAGATGAATGGAAAGACATTGCTTGGTCTTAGTTCATGGTTGAATAACATGTATATGTTGTTTGGAGTGGAAACTATGATTATTGGATGGTTTGAAATTTGGAAATCATGTAAACATAGCCGTCGTAATGCCCGATTGTCGTTAGCCTTAAGAAACCGTGATTAGCAGTAGCATGAACACACTGTCCAGTCTCGGATTTTGCCATGAAAGGCTAGATTATGTTATAAGCTTCGTTTTGATATAAAGATCGCATGAAACGGACTTACGGTTTAGGAGTTATGATTAAATTCGTAAAAGTGGTTCGGAACCGTAATCAAAAGTTCGTAACCGAAATTAAATCCCTTTAATATTGCGAAATCAGTGGCGAATCTTAATAATTAAATAATATAGATAAAAAGGAAGGTGTGGGAGAAGACCTCATGTAAAAACGATTGTTTTCCGATTTTATAAAAATGTTCGAATCATGGTTAAGTACGAAAGTACCCCTAAAAGGTATACTTGGTTATAACGTCGGTGTAAGAACCCAGATTTTTGGGTAAAATTAAAACTTTTTATTTTGTAATAATATGGGAATGAATAGTGGTTATGACTGCGATGTAACGACTGTCTATTTAATGAATAAAATGGATTTGGATTCAATTATTATATGTCATGCAGAATACCTTTGGTTGACAACATAGATAAGATTGATCTATCTCCTAAGAATATGAGAAGATTACTCCAAGTAAGATTATTCTTATGTCATCCAAATCAATATCTATTATAAACCCAGCGGTTCCGTAAAAAGGTTAAGGAACACTCGAGAGTGAACCAGGTTCAATTTCCTAATTATAGGAATTAAATAAAAATAAGTGATGAATAGTGATTTTGGTGGAATTTGGAATATTATTATAATAATGTTATACCCGCTATTCGGAACGGATTTCTGAGTTCGTATTAGTGATCCAGGAGGAAAATAAGTGTATGTAAAAGCTGTCGGATTCAGAAAAAGAGCACTTTTATTTTCTCCGAGATTTCCCTGGACACTGCAAGACTTAAGGATTTATAAAAGGGAATTAAGGAATTTAAATTCTAGAAGTATTAAGAAAGATGAGGAATAGTATTATAAATATTAAGAAGGTTTTCGGTAAAACCCTAACTAGAAACGAATGAGTTATTCCCTCGAACGATCAATCGAATCGAGCAATAACCGGACGAAAGAGCAAGCAGAGACTAAGATGCATGCATGTGCTATGTATAAAATATCTACTAACCAAACTAGATTCAAGGAACTAGAACCTTAGAGCATGCAACCAAGCACTTAGCAAGTAACCAACTAGTAAGCTCTAAACCACCATAAACTCAACACTTGTCATGGTATTTCCTCATCCAACACTTCACAACTTTAATAAAGTGGCTTTATCATCCAAGATATTATCTTAACACCACAATAATTCATTTCTATCACCATCCAAGCAAGAGAGCAAGCCAACCACTTCTCTTTTCTTTCCAAAGGAGCATTCGGCCATACCTTAATTCAAAAACCAAAATCAAGCTTCCAACCATCACTTGACCTTGTAATTTTTATGGTGAGTTCCATAATTCATAAAAGTGATCTCCTAAAAATTTCAAAACCAAACACCTTTGTTTCCATTTTCAAAGAATTCATCAAAGAGGAGGGTGAATAGTGATTCTATGAACTAATCTTGTTTTTTCTTGTTTTTCATGATGGATTTAGCTAGCTTAAGCACTTCTAAGGACCATACCAAGCATAGTGAGGCTAGATCATACTCCAAGGAAGGTATAAACCTCATGAACCCTTAGTTGACTTTGAGTTTTAAGCATGTTCTTGAGTGATCTATGTTTAGTGGTGTTGTTAGTAAGTTATAAGCATGATTATAAGCATGATTAAGATTGGGTTTTGATAAATGTTAAAAATAGCTTAGATGAACGGAAAGGCATTGCTTGGCCTCAGTTCATGGTTATAAATCATGTATATGTTATTTGGAGTAGATATCATGATTATTGGGAGTTTTGGAATTTGGTAAATATCCGATTTATAGCCGTCGTAATGCCGAAATTTCGTTAACCTTAAGAACACGAGTTTGACAGTAGGTATAAACCACTGATTAACTTCGATTTCTTCCATGATAAGCTAGATTATGTTATAAGCTTCGTTTTGATATAAAGATCGTATGAAATGGACTTACGGTTTAGGAGTTATGATTAAATTCGTAAAAGAGGTTCGAAACCGTAATCGAAAGTTCGTAACTGAAATTGGAATCCCTTAACATGACTAAGTCAGTGACGAATCATGGTAATTAAATATTAGAGGTCATAAGGAAGGCGTGAGAGAAAACCACAAGTAAAATGGATCGTTTTCCGATTTTATAAAAATGTTCGAATCGAGGTTAAATGCGAAGAAACCACTTTTCGGAGGTAAAACTATCCACTAGAAGCTCCTGCCCTGTTTTAGTGAAATCTGTAAAAATTAATCTTCTGATCTAAGTCCAATTTTGAGTTAGCTACCTTCTAGATATTCTCTAGATCATGTACGCGAAAACGGTGCGTCATTTGAGTTAACGGTTACCGAGTTATGAACGTTTTAGTGAAAGAGGTGTGAATAGTAAAGATCCGTAGTCGACCGAACTTCAAAAATACATTTCACCTATCTAGACCCGTGGCTTCGAATTGGAAATTTTATGATAAATATTACAAATACCAAAGATGATTTTATAAGTGGTTTCGTAATTAAATACGTTTCCAGTGATTTATTAAAAGTGTTGAAGTGCGAGTCACGGAATAGTGATTCTCAGAAAAGTCACCTCTAGGGATACTACTTTGGCCACCCTTTTTGGCTAAGTTAAAAAGGGAATTTCGAGTCGACTAAAACACGAAACTTGTTAAGAATTATCAAGACCACATATTGGTGCAAAGAACGAGATTGTAATTGATTAAGTAAGATATACGAAAAATCCGACATTAAGGATGGGTTCGAGGGTGTTTTGGACTAAACTTACATGACTTAAGTTAAGTTATACTTAACCTTCGAAATGTTAAGTGATTGACCTCGGTTATTGTGACTATTTATAGATCATTGGATTGACACGAGGCACACTACCCCTACAGGATTACCAGGCAAGTTTCCAATACTTGGAACTGTTGTTGTGATAATATATATGATGATTGTTTTATACAGATGCCATAGCATGCATGCCTACTTTCAAGTTAATATTGAATTACTTGTTCCCTAAATTGATATCGGCTTATAGACTATATATGAAATATCAGTTATAAGCCGGATTGTTTGGTTAAGACCTTTTGCGAAGGGCGTATGATATTCATACTTCAATTATAGACCGGGAGTCGATATTTTGTAATATATAAATAGTCGTGGAAACCCGGAGGGATCCCAGCGACAAATTTATTATTTCGAGGATTTTTATTCGATTACGAATCTTTCGAGGAACGTTATTTGAGTATTACCTCAGTGAAGGAATATTTAATGAATATTATTTTAATATTCATTTAGAATGTAATTTATTTAATGAATATTATTTTGATCATTCATTGGAGTTATTTAGTTAATGAATATTATTTTGAATATTCATTAGAGTTATTTGGTTGACGAATATCATTCCCAAATATTCATTTGGCTTACTTATTATTATTTGGAATATTCATTTGATCTTTATCTATTTAATGAATATTACTTTCGAATATTCATTTAAAGTTTGATTTACTTAATGAATATTATTTTAAAATATTCATTGGAAGTTCTATTTACTCAAGGAATATTACTTCGAATATTCCTTTAAAGTTTTGATTACTAAATGAATATTATTCGGATATTCATTTAGAATATTATTTGTTAAATGAATATTATTTTGGATATTCATTTGGAACGTTATTTGTTAAATGAATATTATTTTCAAATATTCATTTAAGGTTTGATTTATTCAGTAAATATTATTTTAAATATTTATTTAAGTTTATTTATTCAATGAATATTATTTTAAATATTCATTTAAGAAGAGATTTATTTAATAAATAATTCTATATATTCATTCGAGGATTACTTACGAGCAATATTATGATTTAATAATATTTCGTAATTATTATTGACTTAATAAATATTCTTGGAATATTTAATTAAATTCTTTTGAATTCTTTTTGTAATGATTTATATTATTCAAAGGTTATCCTTCACCTTCAGATATTATGTAAAATATTTCGAAGTCTTTTATGACTATTTTATCAAGGGGAGGTTCCTAAACTTTAATTTCCTTTAAATCTATCTTAAAGAAGATTTAAATACTCGCTCAACTTCCAAACGTATATAAGGGGACCTCACTTGAGCGATGTTATTTATTGGACTGCCCGGTCCTATACTTGCTAAAACTATCTTGTCACTCACATCTTGATTCTTTCAAGCATCGATATGAGTCTTTTGGTTACCTCCTCAACGCTCGAGGGGTATGATTGATGTAACAAGTTTATATCCATTAACAAGCATCAGCTTGGGAAATATTGGTGAATTTTCCTTTCCAATTAGATACGACTACTTTGTGGAGTCCTATCAACAAGTGTTACACTTGGGGAAAAAGGGGAACGAACTTTACGTTTCAGAGTCATGGATGATATTCGAACTAGGAGACGCGTAAGTGACCGAGTGGCGCCGGTCCAGCAATAGCCCAACCATTGGCTGAGGAGTTCCAGAGGGCGGTAGATAAGTAATTCCGTCGGAGCTACCTTCTACATGTAGAGAACGACTGATGAGATGCATGACATACGACTGATCATCGTAAACGTCAGGGCATCTGGCGCGGCAATGCTCCCGTATTAGTTCATCTTCTAAAAGTGAGAAATTTCTGCAACACTGTTGGTGTTGGCAAGGTGAAAAAGTGTTGAAACCGGAATTGCAATATTTTTCCTGCAAGTTCCTCTTTTATGATAATTGAGAATATCTTGCTTATCTTTTGCATAGCAGATATTTATTCAAAACAAATATATTTTTGAGTTACCTTGTAACTTCATCTCATACCTTATATTGGTACTACATCGTTAATGCATGGCATATGGTTTCAAAGATAATTTGGACTGTTATATGTTATCACTGTTCAATTATATTTCTGGTGGGCTATTGCTCACCCTTGCTTTATTTATTTATATCACAACAACAGCTAGATCAGATGGCCGCGCAAGGCGCACACAGCGTAAGCAGGTGTCAACCGTCAGAGGTTTACCGCTAAGGTCTTGGCTACCTTTGTTGAGGATGCAACTACTGGTAGGCTAGTTGTTAGCAATTGAGCCTCAAATGTATTTATATTATGGTATCTATTAATGGATGGCAAAGAGTATGTAATTGTACAATTGTAATTCTTTGGGTTGTAAGGACTCAAACTTGTGATTAATAATATTGTTGATTACTCTGATTTCACCTCTGGGACTATAACGGGTGTGTTTTATGTTGTTGTTTTGGGTCACAAGGTTGTAATTTAAATTATGTTGGTTTTGTGGTTGGATATTGAGACCGTAACGACCAGATCCCTGACCCTGGATCTGGGGGTGTTACAGTCGGTAAACCACTTAGAAAACGATCGATAAATATCGAGGTCTAATCTTTCGACTTTAAAACTTATACGATTTAAATACTTACCACATGTAAGTATAATGCCATGCTTTATTAACGAACAAGTGTCGGATAATAAAAGCAATAATAAGAGTGAATTAGAGGGGTATAACGAAACGACTTGAAACGTGTTTCGATTTAAGTTAAGTTTATACTTAACCTTTTGAAAGGTGTTAAGTGATTAATCCCGAATGCCTTGGCTATTTATAGATCATCAGGCCGACCCGGGACACGCTACCACTACCCCTACTCGTACTCGATTTCCAGGCAAGTTTCAAATCCTTTTTATAAGGCTGTTGTTGTGAATATATATATATGCTTTCTGTTATACATATGCCATAGCATGCATGCCTACTTTCAAAGTCAAATTGATATACTTGTTCCTAGAATTTATTGTTGGCTTATAAGCTAGATAGTAATATATCAGTTATAAGCCGGATATCACTGAGACCCTTAAGCAAAGGGCAGATGAATCTCATTCTTTGATTATAGACCGGGAGTCGATATTCCTTGATATATTGATATTATTTTCAGAGGAAAATATTTAAGTAAATATTTTCCATTTATTATCTGGCGAATATTTTTGGAATATTTCCTTGAGATTATTCGATAAATATTATCTGGATTATTCATCAGATATTTATTCGACGAACATTATCTTTAATATTCATCTAAAGTCAATTTATTATTCGAATATTATTTCGAACCCTCAGTTAAGTTATTGACTTAAAGAATATTCATTCTTATTTACTCAATAGATATTATTTTCGAATATTCATTCGAGTTATTTATTTAATGAATATTATTTTAATATTCATTCGAGCCTTATATATTCAAATGAATATTATTTCGAATATTCATTCAATCTCTATTTATTTTATAAATATTAGTTAAACATTGATTCGAACTCCAGTTATTCGACAAATATTATTCAAAATATTCCCTTGAGATGATGAGTATTATCTTCGACATTCATTTAAAGTCGATCCAATTATTGAACATAATTTCAAATGTTCCTTTGATAATCATTTCTTCTATAAATATTACTGAGTTGAATATCCATTGTTTGTTCAACAAATATTGTCTCAAATATTCAGTCGATCCTTATGTCATCAATGAGTATCATTCTTAAGTATAATATTCATTATTGATTCAGTGAATATCATTTCAAATATCCATTTGATGACTATTTCATCACTAAATGTAACACCCCCAGATCCGGGGTCAGGGATCTGGTCGTTACGGTCTCAATATCCATCCATAAAACCAACATAATTTAAATTACAACCTTGTGACCCAGAACAACATCATAAAACACACTCGTTATAGTCCCAGAGATGAAATCAGAGTAACCATTAATATTATTAATCACAAGATTGAGTTCTTACAACCCAAAGAATTACAATTTTACAATTACATGCTCTTTGCCATCCATTGTTTTACCGAAATCTTCTTAATATTTCGAATACTATTCTTCATCATTCTTAATACTCCTCGAATTTAAATTCCTTAATTCCCTTTTATAAATCCTTAAGTCTGGCAGTGTCCAGGGAATTCTCGGAGAAAATGAAAGTGCTAATTTTCTGAATCCGACAGCCTTTACATACACTTATTTTCCTCCTGGATCACTAATACGAACTCGGAAATCCGTTCCGAATACCGGATATAACATTATTATAATAATATTCCAAATTCCACCAAAATCACTATTCATCACTTATTTTTATTTAATTCCTATAATTAGGAAAATGCACCTGGTTCACCCTCGAGTGTTCCTTAACCTTTTTACGGAACCACTGGGCTTATAATAGATATTGATTTGGATGACACGAGGGTATCTATTTCTCTCTAGGGAATCTTATCTAAACTTTCTAGGAGATAGATTATTCTAATCTAAGTTATCACCCAATAGCATCCTTCAGGACATATAACCTTGGAATCTTTTATCCTTCCATTATTCATCCTTTAAAGCCAGTATTACATTGTAGTTGTAACCACTGTTCACTCTTACATCAATACATAATAAAAGTTTTAATTCTACCCAAAAATCTGGGTTCTTACACAAGTCAACTTGAATTAGATTAATATTATCTTATTCCTGTAGTACTTGTAAACTTGGGATATATAACCAAGTGTAGCAACTCTTTAGAAACTAAGAAAATAGACGTATTTGCTTAGGGTTTCTTGAATATCCTTAGAAGCAAAGAGTTGTAAAAACAGAAGCTGTGTACATTTGTATCACAGAGTTTTCTTCAAATAAAAGTCTCAGGTGGTACATTTAACCACCTGATTTTTTATGTGTTTGTGAACCATTTCTTATTCAGCAATTATTTCCTTGTAGATTTCTGTGGTTTTTATCAGAAATTTATAACTATCAAGAATTGTATTCAACCCCCCCTTCTACAATTATACAAGTGTGTAATCTGGGAATAACGTAAAGTTTTGATTTTATTTAAGTTTCGAAATTAGATTTAATGTCCCGAAAATCTGGGATGTTACAGTTTAGATTTCATTATTAGAATAAAGTTTGAACGCAATTCATCTCAAAAAATTCTTTCCGTGAAATCTCAAGTAGGCACCTTTTGTCTTTCTAATTTATTTAAATTAAGGTAGGGGATAGTTTCTTAATTTCCCTTGTAATCAAGTTGCTTTCGTGGTTCATTATACTCAGGAATGAACCACGATTTAAGTCGACACTTGTAATGTTTTTTCTAGTGAATGAAAGCTCCAGCCGGAGTAAAAGTCTTTAAAGTATTTTCTATGAAGTACAATGTACGAACAAGGTAAAGCGCTCCGATGATACCCCCAACATCGAAAGGGTCGAAAAGATCAAAGGCTCCAGTAATATTTCCAACGTTAAAAGATCAAAAAGGTAAAGTTCGCCAAAGTGAAATACCTCGATCACCCCAAAACAAACAGCCCAAATGGCTCAAATTCTCCTTGGACATATTTAAATTCGCCATTAGCAACAAATAAAGTTAAAGGCACGCCACCAAAGTAAATATGCAAATTGGAATACTTTGTGCTCCAAGCAGCTCAAAGAGCTCAAACATCACTTCGTACATACACAAGTTCATCACGAGTAAACGAAAAGGTAAAGTTCACCGTGAAAATAAAAAAACAAACAAAACAAAAACAAAAAGGATGATGACGTCAAGCGATGTGCCCCATGATTATCAAACATCTCCAAGTGTGCCAAAAAGGAAAAGATAAAAGTGCGCCATCAAAGAAAGTATGCAAATTTCAATACTTCATATGCTCCAAGCAGCTCAAAGAGCTCAAATATCCCTTCGTGCATACACAAGTTTATCACGAATAATCGAAAAGGTAAAGTTTGCCACTAAAATAAGAAAAACAAAAATGATGATGACCAAACATCTCCAAGTGCGCCGAAAACGAAAGGAAAAGGTAAAGGTCACCATCAAATGAGAGCACAAATCGAAATCGATAAAGCATTTTGAAATCGCCAAAATACCAAAAGGAAGACCAACTTCCAACAATCTATACCAAAAAAGAGAAAACTATGCCAAGTCTCCAAGAATATGAACGACATTACCAAAATACGGATAATATTATACTTAAAACATTCTTCAGACAACGACATCGGAGTTCAACAAATACAAAATGTGAAACCAGATCAAAGGGTTCAAATGCTTCAGAAAAGTTCAGGAAATATAACTTAATAACGTAAAATTACATAAGGCCTATAGGGCATACCCCAGGCTGGTCGGAAAATCTTCAAACTACGGGAGCAACATCTGACGAACCGGTGTTCCCAACTCCTTTCTTCGCCACATCTGCCAAGTAATGCTCGAAGGTATGGCTGGTCATGTCAATCCCAGAACTAACAAGATGACTGACACACTCCCCATAGCCTTCTTCAAAGGAAGACAGAGACTCAGACTGACATTTAGCTAGTTGAGCAGATAAATCTTCAACCTTGACCACTAAATCAGCTCGTTCAGTTGTCCACGCACCCACTCCTTTGGCAAGATTATCTTCTAACTCCTTAGTAGCTATCTTCAAGGATTGATTCTCCAATTCCAAGTTCTTCATTTGGCCTCCCAAGGAATCACACTCAGTAATTAGTTCAGATTTCTCAGTCAGAGCGGCAAAGAGCTTATCAGCAACAACATTATTATCATTAACAAGATTCTTAGAGGTTTCTTCCAAATCTTTGTTAAGCTTCTGCAGGTCTCTCACCTCACCATGAAGCTTCTTCACCTCAAGAACGTCACCAGGGTCATCAAGCTTTAGCAGCCTCTCCAGTTCCGCAGATAACTGAAACGGAAAACCAAAACAAAGGAACGTCATAAGGCTACAGTCAACAAAAATTGCAAAGCAGATATACGCACACAACCAACAAACGACATAGAAAGAAGAAGAAAAGGAAATAAAGGCCTGAAACTCAAAAATACCCTATCTGACAATTCTTTGCAGCCACGAAGGCCATTTCCAATTATAGACCCAGAAGGAACCACACCAGCAACTCGGGGAACCAAAGTCCCATCATCATCTTCAGATGGCAAAACCAATTCACCAGAAACAGGACAGCTCACAGAGTCTTTCAGCTTCTTTGAATGAGGATTTTTTGAGGAGTGTCCATCGCGATACCTCTTCTTCTCCTTAGCTTTCCCAACGATAGTCTGAGAAACATCAGTACCAACCACACCAGGCAAAGACACAGGAGTCTTAGAAATGGCCTCAGGGCCAGTCTCTATCCCAGCAGTAGGCATCATGGTCGATGCTCCGACAGCTTTGCTTTTCACAAGACGGGCCAAAAAATCCTCAGTAGGCATGTTCGCGAAGAGTCTCACTAAATCAAGTACCTTAGCTCCAGTCACTGCGGGCAAAAAAGAAGCAAGTCAGATAAAGAAAGTAAATACTAGACTGAATACTCAAGAAAACAAAGACAAGAAGCATGATCACAACAACAATGAGTATTCAAGAATTGGACATCTATAAAATCATCAGGCTGATACTTAATCTTGGGACCAAGAAAAACTCACAATTCTGCAGGGGTCCTGGACCCCAAATGGTTCATGGACTTCACGCAACCTGGATAAAGAACTTGCCAAGGTCCTATAGCTTCCAGTTGAGGACCCTCATACCACGCCCACATCTCATGCCAACCAGAGTTCGAGATGGGAGCCTCAACCAGCTTCTTACACCAAACTTTCTTATCAACATATAGTTGTACACCAGTGTTCTTAACTCGGAAAATGAAAAAGAATAAATCAAGACTGGGAAACTGACGAAGCTCATAGCACCTCGCGATAACCGCATTTATCTGGAGAACCACGCTGGGCATCAGTTGGCTCAAACTACATCCTAAAGATTGAAGAATAAAGCGAAAAAAGGGATGCAAGGGCAATCTAAGACCATATTAAAAAAAAACGTCAGGAATAGCAACACAATTGGGACGAGGAGGTTTCCACATCCGATCATCATCACTCGGGGCAAAGGCATTATAACCTTCAAAGAAAGAGATATGTTGAGATAGCTTATCAAGATCTAAGGGGTGATTGGAGTAATGGCTAGGCTTGTTAAAGGATCTATTCGACTCAAACTTAGCCCCAGAGCGAGGCCTCGAAACGTCATCAAAAGAGGGGGTTTGAGAGGCAGACCCAACAACTAGAGAAACCCTGTTAGCGGAACTTACATCACCACCAGGGGAGAAGGTTAAGGTTTTTGTAGAAGAGCAAGTACGAAGATGATAACGAGGATGAGTGACAGTCTCACAAGGAAGAATTTCAACACTACCTTCACTATTAGAAGAATTCTCACGCTCAGTAGAGGAGTGAGATGCAAGAATAGCCCTCATACTTAAAGACGAAAGGTAAACAAGATTACAAAGCACAAAACAAGAGAAGAGAAAATACCTCACACACCAGGAAAGCAATCAGAGAAGAAGATGAAGAAAACAACAAATGAACATAAAGCAAGAAACTTTTATAGAAAATGAGGAAAGAAAGAAAGAGTTCTTTACCTCTATAACTGCCGGTGCTAGTCCCGAAGCATGGGAAAATGAAGAGACAAGACTACACAGCCAATATGCACGTAACCGCGTGTCAGGGCCACGTTCAAAAATTAATTTACTTTCTTAATGTAAATGTTCATTTTCCATAATTTTTATTTTTTACTTTTAGTCTTGGGCTTGTAAAATAGTAGTTAAAAGATCTAAAGATCTTTTGCTTCTACTTAGGGGGGGACTAAATGTTGGGCCAGAGGCCCACCTAGAGAGTCAAGCCCACCAAA
Organism: Kitagawia praeruptora; assembly: GCA_037693485.1. Taxonomy (NCBI): domain Eukaryota; kingdom Viridiplantae; phylum Streptophyta; class Magnoliopsida; order Apiales; family Apiaceae; genus Kitagawia; species Kitagawia praeruptora. Next base: position 195,469 of record CM075348.1, on the reverse strand, counting down.
AAGGCCCAATTAGACCACTATATATAGAAATGTATCATCAACATTGTAAAGGATTGGATCTTTGAATATATTAGACTTTAACATATGTATAATGTTTTAGATATATCAAATGTAAGTTGACTAAGTATCAATGCTTTTGATTTGTACGTAAGACATTACTAATTTGCGCTACGTTGCTAATTTAGCTCATAAAGCGAATGATAAATTTTCTTGTTTGTGACATGTAATCTGCATGTATTGAATGAGTACAAATTATATAGTTTGTGATAAATATTTGGTCACTACGTCGTGTGGACTGTGGAGTGATATCTTTCCTCCCCCATCCTGAATCCGTCCCGATCCAGAAATAAAAATTATTTTGCTAACTAATCCCCGTCCCATATGGGATTCGGAAATCTCGCGGTAAGTGGAGAATTCATATTTTTTCTTAAAATGAAAATTTATATTTTTTAAAACCTATGCGAGTGACGAGCTATTTTCTAGTATCAGACTTAAATATTTGTACTAATGTCGTTCGAGCATTATTTTGATTATGATCGAGTTTCATATATTAATTCAATAATATTGTATGTAATCTATAACCTATATATTTTTAATATAGGTGATATTTGAAATCAATGGATTTATATGCGATTGTCAAATTGCATTGATCGGTAAAATCTTTTTAATTAATAACAAATAGTTTAATTTTTATTCTAAATTGGCATTAAATATTAAATCAAGACAATAAATGATCTTTTTTTAATAAAAAATTCACCATTATTAAAATTGACATAAGCTAATATTTTAAACTGTGATATTAATTCAAACTTTTTATAAAATTGTGAAATGTGATAAATGAGTTGATCAAGTTTAATTACAATAATCCTGGTCAATTCGAAGTATTTCTTAAAATCATGTCAAGTTCTTGACCTAAAAACTCACCACATACAAAGATTGTAATTTTGATATACATTATATTAACTTGCTCTTATAGAGGCGTGGAATGTTACAGCCCCTATCGTAGTTGGACGACGATCTTGTCTATCCCACGAACGAACAAACATACAAAATCTTGCAAATGACAATGCAATTCCCTCCAGACAAGGCTAATATTATATGTACAAAACATCAAGTCATGCTCCGATTTTGAGTCTGAAATATGTCAAACTACATTGGTTCAATGACATGCATTTAAATGTTCTGATTGTAACGCTTTCATTAACCAATTTTCGAAATAAAATGCATTTAAATGTAATGAAAAAAAATTAAATATCTAATAAATATCTTATATTTATCTATTAATATTGTAAATATTTACTATTAATATTATTTTATTGAACTGAATGATTTGAAAATGTATAAGTTGACTACATATTATAAATCACTATTTTATACTATAAAATAATATGATACAAATTTGTAAATGTAACACGAAAAAAATGATTTAGAAAATTTAGTAGTCATAATACTAAATATTCTTAATTCACGAACAATACCAACACATAGTATATGTATGATTCATAACACATATGATTGAATGGTGTAGTGGTAGGATGGTGTGTAAATGAATGGTAAGACTTGAGTTCGATTACCACCTACCACATATTTATAAAAAATGAAAATAAAAATGCAATTTAGATAATTCAAATAAAATAAAATGTGTCACTATTTAAGTTGATTAAAATGTTTCACTAATTTAAGCCCCTTGTTGGGCTATTATATATATATAATATATAGATATCTATTTTAGTAATAAATAATATTGAAATGGATCGAATTATGAATTGATGAACTAGTAATTTTATTTAATTGTATAATTTAAATTTATTAATATTTAGTTAAAATTTATTACAATTATAATATATTACTTATAATAAAAATATGTTAAAATTATAATATAATCTATTATAATCCTACAAATATACAATTATAATTTATAACCAATATAAATTATATATACCAATTAAAGTATGAAAACTAATAGTATGACTAACATATGAAATAAACTAAAATTGAAACAAGATTTAAAAGAGTGAAAAATAATTAAAATATAAATAAAAATGATTAAATATTTTAAAAATATATTTGTATCACACGAATTATGACATAATTATTTTAATAAGGATTTATAAATTAATTGTAGCTATAATAAGGTTTTATAACATATTTTTTAGTTTACTTTTGAATCGAGTATTTGCATAAAATATACATGTAATATTTAAAATAGTAAAAATGTCCTCTATATATGAATAAGTGGAAATTGCCTATTTAAATGAGAAAAAATGACCTAAATACCCACTTTTTACTACCCCACTTACCAAAATACTCATATTTCAAAACACTGACTGAATTACCCACGGGATACGCCATTTCGATTGGCGTATCCAAAGTACTGTAGCTGCCAGAAAACACAAAAACCTTGCCAGAAATCGAGAGCTCTGATCGATGGCGATTCTGATCGAAAAACGTCGTCCCCTCCGTCTCCCGCCCTCTCGTCGTCTCCCACCCACCAAATCATCACCAAATTACCAGCTACTCATCACGATCATCGTCCGGCTATCCGTTTGTCTTAACTGGCCCCGCAGGGGCGAGTATGAAGCTCGTCGGAGCCTTCGACGTCGACGGAATCGCCAAAATGGGCGTTTCAAATCCGGCATTAGAAATGTTATGAAAGTTGTATGGACTTGTAGAGGATCGAATGGCGAATCGATTGGTGTATAGGATGTGTTTGGAAAACGTCGGGATGATCGTGAACGGGAGACTCGTCGGAAATTGCTCAACTCACCTGTAAATCGCGATTGTTGGGGGAGACGAGGTTGGCGTGAGATACGCATGTGGGTATGGCGTATCTTCAGATACGCATAACACAGTGGCGTATTCGATGTCGTCTATGCTTGTGTAATAGTAGTAGTCTCCTCTCGCGCCCATGTGGTAGGCGTAAGTGCTTGGCATACGCCTAATTCAACAGCGTATCACCACATACGACCATGTGGTAGGCATATGTGGTGGGCATTTAGGACAGTACTCTTCGAATCTGGGCATTTTGATGAGAGAAACTTAAAAAGTGGGTAAAAAGGCAATCACCCTTTAAATGATATATTTGTAATCATTTAGGTCAAATTCTAGAATTACAAAAACATGTATTTGTAAAATTTTTAATGAGAGAAATGTCCTCAAATTGTGTACAAGGGGAAATTGACGATTGAAATGATATATTTGTAATCATTTAGGTTAAATTCTAATTTTTTTTTGTATTTATAATAAAAATTATCTATCATTTCTTTTTGTTTATATATAACCATTTTAACAAAAAAATTTCAATAAATATTTAATTTCTAGTAAAATATATCCAAAATATCTATATTTTGTAAATACAGTATGATCCTAAATTAATATCCAAGATATTAATGGAATATTAGAATGACACACCACTCCTAAACGACAAAACATATTTCATTATCTATTTCGTTCGTTGGGTGAGAATTATAATTTCTAACCAAAATGAGTATTTTGATTAATTTTTTAAAAATGAATATTCATTGAATGAGAAATATTATTTTTAGAGAAATGAGTATTTTGATTAATTTTTAAAGTGAATATTTTGGAAAAAAAAATTTATGAGAAAAAGGTTCTTGAGATTGACCTCAGGAAACTTTTACTGACAAAAAGGTTCTTGAGAAAAAGGTTCTTGAGATTGACCTACAAAATATACTTTAAATTTGCTTGGGCCCGGAAGTCTAATTAAAATTTTTTGATTTTACAAAAATATCCACCCCATATTTTATAAAAATTTAGACAAAGGATCTCAAGAAGTCCTGAGTTAGAGGGTGTTTGGCCCCCATTAAAATTTTTTTTTTTCACTTAAAGTTTGCATGGAGGTGTTTGGCTCCCCTTAAAGTGGAGCCACTTAAAGTGGAAAGTAGGCTAAAAAAAAAAAGTAGTTTGGAGGTACTTTTTTTTCACTTATTTTTTTTCGTATATCAATTTTTATGTATTTGAGTCACCTTTTAACTTGTATTGTATTCTTTGCATATATTTGTATTTTATACTTTCAAAAAAATATAAATTTCTTTTTTTTTAATTAATTTTTTAAAAATAAATTTACTTTAAGTGGAATTAGCCAAACAGATACACCTAACTTTAAGTAAAAATTATCACTTTTCACTTAAAGTGAGTAAGTAGCACTTTAAGTGATAAGTAACATTTTTTAAGTTAAGCCAAAGACGCTCTTAATCTGATGAACATTATACTTTTTTTTTTTTATAGATATTTTGATGATTTCCTCGTTTGTAATGGTAAATAAAAGAAATCGGAAATGTGAAAATTGTTGTTTTTGAGGCCATACCTTTGTTTGTCTCTGAAACGATAATGGAATGCGCTTGTAGTTATTCTTCGTTACTCCCGGTGACGTCGCCTTGTCCTCCTGCTAGTTTTCCATCTAACCTCAAATTGTTGGTTAGTCTCTGTACATGTATCTTGTTATTTATATATCCAATTTAAATAATGAGATATTTATATTTTGAAAATTTCAGAGAGTTAAGCGGTTTGAGTCCCAGAATCCCAGTCTGTTTATACGGAAGGGATGTGGATCAGAGGAAAATAGTAATAGGCGATATTCAAACAAGTTGTTTCAAGAAGAGGTACTGCGTATGTTCTACTGGAAATTAATAAGTATTTATTTATCGAGTTTATTCTCATCATTTATGGAGCCCCCCCCCAGGTGATTGGAGCTGAATATGGCCAAGGTTTTGAGACTTTCAGACCAGATGGCCCCCTCAAAGTTGATGTGGTAATCTGCTAGTATATATTATTTGGTGTATTTTGTTTCTGTTTCTGCCAAAAGTATTGGCTCTAATTCTACTGTATTGTCAATCATCATCAAGGATTTTCTCAATGATAGACTACAAACTAGCCTTCTTCAACGAATTCGATATGCTATGAAGCCTGATGAAGCATATGGTCTTATCTTCTCTTGGGACAACGTACTGGTAAGTTTTGTTTTCATCTTTCTTTTTTTTAGCCCTATATTATTATAATAGATTCTCATACAGATAGATAATTCTCAGTAATCAAATCTATTTTCTATATAATCTAAACAGTGTGCTGCCACCATGATTTGTAAGGAACCTAAACTACTTTACGAAAATACAATTAAGATTTCACAACAAATATTTCTTACAAATGAAATACTTATATTACACTTTTGATAAGATTATTAGAAAGAAGATGTTCTACAATTTACTCATGGGACACAGTCTGAATATATCTCTAGTCACCAGGAGATCTTTGTGAGCTTGCTTATCTTGATCATGTAGTGCTATTAGCATGTGCAGTGTTATTTGTGCCACCATCTTAAAGCTATATTTGTTATAACATACCAGTAACAAGCATCACTGAATTGTATATAATTTTACCAAGGGGACTGCTGCTTAATTATTTTGAAATAACTTTTATGCAACTTTCTATATCAGTAATTTGAACACTCACATAAGTGTTCTGCAGACCTCCCCTTGTTTGAAATATCTGTCCACTAAAATATTTGCATTATCTTTTTCCGTACTGACTTAGGCTAAGGTAGAATATCTCCTAAATGAGCATCAACCTCTATGTTATGTTGATTAAGCTTTCCAATGATTGTTTAATTTTTAGTACAGTACACGTGCCTGGCTGCTAGCTATTTTCGGCTACCAACTAACCGTTGGTCCCTCCCAGGTTTATGTGAACTCAGAAATACACATACACCACTAATATAAACTAACCGTTGGTCCCTCCCAGGTTTATGTGTACTACATAATTTTCAGAGAATTTATGCCTTAAATTACTTCTTTATCGTTACTTGGGATGATCTGTGTTCTTGACCATGTCATTTGTGTGAGTGTTTACTATTCCACAGGCGGACACAAGTTCTGTGAAGTTGAACACATGGAAACAACTGGCATCAGAAGAGGGTCTGTATCTTTAATCTCATGTAATTACCTTTTTTACTAGATGTGCACAAATTTGGAGTCTGAAAGTGTTGTTAAATATGAAAATTTATGCTGATGGCCTAAGTACTAAGCAGAGCCATGATTGATAGACTGTTTGTGGTACAACTGTACAAATACTATCACTCATCAGTAATTTAATGTTTGATCTGCAAAGTGATGAAGTGGTCAGATGTCAACATTGAATTGTTTGATGGCTCTGATAGAATAACTGTGCTAACAATAAAAGGCCACAACCTATTAGGTTCACATGTACCAGGAAAAATGGTACAAAAGACCATACAGACTAAAGGGGTTCTAACAGTGAATTGAGGGGCGCTTTTAGGTCATTTCAGAAGTATATAGGATATATATAAAATGAGATAGGAGGAGAGAAGGGTGGGGAATATTCTTTGTAGTGGTTGTCTCAGCTTGAATGTTGGAGGTCGTCATGGTTAAGTGCTATACAAGCTACTACAATCTATCTGTTCTTAAATCTTACCTTAATCTATCTATTTCAGTGCCTAATTTCTTTATTTTACTATCTTATTTTCTGGTTTGAGTGTTGAATACATAGCAAACAGCTGTCACATATTATGTTGTTTGTAGAAAGTAATGTACTTTGCATCTCCTGTGCATTATATATGCTTCTTCATAATTGTAGCTTTCTGTGTGACATCATCATACAGAACATGATATTAGTTATCTCTCCTACTATGTCTTCCTAATAGTCATCACCAGTGTTGTTAAAGGCGCGCCTAGGCGCACGAGTGATTTGCCTAAAAGCTGAAATCTGACAGTGTCCTCAAAGATCCTGTTCCAAGCATTGATGTAGCGAATAAAAAGTAAACACTTGACTATCGCGCCAAGCACTATTCTAAATAGGATTTGTTGTTATGAAGGAATAAAAAGAATAAATTGAATTTGGTCAAATACCTTACTAGTTATTTTCAAGTTGATTTGGCTTGAATGTAAGTTAACTAACAATACAGATTTCACTGATGTTCAGATTTCAGTTGATATGCTTTCAAGAGAGCGAAATTCCGAGTCGCCATTTAGGTGTTGTAAATCGAGAGTATATAACTTATTGGAAGCCGAGTTATGAAGAATTTATTGCTTGACTTTTGTTTAGGGAATACCCTTTTAGTAGTCCGTCCCTAAAAAGTGTCTTGTTTGAATTTTCCTGCTCAATAAGACATATCTAAGATATTGGAATGTACAATAAGTATATGATTTATTACGATTTTTTTAAGATGCAATTATGTTCCCTTGCGAAAAGATTTAATTAAATTAACTAACTTTGGCTGCAATTTTTCTAATTATTGATTCAAGTTTCATATCGATATGATTATGTCATTGACTCATTGTATATTTAGAAGAAATAATAATACATTAATTTTAAAATTTGGTTAATTCGACTGAATTCTTTGGACATCTAAATAGAAACAGAGGAACTATGTAGTAATTGTCTCTAAGAACTCTTAGAAGAATTTGATTTGGATTACGAAAGTGGATTAGTATTATTGTAAATAAGGAAATATGCTCTGTTTAAGGGTTTAGTAATAGTTGAGTTTGTTTCTCCTGCAAAAGAATTTTGCTGGAAATCATCCCAACTGGCCAAACCTTAGTTTCGCTGCACACCATAATTCTAGAAGGTAATATTAGTGTTAGAATATAGAATATATGGTGAGATTATAAAGAGAGAAGAGAGAAATCAGTTGGGGTAGTTGAGAATTGTATTCATACTTCTCCAAGTATTACAAATGAGGTAATTGCCTCTTATATAGAACTATACTTTAACACTATTTCAACAACCCCCAACAACCATCTACTATAACAACAACCCCTAAGATGTCATGCATGATGTCATACCCCCAACAACTCTTTGACACGCCCCCTCACTCGAAATCCCATCTTGGGATAAAAAACCTATCTTGGGATTGAAGAGTGGAACACTTAGAAGCACTTGTGCATAACCTAAACTTCCAACTAGACCCATCTCTAGGATTGTAATTGAGATTTTTGGGAATACCGGGACTCGACTTACGACCACGTAGTACATTTTAGGCAATGTCAAAAAATATTGAAAGTGCCGCACATGCATATTTTAGGCAGTGAACTGTGTTGTTTGAAATGCAACTACTTCTGCTGCTTTGTCGTCATGGCCACCAATCAACCCTTGAACTGATTAGAAGTTTCAACAGAATCTGACCAGTGCTGAACCACACGCCAACCAGTGTCTGGCAGCGTGTTTTCTGGCTGTTCTTGTACTGGTAGGGGTCGCCTGGTTGTTCTCTGGAATGTGTTGATGAAACTGAAGAAAATAGGCAGCCTGTGTTTCCCTTGAAAAACAACAAAGCTTCAACTGAAATGTTCTCAATCTCTCTATAGATCGAGTTGCTCTGATACCATGTTAGAATATAGAATATATGGTGAGATTATAAAGAGAGAAGAGAGAAATCAGTTGGGGTAGAAGAGAATTGTATTCATACTTCTCCAAGTATTACAAATGAGGTAATTGCCTCTTATATAGAACTATACTTTAACACTATTTCAACAACCCCCAACAACCATCTACTATAACAACCCCCCCAAGATGTTATGCATGATGTCATACCCCCAACAACTCTTTGACAATTAGTAAATTGTTGAATTAAAAAACTAATTTTGAATATATAATTTTTTAAATTGGCATGCCAAATCAAACTTGATGTTCAATTAGTTAAAGGGAGTATTTTTTACAACACTAAATAAGTGGTAACGGATCAGAAAGAGAAAATAGTGCTGAGTTGTTTAACATGTGTTTTATTGCTTTAGCCTTGTACATACAAATAGAAGTGATACACCTTAAGGAAAGCTAAGTAACATGTTCTGTTGGCATGTTATAGGATGATACATTGATACAACATTCTAACAAGAGCATTGGCCTCTGTGGGCAACTGGGCATGTAAAAATTTGAAAGGAAACTAACTTGTAATACTCGTAATTTGTAACAAAACTATTAATTAATGATTCTAGTACCCTAAATATTGTTTTGCATCAGATATAGACACTGTAAACAGGGGAATAGCAAGGGTGCAAACAGATTTATGTTCATGCTTATTTATGCTTGATGTTGTTTTACTCATTAGTCTGAAAAATCACGTCTCATACTTGTTGCAGTTAGCTTTCTAAATGTAAAATGCCCGCAGCTCCATCTGCGGATTTTAATCTTTTTGTATTTATATAGTCACAATCCATGTCATTGTCAAGGGTGAGGTGGAATAGATCTTCTCTTCTAGAGGAAGCTAGCACGATGTAAAGCTATTTGTCAAAGACCATCACTACATCTTACTATTTTAAATTAGTGATGTTTCTGGCTAATTAAGAAGGTTTAAGATGAAACTTTTCAGACCAAGTGTTCAATATATTTACTGAACAATCTAAATAAACCTGATGCTTCGCATCTATATCTATCCAGAAAATTAACTGATGTCATAAGTTTAGTTGCAGATCTTTATTGAAGTATACAATTTGATAGAGGGCTATTCGTATAAGTTTATCTTCTAGAAAAATCACGGGTGTTCTATAATGCAGGAAGGGATATTCCAAAAGATCGAAGTTTGCAAAGAAACTTGCTCTATGGCAGTGCTGATCATGTATTCCACAAGGTAGCAATTATTTATTAAGTCAATTTACAATGATGGGATAAATATCAAGATTATCACCAGTTTTATCTAAATATATCAAGTCATGCAAAAATGATTCAATTTAGTCACTAATTAGAAAATTTGTATCATCTTAATCATTTAAAAGATAAATATTAGTATCATTTTACAAGAAGCAAGGACACGGGTGCGGGAGTGCGGGTGCGTAGTACAGGGACACGCGGATTCGACAAATTTAAAAATATGGAGATACGGGTGCGAGGGGACACGTCATATATAAGTATAAATATTCATATATTTTTCATGTTACATATATTGGAAACAATTGACAGAACCAAAAACTCAATGCAAACCGAATGAAATACGAATTTTTTTTATCCAAAACACAAAAATATAAGTTTAATGTTTTCATCTATGCACAAATGAACATGATCATCAATACTTTTGCATATGCTTATTGGAATTGATACTTAATTTTGTGAAAGTAGTTAGTTAACACAAATTTTGATTATAATTGGTGGGAAAAAAATTTGAAAGTAGGATTATGGGAGAATCCGTGTGTCTGATACGGGACACGCGTGTTGAAGAATCCGACACAGGATACGGCATGTTACCCAATTGTCCCTGCTTCCTACATTTTAGTCATTCTCAGATGATTTTCCTGATACAAATTTTAAAAATAATGACTAAATCAAATCATTTTTGCAATGAGTGACTCACTAGATATATTTGATGTATTCCACAAAGTGTTAGGTGACTAGTTAAAATGTAGATCGATAGCCAATGTTGTTAGAGATTGTTGATCTACTTTGAGTTACATGATTGTTTCCTTTTAGTATATATATAATATTAAATAAGCATATATCTCCAAAAGTCTCTGAAGAACAGAAGTGTGAGGGAAGAAATACCTGTGCAAAAGGAAGAATTTAAGCATATGGTTTTGTGTTGCGGAATTCAAGTATATGGAACTTGGTTCTGTATTAAATTTTGCTAAATGTGGGTCCTTTAGTTTATGACTTGAACAATTAACATTTAGTTCGTTCTTTTGTATTTTGAGGTAATGAGGTAATAACTGGTAGTTACTAGTTCTCATCCCTGCTCTTTATTAAACATCAATTCAAGAAATACTAACAATTCTTTGGTTGATGCTTCATCTAATCTGTTAAACGATTTTAACCTATTTTGTGATGCCCAAGTTTCCTAAAAGTCTCAAATAATTCGTAGGTATTGCAATGGGAGAATCCAGGAATTGAGTTGGATAGACTGAAGCTTAGACTTTCACAGTTGTATCATGGCAATCTTCTTAATGTTAGCCCTTGATCAGGATTATTCGGCTGCTATGTGTGTCACACAAATTTCATAACTATACATTGTTCTTTTCTTCAGCTTTCAGAACCCATGGAAGGGCTAAAGGAATGGTTAACTGCCGTATCAACAGCTCGAATCCCTTGTGCTGTTGTTTCAAGTCTTGATCGGACAAATTTGGTTAAAGTGCTCATACGGATGGGACTATACAAGTATTTCCAGGTCTATGGATTTCAGTTTCTCCTTCAAACTCCATTATATTTATTGGTTGATGCAGTTAACTCATAAGCATATACAAAATAATTTATGATCATCAGTACATCCATGTGCAGTTCTACATACATCGTATGAAATGCATGTGTAGATTATAAATTATTATACTTTTACATGAAAATATCACCAACTGTAGTATTGGTGATTATCTAGTGGTTACCGTTTATAGTTTAAAATGGCTTATTGAATGCGGTAAGGGACGGGTAAATTTTAAATAGCTTGTTGTGACTTGAAATTCATACATACCCTTTGTGGTTTTTGGATATTTTTTTGTCCCTCTAGGCTTTTTTGTTTTGGTATTATTTTTCAATGAAGATGAAAAACGTAGTCACAATATCAATATGTATGACAAAGTTACCAACATTAAACCTAGAAACTCCAAGAGCCTCTTAGTGTGTTCCTTAATTAGGACTTTACATTGTATATCAACTCCAACACCACTCCTTATATTTGCTCCTTATTATTATTGTAATATTATATTTAAACTCCAACCAGGAGGTTCTAGTTGAGAAAAGGAGGAAAATTGAATATTTTATTAATAAATTAAAAAAATTGAAATAAGGAGTGGTTCTAAGAGGAGTTTGAAACTAAAATGGCTTCCAACAAGCTCCTTGCCACTCTTCATAAATTTAGAGGCTCTATTTGTTTCTTTAACAATGAGGAAAATTTTCCTCTTAAATCTTTTCTTCTTTAATTTTCCCTCTATCCAATGTACTCATTATACATGATGTTGATTATGTGTGTGTGTGTGTAATTAAGTAATAAACAATAAATTGTGAGTGATTTTAAGGAAGATTGTTGGAGAAACTGTGTAGTTTTAGCTCTTAAATAGTTAAAGAGTTAATTAATTATTTTATGTTTAGAGAAAAATTAAAGAAATTGTTGGAGTTGCGGTTGCCCCAAGTTCCTTGAAAATAGGTAGTGAAAGTCGGTTGCTAACTTTATAAAGGAACCACTGGGAGACTGTTGGAACACAGTTTTGTAATAAATTCCTTAACTTGTAACTTACGAGGTCATATAGGTAGTATCTTGAAATTGCTCGAGCCGTTTTTGGTGTATTCTTTTATGCTTGCTTTAAAATACATTAGGCAATGCTTTTTAAGTTTCTTGCAATTGTCTTATCTCATTACACGTATTCCATATGCTTTTAAGTTGTATGTGATTTTATAAAGCAATTGGTTAACTAGAATTCCCTAATTTTGAGTATTGGCCCAGCCTCTAGGGCCTCTACATGCAGAGGATTATGCACTAAACTGAACTCTTGTTGGTGTTGTAGGCTATTGTGACTGAGGAAGATGGCATGGAGTCCATGGCCCACAGATTCCTATCTGCTGCGGTGAAGGTATGGTAACCAGGATAGACTATCAAATTGATGAAGCAAACAAAGACTCGATACTAAATCATCCACAAAGCTTTAGTCTCAAATCCAAAACTTTACCTTTAGGCGTACACGAGTAAATTCGCTCTTTGGGTACTTGAAATTTATACTTTACACCATAGTTGTAGAGACATCCCTAGTTATCGCCTAGGCGGAAAGGTGGTAAAAAAAATTACGCGTCCACCCTGCCTTGATTATAGGCGAATTAGGTGTTACCATGAGTTAGACGGTTCCCGCGCGTGCATTAGGTGAATTAGGTGTTCAACTATTTTTTGTCTTTGAGTGGTAAAATTCATTAACTTGTACCATTGAGTCATTATATTCATAACAGTCTCAAACAAAAACAAAAAAAAGTTACTAAAATCTGTTTGATACAATCATATAAAGTAACGTACACATTAGTGTAAATATAGTATAAGACAATCAAAAAATATCTACATTACTTATTATTTATTTGCCTATATATAGCTAAGCTAGCTTTTAAGCCCCTGCAATGCACGGGCACGTTCTAGATCCCGTGCAATGCACGGGCACGTTCTAGATATTAATAGATTGTTAATGTTTGCCGAACTAATTAGATGTATGATGAAGGTTTGTGTTATACTATAGTAAATGTTAGTAAAAATTTGTGTTTAGATGTTAATCATTTTTCAGTTTATTGAGCTTTTGTTTAGTTATTTTCATGTGAATTCAAACTTATTTGTATTATAAATTTAATATTTAAAATATGATAGAAGGAATTACTTGTTAACTAAATACATGAATAATTACAATATAAGTTGTTGTCTTATAAAATATAACATAATATGGTTTTGGTTTGTATCCACTAAAAATTTTCTCATAAACGTATAATTTAATGTCATTGTTCATATTATAACTCCAACAATACTATTACATGCTATTAATTAGAAATTTGAAAAAAATTAAAATTTTATTATAGATAATTGAAAATTGTAATTTGTTTAAGTATTCTATTTTAACCATACAATGATAACCTCTATTTTTTGTAAAATTTTCGTAGCACTAACGTCAACTACGTGTCTTGCGATTTTAAATTCATGTTAGCGAGTAAATATTTTTTTCCCCCAAAAATGTAAATCATTAACAAAGATATCATAAACGTGTATACATACATAAATACATATACATATACATATACATAGGGTTTGATTCAAATGAGAACCATTATCTAAAAGAGAACCGGAGAATCATTAGATCTTACTGCAGAACCTATTTTATTTCGTAATAAAAATATAGTGTTATGCTATTGAATTTCAAAGTTATGCACATGAAATAAAATTTCTACAACCGAACTTGTTTCTTCTACAAAATTCTACAACCGAACTTACTTACCATTGAGACGTTCTACTACAAATCTACAAAATTCTACAACCGAACTTACTTACCATTGAGACGTTCTACTGCAAATCTATTTTATTTCGTACTAAAAATATAGCGTCTTGCTAAATTTCAAAGTTATGTACATGAAATTAAAAGTTCTACAACCGAACATGTTTTTTCTACAAAGTTCTACGACTGAACTTACTTTTTTCAACAAACATTCCGTTGCTGAACTTAAAAGTTATGCATCTGAATTTTGAAGTTAAACACATGAATTCTAAAGTTCTGCTACTGAACTTATTAGAGTTCTCATGTTCTCCGTTTAATTGGTTCTTCATAGAACGTGACCCATATATATAGGGGCTACTCCAATACAAACCTCCTTATAATACAAACTTGAAAATAAAATTCCAATCTAACATTTAAGCTAATCTAATGACCAAAGTAGGAGTACCCCAATACAAAAAAGTCTTATAATTCTACCCTTTATCCATTCATCGAAAAAAAAATTAAAAAAATATTTTTTTTTTAAAATGATGACGTGGCAACATTTTTTTTTTTTTGATGAATGGATAGAGGGTTGAATTATAAGACTTTGTTGTGAAGGTGCCCCTGACGGGGCCTTTAGAATAAATGAAATATAATATATTTTGTGTTGGTTTAGTTCTCATTTTAAGAGTGGTTTGTATTTTAGCAAAAGCCTATATATATATATATATATATATATAATAGAATACGATAAAATCTTGCATAAGATTCCATTTAGATTTTAAGATCTCTAATAATTAAGCTATTTCATATACAAATATTGAATTTAACATGAAATTAACATAAACATTATATGATTATATTACAAAAATGTTTGGATTTTATGTTAAATTTTACAATAATTTTAATTTTAAAAGTTTATGAGATTCAATTTTTATATTTGATATGTTAAACTTAATGATGGTTATATTTTGTGATTATAATCTTAACTATCCATTTTTTAATTAAAAAATGAAGTGCTATAATATTGTTTTTCCGTATTTTTTATATAATAGTATTTCATAGTGTGTATAACCATATGTATATATATTCACATATTCTTATGAAAATATAATTACAATGAATTCCAAATAATTATAGTGATTAATAAATAATAATGGAGAAACATTGATAAAACTAATATGATCTATTAAATCTATTCTTATATAATTATAAGTTAGATATTCCTAATAGATATTAGTGTGAGTTAGTATTAATGTAACTATTAATAGATTTTAGTGCGAGAGATAGATAAAATAAATATTTATAGATATTAATGAGAGTATTAATTAGATTGAATAAATATTTTATTGATAATAGTTAGAATATTAATTAGATAAAATAAATATATTGTATAGATATTAATAAGGGTTTTTATGATTCAATTTGCTCAATGAAACCCCTTTTGGTGTATTATATATATAATAGATGCCTAATACGCGATTCGCTATCCCCTTGGATCGCCTTTACGCCTTGTGCTTTACACTTGTCAGCACTTTGGGGGGCCAGAGTGCATTTCGTAATAACTACATTGAAACAAAATTCATCCAGGCCAAGCTCACAATATCGGTACAAAGTTCAATGCCCTCTAGAAGAGCAGTTAAGAGCGATAATGTGAATGAAGCAACTTATATGCTTGAAGTCTCTTTGTTTGATGGCGGAAATCTTAACAATCTTCTCATAGCTGTTGAATTATTCAAGTGGTTAGAATAAAGATACTCTTCCATGTTGGGATACTCCTGCTATGTGATGGTTTCAAACCTGTTCTTACATAATGGGTTGCTGGATGATTGCATGGATTCACCATGAATCTCTGAGACCCAAACTATGATTTGGCCTCTTGTGTTTGGCCACCTTACGGATTCTACAATGCATTTTCCTCCAGCCATAAAATCTCTGCTGTTCAGACATTTCATTCGTGGTTTGTGCTTGACTCCTACTTTGACGCCCTCCCTCCCTCCCTCCCTCCCATCCATTTTTTTCCTTCTCAACCTCATTTGGCCTTGCTCCTGTTTTATAAGGGTCCGAGAGTCTATGTTTTCTCCCCAATTGACTTTGTTTCCTCCACTAATTCAGCAAAAAATGACCACTATTGAAAGAACGGGTTTTGTGATAAATTTGGTTTTTTTTGGTCCCTGAATGCCTGAAGTGATGAAAAGAAATGAAGCCTTTTTGTGTTTTTTTTAATCTTTAGTCAGCCTTGCCAGCTCATCCAACCCTACATCCACTCGCCACCGTGTCTTTGCTAGAGCAGATGGTAAAGGAATTGTGGAGGAAAAACTTGTTCTTTGACCAACAAATGAGTTGACTAGAATGTCGTGTACATTTTTAGAAAGTCAGTGAGCATTTTGAGACCTTGTTTTTGCATTGAACTTGATATTTCGGAATGCAAAGACATGTGATTAGTACTTGCCAAAATAAATGGTTTTACTACTTATATATGGATATCCTGTGACTTAAAAAATACAAGTCAAAACTTAGATTAACTATCTCAATTAAGCATCTTGGATATTTGCACTGCTTAGCCTAGTAGATAATCCTCCCCTCTTGGTAATAAGTGGTCGAGGGTTCGAACTGAAGTGGCGGACTGGGTGCATGTGTTTATAAATTTCTGCAATTGAACTTTATTAAAAAAATTTGAATACTATTTGTATGGTAAGACATACTTAATAGTCCCGAAGTCATACACTGAGTAAGATACCTGCGGATAAATATGTTGTAATTTTCTAACATAAGATACAAGTTTCAGACAGAAGTGTTGGTATGATGTGCAAAGTCTTATATGCATGTCGATGTGCTTGCTACAATACAAGTTGTGGAAAGTTTTTATGGTACTTAACGAGCGAAGATTCAAAAGAGATTGAGTAGTGCCAAAAGGTATTAGGTGGGAAGGATTTTGTCAAAGTATTAGATAGGACAAGAGATGGAGGTGAATAACTTGCTTGCATTTGAATCTGTGGGAAGTAATGAGGGACAATGCCTTAATCTTGCATCAGAATGATTGAGCTTTGTAATTAATAGGTTCATATGGCTGCTAAACACCTAAATGTAGCTAGCACTAATGAGAGTCGAGAATTTATATATATCAAATTTTTATCATTGAAAGCTTGTCCTTCGAAAGCAATATAATAAATGGGTTTATATGGCTGCCTCACACCTAATATGTAGCTAGCATTGATGAGACTCTAGAAATGACATATATCAAAGTTTTGTCGTTGAGAGCTGTCATTTAAAAGCTATATAAAAAGCCAAGTAAAAAGGAGAACTTCTTATAACTATATTATATTTTCATTAAGAAAAGTAGTCCATCAACATACTAGCTTAATCAAGAATTAAGTCTACCAAGCATATACGTGCTTGGCGTAGCCGATAACAATAATTAATCTGCAAGTAACAAAGTACATTTAAGTAATTAAAAATTCCTGAATTCCTCGCTGTTCGTTACATTCCTGATATTAATATTAGATGGAAGAAACTATTGAATTATGTGTAGTGCAGTAGTTACACAATTATTTTATTGCTGCTAATTAATCTCTACATATTTAAATATGTAGGTTGCCTTAGCCAAATGTTCTCTTGTCTTGTCATGAAGACATGCTAGATTGTTAGGGAAAAACACAAGAAATGCATGATTCATGAACATTACATGGTTAGGGTTTGAAAGCTCACTAAAATTCTTAATCCATATTGATATCAAGAACAAATGAAAGTTACATTTACCAACGACCAAAAACAATCATAGCATAGATGTGTGCAATTTGGAGGGAGTGCGCGCGCACACGTTGAGAGTAGAATACTGCATAAATTAATTAACTAAAGTTGGGAGTAGAGTAGAATAATGCCATAAATTGATCAGTTTTTTTGCTTAGCGCACATTAATAATAGCTTTACATGTAATGGTTCTCCAGAATTTACAAATGTTGGGACCTCCAATATACCCATCTTGTTTTGCAGTTGTGGTATTATGATTAACATAGCTTTAGCCAATGAAATGCTGACGTACTTTAAAAACTTAAACTTTGGCAGTTGGATCGAAAGCCATCCATGTGTGTCGTGTTTGAAGATGATCCTAGAGGCATTACTGCTGCTCACAACTGCACGATGAAGGCCACAGCATTAATTGGTGCTCATCCAGCGTATGTTTTAGGTGTATCACTGTTATGTATTGCTTTCAATAGTGTGTCATGAAATTGTACATTTAGTACAAAACTATTCCTCCATAGTTGCATGAGGAAGTTGTGTTGCTTAGAAATCGGAAGTGTAAGCAACTATGGAATCTCTGCTAGGTCTCTAAAGTGTTGTTTAAGTTGAAACATGCAGGTATGATCTGGTGCAGGCGGACCTAGCAGTTTCTAGCTTTAATGAGCTCTCAGTGATTAATCTCAAGCGATTATTTGCTAATCGGGGTGCCACTTTTATGGACCTAGAGAAACAGATGACAGAAAAAACTCCGCAAAGAAGAAAACTTAGGGTTGACACCATCTTCTGATCTACATTCTATGTGACATTTTTCCCCTTCCAACCTAAGAGGGGAAAAGAGAAACCGAACCAACACAAGTAACACACGCGCGAACAGAAAACATATTCTTTCTAGCTTGTGTGCTTTGGCCTACTTTTGAAGTTAGAAGTTAGTCATGATTGAGGTCTGAATAGGAATTTCTTTTTAATTTTACTATTTTAAAGTAATTATTTTGCCTGTCATGTGATCAAGGTCCGAATAGGAAACATGTATTTATTCTAGATTGTTCTTATATGTTTCATATTTGGGATATTCTCAATGGCACCATTGTAATATTGACTTTTGCCGTTGGTACCATCATTTTTTTTTACTTCAATATGTGATATCCTTGAACTTCACATTTTCGATCTATTGTACCCTTTTGTTAGCAAAATGATAGGTAAACGTTAGATGTACAAGGATACAAAAAATAAGAGTAAAAAAGATAGTAGTACTAGTGACAAAAATTGATAATATATGAGTATCACGGAAAAAGTAAAAATATATATATATCCAAATATTTTATGAAGTTCATTTTTCATAAGATTTTAAAATGTAATGAACACTATTTTAAGTTATTTTACTAACATAAATAATTTGTTAACACAAAATCACGCAAGTATACGTGGTCACAAGTAATACAATTCAAGTTCGTTCCACAGAGATCTGGTTATGATTCTATTTAGTAGATGCACCTATTCAACAATGTATGGCTTTAAATCATTGCTAAGAAAAGTAACAAATTGGGATTTTTGAGTAACTAAATTAACTAAGATGCAAATTAACAAAATAAAGAATTAATTAACTAAGAGAATTAAATCAAATTACTTATATGAGAATAAACTTGGGATTCTAACTTCATTAAATACTTCCCTTAGATCTGACGCCTTTAATCACTATATGCAATGTTTTTTATATCTGATCGGATAACACGAAAAAAGTATACGCTACCTGTCAGCATACGCATACCAAACTAAACATAAATCCACAAAAGAGATAGAAGATGAATAGATACTAATTATGCTTAGACCCTATATGTCTATAGAATTTGAAAACATAACGGTTGAAGAACAAGTTATCCATAATGATCACATAAGGTAGTATAAGTATTTTCATCCCACACCACGAATCATATTGATAAACAATTATGAACCTATGCTAGCATGGCAAGTTCAAAATCTCAAGATCCACTTTCACTTCACAAGAGATTAACAAATTAGATGTTCGCGACGCATCTATCTATTAAGCATAACCATACGAGGATATCAATTATACACCACACACAGATCTTTAAAGCATCAAGATACTAAGTTCCATAAATAAATCCGTTAGAATCCCATGACAACGATTAGCTCATAATTGAACCGTTCATCGTCATGGGATTTGATGAAAGCATGATAAATAACAAGATATGGAAGAAAGAAGCAATAATATTATAAAAATAAAGAGTTGAGAAAACAAATCTATAATTCAGAATAACACAAAGGATGAAGTAGATCTAGATCCGTTGCTTGTCACGAGCGTTGAATCCTTCTCTCCTTTTCTCTCTTGCAGATCTAAGCTATGTTACAAAAAATAAAACTGATCTAATGATTACAATTCTAGGATGTGTTTATATAGGCTCTATAATTCTTGCCCAGCAAGAAATTGCCTTCTATTATAATTAGAATTTAATTAAGATGCTAAAAACTGCCCAAAATACAATTAGAACTTGAAAAGGGCAAAATAGTAATTTCCCTGCTCCCAACAGTCTGTTTGTCGTGCTGTCTGCTCTCACCACGCGCAGCCTGCTCATGCAACACCTGTTCCATTTTGTAGAAAATCTCCCAAGCTTCGCGTGAGCAGTAAGATCGCTGAAAACGGACTTATAGAACTCCAGATATGGCCAAAACAGTGTAGACTGCGCAACCGTCCCGGAAAATCCGAATATTAATCAATTTAACCTCAAAACACGACAGAAGCATCACCTTAATTGACATTCTTGCAAGCCTGCACATCTACACAAAACACATCAAAACTACAAGAAACTTGAGTCCAAAACAATCAATTTAAGCCGATATGTAACGTTCCAAGTGGATATAAAATCCACTTATCACACCCCCAAACTTAAACCGATGCTTGTCCTCAAGCATAACAATTACAACTAACTAACTAACTAGTACCACTTCCGTAGGTGATCACGGTTGCATTTGGCATATGCAACAAGCCCTTTAAACCCCTAGGCAGTCCTAGTGGACGAGTAAGGTCTCGTGAGGGCCTTTAGCGAATGTACCCACAAAATCCATGTAACCTAATGCAATGCAATGCAATGCATGAATGCAACTAGTATGAAAAATGCAAGATCCCCTTCAAACTCACCAAAACCAACTAACAAACAAATATCTCAAAGAATGCAAATAAATCCAAGCAGAGCTCGACTAAGTCCCCGTATACTAACAATACATGACAGAAACGTGAGTGTGTGCATGCTCATCAGAAATACTCCCAAAACTAGGTCAAAAATCATACATGCCCTTCGCCAAGACAATCACAGGTTTATAAAAAGAATAGACTGTAGACACTTCATAACTTAAAAACACCTCCATCCTCATTCAAGTTAGCCAGTAATTCATGCTTTATTACTACACTACGACATATAATACCATAAACAATACGCATGCTTATTTAACCGTGCAATGAATGAGACCCCAAAAGGCTTATACAATAATACCTATGTAGCGAGTGTTAGGTCAGCAATCCCAAACCACAAGGGCTTTAGGTTACTAGGACTAAGTCGCCTCAGACTTAATTACTCGAGTATGAAAGAGCTCACTCGTGGTTAATTTTGCATTTAACAATTGGACTTTTCACTCTTTTTTTTTCTTTTTTTTTCTTCTTTTTTTTTTCTTTCTGATTTTTTTTTCATGCAATCTGGAATGAGAATTCTCAATTCCAACCCTAGACTACTCATATAAATATGAGCTGGCTACTAGCCAATTGACACCTAGCCATTATTTAACAAATATTAACAACTAGCATGAAATCCCTGGTTTCCCCCAAACTTAGACTTTAGTGCTCCTACGCCATCAAGGGAATAACAAAAATTCTAAATATAATCAAGTGATTAAATCTCAAAACATCCAAACAAGCATAACCTCAACCTAGCCCAAAAGCAAACAATGAGACTGTGTAAAAGTTTTGTTCACGTAACATGCAAGTCAATTCCTAGGAACTATAAATCAGCCCTCTACTCATCATCACCACACTCAATTAAACATCTACCTACCAATCGGAATAAGCTCGTCCTAAGGGATCATGAATTATGCATGCCATGAAAATGCAACTAAATGAACTCACATGGTATACGAAAATAAAATAGAATGTCCTATATGAAACAACATAAATAATACGAATGAACATGCATAATTTACTACTAATAATATGCAAAATATGAAATCCTACATGAACACATAATACAACAACTACTAATCCCCCAAACCACCCCCAAACTTAAAATATTCAATGTCCTCATTGAATGGAAGGAAATACAAGGGATAACAGAAACATACCTACTCGTCCTCGTCCTCGGTTGAATCAGAATCTGGCGGTGGATACGGCGTACGAGCTCCATAGACTGGCCACCAGCTCAAATAACAAGAATACTACAAAACCCCCAATTTAAAAGAACACAAATTCGTAATAAAAATAAGATTAGAGAAAAAGATTTACCCAATACGAATCAAAGAGGTGAACTTGCAATTAATTCCTCTTTAGAATTGAATTTTTGAGATTTAAAAAAATAGAAGAGGAATTGGATTTATATGGCTAGGTGTGTATATATAATGGAATGATAGGATGAATAAAAATTTAAGTGTGTAGGAGAGATTTGGAGAGGTTAGGATTTGATGTAGGATAGAAAAAAAAGATTTAATTAACTAAAGAAAAAGAATTAGAATAAATATAGGTTTAGAATTTTGAAGGAGAGATGGGGGGTTTTGGAATTGAAATAGGAAAAGAATTAGGTGGAGAGATGAGAGTATAAATAGAATGGGGGTGTAAAACTTTTTTTTTATACACAAGAGATGCTCGCACAACACCCTGTACTACAAGCAGACTGCGCTGAAAATTCTGGACCACAAGACCACGCGCAAGCTTGCGCGCGTGCGAGGCAAACTGCCTCAAGGTCAGTAACGCAAGCGCAAGTTACGTAACAGGGGGGCAAACTGCCTCGAGGTCAGATGCGCAGGCGCAAGTTGCGCGTTAGGAGCGCACACTGCCTCCAGACCAGTAACGCAGGCGCAACCTGCGTTACCCACTAAAAATTTCGATTTTTTTCCCACAACATTACTACCCTTTTTTTTTCACAACACTCATTCATTCTTTTTTTTTTCCTATACTAATGCGTGGGTTGCCTCCCACCAAGCGCTTCTTTAACGTCAATAGCTTGACGTTACTTCCTCAAATCAAGGCGGTTTCAAAAGAATAACTGAACCGTTCTCAACAGATAAACCATTCATACGAACGCTGACATCTTGGTTTCTTGCTTTCCACAAAACTCTTCCATCAGACTTCAACCTGATTTTACTACCCAACGGCCTAATCTTCTTCTTTTTCTTCTTCACACCTCTAAGGTGCTTTTCCCTCTCATCCGACTGAAAAGAACACTCTTCTACCTCATCATCGGTTTTCCACCTTCGCAACACGCTATCATGCCCCTCTTCAAAAATTACTAGCTCATTATTCAAAAGGACATACCTCAAATGTGGTGGAAGTTTCCCAAGCTTGACATTCGAAAGATCTCGAATTGAAGAACTGTCCGATTTCTCGCTCAGCAACTGATCAAACTTCTGTCTCTGACCCGTATCAACTATTTCCACACTGCAACACTCTTCATCCTCTGTTGGAAATTTCATGGCCTTGAACACATTAAAGGTGACATTCTGATCTTGCACCCTCATTGTAAGCTCTCCTTTTTGCACATCAATCAAAGTACGACCCGTAGCTAGAAAAGGCCTTCCCAAAATTATGGGAATCTTCTTGTCCTCTTCAAAATCCAAAATAACAAAATCAGCAGGAAATATGAGCTTATCAACCTTCACCAAGACATCCTCCACTATACCCCTTGGATACGTAATTGAACGATCAGCCAACTGCAAAGAGATGTTAGTTGGCTTTGGCTCCGGCAGACCAAGTTGCTTGAAAACAGACAAGGGCATAAGATTAATACTATCTCCCAAATCACATAAGCATTTGTCAAAAGACAACTTCCCAATGGTGCGTGGAATGGTAAAGCTTCCTGGATCCTTAAGTTTAGGAGGCAATTTCTGTTGCAACACCGCACTGCACTCCTCTATCAAAGCCACTGTTTCAAATTCTTCCAACCTTCTCTTCCGTGACAAACTATCCTTCATGAACTTTGCATATCTCGGCATCTGCTCCAATGCTTTAACAAAAGGAATGTTAATGGACAATTTCTTGAAGACATCCATAAATTTCTGAAACTGTTTCTCTTGACTTTTCTGCAAGCGTCCAGGAAATGGAGGAGGCGGATAGATCTGATTATTCTTTGAAGATTGCTCCAGAGAAGCTTTGACAGGTTCCTTGCTCTTCTCACCATCAAGCTGATCAGCCACTAAATCAGATTTCTCAATTTCTGGCACTGCAGATTTTTTAACCTGCTGATTCTGAACATCTTCATCTTCTTCAGTTGCTGATTTAGGATCACTCGTGACTTTTCCAGATCTCAAAGTAACTGCATTGACCTGTTCTTTGCTTTCCCTTCTGCTTGGATTTGTCTCTATATTGCTAGGAAGAGTTCCTTGTTGCATATTTAGTAAGGCACTTGTAATCTGTCCCATCTGATTTTCCAAGATCTTTTGAGAAGCTGTCAGGTTCTTCATCATCATCCTCATCTCATCCATCTCTGATTTTTCATTAAAGATTGCCCCGCATGAGCCTGGGGCTGTTGCTGCTGAAATCCAGGAGGTTGATATGGTGCCCTCGAAGCATAGGGCTGCTGGTAGCCCTGATTGAATGGCTTCGCTTGCTGATAAGGTTGTTGTGCACTTTGATTGTTGCTCCAGCTGAAGTTGGGATGATTCCTGTTGCTAGGATGATAAGTAGCTGGAACCGGTGCAGCAGGTCTCTGAAAATTACTCACGAACTGTGCTGATTCAGAAGAGATAGCACACTAATTCGTCTCATGTACGCCCGCACATAACTCACAAACACTAGCCACCTGCTGAACTCCATAATTTGCAAGAGAATCCACCTTCATAGTCAAAGCCTTCAACTGAGCTGCAATAGCTGAAGCTGCATCCACCTCAAAAATACCTGCTACCTTGCCTTGAGAAAGCCTCTGGGTTGGATTCTGATATTCATTAGCAGCCATCGTCTCAATAAGTTCATAAGCTTCATCATAGCTCTTAGCCCACAGAGCTCCTCCTGATGCTGCATCTAGCATAGATCTAGACTGTGCTCCCAACTCATTGTAGAAACTATTGATAACATCCAGTCAGGCATACCATGATGTGGACACCTACGAAGCATCTCCTTGTATCGTTCCCAAGCCTCACACAACGATTCTCCAGATTGCTGCTGAAACTGAGTTAGCTTGTTCCTTATTGCTGTAGTTTTCGCCATAGGGAAGAATTTCGTAAGAAACTTCAGAGCAAGATCCTCTCGTGTAGTAATGGAACCAGGTGGTAGAGAGTGTAACCAGCCCTTAGCCTTATCCTTCAAAGAGAATGGGAAAAGCCTCAACTTGATAGCATCATCCGAAACACCATTGAACTTGAAAGTATCACAGATCTCGATAAAGTCCCGAATATGCATGTTAGGATCCTCCGTAGAAGCACCCCCAAACTGAACCGAATTCTGTAGCATCTGAATAGTGCCCAGCTTAATCTCGAAG
The DNA here is from genome assembly GCA_037693485.1 of Kitagawia praeruptora. Lineage (NCBI taxonomy): Eukaryota > Viridiplantae > Streptophyta > Magnoliopsida > Apiales > Apiaceae > Kitagawia > Kitagawia praeruptora. The sequence continues at coordinate 170,163 of CM075348.1, read as the reverse complement.
TTATTAGCAGTGATGGCCGGCCTAATAATACTAGACTGGATATCATTGATCTTCGGCTGAGAATACTCCTTCAAAGCCTTAGCTGTTGCTGCATCTCCCATTGCTACTGTAGTTTCAGCTTCCTCGTACTTATTCTCTATGTTCTCTACAAAATCGTCTTCCGCCAGTGCTTCCAAACGAGCTTGTAAGCGTGTTCGCATACAAAATTAAGTACCTGAAACACCACGAAATAAACAAACAAAGTAAGAATCTGAGTCAGTGAACGCTAGCGACCACTATTGACAAGCACATAAACTAAAAATAAAACACCGATGGTCCCCGGCAGCGGCGCCAAAAACTTGTTAACACAAAATCACGCAAGTATACGTGGTCACAAGTAATACAATTCAAGTTCGTTCCACAGAGATCTGGTTATGGTTCTATTTAGTAGATACACCTATTCAACAATGTATGGCTTTAATTCACTGCTAAGAAAAGTAACAAATTGGGATTTTTGAGTAACTAAATTAACTAAGATGCAAATTAACAAAATAAAGAATTAATTAACTAAGAAAATTAAATCGAATTACTTATATGAGAATAAACATGGGATTCTAACTTAATTAAATACTTCCCTTAGATCTGACGCCTTTAATCACTATATGCAATGTTTTTGATATCTGATCGGATAACACGAAATAAGTATACGCTACCTGTCAGCATACACATACCAAACTAAACATACATCCACAAAAGAGATAGAAGATGAATAGACACCAATTATGCTTAGACCCTATATGTCTATAGAATTTGAAAACATAACGGTTGAAGAACAAGTTATCCATAACGATCACATAAGGTAGTATAAGTATTTTCATCTCACACCACGAATCATATTGATAAACAATTATGAACCTATGCTAGCATGGCAAGTTCTAAATCTCAAGATCCACTTTCACTTCACAAGAGATTAACAAATTAGATGTTCGCGACGCATCTATCTATTAAGCATAACCATACGAGAATATCAATTATACACCACACACAGATCTTTAAAGCATCAAGATACTAAGTTCCATAAATAAATCCGTTAGAATCCCATGACAACGATTAGCTCATAATTGAACCGTTCATCGTCATGGGATTTGATGAAAGCATGATAAATAACAAGATATGGAAGAAAGAAGCAATAATATTATAAAAATAAAGAGTTGAGAAAACAAATCTATAATCCAGAATAACACAAAGGATGAAGTAGATCTAGATCCGTCGCTTGTCACGAGCGTTGAATCCTTCTCTCATTTTCTCTCTTGCAGATCTAAGCTATGTTACAAAAAATAAAACTGATCTAATGATTACAATGCTAGGATGTGTTTATATAGGCTCTATAATTCTTGCCAGCAAGAAATTGCCTTCTATTACAATTAAAATTTAATTAAGGTGCTAAAAACTGTCCAAAATACAATTAGAACTTGAAAAGGGCAAAACAGTAATTTCCCTGCTCCCAACAGTCTGTTTGTCGTGCTGTCTGCTCTCACCACGTGCAGCCTGCTCGTGCAACACCTGTCCCATGTTGTAGAAAATCTCCCAAGCTTCGCGTGAACAGTAAGATCGCTGAAAACGGACTTATAGAACTCCAGATATGGCCAAAACAGTGTAGACTGCGTAACCGTCCCGGAAAATCCGAATTTTAATCAATTTAACCTCAAAACACGACAGAAGCATCACTTTAATTGACATTCTTGGAAACCTGCACATCTACACAAAACACATCAAAACTACAAAAAACTTGAATCCAAAACAATCAATTTAAGCCGATATGGAACGTTTCAAGTGGATATAAAACCCACTTATCTTAATTCTCAACTAATGTGTCAAAGAAATCATCACCAAATTAAAGTTTCTAAATACTTAATTGTTTGTAGATTTTGGAAGGTCGATCCATCACTTAAATGCATATTAAAACATCATTAAATTATATCACGATTTTTACAGATCCTTTACATGTTTCTTTTGGATTTGAAATTATAAAAATCAAGAAAAACCAAATTAACTCAGGACAATAATTGCTTCCTCATCATTATGCATAATTTTTTTGTTAATTTTGCATAGATGTTTGTCAAAAATATTTTTTTTTGGATATTATGTGAAAGTATATAGTTGAATTATGAAATATTAGCGGAAAAATTAAGTTGAAATTTGTTATAATGGCCATTTTGATACTTTTTACTCACTTCGTCCCTAATTAGTTGTCCAATTTGATTTTTCAGTGATCAAATTGACTAACTTTTGACCGAAGATTAAAATTAATCCGTTTATTATTTTAAAAAACTGAAAATCACATATTAAAATAGATTAGAAGTAGTTTACAATGATATAATTTTTTTAAATATTTTTCATTATGTAATATATATAAATTTCAGTCAAATTTGAGTCAATTTGACCAACAAAAATAGAAACTGGACAACTAATAAGGGACAAAGGGAGTAATGTTTTTTTAACGTTTTACAAACGAAAGAGTACCATAGACCAAAAACCAAGTATAAGAGAACCACAAGTAGGAGTCGAAATGATAGTGGTATCAATGGCAAAAGTCAATAGGATGATGGTACAAGAGAGAACATCCCTTCAAGTTTTTGCAAGGAAGTGACCATAGTGAAGAGTAAAGGTGCTAAGAGAAAAATACCGGTTTCTATATTAATTACTACACTTTTCGTCCTAATTAGTTGTTTTGTTTGATTTTTATGTGGTCAAATTAAACAAATTTTGATTAAGATTTACATATATTATATAATAAAAAATTATATCATTGTGAAATGTATTTAGACTATTTTAATATGTGATTTTCAGTTTTTTAAAAATAATTAAAGGATAGTTTATAATCTATTGTCAAACATTGGTCAATTTAACCATCCAAAAGGTAAACATGATAACTAAATAGGATAGAGGGAGCATTAAACTTCACTTCTCGTTACAGTTTGTTTCATCCGTTGAAATTGTTATTTAAAGCCGTTGTGTCTCAATTTGAATTAACTCCGTTAGTAAAGTGCATGAGTAAAATGTATTTTGTGTACCTGCATTATGGACGAGACATAACTTGAAATATGAATTGTGGACGAGACATTACTTGAAATATTAATAATTAAAAGATTTCACTTACGATACTGATTTTTTTGTTATAGTATATGTACTGCCAGTCTGCCATCAAGTTTTTTTTAACACAATTAGTTTTTCACCAATTTATAACTGTACATACATTTATACATATACACAATGACACACAACATATTTGTGGACATCGGTTAGATGAAGGAAGTCGAAATGTTTGTTTCGAGGATATTGAAATAATAGGTGAGATTGTGAAGAGAGAATGCAAGTCAGCCGATCAATTCTTTGGCACATACCCGTAGTCGATGATTTCAATGAATCAAATCATTAGACAACAACATAAATTATAACATAAAAACAAATTCAATATTGTAAGTGAAATCTTTTAAACAATGATATTTCAAGTGTATAGTCTAAAATATAGGTACACAAAATGTACTTTACTCATGTATTTTACCAACGGAATTAACCCAAGTTGACGGAATGCAACAAAGTGTAATAAAAAATATGTTGATATTTCAAGTGATCGATTTTGAACTACAGTAATGCAAGTGATGTTCTGAATAAAATGCGAGTACACAAAGTGCACTTTAATCTAACTCTAAGTTTATATTGTTACCATAAATTTTGTAACAACATTCATATATATATATATGGGTAAGTCTCAGTGAGGAACTTCTTATATGAGTAACTGAGTAACTTTTAATCCTAACCCTTAGATAAAATTAAGAAAGAAACTGCTACATACAACTATAACCTAGAACACGTGATTATAACACTTAACGGATAACAAAAAACATGGTAAAGTACACGTACAAACATTAAGTATCACAATTAACAAATCAAAATTACAGAACACAAAAAATCCCACGCAAAGTTTTTTTTATTAATATTCTTCAATGTAAAAAAAAAAATTACAGAACACAAAAAATTTGAAGAACAAAAGAAAATATACAGAACAAATCAAATACGAAATACATAAAAAAAATTTAAAACACAAACATGAAAAAAGTTATAAAATCTAAAAACAAACTTTTTATAAATATCACCGAACACAAAAAAAAATACAAACACAAATCAAATATTACAGAACACAAAAAGTTCAACAACAAAAACTGATAGAAATACAAAAAATTACAGAACATTAAAAAATTACAGAACAAGATAAATATATTGAATAAACAAAATACAGAACACAAAAAATTGAAGATTTTAATATTTACAAAAATAAAAGATTTATAAAATTTTATAAAAATACAAGAAAGTGATTAAGAAAAATGTAAAACACAAAAAAAAGACATATGAAACCTAAATTTAATTTATAAAACAAAATAAAAAACATAAAAAAATATAAAAAATATAAAAAATTAAAACTACAGAACACAAGAAAGTTATAAACACTAAAATATTGAACATAATAATATACAAACATAAGTTAGTATAAAAAAATATTAAATAAAACAAAAACTGGAAACAACAAATGCAAGTAAAAATTACAGAACATAAGAAATTTATAAAAAACTATAATGTATAACATAAAAAATATACAGAACAAAATTAATATACAAAAAAAGTGAATATCTAAAACAAAAATAAAAAACAAAAAAAAGTCAACATAAAAAATATAAATAAAAATTATAGAACACAATAAATTTACAGAACACACTCAAATACAGAATGAAAATATAAGAATTATATCACTTTCTTATTTTATAAAGTATTTATATTCCATAAGTGAAAAACTAAAGTTAAACATACAGAATGAGAATGAGTACATCAACCAACTGATACATTAACATTAACTCATATTATAACTGCTATTAAACATGTGTGTGATGTGTTTAAACGTGGGATGATGATCACGTGTAATGTAGTTTAAATTAACCAATAAGAAAGGGTTACTAGGTTACTCAAATAAATAAGTTACTCATTGAACCCTCCTATATATATATATATATAGTGGAGTCCTGGAGTCCACCTTTGTTATGCATATATTCATCCGCATTTAACAATGTTTTACCAATGTAAAAACGTTTTCCTCCTGAACATGATCGTAAACTGCTTCGAAGCACGCCTAAACATCTCTTAATTAAATTAATTTTTAGAATTTTGTTATTGAACACTTGGTTCTGGAATATAAAATCTATTCTTCAAATTCAATATTTTGTTATTGCGGGCAATATAATGTATATTTGTGATGGATTTTGACGATATTGTTGAAAAAACCCTAACTAATCTTGGTGATGATCGTAGAAAATTATTAAATGCAATGTAAAATGCTGATGAATGTATGCAGAACAAAAGTGGACTCCAGGACTCCACAAAAAACATGGTCTCCACTGAACCCAACTCTCTCTCTCTCTCTCTCTCTCTCTCTCTCTCTCTATATATATATATATATATATATACGTTCTTATTCAAAATGAGAACCCCCAATTAAAATGAGAACTGAGATCTAATCTCAGTCCTCTATTTGTCATACAAATGGATGGCAAATAGTATGTAATGGTTAAATTGTAAATCTTTTGGGTTGTAAGACTCAATCTTGTGATTAATAATATTTGGTAATTACTCTGATTTCATCTCTAGGACTATAACGGGTGTGTATAGATTTAAATGATTATATGTCACGAAGAATGCAACGGGTTGACAACCTAGATTAGAATAATCTATCTCTTAGAAAGATAAGATATAGAAATTCCAAGTAGTGGAAATATTCTCATGTCATCCAAATCAATATCTGTTATTAGTCCAGTGGTTCCGTGAAAGGGTTAAGGAATGCCCGAAAGAGAACAAGGATATTTTTATAAATATAAGGAATAAAAATGGAATAAAGAATGAATAGTGTTTTTGGTGAAAATAAGAATATTATTAGACGACGCTATATAGAAGTATTCAGAACGGATTTCTGAGTTCGTATTCATGATCCAGGGGCGAAATAAGTGTATGTAAACGACATCGGATTCAGAAAAATAGCACTTTTATTTTCTCCGAGATTTCCCTGGACACTGCAAGACTTGAGGATTTATTTAAAGGATTTAAGGAATTTAAATTCGAGAAGTGTTAAGAAAGATGGAGGAGGGTATTATAAATATTAAGAAGGTTTCTGGGAAAAACCCTAACTAGAAACGATTGAGATATTCCTCCAAACGATCAACGAATTGAGTAATAACCGGACAAAGAAACAAGCAGAGAACCAAGAGACAACCATGTGCAAGTGGATAAGATCACCACCATGGCATCATCACTTTATTAAAGTAGCTTTATGAAGATATTATCTAAGCTAAGTTAGCTTCCTTAAGAAGCTTGTTTTTCTACCAAACTAGAGGGGGCAACTTGCATTTGTGCCAAACAAATATCTTCCTAAATAATTCACTCATTCTTATCCTTTCTTCATCACAATAATGCAAGAAACCAAGCAAGTTTCATACATACAAGTACCATTGGAAACAAACTAAACTAGTTGGCATGAGGATGCAACATAAGGCACCAATACTTGCTCACAAGTTATCAAACCCTTAACCAAGCCTTAACCCATCAACCAAACCATGGTTTAACCAACAAATATCTATCCATTATTGATCACTTTATGCATTATTTCTAAGAGCAAGCCATGCAAATCTCTCCCTCTCCCCCATTAGCACCATTCGGCTTCTACAAGAAATTCAAGGAGCAAAATCAACCTTCCAACCATTGTTTGATCTTGAAATTTTTATGGTGAGTCTTATAATTCATAAAAATGATCTCCTAGAAATCTTAGCTTCAATCTCCATGTTTTCCATTTTCAAATAAATCATCAAAGTCTAGGATGAATAGTGATTTCAAGAACTAACTTTGATTTTCTTTATTTGTTTGGATGATCTAAGCTTGGTTAAGGTTATACAAGGGTTATGCAAGGTTTATTAAGGCTTAAACCAACTCCAAGGAAGGTATATCCCTCATGAACCCTTAGTTTTACCGTGAGTTATGATGATGTTCTTGATGGATTTAGCATAAGTCATGTTATTAGTATGATTATAAGCATGTTAGCATGATCTTATGGTTGATTTTTATACATGAGGAATATTATGATCAAGAGATGTGTTCCTGGACTTGTTAAGATGATAAATCATGTGTATAAGTTGGATTTGTGCCCGGTGTGGCTTGGTATTGTTGCTATGATTTTTAGAGCATTCGATTTATAGCCGTCGTAATGCCGAAATTTCGTTAACCTTAATAAAATGTGTTTGAAAGTAGCATTAAACCACTGTTTAGCTTCGTGTTCTGCCATTACATGACAGATGATGTTATGAGCTTCGTTTTGATATAAAGATCGCACGAAACGTGCTTACGGTTTAGGAGTTATGATTAAATTCGTAAAAGTGGTTCGAAACAGTAAACGAAAGTTCGTAACTGAAATTGGATTCCTTTAAAACTACGAAATCAGTGGCGAATCTTAATAATTAAATATTAGAGATAAAAAGGAAGGTGTGAGAGAAAACCACATGTCGAATGGATCATTTTCCAATTTTATAAAAATGTTCGAATCAAGGTTAAACACGAATGAACCCCTAGAAGCATACTTGGTTATGACTTTGGTAAATGACTTAGTAAACGGGCGATGAGTCTCGAGGTATGATCTTGATTCGTAAATGACCGATCTTAAAACTTACATGGCCTAAGTATGTATCAAGTGTGGGCACAATGACATGTCATAATAACGAACATATGTCGAACCGCATCGGTGATAAAAGAGTTACACTAAGAAGTGTATAACGAGATAATTCAAAATCGTGTTTCGACTTAAGTAGAGTGTATATTTAACCTTTTTAAATATGTTAAGCGATTAATCCCGAATGCCTTGGCTATTTATAGATCACCAGATTGACCCGGGACACGCTACCACTTCCCCCTACCCGCACTCGATTCCCAGGCAAGTTTCCAATACCTTGGAACTGTTGTTGTGATAATATATATGATTGTTGTTATACATATGCCATAGCATGCATGCATATTTGTTTTCAAAGTATATTGGAATACTTGTTCCCTGAATTGATATTGGCTTATAGACTAGATATGGATTATCAGTTATAAGCAGGATTGTTTTGGTAGGACCCTTAGTGAAGGGCGTATGATATGTATTCTGTAAATATGAGACCGGGAGTCGGTATTTTGTATTATATAGATAGTCGTGGAAACCCGGAGGGATTCCAGCGACAGAGTAGTATTCATTTTGAGGAATATTATTATTAAACATTATTTATATTTCCATAAAAGTATCAAATACTTGGAAATCTTTCGAGAAATGTTATTTGAGTAATATTTCAGTCGAGAAATATTAAATGAAAATTATTTTTGAATATTCATTAGAGTTTGATTATTAATGAATAATTACTTTGATATTCATTGGAAATTTATTCATTAAATAAATATCACTTTCGGATATTTATTTAAGTTTTATCTAATTGATAAATATTATTTCAAAAGTCTACTTTGGAAGTTCTAATTACTCAAGGAATATTATTTCGAATATTAAGATTTCGATTACTAAATGAATATCATTTGGATATTTATTTAGAATATTATTTATTAAATGAATATCATTTGGATATTTATTTAGAATATTATTATTAAATGAATATTATTTGAATATTCATTTAGAATATTATTTGTTTAATGAATATCAATGGAATATTCATTTGGAATTTATTTATTAAATGAATATTATTTTGAATATTCATTTAAGATTTTATGTACTTGATGAATATTATGTTAAAATATTCATTTGAAGTTCTATTTACTTCAGGAATATTGCTTCGAATATTCCTTTGAAGTTTTGATTACTAAGAATATTATTTGGCTATTCATTTAGAATATTATTTATTAAGTGAATATTATTTTCAAATATTCATTTAAGGTTTGGATTATTTAGTGAATATTATTTTAAATATTTATTTGAGTTTATTTAATTAATGAATATTATATTGAATATTCATTTAAAGAAGAGAGTTATTTAGTAAACAATTCTATATATTTATTCGAGGATTACTTACGAGCAATATTATGATTTAATCATATTCCTTAATTATTAAAGGGATTTAATAAATATTCTTGGAATATTTAAACTCTTTTAAAGTTCTTTTTATAATACTTCATATTATTCAAAGATTATCTTTCACCTTCAGATATGGTGTAAAATATTTTGGAGTATTTTATGACTATGTTTATCAAGGGGAGGTTTCCAAACTTTATTTCCATTTAAATCTATCTTAAAGAAGATTTAAATACTCGCTCAACTTCCAAACATATATAAAGGGACCTCACTTGAGAGATGTTATTTATTGGACTGCCCGGTCCTATACTTGCTAAACTATCTTCTCACTCACATCTTGATTCTTTCAAGCATCGATATGAATCTTTTTGGTTACCTCCTCAATGCTCGAGGGGTAAGATTGACGGAACAAGTTTATATCCATTAACATGCATCGGCTTGGGAAATATTGGTGATATTTTCCTTTCCAACTAGATACGACTACTTCGTGGAGTCCTATCAACAAGTACTATACTTGGGGAAAGGGGGACGAACTTTATGTTTCAGAGTTATGGATGTTAATTGAACTAGGAGACACGTAAGTGGCCGAGTGGCGCCGGTTCAGCAATAGCCCAACCGTTGGCCGGGGGGTTCTAGAGGGCGGTAGACAAGTAAATCCGTCGGAGCTACCTTCTACATGTAGAGAACGACTGATGAGATGCATGACATACGACTGATCATCGTAAACGTCAGGGCATCTGGCACGGCAATGCTCCCGTATTAGTTCATCCTTCAAATTGAGAAATTTTCTGCAACATTATCATTGTTGGTAGGTTTGAAAAGTGTTTGAACTGGAATTGCAATATTCTTCCTGCAAGTTCTTCTATTACGAAAATTTGATAATATCTTGCTTATCTTTGACATAGCAGATATTTCTTCGGAATAATAATATTTTAAGTTACCTTATAACTTCATCCCATACCTTATATTGGTAATACGTTTGTTAATGCATAGCATATGATTTCAAAGATATTTTGGACTGTTATACATTATCACTATTCAATTATATTTTGGTGGGCTAATGCTCACCCTTGATTTATTTATTTATATCAAAACAACAGCTAGATCAGATGGTCGCGCAAGGCGTACCTAACATAGGCAGGTGTCAGCCGTCAGAGGATTAACCGCTGAGGTCATAGCTACCATTGCTGAGGATACAGCTTCTGGTAGGCTAGTTTTTAGCATTTGATCATCAAATGTATTTATTATATGGCATATACCAATGGATGGCAAAGAATATGTAATGGTAAAATTGTAATTCATTGGGTTGTAAGAACTCAAAATTTTGATTAATAATATTGATGGTTACTCTAATTTCATCTCTGGGACTATAACGGGTGTGTTTTATGCTGTTGTTTTGGGTCACAAGGTTGTAATTTAAATTATGTTGGTTGTGTGGATGGATATTGAGTCCGTAACTACCAGATCCCTGACCCTGGATCTGGGGGTGTTACAGAAATGGTATCAGAGCGAGCGTTATAAATCCCAGAAATGACGCAACGTTAAAACAATAAATTCATTAAGATAATAAGAACTCTTGCCAAGTTCATAGTCGGACTACATAATGTAGTATTGACATATAAAACCCTTATGGGAACCCTAAAGTATCATGATAGTAACGTAGCTCGTTCTTGTATCGACTAGTAAGGCGACAGACCTTGGGGATTACGAGCAGTAACATAATGATGCTTGTTTTGATGCTGAAGATCGGATGGTGGATTCGATAGAGTACCCTACTGAGGACCCGGTTGAGGTTCCAACAGAGAAGGAGAATTTTGATAAGTATAAGGAGTTTACACTTAAGGAAATGAGGGCTACAGCCAGAGAGACTGTAAGAGTTAAGGTATAGTGCTCAGAAAGTGAGCGTAAATAACTGAGATATTATTAAGAGAACTAAAGATGCGTATTGGATTCATAGCTGGACTGCTAGATGAAGTACCAGCAGGTAAGATGGATTTGAGGAATTACTTGAGATCTTATATGGGGCTAGATAAAAATCCTTAGAGACCTTTAGATTAATGAGAAAAGAGTTAGAGTGGTACATGATTATCAAAGACAACAATAGAGAACAAGGAGCAGAGTCTCCAGGAGCAGTTGAGATAGAGGCAGCATATGTCATATCATGTGATAAATAGATTAATGTGAATATTGTTAATGGTAATTCACCATGAGAAGGCAGATTTCATAAGTTATAATTTATAAAGTCAAATTGAGATTAATGAGGTGGTTTGGCTCAAGGAAATGTCCATTTTATGAATGGATCAACTTAGAAAATAAAGACATTGGAAGGTAATGGCACGATTGGATAAAGTATATAAGGAAGTAGTAAGCGAGACAATGATCTCAGAACCTACAACATGAGAAGACCAGTGAGTCTGTGATAAACTAGTAATAAGGCTATCATCAGAAACCAAGTATAAGTTTAGTTCAATACAGTGGAATGATGAACCAGAAACATTAGATGCATGTGATTCAAAGGAACATTAAATTCGTTCTTTTCCTTGAATGGATTAATGTAATTATCTTAAATTATTCCGACACTGAATCGTAAATGGAGTAAGTAAAGCGATCAGTGGTTCGAAGGTAATTTAGAGTGTTTTTAGATGGAACCTGAAGGAACGAGTGTATGCCAAGTTCTCGAAGTATGAGTCTGGAAAAATGAAGTCCAGTTAATAGGACATATGATCAATAGGAGTAGTGTTGGTCGGCCCTACCAAGATAAAGATAGCTTCAAATGGAGATTGGCCAACCACACTGGAAAAGGTGAGAAATTTCATAAGATTCACGAGGTATTACCCAAGATTTGCTCAGGGCTTTACAAAGAGTGTAGTCCCATAACCTGACTTAATTGTAAGACTAGAAGTTTGAATGTACAAGATAAATGGGGAGAAATCTCCATGGAGCTAAAGATAAAATTGGTGACGACCCAGCATTGGCGTTACCTAATGGAGGAAGGAAAATTTTTGGAAACGACAGGATATTTGTAATAAATGATCCAGTTATGATGGTTCATAGAATGATTATAGTAGAAATGAAGAGAAGTGACTGATATAGATGGAAATAGAGTTGAAAATCAATAAGAGAGCTAGATAGGACTCATGAGAAGCTCCAGTAATGAATCGAGAAAAGTATGGAATTGACAGGGCAAGGGTATTGGCCAAAACAGAAAGTTAGAATCAGGAGCATAAATGACATACAAATTGACTCCTTTTAAGTTGGAAAAATTTGAGGAAATATGGAATAGATTGATTGAGTAATAAAGAGACTCATGGAATGAAAAAGCGAAATCTAGATGGTTGAGCAAAGGAAAACTTGACCCCAAACGTGTAACACGTATTGAGTAAGGGTGACGAGTGTCTCAACCTTGAGATGATGGTGGAGATAAATAACAAAAGTAAATAAGAATTAGATAATACGAAGGATGTGATTGATAAAGAAAAGATTGGGAAATAATTATGGAATATGAAACAAGGAATGTTATGAATGGATTGATGAATGGGTTTTCCTAACGAGCTCTCGGAATGACAACCTGATGGTGTAGAATTATGAATATGAAATGGCCAGTGTCGTGGCGTGAAATGCCAGTAATAATAATGTCAAGCGAGAAATCTAAGATTTAACCTGAGAGGTTGAAGGATTTTCCAAAAGTAAGTGATGCTAATATCGAACAAGAGTATAGGTCCATAGATTGATGGACAGAGCAGCAAGGACATGTGATATGTGAGATTACGATAAAGTAGTATTTGATACGAATGCGATTATTTTTCTTTTCTAATAAACCTCTATAGTTCAGAGGTAAATTCTAAGTATGATATTTTTGACAATCATGAAAATTTTCTTATATAATTCTTTGAGATTCTTTCCTTTTCTTTTCCCTTATTTATCTTCTTCTAAATTGAGAAGAACAACCCTTTAAGGAGGGGAGGTACTGCTACGTGACTACCTGTCTATGTGATAGGAGTCTAAGTGGAATACCATAGCTTGTCAAGTACTAAAGGCTGGCCACCTTCTGTACTAACTATGCAATAGGACAAATGTTCATTGATCATAGTGATCTCTAACAAATTCCTCTAATTCTATATATTGATCGAGATTGCGAAGATTAAAGTGATTAGGAAATGCGTAATTACGAGTGAGGTTATCTCCGAATTCGCAGCACAATAATGATACCAGAGTCACTATCGATACCAATAAGGAAAATAGTATATGACTAGGTAAGAGCATGACACGGATAGTGTGTTGTTCGTAAAGTAGCGAAGATTAATGAAAAAGGATAAAGGATGTATTGTAGCACTAGGATGTATTGTAGGATTAAGGATTGACTACGAAACTGGAAAGTGAAATAACCAACAAGTACCCCATTTGTCTTCTACCTGATTCCGGGACGGAATCATTTTAAGGAGGGGAGACTGTAAGAACCCAAATTTTTGGTAGAATTAAAAATTTTTATATATTGATGAAAGAATGAACAGTGACTCCGACTACAAGGTATTAACAATGAATGTGAATGGGTATAGATTTAAATGATTATATGTCACGAAGAATGCAACGGGTTGACAACCTAGATTAGAATATCTATCTCTTAGAAAGATAAGATATAGAAATTCCAAGTAGTGGAAATATTCTCATGTCATCCAAATCAATATATGTTATTAGTCCAGTGGTTCCGTGAAAAGATTAAGGAATGCCCGAAAGAGAACAACGACATTTTTATAAATATAAGGAATAAAAATGGAATAAAGAATGAATAGTGTTTTTGGTGAAAATAAGAATATTATTAGACGATGCTATATAGAAGTATTCAGAATGGATTTCTGAGTTCGTATTCATGATTCAGGGGCGAAATAAGTGTATGTAAACGACATCGGATTCAGAAAAATAGCACTTTTATTTTCTCCGAGATTTCCCTGGACACTGCAAGACTTGAGGATTTATTTAAAGGATTTAAGGAATTTAAATTCGAGAAGTGTTAAGAAAGATGGAGGAGGGTATTATAAATATTAAGAAGGTTTATGGGAAAAACCCTAACTAGAAACGATTGAGATATTCCTCCAAACGATCAACGAATTGAGCAATAACCGGACAAAGAAACAAGCAGAGAACCAAGAGACAACCATGTGCAAGTGGATAAGATCACCACCATGGCATCATCACTTTATTAAAGTAGCTTTATGAAGATATTATCTAAGCTAAGTTAGCTTCCTTAAGAAGCTTGTTTTTCTACCAAACTAGAGGGGGCAACTTGCATTTGTGCCAAAAAAATATCTTCCTAAATAATTCACTCATTCTTATCCTTTCTTCATCACAATAATGCAAGGAACCAAGCAAGTTTCATACATACAAGTACCATTGGAAACAAACTAAACTAGTTGGCATGAGGATGCAACATAAGGCACCAATACTTGCTCACATGTTATCAAACCCTTAACCAAGCCTTAACTCATCAACTAAACCATGGTTTAACCAACAAATATCTATCCATTATTGATCACTTTATGCATTATTTCCAAGAGCAAGCCAAGCAAATCTCTCCCCCTCCCCCATTAGCACCATTCGGCTTCTACAAGAAATTCAAGGAGCAAAATCAACCTTCCAACCATTGTTTGATCTTGAAATTTTTATGGTGAGTCTTATAATTCATAAAAATGATCTCCTAGAAATATTAGCTTCAATCTCCATGTTTTCCATTTTCAAATAAATCATCAAAGTCTAGGGTGAATAGTGATTTCAAGAACTAACTTTGATTTTCTTTATTTGTTTGGATGATCTAAGCTTGGTTAAGGTTATACAAGGGTTATGCAAGGTTTATTAAGGCTTAAACCAACTCCAAGGAAGGTATATCCCTCATGAACCCTTAGTTTGACCTTGAGTTTTGATGATGTTCTTGATGGATTTAGCATAAGTCATGTTATTAGTATGATTATAAGCATGTTAGCATGATCTTATGGTTGATTTTTATACATGAGGATTATTATGATCAAGAGATGTGTTCCTGGACTTGTTAAGATGAGAAATCATGTGTATAAGTTGGATTTGTGCCCGGTGTGGCTTGGTATTGTTGCTATGATTTTTAGAGCGTTCGGTTTATAGCCGTCGTAATGCCAAAATTTCGTTAACCTTAATAAAATGTGTTTGAAAGTAGCATTAAACCACTGTTTAGCTTCGTGTTCTGCCATTACATGACAGATGATGTTATGAGCTTCGTTTTGATATAAAGATCGCACGAAACGTGCTTACGGTTTAGGAGTTATGATTAAATTCGTAAAAGTGGTTCGAAACAGTAAACGAAAGTTCGTAACTGAAATTGGATTCCTTTAAAACTACGAAATCAGTGGAGAATCTTAATAATTAAATATTAGAGGTAAAAAGGAAGGTGTGAGAGAAAACCACATGTCGAATGGATCATTTTCCGATTTTATAAAAATGTTCGAATCAAGGTTAAACACGAATGAACCACTAGAAGCATACTTGGTTATGACTTTGGTAAATGACTTAGTAAACGGGCGATGATTTTAACCTGAGAGGTTGAAGGATTTTCCAAAAGTAGTTGATACTAATATCGAACAAGAGTATAGGTCCACAGAATGATGGACAGAGTAACAAGGACATGTGATGTGTGAGAATACGAAAAAGTGGAATTTGATACGAATATGATTATTTTCTTCTCTAATAAACCTCTATAGTTCAGAGGTAAATTCTAAGTATGATATTTTGACAATCATGAAAACTTTCTTATATGATTCTTTGAAATTCGTTCTTTTCTTCTCCCTTATTTATCTTCTTCTAAATTGAGAAGAACAACCCTTTAAGGAGGGGAGGTAATACTACGTGACTCTCTGTCTGTGTGATAGGAGTCTAAGTGGAATGCCATTAATTGTTTAATTGCTTGTCAAGTACTAAAGGCTGGCCCTCTTTTGTACTAACTATGCAATATAACAAATGTTCATTGATCACAGTGATCTCTCGATAAATTTTTCCACCTAAATATATATACATCGAGATTGCGAAGATTAAAGCGATCAGGAAATTGCAAAAATTACGAGTGAGGTTATCTCCGGAATTCGTAGCGCCTTAGTGATACCGAAGTCACTACATGTACCAATAAGGTTAATAGTATAAGACCAGACAAGAGCGTATACCGGATGATGTGTTATGCGAAAGTATCAAAGAATTGGTAGAACGGATAAAGGGTGTGTTGTAACACCAGTATGATGTGCTTTAGAAAGACTGGAATGTGTAAGGATCGACCAGAGAATTGGAAAGCGAAATAACCAACAAGTACCCAATTGTCTTCTACCTGATTCCGGGACGGAATCCTTTTAAGGAGGGGAGACTGTAAGAACCCAGATTTTTGGGTAGAATTAAAACTTTTATTATATATTGATGTAAGAGCGAACAGTGGTTACAACTACAATGTAATACTGGCTTTAAAGAATGAATAATGAAAGGATATATATTCCAAGGTTATATGGCCTGAAAGATGCTATTGGGTGATAACTTAGGTTAGAATAATCTATCTCCTAGAAAGTTAAGATAAGATTCCCTAGAGAGAAATAGATACCCTTATGTCATCCAAATCAATATCTATTATAAGCCCAGCGGTTCCGTAAAAAGGTTAAGGAACACTCGAGGGTGAACCAGGTTCATTTTCCTAATTATAGGAATTAAATAAAAATAAGTGATGAATAGTGATTTTGGTGAAATTTGGAATATTATTATAATAATGTTATACCCGGTATTCGGAACGGATTTCTGAGTTCGTATTAGTGATCCAGGAGGAAAATAAGTGTATGTAAAAGCTGTCGGATTCAGAAAAAGAGCACTTTTATTTTCTCCGAGATTTCACTAGACACTGCAAGACTTAAGGATTTATAAAAGGGAATTAAGGAATTTAAATTCGAGAAGTATTAAGAAAGATGAAGAATTGTATTAGAATTATTAAGAAGGTTTTCGGTAAAACCCTAACTAGAAACGGATGAGTTATTCCCTCGAACGATCAACGAATTAAGCAATAAACGGACAAAGAAACAAGCAGAGGGAGCAAGAGTCTTGTGCAAGCTACTAGAAAATATCTAGTAACCAAACTAGAATCAAGGAACTAGCATCTTAGAGAATGCAACTAAGTACTTAGCAAGTAACTATCTAGTAAGCTCTAAACCACCATAAACTCAACACTTGTCATGGTGTTTCCTCATCCAACACTTCACAACCTTTAATAAAGCTACTTTAGATGAGATATTATCCAAATAACATCACTTTATGCATTATTGTTCAAGAATCAACCAAGCAAACTCCACCATTCTCTCCAAAAGCTCCCATTCGGCTTTTAGCTTAATTCCAAGATCAAAAACCAACTTCCACTCCTTGTTTGATCTTGTAAATTTTATGGTGAGTTCTATAATTCACAAAAGTAATCTCCAAGAAATCTTAGCTTCAAACTCCTTTGTTTCCATTTTCAAATAAATCCTCCAAGAGGAGGATGAATAGTGTTTTCATGAAACTAACTTTGATTTCTTGTTTTGTTTAGATGATCTAAGGTTTGTTAAGGCTAGACAAGGACCATTCAAGGCTTAGTAAGGCTAGATCACACTTCAAGGAAGGTATAAGTCTTGAGAACCCTAGATCTTGTTTTGAGTTTAAGCATGTTCTTGATGATCTTAGTGTAGTTATGATTATGGTGATGTTATAAGCATGTTTAGTTAGTGGTTTAGTGATTTATGTAATATGATGCATATGGTAGTAAGGCATGGTGTTCCTGGACTTTTTGAGATAATAACCATGTGTATAAGTGTTATGGATGCCCGGTGTGGCTTGGTTGTTGCGTAACGAATTTTAGAACGCTCGATTCGTAGCCGTCGTAATGCCCGATTTTCATTAACACTAAGAACCCGAACTGGACAGTAGCCATAACTCTCTGTTCTTGGCAAGATAATGAACCCTACTGCTAGATTTTTGAACATAGATCACTTTGGCGAAAGAATCGAAGCATTTCAACTTACGGTTTAGGAGTTATGATTAAATTCGTAAAAGTGGTTCGAAATCATAAACGAAAGTTCGTAATTGAAATTGATTCCCTTAAATGTCATTTAATCAGTGGCGAATCTTATTAATTAAATATTAGAGGTAAAAAGGAAGGTGTGGGAGAAAACCACATGTCGAATGGATCGTTTTCCGATTTTATAAAAATGTTTGAATCGAGGTTAAACGCGAACGAACCCCTTAAAGGTATGACTTTGGTTATAACTTAGAAAACGGGCGATAACACTCGAGGTATAATCTTGATTCGTAAACGACCAACCTTAGAACTTATACGACTTAAGTATATACCAAGTATAAGTATGATGACATGTCTTGATAACGAACGAATGTCGGATCGTATCGGTGATAAAAAGAGTTACACTAAAAGAGACGTAACGAGATAACTCGAAAACATGTTTCGATTTAAGTGGAGTTTATACTTAGCCTTTTAATAAGCGTTAAGTGGTTAATCTTAAATATTCTGATTGTTTATAGATTGTCGAGCTGACCCGGGACACATTACCCCTACCCGCACTCGATTCTCAGGCAAGTTTCCAATACTTGGAACTGTTGTTGTGATAATATATATGATGATTGTTTTATACATATGCCATAGAATGCATGCCTACTTTCAAGTTAATATTGAATTACTTGTTCCCTGAATTGATATCGGCTTATAGACTATATATGAAATATCAGTTATAAGCCGGATTGTTTGGTTAAGACCCTTAGCGAAGGGCGTATGATATTTATACTTTAAATATAGACCGGGAGTCAATATTTTGTAATATATAAATAGTCGTGGAAACCCGGAGGGATCCCAGCGACAAATTTATTACTTCGAGGATTTTTTATTCGATTACGAATCTTTCGAGGAACGTTATTTGAGTATTACCTCAGTGAAGGAATATTTAATGAATATTATTTTAATATCCATTTAGAATGTCATTTATTTAATGCATATTATTTTGATCATTCATTGGAGTTATTTAGTTAATGAATATTATTTTGAATATTCATTAGAGTTATTTGGTTGACGAATATCATTCCCAAATATTCATTTGGCTTACTTATTATTATTTGGAATATTCATTTGATCTTTATTTATTTAATGAATATTACTTTCGAATATTCATTTAAGGTTTGATTTACTTAATGAATATTATTTTAAAATATTCATTGGAAGTTCTATTTACTCAAGGAATATTACTTCGAATATTCCTTTAAAGTTTTGATTACTAAATGAATATTATTCGGATATTCATTTAGAATATTATTTGTTAAATGAATATTATTTTGGGATATTCAGTTAGAATATTATTTGTTTAATGAATATTATTTGGATATTCATTTGGAATGTTATTTGTTAAATGAATATTATTTTCAAATATTCATTTAAGGTTTGATTTATTCAGTAAATATTATTTTAAATATTTATTTAAGTTTATTTATTCAATGAATATTATTTTAAATATTCATTTAAGAAGAGATTTATTTAATAAATAATTCTATATATTCATTCGAGGATTACTTACGAGCAATATTATGATTTAATAATATTCCGTAATTATTATTGACTTAATAAATATTCTTGGAATATTTAATAAAATTCTTTTGAATTCTTTTTGTAATGATTTATATTATTCAAAGGTTATCCTTCGCCTTCAGATATTATGTAAAATATTTCGAAGTCTTTTATGACTATTTTATCAAGGGGAGGTTCCCAAAACTTTATTTTCGTTTAAATCTATCTTATAAGAAGATTTAAATACTCGCTCAACTTCCAAAAAAATTATATAAGGGGACCTCACTTGGAGATGTTAATTATTGGACTGCCCGGTCCTATACTTGCTAAAACTATCTTGTCACTCACATCTTGATTCTTTCAAGCATCGATATGAGTCTTTTGGTTACCTCCTCAACGCTCGAGGGGTATGATTGATGTAACAAGTTTATATCCATTAACAAGCATCAGCTTGGGAAATATTGGTGAATTTTCCTTTCCAATTAGGTACGACTACTTTGTGGAGTCCTATCAACAAGTGTTACACTTGGGGAAAAGGGGAACGAACTTTACGTTTTAGAGTCATGGATGATATTCGAACTAGGAGACGCGTAAGTGGCCGAGTGGCGCCGGTCCAGCAATAGCCCCACCGTTGGCTGAGGAGTTCCAGAGGGCGGTAGATAAGTAATTCCGTCGGAGCTACCTTCTACATGTAGAGAACGACTGATGAGATGCATGACATACGACTGATCATCGTAAACGTCAGGGCATCTGGCGCGGCAATGCTCCCGTATTAGTTCATCTTCTAAAAGTGAGAAATTTCTACAACACTGTTGGTGTTGGCAAGGTGAAAAAGTGTTGAAACCGGAATTGCAATATTTTTCCTGCAAGTTCCTCTTTTATGATAATTGAGAATATCTTGCTTATCTTTTGCATAGCAGATATTTATTCAAAACAAATATATTTTTGAGTTACCTTGTAACTTCATCTCATACCTTATATTGGTACTACATCGTTAATGCATGGCATATGGTTTCAAAGATATTTTGGACTGTCATATATTATCACTGTTCAATTATATTTCTGGTGGGCTATTGCTCACCCTTTCTTTATTTATTTATATCACAACAACAGCTAGATCAGATGGCCGCGCAAGGCGCACGCAGCGTAAGCAGGTGTCAACCGTCAGAGGTTTACCGCTAAGGTCTTGGCTACCTTTGTTGAGGATGCAACTACTGGTAGGCTAGTTGTTAGCAATTGAGCCTCAAATGAATTTATATTATGGTATCTATTAATGGATGGCAAAGAGTATGTAATTGTACAATTGTAATTCTTTGGGTTGTAAGAACTCAAACTTGTGATTAATAATATTGTTGGTTACTCTGATTTCATCTCTGGGACTATAACGGGTGTGTTTTATGTTGTTGTTTTGGGTCACAAGGTTGTAATTTAAGTTATGTTGGTTTTGTGGTTGGATATTGAGACCGTAACGACCAGATCCCTGACCCTGGATCTGGGGTGTTACAGAAATGGTATCAGAGAGAGCGTTATATATCCCAGAGATGATGCGACGTTAAAACAATAAATTCATTAAGATAATAAGAACTCTTGCCAAGTTCATAGTCGGACTACTTAATGTAGTACTGACGTATAAAACCCTTATGGGAACTATTAAGTATCATGATAGTAACTTAAGCTCGTTCTCGTACCGACTAGTATGGCAACAAGCCTTGGAGATTACGAGCAGTAACATAATGATGCATGTTTTGATACTGAAGATCGGATGGTGGATTCGATAGAGTACCCTACTGAGGACCCGGAAGAGGTTCCAGCAGAGGAGGAGAATATTGATAAGTATAAGGAGTTTACACTTAAGGAATGAGGGCTACAGCCAGAGAGACTGTAAGAGTAAAGGTATAGTGCTCGGAAAAGTGAGCGTAAAAAGCTGAGATATTATTAAGAGAATTAAAGATGCGTATTGGATTCATAACGGGACTGCTAGATGAAGTACCAGCAGGTAAGATGGATTTGAGGAATTACTTGAGATCCTATATGGGGACAGATTAAAATCCTTAGAGACCTTTAGATTAATGAGGAAAGAGATAGAGTGGTACATGATCATCAAAGACAACAATAGAGGACAAGGAGCAGAGTCTCCAGGAACAGTTAAGACATAGGTGGCAAGTGCCATATCTTCAGATAAATGAATTAGTGTGAATGTGGTTAAGGATAATTCGCCATGAGAAGGCAGATTTCATAAGTGATATTTTGTAAAGTCAAACTAGGATTGATAAGGTGGTTGGGTTCAAGGAAATGTCCATTTTATGAATGGATCAACTTAGAAAATAAAGACATTGAAAGGTGATGGCATGATTGAATAAAGTATATAAGGAAATAGTAAGCGAGACAATGATCTCAGAACCTACAAGAGGAGAAGACCAGTGAGTCTGTGATAAATTAGTAATAAGGCTATCATCAGGAACCAATTATAAGTTCAGTTCAATTCAGTGAAATGATGAACCAGAAACATTAGATGCATATGATTCAGAAGAATATTAAATTCTTTCTTTTCCTCGAATGGATTATGGTAGTTACCTTAAGTTTATTCTGACACTGAATCATAAATGGATTAGGCAAGGCGAGCAGTGGTTGAGATGTAATTGAGAATGCTTTTAGATGCAACCTGAAAGAACAGGTGTAGGACATGTTCTCGAAATAAGAGTTTTGGCAAAATGAAGTCCAGCAATAGGACACATGATCAATAAGAGTAGTGTTGGTCGGCCCTACCAAGTTAAAGACAGTTTCAAATGGAGATTGGCCAACCACACTGGCAAAGGTGAGAAACTTCATAAAATTCACAAGGTATTACCAAAGATTTGCTCAGGACTTTACAGAAAGTGTAGTCCCGTAACCCGACTTATTGTAAGAATAAAAGTTTGAATGGACAAGATAAACGTGAGAAGATCTTCCTGGAGCTAAAGGTAAAGTTGGTAATGACCAGGGTTGGCGTTGCCTAATGGAAGAAGGAAACTTTGGGAGATATTATGATGCAACTTATACAGGTATAGGTCTGCGCTTATGCAGCACGACAGCGTAATTTCGAATACATTTAGACAGCGCAGTTCATCGGATTCGGATGGCCTTGGTAGTGCCAATGTTGAGGAACGACTAACCCCGACGGTAGTGTTCCTTCTGAGACTAGTTGTTAAGAAGACTGGTATTTGGTAGTATCGACTAATAGGACGAATATGTATCGGGAAGATGTGGCATGTTACTAGTGGGTGAATAGATTAACTGAAATTTTCCCAAATTCTGGAAAGGAATTCAACGAATTTTGGCAAACCTTGTCTTTCTGATTATCAAAAGACATCATTGAAGAGAGTGGAAACTGGAGCGAACCCTGTGGATTGGGTAAAGTAGCTGCTATATAGGTGGGTAGACATACCCCGATTATTACAGTTGAATGTAGGGATAAAATTATGAAGTTGAATGTAATTAAGAAACAAGCCGGACTGAGAAATTCTGGGATTGACTTAAATGAAAAGGTTGTTATGCCAGAAGTGTTAAGCTTTTGTGGTACGTGGAATTGATAAGAGTAACTAGAAGAATAAAAGAAAAGGAAAGGTGACCGGAGATGGCACCGAGAAGTCGATTGAGACTTATATGGAGTGAAGTTTTGAAAAGATCAAAAGGTATCAAAGTAGAAGGCACTATGCCAGCAATTGCTAGAAAAGTAATGCTATTAGCCGACCCCTAAACTCACATATTTTAGCATGGCCAGTGTTAGAGGTCCAATCTCTTAATGGGCCGAACCATTAGCCCAACATTAAGCCCAAGGAATAAAACAACCTGTTTTCCATTTACAGTCACATGATTGTCAGTGGCCGACCGTGGCCATGATGAAAGGTCTTTCACCTTTAAACGGTCACATGGTCCATGATCCAAAAGAATATTTGACACTCTGGAAAGCAGATCTACATCTCAACAACTGCAAGGAAAATAAGTATAAAAGGAGGTAAGATTGTTCATAAAATCCATAACGACACACACAACAATACAGATTCTCTACGTTCAAATTACCTTACAAAAACCGACTAACTTATTCTCACACCGGAGGTGAATCGGGGGGCTCCACCCTCGCATTTTCTTTCTGCAGGTCCTACCGAACGAAGCCTGGGAGAAAACTGGTCGTAACATTTGGCGCCGTCTGTGGGAACGTAGAGATACATTCGTATTAAGATCTACCAAGAGACTATGACAATGGAAGAAACGCCCATCAATGATAATAGCACCGTGGCTGGAAACAGCCGCTCCGTTCCTCCTGTAATGCCAAGGACAACCCCTCTCATTCCCCCAAGGCTGCTAAATTTTGATGAAGAAGGAGATATGCCAACTCCTGAGGAACAACAAGAGATGCTTACGAAATGGAGAGAGCAACAAAAGGCGAAGGGAAAGCATAAGGTGACGGATAAGAACAAAGAAACCGAACGGATAGCAAAAAGAATGGAGGCCGATCGTTTGAGGCTAGAGGTCCTAAAGCTCCGAAGGGAGGAGATCGAGCTACAGGAAAAGACCCTCCGCGAGGCTCTAAAAGCCGAAGACACGGGGGCGGACGACCGAAGAGATAAGAGGCCAAGAACCAGAAATGATGAAGATGAGTCAGGGGACTCTGAATCATACTCGAGGAGAACCCGGTCAAAAGTAGTTCATTCCTCCGACTCGGAGGAGGAGGGCCCCCATACGGACGATCGTATCCGAAGGATCGAGAAGGCCATGTTCGGAGAGAGAAAGGTCAGCCACGAGCCAGTGGTGACCGAGGACGTTGAACAGTTTCGACCGCCTCCTGGAAGGCAGTTCCCGAAGATGAACGAATTCAACGGAAAGGGTGACCCCGAAGACCACTGTGAGAAATATGAATCACTTATGACGGGGATGGGGCACTGTGATGTGATGCTCTGCAAGATGTTCAAGACCTACCTAAAGGGGAATGCATCCATGTGGTACAGGTCGTTGAGACCAAGGTCGATAGGCTCGTACGAACAAGTGAAGAAAAAGTTCTTGAGGCACTACTCACATTTGTGCCGAAGAGAGAAAGATACAGAAGCCCTGATCCACTGTAGGCAGGGACCGAACGAGGATTTGGGTGATTACCTAGCAAGGTTCAAAGAGGAAGCCGGTATGGTCACCAACTTGGACAAAGTCAAGGCGGCTGGATTCCTCACAGCTGGCCTCGATCCTGTTAAAGGTAAGAAGCTTCGGTCTTCTCTTTATGATATGCCTCCCAAATCTCTAAATGATATATATGTGAGAGGAGAGGCTATCAGAAGAAAATTGGAATCAATTGGGGGGTACAAGGAGAACAAGAAAAATGATAGATATGACAGGAGGGACGACCGAAGGGATGACAGAAAAGACGACCGAAGAGGTCGAGGAGATATCAAGAGCAGGTTGAACGACGCGAGGCCCGACAAAGGGGCCGAACGAAGAAGAGATAGAGATAGTACTGTGTTCACACCATTAAACACACCTATCTCGAAGATTCTCCATGAGATAAAGGGTAAACCTGGGTTTGTCAGGCCACCCAAGTTGAAGACCCCTGAGAATAGAAGAAGCGACAGCAAATATTGTGAATATCATCAGGATAAAGGTCATAACACTGACGAGTGTTACCACTTGAAGAAATTAATTGAGAGAATGATAAAAGACGGAGAATTAACCAAGTTTATTGAAGATCTGAGAAACAAACTAGGACCGAAAGAGAGAAAAAGAGAAGACAAGGAAGCCGAAGGATCTGAAAAGTACAGAGGCGAGGTCCGAACGATCTCCGGAGGAACCATACTGGATCGGGACAGCAAGTCAGCCCGAAAGAGGTATGCCAGGCAAATCTACAACCTGTATCAATCAACTACAGCCAAACAACCACTTCCGATTTCATTTACGGAAGACGATTTCGAAGACGTAATATGGCCACATGAAGACCCACTCGTTATAAATCCGGTGAAAGGGGAGAACAAGATCTGGAAAGTACTGGTGGACGAAGGAAGTTCAGTCAACATCTTGTATCACCGGACCTATTGCAAAATGAACCTGGGGGCGAACAGCTAGAGCCATGCCATGAAGCACCGCTATACGGCTTCGGTAATCAACCTGTACCGATCGAAGGAACTATAACACTGAACATCTTATTAGGAAAAGCACCATTCACAACGGTGAAAGAAGCGAAATTTTACGTTGTTAGAGTCGACAGCCCGTATAATGGGATCCTAGGAAGACCGGCTTTATCCCTATTCCAAGCTGTGTCATCTATCCCTCACTTGAAATTGAAATTTCCAACCGAACACGGGATCGGGGAAATGAGAGGCGACCAAAAAGCCGCACGAATCATTATGTTGGAAGACCTAGAGAAGGAAAAAGATGTCGAAATGACCGAAGCCGGGAAAAGGAGAAGAAATGAGGCCGAACCAGGAGGCAGTCACCAACTACTGAATATCGAGTTGGAGAAATTTGGAGACGACCTGTCAAATCCGATAGCCGAACCGGCTGTCGAAACCGAAGAAGTTGAATTGTACGTAGGCCAAGCGGGGAAGATGATTCAGATAGGAAAGAACATGGAGCCAGAACTAAAGGAGAAAGTCATAAAAGTCATTAGGGAATTCCACGATGTATTTGCATGGAGTCCCGAAGACATGCCGGGTTTGGATCCATCGGTAGCCAAACATTGTCTTAACGTAAAAGCCGAAGCCCAGCCCGTGAAACAGAAAAAGAGAAATTTTGCAATGGAAAGACAGAAGGTCATTCAGGCTGAAGTCGAAAAATTGCTAGAAGCAAAATTCATTGAAGAGATAGACTACCCAGATTGGTTGGCGAACGTGGTTGTGGTGAAAAAGTCCAACGGCAAATGGAGAATGTGTGTGGACTACACCGACTTAAATAAACACTGTCCGAAGGATCACTACCCTCTTCCAAACATTGATCAACTGATAGATGCAACCTCAGGGCATCAAATACTCAGTTTTTTGGACGCGTTCTCGGGATATCACCAAATCGCCATGAACACCGAAGACATACCGAAGACAGCATTCATCACGCCTAACGGCACTTATGCTTACGTGAAAATGCCCTTCGGACTGAAGAACGCAGGGGCTACTTTCCAAAAAATGATAAACAAAGTATTTAAAGCACAGATCGGTCGGAACGTGGAGTGCTACGTGGACGATATGATTGTTAAGTCCCTTTTCAGGGATCATGCCGAAGATCTGAGGGAATGTTTTGAAACGCTCAGAAGAAACAACATGAGGATCAATCCGAACAAGTGTACGTTTGGAGTAAATAGTGGGAAATTTCTGGGATACATGGTTAGTGCCAGAGGAATTGAAGCCAACCCGGAGAAGATTAAAGCAGTCATTGACATGGAAGCACCGAAGACGATCAGGGACATTCAAAAGCTGACCGGACGGCTAGCAGCCCTGAGGAGGTTCATTTCCCGATCGGCCGAGAAGGCCTTGCCATTCTTTGAAGTGCTTCGGGGGTCCAAGAATTTCGAGTGGGGGCCAAATTGCCAAAAAGCATTCGAAGATGTTAAAGAGTACTTAGTGAAAGCTCCACTCTTAATGAGACCCGACCCGAAAGAAACATTGCAGCTGTACTTGGCTGTGAACGACCGAACACTCGGAGCCGTGTTGGTCAAAGAGCATGAAGGGAACCAGCATCCGGTGTTCTATGTCTCTCACATTCTCAAAGATGCAGAAACAAGATATCCGAATGCAGAGAAGTTCGCCTATGGAATGGTAATGGCCGCAAGAAAGCTAAGGCACTATTTCCAGGGAAGGACGATCAAAGTTGTAACCGATCAGCCGTTAAAGAAAATCTTGCAAAGGCCAGAGGCATCGGGCAGAGTGGTCGCTTGGGCGATCGAACTGGGGGATCATGATTTGGAATATACACCAAGAACTTCGATCAAAGCCCAGGCACTTGCAGATTTTATGGTAGAATGCTCATTCTCTGAACCGAAGGATTTGACCCCCGAAGAACAACTAATTCCGGCGCCAGGAAAATGGAAATTATTCGTTGACGGGTCGGTCGCCAAAGAAAAGTGTGGGGCCGGTTTAATTTTAACAAGCCCAGAAGGATTCGAAATATGCCAAGCTATCAGGTTCACTTTCCTTTTAACGAACAATGAGGCCGAATATGAAGCACTTCTGGCAGGCCTAGATTTGGCGAGAAATTTGGAGGTTAAACACCTAAGAGCATTCAGCGACTCAATGTTGGTGGTAAAACATTTCACAGGAGAGTATGGACAAAAAGATCCCCGAACGAAGGCCTACGCCCTAAAGGTACGCGAGAAATCTTTGTTATTTGAATCATTCGAATTAAATCAGGTATCAAGAGAGAACAACAATCGGGCGGACGCTCTATCAAGGTTAGCCTCGGCAGAAACCCGAAACCTCAACGGGTCAATTTATCTGACCGAAGTAAAGACTCCTTCGATAGACAAAAAGCAATGCATGGAAATCCACCAAGGAACCAATTGGATGACCCCAATCAGAGCATTCCTAGAGAAAGGAACTTTGCCACTCGAACGAAGGGAGGCACAGAAGGTAAAACATCGATCGACCAATTATACTATGGTTGGAGGCCGTTTGTTCAGAAGATCAGTGACGCAACCCCTTCTTCGATGTTTAAACAAAGATGAACAGATTTTAGCCCTCGAAACAGTTCATGAGGGAATTTGCGGAGAACATCTAGCAGGAAGGTCTTTGGCCCTCAAAATTCTAAGGCAAGGGTTTTTCTGGCCAAAAATGAAGGAGGACGCGACCGAATATGCCAAAAGATGTGTACAATGCCAGTTATTCAGCACTATACCGAAACAACCACCCGAAGAGATGTCCTCAGTCCTTAGCCCCATTCCATTTGCTATGTGGGCGGTCGATATTGTGGGTATTTTGCCCACCAGTACCAAACAAGCCAAATATTGCATTGTGGCGATCGACTACATGACCAAGTGGATAGAAGCCCGACCACTTTCATCCATTACCGAAGAAGCAGCAAAGAAGTTCATGTTAGAACAAGTAATATTAAGATTCAGTATCCCGATGGTATGTGTATCGGACAACGGGACCCAATTCATCGGAAGCAAATTCAGGAAATTCTTAGCTCAATTCGGGATACGGCAAAAGTTCAGTTCGGTCGGACATCCCCAGGGAAATGGGGCGATCGAAGCTGCAAACAAAATTATTTTTGACGGAATAAAGAAAAGGCTGGGAGAAGCCAAAGGACTTTGGGCCGAAGAGCTACCATGGGTTCTGTGGGCATACCGAACGACACCAAGGTCATCAACAGGAGAAACACCTTTCAAATTAGCTTTCGGAACAGATGCTCTTTTGCCAGTCGAAGTTTGCCTAGAATCTTACCGAACACAAGTTTTCAACATAGAGACAAACGAATATGGTCTCCGAGCGAATGTAGACTTACTCGAAGAAGAAAGGGAAGCAGCTCACCAAAGGAACTTAAGGTACCAGCTTCAAGCGGCACAACACTACGATTCGGGAGTAAAAAAGAGATCATTCCGAACCGGAGACTTAGTGCTTCGAGAGTTGGCCACATCAATGCCCACGAAACAAGGCAAACTCATGCCCAATTGGGAAGGCCCTTATGTGATAAGCGAAGTGGTTCGTCCGGGCACTTACAAGTTAGCTCATTCGGACGGCAGCTTGATTAAGAACACATGGCACGCTGCTCGCCTTCGCCGTTTTTACCAGTAAGCTTACTGGAAACATTTTATTATCCTTTTAAATTTGTAGTTTAATGCAAGTTATCTTTTGAATTCCCTAAGTAAGCATCGATCTGTAAAACCATGCGAAACCCACATGATCAATAACAGATTGTTCGCTACATTTTTTCTACATGCCATAATTAAGTAAAATGGACCCATGTTTGGGGCCGACCAACTAAAACATGCGCCCCTCTAACTTGTTTCTAGTGTTCAAATACACTCTGATTTAAGTTAACGATACTCGACATATCCAAATTCGGGGCCGACCGAACGAATTTTGGACCTTCACAAAAAATGTCCTAGTATTTAAGCGGTTTTTTCACTCATTAAGTCCGGGAGGAAATATTTTAACCAACCGAACGGAACTTAAATCCTTTACAAAAACCCCTTCAAAACTGGGGGCAGCTAGGTTACGACCGAAGACGCACAACATGCTAGGTTACGACCGAAGATGCATAAAAAAGGAAAAATTATGCTAAGGCAATTGAAAGCCGAAGAGGCATAAAAAATAGAAAAATTATGCTAAGGCAAATTTAAGGCCAAAGATGCATAAAAAATAGAACAACATGCTAGGTTACAACCAAAGATGCATAAAAAATGAAAAATTATGCGAAGGCAACTGAAAGCCGAAGACGCATAAAAAAGCAAAAAATTATGCTAAGGCAGAAAGGGCTAAAATGCATTAATTTATGTCAAGACAAATGTAAAAAGCCCGAAGGCACCAATTCATAAACCAAATATGAAAATTACAAAGCCCGAAGGCCATAAAATAAAGATAAAGCTACTCCATTGAGGGCTCATCAAGCGGCTCATCTTCTCCCGAAGAAATAACTTCAGGGTCATCAGACTTTTCCCTACCCACTGGATCGGTCATACCCATTGCAGTGTCAAGCAATTGGGTATGATCGAAACCAAGTGAATGGGCCTTCACCACAGCATCGTCGTAACCCATCTGATAGCATCGTTCTTCCGTCAAAAGAAGCTGCTTATGCAATTTCCGAGCAGACTTCCTTGATTGCTTCAGCTGGGTGTTCCTCCATTCGATTCGCCTTGAGCTTGTGGCCTTCAGCTTCTCCAACTCATCCTTGAGGGCATCCCTTTCGGACCTTAGAGCCTCAGCCTGGCCAGTGACCCTATCCAATTCGGTAGAAGAGTTCCGAAAGTTTTCCTCGGCTCTGACCGCCCTCACTTTCGTCTCTTCTAACCGTTCGGTCACCACAGCTGACCAGGCAGCGCCCTGAACACAAACATGGAAAATGTTAAAAAATTCTTTAAGGCAAGTATGTACATACGAAGGAAAAGAAACTTACCATAGAAAGAAGGGTCATCATTTTAGTACAAGCTTCAACATTATTCAGCTTGGAAATAGTTGGTCGATCGGCCGGGAGAACGAGGCCACGACACAGATCAGGACCCACGTTCTTTGATGAAGAAGGAGCTGGGACAATAATCTGGTCGGTTTCCAAGACATTCCATTGAGGAGAATACACTTTTAATTCTGTATTCTCCGACCGAGGCCTCTTCTTCGGTTCCATAGGTGTACCCTCCGGGATTGATTCTCTAGGAGGCGAAGAAGTAGGTGGAGTAATAACCAAGCTATTTTCCCCTTGATCAAGAGCCAAGGTTTCCACCCCTTCGACCTGCTTAACAGCATTTGCTTCGGCCGCCAGAGCAGCAGCAGCTAGATCGGCCGCCTTTTTCCTCTTCCGTTCCAGAATATCCAATCGAGTTGTCACTATACAAGATAAAGAAAAACATTATACACAGGCTAAAGGCAATAAACAGGAGTTATCATGCTTTCGGAAAGATAAAATTGCAGGAAAGAAGAACAAAATGGAGGAACGTTACCATTACCCCAAAGACCGACTAACCAGTCTGCGTCCCTACTATCCGATAATGGTACCTTGTCCATAACAAGATCACACAGTAATCGGTAGTCATGCTTATCCGCCTCCGTGAGTTCGGGATATACAAACCTTGTGGGATCGATCACCTTCCAAACACCGAATTTCTCAAGCTTCGGTCCGGAAACATAAACCCACTTAATATGAGTCTCCTTATTATTGGAGTTCGTAAATGACCAGTCAGGCCTGCCCACTCGCCGAGCAATGGTGTAAAAACCCTTACTCTTCGGATTCCGGCGAAGCTCGTAATGATGCCAGAAGAGAGACGTCCTTGGAGTCACCTTACTAGCCATGCATCGAGCTTGGAAGGTATTTACATGAATAAAGCTATTCGGGTCCAGCTGACCGATAGCGATGCCCGACTGCTTCAAGACACTCTTCAGAACACGCAATATGGGCAATCGGAAGCCACATTTGAATGCTGCCTCGGATATACCCGTAGCAAACCCACCCCCGCAAATAGCCGCGACTTGGGGATTTTGCCAAATCTTGTCATTCTTCCTTGGGGCGAAGAAATACCATACGTACTTCAATACGCAATAAGTCGAGCAGAAATGCTCTATATCGTCTTCGGTCAGCTGAGAAGGACGATTGGCGGCCGGATACTCTACGGCATCGCTAAAAGGAGAAGAGACCGAAGGATCTATACCTTCGGTTGACCGGTCCATATCCCTGCATTCGGAAATGTAGAGATTAGCCATGTACTCGAACAAAAATGAAATTAATCAAAAGTCAGGAAAAGATCGAGTACAGAGGGCTAGGACCGGCCAAAAATCCCTACCATCTAAAGTGATTCAGACTCACGACAGTTCGAAGAACACTCGACAGATTCAAATATCCCGAAGGATGTATCTCTCCTAAAACAATTGATCAATTCTAGAAATCCTAGCGAAACATGCGAATAAAGGCAAAGGGACACTAACACGCCTATTTCTCATCCCAAGAACACAGGTAAAAACATGCGTATACTAACATATGTGTGTATATAGATATTTGCATACAGATGCCTACATATATATTCAAGAACACATATTCAAAAAGGTAAAGAGACGATGTACAATTAGTTGGAATGAAGAGTATAGAGACTTACTGTTTTGAAGATTGCTGATGAGATCAAGTTCCCGGGGATAAAACGCTTGAATGTGGACGTCAACCGGAACCGGAGAGTCCAAAGAAATCGGTGATGAAACGACGGCTCCGATGGTTGCTAAAGTTTTCCTCTAAAAAAGAATTCTTTTCTTTGAAAATATGAGGCGTATGCGTAAAGGGGAAAAGAAAAGAGATGAGGGTTTAATAAAGGGATTATGACGGTTGGATGATTGGCGTTTCAAATTCAACGGCTGAGATTGGGGCGTGAATCTTGAGAAAAGGCAGTTGTCAGTCATAAAGGGACACGACTTCCCAAGAAAAGACTCGACCTTGTCCTTCGTTCTCATTATACAAATAATACAACCGAAGGCCGACTCAGTTTTTTATCGTATTAAAAAATTATTTTTTGGAAGGGCGTCCGAACGAATGTTCCGAAGATGGGCCAAGACATTGACTTTTCTTTGTTAAAAGTAATTTTGGGCGACCCGAAGAGGATATTCCAAAGAAAGACTTAGGCTTTAGCCTTCGTCCTGAGGATTACTCCGAACGAAGCCTAGGGACATGTTAGAGGTCCAATCTCTTAATGGGCCGAACCATTAGCCCAACATTAAGCCCAAGGAATAAAACAACCTGTTTTCCATTTACAATCACATGATTGTCAGTGGCCGACCGTGGCCATGATGAAAGGTCTTTCACCTTTAAACGGTCACATGGTCCATGATCCAAAAGAATATTTGACACTCTGGAAAGCAGATCTATATCTCAACAACTGCAAGGAAAATAAGTATAAAAGGAGGTAAGATTGTTCATAAAATCCATAACGACACACACAACAATACAGATTCTCTACGTTCAAATTACCTTACAAAAACCGACTAACTTATTCTCACACCGGAGGTGAATCGGGGGGCTCCACCCTCGCATTTTCTTTCTGCAGGTCCTACCGAACGAAGCCTGGGAGAAAACTGGTCGTAACAGCCAGTTGGGGCCAAGTCACTAAAGATTATCAAGTGACTGAACCAGCAACGTAAGGACAAAGCGGGGTGCTTCTAACCAAGTGCCAACCGCGAGGACTTTTGATATAAAATGAATTGAGGAACATGATGATGGATTTTATATATACCATGAAAGTATTGGGATTGAGGATAGTGACCAATAAAGAGTTTCGAAGGTTGTCAAAGATGGCGTAGTATGATGTATAAATGTTATCTGAAGCTTAGCGTCCTCAAAAAGAGCATTAGACACTAAGAGATTCACGTTGAACATGACCAATATCTTCCAGAGCATCATTGCTACCATTACCAAGTTCTGTAAGAAAGACAGATAGACATATGTTGTCTTTTGGAAGGTCATGTAGACCGACATTCGTTTGAAAGAAAGGTTAACATTAAGCTACCTATAGATGATTAAGATGAGAGTGATTGAAAAGTGACCTTTATTAAGGATATATAATTGGATTTCCAATTACAGGATATAAGTATTCCTTGAAGATAGAATTGAGGATAGAATGTCCATATAATAAGACGAACCCTGGGGATGCACAAAGAATAGCATCACCCCTAACAATAGGCACTGTGAAATCAGATGATATAAGTTGAATCGACCAAGGTATCAATAACCTATAAGGATTTGTGGAAAGGAGTCTCGAAAAGTACATAGACAGAATCGTTATAGAATTGGCTAATGATGTTTGATATACCCTGTACCCAGAAGATATAGGATGAATGATGAGGATGACCTAAGGAGCCCTATAAGGGAAGAGGTAATGTTCTGAACTTCAGAAAGGGAAGTTTGGTAAGGAATGTATGACATAGTAACAATACGGCCAGAGGAATTAGGTGTGAAACCATGAGAAAGTATGGATTGAACCAATAAGGTTGAGATTATCCTAAAACAAGAAGGGATTTAAGTAAGGAAATATCCTAGGTATGATTGGGAGTACTGGTAGTAAAGTTCACACTAGAAAGGTGGAAGCAATGACTTTTGGAAAAGACTGATAGATGTTTTCTCTCATTCAGCAGAATTTAAAGGAGAATGCTTCCACCCTGAGTTGGAATAGATCCAGAAAACATGGATCTCAAGAAATTATTATAATCAGGAAAGGCCAACGAGGTGGCCGACACTTTAAGTATAGGGGAGTAAGTATAAATGCTCATACCAAAGAAATAGAATGATAATGTAAGGACCTCGATGGTCATAATGTGGTAGAGGAAGTTACATCCCGTCTAATGATTGTGTCAGGATCAACTATAGGAATAGTTTAAGTAAAGATTCGATTCCTGATGTTGCCAGTAGCACATCATCGACATTAGGAGGCTCTACGACAGGCCAGACCAAATTCCCCAAGAGACTCGCCTTTCCTTTGGAATGAGTGGGGGAAAGTTAAGTAACAAGGAATTGGTAGTAGATGACCAAAAACAGAGATGGTACAAATACTGATAAGCCAAATGGCACGATGTTGAATGACAAGCAAGTTTATGTTGGTGTATTTCTGTGCAAACAAGATAGAGAATTATGAGATTGGCAAGCGATTAAGCAAACCGCTAAGCTTTTAGTCTTCTACCGGAGATATATGATTAATAATCTCACCAGCCTGTTCCAGCTGCGATGCTGGAAGCTTTCCTGCAATTTTATCTGCTTCATGTAATATCTACGTCAAGTTCAGGAAGCGTTCCTTATGGATAGGAAATAGGGATTATTTTGTTTTCCTAGAGGATCTTGAATTGACAATTATGATGCTTAGTTATTAAAGCACTGCGTAAACGATAAACGATGGTGATCCTTCTGAGAAATTAGGTGGTAACGACTGTGGAAATGTCGAATTGAATCTAAGTTAGAGAAATCATCCAGGTTTATTTCGGATGGTGTAATTTCTGGAATGACGGGATATTTGAAATAAATGATTAGGCTATGATGGTTCATAGAATGATAATAGTAGAAATGAAGACAAGTGATTGATAGAGATCGAAATAGAATTGAAAATCAATAAAAGAGTCAGATAGGAGGACTCATAAGAAGCTCCAGTAATGAAGCGAGAAAAGTATGGAATTGACAGGGCAAGGGTATTGGCCAAAACAGAAAGTTGGGATTATGAGCATAAATGACATACAAATTGACTCCTTTTAAGTTTGGAAAATTCGAGGAAATACGGAAAAGATTGGGGAATAACTACGGAAGCGAAGCAAGGAATGTTATGAATGGATTGATGAATGGGTTTTCCTAATGAGCTATCGGAATGACAACCTAATGGTGTTAGAATTATGAATATGAAATGGCTAGTGTCGTGGCATGAAATGCCAGTATTAATAATGTCAAGCGAGAAATCCATGATTTTAACTTGAGAGGTTGAAGGATTTTCCAAAAGTAGTTGATACTAATATCGAACAAGAGTATAGGTCCACAGAATGATGGACAGAGTAACAAGGACATGTGATGTGTGAGAATACGAAAAAGTGGAATTTGATACGAATATGATTATTTTCTTCTCTAATAAACCTCTATAGTTCAGAGGTAAATTCTAAGTATGATATTTTGACAATCATGAAAACTTTCTTATATGATTCTTTGAAATTCGTTCTTTTCTTCTCCCTTATTTATCTTCTTCTAAATTGAGAAGAACAACCCTTTAAGGAGGGGAGGTAATACTACGTGACTCTCTGTCTGTGTGATAGGAGTCTAAGTGGAATGCCATTAATTGTTTAATTGCTTGTCAAGTACTAAAGGCTGGCCCCCTTTTGTACTAACTATGCAATATAACAAATGTTCATTGATCACAGTGATCTCTCGATAAATTTTTCCACCTAAATATATATACATCGAGATTGCGAAGATTAAAGCGATCAGGAAATTGCAAAAATTACGAGTGAGGTTATCTCCGAAATTCGTAGCGCCTTAGTGATACCGAAGTCACTACATGTACCAATAAGGTTAATAGTATAAGACCAGACAAGAGCGTATACCGGATGATGTGTTATGCGAAAGTATCAAAGAATTGGTAGAACGGATAAAGGGTGTGTTGTAACACCAGTATGATGTGCTTTAGAAAGACTGGAATGTGTAAGGATCGACGAGAGAATTGGAAAGCGAAATAACCAACAAGTACCCAATTGTCTTCTACCTGATTCCGGGACGGAATCCTTTTAAGGAGGGGAGACTGTAAGAACCCAGATTTTTGGGTAGAATTAAAACTTTTATTATATATTGATGTAAGAGCGAACAGTGGTTACAACTACAATGTAATACTGGCTTTAAAAAATGAATAATGAAAGGATATATATTCCAAGGTTATATGGCCTGAAGGATGCTATTGGGTGATAACTTAGGTTAGAATAATCTATCTCCTAGAAAGTTAAGATAAGATTCCCTAGAGAGAAATAGATACCCTCATGTCATCCAAATCAATATCTATTATAAGCCCAGCGGTTCCGTAAAAAGGTTAAGGAACACTCGAGGGTGAACCAGGTTCATTTTCCTAATTATAGGAATTAAATAAAAATAAGTGATGAATAGTGATTTTGGTGAAATTTGGAATATTATTATAATAATGTTATACCCGGTATTCGGAACGGATTTCTGAGTTCGTATTAGTGATCCAGGAGGAAAATAAGTGTATGTAAAAGCTATCGGATTCAGAAAAAGAGCACTTTTATTTTCTCCGAGATTTCACTAGACACTGCAAGACTTAAGGATTTATAAAAGGGAATTAAGGAATTTAAATTCGAGAAGTATTAAGAAAGATGAAGAATAGTATTAGAATTATTAAGAAGGTTTTCGGTAAAACCCTAACTAGAAACGGATGAGTTATTCCCTCGAACGATCAACGAATTAAGCAATAAACGGACAAAGAAACAAGCAGAGGGAGCAAGAGTCTTGTGCAAGCTACTAGAAAATATCTAGTAACCAAACTAGAATCAAGGAACTAGCATCTTAGAGAATGCAACTAAGTACTTAGCAAGTAACTATCTAGTAAGCTCTAAACCACCATAAACTCAACACTTGTCATGGTGTTTCCTCATCCAACACTTCACAACCTTTAATAAAGCTACTTTAGATGAGATATTATCCAAATAACATCACTTTATGCATTATTGTTCAAGAATCAACCAAGCAAACTCCACCATTCTCTCCAAAAGCTCCCATTCGGCTTTTAGCTTAATTCCAAGATCAAAAACCAACTTCCACTCCTTGTTTGATCTTGTAAATTTTATGGTGAGTTCTATAATTCACAAAAGTAATCTCCAAGAAATCTTAGCTTCAAACTCCTTTGTTTCCATTTTCAAATAAATCCTCCAAGAGGAGGATGAATAGTGTTTTCATGAAACTAACTTTGATTTCTTGTTTTGTTTAGATGATCTAAGGTTTGTTAAGGCTAGACAAGGACCATTCAAGGCTTAGTAAGGCTAGATCACACTTCAAGGAAGGTATAAGTCTTGAGAACCCTAGATCTTGTTTTGAGTTTAAGCATGTTCTTGATGATCTTAGTGTAGTTATGATTATGGTGATGTTATAAGCATGTTTAGTTAGTGGTTTAGTGATTTATGTAATATGATGCATATGGTAGTAAGGCATGGTGTTCCTGGACTTTTTGAGATAATAACCATGTGTATAAGTGTTATGGATGCCCGGTGTGGCTTGGTTGTTGCGTAACGAATTTTAGAACGCTCGATTCGTAGCCGTCATAATGCCCGATTTTCATTAACACTAAGAACCCGAACTGGACAGTAGCCATAACTCTCTGTTCTTGGCAAGATAATGAACCCTACTGCTAGATTTTTGAACATAGATCACTTTGGCGAAAGAATCGAAGCATTTCAACTTACGGTTTAGGAGTTATGATTAAATTCGTAAAAGTGGTTCGAAATCGTAAACGAAAGTTCGTAATTGAAATTGATTCCCTTAAATGTCGTTTAATCAGTGGCGAATCTTATTAATTAAATATTAGAGGTAAAAAGGAAGGTGTGGGAGAAAACCACATGTCGAATGGATCATTTTCCGATTTTATAAAAATGTTTGAATCGAGGTTAAACGCGAACGAACCCCTTAAAGGTATGACTTTGGTTATAACTTAGAAAACGGGCGATAACACTCGAGGTATAATCTTGATTCGTAAACGACCAACCTTAGAACTTATACGACTTAAGTATATACCAAGTATAAGTATGATGACATGTCTTGATAACGAACGAATGTCGGATCGTATCGGTGATAAAAAGAGTTACACTAAAAGAGACGTAACGAGATAACTCGAAAACATGTTTCGATTTAAGTGGAGTTTATACTTAGCCTTTTAATAAGCGTTAAGTGGTTAATCTTAAAATATCTGATTGTTTATAGATTGTCGAGCTGACCCGGGACACATTACCCCTACCCGCACTCGATTCTCAGGCAAGTTTCCAATACTTGGAACTGTTGTTGTGATAATATATATGATGATTGTTTTATACATATGCCATAGAATGCATGCCTACTTTCAAGTTAATATTGAATTACTTGTTCCCTGAATTGATATCGGCTTATAGACTATATATGAAATATCAGTTATAAGCCGGATTGTTTGGTTAAGACCTTTAGCGAAGGGCGTATGATATTCATACTTCAAATATAGACCGGGAGTCAATATTTTGTAATATATAAATAGTCGTGGAAACCCGGAGGGATCCCAGCGACAAATTTATTACTTCGAGGATTTTTTATTCGATTACGAATCTTTCGAGGAACGTTATTTGAGTATTACCTCAGTGAAGGAATATTTAATGAATATTATTTTAATATTCATTTAGAATGTCATTTATTTAATGCATATTATTTTGATCATTCATTGGAGTTATTTAGTTAATGAATATTATTTTGAATATTCATTAGAGTTATTTGGTTGACGAATATCATTCCCAAATATTCATTTGGCTTACTTATTATTATTTGGAATATTCATTTGATCTTTATTTATTTAATGAATATTACTTTCGAATATTCATTTAAGGTTTGATTTACTTAATGAATATTATTTTAAAATATTCATTGGAAGTTCTATTTACTCAAGGAATATTACTTCGAATATTCCTTTAAAGTTTTGATTACTAAATGAATATTATTCGGATATTCATTTAGAATATTATTTATTAAATGAATATTATTTTGGGATATTCAGTTAGAATATTATTTGTTTAATGAATATTATTTGGATATTCATTTGGAATGTTATTTGTTAAATGAATATTATTTTCAAATATTCATTTAAGGTTTGATTTATTCAGTAAATATTATTTTAAATATTTATTTAAGTTTATTTATTCAATGAATATTATTTTAAATATTCATTTAAGAAGAGATTTATTTAATAAATAATTCTATATATTCATTCGAGGATTACTTACGAGCAATATTATGATTTAATAATATTCCGTAATTATTATTGACTTAATAAATATTCTTGGAATATTTAATAAAATTCTTTTGAATTCTTTTTGTAATGATTTATATTATTCAAAGGTTATCCTTCGCCTTCAGATATTATGTAAAATATTTCGAAGTCTTTTATGACTATTTTATCAAGGGGAGGTTCCCAAAACTTTATTTTCGTTTAAATCTATCTTATAAGAAGATTTAAATACTCGCTCAACTTCCAAAAAAATTATATAAGGGGACCTCACTTGGAGATGTTAATTATTGGACTGCCCGGTCCTATACTTGCTAAAACTATCTTGTCACTCACATCTTGATTCTTTCAAGCATCGATATGAGTCTTTTGGTTACCTCCTCAACGCTCGAGGGGTATGATTGATGTAACAAGTTTATATCCATTAACAAGCATCAGCTTGGGAAATATTGGTGAATTTTCCTTTCCAATTAGGTACGACTACTTTGTGGAGTCCTATCAACAAGTGTTACACTTGGGGAAAAGGGGAACGAACTTTACGTTTTAGAGTCATGGATGATATTCGAACTAGGAGACGCGTAAGTGGCCGAGTGGCGCCGGTCCAGCAATAGCCCCACCGTTGGCTGAGGAGTTCCAGAGGGCGGTAGATAAGTAATTCCGTCGGAGCTACCTTCTACATGTAGAGAACGACTGATGAGATGCATGACATACGACTGATCATCGTAAACGTCAGGGCATCTGGCGCGGCAATGCTCCCGTATTAGTTCATCTTCTAAAAGTGAGAAATTTCTACAACACTGTTGGTGTTGGCAAGGTGAAAAAGTGTTGAAACCGGAATTGCAATATTTTTCCTGCAAGTTCCTCTTTTATGATAATTGAGAATATCTTGCTTATCTTTTGCATAGCAGATATTTATTCAAAACAAATATATTTTTGAGTTACCTTGTAACTTCATCTCATACCTTATATTGGTACTACATCGTTAATGCATGGCATATGGTTTCAAAGATATTTTGGACTGTCATATATTATCACTGTTCAATTATATTTCTGGTGGGCTATTGCTCACCCTTGCTTTATTTATTTATATCACAACAACAGCTAGATCAGATGGCCGCGCAAGGCGCACGCAGCGTAAGCAGGTGTCAACCGTCAGAGGTTTACCGCTAAGGTCTTGGCTACCTTTGTTGAGGATGCAACTACTGGTAGGCTAGTTGTTAGCAATTGAGCCTCAAATGAATTTATATTATGGTATCTATTAATGGATGGCAAAGAGTATGTAATTGTACAATTGTAATTCTTTGGGTTGTAAGAACTCAAACTTGTGATTAATAATATTGTTGGTTACTCTGATTTCATCTCTGGGACTATAACGGGTGTGTTTTATGTTGTTGTTTTGGGTCACAAGGTTGTAATTTAAGTTATGTTGGTTTTGTGGTTGGATATTGAGACCGTAACGACCAGATCCCTGACCCTGGATCTGGGGGTGTTACACAATACCTTGGAACTGTTGTTGTGATAATATATATGATTGTTGTTATACATATGCCATAGCATGCATGTTTGTTTTCAAAGTATATTGGAATACTTGTTCCCTGAATTGATATTGGCTTATAGACTAGGTATGGATTATCAGTTATAAGCAGGATTGTTTTGGTAGGACCCTTAGTGAAGGGCGTATGATATGTATTCTGTAAATATGAGACCGGGAGTCGGTATTTTGTATTATATAGATAGTCGTGGAAACCCGGAGGGATTCCAGCGATAGAGTAATATTCATTTTGAGGAATGTTATTATTAAACATTATTTATATTTCCATAAAAGTATCAAATACTTGGAAATCTTTCGAGAAATGTTATTTGAGTAATATTTCAGTCGAGAAATATTAAATGAATATTATTTTTGAATATTCATTAGAGTTTGATTATTAATGAATTAGTACTTTGATATTCATTGGAATTTTATTCATTAAATAAATATCACTTTCGGATATTTATTTAAATTTTATCTAATTGATAAATATTATTTCAAAAGTCTACTTTGGAAGTTCTAATTACTCAAGGAATATTATTTCGAATATTAAGATTTCGATTACTAAATGAATATCATTTGGATATTTATTTATAATATTATTTATTAAATGAATATCATTTGGATATTTATTTAGAATATTATTATTAAATGAATATTATTTGGATATTCATTTAGAATATTATTTGTTTAATGAATATCAATGGAATATTCATTTGGAATTTATTTATTAAATGAATATTATTTTGAATATTCATTTAAGATTTTATGTACTTGATGAATATTATGTTAAAATATTCATTTGAAGTTCTATTTACTTAAGGAATATTGCTTCGAATATTCCTTTGAAGTTTTGATTACTAAGAATATTATTTGGCTATTCATTTAGAATATTATTTATCAAGTGAATATTATTTTCAAATATTCATTTAAGGTTTGGATTATTTAGTGAATATTATTTTAAATATTTATTTGAGTTTATTTAATTAATGAATATTATATTGAATATTCATTTAAAGAAGAGAGTTATTTAGTAAACGATTCTATATATTTATTCGAGGATTACTTACGAGCAATATTATGATTTAATCATATTCCTTAATTATTAAAGAGATTTAATAAATATTCTTTGAATATTTAAACTCTTTTAAAGTTCTTTTTATAATACTTCATATTATTCAAAGATTATCTTTCACCTTCAGATATGGTGTAAAATATTTCGGAGTATTTTATGACTATGTTTATCAAGGGGAGGTTCCCAAACTTTATTTTCATTTAAATCTATCTTAAAGAAGATTTAAATACTCGCTCAACTTCCAAACATATATAAAGGGACCTCACTTGAGAGATGTTATTTATTGGACTGCCCAGTCCTATACTTGCTAAACTATCTTCTCACTCACATCTTGATTCTTTCAAGCATCGATATGAATCTTTTTGGTTACCTCCTCAATGCTCGAGGGGTAAGATTGACGGAACAAGTTTATATCCATTAACAAGCATCGGCTTGGGAAATATTGGTGATATTTTCCTTTCCAACTAGATACGACTACTTCGTAGAGTCCTATCAACAAGTACTATAATTGGGGAAAGGGGGATGAACTTTATGTTTCAGAGTTATGGATGTTAATTGAACTAGGAGACGCGTAAGTGGCCGAGTGGCACCGGTCCAGCAATAGCCCAACCGTTGGCTGAGGAGTTCCAAAGGGCGGTAGACAAGTAAATCCATCGGAGCTACCTTCTACATGTAGAGAATGACTGATGAGATGCATGACATACGACTGATCATCGTAAACGTCAGGGCATCTGGCGCGGCAATGCTCCCGTATTAGTTCATCCTTCAAATTGAGAAATTTTCTGCAACATTATCATTGTTGGAAGGTTTGAAAAGTGGTTGAACTGGAATTGCAATATTCTTCCTGCAAGTTCCTCTATTACGAAAATATGATAATATCTTGCTTATCTTTGACATAGCAAATATTTCTTCGGAACAACAATATTTTAAGTTACCTTGTAACTTCATCTCATACCTTATATTGGTAATACGTTCGTTAATGCATGGCATATGATTTCAAAGATATTTTGGACTGTTATACATTATCATTGTTCAATTATATTTTGGTGGGCTATTGCTCACCCTTACTTTATTTATTTATATCACAACAATAGCTAGATCAGATGGCCGCGTAAGGCGTACCTAACCTAGGTAGGTGTCAGCCGTCAGAGGATTAACCGTTGAGGTCATAGCTACCATTGCTGAGGATACAGCTTCTGGTAGGCTAGTTGTTAGCATTTGATCATCAAATGTATTTATTATATGGCATATACCAATGGATGGCAAAGAATATGTAATGATAAAATTGTAATTCATTGGGTTGTAAGAACTCAAAATTTTGATTAATAATATTGATGGTTACTCTGATTTCATCTCTGGGACTATAACGGGTGTGTTTTATGTTGTTGTTTTGGGTCACAAGGTTGTAATTTAAATTATGTTGTTTGTGTGGATGGATATTGAGTCCGTAACGACCAGATCCCTGACCCTGGATCTGGGGGTGTTACAGTTACAGTAAGTTCTAAATCTTAAGATCCACTGTCGCTTCACAAGAGATTAACATATTAGATGTTAGCTACGCATCTAACAATTAAACAGAACCATACGAGGATATCAATATACATCACACACAAATCTTTAAAGCATCAAGATACTAAAGCTCCATAAATAAATCCGTTAGAATCCCATGACAATGATTAGTTCATAATCGAACTGCTTGTCATCATGGGATCTGATGAAACCATGATAGTAAACAAAATCTAAATAAAAACAATAATGCTAGAGTAATGAGTTAAGAAAACAAATCCCAAAAACATCCAAGAGTTTCGCCTAATAGAAGAAAACAAAAAGTAGATCTAGATCTCCGTTGCTTGTCACGAGCATTGGAATCCTTCACCAAGTCTGAATCTCCGTCTCTCGGCTCTCTCTCTGTGTTATGATGTGTTTTTTGTTTTATGATGGTAGGATGTGTTTATATAGGCCATAGTATTCTTTTACAGCAAGAAACTACCAAAACAGAATTAAAATAGAAAACGTTTCCTAAATTGATTCTGTTTTGAAGGAAAATTCGTAACTGACTTTTATTCATTATTTCTGGGTCGTTCCAGTTGTATTTCGATAGTTGGATCACTGTAGATTGAAAGAGAATTCCGTTATCTTCGCGTGGACTGTAAGATCGTCCAAAACGGACTTGTAGAACTAAAGATATGGCCCAAACAATAAATCAGAATTTCTGCAAGCTGACAACAGCGCCGCAGCG
Source organism: Kitagawia praeruptora (assembly GCA_037693485.1). Taxonomy (NCBI): domain Eukaryota; kingdom Viridiplantae; phylum Streptophyta; class Magnoliopsida; order Apiales; family Apiaceae; genus Kitagawia; species Kitagawia praeruptora. Next base: position 125,499 of record CM075348.1, on the reverse strand, counting down.
TGCCGTACCATGCCGTAGCGTGCTCCAGGACTGTTCCCCCGCGCCGCAGCATGCCAACCCACGCCGTAGCGTGCCAACAATTCTGCCGAATACTGAATTTCTTGCTATTTCTTCGTTTTAAGCCCGTTTCCTCCCGTTCCTTTTGCAAATTGACCTTCTTCACTTCTAGAACTCAAATCCACCATAAAATATGCAATTAATATCTTCCAACCTCAATATAGTAACCCTGCACAATCTCACTAAAATGAATCAAAATCACAACATACTTGAGGTCAAGTCACCAATTTAAGCCGATTCGAAGCATTCCAAATGGATATAAAATCCACTTATCACACCCCCAAACTTAAACCAATGCTTGTCCTCTAGCATAAACAGACTCTATACTACCTAATGCACACATGAATGTAACTAATATGAAAATGCAACAATCCCCTCGAACTAACCAAAACCAACTAGCAAACAAATATCTCAATGAATGCAACTAAATGCAACTAGAGCTCGACTAAGTCCCCGTATACTAACAATACATGAACAGAAACGTGCGTGCGTGCAATGCTCATCAGATATACTCCTAACACTAGATCAAAATCATACCTATTCTTCGCCAAGACAATCACAAGTTTATAAATAGAATGAATGCTAGACACTTCATAACCTAGAAACACCTCCATCATCATTTGAGTTAGACAGGAATTCATGCTTTTATTACTAACAACTATGACACATAGTAATATACACAACATGTTTATTTAATCGTCCAATGGATGAGATCCTAAAAGGCTTATACAATAATACCCATGTAGCGAGCGTTAGGTTAGTGGATCCCAGACTATAAAAGCCTTAGGTCACTATGCACAAAGTCCCCTAGAACTTAATTGCTCGAGTATTAAAGAGCTCACCCTGGTTAATTCTGCAATTTAACATTCACATAAATTTTTTTTTTCTTTTTTTTCTGTTTTTTTATATATGCAATCTGGAATGAGAATTCTCATCCAACTCTAGACTACTCATAAAGATATGAGCCGGCTACTAGCCATTTGACACCTAACTTTTATTAACAACTAGCATGAAATCCCTGTTTTCCCCCAAACTTATACTTTAGTGCCCCTACGCCATCAGGGGAATAAAGAACATTCTAAATATAATCAAGTGATTAAATCTAAAACAACCAAACAAGCATGACCTCAACCTAGCCCAAAAGCAAACGATGAGACTCTGTAAAGATTGTGTTTCTGAAGCATGCAAGTCAGTTTCATAAGAACTATAAATCAACCATCTATTCATCATTACCACACTCAAATAGACATCGACCTACCAATCAGAATTAGCTCATCCTAAGGGATCATGAAATATGCTATGCAATGCAACTATCATGGACTCACATGGTATACAAATATGCCATATATGAAACAAACATGCAATAATACGAGACAAACAAAACATGAATAAATTACTACTATCATACAAAATATGATTTCCTACATGAATAAAGGACATGTGACGCCCCCAAATCTGAGGTCAGAGATTCAGGTCGTCACACCATCATCCAACCATATCATACCTGTATTAACTTTACAACTCAACAATACATCCATCCATACCTCAATCTTACACACAGTCAAGTTAGAGCCTCAGAAACGATAACCAAAAGTAACACTAAATATTACCATTCATCTGTACAATCCAGAGTCTTACGCAATTCCACTTATACAACTACACTTGAATACAAGTCTTGCTATTATAGTTGAAAACCTATCAGACTACTCTGTAGTATTTATCAGGGACTAAATCATCTCCGGGTAATTCTTCTACTCCTCTTCTGCTGGTGCGGAGTTAATCGGCCAAATTCTTCCATTTCTGAAAAGTTTTTATAAAGCAAGAATGAGCTACATAATGCTCAGCAAGTTCACCATTTTGGAAAATAATAAAATGGTTTATTTTGAAAACATTCCCAACAGTATGGGTGTATATCTCAGATTACAAAACATAACTCGACAATATATATGTCCGAGTTTGTATAAAACATTTATACTCACTAAGGAGCTTTAAAAATAACATATGAATCCTTTACAAGGTTCTCATTTCAATATATCTCAAGTTTGAAAATATATATATATAAGCATATCATTTTCGGCAAAACACTCTACGGTTATCATACCGTACAGGGAATACGTTATTGCAAAACCTCTTTCCTTCCATTAGCTTAGGAGGTTTCTCATTCAAAAACATTTCATTCTTTGAAATAATTGCAAGAGTACACTAACACGTGCCAATCTTTATAGAAAATCTTGCAGTTCTAGATACTGCACAATATCAGTATTTTCTCATCAAAAACCACACTATCGGCAACTTGGCACTTAGGCCCAAGAAGCAGTGTTTGAGTATTTTTCCAAAGTGGAGGATGGGACTGGAAGAAAACGTAAAAACCTGACAAGGATTGACGATGATCAGTCGCCACATCCAAGTCCAATAATCCGCGGGTCTTCTCTACTAGTAGAAGGATAGAAACTACATCCGTAACTACCCTTGGGTGAAAACTACATCCGTAATCACCCTCGATGAAAACTACATCCGTAATCATCCTTCGGCAACACCTGGGCCGGAATAATAATTGATGGACCGCCTGGCTCACGGCCGCTTACACATCCCGGGAATCGTTCGTCAACGATTCCCACACCTGCCAGAGTCCCCTTTTTCTTTTCTTTTCAAAAATCATTTTGATAGAAAATTCGAGTAGTTGAAGTTCGACCTCAGTCAACCGATAATTCTTGAAAAATGTACAAGAAACAAAACCTGACCGGGGGTTTTCGAAAATGTTTTGGCTTCGAAAGAGTTCGAGTTTGAAAACGATAAAGGTATCTCGGATTAGTTTTATCTTTAAAATAATGAACGATAATTAATAAATAATATTTTGAGATTTAATATAAACAATTAATAAAACAATTATTTAATTAAAATAAGCTTTTAATCCAAGATAGATATTTTTGAGTATTTTTAACAACGTAAAAATAATAATTACTTAGGTATACGATACTTCCCGAATGACTCTTCGGGTTTTCGTAATTTAATCACGATACAACAATATACCGCTCCCCGGTCAATAGTATATTTGGACCGCTACGACCTCTATTGCTAGAGTCGTTGTCCGAAGAAAACACTTTCATTCTAAGTTCAAGGGTGTACACACACATATGCATATATCTCAAACTTCAACATAATCTCGTAAAACATATAATACGTTTGGAAGTTATAAACACAACAGTGAAAATCCTTATATATAAGTTTTGAAAAGTAAACTTGCATAGGTAAAATCAAGAATATAATCTTTTGAAAATAAATACTTAGGGTTGGAAAACTTGCCTTGGTGAGGTTGGGGTGGTCGGGCTCGCGAAGTGGAGCGAAGATCTATACATAAGCAATAACCGCTCGTTAGTACCTTAACAATTTCTTTCTAATTACGGGGTTTTAAGGGGATACGAGATTAACTTAACGACTTCGTCTTATGACTCCCTAGCCCCACTATAGGTCCATGACATCACTCGTTTACGCTCGTCACTTACTCGACTTAATTTAGTTACCACGTTCGAACCATAACCACTAATCCTAGAATAATGTTCCACTAATCGACCTTTTTCCATTGCGCGAATTTTACTCTAGCATTTTTATAAAATCCAAAAATTCATATTTTAATCCAATTCCTTTTGGGTGGTCTTCACCACTGCATTACTTACATTCTCAAATTTTTCCATGATCCCAAATATTTTTTAAGGTGTTTAAACAAGGTTCACAAGGGGGTCACTTAATGCAGTTCATAGTCCAGAAACAAAATTCACTTCTCCGGCCATAACTAAAAATCCACACATCACCTAGCTATGAATCTTACATATCCAGAAACTACATTCAATTATCTTTCCAACAATATATGGTAGGACATCAGGGGACATCATTTGGGTGTTCAAAATCGTGCTACAACACAGATCAAAGCTCCTGGATAAACTCAGCATGCACATACCACTTAGATCAATCATTTTCCACAATTCCACCATACAACCAACACTTAATACACTCAAATCATGGTTCATAACACTCATGGTGATATATATACTATCCATAGTCATAAAAGTCATAATCTCAACATCAAAATTCAAGATCCATGCTATCCAACACATATACAACCAAGATTAGCTCATAAATACATGGATCTACTACCAAACCTTATAAATACTACATAACCAAGAGGGTTTGTGATTTTTATACCTTCTTGAGCACCTAGCAGCCTTGGATAAGCTTTACACAACTTAATAACACCTTGAATGGTCTCCTACAACCCTTACAATCCAAGATCTAAAAGAAAATCAAACATGGTTACTATTCACCCAATCTTTAACAATTTATAACTTGAAATTGGGTGGATGAAATGGAGTGAAATTGCTAGCATACCTTGTATAGATGATGTAGATGACCTAGGAATTATGGTGTGAATTATGAGTGATGGGAAAGGGGGAAGAAGAATTTTTCTTCTTCTTGTTTTATCTTGGCCGAGAGCTTTCTTGTTCAAGGGGGGGGAGAGTTTGATTTTTTGTGTTGGATGAATGGTTGTATTAAGTGGTTGGGTGATATGTATTATTATGTGTATAAGCATAGGCAAGTACTAGCAAGCATGGCTCTTGTACTTCTTGTCTCCTCCTTTTTCAAAAAGCAAGTAACCAAATACTATTCATCTTCCAATGGCTAACTAGTTTGCTTGGTTTGAATTGTGAGATGTAGTAATGTGATATGTGTAGATATGTATAAGTCACATGCATCCAAGCCTAGTAGCTAGCCCCTAGGTCAAGCCATACCCTCTTGTCCCTTAAAGCATGGTGCATGTACTTTCCACTATTCATCTAGTTACTTTATGCTTTATGCTTTTTGCTTTCTAGTTCATTTCCTAACTAGCTAGTTACATGACACTTGCATGCAATATCCTTCCTTGTATTATTATTTCTCCACCAATGGTTGTCACCTAATCCTCAATTCATATTGTATCATAATTAATCTCTCGTAATAATATTTTGTCGCGTAGAGATTTCCCTTATAATTCCTTAAGTACTAATTGTGTAAATTCCTCTAATGTCCATAATTCCTTGTCATAATCCTTGATAAATCTTTTAACACTCTAATCATTCTCAAATCCCAAGTTTTATAAATCTCACTAACAATACGACTCTTGCCTTCACAATCTCCCTTTTTATCTTACATAGTGAATACAACAACACAGTTTCTCAGAAAATCAATTCTATTAATCAACAGGGATGACCAGAAAGGTTCCACATTGACATTGCCACAAGATATTAAATAAAATAAAATATTACCAAAAATTAGGGTTCTTACAGCCTCCCCTCCTTAAAAGGATTCCGTCCCGGAATCAGGTTGAAAACAGTTGGGGGTGCTTTTCACGCATTGCGCTTTCTAGTTCCCATGTTGATTCTTCGACATTCTGGTTCCTCCACAAGGATTTCACTAGTTTAACAACCTTGTTTCTCAGCACCTGTTCTTTTCTATCCATGATTTCTACGGGTTGCTCCACATATGTTAAGTCTGGTTGTAGGTCCACTTGGTCGTACTCTATCACATGCCGATGGTCGGTGTGGTAGGGTCGTAACATAGACACATGAAACGCATTATGAATTTGCTGCAAGCTTGGGGGCAAGGCTAACTCGTAGGCTAACTTCCCAATACGCCTCAAAATCTCAAAAGGTCCAATAAACCTCAGACTTAGCTTCCCTTTCTTACCAAACCGCATCAATCCTTCTCAGGGGGATACCTTTAGCATCACGAAGTCTCCCACCTCATACTCCTTTGATATCTCATAAAATTTGACCATTCGAAATAATGGGTTTCGTAAAAACTAAGGACTTTTACATACACTCGTCTGCACCGTAAAGGCGTAAGATCAATTCGAAATCTTCATTTAATAATTCGTACATATCGTGATTGCAAAAATTTCTCATCCACCCATAAAATTAATTTTCATCCAGGTTCGAATATTCATGAAAATTAGGGCTATTGCAGTCTCACCAACGCTTTAATGTTGCTTCTCAACGCATGCTCTCCTCGACCTGTATTCCTTATCGGTTGTTCTATGAACGAAAATTGCTATCCCACTACTTATACGTTACTCTTCTACCTTGTTCATAGTATCCGTGTTGAGTCCTTGTATCGTTGGGCCGTGAATACTTTGTGGTCGTGTTCTATAATCTGAGACAACGTCATTACGCACGGTATTCCTCATTTTCCTTGGCTTGATTAGCACGCATGTGTTGCCTCCCGTCGGTCGTTACCACTTGCTATGGATACTATATAGTCTTCGGTATACGTCGAACCAGTTCAGCTACTATATCCCTCGTTCATTGACTTCTTCGTAACGCAAGAAAAGCGAAACTTCTTCTTTCGTAGTACGCTTTACAAGAGACGTCCTTACGTCCGCATGGTGCCGATCGTGATAACAACATTCGTTTCATGGGTAAGTTTTTATTCTCGACTGCCCCGTGAAATCTAAGGCACGACACTAATTATAAATTCGAACGTCTGGACAATTCTTCTTCCCTGTCCGTCAGCCACAGATCAAATTAGTACATACGCTCAATCTCTTTATTAATTATACTTGAAAGCACCTTCAATATTCGAAGTCTAACCTTAAGTCTCTATCTGACGTAATCACTGCAGAAGTTTTATATTGCACCACCATCTCTTCCGTATATAAATCGATAATCTTCTAAATGGAAAGTCTCTCGTAGTTAAATCACTTGGTCCAGCAATTATAAATCAACTAGGGCCATCTCTTGGCTCGGTCTTCGGCGACCTACTCATGAAATTCATTATAATTCTGCCCACGTTCAAGATTTTCTACAGGCGGAATTAATCCACTAGATCTCTATCATTCTGCTTTCGACATGTCGCGTTTGTACTTAATAGTTTTCCAATACCATTCTTCATACCCGTTTGCCAAACATTCTCTTAATTCTCTATACATCTTTGTCCTTCCCCATAATCTAATCATTTTCCTCTAACATTATTCTTTATTGTATATACTCTATTTTCTTGGTCAATATACTGACTGAATTCCAATTTCGAATAATTCCTTCTATAGGTATCGGCCACCACACTGGCCTTTCATGGGTAATAACAAATCTCTCCATTATACTCCCTGCTCCCTTTCGTCACCTTCTCTTTCTTATGTTTAGTTCTAATATGAAGATATACTTATGGCACTTGTGGAAAAATTTCACACTTTTCTCATAAGGTTAACGTCTCAGTTTTATGCGTGAACGCTATCATGACTAATCCCCGACTCACGGTTAGTATATCCTATCCCGTAACCTTTATGTTGTTTAGAAGTATAGGCTATCATCCCCTTTCTACTGCATCAGCACACCTCTTAAACTCTTGAAAGACGCATCATTGTGACCCTCAAAGTCCTCTTCTCATCATGAAGTATAGCTAACAACGAGGTTGTTACTAATCGCTCATATCATCCTTAAAACTTTATTTATTAACCCACAAGGGCTTCTGACTCACTAGTCAATCCACATGATACTACCAAAATTTATAATGTTTATATTAATGTGAAATGTCGACTTTGGTGCAGTACAGAGGTCGATCTGGAGTTGGTGAAACCTTCTCTTCAACCTCATCTTTGAAAAACAACTACACATTTTAACTAGTCAACAATTCCTCCATTTCCGATAAGGGTATCAGTTCTCGATGGTATATGTAAGATGTCATACACTCGTCCTCTTTCACAACTGGTGCCAATCAGCCTGAGGCCTGCATGCTGCTGCGATTCCCAATAAACTTGATTAGGTGGTAATCTCGAAGGATCATTGGGATATATCCATGCATCCATTTGCTATTAGGGCCTTTTTTAAACTTTATGTCTCTCTATGTGCCTCAATCCCTTTTAGCTAAGTAAAGCTTCACATTCTTGCCACGATATTTCTTCCTTTCTTGTCCATCTCACTTCCATGTTAGTTTCCTCTAAGGATATGTCTTACATCGCAATCGATTTGAATTTCTTGGATCAGGAAAAGGCTTGGTAACTCCAGAATTCATTACTATAACATCCTGACAACGGTTGGTAGGAACGTACTCCCAACCACCTCATCATTTCCTATAACTTTCCCCACACTAATATTAAAGGTCTTGTGGTATGCCCCGACATGTTATCTCTACTTTAATAATTACTCGGCATAACGCTCTGGCTGCACAATTACAATATTTGGTTTTTTTTTTTTTCATATTGGTGTAACGGTTCATAATTGTACTTCCCGTTCACCTTAGAGTAATCACTTTGAAATGAATGGTTTTCAAAATAACAAGGTCCAATAGATAATTTCAATAAGAATTCCACATTGGATGTTCTAAGAATGTTGATGGTTCCAAATACTAGGAGTCTCGATTTTCGGAGATGTAAGGATGGACCGAAAGAGTACAACAAGGTTTATTCCTTCAGGTCCTGATAATTCTGTAATATGATATCATAGAGAATGTTGCACGAGGACAATGACTGTTGGATACAAAAGTCATAAAGACGGTCTTTATACAGTTCTTACATCGGGTGGATACTTTTCCTCCTGAATAATAAAAGGAAATCTAAAGTCGCATTGATGAAGGTCAGCCAATAGAAAGTAATTCTACTCCATGACAATTAAAGAATGAAGTAGTTTGTCATTCAAGTAATTAATGGTTTCAAATGAATTCTCATTGTATGAATGAAAGAATAAAATATTCAAGTGATATAAAGTCTGATACGAAGATGGGTAAGAGTTCAAGTCGAGTGGGCGACCTCACTAGGTCTCAATCAAGTTATTCGTCAAAACTTTCATCATCATACTTTACCACATGGAAAATGCGTTGCGGAATGAATTAAATTGGGAGTTGGACCAGTGGAACAATAACTAGTCCTTTTCAAGAAACACTAGCAACTAGCGAGACAAAATTTGCTAGTTCACCCGTTTGAGAAATCACCACCAGCTAGGACAATTAGCTAGGTGTTCTTCACAACATTACAATTTTGAGTAGTTAGAACAATCAACTAGTCATTCATATTGACATAACGACTAACCAGTTTCAATTGGATAGAACGGAATTTCAACATCGTAGCCATTGAAGAAACTTTAGGCTACTCGGACAACGAATGGAAATAAGAAGTTATTAAGTTTGAAAAAAAAGAAAACTATAAAATCTGAAGAGAATGTTCTAGGTATCGGAACAATCGATAACCTCTCATCAAATATTACTTATCAGTGAAACGGTCCATCCAAGGGTGCCGCCGTACACATGCTTTATCAGATCCGACAATAGAATTAAATTCGGAATACCAATATCAGAATGACATCCTTACTATGATTTCAACGTAAGATGCACAATCTCATTTTGAATAGGAGGAAGGACTCATGAGGAATATCTGGATGTTAGATCATCCTTGTTCTCAACAAGTGGATAAATATTTATGGGCTCGACTGAAGAATGCAAGTATGAAAGAAGTAGTCAAATATCAATATTCGTTTAGGAAAATTCATTGATTAATTAAGGAAACGATTGTTGAACATTCCTTGGATAATTGAAAGGAAGTGTAAATAGGCCTGAGCCGAACAAGGTCATGGGTCAAATAAAATTACTTCGGATAAGTCCTGCTTTAGGGAGAGTATATCACTGGTTGTTATTCCACAAATTTGAAGTAGAAAGCTAGAAGGATTACCTGATATAAACTAATCGAGGTAACATGGTTAATGAAAAGTTTAAAATGAAGTAGTGCACCAGCCGGTAGTTACCAAAATAAGTTAATAATCATTCGTGCATCTCATTATCACCACTATGAGGGTAACTCCATCTCTTCGTCTTCGTAATACAAGACACCAACTAGTGTGTCTCTCAATCATCATCTTAAAGTCATTTATCGAGTTGGGGTTTCACAAATATATCTGTCATTTCCGTGCTTTATCTTGAAGACCAAACTTCACATCATTTCGGGGACACCTGCTAAGTCCATGGGGTCCTACTTCATGCCTTCCGACATGAATCACAAGTGGCCAGTTCCCCCTGGGAACAGATCAAAGAGATCTCTCAGGGATCTCAGTGCAGTCCATAGGTTCAGTGGCGGGTGTGTGTATGTGAACATGTCCCAAAAATATTAAGGTCTACAATACATATATGCGTAGTCCCTGCTAACATCTCTTATCAAAGGATCCCACTCTAGACCCGTTGGTCTTTTCTTTTGGTAGGCTCTGAGATCACTGTATCGCTCGTTGCAACCATATTCAACTTCTCTGGAGTCCCTTTGTTAATCCCACTTGTTTGTTCTCTAAGTTGAACTACCATGCTCTAGCGTCCGAATCATACGTGGAATTATCTAGCACGCTCATCTTATGATAACATTCTCGTATAACACATGTAAAATTCGCCATCTAGGGTAATGAAATCCACAACGACATAGTGACCAACTTTCAGGTAAACCCGTTACTTATCGAAAATCGGATCTTATAGCCAAAGTAAAAGACTTTCATTATTCCAAGTACTAAGTACCCTTAAATATGTAGGGAAGTCTAAACTTCTTGATTCTTAAAATGCTGCCTCCTAAACTGTGGAGGACTATGGGCCACAAAATTTATGCCAGCCTAGTCATCCGATTATATTGGCAATATCGCCTCTACCTCAGCTGCTCTTGAGATTTCGCTCTGCTTTCTACATTATTACTTATGATAGGTCATGTACGACTCTCAAACCTCTATTCATCATTCTGAAGGTCTCTAAGGATTCTATCGACCCTAGTATAATACCTCCAGTAACACTCCAGCCCATTCTACTCACCGGTACCTCTTCCGGAAGTCCAATAATAAGTTTACTACGATCTCGTATGTCATTCTCCTACTTAGACTTAACTCCCAACACTCTCGTTTCTGAGTACTGTAACTTATCTCTCTGATACCATTTCTGTGACGCCCCCAAATCTGAGGTCAGAGATTCAGGTCGTCACACCATCATCCAACCATATCATACCTGTATTAACTTTACAACTCAACAATACATCCATCCATACCTCAATCTTACACACAGTCAAGTTAGAGCCTCAGAAACGATAACCAAAAGTAACACTAAATATTACCATTCATCTGTACAATCCAGAGTCTTACGCAATTCCACTTATACAACTACACTTGAATACAAGTCTTGCTATTATAGTTGAAAACCTATCAGACTACTCTGTAGTATTTATCAGGGACTAAATCATCTCCGGGTAATTCTTCTACTCCTCTTCTGCTGGTGCGGAGTTAATCGGCCAAATTCTTCCATTTCTGAAAAGTTTTTATAAAGCAAGAATGAGCTACATAATGCTCAGCAAGTTCACCATTTTGGAAAATAATAAAATGGTTTATTTTGAAAACATTCCCAACAGTATGGGTGTATATCTCAGATTACAAAACATAACTCGACAATATATATGTCCGAGTTTGTATAAAACATTTATACTCACTAAGGAGCTTTAAAAATAACATATGAATCCTTTACAAGGTTCTCATTTCAATATATCTCAAGTTTGAAAATATATATATATAAGCATATCATTTTCGGCAAAACACTCTACGGTTATCATACCGTACAGGGAATACGTTATTGCAAAACCTCTTTCCTTCCATTAGCTTAGGAGGTTTCTCATTCAAAAACATTTCATTCTTTGAAATAATTGCAAGAGTACACTAACACGTGCCAATCTTTATAGAAAATCTTGCAGTTCTAGATACTGCACAATATCAGTATTTTCTCATCAAAAACCACACTATCGGCAACTTGGCACTTAGGCCCAAGAAGCAGTGTTTGAGTATTTTTCCAAAGTGGAGGATGGGACTGGAAGAAAACGTAAAAACCTGACAAGGATTGACGATGATCAGTCGCCACATCCAAGTCCAATAATCCGCGGGTCTTCTCTACTAGTAGAAGGATAGAAACTACATCCGTAACTACCCTTGGGTGAAAACTACATTCGTAATCACCCTCGATGAAAACTACATCCGTAATCATCCTTCGGCAACACCTGGGCCGGAATAATAATTGATGGACCGCCTGGCTCACGGCCGCTTACACATCCCGGGAATCGTTCGTCAACGATTCCCACACCTGCCAGAGTCCCCTTTTTCTTTTCTTTTCAAAAATCATTTTGATAGAAAATTCGAGTAGTTGAAGTTCGACCTCAGTCAACCGATAATTCTTGAAAAATGTACAAGAAACAAAACCTGACCGGGGGTTTTCGAAAATGTTTTGGCTTCGAAAGAGTTCGAGTTTGAAAACGATAAAGGTATCTCGGATTAGTTTTATCTTTAAAATAATGAACGATAATTAATAAATAATATTTTGAGATTTAATATAAACAATTAATAAAACAATTATTTAATTAAAATAAGCTTTTAATCCAAGATAGATATTTTTGAGTATTTTTAACAACGTAAAAATAATAATTACTTAGGTATACGATACTTCCCGAATGACTCTTCGGGTTTTCGTAATTTAATCACGATACAACAATATACCGCTCCCCGGTCAATAGTATATTTGGACCGCTACGACCTCTATTGCTAGAGTCGTTGTCCGAAGAAAACACTTTCATTCTAAGTTCAAGGGTGTACACACACATATGCATATATCTCAAACTTCAACATAATCTCGTAAAACATATAATACGTTTGGAAGTTATAAACACAACAGTGAAAATCCTTATATATAAGTTTTGAAAAGTAAACTTGCATAGGTAAAATCAAGAATATAATCTTTTGAAAATAAATACTTAGGGTTGGAAAACTTGCCTTGGTGAGGTTGGGGTGGTCGGGCTCGCGAAGTGGAGCGAAGATCTATACATAAGCAATAACCGCTCGTTAGTACCTTAACAATTTCTTTCTAATTACGGGGTTTTAAGGGGATACGAGATTAACTTAACGACTTCGTCTTATGACTCCCTAGCCCCACTATAGGTCCATGACATCACTCGTTTACGCTCGTCACTTACTCGACTTAATTTAGTTACCACGTTCGAACCATAACCACTAATCCTAGAATAATGTTCCACTAATCGACCTTTTTCCATTGCGCGAATTTTACTCTAGCATTTTTATAAAATCCAAAAATTCATATTTTAATCCAATTCCTTTTGGGTGGTCTTCACCACTGCATTACTTACATTCTCAAATTTTTCCATGATCCCAAATATTTTTTAAGGTGTTTAAACAAGGTTCACAAGGGGGTCACTTAATGCAGTTCATAGTCCAGAAACAAAATTCACTTCTCCGGCCATAACTAAAAATCCACACATCACCTAGCTATGAATCTTACATATCCAGAAACTACATTCAATTATCTTTCCAACAATATATGGTAGGACATCAGGGGACATCATTTGGGTGTTCAAAATCGTGCTACAACACAGATCAAAGCTCCTGGATAAACTCAGCATGCACATACCACTTAGATCAATCATTTTCCACAATTCCACCATACAACCAACACTTAATACACTCAAATCATGGTTCATAACACTCATGGTGATATATATACTATCCATAGTCATAAAAGTCATAATCTCAACATCAAAATTCAAGATCCATGCTATCCAACACATATACAACCAAGATTAGCTCATAAATACATGGATCTACTACCAAACCTTATAAATACTACATAACCAAGAGGGTTTGTGATTTTTATACCTTCTTGAGCACCTAGCAGCCTTGGATAAGCTTTACACAACTTAATAACACCTTGAATGGTCTCCTACAACCCTTACAATCCAAGATCTAAAAGAAAATCAAACATGGTTACTATTCACCCAATCTTTAACAATTTATAACTTGAAATTGGGTGGATGAAATGGAGTGAAATTGCTAGCATACCTTGTATAGATGATGTAGATGACCTAGGAATTATGGTGTGAATTATGAGTGATGGGAAAGGGGGAAGAAGAATTTTTCTTCTTCTTGTTTTATCTTGGCCGAGAGCTTTCTTGTTCAAGGGGGGGGGGGAGAGTTTGATTTTTTGTGTTGGATGAATGGTTGTATTAAGTGGTTGGGTGATATGTATTATTATGTGTATAAGCATAGGCAAGTACTAGCAAGCATGGCTCTTGTACTTCTTGTCTCCTCCTTTTTCAAAAAGCAAGTAACCAAATACTATTCATCTTCCAATGGCTAACTAGTTTGCTTGGTTTGAATTGTGAGATGTAGTAATGTGATATGTGTAGATATGTATAAGTCACATGCATCCAAGCCTAGTAGCTAGCCCCTAGGTCAAGCCATACCCTCTTGTCCCTTAAAGCATGGTGCATGTACTTTCCACTATTCATCTAGTTACTTTATGCTTTATGCTTTTTGCTTTCTAGTTCATTTCCTAACTAGCTAGTTACATGACACTTGCATGCAATATCCTTCCTTGTATTATTATTTCTCCACCAATGGTTGTCACCTAATCCTCAATTCATATTGTATCATAATTAATCTCTCGTAATAATATTTTGTCGCGTAGAGATTTCCCTTATAATTCCTTAAGTACTAATTGTGTAAATTCCTCTAATGTCCATAATTTCTTGTCATAATCCTTGATAAATCTTTTAACACTCTAATCATTCTCAAATCCCAAGTTTTATAAATCTCACTAACAATACGACTCTTGCCTTCACAATCTCCCTTTTTATCTTACATAGTGAATACAACAACACAGTTTCTCAGAAAATCAATTCTATTAATCAACAGGGATGACCAGAAAGGTTCCACATTGACATTGCCACAAGATATTAAATAAAATAAAATATTACCAAAAGTTAGGGTTCTTACAGGACACACTAACAATACTCATCCCCAAATCACCCCCAAACTTAGAATATTCAATGTCCCCATCGAAGGTAATACAAGGGATAACAGAAAACATACCTAACTTTCGGTAGGACCACCCTCCTCGGGTGGTAAATCTGGTGGTGGATACACATCATGAGCTCCAAAAATAGGCCAAGTGACCTCTACACCCTCTGCATGAAAATAGTAATCCAGAATTATGCAGAATTAAGGAAAATGCTCTTTTATTGAAAGTAGGAAATCCATAGGTTGCCTCCCAGGAAGCACCTTTGTTTAAAGTCTTTAGCTAGACATGGCAATGGATTTTTCTCTTAAAAATTTCTATACCGTATCTCTATATGGCCATTTAATTATCTTTTCCGGGGCTACATCCTTGATGACAAGTTTCAGCCTTCTTTGCTCCTCAAAAGTGTCAGTAACATTGTTCTCTTCACTACCTGACAAGTTAGCAACAATAATAATAGGCAAAGTAGATGATTGACCCAAATATGCATACCTTAAGTGATCTGATGGTTTAAGCTCGAGTTTGGAAACTTCTTCAACATGATGATTTTCATTATTCATTACCAAAAACTGATCAAGCGTGGAAATAGATGGATTAGGAATGGAAGTGGGTGGTTTACCAATAGAAGTCTTAACAACAGACTTAAGATCAAAAGAACTATCCTTAGGGTTTAGGGTCTAGGGTTTAGGGTTTTAGGGTTTAGGTTTAGGTTTAGGGTTTAGGGTTTTTTTTCTGGTAAATGAGGCTTTGCCTCGTGGAGAAATATATTAAAAATAATGAAATGTACAAACAAGTGCAACAAGCTCAAGTCCAGAGATAATTATTCCATTAGAACATACTCCAAGGAATAGACCAAGAGAAAAAAAAACTTGGCAAAGCAAACCAAACAACTATAATGTCGGCCACCAAAAGATGGAGAAAGCCATTGAAATAAACAAATAAAACCATACCCACCCATACTTTGACTAAAAGACACCCCAGCCACAAGCATTATCTTATAAAACACCAAAGAATTATGCAGATAGTAGTCCGGAAAAGCACTCCAAAAGAAGTAGAGAATAATTTTCCCAAAACCCACCACATGAGTAGCCTTGAAAATCTCCCAATAAGCATGCAAAAATCTTCCTCTTGAGTGACCCCACAATCGGAAATAGCAAATACAAGCATGCAAAAATCTTCCCCTTGAGTGACTGATCTTGGACCCCACCCAACAAGCTTGCAAAATGGACATTGTAAAAATCGAAATCACTTCAAAATTAGACCAACTAAGAAACTCCAAATAACTCCAAATAATACACCCCCAAGACAAGCATAACAAACTTCTCACTTGGCACCCAGGAGAAGAAAACCAAGAACAAATAAGATGCCCTTCAAAACCTCGACACCCACCTCCATTAAAAAGAACTTCCTCCCCTGTTGTGAACTGACTCCATTGCAAACTCAAACACACTTGCAGCAGGCACAGGACTCCGTAGCACCTAACCAAAATAGACCTCCTAATGACCTTACAAGAATTCTAGTTAAAAGTCCTGCAAAACTGAACTAACCAGGTGCATTTCATAAACAGATCTGAGTATAAAAAACCCACCCTGCCTCCCGGATCAAACGGGAAAAAATCAACAAACTAGCCTCCAAAACGCATAACAAAACCGATCAAAGCCCTGAGATTGAACCCCACACCAGCAGTGACCATGATACCAACTTGAATCCTAAAGGGTAAACCTGGAGACCAAAGAATTATTCCTACGTAACACAACACTGCTACATAGGAAAGAAACCACCCGTTAATAGCTAAGCAAGGACTGAGATTACACTTAAACTTGCACCAAAAGACCATTAGAATTCATTTGAGATAAAGCAGAATCCCAGGAAATATTCCACCTCTGTAGCGTACGAGAAGTTCTACTAGAAATTCGGATTTTCAATCCCATAATCTTATAACGAACCATCTCGACAATACTTGCAATCACTTGTCGAGAAGTTCGATATTGAAGTTGAAACAATCTAGAGTTTCTCTCCTGCCATATGAAGTAAACCAAGCTAGCTAGAGCAATTTTGTTGATAATTTGAACAAGCAATTTACCTTTCCAGTTTGCAGAAACAAGCTCCACCAATGCATGCCAATCAAGGTTACTAGGAATCACAACACCCAGCTGCAGAAAGTAATCTTTCACCTCTTGAGAGAAAGGACATTGAAAGAACAGGTGATTTAGAGAATCCTGTTGACGATTACAAAAGCTATAGCTAGAATTCCCAACTACTTGCCAAGATTGCATACGATCCTGCGTTAATAATTTACCTCGAATTGCTAACCATAAGATAAAAGAGTGTTTAGGAATTGTGACAGCCCCAAATCCGGGGTCATGAATTTGGGCCATCACGAACCAACTTCCATTCAAAATCAATATCTCTTGGTTTTTTTTTTATTTAATACTTATGCAATTGACCCCACAGTAATACACACACACACCAGTCATATGCTCAGAGAACAACATTCACTATAATAAGAGTTTAGAGTTAAAAAGTTATTACAAACCCAGAATCATACTTAAGTACATTGTTGAGTGATGCGTCTACAAGAAGCATTTCAACAACCAAATTTATTACAACCTTTAACACTTACACACTTAATATACATAAGCCCACTAAACCCCTTGCGATGGTCATCTACCTCGGGGATTGATGCTAACGAGCTCTCAGAAGGTCGCCTTTCCCTTACCCTCTTGCGGGGCGTTCTGCGTAGTATTGGCATACCTAGCTGTATATAGATAAGTAGCAAGAGTGAGCTATAATAGCTCAGCAAGATAATATTGAAAACTAGAATTTAAAATGTAACCAAGTATACATGTATATACATATGTAAGCAGTAACCAAATTATAAACTTTAAGGAAGAATAAAACTCTTATTTAATAATACATCATCCACTTACTATTATAAGAAAGAAATCTAAGATAATACAGTATCAGTTTCTCTTCTTAAATAATATAACAACCAATATACCCTTTTAGTGTAATATTTTAAAATAACATGAATACTTGAATAAATCTCTCACTATCATCTTCTCATTTCCTTCCTATACAGCAATTTTATAAATTAATATGAAATCAGTTTCTCTTCATCTATAACAATAATTTCATCGTTTCATATCACTTTTCTGTTTTCAGTTATAGAAATCTGAAAACCATTTTCAATTCTTTCTTTCAAGTTTTGGGGATATATACTGGCGCCAGATACGTAGGACGATGATCAGTCGCCTGACCGTATCCGCTCTCTGTTTACTACTAGTAGAAGGAATGAAGGCCACCTGCTAACATCATCCCTGGAGGAAGGCCACCTGCTAACATCCTCCTGGAGGAAGGCCACCTACTAACATCCTCCCTTGGCATCTTCGTGCCGAATCATGAATGTTAGACTATGTCGCACACAGCCCTGACACAGCCTCTTATGCAAGTTTATTGCTAATCCCCCTTTTTATAAGATCATTATTCAATTTATCAACACCATTTCACATTTCCATTCCCGTATATCACTTCCATTCTCGCACATTATTTCTATAAAATATATGTATATATCATACACCAGAAAGAATGTTTATAATATAGCATTATAAACCATATAACCCTAGATAACAACTGATACCATTCTCTTTCATATCTCTTTTACCCTAGAGCATATTCGCTCCATTCGTAATCATCTCTATATTCATATTTCAGAAAACATATCCATCTCTCTTTAACTTCCCACAATCAAGAAAATATATTCTTTGCAATATAGCAACAAAAGCATCACATATACATAAATATATGCCATGATATCATTATTATTCCGAAGATAAATAATTTTTAAAGTAGGGATAGAAGGATCTTGCCTCGGTTTCTGTATCCTGACAGTAGGGCTTGTTCCTCCTCCGGAATTTCTATAAACACAAAAGGACCGTCATTAGAATACCACATCTCTTACTCACTACCCTCTTGTATAACAAAACCCTTTACACTTCAACATATGTTTAACGTATTATTATTACCCCAAAGGTTCAAGGACTTAACCATTTATAAGCTCAATTGAAGTTTCAGGGGTTTTCACCATTTTCCCTAACGACCACACTTAACTGTAAAAATTCTCAGAAAATTTGGATTTCGAATTTTAATGTAAGATCAACTGTCAAGGGTCCTCTGACCACCCTACTACATTATCCCAAAATTTCGTGGCTTATAAAAATGTCTAAGTATGGTAACTTTAGCCTCAAAGTTGATACAATTACGTTTTCTCGGTTATCGAACGTCTTTCACTAAAACTGACTTTTCTCCTAAACCGTTCATCAGATTTTAACGCACCTTATATCAAAACGATCTATGAACTAAGCTCTATCATCTCATGGTCCCTTGGTGTGCTGGACAGTAGCCTACCGTGTGTGCACAGTTGCTAAAAACAGGGCAGATTTCGTTCTAACGAAAATCGGACATTATAACTGCTGTAATTTCATACTTTCCATATTTTAACCCTTCCAAAATCAACATCCCACACTCCTTCCAACCCCTACACCATGTGGGCTTCATCCCATCCATGATTACAAGTACAACACATCTCCATAATCATTCAAACACATATAAACAACTATAACAATAAGATTTAATGATCTAGTACTACTTATCTTATAAACCAACTTAAAATCATCATAGCCCAAATGATTCAAGCTAATCATCAACTTTAAAGAGTATACTAACATGAATAACCTCACAAAGCTCTTATACTACCTTGGTATAGTCTAGATCATGCAAAGAAATCAAGAAAGACAAAGTTTGTTCTAAAAGTTACTATTCATCATCTTGTTCATGAATTTCTATCTAAAGATTGACATGGTGGATCAAGCTCAAACTTATGGAATATCTTAATCATGAAATATAGGACTCACCAAATTAATCTTGTGAATTTAGAAGGCTTGGAAGTTGGATTTTTCCCCTTGGTTTCTAGCTTGGCCGAATATAAGAAAAGAAAGAATAAGATGGAGAGTTTTTGTGTTAATCTTGGCTCATCTACTTTTCCTTGATATTTTCTATGATTTAGGTTAATAATTAACTAAGTATTCTAGATTACTACTTGGTTTAAGTTAGTGGATTGTGAGGTCATTGATGATGTCACTTAGAAGAGTGTTTTAGAAGCTTGTCTAATTACCTTAGTAAGTATCCTTAACCTTGGTAAATGCTAATGTGGTAATTATCCTTGTTATATTACTAATCTTGGTTGCTTAATCTCCATACTCGTCTAATTGTGGTTCGTTTCGAATGTACCTCATTATCTCAGTGGTTTTGAAACCATTTAACAATCCAATTTCCTTTGGTATTCTCTTAACTTAATAATCCCTAGGTTAAATCTAAATTCACTAATTCCTCAATATATAATTCTTATAATGTTTCCATGCTCCTAAATGTCCAATAGAAGCTTATTCGAAATCAAAATCCTCAAAATCCATGTTTCAGGAATTTCTGGAATCTAACGTCATTTCGAGTCACTTATTTTCATTGTACAACACTAATATGGTTTCTGTTTATTCATTTTCCATTTCCTTTATAGAGTACCTATATACCATTTCTCTAAATCCTCGAAATTTACTATTCATGTGACCACTGTAGCATTACTGAAGTTAGGGTTATTACATCCTTCCCCCCTTAAAAGGATTCCGTCCCGGAATCACGTCAGAAATGTCATAGATACCCTTTTCATCTACACCTTATAACTTCTATATCACTTTCTCCATCCTTTTTCCTTCATAATATCTCTATCTTGTTTGCACAAAATACACCAACATAAACTTGCTTGTCATTCATCAACATTCCTCTTTTAATTATTGGTATCGGCCACCACATTGGCCTCTCCTGACTGGTAGTGTATCTCACTTATGGTTTATCCCTATATTGATCTCTATCATGACATAAAATATACATATTTCGCTCTTATTATATCTTGGCTCTGTAAAATCTTCCAGAAATCCGACTAGAATAAGATTCTTTGAAACAATTGTAAGAAAATATTACCTATAATATATATTTCCTGTTCGTATATAAACAAGTCTGTGGTTTACCCCCAAAATACTATTATTCTCCTTTTCATAGAATTTCTAACCCCTAACAGATACTGATTTTCCTTATCTAGATTATCAACCTACCTATACCATTCATTGACCACATTGATTCCTAACCAAACGTTTACACTAAAAATTTAAATACTAGAAAAATGTTCACCTGCATCTGTATCCGGCTTTCTTAATGCCTCCCCTAAAGTCATATTGTACACTCTAGCAGTAGGCCTGTTTGAAGCAGTCACACTCTGTTCTGGCACGGACGATCCCCCGGAACGACAATCTCTGGCAATGTGTCCTAGTTTCCCACACTGGTAACACTTGACGTCCCTCTTAGGATTGGTATTAACCGATGGGCACTGGCTAAGATAGTGTCCTTTTTGTCCATAGTTAAAGCAGTTTATTTCTAACGCTCTACACACTCCTGTATGCTTCTTACCACACGTGTTACAGTCTGGAAATGGTGTTCGAGATTGACTAGATTGAAAAGTTCCTGTGGATCTACCACCCTGATTCACAGTCTCACTGGTAGTCTTATTATTCCCTGACTTTCCTCCAAACTGGGGTTTTTGTCCCTTACCAAATTTGTTAAAGTAGCTTCCCTCACTTGAACCTCCCTTCTGACCCTCAAATTTCCTTTTCTTACTCTCTCGTCCTACTTGAGTCTGTTCACTCTCAGCTTCGATAATAGATGCCTTATGAACTACCGCAGCATACTCGGTCAACTCAAATGGTGCCACTCTAGTACGTAGCCATGGTTTCAATCCTTGTTGGAACCTTTTCGCTCGTTGCTCTTCAGTACGCACGAATTCTGGAACAAACCTAGACAGTTTTGTAAACTTAGTTTCATACTCTGCCACTGATAGGTTTTCCTGCTTTAGCTCCAAAAATTTTATTTCCATCTGGTTCTCCAGGTACCTAGGGGAATATTTGTCTAGAAACACCCTAGTGAAACGCTCCCAGGTTATTACTCCCGCTCCTTCTAGATTCTTTTTAGTTTCCCACCAGTAATTTGCCTCTCCCTTTAAGAGATAGGCTGCAAAAACTGTTTTCTGGTCTTCCTCTATCCTCAGTATCTCAAAAGCTTTTTCCACCTCTTTTAACCAGGCTCTGGCTACTACTGGGTTAATAGTTCCCTCAAACTCTGGGGGTTTTAGTGACTTAAAAGCACGAAAGGAGTTAGCTGCCTGGTTGGGAAGAACAGGTGGTTGTGGTGGATTCTGTGGATTAGCTAAATTCTGCCTCAAAAGTTCCATAAATTGGTTAAAAGGGTCCCCGCCCTGATTTCCCTGTTGGCCAGTTGATTCATCTTCTTCTTCCTCATGATCTTGTTCATTATGAGCGTTTTCACCCTGCCTATTCTGACTTGCTTCCTCTCTCTCATTTTCCCTTGCATTCATTCTATTATTACGCTTAGGCGACATGATTCTGTATATAATAATATTCTCCATTAATCACCCAAATTTAGGGTACAATATACATCATTTCCATATATGCACAACTATATCATTAGTTAACTTATTTATGCATCCCAGTATTCTTAAATTCACACAAGTAATATTTAATTATAATACAACTTTGACAAATAAGCTTAGTACTTTTAGCACAATAACCTTTTCATTTAAGTCAATCACCTCATATATATCAACATTTTTGAATCTCAACATTTAATATCAAAATACGATAAAATTAGGCAAAGTACATAAACTTCATTAATTTACATAATATTTTACAACTTGGGTACAACGTCTTTTACTACTAATATCATACATCATAAGGTACAAGGTTCGAAACCCCAAAAGCATAACTGTACATACTAACTCGCTATAACAAAAGCACTACTAGCTGTCCTCTAATCAGACTGGGATTAAGATAGTAAACAACTAACCTAATCCCCAAAATGACATCCACAAGATGACTAGTCTGATTAGTATCCAAGACTACTACTCCTAATCATGGTAACGACGCCCTGATAACGTCTCTGATCTGCACTACCATAGTGGTGACTGTATCAACTATCTGAGCCCTCCATACTGGATCCCCTCTGTCTCCCAACATCGTCCTAATCTCACCGAGTGCCCGCAGCTCGATACTAACTATGCTCAAAGTCAACCCATCTGGTATCACACCTCCTCCTCCTCTCGTCCTGTCTAACCTCTGCACAAGCGTATCTATAGTCCGACGGGACTCATCCAGCTGTCCCTGTAGGGCAAAGTACTCTGGCAAGAAAATAGCTGGCAACTGACCAGCTGGAAACATAGGTGCCTCCTGAGGTGGCATAGCATCTGGGGGAGGTACATCTACAAGTGGGGGTGCATCCACTGGTGGAGGTGGTGGTGGTGCAAATGGTGGGGATGGAACTGCCTGTGGAGACGGAGGAACAGGCTCTGTGTCCGCATCCTCGGAAGGGTCATCCTCCAACTCATCCTCTGACAAGATAAAGTGTCCCGGTGGAGTGAACTGCTCAACTGGGTCCTCAAAAGGGTCAGGGCTAGGTAGAGGAGATGGAACTGGTGATGGCACTGGGACAGGTGGGACAGGAGTAGGAGTCACGTGAATGTCCCTCCACTCAATCGGCTCCTCAGGTATAACAGATAACCTAGGCCTCTTACGCAAGGGCATCTCCTCCTCAGGAATATCCGTCCGCACTCGGGAAGGTCCGGCCCCATCAGGTCCTACATATGGTCTACCAGAATATGGCACTATGGCCACAGCATCCCTCTGCCTGCGCTCCTCAGCCTCCTCCCTCAGTCTCTGCTCATATCTCTCTCTAGCACTCGCCCGTCGTCTCTCCCTGAGGTCATCAATAGCATACTCTGGAACCTCTACACCTACCAGCAACAAGTCTCTAATCTCCTGCTCGGGTAGTCCTAGCCACTGGGGGTCTCGACTCGGCTCACCCATCTCTGCTCCCTATAATAAAACATAAAATTCTATTAGTAACGGTCTATAAAATTATAAACAATACTTAAAATAAATACTACCTGCGATATACCACCCCTGAACTTGATGGAAGTTCAAAATTTATATTATAAATGATACAATATTATTATCACTCTTGTTCCTGAGCATTATGACTCTTAGCTCTGATACCAACTGTGACAGCCCCAAATCCGGGGTCATGAATTTGGGCCATCACGAACCAACTTCCATTCAAAATCAATATCTCTTGGTTTTTTTTTATTTAATACTTATGCAATTGACCCCACAGTAATACACACACACACCAGTCATATGCTCAGAGAACAACATTCACTATAATAAGAGTTTAGAGTTAAAAAGTTATTACAAACCCAGAATCATACTTAAGTACATTGTTGAGTGATGCTTCTACAAGAAGCATTTCAACAACCAAATTTATTACAACCTTTCACACTTACACACTTAATATACATAAGCCCACTAAACCCCTTGCGATGGTCATCTACCTCGGGGATTGATGCTAACGAGCTCTCAGAAGGTCGCCTTTCCCTTACCCTCTTGCGGGGCGTTCTGCGTAGTATTGGCATACCTAGCTGTATATAGATAAGTAGCAAGAGTGAGCTATAATAGCTCAGCAAGATAATATTGAAAACTAGAATTTAAAATGTAACCAAGTATACATGTATATACATATGTAAGCAGTAACCAAATTATAAACTTTAAGGAAGAATAAAACTCTTATTTAATAATACATCATCCACTTACTATTATAAGAAAGAAATCTAAGATAATACAGTATCAGTTTCTCTTCTTAAATAATATAACAACCAATATACCCTTTTAGTGTAATATTTTAAAATAACATGAATACTTGAATAAATCTCTCACTATCATCTTCTCATTTCCTTCCTATACAGCAATTTTATAAATTAATATAAAATCAGTTTCTATAACGCCTTAGAATTTTTGGTAATTATAATTAGTTATTTAATATATGATGTAAATATTGTTGAGGAAGTGAAATATGTATGATATAGTATTTGTGGGATTATTTGATGATTTATGTGTCAGATAAGTCTACGTATTTTTATTTGTATTTTTGAGGATTAAATTCTATTTAAATCATGTGTTATTTATCTTCTGAGAATTTATAAAATTATTGGGAATAGTATAAATTCTGAAATCTTTTGCATTATTTACTTTATTAGTTTATTTGAGTTTTAAAAATATTAAATGAATTTATTTTGATCTTTAAGGATTTTAAAATGATTTTATGAATTGATTTGTATTTTATTGATTTATTCTTGCAAAATCTGTATTTAATTCGTTTTCGATCCTATAAATATTTTAAAAATATGGGAAGATAGCTAATTTCATTCTCTACATTTTAAAAATAAAATCATGATTTTTCTCAAATATTATTTGTTTAATTTCTATTTTACAAAAGGAGTTCAGACTTGTTTTTTTTAGAAATTCGAATTTTGGTCAATATTATTCTATCTTTCCCTTTTATTCCCAAAATCCCTAATCAGTTTTTTTTCCCCAAAATTTATTGTGTTGATTGCCCTTGTTCAATTCTCTCGATTCCTCTAGAAACACTCATCTCTCTCTTTATTTTCTTTCAATCTTTATCTCTTTTCCTCGCGTTTTCTTTCAGCTGGGTGGGTTCTCTCTCCCTCTTCCCTGTGTTTTACCGTGTCCTGCTGCGTGAAGTTGTGTCTGTGTATTAATAGTGTGTGTGTGTGTGTGTTGTAAGCAGCGTGTATTCTGGTGTATAAAGGATATATATGTGTGTTAGAGGTGTGGGTTGTAGAGTGCTGGCTGTGCGTTTAAGCTATAAAAAGGTTGTTGATGCAGCTGGGCTATGTCGAGTAGTCATCTTCCCCTGTTTTTATGTTACTCTTGCTGTACTACTGCTGCTACTGTGTGTATTTTTGCTGCGTTTGTGGAGATAGCAGCTAGCCTCAAGTCTTTGTGTGTGGGTTTGTTATCAAGTGTATTATTAGTCCTCCCCTCCCCTGTTTTTGACCCTGAATTGGGTGTGTGTGTTAAACAGGCGTGTGTGCGTGGGTTACAGTGCTGGTGGTTCGTGTGGCTGCTACTGGTGTGCGTGTGTTCTGTGCAGTGTGTGTGAGTTTTGTGTAACAATTGAACAAGAGTGTGTGTTATTGGCGTGAGTTGCATACGATTTATGGGTGTGTGCGTACATGTCATGAATGTTGGTATAGGTTGAACAGTGTGGTTTGTGTTACTGTCGAACAATTGTGTTCAATTTGGAGTCTGGGCTGCTATACTTCGATTTCTATTGTTACAGCTCAATGCTCTGTTGCTTTACTTCATGATTCTATTTAATTACAAGCTGATGTTAAGTACGATGGATTTCAAGAAATAAATTGTTAATTGCTTGCATAAATTTTAATTGTAATTTTGTATTGTAAGCCGAGTTATATATCGGATTGGTATAAATTATTTAATGAATATTGTGAAGGTTCAAATTGGTTGGTTGTGTCGATTATGTTCCGACTGGCAGTTACCCGTATAAAGGGGATGCCGTCAAAATTTTTCTAAAAATATTAATTATATATTTTTTTGGATATAAATGTATATATATATCTTTGTATGTACTTTTATTGAATTACATTTTAATTATGTGATTATCTGTTAAATGCTTACCAATTCTAATTATATATTTATGTCAGAGGACAAGGGTGTTATTATATGATTAAAGTCAATAAATTTAAGGACTATCGCAAGGGTAGATTAAGATTAGATGTTGTAGAGGAACGTCGAATATTTAATAGAAATCTGAAATAGTGTTTTATATGTGTAGATTCGAAGGACGTAGACCCAAGGAATAAAGGAAAGGCAAAGGCTGAGGGTTTTTGAGCTAAGTGACTAGACTGAAAGTGCTTGGTTAAGGCAAGTGACTCGAACCTTCTGTTGAAGTTCAGAATTCATGAACTGCTTATGAATTGTTGTTTAAATTCTTATAACCTATTGCTATCCCTTTTAAATTATTGTTTAATCTCTCGTACCTTGTTATTTATTCCTTATAATTTATTTTTGAAACTTGTGTACCTTGCTTATCCTTTTGAATAATTGCGTAACTCTTGTACCTTAGTACTTGCTCATATGAACTATTGCTTAAACCCTTGTACCTTATCATTGATGCCATGAATAATTGTTTAAACTTTTTGTACGTTACTGTCACACTAATTCCTGTTAAACTATAAACCTTAATTCATAATTTATGCCTTGCTTTGTCTCAAACCTTTTATTTACAATTAATTCCTAAATTACCCAAATAAAATCCTACTTATAATTCCCTGGAACCTTAATTCTAAAATCTTAACCTTCACCTTATCCCTCATTAGCTCGTGATCCTTTTATTTGATTTATTCCTGTCTTTCTGAAACCTACCTGAGTTAATTTAATAATTCTTTCACATCACCTCTTATTATTATTATGTGTTCGATAAAACCATATTCTTAAATACCCTTTTTATCACACTTGAATTCCTATCATGAAAACCTTATGCAATTACTCCTAAATGCTTCCATGACCCTCCATCATTTATCAATGCTCATAAAAGAAAAATGGTTTATTAATTAAAGATGATTTTAAAATTTCCTTATACTGGGCTGGTCTTTTGCCAGTGAGTTTAAGGACTGAAAAATGTTTTAAGATGTTTTTAAAGGTTTTATAGATTGGAGAAGCGTAAGAGGCTGGGGGAGTGCCCAGTCCAGCATTTTTAGTGTAAGAGGCTGGGGGAGTGCCCAGTCCAGCATTTGAAAGGCCAATGTGTTGCCTAATTGGGAACCCAATTTTAAAGGAAGGGGGACTTTACGTGGCTGATCACCCGTACTGTCCGGAGTTGAGAAAAACCTCCAATCAAATTTAAATGTTTTAAAAATGAAAGTTTATTTAAAAAGAGAATTAATGATTTTCTGCATTAAATGAATAGATCTTTAGAAATTTTCAAAGGATGATTTTGAAATGTCATAAACAGAATACTGTACTGCCAGACGGACTTATCTTGAGATTGTATATTAAAATCAGAGCATCCTGATTATTCTTTGGCACCTTAATATTGTTGAAATCAGTATACAGTTGTGGATTCTTTATTCTTATTTTTATCACTTGCTGAGCATTTGGCTCACTCCTTGCTATTGTTTCTAATTTTTTTCAGCTA
This sequence comes from Kitagawia praeruptora, assembly GCA_037693485.1. Lineage (NCBI taxonomy): Eukaryota > Viridiplantae > Streptophyta > Magnoliopsida > Apiales > Apiaceae > Kitagawia > Kitagawia praeruptora. The sequence continues at coordinate 97,431 of CM075348.1, read as the reverse complement.
AGGAAGAAAAAGATACAACTTAGAAGATATATCAGGAGAAGAACTTGTTGTGGACCTTAGGCAGCTTAGTTGCACTCTACTAGAAGGTTGGACTTTTGGGTATCAGTAAATATTTGTGTAATAGTTCTAGTTGGTTGTATTTATATTTGTGGAGTGTATGTATCTTTTAATTAAGGATTTAGTATTGTAATGTAATAACTTAGTTAGTAGTTGCTTGTTTCATACCACTACCTGTTAGAGATCCGGGTTAGTAGTGGGATTGTATTTATTGCTTATTATTTTGTTATCAAGGTTTATGTTTTGAGTTGGTATTGTGATGCCCCGATCTTTGCTCTGATCGGGAGGGTATTTTGGTATGGTTCACCTGGTCAGTTAGGACAGGTTGAGCATGTGTTTGGATTATTTCTTTAGTAGTTGAAATTACAGGTGGATAGTCCGTATTACGAATACTACATGCCGAAATTTTCCAAAATTTTCTTGTATTAAAAATCTATTTTATCAAATTAAATCCAATAATTAAGTATTTTATTATAAAAAGAATATTTCTATTATTGGGGAGTCGGGGCGTTACAGTTTCTCTTCATCTATAACAATAATTTCATCGTTTCATATCACTTTTCTGTTTTCAGTTATAGAAATCTGAAAACCATTTTCAATTCTTTATTTTAAGTTTTGGGGATATATACTGGCGCCAGATACGTAGGACGATGATCAGTCGCCTGACCGTATCCGCTCTCTGTTTACTACTAGTAGAAGGAATGAAGGCCACCTGCTAACATCATCCCTGGAGGAAGGCCACCTGCTAACATCCTCCTGGAGGAAGGCCACCTACTAACATCCTCCCTTGGCATCTTCGTGCCGAATCATGAATGTTAGACTATGTCGCACACAGCCCTGACACAGCCTCTTATGCAAGTTTATTGCTAATCCCCCTTTTTATAAGATCATTATTCAATTTATCAACACCATTTCACATTTCCATTCCCGTATATCACTTCCATTCTCGCACATTATTTCTATAAAATATATGTATATATCATACACCAGAAAGAATGTTTATAATATAACATTATAAACCATATAACCCTAGATAACAACTGATACCATTCTCTTTCATATCTCTTTTACCCTAGAGCATATTCGCTCCATTCGTAATCATCTCTATATTCATATTTCAGAAAACATATCCATCTCTCTTTAACTTCCCACAATCAAGAAAATATATTCTTTGCAATATAGCAACAAAAGCATCACATATACATAAATATATGCCATGATATCATTATTATTCCGAAGATAAATAATTTTTAAAGTAGGGATAGAAGGATCTTGCCTCGGTTTCTGTATCCTGACAGTAGGGCTGGTTCCTCCTCCGGAATTTCTATAAACACAAAAGGACCGTCATTAGAATACCACATCTCTTACTCACTACCCTCTTGTATAACAAAACCCTTTACACTTCAACATATGTTTAACGTATTATTTAGAGCGGGCAATCGGATCGTGTCGTGTACTTTCGTGTCGTGTACTTTCGTGTTTCGTGTACTTGAAGGTGAAACCCGTATCCACCCGAAACAGGATTCGTGTACTTGAATATGAAACCCGTATCCACCCGAAATGAATTCGTGTACTTTCGTGTCGTGTTTCGTGTATATATTATATAAAATAAAAATAAAATTTAGTTAAAATTTATTAATAAATATTATATTCATATGAAATATACATTAAATGTTTTACATTTCCATATATAAATATAAATACAACTCTATAAAAACTTGTAAATATGTATATTTTTGTGTAAAATATATATCCTTATAAAAAAATATTAATATATACATAAAATCTATAAGTAGTAAATTATTAACATCTTTATTTCGTGTACTTTCGTGTACTTTCGTGTACCCAAAATGAAAACCCATATCCGACACTAAATCTATCGTGTAATTTCGTGTTCGTGTACTTTCGTGTTTCGTGTACTAAAAATCAAAACCCATATCCGTATTTTTTCGTGTCGTTTCGTGTCGTGTTCACGTGTCGTGTACCAAATTGCCAGGTCTAGTATTATTATTACCCCAAAGGTTCAAGGACTTAACCATTTATAAGCTCAATCGAAGTTTCAGGGGTTTTCACCATTTTCCCTAACGACCACACTTAACTGTAAAAATTCTCAGAAAATTTGGATTTCGAATTTTAATGTAAGATCAACTGTCAAGGGTCCTCTGACCACCCTACTACATTATCCCAAAATTTCGTGGCTTATAAAAATGTCTAAGTATGGTAACTTTAGCCTCAAAGTTGATACAATTACGTTTTCTCGGTTATCGAACGTCTTTCACTAAAACTGACTTTTCTCCTAAACCGTTCATCAGATTTTAACGCACCTTATATCAAAACGATCTATGAACTAAGCTCTATCATCTCATGGTCCCTTGGTGTGCTGGACAGTAGCCTACCGTGTGTGCACAGTTGCTAAAAACAGGGCAGATTTCGTTCTAACGAAAATCGGACATTATAACTGCTGTAATTTCATACTTTCCATATTTTAACCCTTCCAAAATCAACATCCCACACTCCTTCCAACCCCTACACCATGTGGGCTTCATCCCATCCATGATTACAAGTACAACACATCTCCATAATCATTCAAACACATATAAACAACTATAACAATAAGATTTAATGATCTAGTACTACTTATCTTATAAACCAACTAAAAATCATCATAGCCCAAATGATTCAAGCTAGGGTTTCAAGCTAATCATCAACTTTAAAGAGTATACTAACATGAATAACCTCACAAAGCTCTTATACTACCTTGGTATAGTCTAGATCATGCAAAGAAATCAAGAAAGACAAAGTTTGTTCTAAAAGTTACTATTCATCATCTTGTTCATGAATTTCTATCTAAAGATTGACATGGTGGATCAAGCTCAAACTTATGGAATATCTTAATCATGAAATATAGGACTCACCAAATTAATCTTGTGAATTTAGAAGGCTTGGAAGTTGGATTTTTCCCCTTGGTTTCTAGCTTGGCCGAATATAAGAAAAGAAAGAATAAGATGGAGAGTTTTTGTGTTAATCTTGGCTCATCTACTTTTCCTTGATATTTTCTATGATTTAGGTTAATAATTAACTAAGTATTCTAGATTACTACTTGGTTTAAGTTAGTGGATTGTGAGGTCATTGATGATGTCACTTAGAAGAGTGTTTTAGAAGCTTGTCTAATTACCTTAGTAAGTATCCTTAACCTTGGTAAATGCTAATGTGGTAATTATCCTTGTTATATTACTAATCTTGGTTGCTTAATCTCCATACTCGTCTAATTGTGGTTCGTTTCGAATGTACCTCATTATCTCAGTGGTTTTGAAACCATTTAACAATCCAATTTCCTTTGGTATTCTCTTAACTTAATAATCCCTAGGTTAAATCTAAATTCACTAATTCCTCAATATATAATTCTTATAATGTTTCCATGCTCCTAAATGTCCAATAGAAGCTTATTCGAAATCAAAATCCTCAAAATCCATGTTTCAGGAATTTCTGGAATCTAACGTCATTTCGAGTCACTTATTTTCATTGTACAACACTAATATGGTTTCTGTTTATTCATTTTCCATTTCCTTTATAGAGTACCTATATACCATTTCTCTAAATCCTCGAAATTTACTATTCATGTGACCACTGTAGCATTACTGAAGTTAGGGTTATTACAGGAATAGAATGTGAAAACCATACCAGATTTTTCCACTCTACTCGAGGATGCAATTCTCTAAAATCATTCCACACAATACTTGCTCTAAAAATAGAATTTTTCCCATTTCTTGACCTCCACATCACTCTATCCTTCCTAGCTTCATTTACAAAAATTCTTTTCCCAACAAGTTCAGGCCAAATGTGCAACAATCTACATGGAAAAACCACCTGGCCATCGACTACAAAATCCGAAACTTTTTCCTTGCCATCGTAACCCATATTAGCAATGAGCCTTGAAGAGATTCTTGAAGTAAAAGGTTCCTCCAAAATCCATCTATCAGACCAAAAAAAAGGTTTCAGACCCATTTGCAATTTCCGAATGAAAGAATTGTCTAAATTCTTCTCTTATATTCAGAATACATTTCCAACTAATGGATGCATCCTACGGGACCTTTAAATGCCAGAAATTTTTACCTTTAATTCGAAAAGTATGAATCCACTTCACCCAAAGAGAATCTCTGCTCGTAATAATACTCCAAATATGATACGCCATGAGAGTTTTATTCCAAATTCGAAGGGAATGAATACCTAAACCTCCTTCTTCTTTAGGAAAACAAACATCCTTCCATGCTACTTTCGACCTCCCTTGAACCATACCCGTGCAACCCCAAATAAAATTTCTAATTAATCTCTTAATTGCTTTCGAGACCGAGACAAGAAGGATAAAAACTGAGCTCCAATACACTTGCATTGAAGACAAAACTGACAAAGCAAGTTGTAACCGACCTGCATACGAAAGCCAGTTATTCTGCCATTTTTGAATCAGATTCCTAACCTGCTCTATTAGGGGATAACAGTCTGCATGCCTTAAAGTAGTCGTGACCAGAGGAACGCCAAGATATTTCACTGGTAAAGAACCCATTTAAAATCTCATAATGCCATTGATCAAACTTTTATTTTCATCGGACACTTGACAGAAAAAACACTACTCTTCTCCTCATTTGGCCACAGCCCCGAAGCAGCTCCAAATTTGTCTAACGAGTCTTTTAAAATTTGCACAGACCAGGGGTCTCCATGGGAGAATAAGAAGAGATCATCTACAAAGCACAGGTGGGAAATCCTCAATTTTTCACATTTAGGATGAAACTTGAAAGAACCACCCTGAGAAATCCTTTTCTTTAACATTATAGACAACACTTGCATTACCAGATTGAACAAATAAGGGGACAACGGATCTCCTTGCCGGAGACCTTTTTCAGCTTTGAAGAATCCATGAGCTTCCCCATTCACTATAATGGAGTAACTTGGAGTAGTCACACAGTCTTTTATCCATCTCACCAACTGATCCGGGAAACCAAAAAGATGCAAAGCCGAAAACAAGAAATCCCAACTTACACTATCATACGCTTTACAAATATCAACTTTAAATGCACACCTTGGTTTTCCTTTTTGTCTATGGTAGCCTCTGAATAACTCTTGAGTTAATAAAATATTATCACTTATTCTTCGATCCAGAATGAAGGCATTTTGATTATCATCCACTATAAAATTAAGACAACCCTTCATTTTATTTGCTAAAATTTTTGACACACATTTGTAGAGCACATTGCACAAAGCAATTGGACGAAAATCACCAACTTTTAAGGGATGAGCAACCTTCGGAATGAGAGTAATAAGAGTTGCATTTATTTCTTTCAAGAGTTTTCCAGACTTAAAAAACTCCTGCACAGCCAAACAAATATCATTACCAATTATAGGCCACGCTGCTTTGTAGAATTTTGCAAAAAATCCATCCGGACCTGAGGCTTTATCTTCTCTCAAACAACCCTCTTCCACCATAAATAAAGCTGTATCATCCAAATCAGAGTCGACTTCAACCTCTGTATTAAACTCACATCTCTCTATATCTAAATTATCTTTCACAGCAGTTCCTTTCATATTTTTAAGACCATTAGATCCCATAAAATTTGACACAAAATCAGCCGAACTGATATTGAGTTGTTCATTACTTCTGGAAATAAAACCTTCTCCACCACTTTTAGTAGACAACGAATTAACCTCTCGTTTATTCCCTGCATCAGCACTCTTATTAACATCTACCCCTTTACTAATCTTTTCCACATTATCAAGGAGGTTAGAAGTTGCTAGAAGGTTAAATTTGTTATTAAGAACCACATCCTTATTACTAGTAAACTAATTTACCTATTTACTTCCTGACGACTCCCCCCTGTAATTTTTTCTCCCTGTAAAACCTCCAGCCCTTTCTTCACACTTCACAAAACCACCAAAGTTGTGATTTTGCTTATAAAAACCCCCTTCAGAGTTTTCACCTGGTCGAGTACCTAGCTTCAGATTCACCATTTGCCCTCTAACTCTGCCTTTGCCCTTTTTTTGAACACGAGTAAAATCATCCTTCTTCAATAAACTTTCATTAACCTCATTGAACTCCTGAACCCTTTTTTTCTGATTTGCGAGCACCACTGGACAATTATGAATACTATGGCCAGAAATCGAACATGAGGGACACCAAGACGGACGCCACGAATAATTGACTCGCAAGACCACTTCCATTGGTTCCATAAAATCGTCATGAGGAATACGAACATATAACTTCTCTGGCAAAGGTTTATAAGCATGAACCTCTATCAGGAGCTTGGCAAAACTCAACCTCCCTGAAGCATCTCGACACATCCTTTCCGTTAAGCCATCTGCTATTAGAATATTTCCCACTCCACTTCCAATTCAACTTAATACTTTACAATTCCAATATTGCAATGGAATTTTGTAAATTTTCACCCATAACGGAATCGTTTTTGGGACATCTTTTGAAAGAATAATTTGGGGGTACCATCGTTGTAAAATAAGGGGCTTCCCTTCAATCAAACACATATCGTCTTCAAAAATCTCAAGTAGGTCTTCTTCACACCCAAATTTAAAAAAGAAAAGCCCTCTTCATTCATTATAACCTCAATTAAACCCCTATTTTTCCACCTCCTATTAGCTTGATACTCTATTGTATGAAAAAACAACCCTTTTTTCAAAGAAATATCCTACAAGACAATTTTTCCATGGTTCTCTTCCTTGAATATCCACATTCAAGGGTGGATTAATCACAACCTTACCTTCTTCAATTTCCGGAATATGATATTCAAACCTCATACGAGCAGGATTTTTTTTCTTTTTCAAAAAATCATCCCAAGGCTTTGTACTCTGTTCTGCAATTGAAATCCCCTCGACTACAGATTGAGAATTAATAGAGAGATTATGCTCACCTGAATTGGAAGCATCCTTTAACACTTCATTTCTCCCCACCTCAAATCTGGAATCCTTCGATGGTTGATTAAACCCAGTCAATGATTAGGGTTTAGGGTTTTAGGGTTTAGGATTTCGAGTTTAGGGTTTAGGGTTTAGGGTTTTAGGGTTTAGGGTTTAGGGATTAGGGTTTAGGGTTTAGGGTTTAGGGTTTTAGGGTTTTAGGATTTTAGGGTTTAGGGTTTAGGGTTTAGGGGTTAGGGTTTAGGGGTTAGGGGTTAGGATTTAGGGTTTATAATTTTTTTGGGGTAAATGAGGGCGCACCCTCGTGAAAAATTATATTAGAAACACAATATGTACAAGAGCTGAAGAAAACTCAAGCCCTAAACAAAAATTCCAATAGAACATTCTCCAAGGAATAACCAAAGAGAAAAAAAAAGAGAAATGCACATCAACCAACTACAAACCCACCAATAACGATGCAAAATCAATGAAAAACAAAATAACCAAACCCACCCCTGATACAAAATGTCAAAAAGGAGTTGGTAATTTTCTTCAAACAAACCACATTCACCAACCACCACATGACTAGTCTTGAAACCACCCAAATCACATGCAAATTGTTGGCCACTAAGCCTTCGAAAGTAGTAAAAGAATAATCTAGCCCATGCTCCAAATAAATAAGAAAAAACTCTTTTTCTCATAATATTGCATCTCAAAAAAGGACCATAAAGAACATCACTTGTAGACACGAACTCGATAAGCCTCTTATGTAAACTCACATTTTGATAACTTCGAACCAAGATATGCAACAATAAACCAAGAACTAAGACATAATCCACATGCTCAGACCTGGGGATAATCATGGAAAGCAAACCTCCGAACCGATGAACAAGCCTACAAACTTCCTGGCTATCATGACAAAAATTAGTGCCGGATGCACAAGTAGCATTGACATATAAAAACTTTCTATAGATCACAGTCCAGCCACCAGGATTGAACGGAAGAAAAACCAGCAGGAAACTATCTAAACCCCAGGCACAAACCTTTGAAATAAGCAGGCCATGAAAGTAATCACACAAGAGCCAACCAAACCGAAACAAACCTAGAATACACATACCAACCCAACAAAACCACGACAATTTCATTATTCAGATTGAAGAGAGCTCATACCAATACCCCAAATTGCCATAGCCTCCTTCACTCGACTATTATGCCTGACTTTCAAACCAAGTAATTTCAATCTGATAGTCTCCTTCATCGCATCAGTTAAATGTTTCAAATTTTCTATTAGAATTTTGGAGTAATCTCATATTACGCTCTTGCCAAATAAAATAAACTAAAGTACTCAAAATTAGTTTATCTATAATGACCTTAATAGAGTTGCCTTTCCAGTCCCTAGCAACGTCTTCAATCAATTGATCCCAAGAGGTCAAGTTCACATGGCAAACCCCTTTTCTCCGAAAGTGGTCTAACACCCTTGTACAAAATTCACATTCAAAGAACAAATGATGAACCGAATCTGGTTGCTGCTTACAAAAGACACATCTCGCAGCTCCACCATTCTGCCAAGCTTGGAGTCTATCTTGAGTCATCAATTTTTCCTAATTGCCAACCACATAATAAAGGCGTGTTTGGGGATACAATTAGTGAACCATACCAGGTGGTACCACGGAACACGATTCCTCACGACACGAATATCTTCCCAGACCACACTTGTCTTAAAAGTCTGCTCCATACCATTCTGAGATTTCCAAACCACAGAGTCTTTCCTACCGGCCTGCAGACCAATACGAACCTCGTTTAAGACTGGGATCTTCTCCAACAAGTCTAGATAACATTTCCCCTGTTTAGTATCTACGCAATCGACAAGCCTTTCTTTACGATTATACCCCATAGCTACTATCTCCCTAGCAGAGACAATTTTCGATAAAGGGGACTCTTCGAACCACATATCATACCAAAACGAGATACTTTGACCATCTCCAGGCCGATTAAAAATAAACTTCTGGAACTCAGCCCTCATCCCTAGGATTTTTTTCCAGCTCCAAGAAGCATCCCAAGGAACTTCAATCTCCCAAAACGATCATCCCTTTAATCGAAACGTGTTAATCCACTTCACCCAAAGAGACTCCCTATTACTCACCACACTCCATAAATGAAATGCCATCAGTGCTTTATTCCATAGAAACAGAGGCTTAATTCCTAAACCCCCCTCCGATTTTAGAGCACAAACATCTGCCCATGCTACTTTAGCTTTACCCTTCACCATCTCCACACCTCCCCAAAGGAAATCTCGAATTAATTTTTCAATATCTTTAGACACCGACACTGGAAGAATAAAAACTAAGGCCCAATAGACCTATAACGATGACAACACAGATATCACTAATTGAAGTCTACCAGCAAAAGACAACCAGCTATTCTGCCAAGCAGAAATTCGATTCATAACCTTTTCAATAAGGGGTTGACAATCAGCGTGCCAAATTCTGGTTGATATAAGAGGAACCCCTAAATATTTCACCGGCAGACAACCTAACTGAAATCCCACAATCGCATTAATTAAATGTTTATTGTCTCTAGAAACTTCACAAAAAAACACACTACTCTTGTTATCATTAGGCCAAAGTCCCGAGACTTCCCCAAATTCATCCAAAGAGTCCTTTAAAACCTGAACAGACCTAGGATCCCTCTGCGAAAAGAGAAAAAGATCATCCGCAAAACACAAGTGTGTAATCTCCAATTTTTCACATTTTGGATGATATTTAAACCTCCCATCTTCACTAACACGCCTCTTAATGATAATTGATAGAATTTGCATTACAAGAGTAAAAAGATAAGGAGATATAGGATCTCCTTGTCTCAACCCCTGTTTTCCAGAAAAAAACCCACATAACTCCCCATTTAAACACAGCGAGTACGAAGTGGTTGTAACACACTCCTTAATCCACCCAATAAAAATCTTCGGGAAACCATACAACTCCAAAGCATCCATAAAAAACTTCCAATTAACACTATCATATGCTTTCTTAATATCCACCTTGAACGCACATCTAGATTTCCCAGTACTCCTATGATAATTTTTGAAAAGTTCTTGTGTTAACAAAATATTATCACTTATTCTCCGACCGGGAATAAAGGCATTCTGAGTATTATCCACCACATCATCCAAACAACTTTTCAACCTATTCGCAATAATTTTAGAGATACATTTGTACAGAACATTGCACAAAGCTATCGGTCTAAATTCACCAACTTCTTGAGGATTATCAACTTTAGGAATTAGCGAGATAATAGAAGCATTAACTCCTTTAACATTTTACCTTTACGGAAAAAATCTTTAATCGCCCTGCAAATATCTCTACCAACAACATCCCAAGAACTTTTAAAAAATCTCGAAGTATATCCATCAGGTCCCGAAGCCTTATCATCTCCAATACCAAACATCGCTTTTTTAATTTCTTCTTCAGTAACCTCCTGCACTAAACTACAGACTTTTTCCTCTGGTACTTTCCGAACCCAATCTTCCAGACCCACCATATCTTGACATTGTCTTTCAGTACCTAGCAGATTTTTATAAAACCCCACAAACTGATCCACCATATCCTGGTTCTCAACCATCTTGCCCTCATTACTTAAAATCGAAGAAATTCTACTTCTATTCTTCCTTGCCTGGATACTTTTGTGAAAAAACTGGTTATTGTGATCACCCACACGCAACCAATGCACCTTCGACTACTGCTTCAAAAAATGTTCTTCTTCTAAAGCTACACTCCTATACTCACGCAGATACTCAGCCTCACACACTTTCAGCTCTTCATTAAAAGGGTCACCATCCAACTCAACCTGAGTTTGCTTTAACTTCTCTGCCAAAAATTGAACTTTAAAACTTAACTCACCATTTTCCTAAGCAACTCTACGGAGGACAGGTTTTAGTCTTCGTAACTTCTGCACAACTTGAAACATCTTGACCCCAATAATTTTATCATCCCATTTCGACTTCACTAGATCAATAAAATTACTTTTATATGCCACACAGTTTTGGAATTTTAACATCCCTTTATTTTGCAGCACATCATCTTCAAACTTAATCAAGATAGGACTATGATCACTGGTTCCCCTGGTCAAAAACACACATTTAGCCCTAGAAAATTTACCCAAAAAAACTGAATTAACCAATCCTCTATCTAACTTCTTAACTACACTAATTCCATGAGGACTTCCAGCCCAGGTATATTGAACCCCAGTATAGTGAAGATCCATGACCCCCACTTTAGAAGTACACTCTTTAAACTCATCTATCACTTTAGAACTACCAATCATACCACCATTACATTCATTGACACTCAGCATAGCATTAAAGTCCCCCATTAACACCCACGGAGTGTCTCCAACTAGTTGATCAAAAATTTCTAAAGAGTGCCATAATTGTCTATGAATAATATGATCATTGGGTGCATAAACCACTGAACAGAAAAAATGAACTCCACTCGAATTCTGCTTCACTAGACAATAAACAACCTGATCAGTAGTAAATAGCTCCATCACCTCATACCTAGTAGGATCCCACCCAATAACTATTCTACATCCCTTAAAACAACTATCACTATTCGACATCCACTCCCATCTTCGAAACATTTTATTAAACATACTTTTCACATTCCTGCGAGCAACATGAGTTTCCAATATACAACACAAACCAACCTTATTAACCCGAACTAATTCCTTGACTTCCTTCATTTTATAAGGTTGATTAAATCCTCTAACATTCCAACACAATAAATTATTCATTAAAAGAATTAAAATTTTTACCAGGTAATCCACCCATACCCTGGTCACTAGGTTTCTTCGAAAAAATATCTTCTCTAATGAATTGTGTCATCTCTACCTCTGACTCCATCTCAGAAACTTTATCCACCATTTCCTTCGTTTGGTCAAACATCTCCTTTGTACCAGCTACCATGAATTCCGCTGTCTCCCCCAAATCTAAATTAACATCTGCTTCTGAATTCAAGTCACATTTTTCCTCATTAACCCTTTTATTTACCTGAACATCACGATCAGCATCAGGATTTACTTGAATTTTAAAATTCACACCTATATGATCCTTTGTAGCAATTTTACGAGCACCTTTATTGATATTCCCACCCTCTACTTTGCTCTCCAATCGCTTTTCTTCCACCCTACCAGGCTCCACTACTTCAGCTATCCTTTCAAGATTATCAATAAGATTCGACGAAGATAGGATACTGAATTTATTCTCAACTTGCACAGACCCATGAGCACTAGTAGTACCTGCATCTTTACTACCAGACGTCTCTCCTCTAAATCCTTTTTTAACATTATTGTTTCTAACCATACCACCCCGTTTGACATATGTAAACGAATCCTGCTTCTTCTTGAAGTTTCCATTCTGAAAACTACCTCCATAATTAGACCCCTGCTGATAACCACCCACCTGATTTTCAATCTTGTCCTTCCCCTTTCTCTGAACTTTAATAAATTCCTCCCGAGCATTCTCCACTTTTCTAGCTTCAATCCCCTCTTTATTTTTCTTCTCTTGAGCAGCAACTACCACGGGACAGTTATGGATATTGTGTCCAAAAATTGAACACGTAGGGCACCAAGAGGGTCTCCATGGATATTCCACTCTCAAAGTAACTTCAACTGGATCCAAAAAATCATCATGCGGTATATGAACAAATAGTTTATCTGGCAATGGTTTGTCAGCATCAACCTCTATCAATAACTTAGCAAAACTCAATCTCCCTGATGCTTGATGGCACATCCTCTCAATCAATCCATCTGCCAAAAAAATATTCCCCACCCCACTACCAATTTTACTTAACCCCTTGCAATTCCAATATTGAAGAGGAATGTTAAAGATTTTAACCCATAACGGGATAGTCTTAGGAACATCTTTAGATAACACAATATGCGGATACCATCTCTGTAAAATCAGGGGCTTACCTTCAATCATACATATTTCTTCCTCCAAAACTTCAAGTAAATCCTCTTCATAACCAAATTTAAAAAAGAAAAATCCCTCATCATTCATTATAACATCAATCAGACCTCGATTCTTCCAACGCTTATTGGCATGGTATTCCATTGTATGGAAAACAACTCTCTTTTCAAAAAAATATCCCACTAAGCAATTCATCCATGGTGCTCGACCTTGCACATCTACACTAAGAGGTGGCTTAATCACAATTTTCCCATCCATAATCTCTGGCAAATGATATTCAAATGCCATCCTTTCCATATCTTTCCGTGGTTTCAAAATTTCAGTCCAAGATTTCTTCCCAATTTCTGCATCTTCCCTAAACTCTAAATTCAAAATATCACCACTATTATCCCCCCACTAGAACTTTGACCTGTATATATCGTATGTTTAGGTTCCAAATCGTTATTTCCCATTTTTGGCGACCCAGCTAATCTCAGATCTACCTTTGTCAAAACCAAACTCTCACCCACTGGAATTGCAGATTCCTCCATCATAATATCAGCCACCATAGACTTTGAATTGACAAGAGAAATGGAATTTTCCCCCAAACGAGAAATCCTCATCTGATCTTCCTTCAATTGCCTTGCTTCCTTCATTAAACCTTCCACTTGCTTATCATTCATATTAATAATCGAATTACTAGCCTTCTTCTTCATATTCGAGTTCAACCCATATGGTCGAGCTCCATCTCTACTCGAATAAGGGCCTGTTCCTCCATCGCTATTCAAGTTTTTTCTATCAAATCAATTGTGTGAATGTGTAGGGGGCATATTAGATGCAAGAAAAAATAAAATCGGAAAAAAATTAATGCAAAATTAAGGATTCTTAAGAAATCGCCAAAAAGAGAAAAAAGGGGGCTAGAGAGAAACTCGATGCATCTTTTTTTTAGGGTTTAGGGTTTAGGATTTAGGGTTTAGGGTTTAGGGTTTGGGGTTTGGGGTTTGGGGTTTGGGGTTTGGGGTTTGGGGTTTGGGGTTTGGGGTTTGGGGTTTGGGTTTTAGGGTTTGGGGTTTAGGGTTTGGGGTTCGGGTTCGGGTTCAGGGTTTAGGGTTTAGGGTTAGGGTTAGGGTTCGGGTTCAGGGTTTAGGGTTGAGGGTTGAGGGTTTAGGGTTTAAGGGCTTAGGGGTTAGGGGTTAGGGGTTTAGGGTTTCGGGTTTCGGGTTTCGGGTTTAGGGTTTAGGGTTTAGGGTTTCGGGTTTAGGGTTTAGGGTTTAGGGTTTAGTGTAAGAACCCCAAATTTTTGGTAGAATTAAAACTTTTCTTATTTGGATTAAGTGCATACGTGAATAGTGTTTCTGGTGGAAGTTGGAATATTACTAGACGACGCTATATAGAAGTATTCAGAACGGATTTCTGAGTTCATATTCGTGACCGATAGGCAAAATAAGTGTATGTAAACGATATCAGTTTCAGAAAATTAGCACTTTTATTTTCTCCGAGATTTCCTTGGACACTGAAGGATTTAAGGATTTATTTAAGAAATTTAAGGGATTTAAATTCAAGGATTATAAAGGAGGATTAAAGATATTATTATAAATATTAAGAAGGTTTCCGGTAAAATCCTAACGATAAATATTTGAGATAATCCTCCGAACGATTATTGAAATTGAGCAATAACCGGACAAAAGAGCAAGCAGAGGATCAAGGTGCATGCATGTGCAAGTGGATAGGATCAAGTAACCAAGCTAGTTACAAGGTTAACTAGTAATGTTAGAATCAAACCAAACACTTAGCCTTTAAACACCTCATCTCACCACAAAACACTAACACATGTCCATGATGATGCAAGAGATGAGCAAAGCACTTTATTAAAGTATCTTTTGCAAGATATTATCCATACAACACATCACAATAAAGCAAGAGTAATCAAGAAGCCAAGCAAGTTCTCTCCCCCCATTTTTTTTCAAGCAGTTCGGACTTTTCAGAGACAGAGGTCTTGGCGATTTTTTTTCGCCTAGTTCTACTCATCTAAAAATCATGAAAAAAATCACGGAGCTTCTACACATCAAGGTGAAGTTGTGGATTTAATTTCATAATTTTGGAAGATCGTTTGGATGGGTAAATAAATTCGAGAAGTTCATCCTGTTTTTCCCCTAAGCACTTCAAATTTTTGGAGTTTTAAGATTTCAAAATCCATCTTCCACCCCTTGTTAAATCTCCAAACTTTTATGGTAAGTAGTACATTTCATATAATAGATCTCCTAGAAATCTTAGCTTCAATCTCCACTTTTTCCATTTTCAAATAAATCATTCAAGTGGAGGGTGAATAGTAACCTCAAGAACTTACTTTGTTTTTCTTGATTTCTTTGGATGATCTAAGCTATATAAAGGACGTACAAGGACTACCCAAGGCTTACTAAGTTCATACACACTCCAAGGAAGGTAATCATCTCAAGAAACCTGTAACAACCTCAGATCCGGGGTCAGGGATCTGGTCGTTACGGTCTCAATATCCATCCACAAAACCAACATAATCTAAATTTCAACCTTGTGACCCAAAACAACAACATAAAACACACCCGTTATAGTCCCAGAGATGAAATCAGAGTAACCATCAATATTATTAATCACAAGATTGAGTTCTTACAACCCAAAGAATTATAATTTTACAATTACATGCTCTTTGCCATCCATTGGTATATGTCATATAAATATAAATACATTTGATGTACAAATGCTAACAACTAGCCTACCAGAGGCTGCATCCTTAGCAATGGAGCTATGACCTCAGCGGTTAATCCTCTGACGGCTGACACCTGCCTATGCTGAGTACGCCTTGCACGGCCATCTGAACTAGCTGTTGTTGTGATATAAATAAATAAAGCAAGGGTGAGCAATAGCCCACCAAAAATATAATTGAACAGGGATAATATATAACAGTCCAAAATATCTTTGAAACCATATGCCATGCATTAACGATGTAGTACCAACATAAGGTATGAGATGAAGTTACAAGGTAACTCAAAATATATTTGTTTTGAATAAATATCTGCTATGTCAAAGACGAGCAAGATATTATCAACTTTTCATAATAGAGGAACTTGCAGGAAGAGTATTGCAATTCCAATTCAAACATTTTTCAAACCTGCCAATAATGATAAAGTTGCAGGGAATTTCCAACATTGAGAGATGAACTAATACTGGAGTTTGACGCGCCAGGAGACATAGCATTTACACGATGATCAGTCGCATGTTATGGTCCCCACCTCTTGTTTACTACATGTAGAAGGAAGCACCGACGGATTTACTTGTCTACCGCCCTCTGGAACCCCCCGGCCAACGATTGGGCCATTTGCTGGACCGGCGCCACTGGGTCACTTACGCATCTCCTAGTTCATTTCACATCCATAACTTTGAAACGTGAAGTTCCTCCCCCTTTCCCCAAGTATATTACTTGTTGATAGGACTCCACAAAGTAGTCGTATCTAGCTGGAAAGGAAAAATCACCAATATTTCCCAAGCTGATGCTTGTTAATGGATATAAACTTGATCCATCAATTCTTACCCCTCGAGCGTTGAGGAGGTAACCAAACAGACTCATATCGATGCTTGAAAGAATCAAGATGTGAGTGCAAGATAGTTTTAGCAAGTATATGACCGGGCAGTCCAATAAATAACATATCTCAAGTGAGGTCCCCTTATATATGTTTGGAAGTTGAGCGAGTATTTAAATCTTCTTTAAGATAAATTTAAATGAAAATAAAGTTTGGGAACCTCCCCTTGATAAGAATAGTCATAAAATACTCCGAAATATTTTACACCTTATCTGAAGGTGATAGATAATCTTTGAATAATATGAATCATCATAAAAAGAACTTAAAAGAATTTAAATCAATATTCCAAGAATATTTATTAAATCATTAATAATTAAGGAACACGAATAAATCATAATATTGCTCGTAAGTAATCCTCGAATGAATATATAGAATTATTTACTAAATAACTCTCTTCTTTAAATGAATATTCAAAATAATATTCATTAATTAAATAAGCTCAAGTAAATGTTTAAAATAATATTCACTAAATAAATCAAACCTTAAATGAATATTTGCAAATAATATTCATTTAATAAATAATATTCTAAATAAATATCCAAATAATATTCTTTTAGCAATCAAACTTTAAAGGAATATTCGAAGCAATATTCCTTAAGTAAATAGAACTTCGAATGAATATCTTAAAATAATATTCATCAAGTACACAAAATCTTAAATGAATATTCACGATAATATTCATTAAATAAATTTCCAAGAATATTAAAGTAATTACTCATTGAATAATCAAACTCTAAACGAATATTCGAAACTAATATTCATTAAGTAATTAAAGCTCGAATGAATATTAAAATAATATTCAGCAAATAAATATATGCGAATGAATATTCAAAATAATATTCATATAGTACCTCTCGATTGAGATAATATCCAAATAGCATTCCTCGAATAATTTCCAAGTATTCAATACTTTATGAATATATAAATAATGTTCATAAATAACATTCCTCAAATAAACTGTCACTGGAATCCCTCCGGGTTTCCACGACTAACTCTATATCCCAAAATACCGACTCCCGGTCTATATTGAAAGAATGAATATCATACGCCCTTCACTAAGGGTCTTAGCAAAACAATCTTGCTTATAACTGATAATTCATATCTAGTCTATAAGCCAATATCAATTCAGGGAACAAGCATATCAATAGACTTGAAAGTAGGCATGCATGCTATGGCATATGTATACAACAATCATTATATATATTATCACAACAACAGTTCCAAGTATTGGAAACTTGCCTGGTAATCTTGTAGGGGTAGTGTGCCTCGTGTCAATCCAGTGATATATAAATAGTCACAATAACCAAGGTCAATCACTTAACATTTTGAAGGTTAAGTATAACTTAACTTAGGTCATGTAAGTTTAGTCCAAAACACACCTCGACCCATCCTTAATGTCGGATTTTTCGTATATCTTACTTAATCAATTATAACCTCGTTCTTTGCACCAATATGTGGTCTTGATAATTCTTAACAAGTTTCGTGTTTTAGTCGACTCGAAATTCCCTTTTTAACTTAGCCAAAAAGGGTGGCCAAAGTAGTACCCCTAGGGTTGACTTCCCTGAGAATTACTATTCCGGGACTCACACTCCAACACTTTTAATAAATCACCGGGAATGTATTTAATTATAAAATCACTTCTAAAATCGTCTTTGGTATTTGTAATATTTATCATAAAATTTCCAATTCGAAAACACGGGTCTAAGTAGGTGAAATGTATTTTCGAAGTTCAGTCAATGGCAGATTTTTACTATTCACACCTCTTTCACTAAAACGTTCATAACTCGGTAACCGTTAACTCAAATGACGCACCGTTTTCGCGTACATACTCTAGAGAATGTCTATAAGGTGGCTAGCTCAAAATCTGACTTTGGTCAGAAGATCATTTTTTTCCAGATTTACTAAAACAGGGCAGGAGCCTTTTAGTGAATAATGCTACCTCTGAAAAGGGCTTCTTCGCACTTATCCTTGATTCGAACATTTTTATAAAATCGGAAAATGATCCGATTCACATGAGGTTTTCTCTCACACCTTCATTTTTATCTCCAATATTTAATTACCAAGATTCGCCACTGCGATACATATTTTACATGGGTTCAATTTCAATTACGAACTCGCATTCTCGGTTTCGAACCACTTATACGAATTTAATCATAACTCCTAAACCGTAAGTCCATTTCATACGAACTTTATATCAAAACGAAGCTTATAACATAATCTATCTTAACATGGCAGATTACAAAGCTAGGCAGTGAGTTATGCCTACTGTGATGCACGGTTTTCAAGGTTTAACGAAAATCGGGCATTATAACGGCTATAAATCGGACGTTTCCAAATTTATTTCAATACAACCAAGCCACACCGGGCATGCCATCAATCTTACACACATAATACTCATGTTAACAGCCTCAATCCGTGCATAATCAGTGGGTCTTTCATTTTTATAAAAATCTATCGATAACTCATGCAATCGCTGAACTAAACGCATAAACGGCTAACCCATAACCTAGACTAACTATACGTGTAATCATCTTCCATTTATAAGCATAAAAGTTTTTCAAAACACTATTCATCATCTTCTTTAACTTAATAAAAGAGATAGCTAGAGTTTATGGGTAGGATATATTTTACCTTTAAAAGAACAAGCTCGAGGAGACCTTCGATTCGAGTCCGAGAACGCAAGAAACGGCGAAGAAATGATCAACCAAGCAAGCTTCATCTTCCTCTCCTTTAGCTTCGGTTTTTCCTCATGAAATGGGGGAGAAAAGGCTGAGTTCTCATGCCTTGTTTGGTGTGTTTTACTTTATATTAAAGGCTTTGTCAAAGTGCAAGTTAGCCACTCAAGTTTGCTTACTTTTTAAAGCTTCTTCAATACACTTCACTTATCGGTTCTTCTCCAATCCATTCTTTCTTTAAAATTTCAATTTCCACTCCTTGAATGCAATTTTTAATTGTGCACTTAGTCACCACTTACTAATATGAAGCTCTCTCTGAAATTTGAGATTTTTCGGCTTGCGGGATATTTTTCACCATTCACTTGATCGTTTTTACATCGTTAAATCAATTTTCTCCAATTCGCTCTTTTATGAATTTTGACGAATCCTACTTACGTTTATATATATCCTAGATTTAGAATATGCCTTCAAAATATTTCTCTGGAATAAATAATTAGTCAATCTCAATTTCTGGTCCAATCTGCTCCGCTTAGGGAAAAATAATTTTGAATTTCTGCGCTCTGACGAGACGATCTTACGTTTATATATTCCACTGATTGTGAATACGTCCTCAAATCTTTTTTTTATTAAGTCCTTAAATCTTTCAGTGTCCAGGGAAATCTCGGAGAAAATAAAAGTGCTATTTTTCTGAATCCGGTGTCGTTTACATACACTTATTTCGCCCCTAGATCATGAATACGAATTCAGAAATCCGTTCGGAATACTTCTATATAGCGTCGTCTAATAATATTCTTATTTCCACCAAAAACACTGAATTTATTCTCAACTTGGCAAGAGTTCTTATTATCTTGATACTGAATTTATTCTCAACTTGCACAGACCCATGAGCACTAGTAGTACCTGCATCTTTACTACCAGACGTCTCTCCTCTAAATCCTTTTTTAACATTATTGTTTCTAACCATACCACCCCGTTTGACATATGTAAACGAATCCTGCTTCTTCTTGAAGTTTCCATTCTGAAAACTACCTCCATAATTAGACCCCTGCTGATAACCACCCACCTGATTTTCAATCTTGTCCTTCCCCTTTCTCTGAACTTTAATAAATTCCTCCCGAGCATTCTCCACTTTTCTAGCTTCAATCCCCTCTTTATTTTTCTTCTCTTGAGCAGCAACTACCACGGGACAGTTATGGATATTGTGTCCAAAAATTGAACACGTAGGGCACCAAGAGGGTCTCCATGGATATTCCACTCTCAAAGTAACTTCAACTGGATCCAAAAAATCATCATGCGGTATATGAACAAATAGTTTATCTGGCAATGGTTTGTCAGCATCAACCTCTATCAATAACTTAGCAAAACTCAATCTCCCTGATGCTTGACGGCACATCCTCTCAATCAATCCATCTGCCAATAAAATATTCCCCACCCCACTACCAATTCTACTTAACCCCTTGCAATTCCAATATTGAAGAGGAATGTTAAAGATTTTAACCCATAACGGGATAGTCTTAGGAACATCTTTAGATAACACAATATGCGGATACCATCTCTGTAAAATCAGGGGCTTACCTTCAATCATACATATTTCTTCCTCCAAAACTTCAAGTAAATCCTCTTCACAACCAAATTTAAAAAAGAAAAATCCCTCATCATTCATTATAACATCAATCAGACCTCGATTCTTCCAACGCTTATTGGCATGGTATTCCATTGTATGGAAAACAACTCTCTTTTCAAAAAAATATCCCAATAAGCAATTCATCCATGGTGCTCGACCTTGCACATCTACACTAAGAGGTGGCTTAATCACAATTTTCCCATCCATAATCTCTGGCAAATGATATTCAAATGCCATCCTTTCCATATCTTTCCGTGGTTTCAAAATTTCAGTCCAAGATTTCTTCCCAATTTCTGCATCTTCCCTAAACTCTAAATTCAAAATATCACCACTATTATCCCCCCACTAGAACTTTGACCTGTATATATCGTATGTTTAGGTTCAAAATCGTTATTTCCCATTTTTGGCGACCCAGCTAATCTCAGATCTACCTTTGTCGAAACCAAACTCTCACCCACTGGAATTGCAGATTCCTCCATCATAATATCAGCCACCATAGACTTTGAATTGACAAGAGAAATGGAATTTTCCCCCAAACGAGAAATCCTCATCTGATCTTCCTTCAATCGCCTTGCTTCCTTCATTAAACCTTCCACTTGCTTATCATTCATATTAATAATCGAATTACTAGCCTTCTTCTTCATATTCGAGTTCAACCCATACGGTCGAGCTCCATCTCTACTCGAATAAGGGCTTGTTCCTCCATCGCTATTCAAGTTTTTTCTATCAAATCAATTGTGTGAATGTGTAGGGGGCATATTAGATGCAAGAAAAAATAAAATCGGAAAAAAATTAATGCAAAATTAAGGATTCTTAAGAAATCGCCAAAAAGAGAAAAAAGGGGGCTAGAGAGAAACTCGATGCATCTTTTTTTTTTAGGGTTTAGGGTTTAGGTTTTAGGGTTTAGGGTTTAGGGTTTAGGGTTTAGGGTTTGGGGTTTGGGGTTTGGGGTTTAGGGTTTGGGGTTTGGGGTTTGGGGTTTGGGGTTTAGGGTTTAGGGTTTAGGGTTTAGGGTTTAGGGTTTGGGGTTTGGGGTTTGGGGTTTGGGGTTTGGGGTTTGGGGTTTGGGTTTTGGGGTTTGGGGTTTGGGGTTTGGGGTTCGGGTTCGGGTTCAGGGTTTAGGGTTTAGGGTTTAGGGTTCGGGTTCAGGGTTTAGGGTTGAGGGTTCAGGGTTTAGGGTTTAAGGGCTTAGGGGTTAGGGGTTAGGGTTAGGGGTTTAGGGTTTCGGGTTTCGGGTTTAGGGTTTAGGGTTTCGGGTTTCGGGTTTAGGGTTTAGGGTAAGAACCCCAAATTTTTGGTAGAATTAAATTTTTCTTATTTGGATTAAGTGCATACGTGAATAGTGTTTCTGGTGGAAGTTGGAATATTACTAGACGACGCTATATAGAAGTATTCAGAACGGATTTCTGAGTTCATATTCGTGACCGATAGGCAAAATAAGTGTATGTAAACGATATCAGTTTCAGAAAATTAGCACTTTTATTTTCTCCGAGATTTCCTTGGACACTGAAGGATTTAAGGATTTATTTAAGAGATTTAAGGGATTTAAATTCAAGGATTATAAAGGAGGATTAAAGATATTATTATAAATATCTCTGAACTTTAATAAATTCCTCCCCCTTTCTCTGAACTTTAATAAATTCCTCCCGAGCATTCTCCACTTTTCTAGCTTCAATCCCCTCTTTATTTTTCTTCTCTTGAGCAGCAACTACCACGGGACAGTTATGGATATTGTGTCCAAAAATTGAACACGTAGGGCACCAAGAGGGTCTCCATGGATATTCCACTCTCAAAGTAACTTTAACTGGATCCAAAAAATCATCATGCGGTATATGAACAAATAGTTTATCTGGCAATGGTTTGTCAGCATCAACCTCTATCAATAACTTAGCAAAACTCAATCTCCCTGATGCTTGATGGCACATCCTCTCAATCAATCCATCCGCCAACAAAATATTCCCCACCCCACTACCAATTCTACTTAACCCCTTGCAATTCCAATATTGAAGAGGAATGTTAAAGATTTTAACCCATAACGGGATAGTCTTAGGAACATCTTTAGATAACACAATATGCGGATACCATCTCTGTAAAATCAGGGGCTTACCTTCAATCATACATATTTCTTCCTCCAAAACTTCAAGTAAATCCTCTTCACAACCAAATTAAAAAAAGAAAAATCCCTCATCATTCATTATAACATCAATCAGACCTCGATTCTTCCAACGCTTATTGGCATGGTATTCCATTGTATGGAAAACAACTCTCTTTTCAAAAAAATATCCCACTAAGCAATTCATCCATGGTGCTCGACCTTGCACATCTACACTAAGAGGTGGCTTAATCACAATTTTCCCATCCATAATCTCTGGCAAATGATATTCAAATGCCATCCTTTCCATATCTTTTCGTGGTTTCAAAATTTCAGTCCAAGATTTCTTCCCAATTTCTGCATCTTCCCTAAACTCTAAATTCAAAATATCACCAATATTATCCCCCCACTAGAACTTTGACCTGTATATATCGTATGTTTAGGTTCCAAATCGTTATTTCCCATTTTTGGCGACCCAGCTAATCTCAGATCTACCTTTGTCGAAACCAAACTCTCACCCACTGGAATTGCAGATTCCTCCATCATAATATCAGCCACCATAGACTTTGAATTGACAAGAGAAATGGAATTTTCCCCCAAATGAGAAATCATCATCTGATCTTCCTTCAATCGCCTTGTTTCCTTCATTAAACCTTCCACTTGCTTATCATTAATATTAATAATCGAATTACTAGCCTTCTTCTTCATATTCGAGTTCAACCCATACGGTCGAGCTCCATCTCTACTCGAATAAGGGCCTGTTCCTCCATCGCTATTCAAGTTTTTTTATCAAATCAATTGTGTGAATGTGTAGGGGGCATATTAGATGCAAGAAAAAATAAAATCGGAAAAAAAATTAATGCAAAATTAAGGATTCTTAAGAAATCGCCAAAAAGAGAAAAAAGGGGGCTAGAGAGAAACTCGATGCATCTTTTTTTTAGGGTTTAGGGTTTAGGGTTTAGGGTTTAGGGTTTGGGGTTTGGGGTTTGGGGTTTGGGGTTTATGGTTTAGGGTTTAGGTTTTAGGGTTTAGTTTTTTTTTTTTTTTTTTTTTTTTTACGAGGAACTACCCCACATTACTGCGAGATTTCAAACCTCGGGTTATGGACTGCCCCTACCCATAACCGGGGTTTAGGTTTTAGGGTTTAGGGTTTAGGGTTTATGGTTTAGGGTTTAGGGTTTAGGGTTTGGGGTTTGGGGTTTGGGGTTTGGGGTTTGGGGTTTGGGGTTTGGGGTTTGGGGTTTAGGGTTTGGGGTTTAGGGTTTGGGGTTTGGGGTTTGGGGTTTAGGGTTTGGGGTTTGGGGTTTGGGGTTTGGGTTTTGGGGTTTGGGGTTTGGGTTTGGGTTTTGGGGTTTGGGGTTTGGGGTTTGGGGTTCGGGTTCGGGTTTGGGTTTAGGGTTTAGGGTTTATGGTTTAGGGTTTAGGGTTAGGGTTTAGGGTTTAGGGTTTAGGATTTTAGGGTTTAGGGTTTTTTTAAGTTTTTTTTTTTTTTTTGTTTTTTTTTTCCGGGTAAATGAGGCTTTGCCTCGTGGAATTTTTATAAATAAGAAAAATATGTACAAACCAAGAGTAAAAACTCAAGGCCACAAAAGAAATTCGTTTGGAACAATCTCCAACGAAAAACAAAAAGAAACTCAAACAAAACCACAAGCAAACCACCGTAGTTAGGCAAACTAATTATCCAACCCCACACATGGGCTAAATAAAAACCAAAAGAAATACAATCAAACGACAAAGTCAACAAAGTAAACCAACTACACTTATTTGCTGCCATTCTTTGACCAGAAAAAACAAGCAAGGAAAACACCTTGATTGTCTCAACCACGCCTCATGGCACCAATTCTTTATCAAAAGTAACAAAACCACCCACATGACTGTGCTTGAATTAATGGCCATGCCCACAGGCCCCACCACAGGCCCCATAAGCATACTAAACACAGGAGGGAGGAGAAACAAAACCAAGAACTTTATCAAACTTTTAACTCCACTTAGCAACCTAAGAATGCAATATTGAGCATTTTTAAAAGAGGCCAGAAAGCTGTCTTGGCCACTAAACTTGAAACCACCCAAAAAGCATGATACTTGATGGCCACCAAGTAAAGCATGGGCATTAAAGAAATACCAGCCACATGACCTGATCTTGATCTCAGAAAAAGAGGGCGACCACATGCTAACCACACAACAGTCCAGACTTCGAAAATGGCCACACCCTTTTTTAGCACCACCTCCAGCGAAAATAAAATGACTCTGATTCATAGAAATGCAATGCCACCCCCCAAGAAACAGACCCATCTCACAGACCCCTACTACTAAACACGAAACAAAAACAATGTTGACAATATCAACTCCGAAATAGCACCAGGTAAGGGGATAGACAACTTTTAAAACGGAAATCCTAATAACTTGAAAGGATTTCAATAATAAAATCTGGTACCACCTAGAGAGAAAACCAGGGCAAGGAGAACCTCCACAACCAATAGCAACAAGCCCTGTAAAGAAGAGAGTTTTAACAAGCGTTCCAGACTTTAACCTGCAACTAATCGATACCCAACACTTCACCAATAAAATGGTAGTCACTACCAAAACGATCCTAAAACAACCACCGTGATCCAAGCATGAACACCTGGAAACCCACCTGCAGATGTTAACAACAGACCTAGAACACAAGCCCCTTTGAACTCCCTTGACATACTTGAACCTGCTACCAGAATCAGTAGCACAGTAGCCCCCAGGATCAAACACAAAACCTGAACTAGACAAAAGGCTTGAAGCTAGACTCCTCATCAGACCAAAAACCTTCAACAAATCTCTTAAGACGCGATCAAAACTTGACACAAAGCCACCACAACTATCAAACACCAGCATTCTCCCAAAAACCAGCCACTTGAAGAGAGAAACTATAAAAACCATCCAGTGAATTGCCATGCATTTGATAAAAAATGCAACGAACCTGTTAACAGATTGGGCCTCCAATATCTCAGACCTGCACTTCATTTAAAAACACAGCTTGCTGGAATTCTCCAATACTGCAATACTCTTCGGACACGAGTATTATCTCGAAGCTTTAAGCCCATAATTTTCAATCGAATAGTATCTTTGATACTAGCAATCAGTTGAGGAACAGATCTTCTCGAGTCCTAAAAGAGTCTCCAATTCCGTTCCTGCCACAAAAAATAAATTAATGCTCCAAGAATTAACTTGTTAACAATAACATGAATTCCTTTTCCCTGCCAATCCTTAGCAACCTTGGCAATAAGCTCTTCCCAGGACGAGTAATTCAAATTACAGTACCCTTTTGACTGGAAATGCAACAGCACCACAGAACTATAATGACATTCAAAGAACAAGTGATCCACCGAGTCCAACTGCGAATGACAGAAAGCACAACAAAGCTCTCTATCCGACTGCCAAAACTGCATTCTGTCCTGAGTCATTAATTTTCGACGAATAGCTAGCCACAATATGAACGCATGTTTTGGAATGCAATTCGAAAACCAAACCAAGTTGTACCAGTCCATTCGAGTTCCCTGTAATCTGAGATCATTCCAAACTATGCTAGTTTTAAATGAACTTGTACTTCCATTCCTTGATCTCCAATACACTACATCTTCAACGTTGTGAACAATAGTAGGACCTACCCCTTCAAATTCTGGGAATCTCTCCAAAAGACCAGGTGGCCACTTCCACTGGCCATTAAAATCAAAATCTGCCACTTTTTCTTGACCAGAAAATCCCATGGAACTAATTTCTCTCATGGAAAAGAAATTTGCTAAAGGCCCCGAATCAGTCCAAGCATCATACCAGAACGAGATAGACTTACCATTTCGAACACAATATTGAATAAAGGGTCGAAGATCACCTCGAAGCCAAAGAATTTTCTTCCAACTCCAAGACGCATCCCAAGGGACTTTAACTTCCCAGAAACTTCTACCTTTTAACCGATACGTGTGGATCCATTTAACCCACATCGACTGACGATTGACAATCACACTCCAGAGATGATAAGCCATTAAAGATTTATTCCAAAGAAACAGAGGTTTTATGCCGAGACCCCCTTCCAACTTAGGCATACAAACGTCCTTCCACGCAACTTTTGCTTTTCCTTTAGCCATATCAGCCCCACCCCAGATAAAATTTCTAATAAGTTTCTCGATTTCCTTCGAGACTGATACCGGGAGAATAAAGACTGACGCCCAGTAAACTTGCATCGACGATAAAACGGAAATTGCCAATTGCAGCCTACCTGCAAAGGATAACCATTTATTTTGCCATTGTTGGAGCCTGACCTTAACTTTTTCGATTAGAGGAAGGCAATCTGCATGAAAAAGAGAGGTAGTAATGAGAGGAACCCCCAAGTACTTTACAGGCAAACTTCCTTGCTGGAACCCCATGATGTTCTTAATCAAACTTTGGTTGAGCATCGGAACTTTACAAAAGAACACATTACTTTTATCTTTATTAGGACACAATCCCGAAACCGAACCAAATTCATCCAACGAATCCTTAAGGATTTGAACAGAACAAGGATCCCCAGTTGAAAAAAGGAAGAGATCATCTGCAAAACACAAATGAGTGATACCTAGCTTCTCACATTTCGGATGAAATTTAAAACAACCTTCTTGCTCTACCCTCCTCCTAATGATAGACGACAAAGCCTGCATAACCAAAGAAAAGAGATAAGGAGATAAAGGATCTCCTTGTCTCAACCCCTTCTGGCCAGGGAAAAAACCATGAGCTTCTCCATTTAAAATAACAGAGTACGAGGGAGTAGTTACACACTCTTTTATCCACCCAATAAACCTATCCGGGAAACCAAACATATGAAGCAAGTCCATCAAAAACACCCAATTAACACTATCATAAGCCTTTTTAATATCAACTTTGAATGCACATCTTGGGGGACCTTTCTGCTTATGGTAGTTCTTAAATAATTCCTGAGTTAACAAAATATTATCACTGATATGCCTCCCTGGAATAAAAGCATTCTGCGTAGGATCAACGATATCATCAAGGCAATCTTTAATCCTATTCGCAAGGATTTTAGAAATACATTTATAGATGACATTACACAGAGCAATAGGCCTGAATTCACCAACCAACTCCGGATTCTGAACTTTAGGAATAAGAGAAATAAGCGACGCGTTTATCTCTTTCAACAGCTTCCCAGAGGCAAAAAATTCTTTCATCGCTAAGCACACATCAATCCCTACAACCGGCCACGCACTTTTAAAGAAACGAGAGGTATAACCATCTGGGCCCGGAGCTTTCTCATCTCCGATATTGAACATGGCTGATTTTATTTCCTTATCACTAACATCTGCAATCAAGTGAGGAATTTTACTCTGCTGAATTATCGAAAGCCAGCCTTGAAGACCCTCAATTTTTTCACAACTGTCACTTTTACCCAACAATCTTTTATAGAAAGTAACAAACTGATTAATCATATCTTGATCCTTAACCAAAACCCCTTCCTCATTCAGAATCGATGTAACTCTGTTCATATTTTTGTGGGCTTGCATACTCTTGTGAAAGTATTTATTGTTCAGGTCACCCACCTTAAGCAAGTGAATTTTTGTAACACCCCCAGATCCAGGGTCAGGGATCTGGTCGTTACGGTCTCAATATCCAACCATAAAACCAACATAATTTAAATTACAACCTTGTGACCCAAAACAATAACATAAAACACACCCGTTATAGTCCCAGAGATGAAATCAGAGTAACCAACAATATTATTAATCACAAGTTTGAGTTCTTACAACCCAAAGAATTATAATTGTACATTTACATACTCTTTGCCATCCATTAATAGATACCATAATATAAATACATTTGAGGCTCAATTGCTAACAACTAGCCTACCAGTAGTTGCATCCTCAACAATGGTAGCCAAGACCTTAGCGGTAAACCTCTGACGGTTGACACCTGCTTACGCTGTGTGCGCCTTGCGCGGCCATCTGATCTAGCTGTTGTTGTAATATAAATAAATAAAGCAAGGGTGAGCGATAGCCCACCGAAAATATAATTGAACGACAATAATATATGACAGTTCAAAATAACTCAGGGTGGAAGCATTCTCCCTTAAATTCTGCTGAATGAGAGAAAGCATCTATCAGTCTTTTCCAAAAGTCATTGCTTCCACCTTTTCTAGTGTGAACTTTACTACCAGTACTCCCAATCATACCTAGGATATTTCCTTACTTGAATTCCTTCTTGTTTTAGGATAATCTCAACCTTATTGGTTCAATCCATACTTTCTCATGGTTCCACACCTAATTCCTCTGGCCGTATTGTTACTATGTCATACATTCCTTACCAAACTTCCCTTCCTGAAGTTCAGAACATTACCTCTTCCCTTATTGGGTTCCTTAGGTCATCCTCATCATTCATCCTATATCTTCTGGGTACAGGGTATATCAAACATCATTAACCGATTCTATAACGATTCTGTCTATGTACTTTTCGAGACTCCTTTCCACAATTCCTTATAGGTTATTGATACCTTGGTCGATTCAACTTATATCGTCTGATTTCACAGTGCCTATTATTAGGGGTGATGCTTATTCCTTGTGCATCCCCCAGGGTTCGTCTTAATATATGGACATTCTATGCTCAATTCTAGTTTCAAGGAATACTTATATCCTGTACTTGGCAATTCAATCATATATCCTTAATAAAGGTCTCTTTTAATCATTCTCATCTTGATAGTCTATAGGTAGACTAATGCTAACCTCTTCTTTCAAACGAATGTTAGTCTATATGACCTTCCAAAAGACAACACATGTCTATCTGCTCTTTTTTTTTTTTTTTACAGAACTTGGTAATGGTAGCAAGAATGTTCTGGAAGATATTGGTCGTGTTCAACGTGAACCTCTTAATGCCTAATGCTCCTCTTGAGGACACTAAGTTTCAGATAACATTTTTGCATCATACTGCACCATCTCTGACAATCCTCATAACCTTTACTGGTCACCATCCTCATTCCTAACACATCCATGGTATTTATAAAATCCATTATCATGTATCTCAATTCACTTTATATCAAAAGTCCTTGCGGTTGGCACTTGGTTAGAAGCACCCCGCTTTGTCCTTACCTTGCTGGTTCAGTCACTCGATAATCTTTAGTGACTTGGCCCCAACTGGCCATGCTAAAATATGTGAGTTTAGGGGTCGGCTAATAGCATTACTTTTCTAACAATTGCTGGCATAGTGCCTTCTACTTTGATACCTTTTGATCTTTTCAAAACTTCACTCCATATAAGTCTCAATCGACTTCTCGGTGCCATCTCCGGTCACCTTTCCTTTTCTTTTATTCTTCTAGTTACTCTTATCAACTCCACGTACCACAAAAGCTTAACACTTCTGGCATAACAACCTTTTCATTTAAGTCAATCCCAGAATTTCTTAGTCCGGCTTGTTTCTTAATTACATTCAACTTCAAAATTTTATCCCTACATTCAACTGTAATGATCGGGGTATGTCTACCCACTTGTATAGCGGCTACTTTACCCAATCCACAAGGTTCGCTCCAGTTTCCACTCTCTTCAATGACGTCTTTTGATAATCAGAAAGACAAGGTTTGCCAAAATTCGTTGAATTCCTTTCCAGAATTTGGGAAAATTTCAGTTAATCTATTCACCCACTAGTAACATGCCACATCTTCCTGATACATATTCGTCCTATTAGTCGATACTACCAAATACCAGTCTTCTTAACAACTAGTCTCAGAAGGAACACTACCGTCGGGGTTAGTCGTTCCTCAACATTGGCACTACCAAGGCCATCCGAATCCGATGAACTGTGCTGTCTAAATGTATTCGAAATTACGCTGTCGTGCTGCATAAGCGCAGACCTATACCTGTATGAGTTGCATCATAATATCTCCCAAAGTTTCCTTCTTCCATTAGGCAACGCCAACCCTGGTCATCACCAACTTTACCTTTAGCTCTAGGAAGATCTTCTCACGTTTATCTTGTCCATTCAAACTTTTATTCTTATAATAAGTCGGGTTACGGGACTACACTTTTTGTAAAGTCCTGAGCAAATCTTTGGTAATACCTTGTGAATTTTATGAAATTTCTCACCTTTGCCAGTGTGGTTGGCCAATCTTCATTTGAAACTGTCTTTAACTTGGTAGGGCCGACCAACACTACTCTTATTGATCATGTGTCCTATTGCTGGACTTCATTTTGCCAAAACTCTTATTTCGAGAACATGTCCTACACCTGTTCTATCAGGTTGCACCTAGAAGCATTCTCAATTACATCTCGACCACTGCTCGCCTTGCCTAATCCATTTATGATTCAGTGTCAGAATGAACTTAAGGTAACTACCATAATCCATTCAAGGAAAAGAAAGAATTTAAAATTCTTCTGAATCACATGCAACTAATGTTTCTGGTTCATCATTTCACTGAATTGAACTGAACTTATACCTGGTTTCTTGACAATAGCCTCATTACTAGTTTATCATGGACTCACTGGTCTTTTAATCTTGTAGGTTCTGAGATCATTGTCTTGCTTACTATTTCCTTATATACTTTATTCAATCATGCCATCACCTTTCAATGTCTTTATTTTCTAAGTTGATCCATTCATAAAATGGACATTTCCTTGAACCCAACCACCTCATCAATCTAAGTTTGACTTTACAAATTATCACTCATGAAATCTGCCTTCTCATGGCGAATTATCCTTAACCACATTCACACTAATTCATTTATCTGAAGATATGGCACTTGCCACCTATGTCTTAACTGTTCCTAGGGACTCTGCTCCCCGTCCTATATCAATGTCTTTGATAATCATGCATCATTCTAATTCCTTTCTCATTAATCTGAAAGTCTCCAAGGATTCTTATCTATCCTTACATAAGATCTTGAGTAATTCCTCAAATCCATCTTACTTGGTGGCACTTTATTCGGTAGTCCGGCTATGAATCCAATATGCCTCTTTAATTCTCTTAATAATATCTCAATTCTTTAAGCTCACTTCTCTGAGCACTATATCTAGATTCTTACAGTCTCTCTGGCTGTAGCCCTCATCTCCTCAAGGTAAACTTCCCTGTCTCTAACAGGATTCTCCCTCTCTACTGGAACCTCTTCCGGGTCCTCAGTAGGGTACTCTATCGAATCCACCATCCGATCTTCAACATCAAAACAAGCATCATTATGTTACTGCTCGTAATCCCCAAGGTCTGTCGCCTTACTAGTCGATACAAGAACGAGCTAAGTTACTATCATGATACTTTAGGGTTCCCATAAGGGTTTTATATGTCAATACTACATTATGTAGTCTGACTATGAACTTGGCAAGAGTTCTTATTATCTTAATGAATTTATTGTTTTAACGTCGCATCATCTCTGGGATATATAACGCTCTCTCTGATACCATTTCTGTAACACCCCCAGATCCAGGGTCAGGGATCTGGTCGTTACGGTCTCAATATCCAACCATAAAACCAACATAATTTAAATTACAACCTTGTGACCCAAAACAATAACATAAAACACACCCGTTATAGTCCCAGAGATGAAATCAGAGTAACCAACAATATTATTAATCACAAGTTTGAGTTCTTACAACCCAAAGAATTACAATTGTACATTTACATACTCTTTGCCATCCATTAATAGATACCATAATATAAATACATTTGAGGCTCAATTGCTAACAACTAGCCTACCAGTAGTTGCATCCTCAACAATGGTAGCCAAGACCTTAGCGGTAAACCTCTGACGGTTGACACCTGCTTACGCTGTGTACGCCTTGCGCGGCCATCTGATCTAGCTGTTGTTGTAATATAAATAAATAAAGCAAGGGTGAGCGATAGCCCACCGAAAATATAATTGAACGACAATAATATATGACAGTTCAAAATATCTTTGAAACCATATGCCATGCATTAACGATGTAGTACCAATATAAGGTATGAGATGAAGTTACAAGGTAACTCAAAAATATATTTGTTTTGAATAAATATCTGCTATGCAAAAGATAAGCAAGATATTCTCAATTATCATAAAAGAGGAACTTGCAGGAAAAATATTGCAATTCCGGTTTCAACACTTTTTCACCTTGCCAACACCAACAGTGTTGCAGAAATTTCTCACTTTTAGAAGATGAACTAATACGGGAGCATTGCCGCGCCAGATGCCCTAACGTTTACGATGATCAGTCGTATGTCATGCATCTCATCAGTCGTTCTCTACATGTAGAAGGTAGCTCCGACGGATTTTCTTATCTACCGCCCTCTGGAACTCCTCAGCCAACGGTGGGGCTATTGCTGGACCGGCGCCACTCGGCCACTTACGCGTTTCCTAGTTCGAATATCATCCATGACTCTGAAACGTAAAGTTCGTTCCCCTTTTTCCCCAAGTGTAACACTTGTTGATAGGACTCCACAAAGTAGTCGTATCTAATTGGAAAGGAAAATTCACCAATATTTCCCAAGCTGATGCTTGTTAATGGATATAAACTTGTTACATCAATCATACCCCTCGAGCGTTGAGGAGGTAACCAAAAGACTCATATCGATGCTTGAAAGAATCAAGATGTGAGTGACAAGATAGTTTTAGCAAGTATAGGACCGGGCAGTCCAATAAATAACATCGTTCAAGTGAGGTCCCCTTATATACGTTTGGAAGTTGAGCGAGTATTTAAATCTTCTTTAAGATAGATTTAAATGAAATTAAAGTTTTGGGAACCTCCCCTTGATAAAATAGTCATAAAAGACTCCGAAATATTTTACATAATATCTGAAGGTGAAGGATAACCTTTGAGTAATATAAATCATTACAAAAAGAATTCAAAAGAATTTTATTAAGTATTCCAAGAATATTTATTAAGTCAATAATAATTACGGAATATTATTAAATCATAATATTGCTCGTAAGTAATCCTCGAATGAATATGTAGAATTATTTATTAAATAAATCTCTTCTTAAATGAATATTTAAAATAATATTCATTGAATAAATAAACTTAAATAAATATTTAAAATAATATTTACTGAATAAATCAAACCTTAAATGAATATTTGAAAATAATATTCATTTAACAAATAACATTCCAAATGAATATCCAAATAATATTCATTAAACAAATAATATTCTAACTGAATATCCCAAAATAATATTCATTTAACAAATAATATTCTAAATGAATATCCGAATAATATTTATTTAGTAATCAAAACTTTAAAGGAATATTCGAAGTAATATTCCTTGAGTAAATAGAACTTCCAATGAATATTTTAAAATAATATTCATTAAGTAAATCAAACCTTAAATGAATATTCGAAAGTAATATTCATTAAATAAATAAAGATCAAATGAATATTCCAAATAATAATAAGTAAGCCAAATGAATATTTGGGAATGATATTCGTCAACCAAATAACTCTAATGAATATTCAAAATAATATTCATTAACTAAATAACTCTAATGAATGATCAAAATAATATGCATTAAATAAATGACATTCTAAATGAATATTAAAATAATATTCATTAAATATTCCTTCACTGAGGTAATACTCAAATAACGTTCCTCGAAAGATTCGTAATCGAATAAAAAAATCCTCGAAGTAATAAATTTGTCGCTGGGATCCCTCCGGGTTTCCACGACTATTTATATATTACAAAATATTGACTCCCGATCTATATTTGAAGTATGAATATCATACGCCCTTCGCTAAGGGTCTTAACCAAACAATCCGGCTTATAACTGATATTTCATATATAGTCTATAAGCCGATATCAATTCAGGGAACAAGTAATTCAATATTAACTTGAAAGTAGGCATGCATTCTATGGCATATGTATAAAACAATCATTATATATATTATCACAACAACAGTTCCAAGTATTGGAAACTTGCCTGAGAATCGAGTGCGGGTAGGGGTAATGTGTCCCGGGTCAGCTCGACGATCTATAAACAATCAGAATATTTAAGATTAACCACTTAACGCTTATTAAAAGGCTAAGTATAAACTCCACTTAAATCGAAACATGTTTTCGAGTTATCTCGTTACGTCTCTTTTAGTGTAACTCTTTTTATCACCGATACGATCCGACATTCGTTCGTTATCAAGACATGTCATCATGCTTATACTTGGTATATACTTAAGTCGTATAAGTTCTAAGGTCAGTCGTTTACTAATCAAGATTATACCTCGAGTGTTAACGCCCGTTTTCTAAGTTATAACCAAAGTCATACCTTTAAGGGGTTCGTTCGCGTTTAACCTCGATTCAAACATTTTTATAAAATCGGAAAACGATCCATTCGACATGTGGTTTTCTCCCACACCTTCCTTTTTACCTCTAATATTTAATTAATAAGATTCGCCACTGATTAAACGACATTTAAGGGAATCAATTTCAATTACGAACTTTCGTTTACGATTTCGAACCACTTTTACGAATTTAATCATAACTCCTAAACCGTAAGTTGAAATGCTTCGATTCTTTCGCCAAAGTGATCTATGTTCAAAAATCTAGCAGTAGGGTTCATTATCTTGCCAAGAACAGAGAGTTATGGCTACTGTCCAGTTCGGGTTCTTAGTGTTAATGAAAATCGGGCATTACGACGGCTACGAATCGAGCGTTCTAAAAATCATAACAATAATACCAAGCCACACCGGGCACAAATCCAACTTATACACATGATTATCATCTTTATCAGTCCAAGAATATCATGTTAAACCAACAAGATCATCATCTCTTACTAAAATCATTAAACCACTAACTAATCATGCTTATAACATCACCATAATCATAACTACTTAGATCTATCAAGAACATCACCAAAACTCAAAGTAAAACTAAGGGTTTCAAGATCATTATACCTTCTTGAGAGTGTGATATGGCCTTAAAAAGCTTGGTATGGTCCTTGTCTAGCTTTAACAAACCTAAGATCAACCAAAGAAACATGAAAATCAAAGTTAATTCTTGAAGAACACTATTCATCCTCCTCTTTAATGATTTTTTTGAAAATGGAAAAAGAAGAGATTGAAGCTAGGATTTTGAGGAGATCATTTTTATGAATTATAGGACTCACATAAAAAGTTTCAAGATCAAATGATGGTTGGAAGTAGGATTTTGATCCTTGAATTAAGGAAATAGCCGAATGTGATGTTTCTTGGAGAGAGTTGTGTTTTTGCTTGGTTGTCTTGAACAATAATGCATAAAGTGAATGGTTTTAGATAATATCTCATCTTGGAGTTGCTTTATTAAAGGTGTGATGCATTGGGTGATGTATTTGATCAAGTGGACAAGTTGCATGCAAGTGAAATATCTTGCATCTTGGTTGGATTTGCTAAGTACTTGGTTGCTTCAAGTGTTTCTTGTTCTTCTTATAACTATGTTGGTTACTAGATATTTTCTAGTGGCTTGCACAAGACTCTTGCTCCCTCTGCTTGTTTCTTTGCCCGTTTATTGCTTAATTTGTTGATCGTTCGAGGGAATAACTCATTCGTTTCTAGTTAGGGTTTTACCGAAAACCTTCTTAATATTTCGAATACTATTCTTCATCATTCTTAATACTCCTCGAATTTAAATTCCTTAATTCCCTTTTATAAATCCTTAAGTCTGGCAGTGTCCAGGGAATTCTCGGAGAAAATGAAAGTGCTAATTTACTGAATCCGACAGCCTTTACATACACTTATTTTCCTCCTGGATCACTAATACGAACTCAGAAATCCGTTCCGAATACCGGGTATAACATTATTATAATAATATTCCAAATTCCACCAAAATCACTATTCATCACTTATTTTTATTTAATTCCTATAATTAGGAAAATGAACCTGGTTCACCCTCGAGTGTTCCTTAACCTTTTTACGGAACCGCTGGGCTTATAATAGATATTGATTTGGATGACATGAGGGTATCTATTTCTCTCTAGGGAATCTTATCTTAACTTTCTAGGAGATAGATTATTCTAATCTAAGTTATCACCCAATAGCATCCTTCAGGCCATATAACCTTGGAATATATATCCTTTCATTATTCATTCTTTAAAGCCAGTATTACATTGTAGTTGTAACCACTGCTCACTCTTACATCAATACATAATAAAAGTTTTAATTCTACCCAAAAATCTGGGTTCTTACAATTTTCGAATTCTGCTTAAGGAGGCGTTCCTCCTCAAGCATTGCTTCTCTATAATCTCTAAGGCAGCTAGCTTCATCTCTTCTAAGAGTCTCATTAAACGGATCCCCATTCATAGCACATTGGACATTCTGCAGATTACCCTTCAATTTTTCCACTTTGTCCGTCAAATTCCCAGTCTTCCAAGCGGCTTTACGCAGAACAGGTTTCAATCGTTTCAGTTTTTTGACAAGCTGAAACATCTTGAATCCACCAATTTCCTGATTCCAATGATTACGCACCAG
Organism: Kitagawia praeruptora; assembly: GCA_037693485.1. Lineage (NCBI taxonomy): Eukaryota > Viridiplantae > Streptophyta > Magnoliopsida > Apiales > Apiaceae > Kitagawia > Kitagawia praeruptora. The sequence goes on along the minus strand of CM075348.1, from coordinate 60,137 downwards.
ACCAACAAAATTGTTACGAAAAGCTATAAAATTTTGAAATCTAAATGATTTTTTCTTCATAGTCGTACCATCCCCAAACTGGACCAAGGCTGGGCTGTGATCGCTGGTGCCTCGAGTTAAAAACAAAGCTTTTGCATCTTTAAACTTAGCTATAAACGAAGTGTTCACAAGCACCCTATCCAACTTTTTGACAACTCCCACACCATGTGGACTTCCAGACCAAGTGAATTGCATTCCACCATAGTGAATATCCATGACCTCTACCTTCATAACGCAGTCACGAAATTCAGCCATAGAAGCAGAATTAATCGACACTCCACCAGCACATTCAGACTCCATAAGAATTGCATTAAAATCTCCTAACACAATCCAGGGAGAATCCCCTACTAACTGACTATACACCTCTAACGAATGCCACAACTTACGACGAGGGACATGGTCATTATCAGCATACACCACAGAACAGTGAAAGTAATTTCCACTAGACTTTTGCTGCACCAAACAGTGAATAACCTGATTAGTAGAGAATATAACCATCAGATCATACTGAACGGGATCCCACCCAATCACAATACGGCAACCCTTCTCACAAACATCCTTATTAGACGTCCATTGCCATCTTTGAAACAACTTATTAAACACTGTAACAACGTTTCTCTTTGCAACATGAGTTTCTAAAATTGCACATAACCCAATATCATTACTCCGAATCAACTCTCTCACTTCTTTACGTTTAAAAGGCTGGTTAAAGCCTCTAACATTCCAGCAAAAAATACTACTCATTGAGAAACACCTTTGGAAGGACCTTCATTACAAACCTCCAGCATATCTTTTCCAAATAGCTGTTCTACTGCAAACTTTTCATTTTCCCTTGAAGAGTTAGAATCAATAATTCCTTCTAACCTCTGATCTCGAATGTGATCATTTGTAGCATCTAAAACCATAAACCGACCCGTATCACCCTCATCCGATTCCACATCCACTTGTGAATTAGTAGTACAAAGACCTTCCCCCTCCTGAATAACTCTACCATCCCATTTAGATTATCTAGCTTGAATATCTTCTTCCATAATTTGAATCTCCTTGCTTGATAACTTGCTCCCCTGTTCTATATATTCTGACACTCTAGAATTCAACACCATGGACATATCCTCCTCCTCCTGGGTAGCAATTTTAAAAACTCCTTTCAAATCCTTCCGACTACTAGTACTAACTCCTTTAGAAACTATATTAGTAACATGGGATGTACTTGCAAATTTTGAAAAATCCTCCTCCGTTCCCTTCTCTCCTCGAAGAACATCAAAAGTATTCTTAATTATAGCACCACTATGACTCCCTTCAGGTCCATTTTTCTGAACATAGTTTCCTTTATTATGAGAATTGCCTACCTCTCTCCTTCCCCTTTTATCATTCCCATATCCTTGATTTCTAGCTGATATATAGGACTGTTTATTGATCTGATTTCCAGCTATATTTCCACCCTGCTGCATTTTCACAACATTTGACCCCAATTTTGCCTTCCCTTTTCGAAGGACGACTTGGAATTCTTCAGTTTTTCCTACAAAATTATGGTTTACTTCAACTCCCCTAGCTGATTTATTCTGGGTAGCTCGAAGAACAGGGCAGTTATAAACTTGGTGGCCGAAAGTCACACAAGAACTACACCACGATGGCCTCCAAGGGTATTCCACCCTCAATATTACCTCTAGAGGCTCCTCAAAATCATCACTTGGGATATGGACAAACAGTTTTTCAGGAAGCTCCGTTTTAGCATCAACTTCAATCAGCAATTTCGCAAAACTTAGCCTCCCTGATGCCACCTTGCACATCTTTTCCGTTAAAGTGTCTGCACTTAAAATATTCCCAATACCACTACCGATTCGACTCAACCCTTCTCTATTCCAATATTGTAATGGAACATTAAATATTTATACCCACAAAGGAATCATTCTAGGAACATTTTTTGACAAAATTATTTTAGAATGCCATCTTTGCAAAATAAGAGGTTTTCCTTCTATCATGTAAATATCATCTTCCAGAACTTCTAATAAATCTGCCTCGTTCTTGAATTTAAAGAAGAAAAATCCATCATCATTCATTATGACCTCAGATAAGCCTCGATTTTTCCATTTTCGATTAGCATGATATTCCATTGTATGGAATGAAACCCTTTTCTCAAAAAAATATCCCACTAAACAATTTTCCCAAGCTTTTCGACCTTGCACATCGACAATTAAAGGAGGCTTGATAATAATCTTACCTTCATTTAGCATAGGGGAATGATAATCGAACTTCATCCTCACATTATCAGACTTTAGCTTAACAACTTCCGACCACTGAAATCCCCTGCTCCCCTGTTCTATTTTCTGACCAGTAACACCAAATTGAGAATTTGGTTGAGATTTAAAGTCGACTCCCTGCATCGGCGTATCATTGAGCTTGGATCTTCCTTGAATATTATCCATTCCAAATATCCCTTCCACATCTCGACCGTTCTTGCCATTCATCAAACGGGTTATGGGCACTGCCTTATAATTAAAATTGTCCTCCTTAGCATACTCATTTGCTCCCATAGATGCAAATCGACCTGTATCTCTGTGTATATATTCAAATCCAGACTTCGAATTTGTAGTTAATCCTCCATAGTCAGATTTTTCCACTACTCCTTCTCCGAGTCCAACTCCCGTCGTGACAAAGTCATTACTCTTTGCCCCCAAATTCTTCGACCCAGAATTAGAGATAAAAGAGGAATTCGCACCTTCATGCTCTTTTTTCTCCACTGCTCCTCCAATAACATCTCCTTCCGTGAGCACAGTAATTGTTTTTCCCCAATCCTCCAAACCATTATTAGAACTCAGAGGTAAAGCCTCTTTAATTGAAATACTACCAACCTGGGTTTCCTTCAGCCGATTTGTTACTTCAGACAAATCATTCCGATGCTTTCCATCCATAACAACCGCCCTATGAGATGACAGTTTACTCAATACTTTAGAATTTGGCCCAAGGGCCCGAACTCCATCTTTTAAGAGAATATGAGTTTTTTCTACACCATTTTTAAGAGAATATGAGTTTAGGGTTTAGGGTTTATGGTTTAGGGTTTGGGGTTTGGGGTTTAGGGTTTTGGGTTTTGGGTTTAGGGTTCAGGGTTTAGGGTTTAGGGTTTAGGGTTTAGGGTTCAGGGTTTTAGGGTTTTAGGGTTTGGGGTTTGGGGTTTGGGGTTTTGGGGTTTGGGGTTTTGGGTTTGGGGTTTGGGGTTTAGGGGTTAGGGGTTAGGGTTTGGGGTTTAGGGTTTGGGGTTTTGGGGTTTAGGGTTTAGGGTTTGGGGTTTAGGGTTTGGGGTTTGGGGTTTGGGGTTTGGGGTTTGGGGTTTCGGGGTTTCGGGGTTTCGGGTTTGGGGTTTGGGGTTTAGGGGTTGGGGGTTTACGGGTTTCGGGGTTTAGGGTTTCGGGTTTGGGGTTTGGGGTTTGGGGTTTGGGGTTTGGGGTTTAGGGTTTAGGGTTTGGGGTTTGGGGTTTAGGGTTTAGGGTTTAAGGTTTAGGGTTTAGGGTTTAGGGTTTAGGGTTAGGGTTTTTTTTTTCCAGGGTAAATGAGGCTTTGCCTCGTGAGAAATATATTAAAAACAAAAAAATGTACAAAACAAGAGCAAACAGCTCAAGTCCTGGGAAACTTATTCCATTGGAACACACTCCAAGGAATAATACTAAAAAAACAAAAAGACAACCACTTACTACGAAAGCCAGTAAAACTAATGACTACACAAGCAACAAATTCTACACATACTACAGCCCCCTTTAGACAATAAGTCATAATGGAGTAGTTAGTCAACAACTAAGGCACATCCACCACATGGCTAGCCTTGAGAATCACCCAGCAATCATGCAAAAAGATGCCCTCTAAAGTATCCCACCTTCTTAGAAAACAATAAAATAAGAGCCCCATCCTCCAAATAAAATAAGAAATGCCTTCTCTCTCATAATAAAGCCAAGCACCCAGCATAAGTAAACTAATACCACCTAGCACTAAGCCCATCACATGGAGACACACACGGCCGCCCCAAGGAAGATAAAACAAGAAATTAGCAGCACATCTTCTCACCATTCGAAATCAATCTCCATAAAAAAAGAAGACCAAAAAATTTTTTTTTTCTCAAAATAATCCAAGCAAATAACTCACAACAAATACATTCCCTTGAAGGAACTAATTTGCCAGACCTCATATGCTTACTCACCGTACGGAAATTTCGAACCAAGGGATACATTAGTAAAAAAGTTAACCCCCTCAAGTAGCCAACATGTAACCAGCCCTCACCATCACCCCTACCACTTCGATTAAAGACAATCCTTCGAAACAGGGCAGAAAAAACACTTCCACAAACAACATTGCAGGAACCCTTCATCCCTATGTAACTCCCTAAATCAGACCCCTTAATTAAGGCATGGTTCCCACATCCTGGATAGAGGGAAAACCTGCCCAGCCCCCCCGGATCAAAAGGATGAAATACACCAAAAGGATCTAAATTTCTGCAAGTCACTACACTTAAGATAACAGAAATCCAACCATAGTGAACAAAACAACCCATTCCAGAATTTGTCGTACCCCCAAATCGAATCCAGTGGCTACACAAATCATCCCAAATCATAGCAAGAAACTTCCTACAAATGTGGGATTGTAATCCAGACCCAACCAACCACATCCACAACCCCCAGACCAAACCAAAGACTACAGAGCACAGCCCAATCCTAAAAGCAGACTTACCTTCCATCTTGGATTAAAACCACCTGATCAGAAATGTTCCAAGTCTCCAGGACCCGCAGTACTCGATTGTTGCATTTAACTTTCAGACAGAGCATTTTAAATCTCACAGCCTCCTCAACTAAGCCAATTACTTGACTAAGAGAACGATGGTGGGATTGAAACAATCTCATGTTTCTCTCCTGCCAAATAAAATAAATTAAGGACCCTAAGACTAGTTTATTCACTATGGCTCCAATGCTTTTACCTGTCCAACTGTTAGCTGCAAACAACACGATTTGATCCCAGCTCAGATCTTCCGGAATGCTAACACCTTTGTTAGAAAAAAATCTGAGAACTTCAGAAGGAAACCCACATTTAAAGAACAAATGGTCAGTTGAATCTCTCTGCATTCTACAGAAAGGACAATTCCCAATTCCATCTAGATTCCAGCACTGCATTCTATCTTGGGTTAATAATTTTTTCCTAATGGCCAACCACAAAATGAAAGAATGTTTTGGAATCGAATTCGAGAACCAAACTAAGTGATGCCAGTCAACAAGAGGATGGATTTCTCGAAAATCATTCCAGGTGGCACCTGCTTTGAAAGACCCTAGAGTACCATTTCTCGAAACCCAAATAGCCTTATCCTCCCTGGTAGCTTGAGTTCTAATAATTTTCCCCCTCAATTCTGGGCACTTATGAAGGATTTCATGGGGCCAATGAACTAAACCATTCTCTATGAAATCCTCAACTTTATCTAAGTCAGAGAACCCCATCCCAAAAATTTCTCTGGAAGAAATTCTTGAGGAGATAGGTCTGTCCATAGCCCACGAATCTTGCCAAAAGAAAATTGACTTGCCATCTCCCACCTCCATCTTAATAAACCTCTGGAAATCAGGCCTTATTTTCAGAATTTGTTTCCAGCTATCAGCAGCATCCCACGCAATTTTCACCTGCCAAAAACTTTTGCCTCGAAGCCTATACGAATTGATCCATCTAACCCACAAAGACTGCCTATTAGTTACTACACTCCAAATGTGGAAAGCCATGAGAGACTTATTCCAATAATGCAAAGGTCTAATCCCTAACCCTCCTTCTGTTTTAGGACGACATACATCTTTCCAAGCCACCTTTGCTTTACCTTGAGCCAAATCAACTCCACTCCAAATAAAATTTCGGACCATCTTTTCAATCTCTTTTGAAGTTGAGACTGGAAGAATAAAAACCGAGGCCCAATAGACTTGCATTGACAACAAAACCGATAAGGCTAATTGCAATCTCCCAGCAAAAGAAAGCCATTTATTTTGCCAACTTTGAATCCGATTTCTAACTTGCTCAATAAGAGGGACACAATCTGCATGCCACAATCTAGTAGAAATTAGAGGCACTCCCAAGTATTTAACTGGGAGAGACCCCAATTCAAACTGCATGATATTGTTAATGAGCATCTGGTTATCTTGAGAGAATTTACAAAAAAAGGTGCTACTCTTTGACTTATTAGGCCACAGACCCGAAGCTTCACCAAACTCATCTAAAGAGTTTTTTAAAACTTGAACTGACCCAGGATCCCCATGCGAGAACAAGAATAAGTCATCCGCGAAGCAAAGATGAGAAATTTTCTGACTTTCACATTTACTATGGAATTTAAATCTCCCATTTTGCACTATTCTTTTCTTCAAAATTAAAGATAGAACCTGCATAACAATGGTAAAGAGATACGGAGATAAAGGATCTCCTTGTCTGAGACCTTTTTCCCCTTTAAAAAAATCATAGGCTTCCCCATTCACAATAATCGAGTAGGACGGAGTTGACACACACTCTTTGATCCACACAATCATTTTTTCCGGAAAACCAAAAATATTCAGAGCTTCAAACAGAAAATTCCAGTTCACACTATCATAAGCCTTCTTAATGTCCACCTTAAAAGCACATCTAGGCTTGCCCTTAAATCGGTGATAATTTCTAAAAAGCTCTTGCGTAAGCAGAATATTATCACTAATTCTTCTCCCGGGGATAAAAGCATTCTGATTATCATCAATAATAGAGTCTAAAGAGGCCTTAATTCTATTTGCCAAAATCTTCGAGATGCATTTATATAGGACATTGCAAAGAGCAATAGGCCTAAACTCACCTACTTGATTCGGACAATCCACCTTTGGAATTAGGGCAATAAGAGTGGCATTTACCTCCTTAAGAAGTTTACCCTTCCTGAAAAATTCTTGCACTGCACTACACACCTCCTCACCAATAACAGGCCACGAACTTTTATAGAATTTAGCCGAGTACCCATCAAGACCGGAAGCCTTGTCATCTCCGAAAGAGAACATCACCTCTTTTATTTCCTCGGCAGTAACATCTTTAATCATATCAATGCACATATCTGTAGGCACTTGCTTGCTGTTAAACTGATCAATACCTTCAATGCTAACAGAATTAGATTTAGTCCCAATTAATTTCTTATAAAAAGAAATAAATTGGTCTACCATGCAATCCCCTTCAATACTTTCCCCCTGGTCATTTAAAATCGATAGCACCTTCTTTTTGTTCTTTATCACCTGGAGACTCTTATGAAAGAACTTGTTATTCTGATCACCTACATTAAGCCAGTGAATTTTTGACCTTTGCTTGAGCATTCGCTCCTCCTCCAGAAGAGCTTCTCGATAATCTCTTGCAATTCTAGCTTCCTCAAGTTTGATAACCTTACTAAGCGGCTCACAATCCCTAGCCATTTGCATACTAGTAAGATCATCCTTCAACCGTTTCACTCTAGTACAAAGGTTACCTCTCACCCAGGCTTCTTTCTCGAGAACAGGTTTCAACCTCTTCAACTTATGAACCAATCTGTACATCCTCACTCCCGTAACTTGAGTATTCCAGTTACTCCGAACTAGATCCAGAAAATTATCCCTGCTAGTAATGAAATTTTGGAACTTAAAGGCAGATTTCTTTTTTATAACATTCCTTCGATTCAATTCGACAAGAACAGGGCTGTGATCACTAGTACCCGGAGCTAAAAAGCTAGCTTTAGCAGACTGAAATTTGGTTTGAAAAGCCAAATTGACAAGAGCTCTATCCAGTTTCTTTACAACCCCAATTCCTTGCGGCGAACCTGCCCAGGTATACCTCATACCTGTAAAATTTAAGTCCATCACCTCCACCTTATGAACACACTCTCTAAACTCCACCATTGCAGGAGACCTTCCAACAATCCCTCCAACAGTTTCCTCATCCTTCAGCGTAGCATTGAAGTCCCCCATAATCAGCCAAGGAGACTCCCCTACTAACTGACTAAAGGTATCTATAGAATGCCACAAATTACGCCTAGGAATATAATCATTAGCAGCATAAACAAAAGAGCAGAAAAAGTGTGTACGAGAACTTTTCTCAGTCATTAAGCAATGAATGACTTGCTCAGACCCGAAAAGCAGCATCACCTCAAAACAATTAGCATCCCATCCTATAACAATTCGACATCCCTTTTCACAGAACTCCGAATTAGATAACCAACTCCAATTTCTAAACATGCTATTAAAAACTGAGTCAACTCTTCTCTTGGCAACATGAGTCTCCAAGATGCAACAGACCCCAACTTTATTCTCCCTAATTAACTCCCAGACCTCCTTTTTTTTAAAAGGTTGATTAAACCCCCTTATATTCCAACACAATAAGCTACTCATTAAGACAAATTAGGATTACCAGATTGCGTCCCCACTGCCCTCGAGTCTCCAAACAACTGACCGATTGCAAAATCTTCCTGCTCCTTCAGTGTTGAAGCATCATCATCTGACATTAAACAATCTTCTCGATTCGTTGGAACAGATAAGTCCCCCATCATAAATTTTGATGTATCATCTCCATCTGATTCCACATCATCCTCTGAAGAGCCCTCCTCATTATAATTCTGATCATGCTTAATCCTAAAGAATTTCGAACTTTTGTCAAAATCAATATGTTTTCCTTGATTTTTAGCTCCCAGAAAAACAGAGCCATGATTTTTTTACTGTTTGAAGCCCCTTTAGACCCCCTAACTTGTCTCCAGCCTGCCCTTTCTTTTTCATGCCAGCTTCATTCTGGTTATTACCACTTATTTCCTTATCCATACCAGTAGGGGAAACCATATTCCAATCTTGAATATTTGCTAATTCTCCAGGCCTTGTTTCTTCTACCATAGTAGTAATATTTTCCAAGTTATCAATAATATTGGACTGATTCAACAAATCAAATTTATTATTCAACACCACGTTCTTGACTCCACCACTATCCCCACCCTTATTTCTCCTCGAAGTTTCTCCTCCGTACCCATTCCGATTTATATATCCTCCATTCCTTCCCCCTCTATTTGCAAATGAGACCGGGCTCTGTTTATTCTTAGCCACCCCTGTAAAATTTCCCCTTGGACGGTTCCCTTGCTTCTGCAAATCTGAATGAATCCCCATTTTACTTTTCCCTTTTTTCTGAACACGAGTAAAATCATCTTTCTCCTTCGCACCTTGATTCTCTTCTTTGCTCTCTTGATGATTATTTTCTTGAACAGCCCTCAACAGTGGACAATTGTGAACATTATGGCCCGATATCACACAATTTGGACACCAAGACGGCCGCCACGGATAATCCACTCGTAACACCACCTCCATTGGTTCCATAAAATCATCATGAGGAATGTGGACATATAATTTATCAGGCAAATATTTATTAGCATCAACCTCTATCAAAAGCTTAGCAAAACTTAATCGCCCTGATGCAACTCTACACATCTTTTCAGTCGGACCATCTGCCATTAGAATGTTCCCCACACCACTTCCAATCCTGCTAAGCCCTTCAAAATTCCAATATTGCAGCGGAATATTGTAAATTTTCACCCATAGAGGAATCGTTTTTGGAACATCTTTCGATAAAACAATTTGGGGATGCCATCTTTGTAAAATGAGAGGTTTCCCTTCAATCAAACAAACACCTTCTTCTAGAATCTCCAGCAAATCCTCTTCACACCCAAATTTAAAAAAGAAGAACCCCTCTTCATTCATAATAACCTCAATTAAACCCCGATTTTTCCACCTCCTATTAGCTTGATACTCCATTGTGTGAAAAGCTACCCTTTTTTCGAAAAAATAGCCTACAAGGCAATTTTTCCAGGGTTCTCTTCCTTGAATATCCACACTTAAAGGTGGTTTAATAACAATTTTGCCATCTTCAATTTCAGGTATATGATATTCAAAACACATACGACCAAGATTATTGTTAATTTTCAAGAGATTAACCCATGGTTTGGTACTCTGTTTCAGATCTGGTGGTACTTCATCTACAAATTGCGATTCATTGACAAGCTTAGACTGACCTGAGAAGTCAACACTCGCTACTTCAACTGCCGCCGCCCCAAACTTCAAATTTTCCGGTGGGTGATTTAACCCATTTCGCGACCCTTCCAAATATTTCTTCGAATTACTCTGTTCCACATTCGAAATCCCCTCAAGAACAGATGGGAAGTGAGAAGAGAGATTAAACTCACCTGGGTTGGACGAATCCTTCAAAGCTTCATTCATCCCCGTCCCAGTTCTGGATTCCTTCGATGGAAGATTAAACCCAGCTACTGAATCCATACCAGCGTTCAAATCTTCATTCCTTCCATTAGAAGACTTTTTCATCTCCATCTTACTTTTATCAGATCCGATTTTCTCTTCTTGGAGTCTCAAAGCTTCAGAAATAATCTCAGATCTTTGATTTCCATCCATGACAATAGCACTTTGACTAGCTTTTTTTCTCCCTATAGGATTAACCCCAAGAGGTCGAAGCCCATCTTTCAACAAAATACGAGGATTTTCATCATTTTTTTGATTTGAACTATTTGGTTGATTGCTTGATTTTGGTGGAAACATCTCTGAAATAAATTAACAAGAAGATCAAATAAAAAGGAAACAAAATTATGGATTTTGAAAAAAAATCGCCTTTAAGAGGGATGGGGGCTAGAGAGAAAACAATACATCAGAGAGTTTTTGGGGGTTTAGGGTTAGGGTTTAGGGTTTAGGGGTTAGGGTTTAGGGGTTAGGGGTTAGGGGTTAGGGGTTTGGGGTTTAGGGTTTAGGGTTTAGGGTTTAGGGTTTAGGGTTTAGGGTTTAGGGTTTAGGGTTTAAGGTTTAGGGGTTAGGGTTTAGGGGTTAGGGGTTAGGGGTTAGGGGTTAGGGGTTTAGGGTTTTAGGGTTTTAGGGTTTTAGGGTTTAGGGTTTTAGGGTTTAGGGTTTAGGGTTTAGGGTTTAGGGTTTAGGGTTTAGGGTTTAGGGTTTAGGGTTTAGGGGTTTAGGGTTTAGGGTTAGGGGTTTAGGGTTTTAGGGTTTAGGGTTTTAGGGTTTAGGGTTTAGGGTTTTAGGGTTTTAGGGTTTTAGGGTTTAGAGTTTTGGGTTTAGGGTTTAGGGTTTAGGGTTTAGGGTTTAGGGTTTAGGGTTTAGGATTTTAGGGTTTATGGTTTTAGGGCTAGGGTTTTAGGGCTAGGGTTTAGGGTTTAGGGTTTAGGGTTTAGGGTTTAGGGTTTAGGGGTTAGGGTTAGGGGTTTAGGGGTTTAGGGGTTTAGGGGTTTAGGGGTTTAGGGGTTTAGGGTTTAGGGTTTTGGGGTTTAGGGGTTTAGGGGTTTAGGGGTTTGGGGTTTGGGGTTTGGGGTTTGGGGTTTGGGGTTTGGGGTTTGGGGTTTGGGGTTTGGGTTTAGGGCTTAGGGCTTAGGGTTTAGGGTTTAGGGTTTAGGGTTTTGGGTTTGGGTTTTGGGTTTGGGTTTTGTGTTTTGGGTTTAGGGTTTTGGGTTTAGGGTTTTGGGTTTTGGGTTTAGGGTTTTGGGTTTTGGGTTTTGGGTTTTGGGTTTTGGGTTTTGGGTTTTGGGTTTAGGGTTTAGGGTTTAGGGTTTTTTTTTTTCCGGGTAAATGAGGCTTGGCCTCGTAGAATATATTAGAAAATCACAAAAAAAACAACATGAGCAAAAAACGCTCAAGTCAAAAAACTAAAATTCCATTGGAACATACTCCAAGGAATAATAATAAAAAACACAAAATGCTTACAACTAATCTACAAAAAGTCACTAACAGAGACAAAAATAAAAAGCAAAAGCACACCCACTCTAGTGACACAATGTCAAAAGGATGGGCAACACTAATCTTGAAAAAGACAACAACCACATGGCCATCTTTGAAAAGCATCCCCCAGGCGTGCACTAAGTCACCCCACATCCATGACATTTGATGATCACTATAGCACACCATTATTGATAAATTTTTGCCCAGTAATGCACACCAAATTCGGACATAGCAATAGAAAAAATAAGCCCATGGCTCCACCTGCACATGCCTATCCAATCCACCCAAATCTTGCAACCTCCCCCATATTCCAACAGGCCACACAATAATTCTCGAGAATAAAAGAAAATTTACCAACTGTGGAACTTGACTATAACCAACTGTGACAATCCAAGAGAGAATGCAACATCCTAGTTTGCAGGCCTGATCGAAAAATCCCCCCCATAAGATGAGAACTAACTGCATTAAAACAACTCTACTTCGCCATATACTAGCCCCCAGAATTAAGCCATCTAGGATTTGAATAAAACAATTTTCAAGGAAACGAAAACAGGCCTTAAATCTCCTACTCTTGGCCGAACGACTACTCCATTGAATACTAAACAAACCACATGGAATACTGATACTAGGCACGTACCACTGAAGAGCAAAATCAACCATCCATACGAATAATGCAGACAAAATGGGAAGAATTTTGATAAACATTCCAAGGAACATCACACACAACCACCTCTGGAAATAGCTAGATAAAATTCTCTCCAGATGACAGGACTTCAATTTGTACTGAGGACACCAATTGCACCGTATCAGAAGCAAACTAACTCCACTGTACCTCCTCACACCTGACTTCAAAAACAGGTGAGGATCCCCACTTCCACAGGTTCTGTGAACTTCAAAAAATTTAATTAACCAGGTTAAGTAACCCCCCGGATCGAAGGGAAAGATGACTGCAAAAAAACCTTTAATCACAGACCCCTGGAACCCTGAGACAGACCAGGGCAGAACTTCTATCCTCCCAGGCAACCTTCCATGAGAAGACGACCCCAGAAATGCAGAAAAGACACACCAACAAGCTCCATATAAACTTGGAATTAGATCACAAGCCCCACATCCCTGAACACCCATGACAATAGAGAAAATTTTCTCTATAAAACCTGCATTAACAAAGCTCCAGAAAAACAACAATAGACTACAATTCATTTGAATTAAAAAACCTTGATGAAATTTTCCAATCTTGCAGCACTCTTCGAACTCGAGAGTTATCCCGAAGTTTCAATCCCATTATTTTGAAACGAATGTTTTCTTCAATACTCCCAATCAGTTGACCACTCGATCTTCTCGAGTTTTGGAAAAGCCTCCAATTTCTTTCTTGCCACAGGAAGTAAATTAGCGCACTAAAAATCAATTTATTTACAACAACATGTATAGAATTCTCCTTCCAACTCCTAGCTGCTCTGTCAATAAATTCTTCCCAAGAATTATGAATTATATTGCAATATCCTCTCTTTCTGAAATGCGACAAGACCACTGTACTATACTGGCAGTTAAAAAACAGGTGATCCACTGAGTCCAATTGTCGCTGGCAAAACGCACACCTAAGATCTCTATCCAGATGCCATAGCTGCATTCTGTCCTGGGTCATCAGTTTTCTTCGAATTGCCAACCAGAGAATAAACGCGTACTTTGGAATGCAGTTCGAATACCATACCAACTTGTACCATACAACACACCTCCCTTGAACTCTGAGATCCTTCCAAATAATACTCGTCTTAAAGGGGTGCCTAGTGCCATTTCTTGACCTCCAATAAACTCTATCTTGAATATTATGGTTGAATGCAGGTTCTACTTCAGTACACTCTGGAAGTTTCTCCACAACACCTCGAGGCCACTCCCACCTTCCATTAACTAGAAAGTCTGCCACCTTCTCTTTACCGGATAAGCCCATACTAGAAATTTGTCTTGGAGTGAAATAATTAACCAAGGGACCAGATGTAAACCAAGAATCAAACCAGAACGATACAGATTTTCCGTCACCTACATCATGCTGAATAAAAGGACGAAAATCTTTTCGCATCCACAGGATTTTCTTCCAACTCCAAGATGCATCCCACGGGACTTTGACCTCCCAAAAGCTTCTACCTTTTAACCGATACGTATGAATCCACTTGACCCACAGCGATTGCCTATTAACAATGACACTCCATAAGTGAAAAGCCATAAGAGCTTTATTCCAAAGAAAAAGAGGCTTAATCCCCAGCCCACCTTCTGATTTCGGCCTACACACCTCCTTCCAAGCAACCTTTGCCTTACCTTTAGCCATATCAGCACCTCCCCATAAAAAATTTCTAATCAGTTTTTCAACTTCCTTAGACACTGAAACAGGAAGAATAAACACTGACGCCCAGTAAACTTGCATGGAAGACAAAACTAAAATAGCTAGTTGCAACCGACCTGCAAAAGATAGCCAATTATTCTGCCATTCGATGAGCCTCACCTTTACTTTCTCAATTAGAGGAAGACAATCAGCATGATAGAGAGTCGTAGAAATAAGAGGGACCCCCAAGTACTTTATTGGTAAACTTCCTTGCTGAAATCCCATGATATCTCTAATCAACATCTGGTTGTCTCTCGAAACCCTACAAAAATACATATTACTCTTGCTTTCATTAGGCCATAATCCCGAGACTAACCCAAACTCATCCAACGAGTCCTTCAAAAGCTGAACTGACCAGGGATCCCCAGATGAAAATAAAAAGAGATCATCGGCAAAACTAAGATGAGTAATAGCAAGTTTTTCGCATTTTGGATGAAACTTAAATCGCCCATCTTGCTCAATTCTCCTCTTAATAATAGAAGATAACGCCTGCATAACCAATGTAAAAAGATAGGGAGATAACGGATCTCCTTGTCTCAACCCCTTCTTGCCAGGAAAAAACCCGTGAGCTTCACCATTCAGAATGATAGAGTATGACGGAGTAGTAACACACTCTTTAATCCAAGCAATTAATTGATGAGGGAATCCGAAAATATAAAGCAAGTCAATCAAGAATTCCCAATTAACACTATCGTAAGCTTTTTTTATATCAACTTTGAAAGCACATCTAGGACTCCCTTTATGCCTATGGTAGTTTTTGAATAACTCCTGAGTCAACAACACATTATCACTAATACGATGCCCTGGGATGAATGCATTCTGGTTAGGATCAACAACATCATCTAGGCACTCTTTAATCCTATTGGCAAGGATCTTAGAGATGCACTTATATACCACATTACATAAAGCAATAGGTCTATATTCCCCAACTACCTGCGGATTCTGAGTTTTAGGAATAAGAGCAATAAGAGAAGCATTTACCTCCTTCAAGAGCTTTCCTGATTGAAAAAATTCTTTGACAGCAGTACACACCTCACTCCCAATCACATTCCAAGCATTTTTAAAAAAACAAGAAGTATACCCATCCGGCCCCGGAGCTTTTTCATCACCGATACTAAACATAGCCATTTTAATCTCCTCGTCAGTAACCTGCTTAATCAAATCTGGGACTCTACTCTGCTTAATTTTCAAACACCAATCATCAATTCCCTGAATTCTTTGACACTCATCTTTAGTCCCCAACAGCTTCTTGTAAAAAGACACAAATTGAGAAATCATCTCTTTATCTTTCACCTGAATACCTTCCTCGTTAAGAATGGAGGAAATTCTATTACCATTCTTCCTAGCCTGCATACTCTTATGAAAGAATTTATTATTCTGGTCTCCCACTTTCAGCCAATGAACCTTTGATTTTTGTTTTAACAACCTTTCCTCCTCAAGAGCTGCCTCTCTATACTCTCTCAGGCAACAAATTTCATCAGATCTAAGCTCTTCATTAAACGGGTCACAGTCCAGGGCACTTTGAACATTCACCAGACTCAACTTCAATCTCTCAACTCTACCCGACAATTCACCTGACTCCCAAGCTGCAGCACGTAACACTGGCTTGAGACGCTTTAATTTCTTAACGAGCTGGTACATCTTAACACCCCCACCTGCCTGATTCCAATGATTACGAACCAGGTCTGCAAAGTTACTCCGAAAAGCTATGAAATTCTGAAATCTAAACGAAGATTTTCTGTTTTTCTGATTTTCTCCAAACTCAATTAAGCCTGGGCTGTGGTCGCTTGTTCCTCGAGGTAAAAAAATTGCCTTTGCTCCTGTAAACCCTGAAGTGAAAGACGAATTTACCAGCACTCTATCAAGTTTTTTTACCACTCCAATACCATGAGGGCTACCTGACCAGGTATAATACAGCCCCTCATAGTGCAAATCCATCACTTCAATTTTCATCAAACAATCCCGAAACTCACTTAACGAAGACATTCTACTCCCCCCCCTCCTGCACATTCAGATTGCATAAGGGTAGCATTAAAATCTCCTAGGACCATCCATGGAGAATCCCCCACCAACTGGCTATACACCTCTAAAGAATGCCACAGATTACGACGAGGAACATGTTCGTTGTCTGCATACACTATAGAGCAATGAAAATGTTTATCGCTAGACTTTTGCTTCACTAGACAGTGCACCACCTGATTATTCAAAAACATAACCATGACCTCATATTGATCAGGATCCCACCCAACTACAATACGACACCCTTTTGCACAAACATCCTTATTCGAGGTCCACTCCCATCTACGAAAAATTCTATTAAAAACTGGCTCAACATTCTTATTAGCCACATGCGTTTCTAATAAACTAATGAAACCAATACCATTATTTCGAATCAAATCTCTCACCTCTTTACGTTTAAAGGGCTGATTAAAACCTCTAACATTCCAGCAAGCAATACTACTCATTGATAACCAAAATTAGAGATATCTGCCTTGTCCCCCTCCAGCCTCTTCTCACCGAAAAGCTGTTCTATTGCAAACTGTTCATGATCTGAAGAATTCTCAGATTCAGTACTTCGAACTATTCCTTTTTCCTGAAAAGAACCCCTCAAATCATCTACTGCCATAAAACGAGCCGTATCCCCTACATCGGAGTCCACATCTGCCTCAGAGTTAGTTACACAAATTCCTTCCCCCATCAGTCCTAACTTATCCCCCCATTTCGATTCCCTAGTTTCAATTTCTGCTTCCATACGAGCAATGTGGTTGCCTGGCAGCTCACTTCCTTGGCCTATATATTCCACTACTCTCGAGTTTAGCTCCCTAGAAAAATCATCCTCCACTTGACCTTCTTTGTTAAAACCAACTGATGTACCTTTATTGGACTCAGTATGATTATTCTGTTTGACATCTCTATTTTTATTCCGCGCTTCTAGATTATTCTCCATATTTCCTGGTTCCAAAACTGCATATCTATTACTTTGCAAAATTCCACCCCTTTTTTCTTCTCTAACTCCTTGATAACCCCAAAAGACTCTCCCTTATAACCCCTCTGCATAGTCCCACCAGTAGCATCATTTGCAATTTTGCCTCGATTGATATAAGGATAGCTGAACTGTTTTTTCTTAGTGTTCGAAAAATTCCTAAACCCCTGGTGCATACTCCCCTGTTTCTGTTGAACATGTCTTTGACCCATTTTATCTTTTCCTTTGCGATGAACTTCAATAAACTCATCTTTGCCTGGCATCGCATTCTTTACTTCCACTTCCTCTCTTAATTTCTGCTCTTGAGCTGCAATAGAGATAGGACAGACCTGAATCGAATGGCCAAAAATGCTACATTTAGGGCACCATGAAGGACGCCAAGGATACTCAACCCTTAACCGGACTACTAGCGGTTCTTGACCATTTTCCTTAGGGATAGCAACAAAAAGCTGGTCTGGAAGGGGTTTATTTGCATCAACTTCAATTAGAAGTTTAGCAAAACTAAGTCTACCAGATGCTTCATTACACATTTTCTCCGTCAACCCATCTGCTAACAAAATGCTCCCAATACCGCTACCAATTCGACTCAAACCACCAGCATTCCAATATTGGAGAGGGATATTGAAAATTTTAACCCACAGAGGAATGGTTTTCGGAACATCTTTAGATAAAACAATATGAGGGTACCATCTCTGCAAAATTAATGGCTTACCTTCAATCATACACACTTCATCCTCTAGAACTTCTAACAAATCCTCTTCTCCATCAAATTTAAAAAAGAAAAATCCTTCATCATTCATAATAACCTCTTTCAGCCCTCGATTTCCCCACCGCCTCTTGGCTTGATACTCCATTTTATGAAACGCAATTCTTTTTTCAAAAAAATACCCTACCAAACAATTCACCCATGGTTTTCTACCTTGCAAATCAACACTGAGAGGGGGACGAATCATTACACGACTTCCATCAATTTCCGGACAGTGATACTCGAATTTCATTCTTGTCTTTCTGACCTTTTGTCGAACAGCTTCCGCCCATCTCTTGGAATTTTCCCCTGCTTTCACAAATTGATGAGTTTTATATCCCTCTGAATTAGACACCGGTTCCTCCTCCATTTGAACCTCTCCACCTCTGAAAGAGTTAGGTTTACTACTTATTTGGATAAGATTCTGATTTGTCTCACCTTCCTCAGATGGCGGCAATCTCCATCCTTCCCACCCATACTTCGACATTGTGGAAGACCCTCCAATCTGACTTCGACCATCTTTTACAGCAGTAGCATCCGCTCCTTCCATAGCTAAATCCTCCATTACTGGTGATTTAATTGTATTTTGAGCTTCTCGAAATTGCCCAGATTCACCGTTATTAGAAGATAGATTTTGCTCACTAGTGACCAATCCTTCGAAATGAGTAACCTCCTTCGCAACAATACCTAAATTAGACTTCTTTTTAAAAATAGCAGTAGGCCCAATTGTTTTCAACCCATCTCTGGTCAAGATTTGAGTTTTATCACTACTATAATTCGAATTCTTTCTATGTAAATGATCATAAGGTTTGTAAGGGGGCATTTCAGATGCAAAATACCAAGAAAATCAGAGAAAAATTGATCAAAATAATGGAATTTTTGGAGCCGCCACTAGAGAGGAGAGAGAAGAGAGAAAAACTATGCATCTGAACTTTTTTGGGGTTTAGGGTTTAGGGTTTAGGGTTTAGGGATTAGGGTTTAGGGGTTTAGGGTTTAGGGGTTTAGGGTTTAGGGTTTTTTTTTTCCGGGTAAATGAGGCTTTGCCTCGTGAGAAATATATTAAAAACAAAAAAATGTACAAAACAAGAGCAAACAGCTCAAGTCCTGGGAAACTTATTCCATTGGAACACACTCCAAGGAATAATACTAAAAAAACAAAAAGACAACCACTTACTACGAAAGCCAGTAAAACTAATGACTACACAAGCAACAAATTCTACACATACTACAGCCCCCTTTAGACAATAAGTCATAAAGGAGTAGTTAGTCAACAACTAAGGCACATCCACCACATGGCTAGCCTTGAGAATCACCCAGCAATCATGCAAAAAGATGCCCTCTAAAGTATCCCACCTTCTTAGAAAACAATAAAATAAGAGCCCCATCCTCCAAATAAAATAAGAAATGCCTTCTCTCTCATAATAAAGCCAAGCACCCAGCATAAGTAAACTAATACCACCTAGTACTAAGCCCATCACATGGAGACACACACGGCCGCCCCAAGGAAGATAAAACAAGAAATTAGCAGCACATCTTCTCACCATTCGAAATCAATCTCCATAAAAAAAGAAGACCAAAAAATTTTTTTTTTCTCAAAATAATCCAAGCAAATAACTCACAACAAATACATTCCCTTGAAGGAACTAATTTGTCAGACCTCATATGCTTACTCACCGTACGGAAATTTCGAACCAAGGGATACATTAGTAAAAAAGTTAACCCCCTCAAGTAGCCAACATGTAACCAGCCCTCACCATCACCCCTACCACTTCGATTAAAGACAATCCTTCGAAACAGGGCAGAAAAAACACTTCCACAAACAACATTGCAGGAACCCTTCATCCCTATGTAACTCCCTAAATCAGACCCCTTAATTAAGGCATGGTTCCCACATCCTGGATAGAGGGAAAACCTGCCCAGCCCCCCCGGATCAAAAGGATGAAATACACCAAAAGGATCTAAATTTCTGCAAGTCACTACACTTAAGATAACAGAAATCCAACCATAGTGAACAAAACAACCCATTCCAGAATTTGTCGTACCCCCAAATCGAATCCAGTGGCTACACAAATCATCCCAAATCATAGCAAGAAACTTCCTACAAATGTGGGATTGTAATCCAGACCCAACCAACCACATCCACAACCCCCAGACCAAACCAAAGACTACAGAGCACAGCCCAATCCTAAAAGCAGACTTACCTTCCATCTTGGATTAAAACCACCTGATCAGAAATGTTCCAAGTCTCCAGGACCCGCAGTACTCGATTGTTGCATTTAACTTTCAGACAGAGCATTTTAAATCTCACAGCCTCCTCAACTAAGCCAATTACTTGACTAAGAGAACGATGGTGGGATTGAAACAATCTCATGTTTCTCTCCTGCCAAATAAAATAAATTAAGGACCCTAAGACTAGTTTATTCACTATGGCTCCAATGCTTTTACCTGTCCAACTGTTAGCTGCAAACAACACGATTTGATCCCAGCTCAGATCTTCCGGAATGCTAACACCTTTGTTAGAAAAAAATCTGAGAACTTCAGAAGGAAACCCACATTTAAAGAACAAATGGTCAGTTGAATCTCTCTGCATTCTACAGAAAGGACAATTCCCAATTCCATCTAGATTCCAGCACTGCATTCTATCTTGGGTTAATAATTTTTTCCTAATGGCCAACCACAAAATGAAAGAATGTTTTGGAATCGAATTCGAGAACCAAACTAAGTGATGCCAGTCAACAAGAGGATGGATTTCTCGAAAATCATTCCAGGTGGCACCTGCTTTGAAAGACCCCAGAGTACCATTTCTCGAAACCCAAATAGCCTTATCCTCCCTGGTAGCTTGAGTTCTAATAATTTTCCCCCTCAATTCTGGGCACTTATGAAGGATTTCATGGGGCCAATGAACTAAACCATTCTCTATGAAATCCTCAACTTTATCTAAGTCAGAGAACCCCATCCCAAAAATTTCTCTGGAAGAAATTCTTGAGGAGATAGGTCTGTCCATAGCCCACGAATCTTGCCAAAAGAAAATTGACTTGCCATCTCCCACCTCCATCTTAATAAACCTCTGGAAATCAGGCCTTATTTTCAGAATTTGTTTCCAGCTATCAGCAGCATCCCACGCAATTTTCACCTGCCAAAAACTTTTGCCTCGAAGCCTATACGAATTGATCCATCTAACCCACAAAGACTGCCTATTAGTTACTACACTCCAAATGTGGAAAGCCATGAGAGACTTATTCCAATAATGCAAAGGTCTAATCCCTAACCCTCCTTCTGTTTTAGGACGACATACATCTTTCCAAGCCACCTTTGCTTTACCTTGAGCCAAATCAACTCCACTCCAAATAAAATTTCGGACCATCTTTTCAATCTCTTTTGAAGTTGAGACTGGAAGAATAAAAACCGAGGCCCAATAGACTTGCATTGACAACAAAACCGATAAGGCTAATTGCAATCTCCCAGCAAAAGAAAGCCATTTATTTTGCCAACTTTGAATCCGATTTCTAACTTGCTCAATAAGAGGGACACAATCTGCATGCCACAATCTAGTAGAAATTAGAGGCACTCCCAAGTATTTAACTGGGAGAGACCCCAATTCAAACTGCATGATATTGTTAATGAGCATCTGGTTATCTTGAGAGAATTTACAAAAAAAGGTGCTACTCTTTGACTTATTAGGCCACAGACCCGAAGCTTCACCAAACTCATCTAAAGAGTCTTTTAAAACTTGAACTGACCCAGGATCCCCATGCGAGAACAAGAATAAGTCATCCGCGAAGCAAAGATGAGAAATTTTCTGACTTTCACATTTACTATGGAATTTAAATCTCCCATTTTGCACTATTCTTTTCTTCAAAATTAAAGATAGAACCTGCATAACAATGGTAAAGAGATACGGAGATAAAGGATCTCCTTGTCTGAGACCTTTTTCCCCTTTAAAAAAATCATAGGCTTCCCCATTCACAATAATCGAGTAGGACGGAGTTGACACACACTCTTTGATCCACACAATCATTTTTTCCGGAAAACCAAAAATATTCAGAGCTTCAAACAGAAAATTCCAGTTCACACTATCATAAGCCTTCTTAATGTCCACCTTAAAAGCACATCTAGGCTTGCCCTTAAATCGGTGATAATTTCTAAAAAGCTCTTGCGTAAGCAGAATATTATCACTAATTCTTCTCCCGGGGATAAAAGCATTCTGATTATCATCAATAATAGAGTCTAAAGAGGCCTTAATTCTATTTGCCAAAATCTTCGAGATGCATTTATATAGGACATTGCAAAGAGCAATAGGCCTAAACTCACCTACTTGATTCGGACAATCCACCTTTGGAATTAGGGCAATAAGAGTGGCATTTACCTCCTTAAGAAGTTTACCCTTCCTGAAAAATTCTTGCACTGCACTACACACCTCCTCACCAATAACAGGCCACGAACTTTTATAGAATTTAGCCGAGTACCCATCAGGACCGGAAGCCTTGTCATCTCCGAAAGAGAACATCACCTCTTTTATTTCCTCGGCAGTAACATCTTTAATCATATCAATGCACATATCTGTAGGCACTTGCTTGCTGTTAAACTGATCAATACCTTCAATGCTAACAGAATTAGATTTAGTCCCAATTAATTTCTTATAAAAAGAAATAAATTGGTCTACCATGCAATCCCCTTCAATACTTTCCCCCTGGTCATTTAAAATCGATAGCACCTTCTTTTTGTTCTTTATCACCTGGAGACTCTTATGAAAGAACTTGTTATTCTGATCACCTACATTAAGCCAGTGAATTTTTGACCTTTGCTTGAGCATTCGCTCCTCCTCCAGAAGAGCTTCTCGATAATCTCTTGCAATTCTAGCTTCCTCAAGTTTGATAACCTTACTA
Organism: Kitagawia praeruptora; assembly: GCA_037693485.1. NCBI lineage: Eukaryota > Viridiplantae > Streptophyta > Magnoliopsida > Apiales > Apiaceae > Kitagawia > Kitagawia praeruptora. The sequence goes on along the minus strand of CM075348.1, from coordinate 37,363 downwards.
AGCGGCTCACAATCCCTAGCCATTTGGATACTAGTAAGATCATCCTTCAACCGTTTCACTCTAGTACAAAGGTTACCTCTCACCCAGGCTTCTTTCTCGAGAACAGGTTTCAACCTCTTCAACTTATGAACCAATCTGTACATCCTCACTCCCGTAACTTGAGTATTCCAGTTACTCCGAACTAGATCCAGAAAATTATCCCTGCTAGCAATGAAATTTTGGAACTTAAAGGCAGATTTCTTTTTTATAACATTCCTTCGATTCAATTCGACAAGAACAGGGCTGTGATCACTAGTACCCGGAGCTAAAAAGCTAGCTTTAGCAGACTGAAATTTGGTTTGAAAAGCCAAATTGACAAGAGCTCTATCCAGTTTCTTTACAACCCCAATTCCTTGCGGCGAACCTGCCCAGGTATACCTCATACCTGTAAAATTTAAGTCCATCACCTCCACCTTATGAACACACTCTCTAAACTCCACCATTGCAGGAGACCTTCCAACAATCCCTCCAACAGTTTCCTCATCCTTCAGCGTAGCATTGAAGTCCCCCATAATCAGCCAAGGAGACTCCCCTACTAACTGACTAAAGGTATCTATAGAATGCCACAAATTACGCCTAGGAATATAATCATTAGCAGCATAAACAAAAGAGCAGAAAAAGTGTGTACGAGAACTTTTCTCAGTCATTAAGCAATGAATGACTTGCTCAGACCCGAAAAGCAGCATCACCTCAAAACAATTAGCATCCCATCCTATAACAATTCGACATCCCTTTTCACAGAACTCCGAATTAGATAACCAACTCCAATTTCTAAACATGCTATTAAAAACTGAGTCAACTCTTCTCTTGGCAACATGAGTCTCCAAGATGCAACAGACCCCAACTTTATTCTCCCTAATTAACTCCCAGACCTCCTTTTTTTTAAAAGGTTGATTAAACCCCCTTATATTCCAACACAATAAGCTACTCATTAAGACAAATTAGGATTACCAGATTGCGTCCCCACTGCCCTCGAGTCTCCAAACAACTGACCGATTGCAAAATCTTCCTGCTCCTTCAGTGTTGAAGCATCATCATCTGACATTAAACAATCTTCTCGATTCGTCGGAACAGATAAGTCCCCCATCATAAATTTTGATGTATCATCTCCATCTGATTCCACATCATCCTCTGAAGAGCCCTCCTCATTATAATTCTGATCATGCTTAATCCTAAAGAATTTCGAACTTTTGTCAAAATCAATATGTTTTCCTTGATTTTTAGCTCCCAGAAAAACAGAGCCATGATTTTTTTACTGTTTGAAGCCCCTTTAGACCCCCTAACTTGTCTCCAGCCTGCCCTTTCTTTTTCATGCCAGCTTCATTCTGGTTATTACCACTTATTTCCTTATCCATACCAGTAGGGGAAACCATATTCCAATCTTGAATATTTGCTAATTCTCCAGGCCTTGTTTCTTCTACCATAGTAGTAATATTTTCCAAGTTATCAATAATATTGGACTGATTCAACAAATCAAATTTATTATTCAACACCACGTTCTTGACTCCACCACTATCCCCACCCTTATTTCTCCTCGAAGTTTCTCCTCCGTACCCATTCCGATTTATATATCCTCCATTCCTTCCCCCTCTATTTGAAAATGAGACCGGGCTCTGTTTATTCTTAGCCACCCCTGTAAAATTTCCCCCTGGACGGTTCCCTTGCTTCTGCAAATCTGAATGAATCCCCATTTTACTTTTCCCTTTTTTCTGAACACGAGTAAAATCATCTTTCTCCTTCGCACCTTGATTCTCTTCTTTGCTCTCTTGATGATTATTTTCTTGAACAGCCCTCAACAGTGGACAATTGTGAACATTATGGCCCGATATCACACAATTTGGACACCAAGACGGCCGCCACGGATAATCCACTCGTAACACCACCTCCATTGGTTCCATAAAATCATCATGAGGAATGTGGACATATAATTTATCAGGCAAATATTTATTAGCATCAACCTCTATCAAAAGCTTAGCAAAACTTAATCGCCCTGATGCAACTCTACACATCTTTTCAGTCGGACCATCTGCCATTAGAATGTTCCCCACACCACTTCCAATCCTGCTAAGCCCTTCACAATTCCAATATTGCAGCGGAATATTGTAAATTTTCACCCATAGAGGAATCGTTTTTGGAACATCTTTCGATAAAACAATTTGGGGATGCCATCTTTGTAAAATGAGAGGTTTCCCTTCAATCAAACAAACACCTTCTTCTAGAATCTCCAGCAAATCCTCTTCACACCCAAATTTAAAAAAGAAGAACCCCTCTTCATTCATAATAATCTCAATTAAACCCCGATTTTTCCACCTCCTATTAGCTTGATACTCCATTGTGTGAAAAGCTACCCTTTTTTCGAAAAAATAGCCTACAAGGCAATTTTTCCAGGGTTCTCTTCCTTGAATATCCACACTTAAAGGTGGTTTAATAACAATTTTGCCATCTTCAATTTCAGGTATATGATATTCAAAACACATACGACCAAGATTATTGTTAATTTTCAAGAGATTAACCCATGGTTTGGTACTCTGTTTCAGATCTGGTGGCACTTCATCTACAAATTGCGATTCATTGACAAGCTTAGACTGACCTGAGAAGTCAACACTCGCTACTTCAACTGCCGCCGCCCCAAACTTCAAATTTTCCGGTGGGTGATTTAACCCATTTCGCGACCCTTCCAAATATTTCTTCGAATTACTCTGTTCCACATTCGAAATCCCCTCAAGAACAGATGGGAAGTGAGAAGAGAGATTAAACTCACCTGGGTTGGACGAATCCTTCAAAGCTTCATTCATCCCCGTCCCAGTTCTGGATTCCTTCGATGGAAGATTAAACCCAGCTACTGAATCCATACCAGCGTTCAAATCTTCATTCCTTCCATTAGAAGACTTTTTCATCTCCATCTTACTTTTATCAGATCCGATTTTCTCTTCTTGGAGTCTCAAAGCTTCAGAAATAATCTCAGATCTTTGATTTCCATCCATGACAATAGCACTTTGACTAGCTTTTTTTCTCCCTGTAGGATTAACCCCAAGAGGTCGAAGCCCATCTTTCAACAAAATACGAGGATTTTCATCATTTTTTTGATTTGAACTATTTGGTTGATTGCTTGATTTTGGTGGAAACATCTCTGAAATAAATTAACAAGAAGATCAAATAAAAAGGAAACAAAATTATGGATTTTGAAAAAAAATCGCCTTTAAGAGGGATGGGGGCTAGAGAGAAAACAATACATCAGAGAGTTTTTGGGGGTTTAGGGTTTAGGGTTAGGGTTTAGGGTTTAGGGGTTAGGGTTTAGGGGTTAGGGGTTAGGGGTTAGGGGTTAGGGGTTAGGGGTTTGGGGTTTGGGGTTTAGGGTTTAGGGTTTAGGGTTTAGGGTTTTAGGGTTTAGGGTTTGGGTTATGGTTTAGGGGTTAGGGTTTAGGGGTTAGGGGTTAGGGGTTAGGGGTTAGGGGTTTAGGGTTTAGGGTTTTAGGGTTTTAGGGTTTTAGGGTTTAGGGTTTTAGGGTTTAGGGTTTAGGGTTTAGGGTTTAGGGTTTAGGGTTTAAGGGTTTAGGGGTTTAGGGTTAGGGGTTTAGGGTTTTAGGGTTTAGGGTTTTAGGGTTTAGGGTTTAGGGTTTAGGGTTTTAGGGTTTTAGGGTTTTAGGGTTTAGGGTTTTGGGTTTAGGGTTTAGGGTTTAGGGTTTAGGGTTTAGGGTTTAGGGTTTATGATTTTAGGGTTTATGGTTTTAGGGCTAGGGTTTTAGGGCTAGGGTTTAGGGTTTAGGGTTTAGGGTTTAGGGTTTAGGGGTTAGGGTTAGGGGTTTAGGGGTTTAGGGGTTTAGGGGTTTAGGGGTTTAGGGTTTAGGGTTTTGGGGTTTAGGGGTTTAGGGGTTTGGGGTTTGGGGTTTGGGGTTTGGGGTTTGGGGTTTGGGGTTTGGGGTTTGGGGTTAGGGCTTAGGGCTTAGGGCTTAGGGTTTAGGGTTTAGGGTTTAGGGTTTTGGGTTTGGGTTTTGGGTTTGGGTTTTGGGTTTTGGGTTTAGGGTTTTGGGTTTTGGGTTTTGGGTTTTGGGTTTTGGGTTTTGGGTTTTGGGTTTAGGGTTTAGGGTTTAGGGTTTAGGGTTTAGGGTTTAGGGTTTTTTTTTTCCGGGTAAATGAGGCTTGGCCTCGTAGAATATATTAGAAAATCACAAAAAAAACAACATGAGCAAAAAACGCTCAAGTCAAAAAACTAAAATTCCATTGGAACATACTCCAAGGAATAATAATAAAAAACACAAAATGCTTACAACTAATCTACAAAAAGTCACTAACAGAGACAAAAATAAAAAGCAAAAGCACACCCACTCTAGTGACACAATGTCAAAAGGATGGGCAACACTAATCTTGAAAAAGACAACAACCACATGGCCATCTTTGAAAAGCATCCCCCAGGCGTGCACTAAGTCACCCCACATCCATGACATTTGATGATCACTATAGCACACCATTATTGATAAATTTTTGCCCAGTAATGCACACCAAATTCGGACATAGCAATAGAAAAAATAAGCCCATGGCTCCACCTGCACATGCCTATCCAATCCACCCAAATCTTGCAACCTCCCCCATATTCCAACAGGCCACACAATAATTCTCGAGAATAAAAGAAAATTTACCAACTGTGGAACTTGACTATAACCAACTGTGACAATCCAAGAGAGAATGCAACATCCTAGTTTGCAGGCCTGATCGAAAAATCCCCCCCATAAGATGAGAACTAACTGCATTAAAACAACTCTACTTCGCCATATACTAGCCCCCAGAATTAAGCCATCTAGGATTTGAATAAAACAATTTTCAAGGAAACGAAAACAGGCCTTAAATCTCCTACTCTTGGCCGAACGACTACTCCATTGAATACTAAACAAACCACATGGAATACTGATACTAGGCACGTACCACTGAAGAGCAAAATCAACCATCCATACGAATAATGCAGACAAAATGGGAAGAATTTTGATAAACATTCCAAGGAACATCACACACAACCACCTCTGGAAATAGCTAGATAAAATTCTCTCCAGATGACAGGACTTCAATTTGTACTGAGGACACCAATTGCACCGTATCAGAAGCAAACTAACTCCACTGTACCTCCTCACACCTGACTTCAAAAACAGGTGAGGATCCCCACTTCCACAGGTTCTGTGAACTTCAAAAAATTTAATTAACCAGGTTAAGTAACCCCCCGGATCGAAGGGAAAGATGACTGCAAAAAAACCTTTAATCACAGACCCCTGGAACCCTGAGACAGACCAGGGCAGAACTTCTATCCTCCCAGGCAACCTTCCATGAGAAGACGACCCCAGAAATGCAGAAAAGACACACCAACAAGCTCCATATAAACTTGGAATTAGATCACAAGCCCCACATCCCTGAACACCCATGACAATAGAGAAAATTTTCTTTATAAAACCTGCATTAACAAAGCTCCAGAAAAACAACAATAGACTACAATTCATTTGAATTAAAAAACCTTGATGAAATTTTCCAATCTTGCAGCACTCTTCGAACTCGAGAGTTATCCCGAAGTTTCAATCCCATTATTTTGAAACGAATGTTTTCTTCAATACTCCCAATCAGTTGACCACTCGATCTTCTCGAGTTTTGGAAAAGCCTCCAATTTCTTTCTTGCCACAGGAAGTAAATTAGCGCACTAAAAATCAATTTATTTACAACAACATGTATAGAATTCTCCTTCCAACTCCTAGCTGCTCTGTCAATAAATTCTTCCCAAGAATTATGAATTATATTGCAATATCCTCTCTTTCTGAAATGCGACAAGACCACTGTACTATACTGGCAGTTAAAAAACAGGTGATCCACTGAGTCCAATTGTCGCTGGCAAAACGCACACCTAAGATCTCTATCCAGATGCCATAGCTGCATTCTGTCCTGGGTCATCAGTTTTCTTCGAATTGCCAACCAGAGAATAAACGCGTACTTTGGAATGCAGTTCGAATACCATACCAACTTGTACCATACAACACACCTCCCTTGAACTCTGAGATCCTTCCAAATAATACTCGTCTTAAAGGGGTGCCTAGTGCCATTTCTTGACCTCCAATAAACTCTATCTTGAATATTATGGTTGAATGCAGGTTCTACTTCAGTACACTCTGGAAGTTTCTCCATAACACCTCGAGGCCACTCCCACCTTCCATTAACTAGAAAGTCTGCCACCTTCTCTTTACCGGATAAGCCCATACTAGAAATTTGTCTTGGAGTGAAATAATTAACCAAGGGACCAGATGTAAACCAAGAATCAAACCAGAACGATACAGATTTTCCGTCACCTACATCATGCTGAATAAAAGGACGAAAATCTTTTCGCATCCACAGGATTTTCTTCCAACTCCAAGATGCATCCCACGGGACTTTGACCTCCCAAAAGCTTCTACCTTTTAACCGATACGTATGAATCCACTTGACCCACAGCGATTGCCTATTAACAATGACACTCCATAAGTGAAAAGCCATAAGAGCTTTATTCCAAAGAAAAAGAGGCTTAATCCCCAGCCCACCTTCTGATTTCGGCCTACACACCTCCTTCCAAGCAACCTTTGCCTTACCTTTAGCCATATCAGCACCTCCCCATAAAAAATTTCTAATCAGTTTTTCAACTTCCTTAGACACTGAAACAGGAAGAATAAACACTGACGCCCAGTAAACTTGCATGGAAGACAAAACTAAAATAGCTAGTTGCAACCGACCTGCAAAAGATAGCCAATTATTCTGCCATTCGATGAGCCTCACCTTTACTTTCTCAATTAGAGGAAGACAATCAGCATGATAGAGAGTCGTAGAAATAAGAGGGACCCCCAAGTACTTCATTGGTAAACTTCCTTGCTGAAATCCCATGATATCTCTAATCAACATCTGGTTGTCTCTCGAAACCCTACAAAAATACATATTACTCTTGCTTTCATTAGGCCATAATCCCGAGACTAACCCAAACTCATCCAACGAGTCCTTCAAAAGCTGAACTGACCAGGGATCCCCAGATGAAAATAAAAAGAGATCATCGGCAAAACTAAGATGAGTAATAGCAAGTTTTTCGCATTTTGGATGAAACTTAAATCGCCCATCTTGCTCAATTCTCCTCTTAATAATAGAAGATAACGCCTGCATAACCAATGTAAAAAGATAAGGAGATAACGGATCTCCTTGTCTCAACCCCTTCTTGCCAGGAAAAAACCCGTGAGCTTCACCATTCAGAATGATAGAGTATGACGGAGTAGTAACACACTCTTTAATCCAAGCAATTAATTGATGAGGGAATCCGAAAATATAAAGCAAGTCAATCAAGAATTCCCAATTAACACTATCGTAAGTTTTTTTTATATCAACTTTGAAAGCACATCTAGGACTCCCTTTATGCCTATGGTAGTTTTTGAATAACTCCTGAGTCAACAACACATTATCACTAATACGACGCCCTGGGATGAATGCATTCTGGTTAGGATCAACAACATCATCTAGGCACTCTTTAATCCTATTGGCAAGGATCTTAGAGATGCACTTATATACCACATTACATAAAGCAATAGGTCTATATTCCCCAACTACCTGCGGATTCTGAGTTTTAGGAATAAGAGCAATAAGAGAAGCATTTACCTCCTTCAAGAGCTTTCCTGATTGAAAAAATTCTTTGACAGCAGTACACACCTCACTCCCAATCACATTCCAAGCATTTTTAAAAAAACAAGAAGTATACCCATCCGGCCCCGGAGCTTTTTCATCACCGATACTAAACATAGCCATTTTAATCTCCTCGTCAGTAACCTGCTTAATCAAATCTGGGACTCTACTCTGCTTAATTTTCAAACACCAATCATCAATTCCCTGAATTCTTTGACACTCATCTTTAGTCCCCAACAGCTTCTTGTAAAAAGACACAAATTGAGAAATCATCTCTTTATCTTTCACCTGAATACCTTCCTCGTTAAGAATGGAGGAAATTCTATTACCATTCTTCCTAGCCTGCATACTCTTATGAAAGAATTTATTATTCTGGTCTCCCACTTTCAGCCAATGAACCTTTGATTTTTGTTTTAACAACCTTTCCTCCTCAAGAGCTGCCTCTCTATACTCTCTCAGGCAACAAATTTCATCAGATCTAAGCTCTTCATTAAACGGGTCACAGTCCAGGGCACTTTGAACATTCACCAGACTCAACTTCAATCTCTCAACTCTACCCGACAATTCACCTGACTCCCAAGCTGCAGCACGTAACACTGGCTTGAGACGCTTTAATTTCTTAACGAGCTGGTACATCTTAACACCCCCACCTGCCTGATTCCAATGATTACGAACCAGGTCTGCAAAGTTACTCCGAAAAGCTATGAAATTCTGAAATCTAAACGAAGATTTTCTGTTTTTCTGATTTTCTCCAAACTCAATTAAGCCTGGGCTGTGGTCGCTTGTTCCTCGAGGTAAAAAAATTGCCTTTGCTCCTGTAAACCCTGAAGTGAAAGACGAATTTACCAGCACTCTATCAAGTTTTTTTACCACTCCAATACCATGAGGGCTACCTGACCAGGTATAATACAGCCCCTCATAGTGCAAATCCATCACTTCAATTTTCATCAAACAATCCCGAAACTCACTTAACGAAGACATTCTACTCCCCCCCCCTCCTGCACATTCAGATTGCATAAGGGTAGCATTAAAATCTCCTAGGACCATCCATGGAGAATCCCCCACCAACTGGCTATACACCTCTAAAGAATGCCACAGATTACGACGAGGAACATGTTCGTTGTCTGCATACACTATAGAGCAATGAAAATGTTTATCGCTAGACTTTTGCTTCACTAGACAGTGCACCACCTGATTATTCAAAAACATAACCATGACCTCATATTGATCAGGATCCCACCCAACTACAATACGACACCCTTTTGCACAAACATCCTTATTCGAGGTCCACTCCCATCTACGAAAAATTCTATTAAAAACTGGCTCAACATTCTTATTAGCCACATGCGTTTCTAATAAACTAATGAAACCAATACCATTATTTCGAATCAAATCTCTCACCTCTTTACGTTTAAAGGGCTGATTAAAACCTCTAACATTCCAGCAAGCAATACTACTCATTGATAACCAAAATTAGAGATATCTGCCTTGTCCCCCTCCAGCCTCTTCTCACCGAAAAGCTGTTCTATTGCAAACTGTTCATGATCTGAAGAATTCTCAGATTCAGTACTTCGAACTATTCCTTTTTCCTGAAAAGAACCCCTCAAATCATCTACTGCCATAAAACGAGCCGTATCCCCTACATCGGAGTCCACATCTGCCTCAGAGTTAGTTACACAAATTCCTTCCCCCATCAGTCCTAACTTATCCCCCCATTTCGATTCCCTAGTTTCAATTTCTGCTTCCATACGAGCAATGTGGTTGCCTGGCAGCTCACTTCCTTGGCCTATATATTCCACTACTCTCGAGTTTAGCTCCCTAGAAAAATCATCCTCCACTTGACCTTCTTTGTTAAAACCAACTGATGTACCTTTATTGGACTCAGTATGATTATTCTGTTTGACATCTCTATTTTTATTCCGCGCTTCTAGATTATTCTCCATATTTCCTGGTTCCAAAACTGCATATCTATTACTTTGCAAAATTCCACCCCTTTTTTCTTCTCTAACTCCTTGATAACCCCAAAAGACTCTCCCTTATAACCCCTCTGCATAGTCCCACCAGTAGCATCATTTGCAATTTTGCCTCGATTGATATAAGGATAGCTGAACTGTTTTTTCTTAGTGTTCGAAAAATTCTTAAACCCCTGGTGCATACTCCCCTGTTTCTGTTGAACATGTCTTTGACCCATTTTATCTTTTCCTTTGCGATGAACTTCAATAAACTCATCTTTGCCTGGCATCGCATTCTTTACTTCCACTTCCTCTCTTAATTTCTGCTCTTGAGCTGCAATAGAGATAGGACAGACCTGAATCGAATGGCCAAAAATGCTACATTTAGGGCACCATGAAGGACGCCAAGGATACTCAACCCTTAACCGGACTACTAGCGGTTCTTGACCATTTTCCTTAGGGATAGCAACAAAAAGCTGGTCTGGAAGGGGTTTATTTGCATCAACTTCAATTAGAAGTTTAGCAAAACTAAGTCTACCAGATGCTTCATTACACATTTTCTCCGTCAACCCATCTGCTAACAAAATGCTCCCAATACCGCTACCAATTCGACTCAAACCACCAGCATTCAAATATTGGAGAGGGATATTGAAAATTTTAACCCACAGAGGAATGGTTTTCGGAACATCTTTAGATAAAACAATATGAGGGTACCATCTCTGCAAAATTAATGGCTTACCTTCAATCATACACACTTCATCCTCTAGAACTTCTAACAAATCCTCTTCTCCATCAAATTTAAAAAAGAAAAATCCTTCATCATTCATAATAACCTCTTTCAGCCCTCGATTTCCCCACCGCCTCTTGGCTTGATACTCCATTTTATGAAACGCAATTCTTTTTTCAAAAAAATACCCTACCAAACAATTCACCCATGGTTTTCTACCTTGCAAATCAACACTGAGAGGGGGACGAATCATTACACGACTTCCATCAATTTCCGGACAGTGATACTCGAATTTCATTCTTATCTTTCTGACCTTTTGTCGAATAGCTTCCGCCCATCTCTTGGAATTTTCCCCTGCTTTCACAAATTGATGAGTTTTATATCCCTCTGAATTAGACACCGGTTCCTCCTCCATTTGAACCTCTCCACCTCTAAAAGAGTTAGGTTTACTACTTATTTGGATAAGATTCTGATTTGTCTCACCTTCCTCAGATGGCGGCAATCTCCATCCTTCCCACCCATACTTCGACATTGTGGAAGACCCTCCAATCTGACTTCGACCATCTTTTACAGCAGTAGCATCCGCTCCTTCCATAGCTAAATCCTCCATTACTGGTGATTTAATTGTATTTTGAGCTTCTCGAAATTGCCCAGATTCACCGTTATTAGAAGATAGATTTTGCTCACTAGTGACCAATCCTTCGAAATGAGTAACCTCCTTCGCAACAATACCTAAATTAGACTTCTTTTTAAAAATAGCAGTAGGCCCAATAGTTTTCAACCCATCTCTGGTCAAGATTTGAGTTTTATCACTACTATAATTCGAATTCTTTCTATGTAAATGATCATAAGGTTTGTAAGGGGGCATTTCAGATGCAAAATACCAAGAAAATCAGAGAAAAATTGATCAAAATAATGGAATTTTTGGAGCCGCCACTAGAGAGGAGAGAGAAGAGAGAAAAACTATGCATCTGAACTTTTTTGGGGTTTAGGGTTTAGGGTTTAGGGTTTAGGGATTAGGGTTTAGGGGTTTAGGGTTTAGGGGTTTAGGGTTTAGGGTTTTTTTTTCCGGGTAAATGAGGCTTTGCCTCGTGAGAAATATATTAAAAACAAAAAAATGTACAAAACAAGAGCAAACAGCTCAAGTCCTGGGAAACTTATTCCATTGGAACACACTCCAAGGAATAATACTAAAAAAACAAAAAGACAACCACTTACTACGAAAGCCAGTAAAACTAATGACTACACAAGCAACAAATTCTACACATACTACAGCCCCCTTTAGACAATAAGTCATAATGGAGTAGTTAGTCAACAACTAAGGCACATCCACCACATGGCTAGCCTTGAGAATCACCCAGCAATCATGCAAAAAGATGCCCTCTAAAGTATCCCACCTTCTTAGAAAACAATAAAATAAGAGCCCCATCCTCCAAATAAAATAAGAAATGCCTTCTCTCTCATAATAAAGCCAAGCACCCAGCATAAGTAAACTAATACCACCTAGCACTAAGCCCATCACATGGAGACACACACGGCCGCCCCAAGGAAGATAAAACAAGAAATTAGCAGCACATCTTCTCACCATTCGAAATCAATCTCCATAAAAAAAGAAGACCAAAAAAATTTTTTTTCTCAAAATAATCCAAGCAAATAACTCACAACAAATACATTCCCTTGAAGGAACTAATTTGCCAGACCTCATATGCTTACTCACCGTACGGAAATTTCGAACCAAGGGATACATTAGTAAAAAAGTTAACCCCCTCAAGTAGCCAACATGTAACCAGCCCTCACCATCACCCCTACCACTTCGATTAAAGACAATCCTTCGAAACAGGGCAGAAAAAACACTTCCACAAACAACATTGCAGGAACCCTTCATCCCTATGTAACTCCCTAAATCAGACCCCTTAATTAAGGCATGGTTCCCACATCCTGGATAGAGGGAAAACCTGCCCAGCCCCCCCGGATCAAAAGGATGAAATACACCAAAAGGATCTAAATTTCTGCAAGTCACTACACTTAAGATAACAGAAATCCAACCATAGTGAACAAAACAACCCATTCCAGAATTTGTCGTACCCCCAAATCGAATCCAGTGGCTACACAAATCATCCCAAATCATAGCAAGAAACTTCCTACAAATGTGGGATTGTAATCCAGACCCAACCAACCACATCCACAACCCCCAGACCAAACCAAAGACTACAGAGCACAGCCCAATCCTAAAAGCAGACTTACCTTCCATCTTGGATTAAAACCACCTGATCAGAAATGTTCCAAGTCTCCAGGACCCGCAGTACTCGATTGTTGCATTTAACTTTCAGACAGAGCAATTTAAATCTCACAACCTCCTCAACTAAGCCAATTACTTGACTAAGAGAACGATGGTGGGATTGAAACAATCTCATGTTTCTCTCCTGCCAAATAAAATAAATTAAGGACCCTAAGACTAGTTTATTCACTATGGCTCCAATGCTTTTACCTGCCCAACTGTTAGCTGCAAACAACACGATTTGATCCCAGCTCAGATCTTCCGGAATGCTAACACCTTTGTTAGAAAAAAATCTAAGAACTTCAGAAGGAAACCCACATTTAAAGAACAAATGGTCAGTTGAATCTCTCTGCATTCTACAGAAAGGACAATTCCCAATTCCATCTAGATTCCAGCACTGCATTCTATCTTGGGTTAATAATTTTTTCCTAATGGCCAACCACAAAATGAAAGAATGTTTTGGAATCGAATTCGAGAACCAAACTAAGTGATGCCAGTCCACAAGAGGATGGATTTCTCGAAAATCATTCCAGGTGGCACCTGCTTTGAAAGACCCCAGAGTACCATTTCTCGAAACCCAAATAGCCTTATCCTCCCTGGTAGCTTGAGTTCTAATAATTTTCCCCCTCAATTCTGGGCACTTATGAAGGATTTCATGGGGCCAATGAACTAAACCATTCTCTATGAAATCCTCAACTTTATCTAAGTCAGAGAACCCCATCCCAAAAATTTCTCTGGAAGAAATTCTTGAGGAGATAGGTCTGTCCATAGCCCACGAATCTTGCCAAAAGAAAATTGACTTGCCATCTCCCACCTCCATCTTAATAAACCTCTGGAAATCAGGCCTTATTTTTAGAATTTGTTTCCAGCTATCAGCAGCATCCCACGCAATTTTCACCTGCCAAAAACTTTTGCCTCGAAGCCTATACGAATTGATCCATCTAACCCACAAAGACTGCCTATTAGTTACTACACTCCAAATGTGGAAAGCCATGAGAGACTTATTCCAATAATGCAAAGGTCTAATCCCTAACCCTCCTTCTGTTTTAGGACGACATACATCTTTCCAAGCCACCTTTGCTTTACCTTGAGCCAAATCAACTCCACTCCAAATAAAATTTCGGACCATCTTTTCAATCTCTTTTGAAGTTGAGACTGGAAGAATAAAAACCGAGGCCCAATAGACTTGCATTGACAACAAAACCGACAAGGCTAATTGCAATCTCCCAGCAAAAGAAAGCCATTTATTTTGCCAACTTTGAATCCGATTTCTAACTTGCTCAATAAGAGGGACACAATCTGCATGCCACAATCTAGTAGAAATTAGAGGCACTCCCAAGTATTTAACTGGGAGAGACCCCAATTCAAACTGCATGATATTGTTAATGAGCATCTGGTTATCTTGAGAGACTTTACAAAAAAAGGTGCTACTCTTTGACTTATTAGGCCACAGACCCGAAGCTTCACCAAACTCATCTAAAGAGTCTTTTAAAACTTGAACTGACCCAGGATCCCCATGCGAGAACAAGAATAAGTCATCCGCGAAGCAAAGATGAGAAATTTTCTGACTTTCACATTTACTATGGAATTTAAATCTCCCATTTTGCACTATTCTTTTCTTCAAAATTAAAGATAGAACCTGCATAACAATGGTAAAGAGATACGGAGATAAAGGATCTCCTTGTCTGAGACCTTTTTCCCCTTTAAAAAAATCATAGGCTTCCCCATTCACAATAATCGAGTAGGACGGAGTTGACACACACTCTTTGATCCACACAATCATTTTTTCCGGAAAACCAAAAATATTCAGAGCTTCAAACAGAAAATTCCAGTTCACACTATCATAAGCCTTCTTAATGTCCACCTTAAAAGCACATCTAGGCTTGCCCTTAAATCGGTGATAATTTCTAAAAAGCTCTTGCGTAAGCAGAATATTATCACTAATTCTTCTCCCGGGGATAAAAGCATTCTGATTATCATCAATAATAGAGTCTAAAGAGGCCTTAATTCTATTTGCCAAAATCTTCGAGATGCATTTATATAGGACATTGCAAAGAGCAATAGGCCTAAACTCACCTACTTGATTCGGACAATCCACCTTTGGAATTAGGGCAATAAGAGTGGCATTTACCTCCTTAAGAAGTTTACCCTTCCTGAAAAATTCTTGCACTGCACTACACACCTCCTCACCAATAACAGGCCACGAACTTTTATAGAATTTAGCCGAGTACCCATCAGGACCGGAAGCCTTGTCATCTCCGAAAGAGAACATCACCTCTTTTATTTCCTCGGCAGTAACATCTTTAATCATATCAATGCACATATCTGTAGGCACTTGCTTGCTGTTAAACTGATCAATACCTTCAATGCTAACAGAATTAGATTTAGTCCCAATTAATTTATTATAAAAAGAAATAAATTGGTCTACCATGCAATCCCCTTCAATACTTTCCTCCTGGTCATTTAAAATCGATAGCACCTTCTTTTTGTTCTTTATCACCTGGAGACTCTTATGAAAGAACTTGTTATTCTGATCACCTACATTAAGCCAGTGAATTTTTGACCTTTGCTTGAGCATTCGCTCCTCCTCGAGAAGAGCTTCTCGATAATCTCTTGTAATTCTAGCTTCCTCAAGTTTGATAACCTTACTAAGCGGCTCACAATCCCTAGCCATTTGCATACTAGTAAGATCATCCTTCAACCGTTTCACTCTAGTACAAAGGTTACCTCTCACCCAGGCTTCTTTCTCGAGAACAGGTTTCAACCTCTTCAACTTATGAACCAATCTGTACATCCTCACTCCCGTAACTTGAGTATTCCAGTTACTTCGAACTAGATCCAGAAAATTATCCCTGCTAGCAATGAAATTTTGGAACTTAAAGGCAGATTTCTTTTTTATAACATTCCTTCGATTCAATTCGACAAGAACAGGGCTGTGATCACTAGTACCCGGAGCTAAAAAGCTAGCTTTAGCAGACTGAAATTTGGTTTGAAAAGCCAAATTGACAAGAGCTCTATCCAGTTTCTTTACAACCCCAATTCCTTGCGGCGAACCTGCCCAGGTATACCTCATACCTGTAAAATTTAAGTCCATCACCTCCACCTTATGAACACACTCTCTAAACTCCACTATTGCAGGAGACCTTCCAACAATCCCTCCAACAGTTTCCTCATCCTTCAGCGTAGCATTGAAGTCCCCCATAATCAGCCAAGGAGACTCCCCTACTAACTGACTAAAGGTATCTATAGAATGCCACAAATTACGCCTAGGAATATAATCATTAGCAGCATAAACAAAAGAGCAGAAAAAGTGTGTACGAGAACTTTTCTCAGTCATTAAGCAATGAATGACTTGCTCAGACCCGAAAAGCAGCATCACCTCAAAACAATTAGCATCCCATCCTATAACAATTCGACATCCCTTTTCACAGAACTCCGAATTAGATAACCAACTCCAATTTCTAAACATGCTATTAAAAACTGAGTCAACTCTTCTCTTGGCAACATGAGTCTCCAAGATGCAACAGACCCCAACTTTATTCTCCCTAATTAACTCCCAGACCTCCTTTTTTTTAAAAGGTTGATTAAACCCCCTTATATTCCAACACAATAAGCTACTCATTAAGACAAATTAGGATTACCAGATTGCGTCCCCACTGCCCTCGAGTCTCCAAACAACTGACCGATTGCAAAATCTTCCTGCTCCTTCAGTGTTGAAGCATCATCATCTGACATTAAACAATCTTCTCGATTCGTCGGAACAGATAAGTCCCCCATCATAAATTTTGATGTATCATCTCCATCTGATTCCACATCATCCTCTGAAGAGCCCTCCTCATTATAATTCTGATCATGCTTAATCCTAAAGAATTTCGAACTTTTGTCAAAATCAATATGTTTTCCTTGATTTTTAGCTCCCAGAAAAACAGAGCCATGATTTTTTACTGTTTGAAGCCCCTTTAGACCCCCTAACTTGTCTCCAGCCTGCCCTTTCTTTTTCATGCCAGCTTCATTCTGGTTATTACCACTTATTTCCTTATCCATACCAGTAGGGGAAACCATATTCCAATCTTGAATATTTGCTAATTCTCCAGGCCTTGTTTCTTCTACCATAGTAGTAATATTTTCCAAGTTATCAATAATATTGGACTGATTCAACAAATCAAATTTATTATTCAACACCACGTTCTTGACTCCACCACTATCCCCACCCTTATTTTTCCTCGAAGTTTCTCCTCCGTACCCATTCCGATTTATATATCCTCCATTCCTTCCCCCTCTATTTGCAAATGAGACCGGGCTCTGTTTATTCTTAGCCACCCCTGTAAAATTTCCCCCTGGACGGTTCCCTTGCTTCTGCAAATCTGAATGAATCCCCATTTTACTTTTCCCTTTTTTCTGAACACGAGTAAAATCATCTTTCTCCTTCGCACCTTGATTATCTTCTTTGCTCTCTTGATGATTATTTTCTTGAACAGCCCTCAACAGTGGACAATTGTGAACATTATGGCCCGATATCACACAATTTGGACACCAAGACGGCCGCCACGGATAATCCACTCGTAACACCACCTCCATTGGTTCCATAAAATCATCATGAGGAATGTGGACATATAATTTATCAGGCAAATATTTATTAGCATCAACCTCTATCAAAAGCTTAGCAAAACTTAATCGCCCTGATGCAACTCTACACATCTTTTCAGTCGGACCATCTGCCATTAGAATGTTCCCCACACCACTTCCAATCCTGCTAAGCCCTTCACAATTCCAATATTGCAGCGGAATATTGTAAATTTTCACCCATAGAGGAATCGTTTTTGGAACATCTTTCGATAAAACAATTTGGGGATGCCATCTTTGTAAAATGAGAGGTTTCCCTTCAATCAAACAAACACCTTCTTCTAGAATCTCCAGCAAATCCTCTTCACACCCAAATTTAAAAAAGAAGAACCCCTCTTCATTCATAATAACCTCAATTAAACCCCGATTTTTCCACCTCATATTAGCTTGATACTCCATTGTGTGAAAAGCTACCCTTTTTTCGAAAAAATAGCCTACAAGGCAATTTTCCAGGGTTCTCTTCCTTGAATATCCACACTTAAAGGTGGTTTAATAACAATTTTGCCATCTTCAATTTCAGGTATATGATATTCAAAACACATACGACCAAGATTATTGTTAATTTTCAAGAGATTAACCCATGGTTTGGTACTCTGTTTCAGATCTGGTGGCACTTCATCTACAAATTGCGATTCATTGACAAGCTTAGACTGACCTGAGAAGTCAACACTCGCCACTTCAACTGCCGCCGCCCCAAACTTCAAATTTTCCGGTGGGTGATTTAACCCATTTCGCGACCCTTCCAAATATTTCTTCGAATTACTCTGTTCCACATTCGAAATCCCCTCAAGAACAGATGGGAAGTGAGAAGAGAGATTAAACTCACCTGGGTTGGACGAATCCTTCAAAGCTTCATTCATCCCCGTCCCAGTTCTGGATTCCTTCGATGGAAGATTAAACCCAGCTACTGAATCCATACCAGCGTTCAAATCTTCATTCCTTCCATTAGAAGACTTTTTCATCTCCATCTTACTTTTATCAGATCCGATTTTCTCTTCTTGGAGTCTCAAAGCTTCAGAAATAATCTCAGATCTTTGATTTCCATCCATGACAATAGCACTTTGACTAGCTTTTTTTCTCCCTGTAGGATTAACCCCAAGAGGTCGAAGCCCATCTTTCAACAAAATACGAGGATTTTCATCATTTTTTTGATTTGAACTATTTGGTTGATTGCTTGATTTTGGTGGAAACATCTCTGAAATAAATTAACAAGAAGATCAAATAAAAAGGAAACAAAATTATGGATTTTGAAAAAAAATCACCTTTAAGAGGGATGGGGGCTAGAGAGAAAACAATACATCAGAGAGTTTTTGGGGGTTTAGGGTTTAGGGTTTTTGGGGTTTAGGGTTTGGGGTTTGGGGTTTGGGGTTTGGGGTTTGGGATTTGGGGTTTGGGGTTTGGGATTTGGGGTTTAGGGTTTGGGGTTTAGGGTTTAGGGTTTAGGGTTTAGGGTTAAATAGGGTTTAGGGTTAAATAGGGTTTAGGGTTTAGGGTTTAGGGTTTAGGGTTAAATAGGGTTTAGGATTTAGAGTTTAGGGTTTAGGGTTAAATAGGGTTTAGGGTTTAGGGTTTAGGGTTTAGGGTTTAGGGTTTAGGGTTTAGGGGGTTTAGGGGGTTTAGGGTTTAGGGTTTAGGGTTTAGGGTTTAGGGTTTAGGGTTTAGGGTTTTGGGGTTTTGGGGTTTTGGGGTTTTGGGGCTTTGGGGTTTTGGGGTTTTGGGGTTTGGGGTTTGGGGGTTGGGGGTTTGGGGGTTTGGGGTTTGGGGGTTTGGGGGTTTGGGGGTTGGGGGTTTTGGGTTTTGGGTTTTGGGTTTTGGGTTTTGGGTTTTGGGTTTAGGGTTTAGGATTTAGGGTTTAGGGGTTAGGGGTTAGGGTTTAGGGGTTAGGGGTTAGGGGTTAGGGGTTTAGGGGTTTAGGGGTTTCGGGATTCGGAATTTAGGGTTTAGGGTTTAGGGTTTAGGGTTTAGGGTTTAGGGTTTAGGGTTTAGGGTTTGGGGTTTGGGGTTTTGGGTTTTGGGGTTAGGGTTTTGGGGTTTAGGGTTAGGGTTTAGGGTTTAGGGTTTAGGGTTTAGGATTTAGGGTTTAGGGTTTAGGGTTTTAGGGTTTTAGGGTTTTAGGGTTTTAGGGTTTAGGGTTTTAGGGTTTAGGGTTTAGGGTTTAGGGTTTAGGGTTTAGGGTTTTTTTTTTTTTTTTTCCGGGTAAATGAGGCTTGGCCTCGTGGATTTTTATAAAAAAGAAAGAAATGTACAAACCAAGAGCAAAAGCTCAAGGCCAAGAAAGAAATTTGTTTGGAACAGACTCCAAACAAAACCAAAAGGAAAACAATACAATAATCAAGAACAAAAAGACACCAAAAGACAAACTAAGCAAAAAGAAAAAACAATTTTCGTACCCACCCCTTAGACAATATGTCCAAAAAGAGTAGATAGAAAGCAACAAACACACCCACCCACCACATTTAAAGTCTCAAAAGCCACCCAAAAAGACTTTAAATTGTTGGCCACTAAGTCACCCCACATGCAGCATTAGTAGTCGAATAGATTAGCCCATCTGCTCCACCAAATAATAAACCACTTTCCCTTAAAAAACTTGCACATCCAATTAAAAATAACAAAGACCATAGAGCAGATTTTGAAAACCCGGACAAAGCACAGTGGAGATGAACAAAGCAAAACATTTCCACGAACCGAAGGAAGGCAATAACAAAGTCCCAGGCCTTACCAAGGCATAACTCGACACGAATGAAAGCACATAAAACTCTGCAACACCAAAAACTCCACTCCAATAAGTCGCAGCAGGAACAAGGGTCGACTAAAAAGCTCAAGAAGAATCAAGCCAATTAACCCAAACAACCAGCAATAAACCACAAATTGACTCCCATTACTGCACTCTCGACCACAAACAATTTGCAGGAGAAAAAGAGTACAGGGGTCAATGCTACCAGGCCCTAACCAGTGAATTAAATCACAAGAATTGATCCACCCAACCCGATAAATCTGCAAGATAAAAACCCCCAGAAACATGACAATCATACCATCCCCCAGGTCGAACGGAACAAAAGGCATTAAAAAGACCACCAAAACCCAGCCAGAAATCCTGCAAAACCACGAGGCAAACATCCTGATGCCTAAAACTTCCAAACAGCACCATTCCCGAGAGAAGTTTTCAAACCAAATTAACATGCCAGAAATCTTGACATAAATTTGATAAGAAAGCAACTCCACATTTGAAAACATGCATCCCAAACCACCCCCAGGATCAAACGGGAAAAAAACTGCAAACAGGACTAACCAAGCATACCTCAGACCAAGAAAACGCAAACCCCAAGACACCCACCTCTTGCAGCAAAAAACCATTTGAATCGATTTAAGATAAATTGGTATCCCAAGAGATGTTCCACAATCGAAGAGTTTGGAAAACTCTACTTGACTTTCGAATTTTCAAACCCATAATCTTCGACCGAACTGTATCAACAATGCTCATAATCAGTTGTCGAGAAGTTCTCTTCTGATGTTGAAACAACCGAAAATTTCTCTCCTGCCATATAAAGTAAATCAAACTTCCCAAAACAATTCTGTTTACAACATGAGTAATCGATTTACCTTTCCAGGTCGCAGCCATATACTCCACCAAATCAGGCCAAGCAAGATGCCTAGGAATAACCACACCCAGCTGCATAAAATAATCCCTCACCTCTTGACTAAACTGGCATTCGAAAAAAAGGTGATTGATAGAGTCCCTTTGACCATTACAAAAACCACAAGTAGTGTTTCCTATAATTTGCCACGCTTGCATTCGATCTTGAGTTAGTAATTTACCCCGAATTGCTAACCACAGAATAAAAGAGTGCTTAGGGATAGAGTTTGAGAACCACACCAAATTTTTCCATTCCACTCGCACTCGAGTTTCCCTCAAGTCATTCCACACAATACTCGAGCTAAACACATGCTGGTTCCCAGTTGTTGACCTCCAAATAACTTTGTCCTTCCTGTCTTTATGAACATAAATTCTTCTACCAATAAGCTCAGGCCAAATTTCCAGAAGCCTATCCGGGAAAACCACTTGGTCATTAATAACAAAATCTGACACTTTATCCATACCATTATACCCCATGTTAGCAATGTCCCTATGAGACAGTTGAGAGCTAAAAGGCTCCTCCAAAATCCATCTATCATACCAGAAAAAAGTTTAAGATCCATTGCCAATCTGAGAACGAAAAAAAGGATGAAACATTTCCCTTAAACTCAGAATCCGCTTCCAACTAATCGCAGCATCCCACGAGACCTTTAGCTGCCAAAAATTCCTGCCCTTAAGACGATATGTGTGAATCCACTTAACCCAAAGAGAGTCCCTGTTCGTAATAATGCTCCAAATGTGATACGCCATAAGAGTTTTGTTCCACAGTCGAAGCGGCCGAATCCCTAAACCACCCTCTTCCTTAGGGAAACAAACGTCCTTCCAGGCTACTTTAGATCTGCCTTGGACCAAATCCGTACCCCCCCAAATAAAGTTCCTGATTAATTTTTCAATAGCATTTGAAACCGATACAGGGAGAATAAAAACCGAGCTCCAATACACTTGCATAGACAGCAATACCGATAATGCAAGTTGCAGCCTACCTGCATACGAAAGCCAATTATTCTGCCATTTTTGAATCTGCTTCTTGACTTGCTCAATCAGAGGAGAACAATCAGCATGACAAAGTCTAGTCATTATAAGAGGAACACCAAGATATTTAACCGGTAAAGAGCCCATATCAAATTTCATAATGCCATTAATCAATCTTTTATTCTCATTAGAGACCTGACAAAAATATGCACAGCTTTTCTCTTCATTTGGCCATAATCCAGAAGCATGTCCAAATTCGTCCATAGCATCCTTCAAAACTTGCACTGACCAAGGGTCTCCATGGGAGAATAAAAAGAGATCATCTGCAAAACACAGATGGGAGATCCTCAAAGTTTCACATTTAGAATGAAATTTGAAAAACCCATCTTCAGAGATTCTTTTTTTTAACATTATAGTCAACACTTGCATGACCATAGTGAACAAGTAAGGGGACAACGGATCTCCTTGCCGCAGACCCTTCGCAGCTTTAAAATAGCCATGAGCTTCACCATTGACAATAATAGAGTAACTTGGAGTGGTTACACATTCTTTAATCCACCTCACCAACTGATCCGGAAAACCAAATAGATGCATGGCCATAAATAAGAAGTCCCAGTTAACACTATCATACGCTTTCCGGATGTCAACTTTAAAAGCACATCTCGGTTTTCCTTGCTTCTTATGATAACCTCTAAACAATTCTTGCGTTAATAGAATATTATCACTAATCCTCCTTCCCGGAATAAAGGCATTTTGGTTGTCATCCACAATTAAATTAAGGCAATCCTTGAGTTTATTCGCTAAAATTTTGGACACACATTTGTAAATCACATTACATAAAGCAATGGGGCGAAACTCACCGACATGCATCGGTTGGTCAACTTTCGGAATGAGAGCAATCAGAGTAGCATTAATCTCTTTTAAGAGTTTACCAGATACAAAAAACTCCTTCACTGCCTTGCAAATATCAGTTCCAATAATAGGCCACGCTGCTTTATAGAATTTTGCCGAAAATCCATCCGGACCCGAAGCCTTGTCATCTCCCATAGAAAACATAATATCCTTGATATCGACATCCGTAGGAATCTGGACCATAGCCTCACACATGAACGCAGGGACCTTTTTCTCAACATAATCCTCAATATTAATAATGGATTCAGACTCACAATTAGTGCCCAGGAGATTCTTATAAAAAGAAAGAAATTGTTGAACCATTAAATCACCTTCAACCTCTGCCCCCTGTTCATTAAGAATAGAAGAAATACGGTTGCGATTCCTCTTAGCTATAACACTCTTATGGAAAAATTTATTGTTTTGGTCCCCCACTTTCAACCAATGAATTTTCGCTTTTTGTTTTAGCATTCTTTCTTCTTCTAAAGCAGCCTGTCTATATTCTCTTGCCAACCAAATTTCCTCAGATTTCAAATACTCATTAAAGGGATCACAGTCAAGGGCCACTTGAGTATTTTCCAGCGAGAGTTGAAGATCCTTCACTTTGACACACAAATTACCACTTGACTCTGTTTCATGCCTGAAAATATATTTCAAATTCTTTAAACGCTGCACCACTCTAAACATCATAACTCCCCCCCATTGATAAACCACCCCTTTCGAACCAACTCCAGAAAATTTGTACGATGAACAAGGTAATTTTGAAACTTAAACGAAGGACGACGTTTAGTAACAATAGCACCTTTAAGTTCAAGGACAGCAGGACTATGATCACTCGACTTAGGAGCAAGGAATCTAGCCTTTGAACTTCGGAATTTTTGTAAGAAACCTTCATTTACCAGGACCCTATCTAGCTTCCGAACTACCCCTACACCATGAGGACTTCCAGACCATGTAAACCTCATTCCAGAATAGTGAAGGTCCATAACATTAATCTTTGTTACACACCCAGAAAACTCTGAAATAGCAGGAGATCTACTAATATTTCCCCCAGCATTTTCCTCCTCTGACAGCATAGCATTAAAATCCCCCACAATGGTCCAGGGAAAATCACCAACCAGATGCTTAAAAACTTCCAGAGAGTGCCACAAAGATCGACGAGGCATATGGTCATTAGCAGCATAAACAAAGGACATATAAAAATGTTCTTGGGACTCTTTCTGTTTTACAAGGCAATGAATGACCTGATCAGTTTGAAACAGGTGCATTACCTCAAAAAAATTTGGATCCCAACCAACTACAATTCGACAATTTTTTGAGCAGCTCTCCACATTTGAGAACCATTCCCAATGACGAAAAAACTTATTAAAAATACCACTCACCCTACTCTTAGCAACCCGAGTCTCTAAAATTCCACAAATACCAATATGGTTATCTCTAATTAACTCCTTCAATTCTCTTGATTTAAAAGGCTGGTTAAAGCCTCTTACATTCCAAAACGACAGATTATTCATTAAAACCTTGTAAAGACGAACCTGCCTTCTTGCCAATCTCTCGATTTCCTCCAAACAATTGCTCAATTACAAATTGTTCCTGCTCTTTTTCTTCTGCACCATTTTTAAAAACCAGACCCTCATCCTGATTTTCTTTAAGATTATCATCCTCCACCATAAATAAGGATGTATCGTCTAAATCTGAGTCAACATCATTGTGAGAGTTAAGTTCACATCTTTCCATGTCTCTGTTTTCCTGAACCGCACCTGGCAGATTTTTTTGAAGGATAGTTGAGCCCACAGAATTTGGAACAAACTGAAAAGAACTATTTTTGTTGTGATCAATTTTGATTTCAGTAGGACAAAATCCTTTATCACTATTCTTAGGGGCTATTTTATTAAACTCCAGTTTATGAAACTCCGCATCACCATGATTTTCTTCTACCACTGTACTAATCCTTGCCAGATTATCAATGAGATTGGGCGACGCTAGGAGACTATACTTGTTAGTAATAACAACATCTTTATTACTAACAAAATCAATAGTTTTCTTAACACCTGATGTCTCACCTCTAAAATTATTTCGCCCTGACATTTCCCGAGCTCTGCCCCCACGATTGACATAAGAAAAAGAGTTCTGGGACTGCTTATGATTTCCACCTACGTACATGCCTCCTCCTCGATATCCTTGCTTCAGATTTTCTATCTGACTCCTCACTCTCCCTTTCCCTTTCTTCTGAACCCAAGTAGATTCCTCTTTCTCATTACCAGCTGAATCTTCAGTTCTTTCTTGCAATTCATTTACCTGAGCATTAATTAAGACTGGGCAGTTGTGAATATTATGTCCAGAAATCAAACAGGTGGGACACCAAGACGGACGCCATGGATAATCGACTCTCAAATTCACCTCTCTTGGTTCCAAATTACCATCACGAGGGATATGAACAAATAATTTTTCTGGCAAAGGTTTATTTGCATCGACTTCTATCAGAAGTTTAGCAAAACTCAATCGGCCCTTAGCCTCTCTACACATCTTCTCAGTCATACCATCCGCCATTAAAATATTCCCTATTCCACTACCAATCCTACTTAATCCTTGACAATTCCAATATTGCAAGGGGATATTGAAAATTTTTACCCATAAAGGAATTGATTTTGGTACCTCTTTTGAAAGGACAATGTGTGGATGCCATCTTTGTAAAATCAGGGGCTTCCCTTCAATTAAGCAGACATCTTCCTCTAGAATTTCAATAAGATCCTCTTCACAATCAAATTTGAAGAAGAAGAAACCATCATCATTCATAATAACCTCAGTCAAGCCTCAATTCTTCCACCTCCGATTAATTTGAAACTCCATTTTGTGGAAGGCAACTCTTTTTTCAAAGAAATATCCCACTAGGCAATTCTTCCACGGTTCCCTTCCTTGGATATCCACACTCAACGGAGGCTTAATAACTATTTTCCCTTCTGAAATTTCTGGAAGATGGTATTCGAACCTCATACGCCCATCAGTTTTTTTCGGTTTCAAGATCTCAGCCCACTTTTTCCCCTGTCTTCTCTCCTCTGTTTCTTGACCATTAAACCCAGATTCATCATCCCCTATATACTCTCCTTCCTGAATAGATATAAATCCGCGTGTATCTCTATCTACAGCTTTGGTCCCATCTCTCGAGCTTGCAGGGTCTCCTAAACCTTCCCTTCTCTGATCTTCCCCTTCACGAGTACCAGTAGTTTCCATGGTTAAATCATTAATTTTATTCCCATCTTCAATCCCCACTTTCCAAATTGGAAGAAAATCCTCAGATTCACCTTTTTCAAGCACACTCACACGAGCTTGTTTCAATTTGCCAACTTCCTCCATCAAATTGATGAGCTGACTCTCACCCATTTCAACAAGAGAATTTGTTACCCTTCTCTTCATCTGGTCTTCACCTCCTTGGTTCCGATTTAGAATTTTCCTCGAACTTTGACTTTTTCCTCCATATGGATTTCCAGTTTTTTTATCAAGACGTAGATTGGATTGTGTTGGGGGCATTATAGATGCTAAAAATCAAACAAATCAAAAAGAAAATAAAGCAAAATTGTGGATTTTTAAGAAATCGCCAGAAAAGGAACAAGGGGGCTAGAGAGAAAAAAACGAAGCATCCTTTTTTTGGGGGTTTTTTCGGTTTTGGGTTTAGGGTTTTGGGTTTGGGTTTAGGGTTTAGGGTTTAGGGTTTAGGGTTTAGGGTTTAGGGTTTAGGGTTTAGGGTTTAGGGTTTAGGGTTTAGGGTTAGGGTTTTTTTAGGGTTTAGGGTTTAGGGTTTAGGGTTTAGGGTTTTAGGGGTTTAGGGTTTAGGGTTTAGGGGGTTTAGGGTTTAGGGTTTAGGGTTTAGGGTTTAGGGTTTAGGGTTTAGGGTTTAGGGTTTAGGGTTTAGGGTTTAGGGTTTAGGGTTTAGGGTTTAGGGTTTAGGGTTTAGGGTTTTAGGGTTTTAGGGTTTTAGGGGTTTAGGGTTTTAGGGGTTTAGGGTTTTAGGGTTTAGGGTTTAGGGTTTAGGGTTTAGGGTTTAGGGTTTAGGGTTTTGGGTTTTGGGTTTTGGGTTTTGGGTTTTGGGTTTTGGGTTTTGGGTTTTGGGGTTTGGGTTTTGGGGTTTGGGGTTTGGGGTTTGGGGTTTGGGGTTTGGGGTTTGGGGTTTGGGGTTTGGGGTTTGGGGTTTGGGGTTAGGGGTTTCGGGTTTAGGGTTTAGGGTTTAGGGTTTAGGGTTTAGGGTTTGGGGTTTTGGGGTTTTGGGGTTTTGGGGTTTTGGGGTTTTGGGGTTTTGGGGTTTAGGGTTTTGGGGTTTGGGGTTTTGGGTTTTGGGGTTTAGGGGTTTTGGGTTTAGGGTTTAGGGTTTAGGGTTTAGGGTTTAGGGTTTAGGGTTTAGGGTTTAGGGTTTAGGGTTTAGGGTTTAGGGTTTAGGGTTTAGTGTTTAGGGTTTAGGGTTTAGGGTTTAGGGTTTAGGGTTTAGGGTTTAGGGGTTAGGGTTTAGGGTTTAGGGGTTTAGGGTTTAGGGTTTAGGGTTTAGGGTTTAGGGTTTAGGGTTTTTTTTTTTTTTTTTCCGGGTAAATGAGGCTTGGCCTCGAGGAATTTTATAAATAAAAAGTACTTACACAAACCTGAGCATAAAACTCAAGGTCAGAGAAAAACATTCCAATGGAACAAGCTCCAAGGAATAAACAAATCAAACCTTACAAAAAAGAAAGCTAATTGACTACACTTGTCGGCCACCATTTGAAAGACAAGATCAATTAGAAAATCAAAACTACCACACCCACCTAAACTTTTGACTAGAAAGCCACACCAGCACATGGGAAAGATACAAAAATAGAATAAAACTAAACAAAAGCAAACCACTAAATCTCCTTTAAATCTATCCCTTGAAGTCTTTTCAGTGCCCATACCGAAAAGAAGATGCCAAAGCACATGGAATCCTACTATATTGCCCACTCCCACATGCTTCCTGACCAAGTCTTTAATAAAAAATCCACACTGAGCATAGTAGCCGTCGAAGCACATGAATAACAGATGGAATAAATTTGAAGAGAACAACTGCATACTACAAATTCCACCACATGGCCAACCTTGCAACCCACCAGATAAACCAGCATAGACTCGGACAACACCCACCCCTGGATCGAATGGAAACAGAATTGTAAACAGAGCTAGTAAAGCAATCCTCTGAACTCCAAACTCGAACCAAACCAACCACTCCAAACTACGAATGCAACCCCCCAGACTCCACTGGAAGGAACTCTGCAACCCAGAGCAAATCCTCCATCTATTAATTAAACTCTTGGCCACCAATAAAGCAAAAACTGAACCCCTACTCCAACAACAAAAGGCATAAAACCTTTTGAGAAATAAATTCCCCACTATATAGTCGAAGCAAGTTCTGCAGCATCCAAGCTCCTCTGTAGCTTTACGCACTTGGACATCAAGCATACAAACTGCAGCAAAAATGTTCCTCTTCAACTCCCTAGAACAGACCCCTTTCTCAAGACACAAAACCACATTGCTACCCACCAGATAAACGAGCATAGACTCGGAAAACAAGATTACCCAGATTTGAAAATAGCTAAAATATGGACTAGGCCATGCTCGAGAAAACTTAAACATGATCCTTGACTTCATAATAATGCAAGCACGACCATGAATCAAAACCGAGTGAACATCACTGTTAGCACCACAAGAATTTACTAGATCAGAATAATAATGACCACTCCTTTGAATCAAAATCATGGTGTCCAAAAACATGACAGATTTTCCTGGAAGATAAAGGGCCCTTGACAACAGACACTCATACCCTCCACACTGACCACAGAGATACAAACTTGAATTTGCCCAACAAACACCTGGATCGAAAGGAAAATGATCTGCAACCAAACTTAAGAACACATACCCCAGAAGACCAGGAACTAACCAAACATTACTCATCCAAAAACTACCTCTCGAATTTAAGGCCAGCACCAAATGCTTCACATACTGATAGCAAGTGACAATAAGACAATACCCCAAATAAAAAGCAAACCCTCCCAATAACCTTGGACGAAACAAACCTCCCTTCAACATCTGAGCTCTAAACTTCATTTAAATTATAACAACTGACTGGAATTCGCCAATCCTGCAACACTCTTCTAACTCGAGTATTATCTCGAATATTTAATCCCATAATTTTCAATCTAATAGTATCTTCAATACTAGCAATTAATTGAACAACAGAACGGTTTGAGTTTTGAAAAAGTCTCCAATTTCTTTCTTGCCACAAAAAATAAATTAGAGCTCCAAAAACCAACCTGTTAACAACTGCTAAAATACCTTTTCCATGCCAATCTGTAGCAGCCTTATCAATAATCCCCTCCCAGGAGTTATGAGTAAAATTGCAATACCCTTTTGACATGAAATGCTGAAGCACCATTGAACTGTAGTTGCAGCTAAAAAACAAATGGTCCACGGAGTCCGCCTGCAAATGACAAAACGAACAGAGCAGATTTCTGTCTGAATGCCAAACTTGCATTCTGTCTTGAGTCATCAACTTACGACGAATGGCCAGCCAAAGAATGAAAGAGTGTTTTGGAATACAATTCGAAAACCAAACTAAATTGTACCAATCCATCCGAGGCCCCTCTACTCTGATATCCTTCCAGACAATACTAGTTTTAAAAGTATTTCTACTTCCATTCCTTGATTTCCAGCACACTACATCCTCAACATCTTGATCAATAATGGGACCATCTCCTGCATAATATGGGAATTTCACCAAAACTTCAGTAGGCCACCTCCACTGACCATGCACTTGAAAATCAGCAACTTTTTCTTTTCCAGTAAAACCCATGGCACAAATTTCTCTAACTGAAAAGAACTTAATTAAAGGCCCATTCTCAGTCCAAGTATCATACCAGAAAGAAGTTGACTTTCCATTTCCTACACCATGTTGAATGAAAGGCCTAAGGTCACCTTGAAGCCAAAGAATTTTCTTCCAACTCCAAGAAGCATCCCAAGGAACTTTAACCTCCCAGAAATTTCTGCCCTTTAATCGATACGAATGAATCCATTGAACCCACAAAGATTGCCTATTAATAATCACACTCCAGAGATGAAAAGTCATTAAAGCTTTATTCCAGAGAAATAGAGGTTTTATGCCCAGACCCCCTTCCAATTTAGGCTTACAAATGTCCTTCCAAGCAACTTTAGCTTTGCCTTTAGCCATATCAGCACCTCCCCAAATAAAATTTCTGATTAATTTTTCAATTTCCTTGGACACTGAAACCGGAAGAATAAACACAGAAGCCCAATACACTTGCATGGAAGATAGCACAGAAATTGCCAGTTGCAACCTTCCTGCAAAAGAAAGCCATTTATTCTGCCATTGCATTAGCCTTAACTTAACTTTTTCAATAAGCGGTAGACAATCCGCATGGAAGAGAGAAGTAGTAATCAGAGGAACACCCAAGTACTTAACAGGCAAAGATCCTTGCTGGAAACCCATAATATTCTGAATCAAATTTTGATTAAAAATCGAAACTTGACAGAAGTAAACATTACTCTTATCTTCATTTGGCCACAAACCCGAGACTGACCCAAATTCGTTCAAAGAGTCTTTAAGAATTTGGACTGAATAGGGGTCCCCAGCAGAAAAAAGAAAGAGATCATCTGCAAAACAAAGGTGAGTAATGCCAAGCTTCTCACATCTCGGATGAAATCTAAACCCAGCATCTTGGTCAACCCTATTCCTAATAATAGCCGACAAAGCCTGCATAACCAAAGTGAAGAGATAAGGAGATAAAGGATCTCCTTGTCTCAGACCCTTCTGACCAGGAAAGAAACCATGAGCTTCTCCATTTAAGATAATAGAGTACGACGGGGTGGTTACACACTGTTTGACCCACCCAATTAATTTATCCGGGAACCCAAACATTTGAAGCAAATCGATCAGAAAGTCCCAATCAACACTGTCATAAGCCTTTTTAATGTCAACTTTGAAAGCACATCTAGGGATCCCTTTATGTCTATGATAGTTTTTAAAGAGCTCCTGAGTCAACAGAATATTATCGCTAATGCGCCTTCCAGGAATAAACGCATTCTGAGTGGGATCAACAATATCATCAAGACACTCTTTAATCCTATTAGCAAGGATTTTAGAAATGCACTTATAAATTACGTTGCAAAGGGCAATAGGCCTAAATTCACCAACCACCTCCGGATTCGGAATTTTAGGAATCAGCGAAATAAGAGAATTATTCACCTCTTTTAAAAGTTTACCTGAGACGAAAAATTCTTTCACAGCTGAGCAAACATCCTCCCCAACCACATTCCACGATTTTTTAAAAAAACAGGAAGTATAACCGTCTGGACCTGGGGATTTTTCATCACCAATATTGAACATAGTTGTCTTTATCTCCTCATTTGTCACTTCCTTAATCAAATCAGGAATTTTACTCTGTGGGATTTTAGCAAAGCAGTTATCCAGCCCTTGCATCTTATCACATTTATCTCGTTTTCCCAACAGATTTTTGTAGAAAGACACAAACTGATCAACCATAGCCTGATCCTTCACCATAACCCCTTCTTCATTAAGAATAGATGTAACTCTATTCCTATTTTTCTGGGCTTGCATACTCTTGTGAAAGAACTTATTATTCAGATCACCCACCTTAAGCCAATGTAACTTCGAATTATGCTTGAATAGCCTTTCCTCCTCCAACATTGCTTCCCTGTACTCTCTAAGACATCCGGCCTCATCTCTTCTGAGCTCCTCATTAAACGGATCCTCATTCATAGAACTCTGAATAAAGTGCAGATTATCCTTCAAGGTTACCAATTTCTCCGAAAGGTTACCAGTCTTCCAAGCAGCTTTTCTTAAAATAGGCTTCAAACATCTAAGTTTTTTTACTAACTTAAACATTTTGAAACCTCCAATATCTTGATTCCAATGATTTCGAACTAAACCAACAAAGTTGTTTCGAAAAGCAATAAAATTTTGAAAACGAAAGGCTTTTTTCTTTTTTGTCATGACATCCCCAAACTGGATTAGAGCTGGACTATGGTCACTAGTTCCCCTAGGTAAGAACACAGATTTAGCCCCTTTAAACTCTGAGATAAAAGAATTATTAACCAGCACCCTATCCAGTTTTTTAACAACTCCAACACCGTGCGGACTTCGAGACCAAGTGTAATGCAACCCACCATAATGAAGATCCATGACCTCCATCTTCATGACACAGTCGCGAAACTCATTCATAGACGAATAATTAATCGGCATCTCCCCTGCACAATCAGACTCCATAAGAATTGCATTAAAATCTCCTAACACAACCCAGGGGGAGTTTCCCACCAACTGACTATAGACCTCTAGCGAATGCCACACCTTACGACGAGGAACGTGGTCGTTAGCAGCATACACCACTGAACAGTGAAAGTATTTAGCACTTGATTTGTGCTGCACTAAACAATGAATCACCTGGTTATTAGCGAACATAACCATGACATCAAAATGACTGGGATTCCATCCAAGAACAATACGACAACCTTTGTCACAGTAATCCTTGTTAGAAGTCCAATCCCACCTGCGAAACAAATTATCAAAAACTACTTCAACATTTTTCTTTGCAACATGGGTTTCTAAGATACCCACTAAACCAATATCAAACTCTTGAATAAGCTCTCTCACTTCCTTCCTTTTAAAAGGCTGATTGAAACCACGAACATTCCAACAAGCAATGCAATTCATTTTAAACATTTTTTGAGTGACCTTCTGTACCCCCTTCCAACATATTATCTCCAAACAACTGTTCCACTGCAAAGATTTCCTGCTCCCTCGAAGAATCAGGATCATTAACCCTTTGATTAACCAGAACTTGAATGGAATCCATATTAACATCAAGAGCCATAAATCTAGCCGTATCACCCAAATCTGAATCCACATCGGCTTCTGAGTTAGTGACACAAATTCCTTCCCCCTCATTCTCTACTCTCCTATCCCAAGTGGTTTCCCGAACCTCAATTTCTTTTTCCATCATAGCTATCTGATTTGCTGGTAACTCACTACCCTTAGTTATAAATTCAAACACTCTTGCATTTAACTCCATTGAGACATCATTCTCTTGTCGAACTCCTCTAACTTCCCCTGGAGGCAAATCCTTATGGGGCATAGAATGAAAATCTTTCTTCCCTATAAACCTGTTATCCTTCCACGATTTACTAGTACTAGCACCCAGATTCCCACTTTTAGCTATATGAAATTCATCAACAATTGACTGGTCCCCCTCTCTATCATTTTCACCTAGAATAACATCAAATTTATTCTTCGTTGGAACCCCCATTAAACTTCCCTCAGTCCTTTTAAACAGCCCAGATTTTTCCTTCGTATTACCAGGATGCATACCCCGTCCACCTTTCTTTTCATTCCAGTATCCATTGTACTTTCCTCTATTTAAATTTTGCTTATAATTCTGGAATCCAAAATTTGTACCTCCCTGCTTAGCATACCCATTATTCATACCCATTTTGTCTTTGCCTCTCCCTTTAACAGTTTGAAATTCTTCATTCTGCCCACCTGGATTACGAGCCTTTTTTGAGACTGAACTAGGATCTTCCTTTTGTCTACCCAAGACAGGGCAGTTAAACATTGCATGCCCAAACGTAATACATGTAGAACACCACGATGGCCTCCATGGATATTCCACCCGAAGCATCACCTCTAGAGGCTCTAAAAACTCATCACTAGGAATGTGGAGGTGAAGTTGCTCCGGAAGTTCAGTTCTAGCATCCACTTCAATCAACAATTTAGCAAAACTTAGCCTTCCTGAGGCCTCTATACACATCTTTTCCGTCAACGAATCCGCAATTAAAATGTTACCAATACCACTTCCAATTCGACTCAATCCCTCTTTATTCCAATATTGTAACGGAATATTAAATATTTTAACCCAAAGAGGGATATTTCTAGGAACATTTTTTGACAAAATAATCTTCGGGTGCCATCTTTGCAGAATTAGGGGTTTTCCTTCAATCATATAAGCATCATCTTCCAAAACTTCAAGCAAATCAGATTCAGTTTGAAATTTAAAAAAGAAAAAACCTTCATCATTCATTATCACCTCTGTTAGACCTCTATTTTTCCATTTTCGATTAGCATGATATTCCATTGAATGAAATGGGACTCTCTTCTCAAAAAAATAACCCACTAAACAGTTTTCCCAAGCCTTTCTTCCTTGTAAATCAACACTTAGAGGAGGCTTAATAACAATCTTACCTTCAATTTTCTCAGGGGTATGGTACTGGAATTTCATACGAGCAACACCAGCCTTTGGTTTCACCATTTCCGACCAAACTTTCCCCTGTATTCGTTGCTCTGTATCTGGGTCATTTGGATTCGAAGCTCCAACCTTAAAACGAGCTTGATTTAACTCACCTTCCTGCATCTGAGTATCATTGAGATTGAGATTTACACGAGTAACATCATCTCCCCCAATTTTGCCCAACCCACCATCATCATTGTTCGCCATGTCTCTATCAACACCTCGAGCATCCCTTTTTTCTTCAGATCCAGTCTCCCCATCTTCATTAATCGAACTTAAAGGAGCATCAACTACCTTTGAAATTCCTTTTTCTTGCCGAACTCGATTATTAGCCCTGCTCTGCTCAGCCGCCATGCCATCAAGAAAGGAAGACTCCAAACCATTAACACTCGAATTAGTCTTTTTATTACTAAAAATACTAGACCCAATTGGTTTCAACCCATCTTTGGTTAATATCTGAGATTTGTCACTAATATGATTCGAATTTTTTCTATCACTACGATTGTAAGGATTATAAGAATTAACTTTGGGCATTTCAGATGCAAAATACACAAAGGCCAGAAAAAAATTGGGTCAAAATTATGGATTTTTTTGAATCGCCAGTAGAGAGGAGAGAGAAGAGAGAAAAGCTATGCATCTGAAATTTTGGTTTAGGGTTTTAGGGTTAGGGTTTAGGGTTTAGGGTTTAGGGTTTAGGGTTTAGGGTTTAGGGTTTAGGGTTTAGGGTTTAGGGTTTAGGGTTTAGGGTTTAGGGTTTAGGGTTGGGGTTTAGGGTTTGGGGTTTTAGGGTTTGGGGTTTTCGGGTTCGGGGTTTTCGGGTTCGGGGTTTTCGGGTTCGGGGTTAGGGGTTCGGGGTTAGGGGTTCGGGGTTAGGGGTTCGGGGTTCGGGGTTCGGGTTTCGGGGTTAGGGTTTAGGGTTTAGGGTTTAGGGTTTAGGGTTTAGGGTTTAGGGTTTAGGGTTTAGGGTTTAGGGTTTAGGGTTTAGGGTTTAGGGTTTAGGGTTTAGGGTTTAGGGTTTAGGGTTTAGGGTTTAGGGTTAGGGGTTTAGGGTTTAGGGTTAGGGGTTTAGGGTTTAGGGTTTAGGGTTTAGGGTTTAGGGTTTAGGGTTTAGGGTTTAGGGTTTAGGGTTTAGGGTTTAGGGTTTAGGGTTTAGGGTTTAGGGTTTAGGGTTTAGGGTTTAGGGTTTAGGGTTTAGGGTTTAGGGTTTAGGGTTTAGGGTTTAGGGTTTAGGGTTTAGGGTTTAGGGTTTAGGGTTTAGGGTTTAGGGTTTAGGGTTTAGGGTTTAGGGTTTAGGGTTTAGGGTTTAGGGTTTAGGGTTTAGGGTTTAGGGTTTAGGGTTTAGGGTTTAGGGTTTAGGGTTTAGGGTTTAGGGTTTAGGGTTTAGGGTTTAGGGTTTAGGGTTTAGGGTTTAGGGTTTAGGGTTTAGGGTTTAGGGTTTAGGGTTTAGGGTTTAGGGTTTAGGGTTTAGGGTTTAGGGTTTAGGGTTTAGGGTTTAGGGTTTAGGGTTTAGGGTTTAGGGTTTAGGGTTTAGGGTTTAGGGTTTAGGGTTTAGGGTTTAGGGTTTAGGGTTTAGGGTTTAGGGTTTAGGGTTTAGGGTTTAGGGTTTAGGGTTTAGGGTTTAGGGTTTAGGGTTTAGGGTTTAGGGTTTAGGGTTTAGGGTTTAGGGTTTAGGGTTTAGGGTTTAGGGTTTAGGGTTTAGGGTTTAGGGTTTAGGGTTTAGGGTTTAGGGTTTAGGGTTTAGGGTTTAGGGTTTAGGGTTTAGGGTTTAGGGTTTAGGGTTTAGGGTTTAGGGTTTAGGGTTTAGGGTTTAGGGTTTAGGGTTTAGGGTTTAGGGTTTAGGGTTTAGGGTTTAGGGTTTAGGGTTTAGGGTTTAGGGTTTAGGGTTTAGGGTTTAGGGTTTAGGGTTTAGGGTTTAGGGTTTAGGGTTTAGGGTTTAGGGTTTAGGGTTTAGGGTTTAGGGTTTAGGGTTTAGGGTTTAGGGTTTAGGGTTTAGGGTTTAGGGTTTAGGGTTTAGGGTTTAGGGTTTAGGGTTTAGGGTTTAGGGTTTAGGGTTTAGGGTTTAGGGTTTAGGGTTTAGGGTTTAGGGTTTAGGGTTTAGGGTTTAGGGTTTAGGGTTTAGGGTTTAGGGTTTAGGGTTTAGGGTTTAGGGTTTAGGGTTTAGGGTTTAGGGTTTAGGGTTTAGGGTTTAGGGTTTAGGGTTTAGGGTTTAGGGTTTAGGGTTTAGGGTTTAGGGTTTAGGGTTTAGGGTTTAGGGTTTAGGGTTTAGGGTTTAGGGTTTAGGGTTTAGGGTTTAGGGTTTAGGGTTTAGGGTTTAGGGTTTAGGGTTTAGGGTTTAGGGTTTAGGGTTTAGGGTTTAGGGTTTAGGGTTTAGGGTTTAGGGTTTAGGGTTTAGGGTTTAGGGTTTAGGGTTTAGGGTTTAGGGTTTAGGGTTTAGGGTTTAGGGTTTAGGGTTTAGGGTTTAGGGTTTAGGGTTTAGGGTTTAGGGTTTAGGGTTTAGGGTTTAGGGTTTAGGGTTTAGGGTTTAGGGTTTAGGGTTTAGGGTTTAGGGTTTAGGGTTTAGGGTTTAGGGTTTAGGGTTTAGGGTTTAGGGTTTAGGGTTTAGGGTTTAGGGTTTAGGGTTTAGGGTTTAGGGTTTAGGGTTTAGGGTTTAGGGTTTAGGGTTTAGGGTTTAGGGTTTAGGGTTTAGGGTTTAGGGTTTAGGGTTTAGGGTTTAGGGTTAGGGTTTAGGGTTTAGGGTTTAGGGTTTAGGGTTTAGGGTTTAGGGTTTAGGGTTTAGGGTTAGGGTTTAGGGTTTAGGGTTTAGGGTTTAGGGTTAGGGTTTAGGGTTTAGGGTTTAGGGGTGGGTTAGGGTTTAGGGTTTAGGGTTTAGGGTTTAGGGTTTAGGGTTTAGGGTTTAGGGTTTAGGGGTTAGGGTGTTAGGGTTTAGGGTTGGGTTAGGGTTTAGGGGTTGGTTAGGGTTTAGGGGTTGGTTTAGGGTTTAGGGTTAGGGTTTAGGGTTTAGGGGTTGGGTTAGGGTTTAGGGTTAGGGTGGTTTAGGGTTTAGGGGGTTTAGGGTGGTTGGGGTTGGGGTTGGGTTTAGGGGTTGTGGGTTGTGGGTTGGGGTTTGGGTTTTGGGTTGGGTTTGGGTTTTGGGGTTGTGGGGTTGTGGGGTTGAGGGTTTAGGGTTTGGGTGTTAGGGTGTGGGGTTTAGGGGTGGTGGGTTGTAGGGGTTTAGGGTTTAGGTGTTAGGGTTTAGGGTTTAGGAGTTTAGGGTTTAGGGTTTAGGTTAGGTTTAGG